>JALIRH010000003.1:13709202-18509202 GCA_023055505.1 Callipepla californica brunnescens | reverse complement strand
AAATTTAAACTAAATTTTACTGTCTTCTAACTTGTTTGATCTGATTTTGAGTTGGTCAGGAGAGAAGTTTTTTCTTCTTACAGAGCAAAAACTTTCTAAACTGCTAAAACTTTCTAAACTTTCTAAACTTTCTAAAATTGTTACAGCATTTTTTCAGAAGCAGTCTCTGTTATTCCATTTCCAGAGCCACTTGATTGGCTACGCTCTGGCCCCAGGCACTCAGTTCATCCAGGGCTTTGTGATCTTTTTGGTTCAAAAGAAATGTCTCTGCCAGAGTGGTTAATTTAAACTTTATTACCAATGGGACTTGATCTGTCAATTTTTTGGAAGTTAATAACAAGACAGGGAGCCAACATGAGTCTTGAACTTTGTCCAAATATATTCAGGCCTGTGAGCAGTCTGAGTCATTTGCACGGTAAGGGAGGATTGTAGTGGCTGAGTCTGGAGGAGGAGACTTGTGGATTTCTGCAGTAGGTTCTTGTCTGGGAATGCAAGGCCAGCATTTGTAGGAAACTGCAGAAAGAAGGTGGTATTTTGAGAGGGTAATATCACGTGGTCTTTACATGGATTTTTCAAAAAGAGACAGTATGCCAATGAAAAATGGAAACAATATCTTCATTCTCCATATTCTTTCCCATCAGTGTTTCATCCTGTATAGATTAAAATTCTGCTCTTTGCTCTTTGTCCAGGAGTCAGTTCCTAGGTGTTCTGATGTTCAGGGTTTGTGGACATCTATGTCAGCTGGAAAGGGATTAGTCCTTCCCTACCTCCATTGCTTCTGGGAGGACAGTCATTCTTCTGCAGTGCCTCATTTTGGTAACAGCTTATTACTCAGCTTATCTCCTTGTTGACTCATTCACATTTGACCTCACCCATTCTACATATTTCCTGACCATGCTGAGTTAACTACCTCTCTCTGCCAACACCCAGGACCTAGAAAGAGAATGTGGAAGTTGGGGGAGTTGCTTTCATTAGCACATAGTTTGACCACGGGGCTTCTTGATCCGTATTATGAAATCAAATCAGCAAGGACATTGCTTCCAAAATACTTTGTATTTCAGGTTTGCTGGTTCAGAGTGCAGTCCTTGTTGCTAAGTAATACCATTTTCAATGAGGAAAAAAAACCCACAAAAAACAGAAAACCAAGAGCAGAAACTGTCAGACTTTTCAAACTCAGAAGGAAATTTTAGCTTCAGTAGACAGCATATCTTTCAGGAAATAGCTAAACCCTTGCTTGGGAACAGTACAGGAGACTGCCAAGTATATGTAAGTGTTCTGAGTATCTGTTGACTTTCTTTACTTGATTGAGTGGTTGTTGGTTAGAACTAATAGCATTTTCCCACCCAGAGGCACTAAATATTTTTTTTTGTTGCTATGTATAATTTGATATGTGTGAAGAATATATCTTTCATAGGCATGTGTGCATTTTCCTGGCAGAGTTTAGTGAGAATACAGAAAATCGTAGTGTTTGAAGAGTGTTCCAACATACTTCTCATGTGGGAGCTCTGTGGTCCGGGTTTAGAGTCTTGTCCACGTTAAAAGCAACACGTTAAAAAATGATGTTGTGGAGATGTTCCAGCTGCTGGTTTTGGTTCACTTCCCATACTACTTCGAAGGCAATTTGAGACTTAACAGAAGTTTGAAAAAAATAAAACAGCAATTCTTTTCCATGTCAGGAATAAACTGAGGCATATTGTTAATGTAATAATCATTATACAGAAAGTCTGCTTGCTTCACTGAAGAAATCTGATTGTTATAAAATGCTTTCTAAAAAGTGTCTCGAGTCAAGAAAGAATATAAAATTGTGTGTCAGGAAATATACAAGTCAGAATTAGTATGGATATAATTAGAGAGGAATATAGTAATCATTCTTTCTATATTTTGTTGAAATGCTTTCAAATAACATTATCTTCACCTGCACAATTGCTTCCATCCTCCCATGTCCAGAGCAGCTGTGAAGTCTGATATCCCGCATTTGAAATTGTATTTCTGAATCCTGAAAGGAAGTGCAAAGTTGTATCTCATTTACAGTCCTTCAGCTATGTTACACAGTTTTAGAGCTAAATAAAGCCGATGCAGCTTGAATCCCCAGGTTTTAGAATTTCAGTCTGTATTAAAAAGATTTGTCACCAGGATCTCCAGTGTATTTACTTTGTCTTCTCATGTGAGGGCTCTCTAATAGTTAAACCCTATGGAATTTGTAGGAGAGAAGGAACAAGCCTGAAAGTACGTAACTAAAACAGCATTGCTTCTGCAGGTTTTAACAGTCTCAAATGGGAATTCCATTGTCTGTATATATGCTGTTAGCTGGATGATCTGATGGTATATTGTCTATATGCAGGATAGTAACTCCTTATTTCTGAAGGAAACAAAAAAAAAACCCAAACACCTCTTTTCAGTTTTCTTAGACATAAATGCAGTCAAAGAAAACCTAGTTCTTTTCCCCCCCGAGCTTTTGTGTGAATTGTGGTGATGTCTCTTTTAGCATCAGTTCAGGAAATCATTTTACAGCAGTTGAATTTTTAATGAAAATAAAAAGTATTCAGCAGGAGAGCAGCTGTCTCCCTCTGTCTGATTCTCTCTCTCTCTCTCTCTCTCTCTCTCTCTCTCTCTCTCTCTCTCTCTCTCTCTCTCTCTCTCTCTCTCTCTCTCTCTCTCTCTCTCTCTCTCTCTCTCTCTCTCTCTCTCTCTGCATTTTGAGGTAAAAAGAAGTAAAGCCGGAAATGTCACGCTAAGAAAAAAAAAAAAAAGCTTTTCATTTTTTTATGCATCTTCAGAGGCTACTGATGCATTGTCTCATGTTTTCTGATGAAGAAACAATAAACAAGAAGAACAGAAAGACTGCAAAATGCTCGTATTTCCTGCGCTATTAGGCGTATCTGCACAAATAGAAGTTAGATCCATCATTTTGTATATTAATCAGTTTATAATTCAGTTAATCTTGAATCAGCAAAATAGATTTATCTGCTAGTATGACAGCATTGTGGTGACGACTATACAGCTAGTTCCTAGCATGAATACTAATGTTTGGCCAGATGGTTAAATTAGAGCAAACAGAACTGATTCAGCTTTCTTGAAGTGCTCAGTGTCTTCTGACACTGCATATGCACTCAGTTGATTTTATTAGCATCGTTTCTGTGGTCCAGTGCTGATATTTAGGGGGAGGAGGTTAAAGGAAAACCATAAAGGCAGGTCTAAACTCTGAAAAGAGGAACATGAGGAAGACAGACATCAGACAAGGCAGCTACAAATTTGGAGGTACACAGGATAAACTGTTAGTGGCAGTGTTGGTGCTGCATGGTACATTGTCAACGAGGTGGGGCCAAACAGAAGAGAAACCAGAAAGGCAGAAAGTAAAAGAAAATGCTGAAAAACAAGGTTTGCAAAATGTATGGGTGAACAAGGAACTCTTCAGACTTTGGGTATTGAGCCCTAAAGTAGGTTTGAGACCAGAATTGTAGGTCAAACCAGGCAAAAACTAAGAGAAATTGGAGGCCTTAAACGAGTTCATGGAGGAAATAGTGTGGAAAATGTTCATAAAACACAATCCTAGGTACACTACTGATAAGAACAATAGCTTGTGAGTTCATCTGTGATTTGCTTAATCACAAAATCCGATGAGATTTCTGCATTAGACTACTGCTTCACAGTTAAGAGACTCCTGTGAGTCTGAGGAAATTAAAATGGAATCCTGGAACTGGTTAGTCTGCAATGCACCAAGCCTTCTGTTCAAGCTGTCAGTGCACCTTGCATTGGATTCTAAATTTAATTTTTTTGTAAGTCACTGTCTCGCAGAAAGGAATTGGAGAAAACTCAGAGAGAGGGACTAGAATGGTCAGGAGTCAAGAACTTCTCTGTAAAGCATATTTTACTTTTGCACTCTTCTTTCCAAACCAGGTCAGTTGGCTAGAGCTGTCTGTTAGAAGTCCAACAAGGAAATCCTGTTTCTCCATGAAAAAAAATTGTTTTTTAAGTAGATAAAAATAAGGTGGAGTTTGCAAGATTCATTTTCAATTTTTTTTTTTTTTAAATTAGCTCAGTTTATGAAGTAGTTTTGCTTCCCTGGATTGTCAAATGTACATGCTTTGTGAAAGTCAAAGAGGCTGTTTATATAAATTCTGTGTCAACATAAGTAAAGCAGATTTTCCTTTTCCAGCCTTGTAGCATCATGTTACCGGACAGTCTCTATCTGAATGTGCTATTCTGACTTCAGCATGAACTTTAACCAAAGGTTCAGTCATTGCCCTGGTACGAAATCAAGATGTTTCAAAAATGTATCGACCAAATTTCCTAGGAGTTTTGTTTGACTAGCAGTATTAGAAACCTTCAGTGTTTGTACCAAATGTCACAAAGGCAGCATCTTATTTTATCAATATCCTTCTGCGGCAGTATTGGTTATTCAGTTTGTACAGTCCAAACCTTAGGTTGAAAATAATTGTCTTCTTCCTCATATATATATACAGAGAGAGAGAGAGAGAGAGAGTCATCAAATGTATTATGATTGGGATTGGATTATTCTATTACTATAAAAGTCAAAAAATAAGTGTAGTTCTGAAAAGCTTCTTAGACAGTGAGGACAGGCTAAGATGTAGGAATGAGCAGTGACTAGATTTTCTGTAGATATAAGTCAACACAGCTTATTTGACGCAAAAGAAATTATTGAGATTTATAGACTTTTCTCAGCTACTACATATAATCAGATGTAGTGAGATGGCGGGATCTACCCCTTTGCAACTGGAGTAGGTGAATACTTACTGTTGATGAGCTTAGTTTATGTACATTAAACCAAATTAAATTGCAAAATATATTTTTTTGCCAAAATAGCATAGTCTCTAGTAAATTCTAGCTGTCTTATGAAGTAGTGGGGCTCCTGAGCTGAACATTCAGGGTGCTAGATTTTTAATCACTCATATATTGTAGGTTTCAGTGCTGCCAAAACAGTTATACTAACACTGTATCTGGTCCAGATGCATTACAGCATCTCAGCAGATCTTATGGGAATAGTAACATTTCTGCACAACAGATACACAGCAAAGTCACTGAACGGGTTCAAGTTGTTCCTCATGGTCTGAATTATTTAGCTTCTCATCTGTTCTAATATTCATCTCTTCATGAAGAAATAACCCAAGAGCAGAATAACCCATCTCTTGATTAGCATGTGGCTTTTAGGAGCTGGTACATTTCAGACTGCAAATTGAAGACTTTTTGAAATCATGGGGATTTAAGTGGATTGTAATCTTAAATTATAATTTCAAGGTTAATTGTTTCCATACTGATTAAACCCCATTTTATTTACCAAAGCTAGCTTGTGAAGCACTTGACAAGTTACCACAAACTAAGAAGATAAGTTTCAGAAGGAGCCCAGACACAGAATCACAGAATTGAAGGGTTTGGAAGGGACCTCTAGAGATCATCTAGTCCAACCCCCCTGCTGAAGCAGGCTGTATGCATTTTGATATAGACACCTCTGTTTCAGGTCTTAACCCAGCTTTCAACTCTGAATATGTTTAGAAAACTTTGTGTGAATTGTCCCAGTGATGTCTATCAGTTTTCCTTTCAAAGAATAAAGCATCAGGTCAAGAAATGGTAGCTCTTTTGTTGTCTGCATTTCTATGACCTTTAATCAGCTACAACTTCACTGCAGTACAGGAGTCATTATGCTTGGTGTTTTGTAAGGAAATATTTTTCATTTTGTGACTGAGTCACAGTTTAAATGTATGGATGATTTAAGGTGTTTTCTATCAGATTTTGTATTATTCACAAATACAATTCTGTAAGTGTTAATGCTGAAATAATGAGCAGTACTAAAGGAGAGGAGACAAAAAGCAGGAGTAAGGTAAAGGACTGAAGAACCACAAAATAAGTACTTGGGATTTTTTTTAATTACTGTTATTACTGTTTAGCTTTTGTATCTGAAGATTAACAAGTCACTATGACTTGCACATTACTTTTTTCTGTCATTTCCTAAGACCTTGTAGATCTGCAATTATCTGAAAAAAATGATTGTATGCAGCTGAAGTACAGCCATTTATTTTTCCCATTGGGTCCTTCAGGTATACTCTGTGGCTTGACCTTTTTTTTGAAGGTCAAGAGAGTTTTATTCATCTGACATACTTAGCTTGAGTATGGCATTTATAGCTTGGCTAACGTTATGGATGGTAACACTATTGGACATTTATACAGCTTCAACAGGAGTTCAGCCAGCAGAACTATCAGCCTGATAAATGCTTTCATCTTAAAGGTTGTATTGCTACAATGATCTGAAAACTTACGCTGCTTCTTGAAACCTGTAGCCTGGCTAAAGAGTTGAGGAGTACCTTTTGATACTTCCAGGTTGCTAAAGGGCTATCCTTGGTGCCAGTGCAAGAATTAAGATGACTGCATGAAGTTGTTCTGGTCTGAGTTAGAAATTAACATAGAAATTAATAATTTCTAATGATTTTAGGGCAGCGCTACTCAAAAGAATTAACGTTAGTCTGAACTCTGGGTGATGAGTCCCAGCATTTTATTCTACCCAATTATAAAGTGTTTCTACAGAATTTTAGGAAACAGAACTCTTACAGTGATATTTTTTGGAAAAAGTCTTTCTTCTTTAACTAGATAGTTTGTAGTTATCTAACTTTTAGGAAATTGTTAGAAAAAAAAACAAACAACCTCTACAGTAGGTTGAAGCCGGTACGAGAAGTTAACAGTGATTACTTGTAGGGATTGGGCTTTGTAGAAGTTTATTTCATAGAGAGCCGTGAAAGTAGATAGTGAACGTGGTTATGCACTGATTGTGGTTGTAAAAGCAGCTGAGATAACTAACAGCAGAGTAGATTGGATGGTACAAATCAGAGAAAAATAGAATAAGGGCTAACAGGAAAAGAGTGTGAGGTTCTTAGATGAGCATAGTCAACATGGGTTCACGAAGCGAAAAGCACTCCAACATCAGATGTTGGAGATCATCTAGTCCAACTCCCCTGTTAAACCAGGTTCCCTGGAGTAGGTTGCATTTGTCTTAGTTGCACCTGAGAAATTTGAAGCCAGTCTTCCGAGACTTTAAAAAGTGCAACCATGGCAGTTGCTTCCCACAGAAGTACTACTGTGTAAATCTGATACAGATGAGCAATCTGAATGCTGCAAGTCTGTCACCACATCTTGGAAGGAAGATAGAGTAACTACAGCAGCGGTCAGCAATGGTAATTTTAGGCTTTGAATAACAATTGTACAGGGATATCCTAAGAAGGCTATGGTTCTTCAGATGTGTAAGGGATTCGGTAATAGATATCTATAAAATTGTGACCAATGTTGAGTGTTAATAAGCAGGGAAGAGTTACCCAGTATTTCTTATGGTTTTAAGAAGTAAAGATTACATAGTGAAATCATTAGTCAGCAGGTTTTGAACAAAGAAGAGGCAGCATTTTTTGTCTGAAGCTGTGGAAGTATGCAGGTGAAGTGCTTGTTCGGTACATCTTGTACTTTTACTCATCCTCAAATACTCAATCACTGTTAGAGATAAGATACAAGGCTGGATGAATTTTTGATCTGGGGATATAATTGGTAGAATCTTAAATTGACATGCCTATTCACAGGGAAATGAGGAAACCTGTGGTTTGGACATTTTATTTCCAAAGTACAGGCGATTGGCCCTTGAGTTTGTATGGTTCTTTAACATGACATCTGAGAAATTACATTATATGAAAGTGTGATTATAAAACCAGAAATATGTGGCAGACTGAAGGGCAAGTATAACGTTTAACCTTCCTTTTAGCTTCCTTTTAAAATGCTGACTAGTTTTCAAGTTGATGAATGCCTTTTAACTTACTTTAAAATATATTTGCCTGGCATGGAATTATGTGGTAGCAGCAGAAGCCTTGGCTATTGCATTTATCACTTGGTGGATTTATTAAACCTTATTTCCTGATGTTTTTCTAAAATTCATCAAATATGCAGGATCTTAACTTATTCAAAACCTCAAGACAAAGGATGCTCGTTAAAAAGAAATTGTGTGTTCCAGTCAGTCTGACTTCAGTCAGCACACAATGGCTACTGTTTAAGGGCATGAAGAAAAACTTGCCTTATCCATTTTGTATTTGAAATGGTGGGTGGAAGTTCTTTACTCTTCCTGAGGGTGTAATGTAGTGCCTTCCTCTTGTGCTGTAATAAGCTACTTCCAGTTGAGTGATTGTTTTGCTTTTTGCCTCTGGTTTTGGAAGACATTCTCCCACCTTCTTTTGGCTCGTCAATCGAATAACCCATCCTCTTCTATTCAGCTTTATATTTCTCACAGGCTGTTTGAAATCTCTTCTAGTATCTCATATTTGTCATCTGTGCTTTTTGATATTGTTATAACCAGTGGCATGGTTTCTGCCACTAATTTTAGAAATTTCTGTAAAAGCCAAGAATACTGTAGTAATCCTGTGGTAGCCCTTCTGCCAACTCACTTTACTGGCAGTAAATACCTGGTTCATATGAAGAGTAATCTCACTTGAAATTTGCTCACAGATTTTAGGAATTTACCTTGACTATATCACTTTTTGTTCCTCTTATTAGCCCTCAAGTAAGCATGCATGTTTTCTTCTGAGATGTGTAATCAAACAATTGTGGCAGTCTTGTACATTCCTTCTCTGTTCTGCCCCCTGTCAGAAGCTTCAGCAAGGTCTCATGTAATCCTCCCCATTGTTTACTACTCTTCCCACAGTTATTAACTGGACTTAAGATTTTCTCCCATGTCATAGAATCGTAGAATGGCATGGGTTGGAAGGGACCTTAAAAGATCATCCACTTCCAGTCCCCCTGCTATGTCAGGTGTCTCTGAGTTAGTGGAAACTGCTTAAACGCTTACACATAGGAGACACCAAATCCAATGACTTCTTGATTTCATTACCCAGACAACTTTGATTTTGCTGCTTTGACTTCATTTCTTTTGTACATCTTTGGTGGGCTGCAATGTCCTGTTGTGGCATCAGTTGAAGCCATTGACTGCTTTGCTTTCAGTTCATTTCCAATATAGCAAGTTATCTGTAAGATGCATTAGAAGGAGGGTCTAGTCACTGACCTTTGCTGGCACTGAGGGCTATTTTGTTATTTTCAGGTATTGTTTGGCACTGCTGATGGTCAAGTCATTGTCATGGACTGCCATGGGCGAATGCTTGCCCATGTGCTTCTTCATGAGTCAGATGGCATCCTCAGCATGTCCTGGAACTACCCCAGCTTCCTGGTGGAGGACAGCAGTGAGAGCGACACAGATTCTGATGACTATTCCCCACCTCAAGGTAGGTTCCTTGCATATTCTTCTCTTAAAGCTTTACAGGCACTCGTAAACATCAGGGAGTGGTCATGTTGTACATGAAACACCAGGATGGCTGTGGTTTCACGCTATTGGAAGACAAAAGGTGGTATATTGCTCTTGAGGTAGACTCAGGGGTGGAGCAGAGTGCTGTTATGAGGCAATTGGGTACATCCCAGCTCTGCCAGTAGCCATGATGCAAGGCGCACCTCACCCATGCTGCTCTGCCTCCATTTACACAATGAGATAACAGCACAAAACTGAGAAGTTTTTTAGGCTAGGGTTTTTTGCTCTGTTTTCACTTAGGCCAAGTGGAAAAAAGTAGATAGGGGCCCATCAGATGTCACTGATAAGCATATGTGAGATATTGCAGTGGTTCATAGTAGTAGACGACAGTCACAAAATTTAATGCATTGTATTTTATATTATATATATTTGTGTGAAAAGATAACAGCAATAGACATGGCAGGAAGTACTACATCTTGAATTTTAAAGAAATACCGTGAAGCAGAGGTAATATTCATTATAATAGTCCCATCCTTGATAGTTCTGACATAAAGAGCTCAATAAATTTTATAGAGGGGTGGTTATAAAAATACTTCCTGCAACTACATGGAGTGGAAGGAGGGTGGCTGGAGCTGTCTGGAATTACTAATTCCCTTACTTCTGAACACATTGCCAGTTTGAGACTCAAGAAGAAATCCATCCTGGCCCTTGAGTATAAAACTCATTGGGTGAAGTGTTTTGATTTTAAACTCTTTGGAAATCCTAAATAATAAAGACCTATCAAGCTTGCATGTGTGTACAGTCTGGGGTAGTATATGGTCATCACTTCTTTTACCCCATCCCGATAATACTAATAAAGTTTTTGTAAATCTTGTTGATTATTCTATAAATAAGCTAGTAAAGGGTTAATGTAACAGTGATTGCACAATAAAACTTTAAATACATGATAGCTAGAAATGATTCTGAATCCGCATCTCAGATCTGAACCACTGAATTGGGAACTCTACAGTTTTAGCTTTAATTTGGTCTCAGTCCAAAAATCTATCTGTTCCAGAATCACTTATATGTATATCAGTATAATAAACTTTTATATATGTACAGTAATAATATATAATAAACTTATATTTAGCAAATACTGGTAGGGAATGTAATTGTCTGAAATAAATGTTAGCATCTTTTGATCTGAAGTCGTTTGTTTGTTTGTTTGTTTATTTATTTATTGGCTTCATCACCTCACTTTTAGTACTGAGTGAGATTTATTACCTTAGTAGAAAAACAATAACAGTCCCACCTTCAAATTGCCTAGCAAGCTTCTAATGCAAGACAAGGAACAACATTAAATTTTTATAATTCCTTTGAAATCCAGTTGGAGGATGGTGAAATTGCAGAGTACACAAATGAGATCTTAAATGATCCAAATGTGATAGCTTTTTCTGAGTCAGTCGGGGTGGGTGGACTCATTACAAGCCTACAAGTCTACTTTTAATGATTACCCAAACATAATTTGTTTTCTTTGAGCAGATGCAGCATAAACCTCTCAAAGGTGACAAGCCTTTGACTCACACAGAAGTGTAGGAAGGGCAACAAGTTTGATGGGTTTCTTTTACTAAATTACGTACACAGAGCTGCTAGGTACTAGACATTGTTTTCACGAGCGCTTTTCGATTGACTTTTGCAGGTTCAGAAAGCTATATTGCTTTTAAATGCTTATGCCATTTTTGATGACTGAAAATGTGCTGGTCATGTATTGAGAGCAGCACTTTATCAGGACCCAGCAATGTCTCCTCTTGAGACTAGTAAACAAAACAGAGTTAAATAGTGAATGCCAGAGATGGTGATGTTGGTCATTAAGCATTTGAACATGTGAATTTCAATGAATGCTGAAAAATGAGCCCAGGGAAGCAGAGACTTTTTAGAAATAGTTTTGAAAGTAAAGTATTCATTTGATCTCATCTTCACCTTTGAGCTCATTGAATCCTGTTGTGCAGAATGGCACACAATTTTTCATGCTGCTGCCTGGCTCTTAACATTTAAAATACAGCAATTTGTGAAAGGTCAGCATGTTCTCCTAGAAGCTCTCAGAAAGTCTCTAGTGACTTCAGCAGGAGTCCCCATTACTTGCCCAATCAGGAAATTTATCTAACAAGTAGCTTTTAGCATGATTATAGTGTTTATTATACCAGTTTTCAACTTGGAGCCCAAGAAAGATTTCCAAAGTACCAACTGTCAACTACAAGTTAACTAGCTATATCTGCTTTGCTTTTGTTTACAGACATTGCAGAAATAAGCAGGTAGTTCAAGATTCTGAACCATTCCTGGTGAGAATAAGCTTAAGTACGGTGCCTCTCAGCCTGGATGTAATTATTTCTGGTTGCCTACTTTTCACTCACTCCAGAGCCTTGTTTTTGCAGATGGACCAGCTACGTATCCAGTCCCAGTGCAGAACACCAAGCCACTACTGACTGTCAGCTTCACGTCGGGAGACATCAGTTTAATGAACAATTACGATGACTTGTCTCCTACTATCATCCGCTCAGGGTTGAAAGGTATGAAAGGAAAATATTTCACCCCCTTTCTATGCTCTGTTTTACTTGTACTTCTAATTATGTATCTATAGGTTACCTTTTTGTCTCTGTCTACTAACCCTGCTCTTATCCAGCCAGAGCTCAGCCGCTTGTATTGCCATTATCAGCACTGACATCTGCTGGTTGAAAAGTAGCACTTGGTTAACATTTTCTTTTGGAAAAATGTTTGAAATTTTTAGATCATGTTTTTATGGCAGCTTTGCAGAGCAGTCTGATCTGTTGGCCATTTTTCAGCTGCATGTGCTAATAAGTTTGTTTGTTTGTGTGAATGGCCCTCTTGTATTAACACTTTGTTTATATCTTTAATTCACAGTGTCTCTTCTCATGCTTTTAGTTACCAGATAAGAGTCAGAGTGCTCTTTCCCACATCTTACAAATTTTGGAAACTTGCTAGAATTGTTATTTACCAGGAGGCAAATTATTCTGAGAAGGAAAATTTCACTGATTATTACTATAATCTTGCTAAATTATATGCTTGAATGTTGGTAAGATCAGTCTTCCATATAAAATTTTTATTTACATTGAAATCTTTACTGATCTTACTTACCAAAAGGTCCTTGACTTTTCCAGCACTGCAATTTATGCAATTTATGGTGTTTTGCCTGCAGACAAGTTTTAATTCACTAAGACATGTAAGCACATGCTTAAAAATAGGCTTTATTGATTCTTTTTTTTTTTTATCTCTACAAGTAAATCAGTTTTGTATTAGATGCAAAAAAAAAAAAAAAAAAAAAAAAAAAAGAGAAAATGTATTTGTTAGAGCAAACCCTTAGCTGTTCTGTAACAGTGTGATATTATTGGTAAAAAGGTATCCCTAAGACCGTCACAGTAGTTTTTACATGATCAGCTATGCAGAGGAATATAACATCACATTGGAGAATTCTGTCCCAGTCTTGCTTCCATCTTTCCCAACCCAAGAGGTATATGGCTGGCAAAAAGTAGCTTCATGAGGCAGTTCTGTGATCCAGAAAATGCATTTTGCCAGAAAGGATGCTTTAAGTCTGGGAAATGAGAACCAATATAGAGAGGCTCTAGTAATATCCACCAAGTTGTGTGCCCAGCATCACTATGAAATTATACTAAATCAGATAAGTAGTTTGCAGTTGTCATCTAGTCTATGCTTCTTGCTGGAACCAAAAGGAGAAACAAACCCGTCTTGTTCTCTGTTTAGTGCTGTGGGGCTCCATCTTGATGAGGATGTCTGTCCTGTTTCTCTTTCCCCATTGATTTTCTCTAATGGAAAAAGATCCCTTAATTACATCACCTTCTTCTAGCAAAATATTAATGTGCAAGCTACCGTAAAATATTTTTATGGACTGTAAGCTGAACTTTATCGTTGACATCAGTAGGAGAATGTGCAACATCCTGCTGGATTGGCAGCATGTATGAGAACAAAAGAAAGGTGAATGGGATATTTCTGTTTTGTTTTGAAGCTAATCGTTGCATGATGGAAAGTATTTTACATTTAGCTGTTATATGGATATACACATTTTCTGTACCTTCCTAACAAAAAACGTTGTCAAGCAACTGTCATTTTGCTGGTTGTTATCATGTGGAAGAATATGCAACTCCACCCAGCACAGGGTCTCCATACTCAGAAGCCACTTGGAACACTGCTAGGAATGAATGATTTTCAGTATTGTGTGTGAGTCAATCCATGTGTTACTGTCTGAAATCGCTAAGTATTGCACTGTGGTCTCCATAGCAGATGCATTGCCTTTATAGGCTGCTGTAGGCTACTAAATCAATTTTTAAAGCAGACAACTATAAAACTCTTTCATGCAATACCAGTATATTTTTGCTGTTGTACTAGCTTGCATAGCCATCATTTTACTGGAAGTATTCACATTAAATTGATGTAGAAAAGCTTTTACTGTTAGATGAGAGTTTGGTTACCCAAATGCAAGTATTTCTATTCATACAGCTTAAACAGTCCTGGAAGTTTTGTTAGTCAGGAGTTCCTGAACTGTTCAGCTGTATACTTCCTTTTTTTCATGCTTTTTAATTCACTGGTTCTCAGTGCACTGATACTTACAGAACTACTGAACTACATCTTCTAGATATACTATTTAGCTGCAACTGCTACCAATTATTGCACATTTAGAGTGCTCTCTGTTAAAGGCTTGTAAACATGCCTGCCATGAAGTATGACTTTGATCCACTGATGCATTTGCAGACCATTACCCTACGTGAATCTCCATCTGATTTCTAATCTCTGAGCTTGCACTGAGACACAGTTCTCAAGTGAGCTATTTTACATCAAGGTTCAGTAGTCTTTGAAGACCGCTTTGGTGGTTCATCATGCTGCAGAGCTGTACCGTCCCTGGAGGAAGCTGTGGATGACATCCTGCTCTATACTGTCTTTACAACATCCCTATACCCTAGGAGTTTTGACAGAGAGAGAAAACTGCTGGACATGGTAGTTACTCTAACTACTCCTTTTCCACTAGGTGTAGGGGTCAACTCCATGTTCTTTTGATACCTTCATCTGAAGGAGATTGTTGTTTCACTTTGCTGGTTGTGTAGTTAATCCAGCTAACACTAATGGAGTTGATTTCTAAAATGCCCATTGTCAAACTGAAAAAGATTAATTATATCCCATTGTAGATCACTTAGAGGGCTGAGAACCAAGGAAAAAAAAAAAAAAGCATTTAGTGCCTAGCTGTGAAAAAATTATCTTGAGAAATAAGTCTTGCCTCTGATATATGAGAAGCATAATTCCCATGAGAAATACCAGAAAGTTGAAATAATACAAAACCATTTTAAATTGCACATAAAAGTCCCTGAAAATGACAAGTTGACAACTTGAAACAATTTTGAGATCCTTCTTGCCAACTCTCATTTCTCTCCTGCTTCTTCATTTGAAGACAGCTTCTCGCCCACAAATGTCTTCAAAAGATTCTTGGCAGATTGAGCATCCCAGAGCACAGAAGTTTTGTCTTTACCATTGCTTTGTCTCAGCACAAAATAGCTGCCTTTCACCTCCAGTTTCAGAGTAAAAAGGTTTAAAGACTAGCTCAGTATTCCTTGCACATGCAAATTTGCCTCTGAAACACAATCAGAAGCACAAAATACTGTTTTGGTGTGACAAAATGCTGGAAGATATAACAATTTGAAATTAGTATCCCTAAATTAAACTGTGGGCGTTCCTCATTGTGAGGTGCCTGTAGAAGTAACTGATGTGTATATTCATGTCCATGTGTACGAGAGACAAAGCAATCCCTCTGTGTTTCTGGCAAACTCCTGCTGAACTGAGGATTAAATTTTCAGAAGTAATGTCAAAATAAAGTGTATGACATGGAGGCCATACGTATTTATGGACAAAAATCCATTAAGTCCTTCTTGCTTGATGTTACAGATTTTGAGTTATACTAAAAGTTATGTTCATAGCCAGTGAGAATATGAGGCACTGCTAAACATGCTGCTTTTTTGCACTGTAGGCCTCTCAGACAAATAGTGAGGTTTTTTATCTGGGCATTAAATTGATTCTACTTATTTACCACAAAGCTATACACACTGCATTTTCCTCACTTGTTTTAATATCACTACTAAATTCTTGTAGTTACATACCTAGGAACAACCACTAACTTATATTCTACACTCAGCATAGGAATAGATAAATTAGTGAGTTGTTACACATTCTTTTGCAATTCGTGAAATAAAAAGGAAGTGGCATTCTCAAAAGTGCCTATACAAGGTACTAGCTATTACTTTGATGAATAGATTTACAGTTTTGAGTACTTATGTAACCTCCAAGAGTATACTTTAGATTCTCAAATCACCTGGATGCTTCTGGAAAATGATTCCTGTTGTTTCTAATAAGTGGTTATTGCAAACTATCTTTGCAATTTCAGATGTGGTGGTTCAGTGGTGTACACAAGGAGACTTACTTGCAGTAGCAGGGATGGAGAAGCAGTGTCAGCTCGTTGAACTTGGCAATGGCTCTCTGTTGAAAAGCGCACTTGTTAAGTTCTACAATGTGCGTGGGGAACATATCTACACTCTGGAGACTCCTGTGCAGGTAGGAAGTATTTTTTAAGTCAGTTTTTAATGCTTTGCTGGCATACTTTTTACACATTGGCTTTTTGGTTTAGAGTTGTAATATGAAAAGGATTGCAAAATGTCCTGCTGCATTCTAAAATACAATATTATAAAAATGATCCGTAATTGTTATTTGTATTACAATAGGCATCCAAGTGTACATCTGATTCTAAGGCCTCCTGTGCTAGGTCTTGTGCAAATATGAAATGAGAAATATTTTTTCCTAAAGCCATTGGGCCACAAGTGTACAAGATAGAAAAGGGAAATTATGTTATTTCCCAGATAAGTAAGCGAGGACAAAAAAAATAGATAATGTGCTTAATGTTGTAGTAGAGCCAAGAACACCAGTATCTAAAGTATTCCAAGTCCACTGTCAAAATTATTCTCTCTTGCTACTGCTGTATTGTTCTAATGTACAATCAGTTGATCTGATGCAATATTTTACTTGTTATGACATCAGATAGACAAGGATGAATCAGCCTTATTTCTGTTCCCAGTTTCTTTACAGACTTTTGTTGTAACTTTGGTCATGTTACTCAACAAGCAGAAGGCAACACATGGACTGCATGCTGCTCAGGAGCACAGTTGTTCATAATTCTTCACTGTTCCTTCAGAACACAGCTGAAAGTCGCTCTACAGTTTATTTTCTAAAGAATAGAAATGACTCCACTCTGATTTCTGACTGTTACTAGGGAAACTTAATTTGTAATAGTTTTGAAATCGAAAAGTGGCAGAAAATGTTATATTTACTTGATTATGATTAATGATGATACCGTCTATTATTGTTTCTTTTTCAGTACCCTGATCTGAGGTGGATACAAAAGGATGACATAGTAAACTGGCTGCTGAGCTTTTGTGTTTACTTAACGTTTAGCATTAACCTGTGCTTACTAGTTTTAGCACTCTAATTTAGATAGAATTCTTTAGTTTTGTAACATATAAAATAATGTTTTCTAAAGCCACCCTAAATAAGTACAGAGAGGTCTAATGCTGAGTTAGATATGTAAAGGACTTATACGTACACAGTTTTATTATCTTAAATATAGTCCTTCAAGCAAAATAGTGCACCCGTATTCTCAGTGGATGACTTCTGGAAAAAAACATATTTGTACGAGTGTTTCTTACTCCCAGACCAGGTTAAGAAGTTTATTCTGTTACTTCAGTTCAGGATTACAGTATGTCCATGTTACTTGTGGAACTAGTATAACACTTGGGTGTCCAGCTGTGTAGTAGAACGGGTTGGGACAGATTGCCTTGAGATGTATGTCTGTACAGGCTTGCTGCTGTTTCCCCACTTTGTTCCCAACAACCACAGATTTTCTTACCTCCATGCCTTCATTTCCTCTAGTTCTCTTTACATCCCTTCAACTTCCTTTCGTACTTTCATCTCTTCTCCTTTCTTCTCTGTTTAATCACCTAGTGGAAAATGAGCATGCATTGTGGCTGATGTGAGGGGTAATTATTCTACTATTAAATAATAGGATTATAGGATCAGTAAGGTCAGAAAAGATCTCTAAGATCATCTAGTCTAACTATCCACCTTGCACCAATACTGCCCACTAAACCATGTCCCTAAGTATTACACATACCCTTTTCTTAAATACCTCCATGCACAATGATTCCATCACTTCCCTGGGCAGCCTGCTCCAACGCATTGCCACGCTTTTGGAGAAGAAATATTTTATTGATCTTGTTGAACTTCATCCCATTGGCCTCAGCCATTGATCCAGTCTTTCCAGATTTCCTCAGTAGTGCCTTCCTACCCTTAGCAGATCGACGCTTCCCCCAAATGTCATGTTGTGTGCAGGCTTACTGAGGATGCGCTCAGTACCCTCATCCAGATCATCAATAAATATATCAAACAGGACAGGCCCCAGTACTGACCTCTGGGAGAACACCACTCTTAGTGCTGTTCCACGAATGCTTATGGGACAAATGAACTAGTCATACAGAGTGGGTTACTACTAAGTTCAAACTCAGAACTTTTCATAGTGAAAATAATGAACCCAGGCCCCCCTGTTCTTTTCAGCTGCTTATTTTCACTGAAATTGCAGTATTTGAGTATTTTGGTGATTTCCCCCTCTTTATTGGCTTCTGATTAGAAGCCAGCAGCTTCAGAACAAGAATAGAAGTGAAAGACAGAGAGATGGAAACCACCAATTATTATAGCAATCATGCTCGTTTCTTTGAGAAACTATGCTGAAAATAACATTCCAACTGATATATTTATGTTAATTAAAAACTTGTGTGCATAATCTTGCTTAGAAGTAGAGCCACTCCTTTTCTGTCATTTGTCAGTGTTTATTCTCTTTATTTATTGCACTTAAGTTCATGTTTAACTCAGCTGCAGGAGGAAGTGAGGAGATCTTTCAGAAAGACACCTGTATCTGCTCATGTGGACTTTACTCTTGTGTGTAATTGAATGCTGGTCTAACAGTACTACCAGCTAAGTACCAGGTATGCTAGAACATTGCAAAATATTTGATTTGCTAACAAAATCAGATAAAAAGTGCTGTTGCAAAAATATTGCTAGTAACTTGTTATTCCATGCATCTACTCCAAGGATGTATATGCAGAGATGGCAGTGAGTCAGGTCCCAGTAATTTGTCTGATGACAAATTCATCAGAGCAAATTCATTAATTTTATGTAAAATAGCAATCAGCCTTGTAATGGTATTTCATAAAATTCATCGCTGGTTACTGAAAGCAAGTGGAAGAAAAAAATCTGCATCTCTCTAACTCTTGTACTAAAATTGTTTCTTCCAAAGCAAGCAAATGTATGAGTGGCAAAGCATTTTTATTCTAAAGGAGCATTTTTCCAAATTTAAAGGTCAAAAGAAGTAAAACAACTGTGAACATAGGAAGTAGTGGATTGCAGGGGCCAAAATGAGTTCCTATGTGGCCCAGTGTCCCAATTCTTTGACAAAGCAGGTGTCTGAAATTTTTATCACTAAATTGTATTCATCTGTCTTGTTTTGTCTGTTGCTGCTTATCTGTGCTGTGTATCTTGGAAGACTATTAAGGAAACAAGAAATAAGATCAAATTGTTCATAATAAAACTCAGTCTAAAACTGATGTGGGATTTAAATATAACTTGTCTGGAACGTTACCTAACATAAAGGCACTGCAAACTCTAACATGAAATAGGCTTGGGTACTGCAGTTTGCTGATCCTGACAGTGACTGCTGTCATGGTTCCCTAAAAGGTGTTTTATATGCCACCTTCTCCACCAGCCTTAGTATGTTTTTTGCCATCCTCCATATCGTTTGATTAACTCTCTTAAGCACCTTCAGTGAAGGATTTTATGGTTCATAAACCTAGTTTGCTGACTGTAAAACCCTAGGTAGGGAAATCACAGTTTTTTAGAAGTATCCAAATGAACGCTGTAGCTTTGTATGAAAAATAATATTCATAAACAGAGTGATAGAGCTCTCTGTACTGGGACTTCAGCCTGACATACTGCAATATATTTGCAATATATATTTGCAGAATGTAGTGCAAAGAAAAGATCTCAAGTCTCTTCAGAAACTTACACCAGACTTTAATCTTATTGGAAGCAGTTGTATCAAAACTGAGTTCACACTCCAGAGAGTACTGATTATTGATTTGATAAAGTTTATCTTAAAGCTTGTTGATCAGCTGAGAACTATTCAAAAATACGCTATCAATTTCTGTAAATCTTAGTACTTACTGTTCTCTCCCTCATGTACACAGGCATTAACATGATGAACTAAAACTGTGCCCAGTTCTTTTAGCTGGCAGTTTTTTCATGGCCTTGCTTTCCCAGCACTTAAAATATTGATTAAAAGTGCAGACTGCCCTGCTGGTTATAATTTTTTATTTCTTGATTATTGTTTATTTTTTATGTTATTTGTTAAACCTTCATAACCTTCTCCTGGCACTAAGCAAGCATGGGGGTAACAGTAAATGGCCTCATTCTAGGCTGTTTTGCAGTCTTGCTAGAACTGTTTATGGGAAATATTTCAACTGAGTTGTGTCACTTCAGAATTTCTCATCTGAGGTGCAGACAGGGTTATTTATTATATCAGCTAACCATACCTGCTGTCAGAAAGCTTACTGCTGAGTGGGTAAAGCTGCTTTCTGTCTTCCAATTTGGATTTTAAACATGGGAGTCTCCTGCAGGCCCACTACAAAAATGTCTATCAGCATCACCTGTGAAGTTATCCTGTTTGTTGGTTCAGATTTGTTGTTTCTATTTTGGTTCTATTTTGGCTTTTTATAATTTACTTTCTTATGTATCCAGGGGAACAAGAGCATGGATTTAGAAACCCTGGTACTGATCTCACCTCAAATTTATAATCTGAAAGAAAATTTACATTAGATTATTATTTTATCTCGCTATGTAATTACTGCATGAACAGGTTGAGTGAAGAATGCAATGAAGAAGATAAAAGCAGGTTGAGCCCCGCATGTCCCCTAATCAGCTGCTGTGTGTATGGGCAACAAGATCAGATGTGGAAAAAAAAAAACCTGTAGCCACATTTTCTTAGTGTAATACTTCTAAACTCAAAGCAGTATACCAAAGTCAACATCTTTACGGGAGGGGTTTCCTGGAGTCTTTGAGAAAACTCACTTGCTGTAACCATTCTGCTATCAGCAGAAACCCTTGCAGCACTTCATGGGCTTCTGCTTTGCTGGAAACATCGTGGCATCTTAACAGCCAGATTGAAGACTGTGTGCTTCTGCAGAAACCTGGTAATTGTGTAAAATTCATTTTGCTAAGGCCTGAGAAGAAACGTGCAATTGTAGGTTAAATTCAGATCAAAAGGACTGTGAGAGAAGAGGCTGCCTTTTATGTTCCCCAGCTGAGCTAACCTTGCTTACTTTGTCTTCATTTATTTCACATACAGTGTTGAGGTTTACTGCTTCTGAATTAACACTGCCTTTCATTTTCAGTCACCTGAAATGAATCTTGTTTAGGTTGACATTGGATGGCACCAAAATTTCAGAGAATTTACTTTGTTACGGAAGATAAACAAGAGCAGTGGCTTAGAACTAGCTGGCCTAATGTTCTTTGGGATTTCAGTAAGGACCTTAATGTTTTACAGATAGGTCATGAGTACATCTCTGACTGCTGCACAAATGGATTGTGATCAGGGCTACAAAATAGGTTCTTTCTAACTATACTAGGCTGAGAACCGCCTCATTCTGCTAAGATCGAATCTCACATTTGTACTGAAATCTAAATACAAACAAAACAATCACTGTAAAATTAGGATATAAGAAACACTCGCAAATCAAATAAGAGTTCATTGCATGAAAAATCATACAAGCAATGTAAATTTTGACAAGGTCATAGTACTCACTGCTTTTATCATCACTGATTCTCTTGCTTGTTAGTATTATTCCCACTGTAAACATAAGAATAAAAGAATGAAGAAGTTACACTGCTTTCCAGTAGTTATCCTTGAACTCTACAGCAGAGTAGAGATGTGCACACAAAATTCTTAAGAGACAGATGGGCACTGTAGCCATTGCACCTTCTGATTTCTCTGAAAGAAGCAGAGGGAGAGGCAAAAGTAATCTACAGTGAGAGAAAGCGGGCAGTGTAGGCTAGAGTTTTCACTTGTACATACCATTTACTGGATACAGCTTTGCAATTGCTTTTCCTCAGTAGTATTTGAAGGAAACGCTGTAGCCAGCTAATAACTGACTTGCAGTGATAATTGATTCATGTCCTTGTCCTTCTAGGGAAAGAGTGGAAAGCCTTGTTATTGAGAAATATTATTGTAGCAGTACATTTAAAGGTCAGGTCAGATCTGGCATTTAGGTGATCTTCTTATTTCCCCCGACATTTAATCATGCTCTAATTTTCCATGAACCTTATCTGAAATCTTAGGCCTTCCCCATAATTGAAATGTTGTTGAGGGGTCCTGGGAGTCTAAGCATTCCATAGAAGATGGAGGCAAAGTATGCCTGGTGAATCAGTAAGCAAATGCAAACCAATATTGTGCAAGTGCCATTTGCTGAGACTGAGATTAAGAGTAAAGCATGAGGTGCATGGGAGACTAAATATACAAAGAGTGGAAATGTCACGATGCAAGCAGCTCAACCCTTGTAGGTATTATGTGTATGTGTGCATTTGAACGTGTACCCTCTTGTATGTATTGTTCACATAGAAATACATAAATGTATACTAAAAATGCCTAACTAGTGGAATCAAGCCTACTAAAGTTAGAAGATGGCTAAGTTATCATTGTCTGCTGGGAAACAGATGAGATCATGCCATGAAGCAGTCCCTTTTGGCTTCTGGCTTTCTGCTCATCCTTAGCTTCACAATGCTTTATTGCCAAAGTCCCCACCCAAAATTTCAGAGCTCCTGAAAGATCTGTTCTTCAGGAATGCATTTAAGATTACAAAGGTTTTTACTCTGGTGCTGTCTGCATCTCTGCTCTTCTGTGTGCTCTGCATTAATCTGAGGGCAGGAACAGTTTCATTTAATGCAAATAACTGGATAAGTAGAGGGCTATCTGGGTATGATGTATTGGATTATTACAGCTGGGATATTAGACTTCATAATCTCTTCTGCTGTGAAACTCTATGCAAGAAATAAACGTTTTTGTGCAAAGTCACACATTTGTTTATTCCCTCACCGTATTTATAGGTAAGCTTTAATTGATCCAACATGACCAGAAAGATGCAGTTTGGATCCCTCAGTAACTATTGGGTCAATAGTTCTGCCCATCCTGAAACACAGCTCTTGGGGAAATCAGGGTCACTTCTCCTAGTACCTTCCTCAGACTGTCATACTTCTAATGTGGCAGATGCCTAACTTTTGTCAGTGCCTTTTCAATCACATTTTACAAGCAGCATGAATTGTCTTGTCACTATTAAACAGTATGAGGGCTGAACTCACCTTCAAGTAATGAAAATATCCATTAGTAGGGATATTTTATGTGATCATTCATCAAATCCAGTACTGTACCACAGAGTATGGTTATGACAAGCTATGTAATAATTATTGATAGTACACAAAGGACTTCTCAGTTCTTTTAAAGTTCTTCTCTACAAAATGTGTTAATCAATTACTGTTAAATTCACAACATTCACATATTGTTGCTTCCATTTGCATATCAGTCAGCCTGAAAGTTTTTGCATCCGCAGAAGTGTTTGTGGTGTTGCCTCTGAAGGTCTTCTGTTTTTAAAACCAATATTTTCCTTGAAATTTAAATCTAGGGTATGGTAGGTATGGTTACATAGCAGGGAAGATCTTTGCTCTGAAAAAAATCTGCCACCAGCCCTTTTGTCTTGATGATAGGCATCAATATCATGCTGTGCAACTGTGTTTTGCTTTGTATCATTCACTGCAAAAAATCTTCTCCTCGTTTCTCATCTTCGAGCTCTTTGAATGGGTAAATAAAGGGAAAACTTTTTCTCCCAGACTATATCAGCATTGTCTGGGCTAACCCAGCCCAGGTATGTGGGTACCATGTTACCAGATAGGGGCAGATAAAAATTACTACATGCCTTTACCTTTATCTTCTGTATAGTTAATTCTTGTTTGGTGCATTATGACATTCCAAAGAGACCCTGACCTTACAAGTAAATACAGTTCATAAATTTAGTTAAAAACATGTTCACTTAAAATTTTTTAAGTGTTGAGGATTGTGAAAAGAAGGGAGCCCTTCACAGAAAGGAGTGAGCCTTTTTTACTTCACTGATTGTATCCTTCTATACGGTATGCCTTATGGATTGAGAGTTTCTTCCTAACCCTGGGCTGGTTTTTTGTGGAGATAGTGGCTATGGGATGAAGATTCCTTTGTGTGTATATATGCAAACAAAGATGTCTGTAACACATCAAGCAGGAGATGACAATTGGCTGCTAACCCTCATGAAGGGCCAAAATAATAGTGATATTACTATAAGATGTCAGGACACAGTAGTGGTTTGCATAAAAAAGATGGATTTTGGCCCAAAAGTTTAGAAAGCAAGCACAAGTTGCTGTCTGGGAAAGAGCTCATAGATGTTTGGAGGACAGTTTCACCCATGCATTGCACCCTGAAACACAAATTTATCTAACAGGCGTGGTTCCTAAGAGCTGGTATTCAGAAAAGTATCCACTCCATTCAGTTTTCAGTCAGTCAGTTACTTGACATGTGCAATGAAATTCATTTTTAATTTGTTCTAAGTTTGTACACAACTTTCTATTATCATGTGAACTCTTAATATTCATGCAGCAGGGAATAGTGTGCAAAGGATGGTTTGAGTTGTTTTTTGTTATGCTGCTCTGAATTCTGACACACAGGACCAGTCACCTCTGACTCTCTTGGCTGTCTACTGCCGTGAACTTCGATGGTTCTGAGTGTAGACAAACAGGAGACAAAAAGGCCATGGTGATCACTTACAGTTCACTTCCTCAGGGAATAGTTCAACAAAGACATCACGCGACAAAAGGAGTGCAAGACAAGAAAGCCAAGTGAATCTTGTTCGCTAGTTTAGTAATTGTCTCTGGACACATAGTCTGAGTTTCAGTTGTAAAATGGGGTCCATTAAGAGGGCATAAAGATTGATTAGATGACTGAAATGTGGATGGTGCCTCAAAAGATCCTGCTTTTTAGCAGTGTGTGACTTTTAAGTCATATATCCTTATAGTGCCTCATTTTCCTCATCTTTTTGATGAATTTGATAGACAATTCCTTGTGTGAAGAGCTTAAAGTCTTGTGAGTAAAAGGAACCGCACTCGCATCAACCACGGGTATCAATAATTTCATGTGTCCACATTTTTCTCCCTTTTTGTGGGCAATAGCATGCTCTTTTAAATTTCTAGAAGACTTAGTGTAATTTAATTGGTGCTGAGTTCATATGATCACTCGCTGTACAATTGTTTTGGTGAAGGTATACGTTCTTCTCAAGTTGTGCCCTTTTCTTCCCCATGCAGCGTCCCATCATTTCGATCTGCTGGGGTCACAGGGATTCACGCCTGCTGATGGCTTCTGGGCCTGCATTATATGTTGTCAGAGTAGAGCACAGGGTCTCCAGCCTGCAGCTTCTGTGCCAGCAGACCATCGCTAGCTGTCTGCGGGATGACAAGGATATCAGCAAACTGACCCTGCCCCCTCGGCTTTGTTCATACCTCACCACTGCCTTCATACCAACAATCAAGGTAAAAGGAAAGCAGCACATGTGTGTGTGAAAGAAGTAAGGCATTGCTTGATTTTCTTCCCCCTGCTGCTCCTAAGTGACAGTGGGTAAAATCCAGGCCGTACATAATTATGATAAAAAAGCATGATTAAGGGTCACTTCTCTTCAAGGACAGCAAGGTTAGTGATTAGTGTGGTGCCTACTGAAATGTGAAAAGAGGGCTTACACACACTGATCTGTACTGTTGTGCACGGATGGGTTTGTCAAGGACTTTCCAAGGTACAGTGTGCTGTTAGCTCAGGAAGACTGCAGAAGAAATTGTGTCATGGTTTTAGGAGACATTCGCAGTGATAAAACTGTTGCCTTTCTGTTGCATGAGTCCTTATATTGCTGGGAAAGCTATACTTAAAATCTGTGACTGCCCAAATATCTCTGCTGACTGTGAGTTCTGCTAACCTTACTACTCCAGCAGTGCAGTGAAGAGATAAAGCAGATATTATACTTTTTCCTGTACCATTAGCAGAGCTGCTTGCAGAGCCATCTGCTCAACCCTATTTTTTCATATTTTTTTCCCTCAAGCACGTCTCAGAATTTCAGAACTCTTTATCACAGCCTGTAAACTAGTGCGTTAGATAGTAAATGCCCTACATCCAAATACGTATTTTTATGTTATGTATTTTTTTTGTGTACGCATTACAGCATTTTCTCAAATAAGTTTTGGGTCGTTGTTAAAACAGTACAGTTCTTGAATAACTAATTTGAAATCTGTGGAGTTGGCCCAGCTTAAATGAGAACAAGTTATGCCTATAATGTAATGATTCAATGCAGTTCCATTTGTGTACTGCTAATCAGGGCAATTTGTGTGACTGTGAAACGTTTCACTTGCCTGGGAAGAATAAATGCCTTGCTGTAACCATGGCTCCTTGATCTCCAGAGATATGGAGCATTCAGTACACCAATGGCAAAGAAACACACATTGATATTATTTATTTTATACAGGCTATACTGTCATAGACCAAGTCAGTCTGCTTTTGGACTGTGTTCTTCATGGATTAATGCACCCTGCTGGTGAGCAGGGTGAGATAACCCACCTTCAGTTTCGGGCTCGTATTTGTCTACACAGCATGGAAATAGACCTTCGTTAAAGATAGGTTGTGTATTGGGAAGTGAGTGGGATGATAGAAGAGGTACAAGCTCTTTCTAGAGTTGACAACATTATAGCATAGTGACATAGACTGCACCAGTGCTAATGTGGAATGGGAACATGAGTGGTGAATTTCTTGGGATCAGCAAGAGACAAGACAGAACTCTGAAGCTTTGACTTGACTGTGTTACCCAAGTTAAAATTTATTATCAAGTTTGTGGTAGAGCTGGGATTTGAATACAGGTTTGTTGTCCACAAGTCCAGCCTTCCTCTTTGATATGATTACCTTTAGTTTTTCAGTTTTAAGCTGTTTTTAACCTAACTAATAAGCAGCCCCACTGTTTTGTGTGTTGCTCATGTATAACTCACAGAATAAAGTGACCTGCCAAGTTAGAGTTGGATTCAAGTTCAGTTAGTCACGTCAGTATTAAAAATATAAAAAGAACAATAACCTGTAGGAAACTTTCTCTTTCCTTCCTTCGTTTCATTAAGCCTCCTATCCCAGACCCAAACAATATGAGAGATTTTGTCAGCTACCCAACAGCTGGCAATGAACGGCTTCATTGCACGATGAAGCGGACAGAAGATGACCCAGAGGTTGGTGGTCCATGTTATACTCTATACTTGGAATATCTTGGGGGACTGGTGCCCATCCTGAAAGGACGTCGTATCAGCAAGTTGAGGCCAGAGTTTGTCATCATGGATCCTAAAACAGATGGAAAAGCAGGTAAAAGTGAACTGTAGCTCTACATAAAAATGATTTAGAAACACTTCAGATATTAAAAGCTCAACAGTTAAAGAAAATCTGCATAAGAAATATGTAAGCTGGCATCTGTTTTTTTCCTTTTTTTTCAATGGGGAAGAGTTTTTAGCATGACCTAGGCTCAAGCCTCTCGAATTATATCATACTGTCTTCTGTTTCACATAAGAGAACTTGTTATATTTTGGAGTAGAGGAGAATAGATTGCTGATTAGTTGAAAATATTCTTTATTCTCAATTTTGAAGTCACTTGAATGTGATTCAACCCTCTGAATCATGTGCACTTGAGTTCAGACCACTGGAAACTTGGGCTAGGCATGGTGAAGAACAGTTAATTATGTCTTTATGGTTTTATCTCATCTACCGCCTGTGGATCAGATTAATGCTTCCGATGACTGATAGTTGTAATTGATATCAGTTTTCTGAAGCAGCACTTACATTTTTTGGGGCCTGTCTTGATAGATGAAATCTATGGAAACAGCTTGATTTCCACTGTGATTGACAGCTGCAACTGCTCTGACTCCAGTGATATCGAACTGAGTGACGACTGGGCAGCAAAGAAATCTCCCAAAATCAGTCGAGCTAGCAAATCACCCAAACTCCCCAGGTAATCATTTCTTGAATATCGACTCATCTTTTTCCCCAAGTTTTCTTTCTTTCTTTCTTCTTTCCTTTATTTTTTTACTTTATTTTTTTATTACATTTTCTTGACACTTACAATAGCAGACTCCTTTGGGCAGATAAGAGCATTCTGGAGCACTGAGGTCCTCTGCTGTGTGCAGTTCCAGTGTGGTCTCAGATATTGATGTTGAAATGGACTCTGGGGAAAGTTCTGGGGCAAAAGGTAATGGGAAACAATGTCACCCTTCTTCCCCAGCATCCTCAATCTTCACCAGCAATCTCAAAGAAAAGCGTTATGAACTCTCCCATCACTGCCTCTGCTGTTTGTGAACTCTTACCACCATGGAATATATTTCCTCCTTCATAGGAAATGTTTTATGTCCTCTGTGCTTAGAATCCCTGGTCTAGTTAAAGGTCATACTTCTCAAGGGTATATTCAAGTTTAAAAGTCCTTGCAATCAATCCTGTTATAAGTGGCACTGCTGCTGTGGCAACCTTGCAAAGAAGAATTAGCAAATATCCTCCCAGTCATTGATTTGACAGGGCTTTGTAGAGAAATGCGGAATAAGTTTCTAAGCTGTTAATGAGTCTGGTTGCATTCCTGCCAGCTCTTCATTTCATTTATTATGTGTGTAGACAGAACCCTCCACCTGCACAGAGCCTCACTGATGTCTGTGATGGTTCTCATAGGCATTGATGTCTGCCTGACAGCTTCATGCTACAGGTTTGATGCATTTTAGCTGTGGAAACGCCTTTCCAAAGACTTCATAGTATAAGGCTGTCCTAGCAGAAGGTAAAGGAAATGCATCCCTTTATATGTGAATGTAATGTATGAAATACTGAAGTTTTTATTTCAGTAGTGCTTGACAAAAGGGACACCAATAACTGAGCTAAGAAATAGCTGAGGTAAAGAAACGGTCTTGCTGCCTCGATTTTCTAAAAACGTTTTTTGAAATGTAACATTTGCTCTTTATATTTCCCACCAGTGAGCTTTTTCAGTTGCATTATCTTTTACTCATGATGCCCTTTGTATAACGTGGGGCAAGAATATTTGGCTCAGAGTGAGATCACTAGTTGTGGAGCCTTGATTTGCCACACTAGCGCAGAGATCTGCTAACTGCAGTGTCATGTTCCCATTTCTTGAGGCTTTGCTCAAAGTCTGCATAGCTGAAATAATGCAACCTTACACCATTTTATTAATTCAGGGAGGTTATACTATATCTGGTAGAAGGACTGTAAACTTTCTTCAGTGATTCTGAAGGCATCCAGTCTGAGTGACTGTAGATGTGTTGAGTTTTGTACATCTTTACATTTAAACTATAACTCTCCACCGTGTGGACTATATAGTCTTCATTAGTCACTGAAAGAACACTGTACCAACTGCCTTCATTACCATCTTTGTATTCCTAAGCAAGGATTTTTTTGCGTGCTAGTCGATGATTCTAATTATTGCTTTCAATGCAGAATCAATATAGAGGCTCGCAAATCTCCGAAGATGTCACGAGCAGCACAGGAGATATCAAGATCACCAAGGTTACCAATAAGGAAACCCTCTATTGGTTCACCAAGCCTAACCCGAAGAGAGTTTCCTTTAGAAGATATTACTCAGGTATTGTGTGCATTGTTACCAGACCTGAGCCCAAGTGCTGCGATACATATTCAGTGATCCTGAATACTTTTTTTTTTTTTTTGCTTAATTACAGCTACTAGATGGATCGCAGCTATAATTGCATGTTCCAAGTCAATATTAATGTTTGGAAATGTCAGTGGAATATCGCATTGTTTGCTAAGTTCTTCCCCCAGTAATTTTGTCACTGTGAACCCGTGTGAGAGGTTTTATATGAGTTGATGTTGCTGGCTGCTTGAAAAGTATGTGTAGAAACGTTTTTTATTCTGTTTCTCTGAGCTGTCCTAATGCCACCATAGTTCTCTGCTTTGCTAGGAATCTGCAGAGACAAGGAAATGATTGCTCTACAGGGCCAAATGTTCTGTTTCATAATTGCGTGGAACAGCCTTAATTGGAAGGAAGGCAAGAAATTAGCACTTTGTGTTCTTTGTGTTGTTCACATTCTGTGGGTAAATGAAACTTAGCAGCCTGTAAAACTGTCTGGATTACACATTTAATTAATACCAATCTGAATTCTTTTTGTTTTGTATTGTTTCAGTTGTTGTTCTTTCCATTCTGTCATTTCACATTCTCCTTCTTACTAAAACCTTATAGGTCAGTTACATAGCAGAGGAAGATAAGACCAAAAGTCCTTTGAGCAGGACGTGAGACCAAAGGCTTGGATCCTGTTCTGATACTGACAGCATAACTCTTGGCTTTTGAGAAAATTTTTTAATCTTTCATACCCAAAATTTGATCACCATGGAAGCAGTGGTTTGGGTAACTGCTTTGGAAACTGGTTAAGATTACTTCATTTCTCTTTTATTTATTGTTCTGTAAAGTGTTTCTGAAGCATAGAACCAAAGGACAGGCAGTATTATTTTCTGAAATACAAAGTAGTTGGGCTCATAATGTGCAGAGAAACAAGTATCTGAAAACAGTCCTATACTTCTAAGCAACTATCATGTTCTTTAGTACTTCCATAGCTTTAAGTAATTGTTGTAATTTCTGCTGGTGTTCAGATATCAAGATGGGGCTTTTTAATGACTAGGTATTACAGTTGCTACAGACACTTCAGGTTATTTCAATTAAAAAAAAAGCTGAAATTATATTATCACGTAGCTTTATTGCTCTGCAGGTTTTTATTAGAGCTTGATACAGATCGTATTAGGTGAAAATGATCTTGTTTTTTCTTTGTAGCACAACTACCTTGCTCAGGTCACATCTAACATCTGGGGAACCAAATTTAAAATTGTGGGTTTGGCTGCTTTCCTACCAACTAATCTTGGTGCAGGTAAAAGCAAATTCTATTTACTTTTTGCTTATCAAGCTTTCTAACAAATAACAAATTTACAACGTATATTCTTTTAAGGTGATCAAAAAGCCCCTTTAGCAAAGCAGCTGTTTTCACTGGACACTGGGAATTAGAATTTACAGAATTCACTGTACCTAAAAGAGATTCAAATCTATAAACACAACAATGAGATGAAAATATTAAGACTCAGGTATAATAGATTAATTAACAGTAAAGTACAGACCTTTATTCTTACAGTTTATTTGAACAAAACCTGAGAGAATAAACAAAATTTTTGCAATGAAGATATAAAAATCACAATAGAAGTGTTTTTAAAAATCCATTTTTTGTAGTAATTTACCTAGTAATTATAGCTCTTCTGACCCAGCCTTCAAGCAGAGATAGTCCTCAGGATGTTGTCACCCCACGGACAGCTACTACAGGGCAATGGCACCTTCTGCTTACTTAAGTGTTATGGAGTGTTCGATTCCAGACACTTTGTTTTACAAGTCTGTTACCACTTTTTGCCATCCACATTTACAGTGATTGCCAAAAGGTAGTGTAAGAATGATCCTACTGGGTCAGATCAGGTGAATTTCTAATTCAATATTCTCTCAGTATCAGTGACAAATATGTAGAGAATTATATAAATGTACAGTAAATGTGCAGTGGTACTTCCTTTAGATACTGACCCAGTCTCCAAGACCTGGGTCCCAGGGACTACTTGAACCAAAAGAGTGTCCTTTCTATCTAATAACCCTCAGCAGATTTCCTTTCTGAGTCTTTTCCCATTTTCCCCTGAGTTCTTATAAGTCTGTAGCATCCTGTGGTGAAGAGTTCCAAAAGTAGAATAAAAAAATAATTTTCTTTCATAAAAATAGATGCAAGTACAGATGAAATAATTTATTATTTCCACAGCTTAACTAAAGAGATAGTGCTAGGAGAAAAGCTGAAAGAAGCAATCCCTTTTGTCCTGTTTTTGCAAGGTATTACCTTGTGATTTGGTTAAGAATGTCTCATACATGCATTTGCTTAGTAGTAGATTATATAGAAATTATACTAGTCCTTCTGTCTGCTTTCAGTTAAATCTCTTTTAGCTTTATATTCTCTTTGTGCAGCCATTTTTAAAAATTATTTCTTGTCATATTCTGTCTCCAGTAATATATAAAACCAGTTTGCTGCATCTTCAGCCCAGGCAGATGACAATATATCTCCCGGAAGTGCGAAAGATTTCAATGGACTACATTAACCTGCCTGTCTTTAATCCAAACGTTTTCAGTGAAGATGAAGATGATTTACCAGGTAAGGAGAAACTGTAAACCTCTCAAATTATGGCTCAAGCTAGCTGGAGGATAGATCAGCCCCCTTTGGTAAATACACAGATCAAAATCCCTTAGTCTGGTGGAGTCCTGTAGAACTGAATTAGAAAAAGACTCGTGTGTACTGCAGACGTTGTTTTATAAAAACATAGAAAAATGTAACACATATAGAGCTGGTAAGCTTCCAGTGAATTGGAACATTAATCATCTTCTACTTAGTTCACTAACAGTTTTCTGTAGATTAAAGCCTTGCATTCTGCATCTTTGTAGAACAGAATTATATTGTGTTGGAAGCCCAGAGGAGTTGTTCTTGGGAGCTGATGGAAGCAAAGCACAATCTGCTGACAGGAGCTTGGGCAGATTCCTGACTAACTCAGACTGATTTTGAAAAGTGTTAAATGCCCTTCTGGATTTTTATCAGTACCAGGGCTTACAGAGAGGCTAAAATAGTGAAGATGTAAACAGGAGGATCAGGAATTTCTAATTTCACTAAGATGTAAGGTAGCAGGACATTCAAGCTGTACAGGGAAAGCTTGGATGCAGGTGATTTGAGTATGATAGGTAAAAGAATAGGAAGTACTGAGGACCTGCTCCGAATTAAAAAATAATAATAATAAAATGATTATTAAATAGCCAAGAAGTTAAATGAATGCAGTTTCAAAATTCTCTCATCAGTGAGGGATTTGTGTTTCCTGCGTTGTATTTTATTGGAACTATAGGAGCAGCCTCCATGAGCCAGCACTCTTTAAGGAAGAATAAGTGTGAGCACTGAGGAATTAAATGGAAGTTCTCACACTGTTTTGAATCTTTTGCTGGGATCTCACGTATTTGTGTCTGATCCAGGCATCAGAGTAGTCCTCTGGATTTTTAAAGAAATATTCATGTGCTTAAAATGAAGCCCATGTCCTCATGATTCAGGGCTTGTCTTGCTTAATTTATGTCTACCTGATAGGCACCTGTAGGATCTAAAGAAAGAAATATTTTCTTCAGAAAGATTTGAAGAAAATAGTAAAGACATTGATGATCATACATATTATGCACTCAGCATTTTCTCATCTGAAACTGAGTTGACGTGTGCAAGACAAACAGAAAAATTGAACAGCAAAAAGAAGTTGAAGTTTTTGTGTCCCTTCCTGATCTTCAATATCAATGCTTTTAATTTTATTAAAGGAGCTGAAATGGTATTCTGAATTACAAGTTGGTAAGCACCACAGAAATACAGGGAAAACTGTGAAGTTTTCTTCCTGCTCTTGGAGAAAGATAATCAGTGTTATTCTACACTGTCCTCCATAAGAGCCTTCTTCTTCTGCCCACTTTTTTTCTTTCAAGTTCCTCCTGACTTGGCAAACAGGCTATTGAAATTTTCAAAAACCTCAAAAGAATTCTTTCTTAAAGGCAGTAAATATACGATGGAAAAAGCGCCCTATATGGATGGAAAAATATACTGCAGTGTAAATAATGATGACACGACAAATTTAAAAGCAAAAAAAGCCATCAGTAGGAAGCTGCTCCTGGGCAATGGAATTTGTGAAAGAGGTACTCTGGGACAGGTGCTTTTTAATGTAGTCAGTGAAGTTTTGGCAGGTCAAAAGGACAGTGGATTGATTTAACTTGCAAATTATGCAAACCAATCAATTAAAAAACATTGGAGAAATGAAAAAAAAAAGAAAAAAGAAGTTGGGTTTAAACACGTTGGGGTATTAAGCAACACTGTGACAAATGAGCTGTTATTTGGATAGGTTCTTAATACCCATGACAGCAACATTACAGATAGCTAACAGTTAAACCTTAAGCTCAGGAGCACAAATTGCTAACCTGCAGGCATCAGGATGAATGCATGAGGCACAGAATTGCTCTGCCTTAGGGCTGCTGAAGTTTAGCTGTCAGCCTTCTTCTAAAGGAGCAGAGGTACTGTTAAAACTTGCCAGCATATCCACAAATAGCTGCACACCTTCCACATTCTGTTGTGGTAAAAAGCTGATGGCCATTGAAAGTGTAATTGTGGGGCATGAGTAGGTGACTAGAATTTTAATTAGAAATTAATTAGGAACTGGGCAGTGGCTGGATGAATTCTGACTAATGGATCTCTTGCATGATCAGATCTTGTAAATCACAGATCTCCACAGAATTTGCACATACAAATGATCATGGATAGAACTCAGATCTCTTTTCCTGACAGAAACCTGCTTGATACAACTTGCTTATTGTTTTGCATTTTTTTTTAATGCTGGAGAGTTAGCAAAGACTGCAAGATTCTGAGGTTCTTTTTTGTTTATATATTATTACTCTTTTCTACATTACATTCTATCTTATTTTGGCTTCTGCACCTGCTTCCAGTATTCTCCTTTTCCTGTTGCTCTCTGACTTTTCAGTGGTAGCTCCTCTTGGAATCAGTCTCACTGATTTTGCAGAAGGAATTGCAAGCAGTTTACAAGCACTCTAAGCATTCTGCTTAAAATCATGAGAATTGCTGCACCATCACTTATTCACCGCTACCTATGGGAAACTTTTTGTGTGTTTATCTGCTTCATCTCACATTTCTGATCACAGCCTGTCCAAACGTTGATGTTCAAGTTGCCTTGACTACAACACTTCTTGAATCTCTCTGACTTCCCATCTATTTCCTCACATCTTTTCAATACCAACCCACTTTCTAGAATTTCTGTAAGTTTTGTCCGTATTTCATTCCATCGTATTTCTCCCTGTGTTTCATCTTGCTTCTCTTTGTGTACAGTTTGCTCTGTCACTCACTATACTCAAAGGAATAATACTTGCCTTTTCCCAGCTGATAACTATTCTCCAGTTTGCCTAAGCTCACTGAGTCTGGAAGCATTAGACAGTTTATACAGTGTTTTCATTGCCAGTCTTCTACATTCTTCATCTTTTCCTTGGCTATTTTTGTGTGCGTGCGTGTGTGTGTGTGTGTGACAGTATTTATCAAACATCTAAATCAGTGCTTGTAATTGCTGTCATATCAAGGCAGGCTTGAGGAGCATCATAGCATCCTCTGCCCAAAGCTCTCTCCAGCACATCACAGCAGCACCTCACTGGCTCTAGAGAGTGTCAGCCTGGGTCAGCAAGGGCTGTTTTGTGCTTTACTACTACATTGTAGCAGCCCTAGAGAAGGTGTGGGAGCTACATCCAGTGGCCTTAGGATTAGAAGCAAAGAAGAGGTGGCAGCAGGCAGGGATCTATGGGTAGATTTTCTTTTGTATTGTTTGATCGTTGATGTTTCTTTCATCAAAACAACTTGCCTGAAAACTAATGTGAATCTTGATACAGAAAACCTTGTATTGATTTGATTAGTGATCATTACAACTGGATGATGAAGGAGCGCAAGTTAAGATCCACCAGTTAAACCCATTGCTCTGGGAAAGTCCATGGGAATCATAGTGTAGCCTGAAAATGAGTGCTGAACTTTATTTCTGAAGCACCACTGCTATGAAGTTAACTTAAAATGGATCTCCAGCTGTTAGAAATGCCTGTTGTGAAATGGGGGTCACTGCAGACAGTGCAGATGGTCTGGCTTACTTGCTCAAACTAATGTCTGACCTGCTGATTTCTGGGTCTGATAACAGCCCATCTAAATGCAGCAGGGCACATAAGTAAGTACATAAAGATAAGCAGGCAGTTAAAAAAGTCAAGAGTAAAACAAACTAACAAAGTACAAAAGACTTGCAGTGTTTTCTTTTCTCACTAATTTTAAAAACAAATTCCCCCCGGTTCTGGAATTCCATGTAAATGCTGCCATGAAATTTCCAAGTGGCACATTTTTTAGCTGCCCAACTGTACTTCCTCAAAATACTGAATAAAAGCAAAGAATACATGAAATCCCACTTGTGGAGATTTGTCTGGTTAGAAGCTTGCTGTCCTTGTGCTTGCCTAAGCACTGTACTCAGTGTAGGTCAATGGGCCCAGGTCTAGAGCGAGCAGGTGGCAAGTGGCCTTGCTTCATGCAACTAGGCTAGCAACTGATGGGCTGTATTGTTCTTTGCAGTGCCTGGGGCGCCAGGTGCTCCTGCCAGCAGCCCGCCCTGCACCGTCAACATCCCCATCGCCCCCATCCACAGCTCAGCCCAGGCCATGTCACCAACACAGAGCATCGGCCTGGTCCAGTCGCTGCTGGCCAACCAGAACGTGCAGCTGGACGTGCTGGCCAACCCTCCAGCTGAGACAGGGGGCGAGGGGCCGGGACCCTTCCCAGGAGCACCAGGACGATTCCCTGGCCCAGGGGCAGTGGCACCAACTGGGGGAGATGTGGCCCGCGCTGCCCCTGTACCTCCCACCATTGCCCCACCTCCCTCTGCCATCACCCTTGCTGACCTCCGGGACCACGGTGACCGTGAGCATGAGCCCCCACTCAAGGCCAAGCCTCCACGTCCAGGACCAGGGCCACAGCTGGTGGAGGGTGATGCTGTCATCTTTGGGGCCGCTCAGGAGTTGCAACTGAACAAGATGAACCCCCCGCCACCCTACCCTGGCACCGTTCCCACGGCCGGCCCCCCACCACCTCCACCTGTCCCCCCTCCACCACCCCTCGACCTCTGCCTGAAAAAGGGGGAGTTCTCCCTTTACCCTGCAGGGCACTACCAGCCGCCCCTGGGGTACGAGAGGATAACAACGTTTGACAGCAGCGGGAACGTGGAGGAGGTGTGCCGACCTCGTACCCGCATGCTCTGTGGCCAGGGCACCTACACCCTGCCAGGGCCCGGCAGCTCTGCCACGTTGCGCATCACCGCTGCTGAGAAGAAGATGCAGCAACCCTGCACCAGTGCCACCCTGAACCGGCTGACAGTTCCCCGTTACTCCATCCCCACTGGGGACCCACCACCCTACCCAGACATTGCCAGCCAGCTGTCACAGGGCAGGAGCATTGCGCAGAGGCTGGACAGCAGTATCATCCATGCTACTCTGAGGAGGAATAGTAGAGAGGCAGCGCTGAAAATGGCCCAGCTGGTGGACAGCCAGAGAGCCACCTTGCAGCTTCCCCCAAAAGCCAAGAGCAGCGTTGTGACAGCACAGTACCAGCAGAGAGTACCCACTGCTTTGTACACCTGCAGCCAGTGCAGCAGCGGCGGCGGCACCAGCACCGCGAGCGCTGGTGGTGTAGGCAACATCGCTAATGCCAACTCTAGCAGCAGCACTTCCACTATCGGTAGCATGAGACCTGATCTGAGCACGGGGAGTGGCTCCCAGCACAGCTCTGTCATTGCTCACTCTGTCAGTACATCACCGTTGGCCTCCCAGTCCTCCTACAACTTGCTGAGCCCACCTGACAATTCCCGTGACCGGGCAGATTATATCAATTCTGCCTTTACGGAGGATGAAGCTCTTTCTCAGCACTGTCCTGTGGAAAAATCTATACGGCACGTACCTGTGGCCTTGACGGAGGCTGCCATCAGTGTAAAACGGCCACCACCATACCAGTGGGACCCTATGGTGAGCGAAGAGATATGGGTTCCTCAGGAAAGGACATCTCAGAGCTCTGTACCCAACCCTCTAAAACCAGCTCCTCTCATCATTGGTCAGACTCAGCATTTGGATATGTCTCGAATGCCGTTTGTCTCCCCTAAGTCTCCAACCAGTCCCACTGCCACTTTCCAGACAAGTTATGGGGTCGGAGTTCCATACCCAGGAACCTACAGTGCCCCTCCCCTTCAGGGAATGCAGCCCCCCTGCTCCCCCAAAGAAGCTCTGGCCCCAACGCAGTTCGCGCAGCAGGAGCCCACGGTAGTGCTACAGCCAGCTTACCCACCCAACCTCTCCTATTGTCCTTTGCCACCCATGTATCCGGGAAGCAGCGCCTGCTCTAGTTTACAGCTTCCACCAATAGCCTTGCACCCATGGAGCTCATACAGCGCATGCCCACCCGTGCAGAACCCCCAGGGCACTCTGCCCCCAAAGCCGCTCCTTGTGGTGGAGAAGCCGGTGATGTCTCCCCCACCGACTGAGCTTCAGGGCCACGTGGGTACAGAGGTGATGGTGGAGACGGCAGACACCTTCCAGGAGGTGCTCTCCCTGACAGAAAGCCCTGTTCCTCAAAGGACAGACAAATTCGGCAAGAAGAGCCGGAAGCGGCTGGACAGTCGCGCTGAGGAAGGAAATGTGCAGGCTATCACCGAGGGCAAGGTCAAAAAGGATTCAAGGACGCTGACTGACTTCAATTCGCTAATATCCAGCCCAAGGCTGGGCAGAGAGAAGAAGAAAGTCAAGAGCCAGAAAGACCAGCTCAAGTCCAAGAAGCTGAATAAGACAAATGAATTTCAGGATAGTTCAGAGAGTGAGCCGGAGCTTTTTATCAGTGGGGATGAACTGATGAACCAGAGCCAGGGCAGCAAAAAGGGTTGGAAAACTAAAAGGAATTTGAGGACAGCCAGTGAGCTGGATGAGTTCAAGTGCCGTAAGGCCAGCGAGAAGGAGGATGGGAGGCTGGGGAGCCAGGGCTTTGTGTACGTGATGGCCAACAAGCAGCCGCTGTGGAATGAGGCAACACAAGTCTACCAGCTGGACTTTGGAGGGAGAGTGACCCAGGAGTCGGCAAAAAACTTCCAGATTGAGCTGGAAGGACGGCAGGTAGGAGGACAGTGGCAAATGCTGCACCTGGTGGGGAGGGTGGGTGCCAGGATCCAGCCTGCCTCTGTATGGCAGAGTGACTCCGGCTCGTGTCGGGTGCTCTTTGGAGAAGAAACTTTGCACAGAAAGTAATCAATAAAAAACAGCAATCAAAGGCCTGAATTTGGAAGAGTAAAGTGCAGTTGTAATGTAAATGTACCAGATATATTCTGTACTTATAGGAGCAAAGGCCTCCTTCAATCCCAATAGCTTTTATTTCCAAAGGAAAGGATTATTTGTAATAAATTGTAGGGAGAACAATGCAGCAACTTTCCCTCACTATAGTTGCAGTTGAAGTCAGTGAGTGTGGATGATAGCTCACATAATGAACACTCAACAGAGCTGATGGGTGTTCATTTGGATTCCCTCAAGATCAAAATTTCCTCTCATGAGTTACCAGGGCTGAGGAGCTAGTTCTTAATCCTAAAGGTACAGATGGAGGCTCTGACCCTCTCCCAGAAAGAGAGGCTCGAAGGCCTGCTTTTAAGCAGCCTGTGGGTAAAGGAGTTTTTGAAAGCTAGAAAATCAGGTATTTAGTTTTGTGACCTCTCCCTTTGGCCTGCACAGGATGCTACTACAGCAAATCCAGGCTATTAGTAAATCAGCAGGACACTGGACTGGGACAAGGGAGTTACAGATTTAATTCCAGGTTCAGCCATGCTATCTCAGAATGTGACTTTTGATTTATTAAAGCCATCAAAGCTCTCAACTCTCTCTAATTTAACTTGGGAGATCAGCATCTTAAATATGCAATGTACATGACCAGTGGTAATCTTCTGTTTTTGTCCTGCTGCAAAACAACAGCTTGTTAAAAAAGCAGTGACCATGGATACATACCCATGAACACCTGTGCAACATCACACTGGCTGTAGGCTTTGTTGGTGATAGCACAAAGCTCAACTCACTTCCATTCACTGTAGAAAAAAATATGATCGGGGTTTCTGATTAAGCAAATGAAAACACAGTATTAATAGGCTGAACTTCACGTACTCCCTGCAGAAGAACAACCTGACTAGCCCAGCTTTACATATCAGACAGTTCCCACTGCCCCTTTGCTTGTTCATTCTCAGTTTAATTGTATACTAGGGAAGTTTATAAAGGAAAACAGAACTGCTAAGGAAATACAGCTTACCAAGTGTGAGGTGCTATAGACAGGAGATTGGTTATTCCCTTTCCCTGAAAGCTCCTTCCTTTGAAAACAAAGTCTGTTATCCTGATGGGGCAAGGGTAGAATCTCTCCAATAGAGAGAACAGTATTTTCCTGTGTGAAAAGGGTTGCTGGTGTGACCTGCATTTGTTGAGGTCATTGGTAAACAATCTACTTACACCAATGCTTTGTAGTATTCAGCATGTTTTAATTCACAATTTATAGAGTGAAAGATTAGTCAGGAACTCTACACAGTGTTACAGGGCACTTCTTCAGCCTCGCACCCCATTCTGTGAATACCCCACTCATATTAGTTCAGAATGATTAACAGAAGTGTTCTTACAAAGGAGCAGAAATGTTTAACTCTTGCTTTTTCTGCTTTCTTTTCTGTGATTTGCTTTTTTTTGACCTTGTTCTCTTTTTCCTTCCCCATTCTCCCCCTCTTCCCAGGTGATGCAGTTTGGAAGGATTGATGGCAATGCTTACATTTTGGACTTTCAGTATCCATTTTCTGCAGTGCAAGCCTTTGCTGTTGCTCTGGCTAATGTGACTCAACGCCTCAAATGAACAAGCAGAAACCTGGAGAGAGGAAAATGTTGTCAAAACCTTCTCATAGAGTCCAAACTGGAAAATGTCAGGGCAGCCTACGTTAGGTGCACTGAGGTACCTGGGAGCGAAGAAGGCCGTAAAACTGGAAAAGTCTCTTGGTGCCCAACAGAAGGGCATTAACTCTAATCAGTCATGGGGTGGAGGGTGGGGGGCTTTCTTCTCTTTTGTTCGTTTGTTTGTTTTCAGGTGTTTCCTTTTTTTAAAGCATTGTGCTGGGTTTCAGAAAGAGCAAAGGGTTGAGAGCCATTCAGTGTTACGTGGAGAAGTGTGGCTTTTGGCTTGTTGTGATGGTTCTGCTGTGTTTGCTACAATAGCTGATGTAAGCTCATAGAGAGATTAAAAAAGACTGCTCTTTTTGATAGACTGCCTTATATCATGCTGTTCTTTTTAAAACAGGGAACATAACTTTTTTTCTGGTCCAGTTTGTACTACTACTACATCAATGATAGCAGCAAAAAAAAAAAAAAGAAAAAAAAGAAAAGAAGCTATAATACTTGAAGACACGTGTTTCTTCTCTGATCTCTGATAATAACTGAGTACCGCAAGTTCCAGGGAGGCTTCTGTAGGTCAATATTTAATTTATAAATAATGATGTGTTACTCAGAAGAGAAACAAAACTGTTACCAATGGGTGGTTTCAAAACTCGATGTATCAAATAAGTTGATGTCTGCTTGTTTTGTGTGCTGTTACTGGGGATAAACATCTTTCATTGGGTGACAGAAAGGAGGGACGAAAATAATTATGAGCATTCCATCTTTGCTCATATCTTTCAGCAGTATTCTTCAGTTTGGCCTGCGGCTGGGAGAGGTACAGTGTGACCAGATGTACCTCCAAGACCATGCCTATACATGCTCCTATTTAAATGTGTTTACACTGTATAAACAAAGTCATTCGAGTGAGTGAGAAGGCCCAATGTATTCATCTTCTCAGTAATCAATAGGAATCAGGTTCCACAACATTGTATCTGAGTTAAAATTAGGAGGGAGACAGAAGTATAGCAAGTCATTACAGGAAGCAATTTCATCAGGAAAGCAATTTCATTACAGGAAACAACATCATGGCTGGCTGGAGGACAAATAAGTTAAAAATTGAAGGAAAAATTGGACAGAATTACTCCTTTTATCACCTTACTCCTTGAGTAATTCTTGTGACTGTAGTTTGTGAATATAATGCTCCAGGTAAGGGTGGCAAGCCAAAGTTTATATGGAGTGTTACAGGGGAAGATTTATTGACAGGAGGACAGCTAAAGTTTGTTTTCTGGTAGACATGCAGACCTGCTGACTGTTTAGAAGGGTTGCTTGCACAGAAGGTTTTCTGTGTTGTCCATCTTTGTGTATGTATTTCTTTGCTTTCTCTCTTTCTTCCTTGCCTGCTTTTTGCTATGGAATACATTCTGTGTGGAAACAGTTTCCACAGTAATACACAAGAACTGTAATTATTCCTGTAATTGTTTGAAATTAGATTACTAAACGTAACTGCAGATATCCTTCAGAAATAATTCTGTCGATGTGAGGAAGATAAATTAGTTGAGGTGTTAACGGCTGCTTTATCTTTCATCCAGTTTAACTTTTACTTGAAAAGCTGTGTAACCTAAGATAAACGGATGTGATTTTCTCTCTCTTTACTTTTTTAAAATCCTAGTGGTAAGGCAGATCTGTGTTGTACTTAATTCATTCTAGAGGAATATATCACGTAAGAGAGGACCCTGCTGCAGCAGAACTTTCCAGAATGCAGTGAGCTAGAAACTTCTGCCCATCTGACATGTGTAAAGCAATACAGCACAGAGGAAATAATGAGTATCAGTCAGAGAGGAGTTTGAGAGTTGACAAGAGAGACTACGAGGCTGATCATCCACAGGTATCATCCCGCAGGGTGAGTCTGGGGAGAACCCTTGGCAAAGTGGGAGGTAGGAAGGAAGGAAGGGGAATAGACAGCACCATGCCTGTATGATCCCAGAGTTCAGCAGCTTCCGCTTGTGTGTCAGGCAAAACATTCCCCTTGGCGTTTAACAGACTTCATTTGCTTCAATTAATTTTGTTGAATTTCTCTACATTATCTGGACCTATTTGTATTTCTTCTCATGCGCATAACTTATTCAGCAGCTTGTGTTCCCGTATATGCAACATGTGTGGGATGGAGGAACTGAAATGGTTTGGTCCTGTTTCCTTTAAAATCTTTGGAAATTTGTATAAAGGAAGCACTATTAAACCATTTGTCTGTATCGAGTTACACCCTGTGCAGACAGTCAGTTGAATTCTCAGGTCTGCTGCTTTCAATATGCGAGGAGGAAAGCTGGCTGATTAGTGCCCTTCCCTACCCAAAAGTCTGCTCTTACCAGGCATTCGTGAATTAGAATATAATGGGCATATGCTGAACACCACAGACAAGAAACATATCGTGACATACTCACTGTCTGGGAGAAGGACGACTCATTCACATTAGAAATCTTCTGCTGAGAAGAACATTGCCTGTAGTTTTAAGCCAAAAATTGTTACCATATGCAAAGAACATCAGTGTTTTTTTTCTGAACAAAATCTGGTCTAATTAGAAGGACTTCTGTGCACAGTTTCTTTAACCCTCCATGGAACGGCATCCTTCTTCATTTGGTTCATAAGCAATTTTTTCCAATTACCAGTAGTTTTCTACTAATGTAGGACCACAAATTGCAAACAGATATAACGTGTAACAGCATTAGTAATTTGGTTCCGTTGGCCAAGGCTGTGATTGCGTCGTTCTGGTGGCTTCTGCCCAAACAAAGCACAAGGAATAACAGTCTTAAATCAGGAAAACAAACACAGTTTCCAACCTTCCTGTTTACTTGCCAGATGTTATAGGATAAGATACTGTTTTGTCTTTTTGAAAACACTTTGACAGAGTCCCTAAAAGGAATTAAAACTGAGGATTTTAACGTTTTGGAGGATACCTCATATTAGAGGTAGAAGCTACTCTCAAATATGTTGAACTGTAATAATGAGAGAAGTGGAAATGGTGTGAATTCTGAGAGTGGAACCAGATCCTAAATTATGTAAAGAGCATGTGAAAGCAAGTTTTTTCATTTTTCATTGAGATACAACGTAAGACACAAATTTAAAAGCCCCCCCACAAAATAATCACTTAAATCTCAAAGATTGCTGTTGCATTCAGCTAAAAGATAGATTTTACATTTTATATTTAATGTGTAAGATCCAAGTTTTCTGTAGATAAATAAGTTCTTCTGGGAAGAGTGTAACAAGTTATTCAAGATTACGTTCTTTTATACACACAGTAATTTCCAGTGGTTGATTATGTTTTTTCAAAGCTTTTTTTTTTTTTTTTCAGTTGTGCAATAGTTGTGACAATGTGGAGCTTTAATGTTCTTTTCTTTTCTTTCTTTCTTTTCTTTCTTTCTTTTCTTTCTTTCTTTTCTTTCTTTCTTTCTTTCTTTCTTTCTTTCTTTCTTTCTTTCTTTCTTTCTTTCTTTCTTTCTTCCTTTCTTCCTTTCTTCCTTTCTTCCTTTCTTCCTTTCTTCCTTTCTTCCTTTCTTCCTTTCTTCCTTTCTTCCTTTCTTCCTTTCTTCCTTTCTTCCTTTCTTCCTTTCTTCCTTTCTCTTCCTTTCTTCCTTTCTCTTCCTTTCTTCCTTTCTTTCTTCTTTCTGAGTGATTTTTAAAGATAATTTAATGCAGTTTTCTTGTTAACATCCAAAAGGCAAACTATTTATCTTGTGTAATGTAATAAGCGATTAAGGGATTATTTTATTTCTACGTATCCGTGAGTTATACACACTTTATTATTTATATTTACAGAGCATATTTGTAAGTAATTGTGTGCTAGCAGTACGTTTGCTGCAAGAAGTTCAAAGTGCATATAGAAAGACTTGGTTTTGTAAGCTAGTATGCAAAATTTCATCATTCAGGGGGGCAGAAATATTTTGGGGCATCTGAAAGCAGTGAGTTTGCTTTGGAGGACTACGTAGACTGCAGAGAATGTTAAATGACTTCCTTGGGACCTGCAGAAATCTGTCTTTCTCCACTGTGTGTTTCCCTCCTTTGCTTTGAACTACATATTTCAATTGGGGGTGCTTTTAAAAAATGCAAAGCTTTCCCTCTTGTTTCATACAGTGCTTTCTCTTTAGATATAACATAGGCTGGCTTGTGTGATAAAAGAGGGTGTAACTGTATAGACTCAGTTTATAAGTTCATTGAATAGCCTGGTAGGATTTAACAGTGCTGTGCACTAGCAAATTAGCTTGGTACAAGCTAAATGAGGCACGAGAAAGAGTACAGCAATAAATGTTCTTTTCTCTGCTCAGGCTAATGCAGCCCTTCAGCAGGGCTCAGCTGGTTCCAGCACAGCCATAGTGCTGCTGATACCTGAGCTAATGCTGCATGAATCTGGTTGAGCTGAGCCCTGACCTCTGCCTGTGGCATCTTCTCTTCTTCAAGGTGCTTCTCCACCGAGTCACAGTGGAGCAGCGTTCTTTCCCTCCTTCCAGTTTAGCTCCAAGAGCAGCATGCAACTGCCAAAGAGTTTGCCTGCAGCAGCTTTAAGCAGTGAAAGCCCTGATGTCAGCTGGTGGCTGTGTGGAATCCACTCCGCTGAAGGTGCAAAGGGATGCAGTAGAGATCCTGATTCATTTAGAAAATACATCTGATACCCTCAAAATAAAGCTCCTAACAGACCCTGTAAATTGGTGCTTAAAGTCTTGTATGATGTGCACCATGCATGGAGTGGTCAATTTTATCTTGAAGCAGTGGGAATATTGCATTTCTGCAATGCAAGTACAGGAGAGAGAGATGAAAGAGTTAAGTATGAACTGTCATCGCAATAGTTTTGCACTGAGTTCCTGAGGCAGCAGAAAGAGGTGCCATAGGCTGCCTGATCTTGGTTGTGTGACAGTCAGTCTGCACATAGATTCATCTCAGTTAGATAAACCTTCCATGATGCAGTCGCAGAAAAATAATTGTACGTTTCTCCCTCTGGTTTTGTTCCACTGTTTTTATGAAGTTGCACAAGGCCTTGAGCCCGGACAGTCTGATTTTACTGTTACCCTATGTTGTCTTGGTGCCCTTTTACCTGACAGCAACAGTTTAAATCCATATGCAAAAACTGATTTGATTGAAAGAGGAGACAGAGTAATTTTTTACTGATTTTTAAGAATGTGTGTGCCAAAGCAACAGTTTGGAAATCACACATTTCTGCAGATCCCAAACCACTCCAGGCCAGTAAATCTGACCTGGGGATTAGCAGCAGATGAGCCATTTGCATGGCATGCTGACAAAGGGCCAGCTTCTTGCCTCACCAGATTACACCAAGGTACCTAAGAGAGTGGAATCATGCCCAAAATGCACTTTGCCATCCCTGCGTGATTATAAGGTAAGTATAATGGTCTTGACTTGTATATCCATTTAAGACAACTGTACAGCATTAACCAACAGCTATACTGAATGGTTCTGTGCAAACTCCCCTGAAGCACTCTGGAAGTAAAATGGCAGCCACAAAGCAGTCACACAGAATTTTGCCTTATTGTTCTCATTTCTAGGACTCCCAGCGCAGGAGAGCAAGCTGTTTGTGTGATATAGAGGTTTGTGTAATGGTTTTCCCAGTATACAAGGGCAAATAATGTACTGCTGGCAAAAATGGAATAATTCTGGTAATTTTTTCATTTTAAAGTCCCTTCACCTTCACAGCAAGCACAATCCTCCACCAGCAGATACTGGCATAGAGCTCTGTTACCCTCAGGACTATTCTGCAAGTAGGGACCACAGTCCTTTTTGCAGGGTTGGAATTTACATGCATCATTCTCGAAGGAATAAAATTCATTACTACTTGTGAATGGTGGGCTATGCAAATTATTATTTCTTACTTATTTAATTATTAAAAAACCAAAATCCATCAGAGATGTTTTAAGATTAAAAGATGCAGCTTTGCACATTGCCTGGTACCTCTGGAGATGTATGAGGAGAACATTTCTTTGGGCAGTTGGATTGTTGCTGCATGTAGGAAATGAGATTTTTGAGAGAGAAGCAATTAACCAAATAAAAGAATGAAATAGGATTCAGTGAAGCAGTTTGTGATACAAAAATTACAAAATTCACCCTTCAACTTTTGTTTTTGCAAATGAATTTAAAATGAGATGTTTGTTCTTCAGGGCAAATTGATTGTTACGAAGCTCTACGCAAGTGCATAGGTTTGCTGATCTGGAGCTGACAGCAAGATCAAAACAACATGATTTTGTGAGGTTTGAAAATAAATAAATGAAAATCTGAATATTTACTTATCCGAAGTGCTCAGTAAAGAAATTAAACAGTATGATGCCTTTCCAGAGCCTGAAGGGGACCTACAGAAAAGCTGGAGAGGGACTTCTTACGAGGGCATGTTGTGACAGGATGAGGGAAAATGGCTTTAAAATGGAAGAGGGTAGATTTAGACTAGATATTAGGAAGACATTATTTACAGTGAGAGTGATGAGACACTGGAATGGGTTGCCCAGAGAGGCTGTGGATGCCCCATCCCTGGAAGCACTCAGGGCCAGGCTGGATGGGGCTCTGAGCAGCCTGGTCTAGAGGGAGGTGTCCCTGCCTACAGCAGGGGGGTGGATCTGGATGATCTTAAAGGTCCCTTCCAACCCAAACCATTCTATGATTCTACGATGTTCGAGCCTGACAGGACATCCTGAATCCTTGCCCTCCCATTTAAATAACTACAAATTCAAAAATATTGATTCAGCAATTCTGAATCCTGACAAATGTCATCTACTTGTGGAGTACTTTCCTTACTGTCCAAACAAATGGTTGGTTCTGGTAATATGAATTAAGATTAAAGTAATAATAGAAGAGAAACATGTTATACCAGTGTGCAGACACCTGCATTTCAAGTATTTAATCAGGATAGAGCTCAGCTTATAATTCCTGCCTGTTCTGTTTCAAACTCTTTGTTCAAAACTGTCATAATTTTCCCTTCATTTCTTTTGTCTTATACATGTTTTGCCTTTGGTTTCCCTTCACTTCACTGCTTCTGCATTTGTTTCTTTATTTTCTGTATTGTGCATTTGGGGAAGGGTTTGTCTGTTCAAGATCTCGTTGTTTGTTGTAGATAAAGTATATGGTGTTGTGGAATAGCATGGAGATGCATTTGATTGAAAAGGCACTGTACTGTTTCCTAAAAAAGTAAGGGAGTTATTTTGGTACTATAACTTTGAACATTATTTTGGATTTTTTTTTTTTCAATTTAATTTAATGAGCATATAGAGTCATGCAGGTGCACGCGTTCTTATGCTAGCAAGCCCAGCATGTTTTTCTTAATGCTTTTGAAAATTGGTACACAGTTTGTGTACTTTTACATGTTTTACATGGGGTTTTTTTTAGCAAATTTTGGGGAATTTCATGGTTTTTTTCTTCTTTTTTTTTTCTCCTCAGTGTACCATGGTATACCTGGTTTCCACTGTACTTAAAAACATACCTTGATCTGCCTCTCCTTTTATGTATCTTGTGTAATAGATTTTGCAGGAGGTGCCTAGAAAGCATTGTTGGTTTCCCTATAAAAATGTGGTTTGTCCAAATTCTTTACTGTCTACATGATTGGCAGATTGACTCATTGCCCTATTTTTCCTTGATGATTTGGAGTTGTAAGAGTTGTCCAGCTGTTGCTTAATAAAATTTTGCAGACTAGAAAATTCCTGACTTGTTTTTGTTGCATTTTGCATCATGGCGAGCATCTTAAATACTTTAAAAGCAGTTGACAAACCTCCTCTGGAATGACCTGAATAATAAATAGCCAGAAACCCCTATACCTTCTGATTTCAGTAGCTGTTTTCAAATTCCCTCTTTGTGTACCAGGCCATAGGACTGTGTCAGTCGCATGGGAAAACAGATGGCAAAATTGTCATGGTAATGATGTTTCCATCTGCCTGAACATCAACCAGCTCTTGTGCCATTTCTCCTCTGCTTGCTTTCCTTTTTAAGGAGGCTACCTTTGGGATTTGTGCTACTTCTCATACTGTCGTTGATACACTGGAAACTTTACCACAAGGGATTCTTCTGTCTGTCATCTTTAATAACAGAATAAAATGCTGTGATGGCATGTGTTCCTTCACTCTTTTTTAATGGGCATAAACATTCAGGGACTAAAGAAATCATAATAAAAGGTAGGAGAGTATCTTACCTGGTATAATGTACATCCTAGCTGGGGCATAAATGAGAGAATCTTGATGTGGATTCTTATAGCAAGTTCTTATAATGGGCCCTCATTACCTGTAGAGTGTTGCAGCAGTCTCTGCTGGATCCTGACCTTCTTTACCATATTCATGGGTGGCATTGAAATGAGTTTGAACATGGAGCTATAGAGTTTACTGAAGAAGTTACTCACAGTAGTGAAGGCAGTGTCCAGCCATGAAGGATCTCAGGTATTAATCCTAAGTTAGCAATAAAATGGCAGGTGAATTGCAGCAAGGATAAATGCAAAGTGATCCACATGGGGGATAATAATCAAGCCTAGATTCACATGTGCAGTATTGGTCTCTGAAATGACCTCTGCCACTCAGGAGAGACTGAGCACACTACAGTAGAGCTAGAATGTTTCCTAGGCTGGCAATATTCAGAAACTGGCAGAGTTCTAGGAGTAAATATCGCATGAATTTGCTCTTTCCCTTTTCTTCCTGGGGGATTTACCAAAAGCTTGTGTAGGAAGCAAAACGTGGGGCTTAAATTGATTCTCATTTTGAACTGGTGTGGCTATCCCTATGCCAGCATTTCTAAAGCAAGCTTAAACCTGGAGCACAGTGTACAGTGGGGTCAGACCTGATTTTGATTTGCTGAGTTCAGTGACAAAGGTTTGTATGGTCGTCTGTTTCTGGAAGGAAATCCCAAATTTCCTCTGGATTTTTTATTTATTGATGCCTTGTATTTACGAAAATAAGAATTATTTGGGCACAGTGCCCTCTGGTTATGCTGCCCGGTTTAGAAGTAAGAAGGAGATGTGATGGAACACTCTTTAATCAGTGGCTCTTTAAAGAGAAAATGAAAATAAAGCAGCTGTACGCATAGTTAAGCTTATATGTATGATTTAATAACTACTAGCTGTGAGCTTTTTCACTAAGACAGGTTATTGTCGGTGTTCTCTGGTCTGTGGCGTATTCCATTTTCTATTGGCACTACTACCAAAATCACTAAGAATAAATAGCAGTCTTTTCTTACTGCTATTTTTTTTTTTCAACAGCAGCCCAGCTTTCAGTACGCAGTGATGTTAACAGGCTAGATGCAGCAGCTAAGCAATTACCTAGTTGTGAGGGTGTTGCATAAGTTCAGGAAAAAAAAATAAAATTGGAGCACTTCACGCCAATTGAAATTCATCTCAGCCCTTTCATCTGGTTCCTCATCCATTATGGCTGTGTATTCCTTATTCTCATTTTCTGCTCTGTTTAAAATGAACACATTTCATACCATTTTTTTTGTTTGATCAAAGCGAAAACTATTCATCTGGGGGAGTGTTTTGCTTCATACATCTCCTGGTATTCTTAGCTTTTCCAATGGTTCCACACTTTCCTTCATTTCTCACTTCCCCGCGGATAAGGAGGAAAGTTAGCTTTGAACTGCAGTAAATACTGTTCCTTTGTTTTTCCCCTTTCTCATTGCTTTCTGTGGTGACCATCTCCTTCCCTGAAATGAGAGGAACTTTGTTTCCTTCATTGTGCTGTTTTGATGAGATCAGTTTCTTCCTTTTCCTGCTGAAGCCATCTAGGACCTTTTAACTCTTCTTAATCTGAATGTTTGCTTTAGAAAAGAGTTTGTGTGAGTTGCAAAAGGGAAGCTACTGAGGGTGATTTAAACAAGCATTCATTTTGACTGGCTCTATTTGTATAACTTGAAGAGTATTTTGTAACCTGTCCATATAGCTGCTAAATCCAAGATGCCAATTCTGTCCATAAAATTGCTGCTACTGTTCCTAATTACACGATACCAATAATGTTATACGAGTTTTTGTAGATCTGTGTCTGATTAACAGAATTTATCAGTGACTGTGAAAAAGGACTGAACATCTTTCAGAAAGCATGGGTTACATATAATTCACATTGGAAGTTCTGTTACGGACTTCCTAACTTCCAGATTCCAATGAAGCATCCCCTCAGGCCATAAATTCAAAGAGTATTCTTCTGAGAGCTGCCAGAATCCCCAAAATGATTTCACTTCTGAAGATTGTGGAAAACATGAGTGAAATGCCACAGACTTGAGTGTCATCAGAAGTACTGTGGTATATTTGTGATGAAAAACCTGTCGGATGATTAAGACAGTAGCAAATTTAGGGAAGTCAGTGAAGATGCCTGGGGTGGGTCAGCAGCACATATGACAGAATTTACCTTACTTCAGAGGGGAAAAAAAACACGAACACAACAAAAAACAAGTATTTGAGATGATAAGAAACTCATGAGTTGATGCATAAGTGTCAGTCGCTTGTGTTCAGTGCAGAATACTACAATAATGGTCATCCTCACCATGGTCACTACAAACGTAGTGGCTATTGATTTTTTTAAGAAATTGTTACCATGTGAACGTTGAATGTGAAGTGAAATGGTGGAAAATTGAGGAAATGATCTAAAATTGAAATGTTCTCAAATCAAAACTGTTGCATACCAAGAGCAACTCCCATCCATGAGGAAAATGTTTTTATTTATCCAAAGATAATAACAACTGACAACCTCAGAGCAAGATTGCTTGCATCTGTGAAGTTACAGATGACCTAATGAAGGAAAGATCCAGGAAATGCAGCTGTCCTATGCTGAGTCCAGGTCTGAAAGGCTGAAAGACCAAAATATGGAATTCAGTATTGAAAAGGTACTCAAAGTTGCTGCATGAATCTACTGCTCACTGCAAGAGACAAAGTCAAAAACAATGTAATCAAAAGAACAGCTGTTTAAATTGTTCCAAGTACAGTTATAGAGACAAGGGATGACGTCAACCATCTTTAAATTGGATCTTGGAATTCTTTTGGAAGACATAGTGCAGCAGGCGATTGAGAAATAATCGTTTAAAGACATTCAGAGAACAGGATGTACAATGAAATTTACTCTCAAAATAGTTAAGCAGGGAAGTAATTATATGAATGAGGTAGTAATCACATGGAACAACGGAGATCCACAATTTAACTAATGAATTTCAAAATAACCCATGAAGACCTGTAAGTGCATGTAATTTTAAAATACTGAGTGGGTGTTGAAGTTTTGTTTGAAAAGTTTTAGCTTTCTGGATAAATGCAGTCAGTGCTAACGAGGGATATTCCATCAGTCTGCTCGCTGGCCAATTTTGGATGCTATAGCCTGTTAAAATTAATAAAGTAAGGAGGGAGGGAGCACGTAATGATTTCAAGAGGAATTGTAATAGAACTGATTTACCTTCTTAGAAACATTATGACTAGATGTCCAAGTAGGAATGTAAGATGTTTTCAAGTACCAACAGAAAGAACGGAGTTTGAAAGTGCTCAGGAAAGATGTTGGAGGAATTTGTTAGGAAAAATAACTGTTTTGCAACACAGAGAACCAAAGCAGCATCTTCTGTGCTGGTCATGTTCTATAGATTATAATCGTGACTCCTGCTGTGATCAACATTGTTTCTGTTAATGCCAAATTAATTTAATCCAACAAATGAAAAGTGTCAACCAGGCATTGACATCACTGGGTCAGTGGCTCTACTGGATGATATGGAAAACTTTTGTCAGATCTGATATTTCTGAAAGATGACAACAAAAGCTGCAAAGAGATGCAACAGAAGATGCAAAGCAAACATCTGTTCTAAAAACCTAACTGTAGGAGTGGAGAAAGGTTTTTAATCTCGTCAGCAGCTGAGACTTTATCAGATCCTTAGCAGAAGAGAATAAATCTATGTGATGAATTCTCCATGTCATAAATAAGCCCCTAAGAAGATCAGTGACCACTGTGAAAAACTCAGACTTCCTAAATTCTGTCATAAGAAGCTGATGGACTTGTAAGTAGTGTATGCCTCAAGGGATGGATATAAATCATCCATAGTTCCCACTGAGGACACAGCTATCCTTGAGCTCTGCCTTCAACTCAGAAATTTTATATCTTGCCCAGCATATCAGATAGTGGGAACACAAGCCTGGACTGTATTTACAGACATCAAATGAAGTCCAGTGCTCCCCAGAGGTTCATGTTTGTGGACCAATAGCAAGCCTACATGTTCTGCACTTACAGATGCAGACAGAAAACTCCTGCAGGTACAGCTCCAGGCACAGGAGATTCCAGCAGATGTATTTAAAACATAGGTGACAAAATCCCATTACGGGCAATACTAGATGTCCATGTATTTTTCTTATGAGCCTTTCTCAGAAACAAATGAAGTAGGTCCCAGCTGTCTTTGAGTGCCCAAAGATTGTCTGTTTGCACTGCGTGCATTTACATTGGAATTTGGAGACAGTTGCTTCGCTGCAAATGTGTTTTGCTCAGTTTTGCAAGCTGCGACTGAACGACTGATGGCAAATTCAGTCTGGACACTGAGTGGATGGTTGGACCATCACCTTCAAAGCAGTCTTTCGCATCAAAGTGGAGGTTTCCTCTGTCAATAAAATTTGTCCAAATCAGTTATGCTGTTGCTTGATCAGATAGGTGCAACTCGGTCCCTACTAGAAGATCAGAGATGAAGAAACACCAGATAAGATCCTTTCACTGAAAAGTTGTAAGATATGGGGAGGAATTGTGTTATTTGAAATAAAATCGTATGAATGTTTTATAATATATTGATATGTAAGGGGAAATATTATGTTGTCTTATTATGGTGCTTCTAAACAATGAATGTTTATCATTGTTACTGTATTAAGAATCAGTTTTTGACTGGTAAGTACTAAAGCTTAAAAGTTAAAATGGAAAAATTTGTCACCAACAGGGAGGGCACATTGCTGAAAGTTTTATCATTGCTTGCAAGCTGACAAAGGCTGCCGAATCTGAACAAAATCCAGCAACATTAATGTCTTCAAAAAGCATTAGTAAACTTTGCTACTTCAAATGACACCAGAGGCTGAATTTCCTGACCTTGGTTCATAGAGTCTTTGAGCTCAGCGCTACTCACAGGAGCTTTATACACAGCAAGCTCACCAAATTAACTGGATTTTCCACCCAGGTGGTTCCTGACAATGATTTTTCTAGCACAGGGACACTGAGAAGCCCTATAACAACTGTTATCTGTGCCTGACTCAGAGTGGTTGAATAATCCATTATTTCAGCTCCTCAGTGTTGCATCCTAATAGCTTTCCTTTTATCTGCTCTATTCTTTATGTCCCTTGATGTTTTTTGTTAAGCCATAAAAAAATAAAAACATCTCCAACACAGCACTCTGGTTTCCTATTGTATAACACAGCATATCACCAAGTCTCAAAGGAACATGATTCTGCACTGTTATTGCAGTGAGGTGGGGAACAGGGGCTTTTCATAGCAACAGGTAAGAACTGAGGAGAGATCATCTCCCCACTATTGTAGAGTGGGCAGACAGATCCACCAGAAAACCTCCAGTTCTCAAGGTGCAGGCACTGAAATGCAGGACAGCTCATTGTATTTTGTCTCACCTGTATGAATCCACCCAGAGAAAACCCTGCTTATGGAGCAGGTGATGAATGAACGTGCAGACTGCAGCAGTAGTGACCATTGGAAAGACGGGGGGGGTCAGGAGACCAGGGGCTGCAGCAGTGTCTAGTGGTACGTCACAAAAATAAATGTGAAACACAGATTCTTGCTGCAGCAGAAATCACCTGAGACTGCAAAGCAGTGAATCTGAGCAAGCCAGTGCAAGAAATATTTCTTGTAATTCCCTGAGCAATCAGGGATTACACCCACAGTCAGCCAGAGGAGACATCTTGAATCATCAAAGCATTTGAGCTCTGAGAGCAATGCAGAGATGAGAGCAAGCTGCATCATGTCCAATTGCTCCAAGAGCACATGCAGTAAGCAGGAGGTGGACATAGTTTGTCAATGATCTCAAGAGCTGTAAATTAATAATTCTCAGCCATTTCTTGTGGGTGGCAGTGAGCGGACGGTATCTTACTACAACTTGAAACTCACTGTCAACAACTCCCAAATAAAATACTCAAGCAATTCCTTTCTCACACAGAGAAGCAAAAATTAGGTGAAGACACCAAGCAGCGTGTCACAAGAATACAAGCTCCAGAGTCAGTTCTGCAATTTTAGTTCTACATGGAAGTCTGCCTTGTGAGACAAGTTACAAAGTACATGAGCTAGCATCATGGAAAAATGTGGTAGTCTACTAGCTACATTTTCCTCCCCAGCAATTCAAAATGATATCACATTGTACTATTGTAGAACATATTGCTAGACTTGAACACTCATAATGTCTTTCTTTTTCTGCTAAAGTAGGTGGGTTTACACTTGTGTGTAAATGAAGTATAAAACTAAATGCCAAACTCGCTCCCAAGCATAGTTACCGAGTGTAGTAATGCCCTGAATGGATCTATGTCAGTTTGTCCTCTTTCACTCTTCTTTTCAGGAGGTTGAAAATTGGCTCATTTGTTGTCACAAGTGGCATGGGGTAGACTGATGACAGTTCCAGTGAAGAGTGTTCATTTTTACTAATACATACAACCTGAGAAGTTCCAGGAACCTGAGAGAATGCTTAGCTAACAATATTGGAGAAAAAGTAAGTATGTAGCAGGCCAGATCTGCTGACCCCAAGCAGCAAGCAAAGTAATAAAAAGGATGATACAGGAGCCAGTTAAAAACTGGAATGTAAGGATATAAGCCATAAGAAACTAATTTAAGTTGATATGCTATTATGTTGAAAAAGAGGTGTCCTACCCCACTGTGTCCTTTGAGGACCTTATTTGAGTTTATTACCTCAATTTGAAGATAACATTTTGTTCACTTTTGGTGAACTGCTTCCTTGGATTTCAATGAAGAAATTAGCAATAAGTAGTGTGAATGAGCTGTGCTTTAAATGGACTAAGAATGAACTCACAAAGTAGCCTGCAACATTGCATTGCCACTGAACAGAGTATTTCTGGTAGGATTTTGCAGAGTACTAGGTCTGATGGTAAAAAGGATTCAAAAGCAAATACAGAACTTGGCTGATAAGATCTGGACCTGGCACAAAGCTGCCAGAACGGTAAACAGGAGGCTGTGAGATATTGCAGTCAAAATGCAATTTTATTACAGACAAATGTGAAATTACATGTTAGGAGCAAGGAATGTGGACATATCTAATTGGTAATTTTGCTCAAAATGCTGCTAGTCTGATGAGTAACAAGTCAGATCAGACAAGTATCTCAATGTGATATGTTAGCAGACCCAAGAGGTTCTTGCAAAAAGAGACAGCACGACCCTTAGATTTTTTTAATAGGGCACTAAAAGTAGGGAATTGATTTCACCTGAGAGAATACAGTGTCTGCTTCTTGTGCCTAGGTTTTTAAACTATCTTGGAAAAACGGGAATGTTGAAAAATGGTGAAGTTCAAAAATTGAATAAAATGCCTTGCAGCAAGAGTTTTGTATATTTAGCTTGTTTCAGAGAAAAGCATAATTAAACAATCCTCAGTGTCTTAAAAAACTAAAATGCTGGTATCAAAAGGCACTTCAGTTTAGCAGAGAAAAGCACAACAAGCACTAATGACCAGGGAGGCAAAAACCAAATACAAAGAGAGTACATGTAATGAAAAGATGATTGACATTGGGATGAAATCATGGGTTCTCCATCTTCTGAGCTGTTCCAGTCAACAGTGTTCTGTTTAAATGCATTTTGGTTGTATATAGAGGTTAACTGTGTGAGAGACACCATGACAAAAGGAGAATTAGCATTTGCCGCATTCTTGGTGCTCCCATCAGTCAGCCAGAGCTCACCTGGCTGGAGGGAACTACTGGTTTCTTCCCTCTGCATGCACAGTTTTCTTTCCTTCCTACAAGTGAAGGAGGAGTGAGGGCCTGAGGATGAAGAGGAACTGTTTTGCATGTGCTCCCGATTTAGCTATACACATGCTTAGATCTGGGAGCTTACAAATACACACATATCCTGCAAATTAGCTGCAGTCCCACGTGACTGAGAAAGAGACACGTTTGTTTGTGCAGGCAAGTGATAGTTTACTACAGTGTGCTGGTACTTCTCCATTGTGTGCTGCAAAACTAGTCAGCTGTGTTTTCTGTTTGAGTTACTGCATGTCAAGTTCTGCATGTAATCTTGTGTTTCATTTTGTCATTCAGAAGCAATTAGCTGGAGAGAGGAGACTCCCAGGCGCAGAGTAAAACCTTCATGTTGCTGCATGTTTCTGGTTAGATCTAGCAGCACCTCAAGGTTCATTATTAATGTACATGTGGCTGAGCACACTGGCAATAATCTGCTTCTGAGAGGAGAGGAGAAGCTTTCCAAAATGTTTGGCACTTTAGACTATTCTGTATTTAATTGCTTCCCCTGAGATATATGTAAAACAGTTCAGAAACAAACAGAACTGTTATAAATAATGTACAAGTATCATCAGAATAACAACGTATAGTGTTCAAGTAGCAAGATTTAGGCAGTGAGAGGGCTGCAGGGCCTCTGTGAGGTGGAGCTTGGGCTGCCCTGGGCTGGACACAGCTGCTTCCAGCCTGCTCCAATGGCCCCATGGCAAGGCAAAGCTGGGCCCCACTGCCAAGATGGCGGTGCCACAGGGAAAAGTGCTTAAGAAAGGGTAGAAAATGACAGGCAGAGAAGGAAGGGGGAACAAAGAGAGTGAGAAATATCAGGGGGAACACCAAGGCAGGAGGAGGAGAAGGTGCTCCGTGGCACCCTGCCAAACAGTCTGCTGCCCGTGGAGAGGACTGAAATACTGATCTCAACTGACAATAAATTAAATTAGATTTCCCTGCCTTAAGACTGTTTTGCCCTTGACAGTAAGTGATGTCCCTGTCATCAGCCTGCCACCTGTGTTTAGTCTTATTATTGCCATATTATTATTCAGATAATCCCACATATTCCTAAAAGATGAGATTTTATCTCACAAGGGACCTGACTTCCAAAGAAAGAATAATAGGCATTTTAAAATCAACATAAAGCATAGACATCAAACATTTCACTTAAAATGGGCACTATGAAACTGGCAGCATATAACAGTATGTGAATTTTCTCAAATGTTTTTAAACTTCATAAAATAAAGCTGTATGGTTTGAACATAGTGTTTGTGAGATATGCTTGACACATTATGCTGTGTGAGAATGGGAAGTAAAAATTGGGGATCTAGTTCACTAAACTGAACTTCACCATTTTTCAACATTCCCATTTTTCCAAGGTAGTTTAAAAACCTAGGCACAAGAAGCAGACACTGTATTATGTCAGGTGAAATCAATTCCCTACTTTTAGTGCCCTATTAAAAAAATCTAAGGGTCGTGTTATCTCTTTTTGCAAGAACCTCTTGGGTCTGCTAATATATCACATCGAGATACTTGTCTGACCTGACTTGTTACTCATCAGACTAGCAGCAACCAAAATTCAAACAGTAAGCAGTAATTAAAAATAAGCAGGTAGTCTGAAGACTTCACTGTTATCTAGAAGTCACAAGTTGTTCAGTTTTTTATCTTCCCTTACAGTTACCACTTTTAATAGGAGTAGGGATAAGCTAATATATGACATCAGAAACTTTTATTCCAACTGTAATTGACACTTGAAAGCCAGTAATCATACTAAAGCACCACCTTAAAAAGTAACTTATCTTTAGGACTTTTGTCATGTTCCCAATTAGTCCATTTCGGTCTTCCCTTTGCATTCCATGTGACAGTCAAGAAAAGAGCAGCCCAGCCATGCTAAGAGACACAAAGGAGTGTGAATCAGTGATTATTAAGTTTTCCTCTTTCCAATCCTTGAAACTACCTTTCAAGGGAATCTTCTTATCTTTTGATCAAAAGAAATGATAGATCTCATTTTATTTTCTTGTCTTCACATCTCTTCAAAGCAGACTAGAGACAGGAAAGATTCATCTCCAAAGACAGAAAGAGATGAGTGTTTCTTGATGCTGATCTGAGGGTCAGGACTCCTGGCTGCAGCCAGCTGTGGAAAGCTTCATTCCTCACAGTGATGACAAGCACAGCCGTGGCTCCAAAGCCCCTGTCAGCTGACAGATTATTTGCTATAGATGATCTGTCAAGGGCTCTCCCAGCCGATGCCTCTGTGCCACTCTTCAAACAGACAAGCGGCCTTGCATCACTATGAGCACCACGCTCCTGCTGAGCTCCCCAACACTAGTGCCCAGCACACCCCTGTGATCCCCTGCAGGAGCAGTAAGGGCCATGTGGCAACAGCCGCAGGCACAGAACTGATTAGCTGAGACCAACTGGTTTTCTGACAGGAGGAAACAGTCAAACTGAGGTGGTTTGGGGCCAAGCAGGGCTCATCTTCTTCCAGAATCAAGGCAGTAGTGAAGGAGATGGCAGGATCTGAAACTCCTGAAGCTCCTGTGCAGCTCAGCATGGTTAATGTTTGTCCTATTCATGGATGCTCCTGCAGGCAGCTAGAGCAAGAAGTGTATTTGCATCCTGACGGCAGCAGCTTATACTGTCTTACCTTGGGAGACTCAAGCATGGATGTGTGGGATTTTTTTCTGTGCAATCTGATGTGTCAATCCTAAGCTCTCCTCTGAAGGGAAACAGCAGTTGTTGCAGTCTGAAGCTGTCTCTCTCCAGCTCAGAACAATTTTGAAGTGGAAAATATTTGCTAAACAGCTGAGTCTGGTTGTGCTTTTTCTTCCTTTGCTGGAAAAAAAGAAAAAAAAAAAAAAGGAGGACCTCAGTTGGCAGCATGTATTCCTTCACCTTCTCAGCACCAGCTGCTGTTCCTTCTAAAAGAGCCTGAAGTAATAATCTGATCCATTTACTTGGATTTCCAAGCTTTGTGTTTAGACACTATCAGAATCTGGTACGTGTGGCTAATGCTGTAAAATGCTAACTATACACAGGGGGAGAATCAGAAAGAAAAATTGTGTTGGAGACTTCTGTTAAGCTCCACCTCCAAAATAAACCCTGTCCATATGAGATGATATGCTGCATGCACTGAGCAGATGTTGAGCTTGATCATGTAGTAGCTGTAGACTCCTGGGGCTGTTCTCCCCCTCACTGGAGTCTGGGAGCACCCAGGGGATGTATGGAGTTCCAGACATTTAGCTTCTAACTGAGATTTATAGGATTCTCAGCATTGCTTTAGGTTGGCTTGTTCCCAGATGCAGTTTGGTGCTGCCTCTCTCTTATTATGTGCTGTAAAAAGCAGCAAAACTCAAACAAGGCTGACACAGAAGTTGCTGTGTTTGGTGAAATGTTCTCCGGTGCCCTGAAATGCATATGGTAAGTCATTCTCCTCAGAGTCCCAGTGCAAGGAATTTGCTAGTTGCTCTTGCATCTTGTCAAAACTGTCTTTGAGTCTTTGATCTCCCTTTGCTTTTACTGATGTTGTGCAATCTGCAGAACCGAATGCTTTTCTGTGCCAGCCCACTCTGACCCGTGAATGTACCAAACAGGAAACAATGACAACTGATAAAGGCAGCAGTGTGATCTGTAGGCTTCTGAGGGGTTACGAGGTATGAACAGCTAATTAAAGTGTTCCATTCATTAGGATTTGACAAAAGAAAGCAGGCAGGTGGTTTTAATAGCAGTGACTGTTTAATATTGTCTGGTGTAATTTATTTTTTTTTTTAAAGAAGGTCTGAAATTTCTCGGAAGAAGCTGTTTGTATAGAACCTAACATCTCATTAGCACATCAGTGCATGCATACAGCTGTATGTATGGCTTGTTTTTTCAACACAGTGACCTTCAGAGACTCTAATCCTTTACATTCTCAGTCTTTGAGAGCCTAACATGGACTTCAGTAAGACAAAGCAATAGGCTGGCACTGCTGCAAACTACATTATTCATAAGCCTAGGAATTTTAACCCTGTAATGCTTGGTAATTATTTGAGACAATGTCTGCTTTATTTGCTAGCAGAAGTTGGTAGGTTAATAGTATATGGTCAGTGCTAACACTTTCTTCATGTAAGTAACCTGCCAGCTTGTCATCCTTCTGTGACAGCTGAGATTTCCTCTGGCTCCAGAGTGCCCTCAGGATGCTGCAGGGGAAAGATGTGTTCGAAGCCAGTCTGGGAAATGCTCAGCAACACACGGAGGAAACTAGATTGCATCTCTGTAATGGTGCTGCTGTGGGCCCTCAAGCAATCCTGTTGTTTTGTTTCTGTTTTTTTTTTTAACAAATGCAGTAGAGGTCACTTAGCTACAAGTAATTAGATGGCAAGGAGTTTTAATCTTTGAGCATATTTTTTTAATAATTTGCTACACTAATTATAGAACTCCCAGCAGTGAATGTGTTTTTACTCATCCAAAGCCACAAATGTTTTATTTCCTCTTTTTGGTAAATATTTAAAAGTCCCACTGTTAACTCCTCTCTCTGACTCTGAGATCACCAAGCAGTATACTCATCACATACAAGAAATAATTTTAATTCTTGCTTTGATGGGAAGCGTGGCTTAATCTTGCTCTTCAGTGAAACATTTACACTCCAGGGTAGCCCTGCTTAATGACCACCTGTATGCATGGCAGAAGTTGAGTGGTCGCACACTGCAAAAAGTAGAAAGTTGCTACTGGAGCCTCTGAAGCCCCTGCCTAGGTTTTAGTGTGGCCTCTACCCTACAGCGGTGAATCTCTTTGCTCCTCTTTGGAGCTTCTGCTGGAACAGCTTTTTGGTTGGTTGTAGCCTTTCAGCCTAAATGTGTGTGTGTGTGTGGGGGGGGGGGGGGGGGGGGGGGCTTTCACCTTGTTGCCTGTGTCTTTTCAGGCTTAGAAATATCCAGAGCTGGGAAGGAGATTTTCAGATTTAAAGACCATTCTTCCTCTCCCTACCCCACCTGTGGTGGGAGCCATGTTGTCCCTCCTCCATTAGTACTCCTGAAATGACATTACATGTACCTCATCTTGGTGAGAAGTTGGCCAATAACTACAAGGGATAAAATATAGACTTAGGGAAAGGCTGCAAAACCTAACCTGACTTCCTGAACACAGACAGAGAAGATGCCTCCATGGGAAGGACAGTAAAGAGGATTTTGAGATTTATATTAACGCTCTCTGGAAACAATAATAATGTATCAGTAGCAGCAAGCTTTCATTTTTAGAGTGGACACCACTTCCGATTCATGGAAGAGATTTAGGTGGGAACTGATAATGTGATTACTGAGGAAAGCTTAACACAGGCGAAGGCAACGCAGCAGAAGCAACTTGGAAAGTGAAATTCCTAAGATCGGGCCCTTTGCAGCGTAGGATTTAGCGTAGACTTAGACTGCCAGAGCGTCAGGAAGACAAAAGAGATTGTGAATAATCAGGGCACTCACTGCAAACAGGGACGGGATGCTTTTAAGAATAGAATGGTTCGCACAGGTATGTATACAAGGCGTTAAGCCTCCACTTATCCCTCAGCCGAGGAAGAGGTCTTCCCGCGCCCTGGGCCGCGGCCGCCGCTGTCCGTGGTGCTGAAGCTGGGCGCAGCTCGAGGCCCCGCCCCGAGGCACAGCGCAGCGCGGGGCGGGCCGTGCGGCGGCGGCATGGCGGAGCGCGGAGCCTGAGGCGGCATGGAGGCGGATTTCGCCGCTTTCGGCAGCCCGCTGTGCGGCGAGCTCAAGCGTTTCTGCAAGCGGGTGCGGGAGACCTACCGGGAGATCAGGGAGGACCTCACGCCCTACAGGGATGACCGCTACTATCGGTAGGCGCGGAGCTCCCGGAGCGGGACCCCGCCGCAGGGGCGGCACCGCGGGGCTGGCGGCACGGGGCTCCGGGGGTCTGTCCGAACAGGGAAGGATCCGGGGTCGGTTTAATGCCCTGCTGATGGCTGGCAAGCCAGCACCCCCCTTCTGCCTCCAGCATCCATGTCGCACAGGTGCCTGGCGCGAATGTCCCTGTGCTAGGCCCATCCCCTTCCATATAGCTGCGTATAAAAAAGCCATGAAGCAGCGCTGGGAGAGCTACAAAATGGGTTAGGATATGCGAGTGGTTGGCGATGGTGGATTGGAATGCCGCATGTCCAGTCCACTGCTTCTGTGGCTGTCTGCTGTGTCCGTAATGGCTGGAGAGTATTCGTGTTCAGGGACTGCGCACAGCCAGGAAGGTAATGAAAGGTGATGGCCTCAAGTCGTGCCAAGGGACGTTCAGGTATTCAGATATTAGGGAAAAACTACTCTCAGCAATAGTGGCAGTGCGTGAGAACAGACTGCCCAGGGAGGTGGTGGAGTCACTGTCCCCAGGGGTGTTTGAGAAATGTGGCATTGATGGACATGGTTAGTGGGCATGGTGGAGATGGGCTGATGGTTGAACTTGATGATCTTAGTGGCCTTTTCCAACCTTAATGATTCTGTGACTCAAAATTGTTGGAGGACAGAGCTATAAGTTAAATGAAATTTTGGCTCAGAGAAAGGATCTCAAAAAGTTGAATGAAAATTAGGAGAAACAAATGCCAGGAATTACGCAGACAGTAATATTCACAAATGCCAATTGGGGGACAAACAGTTATATAACATTTTTGTAAAAAAGGGTGTGGGAATTATGATGCTTTACAAGACAAGTGCTTACCAAAAAAAGACATAGATGTGATGGCTACTCCCTTCAGGCAAGAGGAAGGCACCCTGCAAGGTCTTTTTGAGCTCTACTTTACTGTGAGTCTGAGCATTAATACTTCTGAGTGTTTGTGCACAGTTCTCCCACTTAGGTCATCGGATTTCAGTATGCTGTGCCTGCTTTCCCTAATGTAGGCTGTGGAGCAACATAGTGAATCTGGCCTCTTGTTCTCAATAGCAAGGACTGCAGAGCATCATACAGGTTGGAAACAGCACCTGGCAGTTTGGCAGGGTTTAGCACAGTCACAGTCTGTGCTATCAGAACAGGGCTCCTTGCACCTGTGTGAGGTACTGTGGAAGGTGATGAGGTGTGACGAAGATATACTTCTGTGTGTCTGGATTGCAGTAATGAGTATTGACACTGGAATGAGGAAAGAAGGGAGAAATAACCTTTGGATTAACACATGAGAGGTCCTGGGAAATGTATGTGCTCGGCTTTGTTTCCAGAAGAAACCCAACCTCTCTGAAGTAAATTCTTGCTTGCGCTGTTATGTGACTGCGAGTATGTATGGAGGGACTTCTTGTGTTGAACAGAGAAGATACAATTCCACTGAATCAAATGGGCTTGTAGAGTTAGCGTTAAGTTGCCCTTCTTTCAGAGAGTGTACCCCCAGGAGGTATCAGTTGGAGAACTTTTAGGATGGAAAATGCTGGAATTGAGTTATTTTGTGCTCTTGGTGAAGACAGAGATAGCATGCTTATATTTCTCTTCATTCCCAGGATCTTAACCTCACTGACCTAAAGCAGTTAAGTTTCTTCCTACTATTACTGCATCCCTGCTATTTTGTGAATGCGTGGATGGATGGGTGCAGCTCTACTGTCTGCTTTTAGATTCCTGATAAGGTGGAAGATTTCTGGTCACTAGTTTTAGATACTACAGTGCATTCTTCTTACAGCCAACTGTCACTTATGGGAAGGATAATTAAGAATTTAATTCCTTTTCTCTATTTTGTTTGGTACTTCTGGCCAGGTTACAAATGAGCGCACTCAAGGATGCAAAGGGAAGCCTAACTGCTCTGAAGATAGAAGGCATTTTGGAAATTTGACAAAAGAATTGTGGTGTGGCCTTCAAAACAAAAAGGTTGTCTAAAATAATGAGGTTACTAAAAGCTAATAATATATCAGACCAACAAAGTGAAGAGACAGTCAAACCATATAAGAGCACGTTTTTTCCTCTCATGCACTGTATCCATAAATGTGTGGCCATTGACCGCCCTCGGACTTAACTCTCTCCTCCTGCTGGTTGAGCAAACCCATTTGGCATTGACTGATAGTCTCCATTGCCTTTATGGAAATTGAGAGGTACAGTCCATTAAGCATCGGAGAGGGGCTTGAGCTTGCAAGTAATCAATATTTGCCAGGAAAGATAAAAACATAAATAAAAAGTTGGCTGCTGCAGCCTCTCTCCTGAGTTCTATAGGGACATTTTAGGGAATGCCAGCAGGGAACCGGAATACTCAAGGCTTTGGTGGAGAGGTGATACAGGAATGGAAGAATACAAAACTGTCCCCTTTGTGGCTGGCAGGGCAGTAGCTCTTTTCAACTCCACTTACACATTATGTTGGTATGTGCTCATCCTCAGGGGCTGGGGAGTCAGTGAGGGGGATGACATAGCTCAGAGGCAGCTGGTAAAGCTCTTATCCTAGCAGATGTGCTCTCACTGCATGGTGGCTGAGTCACTTCTGATTCAGGTCTGAGGCTGTGCCAGTCTAGTGACATCTTTTTGGTGATGGTTTCCTTTAAGGTACTGTGCTCATTTGAACATGTGGTTCAGCAGCCATCTGTGAGTGGCCTATTTCTTGGAAATAGGTGACAATTGACAGTGAGAGGCTTGTCAGCCATCTCAAGCTATGCCATCCTCACTCCTCAAAGCTGCCGAGCACTCATTCACACCATACAGATGAAGGGGAATCCACGTTAGTGAGTTTGTTATATCCAGTAACCCATAGGAGTTATCAAATTGTGCCTTTTGTTATATAATGAGCAAGCATTAGATGACCCAGCAACTCAGAGAGAGGAGGTCAGCCATGTCTCAGCATGCCAGCCAATGCCATCTGTCTAGGTTAACAGTTCCCTCAAGACAATGTGGCACTTCATGTTGTTCAGGTAACTGTTTGGATGTGGCACTTCACTTTGCAGATTAATGCATGTGATACTAAATAACCTAATTGGTGACCCCAGAACAAGCTTGGATGGACTTAGCACTCCTGTGTAAGTTAGTGGCATGCCAGGAGATGCTTGGTGCAGTAGATAATCCCAAAGAAGTCAGCCCTTGATTTATTACGACAGTGTCAGGGCCTGTTTTACCTTTTAGCCCTGAAAAATGGCTGCAAACAGGCTACTTCAGTGAGCACTTTGCTTCCTGGTGCCTTCACTCCCACCAGTGGGTTCCTTCCTTCCCCAGTGTGCATGCTGGGCCACGGCAGGGCAGGAGGAGCTGGTAGAGAGCTGGCAGCTAATGACTCTTCTCTGCATTAAGCAATTTTAAGTAAAATACTGGTAAAAAAAGAGCTTGCCAGTTGTACAAAAACACCTGCGTATTTTTCTCTTGAGCATGTAATTAGTGAGGTATGCCAAGCTTACCGGAAGGTACAGCCTGGCAATCGGCTGACTTGTATTTCTGTGGGAGTTTCATAACTCTGTCCTCAGGCTAACATTGTGGAGTTCAGCATGCTGGAAACTTTTTGATAGGAAAGCAAGCAATTAAAGTGCCTTCCTGATACACAGGAGAGAGCAGGAGGGTGGCTAAATAGAGGTCTGACTTCACGTTACAGAAGTTAACTGTAACAACTTGGTGTTTGTGAAAAAGCTACGTCAGGCTAATGAACATAGCCCGCTGGCCTATCAGCTTATACAGGGAAGCACTGTGCTGAGTTTAGCAGTAATACTCCAAGATTAAGAGAATGACCTGCAGGCTGCCCTGAACAGCTCCAGTGTTAAGGACACAGCTGGGTCTGGAAGGGTGTGAAGCAACAGGAAACCAACACCATCGCTTCATGGTGCATTTAAGCTGCCATAAACTGCTAGTGCTACCAAAGGAAGCAGCCCTAGGTTGCCTTTCCCTAGCCACATGTTTCTGCTGTTTTCCTCACCTGCCCCCAAATGTTCTGTCTGAGGTGATGGGTACTGGTGTCACTGGCTGGACCCATTGCCAGGAGCCTTCTTGTGGGTTCACCGCAGCCACACGGGGACAGACAGAGCCGGGAGCTCACCAATAAGAATGTGAATTGCCCCTAGGCCAATCGAGTAAAAATACTGAAAGCATATTATTGATGCTAGGTGCAGTGAAACCATCTGGCTGCCTAAGCAAGCTTTTAATGGAAGCACAGAGATGTGTTTAAATCATACATTGGTTGCTTTTTGTGATTATTTCTGCGGTCACACTGAGGTGGCTGTACCCTATGTATGTGACAGACGTCACAGCTGGAAGGTAGCTCCTGAGTCTCATCCTGAGCTGGGCACCAGGTATCCCTGTGTGCCTCTGGGGTCGGCCTCTTCTTGCAGGTAACAGCGATAGGGTGAGAGGGAATGCCTCAAGTTGCACCAGGGTCGGATTGGATATTAGGAAGAAATTCTTCTCAGAAAGAGCAGTGAGTCGTGGGCACAGGCTGCTCAGGGAGGTGGTGGAGGCACCATCCCTGGAGGTGCTCAAGAACTGTGCGGATGTGGCACTGAGGGTTGCGGTCAGCGGGCATGCTGGGGATGGGCTGGCGGTTGGACTCGATGATCTGAGAGGTCTTTTCCAACCGCAATCATACGGTGATACGGTGATTCTACGCTTACGGCTCTCTCTCAGGCTCCATCCTCAGCGCCCGAAAGCGGCAGGAGCCTCCCAGGCAGCGGGGCCTCCCCGTGTCCGCTGCCGCTCGCCGTAGCGCGGCCGCCCCCTCCCAGCGGCGTCGCCCTTCGCCGCCGTGGCGGCGCGGCGGACGGGTGACGCAGGCGGAAGCGGCCGCGAGGTACCGCCGGCGGTCCTGCCACGGCTGCGGCGCCGGCTGGCGGGGGTGGCGCCTGCACTGCGCATGCGGCGCCGGGATGGAGCCGTGAGTGGCGGCGGCGAGGGGCGGCTGGGGGCGGCTGGCGCGGGGATCGCGGGGGCTGCCCGGGGGCGGGTGGGGTGCGCCCCGGCGCGGCTCTGCCCCGCGGCCCGGCGGTGGCCGCCGTCCCGGGGCGGGGCTGAAGGACGCTTGGTCGGGACGGATGGGAGCCGGAGCTGTTCTAATCCGGAGCGTGCACCTCATTTCTCGCTGACGGGATAATAGTAGCGGGGCTGGGTTGGTGTTTGTGATAGTTTGGCTTGATTTCTGCAAAAAGGAACTCGCGCGGAAAGTTTTGCTTCCGTATGGTGGATAAAAACGCCCTACAGCGTCTCAGGTTGTGTCGGGGAGGGCTAGAGAATAACCTGTACCCAGGTGTCCCTCCGCACGAACAGAGCAGTAATCGTGGCCGATAGCTCTGACGTCAGGGAACAGCACGGAAAGGACATAAAACGGACACAGGAGCTGTGTGCTGTAACCGTGCTCAGCTGTCACATATCACAGTGCTGTTGCTGCATTCGGCTCTTTGTCCCACGTCCTCTTTTGGCTGTTAGTGTCGCACCATGCATCCGCAAGGTGGATTTCGAGGTGTGCTGGGGGACATTGGGACCAGCAATGGCCATTAATAGCGGTAAAGGGAGGTTATGTGCAGGCTGAGGATGTGCATAGTGTATTCCTTATGTAGTTGGCATTGCTGAGACCACACTTCGAGTATCCTGCACAACAAGAAAGACATTGAGGCCCTAGAGTGTGCTCAGAGAAGGGCAGAGAAGCTGTGAGGAGTTCAAGTCTAATTGGAAGCAGCTGAGGGAGCTGGGATTGTTCAGTCTGGAGAAGAGGAGGTTCAGTGGAGACCTTATTACTCTCTACAGCTTCCTGAAAGGAGGTTGAGTGAGGTGGGGGCCAGCCTCTTATTCCAGGTAACAGCAGTCGGCCTCAAGTTGTGCTTGGGAATGTTCAGGTTGGATTTTAGGAAAAATTCCTTCTCCTAAAGAGTGGTGAGGCATTGAAACATGTTGCTGAGGGAGGTGATGGAGTTACCATCTCTGGAGGTGTTAAAGAACTGTTTGGATGAGGCACTGACAGATGTGGTGGGTGGGCATGGTGGGGATGGGCTGATGGCTGGACTTCATGATCTTAGTGGTCTTTTCCAGTCTTAATGATTCTAATTACAGCCCTTTCTATCAGAGTGGTTCCTATGCTTTCATTTGGGAGAGTCTAAAATGAAAAGGAACATTTGGAGGCAGAGCTTCGTAGGCTAATATGTTAGAAAGGCAGCATGCCTGAAAGTGGACTACTTGTGGTTGTGATAGCAACTGCTGCTTAATCCCACTTTTGTCCCATCCTCCTCATCTGGAAGTGATATTCTTAAGTGAAGAGTGTTGTAACTATAAAACAGTTTGTTTTTACTGATGATGGTGTAGTACAGGCAAGGGAAGTGATGTGATGATGAGGAAATGAGAAATAGCCTGAGGTAAGCACTTGTCTAACACCTTGACCCCAAACTTGGCTGAAACAGCAAGATATAACCCGTCTTTACATTTCTTATGTGAAGGGCTGCTGAAAGATTGCAGTTATTTTAAGTTTGCATTTCTATTGATCACCTGTCACACGTTACACTAGTGTAGCTTAGTTTTTACTAACTACTAGTTTTAATCTAATGTAACTGTAAAATACCACTTGCTGTCCAAGATAACTCAAAGCTCCAAACAGAGTGTGAAAGCTTGCTGATAAATCTGTGAATATGGGATGTTTCCTTATGCCTTATGTGACTGCCTTGGCTGGAGCGAGAAGGCTTCTTCCTCTGGTAGAGGGAAGCTCAATTCTTTACTCCCTTGAACAAGTGCTTCCAGAGGGAGGCTTCTTTTTGCATTTTCCCATAAGTGCTCTCCAAATGCTTCATTCTTCTTAGGCCTTTAGGTTGTTGGTGGTAAATGATCAACTTGCATTTCTCTGTGTTCCATAAATTTTATATGATCTCTTTCCGAAAGGCAGATCTAAAACAGCAGGAGGGTTGTTTTATCTGCCTGTTATGTCAGATGGTGGTAGGCTGAAATGGGACACCACAGCGTGGCAAGGAAATTTTGTTACTGCAGGGAGGGGTGGGGAAAAATGCAACGCTGTGGGAGTGCTATAAATTGTTGCTGGCTGTCATGATAACTGCAGTTAATATTTGGCTGAGCTTTCTTGTTTGCTCTTAACAAAAAGTGTTGTGTGGTTATTGTGATTTCAAACAGTGCAGTGTTTTCACAGAGTCTCTGAAAGTTCTCTGGTGCAGCACTTGTATCGCTTCAGCACTGTTGGAAATGTTGGGGTGTAAGCTGCTGTTTTTGTGCGTGAAAGCCTTGATGTTTAACTGTGTTTTGGCAAAAATCACCCTAGTTTAAGGCCTGGCTTCAAATGGCTTCTGAGAGGGGTGAGATTTTTCTTGTAAACCTTTAGAGAATGCACCAGAATGGACTTTGGTTCTGTGTCAATAGGCATTTCTGGAGGACTGCTAATAATGTGGTCACACAACCGGTTTGATCTCCAAATTGTTACAACACAGGATGGTTCTGCTGGCCAGCTGCATGCTGCACAATTGTGGACTCATAGACCACTTTAGGGTGCGAGGTTCAGTTATCCTATAGGATCACATAGGATTTTAATTCACAAGTGCGCGTCTTTCATCACATCCAGTGTGGGTCAGTATTTATCAGTGTGTTTTAAGTTACCCGAAACTCCATAGAAATGTTCTGTGGGTCTTACTTGTAATTCCTGTTCCTCTTCCTGTTCCTGTTTGGTTGTATTTTTCCAGCCTTGTCTCTCAGTTACTTTGCTTTGTTTCCTTCTGTCCTTTCTTGCTTTCTGTCTTCCTGGTAGATATGACCTTTTTCAGAAGATGTGTATGTGTGTATGATTTCTGTATGTATAGCTTGGTACATCCAGCCTACTTGAAGTTTGCATTTGGTTGTGAGGAATGAGGAAATAAAAATGAATAGCTTACCTTTTGTGTTTCACTTATTTTGTGTTTGGCTCTGAAACTTCCACAAGTCTGTACTTTCAGATTTTAAGGGTCAGAAATCACTGGATTTCTTTTAAAGAGATGAAATACTGTAGCTTTAAAGAGTGCTCCTTCTCTCTGGAGGGCAGTATACGTTGTGTTTTACATTTAAACTTATGATTACTGGTAACATGGCAGTGCAAGTACCAGATTCTGATGATTGCTGATACAACTGCATGGGATGGTTAGGAGCTGAGTCTGAGGGGATCTAATTCTGCATACTCAGGTATGTGAGCAAATCCTGTGCATACTAGATGGTCTTTCAGGTCCCTTCCAACCCAAGCTGTTCTACAGTTCTATTGTACTTTTCAGTATGTATCTCAGTCTCATTTTCCAAATCTTTACATGTATCATTTCAGCAAATGTTCTTTTTCTCAGAAGAGCTATTTCATCTCCATTTGTGTGTTTGTTTTTGTTTTTACCCTGGTCTTTTGCATGGTCTCTGGGCAGATAAGTACTGCCGTATTGACCTGTGAAATACCTACACTCACTCTCTTAAATGAGACTTCAGGTGTAGCAGTGGGAAAGAAGAGGGGAAGACACAGCATGTCCCTACTCTGTCTGCTTTTCTCTCTATGTGAAGTACTGGCACACCTGCTTTTCATATGCAAACCCATTTTAACTGTTAGGTGTTGCACTATCCAGAAAAACAGGAATAAAGAATGAGCCAATGTCTGGAACAGGTTTCCTTGAAAGCTTGCAGGCATGCCTGTGTTCTGGCGCAACAGTAAGGGAAGGTACTGATTGCTGGGAACCATACAGCTGCAAGTGCTGGCTGAGGGAGCCCTGGTGACTTTCCCATCACAGAGGCAAGAATGTGCATAGCAAGTCAGAAGTGTATCCTGCACCAGACTGTGGCTGTTTAGTATATTCCCAGATATAAGCTAAGTTATGCATGATAGTTCCCTGTGTATATGTGATATTCCTCCTGCTGTCAGCTGTTCCCAGCTTGTGGAGTTAGTTTTCATGTACTGAGCAGTCCTCAGCTTCCAGGAAGCTGAGGTATCTGCTTAGATTCTTAGGTTTATTTATTAATACTAGAGCAGATGTAATAGCTTTTAAGTGGTTCAGTTGCACAAAAGATGAGGTGTTAAGACTTTGGTTTAGGAAAAGTAGTGTAGTTATGTCACTGCAGAAGTTGTGATGACAAGCCTTGGTTTGGAACGCCTCTATTAACTGGGAGTTTTGGAAGCCAGCTTAAAATTACATTTGTCTGTGAGGCCTGTCTGAGTGATGGTCTCTGCAGCTGAGGTCTGAACTGTTCTTATTTGTGATTGTGATAATTCCATGTGCCACTCATGTGTTTTCCTTGGACAATCAGCTGTTGTGGCCTTCTAAAACTGACCTGGATAATTGCTCAGTGCAAGGGCAGGTGGTCACAAAAGGTAATTACCCTGTTTGCTGATGCTGTCAGAAGCCCTGTAAAGTCATTTTGCACAAACTTGTAACATTTACAGTTACTTGCCTGCATTCCTCATTACTGTTGTGTTCTTTCTTTGTTTCCACATTGTCGTTAAATCGAGATTTTGATCTTTCAAACTCTACCATAAATTAAAAATGTCATTTACTCTGTAATACCTAATCCTTTATGAAAATTTGGATTGTTATTAAATGTTTTCCCTGGTTTAAGATGAATTGTTTGCCTTGCTTTCTCTTTGGACAATAGAAAATCTTAGTATAAAAAGAGCATGCGAAGTTTGTCTGTTCTGGGATGTGGGTGTATGTTCCTGTTCATATGTCTGATAATCCCTACTAGCTATCTTTGCTCTATAAAGTAGCATTGGTTTGTATTCTTTTCATAGCATTGCATGTTACCACAGAGACTGGTTTAATATTCTTTGTGGAGGAATGAATAGTGAAGGGGGCTGGGTTTTGTTTTTGTAATTTGGAAATATGATTGACAGCTAATTCTATGCTTTCTTTTGTTTCTGTAGGCTGGCACCAATGCGATTATATACGCTGTCCAAGCGACATTTTGTCCTGGTCTTTGTAGTGTTCTTCGTCTGTTTTGGTTTGACAGTCTTCATAGGAATAGCAGGTAAGGATGCTGCCTTTTAAAAAAAGTTACCTTGTTGTATTCTTTGTCTAAGTGTACTGGTAGGTACAGATGTGTGTGAAAGCTAATGACCATAATGCCTCTGAGGCATTTGAGGAAATATTACCTCTTTCCTGCTGTTTGACTTATTGTGGAAGCCTGAGGTCCAAACAGACTGTATTTTGGTTCTTAATGATAAACCAGTGTTGTTTCTATGACTTTCCTAAGGATGCTGAAGGGCATTATTTGGTGGCTAAAGTACTGAACAAATAGTTTTACGTTTACAAATTGGAAAACTGAAATTAAGTTAGTATCAGTTGCAGGAATTGCTTAACATTGCTTCACCTGAGAATGGGCAAAGAGCCATCCGTGCTGACTGAGAATATCATTCTTAATTAGGAGTAATTACTAAAAGAGAGCTGTTGGTCTTTTGCATTGCATCTGCCTGCACACTCATTTAGAGCTGTGGGTGCCCTTGTCCCAGGGCTACTGTAAGCATTGCTCCATCATCTGTACTGTGCCAGGCTTCCAGGACTCATCTGTGCTTCCCTTCAGGAGCTGGCAAAACTGGAGAGTTCTTTTCCATGTGAGACTGGTTTGTTGGATGGCTTTGTTGCAGTTCATTATTATAACTTAATTATTTTTAAAAGTTGTTTACCCTGGGAGGAGAACCACTGAATCAACACTTATGCTGTGGTGATTTTTTATGGCTTTGGCTGACAACTTTATGCTTCCTGTGAGCAGAGGGAGGGGCACAAACAATAGAGTGTTCACTCATCAGCTCAGTCTAAGCTGAACTCACCAAACTCACCAGGTAAATGAAAAGGTGGGAGGTGCATCCAGATTTTCTGTGCAATTTCTATATTCCATTCCCCATACTTGACCTCTCTGTGTTTTGAGAAGGTTAGCAGTCTTAACTACCCATGTGAGTAAAGAAGACAGCTAAATTTGAGGTGACTGTTGCTCTTCAGTTCTTGTGAGCCAAGACAGGTGCAGATTTGTTTTTTTCCAAGTTACACTTGCTTGCTTTGTCTTTTCCCAGTGTGTCTTTGTGATCTTTGTGGTGAGACAAGTGCAAGGACAGGATAAGGTGCAGAACTCGTTTTCTGTACCTATGCAGTTTTCATGTTCCCCACCTCATAGTGGTTGACTGCTTCCAGGTGTGATTCTTTTAACTTATCAAGAATAAAGGAAAGCAGTAACATGTAATTTAATTACAGGTGTTGTTGTTGCTGTTTTATTCAATAATAAGACCACAAGATGTTTGTGTCAGTTGCTTTAAAAAGCTCTAGAGTATTGCTTGCTAGAGGAGCAGCAGTTACAGCAGTAGAACTGAATATTGTTTTGGTTGCTGTTCAGTTTTGAAATTTAGGATTATGATCTCTTTGCTCCAGTATTTTTTAAAATCATCTGGTTTATTTAAAAATAAAAAACAAACCCAGCTCTCTAGGATGGTTTGCTCTGGTGCTTTTTTGTTAATAATTAACGGCTGAAATATGATGACTAATCAACTCTGAGTGCTTGCAGAAAATCAATTATGCTTTTTGAGACAAAAATACTTGCCAGAAATGTACACAGTCAGTTTGTATATACTTGAGAACTGAGAAGTTCTACAAAGTCGGCTCAGAATTATTGCCCGTAGCTTTTAGTGAAGTTGATTTGTAATGTGAAACTTTGGCTGTGATAGGATGAAAATATTTCATTTTTTTCACTTAAGATCTGTAAGAATGGTTAGTGCTGTAGTTAGGGTGGTTGCAGAAGCTCAAGCGTGCTTATGTTAGCTGTCGTGGTAGCTGACATGAAATTCTTGCCCAGAGTGAGCTCAGGAATGAGCTCAGTCATTTATAAACCCTTCTTTTCTGTTCCTTCTCTGTCAGAACTTTGAAGTCCATGATCTTTGTGGAAGAACTGTTTCTATTGCATAGTTTTTAATACTAATATTATGGCTGGAATAGCATGTTTTAAGGATTAGTAACTTGCATTAAATTTTCATACCAAATAGGAGAGGATATTAGAAGCTTCCAGTCCCATTAAGCTTTCTCCATCCATGGTGACCCAAGCACACACGTGGAAGACCCGTGCATCTCAATGTTTGTTCACAGCCCAGTATATAGTTGCAGACCTTTTCCTACTTTCCCCTGTGATTTTTCTGGTTTAGTCATTTTGTGTACATACAAATGCATGCATGAGTATCGTTTCCCATTCTCCCTAGTCCTCTGTGTTCTTGTGCATTTACAATGCACAACCTACTGCTGTCTACAACCTCATCAGAGGATAGAGAGAAGGTGAGCCTAGACTCTTCTCTTAGGTATGCAGTGATAAAGTGATAGGCAATGGGTGCAAGCTGGAACACAGGAAATTGTAGTTAGATTTTAGGAATTATTACTGTTATTATTATTTTTAATCCTCAGAGTGGTTAAATACTGCAGCAGATTGCCCAGGGATGTTCTGGGCATCTCTGTGCTTAGAGGTTTTCAGAACTTGCCTAGATGTGATCCTGAGCAGCCTGATCTAATTGTGCACCTGTTTGGAGGAGAGGATTGAACAAGACCGTTGCTGGAGATTTTGTAGTTTCCCTATTTACTGCACATAGATGTAGAGGGGGCAAGGTGTGAGAGGACAGTTGTAGTTGATCAGTGTTATGTTCAGTGTGTGTCTCTTCATCTGGAGCAGTTGGAGCAGTTATTGCCCTAAGAGCAAGAGTATGGGAGGAAGCTGGACATCTCAAACTACAGCTGGACTTGAAACTGTTGATTGAATGGATTGTGTGTGTTAGGAGAATTTGTAAAACTTCCATGCAATTATATTTATTTGGAATGGTATACATAGTATGTTACAGCTCCCCATTCTTACATAAATGAAGGCTGGTCTGAGCACTGTTCTAAACAGACTCATGGATTGCCTTGCTTCAACAGCCCAATGCAGTCAAGATCCAGTGCAAGCTACAAAGTACTGTCTCTGATTATGCAGTCAAACACACACATAAAACATAGATAAAAAGTCATTATCATCGCTCAGCCAGGTACAATGGAATGTGTTTGTCCAGTTCTGAGTGCAATGCAATATAGACATTATCTTCCAAGTAAATTGGGTAATGATGGCAGTTTGGCCATAAAAACGGGAGAGATAAGTGCAGTTAAAGAAGCTGTTTTTTCAGATGCTTTTGCAGCCTTTGATTGGGATTCAAGATGCTGTAACAGCAGTGCCTCTGCTGCTAAGTTAGCTTTTTCTGCAGCTGACTACTTTCATGACTGCAACACATCGATTAGCGTGAAGGAAAATATGCTGTGTTTTTGTTGTTGTAATTTAGAGTATGCTTGTAGAACTTCTGACGTGGAGTTCTTGATTAATAATTTACAACCTATTTATGCACAAGAATATTATGGCAGAGTCTTCAAGGAATCTAGGATGGGGAGGAACGTTTTGGCCAGGCTTATTGATGATACTGAGAAGCCAAAGTGGCTTACCCTGCAGTTAGAACGTCTGCCAAGTGGGATGCCAGTTACCTGCTTAGCAAGGAGTTATTTTGTACAACATTTTGAAATCCTGTGTTTAGTGTTGTACTTCAATATTGTTCTCTTCATTTTTGTTTACTTTGCAGGTCCTAATGTAATTGAAACTTCTGTAGCAAGAACTGACCTAAATAACAGCGTAAAGGTAAGGATTGATAAATAGTGTGGGATTACCTGAATAGCTTTACTTGGTATCCATAATGTTAAATATACCCTTTCCCCAGTCCCATTATTTTAAGTAGTCAGATTTTTTACTAGGAGGTTTTTTGGCCACGTGATGCTTTCCAATCGGAAACTGAACATTCAGTACATTTTCTACCACTGTGTTACTTTGTGAGTGACCCAACACCAATTTCTAGTCTCTTGTGAGCAGGTGAAGTAGAGAGTTTTGTGATGGGCAGTGTTTCTTCACAGTCATTCTTGATGAAGTAATGCTAAATGCTGATAGTATTCACTTTGAGCTAATGCTTGGAGGCTCTTTTGAGAGTCCAGGATGAGAAATGAAGATCAGGAAATATAAAAACAGTGTTTTCAGTGATAATTAATAACTCTCCTGTGATGCTTTTTTTTTCCTTTTTCTCAGCTGGGAACGAGTTTCTGTTTTTCTTCTTAACTGTTCCTTGTCAAGTGGCCAGGACAGTGCAATCTGACCTCTTACCATGAACCTCCACTTAAGAATTTCATGTTAAGGTTGCATATTCTAATTCTCAGACTCTTTATTTCTGTCCAGTTCTTCCCAGTCAAACTAATAGCCATAGTGATCTTTGTGAAGTTGCTAACAACAGCAACAACTAAAAGTGTAGTAGTTTCTTTGAATGCACTGAAACTTCTAGAGGTTTCTTTTGGTCTGTAAGTCACTTACATGTGTTTTGAGTTGGTACTGTATTATGGATGGATTTAAAACGAAAAACACATTGTAATATCAATTAAGAAAAGGATTTCTTGCATTAGAATTTATCTGTAAATGTTATCTCCCATGCTTTTGAGTGTGGGATTTCTAGAAAACCAGTGGAGAAATAGTTGTGTTTTACATACTTTGTTTTAAACTGTGTCATTTCTGTTGCAGATGGGCAGGGGTCACAAATCCGACTCTATGTGAAGTGCTAGAAATAACTTTTTTCAAGCTAAATCTCTCATATCTGAACTGTTTTTATTGCTGCTGCTTCTATGTGCTTTAATTAGTCAGTGTGTTCCAGTGCTGTGCAGAATACATATGCTGCTTTAGCTGCATCCCTGGAAGACTTATATGTGAGGTGCTTATCATACTGTTCATGCAATACCTCATATTAAATCTGTTCCCCAAAATATTACTATTGAAGTACCTTTCATTGTTACTGCTATTGTATCATGTAATATTATGACTGATGCTAACCTTGGTGGGGCTTTTTGTTGTGTTTGTTTGGTTTTTTTTGACAGCTGAAGCCTTTTAATTTAAGTTCACCACCACTATCTACTTACAACCAGCAGCTGTGGCTGACCTGTGTCGTTGAGTTGGATCAACATGATGGTGAGAATTTTACCTAGTGTTTAGAAAACTTGCTATAGTTCTTCTGTTTTGTATACAGTTCTGTTGCTTTATGGCTGTGCTTGGTGAGTTTTTTCCTCTGACGGATTCTCTCCCACTACTGCTTGCCCTCAGTAAAGAGATGGATTGAGCTAGTTTTGAGAACTGGATGCAAACAGGGGCATAGAAAAGGTTGGACATTATTTCTGTGAAAACAGTAGCATGTAGAGAGTCTGTCTGGGAGAAATTACATGTATAGGTGAAAATACTACAAACTGCAGTGAAGTTTCCCTTAAATACATGAGAAATACTGTAATCAGGAATTCTTAATGTGTTAGGATTCAGTACAAGGAATTTATGTCTTAATGCCAAAATATATAAATGACTAAGGTTGTTTATTTGTTTGTTTTTAAATTGATATAATTGAACCTTGTTCCAGTAAAGTGTAACCAAGTACTGTTGGATATCATATCCATTTTAAACTTTGAGTCTCTTTTTGTGATTTTACTTCTGCATGCAGCAATACCTTAACATTTTCTCTCTTAATTACAGTGTCGCTCAAAAAGAACGTTACTATGACAGTCAAAGTACTTGGAGTGGTGAAGGATGGAAGCACACCCTATGTTAATAATCAAGTTCACAACCGGACAAGGTTACTTAGTTGTGCACAGGTACCTGCATGCCTGAAGAAAACTCTGTTGCAGCAATTATTTTAAATATATGTGTGTGCATGCTGCATTACGGTGCTAGTTTGTTTCTTTCTGTGGCTACAATATATTAACTGGAAAAGACACTTCTTTTTTGTTGTTGCTCTCTTCCAGCGAATACTGTGTGCTGGTAAAATAGATGAATATTCGAATAGAAAAAGGGGTATTGGGCTCTAGAGGTGATAAAAATTCTTGTCATGTATCTAGCAGAGCATCTGCTTGAAAGAAGCTAGCTTCTGTGCTTCACAAACAAACAAGAAGAGAATAGCTGAAGTTTTGTTTGTTTGTTTGTTTGTTTGTTTTTTATGAGAAGCGTATAGCTTAAATCAAGTTTGTTTGTTGATAGGACATGTAATCAACATCATTCATACCTACCTATTTAGAAACAAATTATCTAACCTATGTTACCAGTAAATTTTGTAGAGTAAACTGAAGGTTTTTACGTATTTCTCTGTATGTGTTCACAGAAATGTAGTGAAATCATTGTTGCTCACCTTGGCTACCTGAACTACACTCAGTACAACATATTTGTTAGTTTCGAAGATCTAAATAAGTTAACGTATGCCATACAGAATATTACTTTCACAGTAAGTATGAAGTTTTATACTAGCAGAAGAGAAGTCTGCTTTAGTTGTAATAAAAAAGTTACCTTATTTTTGAACTTGAAACATAAAGATGCATCATAATGAAGCTTTCTGTCACTGCTGGTTTCAGAGCTATTATAGCATTTGTGTTGTTAATGTTCTGAAGCAGTATTTATCATTATAGGAAAAGCATTTTCTTTCAGAACTGCTACTGCTGTTTTCTGGAACAGATAATTTTAGTGTAATTCCTAGGAGATACTTAATGGTAGACAAGTTAGACTAGAACATCCAGTTTTCTGCATTTTGCCTCTCTGAAGCTTGTTATCTTTTTTAACCTTTCCAGGAGGTGTATCTAAATTAGCAGGATTTTTCTGGACTTTACAAAAGCACTGGCCAGAAAGATTAGAGACACGAAGACAAATGAAAAAATTGTTTGGCTTCACTTATGAGGAAGAGGAAACTTTTTTTTTTCGTTTAGATGAAATAAGCAGGCAGTCCATAGCAGCAAAATGAACTTGTCAAGTTACAGTGCTAATGGTTGTCTGTGGAACAGTTAAAAAAAACAGTGTGTGTTGAATGACTCCAAGAAAGAGTTTAGAAACATTTGCATTAGGAGAAAATGAACTAAACTGAACTTACAATACTAGTTACTATGTTGTGTTCTACCTGTATATAACATTTTGTGTGTCAGAGCATGCAGAAAAAGAAAGCTTACTCCAAAGTGGTTTTTATATACTAAGTGATCGAAGTGAGTCTTGATATTTGAGGTATTCTAATGTATAAAACATACTGTTTAAAATAAGTTGCAGGGAGACAAGAAGGGAAAAAGCAAAGTGTTTGCTTAGTTCCAGATTTCAAGCAGGGTGAGGTGTGGGCGTTCATAGTTTTATGGTTTATCATCTTGTTTTGAAGACTTTTCTTCAAGCAGACAAAACCAAAAACCCAGTCCAAAGGCTCTGCTTTCCCGTAGCAAGTGAACATACCAATTTATTTGTTAGTACAGTGGCTTGTGGCATTTCCAGTTGAAATAACAGATTATTTTTTAGATGAGGATCCTCCACATATAATTTTCATTTTATGTTTGCACTTAAAAAAGACAAGACAGAGGTTTACAGGCAGATATTAAATCCATTGAAAGGTAAAGCTTCTTGTCTTTTGAGAAGAATATATGTAGTGCGTGCATTTCAAAAGTAGCTTCTGAAGAGAAGCAGACCAGATATGAGATAATTTGTCAACAGAGTTCATGCAAAATGATGTGTTATAATGAATATTTCTGCCCATCTAATAGTCAGAGGACTAAGGCAGCTTTTGCTACTTAACCTACAGGAAAACTTTGTGTTTGGTTCATTCATTCTTCTCTTGAGTCTTCTGTTTCACTTCTGAAACAAGAAGAAGCTTTAAGAAAGCAAACTCATTACAGAAAGCACAACTGTTCCTTATCAATGTTTTCATAATCAGGTTATGTATTTGACCTTGGTAATAAAGAACTCACAGAACTTATTCAATTATTGAAGTTCAAACTTTGAACATGAGACAGAAATGAATAAGGAGCATCCTTTTTGATCTGATAAGTGCTTTGAGGTGTGACGGCTCAATGATTGAGTTACAAACTGGCAGAAAGTTGCTCTGGGTAGTCCTTTTTTTTTTTTTTTTTCCTTCTCTTAAAGCAAGCTTTAACTTGGATGAAAATGTGTGAATTTATCTTTGTCATTCCATAGTGACATGGGAGAATTTGGTTATACCTTCAAATTTTGAAAAGCCAGAAAACTTTTGAGTATCTGCAAAAGGGGTCAATTATTAAAGTTGTGTGAACCCTGTTAAAACACTGTTGAGCAATTTTTTTTTCTGTTTTCTTGTAGTGGAAGACATACAATCCAACATTTTCACAAGTGGAAATCTGGTTCCGATTTGTCTTTGTAGTTCTTACCTTTATGGTCACGGTAAGATTTTGCTTCTGTTTTTTTGGGTAATGCTACATGGTAGTGCTTTATTTAGGAACACAGCCCCAGGCAGTAGAGTTGAGAAACTGTTGACTGGGTGTTAATAAAGCTTCTGAAATACTCATTTACTTGCTGCTTCTATGTAGTTATAGGTGGTGTTGCAAGGACATTGAGAAAATAGAATAAATGGGAAGAGCTTGTCTTCTCCACTGATTTTTGAATTTAGGAGTGAGGTTTGTTCAAATAAAAAAATTTGATTAGATGCCAGAAAAAGAAAATGGCTTTGTCAGGGGGCTCAGACATTAGAATAGGCTGTCCAGGCTGTCTTTGTTCTCTGTCTTTGAAAATGAGTAAAACTCAGTTGAATGTTACCTTGATCTAACTTTAGAGTCATTGCTGTCTTGAATGGGAGGGTGGACCAGATGACCTACAGATGTCTCTTACAACCCAAGTTACACTGCAGTTTAGATTATCTTTCCCTTCACAGTTAGGCCACTGGAACAGAAATATTCGGGGGGGGGGAGGGCGGAAAACCAACAGAAAGTAGAACAATAAAAAGCAAAATTCTTGAGGTAAGGTTTGAAAATACTTAGCCACTTGCATAGCATTTGTTTTGTATATGTGAAGTCGCTCACTGATTAACTGTGAATGTGGTATAGAATTCAGATATATTTTTTTAAATAAGCAACTTTAATTAAGTGGAAGTTGTTTGTAGTGTGTGACCAGTACCTAGGCAGTGTTTTTTCACACACGTGGTTGTGCAATACTATCTGGTTTCCTTTTTAGTTTGAGAGTAATTTGCGTTGAGGTAACCCAGCCAGTTATTGCCTAAGAAGGAATAAGATGTGACTCCTGTTTCATTGTGTTCATTGTGTCAAAGACCTTGCAAAGTGTTGTTTGTAGTGTGCTGTACGTTGCTATGTAGGCCGTATTTCTTCCTTCTAAAATTTTTGTTTGTTTTTTAGTGTTTGTTTGCACATTCTCTACGAAAATTCTCCATGAGAGACTGGGGTATTGAACAGAAATGGATGTCTATCCTCCTTCCTCTCCTCCTGCTTTACAACGGTACTCGTATCCTGGAATTTTTATAAAAACATCTTTACAAAAAGCAGAAAAGAAACAAAAAGTGGAAAAAATGCAGTTTTGCCATGGAACTTACAATTAGCTGCCTGTAATGCTTCAGAAAACTGATTTATAAAAAAAACCAACCCTTCTAAAAGATATTAAATATAAATTTACCTATAATCAATAGGTAGGCTTTGTTCTTATCCCTCAACTCCATTTAAAATTGATTGCAGCAGGAGGCTGCAACCATGCTGACCCTTTCACATATAAATGTAGTTTCTGTGTTTGCCTGATAAGGGTTACTTCTGTGTTTATCAAATAATCACGCTGTATTTAAAAACAGGAGCTGCCTTCAGTCTTGTAAACCACATCAAATTCTAACACTTCCTAGCAGTACCAAAAGAGTGTTTGTCTTTCAGGTGGTTCATCACCTAGAAATGTGGTTTAGCAGAAGGTGTGATGAAACACAAGCTCTCTAAGAAATGTTGGCACCTACATATTAGACTAGTTGTACAGAGAATTGCAGCTGGAGGCACTGTTTCCTTTGCAGATTATTTTAAGGTAGAGCCAACTCCAGTTTCATTTATTGATGTAGTCTGAGGAAATCTTTTTATTTCTTCTGAAGATGGATTTAACTTTTCTTTTTCTTATGAAAAGACTGCTATTCTCCCCCTCCCCTTCTTAACTTAACTTTTCTTTTCTTACAGATCCTTTTTTCCCCCTTTCTTTTCTGGTGAACAGTTGGTTTCCTGGAATGCTGGATGACCTATTCCAATCACTGTTTCTCTGTGCACTGTTACTGTTCTGGCTTTGTGTCTACCATGGCATAAGAGTACAGGTAGGGATGCATCTGTATCTAGCATACTTAACTGAGAAGAAAGTACTTGTTTATTCAGTTATGTCAGAAGGTGACAAATTAGAAACATAATTAAAAAAAATAAAATGATGTCCTAAAAAGTGCAATGTAAGAAACAGAATTAAAATGATTTGTGGAGAAGTAGAATGTGTTGAGACTGCCACACCTAAGTGAGATCAATGGGGACACTCTGCTCAAAGCTTTTGCAAGCTGGTCTTTGGAATTATGGTTCTTGCTTGAAGGGTTTTGTTGTTGTTTATGATGGTTTATTTTTTAAACCACTTTAACATACTGCATAAAAGAAATGTGAATTCTGAAGCAGATTCCTATCATTTCAGTATCTGTGAAATATGTGGGACCTTGTTAGTAGGATGTCCCAAATCTCTACTGTATCTTAACTGTAACACAAGTGTTACAATTTTATGTCTTCTGTCATCAGCTGTGCCAGTTAAAAATACTGAAGGTGAGTCTCTTAAGCCAATTCATCAAATTAAACAAAGGAAAGGTTATTTTATTTTGTCAGTGTGGATTCAGATATCAAATGTGGGTTCTCTCCTTGACCATGCTATTTTTTTTATCAACAGGGAGAAAGGAAGTGCTTAACCTTCTATCTGCCCAAATTCCTTATTGTTGGACTTTTATGGCTCGCCTCTGTTACATTAGGAGTATGGCAAACGTAAGTAATTTAAATTTAATGCAATAGTAATGAACTGAAATTGGTCAGGAATGTGAAGATTGTTTGTAATTAATAATGTCTTTTTCCTCTTACTTTGATTGTGGTATAGGAATGGAGTTGAAATTCTTATATTTTCTGTTTTGCAAAATGCAATTGATTTGAAAATGGAATTCTTCATGGTCAATCTAGTAGTGCATAATTTTATAAATTAGCATAAGAACTAGAAGTCATTACATCAGTATGTTAGGGCTCCCTCCAAACACACTCTTACTATTAGCTTTTTCAGTATTTGAAGCAGCAGTTTCTCTGTTACCGCAGTTGAACAGTTTTGTTCAATCTGCACTGTATGTATTAAGAGAGCTTAGCTAAGCTATGCCACTCCAGTGTTTCTCTCCTCTTTCTCTCTGTTTCAGTCATTTACAAAAGGGTATCAATATTCCACGCAGAAAACTTCCTCGGTTTTGATACATTTGTAAATTTCTTAACCATTTTTCTCTCATTTTATTTCTCAATACGTATATAACCTTTTTCTTGCCACTGAGCATTTTTGAAAGCAGTGCAGTTGCAGGGAGTGTTGGTACTACTGTTCTGCCAGCAGAATTTGTATGATGTAAAGGTTTAAACAGCAGTCATTTCTTGAGTATTGTTCACTGAAGATTAAAACAGTAAATCCTGAAAGCCTGTAGGAATTTACAAAATTACATATTTTCTAAAACAAGAAAATTAAATAAACAGAATAAAAGAATCTTCTGGATTGGAGGAGACTCATAAGATCATGAAGTCCAACTACCATCCTACCACCAAAACATAAGTGGTACATTTCCACATCTCTTAATTACCTCTGGAAATGGTACTCCGCCATTTCCTGGGCAGCCCAATGTAGTGTTTTACTACTCTTTCCTTGAATAAATTCTTACTCATGTCTGATTAAACCTCTCGTGTTGCAGCTTGAAGCCATTGCTTCACCTCCTATCACTTAATCACCTGAGAAAAGATCCCAATGCCCTCCTCACTGCAACCTCTTTTTCAAGCTGTTGTAGAGAGCAGTGAGGTCCCCCTCAACCTCCTCCAGACTAAACAATCTGAATTCTCTTGACCACTCCTCATAACTCTCAATTCTTAATCCCTTCACCTGCTTAGTAGTTCTTCTCTGCACACAAGTAGGAAGACTGGACCTACAGGCTACCAAAATAATCCATATTTCTTGAAAAATGGGATTTAGAGAATAAAAGGATGTCATGTAAATTGTTATTGAAATCACAGGCATTGCACCAATTTGTACAGCCAAGATCTTTAGTTACAATCCTTGTATCGTAACATCAAACCCTTTCTTTGTTAGTATTCTTTGTGTATTTTTTTGACCTTTTCTTTTATAATGATGCAAGTACCAATTTTTCGTGTTGAATCTTTTCTAGTGTTAATGAAGTACATGATCCTACATATCAATACAGAGTTGACACAGGTAATTTCCAGGTAAGTCAGAAATATTTCCTGGATGTTCAGTTGTTGAATGTAGTTAGGCAGTACAATAGTGAGTAGTGAGTGTTTGCTCTTCCACTGGAATCTGTCACAGTTTAGTAAATTGTTGGCCTGGTGGTCTTACTCGGCCTACAGTACTTTCCAATTTACTTCAGGTCACACATAGGCTATATTGAACTCCAGCAGATTGAGAATGTCTTGCAGTACTCTTGAATGTCTGGAGACTCAACACTACATGTTTTGTCAGGGACCCGTGATTGTGGGAACTGAAAGATGATTTTTTTTTTTTTTTTTTAAGCATCTTATCAAGTCAGTTTTGCATATCTTGACTCTTGCCAAGATCCTTTGCACTAGAAAATTTCAGACTTCGTTGTTGAAGATGAATGTATAATCCTCATTTTAATACTGTAAAATCCTCAGGAAATATGTTTGTAAAAAAGCCTACATTGACATATGCCATCTCATTTTGTACTTGCTTTTACGGGCATCCTTTCCCTGAATAAACGCGCCATTCTGTATTGTGCTTTGGGAAACTGCATTTTTTGTTGCAGGGTACAACTGAAGAAAGAAGGAATAGACCAAACTATGCTAAATTATAATTAATATTCTTTTTATAGGGAATGAAAATCTTCTTCCTTGTGGTGGCAACCACATATATTCTCTACCTTCTGTTCCTGATAGTGAGAGCATGTTCAGAACTCCGTAACATGCCATATGTTGGTAAGTATTTCTTTTGGTTCTTCTCTATGCAGGCTGTCTTCTCTTAGATGTAAGTTTAAATTCTCTAATAATAATTTCTCTCAATCTTTATCAGATCTCAGGTTAAAATTCTTGACTGCATTAACCTTTGTGGTGCTCATCATTAGGTAAGGCTTTTCAGAGTACGTTTCTCAGTACTCAAACTTCTATAATGTTTTCTTTCAAGACTTTGAATATATATGTTTTTTGATGATAATATACTCATTGAAACTAAGAGATGTCTTTTTGATATGATAGCTATGGTAATCATAATTTTTTGAACCCTTTCTTAAGGCTCTTATAGACAGTTTTGTATTATTTCCATCACCACCATACTACACTGGAAGACTTAGTGGAGAGGTATTTTGTATTGCTGAGTGGTTTGCAGTGCACTGTTGATCTCTTTTGGAGTTTTCTAAGTCTCATTCTGTAAAGCAGAAGTTTAGAATTAATTTTACATTATTGTTTATATCTGTTTTCCCCACTCCAAACAGTTGTTTCAAATTGCTGTTGACTCTTGGATTGTCTTTAGTGGGTGAAATATGAGAAAAATAGATCATCATTAGTTTTTTTTCCTTCACTAAATTGACTGATGACTTTAAATCACAAAATAATTGTTACTGATTTGGAAATATGAAAACAAAATATGTCTTCAAATAAACAGTATTTTAACATATTTTAACATACTTCTCTATCAAGCTTACTCTTAAATATTGCAGTTTAAAGGCACAGTATACCTATATGCTGTTACTTTTTTTTCCCCACAGCATTGTTATACTCTACCTACGCTTTGGAGCACAAGTTCTACAGGACAACTTTGTTGCTGAGTTGTCAACTCATTATCAGAATTATATCCTTGTGTTGTGATGCTGCTCAAATGAGAATATTAATCTGGTTTTTGTCAGAAAGTATTTCAAGATGATTTACCTTGGGACTGAGTCTCTTGACTTCTAGATGGGCTTTTGATGTTCTATCAGTTTTGATAATTAAATTAATAATTTAAAATGCCGTTTCATTTGTCCATTCGTGCTCTCAAACTTTACTGTGGTAAACATGTTTTCCATTGAAGCAGCTTATATACAATTTGGATCTTGTTTTGAAAGTTAATGTGTATGGAGCTGTATTTAGCAAAATCCTTGACACTTTCTACCAGCGGAATTCTTATCATTTTATGGGTTATTGAACTTCTATCTCTACACATTAGCCTTCGTGTATTCCCCCTCAAAGAATGCACTATATGGTAAGTGTTAACCAATTGTCTGGCAAACTTAGATGGGAGTAGTTGTCATGTTAGAACATACTGTGTAACATCCTTGTATTTTTACTTGTCTCATTAATTTCAATTTGCTTTGCACTAACAGAAGCTGTGCTGCTCCTGAGTAATTAACTATTGGAAATTTGAAGGAATACTAAAATATTTACAACTAATTAGCTTGACTTGAATTTCTCTGATCTGAGCTTATAGTTAGAGCAGTATTTGCAAATATACCAACTTTTTAACTGACTCACAGACAGCCCTTAAAGAGCAAGAATACTTCACTTATACTTTGTTATAACAATAAGGTTAATATATTTACATGCTGTCAGATTTGACTGGAATATGGAAAACAGGATGATGGAAATGTAGGAGTTAAGCTGATCTCTAACACGTGTTAATCTTGTGGAACCTGGGGGGACTTGTTGTGGGGAGAGGGGTGTACAGAGCCCATTTGAAAGGGAGGCAAAGAATTAAATATGTGGCACTTTTTTGCTTTCATAAGTATAGGATATAATCTGATTCATGTAGTGATTATAAAGCTTTATTCCTATCTAATAGAAAAAGATTCAGTAAAGTACCTGTTTATCCCAAGTGCATTCTCTGCTTTAAGCATTTAGTTTAAAATATACTGAGAGTTATGGTGTAGGAAGGCACTAGATTGTGAAGCTGGCACTTTCTCTAAACTATTCAGAGTTGAGATAGATTGTACTGTTGCAGGAAGATGCTGGTTTTCTGTTATGAAAGACAAGACAAATGGTGAGGATAAAAGGTTGCAGGAAGTGTTTCTCTGCAGAAGTTTTGAAGTAAAAAACTATGAGGGAAAAAAATGCTTTTGGCAAATTGATGGATTGGACTCTATTGCATATAATTAAAAACAGCAACAGTTTTTTGCATATAATTAAAAACAGCAACAGGAATTGATGGTTTTAAAATGGCAGAGATTTGTCATAAATAGCCAATGGAAAGTATGTACTTCCTTTCACTGCACAATAGAGTTACAAGTCCTTCCTTAATCTATTACACGGATGGAAAATAACCCACTAGCCATTGACTTACAACTTTGGTCTGCTATGCTGATAACTTAGAACAAACAAGGTCTTGAAGTCTGTGCTTTTTAAAAAAGTATGAATGTTTGAACAATCAGAACAGTATGACTTAACTATATGCAAATTAAAACAATATGGCATGAAAATGAACAAGGGAGGAAATCTGCTTATACAACAAGGAGAATATGTATCTGAAAATATGAAGAGACCATTATGTCATTTCATAAAATCTTAAGAACACCGTGACGTTTTGGGCTGAAGGGTGGAGAATTTAATGGAAAGAGTTCTTGGATATAGTTTTGTAAAGTTGTTGCCATGATTGCCTTGGAAGTTTTTGCTTCAGTGTTGTGGTAAAAGTGCAGTTGTGTTTCTAAATGTAATGTGCTAAATTAACCCCTGGTTGTATTTTCCAGAATCACAGTTGAAAGACAATCCTGCTTTTTCTATGCTGAACGATTCAGACGATGATGTGATTTATGGGTAAGATTATAAAATACATATGGTGCTTTTGGTGTGTTAATTTTTGTAATATTATTTTCCATGTTAATTAAATAAGTGAAGTCTTCATAGGTTATTAGTGAAAGTAGACTGCCCGTAATAGAAACAGCATATACTGAAACAGAAATACAATGTGAGAATGTGTGTTATTTTGGTTATTTTTGTTTTCTTTTTTTATTTTTTTTAATTTATTACTCAAAGGGATTGCCATGGTGCTGATACAGATGGGTAAGTGAGCATTTAGATGCTAATAGGTTACGGAATGAAGGCAGCAAGGCATGTGAATGGAAAGGAATCCTTTCCAAGTAGGAAAAAAGTGGAGAAATCAGGTGGAGTTAGCAAGGGTAGACACATACCAAAAGGCTACGGAAGGATAATGGTCCTTCTTAAGCGTCCATCACTCATCAAAATAACAATAACCATACATAGCAAAACTTCCAGGACCTGTGTGAGTTTTAGTAATATAAAAAATATAATAGCAGTTGAAAACTCATCCAGGTCTGTTTTTTCTGTGCTAGATGCTGAACGAAGTGGTTATCTGCCCTTGTTTTCACCATTTAAGCAAGGGCACTGAGAGGCTGAACAGTGGGGATGGCTTAATACTGCAGTAACCTGAACTGGCCTATGCTAGATTAGCTGCGTGCATTGTTTGAAGTGGTTTGCCTTCATGTAGTTGGATGAATAGTGGAGTAGTAGTAGTGCCAGCTTGCTCACATACTAGTCCTTCTCAGTAGTGGTTTGTAGCTACTGGAGTAATTTTTATTACATATTGTTCTCTGAAGAGAGCTCGTACGTATTTTTCATAATCCCAGAAGGAAGTAAAACAAATAAAAAAAAAAATACAAACTTCTTACTCAAGTAACAGTTTGATGCCTCATCGTATTTTAGAACTTTTCTATTTTATAACTACCAACTGATCGTCACTTTCACAAGTTTTAAAAAACTACCTGTTTCACAGGAGCGACTATGAAGAAATGCCACTTCAGAATGGCCAAGCTATTAGAGCCAAGTTTAAAGAGGAATCAGACAGTGACTGATGGAGTGATTTTGATATAGACAGACTTGTTCAGCTGGAATTAAAGCAATTTTGAAGTTTTCCTAGATGGACCACTTCCTTGGCTTTCTTACAGTCTGTCACCTGAACATGGAATTCCATGAAGGACATTCTGCTTCTGTTTCTGTTTACAAAGTTAAAGCTGAAAAAAAAAAAAAAAGAATGTGTGAAAAGGTTGTGGTGGGAACTCGAGGAAACCAAAATGTATACACATCTTATAAAATACTGGATGGCGGGATGTCTCTGGACTAAAATGTTTGAGTCTGTTTCCATTTCGAGGTGTCACAGACTATGTCCTGATTTTAAAATGGCTTCTTTGCTGCTTGGTGGTTTGTTGTTGTTCCCCCTCCCCTTAGGATTATGTAGAACACAGCGTCTTAAACTTCTTGCATTTTAGCTAGCTCCTTTTATGTTGTTCACTGCTGTATGAAGTGCCTCTTTTCCCGTTCAGTTTTCTACCTTTGTCATTTGGACTGGAGGCAGGGAAGAATGTGTTTTAAGGTTCTCTCATCTGCCTCCATATTTTGTTTTGTGTTGTTTTGGTTTTTTTTTTAGAAATGAAGAAAAACAAAAGCTTCCCATTCCTCCTTCTAAGAGGCGAGGTAGACTTCAGACCATTCTTTTAACTCATCTACCAGATACGATGAGTGTGGGATATGTGCAAATAATCAGGTTCTAGTGAGCAAAAATAGGCTGTGGTCCAAAGTTATTTGTAGGATACAGGTTTCCTAACACGCTTTATCTCCCCAGCAAAACTGTTTGTTTCATTGTTGGTTTTATTTCAACAGCCCTTTCAATTGAAAATATTCAGGCATCAGTAAGCCTCAGAAAGAAGCCAGTACTTTTGTGTGTATGTGCGTGTGTGTGTTCTGGAGGAGATTGTTACACTTAACAATATAGGATGAAGTTCCATAGGAGAAGTATAATTTCATAGTTCCAAACATTTCATTTTAGATGTTTTTTCTACATCAGACTATTTCATGAAGTTGTATTTATTGACAGTTAATGTGTGTTCTGGGAACTATTACGGGTGCTCATGCCTGGAAGTTGTTTAACAGCTTTTGAGTATATCCTGTGCATAGCTCAACTTCTCTGTCATAACACAGTTGCCAGCTTGAAATTTTCACCCATACATTTTATGATTTTGTATTCCAGTCTGCTCTGGAACAGAGGTATATGGGAGTGCAGTGTTCCTCATACAATGCTGCTGCTTCTCAGTTTAAACACCGTTTTTCTCCCACACCACTGTTCAGCTCTATATTTATGTGGATGCTCTTTGTTTTCAACTACTTTTGTATTTTCAAGGACTTGACCAGTCCCAAAGTCTCCCTTTTTTATTTTTTTTAATAGATTCATAACTGTAATGTACTTTTGTAACATTTCTCTGCCCTGCTGCTGTAGAAGAGATATATTAGGCAGAAAATGGTGCTGGCTTACACTAGTAAATCATGCTTACGACAGAACTAGTCTAAGCAGACAGTGCAATGAAGTCATACAAAACTTACTGAATCACACTGGGGGGGGGGGGGGGGGGGCGTAGATTTATTCTGTGTTTGTGCAGCTGGTTTAGGCTGTCACAGCACAATAACCTTGTAGCTGTGCAAGAGCATTATTAGGGGAGACTACAGGGTAGCAGTTTACTTACAGATGATCAAAGGATCTGCTTCACGTGGTTGCAAACCTGTTGTCATAAAAATAGTTCAGATTTAAATCAGCACTCTGCTAGAGACAAATGTAAGAGTGTGTGTGTGTGTGTGTGTGTGTGTGTTTGGCATGTAATTTTTGAGAATATTTGGAATTCACAGCTTTGTGTACAAGATTATAATTTTTAGAAGCCAAAGCATTATTGTACAGCTAAAGCAAGGAAACAAGGGGAGTGGAGGTGGGAAGAGGGAGAGAGTTTTAAATTTTGTTGTTAATTGCTGTCCATTTAGAAGAACATATGGGGAAGACATTACAGAGGTGTACCAAGATGGTGGGATTTTTATTAGTGAACTGAAGGAAGCCATACTTTCAGCATTTTCTTGTAGATGTTTTTAATAAGTACAGGGAGTGACGTTTTTAACCTAAAGTTGGTGAACCCAATCTCATTTTTCTTATTCCCTATATGAATTTCTTGGGGCTTAACAGTAATTTGAATTTGCACAGTTACACTACAAAGCCAACTGGATGTTCCTTGTGTACCCCAGGCCCCTTTCACTTCCGCTGGAGTGAGTACAGGCATTAGATTTTCAAAAATTCAGGTCCTTACATAGTCAAATCTCTTGGATTGTCATGCTGTTTAATTCTGAGTTGATCTGAATCGATAAAATACTTGATTTGACAAATGTGCAAAGTGTACTGCTTCTTACCACAGTCTGAGCCGGTTGTTACAGTTAAACCTGAAATATGGTGTCACGCTTTGGGATTTCATTGCCTAAAAATATTTTAAATCTAACTTGGAAAGTGTGATTTTCAGAGATGTTCTCAACCCTTTTCGCTTGCCACTTTGTCTACCTTAACTTTTCCACATGACTACATTTGAAATGAAAATAGGAAAGCTCAGGTAGGGAAATAAGTGCTTCAGGTAAGTGTCCCACTACAAGAATAGCTTAATTTTTTTAGAGATTATCTAACCTGTGTTTGCCATACAAAATAGTATTTCAGAAGTGCTAGAGTGTAATAGTAAGCTTGATTGAAGAACTGTCACGGCAAATACTGTACACAGTAAAAAAAGTGAAGCGGATCTGCTAGCAAGGTATCTCAACTTCACTCTCCTTATCAGAGATAGTTTTTGAGGAATATTACAGTCTGGATTGCAAACAGCTTGGGAGTACGTGGCATAAATTCATCACCAGTTAATATATTGTAGCCTGTGGATATAACAGAAGAGATCTGGATAAGAAGCCAGATAAGGCTTTATTTTTGTTAAACATAATTCAATATATCATTCACAATTTGGAAAACAAACAGTTACCACCGCTGTAGTGCTTCTGCTCTCAGGGAGATGACTGCTAGTAAATAACTGCAAGACTTCCATGTCCATTGTGATCAAGATGGGACTTTAAGGGAATCAATTATAGTTGAGAATGAACCCATTCATAGCAGCCATTTTCTGTAGCATGTGTTTTGAGTTGGTGTTAGGAGTGGGTGGAAACTTTCCTGCGTCTGGTGAAGAATAAGTGGCATAATGTTCAATGCAAGTAAGGAAGTCCAACAGACCTATGGAACTAATATGGTAAAAAATTGAAGGATGTTTCTAGCTAGAAAAGACTTGAATCTCCTATCTCTGAGCCAAAAGACAACTTTGTATCCACAGTCACCTAGTTTTTGCCCACTTCCTTTCGTGTATGCCAGTATGAAACAGCATTACTGTAAATTTTTAGAAGTTTGTAAATATGTAAAATGAAGCTAAAATATGGAGTATTTGTGTACCAAAATGGTATAAAATGTGTAAGATAAATGCTCTGTTTAATGAGAAGCTGTAAATTAAATGTTGCTCTGACAAAGCGTGCATGGGGACTTGTTAAATATTCTGCGTCTAGAGGTTGTATTAAGGACAGCAAATAATCTGTTAAGTTGGAAAGCTTCATCCTAGTCTTGAATATGAACCAAAAAACTACTACTGCAAGCAAAAGTTGAGTGTTGAGCTTCTTGGAAGACTTCATGTGCATAATCATTCTTAAATATGTTCATAATAAAAGTTTTATATCTTTATGTTGTATCTTGATTTCTACTGAATCACTACCTACCATTTTCATAAATCCATTTTTCACTTTTTGTGTATTTTATGTATATTCAAACTTGGTTACGTATCTTGGACCCAGGAGGCTGTGTTTGCATAGATTAACCAGGGAATTTTGGTGGTGGTTCTCTTCTTTTGCAGACAGTCTTAGCTGAAAGATTCTGAAACATTTCTTACAGCTTCCTAACCATAAGCAAATGCATATTACCCACATTTTCCTAATTAGACAGCCGTTTTTCTAATTATAAAGTGTTCATGATAGCATGTTCACCAACAGCATTAGTTTCAGACTGCCTCTGTGAACTGTGAGTGTATCAGAACTCATCGTCTTTATGATCAGAAAAGTAAGTATAGAGGGTTTAGAAGGAAGCAAGCTCATACTAATTGAATGCATCAGCAAATGAGTCCCTCTGTACCTATCTTGCTCAGCACTTCTAGAATGCAAAAAAAACTTGTCCTTTTTTGAATGAAGACACTTATTTCTTTTACTCTTCTTACTCAGCCTTAAGTGCTGCTTAAACAGATTAAACAGGTCCCAAAGAATGCAGCCAAGTTACTTTCCAATAAATGTCTTGGAATATGTTGAAGGGAGTTGTATTCTGCTATGTATCTCAACTGTTCTGAAAAGAGGTAACAGAAGTGGAACTCCTAGAAATTCCAACAGTCTTAAGTTTAAATGAGTCACACCACCAGTTATGAATTTCAATAATTTAATGCTAACCAAGAGTACTAAGTGTGAAAGTCAGTGTCTCATTTAATTTGGTTTTAAAAAAGAAATCTAGAGAAAAAGTTTACGCTGCAGCAGATTTCAGTATTAGCACCTTAAAGAGAAGTTCCTGAAGTTTTAAGACAGCGTGGCAACACTGATACAGTACTAAAAATACAAACACAAACCAGGTAACAGCACGTTTTCATATTTGAAAGTTACAGAAAAAGTACATTAAAACTGGAAGTTGTTCAGTGCATTCAGTTTGAGCAGAGATGGAATCAAGTGCTGGAGTAGAAAAGAAGTACAACTGAGTCCAAGGCAATCATATTGCAAGTCCAAAGGCACTGACAATACAGTACATAGTCTTATTCTCCCATCTCACAGTGCAGGTTCCTACAAATACAAAACACAGCTTTCAGAATCAGAAGAGAGTTACGGTGACTTAATACTAAAAAGCATGCTTCTATATGCATGTTTATTGATTGTTCAAATAAAAACTAAGCTTTCACAACAGCTAAGCATCCCATTTGTTACCATTTATTAGTCAGAATCACAGCCACATGGAAAAAATACAAAACTATGTTACTACTCAAAAACTACAGCACTCAGAAAACTAAAGTAAAAAAAAACAACAAAAAAACTATGCTGCTTAAAGTTGCAAGCTGAAGCATCAGCAGTTTTGCTCCTTACCATCACTGGAGTTGTCCCAGAAGCAAGAGCTCGCTGTATGTAGCCCAGCACCATTCTTTTGCATAATCACACAGGTCACTATCAGTAGAGAAGCTTTTATTAGTGTATCGCTGTCACTGATATTTAGCTACATTTAGGCTCATTATAGCACACACATGTATATACACAGACATGCATGCTTACAAGTACTTAACAGACATGGTTGTGTTTTGTTTAAGTGTCATCACTGCACGCCACTGTATCAGCTTCATGAAAAACAGGAAGTTGAGCTCACCGATATACTTGAAAGGTTTCCCCAGCTTGGTGAGTTGGCTTAGAGATTGTTCCACCACACTTGTTGTCCATTGGTTCACCTTGTTGTGCTGGTAGACATTGCCACCTATTGCACTTTCTATGGCCTATGGGCAACAAACACAACAATGCCATCACTCTACAAAGATCCCATTAACTCATCTGAACATGGAACACTGCGGATGAGACAGCACATGCACAGAAGTAGTCCTAAATACTATTCAGGATTGCTGGAAGTGTTTTAAAATGAGACAGAACTTGCAATTCAGAGTTTGAACCAAATACAGGTATAATCACATATTCTTGCATCTTTGTTTTGTGATATCTTTATTCTTCTTCAGTAATTCCTATCCCAGTGTCCTGGAGCCTGGGTTATGAAAAGGGTCTCATATTTAAACAGGCCTGAAAAGATTGAAAAATTGCACAGAACAATGGTTCACTCACAGATATTATTCTGTAGAAATAAACTACAGTTTCCAGCAGACATTTTTGGGAACAAGGACCCAAATCCAAACAAAAGATCCATGTAATTTTTAGTTACAGAAGCCTTTAGCCAAACAGTCCTATTTTCTTATGAGGAAAGGTCCTCCTTTAGGACACAAAACTACATGAAAGTTGCACGTTTTTCATCATTACATTTTTCTGACAGAAACAATTCAAGTAACTACAAAAGTACTTCAGATTCAGAAGAGGCAGGAGTGCATAGCAAAGCATGCCTATTCAGTTTACAGACCTGCCTGCTCTACAAGAGGAACAGGACACAAAAAGCAAACCTCTTCTTAGCAACAAGAATTAGCTTCTTAGCAACAAGAATTAGTTCAACCATTTCAAACAAACAATTCATTTTGGAGGAAAAGCATCTCAAATGGGCATAGCAACGGGCACATGCAGGAGACCTATATGAAATGTTACATGTTAACGAAACATAATGATTGACAAGTTTTAACATACAGAATCCACCTAGTGATTTTGATTAGTGGTACAATGCAACCAGAAAGAAGTATATAAAATTATTTTCATCGTCTTCTGAATTTGTAATATGTATCACAGCTAAGGCTAGGTATCATTTCCACTTAAGCAATGGGGAAGTTAACCCATGATTTGCTGTGCCTCAACAATAGCCTGATTAATTGTAATAGAATTCCAGATAACAAACTAACGTGAGTGCTTTTTAGCGTACAGCATCGTGTGCTTCCACACTGAAGTGAGGACGTTAGCTTACCTCTTTAATGATGTTACTGACTTCATCGACGACAAAAGAAGTCTACAAAATAAAAGGAGAAATTTAAATCATCAGTGAACACATTCTTCCACACGCACAGATCAAGCTTTGCTAAGGAAATATGCTAGAAGGTTAATTTTTGCTAGTCAGATTTCTTGTGAGCCAGATGCCTCGTCTGGCGTAGCTCGTGGTTACTCAGGCTCCCTGAACCCATTCAAGGGAGCATTTTTAGCAAAGTAATCAAAAGTAACAGGTGAGCTGACACTGACCTCGAGTTAAAAGTTCCCCAATTTGAAAGTATTATGAAATAACAGCATAACCGTACGTATGTAAACCCATTTTACAGCGAGCATCGCTGCCTGTGGATTGCAGCAGCGCCCAGACACGGCTTACGGCTGAATGAAAGCGACATCTTCAGAGCACCGATGCAGACCAAGCATCGACTCACAGCTCAAGCAAAAGCTGTCACTACAATTCCAGCTGGCGATATAAAGAAACCCGCCCCTTGGAAAGGAAAAAGGGGAAACCGAGTTCCAGCACTCCCTACCGCCTTCTCCCAAGCTCCACGAGGCACAGATGAAACACATTCGGGCACCTCCAGGGACGCGGCACCCGCGGTGATCACCTCTTAACATCCCCGCCCGTTCAGCACAGCCCAGGCCCGGCAACCAGGACGGGGCAGCACCCGGCACACCGCCACACAGCCGCTCCGCTTTGTCTGAGCGAGAGCGGAACAATGCGGCAAGGGAGCAGCAGCGCCGGGCGGGCACCGGAAGGAGCCCCGCTCCTTCACTCCGCCAGCCGCCCCCGGGGGGTGGGGGGGGGAACGCGAGACCCTCCGCAGCCCCACCGCCACCGTGCCCCCATGCACGGCCGTTACCTCCTCCCCCGCCTGGAAGTCGTCCATCGCCCCGCCGCAGCCCCTCGACGTAGCAACCCACCCTGCGCCGCCCCGCTCGCTACCTCACACTGAGCATGCGCAGCCGCCTCCCTGCGAGCCCCCGCCATGCGGGCCTGTTCCGCGCCTGCGCAGTCCACGCGGAGATAGGCGCGGTCGGGCGCCCCCTGGGTTGAACGGCCGGCTTCGCGTGGCGCGTAGCGACGGGGAGCGTTACGTCAGCCGCGGCTGCCTTGGTGCGGCGTGGTTTCCATAGCAACCGCGGGAGGGTTGCGGGGGGAGGCCGCCATGAGCGTGAGGTTGTAGTTCGGGCCTGGGCCGAGAAGGTCCTGCCCTGGTAAGGGGATTCAGCACCCTGGTGTTGGAGGCAAAGTATGAGAAGAAGGGCTGAGTACGCTGTGTGCATTCAGGAACTGAAAACAAAACAAAAGAAACAACAATAAAAAACACAAAACCAGGGTAGACTTAAAGAACCTGTATGTTCTTATGTTTTTTTGTTTTTTTTTTCTCTGGGGCATGCCTCGGCTCTGTATCCCAAATCCCACACCCCACCCCATCTCCTGCTGCTCCTGGCCAGCGTCTCAGGGTGAACCCAACCTCCCCTCAGCCAGCAGAGAGCTAGCTGGGGGAATAACAAAGCGAGATTTCTAGGGTGGGTTGCAAAGTCCTCTTCAGTCTCCAAGAGCAGTTTATGTTATTATTTTTGCCCTGCTCTGGTAGATGTACTGATGTTGGCCTCAGGTGTAGCTTCATTGCCTTGTACCTCCCAGCCTGGCTTAACAAGCCTGCTACTCATTGTAGTTACCCTCCACGGCTTATTTCATTTAAAGTTTTGCCCAAAACAGAGGCTCAGATTATCCATGCAGTCTTTGGCTTAGCTCTGTGCCTTGCTAGCTGGTGCTCTAGAGCAAAAACTCTTGAACATGATTAGACTTGATGTGCACATGTGAAAACAACTGAACCAACTGACCATAACGAGTTTACAAGATTGCAGGTGGATTCATTTTGCCGTGTGAGTAGAATTGCAGTGCTTGATTTAATTTTAACTAAAACCAGTATTTCTTCTAACACCAGACATGCTAAGAAGGGCTCCCGTAATCTACATACGATTTATCTGATAGTCAGTCTGTAAGAAAGGGCTTTCCAGACAAGTTGTCTGACTTTTAAATTGTCAACGGTTTACCGGGCTAGATCGGCCCGGTTCCGTGACAATTGGTGTGGGGGACCCACAGGCCCACGCCCCAGGAAAGGGGAAGGAATAAGGGAAAAGGGAAAAGGGAGATGGGCCTAGAAACAAAACAGCGGCAACGATCTGAGGAGGAAAGCTAATTTACTAAATAAGATATCAGAAAGTAAAATAACAGAATATAATACAATATAATTGGAATTGAGGCTAATGAATCAAATAAAATGAGCAAGAGAGAGTGTCCGATAAACCGAAGGCCTTACGCTAACGCTGAAGGCGATACGGCAGCGAGCACCCACTGCTGAGACGATCCCAAAGGAAAGAGAGCGTCCCGTGACCGCTGAGGGTTTTTATCTGTTCCCTCTGAGCGGAAAACACGTAAAAATACAAAGCATCGCAAAGTCCTCTGGGGAATGTAGTTCTTCTTCTCTTCTGAGGCAGGTATACCTGGAATTATCAATGATCTATGGAGCTGGAGTATTAGCTCTTTACCTCTTAATGCAATACATGATGTTATGATGTGGAATACCAGTACCAAAAATCATAAAACCATGACATTCCACCCCTTATTCCACATCGTTACATCATTCTTGATACATACAGAAGAACAATGATTAACATGCATTAGATATACACATACACACAACATATATATACAAGTATATACATGGAATTACTGACTGCACTCCCCCAACATCAAATTCCCTTGTGGTACGCACTGAACATCCCCATTCTTCTGCATCACCCACCAAGTGGACCCAGGTCCCTGAGCAAAGACAGTTCCACGGAGAGGTTTGCCCTTTCCAGAAGCTGGAAGGACCCAAACCGCTTTGCCCAACATGTTCTTTACATGTACTACAGGGACCTTATCTCCCTCTACAGTAGGTAGGGAGCTGGATTGGGCAGGACCGTCACGACTGATGGATCCTCGAGTGTTGACCAACCAGGTGGCTTCGTCCAAATGCTTCTCCCAGTGCTTAAATGTTCCGCCACCCATTGCTTTCAACATGGTTTTTAGCAACCCATTGTATCTTTCAATCTTACCAGAAGCTGGTGCGTGATAGGGGATATGATAAATCCATTCAATGCCATGATCTTTGGCCCAATTACTTACAAGAGAATTTTTGAAATGAGTCCCATTATCTGACTCAATTCTTTCTGGAGTGCCATGTCGCCATAGGACTTGCTTCTCGAGACCTAGAATGGTGTTTCGGGCGGTAGCATGGGGTACTGCATATGTTTCAAGCCACCCAGTGGTTGCTTCCACCATGGTAAGCACATAACGCTTACCATTGCGAGTTCGTGGCAAGGTGATATAATCTACCTGCCACGCCTCCCCATATTTATACTTTTGCCATCGCCCTTCCCCCCAAAGAGGTTTCATCCTCTTGGCTTGTTTAATTGTGGCGCAAGTATCACAGTCATGAATAACCTGTGCAATAGCGTCCATAGTTAAGTCCACCCCTCGGTCTCTAGCCCATTTATATGTTGCATCTCTTCCTTGATGGCCCGAGGTCTCATGGGCCCATCGAGCTAAAAATAATTCACTTTTATGTTGCCAGTCCAAGTCTACTTGAGCCATCTTAACTTTGGCAGCTCTATCTACCTGATGGTTATTCTGTTGTTCTTCAGTTGCTCGGCTTTTAGGAACATGAGCATCTACATGGCGCACCTTTACAACCATATTCTTTACTCGGGCAGCAATATCTTTCCACAGTTCAGCAGCCCAAATAGGTTTACCCCTCCGTTGCCAGCCATTTTGTTCCCATTGCTGTAACCACCCCCATAAGGCATTTGCTACCATCCATGAGTCAGTGTAAAGATAAAGCACTGGCCACCTCTCGCGTTCAGCAACATCTAAGGCCAGCTGGACAGCCTTTACCTCTGCAAATTGGCTTGATTCTCCTTTTCCTTCAGTGGCCTCTGCAACTTGTCGTGTGGGGCTCCACACAGCAGATTTCCATCTGCGGTGCTTTCCCACAATGCGACACGATCCATCTGTGAACAGGGCATATCTCTTTTCATTGTCTGGTAGTTCATTGTATGGTGGGGCTTCTTTAGCACGTGATACCTCCTCTGCTGGGGTTGTTCCAAACTTTTTACCTTCAGGCCAGTCCATGATCACTTCTAGGATTCCTGGATGACTGAGGTTCCCCATCCGAGCTCGCTGTGTAATCAGCGCAATCCACTTACTCCAAGTGGCATCAGTAGCATGATGGGTAGAGGGAACCTTTCCTTTGAACATCCAGTTCAGCACTGGCAGTCGAGGTGCCAGAAGGAGCTGCGCTTCAGTACCGATTACTTCGGAAGCAGCTCGAACCCCCTCGTACGCGGCTAAGATTTCCTTCTCAGTTGGAGTGTAGCGCTCCTCAGACCCCCTGTATGCTCGACTCCAGAAACCAAGGGGTCGGCCTCGGGTCTCTCCAGAAGCTCTTTGCCACAAACTCCAAGTGGGACCTTCCTTTCCAGCAGCAGTGTAGAGGATGTTCTTTACATCCTGTCCCGTCCGCACTGGCCCCAGGGCCACGGCACGGGCTATCTCCTGCTTAATTTGCTCAAAAGCCTGCTGCTGCTCAGGGCCCCACACAAAATCATTCTTCTTCCGCGTTACCCGAAAGAGAGGGCTCACAATGAGACTGTAGTTTGGAACATGCATTCTCCAAAAGCCCACTACGCCCAGAAAAGCTTGGGTCTCTGTCTTACTAGTGGGTGGAGACATAGCAATAATTTTGTCAATCACATCTGTTGGGATGTGACGACGTCCATCTTGCCACTTTATTCCTAGGAACTGAATTTCCTGTGCAGGCCCTTTCACTTTGCTTCGCTTAATAGCAAAGCCAGCTCGCAGGAGGATCTGGATTATTCTCTCCCCTTTCTCGAAAACTTCCCCTGCTGTATTGCCCCACACAATGATGTCATCAATGTATTGTAAGTGCTCAGGAGCACCGCCCTGTTCCAATGCAGTTTGGATCAACCCATGGCAAATGGTTGGGCTGTGCTTCCACCCCTGGGGCAAACGGTTCCAGGTGTACTGAATGCCTCTCCAAGTGAAAGCAAATTGCGGCCTACATTCTGTGGCCAGAGGAATTGAAAAGAAGGCATTGGCGATGTCAATGGTGGCATACCACTTGGCTGCTTTTGACTCCAGTTCATACTGGAGTTGAAGCATGTCCGGCACAGCAGCACTCAGTGGGGGTGTGACTTCATTGAGGCCACGATAATCTACCGTCAGCCTCCATTCTCCACTGGCTTTACGCACTGGCCATATGGGGCTGTTAAACGGGGAGTGAGTTTTGCTGATCACTCCCTGGCTCTCTAGCTGACGAATCAGGTTATGAATGGGGAGCAAGGAATCCCTATTAGTGCGGTACTGCCGTCTGTGCACCGTTTTTGTAGCAACCGGTACCTGTTGCTCCTCTACTTGTAGCAACCCTACAACAGACGGATCTTCTGATAGGCCAGGCAAAGCAGACAGCTGCTTAGTGTTATCTGCACCCACAGCAGCTATTCCAAAAGCCCATTGATACCCTTTGGGATCCTTAAAATATCCCCTTTTGAGGTAATCAATACCAAGTATACATGGAGCCCCTGGGCCAGTCACAATAGAATGTTTTTGCCAGTCTTTACCAGTGAGACTTATTTCAGCCTCCAACTTGGTCAGCTCTTGGGAACCCCCAGTCACCCCAGAAATATAGATTAATTCTGTCCCTTGGTGACTCGAGGGCATTAGAGTGCACTGTGCACCAGTGTCCACCAATGCCTTATATTTTTGTGGTTCTGATGTGCCAGGCCATCGAATCCACACAGTCCAATACACTCTATTATCCCTTTCCCCCCCCTGGCTGGGGGGCACGGGCTATTGTGGCCGGAAGGTACCTCGCTCAGTTCTGAAGGAGTACCGTTCAGACAGGAGGGTGTCTCTTTCAGGTTGGAGGGCATCTTGCACAAACTGGAGACCATCTTGTTGAGACTGAGGGTTGTTGAGTTCGGACTGGAGGGCATCTCTTTCAGGCTGGAGAGCGTCTTTCTCGAACTGAAAAGCGACTTGCTTGGTCTGGAGGGTGTCCTGATCAGACTGGAGGCTGTCTAAAGTGGTCAGGAGAGTCTGATTGTCAGCTAAAAGACTGTCTTTCTCAATTTGGAGATTGTCCCTTTCGGCTCGGAGACTCTCTCGCTCTATTTTAAAAACTCTATGCCTCTCTGGGATAGTATTGAATAAGGTCTGATTGGCATAAGCCAGACCCCAAATAATTTGGGCCTCCTCAGATCTGTCTGAGCCGCAGCAGCCCTGTCTCAAATATCTGCTCAAGTTCTCAGGATCTTGCAGGTGCTCAGGGAAAAGGTCCCAGTACGTTTTGAGCATTAAAAGGGAAAAAACAACAAAATGCAGCCCCTTTAAGAGCAGTTTAAAAAGGGAGAACATTTTTTTTTTTTCTTTACTATAACAAGCTAGCAGCACCCAAAAAAGTTTACAGATATCCCTGAACAACTGGCAGTACGCCCAGACTTCAAGGTCATGTTATGCCGTACAGTACCTGCAGTACTGATAAGCTTGCTAGCAAAGGACAGAGATTCACTCTAAGAGTATGTCTCTGCCCGGCTAAGGCAGCTCGTCTGCCCCACGTTGGGCGCCAAAAATGTCAACGGTTTACCGGGCTAGATCGGCCCGGTTCCGTGACAATTGGTGTGGGGGACCCACAGGCCCACGCCCCAGGAAAGGGGAAGGAATAAGGGAAAAGGGAAAAGGGAGATGGGCCTAGAAACAAAACAGCGGCAACGATCTGAGGAGGAAAGCTAATTTACTAAATAAGATATCAGAAAGTAAAATAACAGAATATAATACAATATAATTGGAATTGAGGCTAATGAATCAAATAAAATGAGCAAGAGAGAGTGTCCGATAAACCGAAGGCCTTACGCTAACGCTGAAGGCGATACGGCAGCGAGCACCCACTGCTGAGACGATCCCAAAGGAAAGAGAGCGTCCCGTGACCGCTGAGGGTTTTTATCTGTTCCCTCTGAGCGGAAAACACGTAAAAATACAAAGCATCGCAAAGTCCTCTGGGGAATGTAGTTCTTCTTCTCTTCTGAGGCAGGTATACCTGGAATTATCAATGATCTATGGAGCTGGAGTATTAGCTCTTTACCTCTTAATGCAATACATGATGTTATGATGTGGAATACCAGTACCAAAAATCATAAAACCATGACAGGGTAAGGGGATTCAGCACCCTGGTGTTGGAGGCAAAGTATGAGAAGAAGGGCTGAGTACGCTGTGTGCATTCAGGAACTGAAAACAAAACAAAAGAAACAACAATAAAAAACACAAAACCAGGGTAGACTTAAAGAACCTGTATGTTCTTATGTTTTTTTGTTTTTTTTTTCTCTGGGGCATGCCTCGGCTCTGTATCCCAAATCCCACACCCCACCCCATCTCCTGCTGCTCCTGGCCAGCGTCTCAGGGTGAACCCAACCTCCCCTCAGCCAGCAGAGAGTTAGCTGGGGGAATAACAAAGCGAGATTTCTAGGGTGGGTTGCAAAGTCCTCTTCAGTCTCCAAGAGCAGTTTATGTTATTATTTTTGCCCTGCTCTGGTAGATGTACTGATGTTGGCCTCAGGTGTAGCTTCATTGCCTTGTACCTCCCAGCCTGGCTTAACAAGCCTGCTACTCATTGTAGTTACCCTCCACGGCTTATTTCATTTAAAGTTTTGCCCAAAACAGAGGCTCAGATTATCCATGCAGTCTTTGGCTTAGCTCTGTGCCTTGCTAGCTGGTGCTCTAGAGCAAAAACTCTTGAACATGATTAGACTTGATGTGCACATGTGAAAACAACTGAACCAACTGACCATAACGAGTTTACAAGATTGCAGGTGGATTCATTTTGCCGTGTGAGTAGAATTGCAGTGCTTGATTTAATTTTAACTAAAACCAGTATTTCTTCTAACACCAGACATGCTAAGAAGGGCTCCCGTAATCTACATACGATTTATCTGATAGTCAGTCTGTAAGAAAGGGCTTTCCAGACAAGTTGTCTGACTTTTAAATAAATCAGATACAGTTTGGAACTTCAGTGCTTGTACTTGTTTCTGTAATCGAGGGAACTGAAATATCCAATTGAAATATATCATTTTATCTTAAGTCAGATTCACTACTTGTAGGTGGGCTAATTTTCTGCTTTTCCTAGATGTGTAACAATGAATTATTTTGATCTGTCTGCTTTTCTCTATTTGTCTCTATAAATTGCTTTGCCATACAGAGCTGAGTATTTTGTTTTGAAGAAAGAACTGCTCATGATACAAGCAGTGTTTTCTGTCTGAGTTCTGGTGATGTTGAGGTTAGCGCTATTTTCACATCTATAATGTCAGAAAAAGAAATTACGTGGAACTCAAAACTACTTCTCTTCCTGTGTGTGGCTTCAAGACCAAGTCTCCTTTGCTGTTACCAGACAGCTTTTGTATTCTGTTGTGCTGAGTCTCTTTTTGATGTTAGAAAGAGGACTAACTTCTCTTTGATGGTTTGTTGCTGGTGACAAAACCAGAGACTGCAAAAACTATTACAAAGCTAGAGCTCTTCTTTCATTGCTTCTGCTTTTAGCTGTTTTGAGGTTGCTCTTCTGTACATGCTTTGGTCTAATTTTGGTGGAGAACAGCTACTGGTTTTCTTTCAGGGAAGATAAGTAAATTGGGAGAGTGCTGCTCATCCCTTGAAGCAGTTTACTTCCACACATCTTTCTTTGATGGCTGTTGAAAAGGTAAGGACAGCTTTTATTTATTTGTTTTAAACTGTCCTATATGACATTACACGAGGGAATGAGTTTTTACTTACTGAGGTGGCATTATTTGACTGTAATAATTTTGTGGAAAGGCCATAATTGCAACTTAAAATATTGTCTTTTTACCTTAACTGTTGAGGTGGGATTATTAAAATCACAAGACGTAGGTCTGGTAATATATATGTATGATATAAATATATTAATTTGTAAGTGTGCATGTGAAGTTGTGAAAATGGAACTGTTGCAAGGTTATATAAAATAACGCTTGTAATGTTCTTAATTAAGAATAAATTTATTTGGTTGATATCTACAAAACATAAAATAGTTATGTGTTCTGGTAGCATTTGTGCTGATAATCTTTCTTCTGAACCTCTTCTATCTGTGTCTTAGGTACTGATGTAGTACATCTACCTTTGGGGTTAATGAATGAAATTATCCAACTATTTCAGATCAGTGGAGGCACTGGCTTAAAAAGATCACCTTAAGTGTACTCATTTAGCTATCTTGATTTTGATAATGATTAAGGATCTGAAAGGAGATCAATAATACATTATATGTGAAATTGCTTTGAGGGAAAGTAGCTTCCAGGTCATGCATTTGTAAGCTTAAAATTGTATAAAATATGGTGTGTTCTGCAAACTGTACGTTTTCTTACGTAGACCTTTTCATTAACTTCAAGCTTCATATTATCTTATCATGACTGAAATGAAAAAAAGCAGTCTTCTGAGATTGAATGGATGCACACCTCCCTCTCCTAAGGTGTGACTGTGTTGGTTCTTTGATCTCCTTTATGTCAGGCTGACACAATATTATCAAAAAGCTATTCAAATCCTGATGCTAGATTTTCTTAAATGCGTTATTTAAAATAATGTGTGGGGAAAGAAACATGTATATACGAGCTTTGTGCTGAAGAGGGAGCAGTATCATGGTGTTTACTCCCCAGCTTACTGTTACTTCTGGTTTTACACAGAAGGTGTTTGGCTTTGTGAGTTTATCTGACTGTGTAAGATGGATAGATTTGGTGGGTAAATATGAAAGTAGAGCATCTGTGGAGGTTTTAAGTTGTTGTTTCCTGTAATGAGCCTCCTTGCACGGAAAAAGCAACGTTAATGCTGCTGAAAAACAAATTCAGTGTTAGAAAAGCTCTTCTTTTACAATGGTGGTGAGCTTTTTAGTCCAACTCGAATGCTTCCTTGAAGTGATTCAGGACTCAAATCTGTTGTGAGGCACGAGGACGATTCCATTTGGAAGGACCCTGTTAATGCGTGAGATTTTGAATTACCTTTGGAAATGCAAAAAGTCTGATGGAACACAGCGGTTACTTGAGGTTGAATGTTCACAAAGATTAAAAAAAATAACCATAGTGCTCATAGAACTCGTGGTTCTGTGATGGAGTTTATCTTTATTCTCTGTAGTATATGATGATCTTGCTCAGCAGCGAGAGCCAGGGAGGCTTTGTATCTCTGTGCAGTTTAGATGCTGTTAGGACAGGGCTCTTGGCGCTTCTCTCTGTGGTAGATCTGTTCTGCTTTTTGGTTTCAGAAGATGATCACTGCTTGGTATCCCTAACAATGGCTGTCATGAATTTGCATGCTTCTTCTGATGTTTCAGCAGGATTTTCTGATGATGTTGTTAATATGCCAGCTGTGGGGCTTGTGATAAACTCCCCCTTCTACCTTTTGGATGCTGTAATGGCTGATTCACTGTCCCATATAGTGCAGAGCTCCCAAACTTGTGCTGACTGCTCTTTCAAACTGTATTGTCTTAAACAGAATCAAAGGCTCTAAACATTCATCAATCCTTGGTTGTAACCTTGAGGTGAAAGATTAAAGCAGGTGGAGACAGCAGGGTGTCCTTTGAAAACAACATGTTAAAAAATTGCTAGGGTTTTTTAGGTTTCAACTGAGTAATATCCTGTGAAATTGCACTTGGTAAGGAAATAAAATGTGATTATGCCTATCTCTGTCTCTTTTGTTTCCACAGGAAACCAATCTTTTTTTTTTTTCTTTTTTAACACTTCTGTGAAATGCTTTGTCCTTTTGGTGTCTGTTGAAGAGTTTCATGAAAAAATAAATAATGGAATGCATACTGTTTAGATCCATAGCCATTATCACCTGTTTTTTTGGTTTTTTTTTATGTGTGAAATTCCATCGTTTAGTTTTGGCAAGTTGTATGTAAGCTAATTCCCGGGGCCTTCAAAAATTCATTGTCACTTATGCAGCTGAGGATTATTTTTAACCTTAAAACTCGTAATATTTTCAGATAATGATTTGTTTGGTTGGATTCTCAGCTGGAGTGCATCAGTGTAATATCTCTTAACTGCTTCAGTGAAGTTTTACCCTTCTGCCTTAGTGGAAAATCTGACTGTGTTTTTAGTTCAGATGAAGTACTTGATCTGTTTTTGCACATGCATCTCTAATATTTGGTGTTTTGTAACTGGAATGCACTTACAGTTGCTATAATACACACTTAACAGTAATATTAAAACTGAATTTAGCATGTTAGCCTAACTGGATTCAAGAATAATCTACTTTCTCGACTTTGCTGCATTGAAATTTTGTTATATTTTAGTAGGAGTTTTTCAGAAATGAAGGTCAGAGAATATATGTGTGAATCTGTTTTGATTTTTATACTTCTCGTGTATTTGTACATTAATATCATCTGTTTGCTGCAAAAATGGATAGTTCACTGAGCTAGGAAAAAATACGTATCTTTAACGTTTTGGTGTTTGTTTGTATTAGCAGAGATAATGTCATTGTGTGAAAAATGGCTTATCTTTGCTTAACAGAAGTAAGGTTATTGATAGAAATGACTTTTAAATGACTCTTAAAGGGTCTTTCCCATCTTTCTTATAGGCTTGTGTTATTTGGTCTTTTCAGTAAGATGAGATTAGAAAGGAGGGTTTGTGTCTCGACCAGTGTGACTCATCCTGTCATGGGGCCTCTGGCCTGTGCTGCAAATTATCTTGTGCTTCTTTATTGGTTGTTTTGCACTGACTGTCTGAAAAACATGGAGATACCTTAATGGATATTACGTTGAGGCTTTCTGAAGAATAGGACTGCCTTGAAATCTTTCTCATATCTGAATTTGTGTGTGAAAGGTCTTGAGTATAGCTCTCCAGAAGTTATTACTCAAATACTATTGAAACACTTAAAGAGGTGAGGAGAAGGGGTAATAAAACATATTATTTTTCTCCCTAGATCCTGGAATTGCAAATCTTCAAGACCAAGTGAAGCAAACCATTCTCCCAAGTCTTCTATGCTGTCTGTCGATGAATACTCCCTTCACCTGGTGGCAGTTAGAGCCATACCTGGGACCCTGCTGTGAGCTCTCATCCTTTTGGGAACCACTCAGCAAAGAGCAAGTTCTTTGATGTGAAAAAGTCAAGGCTTCTGTGACCTTACAGTTCATATTTCCTGGGTAGCAGAGACACTTAAATGATGAGTTGTGTGATGACAGACGTGGTTATTTTTTTCTTCAAGAGTGTGACACAGCGAAACCTATCACTAGTGAAGTAAGAAGACAGACAAACACTCGGATCTCTTAAGAGCCCCACTGTATTCTCTAAAGTAGTATCTGTTGTTTTGGATGTGGCGTGGAGCAGTAAGTCAGGAGCTGTGAGGTCTGGGAAAAATGGCCTGTGAATTTAATCTAAACTTCCTCAAGGAACCGGAGCGAGAGGCTGTTCTGGAAGTCCTGTACCGTGACCAGATGGTGAGAAAAACAGAGGAAGAAAGAATAAGGTACTTGCCTTTCTTCTTTTTGTGCATTTCTGTTCCTTTTCTTTCTCAGGAGTACTCTTCTTCCTCTTTGCTGTCCTTCTCGATGTGTTCATTCTTTTGTTTGTTATTAGCTAGCAAGCTTTAATTCTGTGGGAAAACTAGTTAACCAGAGTCTCTTGGATTTACCACACTACTGACTACATTAAAGATGAGCAAATACTGTTTGGGTAATAATCTACTTAGTGAACTTTACTTAACATTCATAGGTGGTTCAGTTGCTGCCTGTATTTCTTCCTCAGTGAAGGCTTTATGACATCCTTATTATCCTGTTCCTACATATGCCTCTATCATCCTGATAATGCAGAGCACATTCAGATCTATGGCCGGCTCATTTAACTTCTGTTGCAGCAAGACTGAATTTAAGGATTGTCAGATACCTCCTGACTGTGCTGAATCCATCTCTGCTCCTTCTCATATATAACAGATAATAAGAGCATTATACTTTCTCAGTGGAGGTCAGTAGGTGTCATTGGGTAGAAAAAGGATTCTATATAATTATTTCACACTGTGCAAATATCCCAGTTGTAAGGGATAAAGGATAATCCCTCAGCACTTCATTTGCTTTGTGTTAGGGATTGTGTAAGGATTTCCTTGCAGCTTGTAGCTTGTGTTGCCACATTGCTTCCTCATGTAAAACTTACGAAGTTAAAAGGTTTTAGGTTAAAATATAGGAACTAAACTTTGATTACAGCAAACATTTATATAAGTATGTTAAATGATTATGAAAAGTTAAGGATTATTAAAAATCTGAATTGGTTAGAAAGTCACTGACTACTGTTGGTGATGTAGCTAACAATTAAAAGCAGATCTTGTCTCTTGGTGCTTGTTATGGAAACAAGGTTAATGGAAGGGAAGGGTTTAGATATTTTGGTTAGATGTGTTTTTTGTTTAACCTTCAGGAGATGCATTTGTTACAATTATTTCCTAGAAGATTTGATTCTTCAAGTCAAGTAATCTTGACAAATGTAATAATAACTTTCATCAAAATATCATCAATAAACATCATCAAAAAGGAGCACAATTTAGACTAAATTTTTGTATGTGAGCACTCACATATGCAATTTCAGCGCCCTGTCCTGAGTGGGTATAGTTGGCATGAGCAGAACCCTGTTTATATCAGGCTATTACTCTGTTTCTTCGTGGTTCCAAGTATAGCACAAGGAGTGCTCTACGTGTATGGGTGCCTTCAGACAGTGCTCACAATAGGTCACACTTGAGGATACATCTCCAGCTGGTGGTGATACTGTGCAATCAGGTCATCAGCTTGTAACTTGCATTGCTGTTTTCTGGGCTTTTTTTTTTTTTTTTTTTTGACTTGAATCATTAGGAAACTGAAAATGCAGCTGCACCAGCTTCGATGGAAAGGGGCAAGAAATGGAAGCCATGAATACCAGGAGAGGTCTTGTGCTCGCTGCCAGAAATCCCTTGGGTTGTTGATAAACAGAGGTGCAGTTTGCAATGGGTGCAGCCATCGAGTGTGCTCTGAATGCCGTGTCTGCCTGAATCCCTCCCTTTGGAAATGCACCGTTTGTTATGCTCACGGGTGAGAAATGTTAACAGTTTGGGTAAATGATAGTTTACTTTGGTTTGTTTTACAGTGGCTTAAATACTGGATATTCTCTGTTTTTGTGTGTATTCACTGCTTTAAACAGTTAATGAACCAAAGCCTTTGGCAGGAAGAATGAGTATATTGGGTCAAGTCCTCACACCAGAGTGTTTGAAGGGGATTTTGCCTTGTGCTTGATGGAATCAGAAGACCTTTCCCATTTTTAGCAAAGTGCATCTTCAGAGTAGGGCAGAGGTGGTGTCATCTCTATCACAAAGATGTTAATTGCAAAAAACAAAAACAGAAAAACACCAAAACAAACAAACAAAAAATCCACAAAACCAGAACAGTCTTAGCATCTGAACTCTAGATGGCGCTCTAGTCAATAAAAGTCCCCGTGTCAGTACTGAACTGGCGCATCGTAATGAATCATTTGAAGTGCAGGTTTTCCACGTAGTATAGCAAATTTCTTGACGTTCCTGATCATTATTATTTTTTTGTTTTGTTTTTTTCCTTCATACTACTGAGGTGAGGAACCTAGATTAAGAAATGGGATTCTTCTGTTAATTTTGCATTATAGCAAAAAAAAAAAAAAAAAAAGTACAGAATTCACATTTGATCTTATTTATCCTAGTGCAAAGTCCATTAAGATAGTCACTCTTCTTCAGTCATCTCCAGTGAGATATGCATCAAGGCTGCAAATCTTAGAGAATGCGGCTGTGTGATAAGTACTAGCCAGCACCTTCTGTTTACTGCGGTGAGGGAAAAAATGATGACTAAGAAATGGAAGTGCTGATTTTCAAATCCTGAGTGGCCATAATTTTAAGTGGTTTTTTTTTACCACAAAAGTAGTTTCTCCTGAACAAGCCATCATCATCAGTGCCACTGAGAGCCTTTCCTAGAGACCAATGCTGCAGTCCTAGACCCCAGAGTATTTTGTCCATCCGACTTTATTTCTTGCCCATTCGATCCTGAGTGGTGAAAGGCCACACAGAAGTTCTGCAGTTTCAAAATTCATGTACTTACAGAACTGACTGACAATGCCAAGTCAGGTTGTGCTTGCACTGGGGACAAAAGGCTTGAATCCATGCTGTGCCATTGTCTTCCTGCATGTGTCTAGAGAATACAGTAGAGTATAGAATGGTTGGTCCCGGAATTTTGTTTCCTGGCTTTCATGGATGTTAGTATAGCTCTTGCATTTAGAGATTTTTGCTTTTCAGTGGAGACAAGCCCCTACATCAGTTTACTGTCTGTACATTTGTTGCCAATGTCAAGGAAGACTGGCAAAGGAGATGGTAACGTAGTTCTTTCCTTCAAAGAAGGAAAAGTAACTATTGGATAGAAAGTAAAGTTTACCGATGCTTGCAGTGAGAAAATTTTTCAGTGGAACTTTATCCTATAATGAGCATCCCAGAATCCACATGGAGCTGAGATGTATAGTGTGCCCTAACATCTAGGAAGATGTTTAGGTGAGAATTTGTACCTTAAGGTTCCAGAGGTTCCTCAGTTAAATATATATTTTTACCTTTTAAATAATGGATGAGTTCACATTTGTTTATAGTCGGAAACTATTAAACGCAAGAGCCAAGTCTGCTGAAAGTCTGCTCTTGACAGCTATTTAATCTGACATAATTTTATACACATTAATCATTCAGTTTCTGATACTGGGACCCACGTACCTATGAATCACACAGCCATCACTAATACTGGTCTCTTCAAAATGAAGAGAAGTGGGCCACGAATCTGTAATTCCACTATAGAAGTGAAGAAAGACACTTTTCTTTCCTGCTTTGGGGTTGTTGAATTCAGTATGTACTTCCTTGCAACTGTCCTGTCATTGATTCTTTTCCCACCCCTACCAGGCTGTACAAGTGCCTGGAGCTGTGTTGCAAATTGTTTGTATAAGCTGGAATGGACCTAGGACTCCTGCCTTCAGATTAGTGCCTAGAGCAGAATGGATTGCTTTCAGTGAGCTGTTCTACATAGCAAAAATGAGGAGAATAAGAAAGAAGAGAGAATTCATTTGTTTGCAAACCCACAGTTGATGTGAGCAGTCATGAAATCTTAATTTTGTGGTAGGATTAAGGACTGTTAAATCATTTAAGTAGTTATAGAAGAAATGCACTTTCTGGAAAACGCTGATTCAAATGTCTTTTGCTTGTTTTCCAGAGATGTGAAAGTAAAGGCTGGTGAGTGGTTCTTTGAGGAACGAGCGAAGAAATATCCAGATGAAGGTAATCACTGAAACAAACCACGTAATTTGTAGTCCTCATCTAAGTGAAGCACAAGATGTAGTCTACCACTGTATTTAAAGCTTCAAACATTTGGTGGAAGGTCTCTCAAGCATTATCTTGCCTTGCTTATGCTTCCTTTAACATATAGACCAACATAAGCTAGCAGGAAGTGCTTGAGAGTATAATTTATTTTGTGTGAATAATGAAAATAAGAAAATTATCGGCCATACCAATTTGTATTGATGAGTGTGTAAGGCTGCTAAGAAATACGATGACACTTGAAACAAATGTGGAACTGTTAAAATCTATGTGCAGGAAAGGAATGATCTTGCATCTGTTGTTTGTCAGAGTTAGAACTTTGGTTATTTTCACTAAGTTTGAAACTTTCAAGGAATGGTGGAATGGAATAAAGAAAAAATGGATAGCTGTAGATCAACAGAGAACTAAAACCACCAACTGTTCCTTTATTTTCAGCCAGCTGTGTGGTTGCCTTCTGTTCAGTCTTTACAGTGTGTTTAGAAATACCAAACATTAAAAGAAATTATAGAGGATGTGGATGGATTGCCCTATGGCAGATGTGATTCACTAACCAAGAAGCTGTTGGTCTTCATTTTTCACCCACAGTGACTAATAAAGTGGAAAGGATTTCCTTCGTCTTTTCTGAAGCTCCACTTCAGATAGGCAGCAGTTTCCCTTTGTGCCTGACTGTTCCTTAATGTTAGTTTCATTTCCAGTATCTGTATCTTATTTAGATCTAAGAACAGCTGATTAAAAAGGCAAGTGCTGGACCTTGAATATCTGTTGCAAGACCTGAACTGAAAGAAGTCAATAAATGGTAGAATATAATTAGATTAATTTCAAGTAGTATTCACCAAAGACAGCAGTTTTAGGAAACTGACCAATGGTGTCTGCTAAAACAATTTCTTTTGAAATTAAAACAAACAAAAAATTGATTCAATGTTAGCTAAGGCATTTTCTGATTTTTAAAGGATTAGTGACTGGTTTTTTAAAGCACAGTTGTATTCTGTGGTCATTAGTAATAATTCTCCCTCGTGTTCTTTTCAGAAAGTTGGTAGCTAACAAGTGGTTATTGGATAGTTATTGAAAAAGAATATATTTTATTCAGAATTGAACCTGAAATTGCATGATACTGGATGTCCCTCTCTCTAATAAATGAGTTCTCACCTTGCATTGTCAAAGCTTTGTGGGTGCTTTGAAGCCTTTTGCTTAGTTAGCCCAATAGTATTGTTGTTGAAGTCACAGAAAGTACACAAGGTAAGCCTGTAGGGCACGGTAAGTTCTGTTTGCTTGCTTTGACTAGACCAGCTGCTGTACTTAAAGGAGTTAACAAATGGAAAACTTTCCAATACCTGCTTGCCTACTTCAGACCTTGAGAGACAGTGCCCCCTATTGGTTGGATAATTAAACACGAACGAAGCATTCACTGTAAACTGAGCTTGTTACAGTGAATTTTCTCGTGATGCAGAATAATAATAAGAAAAGGTTACATCTGAACTGCTTTCTATTAATGTTCTGTAACTTATACCTAAAAATCATGTTTTCATGAAAGTGGTAGATTTCCTTTGCTGACTACTAAGTTAAAAATCTAAGAAATCATGTAAATTGAGATATTACCTATTAATAATGGAGCATTAAATCTGGAGTTCTGATTGAAATTAGAAACATGAGTAAGTTGGTTATTGTTCCTGCCATCACCAGAATGTGTCACATACCTGTAAGTAATGTAACTATATTTTCAGTGAAGCATGGCTCATGTGATACTATTCTGCATTGCAGTTATTAGGAATAATTAGTGATTAAAACCACTCCAGTGGTGTTTGCTGCATGCATTTAGCCTGCTTTTCTGTTTATGATCACTCAGGAGCAAACTGCATTTTAGTGAGCCTTCTTAGTGCCTGGTGGAGCACTTGTTCCTTGCTGTCCTTTATATCACGTGGCTGCTTACCTGAGGAATGTGACATGGTTGCTATTTCCCCTTGGGGGAGGGGGGAGGAAGGATTTTATGTGTCTCTGTGAGCTAGTTATACATAATCCAGTTCTGCAGAAGAAAGGGTGAAAGAAATTACCGTGTGCTTAGTCTTGCAATATGTTGTAAAGTTTTACCAAATGTTTGAATTGTGTGCTTTATGTTTTTTGTGCACTGCTGGCATCCTTGGGGGGCTGAGGGCACTTGGCAACTTGAGGAAGTGGGCCCATTGGCATCCCTTTGTGATTGTCCTCATGATTTGTGAAGAGCATGTCTGAATGTGTCACCTGAAAAAGAAGTGAAATCACAATGAAATCTGTGTTGTAGGAGGGAATTGTGTGTTGCATTGCACATATGTTGATTTATGAGATGGGGATTGATGTAAGGTACATTTGCATGCACACAGACTCCTGTAAATACAGGTTATTTCTTGGAAAGACATTGATTTTTAAGAAGTGCTATGTAGGCACTAGTAACTGATATTGTTGCTAAGTGACCTTTTTCTCCTTCACAGGCAGGCATGAAACAGCTGGTGCAAAGCTCTTGAAATCTTATCAGAAACTGAGGTAATACTCATAAAAGGACAAATGGTCCTAGGACGCTAAGACTTTGCATAGGAAATACAGCTGGTTAATAACACACAATATCACTTTGTGTTGTTTTATATATGTATATATATAATAAGAACGAATTTAGGTGTCATTGAAGTACAGATGATAAAAAATATGGAAAGAAAGCACACTCTGATCTCTTTGCAACCCATAGGAAGAGTCTCAAGTACAGAAAATAGTACTATTTTTGAGGCAATAGTTTCTGATTGATTGGAAATGAAGGAACATGCAGTATTTTTGTTGTACCTACTTACATTTTTTGTATATCTATTTTCATCATTGTTCAGATTTACCCACTACTTTTAAATGATGAGTGGCAAATATTATTGGGTATAATAGCAGTAATGTTTATATTTGCTCAATAGCAGGTTTTGCTGACTTGATAGAGCTTCTTGTCTCACATTCATTTGAAAGCTATGTTCAGGAAGATGCATCCCTTCTACTTTCTACTAAATAATACATTGTTGATTTGAGGCCTAATTTAAATCATGTTTAAGTTATCACTGCTGATAGATAATACTATTTTATATAGATTGTTATTCCATTGTAGAAAATAAACCCTATTTTTTTTTTATTTTTAAGTAAGTTATGAAGAGGCTACATCAGTTTTATGATAATTGTTTGGCAAAGTATAGATGCATGAGACAGAAACTTATAGATAGCTATAGATATGATCCTCACTGGGGCTGCATAAGTACTTGCCTTTACCAGATATAGCATATGTAAATCAGAATCAAAAGGAAGTTTTCTGGCTGTGACTGTACTGTGATTACAGACTGGAGTCAGAGTTAACTATTTCTTTATTTACAGATGAGGGCTATTTACAACAGATGAAATAGCTGGAATGCTGTAAAAGGTCTCTAACAGTCCTGGCCACAGGCATGGAAGGATCCTTATAGTATTGTAAATAAAGATAACTGCATTCTGAAAACATCTCTGAAAGAAGAATGGGGTGTGTAGCACAGGAATTGCATTTCAGCACTTGGGACACGAATTGCAGTGCTGCCAGCCAACAGGAGGTCTAGCAAATCTGTTCTGAATTATATATTTCTGATGATTTTAAGTTGATGAGCCTGCCAAGAGCTGCCCTCAATTGAGGAGAAAGAAAGGCGGGCTTAATTCTTACAAACACAGGCAATAAGCCTATCCTGCAGCAGATCCTAGATCTTCAGATTTTGAAGGAAAGGCAGATAATAAAGATACTGAGTATATAATTAGCTTCTTTTTCAATGTATTACCATGAAATATTAATTTTTGCACTGTTTATGGTCTCTTAACTTTCTAGTAAAATTTCTGTTGTACCTCCAACTCCACCTCCTTACAGTGAATCCACAGCAGAAAGTAATGTGAAGGTAAATACACGTATGTGCAAAATATACACAGATATTCATGCGCCTCTCAGAGATCCATTCATATACAGAATTGCATTAAGTATCAATACCAGCTGTAACATTGTACTGCTATGTGAATTTTGCCTTACGTCAGTTTATTGTTTATTTTCGTGCTGCATTGGTAGTAGAAGAAAGGTTAGACTCTGTCATGAGAGGTATTCTCAATTCATTGCCAATTTTTAAGGGAAGTGACTAACCTCCTCCACTTCCTGCTTGCATCTGAAGTACTGTGTCAGGGTTTGGGGTTCTTCACTGCAGACAAGATAGTGATAAACTGGGAACGTGTTTAGCAGTGAGGTGCCAACAAAACTGAGGCTCAAGTACTTGTCCTGCAGAGAAAAGCTGCTGGACCAGAGCTTGTTCAGCCTGGGGCAGAGATGGCTTTAGTGGATCCTGTAGCAGCATCTTTATCACCTGTTGGTGGGGGGTTAGCAAGGTAACAAAGCTGGGCTCTTCCCATGGCAGGAGGAGGAAACCTTATAACAGCAAGTGCTTTGTGTTTTCTTACTGTTGGACTCCTCCATTTGCAGGAACTTGGACAGTCCAAAAGTTTTAATAAATCTGTGGAAAACTTGTTTTTGTCTCTCACAACACATATAAAAAGTAAGTAGCTTTCACTGCTTTTGTATTCTAAAATAACACTGTTGAGCATTTCAATTTTTTGGCCGAATTGTTGGCCAAACGATAGCTATTAACTAAGGGTATTGACTTATCTCCCATTGGCAAGACTGAGCCAATCATAAAAATAAAACAGTAATGTTACCAGCCAAGAATGCTTTTCTTATAAAGATGTAAAAAGACCGCATGAAGTTACTTTTAAGTTTACTGGATGTTCCCATGGAGTACCTTTAACTCAGATAGAATAATAGCTACTTTTCACTTTCTATCTTTATGTTAACTGACAGCAAGTTATTTTAATGGTTCATTTCTACTAAAAAGAAGCTCCTACTCGCCCATATCTTTCCTCCGTTGTGTATCTGATCTTGTGCTGCTATTGCTTAACCTGAATTAATACCAGAGTTTCTGGAACTCTCTGGAAGCCAGTTAAAAGAGGAGACCACTAACCTAGACAAAATAAATGAGTACTTCTCTGCTGGTTTATCAAGTCAGATTGGCTGAAGTTAAAGTGTATAGGTTGGAGCCTACACAAAAGTGGGTGCTGGACCATGTGGCCAGGAGTCAGGGAGGAAAGGACAGCAATTACAGAGTGGGGGTGTGGAATCAGGTTTTTAGGTCAGATCGGCTGTATCTGAAACCACACTCGATGTCATCTTCAGTTAGGATAAGAACCTTTTAATTTTTGAGAAAATAACACACTGTTACAATCACTAATGTCAGTAATTAAAGTGTATGGAAACCCTAATAGAGGGGAGGACTTGGGCTCCCTGAGTGAAGAAACTAGCTTTTGCAGACAGTGTGGCCTCTTAGTAAAACCAGGTACTGTGCTCATAAATACTTTCAGTTACAAGTGTCTAAAATTAGTGTTCTGTATCTTAGTTAGATAAAAATGTCATGGTTTGCAGAGGTTTTCAATGCCCCTAGCTCTTATGTATTGCAGTAAATAAACCTGGAGAACCTAGTTCTGAACCTGCTTCTGATTCTATTACTGGAGCCAATGTTTGTGTACATCTGAGAGCAATAGGAACAAAGGATTAGCATGTGCAGCTCAGTGCCTCTGTACAGTCTCATCATGATGACATTACCTCCTGTTCTGGCATGGTTTAGCAGCAGCAGGTTATAATCCAATGGTTGCTATTTGAAGGATGTAAAATGAATTGCTGGTTGTAGTTTTACTTGCAGTGCAAAACTGCTCTTGGAACAATGTTTCCATCATGGTAAGCATTTGGGTAAAAATGCCAAAGGATGAGTAGACCTGAAAAATAAAGGTTTTTGTTTGTTTGTTTGTTTGTTTTTCCCCAATAACCTGTTTTGTAACTTCTTCATTTTAAGAGAGTGTGAGGCAAGGTTTTGTTCAACTACTTAGATTGTATTTACTCCTGCATCTCTCACTCCAGTCTCTTTCATGGTTTCTCTTTCCACTGTGTATCTAAAAACCTGATCTCACTTACAGTTAGAGATGACTTAATTGAGCTTACTTGTAAATATGGCACGTGATCCCCTAATGGTGCACAGAGTACAATAAATATCTGACAACTAATTGCTGCTGAGAACAAAACTAATCCAAAGAGGCTTTAAAAGTCACACTTGAGAGTGCCATTATTTTTGAGTACCATAGTGACATACTGTCTGCTATCTGAGGTTCCTCCACAGAGATTTGTATTATGGGAGGAACACTTATTTCTTCGGGACGAAGTAAACATGATAGCTATTTCGTGTACCACTTCAAAATTATTAATTCTTCATGAGAAGCTATCTAGGATTTATGACAAATTGTCTGCTGCTATGCTTGCTGATTTTCATCTCCAGAAATTGCAGATGTCTGCTGCCCTTCCCTTTAAATGAAGTTCTGACTGTACCCTGAGGAGCAGGAAACAAAAAGTGGTGCACTAAACCACTAAAATCCAATTGTCCCATATATTTATTGACAGTAGACTAGATGTAGTAGAATTAGCACTTTAACATACTTATATGGATAAGCTGACATCCACACGTAAGTAGTGTTGTTGAAGTCAGCAAGAGCTACTTCTCTTCTTGAAATTATATGTGATTTGGGATTACAGTACATAATCCCTCTTGTTCCTATTTTGAATTAATTTTTCAGTATCTCTGCTTTTTAATTTTCACTGTGGTGATACTGAATGTTGTTATAATGATCTTTCTTTTATCCTGAACCAAAATACTTTACAAATCAAATGGCATATAGGAACTGTACTGGCTATTTCTGTTAGAAAACTATGTTCAGTAACATAAAACAATCTCTTGCAGCAGCTGTAATGAAAGGAGGCAAAGACTGTAATTTCTGGTTAAATAGCAGGAAAGATTCAGGCAAGCAAAGTATAATTAGACAAAATGGGCTGAGTACGTGCCATCCCATTTGTTTCTTATTAGGAGTTCTGTAGCAAAACTGTAGGATATGTTTGAAAGATACGTTATTTGTCTGTAAGCAAGATTACTCCAAGATTACAAGCAATGTTTGTTCTAGTGACTTCTTTTTGTATTTGTTTCAGAAATCTCTAAGTCCCAGAATGATATGGCTGACAGAAGTCTTCTAACAACAGATTATGGGCGTAATGTGGAAAGAAGGAAGCAAAGGAGGAGCCAGTCTGATACTGCCATCAACATCACAAGCAGGGTATCCAAATTGTTGTACACAGAGTCTAGCTGCAAGAGATGTTATGGGACTGGAATTTAAGAATCATGACTTGCATGCTGGGATTTTACTCGCATTTATGAGGAGAGCTGTAGCTTGATGTTCACTAACTGTGGCCAGACTGAATCATGTGGCTTTTGACTGAGTCCATGCACTTGGTGTCAGCCCAGATCTGGAATGTTAACTGGAATTTTTAGGAAGACTATCACAAAGGGAAAGGATGGGCCACTTTTCTCTCAGGTGCTCATAGCCCCTGCTGGGACTAATTGGCATCTTCTCTATGTGACTGTTAGAGTGAGGGGCAGGTTCTCTGTTTCTTGTCCAGGGTTACCTCATCCCAGGTAGATGCCAGAAAGAACTCTGATTTTTTTTTTAAGAGGATGAATTGAAAACACATATATATAATGTGCATACTTTCCAGGGAATGTATATATGTTTCTCCTAGGAATAACCAGGAAATAATAGATGTAGCTGCCCTTTTGATTATGTAGGGTATAAGACTGGGGCACTACTTCAGTCTCAAGAGCAAGATCTGTTTCCCATGTAACATCTCTCTATTTGTGGTATGCTCTGAGCTTAATTTATTTAGACTAATGTTGTAAGAAAATATGGTTACATTCAATAATAGTGGGGGGGGGGGGGGGGGGGGGGGGGGAAAGCAATCTCAAGCAGTGCCAGCAAGCCTGAAGACTGAATTTAGGAAGTTAATTGTAGCATTTTCTGTGGCCTTTCACTATCAGCTCTTTAAGTTCATGAGATGAATTTAAGGAATTAGGTGCTATTATACCTAAGTCAGTGGGAAAAGAAGCAGAAGCGTACAAGCTTTAGAACCCGTTTGAAGTGTGTTTATACCTGTGGGTTACTGCTCCTGCAACAGCAGATGTGTGCTGCTGCAGAGTTAGAGCTAGATGTGAGTCTTGCTTATGACCTGATGCTAAACTTAAGCATTGGTATTTTGCATTGTCAGTCACTTAGTTTTCATTTAACACAGCAGAGAAGTCTTTTTGATTCAAGCAGGAGCTAAAAAACAGCATGAAGCAGTTTGTTTTGGTTACAGACTGAAACTGGTGTTTCAGATTTTTGAAAACCAGGAGGAAATCTCACTGCTGAGAAATATTATGGTTTTGAGTTTTCTTTTTGAGTCTCTGTCCCAAGTACATTTTCTGTCTTCTTCCTTCTTACAAGGAAATTTAATGGATTCGAATATTAATTTTTAAGGCACAGCAGTTATTATATGTAACAATTTCTGTGTGTTACAGTAACAGCATACTGCTTCAGATTTTCAACATCCTGTTTTTTCAGAGGTAGTCTCAGTGTATTCCCTATCTTCTCTGCTGTTCTCATTCTTCAGCGCTTTCTGCTGGTGGTGCAGTAGAATTTCCGAGGTCTGTTAAATGTACAAAAACTTTTTTTTTCTTTTTTTTTATGCAAACAAGTCCTTATCCTTTTGATGATTGAGTCACACTATTACCTTGCTAATCTTTTGGGTAATCCTTGTCATACAATTGTTTTCTTAGAACCTAGCTCTAAGATTTCTCAGCTCACTCTCTTCTTTTGGACTGTGAATGTACTTGTCATAGATTTTATTGTTCACGGGTAATGCTGTGTCAGAATGACCAATATATGCCAGTGTTCTGGCACTTCATTCAGTTAGCTCTGTTGTTACTGGTAAAAGAGGGGCTGAAGGTAAATCTGAAGGTGTTCTGCTACATTACTGAATTTTCCACAGATTATCAAGGTTTTCGTGGGAGGAGTGAGAAAGTGAATGGACTTATAGTCAAGAAAAGCTCCTTTTTTCTATAATCAAAGCAAAATAAGAACTTGTCAGTCTTCTGTTTTCAAATTTCTTTCAACCTATGTTCATACTTGTCTAAATAGGTATGGGCATGCATGTGTCATGCATTTTACAAAATACAAGTTTTGTTTTCCTGGGGGCAAGAGATATTTTTTTTTTTCTTCTGCAAAATTACTGTTTTGTGACAGACTAGGAAGGCCTTTTATTGATTGTATTACTACTTTGGGCTTGTTATTCATAGGCTGTGATTAGCAATCGCAGTGGTAGTGAACCATGGCTTTGCTGGTGGCGTGTTGATTTAAAAAAAATGATGGACATAATGAATGTACTGCCAGCTGAAATGGGCACGTTTCAAGTTAACATTTAATTGAAGTTGCTACGTTCTTCTTGGAAATGTGCCATCTGTGTGACGTTGGTCAGTGTGAGCTGTAGATATTTAATTTTCTTGTGATATCATTCTGAAGGAATTGGGGCTTTTTTCTTAAAAAACAAAAACCACAAAATGAATTGTTGAATCTCTTACAGAAGAAAAGTACGCCCAGTCTTCAAGAGCTCTTCTACGGGGCTCAAGATGACGGTGAAATTCTTACCAAAAGGAATTCCAAGCAAGAGGACGACATAACAACCAGTCCTACAAGTGATGCTGTTTTCTGTGATGGCAGGAAATATGTAAGTTCTAGTGTGAGGCACAACAGAACAGGTACCAAATGGAGATCAGCTTAAAAGCTAAGATACTGATTTATATTACAGAATGTAAGAATTTTACTTGAGTTTCTTTCTGATAAAACGTTCTCTGCCTTTGGCATAGCCCTCATGGAGACACTATGAACTTCTCACAGCACAAGCACAATAAAATTAGTAGCAGATAATTTATAACTGGATATTGGCATTAATAACAAATAACTAATATGTCAGGTTCCTCTGAATTTTGCAAATACAGCTAACATTCTTTCCATTTTGTATTAGTATTGAGATACTGAACATGATTCTTTCTAGACTAGTAGCTACCTTTCTTTTTTTCCTTAAAACTTTATTTAACACAAGGGTTTTGTTATTCTGCAAGAACTGTGGTAATGCAAATATCAGTGGAAATTCAAATGTCAGAACGATGGTGAATGAGGAGAAAGCTGGCAGTTAAGGAAGTCAGGGGAACAGTTGATAGGCTTGGAGGATGTTACTGAAACTTCCTCTGTTGAATGGCATGTGTAATACTGAAAATTACAGAGAAGTAAGCTAGCTGTGAATTAATTCAGTATATTCTTTGAAGTCTCTATGATTAGCTGTGGGACTTGATTTCTATGTATTGGTGATGAGGTTAATCAGGGTGAAGTGTCCAAAGAATCCATCTCTGATCTTGGAAAGAAGAGAACTGAAATGGCTTTTGAGGAATCAAAATTAAACCAGCCTGCTCGCTTCACAGAGGGTAAAAAACACAAGGATTTTGTCTTTCTCTCCCTGTTTACTGAGCTGTAGAGTCTGTGGTGTTGTACTGACAAATGGATAATGATTTTGGGGTCACTTGTAATTCTACTGGCAGCTATTTGAACTAGGCTATAGACCACCACAACCCGATTTTAAAAGTATAATTCCTTCTATGGGTAAATGTTTGTTGATGACCGCTCCATGAAAATATGGCTTCCAAAACATAAGAGGATATTCCTTCCAGTCATGCTAGCAGGAGTGCAGTACATAAATCATTTCCAAGTCCTTTTTACAAAGCAAAAGCATGAGTGATATCTATGCTGATTGACTATAGGTGATTTCTGATCAGGTAGGAGATGTGTGTAATGGCATTCAAGCCAAACATCATTAATCAGAATAGCTGTCCAGCTACTAACAATAAGAGGGTCTGTGAAATAAATGTTGGGTCAGTTTGGTGGAACTTCTAGTAAGATACATGAAATAGGAATGCACATGGATTCTTTTTTTCTTTTTTAGTGAAAGATTTTTGTGGAAAATTTGGTCAGAAGACTGAAAATATTCTATGTCAGGATATGAAGGAGCAGAACTGAATAAGGCTGCTATAGAGATAGGTTGCACTGATATATAGCCTGTGATAAGAGTGAGGTTACTTGCAAGTAGCATCAGGTCACAGCAGCCCTAGCACTACTTATGACTTCCTTAATAACCACTCTCATCCTTGTTTCATCAGGTTTGAGCTCGTAAGATTGAGTTGATAGCTTCTCTAAGTAAGCAGTTGCCATGTATATTAAAATGATGATTTGGCAAGCTGTACGTCTGCAGGATTGGAGAGAGCATTTTGACAGGAGCATCTGCACAGAAGATCTGATCTTATTAACGCTACTCTGCACTCTTAGCTGCTGGGTTGTGAAATGCAGAACTCCTTGGTTAACAGATCCTGTGTGGGTTGGTGGTGTTTTTCAGAGGAAGGGGAATGGTCTAACAGATATTTTAGCAACCTAGGATGATGTTACCGTGAGATTAATTCCAACAAGCTTTTCCTCATGACATGTGATATGTAAAAAGATGCTAGAGCATATTTTAAGGAGTACCATTGTAGATGGATGAAGACCAAAGTATTCTGATTTGCAGCTTATTAGAGTGAAGTCAGAATAGCACTAGCAAATTAAGTGTCTATGCTGAGGCCATAGACAAGGCTGTGGACTTCCCATTCATTTCAGTGTCACGGCTTCTGTAAATGCTAGAAATGTTACTTGAAATCTTCATGATTTCTAACAGCTCTGTAGTCAGATAGTACTGACATTTGAAGGAAATAAATGTTTTGTTCTACTAGGTCTGAAGTTACTTTTCTGAAACATTTGTCTTTCCTTAGGGGAGTCTGTACAGTCTAAACAGCACTTGCACTGAATCTGGCAACTTTGGCAAAGCTAATGTCACAGGAGAAATAGAGTTTGCCATAAGATACATCTTCAAAGCTTGTATCTTAGAAATTCACATCAGGGGATGCAAGAATCTGGCTTATGGAGAGGAGAAGAAGAAAAAATGTAATCCGTAAGTATTTTATAGAGGATTAAAAAAAAACAGAAGAGTTTGCTTATTCTTTTGAAGGTACTTACCTATGCTGTAATTGAAATGGATTACTATGTGGTGGTATGCTATATTAAGTCTCCCAGAACGTCCAGTACATACCTGCACTTTTTAACTCTCTACACTGGGAAGCACACATTTCATATTTAGCAGTTCTTGATTTTTTTGTTCTCACAATTTTCTGCTGTCAATTGTCTGTTTCCCTGCCTGTGAGCAGGCAGCTGGTTATCTGTGCTGTTGATGATCATCTTTGGATCATGAGAGCGGCAGTTTAGATTCTAGCTATTAAGCTGTGCCTGCAAAATTAATACACACATGGCTAAAATACGAGATGGGAAATTGAAAGGTGAGTCGTGTTACTAGTCCATCTACTGACTCAGTGTGGCTTACTGCCACACACACTGGCTGCACACCTACTACTTCTGTGCTTCCATCTTCCTCATCACTAAGAATGGAAATTTCAGGTACTGCAACGCTTCTTAAAACTTAAAGATGGTTAATAATTACTTACTGCTGCAAGAAGTAGGATGCTTACTTCTGTGGACAAAATAATGATTGTTTGGACAGTTAAGCCTTGGTGATTTGTTTGTTTGTTTCTCTGAACACATAGTAATCATTTGTAGAAAATCACCAAGAAGAATACCTAACTACATGTTCTTGTCCCTGCTGTCACATGGTTGCAGCCACCTTCACTCAGAAGGAATGTGACTTTGCATATCTTGTGGAGGAAGCTCATAAAGATGAGCTTGGTGATGAAAACAGCCTTGCTGGAAAAGCAGCTCATGGAGCAGAACTGTGGGAGTGCTTCAGGAGTGGGTCAAAGTTCTCTAAGTCCCCTGATGATTTAGCAAGACAAACAGTTGCAGGAAGCCTGAGAAGTGATGTGGGAAGAGCTGTGTAGTGAACATGATGTTCTCTACTGGAATATATGTATTTATATATTTATCTTGGTTTCCAAGCTAACACAAAAAGTGCAGTGAGTGCACTCAACAACAACAACAAAAAATAAGTAAAAAAAGCAAAAAAAACCCTTGTAAGTAGTGTTTAAAACCTGTTGAACTTTAGCTGGTTGACTAGTTTGAAATTTGAGTGCCGATTTCCTAATTAAATTGGTCTGGGGTGATTGAGTAAGAATCTAGAAGTTCTAGTACCTGAATATTTTTAAAAAGTAATTTTAACTATAGATGGATTTTGAAAGAATAGGGAAGATGTGTCAGTTCTGCACTGATGATATGAGACCTTTATCTTAACTCTTAGTTAATCAAGAGGTGATTTTAGGACTGGTTTAATTTATATTATCTGAAAGGTGTACCAAAAACACAGTTAAACATTTTCTTGCCAGGCTGTGAGCCATCACTCTCTATTGCTAATGCTCATCAGTTTTGAAGCCATAGCAAAAATATGATCCATTGAACTCATGTTAGGGAGAATAATGGCTAAGTCATAATTTTTACATGACAATTACCCATATGTAAATGGTGTTGATGCTTGATATCAGTTCAACTCAGCTTCCAGAATACTTTGTTTTTCCTTCAATCAGCATTAAAGTGATTTCAAAAACTACTTTCAGTCTAGTGGTAAGTATAACAATTGACATTAGTAAATGTTAGGAATGATTGTGTTATAGCTGTGACTGCGCCTTTTATTTGCTACATAGCTTACTGTTTTAAAGGCATTTTCTTAACAGCAAGCAGCAGTGAACCTGTACTTGATTTAATTCATCTATTTTTTTAGTTTGAGCACATATTACACTGTGTGCCTTCTTATGAAGCTGCTACTGTGACTGAGAAGGTGACCTCCTTGGTGGCTGCTCATTGGATACCAAGAATAAGAAACCAGGAGGTTCCTATCCATACCTGATTATCTTTTTTCTGGTTAGAATAGGATTGAAGCACATCATCTGAATGACATACAGGGATCTTTGTAGTCTGTCTGCTTATTTTAATGAGAATGGAGATACATATATGTATATATATATATATGTATATATACATAACTTGCTATTTTATTGCTTGGGAAGTTACAAAGCTGATAAAAGTGTTTGAGTTAATTTTTTTTCTAAATAGTTTTATTTCTCTCCCCCCCCCTCCCCTATGGTCACTTTCTGTATGCCCTCTCTATTTACAAGGTATGTCAAGGTTTATTTACTTCCTGATAAATCTTCTCGGAGTAAGCGGAAGACAGCTGTCAAAAAGAACACAGTGAATCCAGAATTCGATGAGACTTTGAAGGTACTGTTTGCAATTGTGTGCTGCCAAACTTGTTTTTTCCATGGTAATGTCTCTTACGATGCACAGTCCTGTGAGCTCAGAAATGTCCTGGTGTGGCAATTCTAAAAGTCACTGACAGCAGCCATTAAAATGTAATGGGTTTCTGCAAATGCTTTTGGAGTTACGTTAGTAAATTGCAAACTCTGTTTTTATGCATGAAAACATGCAACAAATTTGTGTTGCTCTGAGTTACCTTGTGGCAAAAGCAAAGTGTTTCTACAGGCGCTTTTCTTTGGTGTGTTCAGGAACTGAGTGTATTGCAAAGTTAATTTTACTCTTTTAACCCTTTCGATTGATACCCTTTTATGTGGTGTCCTTGGGAGTGTCTCTCTGCAGTTAGCTGAATGCTAACTGAGTTCCACTTTGCTAAAATGTTGTCTGCTCCCTTTTGTGTGCACAGCTGATGCCAGACTGGCTCTTTGGACTGTCTCATTTAAAACATTAGTAATCCCACCAGAGAACAGTAGGTATGATTTTAGTTTATTAGTGCCTTACACTATTATTTTAGCATCCTTCTAACAACTTTGTGTAGAACATAGAAGCCATTATTCTCACTCCACAGACTCTTAATGAGATGGGAAGTTGAAGCCAAGTGCTGTTGGAGGAGAGAGCTGAGATCAGTTTGGTTGTTTTCTTGCACCAGTTCTGTGCTCAGATCACTATAAACCCATCTCTTTGTGTGCATCAGTGAAGCTACAGCAGCAAATAAGATGAGTTCTTCAGCAACACACTGTAAGAGAAAGGAAACAAAATATATGGGGGGATGAGTTTATAATATTTCTCCTTGAACTGTGTGAAACTTTCAGTATGTCTGAACATCAGGGCTTAAGTCAAGAGAGAAGAAGCACCTATCATTGAAATACTTGGTTCTTATTTCATAGTCTTTTTTCAATGCCAGAGTGATGCAGAACAGATACAGTGAAAACCATGCCTAAGCTGGCTGTGTGAACGCTCAGTTTAATCAGAAATAACTTAAATTTCTTTAAATGTGCAGAAATGTTCAATTGAACATAGTGCCAGTGCAGACAAACCACACTGAAACGCTGAGATCCAACTCAGTGGGACCTCTGATTGCAAATCCTGGCATGTGCACTTAGGTGGCTGTTTGTGAAGAGCACAGGTGCTCTCAGGAGTCACTGAGTGATTCAGGGCTGTTTGTCCCATAGGCTACAGCCAGCTTATGAGTCAGCACCTGAATGTTCGTAGTAGCACTGCCTGCAGCCATGCCATCACCTCTGGCTTGCACTACAGGTGGCTGCAGGTCACCTGTGGGTGGTATCAGGCTAACCAATCCACTGTGGGTATCTTTGATACATAACAACAACTCGAAGGGCTCTAACTATGCTTAGGGAGTAGATCAAGGCATTAATGACAGATCTCCTGAACTACTTCCTCACTCACAGTGTCCTCATTGAGTACATCTCCACTGACCAGAATGGATCTTCATTAGGTGTCTTAATCTCAAACTGACCTCCAACTGTAGCAGTTAAACTGTACTGGGAGTGTAAAACAGAAAAAATAGTGATTAAAAAAAAAAAAAAAAACTACTATAAAATAGTCAGGAATGATTTAAAAGATATGGATTAATAATTAGCAGCGCAGGCCTAAGTATTTTTGGAATGTAGTTTCACATTTGCACGGGTATTTCTTTAGCATTTGAGGAGTGAGGTAGCAGGTAAATTGCAAGGCACATTCAGACAGGTAGTTGTGTCTGCATCCAGGTGCCTTCAGCCATGCTTCAGCTGGGCTGCCTGCGAGCATCCTGTCAACGTTCATCCTGTGCACTGCTTGTAAATGCTGTTTCTCTTTCCAGTACAAGATTGAGTGCTCCCAGCTGGGAAGTCGGCAGCTTCAGATCTCCGTGTGGCACGCGGGAGCACTCAAGTACAGGGTGTTTTTGGGGGAAGTGGTGATCCCACTGGCAGCGTGGAGTTTTGAAGATAGCTCAATGGAGTCATTCAACTGGTACCAGCTCACATCCAAGGTGACTGTTAATTTCTGTGCTTAGCTGAGTCTAAATAAGTGGATGTAATAATAGAAAGCTATGAAAGAGATCATCCTTCTGAGGTCACTGGGGGAAGAATGCTGTCAATCCAGCCCTTGAGTAAGACCTACTACAAATATAATGAGTCATGAGAATGATGTGGAATAGAATGTAATGCTGATTTCTGTATGTCTCATTCTCTAGCATGAAAAGCCTGAAGATAATCTTATCCAGTACAGCGGAGAACTCCTGGTGTCTGCAAGGCTGTCAGTACCAGCCCACTATAAAAATTTCCAGTTTGAAAGGTGGATGATGGAAGGTATAAAATGTTCCTGTATGTGTGAATCCCTTGGCTAGAAAAGAATTGAGACCAATGGAGGACTGACAGTTCTCATATGGAGTTTATGTGCAGTTTGTGGTGTATCATATTTTAATGTTTTAAAAATCCAAACATTTTCTATTTTCAACTTCTTAATGCCAGGAAAAAATAAATAAATCATTGTAATGGCTGCAGTGTGATGCATCAAGATGTCAGGCAAACGTGTGCCTGTTCTGTTACTGGGAGACCTTACTCTGAAGGTGATGCAGTCGTTTCACTGTCCAAGGTAGAAACTACCAATTTAGGAAAAAGGTGGAAGGCTCCAAAGGTACTGAAGCAGCATGGCTTCCTCCCATGGTCTCAGCTTAGGGAGATTGTTTCATGTGAATGATGTTAGGTTCAAAATGTTCAGCCAAGATTCAGTTCTTGGTGATGACTTTCATGGTACATTTACCATAGAAGCAGTGTATCAGATCCTGGATCTGCTGATGTGGAAATACAAACGTTTTGAGGGCAGTGGATAGGACAACCTCATTTCCTTACCTCCCTGATTCATAGTGAGGTATGTAAGGGTCTGGAGTCCTGGTAAAGCTGTGTTCAGGACCACAGAGCAGGTAGAGACCAACAGAAAGACCTTACTTAGCTGTTAGGTTAATTTTACTGCCTTTTATTTTCTTTTTTTTTTCCTGAATAACCCCAAAGCCACCAGCTGGCTTTCTTCCACTTTTCTTCCCTCTGCATGCCTGTGTCCCTGCCCTGTAAGTAGAGCTATAACAGAGCAGCGATACCACACTGCAGGTTAGGCCATTTCTTTTCTTTCTGCCTTTATTTCAGAGAAACACTCATGCGGGCATTGTGTGCATGGTTTTTGCAAATACAGCAGAAAGCTTTGTGTCACAGAGCAGTCTGGTATTGCTCACTTTTTTTTATGTCATCAGTGCACTGTACGAGCAGGTCCAAATCTTTCAAATGATCTTACGCAGCAGGGAGTCCTTATAGGAATTGTAATTTTCCTTCTTAATTATAGTGGCATCTTATGTTATCAACTGGACTGATTTTTAATGTGATAACCTTTCCTGTTTCAGGAAAAAAAGACCAAGGATTTTCCAACTGCCAGCTTCAGGTTATGATATCTGGGGCCAGGAACTTGCCTGTGCTGAGATCTGGAATGCCAAACTCATTTGTTAAAGGGTACGTATGAAACTTAACACTTCAAATGGAAAATGTCACAAACATTCTGTGCAGAGGAGAGAATTAACTTGCTTTCATTGGGACACATGGTCAGACTTGCTCTTAGTGGTGCCAGTTCACAGTTGAGTGTCTGCAGAACAGCAGCACTCAGTGGGGCAGTCAGGGAGGGGTTCTGAAGGCAGCATCAGAGTGCACTGTTGTCATTAAGATTTAGAGTTTGCTAAGGATTCCCTCAGCCATCATTGACAGCAGAGGAAAAGCAGACTTGGAGACCCACACTGAAGGTGGGAAGGAAGAACCAATTCCAAAAGGGTACTGAATACCATCGTGTTCTTCCTTGTACTTAAGCTATTTAAAGCAAATCGAAGGGCCCTGGTTAAATTAGTGCAAACATTGTTTTCTGATTGAGAAATGTACTGCTTGGATCAGTAGACTTGCTGAACATTCATTGCATTTTATTTTATTTTTGGGGGGTTGGGGGGCGAAGCTCTCTTATCCTTTCAGACCAAGCAGAGTTAAAGCAAAAGACGCCTGTGGTGAAGAAAGAAGACTGTCCTCAGTGGAAGCACTTGTTTGCCTTTGATGTTACCCCAGCTCAGCTACAGCAGTCATGTCTACACTTGACTGTCTGGGACCAGTCAACTTTTGGCTCACACGCTCAGTTCCTAGGGGGAGCCAAGCTTGGTGCAAGTAAGTTCTTTGTCACTAAAAGCTGATGCAAATTCAGATGGAAGAAAATGTTTATTTAACCTTCTAAGCCATATTGGCACTGTGCTGTTATTGTGTGCCTGATGCACAGGCCCCCAGTCCCTGTCCTAAGCATCTTGCACTCTCAGGCCTTGATCCTGATGAATCAATGCGCGTGTTTTAGTTCAGGTCTGTGCAGAAGCTCAGGGTCATTGATGCAGACTGTCAGGCGAAGCTTTTCACTAGCATGGGAACTTTGTGGGTCAGTGCCTGGGACGCATCAGCACAGCCAGAGCTTTGTATATATCTACTTGTTCTTGGGCAGTTTTCTATGAATTAGCTGTTTTCAAAAACTACATCAAAACTGAGCTCAAGAAGTAGCAATATAACAGAGTTCAGCTTTGCAGATATGTGCTTAGTTTATATCCACACCTAATTCTAGTGGGAGGTGCAGAAGGTGAAGCTCTCTCAGAAGCCTTGAAGGGGCTATTGCATGTCTGAGCCCTGGTCTGACATAGAGAACTTTCTGAAGGCTGAGGAACGTCTGGGAAATCCTTCACTCAGTGGCCAGGCCCTCCTAAACTGGGAAGTGAACAGAGAAGTATCGACACTTGATTGCCCGAGGGAGTCTCTCACGCCTGTCTTCCCTGATAGGAAATGCTTTGGTTTCAGTATTTGAGATGAAAGGCTTAAGGTGGAGATGCGTGTTGCCTCGTTTATACTACTACAGAAAAACATTATCACCAGTAATATGGTGTGCAGGCTTCCTCAAGAGCTTTGTTTGGATGTTCTATAGCTATTCCTTTTCTGCTAGAGCTTCTGAGTGATGCCAACAACGTGCCCTAAGCCTAGGAATGTGTTACAGTCACTGGAGGTGAAGCGGCACCAAGCAGTTCTACTACTTTTAACGTGTGCACTTGCTCCTCTGCTTTTGAAAAAGTTCTTCACTGAGTGCCTCAAGTATAACAGGATATAAATGCTGCTTCAGAAGTCTAACTACGGTTTATTGCAGTTAAGACATTAAGAGCTCCAGAACAGCTGAAATTGCCATGGAACTGGGATGAATAGCTTGTTCATGCAGTCATGTGGGCCGGAGGTGGTGCAGCTCTGAACCTAGTCAAGTCTTTGGGTAAGGCGAAGTGAAAAACAACCCTATGTCCTTTCATTGTGCTTTCTTGCAGAGCAGTCACTTGATTTCACAGACCCCATTTCTCCATCGGTGCTTCAGTGGCAGGAAATGTTCCTCAGGCCAAACACGTGGATGGACTTTACACTTATACTGCATTCAAATATGGAAAACTTTAAGTCGTGAAGATAACGGCCTAACTGCCTTCCCTTCTCAGTGAGTGATATTTTGGGTTAGTTGGAGTGGTACACATACATTCTAGGCACGGAGAAAAGGGTGCACTACAGCTGTACCTACTCCAGTGCTTGGGGGATTGAGTTGTACGGCTGTGACACTGAAGGTTTTATTTCTGAAAGAACTAAGCTTTGTTATCCTATACTCTGCCTTGAGATAAAGGTTAATTTTGTTTCCCAGGAGTAACAAACCGAAAGGCATTATGCTGACGAGGCACTAGTAGACAGATGGTATGCAGCTTTCTATTTCTGGGAGTAGAGCTACAGTTGTTCAAACACAGATAAGGAATAGCGCGTAGAGATAGATGACCATTTCTTAAAATGTTATTTCACTCCAAATTTCATGCTTTGTGACCAGTGGGGAATGAAAGCTACCTCATCTCTTACTGCTTGCTATAAGGTGGCAATGGTAATGTGCATGCTTCAGAACTATCTCTAGTGCCCATGCAATTGATCCAAAAGCTATTTGGCCTGCATGCCTCACAGCTTTCTAATGTGTGCTGTACTATCCAGTTATAAATCCCCCTTCAGTAGGAGGAGTGTGGCGCATCAGCTAACAGAATAAATGTGGTTACATTAAGTTACTTGTTTTTATCAGTAGCTGCTGGGACAGGTGTTAATGAGTCAGACTGATCCATATGGTATATGGCACAGCTCAGCTTATCACTTATTCATGTGGACTGGTGGAAATGCAAGCTTAAGGCCCAGCCACCCTGTCTGTTCCCTTTGCCTCCAGTGAAGCAGCGTTACAGCCAGAAACCTCATCTATACAGCTGTAACTAGTGCTGCTGTTACATACCACTCCCCTGGGGCTGAGGAGAAGATGGTCACCATTCATCATTAGGGCAAGTATCCCTTCTTTCCAGTTCAGCAGTGTTCAAGTACATAACAATGAAGGGAAGCACTCAACTCAAAATGCTTTGTTACTTTGCAGATCTTTTATTTAGATGTTTGCTGCTGCAAATAATAATAAAAAACAAACAAACAACACCACACAAGAAGATTCAACTCGAGTACAAAGCAGCACAGATGTTGTAAATGGAAGAGAAGAGCTGACACCATGCTGTATATCTCACTTTCTAACAGATTTTCAAGGAAAGGGGGGAGATTAGTGGGGAAGGAATGGTCACAGAAATGCTCTCTAATAGAGAGATACACCTGTGATATAAACAAGCAGTCCCTTCATGTTTGGAGTCTGAAACTTTAAATCAAACATTTATAAAATTAGAAAATTTGTTAGAAAAATAGGTGCAGTAAAATTGTATATAGTGGATCATGTGTACATATCAATTTTCATTACGTAAAAAAATGATCTTTACAAATAATGCTTTATAGTAAATAATCAGTTGTACTGCAGACTACAGTGCTCAGGCGTCTTTACAGATGCGAGCCATTAAATCTGAAAAGTAACAAAATATACAGAGCAAAACTATTTCCCTTTTAAACTAGTACTTACTTCAATCCACATAATGCATATTTTATATATATATATAAATACTACACTATAACTGATCAGTTGTGAAACTGGAATGCAAACACAGTAGTGTATTATTCCAACAGACTACTTGCCTAGTTGTTACGGGAGGAGGGGGCCCTGTTCTATGCCACACTTCTGTCGCTGCTGAACTTCTCCAGTTGAGCGCAGCGATCAGGAAAAGCCTTATTTCAATGCAGTGCAGTTCTGAGGTGGTGTCAGTTCTCTTCTGTTTGTGTGTCAGGTGGGCATCAAGACAAAGAAGAAAACAGTGCGTGCACGTGCATCAGCGCACACGCAGGTGTTTGCAATTCCTGACTTGTGACCTCTCACCTGTTGGACTTCTTTACACTCTACTTACAAAAAGACATATGGCACAAAATTCACCCCCAGTTGCTAGCTTGTAGACCAAGGTGAATCCAGCACCTGCACAGGACATGCATCTATAACTAGATGTGGATTTGCATTGGTTAAAGAGAGATATGACGTAAGGCCTTTTGGCACTAAGCAAAGGCATGAGCAAGTTACCAGGATCAGAGGTACGATCGATTTTTAACTATACCAAATTTAATACATGGTACGGAAGAAAAGGGAGATGCAAACACCTCTGGGTTTTTAGAGACCATTTGTTAAATACCATACAGTGACCCCTCCTCAGGGTAAAAACAAAACCAGAACCACAGCATTAAGATCTGCCTTTCCCACAGTCTCGCCTTCCTGTTGTAAGCTCCCATTACATTGCCTCGAACTCATCGATCCTCTGCTTGGTGTTGCCTTGTCGGATCTGCCGCAGCGTCTTGTACTTGTCACGGCCCTGTCGCACGTTCTCTGAGTGGATGATATCATTCTGGGTCCTCTTATCTTCATCTCTAGCCTGCGCCAGCTCATCTGTCAGTGCCTGTGATGGAGAGAACATGAATACAGATTATACACGAGGAGCTTTCAACTTGTGGCAGCAGTGGTCTGGGTGAGACTTCTGGCAGTTCTTAGATGAGCGGACAAATGAGCGATATGGATTCAACGTACGGTTCCCACAAACACTATGACTGATGCAAGTTCCTGATGACTCAAAGCCTGAATGACAAGAACTACGTTTTTGTACACAGCCTGCTGTTCAAACTGCCCCGTAGATCTCTAAGCAAAGAAACCTACAATGCTTTGTGTGTTTAACCAAGTGGTTAAGTCATCTATTTTCCAAACACAAAATCTTTCATTACTTCCCCTCCAAACACTTTCTTACCTTCAGCTGCCTCTGTACGCGCTCATTCTTCTCTGCTTCAGTAATGCGTTTCTCCTCATTGCGGTCGTTCCTGATCCCCTCGCTGGAGAACTCTGCGCTGTAGGCAGAGTACTCGGAGCCCTCATCGTGCAGGTTATCGTGCACGTGGTAGTTCACTGGCTCGTAGATGGGTGGGGGTGGAGGTGGAGCGGTCATTACCAAATGGAGCTCCTCCTTTGTCTTTACCAGATCCTCCTGGGCTTCCCTCGCCTTTGGGAAAAAAAAAAAAACAACAAAAGTGAAATCTTCATGAGGTATGCACAGGCCTACCTCTTGAGCCTGTCAAGATCCCCCCAGATGACATCCCTTCCTTCCAGCATGTCAGCCACCCCACGCCCCTTGGTGACATCAATAAGCTGGCTGAGGGGACACTCAATTCCACAGCCCATGTCACCAAATCTATCAAGCAGCACCAGCTCTAATGCCATGAGAAGCACCACTTGTCACTGGGCTCTGCCTGGACACGGAGCTATTGACTGCAACTTTGTGAGTGTGGTCATCTGGGCACTTCTTTAGCCACCACGTGGTCCATCTATCTAATCCACATCCTCTCCAATTTAGAGACAAAGGTATCACGCAGGACTGTGTCCAACACTTCTTATTTTGACTTTTGACTGAAGGCTTCTGTCCTTTGCTCATGTATGAATATTTGTCTCCACATGCACAGAGCAGTCACTCCAGGCTAAGCACCACGGTACACACCGCCCAAGCATAGAACTTCAGAGCAACTTTGACAGAGTACTCACTCTGATCTGCCATTCTTCAACTTCATTCTCCTTACGCTTCCTTGCCTCTTCAAGAAGTGCAATCTTGGCTGTATACTCTGCGAGCTCTGCAGCCTGTTAAATAATAAAACTGGGATGAAGGACTCAAAAAAAGCCACAACAAATAAGCACTTTTGACTGAGAAAAGACCCAAGTGTTACGCTCCCCTCTAGTTAAGTCTGAATAGGAAATGAAGAACAAAGTATAGATTGCTTGCTAAAACCACTGCCACAATGATGCTATCACATGGTCTAGTACTTCAGTGCATTTTTCTTTTCTCACTTTTGACTCCAAGGGCTTTACCTTATTTAAGTAACTGGCACAGTGTATCTTAACCAAAAGTGGCCAGGTCTTACCAGCTGTTCCTGGCTCTTTATCTGGTCAATATTTTGTCTCTCCAGCTCTTCCTTGGCTTGCAGAGCAGCCAGACGATCAGCTTCCAAACGTTCTGCTTCCTCCTGAGCTCGTCTCCTTTCTTCCTCCAGCTGAAGAGCTCTTTGGATCTGATCTGAGAGCTCTGGGAAAAGACAAATCAATGCCGTTAGTCCACAGGCCCAGACAAAGCACAGACAAGCTCTTAGGTTAACTGCAGTATTTCTTCACTGCACTTATAAGCACAAAATACATCAAATAATCAAATTCAAAAGCTTCAGTTCCACGTTGCAATTAGATCATCTGCAGGCCATTTGCACTGACATGATTCTGCTGCCCTTAGCTGGCAGTTTACTGTAAGGACCAGATGATGGTGTCTCCAAGCTGCTCATCTATGCACTGAAACAGAAGCTTCCATTTCACTGGAAGGACTTGTTATCAAAGTACTACTTCTGCTAGGAGTAAAAAGTAAAAAGCACGTGCGAGCTGAGCTCTGGTTCTCACTGCTGCGAGAGGCTCATGCTAAAACTCTCTTGGCAACAGTGGAAAACAGAGTGAGTGTGACCTTCAGCTCCCAACAAAAGCAGCAGATGTTGTGACTTATGCCTTGGATGATGACAGTAGTTCACGCATGCACGTAAGTAGATGTCAGTATGCCTTGCCAAGAGATCCCAGTGTCACTAGACTTAGCTAAGTGTGGAGCACAATACACATGATCTGGTCAAACAATGCAAGCACTTTACCTTTCTCTGCTCTCTTAGTCTTCACTTCATATTCTTGTAGCCTCACCAGCAGTTCTTCCTTTTCCCTCAGCATTTGCTCCTTTTCCCTCTCAATGGTCTCCCTCTTCTTCTTTTCATTTTCCAGTTGTTGCCTGTTTAGGAACAGATTTCATGCTTGAAACTCACTTTCAGACATGAGCCACAGCAAGGCAGGAAGATTGGCTGTACACCTCTCCAGACAGTAAAATGGGACACAGCCATGTGACTGCTACAGACAGGAGCCAGAAGGCAGAAATGCACAGAGAAATGCATCCTTAACTGCTTCTGAACTTTTGCTCAGTTTTAAATACTCATGTTTCATAAAAACCTATTTTCAGTTGTCTGCCCTGGAAGTTTAGAGTACCAAATAAACACTAGCTGCAGAGAAAAAAACATGGCTGTGTGCTACATGGCAGAGGAGAAGTATTTTGTTACTTCTGTGGTAAGGAAAATCGTGGAAGTGTAGAAACCAGCGCTGAGGAATGCAAATGAACAAGCCAGCAATACAGGAGAAATGAAGGATTATTTCTGGAACCATAAGCAACCTGCACCCGTTGTAGAGAGTCCAGTCGTTAATCCTTTTTTCCTTGCCTCTAAGAGGTCTTCCAGTCCTCCTCTCACAGTGTACACACACATTCCCTGTGAAATTTGCTACCTTACTCCCAGCCACTCCATGGTCCAACACAAAGAGCATAGTCATGAGAACCTCTCTCTAAGTGTATGACTCCACGCAGGAGCCCACAGTGACTTCATGTGCTTGGTTCCTTGAAGACTTCATCACAGAATCACAAGGTTGGAAAGGACCTACGAGATCATCCAGTCCAACTGCCTACCCATTCCCATTGCTACCACAAGCTAATAACCGTGTCTTGTGGCTCCTCATCCAGGCGCCTCTTGAACACAGCCAGGGATGGCAACTCCACCACCTCCCTGTGCAGGCCGTTCCAGTGCCTGACCGCTCTCCGAGAGACAAAGCTTTTCCTTGTGTCCAGTCTAAACCTCCTCTGGTACAACTTGTGGCCATTTCCAGAACCAGCTCTCAACACTGCAAACAGGAGAGCAGACTGCACGTCTGACCCAGAAGAATTTTTCACACTCCCACTGCAGGATAACCTGAGTCCTGCCACTGTAAGCCAGAGCTCTAAGACTACAGACACACACCTTACTCAAAGGTAGCTGGCTCACAGCCTCATTTAAAGCCATCTGAGGAACCCAGGCAGATTTGTATCGTTTACCTGTGCCTCCCCATCCCACTGTCTGTACACTGGCTCACCTTTCCAGCTGCTTCTGGTGCTTCTCCTCCCGGGCCTGGGCCTTCATCTGCTGCACCTCAATGGTGTCAGGCTTCCTGCGCCGCATATACAGTTCGTGGTTGCCCATGCAGAGCTGCAGGATCCTCTTGTTAATTCTCAGGCGAGGGGCATAAAACACAAAGTCCTGGGAAAGACAGCACACAGTCAGTTTTTCAAACACACTTCTCCCAGCTGACTGCAGGCATCATCCTGCCACCAATCCCACTGCAACACAGACAGTCACTGGTAACGGAAGGACCACCAAGGTTAACTGAAGCCTGACATTTGTTGGTTATATTATCCACTTCAAGTGCATATGGAACTGACAAGTTACTCCTCTAGAAAAAGTATCTTCTAGAGAGAATTAACAGGCTCAAAGGTCTCCACCTAGACTATGCTTTGCCAAGTTTGGTACAGTTGCAGAAGTCTCTGGGCTGGCTGGTAACCATCTGGTCAATATGAAACCATTAGTTTTTAAGCTTTCATAGTTTTGTGACTGAAAGGTAAAGCATAAAACTAAAAATGTGCTGAACACTATTAAAATAACAATGTAGATTTTTCTGAAGACAATGATGAAGCCTTATGTTCTTGCATTTTGCTCATCTAATCAGCACAGCGTGCTTTCCCCCCCCAAGTCCTGCCAGAGGCATTCCGAGCTATGCAGGTCTAATACTGCTCATTGTGGCTGCAAGCTATTCATCTGTGAATAAAACCTCCTGTTTCTAGCAAATTTGTACACCGTGATGAACAGGTCTAACCTCGAAGCAAGTTTCACCTCCAGTCAAACTAAAATCTAAGGGCACAGATGGTGGTTGCATTCATCATTTAATGCCGTAATCCAGTGACAAAACATTCACATAAGAACATAAAGAGCTCCCCTCCCTTCCTCATCCTCCCCTGGACTAGCACAGCTGGGAGCTCTGCTGCTTGGTATTTTAAAAATGTGCTGAAGACTGTTGAAGTACGTGGGCAGGCAGATTTCAACATTAAAAAGCTTCTTCTGGGTAAGGTGGCAAAGAATGCCACCCATTAAATTAGTGTCCATTTAAACAATGACTGGAGAACAAAGGGGAGCTTCCCACCCACATCTAGTGGGGGCTGAGTGTTTTTGCTTTATTTACAAATGCTTGCCATTTTCAAAAGAGATGCAAGCATACGAAAAGATCTGGACAACTTCCTGACCGTTCAGAATTAGTGTTCACATCAATTCTTCTTTCATGCATTATTTTCACCAGGGCTGTACTGATCCACCAAGGTCAGTAACTGGGGTGGGGGAAGACAAGGACGGGTCTTTCTCAACTATTCCAGCAGTTTCACAAGGCTTACAGAATGACATCCACCTATACCAGTTATTCAAGTTCTCAACAACTCAAAAGAAGTTGCAAGTTTTTCACTAAAAGAACTGAAAAGAAGCATGTAAACATTAAAAATCGACACTCAAGAGCAGCTGCATTTCAGTTCTTCACAGAAAGCATACCCTTGCCATTTACCCTAGTATCTGAGTAGGTCGCTGGACATTGTGGCCCCTACATGGCTTTCAGTATTTCTGTAGGGTGGAAGTGAGCACAGAGGTGGACGGCCATACAAATACACACCGCTCTGCAGCAGTGTCTGGCAATTAAAAAAAATAATCACTCAACCACAAAAAATAATATAAAAAAATAAAAAAGTGACAGCTCCCACACACTGTGAGAGATGGAGAGAAGAATCCAGCTATAGAAAAGACTCACGGAACAAGCAGAGAATCTCATCTTTAAGTATACTCTGATCAGTTTGTTAGAGGAAATAACTAGGGCTGCAGCTGTCACATAACCTTGCCTTTCTCCATGCTTGGTACCACCAAAAGTCCTTTTCTGAACCACACAGAAAAGCAGACTGCTCTAGATACATCCTCAGTACTGATGCTAATTTTGCATCTAAAGTATCTGCAGCTTTCTTTGAAGACAACTTCATTCTGAAACGAATTGGTATTAGTTACGCAGTATCCCTTCTCAATATACTTACAGGTGCCTTCTTGTCAATGGGCTTTATTACAAACTTTTTGTCATTGAAGGAGATGTTTCTGATTTCGCTCCAGGGGAAACCGATCTTTGGAGTCAGTCTGGAAAAAGGAAAAATACGTTAAGAGATGCTGTAATGAACTCTATTCTTTCCCCCATGTTACTTCTAAAACACAGACTCAGAGGGATGCAGTGCTCTACACAGCTTTGTCAACGAGGGGAACAGCTGAAACAAAATCCCATAGGACAGCAGGGGAGATGCATAATCACTTCCCTTACAGTCTCTGATGCTAGTCAGTCTGAATTTTACCTTATTCATTTTCTTTTCCCTTTCTCCAGAGACTTGCATACAAAAACCATCCAGTTATTCATCACATCAAATGTTTCTGAGCCATCCTAGTACTCCATCTTTACAAACCCTCCCAGCTCTGCAACAGGTTCAAGGGCCTGCATATCCAACTGCAATGAATTCCTTCAAGTCCCCTTGCCCCAACTAAATACCACTTTGTGTGTTTAACATCACATTATGCTTCTTTTATCATTCTGTTACAGAAGATACGTTCTCTGGAGATAGCAGTTAATCATTAAGAATTGGGTCTTACATAAATGTTAATACCAACAAACAATCTTTCTGCTGTTATACAGCCCTTCCAGTGCATCTCTCTTTGGCACACTGAAGTGCTGACAATTACTTCCAGCAAATGGGTTGAAGGCACGAGCATGCAGTGTTCAGCACTTAGAGAAGCATATATCAGCACAGTGAATCACAGAATTACAGAACTGTAGGGGTTGGAAGGGACCTCTATAGATTGTGGAGTCCAACCCCCTGCCAAAGCAGCTCCCTAGCCCAGGTTGCACAGGTAGGTGTCCAGGTGGGTCTGGAACATCTCCAGAGGAGACTCCACCACCTCTCTGTGCAGCCTGTGCCAGTGCTCTGTCACTGCACTGTGAAGAAGTTCCCATGCACATTTGTGCAGCACTTCCTATGCTTCAGTTTGTGGTCATTTCCCCTCATCATATCGCCACACACTGTATGAATTTTCTATGGAGCTCAATGGTTAAGGAAAAAAGTAGTGATTCTGGATGAATCTGCTTCATCTTCATAAAAATCAAAAGCTCCTACACAATTTCATTGGCCCAAGGCTAAAATAACCTGCTTAGTTTTAGTCAGAAGTTGATAATAAAATACTCTTCAGAATTTACCATCCCCTAACCTTTAACTCAAGTGTGAGATTATGCAACAGGGTGCCCATGTAACGTTAATTAAGAACTGTGCAACAAACGAATTGATTAAACTAAGATTAGGTAATTACTCTAGCCTCCATCATACTACGTTAAGAGCTTCAGCCTTAGATAAGGTAAGACATTAACTGAAGTATTTTAGTTGTCTAAGTTCCACTGTAGATTCTCATCCTTACTGCAGAGAAAAGGCTTGGCTTGAAAATGCCTAGAGGCAGGAGCCTGACACTCACTGGGAGCAGATTCACATCTATGGCACAGGATCATTTGCCTCCTCAGGCTGAGCTTCAACAATGAAATCTTTGCTTTTTCACCTTTGCCCCAGTCCCAAAACTCTGCACGTACAAGGCATAGGTAGGGTGCACATTATCATTTTTTCTAGTCCTCATATCTGCTCAAAAGACTTAATTACAGAGTTATCAAGAGTTATGGCAGAAACAAGCCATTTATTCTGGTGTTACATTTGTTTTGCAAACGCTCTTGATGGCTCTCTCCAGTCAAGGGCTACGTTCTGTCTGCTGCTGCAGCCCGAAAAACCTGTTTGTGCGACCATGGTTACACAGCAAGACTTGTCATTCAAGACTCAGGTATTACATGAGCGAAACTACTTTTCTTTCAAGTGACACTCCTTGTTTTCCGGGTGACAGCACATATTAGCATTGCAGAAAAGTCTGCATTTCTCTTTGCCATCTTAACAGAAGCTCCAGAGGGTTCCAATTAATATTTTAGCTGCATTCAAAGCTTTATGGAGGAGAACAAACAGAACGGGTGAAATCCCCTCTGTATTTCACTGAGGGTCCGTTTCAAACTTATGACATGAAACCAAGACTTGGAACATTGACTGAAAAAAAAACAAAACCTACACAGTCTAGCCAGCTCCCCTTCATTTTAAAGTTCATTTTCAGTCCTCTTCAATCTGCGGAGTGTTAGAAGTGACTGGTAGGCTTAGACACAGCTGTTCTCACCCTCTTTATATATTTGTTTATAGATGAAGTCAGTTATTGCCCACCCACTAGCCAATAAATAATACCTCTGTCCTTGCCAGAAGGGCTGATTAAAATTATGCATACCTCAGCAAGACCTCATTTCATTCTTTGGTTTATAGTATCTATATAGGTTAACTCCTCCCTGGATTCTGGGTGTTATCTGGCGTTGGTTTCACGCCTACCCCATAACCTGCCTTTCTCACAAACTGGCTGTTGTACACTCATCTATCATTAATTTCAGGACAGGGATGGTCTCACATCCTAGCACTCTGCAGATGTATGAGCCTATCAAAGTTCCCGTATTGTATTTGCTGCTGGCATGCCTGGCAACCTGCCTGAAGGAGAAACTTGGTAAACTCCTTATTTTGGGGTCCAGCTCTACATGCATTACTTGCTTTACAAGACGACACTTTACGGCTCACATCTGTTCCTGTATTAGCAGATCAGACTACAAAGATCAGGAAAGTCGTGAAAGCATAAATGAACTGAAGTGCCTGTCTCCTAGCACATGTTTACCTCCTACCGGACAAGGAGCAAGTTCTAAACTTCGCCCTCGCTCTGTTAATGAGAAATGCCCTTTGGCTCCCAAAGCAGCCCTCACTCCAATAGATCAGAAGTGAAAACAAGGCCTTACTTATCATCTTTTTCATAGATGTTGAGCCCAAGGGCATCAACTCCCAGCCAGAGGTCAGTTCCTTTCTTATTCTTGATTTCAAAGTAGTTGATTCCATACATCTCAAGGTCTTGAGCAATCTTCAGGTATTCCAGCATGGCATTCTCTCTGGTAGTGGCAGGAAGGAGAGCAGATGTTAGCTTCTCATTTTTCCCTGACTATCTCAGAAAGCAAAGAGGCCTCAGAAAAAGATAACAACAACAAAAAAACATTTTTTTTCTTAAATTTATCAAAATGCAGCAGTTAAAACAGAACATTCTGCGTTTATTGTTCATTTAAGAAGTTATTTCTTCAATTACCTCTGTGTGTGTGCACACACGCACACAGACTTTACGCCCTCTGCCAAGCCCTGATATTTCTAGAGACAATCACAACTTTCATCTCTTCCAGCGTTCATCACTGTCACTGTGAAAATACAGTGTCTACACTTTCCCAATCTGACAATGAAAATGCTTCGATGAACTTAAAAGTTAGAGACACGCCCTGACTTTTATCTATTAAAGTCATCACTAAAGCACTGTACTTGGGTGCTGGATTTTCAGAAAGCCACTTGTTCTCAGCACCAGTGTGGAAGTCCAGCTGAATTTTACCATCCATGCTGAATTAGAAAACAGACAGCAGCAGTTCGCCACACAAGTGACTCTTGGAGTCTATTTCAGAGCATATTATAGAATGGCAAGCTTGAGGCAACTAGGCCTAGGGAACAACATGAAACACTTACTTGAGCATACCACTGTGTTCAGCATGCCAAACCTGGATCCGTTCCTCCCACTGCTCTCTGGAGAGCTTATGCTGATCCATTACCCTAAACAAAAGCAGAGAGAGATTTGCAAGATTAGATTCTGCGTTCTGCTGTATCCGTTGGTGCTGATATCTGCTGTAGTCCCACTTATGAAGCGTCACTGAAACCAAGAGCAAGATCCTGTTCAGCCCTGAGATGTGCCCTGTGGAGCAGAGCTATTCAGAATGAACAGAAAGTTGGTGCAGAGCATCACCACAGGGTATGAACACAAAGCATTTGTCTGGTAACGTTTATTTACCTCGTGTGGGGACAGACTATCTAGCCTCATAACATGGTTTGCAGATGTGGGATTTTTAGGACCGTACATTGAGATTAAGAACATGTAACCCACATTTCTCCAGGGAGGGCATATTCACATCTGACACTTCCTCTTCTTAAAGAGGAGACGTTCACACGCACTACCAGCATGGCAGCATTGCTTACAAAAGAACAGCTGAACTCTACAGAGATTTCGTCTCCTGAACTCACCCAACTACCTCTCCTTAGCCACCCCAAAGAGACAGAGTGAAAACATACTCTAACATAATGGACTGAATGGCTCAATCAATTGATTCCTTTACCTCTGGGGAATCAGACGCTCTGAATTGAGGTATCCAGGCTTGTGAACATCTTTGTTGTAATCTCCAAATTTGGCCTGCACAGCATAGGAGCCAAGAAGCACTGCTGTTTCAGGAGGACAGTAAATCTCATCACTGAGGATCCCTTCCTTCACCTGAAGGAAGAAGAGCTTCTGTGTGATGTCCTGTATCAGCTCTTCAGACACATCCTCTGGGAAGAACTTGGCACGGAACCTGAACTGGAGTGGGTTCTCCTTCCTGATTTCTTGAGCAGAAACCTAAGAACAGAGATGACACCACAGTTTAACAAGGCTGCAAACAATAAAGAATTGCTTTTGTGCATGAAAAGTGATTAAGACTTTTGCCTTAAAAGGCATTTGCTTTCAGAAGTACATTTCTGTATTACTTTGGGCCCATACCCTACAGTGATAATTCTCCAGTCTTACACCTCCAACTAAACACACAAAGCTCACCGCAGAGTTCAGGCTAAACACTCCAGCACTGTATTAATTAGTTGAGAAGTCAGACTCTACAAAAATATATGTAAAAACAAATCAAAACATACAGAAACACTCCCTCTCATCTCTTTCCTTTCACTAATGAAGACAAATAGGTGTCACTTCAGAGTGAAGTGGCCACCATCAGCACAGTGCATCTCCTGTTAGCCATGCTAGTTGGTGGCATGAGATAAAGAGGGTGCATCCACCCATCCTACACAAGCAGAGACTAATGCTGCTAGTAGCCAAGTTGTTCCTCCAGAGGCAGAAAGCCAGTTGTTTCTGCACAGCAAGATACACTATCGTGATGCTGCTCTACTATGAGGATTTCCACCACTCATACAGAGAGAAAGACCAAGTCTCCACCATGCCACACTTCACACAAACAGCTCCCATGGAGGTCACAAAGTTCTCCCCCAAAATAATTTGTAAATTATGCATACTGAAGAATGATCAGTAAGTACAGGGTTTATGAAGTTGCAGTCGATAACACATCAGGAATCACACAAGCTTTAACTCCTTATCAGCAATTACCTTTTTATCCAGCTTCAGCCAAGTCTGGAATCCTTTGTTGTCTACATACTGAAGACCGAAGTACCACACCTCTCGCAAGCCTATGGTTTTAACCACCTGTAACAGAAAGATCAAAAAATGTCAGGAGAGGTAACAGTTCACCGGTACTTCTCCTTCGTGTACTACTTCTCCCCACAGCCATTGGAGCTGCAGGCAGCCTACTCCTCTTGCATCTCTTGACTTCACCCAGTTGACAAAGATACACAGTTGCCTCAGTAGAAGACGCTGCTGTTGGCTACATTCACACGCTGTAAATACCAACCATATCAAAGATCCCCAAACACCCTTGTTATCTGGATCATGCACCTGCTAGTGAAAATAGACCTCTTTTCAACAAGTTCCTTCTCCTCATTTGAAAAGATAGTCTAAGTTCCTGATCTCCCATTCTTGCCTGCTTACTATGATAGCTCAGTAGTTTGTTGGTAGCTCATCTGCCTGCAAAGTCGTGCTCTAGGCAGAGCTGTGATCTGAGAAGATTCACTGCACGTACATCCTGATGCATCCTTGATGCTAATTTGCAAAGTAGCCCCTGGTACAGTGATGTGAGCACTACCACAGAGCTGAACTGAGTGGAAAGCAAGAGGCTTTCACAACTACTTTGCAACTTAGGAAAGCATGCCAGATTCCAAATGAGGGCTGCTCTGAAAGTAATGCCTCCTATTTCATTACATCAGCCCATGGTGTCAGAGGCAGATTGTGATACGGCCACAGAGGTTGAACCTTCCCACCAGCATTCCATTACATTTTGTTCTGTGCAACAGATGGCAGCAGAGGGGCAGTCTGACAGAATGGCATCTGACATGGGAACATGTACAGAGCACAGAAGTAGATTTGAATTCCTCTGTGAAAAAAAAAATGGTACCCAATGACATTCATCGATGCTTGCTGAATGTTTGTGGAGAGCAAACAGTGGAGGTGAGCACAGTGAGGTGACAGGTGGTGTGTTTCAGCAGTGGCAACATCAGTGTGAAAGACAAGCCATGTTCTGAATCACCACACAGCTGCCATGCCATGAAATGAAGAGCATCTTGATCAGCTCATCCACATGAATTGGCAGACCAGGGAATTGTGTACAGAGCTGAATATCAGCTTCAAATCACACAATAGCAGCAACCTTGGAATATCCCAAAGTTTGCTCCAGGTGAGTCCTAAAAATGCTCGTGCAAGAACAGAAAGAATGTGTGCAACTCTGTCAAGACATAATGAACCAATGAACTGAAAGGTGATAGTTTCCCAGATCACATCATTATAACTGATATGGTAACATCCCTATGAGCCGGAGTCAATGTGACAGTCCACAGAGTGGCAACATGCAAACTTCCATTGAAGAAAAAATTCAAGATATAACCCTCCATGGGTAGAGTGATGTGTACTACTTTTTGGGATAGTAAAGGGATAATCCTTCTGGATTTCTTCGAACCTGGAGTGCTACATCGTGATGCCGACAGCTCAAACTTCCAGAGTCAGCCCAGAGAAGACTACAACCTTTCTTCTGCAACATGGTAACACCGAGCTCCATAACAGTTGGAAGGCCATGGAGCACACTGCCAATCTTGGCTGGGTTGACCTACCACACCCTCTGGATTTGGTGCCTTCTGGCTTCCATCTTTTCGGGCTGATGAAAGACGGACCACATGAGCAACATTTCCCAGTAACAGAGCCATCACAGCAGCTGTGAAACAGTGGGTCACCTTTGCTGGTGTAGATGTTTTTGTTCATCACCAGCACAAATCCATAGTTAATGGTGGTGACTATGTTGAAAAAATACTGCTCCATAGCTGCGAATTTGCTCTATCAAAGTGTTATTGAGCCCTCTGGGGCTATCAGGGCAACCTACATAGTTACCTGGGCTATGATCTCAAATAAGGATATTTTACCCTCCCCATTTAAAGTATTGCTGAAGACACTGGGCAGAGAGAACACTTATTGGAACAAACTTAAAGTGCACACTCTGAGCAGCACAAGTATTTTGTTCCAAAGCAAATAATTAGGGGATACCTTATTAATTTTCTGCTGTACTTCCCCTTAGATTTGCTTACCAGTGAGCCAGAGGACAGCAGTTTGTACCCAAGAGTTTCCAGGGGGTGGTAAGGGGAGGGGGGGGGGGGGGAAGCATCATCCTGGCTAGCACTTTGCAAAGTACTCTTTATTTGCCATCTGTTGATCAACAGACAACACAATGCTTAGTGATACAAGCAGGCCAAGAAAACTGCGTATGCATTAGTGTAACTCCATCCCCTGAAACCCCAAAAGTTTTTATTTTAAAAATAGCTGAACTCTGACAATACTTCAGCCTTTTCTTGACTAAAACTCCTCTTCCTTCCTCCCCCAAATGCCTGTTTCACCACAAAGGTGTCAAGTTTTCTGAAGGCCAGATGTGTTTTTCAAGGGTCAGAATCAGGCTTTACTCAACCTAGCAGAAACCCAGGCCTATGTTGTGTAGTGCTTCCTGTTGCACAAAAAAAAAAAAAAAAAAAAAAAAAAAAAAAAGAGTGTTGTAACATTGTCAGAACGAAGAGTTGCACAAATCAAGCAGTTATCAGGACGTTATCTGTGGACGCCTCTCACGAAGAAAAAGTATTCTCTATAAATTAAGATAGTTGGAAAGCTTACAGAAATTATGACCCCTCAGCTTCTTCCCAAAACCTAAAGGCAAGGAAGAGAAAAATATTAAGCTAAGCTTCACAATCCGGGGGTTACATACTCTGAACAGAGACAAGAATCTTTCGGCCTTTATTCTGAGAAACAGGTTTGTAAACTTCCTCCACAGCAAAACAAGAAAAAAGAAAAAAATCAAAATATTTCTGATATTCAAGATAATGGGCTGGAGGAATGCACAGAAAAATGCATGAAACAGTGAATCTTAAGCCCATCCATTCTACCAAAATGGACAAGGAACCCCTCAGAACCAGGACTGAAGTATAAGGTGTATTCAAACAACAGAACTACGCAAGTTCACGTTTGTTTAATGAAGTCTTTCAATTCTTCAGTCTTATTATCTGCTCAAAAGAAATACTGCAGTTGCTCCAAGAAGCTCAATTAGCTGATGGGTCACAGGACTCTGCACACTTGTGCTTGGCCCTGTCAGGCACTGGCTATGCCAGTTTGCTCTCAGACACTGCCAGTGGCATGCTTTCCTCCATGTGAATTTCTTTCTCCTGTTAGCAGAAAGGCACATGACAGCCTGGATCACCCAAGGAGATATCCTGGAGCCAGCTTCAGAGAGCACTACGTGGGCTCTCAGAACACCTCAGACACAGATGTGGCTTGAGTGGAGCGGTATGCAGTATTCAGTGGTTTCATTATTTTCCCCTTCCTTTATGAGCAAGTTTTGACTCTTACTCATGATACATTTGAGGTAGAAAAGTCAATAAAGCACAAGAGCAGTGCCGAGTAATTTTCCTAGTTGATAGCCTGACCAAGAAATCATGCTGTGGTTTTTAAAAATAGCCTGCTTCTTCAGCAGTCTTTTCCTCCCACAGTGGTTCTGCAGCTCAAGCTGGGCCACTCCCCATTCCTGTGTAAACCTGTTGTCTGCATAGGCTTTATCTGAGTACAAACTCCATCCAAGATAAGGGCCCAGTAAAAAAGAAAAGGGCTGTCAGAAAAGGCGAAGTGAAACATAGCCTTCATGTGCCCAAGTTTGTGCTGCAGTTCTCCCTAAGTTCCCTCCTGATGCATAGAAGTGCACCCCAATAATGTGCAAGCTACCGATAACCTTGCACTCATAGGTTTTAAACCCAAGGTACAGGAGATAAGGACCAAACCTTCAGGAGGTGATTTTCCATCCCTGCAGCACATCAAGTGCTGCAACAAGAGCAATATGTTGGTTGGCATAAGCCCACATCTCAAGCCTGCCCGAGTCTCACTGAATGGCATCCCTTTCCTCTAGAGCATCAACTGCACCACTCAGCTTGGTGTGATCTGCAAACTCGCTGAGGACACACACAATCCCACTGTCCATATTGCCTATGAAGACGTTAAATACACTGGTCCCAGCATCAATCTGTGAGGAACACCACTCATCACCAGTCTCCATTTGGACACTGAGCCACTGGCCACAACTGAGTGCGACCATCCAGCCAATTCCTTTATCCAGTGAACGGTCCATCCAATAAATCCATTTTACTCCAATTTGGCAACCAGGATGTCATGAGAACCAGTGTCAAATGATTTGCACAAGTTCACGCAGATGACATCAGCTGCTCTTCCTCTATTCACTGATGCTATAGCTCTATCACAAAAGGCCAGTACGTTTGTCAGGCGTGACTTGCCTTTGGTGAAGCCACGTTGGTTATTGCCAATCATCTTTATTTTCCATGCGCCTTAGAAAGGCCTTCAGGAGGACCTTCTCCATGATCTTGCCAGGCACAGAGGTTATGTTTCCCCTCTCCCAGTCAGTAGGAACTTCACAGACTGCCATGATCTTTCAAATAGGATGGACAGCAGCTTGGCAACTTCATCCACCAAATCCCCATGGATGGATCTCATAGTGTCCCATGGACTTATGTACCTTCAGGTTCTTTAAGTAGTCTTTAATGTGATCTTCACTAACAACAGGCAAATCTCCCTTCTCCCAGTTCCTACCTTTGCTTCCTGCAACTTTGGCTTGTTTGAAACTTGTTTGGAGAATACTTCTTACTGTAATCTGCCCCACTGCCATAAAGCCTAGCAAGTCTTAGTTAACTCCCTGAAGTGAGAAACTCAGAATGAACAAACATTGTTCAGCCAGTTTCACCTACTTGAGTTAAAGCTCAACTGCCCTTTGCTATCAAGAATAGCAGGGGACAAGGGGAAGTGCAAAACAATTGCTGCAGCACTTCATAAATACATGGAACTGAAGTCTACATAGATTTATTAATTATCAGTTTTCAGAGTTTCAGCAGAATTATCTAGAAGCAAGCTCTTCTTATTATCTTTTCCCATTTCAAATTCCAGAAGTTGATTTTTCCGATGAAACCAAGGTCTTAAATCAGTTTTTATAAGGGCAAGCTACTTAAGACTGATGAAGTTCCACAAAGCGCTCTTTGTGTAATTTAGTTGTCATTACCTGACCTTTGTAAGTCTGTCTCCAAACAGACCTGTATGCTGTTAGGGCAGCTGCAGGAAGACTAACAGTTTAGAGAAGAAAAGTCCCCTGGAGAACACGTGTACTCCACTTCTTTAGGAATTTCTGGAGGCACACTGGGCAAGTCTCTACCCCATCCTGTTGCACAGGGGTTTCATAAAAAGGCATGACGTGCTGTAGCTTCTGCATAGAGAACAAACCCTTGTTTGGAAAACTCAAAAACCTGTGGCAAGTTGTAAGCTCCAACTCAGCTTCTGGATGAACACATCTACACCCACATTCATTAACCATCTCAAGACCTCATTCCAAAAAGTTCTATGCACTGGGGACAACATTTCAATTACAGAATTTAAGAAATGAAAGTTAAGCTGCATTTCAAAGCATAAGTGCATTTTTTCACACTACCTATGTTGTCTAGATTCCTTGTAATAAATCATCATTCAACACTGCTAGGAAATCAGGTTTCACTAGAATCACTAGAATATAACACACTTGCAAGGATCTTTGCTTATTTCTTCCACTGTGATGGCATTTAAAGAACTTAGTACCAGGGCCCTTTGATTAAGGGGCAGAGAAAAGAAAGGTAGGTGAGGTAGGAATTCAGTCTTAAGAAATCAGCAGTCCTATACATACTCTAAGTTTCAGCAACAAGAGTCTGTACCAACCCCGCACTGACCTGGTCAAACAGCTGTTTGCCTGTAGTGTTTGGCTGGATGGCAAACTCCAGCTCTGCATCCACAGTAACAACTCGAACATTGATCTATGGAGAAAAACAGAAAGCATTGTTTAAGGTACAATGAAAGCTATTTCCCAGTGTGAATACAATACTTCATATGCAACACAGTCTCCATTTTTTGACATGCTAATGTAACCCTTATATTCTACACATTTAAGCCCCAGTTATATTTTTGTTATCACACCAAACTTAATTGGAGCACTGACTTTGATGTCTTATCTAGATTGTTCTGCAGGTTTTCCTATTGAACACAGAATTGGATTCTGCTACAGGTTAAATGAGGGAGCATTCTAGAGCTGCCAATCCAGGCTTAAAATCCCCTAGAATAAAGGTTTCTGCAAAGCATGCAACATAGCTGCCTACCGGCCATCTCTTTGATTACAAAAGGCTCTAATGACTAAATTGAATTTAAGACTTATAATTTAACTTCCATTTATATTAGCGCCCGAATTAATCTGAGATTTTAAAGGCAAAAGGCTTCAGATTACTCTTATGAAGCTGATAAACATTTGTTCTTCTAATCATAAAAATCTACTCAGCACAATAACAGCAGATAGTGACGGATAATATAGGGCAGGAGTTAGTTAACAGATAACAGTAGTGAAGAAACACTTTAACCAGATTTGCTGCATTGACAGGAGTGTAAGACCGAAGTTAGCATTGTATGCAGAAGGCAAGTGTTTAACTAATGACTAGAAAAAGTCTATTAGCATTTAATCAGGATACAAAGCAACAACAAAGCTTGCAGGGAACAGCATAAGGAGCAGTAAGATAAAGGGAAATTGAGGAGGGATTACCTCCAAACTCTTCCACTACAGCAGACTATTACCACTTGCAGTATTATACCACATTTCAGAAAGAAGGAAGGAGGACAAAGGACAACAACAAATCAAATTGATAAAACCCCAAACTCAGACAATCAAGTAAGATTTGTAGCACAGATCTTAAAAAGAAGAGAATCATACAACAGATTGGATTGGAAGGGACCTTTAGAAGATGGTCCGATTCCACCCCCCTGCTGTAGGGAGGTGTCCCTGCCTCTAGGCCAGGCTGCTCAGAGCCCCATCCAGCCTGGCCATGAGTGCTTCCAGGGAGAGGGCATCCACAGCCTCTCTGGGCAACCTGTTCCAGTGTCTCACCACCCTCACTGGAAACATGACTTCCTTGTACCTAGTCTAAATCTACCCTCTTCCAGTATAAAACCATTTCCCCTTGTCTCATCATTACATGCCCTCCCCCCAGCCTTCCTGTAGGCCCCAGACAAAATGCAAATTACACAGAGCGTTTTAAAAACATCACGTTGCAGACCCGGAGATCCTGCTACAGCTGCAGCACTGGCACCTTGCACAGAGATGGCAAAGGAAGAACAGGAAGCAGTGGAATAGGAATTGAATCACTCACTACAAAAGCTGGACGCTGCAGCAGCATCTAGACATTTAATTATATACATTTAAACTAGAATAAACGTCAAGTAAAAGAATGTGTTACAATTAACTGTAGCACTTGGAGTATGCTAACAGCTTTCTTCCTGCAGCTTAAGAAACAAAAGTTCCTCCAACAGTATAACAAGGTGAGATAACGAATTCTGGAGAACAGGAAGGCTGCAATTCGAAGCTGCAACCTTAAAAAGCTCCTGCTGCTTAATCCCTCTCAGCAATAAATCCCTAATCATATTCTAATCCCTTTTTACCCCCCCTTAAGAAAACATATGCTGATAATCTGCTGTTTTGCATTGTGCAGATTATTTTGCACCCGCTGTGGCATTTCAGCCAGGAGGGCAAATAAGTATCACTTTACAAGTTAAGTAAATGTAAAGGATGTGCTTCTCAATCCAGAAAAGGTGCAGGACATCGGCTGAGCACTGCATTCCCATCAGTATCAGGACACCTATCTTTATCTCCTTAGTGGTTATCTGCTAATTAAAAACAAGCAAAACCCACAAAACGCTTCAGTGTTAAGACCAAAAACTGAAGTCCCCTGCTTTGTGCTTCAGCTGTTGGCCATAAGCACAGAGGAACGTGACTGCCTGCTTATCTAAGAGCTCCCAAAGACATCTGGGGCGGTGGTAAAGGTTTATTTCTGTGTTCTCAGAAGGGCTCAACGATCAGCAGGATAGAGAGGAATTCCCTGGTGTGTTATCTGACAAGCCCCACACCACACGACAGGCAGACTAAGAGAGATGGCTGCCAGCAGCTGTCATTTCTCTGAACAGACAACTCGTTGGCAAAGTCTTTTAAGTGTCCTTTCTGCTGTATCACATCCTCGTGCCTCTCATCTCCCAACCTCAATTCCAAGAATATAAAGGTTTTAGCAGTATTGCACTGCATGTTCTACAAGCACTCCATGCAAGCTTTTAGCCACAGAGAAGCAGGTAACGAAGCAGGCAGCCAGAGCTTAATCCACCTGAAGCCCTGGTTCAGACAGTGTGGAAAAGCTTCATTGTCTGCCAGGCCAAGAGGGCATCCATGTGGCATGTCATAAGAAACTCCCTGCAGTAGGGCCTTAGAAACCTTGTTAGTGCATACTAAAGCACGGCAGGACACAAGGCTTTCATCTTTCTGTCCCAGGAAGCACAAGATTGCTAACAAATTTGATCCACAGAGGAAAAAATACACAGTTGCCAACACAATGCCATTTGCATTAAAAGGAAGAAAAGCTCTGTGAATCATAAAGACAACAGAAATCAAAAAACTCATTCTACCAAACACTAATTCCACAAATTCACATCGCTCAGCGTAGAACAATGACATTATCTACATTTCCAACAGGGATGGGGAAGTAGAAATAAATAAAAGCTTGAACTGGAGAGAACCTCAGAGCAGACTTTAAATAATCTTAACACTATGGAAAGTTCCTACGCTACAAGTTACAAAAGATCCCATCCTAGCTGCTGTATCAGTAGTGCCCTCAGGTTTTGCACTTATTTTCTTCGAGACAGTCACTCCTACAGTGCCAACTCAGGAATTCAGTCCATGGCAGACTGCAGTCTTTCAGTGACTGTGCACCTGAAAAGCAGACTCAGAAAATGCTGTCTCTTAAGGAGGAAATGTTGCCAACCACAACACATAGATAGTGGCAGCAACTTCTCTGTGTAAGAGCTAAGACCTAGATAAAAGCCCAAGGTGATGCTGCCTCTTCAAACCTTCTCTCTGTCAGATGAGCAGCCCCCAGGCGTGCTGGGCACTGTATGCACAGGTTACTTTTTGTCTGACTCGTGGGCTTGTTGGTCCAGAATCTGTCTCTGGTTGCAGCCAACATGCTGTCTTTGGAGTCAACCTCTGAAGGTGAAAAGGAAGATGAAGTGGGGAAGAAAAACAAAAAACCCACATGGTCCACACTCAGCAAGCTGCTGTGGGTATTTCACGTAGGGAAACCCAATCGCCCTTACATTCAGTGGGACAACATTATTACACAACCAACCACGAAGTTTTGCAAGTCATTTAAAATGCCATACTATTTATTTCCATAAGATAAAGGGCAGTAAATACCAACCTTTACGCACATACATAAGAGAAACCAGCACTTTACATGGTCCATATTATCATTACACAGCTCTAAATGCCTCTGATAATGGCCAGGAATGTTTTCTTCCTCTTTTCAAAGAGGGATAAAGAGGAGAGTCTCCTAAATAGCAGGTTTGCAGGTGCAAATGTTAGCAAAGCGTCTTTCCAAGTGGCAGCAACAAGCACTACCATAATGGAAAGACATAAACAGGAATGCCTTCTTTCTTCAGGCACAAAGTCTGAAAACTTACTAAGTAAAAGGTACTTACTAAAAAGTACATAGCTGGTACACACAAGCAGACCAACCACGTACCAGAGGGGACAAGGGTTTCATAGAATCATGGAATCACAGGGGTTGGAAGGGACCTCAAGAGATTGAGTCTGTTGAAGTGATGCAACTGCACAGCACATACAGTGAAAAATGCATACACAGCCCTGTTAAAGCTTCTTTCATGTACCCAAACTGTGTAGCACATGGGTGTGCCTGTGATGAAGGAAGTAGTCTCAGCAAAGAACTGAAAGAAACAGTATTACGAATCACAAGTCAGCCCAGCTTGCATTCTTGCTCTGCAGGTCCATATGCTATTTCTGCTCCTCCACCACACGAACAACTACTACTGTATTTGCAATAAATGACAAGCTTTTTCCCCCCGAGCTGCAATGCGTCTGCATGGATGAAATAATGACATTTCAGCCTTAGCAACCAGACCTGTTTATAGATGTGTACAGCCAATAATAGAAAAAGCCATTTCACACAGCAGCTTTAGGAAGGGCACTGAAACTGCTCTCTATTCCTCTGCCTTCAATGTATTAGTGTTCATTGGAAACAGGCTCAACAACAAAGAGAGAACACTGTCAACTCTGTTCGATGACAGCTATTGTGCTGCTAACCGATGGCGTAACTGTAGGCCCTGATGCTGGAAACTATTTGGGGGAAAAATACTCATTTCTGTCCAGGGAAGAAACCCTTGATGCTCCAAGCTCCGCTGTGCCCAGCACCTTCCTCTTGTCACATCTACTTTAGGGACACGCATTTTGATCCTTTCAGGATTGGCCAAGGAGTTGAATGGGGGATGTGTGGTGGAGTGCAGGGAGTAACAAAATGCAATTAAGAATTCTCATTGCTTCCGGAAGATGACACACAGGTCTACAAGCAGCAGCCAGTGGAAAACTGTTTAGTGGGAATTCTAGCCCTGTCCTTCTAACTTTGAGACATGGTTATGTGTGTTACAAGTGGAAAAGCGAGGACAGAAAAGAGACAGATGAGGGTGATGAACAAATTACAGGTTTGCAAACAACGGGCTGTTTGCCCACAACCAGCAGGACTGGAGACAAGAATATGGTCTGTTATAATCCCCAGAAAAAAATAAAGAATCACATTTCCTGGTGTGATGCTATTACATAGTAGGAAAAAATCGCATTCTTGAGTGTACTGGTCACTGGAAGCGTTACAGAAGGTGACTACTCTTTTCTGCTTAGATGATGACTTGCCAGCTGGAATTTTGTCATCCAGATTCGAATGCTTCTTTTGAAAGGGAACAAGTTAGTCAGGGAAAGTTGGCATTAAGCTGCAGGTCAGTTTTTCTCCTGAATGATGGAAAACTGGATCTGATTTGCTAGCACACCACTGATCTCTTTTTAAATTTGAACTTTTTTTTTTTCCCTCACCTGAAGCATTTGTAAAGACAACAGTAATTTCTAAACCCAAAAGGAGGTGAAAACACACACATAAAGCCCACAGCAAGGAAAAAAAAAAAACAAGAACAAAGCATCCAACCTCAGGCCCTCTTATTTTGCAGATAGGGTAATAGGAAAAACAGTGAGTGGTAAGATACTGGGATACTACACATCCACTTCCACGCAGCCTTCAGAAATACAGACTGAATGCACCCTGCCCAATTACAGATTTCTATGATTTGGAGGATCTCCAGAGCAGGATGCTCAGAGAGCTGAAATTAGAAGACAAGCTACAAACCTGCAATTTTTCTTCTGGTGCAAGGAGATAGAACCTGATTCCTCTGAGATAAGAGCCATACAGCACAACAGAACAAGGCCTTCAATATGACCCACATGCTCATCCCTGCCTTTTGTCCCGGAATCCTTTCCACGCTACGTGCCCAAGACCCAGTATTTCAGAGAGGGCAGCAACAGCACGGCAAAACAATCCTGAGCATTTTCTTCCACACTGCTGAGCACAGTTTGCTAACAAGAGAAAGCAGCCTCATCGGCTCACAGAACACGAACAGGAGACTGCTTCATGGGCATCCACCTGACCAAGCAGCAAGCTCATTGCACCAATTCAGCAGACCAGTTTCTCAGCATACCATGTTAAATTGAGAAGACCTGACTGCAAACAAAAGGCCATGCTCCCTTCAGGTCTCATTGTGTTAAACACTGCTTCCTCATGGCAAATAAATGGGAACATTAAGTCACGTTCCACAGGAATTCCTCTGAGTTTATGAAGCAGAGTTAGATACCACTGCATTTGCAACAGGTGAGATTAGAGTTGAATAGGCTGCTCTTTGTTCCTTAAAAACTTGCTCACCTTCCCATGACGGGAGGAAATACCACAGAAGGTAAACAGACTGGTGTGTAACAGCCTAAAAAGCCAGCAGTTAGTTTCAGATTGTCCAGCATAGTTGTCAGCCTTATCTATTAGTCAATTTCAATGCTTGTACAACCGTAACTTTTTAATGTAGTAATCTTCAGTCTTTGTGGACCAATAACTGTGCCATCCACAATTAAATGACGTTTCTTACATTTACTCAGGGCAATGTGAGTCCAGGTACTCCCAGCTTTCACATAAGATAAAAAGCAAACAAACAAAAGCCCCAAAAACCACAAACTTCTAACAACCTATGTGACAGCTTTTCCTCAAGAGAGAAAGAAACTTGAAGGGAAGCCAAGAGTAACACTGACATAAAATCTCGAAGCCAAAGACTCTTCTGGATCTCCTGCATGAGGAAAGGCTGAGACATCTAGGACTCTTCTGTCTGGAGAAGGCTGAGAGGGTATCTCATGACTTTATAAATATCTCAAGTGCAGGAGTCAAGTTGATAGGGATGAACTCTCTGTTGCTGCTCACCAGTGAAGAACAAGGGGCAACAGGCACAAACTGGAACACAGGTAGTTCTATACTAACATGTGGAAGAGCTTCTTTACTGTCAGAGCGATGGAGCATCAAAACAAGTTGTTGAGAGAGGGTGTGGAGCCTCCTTCTGCAGAGATGTTCAAGATCCATCTGGATACCTACCTGCATGACCTCTTGTAGGGTACCTGCTTTAGCAGCAGAGTTAGACTTGATTTTGAGAGGTCCTTTCCAACCCCTAAAATGTTGTGATTCTGTGATGAAGGCTGGGAGGCAGTGCACATGAGTAGGAAGGACTACTCAGATCCAGAAATTCCAGTTTTAACAAAGCAGGATGAAATTTCAAAACAAACTCCCTTTTCCCCCTAAGCATACACAAATAGATCAGAAGAAAGTCAATCTACCTAAGTTCGGTTTTGCACTAAGGTCACTTGGTTCTTCCTTGTGAGGCAGCACAAACCTGTACATACAGCTAAACATGAAGATAATCCCAGAACGCAAAATCAAACCTATTTAGCCTACATACGTAAAAGACGCATACTAAATCTTACAACTATTTCAGTTACTTTAACCAGAGCCTGATATCTTCTATCGGTATATAATAAAACTGCATAGAAGGCATTTATGTGAAAAGCTGAGCAGCAGTCATTGCTGCATTTCACTTCTTTATCTAAGGTCAAGCAGTAACACCCTGCATGCCAGATCACAAGCATTTCATGCAAGCGTGGGAAGCATGCATAGCCCAGTATCTTTAACTGTCCTCGCTCTTAAGCGAGTAGATCTCAGCTGCAGACATCCAGCAGTCTTCTCTGACCTTTGGTCAGCTCTGTTCAGGTAACATAAGCTCTTCAGTGAAAGAGCAAAGCCAAGAGAGTGCTCTTCCTAGAGAAATAAAAATAAGATAATAATTAGAAGAAAACAAAAAGCTACTTTCTTCACTAGCCCAAAGGCTTCCCTCAACTCTTTGCTAACAAACAAGCTTCCCCCATTGTCTCCAGTCTAGGGGGCATCCCTAGCTTCTAAAACCTACATTGCTTTATGTTTTCTAAGTCTGACCCCTTCAGTAATCCTTCTGTTATAGAGCTCAGAGGTCCCTCACATACAACGTTTGATCTTACTTTCTCTGCTGCTCCAGATTACTCGCAAGGTTGACCAAGTAGTAGGAGGGTTTAAGCTGCTCCTCTGGAAAGAAAAGATGACCTTTAAAGACTCTCTAATGCTGTACAATGGGAATATCTGTGTTCAAGCACAGAACACAACCAGTGACAGTAGACTTAGTGGGGGTCTGCTGCTTGGATGAGCCAGCTGCCCTCAATGAACGTTAGGACAGATTTAAGAACACAGACTGCAGCAACAATTGGTTCTTTGTTCCTGAAGGATAAACACAGAGGGAAGCTGGAGGCCACTGGATCCAACTCCTTCATACATAGCCTGTTTTGTCATTATGACCATTGTATCCAATTAAACATAACGAAGGTGCAAGACTAAGGCCTTACACATAACTTTTATAGAAGACCTCACAACCACTCCTCAAATAAACTTCATCTCACAAAGTCAGTGAGTTCAGAACAAACCATCCAGCTGGTCTTCTGTCACAAATATCAACATGGGGCCAAGTGCAGATAATATTGAGGGTGAAGCTCTCAAGTTTTACTCCAGTTTTACAGTCTTTAAAAGCAATCTGACTAACGTAAGTATTAGATATGTTAACTACATAAATTAACGTGATCCTCCTGCAGGCCTCACAGAAGAAAAATACCTGAGTATCCCACACTACAGATCCAGAACACAAACACCATTCTCTATGTGTGCCATTTCATTTGGAAACAAGAGAGCAACAACTTGCATAGCAGCGGAGCTCCACAGTACAAACACGCAACAAAGAGAAGCGGGGTCTGAAGGCATGAATTATCAAACAAAAAACTGTAATGGCCTCAGAGCTCTCCATTAATCTAAGCACCAGTATTGGTCCCTTTTATTCCAGTGCTTATGCAAAGGCATAGGTTCTAGGAAATAGTCTGCACACATACACAAAACATAATTCTGGAGAGTCAAGAATTCAATGTTCACCTTGGGACTACAAAACAACACAACCTGACAGCTCACAGCAATTTTTCAACAGATCCATGATGAGCAGTACTAGCACAAGGTGCAGCGATTGTACTTCTGAGGTGGAAGAAAGGCACATCAGATTGGAACAGAATGGGCTACGTAAACACAAGGAAAGGCCAAGATTTACTCTCAGGGTTATGCTGAGAGTTTGCAATCAAGAACCAACGGTTGAAGAGACATTTTCAACAACCGTACTCTTTCCAGATGCAGACATCACAGGAGACAAGGCAGTATTTTGCATCAGACATGAACTAGATGGAGTCTGCATGATAATTATTCCATGCAAGGATGAACTGAACTGGTAAGGATTTCAGTTTGAAAGAAAGTTAACCACAGCTAGGACATGAGAGCATATAAAGTCATGGGTGACGTGAACAGAGCAGACAAGGGGCAAGCATTCATTGCCCTTAACAACAGAATAAACAGGGCATCAAAACTGGTCAGTTTAAGCAAGAGAAATTCTTCAAGCAGTTCTGTAGCAAGGAGTTTTGTAGATAACTTTTCAACACTGTGAAGGTTATCTAGGACAGCCTCATTACGGCACACTCTGGATGCACAAGTTCACATGTTTTCAAGGGGAGGCTGGACAAGTTCACAGCAATCCACTTAGTAACTCATTATATAGGAACTCCCAGCCTCCAGTACCTCAGGAGCTCACAGGAAGGCAATGATGCGTATTTTTCAAATGCTCTTCCTTAGGCATCAGCTTTTGGCCAACAGCAGAAGCATAGTATTTGGCTAGAGGGCCTTTCCCCTTGACCTGGCAAGGCCAGCCACATTCTTTAAGAGATCAAGGTGGAGGAAAGAACATAAACTGCATTTACTTAAGGAGAAATAGCAGTGTAACACATCACACAAGTCTAGTTTATGATGTATGTTCATTCTGCATTCCAGTTATGAATCCATTTGTCAAAGAGGGACTTATAGATTTGATGCCCCACCCTTCTGTTTTACCTGTTCTGTAATCAAGTCCTTTAATTTTATCTCATGGACTTCGATGGAACACATCACGTGGCATTTGCAAAATTTATGAGCGGGATTATATGATGTGATCACCTGCGATAGCATGACAGCCTGATCTACATCCATTACACTGCAGTGCCTATATTTTCCAACAAGGTACTCCAAACAGTATGCAACAGGTACTATTTGCTCCCAGATAAAGGTAGGTCATTGCAAGTCCCAGAATGTCAGCTAATCACAGAGATTCTCATGACATTATGGGTAGTATAGGAAAAGTTATTGGAGAGATTAGCAAAACATTCCTTTTCTGACCACTAAAACAGCTTCAGGACTTCCGAGATAAAACTTCACAGGTCCTTCATTACTGGAGCAACAAGTACAGCAATTCACAAAGGGGGCAAAAAAAAAAAAAACAACAAAAAACCCTAACCCTGGAAACTTTGCCTACAAGCCTTCATCAGTTTCTAAAGGGAAAAGCTGTTTTCTCCCACTCTGAGTTCACTGTCCACCAGCCATGGAAACCCTACCAATTTACACTTTTCAATCATCAGGATCATCATATCATCACCTATCTCTACAAAGATAAAAAAAACGTTAAGCTAAGCTTTCACAATTAAAGTGTATTCTGTGTAAGTTATTCTTTAACTCTGACTCCCACAAAGAACTCTGAAACCAAGATCCTAAGCAAAGTCTTTTACATCCTCTACCACACAAGTCAGGTAAAATCCAGGCACTCCAGTACAAGCATGAGATTCTTTAATCCCCATTTCTTCACTTAGTAGGCAGCCTGTAGTCTGCTCTACGCTCCTGCAGAATGCTGGTCTCTTGCCAGATCTGAGAAGCACTGCCCAGCTGAAGATTAACCTGCTGGATGTGCACATACTCACATCCCTAGAGAAGCCTCTCACACACATCCCACATCAAGGCTGAACAGCAACAGTGAATCTGGACATTTCCATGCAGGAAAATAATAAAAAAAATAATAAAAATAAATAAATCAAGAAAGAGATGGTAGTAGTGGTATCTCTTGCTTTATGCAATAGCTAGAGCACTTGCTCATGGAAGTCAAAGGGAGAATCAATTGCCACATGAGATAATCCTCCCATGTGGCAACTCCACACAAATCTCAAAACTAGCAAAGGTTACAAAAGTTGTATAAGGAGTCCCAGCACCTCCTCCACGGAACCTACACAACAGGTAGCCAAACACAACAGCCATTGCTAGCAAGAGACAGTTTCTGCTCCTTACTCAGAAGTTGAGAGTCCTGGATTTTAACTCTGACTTGGGATTTTTATTTTAATTGACAGCTGACAGTGTTGAGTTCTCATCAATCCCAGCTGAGCACATGCTACCCACACTCTCTCTAAGTTGAAGGTAGGTAACTCATCAAGACACTATAAAGCAGGGGCTAGAAACAAAACTGGGATCTGAACTAGCAGAGTAAAGGCAATGCAGTTGCTGTAACACCAAGCTAAACCTTCTTTATAGATTCAAATGGCAACAATTTTTTCATCTTCCTAGAAGGAAAAAGTGCTGTGTGCTGCTCAGTAAAAACCTGAGACTTCAGTTGCTTCCATGGAGAAGTATTTCTCAGCTCACAAAGTATTACCTAATGCTGAAACCAGGTTTCAAAAACAACCACATGGCACAGCCAAGATATATTACTTAACAGCATGTATTGTGGTTCAATGATCTTAGGCAGCACTGCCTTCCTTCAAGGTCAATTGAGTGATTATGGGATTTACAGTGCACATAAAGCTCTTTGGACACAGCGTACCAAACGAGAACGACACTGATGCAGGAACCTTCAGTGGTCATCAAGAAGAATCACTCTCAAAAAACTCTGACATACCGCTGAATTTTTCATTTCTTTATTTTTGTGACCAGAGGAAGATGTTCACACAGGCGGAAGTCAAACAGGAAGGCTTATCTCCACCCTCTGCCCTTTAAGAAGGCTAAGAAATTATTTAAGTAGTGACTAACACTAACAGTTAACACTTGATTTCTCTAAAGCAGCTAACAAGAACAGACTGACCTCAGGAGCGCTTATTCAGCTCATACAATAATTTGGATTCTGGCACAATTGTGAGCTCATTCTCTTCTAACTTTAACCATTTGTGGACTACTCCCTTTGTTTACTATTAATAGAACCCTTCAACTTCCTTTTGAAGCCTTCAGTGAGACTTTGCACACTTGGTTGATATTAACTTCCTTCCATTTTGCAGCAGAGGATGCACTCTCGGTAGCAAGTGCACTAAATATATCATCTGATGTATTGCAATTTGTACTCACAAGGAAAAAAAATAATCTCATTCCTCCATAAATCCATGGCTATCCATAAGCTAAGAGTATGTTAATTATGATTGCTAAAGGTGGCTGTTGTTTTTAATTTCAGTCCAGTCATTGAAAGCTGCTGTGAAGAAACTGAAGATCAAACTATCACATGCACTTTTAAGACACAGTTAAGAAGAAATTGGGAAGATCTGGGAAATATCAATGATTATTAGTATTTAGAGTAAATCCCTGTTGCTATACTACAGCTCCTCTGGCTGACTTATGACAAGCATTGAATTGTAATGCCATTAGGTGCTCACAGGCAGCTAAAGGTTTGGCTAGAAGACTTGCACGCTGTCCTCATGTTCATTTTTAGAATGCATGTATATTCAACAGCAAACAGGTACAGAGGACTCGTCTAACCACTTGGTGCCAGGCACACACTAGCACATTAATAACACAGGACTGGGAAAAGCCTTTTGAGTCATCAGTTCCAGCTGCACACTCCTACAAGCAGCAGCACTATACTGTGTCCTTGTCAGACTTTATCTTAAGGGCATTAGGTCTTAGAACACTCCAGGGGGAGGAGAAAGCAACCAGAAACTGAACCGCCCTGATATTTACAAGTCCCCTTAACTATACATAACTATAAGTCTTGCTTAAAGCAATTCCTCCCTCTCTTTGGCATTTTAATCCTTCGTATTTTAAACAAAACTACCTCCCTTTTTGCGAGGAGGTTTTCTTCCTGCAGTCATCCCCAAATCCTTCTCCAGGTTCTGCTTAGGATTTGCATTTTCTGGACAAGGGTACGAATGACAACTGACCTTCAAGAAAGTTTCTCACTAACACCTCCTATTAATGCTTTCCAGCCAGGAAACACCACAAGTTGCAGATCAATGAACAAGACAGTACCTCCTATCAACAAGGAATTGAAAGCCTTCTGTTCCATACAGTGAGAGACCTCCTTCTACCACCCCTCCAGTTATTGAAATGGGAAGGAGTTTGGGTTTTTGTTGGTTTTTTTTTTTGGAGGAGTGGGGTGGTTAACCTCTGTGCTTTTACACTCCTTTATATGGTGGCTCTCTGCATCAGCAATATCCCACCATGGAAATGGCAGGTACCGTTGGCATGCTCAGCTTTCTGAACATAGGCTATTAGTCTACAGAAAGTGGTGCTTTGATATATTCCCATGTTCTCCTTTAGCACCAGAAGTTGTTAGACTGCATTTATTGCTGTCCTCTCTTTTGGAGTGTTATAAACATGCAGACAAGTATTAAAGGTTCTCATGTGATGCTACACCAAGTGTTCTACTGCAAAGCCAACTTCCTTTTTTGTGAGGCTTCCCTTCCCCCCCCCTTCAAAATTATCTCTTAAAGAATAATCCACCTTCAAATAAGTACTACAGAATGCTGATAGGTCAGATCAAATTAACAGGCCTATAGAGCAGAGATCACATTTCCTTCTCATTCTGTAAGTAACATTCAGCAGTCTGCAGCCCTGTGGCTCTATCTGACAGGCTTCCTCTGCCAAAGGATGTAATTCAGCTAAAACACCATCCATGCAATGAGTCAAACAGAAATAAGCTAGTACCATACGGATCAAGGAAAAACACAGGGAGCACACAGACACCCCAGCAGTGAAAAGACGCAAGGCCGATCAAGTCGGTTTATTGCGCACTTTGCTTGTTCTCAGAAAACAAAGCAAGATTTGGACAAGATAACATCTCTTGTGTTTCTTTATGTAACGGCTTACCATTCGTGAAACTTAATGAGCTATCATACAGGCTAGGTGAAGTTAAGCTTCTGAACTGTTGGTGAACTTCGAGCTAAAAACACTACTGAGCTGGGAACCAGAAGTTACATATTTACAGCTTACCTCAGATCTTGTTACTCTGTAACTGTTACACAGGGCAGAAAATCCGTGTTGAATTATAATTTATAAATTGGAACTTGCCTTTATTAGCAAAGAATATTTCAGAATTATTTCCTGAAGTGTTGCCAAGGTTTATTTTGAGCACTCCAGACACGTGTCTGATACAACAAACAGCGATAAAGCACTGCTACAGAATCTGGTGTCCACTTGCCTTCCTAGTACTTCACTAAGGCACGTTATTAAAACACGAAATCACTCATGTTTTACTGTCACTGGACTTTCTTACTACAAAAAGACTAAATTCCAGTCAGTAAGCTTTCTGTGTGCATATTTTCTGTTAAAACAAAAGCTCTGTATAAAGGTTAACCTTTGTTGTTTTGGGGATAGGTGGAAAGCAACCGCCAATAACTGGGTGGGTTTCTTCTGCTTAGAAATGAAATTGTAAGATGACAACTGATGACCAGCTTGTAAAACCATGTACCTATCAGCATGAGGTCTGCCAAACACTGAATTTACTTATGCCAAGTTGACAAGACACACGTGAACAAGCATAGGTAGAACATACTTAGTACTCATGTATTTGACCTATCATCCCCTAAGAGTTCATTCTATCAGCTCCCACACACACCAAAGGCTCTTATCATTCTCTTCTGAGCACAGTTCTGCTCTGGAACAACAGCTTCACACCCATTCCCGCCTTACCCTGCAAACTGGTAGGAATCCTATTTAGCTGCATTAGGAACAAATGAGCAGGATTTGAAGGATCCAAATACACTGCCTCAGTCTGAAGCAGTCAAAGTGTCTCACTAAAAAAAAAAAAAAAAAAAAAAAGCCTTTGCAAAATTCTCCTTGTCTGCATCCACTAAGGCGGCCATCAGCCCCACTGAATGGGGGACTGAGCACAGATTGCAAAAAGAAGTGCTCATACCACACAAACGCTTGATAAAGAGTCTTCTCCATAAACCCTGGACAGTAGGTCACGTCTCAGAAAACATTACAGCATGGCTGTCCTTCCCCAAAGAGATTAAGAGATTTTTTCCCACACCTACTCATGGCTTCCAGTATCAGCTCCTGCTGTTTAAATATAACCAGTGAGAATGAAGATCTAGCACTTCTTCAAAGAACTCAATGCTTTTTGTTTGGTTGGTTTGTAAGTTTACAGAAACTGCAATGTAAGTTAATCCAAGCACTCCTTAACTAATGTTAAACTTAATGTTACAATAGCAGAACATCCACTGCTTATTACCCTAAGGATAAGCTTGTTTAGTCCCCTTCCGAAGGGTGCAGCTAATAATCTTGAAAGTTCTTCACTGTGCCGTGTTTTAAACACTGCCTCTGTTGGGAACAGCCGGCAACAATCCGCTCTGGTTATGCTCTTCAGAGCTGTCTGCTCCAGTGAGCGCAGGCAGCCCTGCAGCAGCCAGCTCCTCAAGGGAGTTTACCGTTTCTAACTGTCAGGGTGGCAGCGGATTTCAAAGCAAAACAATCCAGAAAGAGCAACAACAACAAAAAAAAATAAAACAGCCAATCAAACCATGAGAGAACCGACGCAAGAGGGGCCTCAGAGGGAAAAAAAAGAATGAGAGAGAGAAACGTTTGAAGGTAGGCAAGTCTGTTCAACTGAAAAAGAAAAAAAAAGAAAAAAAAAAAAAAGCAGAAATGCCTTTATGGAGACTGTTAGTGACTAGCCGGCAGCAGCCCCAGCGGTAGCGCTGTGGGGAACGGTACCACGACTCCCCGGGACGCAGGTTTTTTAATCACGGAGACAGGAAACGAGGAGCTGTCATTAAGCGTTCACAAACGCCAAGCGAGAGCCGGCGCAGCTCGGCCGGCTCACACGACGGGCGGCACCGTAAGCCCTGCGCGCCCGGCTCCATCCCGGGCACGGCGGCGGCTCCGGGGCGCGGCCGTCCCTTCCAACCGCCGCCGCCGGGCGAGCGGCCCCGAGTTCCGGCGCGGCTCCCGAGGGCGGATCTCGGTTCGAGCCGATCCTCCGAGCGGCAGAGCTTCGCCCGGGGTGGGGGGGGAAGGCGCGAACCCCACCGGGCAGCCCCCGCGCCTCGCTTACCGGCTTCGGCATTTTCAGCGCTGTCTGTACTTCCCCGGCTCCAGAGAGCAACGCTCATGCAGCAGCTGCCCCGCCTCAGCCGAGCGCCCTGTGAGGAGGAGGAGTGAGAGGCGCTCCCGGCCACGGCGACGGCACAGCGCGCGAGTGCGGTGCCGTCCGCCCGGCGGCGGTTAAGTACGCAGGTGGGGCCGCGGCGGTGACTCAGCCGGCACCGGCCATTCCCCGCCGCTCCCCCCCGCGCTCTGCGAGCACGGGGCGGCCTCGCCCAGCGGCCCGGCACGCCGCCGGCAGCGCCTCGACGCCCCGCGGGCGGGATCGGGGATCAAACAAAAGGCACGATGGATCTTTTTTTTTTGTATTTTGAAGCGTATTTTCAGCGTGAAAAGAAAAAGTTTAACAGTCCCCTCACCCGCCACCCACCGCCATGCTCCTGCACAGCCCACAGGTGCTCTTCCTGCAGGAGCTGTGAGAACAGATCGTATTTACGTTGTCACGGGCAACGGACCATAGGACACAGGTCTTCCGGCGTGCCGGCAATGGCATGCAGGTGAGCTGTGAGATTAAGGAAACTTGCTGATCCATGCTGCCGTCTTCTACATCCTCGTTTCAAGAAAAGGCACGGGACGGGAAGGAGAAGCTTCAAAAGATGGCAGCAGCCAGAGTGTGCCAAAGGTGGAGACCCTGGAGAGTGCCAAGGGGTGGTAACAAAAGCACAGCCCTGTGTTTTCCTCTAGGTCCTGGATGAGAGATGGTGGTAGGCAATCACTGGCAGTGCCACATTCAAGTAAAAGAACTGCGTCTCCTTCGGGTTTGAGAGAAGGGACGGGAGCAGAGGCTGACAGAATTCACAGCTATGTTCCCTTCCTGTTGTGTGATCCTAGGAAGCAGGAGAAGGCTTTGCCCTCAAAACTGAGCCATGTGTGCAGCAGCTTGCAGCAGCAGGTGAGATCAGAGCTAAATGGCTTCTGAGAGAGAGAAAACATTTCTGGGGAAGATTCATAGATTCATAAGGTTGGAAAGGACCTACAAGATCATCTAGTCCAACCATCCTCCCACCACCAGCTACAGCCTGTTTTCAGATAAAATAATCCCACTGAGACGAACCTTAATCAGATTAATTTAACTACATACGGTTTGCGAGGAGACTTCCTCTTTTAAGCAGTAAGTTTATGGTGGGACATAAAGATGCAAAAAGCATATAGGTATTTTCATTGCTCGCTGTTAATACCATATTTTGGCTTGAATGCAAAAAGAATTTTTATTACAGTTACCATTGCTTCCTAACTACAAAGAAGCAGAGGCAAAAGGAATTTAGGTGACTAATAATTAAGTGTGGCAACATACAATCTCTAGGTTCCTGTTTGCCACAGCACATAACCCTGTGCCATTCTCCCACAATCCCCTGCAATATATGGGGAAAGATAGATACCTCAATGGTATCCATAACTACCAGCTTACTCAATACTGCTCCACCCAAACCCAACCAACGAGAACATGTTGAACCTATAGAGGCAGAACTGTCATCTGTGGAAGGAGAAAGAACAATTGTCAGGTTGGAGCGAATGTTACAGACCCTGATCCTCCTTTTTGGGCTTTTAGCTCGTGCTAGGTATGTTTTCAAACCACCTTGGCTACAGAGCACTGTGAGTTAATTTCTCAGTTCTGCAGGGCAGCAAGTTGTCTTTGTTACACTGAGAAACTCTCTTCTGAGTCCCTGAGTCCTGAGGTTCTTCCTTTACCTACTTCCCTCCCCAAATGGATGGGAAGGTATATAATGCTATCCACTCCTTCCATTTTATACAGAAGTCTATTCATCCTTTGCAGGTTCAGCAGGGCCAGTCTAGCTCACATCTCCAGAGAGCGGACGAAAGCATTCAATTTTGTTGCTTTATTAACAGTGTCCTTACGGTCAGTACACTGAACTTTTGGAGCATGGGCATCCTGTGTAATACCAGTGAGCACTAAGAATGCTTACAGACTGAATCCCCTCTTGATTCAGGGCTGAAGGAGCATCAGAGCAGGCGTGAAATCAACTCTCATCAGGACAGTCCGAGGCAGAAGTAGAAATATGAAAAATCAGATACAAATTTAGAGGCTTCAGAAATTTACACACACACACACACACACAAAAAATTATATATATATATAGTTGATTCTAGATTTAGGCGTTGGCTAAGCAGGAGGAAGCTTTTATAGGCACCCTAACTACAGCATTTTCCCAGAACTGTAGGGGTTGGAAGGGGCCTTTAGAGATAGAGTCCAACCCCCCATTTTGTGCCAGACCTCACAATCAAACATAAGACCCAAATCAAAATGAAGAGATTTAAGTTACAGAATTAACAGCCTCTCTGATCCAGCACTTGTTCTTAACGTGCTCTATTAAGAGTATAGCATTACTAACAATTTACAGGAGTTACTAAAGCAGGGGAGGTGATGAAAGGACCTAGATTGCTCAGCAGGTCAGTAGCAGGACCCAGTTTCTGTTTTCCTCTCTCTAACAGCTCCTGTGCCTTACTGCCCTCTAACCAAATTGTATTTTCAAATCTTCCATCTGCTTTGAGGAGAAAACCAATTTAACTTTGCTGCTCTTCTTGAAATAACGTTTCAACTTGATGTGAAGCATTTGTGAATTCGAAGAATTGGACAGAATTTTCTCAAGAAAATCCTACCTTTATAAAATAATTTTGCTTAATAGATTCAGCACTAGCCACTTTTTAGTTAAAACACATTTTCCTCAGCTTGATTATCCTGAAATTAGCAAATTAGGAAGCATGGAGTCTTGTGTCCTAAGAACACCACTCTAGGCTGCTCAGGCAAAATCAATGGTCTCAGTAAGAGGCAGGTTTGAATTCCTTGTTTCTGAATATAGGAAGCGATATCCCAATTTTTTGCATGGTTGGAAGAGTCTTGCAGTGTCTCTGGTGATTTGTTTGCAGTTTTACTTCCTGGATTTTTTCTAACTGGAAACAGAGTGACTTACTTTTGACAACTCACATGGCCATGCATTCAATATAGCAGATAAAAGATAGGATACTGCACTCTGAGACACTTTGCATAGGTTTAAAATCAAGAGGATAATTTTCTTTGTCAATTCGAAGAGCTGCAGGAGAAGTAATCACATGGTATTACTGTCAGTGGCTTCTGTTTCATTGTGCGTGACTGTGAATAGGCAGTTTATTCCCCGTTAGAATTCCTGAAGTATTGGCATTATAATTCCTGCAGTGTCACACTCCAGGAAGAGCGGCCAAGGATCTGTCGAGTTCCAGTTCTGCTTGAACTGAGAGCTGCTTCCTCACTACCCGCACTGAGCCTAATGAAAACCCTACAAATCCAGGTCACAGTAGATGAGCGTTTTCTTTCAAAGCTCTGTTGACATTCTCCAGGTTTCTTTTGTTTCTTTTGAAGGGGATATCCATGGTGAGAGAGCTCAAAGCTTGTTCCTCATTTCTTGTCTGTTACTTAAATGAGAAGCTTCTGCCAAGTTCAACTGAAATGTTTTTTCCACTAAGTGTGAGTTTGTGCTGAGAAGCGGTTAGGTGAATTCAGGCCTGGAAATAAATGCTGTTAAATGATCCAATAGTTATATGCTGGAAGAGCTTTATCTTTACATTCATTTTGTTTTCCAGCTGCACCCACAATTGTTCCTTGAGATTACACGATGCTCTGCTTGGCCATCATGGAGTTGTATGGGGACAAACTAGATAAAAGCAGATTTAAACACGCATGTGGTCAGGCAGCGAAAATCTATGGTAATGGTCTCTGTAACTGAAATCCACAGTGAACTGTTGATTTTACCAATCAAAATAAATAAACCGGAAAAGTAACGAGAGTTTGCTGAATCTGTTGAATGAGAACAATCCCATCACAAAGCATTGTTTAAAAAAAATATTAAGTGACAATAGATGTTCGCAATGTACAGGACTTATAAAGATTATTCTACACATGTAAATCCAGCCGTGTTTGTTCAAGACTTGAAGCAAATGGAAACTAGGGGCAACTCAGCTTTTACGTCTCAAAATGAAATAATGATCTTAATGCATACGATAAGAAAGGAAAGAGGAAGGGAGTTCCCCCGCACAGGTAATCTCTATTTTACCTTGATATCTTCCTTTGTGCAATTTTATTTGGAGTCCGATTAGAAGCAGAGCTCAGTGCCATGTGTTTCAAATACCCCCCTGCAAGATTGAATTATTTCTGCAGGGACCAGCTCTTTTTTTCTTTTATGAACATCAAACCAGAGATGTATAAAGACAGTGTTGGCAAAAAGAGCAGGTGAAATAATGTTGACCAGCTTAGTTCATGTGCTTCCCAAGTGGAACATAGATGTGTGCTTACAGGAGGCGTGAGTAGTACAGGGAGGTGGAGGCAAAAAAAAGCACCCACTGGTTGATAGAGAGAAAAAACGCATAGCACTGACCTTTATAGTGCTCTCACTGTAAGGACGATGCTGTAGGAATTCAAAAATAAAGTGACAAGCTATTTCAACTTAACTAAGAGTGCCAAAATTCAGAATTTGAGGGCTAAAATAAGCACACAAAATAAAATGTACAAATAGTGGATATCAAGTATATTTTCCTTTCCTGTGATATCAGACTGACTCACAGCTTTTAAGATCAGAAGGGCCATATTGTTTGACTTTCAGCATAAAGTAAGCTGTCGAGTTTCGTTCAGAGATTCTCAAATCAAACCTCTGTTGGACAGGCCTTAAATCTCAGTCTCAAGACTGAGTGGCAGTGATTCCACCAGCTTTTCAGTTCTCTCCACAGCAAAGTGCTCTTTCAGTATAAGTTGTGAAGTTGTTTGCATTGACTGATAATTCTGGTAATTATTTTTTCTGATTCCACTTGCACTGTGAATAATGCAATTTACAGTTAAATACTGAGCCAAGACAGAACATCCAGCATGGCTCTTGCCTCACCTGTCAGTAATATAAGCTGTACGTTTTATGCCAGCTATCACAGTAAAAGAGGGTTTTTCCCTAATTCAAACATAGGGAATAGCTTGATGCAGAGGTTACTTGGTAAATATCAGATGTCTTCCAGATGTTTTCACCATATCTTGCCTGCTTTCAAATATTTAAATGCTCCGTGCAACAAGACTTTGCTCCCTTTTAATGTTATTGATCAGGATTCCTTTGTAGCATAAGATTAGTTAGCCTTAATAAGTAATATCAGGGTTGCTGCTTCTTGCTGGTATTCCATCAGCCTTCCTACTCTGCCTTGCTTGCTTTGTGTAGGAAAGAACATTTCATAGTGACATTAGGAGCAAAAACTCTTTCTGCTTCCCACAGACTGCAGCTGTCCAAAGGCAATTCAGTATGTTCAGGGAACAACCAATGCAGAATCAGAAACGAATATTCAGCAGAGGGTTCTCTTGTGGATAGAGGAGGGCAATTTGGACCTTGGCATATGAGTAAGACACTAAGCTGGAGGCTGAAGTACAAGAATCTTCCTATCTCTTGGGAAATCCTCTGTTTGCTTTGAGATAACTCAATAATGCTGAAAACAGGCGGGCACCAATAAGTATGTAAGACCAAATACAGAGCAGGTAGGAGCAGAGTGACATTGCTAAAGAAAGCAGAACACTGCCTACTTTCACTAGATCTGAATTCTAACTCTGGTATTTTGTAAGGACTTACCTAGAACTCTACCTCAATTAAATATTCATTCATGAGAAAAAGCTATTTGTGTTCCACAGCAAACAGCTCATATACAATTTACAAATGGATACATATATCCTTAATTAGTTTTCAATGACCTTGCTACACAGTGAGGGCAAACTAAATTCATTTTATATCAAGACTGCAGATAGAGCCACTTTATCTAATCAGCCCCAGCTACCTTAAGGCTAGTAACTCAGAAACAAAGAGGCTGCCATTCCCAGTAACTTCTGTGAGGCCTCACTGGAGGAGAAGGGGATCAGGTTGGTTATTGCTCACCTCCCATACTGAGGCATTCAGGTAACCTGAAACAAAGGGAGTTTTCAGTGCTTCCCAGTGACACACCTAGTTGGTGAAGTAATTACCTCTGACGCATGACACAAAAGATAAACACCGAGTCTTGTAACGTGTTGACTAGCAACTCCTCAAAACACCTTGGAAAATAGTATAATTACACTACTTTTAAAATAGCAGGTGAATTTCACCTGTCTGCAGTGTAGGTAACTCAGGAGCTAGGTACTAATTGAGCACCACTTGAACCTTTGAAACAGAGTTGGAGTGCTGCCTCAGATGTTACCAGGATTTTACACAGATGTCATTTGCTCCTAGGCAGAATGCAGCTCAGCTTTGTTTCACTTACTAATAGGCTGATTTTCTTTAAAAGGTTGCATGATTCTTTGGTCTCTTTTAATAATAGACAAAAGCAAGATGAGGGGAAAAATCTATTTGGTTATACATAACATGTAACCTTACAGTCACCTTTCGTGCCACGGTTTCATCCATCCACGTATCCTCCCAGTAATTGCTAGGAATGCCTTTGGAGTCAGGTTTGCTAGTCCATGGCTCTGCTTTGACATTCAAGCACTTACAACGTGGGAGGATAAGGGTGAGCTGCTGCTGGACTCAAGAAGTAGGGTGTTTTGTCCTTCCACCTGGTATCTGTTGAGGCAGAGGATCTGGTGAGCCCAGAGCTGATCGTTCATGAGCTAATTGTTTGGTATGTTTAATTATCGTGGTGTGGTAAATCACAGTAGTTGTGGCAATCAAACATGAAGTAGAGATTCTGTATCCCAAGAAGTTTGTCTCTCTTTCCCAATGTCATTTGGTCCTGCAGATCAGAGACCAGGAGCTCATGAGCTGGAAACATCTTGTAGACACAAGTGAATCATGCTGAACCAAAAGCATTTATACACTGTTATCTGTGGCCCCCTCCTAGGGGTGTAGTGGGTTGCTCTTTGTTGGTCTCCCTGACTGTGGTCTATCTGCTAGGACAAATGGGAAGCGAGGTGTAAGTATAATGTCAATCATGGTCGTCTTTTGCAGAGTTCAGTTTTAAGGTCAAACATGGCTCTTACGTGCATGTGGTTAATGTAAGGGCTTATTACTAGGCAATACCAGGTAATGTGGCCTGGTTTGACACAGTGCGTTGAAACACAGACTTCCTAGGTGTGACCTCAATTCAGAGTGTCCAAGCGCCCTGGGCACGGGGCCATGAGCAGCTTCTTGGCTACTGTCCGTGAGAAACTGGTCTTCGAGGCTGGTTTGCAAGAGCTCGCAAGAAGGGCTCAACGCAACCCATGCAGACACAGCAGGCCTGGCCTGTGGGGCAGTTCTGTTGCCGAGCCATCTGTGGCTGCTCTGCAACACAGGACAGCAGCACCAAGAAGAGTGGGAGGACCAACAGTCCCAAGTTTGGTTCTGTGCTTCACTAGCCTTATGCTATGAGACAGGAGAATGCCAAAAGGGCCTTAGAAACGACAACAAAACTGGGTGTGAATGTGCAGCTGATTCATGGGGTGGAGTAAGACTGGATGTCCTTGTGAAGAATGCCACCCGTCCCTATGTGGGGACCCCCTGCACAGGAGGTGTGCCAGGGAGGGGCTACCAGCATCCTGGAGACCTGCAGCTAAGGTGTCACAAGAAACCAGTGTGGACAGGACTCAAGAAGGCTCTCTCTTGGCTGTGAAGCAGCATTTCGTCCAAACTATTTCTTTCTGAGCACAACTGCCTCCAGCAACACAGCCTTTTTTCCAATTTCCTCCAAATTGATAGCAAATTTCCTGCTCCTTTAAGGATATTGTCCCATAAGTGAGCAGTGTCAGAGCAAAGAACACTTTTCTACTGTATTGCTGATATCTAAATATGCTCTTTCCTTGCATTACTCTCTACCTTCCACCCCTATTGCCTGAAGTAACTGCTCACTCATCACTGTAGTGGGTTTAGCTGTGCTGTACGGATCTGTAGAGATAAGAAACAATAATCTTTAGATAACAGCACAGACTCTTGCACAAAGTTCCTTCTTGTCTCAGAGTTCAGTCTGCACCCTTCTTTTCCAAAAAAAAAAAAAAAAAAGGAACAAAACAAAAAAAAATATTTTGTACAGGAATTATTAAAGTGCAGCACGCAATATAGTTAGTGCACTGCTAGAGGAGTTTTGAAATAGCACTGTTGTTTCAAGTAAGATTGTGGCGACCGTTTCACCATAGAAGCCAATGGGTAGTATTTGAAACGATTGCTTTCTCTATGCTTCAACAAGCAATTAAGTATTATGTTTCAAATGCCACTATACAGCAATGGTGAGTAAATAATGGCTCAAATAAGAAGTAAGAAAATGTTTTGTTTGCTTTTGCAGGTGTTAAATTTCAGCAGAACAATCTAACTCAAACAAAGCCCCAAACATAGGTTATTGGCATTCCTATCTGACAACCTGAGTTTCATGCTAGACAAGGCAAATAATGAAAATTCTCTCTCCTAGCCCTGAAATCTCTAACCACTGATATTAACCAGGGCTGTAAAATCAAGACTGAGGTTTTTAATTTTGAGTATAATGTTTTTCTTTGAGTTGTTAACGCTTAGGGAAAACAATTGCGGCAACTGCGTGTGCTTAAACCATTTATTTCTGTAATTAGTATCCTTAAGGAACCCAGTAAAACTTGCACTGACAAGCACATTGCAGGGTTGAGATGTGAATTTAGGTTATTTTCTTGTTCTTCTAACAAACCTAGTTTTTCCTCCCTTCAGAAGAAATGCAATGCTGCATATCCAGCACCCAGATGGATTCAAACTCACAGCTTAAAAGCGGTCTCAGAACGCTTGGAAAAAAGGTAACTGGATCATTTTTAGATAAGAAACTAATTCTTTGGAACCTATTTATGGCAAACTCAGCTGTAGTGAAACTACTTGCAGAGAAGAGAGTGATATTTCACGATATTTCAATGCAGGCAAGTGGTGGTTGTAAGCATGCCCCTTCCCTCAGGTCTCAAACTTGCAGTCCTGCCTCAGTGTCAAAGCCCTTCAGTCCAGACCAGGCCTGTAACCTAGAGGTTTTGCAGAGAAAATGTTGTGACTTTAGTACAGGTTTCCATTGCAATTCTTAATTGGTTACTTTAGATTACTGTCTCAGCCAAGACTTGTTAATGTGAAATGATAACCTTGAACTGTGCTTGTGGTTTAAGCATTATCCAAAGACCTGCACGCAGCATATACAGGGACAAAGTCAGAAATTCTTTTGCACTTGTACGAGGTCAGAATCAGACTGATTCTGTCAGTCTGAGCATAGGATCACAGTAATCCACCTGTTTAATGGGCCTTATCAAGCACTAGGTCAGGAGTTTGTGCATGCCCTTTTGGAGTTAGTAAGAGTTTACAGGCCTGATGCTGCTCCTTTTAGTCATTGTGCTATTACCTGATTTCTTCTGCAGTCTAATTTAAGCTCAAGTGTGGAAAAGGTGAGCTGTCTGTTCTTTAGGGAACTAAGATGACATGAATGGAACAAACGAGGAGCTCAGCAACTCCACAAATCAAGGAAACTAGGGGATTTGGAAGTGGTGCTGGTCAGAACAGTTGCCCTATTAATTTTAAGCTCAAGCTAAATGCCTGTGTATGCTGTTTGTCCTGAAATGAGAGAAGGGAGAAATTCTTTCAAAGAACAGCTTCCTTTTAATCTGATCCTCAACATAATTATTTTCAGGTTTCCAGTATGGTTTTATGTTTTTCTTCTTTTTTCAGTGTGTTCTGTTACATATACATTAATTTGGGGCACCACAATATAATGAAGACATAAAGCCATTACAGGCCCATTAAAAGGAGGGCTACGAAGACAGTGAAGGGTCTGGAAGGCAAAGGTATATAAAGAGCAGCTGAGGTCCCTGGGTTGGTTCAGCCCAGAGCAGAGGAGCTGAGGGGAGGCCTGATGGTGGCTGCAGCTCTCACATGAAGTGGAGGGTCAGCGCTGAGCTCTGCTCTGTGTGGCAGTGACAGGGCCCGAGGGAGCGGCATGGAGCTGTGTCAGGGGAAGGGCAGCTGGGGGTCAGGGACATGTTCTGCACCAGAGGCATGGAACAGCTCCACAGGGCACTGGGCACGGCCCTGAGGGCTGAGTTTGAGGAGTGTATGGAAAGCGCCTTTCAACATAGGGTTTGAGTTTTGGGTGGTGCTGTTTGGAGCCAGAGGTTGGATTCAGTTCTTGTAGGGCCCTTCCAACATTGGATAGTCTATGATTCTGTGATTCTAATTACTGCTCCTCTTTTGGGGAGGCTTTTTAATCAAAGAAGCATTAGGTTGAAAAAGACCTCCACCCAAAAGATCATGAAGTCCAACCATCAGCCTATCCTCACCATGCCCGCTAACCACATCCCTCAGTGCCACACCTACAGGGTTCTTGTTCCAATTGCCACTCTTTCTGAGAAGAAATTATTTCTAATATCCAACCCGAACCTCCCTTATGCAACTTGAGACCACTCTGGTGCTATTGCTAGTGATTCGGGAAAAGAGGCCAACCTCTACCACACCACAACTTCCTTTCAGGCAGTTGTAGAGAGCAAAAGGTCTCCACTGAGCCTCCTCTTTGCCAGACTGAAAAATCCTAATTCCATCAACTGCTTTCCATCAGACTTGTGCTCCAGGCCCCTGACCAGCTTCATTGGCCTTCTCTGGACATGCTCCAGGGCCTCAATGTCTTTCTTGTTACAAGGGGGACAAAACTCAACACAGCACTTGAGGTGCTGCCTCAGCAGCGCTGAGTACAGTAGAGGGATGATCACCTTTCTAGTCCTGCTGGGACTACACTGTTCCTGATACGAAATGATGTTTGGTGGCAGTGCTTGCATGAGGGAGGTCAGGCAGACTTAACTATGCATAAGTAAAAACAAAGAGAAGAAGGGTAAATGTGAACCTACTGTTTGAATTATTGAAGTTTCTCCTTCACCCCTCCTTCAAAGAGTATTACGTACACTAGATTTCCAGATTGGAGCTATGAACCTCACACCTACATGCTGCTTCCTGGGATCCTCAAAAGCCTGGCTGCTCTGCTCCATTACCCTTTTGCTCCCTCTCACCCAATATATGTATATTTTTTCCAAATTGCTTGCTTCATGCCTCCTCTGTTTCCTGTCACAGTCTGTCAGTGGTGCTACTCTGCAGTGCAGAGCATTTGCTCCTCACCCCAGATGAGGAGGAAGCTGTACTGAGGGTGCTGGTTCTTGCCTCAGATGAGGAGGGACAGGAGAGGATGATGGTATGGAGCAATACTTCTTGTTCCTAGGAAGGAAGGAAGGTGTGACTCACCCTGAATTTGTCTGAAAAACTCTTTCACCTGTCAATAGCCAGCAATCAAAAAGGAGGTTTCTCAGGTAAGAATTACTTGGAATTACTCATCCAAGCCTTGCCACAACGGCTGGGCACAGTGGGACTGAGAGCTTTGTTCTGTGTAAGCAGTTAATAAAACCCTTGCTATAAACAGGGTGGGCTGGCTGGAGGTACTCCAGGCTGGGAACAGACTGCTGTGAGACATTTGAGGACCTTCACTCTCACAGGTGCATGGGGCAGCACGTGCAAGAGAGAAAGGGCCTGCTACAGCAGCCAGTAAACACTGCATTAACAGCATAACAACATTTACTGTTCTTCACGCCTTTCTTCATTAATTATTAGAATTCAATTAATATGGCTCTGAGAAGAATGTACCCCCAGGAAAAGGAAGTAACTTATGGCCTGCTTTACAACAGTGCCATGTGAATACTTTGCTGCATGAAGTACTGCATTTCTATGGGAGCACTGGCACACTCAGGTGAGCAAACACAACACTTCAGAGGAAACAAGTACTTTTAGTCCAGCCTAAGCACTCTGTGACACCAGCCTGCAGCCACATGAAAGTAAAGCAACATTGTTAATGAAAAAAATGAGGAACTGAAAATGATTCTAACGTGCTATTTTCAACTCAGCATTTCTCTTACTTCTATACAACCTCTGCTCCATGCCGTGTGAATACAGCATAAGAGACCCCGGCCTTACTCCAAAACTCTCATAAATTTCTGTCACTGAGAGCAGGCCCAGGATACGCACCTGATAGCAGAAGGTTAAGAGAGGAAATACCAGGAATTGTGATTATTCCTCAACACTAGTGATTTCTTACAGTCATCTTAAAATATCCCCAAACGACAACAATAGCCCCTGTATAATCCTGTCACATCTGCCTCTGTGTGAGAAGCAGATTCTCCTCTGTTCTTGTTCTCTATATCACAGAGCAGGTTTCTAATTTCATTACTTTTTTTTTTTTTTTCTCCACAGGAAAGCTTGACTAATCTCTACAGGCTGAGTTAACAAGACAACTTTTAGAAGCTGTGATTGTCATTAAAACTGATTTTCACATTGTAAGTCTCTGTAGCATACAAGCTGCCCTGTTTTCTTGCATGCATAAGACCTTATCAGATGTTTGCATTCCTCCTGCATTCTGGTGCAGTTCCTTCCTTTAATGAGCATGCATGCAAAATGACCTCTGTGTTCTCCTCTACAAAACTGTGCACTCTTTCTGCCAACTCTGGAGCTCACATTTTTCTGATAAAAGTTGCAGTTATTTTTCTATGCTGTAACATTTGCAACAAGCCACAGGACTGGCTTTGCAAACAGATTTTCAGTCTCTCATTAGGTTGCCAAGAGTTGGCTCTTGGTGGAAGAAACCTTTGCATGTGACAAATTCAATTTATTTAACAACAGCCTTTGAGAAGAGCTGCCTTCTGAATGCAGAGACTAACTACTACTCAGCCTACCTTTCCCTGTGCACTGCAAATTGTTTAATAATGAGGCAGGTAGAATCTGATTTTATGAAATCGATTACGAATACATTAACAACTGTAACCTAAAATTAGCACCTTTCATGACTACAACTTCCCTCACTTACAAGCTGTTACGGTTCATTCTCTGCCATTGTGGGGACTGAGAAAACTCTGAGCTGTGCATTGCAAAGCTGGCCACGGCACTGGGAAGGCAAAAACAGGACCTACATGATTTTCAAACACTACTCACAGATCCTTTGTTCTCCTCCAGTAGAAGAGATTTTTTAGTGAATGCAAAACTTCACTGGCGTTCCCTGTTTGCAGGTGTTAGTAAAACTGCTGGTTCCACTAACCTGCAATTATGACACTTAAGTGACAAAAAGCACGCAAGATCTCCACTCACAATGAATTTTCACTCTTTTAATGTTGGGGAATGACCCAACCACTCCTCAGGGAACAAGGCTGAAATTATGTTGCATATACTTGAACCTTAATGTCAGTGAACCTTGATTTTCCAATCACTGGAAATTGTCTTAAAACTGAGAGTATTATTAAAGTGGAATTTACTTTTGTTTGGATAGATCTCCTCAAAACAAATGACGTGGACAGAACTAACCAGATGAGGCAGATTTGTGTAAAAACAGCGAACTTTTTACTTCCTAACAAGCTATTTCCTAGTAAAGACAGTTCAGCAGCGGGCTTTATCATAAATCCTGGCAATCCTGACACACTGAGGTTGTGTTAAAAAGTATATTAAAATTCTTGAAAAACCTCTCATCAGTTTTGATGGCCTTTTAATTAAACTATGAATGTGATAAGCAAGAGATTCCCTGCTTTTATTGTCTAGATGTGATCATCAGTGATGGAAGGTCTGTGTAAAATCTGTATGCCGGGAACCCCATGGTATGGAATATGGCAATTTCTTCTGAAAGAAGAAAACATGATGCTGCTGAGAAGAATGCATTTCTCTGTCCTTCTTTCAACAGTTCTACATATGTAAATACGCATAGAACTAGCACAATGCAGCTCTGAGTGTATGAGAGACATAAAAGATTGCCCTTTAGAAATTACAAGGAACTATTACAAAGAACTAACAGCAAATTCTTTAAACAATTAAATACTTTTGATAATAATTACTTTCTTTAAGCAATAACAGAAGGAGGTTCTGAAATCCTGTAACAGAAGTTGGACAAACAGAAAAAGTTTCAGCAAAGTTTATGTGTTATGTTGTAACTCCACTATGCCAAGAACATGAGCTGAATCAGGATGCAGTGCAAACTGAACCAGTCAAAGTCCAAGTAATTTTACTACAGCTGCTAGCAGACAAGACTCTAAAAAGTCTTTCTTTCCTGTCTGTGTGCTAAACACTCGGTAGATTTATCCCCTGGCAGAAGCCATCCAGGATTCTTTTGGCTCAGGCTCCAGATTAGCTCAAATCTTCTCTGCACAGACAAATTCCTTGGGAGACGAAGGGTTTACACAAGTATCACCGAGCCATACAAATATATTGTTGCATTTCAAACCTGTTTCACTGCCAGAAATTGTACTGTGTACAGACTTTCCTCTGGTCTGGGGATTTCCCACAACGTCTATCTCCACGCAGCTCAACTGCTGCATACTCCCCATTACTACATCCAAGAATTCTAGGGATGGTGATTCCTGGAAGATTTAAGGGAGGCAATTATTTCTGCTTGGCAAGCCTTGTGCTAGCTACTACTTGTGTCATGCCTTTTTCAGAGAGCTATATTAATTCAACAGAGTTTGATTAATTGGAGAAAGATCCACACCCATAGAAGAATACCAGGCAATTACAACTTGACTGTCCTCTCAGAAGGGACTGGCACACAGCACTTACTGCTGAGCTCTTTGACCACCAATCTTACCTTTCTATGCTCTCAGTGGAGTTTTGACCTTAGTATCAGGTGCATACCAGCAGACCTACTGGAGGCAAGAGGTACTGCAGCTCCTGAAAGCATGCATCTCAACTATAATCACAAACTACTTCTATAAATACAGAGTATGAAAATAACACGTCTTTTATCTGCCAGGTGTTCCGGCGGCTATTTTTGAGTGGCGCCAAGACCTGATAACATATTTAGCCTATGTGGTAAACGTTCATAAAGTGGTTGTAGTATATACCAAAAATAAATCTTTAGTGGCCTGAGCTGTGCCACCTCCTGCTCCTCTACTCTGTGCTGGTGAGACCTCACCTGGAGTACCATGTCCACATACGGGAATACAGGGGAGACATGGACCCGTTGGAGCACGTCCAGAGGAGGGACACAAAAATGATCCAAGGGATGGAACACTTCTACGAGGACCGGCTGAGAGAGCTGGGGATGTTCGGCCTGGAGAAGGCTCTGGTGAGACCTGAGAGCAGCCTTTCAGTATCTAAAAAGTCACTGCAGGAAAGAAGGAGACAGACTGCTTAGCAGGCTCTGTTGTGACAGGACAAGGGGAAATGATTTCGAGTGAAAAGAGGTGTGATTTTGACTGGATATTAAAAAAAAAATAATACCGTGAGGGTAGTGAAGTACTGGAACAGGTTGTCCAGAGAGGTGACTGATGGATGCCCTGTTCCTGGGGACAGAGAGGGCTGGGCTGGAGAGGCTGTGAGCACCCTGATCTATCTGCAGATGTCTCTGTTCATTGCGGGGGAGTTGGATTAGGAGACTTTTAAGGGTCCCTTCCAATACAAATTATTCTATAATTATGTGATCTTGTTTTGGAGGAGTAGGGTAAGTAAGGATGCTCTTATCTGGAAACCAAAATCAGCAAAGCTGAATCGAGCTAGGGCTCACTGTACATCTAGAGACAAACACAACAGAACCGCTTCCTGCAGGTTCATTTTGCACCAGGGTCCTGCAGAGGCCCACGTGCAGCACTTCTGCTGGCAGAATGCTTTTGCAAGCCCTTGAGCAGCTGAAGGCAGCACAGCCAGCTGTGCACTCACCCCTTATGAGTACCCTAGCGCTTTCACAACTTAGACCGACACCCAAAGCAGCCGTGGGACCCTTCCCTTCCCTCTCCACTCAGGTTCATGCCCACAGCTGCCTCCCCTGCCCGCCTTTCAGCCCTTCCCTGCTGCAGGGGCACACAGACAGGTGACAGCAGCACCGTGAGACGCCGTCTCACAAGATCCCGAGGCTGCTGTCCCTAAATCACGGCTCTGACGGCCGCCCCGCCCGCATTTTGAGTCGAAAGGCTACAGAGGGCCGTGAGTCACGGGCAACTCCTGTCTCCCTCATCCCTAGCTACGGAAGAAGCCACAGCCTTCCTGCCCTGCCCAGCGCGGCCAGGACAGCACAGCCCACAGGCCCGGGAGCGAAACCTGAGGCGGCCCTGCTGGGCTGCCACAGGCAGCACCGCGTCCCCGCCTGGGCGGCGGCTCTCGGGCACTACGTATGGGCACAAGTGCCACTCCTCGGTCACCACCCCTATAACACCCAGGGGCGGCACGGGGCGGGGGAGCGCTGCCGAGGGTACTTTGTCCCGGGAGAGCCGCTGTCGTCAGGCGGGAGGCGGCCAATGAGGGAGCGCGATTAAAATAGCGCGCTATAAGAGCAGCCCGCGCTGCGCGGTGCCGCGGGCAGCTGCCGTGTGACGCCGCGTGGTGGCTGCAAGGGCTGCGTCTGCGCAGCTGTGGGGGTACCCCTTCACCAGGACTGTCATGTCCCTCTGGGAAAGGCTGGGCTGCATCGCCGAGGTGGGAGGAGAATCACATTAAAACAGCCGCTGTGAAATATGTCTGCCCAACGTCAGTGGTCTATGTGAGGACTTCTGTTTTAGTATGTGGTCAGGAAAATGTGAGCAATATGCTGACCTCATGGCTGTAGTCAGACTGCACATGCTGGAAGTGCTGTGCTTCACTCGTGAGATGTGTTCCTCCTTGCTGCAACTTGCTGCTTCTGTGGAAATACCCATAGCACAGCTGCTCTTGATCTGTGCTGTGGGGTTGTGTTGCGTGTCCTCACCTTATTAATCACATACTTTGCACTGCTACTGTTGAATCAGCTAGGTTATCTCTGCTAGGATCACCAGTGGAGTTTGGTGAGATAATAAAGAGCATACAGTTGCTACTTGGGAAAGTCAGTAATGCATCTCACATGCACATAGATATACACACACTTTAACCCGGCTGAATTTTCTAAATATGAGAGTTATTTGTTCTACTGTACATATAGGTACATATTATTCTGTTTTGTATACATATAAAAAGTTTCCACTGGATTTAGGGAGAAGTATTCACTGAAATATTTAATGTGGCAGTAGGGGGGGGGGGGGGGGGAAGAAAGAGGGATCACCAGATGAAATTATGAGGAGACAGGTTCAAAAGAAGATACCTCTTCACAAAATGCACTTAAATCTTGGATCTCGTTGCTAGACGATGTTGGAAATGGGAGAAGTTCAAAAAGTAATTAGCTACAATCATAGAAGAAGAATCCACGCAGAGATGTTCTACACAAACACCTCTGATTCAGATTCAGGACCTCTTTGAGGTGCAGATGTGCATCCTGCGGAAGCATTTTAGGAAGCAGCCTGCCCTGTCCTCCCTTTGTCATTAGGTGGATGCTGTCAGCTGCTGCAGGAGATGGGTCTGGAAATGCTACTCTGCACAAGCATCCCTGTGTTTAACTGTCATTTCACTCAAAAGCGTTTAACAATCTTTAATCAATAATGAACAGCAATTCTGTCGATAAACTTTTATGTTACTTGAATGGTTGTGTCCTTATGTGGCTGTTCTTCCCTGCCTGTTGCTTTGATTGTACACTGGAAATGGATAGAAGGCTGTTTCACTGTTTGTATAACACCATGTAAGCTGAGCGCTGACCTGTGTCTGTGGTTTCTAGCATCTTCGATATGAATGATTGATCTGTATTTCTGAAGATGGCCACAAGCCAAAAAGTTTTCTGCTCATATGAACATCTGAGGTAAGAAACTGTGCACTCCAGTCCTGACTGACTAGAAGAATTATCCAGATACACTACTTGAGAAAACGTTAAATACCAGCTGCCTAAATAGTTACAGATTGCATGAGCCAGATCTGCAATAGCTTGTATTTATTGTCTAGGAGCATGGGGTTGGGCCTTGAGAACCCACTGGTGGTGAAGGCTAAGATCAAGTATGAGACATCAATTTAGCAGAACAGGTGTGGGGGCTTTCTGCAGAAAGAACAGGGTGTCCCTAAGGAGGTGTGGAGGGACTTGGGGGGGTGGAGCGGGCACCCACAGAGGACCACGCGCTGACTGGAAGCACAGAAATTGGATCAGCTGGGCTTGCTCCTCCAGTTTTGCCTTGTAGCAGGGAGATACAGTTGCCGTGGTGCACGATGCAGATAGCTCCTGTTCCAGCCTTGCTGCCAGAGAGAGATGGGTTGATGCACACATTTTCCAGAGTCAGTTGTCCATATTCATGTTTCTTTTCTTTTCTTTCTTTCTTTGTTTCCTTTGTTTGTTTGTTTTTCCTCCAAAGACCTGATTTTTAATGCTCATTGAAGTGCCCTGGGGTCATATAGGGAACAGGAACATCTTCATTGTACTGTATTCAACAGTATTCATGACAGAACTTCTGGAGAAGCTTTAATTCCTTTCCTGCCATGACTGGAGAGCCACTATACACTGTCATGCTGGTTTTGAAAATAATGAAATCCAGTGTATCAGGTGAATGGGATCAGCACCAGAGAACAATCCCTCCCCTAAGCAGGGTTGAAGAAGGAAGGGCACACGACTCTACTGCAGAGTACTTTACATAGGATTTCATACCAGTGGACAGCTGTCTTGGCTCAGAGGCACAGCCTACCACGTACATGAAGATCCAGCTCAGGATGGATGTGGATAACCCAGCAAGAGCCAAATGACAGACCTGTTCTTTTTTCCTATTTGTTTCACCTGCATTTCTGGTTGCTCTGTTGATTTTGTGGAATTTTGAAGAGAGGCTGCATGCATTCATACTGAGAGTCAGCATGTGCTTATAGATGTTGATAATGAGAGCCAGGCCTGCTGCAAGTAGCGCTTGAGAGGGAACAGTTCCATTAAGGATGAACAGTTCTTCAGCTGCTCAAATGTGCAAGTGCACCTGGGACTCAGATGCATATATATAGAGCCTTTCTCCAGGAGTTCACATTGCCTGCATACCATAGTCATCTTCAGTACTTCCCACTAACTTTTAACAGACCTCAGATTGTCAATAGATGTCCAAAGTCATGAGTACCATGGGAAGAGGGGAGAGATTAGAGGTACTGGCAGTGTGTCCCTGGTTTTGAGGGGTTTTCACATAATGTGTTACTGTGGCACCGTGTGTTTTTTCTTATGTAAGCACTGTGTGTTTTTTCTTACGTATTCTTTGTTTGCCAGTCCCTAAGTTTTTCTGTCTTAAAAGTTGTTTGTTATTATCTCTGTTATTATCACAGAATCATAGAATCATTAAGAATGGAAAAGGCCTCTAAGATCATCTTGCCAAACCCAGCCCCACCGTGCCCACTAAATCATGTCCCTTGGTGCCACACCTGCACATTTCTTGAATACCTCCAGGGACAGTGACTCCACTATCTCCCTGGGCAGCATGTGCTAGCGAAAATAGTTTTTTTCCTAAGATCCAACTCAAATGTGATGAATCAAACATTTCCCTTATCATAGAATCATAGAATTGTTTGAGTTGGAAGGAACCCTTAAAGGTTGCCTAGTCCTACTCCAGTGCAGTGAACAGGGATACCTGCAGTTAGATCAGGGTGCTCAGAGCCCCATCCAACCTGACTTTGAATGCCAGGGATGGGGCATCCACCACCTCTCTGGGCAGCCTGTTCCACTGCTTCACCGCCCTTATTGTATATTGTATATTAGATTTAGATTGGTACTCTTGTGGGACTCTTCATAGGCACCTGTGAGGTCTGCAGTATAAACACCTTGAGGGAAATCCTAAAGTTTGTGGGTTTGCTTTGCTGCAACAGTAAAATATACCTTAGAATACATGTAGGAAGTTTGAAAACCACAAGTAGAAAATTTGTCGTTGTTGTCACGCTCCTCACACTGCCTGCAGCATAGTTATTAAATTTGTCCACTTTTGAATTGATTTGCTACTTGTTATTTCAATCCATCTTGTGTGTTTTCACAGCTAATGAATACCCTTACCTGGATTGCATTGGAAGGTTGTGAGGGGCAACAGTGCCCCTGAGGGGAAACCAAATCGTAATATAATTATTATAATTGTAACTGTGATATTTTTTATTATATGTTACCCAGAGAAAAAAGGAGCAAGAACTGCTCCCGTGTAAATTCTGATCCTGTTGCTAACTTTGAGTTAAAAAATTCCCATTTAGCCAGGCTGAGAGCAAAGCACAATAATGTTCAGCTGTTGGACATTGACAAAAGAACATAGATTGCACCATACTTCAGGGCTAGAAGAATTAGTTCCCCTATTCTATTACATTCTGCAACGTCACGGTAGGGTAATTTTTGTAGTGTAGTATTATCTTCATGCAACATTTTTTTAAGCTTTAAACTACAAATATGATTTACAGATTCCACTCTATTCATTCTAATGAAGGAAAAATGACTCTCTCAGACAAATGATGAAGCAGAAAAAATAATTGAATGTAAGTTTTCACGTAACTTTCCAAAAGTTCACTGCATTCAGATAACAGCTGATGGAGGGGAAAATTACAAGCAGCATTGGATGGAGCACTTCAGGTTGGCCATAGAGACTCCCGACAATTATATGCCATAAACAAACTCTTCACATTCTTCTTCCAAAACAGAAAAATGTCGTTGTTATGAAATCAGGAGCATACTTTTCTAGGTATGACTAATCTAACTTACTTTTGTATAGTTGCACATAGTTCACATTACTTCAGGTAAGTGAGGATATCAGATATGAGGCATGTGCTTGGAATTTCTCTCGAACACAGACTTGACCTTTCATAAACCAATATTTTTTAATCATTGCAGTGGATGCAATTCATTATTTTTTCTTACAGCTATTTAAGAACACAAATGATTTCACTGACAATTTAAACACAACATTCTCTGAACATTCTCTGAATTTTCCAGCTGATAAAGCACAAAGAAGAGGCAGAAAATCTTCTAAGTGAATTTCCCTTTGCACAACTTCCAAAACAAATATTCAAGTCAGCATTTTGTTGAATCTTTTCACAAATATCTATAGCAGTCCTTCTAGTGATGCTAAGTCTCTTGTAAAGATACGATAAGGAACCTATTCACTGGTGAGTTATCCATAAAACTGACATATATTACTCCACTGCAGAAGCTAAAACATATACAGGTATAACAAACCACACCTTAATGTCCTTTCCATTTTTAACCAACTGATGTCAACCATGATGAGACTGATTTACATGAAGTCATGGCAGTCTTCACCATTGTGGAAATAAAACCATTGTGAAATCTCTGTCTTATTGACTTCAGTATCTAAAACAGAGTTTCATTGCCAGTCGTCATTCTCGGTTGTGTGTGTCATCAAATGCTAACAAAGGCATAGGGAGCATGGACTGGGCGCTCCTGTGGTGAGCGTATCCATGGACTGAGTGCATGGACTGTTTTCTTTTCAGACAGATGACATGTATTTGGATGCATTCAGGAATGGGTAACAAATGAAAAAGTAAATAAATAAACAAAATAGCACAGTATTTTGATTTACTGCAGCTTACAAAACAGAGGAATTTACGGAGCAATATGCCATCTTTCGAAGTGTCCATGACCCACTAGACTAGTTTTGATCTCAAATAATCTGAATGTAGATGCTTAGTTTAACACAATTACATATGCTTTGCTTCAGTCATGTCATAAACTCTTCTTAGAATCTTATATATAGAAGTATTGAAGGCAGGGTATGCTTTGAAGCCACAAGCATGAGTGATTCAGAGAAAAATCTGAACATCCTTTCTTAAGAGTGTGAGTCAGGTGCTTATCTCCACAGTGTCATTCCTGATGTCTGTCTTAAACTTGAGTCTGGCCTGTGGGGTTAGCAGATATCTTCTCTGTACTGCAGAGAGGATGTAAGACAAGGCAGCCTGGACAAGGTGGGTCTGGTTCCACCAGTGCAGGTAGCAAGGAAATGGTGTCGCTGCAATGGAGCAGCAATGCACTTTTTAAAAGATGGAATGCCCCACTTGAAAAGCTGGTCTAGGAACAATCAGGAATGCTGACGAAGTCTGACCCTTCTGCCTGCCCATAGCTGACCCTCTGTTCCTGGGGTAGCAGCGAGGGTGGCTGTTGGTGTTCCCTCTGTGCCAACAGCATCAAGCCCTGTGAAGATCTCTGTAGGACAAACCTTTATCACTACAAACACTTTGTTTGAAATTGGGAGAAAAGTTTTTGTTACCCTGTATTTTTTACTGTTGATTTTGACCTGAAGCTAGGGACGGTACATGTGTTGATACGTCGCCAGGATGCATCAATAAGCCAGATGCTGGTTTCCTCGTCACTCCCACGGCCGTATATTTATGGAAGCCTGCACCCTAAGCCTATCTCAGTCCAACCGAGCAGATTCTGGCAAAATGTTACACAACTCAAACTGCATGATAAGCAGGAACAATGCTAGAAAAGGCTTTATGCTAAATAAGCTGCACATGACAAGCACAAAATTAATGGCTACAACGTCAACCACGCGTGGCCGGGTTGCATGCTGTGGACAAAGGGTGGGTGTGCGAGCCTGCCTCTGAGCGACAAGATTTGAACCGCCGATAAACTGGCTTTGCCTTAGTGTCGTCGGTGACATCTAGCGGTTATAGACAGTAAATTCAGCTTAAATCTTAAAAGTCGGTGTGCGAATTTAAACGTGTAATCCCAATTGAGGAATGTTACAAAGCTGGAACTCCCCAAGTGTATCTTTTTCTGACAAAAAATAAAATAAAACAATGACCTTGCACCAGGAACAAGGACAAGCCTGTGTGCAGCATGATCTTTTGTTTGGTGGTGGGCAGCAGTGGAACCAGGGAAGCCATCAAAAGTATTTTCTGTGTTTGAAAAGCAGTTGATGAACTTCTTTACTTTTTATTATTGTTATCTATGTGCAGTCTTTGTAAGTTCTCCAGGCCTTATAGCCCTTCCAAATCAATGAAGATGGTAACAATTCAACTCCCAGCCTGAAGTCATAGAATTGAACAGCAGAGGGGCTTGGGTTGGAAGGAACCTCAAAGATATCTAATTCGAACCCTCTGCCATGGGAAGGGCTGCCAGACACTCAACCAGACTGCTGAGGAACCCATCAAGGCTGGCCTTGAACACCTCCAGGGATGGGGCATCCACAACTTCTCTGCTAATAAATATGACAATTTAAATGGGCTATGAGTGAAGGTAAAGGGGATTAATACGGAAAATATGAAAGAGAAAGGTGCCGTAAGACACTTTGCAAGAGCCAGAAAGAAATCTCTCAGGAGTCACTGGGTGTCTTATCTCCTGCCTCTTTTACTGAGATTCCCCACCTTTATGGTTTTAGCAGCAGACATTACAGGTGACCCTTGAAAATGATTCCTCAGATGACTTTTTACTTTGTAGACTTCTGAAACCAGGGTCTGAACCTTTAAATTTCACCTCACCTTGAAGAATAAACAGTTCTTGGAGGAGCTAACTTTGATAAGGCAAGTGCAAAAATGGGTGCTGATAGTATATCCACCAACAAGCCACACTGAAAACATGTCTTGTGTTTCATAGCCTGTTCCTCCCGGAAGGCCATGCAAAACAGAGACCTCTGAATCTGATAGGTTTGGAGAATGATTCTCTGTTTCTATCTATGCTAGAAATGGGCTTATTACTCCATCTATAACAGAATGGGCCAGAGGCAGAAGTTTGATTTATGGAATAAATTTTCTTCAGTGTATATTACCATTTTGAACTTCTGGAAAGTGTTCTCACTCAGATCGGACAGGCTTCACTTGATAAATGCCCATAATGACCTTGCAGGGCGTTGGTGGTTCTAAACCCATGCTCAGTACACAATACTGATGCTCACTTGTGGTCAGATTGTTCTCAGGGCCAGCAGGCATTGTATTTACAATGTGAGGAGCCAGCAGTTGAGGTCACCCACCAGAGTACTCACTGAGATTGGGCTTCATGGCCTTACTACAGCACCTGCTGTGTATTTCCGTGCTGCATCTCAGACTTGTCTTGAGCCATTTCAAAAAGCTGAATTGCTTCGGCCTATCTTTGCAAAGATTGGAGGAAAAATACACTTTCAGTCACCTTTTCAGATATCCTGGCAGATAACTCTCATCCCCTCCTTGCTATGCAGGCAGAATTTGGCATTCTTGCTTTGCGCTACCTTTGTGGATGTGTCAGGGACAGTCAGGCTGGGTGCTAGGAAAAGATTCTTCAGCAGAGGGCGGTGGTCATGGCCCCAAGCTGACAGAGTTCAAGGAGCCTTTGGACAGCTCTCTCAGACATAGGGTTTGAATTTTGGGTGGTGCTGTGTGTACCCAGGGGTTGGACTCAATGATTATTGTGGGTCTCTTCCAACAAGGAATGCTCTGTGTTTCTGTTCTATGATTTTGAGGTACTTCAGATGAGAAATTGGTGGAACAGTGTGCAGGGGTAGGCAGGAGGCTGGACCTCTGATCTGTGTTTTGTGGTTCTCATGGAAACCTGTAATTTTCAGAAGGAAAACAACAACAACAACAACAACTGGCAGAACCAAACTGCTGAAAACCAGAAGTTATTATCTGGACCAGATCTTCTAAGATATTTATATCCCATTTGGGCTCCAAAAATATCTGGGAAATGTTTCAGAAGAGCTCAAGTGCTGGCTGCTCTGAGAACATGCCTGTGGGTACTGTTCCCAAGGAACTCCTGCCCCATGGCTCTCTGGAAATTATGGGATACTCCTTTCTTGATGGTGCTCCACATCTGAAATTGGATACACAGGCAAGACTCAGATTGCATGTTATGCACTCTGTACAAATCCAAATGAAACACAAAGCAGTCACCTGAAAAAAAAAAACAAAACGCGCCCTGTGCCTTGAAAAATGCAGGCTGCTGAGGACTCATTGCCAAACTCGAGGCAGGGAGCTGTTTTGTTCTGTTTGTACTACATTACACCCATTTATCCTGCAGTCTCAGCACTGTAGCCCAGTCTTTCATCTCCCCACACTTCTGGCTGCTTCCCAGAAACAGAGCTGCCAGATCTGACACCACCCCCATGTACAGAATTGACACCTTCTCTTGGAAAGCTGGAGGGAGCACTCAGCAAACATTCAGCTGATAACATTACGTTATGCACTTGTAGCAATATTTGCAGACAGATCTGGCTGCTGGGTCCCCTTGCAATATGAGGTAGCTCAAAGTCCTGTCACCTTTCTGCACTGGATTTTGGAATTAACCTACAAATGCACCAGTACATCGTGGTGTGCTGAGCTCTGCCAGGGCTGTTTAATAGAGTGCTTGATAGAGGCAAGTCCTGTTTCCCTCTGGGGAATGATATAAACTCCAGACTTGGGAATAAAACCCCAGGGAGACCCTCAGTAACACCTGAATGACTCAATGCATTTAAACCCAGATGGTTTCACCACTGCTGCACTCTGCTGGCCATCAACACTGAAGGCATCGTTTCTCTGAGGCACATGGGTTTTATATGTCCCAGTGCAAAAACCCTGTGCTCTACCTTGCTAAATCTCTTCCTAAGCAGAGACTGCTGGGCTGCACAGCACACATGCTGGCACACATTAAGGCTTATTCACTGCAGAGTGCCTGCCAAGGGACCAACTGAGCACACTTCCCAGCCCACTGATACAACCCACAGAACCACAGACAGCACACAAAACAGAGGGTGCACACACGTGCACATGCACGCCCTCACCCCATGGTGGCTGTCGAACTGAAGTGCTGCAGGGGGACCCAGAAAGCCCAGCCATATGACAGGGAAAAGCAGGGAGAGCACACGGCATTCCAGCTCAGAGGACACCACTATAGTTTAGTTTGCCAAACTGAAATGTTTATGGTTGCAGGATGTAAATAATTGATTTTCTAGCTCCTGAGCTTTTGTGATTGGAGTTGTTCTTATGCTTGCTAAAGCTGCCACAATAGGCAGCACTATTATGTGCTGTGCTCTGGGTTGGGTTTGGCAGCACTCTCCTGTGTGTGCACATGCTCACTGTGCTGGGCTGCCCAGGGTGCAGTTACCTCTCTTCCTAGCAGTCTGTGTGGTGGTGTGATTTGCAGCTGACACTGTGTCGATAACACACTGATGTTCTGGCTGCTGCTTAACAGTGCTCCTACAGCATCAAGGCTTTCTTTCTTTCCCTTCTCTTCCTTTCTCCCCAGATTAGGCAGGCTGGGCTGGCTGCACAGGAGGTTGGGAGGGGACGCAGCTGACTGCAGCTGACTGAAGGGATATTCCCTACCATACAGTGCTGTGCTCAGCAATAAAATCTCAGGACAAGAAGGAGGAAGGGGGACGTTCATGGTTACAGCACTTGTCTTCCCATGCTTCCCAGAGAAAGGTTGAACATCTTCCTGATGATGAGAAACAGTGAATGAGTTCCACTTTTTGTTTTGCTCTGTGCACAGTGTTTGCTTTCTTACTGAATTGTCTTTAGCTGAATATCAGCAACACATTTCCCCCTAGGAACACACATGCCCTTCACTGCTTAGGTGGCCCACAGGTGCCATCAGGGACAGCTGAGGGGAGCTGTCAGCATGAGGAATGGCAGCAGAGCCTGGGGCTCAGCTTGTACAAGACATGGCAGATGGAGTGCAAAAGCAAAGGGCTGGCTGGCAGCAGGCGTTTTGGGAAGGGGCCCTCACGTGAGCTTGTCTCCCGATTTACTGGGCTGTGCTCCAGGCTACATTCTCACTTCTTTTTTTCTTATGTATCTGCAAGCGAAAGCTTGCATAAGTGTCTAGCTTCTCAGTCTGGTATGAATGTCAGATTACTGTTCTTTATTATCTAGATTGGTGACTACCTGTTTTAATTAGGCTCCATTTTACGTGGCTGTAAATTGATGATCCTTATGAGTGCCTTCCAACTTGAGATGTTCCATGATTCTATGATTCTATGCTGATATGTACAAGGCTTTGGACAGAACAAAGCATGCTTTGTTCTCAGCATTAGCAGCAAAAGAAGCTCAAATTGCAAAAAATAAGACAAGTGCGCTTGCAATCCTGCTTTTCATCTTCTTCCTTTCAGTGCAGTCTTCAGTTGCCACCTTCTGAAATTCTCAGGTATTTTACATGCCGATGGCTCTGGCTAAGACACTGTGTGAGCTTAAAAAAAAAAAAAGCCTTCTTTTTGCAGTGATCAGGAAAACATTTGTGGTGTAAACATCAGTGGACAGAAAGTAATGGTCTGTCTCTCCTCTGAAGGTCTGAAGACACAATTTAATCTGTCAGACTTGAGCTCATATCAAATAATGAGCAAATACATAGGTGTAGTAATAAATCACTCCTGATCATGTTGTCTGGGAGCATATTGCAGCTTCCCCAAGAGCTGGCCTCCATCCTTGCCCCAGAGGCTCAGTAGAGCCCTCGCTGGCATTGTGTTGCTGATGCCAAAGCTCACGGGGCTTCCCCACTGAATTTGCTGCCAGAGGGTGTCAGGGAGCAAACCCAGCACTTTGGAAATCAGTTTTGTTTATATATTAAACAGTAGATGCTCTTGGTAATGAAACTGATAACGTGCAAGCGGAAAAACAGAGAGTCCCTAGGAGTTCTTGGTTCACACAAGAGGCAGAAGGAAAGGGGGTGATACTGGCAGAGCTGGGGGACTGATTCGCTACTTGTGATCAGGCATGGGCAGAGCCACAGTGATTAGAAGCCATCTTTTAACATCAGCCTGTCCTTTATAGGATCTGAGTTTTTCCAAACAGTGTTCTATTTTGCTGACTCTTATTTAATCACTGCAAACAGTCAGGAGCACAATAATTAATCTCTTCCCCTTCGCAAGGTCACACTGGAGCTTATTTCACCAGCCTAGCACCAGTTTCTCCACATTTAAGTGCCATCATCTGGACTGCAAGGGGCAGCATCCCATCTGGAGGCAATTCATCATTGCCTGCAACAAATCCTTCAGCATTATCTCCAGCTGCCACTCCTCACAGCCAAGGGAGAGGAGGTTGTTTGTGAAACATGGTCTGTGAAATGCTACAGCGAGCCTGGTGAGTGCCGGGGGAGCATAGAGCTGCAGCAGGTGCTGTGGGAAGAGGAACACTGGTGCTTGCTGATTTGTTGTTGGTTGTTGGCTTTGCCTTTATCCCTGTTAGGGAGAGGTTTAGCATTGCTACACAAAGAATGTTTAATGCAAGCACACGCTGTGAGCTCCGCCAAAGCCTTGTCCCTGGTGGGGTCCCAGCTGCAGTGGACTACATTGCATCCTCTGGGAGGCCAGGAGGGCTCCGGCACTGCACAGCCCGACCCAGCCAGCAGTGGGGAACAAAGGAAGAATTGCATTCTTTACACCAGAACACAAAGTTTTATCACAATGTCGTTGTCAGCTATGACACATAGACTCTCTTCTACAAAAAAAATGAGATCAGTGACAGTGGCTCTCTGCAGGAGCCGTGTACAAGAGGATGCATGTATCATAAGTAGAGCTTCAGAGTGTCCAGATGTAAAGGCTGGAAGTGTATTTTACATACCTACTGAGCTGGCTTTGGGAAACGCTGGCAGAAAGTGGCCATTGTTCAGTAAGAAGGAGCTTACTGAAAAAATAAAGAAGTTGATAAATAAATATTTATTAACTTATTAATATTAATAATGTGTTTATTTTTATCAGGTACCTTGCAGTAGCATGGGAATGCAGTGTCCCAAGACTGATCTGGCTGTCCTCCGACATAATCCTAAGAGTCTTGAAGAGGGAATGGCTGCCCCAGCCCTGTGCATGTATCCATGCTCTGTCTGCCTCAGACCTGTGGGTCTTCCCATGCAAGGCCTGGTTTGTGCTGTGTGGCAGAAACAGGGAAGACGGCATTTGTAGAGTACAAAGTTCAATGAAGAGCTGCATCCCAAGGTAATTTATTGCCTTAGAAAGTGGAAGTGTGAGGAGGAGTATGGGGAAGAGTATGGAGCGGATCATGAGGAGGAGATAAAGCAGATAAGATCTGTTTAGTGCTGCTCTATTATAAATTTAGAGTAACTACATTGACTCCAGCAATGTTAGCAGCACAACAGAGCTGTGGAAAAGGTTTAATACAGACCAGCTTGAGGCAAATTCCAGCCTGATTTATTTCATATGAGCCATGGGATATGGGAATCTGCAGATGCCATCCATCAGGAAAGCACTCACCAAGGGGTGCCCAACAGTACTGGTGGCACAAGCCGCAGAAATGGCCAGGGCATGGGCCACTGACAAACCAGAGCTGCCCCTTCCCAAGTCTCTCTCAGCTGCTCATCCACCTGTGCATGTTGTGGCTGAGAGGAAGGTCTGTGGGAATTCTGGTCCTGCTCTACCTGCAAAACCTGGTGCGGGGAAGGCAGCTTCACTTCACTCCTGGAGAACCCTGGCTCTTCTCCCTGCCCCTGCCTCCAGCTTTCCCATCCACCCTTCTGCCTCCTGCTTTTGTCCTTCCTTGCCGGGTTTCAGCAGGCACAGCACACCACATCAACCATGCAAAGGGCTGCTTCCCCACAAGGGATTCATGTTTTCAAGAGGAGAAGGAAGTGGGTTTGCTATTTCCACGACAATTCTCTTATGTTGTGACAGAAGGAGGTAAGGAGTCTTAAATTAGTCCTAAAGAATTTTGAATGCGGGTTTGTAAATTTGGGGGCATTTCTGAAAGTTCTGAAGAAATGAAGGTCTGATATTTTAGGAGCTGGTTTAGTTTCCAGATCTTGCTGCCCACTGTCTGATGAAAAGTCTGTCTGACCTAAAGTCTCTGCAGATAGCAAAGGTTTTCCCCTGCATCTCTGTGAGCAACGTAGCACCCTGAAATGCCCCAGCCCTGTGCATGTGTCCACGCTCTGTCTGCCTCAGACCTGTGGGTCTTCCCATGCAAGGCCTGGTTTGTGCTGTGTGGCAGAAACAGGGAAGACAGCATTTGTAGAGTACGAAGTTCAATGAAGAGCTGCATCCCAAGGTAATTTATTGCCTTAGAAAGTGGAAGTGTGAGGAGGAGTATGGGGAAGCGTATGGAGTGGATCATGAGGAGGAGATAAAGCAGATAAGATCTGTTTAGTGCTGCTCTATTATAAATTTAGAGTAACTACACTGACTCCAGCGATGTCAGCAGCACAACAGAGTTGTGGAAAAGAGGTTTAATATAGACCAGCTTGAGGCAAATTCCAGCTTCATTTATTTCATATGAGCCATGGGATATGGGAATCTGCAGATGCCATCCGTCAGGAAAGCACTCACCAAGGGGTGCCAAGGGGTCTCTGCAGATGGCAAAGGCTTTTCCCTGCATCTCTGTGAGCGACACAGCACCCTGAAAGGCTTTCCAGATGAGTAAAAACAGGTGACATATTCATGTCTTTAAACTGTTTTGTTACATAGTCCCCACCATTAACCATTCTTCTTTTTGCCAGTGATGGTCAAGAGCCTGCGTGCCGTGCTTACAAAAAACTGCACCAGTGAAAGTGATCACTGTTGGTATCACCACTGCTGAAATGTACCACCCACTGCCTCACTGTGCACACATTCACTGTTTGCTTTCCACAGACATTCACTAAGCCCTGATGAATGTCAGTGGGTGCCATTTTTTCTGCATGGACGAATTAAATTCCACTCCTTTGCTTCATACACACTTCCATTCCATGTGGCATTGTGTCAGACTGCCCCTTGGCTGCCATCTGAAACATGGCAACGAAATGTAATGGAATATTGGTGGGAAGGGTTAACCTCTACCACCGTATCACCAACATCTGCCTCTGACACTGTGGGCTAACATAATAAAACAGAAGGTATTACTTTTGGAACTGACCATATAAAACATAATTAATGTATATAAGTAGCAAAACTCATTTTAATTTTCACTTTTTTTTAATTCAACCATTAAAAAATAGAGTAGCAGAAACATAAAACTAGTGGGATGTGACCTTGTTTTTGTGAAACTAATGCACCAGTGTCTGGTTTGATGGAAGTAGTTGCAATTCTCAGTGAGCTCTCAAGGTGCTCACTTGAGATTTTTGGTGTTTTATCCTTGAAAACAACTGTTCACAAATGTATGTGCTGTCAAAAATGAGTGCCATGAATAAGGGGTGAATAAGGGAGATTTTTCTCTGGTAGGATAGCAAGTAAAGAGACATGATGAAATTTTTGAATTGAGTCTCTGATTGCAGCTCTATACATTCCACTTGAAAATTTGCAGGTAGTGTATTTATGCTGACTGAAAATGGAGTCACAAATATACCAAAAATGTGTTGATTTTTTTGTCACTCTTGAAATCTATTCTCAAACAGAAAGCATGGCTACGTATTTGTTTGCTGTTTACAGGACTGCATTTAACCAGTGTATCAGAATCCATATAATTATTTGCCAGAGTGCTGCACTTCTCCTTTCCCATGTCCCAATTTCAGCCCAGGCAGTGCCAATCACACAGCGATGTTTAGCTGTTGTGAGTGATGGTTGCTCTGAGCCAGGTCTCACTCCCTCTCCTATTTGGATTGAGAGGAGTAACACCAGGTCTGGTACTTCCACTGGTGCCAAATTGCATGCATGCTTGTACCTATATAACTTGAAACATATTGCTCATTTAATCTTTGCGGTCTGTACTTGATAGATGAAACTGTGACAATGCCTGAATGGAAGAAATAATAGCAATAGCAATGAGTTGTTCTGCAGTGGTTCAGGGGCAGAAACAAATCTGCTCTTCCTAATGTCAAAGTCTCTCTGGTGACCATCACCTACCCTTTGTTGAGCATCTAACTTCAGAAATGCTTCTGGTAATAATGAGTCAGTATTTATCAGAGAAAAACCTTCTGCTCTGATAAGAGAAACACATACATAATACACAGTTTCAATGACTGTGTTCAGTTCTTTGATTTCTGATTGTGTATTTCAAGGTAGTTGTCAAAACCAGGCAGCAAAAGACACTATGGTAGCACCAACAAAGGATCACCCTCTGCGTTCAGAAGCCAGCCCTGCAGGCACAAAGTGGTGTCACTCATGCGAGGCTGCATGGCCCCCAGGTATAATGCAGGGCTGAGGACACCAGCACAAACCAGTGCTATCCCTCCTCAGAGACAGAAGCACCACAGCTGCCTGCCTCTGACCCTAGCTGGAAGGGCTCTTCTCACATGTCCCTGCCGTGCTGCTGCAGTGTGTCTCCTCTGTGAGGCTGCAAGGCCCAGAGAGCAGCCCTGTGGGCACCAAGAGCAGGACTTGTGTCTGTCTGCCAGAGTGCTGCTAACAGCTGGTTCAAGGGAGAGGTGAAAGCTGCTGAAGTTCTGATGAACTTGGGACAAAGTTTGATGAAAAACAGATGGAACTTTTAGTCATTCTTTTATTTTGCTCAGCAAAAGGGGCCCAACATTTGGAAATGTCTGTGAACATAACGCCCTGTTCTTCAGCCATCTCAAAAACCACTGAGAATGTGACTTAATAACCTTGCCCGCTCCAAGGCAGGGGCCTGTCCTTCATCAGCCTTATGTCAGCCTTGGCAACCTAATGGCCACCTCTTGCCTTTGATGTTCCTCTGCTGTGCCAGTTCTCAAAATAGCCTCCTTTCCTGGCACTTGTGCTTGGTGTACAAGCACGCCTTGTCCTCCTTCCATACATACTTTGTAGCAGAACCTCCTTTACATGTTCAAAAACCTTTGCTGGATGCTGGAGACCAATAATGTGTTCATTCTTGTTTTCAGACCCTCAGGACCTATCATGAGTTAGGAGAAGAGGCCATTACCACTTGTACCATTACAAGAGGTAATGGCCTCAAATTGCTCCAGAGGAGGTTCATATTAGATATTAGGAAAAATTTCTTCTCCGAAAGTGTGCTGAGGCAGTGGCACAGGCTGCCCTGGGAGGTGGTGAAATCACCATCCCTGGAGGTGCTCAAGAACTGCATGGATGTGGCACTGAGGGATGTGGTCAGTGGGCAAGGTGGGGATGGGCTGGTGGTTGGGCTAAACAATCTCAGTGACCTTTTTCAACCATAATGATTTTGTGATTCTTTGCTGCCTCACTGCAATACACTGCCCTCTATTCCATCCCTGACAACCCCAGCACACTGCTGACAGGGCTGGCCACTGTTACAAGAGGCTCTGTGCAAGTGAAGAAGGCTTGCAGGGGCAAGGCAGGAAGGGCAGCGCTTCCCAGGGTTCCTGCCTAGCAAAAGTTTGAGCTCTTCATCATTGCTTGCTTGGGGATGTTGTGCGCTGATCTGTATGAGCACTTGCAGTAAATCATTCTTCAGTTATTCCTGTTTTTGGAGTGAGCACGTTTTCTTCATTAATTTCTTGATGTGAAGGTCAGGAGCTGTCAACAAGCTGTGAGAAAGGCTGGTTTTAACACATTTTCCTTTTGCTGGAAACATTCCTGCTTGAAGCCTGCACAGCTGCCCTGCTTTGACACCTCCTGCTCTGCCATACAGCTCCATCTTGGTGCCCACCCAGAGACATGCGTCAGCAAAAGAGGGACAGGTGCAGCTCAGACACTGAATAAGTGCATGGGAGACACTTCTCTGTTTCCTTTGATACTGTAATTGACTATGGGATATGAGTCAAAAATATCTCATCTCTCCTCCTAAACCATGCAAACTTGAGGAGCAGAGCATAGGAGCTACCTGACCTTGCATGGAAACGGGGCTGGTGAAGTCTCTGAAGGAAGCAAAACAGAACCTCAAGTGCTTCCCTGGCAGCAGCTCCACAGTGCACATGGCCAGAAAGGCCGCAGATCCAGTCATCTCACAAAAGGAAGTATTACTGCCACTGAACACACTTGGGGCTGTGAATACATCAGACCTCTGAGGTGCACGAGACACTTGAGTGAAAGTTAGGTTAAACACAGTTTCCTCTGTGCTGCAAACAGTCTCTCTCTGAGACCTCTCAGCCCCATGGCTGAACCATCAGTGGCTTAACCATGACGTGATGCAACGCAGGATGCCCACAGGCCTTAAGGAAAGAACTTTCTGCTTTTCTGTGATCAGCACGAAGCCTTCCTCATGCTAGACTCCTTAAATGAAAAATGTACTCCAGAAAAAGCTGCCTCTGTGCCATAATGTCCTGTCAGTACTGAAGTGCTGTGGTCCTTGAGCTGTGCTCCAGAAGCTGCCTGCACTACAGCCTTCATGAGCACTCATAGAAAGGTCTCTACTACTCTTACTGACAGAAAACTGTCACAACTCAGGGAACAGTCCACCTGCATAAAACAGTCACCTTTCACAATTCAGAGCAATTGCAGTTAAGAAAGTGGGATATCCCCTGAGCTTTTCTGCATCTAGAAAGCCATACCAGTACAAGAGAATACTTGCAGAGCGTTATACTTCATAACCACTTGTGAGATAGGAGGAATTTCGAGACAAAGCAAAAGCCTTTATGATCCAATTGCCATACCCATGGACTATCCAGTCCTTAGGGTTCCTGGTTGGAATGATGATTTCCCCAGAGGTTCACAAGCTACTTGACAGGGAAAATACAGATAACTGTATTTATGAACCACAAGTCGTTTCCAGAAAATGAGTGAGTTTGTTCACCTTGTAAATTCAGCTGCCTGGGGACCACTTTCCCTCAGCTCTTAAGCCAATTTCTGTCTGCAGCAGCATGTAGGACATACTCTAATCATCTCGCGTAGATCCAGACTTTGAAAAGTGGGTTCTTGGGACAAATTCACTGCAGGGTCTGGTTTCTGGACCTACTGAGCTATTATCACAGCAGCATTTGGAAGGGGTAGCATGAGCACACTCTAATGCTCATGTTCTGGTAATTAACCAGGATGCAGCCACAAATCCCTGGGATTTATCAGTAACAAACCACAAGAAATATGTAGGGGAAAGCTTTTGTGTTAAAGCACATATTCTCCATAGCAGACTGAGACTCTGAAGGAAGTTATTTTTAGGATGTTCTCTAGAGGACATTTAATCACCTTGGGTGTTTGTTTTATATCAGGCCTCTTGTGTACCTTGTGAGTTTGCGTGTTGCACTTTAGGTGGTAACTTCATTACTCACTCACGGCATTAAACAAGGTGCCTCCTTTTCAGACTGTTATGGGAACAGGATCCCCTCCCCAGAGGGCTAGCACTGGGAGACTTACGAGGTGTAGTCCTGCAGATCAGTGGGCCCAGACTAACTCTTTCTGTGATTTCAAATGCGGTTAGAGAAGGTGAGAGGAGGTGAGGAGAGAGGGTGCCACAGAAATGGGCTTTCAGGAGAGTGAGGCAGGCCTGATTCATGGCTTTTTTTGGTGCGATTTTTGGGAAAGACATGAAATAACTGCTGTCTTGATTTCCAGCCTGATAGCTAAGCTGGCTCTGTGTTTCCTTACAGAGGCAAGCATCCATTTGTGAGGTCTTCACGCTGGTAGAAGGCAGCATGGGGGCTTTTGTGCTCTGCTGCATTGGCTCCTTCCCCTACCCAGGCAATCAGGTCTAAGCAGGGATGCACAACAATTGCTGAACATCCCTGCCGAGATTCTGGATCCCATCCCAGCACTGAAGATGCTGTCATCATTCAACCGCATTTAGTCGCCTTTTGTTGTTAGCTTGTTTTTTGGTGGTGTGACAGACATGCTCTGCCAAGCTGAGAAAGCTCAGGGACAAAACTGCACAGATATGGAGGGGGTGAGTCATGGGGAGCTAGGGGCTGACAGCAGAGACCCTTGTGTGTGAGGCTGCGATTATGTGAGGTGGGAGGTGTGTTGCTGGCTGCAGGACTTGAAGTGGGCAGGCGTGGATGACTCAAATTAAGGTTGCTGTGAATCAAGAGCTCTGAAGATGAAATCAGGAGGTTGCTGGTAATATGGGGGACTTTTATGGGTCAGCTTGAAGGCTCAATTTCCTTTCTATACCCTCCTCCTACTCATTCTATAGAACCACACTGCTTCTTCCCCTCAGTTTATCTTCTCATTCCCTCTAAGAGTCTCCTGCCATGTTTCATCCTTTCTGTGCTCATTCTAGCTAAATGTTTTAATCTCCTTATGAAGAGAGTGATATGAATTCTCTTTCATAAACAGACTGATGGGAAAATAATGAGTGAAAAAAAATACTGCTACTACTACTAGCACTAGCTGTATGGAAACATGGTGGGCAGGACGCTGAATTGCAGGGCAAGAGTGGGCCTCCATCCCCTGCTCTGGTGCAAACTGCCTGCAGCACTTTTAGTGTAATGTTTGTCCTCTCTGCAGCACAAGTCCCTGTCTGTAACTGGATTAATATTGCTACCTTTCCTCACAGGGACGTGGCAAAGAAAGGAGCAGTTAGACAGCACAGTGATGGGACTCATCAACTCAGAGGCAGGCATAAGACAATCAGGAACTGCAGAGACCTGAAGCAAACAAAAAAGCTGAGTTTTTCAGGCTAATATTTGCCTCTTTATTAATTGTTAGCATAATTGTTAGATTAGACGTAAGAAAAGAACTCTCTCTTCTGAGGGTGCTGAGACACTGGAATAGGTTGCCCAGAGAAGTTGTAGATGGCCAATCCCTGGAAGTGTTCAAGGCCAGGGCTTGTTCCAACTCCATGGCAAGGAGTTGGAACAGGATGGGCTTTAAGGTCCCTTCTGATCCAAAATATTCTATGATGTTTTTATTTATATGATCCTGTAACAGGATCCATGAGGGGGTCCATGTTTTTTGACACATGAAATAGATTACTTAACATCAATTGTGCGTACTTTGCTTAAGAAGCAGTTTTGTGAAAACAGACCTATTTATAAACTCTACTTTACATAGGTAACATAGCCTCTTGAGCAGGTAGGTTCAAAACAGTTCATAGAAACTGTTCTGATAAGAAATCCAGCGTCTGGCTGACATTACAGAAGCTGTCTGCTTTCTCTGGAAATACTATGTTTTTGATGAAAAAAACATCACTAAATGTATCACCCAAACTAAAAAGCTTTTCAGTGGGAAAAAAAAGTCATCACAGTTGGTGGAGACCTTAAACTTTCATTCTACCATTTTCCAGCCCTTCTAAGAGTTCTAGAAACTTGGCCTTTGCAACTCCCCTTTGGGCTGATGATAAATTAAAGTGTAATGAAAGCTGGAGTCTGAATTTGTTTAAAGAGAAACAAAACTATATTTTTGCATCAGTAGGTCTAGGTGCACTTTGAAGCAGTATGGCACTGCTGCTGGTTGAAGTTGTGCACACATCCTTATGGCCCAAAGACCAACCACTGGGAGCTGTGAAGGGTTCATGTTCATTCCAGGTGCAGGAGACCAGGGCATTCACACAGCACTAAAGGGGCTGGAGGAATTTCAGGCATTAGTGCCATTTTACTGTCTGTCACCATTTCCTTTCTGGATTTAGCTAGTTACAGTGGTATTTCAGATATCTGGACTATCACATCTGTATCCAAAAAATGGCCAGCACTCCATAGAGCTCACAAGTTGTTTTTAAAAAAGGGGATTTTGTGTTTTTTGAAAAGTGACATAGGAAGGAGACTTTATAGTAGAGTTTAGTGAGGTGGAGGCTTCAGTCTTGTGATCCTGTCAAAAGACTGGTCTGAGAAGAAATAGCCTCAAAATGAGGGATAGGCTGACAAAAATCACAAGCATTTGCAGGACTCAATAGCAGCTAATTAACACCTGTGACAGCTTACATCCTGCCTGGTGGTGGAAAGGAAACACTTCGTAGGCGTCCCAGTGCTGACATTCATTCTTGGCATTTCCCCTGAGCTACCACTGCAGCACACAGAGCATCACCAGCAGCGTGTTTGTGCACAGGCTGCCCACACCTTGGCTGAGCACGGACAGGGCTTGGGAGAATGGCTGCTGTCTTGCAGGGGCCTCACAGGGTAAATGCAGTCCTGCTGGGCCTGCTAGGAGTGTTGAAAGCCCTGGATTTAGCATGATCTCCAGGCAGGATCTACTCATGCTCAGCAGCATGAGGCTGCCCATGGAAGTCTGCTTGGGTGTTCCCAGTGTGTTTCTACGTGGTCCAGTAAGCTCTGGCTAGCAGCTCCACAGCTCCAGATGGAAAGTGGCATGAGCTGGCCATCCCCAGCAGGCAGCCTGGACAAGGTCTCTCTGTTTGGCAGGGTGATGGCTTTGAACAGAAGAGATGTGGAAGCAGTCATCTAATGCCAGCCAGGAGAACTCAGCATCCAAGCTCAGCCAAGTTTGGGTGCCTGCAGCCTTGTGTGACTGAGGGACCCAGTAGTCTATAAGAAGACCAAGGCTGAAATGGGTAAACATTGCAACTCATGCATGACACCTCATACTCCTACTCCTTCTCCCATCCACAAAGCACCTCCTACAAGCAGCACACTTTACTTCAGCCTCCAGAAAACTGGTTAATAGTAAATGTCAACCTTTGCAAAACAGCTGCATCCCTGAGCTGCCTGATGCCACGTGGACTGCACTGCAAGCGAGGCCTCAGGAGGAAGCAGTGTGAACCATGAACATGGGTGTACTCCTCTCATTGCACAAGGAGAGGGTGTTACTGGAGCGCTGCTCCTCCTTCTCATGAAATATGTGAACCTGTCACCTGCTTGACAGGGGGAAAGATGTGACAAACCATGAGTGAAGTGGGGAAGAGCCAAATGAAGCTGCGGTTTTCTGAGGTGGGCAAATTTTGGTGTGTCTTGAGGGTACACTTCACAACATGTTGCCCTCAATCTGTTCTCTTTGAGGTTATAGAATCGTAGAATGGATTGGGTTGGAAGGGCTCTCAAGGATCATCAAATTCCAAAACGCTGCTACAGGCAGGGTCAATAACCTCCAAATCTGGTACTAGACCAAGTTGCCCAGGACCCTATCCACCCTGGTCTTGAGCACTTCCAGGGATGAAGCATCCACAACCTCTCTGGGCAGCCTGTTTCAGTACTCCACCCCTCTCTCTGTAAAGAACATCCCCATGACATTCAAACTAAACCTTACCTCCTTGAGCTTAAAACCATTCCTCCTTCTCCTATCACACCTGTCTACCCTTGTAAGAAGCTGATTCCCCTCCTGCTTATAATCCTCTTTTAAATACTGGAAGGCTGCACTGATGTCTCTTGCAGCCTTCTCTTCTCCACGCTGATCAAGCCCAGCTCCCTCAGCCTGTCTTTGTAGGGCAGGTGCTCCAGACCTCTGATCTTCTTGATGGCCCTCCTCTGGACCCTCTCAAGCAGCTCCACATCTTTTCTGTACTGGGTGCCCCAGACCTGGATGCAGTACTCTAGATGGGGCTTCATGAAGGCAGAGCAGAGAGGGACAATCACCTCCCTGTCTCTACTGGTCACACCTCTTCTGATGGAGCCCAGGATGCCACTGACTTTCCAAGCTGCAAGAGAACACTGCTGGCTCATGTTCAGTTTTTCATCCACCAGGACCCCCAGGTCCTTCTCCACAGGGCTACTCTCAAGGTCTTTTCCCAATCTGTATACGTATCTGCGATTACTCTGACCTAAGTTCACAACCTTGCACTTTGCCATATTGAACCTTAGTTTCACATGAGCCCACCTTTTGATTTTGTTGAGGTCCCTCTGGATGGCATCCCTTCTAACATGTCAGCCACAACACTCAGCTTGCTGTCATCGACAAACTTGCTGAGGGTGCACTCAAGCCCATCACTGATGGTGTTGGAGAGCACCAGTCCCAAGACAGACCTCTGGGGGACATTGCTTGTCACCAGCTTCCACCTGGACATAGTGCCATTCACCACAACCCAGAAGACTGGAGCTTTACCTATCAGGGAAACTGCACACAAGCGAGGCAGAAAATTCACCTGTTGTTCTTAATCCGCTGTGTAACAGAGTGGGAGGCCTAGGATTCTGGGTCAGACTTGGTCCAGTTCAGTACAGGCAGGAGGCTTTCCTGGCCTCTGCTTCCCAACCTCCTCCATACCCATGAGCTGAACATGGAGAGCAAGAAGGGAACAGAAAAGTGTCCCCAGCTGTCAAGCCATGTGTGTATGTGCTGGAAGGGCTGCCAGACTTTACTGCCCTTTAAGTCAGCTGCTATGCTTCAATGCAAGGGCTTATCATCTAGCCAGGCCAACAGACCTTGAACTTTGATGTTTTTTCATGTCAAAACACAGGATCCTGAGCTCCTCTACAGTGCCTGTGTAGAGGTAGGAGTGCAAAAATTAGCCCCACAAAGCTTCAGTCTGAGTCAATGCTGATGGTTTTCCACATGAAAGAAATGGCTATTACCAAGATTTCAGGCACCCAGTGAAAAGCAGAGGACTTAAGGAGCTCTTAACAGAGAATAAAGTGCCTCCTGGGTGCTTTGGGCACAGTTCCTGTGGAACACAGTATCACAGAATCACAGAATTGTAGTGGTTGGAAGGGACCTCTAAAGAACATCTGGTCCAACCCCCCTGCCAAAGCAGCTCCCTAGCCCAGGTTGCACAGGTAGATGTCCAGGTGTGTCTGGAACGTCTCCAGAGAAGGAGACTCCACCACCTCTCTGTGCAGCTGTGCCAGTGCTCCGTCACTGCACTGTGAAGAAGCTCCCACACACATTTGTTGCAGAACTTCCTATGCTTCAGTTTGTGGCCATTTCCCCTTGTCCTATACCACACACTGCTGAGAAGAGTCCAACCTCATCCCTTTGCCTCCCACTCCTTAGATATTTATAGATGTGGATCACATTCCCTCTGAGTCTTCTTTTCTCAAAGCTGAACAGACCCAGGTCTCTCAGCCTTTCCTCATAAGAGAGGTGTTCCACGTCCTATGGATGGATGGCTATTTAATTTAAATCAGTTATAGGCATATAAAGAAATTGCCATTTGCTTTAGCACCAAAATGGAGCCCAAAGGAGTTGTCCACTTTCAGGTAGGAGAATGAGTATTAGCTAAATGCATTTGATCTTTTTCTTACTAAACAGCCCTCAAATACCAGCTGTCTTTACTGCCTACTGCTCCTTAGCAAACTTACAAGGCTCTCGATCATGCTGCTCTCAAAAATGCTTTCTCCCACATAATGTGAACTTGTTCCAAAGGAGCATATGTGAAAGGGATTTATGAACCATGACACAAAAACTGAATTATTGGAATCTCCTGTAATGGCAGAATCCTGATGTGAACTTTGGGTGTATAAAAAACAATTAGCAGAAGTATGAAGACTAATTTTATCTCACAAAAGTGTTTGAAGCATTGGGTTTGAAAAATTGTGAATGCTTGAGTATCTCTATTTCTTTAAAGAGCTTGGAACCATGACAAAACTGCTGGAAGATCCCACAGAAAACTTCTGCTGGGTTTTAAAAAGCTCTGTAGGCAGAATATGAGTGGTATCAGCCCAGGATGCTACAAGGAAGGTTAGGAGATGACTTGGGGTATGTATGTGAATTTAATGAGGAGGTAGAAACAGGGAGGTATTAGGAGATGTGGTAGCTCTCTGAACTGGGAAAAGTAAGATGTGGAAATAACCACACAGGTAGGCATTGCTGAAAGCCTGAAGTGTGGGGAAAAAATGGTGGAAGTAAGTGGTGGGTTCTCTGCTGAGATCTCCAGGTGGAAATGAAGGGACTCTTGGGGGTGTCTGTGTGAACCACAAGCAGAAGTGTTTTAGGCAGACATGCACTACAGGGCTCTCTCCAAGACTCACTAGATAAATTCCAGAGTGGACATGAGACCAGACTAGATGGTCCCATGGATTCTTTCCTGGCTTTATGGATGAACCTGCGTTTCCGTGTTACCCAGTTTCCTAAGGAAAAGAGAAACATCTCTCTTCAGCCTGATAGTCTCTCATCTTACCTTCCTTACTTGAGCACAGTTTCCGTCAGCTTCTCCAGTGTTGTTTGCATAACCCTTCAAGGCCAAAGCCAGCTCTCACTCTTTGTTGTACTCATCACTCCAACCATGACTCTGACACGTCACTTTCACTTCCATATTGCAAAAATTAGGGCTAATTGCAAGATAGGAGAAGAATAAGCATCTGAAAGGAACCAAGAACATCCAGAGACATCTTAGGGGAAAACTTCTCACTTTCTTCGTCAAATAGCAGTATTTAACTACTGCCAGTGACACACTGCTCATTTCTGCAGTGGTTAAGTTGGCCCCTGCAAAGCTCTGGATCTCTGCCTCCCAGAAACTCAGTGGTGAGCACCCACCTATACTGGGCTAACATCAGTAGCCCTACTTCCATGCAGGAAAATGTGTATGTCTCACAAAGATCAAGTCAAATCACAGGATGTTTTCTCTTATTTCTTATACTTCTCTATTTTTATCCCTAAAAATTAACCCTAAAACCCCCTACCTTAAATGTTTTTAAAAATATAACAAAAAACACAAGAAACTCTCCAGTCAGTTATAAACAGAATATGGGAAAACCCTGCACTTGACTAATTGTAGTACTGCGGCCTGCCTTTGTGTGTGGGGATTTCTCAAAGTTCAACTTCTTCATGAATTGAGAGCCAAACCGAAAGCAAAAATCTGTCTCTGTTTGGAGATGTGCTACGCCAGTGTCGGGTGAGCCAGGCAGATCGGCCACTCCACATTTACTGACATAAACCAAGCAAAACAAACAGGTCTTTTGGGCATGGGCTTGAGGTATAAACTTGAAAAGTTTTGATTTCTTTGATTTCTTAAGAACAGCTCTCAGAATCTCTTTTTCTTGGGGGGGAATCTGCAGGGCATTTTCTTACTGGAATGGAAGGAGTGCAAGAAGTTGACTCACTTTTCAAATAGTTGTTTTTCATCCAAGAAAACCTTAGTGTTTTCAGTGAAAGGATTTTTTATTTGGTTAAGTTTTTCATGATGCAAAAGTCATTTTCAAAACAATTTTGTAAAGAGAAAAAAACAAATCTATTTTTCCTCAACCCTTGTGTCCCTTTGGCCTGGCTGGGGCCCAGGACAAAGCTGCCTGTGGGAGCGGTACACTCATGTGGCCACAACTGCACCATCACTGTGGTGCTTGGCAACCCAAACCAAGCAAATGGGAGCATAGATGCTCCATCCCCACTCCACATGCACCAGAGTTTCAGAAAGCCTACTGCTGCAGACGTGCCTATACTGTCTTGGTTGAGTTGTGGAGACATCCCCCAGGGAAGCAGTGGTAGAATATTTGTTTCAAAAGGATTACCATAGTCACACAAAATTGTAACCTCCTCTGCACGTGGATCCAAGGCACCTGATGTGTTCGGGCTATTACCTGCCCACGCAGAGATCCTCTCTCCATTTGGTGCCCTGATTTGGCTGAGCCCCAAGCACTGTGCTATAATAAGTAAGGTTTATAACAATCATAGTAACATCAACATCAGACAAGCATGCCCACCCTCAGACACCAATCTGGTCTCTATATTTGACATACTGACACAGCAACCTTTTGTTAGCAAAACAGTTGATTGAGTGTTTATCTAGCATTAGTCAGTGGCTTTCAAATCAGCCACCTGATGGTTCTCATTTTATATGCAAAAGACAAGCGTTCCTTCCAGGAGAGTGACTTGTTTCTATCAGCCACAGCTCCTGGGCACTGTGTTCAGAGGCAGGCGGCTCTCCTCTTTCTGCTGCACTTTTTTTATTGGGACTTCTCCGTTCAAACCCCTGTCACACAGTCTCTGGTCCAGGTGCTACTCAGTGAGCAAGTCTTTCCAAACAAATGGATGTGGGAGAGCCACTCCGCTTATTTTAAGAGACTTTTAAGTGTAATCATTCAGGAAGATACTTAAAGCTGAGAGGAAATTTCCCTGGACAGGATTTGTCTGAGGGGGGCTGCTAACACAGTCCTCCAAGGGATGCAGCACAGTTAAGAGAGGTCCAACCTTTAAACAGATTTCATATGCTTCACAGACCATAAATGTTCCTCAGAAGTCCTCTGCTGCCACTCAGAACAGGTGCCAGCTGGATTCATCGTAATCTGGTGTATAAATAGATCTGGTTAGGGACTTTCAGCAAACTATTTGTTCAGTGGACCAGGACAGCTCTCTTGTAGCGAAAAAAGGAAAGGTTTTCTGAACCTTAGCAGACACAGAGCGGGTTAGGAAATGTGAGGTTCTCTAGTACTTGGGGGATTTTCTTCTCTGCAACTGCTCTGTAGGCATGTTTCTAAACTCTGCATGGCTCAAACATCTAGTAAAAATGATCACATCCTCCTTCTGCATCCTGTCCAGGTAACTGCCACATGTTGTAAATGTACCACAAACCAGGCTTCCCTGAACACAAACCATGTTTGTTTCCCTGGCTGCACTGGAGAAAGGGACTTTGGTGCAGAGTTCAGAATGTCTCTCTAAGAAGAAGGGATGAGAGCATCAGTGCTGATTTTTCAATGCAGGACTCATCACAGAGAAGGTCCAGCATTACTGTAGGGACATCCTCATCTGGACTGGTAATCCCAGCTCCCTTTCTTGTGCATTATGGGAGATCCCCATTTTCCCATCTTGTTTTGGACCTCTTTTAGGGTGAGATGATTAGCAGACAATCCTGGATAGCCTTTCTCTTCAGGTGGGCAGACACCCAGCCTTGCAGGTCAGCCAGCCCGCTGCAGGTCTTTGGGTTTTCACTCTCCTCCTACATTCAAACAAGTTGCTGCTTCTTCACCAACCTGCACTTCTCAAATTACTCACAGGGAACTTAACTTATCAGTCTGAAGGTCTGGGAAATAACTGAGGCTACACCCCCTGATTCAGCCTCAGTTGAAACTATTTGCCGTACTAATGGACAAAGTGCATCTTGTGTTTCTCATCAGTACTATTCATTTCTGCTGAGAAGTTATTTGTCAGAGAGAGCTGACTGAAAAAGAGCAGAAAGGTCTAATTGTAGACCTCTCTGCTTTCTTCTTAGAGTCTGCTCGGATGTAGTTTTTCATTTCCATTGTTTGGGGTAATTAAAAAAAGTATCAGTTATTGTATTAGAAAGACATCCCCTCCGAAATTCCCCTATAACCAGAATTCGTAAAATTGATTTGCAATGTCACTTTCACAATATTGAGATATAAGTTTTGGCATTTTTGAGGAGCAATAGTCTTTTCTAGTTCTTCAGGGTGTTTCTTTTTTTCTTCTTTTTTCTATCGGCAGTTGTAAATTTTGTCTTTGTTTTTTGGCATCTTTTTGGTTGACAGAGGGAAGTGAATGGGAACTCAGCTGAAACTTAAAGAAGATAGACTGAGCCTTTAATGGAAGCATTTTCTTACGCCTTATTGTAGGAAATACATTAGAAGCTGAATTTTAGAGAGCCTTCATAGAAAAAGACTAATTAAAAACAGGATTTTGACAATAGGCCCACTCAAGCATTTTTTGTCTTGCTTCTGTTATGTGAAGGCACTAAAGTAATAGCTGGACACCTTAACTCACTTTTTTTAGTCAGATGACTCAGAAAGTACTCATAGTCCCTTCCAAAACAATCCTCTGAACACAGTTCTGTATTTCCCACTGGGACAGAAGATGAAGTACTGGTAAGACTGAAGTGCTTGCAACTCCCTCTTTTTCTAGGCAAGCATTTTCTAATGAAATAAGAACCTAAATCAGACTTCTCCTATACTTCTTTTGTCAAGAAGAAACTGTATTAATGAGCAGGTAGCTTGGAAGAAATAGTTTCTTTATAAACACATGAGAATTGGGATTATTTCTGATGCAAGCGACGTTAATTGCCATTAGAAGTAGAAATCTAGGCGTCTTAGTTTCAGTTGGGATGGAATTGTTTTCTTCAATATCTGGGATGATGCTGTGTTTTGGTTCTAGGAGAAAAACAATGTAGATAACACATGGATGTTTATAGTTTCCTCCAAGCAGTGTTGTACAGAGCAAAGGCCATTTGTAGCAAAGGGCCCAAGGAACTGGGAGGGAACAGAATTAGGACAGCTGACTTAAACCGGCCAAAGGGATATTCCATGCCATTTGACAGTGTAACTACGACATAGTCCTAACTATTATCATTTTCCTTTTTACTGTCACAGTAAATAGTGTTATCTCAGCCTACAAGTTCTACTTTTTTTTTCTTTTTTTTTTTCTGATACTCTTCCCCATTCCACTGGGAAGGGGGAAAGTCAGCAAATGGCTGTGGTGCTGAGCTGCCTGCTGGGTTAAGCCACCACACTGGGATAGGTGGCTCACCTGTCTGATGCGATCTTCTATCTCACACAGTCCTACATTTCAAGTACATTTATGAGATGGCTTAAGTTAAAAAACAATTTGTGTTCAAGCATTCCATTATCTGGAGCATATCTGGATATGGAAGTTTGCTGTGGTCACCTACAGGGACTTCCCACCACCACACTGCTTCTGAGATCTTAGTTTCAATTGCAACTACAAGCAGAAGTTCCAGAATAGCACAAGAAAGGATGTTCCCCAAATTGTTTCTAAAATCAGGAAGTAGAAGAAAGCTGCTAAGACCTCCAGAGCTAAAACAAATGTTAGCTCCATTCACAAGGTATGCATTCCTGTTGCATGCTTTTGCCATCCAGACTTCTGGGCTTCCCCACTGTTAAGTAGTTTCTATACTTAAATATAATGTAATGGGACTATGTTTGGCCATTCAGACAACCACAAACCCTCAGAATCAGCGCACACTGCAGAAGCCTTCAGGTAGTTTGAACATGGAATAGCTCCATAAAGACTTCAGCACAATCAGCATGGAGAAAGGCCAGGGTAGTTCTGAGCATTGTGTGGCTCAGAACAGTTATGGGTGTGAATTATAAATGTGTTATACAAATCTGCCCCGGGTGTCTGTACTTTTCTTCCAAGTAAAAATTGTGAAATTTTGGAGAGACACAAATGCAGCCAATTGCATATATGGCTGTTTGTATATTTAACTACTTTACACAGGAGACAAAGGTAATAATGTTCAGATGGCTCTATTTTAAGCCAGCCTCCATGAAATCCAGGTTTTCTTGTTTGAAAACACAGTTTGTTTCTCTGGAACTGATGCTGGATGTGCCTCAGGAACATGGCAGAAGAGAAGGAAGTGCTCCACGGACTTGGATTGATCAATGGAAACCATGCTCAATATATCAGAAATGCAGCCACTGGAAGGCTCTCAGCTAGTGATACCTCAAATTCCTTACTATATTTTGCAGTTAAGCTGATCTCTGGCTGCCATTTTGTGAAGCCCCAATGCTCTGCAAGCAAGTATGGCCCTTGCTGGAATCAACCTGCTAAACACTGCCCCAGTGGAACTTCAGCTGCAGTGAGGATGACACATGATGTCTAACATGAACAAGCAAAGGGAGAATTCTAATCATGGGGGTGAGCAGAAATTCAGCAAGTTGCTCAAACAGCAAAAGTCACAAAGTTGCTTTTAGAGGAATAGCAGAAGCCAGGCTGAGATGTTTTACTGGTGATGAACTGAAGAGCTCATTTAAAAGAAACCAGGCAATTGCAGCAAACTTTCATGCTTGCACAATAAGCCGGTAGGTACTGAGGCAAGATGCCAACCAGCTACTGTGGATCATATGATGCTCCCAGTCACATGAGCCAGTGTTACAGAGAAAATCTCTCTGATGTACCTTTTGGTCACGTTACTCTGCAAATTTGCTGCCGTGGCTGTTGTGGCAGGTTATCTTCTTGGTTTTGTAACACTGTATTTTCAAACCCCTTAGTAAGGTTAGAGAGAAAGGCAAAGGTGGCAAACTCTATGATGTGAACAGTGGGTAAACTCCTACATTTTATACTCTAATTTAAATTGTTAGAAACATAAAGGTGGCTTTACCTGGTCAAACTAAAAGTTCTTATTTTTCCCTGCTTGCTTATTTATTTTGGCATAAGGAAACAGACCCCTTTCCCACTTTATCAGCCTCCCACAGGCAAACAAAAAGTGTAACACTTCAGAACCTGCCAGTTCTTCTCAGGAGGTGGGTGTGAATAAATGTCACCAGCACTTGCTTTTTGAGTGCATGGTGGGCTGGAAAGTCCCCTCACTGATACCCCTATTAGGCAGCCTTCAGGGAAGGCCTTTGCTTACACGCAATTGCAGCTGGAGATCTGCCTCTACCCTCATTCTTTTTTGACCTTTTGCCTTCTGCTTGGTCAAACTGGAATAATAAAACCAATGGCTATCTGGGCCTGGAAATGTTTTATACACATCATGCTCTGGGCAAAGTAAGGGACAAGGCAGTAGCATGATGGGAGGCAGCCACTGTCACCCTTAGGGATTACACTTGAGGTAAACACATTGCCCAGTGTAAAACTTTTACTTCTTACAGCTGTCACTGAAAACAGAGGCCAGGGCTGAGTGAGCCACCATCTGCTTGCAGCTGCTGGACCATTCCCTAAGGGTTCCCAGCTGGGATTGCTCTCAGGTGGGATCTAGGGATGAAGGGTAGGTAGTAAAGGGTACAGATGAGAAGGAAAAGGTCATCTGCCCTTCTTGCTTCAGTGACCAAGGGAGCACAGTCCATCTCATCCAAGTGGACTGCAACATAGTTGATGCTTATCAACTATGACCATGTGCTGAAGAACACAAGGAACCCACAGAGACCCAGAGGATTGGCAGAAGTGAGCTTAGGTGAGTTGAACATTGGATGCCGCATCCATCTGCCAAGATGGGTATTTCCATGCTTTCTCCCAGGCCACTTGATGTGCTCTGTCTTTCAACCTGCAAGCCCAACATAGGACTAACCTATGGATGTGGCCTCTTTAAGGCAGCTGCACAGTCTCGAGATCAGATGAAGTGCGATGTACAGGCTCTCCCAAAGGAGGGGAAGTTCATGCCATGCACTCATCATCTTCCCTTAGCCCACTCCACCAGTTAGGAAGGTCCCAGGAGACACTGGCTGTTAGATCCAGCAGTATGGATGGAAGAGAAATGGTTGTGTTTTTTCCTAAGGGCTGCACAAGGAGAATGTCTTTATCATGAACTGAAAGAAGTTTTTTACTATAGAGAAGAGCAAGGTGAAATCATCATTCCCTCCCGCTTTATTTCTTCATCTGAAAGATAGGCTGACTCCAGTGTTCCTCTTGGATTGAAAGAAGCATGCTACTCTCCATGTTGTACATGCTATTCTGAATATACCAAATGTGTATATTCAGGAACAACAAACGTGTCTGGTGTTGTGTGAAACTCTCAACATCTAAGCCTGTGGTTTAAGCCCCTTTGCTGTCAATGGGGAGAAAGAGCCAGTTCTAGATGCAGAAACCCTCTGATTTGTCATAGGTTCCTATCTTCGGAGATGTGCCTTGCTTTTTTTCAGGACAACAGAGAAAGTATAGATTACTAACTTGGATGTAGATGTGTCAGCTTAGAGGAAATACCCAATATGTGTTTATGACCATTCACTTTTACACTGACATGCAAGGTCTCATTGGGTCCTTATGCCACCTCATTGTGCGAAAGGGAGAAACTGCATGTCCACACACAGTCTCAGACTTCTATTTCATCGACTTTGAGTAAAATATACTAGTTTGTGCTTGTGTTTGAACAGCACCCTGAGCAATAGGAGTTCAGTATGTGTTCCTTCAGCAAACAGTTTTGCCATGCACAACATTGATTGTAATCATCATGTCCAAAAATGGAAGTATGTAAGTCTTATGCTTCTGTGAAATTGCAGGCTGGAGGGAAAAAACAGAGACATGTCATAGGTCAAAACACATAGGAGGGACAGCCAGTCTGTCTTCACAGCACTTAATGCTTCTGATTTCCACCACCTAAGAGAGTGGGCTTCCATCCCCGAGGCTCTGCTCCAATAAAATCACTCTTAAGTAGATGGTTGTCCTTAGAGGAGCAACCTAAGAAGGCAACCTGGAAGTGAGTCTCTGCTATTCCCCTCTGCAGATATGACACCACCTTCTGCCTGAATCCCATGCTGGCTCTTGGTGAGCTGTGGGTTGAGTGCAGTAAGACAGTTATGTAATATGTTCTAGTTATCTTTTTCTGATCCATCAGTTTCTTTGTTGCCACTTTTTGGTGAATGTTGGTGGTATTTCATAAAACTGTGCAGGGTCATACGGCAGAACATTCATCTGCCATTTTATCTGGGCTATCTCAGCCTTATGGCAGAATGTGGGAAGTGAAAGCAGAGGTACCACCTTGTATTTATACAGTGACCACATTATTTTCAAATTATCTTCTCTACTTTGTAAACAACTCGTGCAGCAAGTGAGCAACATCACAATAATAAGGTTTGCAGGTGAGGCAGGCAAATAGATATGCATGTGTAAGCAGCTGGAATGAGAAGGGCAGATGTGCAAGGGTGCATTTTCTGTGTACTCCACACTAGGTGGAAAGTGGTCACTCTCAGTCACAGGAAACCATGAATTTGCTTTCAATTAGGAGCGACATATTTTCCAAGAAGCCATCTTAACACCAGTCATCACCATTCCTTTTAGCAATCTATACCTTATGGAAGAGCTGTGAGAGCTGGACACCCTGCTTAACATCTAGAGAACCCGTAACATCTAGAGAGCTTGACAGGACTCATCAGTAAATGGGAGCTATATAAGATGGAAAGATTTAGAACTGAAAGATGCTCCTGGGAAGACTTCTGGTTTCATGCACCTTTGTGTCAGACAAGCTTTTAGTCATTTTATGATTCACTGCTCTTATTGTGCTAAAGGAGGACAGACACACTGCCTTTCTTCCACCCTATCTCCTTTGTCCAATGCTGCCTTCATGATCCTGGTGGAAAGAGCATTCTTCTGTTAGAAAGATCCAAGGGCAATGGAGAGCACCTCTCTGGAAAGGTCTTTTGGTACCACTGGGATGTGACCCTGGTCCCAGTCTCCAGCCTCCTTTTCTATGTTGTCAGGGAGATGACCCCTAAATCTCTGTTTCCCATTTGATTCAGGGCACCTGAAGGGATTGAGGCTTCTCCTGTCTGTGGTGCACTGTGGGTGGAGGGATAAGAGTGTTCCTAAGAGCACCTCAGGCCTTCACTCAGCAGCACACTGAGGAGATGAAAGTAACTGTGGGTGTCAGAACTGAGCTTGGATGATGAATTAGCTGTGGCCTGATGGCAAAAATGTTTCCACTGTCAGAATCCTCATGGCACAGGATAGGGCAAGATGCTGCCATGCCAGATCCTGTTACCAACCTTGCACAGTTTCTAAGTCTTAAAATTTTTCATAAGAGAATTCTATTCAGACTAGACAGAACTCCAGTCTTGCAACAGATTTCCCAAGAAGCTGGAAGGGCAGAATAAAGAGCCACCTTCCAACAGATGACAGTGAGAAAATCAGGCTAGACAGAAACATAATGCCAGTCACACAACTATTCACTATTGGGCCAATTTCCTGTTTTTCGTTGGAAATTGGTGAAATGAAAGTTAAATTCAGGGGGTGGATTTCAATTGCAACATCGTTCTCTGTGATGCATGTTAATGGGTGTTAACTACATTAGGCCTCTAAGATAAACATCTCCACGAAGTGCAGAACTGACAAGGCCTTCTTGCGAAACGAATTCCAGGAAATCAGTAGGGTAACAGTGTCTAGTGAGGAATCAATTTCCAGGAAAAAAGTAGGAGTGGAAGGTCTGAAGATATGAGAAATTGAACAATATGGAGGGAAAACCTAATCACAGCAAACTGTGATATCTACTATCTCAATGTGGGGCTGAAAACGTGTTATAAAGTATCATGTGGGTAGCACTAAGAATTATTCAAAAGTCCTAAACTATAAAAGGTAATAATATTATTTGTATTTATCTTAAGCCCACTCCTTGTGCATTCATTTCAAATGAAGAATGTGACAGAGATCTTTTGAAAAAGAGCTGTGCAGTCATATAACAGGAGACTTAGTTATAGTGCATGAGATAGGGCAGCTAACATGGGTTTGCCCATGCAATTATAAAGCGGTCGCTTCCCAGTTTGACTCAGCAATCAGAAAGACTTTCTTTCAAAGTAATTTCCCAAATATTTGCTAGAAGAAACCAAATGCATCTTTATCACTTTATTTTGCAGACACATGCATACCTTTACTTCTGGTTTTGTTGTTTGCAAGCCTGAGTTTGAAATGTGGGGCTCCTAAACCACTGACAAAGATAATCAAATATGTTAATTAATAATAATAAATAAATAAAGGAAAAAATGACAGCCCAGACCAGGCTAATTTCAAGAAGATTACATAACTGGACAATATTCACCACAAAGTCAGAGAAAACTCACTGTTTCTAAAAAAAAAGAGCCCCAAAAAGAGAGAAAAAAATATTTTTATCTACTAATAATTATTTGGCATATTTGTCTACCTGAATATGTCACCCAAATGCCCTTGTCACAAGGTCTACCACTACGCACCAGCTGAGGCACTTAAACCTTTTATCATTGCAAGGGTCATGTCAAAACAAGTCATGGTGGCTTGCATTAACATGTTATCTCAAAAATAAGGATGAGTATTTGCATCTGAAAAGTCAGACAGCTCCTCAACCAGCACCTCTGTCAGCTGCTGTTTCCCCATCACATAGGCCCAGGGGCATTGTGTGCAACACTACAGGTGGAAGCTCTTCAATTAACTGGACATCTCCGTCCTCTTTGCTCTGTTGCAGCTGTTTGACAGGTGTCAGATATTCTCAGCACAGGGCTGCTGCTGTTACTGGATTGGTACTGACATCAGCTTGGCCTTAAATGTTCCTGCACTGTTACTTAGACAGGATAACAAAGAATTTCCAATGCAATCAAATTTTATAAATGTCTTTGACAGTATTTGGTACTTTTTACCTCCTCAAAAGCTGACTAGACTGTTAGAAAATAATGCAAAAATGTTAATATCACTATGTAGCTTCCATATGCTTAACAGCCAACACACTGAGGCTTGTGAGACCCTCAAATGAAGGACTGCAAGACTCACATATAACAAAAACATGGATCATTTCCCCTAAAAACAGCCTTATTTTAAAGAGAGTTACAGTCAGAGGATGCATCAGAGGCTTATTAGCTACTTGAAGGTGGAGTGTATTTGCTAACGTGCTCAGAGAAGTGTGAGTGTACTCTTACCCTCCCATGGGACAGCTGGTGAACGGGAATAGAGTTAGCCAGTAACAACGTGGTGGGGACCAGCGATGGCTGGGAAGTTCATATTAGAAATTAACTATGACAAGCACAATCAGATAATCAGTTAACATTTTCTCTACACTTTTTAACTGTTAAATATTTTAGGGGCAGATCCAAACACTCCTGAATTCCGATGAGGCTTTAGTAGGATTTCTATTTTGTTCTTTGTATTATAGCACTATTTATTAAAGAAAATTGTACCTTCTCATTTTCCTGTGATCACACACACAACTTTTGATGTGCCAGGATTGTGGAGAAGGAATGGCTTCTGCCTATGCACAAGATTATTAACATGGTAGAAGTCAATACAGTGTCGTACCATTAAAGTGACATAACAGAGATCTTAGCGATATAGTGCACTTCTGCTAAAGGAAACTATACTACAGGAAATATCTAATTGTGGCCCCATAACTTATTCTAGAGCAGAGTTGATTCAGAGCAGAGTCACACTAGGGACAGAATGAAATCTCTTCATTCACAAGATCTTGATTGGTAGCAGATCTTTGAATCACACTGACTTTTCTAAAAACAAGTCTAAAACTAAAACTTGATTCAAGCACCATTTGATGCATCTTGTCTTTGCATCCCTACTTTGCAGTATTCCTGCATAACATTTCTGTGACTACTCAAATCAAAGCCTGAATGCTGCTCTTTGTCCATTTTCTTTCTGTGTCCCCAGACTTTGCATTCCAGACAAGTATCTTTCCACTAAATCTTCCCTTTTAAGTTGTCAGATGTTATCTAGGTTATGCTTTCACCATCTGTTTCCTGTACTAATAATTAGAAGACTTTGTCAAGTAGACTCTCTCAGGTATACTGAAAATAAAAAGGATCACAGCTGAAAAGCACTGGCCAAGCACAGATTAGTTTTACCTCAGCCACACTCAATTCATAGTATGGAAAAGCAAAGTGAATTGTTACAGCTCACACTGTAAAATCCCATAAATGGGGAGATACTGTTTACATCCCCTCTTCTCTTCTAAGCAACGGACATTTGGGTGGTATCTTGACTGCAGAAAGGAGAACCCCTCTATGTGTTCATTGTGAAAGTCAGTAGTTTCTAATGAAAATTCCCCATTTTGAGGACAGAATTTTTTACTGAAAATTGTAGAATTTTTAAAGACAGAAAGCTTTCATTGCTGTACTCTCATGACAGCACAATCTGACAGCAAATTTTGAGATTTTTCCACATTTTTTGTTGTTACTTATCTCTGCTTAAAGTTTATTTTGAGCATTACCTACATCAAGATTGTGTCACTTTTTATCTGGGATGCACAGAGAACAAGGCTGCAGGAATCAGGACCATATGAGTTCTAGCTACATGAGTACACAAACAGCAGCAGCACAAACCACTGTGAGGGAAGGTATCTTTGGCGGGAAAATTCATTCGCAAAGCTTCCAAATGTAGATAGTGTGTGGTATCTTATGACTCGAGAAAGGAAGAACCAAGCAAAACTGTGTTTTGGGGAAGTAACACTAGGATCTGCTAAGCAGTAATAATGAAGAAAAAAAGAGAAGGAAGAGAAAAAAAAAATAAACAGTGTCTGACTGTCATTTCCCTTTTAGAGAATTGCTTCAGTGTAAGAATGTAAGAAATTACTTTCAACTTGATGAAAGTTTTTTCAATTGGTACAGTATAGTTAAAAATATAGACACTAAACTGTAAACTATGGACATCATTTTTCTTGGTTTGTTTAAAATCACTTTTATCTACATAGAATACTGTCCAAACTGTAGCCAAAATTCTCAAAGGCAAGCCAAGTGAAAACCAATCATTGACCAAAGAGATGATTGTTCTTATCACATGAGTTATTGTATTCTACTCCCAGTGTTAAATATGAGTAATTTTGGGGGTATAAGATGAACTTACCTTGCAGATACCCTGATGTGTTGAAAACAGAAGAAGAGAATTTCAAGCTCTGAAGTGATATATAGGCCTCAATCCCATTAATTTTTATTTAATGATCACAGTAGAGGAACAGAAAAATGTTATTTGTGAGGATAAAGCAGTGATTTTTGTCTTGGGAGCAAATGCTCAGCCTCTTCAGCCAGCACTCAGTTGTGCTTTTTCTGCAAAGTGATGAACTGAATACTTTGATAGAACCTGAGCCCTGGTTCAGGGTTCACACAGTATCACATTCTGTGGACGGGAATGTTCCCTGACCGATCACTAGGATCCAGATAACAAAGACTACCTCCAGACATAATCCTGCCATTCGCTATCCTCATGGCTTTTTTTAGATGATTAGATACAACATTTGCAAAAATCAGCAGCTACCTCTTATCCCCAGCCCTCCTTGTATGTTGAATATACAAGATGTTTTGTGTATTCATAGAATCATAGAACGGCCTGGGTTGAAAAGGACCTCAAAGATCATCTAGTTTCAACCCCCTTGTCATGGGCAGAATATTCTGGCAAACCTCCAGACACCTAGCTGATGAAAGGGGCACACCCTGGCATGGGCCTTCAGAGATAAAATAAGTTGTCCATCTAATCTCCTTCCATGCTCAGTATCCTCATCTTTGTAATTCAAATCCTGAACACAGTGACTAAATCTTCATCTGAAAACCTGAACATGCTGTTCTGGGAATGGTGGAACCAATGGCTTCTTTTCTGCAGACTCATGTCCATGTTCCTGATTCAATTCTCCAAAGCCCTCAATCCCTCCCATGATCACATTCCATTAAACAAACCACAAGTGGTCTGGAAAGCACAGGCTCTTTATTACTGCTTAGCAGAACCTAGTGTTACTTCCCCCAAAACACAGTTTTGATTGGTTCATCCTTTCTTGAGTAGTAGGACACCACACGCTATCTACATCTGGAAACTTTGCAGAATGAATTTTCCCGCCAAAGACAGTGGTTTGTGCTGCTGTTTGTGTACTCACGTAGCTAGAGCTCATACGGTCCTGATTCCTACAACCTTGTTCTCTGTGCATCCCAGATAAAAAGCAACACCATCTTGATGTAGATACATTGGTCATGATTAGCCTTCCAAGACTGTTAAATGGCTTTTTCTCAGTGGGAAAAAAAAAAGAAAAAAGTTTTTTTTTCTATGTACCGGGCACTGACTTCCAAAGTGTTTGTAGGAAATTATTTGCCCAGAGGAAGAGTAGCTCTCTTACCTGTTCTGAATGAAATTAATCCAAAGATTAAAATTTACAGAAGATGCTAGCGAGTATAAAATACCTGGAAAAAAAGAAAGAATTCACATAAGCCTTGTTTGTGAAACTAGGAGCCCAAGATTGAAAACATACAAAGAACTAAATCCAGCTTAATCTGGTAACTGTTCTAATTGGTTGGATAAAGATGTTGATGTAGGAAACTAAAAATCTGAGAATGAAGAATGTTGAGTGTGAGAAGTTAGGCACTGTGTCTGGGAGGATGTAGCTTTGGGATGAGGGTTTCTAAGAAGCTGGAGCTTCTTAACCCCACTGAGAATTAGAACCTTCCTGCTGCTGAGCCTCCTTAGGTGAGGTGCTGAGACCCGTGGGGCCCTTCCCAAGCAAATTTAGAAGGAAGTTGTTCCTCAAAGAGCATGCAGATGACTTGTGATATGTACCCCATCCCAGTGTTTAAAAGCATTGCTGCTGCTGTGACTATGCAGGTATCCCCATCTGAGGTCTCACAACAAAGTTCAGGCAGAGAGAGTTATTTACAGGATCTAGATAGAATGGTTAGGTTAGTTACTATACTGAATGATTATATCACTGTGACATTGCCATATTTCCCCATGACAATAAGCTGCATGCTTTAATTAAGTGACCATTTGATCTGGATAGAAGGTTTCACACCTCATCTCACTGTGGTAAGTAGAACTTCAAAGACCTTGAGGGACATAGGCAGTACCCAGAATGTAACATTCAAAAGTAACACATTGTCCTCACACTCAAAATGCTTCATTTTGTCAAAGATTTCCCAATGAGGTTAAAATTAAGATCTTCTCTATGCCATGTGGAACACAGGAAATAGAAGAGGAAACAACTACCAAAATCTTAACTGAGCTTGTCTGTATGTACTACTTTTCACCCACAGAATACAATTAACATTTTTAGCTAGACTGCAAAAAATGTAGTAGGGCTATTACTGAACTCTGTTTGTTACACAAGTAAACTGTTTAAATGTCACGGTAACTACTTTTTCCTCACTTGTGGCATTCTTTAGGATTTTCCTTTACATCAATACAGAAATATTGCCTATATTGCTTATTCATGATAGTTTCACAGTTATGAGAGGTTTACATCGCCCACACTCTCATACAAAGAAAACTCTGGGAATGCCTGGTTCTAGAAGTAAACAGAAATGTTGCAGGGGAAAGAGACATCTATTGAACATAACACAGGCCTGCCAAATTCCTACCACATCTGGCTCTCCTAAAATAACAGGCAGGAGTCAGTTGCAGCAATATGTAGCATTTCAGTGCCTGAGTTTAGCAAATGTTTTAGCTGAGCGTAACACTGGAGATGACTAAGTTAGATCTATCATAATTTCAGGGTGCCACGTCTGAAAGTTGCATGCTGGAGATCTATGTACATGGCCCTAAAAATAGCGCTCATTACCTACCAAGTGGAAGACCACCTTACAAGTATAACAGTGTTTCGGTTTTTGTCATAGCTTACAGAATAACGAGTGCTCATTTTTACTTTCTGAATATTATTTAGTGAAGTTACTCAAGGACGGGATCAGTTCATGCTGCTGCACAGTGTTGTAGCAATATGGTGTTTGGCTTACAGAAATATTGTGGTAGTTGCTGGATCTCACACCTTTTGGCTTAGGATCTTTATATCTGATGGTGCCTATAGGTAGGAAGATTCAATTTCCCTTAGGCAGAGTTATTCTTTAAGTATTTCTGGAACACTCATCAATTTCAACAAGTAACTGTTCAAACGAATAATATATCTGGTAAAATTCAGAGCATTTCTTCTCAACTTCTCTTTAGACTGAAGATAGGTAAGCACTTCTTTTCACACCTGGGGAAGGGTTTTGCATATATATTGTCTGGTCCAGGAAAAGATGTATCCTTTGCTTACAAACTTTCTTGCTAGTACTAAATAAGGAAGTTGATGACTGTAAGACCACACGCAGTGATTGTTTTCAGAGAGTGAAAAATCCAAAACATATTAATCTGATAAATTGGTGAAAAGGTAAAAGCTCAAACAAACCTTTAAAAGGAAATGAGAAGGGAGAAAAAAAACTTCCACTGAATTCTCAGCCACCACTGAGCTGGCAACCGGACAACGCGGCACACAGTTACCTTCGCTATGTTCTCCTTGCCGCCCTCTCTGTGTGGTGACTGACAGCGCATTTGCAGATGCAGAGGCTGGGATCTGGCTTCCCTGCTTCCACGTGGTTCAGCTGGTTAGTGCTGGTGCCTGAGGCCAGCTGGCCCTGTCCCAGGTTTGGAGCACCTCCATCCTTCCCATGTTCCTTCTGCAGGAGAGATAGAGTCCCCTTTGCCCAGAGGCGTCTTGGTGCCCCATAGGAGCAGCAAGAGCTCATGCCAGATGCCATTTGCTTTGTGAGATCCTCATAAGGTAGCCCTGCTTCAAAAACAGGATAGTGATACAAAAGTAGAGTGTTTATAAAAAACAGCAACACGGCGGCTGTTGCTAGTAGCAACAATATGGCAGTCATCAGCTAATATGGAGATGTTTGTCTTGAATTTATCACCAGCTAATATGGAGATGTTTGCTTCAAATTTATCGTCTTGATTTTGATGGGCCGCCAAAACTTCATGAAGAACATTTTATTTTGCTGTGAGTGGATGTGCATTCACAGGGACAGAGGGCATGGCAGCAAATAGGTCTCCCAAGCGTGAGGCCAAATGTACTCAGGGGAGTTTGACTTCAGCCAGCAAAGATACATGGAAAGATTTGCCTTGCCTGACGTTACATTTGCCTGGAGGATGAAGTCCAGGTGTGTGGCCATAAATGTTTCCATTCACAGTTCATTTGGAGGCGATGAGGATCTGGTTACTGGCATTTCTGCCTATTACCTAGGCAGTAGGTACAACACAGGAACAATACACTCACAAAAGCATCACTATGACGAGGAGTTTGGGGATGTTCTGTCATATCACCACAGGAAGCCAACTGGAGAGGAAATTCCTGTTCCTTCTGTCTATTCCTCCTGAGTGCATCCAGTGACAACCATGATCAAGGCAACGGGCAGCTGCTGTATCTGGAGCAGCTCTCCAGCTCTAATGCTGGAGTTGGGAGGTCTTTACTATTCCTGAGCCTGGTTTTCTTCTCTACTTTTTACATTGATGTGACACATACACAAGGAACCCCAGAATTACACTCAAGCCAAGTTCTTGGGTCAAGTTTTATGGATGGGTTCCTACACCACTGGCAACCTGCAGCTCATTACATTGTGTGAAAGTGAGGTGAGTTATACTTGAAAATCACGTGCAAGTTGGAAATGAGTGTGAAATCCATGCTCTCTCTTGTTTCCACTGATTCTCATTTTGAGATATGAGGTGGTTTTGATACTGAAATTCAAAGCAAAACACAAGATGCAAATGCAGGAGTGATAGAAGACTATGTCAACAAGAATATAAAAGGAAAACACGTGTATAATCCTGAAAAGCAAAATCAATTCTTTCTTTGTTTATTGTAAGTAAACGAAGATGGAGATCTGGATCTTCTCATTCAGAACTAAGGGCAACCTAAATTCCCAGAGGCCTGTGTGCTGGCCATCTCAGGGAGCTCAGGGAATGAGTGACTCTTTAGCACCTTCAGAGATACAACAAGCTGAGTACCAGCACAGACCCCTTGAAATAAACAATCTGTATGCACCAGTCTTACACATCTGAAAAGCACCAAGCAGAACCAGTCAGCTGATGACTAGTAAAAATCTTTAGAACTGCCAATATATTCATGGGGGAGGAGGGAGTACCCACAAAGGAATAAACATCCTGCAAAGCAAGCACAAACAAAACTGGGTGTCATGAGAAGGGCACGGAATACTCCTTGGGTTGTGTTCACAGTATTATTTTTCTTCTGTAACTTCTTCCTGTGCAGTAGTTACCCAGTGTGTAGAAGGGTGGTGCACCCACACTGCAGTCTGATATCTGATTAAGGATAAAAACTAACAGAGCAGAGCTGGGAAAAACTGACAGTGAGTTTCACTTTCCAGAAGCAGGGCTAGTGTGAGCCCAGGTCCCACAAGACTAACTCCAAGGCTTCAGCATCAGCTGGGTTAATGGATCTAGCCCTGAGCTGTCACTGGTAGGGTTAGGGATTGATCTCAGGACAGCTCACACCAGCCTATAGAATCTGCAAGCCACCCTGGAAAGTGGTAGGAAATGAGAACTGCACTGAGAGATCACATAGAAATGTGCCCTGTTCTCTGCAATCTACACACTCTGTTCTTTGGCTCTGTGGACAGATCATGCAAAGCTTTCCTTTACCCAGAAAAACACAGCAACTCTGACTCTGGTGTAATTGCTTTCCTTATTTTGGTAAATGTTCCTACTGTTCCCCTAGGAGGCTGCAGTTGTGCCAGTGAAGATATTACAGGAATCCAGTCTGTCTTCCATACTGAGATGCATTGATGCAGAACTTGGCTCTTTCTGCTGGATTGTACACGGGCTTGAAGGAGTCCCTGCTTCAGGCACATCCTGTCATACACTCATCACTTCTGCTGCATCCTTGCTGGTAAGACAAAACCACTAAGGCAGGTGTCAGGATTTGTTCACACTCCCACTTCTAAGAGCCAAAATATAAAATGTGCCTCTGAGGTATTGAAGCAAACAAAAGTGAGCTGTGGCTGGGATTTTCCTATTTGTGGTTTGCTAGGAGGGAACAAAAACAGACACTTTCCAGCCACAGCAGATTGCCTGGGTCTCTCTTCTTTTGCTCACCATCAGACCCTGATTCCTTCTCCCAGCTGGTGTTGCCTCCTTATTGCTATAGCCTGGGTAAGCTCCCCCTTATGCATCCTGATACTTGCTACTACACAGTGCAGAGGTCAGCTTTGGTGCTCACATCTACATGGCCCGCTCCTTGAGGGAAGAGGAGGCTGTGGAGGCACTCGCTGCCCTTGGGACAGTACTGGCAAGAGCCAACACATAGGATCTCCTTGCTGTCCTTCCCCAAACACAGCCAGGCTCTGTGCTGGGTGGCCGTGCAATCACTGCACTGAGCCACAGCTTTTTGGTCTGCCTGCTTTTCAGTCGGGGTATGCCTGTTTGCAGTGAAATAAGCTGCTTCAAAGTCATTCTGCCACAAATTAAGTGTTTGTGATGCACAGCACACAAAAGTTATAAAAAACAAATGAAATAACAAGAGAGAAAAAACCACCAATGTTTTCCATATGTACAGGAAGGCCTATGCGCATAGTACAATGGCCAAATCCCCCAAACTATTAATAAATGGGACCTAATTAGATGGAGATAGAGCAGTGAGTGCCAACTGGCTGCCCTGTACGTGCTGTCCATACACTCATTACTGCAGCTCGCCTCCTGGGAAGCTCAGAGCATTATGTCCTTTGTACAGCTGTGTCCTATTTGTAACCTAAGCTTCTGGTGTAGCTGATCACCACCCATTAAACTCTCATTTTCTTCACCAGTCACATTTTCCAGAACAAACCCTGTGTCTTAATCATGAAACAAACTGAGCTCAGAAATATGCCTGTGTGCAGCGCTGGAAGCGAGGGCAACTCAGAATTGAATTGAGGAGACCTCTATGCCTCCTAGGTGCCTAACAGACGGATACATTTGGATGCACATTTATCACACATGTACATGTATCAGAAGTCCTGCCGGGTCCATCAGCAGAGATGCTGCAGCTGCCAAGGAGCCTCGGAAGAAATTCTCAAGAGAATACAATGCAGGATGGCAATAATTTTGAAGCAGTGTAAATCAGCCCTTGGAATGTAGAAAGGAAATGGTGTATGTTCTGTAGCCTCATGGGATTCATCATTAACAAAAAAAATCAGTTACCCTAGTAACTAGAAGTCAGCGTTAAATACACCAGACTGTAGAGTAAGTGATTTTGATTCATGTAAACTTTATGTCTAGTCTACAGAAGGGTGTATCCACAGAAGCATTGAAAGTACAAAACCTCAGGAGAACTTGAAAGTTCACCCACACCACATCCACCCCCTGAAAAGCAGAGCAGCCTTCCTCTTTTCCTTCCAGACATGTTTACGTCCAGGCAGAAGTGAGTTTTGTACCACAGATTTCTGCCAGGCAGAACCAAGCTGCAACCAGCTGTCTGCCTCACAGAGACATCTCTGGGTCAGTATTCCATGGGACAGATCTGGTGTGCGTACGCAAAGAACAGCTTTAAGGGTGCATGCAGCAGCGGAAGTACATCTGTGACACAGCCTTGTCCCCTGCAGACGAGAAGTACAGCATCCTCCAGGGGAAGCACCAGCAAGACAAGTTCTACAAGATGATTTTCCTGCTGGACCCACTGCTGAGATACTGCCAGCCCCTTGATCCTCAGTTCCAGCCCCCTACACCAAGACTGGTATCAAGAATACCTTGTCATTATTTACTTAGTGTAGAGCCTTTGTCTGCACTTCACAAATGATGGCTTTTTTGAGCTCTCCAGTTGGATTAATCTCTTATTAATTGGACACATCATTCTAATTAAGAAGTATTTTCATCAAGAGTTTTTATTACATATTGTTATACACAACTGTATTATTACCTAATATCAGTTCTTCTTTTAAAGCAGAATAGCGTTTAGAAATTGGAGTGTTCTCCTTTCTAGTCAGCTTATTTTAAATTTCACTTATCTTCAGCAGTGAACAGCTCATCGCCCGGTGTAACTTTACCAGGTAATCCATTTCCATCCTGACGCTTAGATTCTCAGGGACTAAGCACACCTGCATTGCTTTCAGACATTAAACAGCTGTCGGTAGTTTTGTTTAAAAATATACATAAGTATTTCTCTGAATTTTGGCGATTTCACTCCTCCTTTTTTTAATTATTCTTAGTGCAAGTCGATCCGGCAGTGCATCTTTAAACTGCACTATCTCTGACCTCTGGGAGCCAAAGAGCAGACGGTGCCCACTGCCCTTTTGCTGCCCACACCACAGCCCCCTCTGCACATTCCACCTCACAGCGGTGATGCGAGATGGAACCTTTACCTGGCAAGTGGCTCATCTTTTCCATGCATAATAGATACATGGGTGGGTTTTTTTATTCTTCTTTAAGGAAAAAAAAAAAAAAAAGAAACATACAAAACACAGAGCTCCTCTCAAAGGAAAGAGGAAGCCAGAAATGTCGCAGCATCTCAGTCCTGCCCCATGATGCTTCTTCCTGCCTGTGAATTTCCACCTGCTGTTCTGCACTATATAAGGCAGCACACGTGGGCTAGAACTGTTTAGTCGCCTGCGCCCGCCCAAAGGATTAGCAGCCGGGGAGTGATGCTGCCTGCCCTCTCCTCTGCAGCCCACCGGAGGTGAAGGAGCTCCAGCGGGACTCTCTCCTTGGGTAAGCAAAGCCTGGGGATGACCGTGTGCTGTTGGGGTGCAGCTGGGGAGCCCCGGGCACAGCTGTGCAGAGATGTGTGCTAACAGTTCGTGGGCAGAGCCCAATGGCTCGCTTATCTTTGTGTTTGCAAATTAGCAGCCCCACGTAGCTGTCACTGCTTGCTCGTTTTTGTATGGATTAAAAGTAGAAAGCTGCTTTCTTGTCTGAGCAAATGAAGAGGGAAACAGAGCACAGGACCGAGGGCATTACAGAGGGAGCTTCCAGAGAGCGCTGCTTTCTGGCTGACCTGGGTGGACTGTCCTGGTCAGGATCGTGCTGAGATGCTCGGCTGGCTTGCGGGGCAGAAAGGAAAGAAGGGTGCAGCTTTACCAAGCTCTTTTTTGGTCTGTTCCTTGTTCAATAAACAGGCATACAAAAGGACCCGAGGAAGCAGACAGTGCAGAACTCCCCCCGATTAAGCTCCTAATGAAAGTGCTCAGCAGCTGTAATACTGTGAGTGCCCTTGTTGTTTCAGCTCTGTCACCAGAGCGACTTTGAAAAGCACGGATTTCTAAACTGTAGCATTAAAGTACTCACATGCGGTCTTTTTTTTTTTTTTTGCCTAGTCAAAGACACTAAATGCTGGGAACATGGAGAGTTTGATTGAGTGCCCATCAGAGGTAAGCAGTTGCTAGTCTCCCCAGCTCCTTGCCGGCACACCAGCAAGGATGTGGCCCCTTCCTCACCGGGACAGTTTGGGAGGAAACCCCCAGTGTCAAGGGGAGGCAGAAGGGCAGGCTGTTCCCCTTCCCCACATGCGGACAGCTTGTGTCCTGCTGTGGCTTCTTGGAGTCACAGCAGCAGTCTAACTCAGTGCTGGGGCTGTGACTGGCTGGGCAGCACCCGGGGTGGCTGGCTGCTGCGCACTCCCTTGCCACCAGTGCTCCTGTTGGGCAGCAAGGCAGCATCATGGCTGGGCCCAGGGCTCCCTCGGCAGCTGTCTGGCCATTCTGGTCATTCCCTGGGGCTCTGATGCGTTTCTGCGTGGCCGCGTTATCTTGCTCAAGGCCCTCTTGTAACTCTGGCATGCTTCTTGCAGGCTGATGCCAAGAAATGCCCCCTGATGGGCCCAGCTGACGCTGAGGATGGACTTTGCCAGTTGGCTGGTGAGTTTTAAAAGCAAACTGAGGAACTGCTTTCTTTTGTAGTGCTTGCAATGCTTGTGTAGAACCGCTTGCCTTGTGCCCCTTCGTGCAGCCCGAGCCCAGCGCAACCTGGGAGGCAGTGGACTCCCTTTGCTCAGTGCAGATGGTGGTGCTGCCTGTCCGTGCATCCCTATTCTGTGGTCCTCAGAGCCAGGTTTAATTGTGTTCCTCAGCAGCAACATCAGTGAGCGTGCTGGTTTCTGACAGGAGCATCTGCACTGGGGTGTGGCCCTGCCGCTCACCGCTACCCGTATGATTACACACCAGGGCAAACACACCCAGTGCAGCAGAACTGCACTTGTTTGCTCTTGTGGTGCAAACAACTGGGAGGAGACCAGCAGTGAGAAAGGGTCAGAACTGGAACAAGTCTTCCTGACAAACAGTTTTTCAGGTGCATCATGAGCAAGTTTTATACTACTCCGTAGCATTAGGTGACTTTCTCATACCTTTTAGCCCTTGCTAAGTGATTTCTGACCCTGAAGCCAGCGTGGCCCAATAGTGATGCTCTCACCTCTGAACGAGGTATCTCCTTCACGGACAAGACTGCATAGTGAAAAATGTCATTGTAAGCTGTCCAAGTGACACATCTACCTTAGATAGTTATCACGGAAACCTCTGCAACATTAAAAATCTCTATAAATGTCAAATATGTACTGTTAGTTCTGTGCCTTGTACGTTCCTTCTAAGAGGAAATAGTGGCTAGAGTGTAAAAAAACCTCAGAAAACAGGAAAGGTGGTGTCCTTGGAGGGATAGTTCTAAAGTTTAGGCAGTTGCTTCCTTAGCAACAACTTGGTTGTCTTTCAGTTTCTACCCGTCTAGTTAACATACACTTCTGCATTCCACATCACATAATACTGCACACAGATGAAGCATAACTCTATTATTTTATTTTAACGGATTTTTTTTATTTTCCTTTTGTTTGCAGCAGATGGAACAAAGAAAAGAAAGAAGGTGATATCGTGGCCATTTGCTCTGAGACGTACCTCCACCAGCGGGGATTCCCCAGGGCAGCTGGACTCCGGCCTCAAGATCACCTTGTTTGGCCAGCCTCTGGCAATTATTTGTGGGGAAGATGACACACTGCCCCAGCCAGTCCAGGTAAGTAATCCTGGTGATATGTTTATAATACTTCTGGTTTCCAGAATGAGGCAGAATCCTCAGTGCTTGTGCTATAGTACAATGGTGATAAGTGGTTTTGGTGTTTCCTCTCCATGAACAATTCTGAGAAGCTCAGGGCTCTTCCCAGGTATGGGATGAGATCTGCAAATTCTGTCCACTCAGTGCAGCTTTCACTGGAAATTACTTCAAGTGGAGACACTGCGGACCAGGAATGGGAGTAGTAGATCTGTTGCTTAGTATAATTATCTGTGGTTTTACAGAAGTTATATAAACAAATCTTTCAGCAGCACAAACATCCAGGGATATTTTTATTTCCCTAAATATCATTCAGCTATAGACTGCTACTGATAAATAATCAAAGACTTACCTTCTAGTTAAAAATGATCTTGCAACAGTTCTCCCACTGAGTTTTCCAATTCACATGTTTTGTTCTCTTCTAAGGCATATTTTCTAGGCATTCAGCCTGGCTTGGGAGCCGCCTCTTGTTTCCTTCTGGAAAGAAGCAGGGATGACTCCAATAGAATACAAAATTAATTTGTTTTTTGGGGAAAAAAAATAGCTTATTACCAGTATAACCTACTTGGATATAGAACTAGATGCGTGTCCATATAGAGCGTGCCTACAGTCATTTAGTTTTCTCCTGTATCTAAAGAAATGTCCACCTGCTAAAGGACCTTTCTTCACTCACAACAACATTCTTCCCATCCCTGTCTGTTTTTTTTCCTGCAGGATCTCCTAACTATATTGTACGTGAAAGGACCTTCCACTGAAGGGATATTCAGAAAAGCTGCCAATGAGAAGGCACGAAAGGAGTTGAAGGAAGATTTAAACAAAGGCGGGAATGTTGATTTAGAAAGCAAAACTGTGCATCTACTGGCAGTGGTTTTGAAGGTAAATTCCTCTGACCTTCAGCTGTAGGAGAACATAGCTAATATGCACAGGCACACCATAGTGCAGAGATTTGGCTTAGGTGGGACTCCAGGCAGAAAAAAAGAGTGAAACCAAACTAAATGTTTTAGTTCATGGAAAAGCTTGGCGTTTTCCTTTTGCAATGGATTTTCAGCTCTGTTTCTTCTGCTGGTTTTCCATACACCCACAGGAAATTCTCTTCCTCCTCCTCACCATCCTCTTCTGTGAGGAATACTGAGGTTCAGGGATGAACAACAAGTAGATAAGAGCTAGAACCTCTCATTGCACTGATGTAAGGGCACACAGTAAATGCAGCATTGAAGCCTGCTTCTCTGTAGAGCTGGTGGTCACCTTTGAGAGCAGATAGCTCCACCCAAGCTGCCTTGTAGGGAACCCAAGTAGTGGCCATGCTCCCTTAATGTTCAAAGTCTCATCTCAGCCTCTTGATCTTGCAGGACTTCCTCCGAAATATTCCCTCCAAGCTTCTGTCAGATGACCTGTATGACAAGTGGATGCTAGCTCTGGAGAAGCCAAGCAAGCAAGAAAAAATTGAAGAACTGAAAGAGTAAGTGTTGCAATCACCAAGTTCTGCAATCAGCCCTGGTGTGATGGACGGGCTGGTAGTGAACAGCACCTTCTCTAATACTTGAGTCTCATTTGAAAACCTGTTTGTCCATTTGCAATTGTTTCTGTGGGAGCTGTGGGGCACATAGCACAGAGAAGCATTTCTCTAGCACAGCACTTCCTGGAGGTGTTTGAGACTGATCTAAGAACCAGCTACAGCCAGGAGGAGGAGGGAGGTGACAGTGTCACAGGGAATGTGGTCACTGCGTGGTGTGGCAGGTGCTGATGAGAGCTGTAGGCCTGTTGGCCACAGGGTTGGGCCAGTGAGGCTGGCTCTGTGCTCTGCCCTTCAGCAGGAGCAGAGGTGAAAGCAGAAAGGGCTTTGCAAGATGTGTGACATAACCACAGCCTTTCACGTGCCGTCAGGAAGCCTCTGGTGATGCCTCCTGATGCTGCCGCCTCTGCTCAGTGACACAGGGTGCTGTAGAGTTGCTTCTCAGCGGAGATGTCTTAATTCAGGATCTTGTAGTTACCCACAAGCTCAGCTGCTGTTGGGGATTTCTGAATGATACTTCTTCAAAGTAGTGAAAGCACAGGCATCCCTTTTTCTGGGGGAAGCATTGTCTGTGTATAATTGAGACTTGCTCAAATAAAGAAGTAGCAGCCACTGCAGCAGGAATTAACCTCTCATTTTGTGTTTTCACTTAGGGTGGCTGACAAACTGCCCAGACCAAATCTGGTCTTGCTCAAGCACTTGCTCTCTGTGCTTCACCGCATCAGCCAGAACTCTGACACCAGCAGGATGGATGCCAACAACCTTGCCATCTGTGTAGGCCCAAACATGCTGAGCCCAGGGACAGGCAGCACGCTCCCACTGGAGGTGCAGAAGGAGATGAATGACAAGGTGAGTGGGATTAACAACCAGCTGCTCTTGGGCAGATCAGACCCATCTTCAGGGACCCCACTGCTACTGCAAAGGCTACACAAAAGAAAACAGCACTGTTGCCCCTCTTCCCACATCTGCAGTGTGTACCCTGTGGGCATTGTCTGCCAGCCACCCACACTCTGAGGAGTGCATTTTTTTTTTTAATATTATGGCAGATCAGTCCGTCTGTGGTATCAAGTCTCATGGTATAGGCAAGGATTTTGGCAGAAGCCATCCTTCTCTGTGCTGCTCTTCATCATACAAAGATATCAGGCAGCAGCAGGAAAGACTGTTCTAAATATTTTCAGCCCCTTTGACTGAAATAGATGGTTTTCTATGTGCAGGTGACGGTGTTGGTGGAGTTCCTCATAGAAAACAGCTCAGAAGTATTTGGGGAGGACATTCTCTGGCCTGTCAGTACCTTGGCTGTGGAGTCACCAGAGCACATAGACAGCTCTACAGGTAAGAGAATGGACTAGGGACTGTCACAGATGAGGTCTGCTGCTCCATTTTTTTGGTGTGCAATGGGAATACATCTGTGGAAACATGTTAAAACACCCTGCTGTACTGCTCTTCTACAGGAATGTTTTCCAGATAGTTCCCTTTCATCCTTACATGGCCAGTAAAAACTAACAGGTGCTTTGCCTCCACAGAACGTCTATGTGCTACTCATCAGAATGACTCTGCCTATGACAGCCCAGATCCTGAGCTAGAGCAGCCCAAAGAAAGAAGCACTGGTATGAGCAGAAGATATCCAACGTGTGTCTCTGCCACATCACTGACTAATTGCAAAAAGGACATCAACACGATGGACAGGAGGTACTCAGAGCCAGACCTATCCTTCCAGGACCGTTTTGAATGCAGAATAAGGAAACAGAAGCTAAACAAAAGTGAGGACAGTTTTCCTGTTCAGCAGAAACAACTAGGGCTGGAGAATTCTGCACTGGACAAACAGCTTGCAATCTTGCCTTCACAATTATCAAGTGACTCTCTGTTTAAAACATCCTCCAGTTGCTCACTAGAGAGCTCTGATGGCTCAGTCTTCACCAGCTCCCCATTAGTTTCACCATCTAGTCCCAAAAAAACCTTCTTACATAGGCCCCAGTCCTTTTGCACCAAGCCCCATGAAGACTGCAGCATACCTAGGCGAGAGATCAAAAAGCATTCTATGTCATTCTCTTTCACAAACCACAGGAAAACACTAATAAAACATCAGAGTTGGGGGCCTGGAAAACACATGGGTTTCCAGAGGGACAGTTTCACAAAGAAAGATGATCAGTTCTCCTGCAGAATTGTCCAGGAAAACAGCCCTGAGGGTGACAAACCATTGCCATATCAGCGAAGGCCACGTTTCATGTCAGCTGATGAAGTGTTCAGAGTGGTAGACCAGAGGAATCCTGGAAGACCTCCCTCTTACGAAGAAGCTACTAAGAACTGCATGGCCACCCAACTTCCCTCCCACAGTCTCACTGTTCAGACTATGAGATTAAAGGTATCAAACCAGGACGCTTTGCCATCTGATCCACATACCAACCTTGCACAGGGCTCAGCCTGTACAGCTTCAGAGGACCTTCTCAGTGACAGGATTTCTGCAGTGAATGATTCAGATGCAGAAACAGAAACTCTCTGTGTTTCAGTTGGAATAAACTCCCGTGTGAGTTTACCTGTGACCCCTGGAGTGTACCGCTTGAGAGCCATGTCTGAATCCTGTCAAAAGAACAAACACGAGTATGTGGCACGCCGGTGCAGCCAGCCCATTTTTGAGGTAGAACAGATCCAATATGCTAAGGAATCCTATGTTTAAAAACTTCTCTCTCCATCTTTGCACTGTACAAAGTAAATGTAAAAATTGACGTCTTGCTCATCTTTTGTAAGATATTAGTTTCAAGGGACCCAGAATAAGCTATCTCCACGTGAACATTTTTTTCTTGGAGGCTCTTCTGAAGTGTTGGTCACTTTGACGTGTCACGTTCTTCCACTAAAAGATGTGTGTGCTGGGGGGAAAATATGTAAAAATATGAGTGAATGTGATGCACATAATGTGCTGTGTGGGAAAGCTAGTTAGTAGTTGATGAACAATGTTGTTTGTATCCCTAAAAGGACAAGTAAAAGGTAGGCAGGTCCAAATACCTGTCCCATTTTCCTCTTCTTTTCTGTATAGTTGAAGACTCTATGCCATTTGCCATGTGTGTGTCAGGCTGATGCAATCCCTTGTTGATTTTCTGCATTAAGAAGTGGGGGTTGGCAGTTACCCCAACAGGAGAAGAGCTATTCTGTCATCTAGGCCATTTCTGCACTCTTCCATTAAGCCCCTTGAACCTGCTGCCATTCCTTCCTCCTGCTTGCTGGCCACAAAAACAATATGACCATGAGTCGGTATTGGTACTGTGTACTGAGCCTGGGTTTAGAGCTGTTGAAGCCCTACAAGGTTATTATGGGCATGTATCAAGATGAACTTTGAGTGGCTGGAGAAGCTCTTAGCCTAAATCAACTGGACAGGCTAATCAGAAGGAAAGATTGTCTTCAGTTATGAGAAATAGTAATAAAAAGAAATCTCACAAGGAATCTCACAATTCCAGATTCAAGCTTTAATTCATTAAAATTGAAGATCGTTGGTAAAACTTAAAGAAAGGAAAAGAACATATCCAGTTGTTGTCCTTATAACCTTGTAAAGATGACAGGATGCGCAGTGTGTTTTTACATGTAGGAACTTATTTTAGTTAGCACTTACCTTTCCTTTTATGGCTCAAGAAGAGGCAGAGTTTTGGTTTTCTCCTGTGTAAATTCACTACAATAAATTTTTTTTCTGCCACATGGTCCATTGTCTCTCTTTATAACACTCAAGCACTTCAGGCACTGTACCTACTTTTACATGGCACCGCTGTTCTGTTTGAATGACATATCTAATTAGTAGGAAGGAAAGTAGCTAACCAGCATCATCACTATTATTTTTTTTTATAAGATTGTAGGCTAGATTTTGGGAATACATTCTTCTCTTTTGGGGAAAGAAGTTACGCTGCCACACAACAGCAGGTATCAGTAAGATGGAGAGGGAGTCACAAGGAAGAGAAGCTAATTAGAAAACAGAATACAGGCATCTTGGATATGACATTTTCTGGTTTTAGCTGTACCCAAAAAAAGGAGAATGAGGGTCCCTGGTTATTTCTGTCAACTTTATATTTGCTATCCCTTTCATGACTATATCCAGGCTTGCAAGAATTGTAATTACTTATAATCTTGAAACGCGTATTAGTGTTTTGAAATACATACTGATTTTTTTCTTGTACTTCTATCTGTGGTTTAGATTTTATCATAAAACATTTAACTTATTTTGTTACTTTCACGTGGAAAAAAAAAAAAAAAAAGTGGCCGCTAAATATATGATTCATCGAACTTAGAAATTCTGAGAAAAACTGAATAAACGTGCATCCTCTGTAATCCACACATGCCTGGATTGGCAAACTGGCATGTGTTTGCTTAGGCAATTATTACTTGCATATTGCCCTCAAGTGGTCAGAGTGGCAGAAACACTAATACACGTCTCGCAAAACTAATTAAAAACTTACCGCAAATTATTCCATACTTTCTGTGAGCTTTTTGAGACACTGAAAGTTAAAAAGAATTGTCAGGAATCCATGAGTATTCCAGGTATTTCTTCTGCAGGGAACACGTTAACATGCTATCTTACAATTCAACTCAAGCCCACGTTTAATAATTAAATAAGAAGACCTACACTTCTGCTTAACTCACGTGTCTTCACAGGCACATACAAGCACACGTAACTTGTAATACACGTGGGTTTCGAACTGACTGAGTATGTGTGATGGTGCTCAAGGCAGAGTTAGCACTGCACAGTGCCCTCCTCAGCATCCTGTTGTGGCCTACCAACCAAACTCAGTCTATTCCTATGGACTTGCCATCAAAGTCCCAGTGCTGACGCCTAAAACAAAGCCAACAACTTGGGATTTAAAAAAAAATCATTATTTCCTTCTTTGCAACGAGATTCTCCCTCTTAAGCCTTATGTTTAGAAGTAGACAATATACACATCTCTGCAGTTTCCTGTAGCCCACAGGTCAAACTAGTTTGGAGACTCTTGCCTGAAGTATGTTCAACTTTGGAATGTCAAAAGTTAATCACAGAACGGCTGCCTTGTAACTCAGTTACATATTGTAGGGAGTTCCATGCGGTCTATTTTTACCATAATCTTGAACTGCTACTTTCAAGTGTCTCCAATGACAACAAAAAGGTGTATAACAGAAGACCAAAAGCTACCCATAGAGAAAATCTGTCAAGTTCTCATCTGGGAAAAGGAGTTCTTGTTTCTCTATTGCCCGTGGCAGCTTTGGTGATAATCCAGGACACTGGTTTGTTGCAGCAGCACACAATCACTGCTTGCTCCCGGGCAGACACTTCTCACCCATATGCTGTGAGTCACTATTTTACTGTCCCACTGCACACAGGAAAGTCCCTTGACTCAGGACAAAAATATTTTTGCCAATTTTTGCTAGAGATTACAGCACTTAATAATCACGGGGGTGAGCTTTGAATGAATGTAGGCAGCTCAGGATTCTGAATGACAGTCTGCAGCAGACAAAAGAGTACTCAAGTTAAGGACTTAGTAATTTCCCTCGCCTCCTCTCCAGGACCTTCAAGCTCAGGGGTTCTCTGAAGGAAGGTGTCATTATGGGCGTCAGGAATTACATCCATCTATCATCTAAATATGTCCTGAGACACCTTCCAAGAGATCCCTGCAAAGGGAAACCCTTCCACATTATAAAAAAGGCTCATGCCAAATAGCTCACTGCCACAACTCTGTGAGCATAACATGATCTTTCTTCCCTTCGATCCATTAATATAATCCCTCTCTCAGGAAAAGATGACGTTTTCTAGTATCATTCATGCAATCTTGCATTTTTGTTCATTGTCCGTTATATCATCAATAATGTGCACAAGTCACTTCACCTCTCTGCTATGACATTCTACACAGCAGGCTGGCTTCTGCACTGCTTTGCAAACCCAGCAGGCCGTGAGAGCTGAGTGGAGTGGGCATTAAACACTACTTTCTTGATCCGCATTCCCTCTGCATAGCAGAATATGTTTGTCTCTCAGAAACTCAGCCAGGAGATTTGAAGTTTGCTTAGTTAACTGTCTGATCCAGCAAGCATTTTATGTCCAAAACTGATCACACCCGGCTGCAAAGCTAAGGGGATTATAAGACACTGTTGAACTGCTAGCTTTAGGCAGACAGCAGGAGCTGTGGCTATCAATGTGCCTCTACAAGGGCAATTTCTGACTACAGGAAAAGGAAGCCACTTTGGTTAGGTGCTCTGGTTACATTATTCTCTGAATTTTCTCAGCAGTCAGTCCTTATCACACATGTCATCAGAACAAGGAGGAACTTCTGAAGGTTAGATATTCACAAGGGGAAGGAACTTTTCAAACAGACTGATGATAACCCTGGGAAAAATCCAGGGGAAAAGGTCATTGGATAAATAATACAATCTTCATATTGGTAACTGACTTTCATATACACAGCCAGCTGTTTTTTAAATGCTTTTTTTCCCTCTCTGTTACTAAGAATCACTAATTATATAGTCCTTCTCCCCCCCCCCCCCCCATAGAAAGTATTGCTCATAATTTTAAATAAATCCTTTTCTTTTGCTATTGCACCAATTAAAATCTCACTTCTGAGTGAAGCTTCTGCAAGGGGAGAGGATACCACAGACCCTTTTCTTTTTGTAACCTGAGATGCCAGCATGTGAGTCCCAACAGTTGTATAAAAAAAGTTTTCTAGGAAAGATTTGTCACTTTCTAAACAAAACCTCTTCAGCCAATCATCTTTTTACAGAACTGACCCAACGGCTGCTTGAAACTCTTTCTCCCCACAACCCACAAACCTCTCACCAACTTCCTTGTCAGATGCTACAGTCCAGATTCCAGTCCTTCAGCTGCAGTATCATACAAGCCAAGATAAAAATTATAAAACACTTTTTTTTTTTTAATTATTCTAAGGCCAAACCCAAGCAGATTCCAAGAAGACGTTCTTGTGATAAGGATAGGAGATTTGCCTCCTCATGCTTACTGCACAATCTTGGCCCAGGCAATTCAACCTCATTATGCACAGGGCATGAGCACTGAAAAACAGATTCATGCCCTCACTTTTCACCCTGCTTCTCCAAGTGCGAATTCTGTCCCCACATAAAGCCATGACTACATACATGTGCAGCTGGAGAGCTCTGCATACAATTCAGCAGTCAGTTCTCTTTAAGGCAACCAGTTATGAGGTGAGAAAATGACCCACAGCATAAACTGTAGAATTCTGCAGAGCCCTCTATTCAGAGGAGCACAGAACATTACATGATCAGATATACAAATACATGTCGCTCCTAAAGGATAGATATAGACAGAAAATATAGCACTTGAGAAGTTTTTGGGCATGTGAAAGAGAAGAGCATTCACAACTTCTCCTTAAATGCCCAGGAAGGTTGGTCTTGAGATAAAGCCTGGAAAACTGTAATAATATTATTTGGTATCAAGGTCTGCATTTTCCATATGCCTCCTGCACAGCTTTAGACTGTGCAGCTCATCCTCAGTGAAATAAGGATGATCCTACTCTGACTCCAAAAGATGTGATAAAGGACAATTCTTAAACGGACAAATACAGAGGATATAGTGAAGGGGGCAATAGAAGCAGATCAGTCATGTTTCTTACTCTGCAGGTTTAGTACAGTTAAACAATTTTTTCTCTCTCTCTCCCACAAGAGAGGGACATAGAAAATAAGGCAGAGCATCCTGGGGTGAAAGGAATACAACTGGAGTGCCATGTCCACAGAAGGTAAAAAGAGGCTGGAGAGGGAGTAACAGCATACAATTAACTTGAGTTTCAGCAGGAAGGTCACCAATAATTGTTTTTCCAATTAACAATTTAATAAATGATAGTTAAAAACTGAGAGTGCTATGCCCTGCTCCATTCTCTAAAGTGCTTTCTAACCCCTCCCTGATTTTTTCTAGACACTGGGTATGAAGTCTTAGGGTAGTATAGGGCAAGGATGCAAGCCCTGTAAGTTTGTCATACTGAAAAGCACACTTGTGCAGGAATTTGAGGGAAAAAGGTGGTCAGAGTCAGAAATGACATGGTAGGTCAAAACAATATTGCTTGTTTTCTTGAAACAGTGAGTAACAAAATCTTTTCTTGCTGAGCATTGGAAAAATTAAGGCCTTCAGAACTGAAATTTCGTTGATCGATCCTTGAATTTGCCCCTGCTTAGGCAGGAGGGAGACTTCACACTCTGGATTGCTCTACGGCTCTGTGATGCTCACATGAAGACAGCGGCATTTTAGCATTTGCTAATATGCAAAGCCAGAACCCTTTGCCTCTCCTGCAGAGTACTTCTGATGCTTGTGCACTAAACTGTAAAAAAACCTAGGTTCTATTGGCTCTGGTTGGCTTTGTCAGTTCTGCTCTCTCCTCCCTCATGACACTTGTACCATACTCGTGGTTCCCTTGCAGGTCTCCTGCGAAGGAAACACTCTGCTACCTGAAACCCGTGGCCGCCTATGGGGTATTGTCCTAGAGCACCTACACCTGCCATGGCAACACAGCAACTAAAAGAAATAGCTTCCAGAGGGATTCCAGAAACAAAGGGCATGGATATTTCACACAGAGCTGCTCTGTGATTCCATGATTCTACGACAGGGTGTAGTGCAGGCTGCCTTCCGCGACATCGCTCCTCCAGACACCGACCCACGAGGGTCGCCTCGCGGATTCGGGCACACACAGCCGCCACCTCAGCCCGGCCCCGCCCTGCGCCTCTGCTGCCCGCGAGCGGCGGGAGGACGGCAGCGCCACCGCGCGGCCACCCCTCATACTGCCGGAGCCGTTAGCGCCGCCGCGCATGCGCGTTGCCTGAAGACGGTTGCCTAGGCGCCGTACTCCCTACGCCCACCGCCATGCTGCCCGCGCTGCACCCGCCGCCGTCCTCCGCCGTGCTCTATACCTACTGCAGCCCTCCCCGCGCCCCGCCCTCCCGCCCCAAGTACCGGGCGGATGGCGACGAGCCGTGAGTGCCCCTTCCGCGCCGCCCTTCCTGCGGGTCGGGGTGGGGGGAGGCCCCCGGGACGCGGGGCTTTCGGGGCCGGAGCTGGAGGTCACCGCGGGCGCTTGGTGTTGCAGGGAGAAGGAGCCCGCCCGCTGGGCCAACCTGATGTACGACAGGAGGGTGGTGCGCGGCAACACGTACGCCCGTCGGGCCGTGCCCACGGTAGGTTCTGTGAGGGCATCGTACCGCTGCCCCGTTGGGAAGGAGCGCCTGCGGCGGGAATGCTGCTTCTGGTCATGAACTTCGATTACTGGCGTTGCAGTTTAGCTTAAATGTTCAGCCCGGATGCAGGCTAGGCAGTTAGGTTAGCGTGCAACAGCTTCTTGTCCTTAAGGGGCTTAGTTTCTCGTGCCAAGGAGGGTCCAGGTTGAAACAGTCGCCCAGAAATAGCTTTGTGTTGTTTGTTAGTTGTTTCGAACAGCTAATTTCACGTGTTCTGTTTGTGAAGTTCAAAAGGTGTTTTCCTTCCAGCCTGCAAAGCACTGGATTTAGTAGGATGGATTTCTTTTGCTTCGACAGCAGTAAAGTTCCTAGATCTTTTTCATGTAACAGTTCTGTTGATACTGCAAAAGCTGGACTTAAGTTACAGAATTATAGAATGGCTCGGGTTGGAAGGGACCTCAAGGGTCATCAAGTTCCAACCCCCCTGCCGCTGGCAGGGCCACCAACCTCCACATCTGATACTAGACCAAGTTGCCGAGGGCCCCATCCAACCTGGCCTTGAACACCTCCACAATGGAGCATCCACAACCTCTCTGGGCAGCCTGTTCCAGCACCCCACCACACTCTCTGCAAGAAATTTCCCCTTGACATCTAATCTAATTCTTCATTTAGTTTAAAACCATTCTTATTTATTTATATATTTATTTACATCTTAATCCCCCCCCCCCAATGAGCCCCAGTTAATAAACCTCTCCATTAATGACTCCCCACCCACACTGCCTTTATTCATTTAATTCATCCCTCCCTTCACAGCTTGGGAGCACTGCCTCGGGCTGCCCAGAGAGGTGGTGGAGTCTCCTTCTCTGGAGATGTTCAAGACCTGCCTGTGCAACCTGGGCTAGGGAGCTGCTTTGGCAGCGGGGTTGGACTCAATGATCTCTAGAGGTCCCTTCCAACCATATAATTCTGTGATCCCTTGTTCTGTCACTATCTAACCACATGAAAAGTTGATTTCCCTCATGTTTATAAACTTTTAAATATTGGAAGGTCGCCTAGAGGTCTCCCCACAGCCTTCTCTTTTCCAGGCTGAACAAGCCCAGTTCTTTCAGCCTGTCTTCCAGCCCTCTGATCATATTCATGGCCATCCTCTGGACCCTCTCCAAAAGTTCTGCATCTTTCCTGTGTTGGGGAAGTCTGTTGCACTCGATTAACACTTCACCTGGAAACTCAGAGCTGAGTGAGAATAAGCTGTTTTAATATCCTTTACCTTGCGTTGTCTCAGTGTGGGATGCCATTAAAGTACACCTGTAGGTAGCCAGCAGATCCTATTAGCTTCGTGCCCTAGTCTTTAAGGAAACTGACGACTTGAAAAGTAAATCTGAAATAGTAGATGTGTAATGTTAAAAACAAACAGCAGCCTTCATTTACAAGAGAAATTAGTAGTATTTTCAAGTACAAAGTGTATGGTGGTGTGTTTTTTATTTGTTGTTCACCCCTCTTGTCCAGTGTATCCATCATCCTAATGCATCTGAGATTCAAAAGCAGAGAGAAGCACGGAAGACGGCGCTGGCTAGGAAGAGAGCAAAAGAGCAGATCCAGCTAAGAACACCTGAGCCTGTGGAAGGCAGGGAGCATGTGCATGTGCAGACAGGTAAAAGGATGACTTAAAAAATAAATCATGAAAACAAAAACTTGTCAGTCTACTAAGGTGATGATGCAATTGGTAGAATCACTTAAGGTTAAGTTTCTCTAATCCTTTCCACTACAAGCTCCCTATTTTTTAGTTCTGTTTAATTACTAACTTGGCTAACAAGTGACTTTTTTTTTTCAGTTCTCAGTGCACGTTCTTAAACACTAGTCAAGACAACCTCATTTATTCTTTCCTTTTCCAGTATCGTCAGAGATGTTTGATGTATGCCTCAATTAGAAATGTGTTCTTTTAGTAAGACCAGTATTAAAAATTACTGGGGGGAAGGGAAAGAAGAATGGGCAGTGGCCCTAATTTAGAATAGGAGACCACCCTATTACTGTGCAAATGATTTATTTGTAGCAAGTCCAACACTTGGCAGTGGGTAATCATGGGGCGAGCATAATCTGTTGCTGTACCTTTCAGAGAAGTGTTTTAGATTGTCTTATGAACTGGGGAAACAGCTGTGGTACGTGCTAATCAGACGTGAGCTTTTGTGAATGCTCTCTGTGCCACAGCTCAACGGAACCCTTCCTCCAGTGTATAGCGACTTGTCACTACTGAAGTTCTATGCAGAAGAAGGCAGTCTAGCATTCTTATCATGATCTCTTATCCTTCCAATCTTTTAGTGCTGATAATCTTAAGCATTCCCCAGGCTTTCTTTTCTGTGCTAGGCTGTTAATCTCTGCAGTGGGAAACAGACAGATACAATTCAAGTCAGGCACTTGGTGCCACAGATGTGTGGTTACCTCAAAGATATTTCCAGTTGGCCCAGAAGGAGAGCATTATTTAAAAAAATCCAACAGATTCAGTCTTCTGGAGATCCAGCCTTCTCTATGCACTGGAGAAAAATGTATGGCCCTGTTACTATTAATGCTTAGTAGATATATAATCAATGCCTGTTTTTAAATTTGCTGTACATTGCCTCTTCCAAGGATTGTTTATCCTGCAAGGTGGACTGAGAATAGTCTAGACTCTCTTTAGAAACCTGGTGAATGGGTTTAGGAGTGATCTTCAAGAGCTGTACCAGACATTACAAGAAGCGTGGCATCAAGTGGCCAATGGAGCAAACTGTTCTGAGGGCTTTTTTTGTTCTAATTTGCATTTGTTTTTTGGGTTTTTTGTTTTTTTTTTTTTTTGTAACTTTATAGTAAGAATTTTCAACGTTCTTTGTTTATAATCCACCCTGTATGGTAATCAGGAATAGTTGAGAACTGAAATAAAAAAGAATCCAATGTAGAGCATTCCTTGTGTTTTATTTCTAGAGCTGTATTTAGAAGAGATAAGTGACCGGATAATAGAGGTTGATGTGGAGTGTCAAACAGATGCATTTTTGGACAGACCTCCCACTCCTTTCTTCGTGCCAGCCAAAACGGGAAGAGATGTGAGCACGCAAATAGAAGAAGGAGAGGTATGAAGCAAAGTCATATCCACAAGTAGTGGTGAAGCATGTTTCCTCTATCAAACAAATTTGAGACAAAAACAGAAAAGGAACTTCGTGTAGAACATGCAAAAAAAGCCTCAGTTCCTCAGAACTGAGGAATGTATGCAGGTTCTCCTGCATTTGGCTAAGAACCATAATACTGAGAAACGTTCTCCTCTGTAGTAATAGTATCCAACCAGAGAGGAGCTGGAAACACAGAAGAGAGCAACAGTAGGGTCCAGGTGAGTGCTTTGTTTCACCCTGACAGCACACCCTACGTGACTGCTGCTGAGTACGTGGTGTCATACTTTAGCCCATTCATCACTTAGACTCCAGGAGCATTCATGCTTCCTGCCTTAGGTGACACTAGATCCCCACCTCCACTTCTCATTGCCTCCTTCTGCACAGGTGCTCTAATCATCCTCCTTTGCTCCTCGACAAGATGTTGAGAGGGATTGTGGTAAGGGGTTATTTATTTCCGTTTCACTGACTCTCATTCCCAGCTCTTTGACTTTGACGTTGAAGTCAAGCCAATCCTGGAAGTGCTGGTTGGGAAAACCATTGAGCAAGCTTTGCTGGAAGTCATGGAGGAAGAAGAGCTGGCCGAGTTGTGGGCACAACAGCGTGCCTATGCAGAACTGCGCAACGCAGAGCTGGCTGAGGTCCAGCGCCTGGAAGAGCAGGACAGGCGATACAGAGAGGAGAAGGTAAGGCTGATTAGGAGTAAAACAGGCATGTGTCAGTCCTCACCACGTCCAGTACTGAAAGATGAGCTCTGAAATAAGCTGGATTCAGAATGGTGCTGTCAAGTTTGATGTTTCTGAAGGCATTTTGGTGCCATACAGCTCCACTCAGATACTTGCCCTCATGTGCCTGCTCTGTATTGTTCTTTTTCCTTAGAGCAGTCATACTCAAGTGTCCTGGTGAACTCAGGCACCTGATCGAGCGGCCAAACCTGACAGTATTGTGCTGTTACTCAAGCCCATTAATTATGATAATATCTAAGTGAGCAGACAGGGTGCTTGAAAGTGAGAAGCACTTCATGTTCTTTCACACTGAATGCATGTGCTGTTATATATGTACACATACCTCTCAAGATCCCCAAGTACAAAACTGTTAGTAGTGCCTAGCAAGTAGAAATAAATAGAAATGGAAAGTCCTATTTTCTATTTATTTTGGTTAATAATACTAACATTATTAGTCTTTTCCTGGGCCAACCTGTGTTTTAATTTTTTCTTCTGTCAGATAGTTTATAACATTGGAAAGGGAAAAGTTGAGGAAATTTTTACCCAACCTCAGCTTATTCCAAGGGCAACAATCAGCTCTGTCTGCAATAATCAAGCAGTTAAGATATCAATGCATGGTAAGGTATCAGAAAAGGATTTCATTTAGCCAGCCACAAGACCTTTATTTTCCAATCTTGACAAAATTGAAAAAGCTATATCAAAGGATTCCTCTGCTCCTTGCTGTACTCCATAGATTCAGGAAAGGCTTTCTTTCAAGTGCTCTTTTACAAGCTTTTGTGAAAGTTAGAGGCCACAAATACTGGAATCAAGTGTCTGTACTCTGATTATCTCTGCTATTTATGAGTTTCACACTGATGATTTTTCAGAATCTTGATCAAAAGAGTAACAGCTAAGGGGCTGAAAATTTAAGTGCAATATTGTCTTGACAGGAGCGCTGCAAACAGCAGCAGATACAAATGCTGCAGAAGGAGAAAGAGACAATGGAGAAAATTGCAGCTCAGGCATTTGCTAAGCGTTACTTGGCTGATCTTATTCCCTCAGTCTTCAACAATCTTCATGAGAGTGGATTTTTCTATGATCCTATAGAAAGAGGTTTGTATTTTATTGTTTTTTAGTATGTGGAATAATGTAGATGTCAAAACAGCCATACTCACTTTACTCTAAATAACAGAACAATAATGTAAAAAGACTATTCATTTACATTTGTGGTTGCACAGGTAGCTTTCAAACTCGTATTTTTAATATAAACATTGGTCACCTGCACCAAGTATTCAAAAATATGTAAGAGCTGACAGTTTCACTTTTGATGAGAAGAGCTGCTTTTGAGTTGGCAGAAACAAGTGGCTGATTAGGACTGGTAGAGAGAGAAAGAGAGGGGTCCAAACTGTTTAAAGTGTATTTTGATAGGACAAGAGAAGAAATATGTATGTCACTCTGAATCTTTGTTAATGATTGCCAAAGCAAAGTGAAAAATAGTCACTAAGAATTAGGCTCTGCAAATAATTTTAGAGTTGTACATCAGCAACTTTCAAGCTTTTGGAGTCAGCAGCATTTCTTGTGGGCTACCTTGCTGCGCCCTCCTTACCCAGTTCCTGTACAAGTGCCTGACTCCAGTCTGGGAGTGGGTATGCTCTCCCCAGAATGAGTCAGAAGGCAAATGCAGAAACTGAGTGTATTTTGCAAACCGAGTGGAGTTTGGGACTACTACGTGCAAAAAGCATAATTGGAGTAGGCAAGAACTCTTTAGTCAGAGAGAATAAATGCTTTCAGCAGACCAGAAGCCAGATGTACTTGGAAGGCAGAGCAGGAAATGTTATTTTTCTGACTTGCTCAGGATAGTTATTTTCATCTAACCTAGAGCATTACTGTGCATCTCTTGTGTGCCTGCCCTTTTGGGGTGCCAAGCCCCTTTGAATATCAATGACTTTGAGAGGACTCTGGTTCAGGTCCATAATGATGAGGAATCTCAGTAAAAGGGGCAGGAGACAAGACACCTAACAACTCCTGAGAGATTTCATCTGGCTCTTGCAAAGCAAATATCTTCTGGCAAGGTTGTTCATTCTTTAATGATCACAGCAAATTAAAAACAGCCCAGAGATCCCATTGCTCATCCCTAATAAACAGATGCTTTTTCTTGCTTTCTTTCTGCCAAATTCTTACAGACATCGAGACAGAATTCCTGCCATGGCTGATGACAGAAGTGGAAGAAACACTAGAAAAGAAGACTCTGGGAAGAGTGATGCTTGACTGTAAGTTATCAATTAATACGAGCTCCTCATTTGTAATCGTTTTTTCTTCAGTCAGAACAAATATAATGTTTGTCTGCTCATTAGGGACTAAGGGATCAGGTGTCATTTTAACAATAAGTCCAAGCATCTGTGGCTTCGTATATTTGCTTTTGGGTTTTGCATTTATTTTTGCATTTAAAAATGTTTTTAAAGTTGGGAAAAATCACTATTTTGGCCACTGAATTATTGATCCTCACCTGAAATACTAGAATTGTCAAACATGCTGCACTGCTTTCTCTCTCTGCTGGCTTTATGTTGTTTTGAGGTGTGTTGCTGGTGGGAGATGCAATATTTTTGGCATGACAGAAAGGTCGGGTGACAGCACTTTCCACCAGAACAAGAGCTTACTACTTCAGCACTACTTCTTAAATGGTTTCTTCTTGAGGGAAGGAATTTTCTCCCCTTTTAAGCAGAAGTGTTGTGTCTGACCACTAATTGAACATCCCAAGGAAGATTTTGCTGTAGGATATACCATAGATGAGATCTTCCATCATATTCTCATTAAATCTTTTAATTTTTACTGCCAGATACCAGGGTTTTGCACCAGTTTGTAGATGCACAGAATAGTTGGAGCAGGCAGATAAGCAATACTGGCAGCTCCTATTTGTGCTAGTTTACCTTCTGCGTGTCCTGGCTTATATCCAGTCATGCACTGTTGAACCATTACCTCTGCAAAAGGAACTGTGGAGTACCTCCTCCAGCAAGTTTTGTAAGGCAGGCACAACCTCAGCTGAGATTCTGGCTTCTTCTCTCACAAAAGCATAGGAGAAATCTACGAGGATATATTTTTAAGATAGCTGAATATAAAAGCTACATAAATGTCTAATTTTGTCACCATCCAATAAAAAAAAAAACTGTGAACTGCAAGAGAAGCATCCAGACTAAGGTGGCTGTGTTTTGCATCTTGAGAGAGCAAACTCAACCCAAAAATTAGCAAGAAATGTTCTTTTGGTATCTGTATGTTGTCCCATTTTCTATATTAAAGCCCTTTTCCTTCATTGTTGGTCTTTTTATTTACCATATTTAGGTGATGTATTTCAAAGTGAATGCTGAATTGTTTTCATTGGCTTGGAAGAGTTACAATGTTTAGAAAAACTTACAGAGGGAAAACAACATAAATAATAAAGAACAGATGTTTCACAGCTGCTTTTCAGAAATAGAAAGTCTTTTTGATGACTTCCACAGTTCCAGTATTACCCTCTGCCAAAAACATCACACGATATACAACCTGACTAGTTTGCCTTGTAGGGTTCCAAAAGTGACAAGACAACAATGAAAAGATGAACAAGGCAGTCCAGGCAAACCCTTTCAAATTACTGCTTCCAGTGCAAACCTTTGGCTGTAAGTAGGCTACAGCAGCAGGGATGATTTTTCTTATTCACACATTCTTTTACTGTTAGTATTATTTCCTTTTTTTTTTTTTTTTTTTCTGTCCTCTGCCTAAGAATTCACAGGTCAGCAATGTATAATTCATCTCAAATTACAGGGTTTTTTTTTTTTACTCTGTTTGTTAATGGTACTTTTCTCTCTTTCAGCGTTAATCCGTACAGTGACTGAAAAACGCTTAGATATGTTTAGCCGAAAACCTCTGCCTCGTCACGTAGAGGCACCTGCTGAGGAGCCCAAGCCAATAGACAGTGTGCCACAGATAGCTGCTGAGACAGAAGCTGCTGACCCACCAGTCGTAGCAGATGAAGAGACTGACCAAGGTGCTGCTGAGGAACAGCCTTCACGCCATATCTCTTTCCAGTTAGAGGAAGCCGATCAAGAAGAATCGGAGGACTCGGAAACTGACTAGCAAGCAGGCAAGTTGTTATCCTGTCTCTTTACAGGTATTGTGCTGAAGGATGAATCTACTCAACAGCACTGAAGCATGTTTTCCAGATACTAATGTTGCTGATTTCTGGCTGAAAGAGTCAGGAGAGTTTACTAGTGTCATGAATGGCACTGAAATTCTATCCTCTTCTAGACAATTCAACCCATCAAAAACCAGAGAAGTTTACAAGTGGATAATAATGCTGTCCCACATCCCGTTCTAGAAGGACATGAGAAGGATATTGGCAGCATCCTGGTAACCTTTGCAAGTGCCTTGATCGTGTTTAAGAACAGAGATGTTCTTACTTTGCTTATTTTGAAAGGTAACTGCTATGGCACTTAAATTTCTATCCACCCCTTCATTATCACACTTGGGTGGGCATCTTAGCAGCCATTAGAATAAACACTTGTTCCTGACACTCTTCAAGTTCTAAAGAGCTATCTGGAAACATCTGCCCACTCAGAGTTCTTCTCAGCCTTCTGGTGTGGCGCTGTGTCCTGTGCTAAGCTCAGCCTCAGTTTTCTTTCTCATCACTCTTCTTTGGTGGTCCACCATGTTGGTACGAGACCTACAGAATGCACCTGCACTGCCTTTCTGGCTGTTGCTAGGCCAGCTTTTCAAGTGTGGCATTCCTACTGGTAAAAGCGCATTGCTGCTTCATTGCAGCAACACCATTTCCTTGCTAGCTGTACTGGTGGAACCAGCTCTATCTTGTCCAGGCTGCCCTGTGCTATGTCCTGTACAGTGAGAACATCTGCTAACCCCGTAGGCTAGACCGAAGCCCAGGAGAGATCTTAGAAATGACACCTGCAGAGATCAGTACCTGCCTCACATCTCATACTCTTAAGGAGGGATGTTCAGACTTTTCTCTGAACCTCTCATGCTTATGGCTTCACAGGCATACCCTGCCTGTCTTCCAGCCTGAGCTCTGACATCCGGAGCCAACTGTGCTGTACGTGGAAAATCTCACTTGAATGGTCTCATGTGTTTGCCTGAGTCTGTAGATAATTGAAAATTTGAAATAATGAGGTATAACCAACAACAAATCCACTAAGTGGTTTGAGGATCAGCAGTGTGTTGTATATGAAATTAAGGTAGTTGTTACTCACTGAGTTCCTCTTTAATATCTGAGAATAATTTGCTTTTATGACATATTACTAGAATCAAAGGCTTGAAATGAAAATGCAGTTTAAGCATTGAAGTCAATGAGAGGTTTACTTCAGTTTCAATAGGACCTGGATTTTACACTGATTTTGTTCCCACGATGTTGGAGATCTTTCTCATGACTTCTTCAGGCTAATTTTTTTCTAGGTAGTAATTTCAAAGGCTGTGTGACTTGCTTCATGAGTACTTTAAGTGAAAATTTACTTGAAGAGTTTAATTATTCTGTTTAAATAGGTTATGGCGCTATTATGTATTCTTAAATTATTGTAGAAGTTGTATGCCTTGCGTCTTCATTTGAATTTATGGATACTCAAGACTGTAAATTATTTTATAGTTTGGTTAATGTATTTTCGGAAAAAAAGCTTTTAAAATAGCTGGTAGATAAGGTCTGAATTAAAACCATGATCTGATGTGTTTCATCTTCATCTCACACAATGAACAGGGACAAAAAGAAGGCCTTCATGCCGTACTTGGTCTTTGATGGAAACTGTACTCTTCAGGATCAGGGACATGAGCTGAGGGGCAGGTAGGAAAGGGCTGGTTATGTTCTTGAAACCATTCTTCAGAGGCAACATGCTTCAAATTACTGAAAGAGAGGAGGACGTATAAGAGAATGAATGTGTTAAACTTTATCAGACATCTTCTCTGGTGATGGCCACTGAAAAAGGAACTTAATGTCCGTGTGTTCTATGATGATGGCCAGGCCTGCAGTAGTGGGGAAAAAAAAAAATAGAAGGGAAAAATTCTAATAAATGACATTTGCCAACACAAATTTGAATGGCTTCCCAGGGGTTTGAGACTTGACTTCAAACATTTTATTTATTTTTCAATACAAATGTCAGTTTCAAAAACAGCTGATAAAAAAAAAAAGTCCTAGGAAAGGAACTCTTAGCATCCAGAGCCATGAACGTTTCAGTTTGGTAAACCAAACTGCAGTGGTGTCCTCTGTGCTGGGGCCAAAGATCGGTCCCTGATTTCCTGAGGATGCCAAATGCTCTCCTCTGCTGTAGGGCTAGGCTGACTGCCTGCTGTCCGTTGCTGTCCTGGGTCAGTGCAGAAGTTGCTCCTTCACACTCCCATTATTTGTTTTTAGGAAGGTTTTCTTCAGCATTTCTTCCCCCAAACTGAAGACTTGAAAATTGACGATCACAGCAGCAGAGAGGTGATGGGAAGAGAAACAGTGGCTGCTGAAGCTCTTAAATCTTCCCATCCACCAGAAGATGTTGTATTTCTAATTAAAAAATACAAGGAGGGGAGCCTCCCGGTCTGTCCATGCTGCTGTTCTGACAGCCCCAGGGGGAATGGGCCTGGAAGAGGCACCAGCTCCTGAAGCTGTTGTACCTAATTTCTGTGTGTTACAGGTAGTCCACTAGACACAGCTGAGTGCTGGAATGATCTTTGTGCCTGGTTTCTGATGGGGCTGTAAGATTGCCCAGAAGTACCTGCCCTTCTGGGGAAAGCAGCTCTAATTTTGCAGTGATTATTGCCATCTTTGTTCATGCTCAGGCTCCTGTGCCTTCCTGGTGCTGCGGTTGGAATTGAATGTGCTTGCTGAGGGCATGCAGCAAATGTGCACTGCAAACAGAGCTGGGGTTTGGATTTTCTGGGTCCCCCTGCAGCACTACAGGTCCACAGCCACCACGGGGTGAGGGATTTTATCAGAGGGATGGGAACTGTGGTCAGTTGGTCCCTTGGCAGGGGCCCTGAAGACAGATGATACATTTCAGAGAGTAAGTTTTCATTAATGAAGTGTAATTACTGTATTTTTTTCAGAATGTTAAGTATTCATTTTGCATATGGAGAAATGCCATTTATTGAGAACAACCAACAGTCTGGCACAGTGGAAGAGCTTTGTTTGCCAGCCTTTATTCTTGGATATCAACACCTGCTTCATCTTTTTTTCTTTTATTGAAAAGCAATTCATTTCACGTGAGGTATCTGTATCCATAAATATTTGCACTTATCCAGAATTCAGAAGTGAGTGAAAACTGTGACACAGATATTACCTCTCCACAACTAGCAGGTCTTGTCTCTCCTATCCCTTCTTTCATACTTGAACAACCTTACCTCACTCGTCTTCTACGGCTACCTTGATTCTGTCTACCAAAAGGCTATAGTAGTTTTCAGGCTGAAGGAGGTGAGAAAAAGAGGAGAGCTGGCTCTGTGAACACGTGAGCCTTCTAGCTGACATACGCATCTCTTTATCAGACCCCAAGAGCTGGTTCATGCACAAATTCTTGAGCAAGGTGCTCGAGATTGTTTCCTCTCAATCCCATTCTGGAAGAAGGGTTGCTGTGGAGGCTCCACCCATCCTTCTGTTGTGATGGTGCAGACCTAGTATTTTCTCATCTTCCTTCTGAGTCTTCCTTTTTTCTGTTGTTCCAGACTTCCCTATTCTAACAGGTTTTCAGAACTGTATTGTAGTATGCTCAATGCGCATGTCTTAAACCCAGTTCTGATTTTAATGTATAGTTATGATAATTCTGTACCATATAGGTATGCTATTCTGGAGAGGAAATTGATAGTGCTAAGGACTTGGTGATGAATTCTTCCTCTTATTACAAATGGTGGAAAAGAACTTTGGGGTGCTGAGAACTTAAAAACCTTCACACAAGGAGGATGTAAGGTGGATGGGACTGATAGCAGCCCTAGGGCAGGCTGAAGATGGCTATCTGAAGGTGGGAAGAAGCTCAAGTTCTGGGATAGAGCTTCTCTTTCGTGTTTACATTAGAATCAAAAAGAGTAGGTATAGTCACTGCTCTTGGGTAAGCTTCCAGCTAGTTTCCACAGGAGTAGGAAGGTATCCAAATGTGATCAGGGTTTAGCATGGTTAAGCCTGCTGCAGTAGGTTATGCTTTTTACAGTACCATAAAGCCATGAAGCAGAAATTTCATAAAACTTCTGACACTTTCCTTCAACATCTCTTCTTTCTGATCTGTGTACCCAGGAGCAGCTGTCGCAGCAGGTGAGGTGGCCAGCTCTGCATCAGGCAGACCGGGGCCATCCCCAAGGTCTGCAATCCTTCTCCCCACTTAAAACCCCAGCAGCACAATGCCAGGGGTGTGTGAGGGCCTTGGGAGGGGACAAAAAGGACAGCACTGCAGGCACTAGAAGGATGGACAGGCTCCGGGATGCATGGGAAGGCACCACTCTTACCTGCTGTGGGTTGTTAGTTACACTGTAGTGACGTCCACCTCGACTTCCATCTGCACCAAACCTCAAAGCTGGCAGCCTCTGCAAACTTGTTTGTATTTACAATGTGAGGAGCCAGCAGTTGAGGTCATCCAACAGAGTCCCCAGGGAGGTCGTGGGATTCTGGCCTTTCTAATTGATAAGCAGCACATCTGTGTGCTGGAGCCAGCATGGGGGCTTTCTTTTGGAACCGTTGGGAGCAGAATGCAAGGTTCATTTGGGTGCTGAACTTTGTCCAGAGGAGCATCTGTAGCTCAGAGGAGCTGCGTGCAATTGCTTTTGAGTGCTGACTCCTCTTCAGTCTGTGCCCAGGCTGGGCACTTGTCAGAGAAAGCCCCAGCCAGTAGTGTCCATGCCCAGAGCGGCTGCTCATCTTTGTGTGTTTTTACCAAAAGCTGCTGGTCCCAGTCAGTCTGTGTACATGTGGTTTCCATCTATTGATTTCTCTGCAGAGAGCCAAAGCGTTGCTCCAAGAACCAGCTCAGCAGTTTAGTTCCATGTTTACTTCAGCATCTGCTTCAGAAGTGGGAAAGATATGGAGAGTGTCCATTTGGAATTCCCCTTGAAATCCTCTTGATGTGGATGGACCAAACTGGCCAGGGCACAGTGACAGACTGGGAGCAGACTGTTGAGACTAAAACTCACAGCTGTTTTGCTGCTGACGAACAGAAATAACAGGATTCAAAGAGCTGGAGAGGGAACAGATTAAAAACAAAACAAAAAACAAAACAGCTGTGAAAGTGTTTGCTTGCTTGCTTATATGCACGTGCTAAGCGTGAACCTTACCTTACCCATCTTTAATGGCTGCAGCCTTGGGAGCCTGCTGAAGCTGTACTGCTTTAACAGCAACAGTAAACAGCAGTGTATGGCACTGGCTGTGTGGTGTTCACAAAGGCACGGTCCCTGTCCTGCCCTCCTGCAGAAGACACCTTTATGCCTGTGTGACAGTATCTGGTGCAGGGAAGTACTGAAACCATTCCCGTTCGGTTTCTCCTGGCCAGGGCAGCAATACTGTTCCCCTGAATTGAAATAAACTGAGTCAAGGGGGAAGAGTGGAAGGGATCTCTGGAGATAGCCCCTGGTCCAGTGTTCTGCAGAAGCAGGGCATTAGGTCAGGCTGGGCTCTGGCGGCCTGGAGCAGCACTGCTGAAATGGTCTGAAGGTGCTGTTGGCTCACAAGCTGAATGCAGGCATCAGGAAGGCAGGCCACGTGCCAGGCTGCACCAGCAAAAGCATAAGCAAGAGACTGAGGGATACTGCTGTTCCCTTCTATTTGGAACTTGTTAGAATTGTAGGACCATAGAATCATTCAGGTTGGAAAAGTCATCTAGTTCAGCTGTTGACCCATCACTACCATGGCCACTAAACCATGTTGCTTGGAGCTAGATCTACACGTTTCTTGAATACCTACCTCCAGGGATGTTGACTCCACCACCTCCCTGGGCAGTCAGTGCCAATGCACACCTCTCCTTCTGAGAAGAAATTTATCCTAATGCTCGATCTGAACCTCTTCTGACACAACCTGAGGCCAGTACCACGCTGCCGAGACAATCAAGTTTGGAGAACTTAGCATATTCATAGATTCATTAGGTTGGAAAGGACCTACAAGATCATCTAGTCCAACCATCCTCACACCACCATCCCTACCCGCCAAGCTACTAAATCAAATCCCAAAATTATGAAGTAAGGCTGAAGGAGTTGGATGTGTTTAGCCTGGAGAAGGCTCAGGTAGGTCTAATTGTGGTTTCCAGGTGCAGCACGGTGATTATGGAGCAGCAGGGGAAGCATTGCCCAGTGACAGGACCAGAAGCCAGGGCTGCTAGTTGTATCAGGGGAAGTGCTTGAGCATGCCCACGCACCTGTTCTCTGCTCACTGAGTACTGTGCTCAGCACCCCTGTGTGCCAAGTCGCTGGTCCGTAGCAGAGACCCAAGATAACGGTACGAAACAGGAAACATTAATGCCATGAAGCGCCTTCCTTAAAAGCCAAAAACTACAACCAATGAAAGCGAGGCCGCTTCTGAGGCTCCTGCGAAGTACTGACAACTCATTACGATCACAACAAGTTACCAGGGCTCGAAGCTGCGAGCTGCAACGTTTCTGCGCGCAGCAGCACAAGTAACACCCCCAGCCCAGAGCCGCGCCCGCCCCCCACCACTCCGCGCCCGTTCCCTGGGGCGGCCGCGGCTGCCGGCGGGGCCGCAGGAGGCGGAGAGGGGAAGGAGGGAGGCGCGGCGTCCCGCCCGCCCCCGGCCCCGCGCGGCCCGGCCTCCCCCGCCCCGCGGCCAGGCGTCTCCCCGGGGCCGGGCACCGCCGCGGGGACGGGAGCAGCTTCTGCCGCCGCCGCCGCCGCCGCCGCGCTCCCCGGCCCGGCGCTGGGGCAGCGTCGGCGCCCGCCGAGCCGCGCCATGAGGTGAGCGGGGCCGGGCCTCGGAGGGGCGGGAGAGGGGACCGCGCTGCCCGGTGGAGGCGTGGGGCCGGGCAGGGCGGGGGGGGGGGGCACCTGCCGGGCCGGGAGACGGCCCGCGAGGAGGGAGATGCACCGACGTGTCCGCCGTCGGAGGGAGAGCGTTTTCCCCCCTCCCGCCTGCTCGTGCCGCTCGTCGGTCCGTCCGCCGCGCAGAGTGCTCGGGATGGGCGCTTGGGCCCGGTCCAACCCGCTCTGACTTCGGGAACAAAAAAAGCAGTGAGAGCTGGGCGCGGGGCCGCATCCCTGTGCCGCCGGTGTTGTGCCGCGCGGCGGCCGTGGGACCGCGGCTGGGCGCGGAACCGCTCGGGGAGCTGGTTTCCGTCGGGGGAGCGGCTGCGGGCTCGCATCTGTGCCCGACGCGCCGCTCTCAGCGCTAGCTCCTGCCGGCAGCCGCACCGCAGCGCCGTTCCCGTCGGGTTCTCACCCATCTCCAGCGGGACAGCAGCGTGCTGCGGTCAGGCGCTGGCTCCGGGGCGGATGTGCTTCCTTTTTTTGTCTGGGGGAGGAGGCATTTACCGGTACGACTGATTTATTTTAATTTTTTTCAAGTACCTGAGTCGGTTAAATTTTAACTTTCAGTTTTGTTTTCTTTTTTTTTTCTTCTTTTTTTTTTTTTTCTTTATTCTGTCGAAAGTTTGCATCTCACGACGGAATTGACATCTAGTGTTTCTGGAAGAGCGCGTTCCGAACTGCCCGACTCTTCCCAAGGGCAGTTGCTTTCCGTGTGTGACACGGGCACGAGCGTGGAGCTCCTCGCAAAAAGCGACTGGAGAATATACTTAAATTATTAGGTGAAGGGTGTGGTGTAGCATCTGCCTTTAAAATAGGAGTTCATATAGAATATTCCATCCTCAGCTGATATTCCAAAACTCATAAAGGACTTTGTAGGACAAAATACAAGATAGGTTTGGGATGCATCTCATATGTATCGTGTGTGTATGCTGTGTATACACATAGATGTTTATCACCTTGGTGATAAGTGTCTTCAGTAGGAAATACAATTAGCACACGCATCCTCCATCCAGGAAGTGTCAGGAAAGGATGTGTGTGGTGTCACTGCCAGAAGAGCAAATCCCGCTCTGACAGAACAAGGAAGGAAGAGGCACCAAACCTGTATGGCCCACAGAGCCATCAGTTCTAAGGCCGTAGGATTGCCACCAGCACGTGGGGCCTGGTGCTCAGTTCTACCAGCGGCTGACAGAACACGTGTTCCAGGTCCCAGATGCCCAGTCATGTGTGGTGGCACCGAGTGTCAAGTGGTGCCCTGGTGACTTGGCAGCTGCTCCTGCATGTTTGTGCTTGAAGGCCCTGGGAGCGGTGGTGCTGTTTTGGAACTGGTAGCATAGCACAGCACTGCAAAGCCTTTTGCAGTAGGGCTTCAAAGAAGAGGTCCCGCCTTCTCTCTCACCTGCCGGATCTTCAGTTGATCTCTTTGTGTTGCTTGCTACTGGCCTGGGGGCAGGCTGCAGGCTGCAGCACTAGGGTGGAGGAAAAACATATGTGGTATTAGCTGAATGCAAGCCAACAGTGTGCCAGGTGGCCAATAAGGCCAAAACCATCCTGGCTTTTATCAGAAATAGTGTAGTCAGCAGGAGCAGGGAGGTGATTGTCCCTGGGTATTTTTCACTAATGAGGCCTCATCCGTGAGCACCTTGTTCAGTTTTGGACCCCTCATTACAAGAAAGACATTGAGGCCCTGGAACAAGTCCAGAGAAAGGCAACAAAGCCAGTGAAGGATCTGGAGAACAGGTATTATGGGGAATGGATGAAGGATCTGGGGTTGTTTATTCTGGAGAAGAGGAGGTTCCAGGGAGACCTTTTCACTTTCTACAACTACCAGAAAGGAGGTTGTAGCAAGTTTGGAGTCAGCCTTTTCTCATGGGTAACTTTAATAGGATGAGAGGGAGCGGCCTCACCTTGTGCCAGGAGAGGTTCAAGTTGAATATTAGGAAAAATTTCTTCTCAGAGAGAGTGCTGAGGCAGTGGCACAGGCTGCCCTGGGAGGTGGTGGAATTACCATCCCTGGAGGTGCTCAAGAACTGTGCGGCTGTGGCACTGTGGGATGTGGTCAGTGGGCATGGTGGGGAGGGTTGGCAGTTGGACTTGATGATCTTAGAGGTCTTTTCCAACCTTGGCGATTTTGTGATTCTGTAACTCTATGGTTTGTGGCGTGGAGTAGCTGGACGCTGCTCCACCTCACTTGTCTGCATAGTGCTGTGAATGTACTGGCCTGTGCCAGGCCAGTAGCTGTGTATGGGACAGGAGTATGGACACAGTGACAGGATCAGCAACAAATGGCATAATTATTGTTTGATATTGCATGTACTTGCTGCTGAGGTGCAGCTATGCATTAGATATATTTTCCACCATTAGTGTGCGCTTAATTGTCCTGCATTGTAAGTCAAAGCAGTCAAAGTCTCATTTGCAAACCTAATGGTAACTAGTGCAGATCCTGGAGTAGTATGACTGCGTAAGAGATTGATTGCCACAGTGTTCTCATTTTTACATGGTCTCAGGAAACATCTCTGACGTCTGAACAGAAGCTCGTCATTCAGAAGTTATGGCAAATACTGCACACTGATAAAGTGGGTTTATTTGTGTAAGAAGTAGAAGATGAGTTGAATAGGAATGAAAGCTAGAAATGATGTGAGACTGCCAGTTTCTGTGGAGCTACACATCATATTGAGACTGGCAGTGGGAGGCCCGGGGCCTGTGTGCAGGAAAGCATGTAAGAGCAACAAGAGTTACCTCTTAAGGCAAAAAGGGCTCTTGGAATCAAGTGCTTACACCTCCAGGCTGAAGCCTTAGGTGGGCTTCTTCAAGATTTATCGAATTGCTCTGCTTCTGAAATAAAATGAGTTAAAGTGCTTTGAGTGTGTTGCTTCTAGGTACACTTCTTGTTTTTTAATGTGGTCACTTGTTTAGTGTTCATTTTGCAAACACGTATGCCAGCGGGTCACAGATTTATGCTCCTTAACTAAAGATGTTAACATCTGTTTCTTTCCTGTTTGGTATCTGCCCTGTAGAGAATCCCCTCATTGTGATGATCTGCCAGCACCCATTTCTTCTTCCCCTGTTTGCCCTGCCAGGGCAGTGTGGGAGGGGAGCAGCATAAGGTGATTCTCTCAGCTGCAGTGACGTAGTTATTTTGCAGCATGTTGCAGGGGACAGGACCTGGGCCTCTATCCCCCCCAATTCTTTCCCTCAAGCACTTAGTAGGTGATGATTAAAACCTGAAACCATCAGCCCTCACCCCACCCGTAAGTGAATGCACACTCTGTGCTTGGGGCAGACTGTGCTGATGTTGTTTTTTATAAGTTTCATTTGTTCAAGCGCTTGACGTTACACCTGACTTTGTGGGCATAAATGATCCTTTTCATTAAGGGTAATCTTGCTCACAAGATGTTTGCAGAACTGGAGCGTATTTGAAGCATGCATTGCTAGCATGTTCCCTCCTGGCTCCACCGAGGTTTTATTTTAAGATGTTCCTGCTTTCTTAGATAAGAGTGAATCAAATGAGACAGCTCCAAATGCTAAGGGAACAGTGGTAACATAGTTCTTCTACTTAAGCACATGCCACCATGCAACTGGCCACTCTGTTTGATTGTCACTAAACCCAGAAAAAAACTCTTCTTTTTGTGTGTGTGTGTGTGTGTGTGTGGAAGCAGGTAGGAAATCTCTTTAGCATGATGCCAAGGATACTGTTATTTTATAGTATCCAGCAGGAAATAACAAGCGTTAGGACAGAAAGGTCAGTCTCCTTGAATTCTAGTTGGGAAAACCCTGGAAGTCGACGGTAACATTTAACTCTGTGCATCTCGAAGATAATCAGATATTTTGCTTTTGTTGCCTTTTGTACCATCTGTCTTAAGTGTTATTAAATATGTGCTATTTGGAATTTGTGCTGAAAGCTTGTTTTGGTTTGCAGATATATCTAACAGGAAAATCTGAAAGGGATGGTTCTTTCCACATGTCTTTATCTGCATGCTTCTGCTGTTTGCTCTCTCCTCTTGATTTTTCTGCCTGTCCTGTGCAGGTGGATCCTTCTCTGTAAAACAGCAAGAAATGCAGTGCTAAAGCAAGATCAAGAGTAACTTGGTAAACTAATTCTGTCTTGTAGGACAGAGTAGATCTGCTTATATCTTTCTCCTTCCTATGCCTGAACTCTACTTAGGAGAAGCTGTTCCACAAACAATATGAGATGGGAAAATATATACTTCCTAAACAGTATTAACTGCTTGTAATTCCAAGCCGAAACCATGATACCATACAGAATGTATTAAAAGACATTGATTTATAGTTCTGATGAATTGGATAGAGTACTTGATTACCTCGCAGTGTATTCTCCCTCTCAAAGAGCGTCCCTGGACCTACTGACACTGTATTCTCTTGCTTAACCTACAGGGTCAGAGGGCAAGTGCTGATGTTCAGCTCAGCCCAACTGCTGGGACACAGTCCTCCTATCACAGCCATTTTCTTCTCCTATTCTTTGAGGAAACTGGGACTGGATCTGTCCTTGGAGGATGTTTCTTCACTGCCTGTTAGATGTGTATATCCTGAGGAGCAGCAAAATTGTCTCTGCGTGTACTGAGATATAATAGAGGAGTGTCCATCTCCTAAAGTACCTCAGTCTTGTCTAGGTTGGCACTGTGATTTTTGCCTTAAGTGGGGCTCCTTCTGGGAAAACTTGTGTGCTGGTGTCTCTCGAGACAGCACATAGAGCTGTTTTAGTGCTGAATGTCAAATCTGTGTGCTGAGAGGTGTTGTGGCTGACCTCCCTGACCAATCCTGTCGCAAGCACTGATGCAGTGTGGCTCACACTGTTCATTGCACTGCTGGCACCATAAACTGTCTCTTTAGTGATGCCAGCTGTATTGGGGAAGGCTGTGTGCTGCTGATTTGGGAGCACTAATGAGTCTGAATAGCCAGGTTCGTTCGCAGATTAGTAATAGGTCTGGCTTCTTCCTGCTGGGAGGCACTGTCACATCCCACAGTGCTCTCAAACAACTGTCTGAAGAACTGCACTTGTTTGCAGAAAATGAAGGGTAGCAGCTAGTAGAGTGCAGAGGGTGTTGTCACCAGCAAGGTCAGCCACATGCTTTGGGTTTACAAGTCACAAACATGATACAGGTAGGCTAGAGGCCTGTGTGTAGGCAGGCAGAGGGAATAGGGCTGCCCATGATGCCCCTGAGCAGTGTACCCAATGCCTAGTGCAAATGCAGTACGCAACATCTCCTCCAACTGTTGTGACACAGTACAGATAACCAAGTCAGCGTAGACATGCTTTGTTTTTATTCAGTCTGTGTAAGAGAATTGCACTTACGAGGAAGGGTAGTGGTGTCTGATGTGGCATACCATTTACAGTAGCAAGCAAATGGAGTGCATGGTGGAATAGTATGCTTTGCTCCTCCGCTCAGTCTCTTGTTTCCTGGTTCCTGTTGCTATGCGTGGTGCTGAGGGACCGTTGAGGAATGAGCAAGGATGTCCTATGCAAGTGCATGGTGGACGTGTTTCAGAGAGAATTGCAATATTGTTAAGTCCCGTGTGTGTTTTTGTTTCATTAACTGTCACAGCAACTGTGTTGGCTTAGTTTGGCCAGAATGTTATTTCAGCCACTGCAGCTGTATGTGATCTACAGCATTTGTTTGTCCTGTCCAGTCCTATCCTACAGAAATAAATCACTGTAGAATCAGTAGAGCTTTTTTAGAGATTAAAACGTGCTGTAAAGCTTAGCAATAAGCAAGCAATTTATAAGGCACTAAAATTGTGTTTTGCCAGTGCCTTGACAGAGTGACACCCAAGGAAGGCAAGAAGTATCTAAGGATTATATTGTCCTGGAATAATAGCAATTGAAGAACCAGTGCAACACACATTAAAAACGCAGCAAAGTTAGCCTATAGTTTGTCTTCCAAAGAGGTGACTGTGTTTTCAGTGTCAGGTGGAGTCATGTTCAGAACCATCTCTGCACATTTGTTGTGCAGAGGCTTTGTGCAGGCAGAGAGCAGTGATGCTGAACAAAGATTTGGAAACAGACAATAGGCAAAGGAAAGAGAGTGACATACTGGAAAGTATTAGGTAAAGGAGTTTCAAAAAACATAGCTGAAATTAGACTGAGAAACAAAAGAGCAACTCTTAGATGAAGGAACAGATTTGTTTTTTTAGTGTAAGAAGTTCAAATAGCACTTAGTTCTCAGAAAGTTTTACCTATCAGCTGGGCTTTCTGTGCCAAGTGGTCTCTGGAGACGTTTTCAATGTTACAGGCTCTGCATAGGCAGTGCAAGATGCTGTCTTTGTGGGAGCCGTGGCTCACCTGTGTTGTTGAGTGATCAGAATGCATTGAATTCCTTCCAAGACTACTAACATGTCTAAGCAGTTAAATCAAGGAGCTGAGAACTCTTTTCTGCTTCAGCTGCTCTTAGAAATATCAGCAATCACCCATACTAATTAAACAGGTGACTTAATACCTCTCACAGTGGTGCAGCAGCGGGTGATTGCCCGTTGAAACACTACCCCTTTGTGTGCCCAGTGCTCATCCGGGAAAAGCCCAGGGCTACAGGCCAGCATGAATCCAAGTGCACGCGAATAAAACCACCCCTCCTCATCATTCCTTTAGGACTCTTTTCATGGAGGAGAAATTTTACAGCTAGTACACGATGTATCCAGAGTGAATGCATCACTTGCTTCTCTCAGACCTGGCAGACGGGACGGGCCTTCTTATTCTGGTGGTGCCAAGAGCTGACAAGAGATCGCTGTTCTCCCGCAGCCCTTGGGGCGGGTGCTGATGGAGCTGGGAAAAACAGTGTCAGGTGAAGATTTCCAGTCGCTGGGGGCTGTCGTCTCCCAAGTGAAGGACAGTGGATTTTGGCAAATATATGACACAGCCTGCTGTGCTGATCCACGCAGTCAGTGAAACCGATACATTTCTGCAAAATGTTTTGGTTTCAGCAGCAAAATAAGTTTTACTGGAAATGTTCTGTTTGGTTCATGACTCATGTGTTTTTACAAATGTGTCACTCTTCACAACAAAAGTAAATAAACAGGCAAAGCTAGCATGCCTTTACTATAAAATTTATAGATCTTGGTGATCTGTAGCTCTGTAGGGTGTTCTCGGCTTTCTCCCGTGTCAGCTCTATTGGGAGTGGGACAGCAGTGAAATGCTTTCTACCACTATAGTGGCACTCCTGTTTTGGAAAGTCTTCGCTTTGGACTTCAGTTTTTGTTTAGAACAAAAGATTGCAGAGGAATTTTCAGTATTTTGGAGGTTGTAGATAGATCTTAATGATATTCTTATAACTGTTTGTGCCCAGCCAGGCTTCTGGACCTTATTACTTCACATGGAACAGTTGCCAGTGACAAGAATAATTTTCACGCTTGGAAATCATCTTTACTTGACCTGTGCACATTTACATGCTGTTCTTCACTCTGAAATATTCCTAGAGAGATAGATAGAGTCATCTCCCCTTTTAATGCATGAGCTTGCTCTACAATTTTTTCTGCTGTCTGCTGCAATCTGTGGAGCTTTTTGATCAATAAAAATGTACCCTAGTTTTAATGTGTTTATTGTAGAAAATGAAGAGAGGCTATCCTGACCAAACCAGAGATACAGACAGGGAAGAGAAGCAGGATAAACAAGAAAATAAATTGTTTTCCACTTTTTATCTTATTCTGCAGTAAGAGGGAAGACTTAACTTGTTTTTCTTCTGTAAGTTGAGCTTAGAGCTGCTGTGATTTGTCAACATTAAAGCCTAAATCACAGAACACTGTGATCTCAGGAAGCCTTAGCACCCATACAGACTAATATTTACTCAACATAATTCATTACCATTTAAAATCCATTCTATTAAATTAAAAATTTGAGGAATTTTAAAATAGGATATTACAAAAATGACTATCAACTTCCTAAAAATAAAATGGAATGCAAAAATGAACTTATTTCAAATATTTGATGCTCATCAGTACGACAGGTCACAAAATATTTGAGGACAGTGCAGAATGCATTTTTAGTCTGCAAAAATATGAGCAGGATGTTTTACTTAAAAACTTTTTTCTTGTCAAATTCAGTAATTCTTTGGGTTGTTTAAGTTTCTGAATTATCTTTATAGTTAAGTCATTTGCACTGATTATTCCACTAATCTAATTTGATTTTTAAAATTGTAATTTGGCAATGTTTTTTTCTGACTTCCAAGATGTTAGCAAAAGAAGTGAATCTGTTTAGGTGCTGGGGTTGCTGTCGTACTTCGGGTTTCAGAATCTGAAATTGCAGTAATCGTTTTCAAATTGTTTAGTTTGTCTCAGCAGAGCAATGACACTTGAATCATAATGATTCTCGACTGTTTTGTTTTTTTAAATGCTGTCGTTCAGTTGGAGACTGCAGTGTCATGATGCAACCAGTAAAGTACATTTCAAAGCTATCTAAGCATTGAGTAGTGGGCACTTTCAAATAACCCGAAGTTCTTCCACCCGCAGACCTGATATCCTGCATGAACATCTTGCAGGATATGTTCACAGAGATTTTATAAATCGCTGAAATGATCTTTTGATAACTTGAGGTGCAGATGTCAAGTGGACTTGGATTTTTGTTAACTCACTGGACCATACTGAATAAGTGTTTCAGATGTCAAAGTTGGAGTTGAAGAGGTCATGCAACTGATTGAAGAAATAACAGCAAGTGACCCGTTGGTGAACTTTTAATGAAAGGTTAGAGATCGCAGGATTTTTTTCTAGATTATTGTTACAAGCTTTTTTTTTGTATCAGGGTAACTTTTAACTGAAGAAATACCATGTTCCTGTACTTAATATTTATCCATGGTGCACTAAATCTCATGTAGCTAATTTAGTAATGATACGGGAGTTGATGGTCACTTATTTTTAAGTGTTTTCTTTGTTCTGTGGAGATAGTGGATGTGAAATTGTCCTTCACCAGCCTCTACAGGGCTATTCAGCACTGACCTCATTATTCTGATTTCCTAGTTCCTCTTGCATTCTCCATCACTGAAAAAATAAGCTTGCATAGAAAAGAGCCAGTTGCCTTTCACTTATTTAAGTTTCAGTTTTGCCAGAGAAAATATGAGGACTACATTACTGTGCAGGTTAAAGCCACAAGGCTAAAATTTTAAACAAGCATGAGTACTACGCATTTAATGCCACATTTTTATTTTTATTTTTTTAAATTTATTTGACTACTTGAGTCATGCGCAAGAAGTGGTGCAGGACCCCAAGGGATTTTGTGTACCGTACAGTACTGAGAAGGCTTCCAATCCAGGCCTCTGAAAGAAGAAATCTAATTATAACTGTGCCACACGCTGTCAGTCTGGGAAAACAAGAGCTTCAACTCATGTTTAGCTGACAGTTGGGCACCAGCTTTTTCTCTTTACTGTACCTGAGCAATGAATGGTGATTCATTTTATTGAATTCATCAACATTTATTCAGCAGTGATCTGTGAGTCACAGCTTGCTGATTTTTGTAATTGTCATGCGGTTTCATAATCAAAGGAAAAAGGAAGGAAACAGGTAAATAATATTTAGGAACATACAACTTTTGTTAGTAAGTTATATATTCAGAAGATTTGGATTTCTTTACAGTTGTGCACCTTGGGCATTCCAAATGTACTATGAAAATAGAACCTCTTAATGTGCCTTTACCAATTAAAAAGAACGAACAAACAATATTTTCTACCTGAATTCCTTTTTCAAGTGAAAAGTTTTGGTAGTCTGGATGAAATGATGCTTTTCCAGCATTGAAATTTAGAGCTATTTAAAAGTGAGAGAAAGACTCTGAGATGATATTTGACCATTGAATGTTGGTATACCATTGAATATTGGTATTTACATGATTTGGCAGCAATGCTATACTGAACAGAGGGCACATCTGAATGATGCAAAGTTTGTGAGTGTCTGAAACTGGGAGTTTTTAAATCACTGTAATCTAGGCATGATGCGTAAGGTGTTGGCCTCCAGATGAGAAATCTATTTTTATGATTTCCTGAAGTTTACTAAATACATATCTGCCATTTCTGTTCACAGATGTTACTGAGCTGGGAACATGTGGGCCCAGTGACTTGTTGGGCTACTGGTAGGTTTCCTTCATCATTTTTGGAAAGGTGGCAGCTTCTGATATATTTGCAGTGAGCTTGTTAAAGGAGATAGTGTTAAAGCCAAGGCTTTCATAAAACCTTTTTTAATCTCCAGGAATTGACTGTTTGAGGTGGGCTCCTCAAAGAGAACGCAGACAAGGAAATCTCCCAATCAATCTGCCCATCTGTCAGTAGCTGCCCTGCCCAAAAGTGAGTGCTTATTCCTAAAGGGAAGATTGGAATTGGAGTTGAAAATTACGAGAATAGTTTAGTCGATGTGTTGAGAATGAATGTCTCACAGGAAAAGTGCTTTTTCACATGACTTCATACAAGTGGGTTTTGTGTTTGTTTTGTGCCAGCTCAGTCCTGAGTTTCAGCTAGTAGACCAGAATCCTCTCCACAGACTCATTGAAATGGAAATGTTTCTGCCCTCTGCTGTGGAATGCAAATCATTTAAGGAATGTTCCTTGGTCTTGAGGCTTTTTAAAACTCACACTTTAAAGACTTTTTTAGCTTTTTAAAACTGATTCTCAGAACAAAACAAGCATCCAAAAAGATAATTGGTGCCTTGATCTTGACCCAGCAAAATAGAGAAGCAGAAGTGCAGATTTATCTTCCCATGTACAAACAGTTCCCTGTAAGTCAGTGGCGGGAAATGCAGAAATCCTTTTCTGGATCATGGTCAAAAAGCTGAGGACTTTGCAAAGCTACATGACGCAGAAGCCCTCGATGTGGAAGACTAGCAGAAGATGCCAAAGAATTATACCAAATGGTATCTTTTGTTGTTATCTTTGTTTAAAAATACTAAGCAAAGACCCTTACTTGCTTCATTGTCTGCTGTATATCTTTTGCTGTCCAAAGTAGACCAGTATCAAGCGATAGAAGATTAGGAAAATGGTGAGAGGCAGTGCCATAGTTCAGAGCAGGAAAAACTTTCTAAGCAACAAGGATTGGATTTTTTTTTATCCTTGTGTTTCTGATTTCAAGTCACAGGATATAAAGTGGACTTACTTTTAATGAAAATTCTGATACGTATATCTTATTTTTTTTTTTTATCAGAAAATGGACTCATATGTTATGTTAGACTCATATGTGGACCATATTTGATGGTGCTGCATCTCAGTGTCATCATATCCAGGTTGGAATATCAATTGGTTGGCACAAGGAGTGGAAAGAGAGGACCTTTTTATGTATTCTGTTGAAATTTTAACACTCAGTGTAACTTTTGTAAATAAAAGCTAACTGATCAGAAACTTATCAAAGTCAATAGCATGTCTGGTCTCATGAAGTCGCTGGACATTGATAGAGCTTTGGCTTTTCATTAAAGAAACCGTATCTTGAGTGTGTTACTCTTTGCCTAGTCTTCTTAAGGTTTTGCTCACTGTTCTTTTACCTCTGCTTAGTCACTTTGCAAAAGACAGATGTTCCATATAGGGCTTCTGATTTTCATTACTTTTTTTACAATCACAAATAAGACTTCCATATGAAGCCAGATTTCTAGAGCTGGGATGCAAGTGTTTGAGTGTTGCTTAAGTACTTAATCAGGGGAGGGTCAGTGGGCTGTAGAACAAGGAAAATTATTGTAATATTATAATAGTAAAATAATTATACTGTTTTACATTTATTAAATAATTCCAACAACATTTTACTGTGGGATCTGTTTGAATTGTAATTATCACAAGCCAAATCCTGATTTGGATGCACATCTGGGACTAATGGTAACTTTGGCCCTGTGTATTACTTTCTCCCGTTAATACTCCTAGTAATTAATTCATTTCTGTATTGTTGAGATTTTCCTTACTGTTGGTGAATTCAACAGAAGAGATATCAGCAGAAATGCCCAGAACAAGAGCTAGCGATAGCCAAGAGAGAGCAAGCAGGAAGCCCTAATGTGAACCTATTGCAGTATAGTAGATGCATTAGGTATTTTCTTCTAATGAATACAACCTGAGACATGAGGTATGCTGAAAGCTAAGCCTGGGTGACCAGTTTCTATTGGAGGGAAAGAGAGTCCTTCCCGATTTAATCATGATATAAGTAGGTTAAGTGTGGTTTTCCTGTCACGTCTGTGCTTGTGTATTTTAGAGATATCTGCAACGGTGTTACTTAGCTTAGAAGTCTTAAAAAAAATGCTTTTACTTGCATTTTACCTTTGCTCAGTTACAGTGGGATAAAAGATACTTAGATAAGAATAAGCCATCTGTCTTTACTTAAGGCTATTGTGGATCTGTAACAGGTTGTACTGCACGTTCTTCAGAGTGTCTGCAGTACAGCAGCATCCCCTTTTCATCTGCATGAGGAAGTGGAGAGATGGCTTCACAGCATCAGGAGAGGAGCCTTACAGCAACTGATGAACTGTTGCATCCCTCTGGCATGCGGCATGATGCTGAGGTGCATTTTTGAGTGACAGGATATAAATCATTACTTCTGATCGTAGTTCAAAAGTTACCATCCACATCTTTGTACATGACATGGTTATCTCTTGCAGACAGCATGCTCTCTTGTCATCAGCAAATGATGCAAGATCATGATGCAAATTCAAGGGTATCAGTCACAGTGTGCGTTAATATATCAGCTGTTCCTGTTGCAACTTCTCCTACCTGGCTCATATACAGATGTACTCTGCAATGTATTCTTCTCCTCCATAGGCAGTGCGGAACCCATCCTCACTTCTTTTATCAGTGCATAAACCCTGCTTGGGATCACAAGGCATTGAACTCCTCTTCATCCCATGTGCCTGTAACCTATGTTTTGCTGTTAACTATCGTACCTTCAAGTCCCACTTAGGCTAGGTGCGTAAGCCAGTTTCCTGATAATGAAAGAACACATGAACGTCAGAAGACTTTGCCTCAAATTAATTGTAATGGCTGCAGTTTCCTTGTACAGGAAACATTCCCCACTCTGTTCCTCCTCCTTCTCTGCCCATCCACTGGCAAAACATGACAGTACCTAAAAGCAACCACAAACAACTTTTGGCTTCGTGAGCAGCATGGCAAGTTTGGCTGATATACCTGCAACACTGTGTAAAGGCTGATGTTGTTTACAAGTAGTAAAACCACAGAAGATTGGCCAACAGGAATGTTAAACTGTGGCCAGCATGGCCAGAGGCCAGCCATGTAAGTTTAGGTTGACAAGTGGCCAGTGTGGCCAGAAACCACCAGGCATTGTGCCTAGCTGGCACAGTAGAAGAGGCTGTTGTGACATGTACGTTCTGTGTGTGTTGCAGTCCTTTTGATCGAGGGGCAGTACAGTGTGCAGGAGGTGCCCTCATACACCAGAGGGCTGACCTCGAAGGATGAGAGGTGGTGGTTTTCTGCAGCTAGGAGGGGAGGCTGTGAGGCTGTGTTGAGGGTAAGTGCAGGAAGGATCTGGCACAGCTCGTGAAGGAGCTTTTAGTTCTGGTTACACTCCCTTGCCTCTGCAAATACTCCTTGTTTCACTTATCTTCACCCTGTCAGAGATAACATGACTGACTGCTGGAAGAGGAGCAGTTCCTTGTGTTGGTGCACCCACTACTCTGCTGCTCTGCAGGTGGCTTGTGTTGCTGCAACTGGGATGTCCTCAAGGAGGTGTTTGCTTTTGGTCTGTACTGTATGCTCAATCAATGAGTGCTAGACTTGGGCGCACGGAGGTTGCTGCCACTGATGTTTTGTTAGAGGACTGTATTTGGGGAAAAAGGAGAAAGTTTCTCAAGCTTTGAGGGCTTATGGAGAAACATACCTTGGTAATCTGTGGTTATCTTCTTCACAGTGCCCTTGCTGTCTGGACTGAATCTTCTCTAGCAGTCTTGTACCCTTGCGCTCATCCTATAAGGGCTCTTAGGAATAGAGTACAAAGTGACTTGCCTGTCCTGGTAAGCATCTCTGATACTGTAAGGGACAGCAGGTAGATAGCAATTCTTCGAATTGCAGACTGATTCCATCCTGGTAGGCTGCCGGAGTAGGAAGCCCTGTCAGCCTGGCCAAAAGGGATGGGGAGAGTACGGTCACATATGGATGCCATTAAAGTCTGCTGTTCCCTCTGCAAGGCCTACATTCGTGGAAATTAATACCACAGACAAGTGTGTCACCCTTAGCCAGAATGGAGACCAACTACAAAGTTACTTGAAGAATTCAAGTATTTTCTGGTTAGTGGAAATCAGGAAACTTGCTGCTAAGAAATGCTTTTCTCAGCTTGACTGTTTTCCTCTGGGACAGAGGACTTTTTCTTGTCTCTTTAGCATCCAGGCCTTTTTACTGCTGCTGTCTCACATCTTTTGTCTTAGAGTGAGGCTGCACGTAGACAGTTCATACTAAACTATGTGTTCACCGGAGACAGCTGTTAACGGCAAAAGATAAAAGTTACAGAAGAAAAGCTGATGTGCTGGCACTTCTGTTTCACGCCTTGTCCTCAGTTCCCTTGATCTCAGATAGAAAAGATGCGCTGGCAGCCTGGCTGCCAGTTTTCTACCTGGCTTCTTGTAAAATGAGAAAAGGCATTACTAGCAGGACTTGATTCATTTGCGTAAACATAAGCTTCTAGTGTTATCTGAGATGCCCTGGGTAATCCTGCCCTCCTGCCTGTCCAGGAAGGGCTCATTTTTCTGTGTATCCATCATTATGTCTACCAGCCTCATGTGGGTGCCTCAGATATCCTAGGGCATCTCAGAGGGCAATGGATGCCTGAGTGTGAGCAACTGGAGCTTCTTTCCTTGTAGTGTCTTCCCTGCTGAAGGTCTTTAATGAACTGTCAGTATTATTTCCTCACTATTAGGGAATATACGCATCCCAAAAGTGGGAGGAATCTTCTTGGTTTTACTTTGAAAATTAGAACTTTTGAGAATAAAGACTCAGTATACTCATCAGCTTCACCCTGCCCCGTTTAAAGAGCATTGATTGTATTTGTCATCTGGTGAAGGCAGCATAGGCTTGAAAGGCATGGCTAAGTATGTGGGAAGCAAAGACCAGGCACCTCTGTATATTTCAAGTCAGAACTCTTCCACTTTTGGTGTGGAACATCTAAAAACTGCATTTTCTTACATGTTACCTTTTACGCTAGAATTGACAGTTTAAATCCACAGGAGTTTGATTATGTTGCGATGAGATGCATGGTTAAGATAGCAACTCTGACTTGCTAACTTTGTCATGAACTTAGGACCAGGTCTATTATCACATACGAACAAGAATATGTAAATTTACCGATTGTTAATTTGATAATGTCATCAGCGTAATTATTCTGTTTCTCAGTAGCCAGGATCTGTAAACACATCATTGAGTAAATGATGGGGGGAATGCTTATTGTGGCTTCTTGTCTATCCAGGGACAAGTGGTATGTCCTCAAGGTCAGATGACAACTTAGATGCTTATAGCTGATCATCAGAACAGACTTCTATCTTCCCAGGCTTGAAAATGTTACCTGCAGTGTGTTCCTAAGATGCAGCAGATAGCTGGATAGCAGCTTCCTCATCCCACTAATGGATACACCTGGCAAAGTCACAGCTTCTTTCTTGGCATGTTTTCCTTAGAGCAACACTTGCTCCTCTTTTCCTCATTGTGCTCTGCATGTTTCTTGTCTTACCTACCACTTCTGTATTCCACGAGTCTGTTTCCTGCTCAGTTCTCATTCTTTGTAGTCTATTTTTCCTCTTCTTCCAGGCTCTTCTTCTCTCAGTTCTCCCAGCCAGTTCCAATCAATTTGGAAGTATCTGACTAGCAGTCATTGCATCTTTGAGCCATTCCAGACAGCAACAAAATACCCTTGTCTTCACCAGTGCCAATATACCTCAGTCATATACTATTACTTGTGTACCCCCTTTTTATTGCTTGCCTTATTATTTATCTTGCTTCAAGCAGCCACACATTGAGGTCCCACAATGACAGGCGCTGCTGAGACAGCTAGGAAAAAGGCAGGCTCTGCTCTTACTGTAAACTCTCTGTAGTAAAATTTCAAGGAAAAAAACAGTAGATGAATGGGAAGGGAGCAAGATGAACATAGTTCAGCAGGAAACTGTACGTCTGCAGAAGTCTTTCAAGAGGGCAAAATGCCTTATCCTGTGTGTAGTTGACATGCCCTTTGACTTTGCTGTGAGGATACTTAAGATGAATCCCAGAAACAGTAGGCTTAAACGTGAAATGGCGTGCAGTGGGGTAAAATACACAGTGCTTGAAGATTCTGTTTTTATAATAAATATTAATGAAGCAGTGGGATATAGCAAGTTGTTGTGCAACTGAATTAACGTGCATTACTTTAATGCTGTCAGTTCACATTGTTTATGAAATGAACTCATATATTAAGGAATTAATAATAGATGGATTTACTCTTTTCCTTTTCTAATTGAAAACTTTCCTATTTAGATTTCCCTAGATATGTTCTCCCTGTTTCCTAGAGAACCAGAAAAGATGTGCATGTTAACTAGCATGAATTTTAAACAGGAACAGTGCTACTTGAGGAAACTGATCTTTCTTTTTCATTTATTTTGTGTAGGTTTCCTTTGCCTGATCTGTAAACATGTCCACAGACCTGCTATGTAAGTACATTTCTGTCATCTCAAAGTGATTTTTTTGTACCATATGTTTTTATCAGATGTCCAGATGTCTTCGTGATTGGTGTCTTTTATCTTAACTATGAAGTCTGCTTTTACATTTCTTCTGAGACATCTGTGGAACAATATTACCATTATAATCAGTGGGATTATTCTTGGAGTAAGGCATGACTTAATATGAGTAAAATTATAAAAATCTGTCCTGTGCATAAGAACAAAGTGATTTATTGAGACTTTAAAAATCACAATTATATTTGAAATGTTTCCTCTCTGTTTGGCACAAATACCATTCCAGATTATTACCAAGTGATATGCTTGGGGTATTTAATCACTTTGTCCATTTAACTCTTGGATTTTGAAGACATCATTATCCAAGTCACATCCAAATCTCACTCCTCATCTCAGTTATCCATTGTTCTTTTCCAACAGCAAAGAATATGCTTCGCTGTCATAACTTCTGCAAAAAAGCTGCTTCTGTTACCTGTGCTTCTGCCACTGCAACCTATGCTATCTGCAGAATTAAGCGTATTTTCCATGTCTGTTGCTCTGATTTAAATACTTTATTTTCAAATCCTTCCAATGCTTCAGCTGCCATTTTGGGAACCCATTTTGTCAGTCTCCAGTCCCTAATAAAGAACAAGGAAAAAATATATTTTTGTCAATAACTGCAATCAGTTAATAAATAAAAAAGCAGTAGCATCTGACTCACAGGTAACAGCTATTTGTAGAGGCGATATATTTACTTCAAGCTATTTAAGAAAGTGATATTTTTGACCTTTATCTGCCAACTGGCAATTGTGCATCATACTTGAGTTCTGTTTAGATACAGAAAGAACTCTAAAAGATTCATAAGGAATGTAGTATGGGTGACTGTTTCATATATAACAGGCAGAGCTGCTGCCAAGAGTGCAGTGGTTTTTGTTTTTTTTTTAAGAAAAAAAAAAGAGGGCAGAGTGAGAGCACATTAGTTTTGGTGTGAATCACTTCAGACTCCTTGACTCTGCTCAGTCATTTGAGCTGCTTCATCTGTTTTAGCTGATCTATGCTTTAGCAGTTTCCTTTTCCACTCTTGAACTGAGTCTCAGCATCTCTCTGGCTGATCACTAAGTTAAGGAACTTATGTGAGGGGAGGTTGATGGTGTTGGTTGCGCTTAGCCTGGAGAAGATAAGGCTCAGGAGGAGCTGATCATTGCCTTCCGGTACAAAAGTGGTAGTTATGAAAAAGAAAGTGGAAGCCCTCTCTCCACAAGGATGTATCATGATGGGGCAAGGGTCAGTGGCTGCAGGGTGCTCCTGGGGAAATGCCTTTGAATATAAGAAAAAAATCTTTGTAATGGGATCAGTTAGGCTTCCCAGAGAAGCAGTTGAATTTGCCATTCTGGAAGTATTAACAGTACGGCTTGACAGTGTGCTGGTTGAAGATGAGTAGAGGTGTTTAGTCATGTGGACCACGTGCCAAGTGGTGTCAGCACCAGGAAGCACTCTGTGTCACTGCTGGTAGCAGTAGCCATGGAGCCTTAATACCCCAACCCTAAGATTAACCACAGCATCATCTATCACTAATGCATGGCTCAATACAAGGTCAAAGGCTAGGATTAGCAATCTTGTTGCAGGTCACATTAACAAAGAATACATATATAATTAAAAATACAATATCTAACTAAACCAGAACAAACCTCTTTAGATTCCTAGGAAGAAAATGCTCCAGTCTGGGGTAAATTACACAAAACGTCATGGCTACACAATGCAAGGGCTTCTGGGGCCAGACTTCAAATTCCAGTAGCTGTGTCTTCAAGTAATACAGAAAGGCCAGAATCCCAGTGAAGTTTCATTACAATGAATTGGAGATAGCTGTGTTTCTCTGTTTTCGAGGGAGAAGCTAAGGGCAAAAAAGAGGACAGTTTATAAAATGTCTGCAGCTATTGAGGCTCAACCAGTCAGGGAAGCAGCAGACTTCCCTTGGAGCTTGTTTTCCTTTTTATCCTTGGATGAACTAGCGTGCAGTACATTATGCTGCCTGAATGTAGGGGTTTGTCACGGTTGGCACTGGGGCTGTCCTGGGAGTGTAAGAAGGCGATGAGTGTGAATGAAGCACGCGGTGGTCGCTGGGACTCCAGCTCCGTCTTCAGGAAACCTGTCGCTGCTCCTCTGAGAGCCGTGCAGGAAAGGAGGTGGGTCTTTGATCCCTTTGTTGTAGCTGCTCCCTGGGAATTTGCTGAAATCAATGCCCTGTTTTCCTGAAGAAATGAATGGCTATGCCTAACTAGCTTTGTGAAGCTCTGGGGAATTCACTCCCTCTGTTTATTGACAGCTGAAAAGGAGCACATGGTGCTGAATGGGTCCTCTTGTGAAAACAAAACAGAGCAGAGCTAGGCTTAGTTGAACGCAGGGGCATTTGGAAAACTTTGCCGAAGGAAGATGGCGTGTTTCCTGCCACCTTGCACTAGTATAGTGTGAGTTCTTAATGGAAGTGCAATTTAAAATAAGGTAAGGTTTGTTTTGAATTCCTACACATAGAACGATTATGAAATGTTTGCATTTGTATTCTTGAGTGCAAAAACAATGTTTGCTTTGTATTCTGCCATGGGAAACACCTTAGTCTTGGGCTGTTTTTAGCTTCTGTGTGTGTTCACTTATTCTTTGATTAACTATGATTAATGAACATGAATAGTATTAGGAAATAACTTGGCATCTGTTTCTTGCTGTCAGGCTCTTAACATCAGTCTTTTATGTAGGCTGTTAGATACCACGCTTTGTCTTTGAGGATCCCATAGAATGTGTTAGATGATTTCTTAACCAGTACAGATCACTGTGTTAACGCGTTTGCACATGGCAGCTGAGTAACCAGGGGCTCTGTCTGGCAGAAAATCTGGGATCCTTACATCTCTTGAACTGTAAGCGTCTATTCCCAAACCTCTGTTCTTGTGCGTAAACTCAAATACAAGAAATTGATCAATCTTTATGCTTGCTGAGGTGGAACTTTTTGTTTTATGACAACAAAGAATAACAAGAGAAGGATGATAACAGTGAAGCGGTGTTTTCTCTGTGCAAGTACAGAAGTTTATCTGACCAAAGGAATTTGGTGTGTAATTCATATGTAAATTTCCTACTGAAAACAGGAGAACAAATCACCAGATTTTTTATATTAGTTTCTGCAATGACTGAAAAGTTTCTGAGCTCGTGTAGCTACAGCTTTCAGGTGAGGGCATGTTCTGAATGCAGGAAATTAGTTAAGTAATGTCATCTTGCCATTTGTGTGCTTCAAGTGTAAGAGCAAGCTCCCAGTGGAATAAATAGTAGTTATTGTGCTGTCTTGTTCTTGCAGAGAAGTAGGAATTACTTTGTGTGTGTGTTGCAAACCTGATCCAAAGTATTTCTGTTTGTGCAGTTGTATGAAAACTTTTGAGTAATCCCATGATTTTAGTAGAAGTGCTCGGATTTGTGTTCCTCAGTATGGCATTTTTTCCTTGAGTGACTTTGAGCTAGCAATCTTACAAGTTTTGTCTCATTTTGCTCTTCTCCACAGCAGATATCTTGTCTGTTGTTGTTTTTTTTTTGTTTTGTTGTTTTTTTTTGGAAGGACTGAGGTTCCATACGCAAACATACTTTCTTCAGATTATATACTTTGTAATCCTGAGGATAAAAACGTGATGCTAACTGTAGAAAAACAGTATTTTTTTGTTTGTGGATTCTGCCTTTAAATTTTCAAGCAAAAAAAGCAGATGCATTTATGATTTTGAAAAGATTATTAAGAATGCTGATTTCAAGCAGGCAGATATGTATGTTTATGAGTTGTATTGTCATTGTTGTTGCACAAATGCAGCAGGAGGGTTTCTGTTTTTTTTTACATTGAAGTATATTTATACGTGGTATGCATTGGAAGGCACTAAAATTTAGAGCTAAAGCTTACTTAAAGCCAGCATTTCAGTTGGAAAGGAAACACATTATAGGTTGCTTTATTAACATAACCTAGATGTGTTAGGAAAATATTGGCCAGTGATGGTTGATTTCTGGATAATTGTAATGTTGTAAGTAAAAGCCAGTCATAGCTTGGAAAGCTCATTTGATCACAGTTTTTTCAGTGAGTATAAAGGAAGAGAATTAGCTGATTCACATGTGACACAGAAGGTAGTATTTGTGTTCTGTTACTTAGATGATAAGGCAACAGAGAATCTCCTATATTTAGCATACTGGACTAGAAGGTGTTTAGCCAGAGATGTGTAGGTTACTGCAAGAGGATGTTTTGGCAAGACAGCTGTAGCTTCATCTAATCTAAAACCAGGGATCATTATGAGAAACAAATATTGCTGTGATCTGTTGGCAGTGTGGAAGCACAAAGTGTATAAAATAGTTGAATTGCAACCAATAGAGGAAAGTATACTGAATACATTGTGGAGTATGTGACCATATACAGCCCCAAGCTAATATGGATATTAAATATTAGGGTTATACACACACGTATCTGAGGAATGGAGCATTATCCCTTAGAACTTTAGCACCTGTTGATCTTGCTGTTTGAGTTAGGAAAGTATGAAACCAAATTGCTTGCAATTTTGCCTGGTAAGGTTGCTTCTTAGATTACAGTATTAGAATTCTAGCAGAATTAGATTCTGGTAGACTGTTTTTTGTGACTTCTGGAAATGGTTTATTGAAACTAGAAATTCATCAGGAACAACTGTAGATATAATCTTTCAGTTTTATTTAATCTCAAACTGAGGTGCCTGCCAACAGGAAGACAAAAAGGGCTTTTTGGATATGCATTATAATCTGAGTGTAGAGTGGTTCCTCTGCAGAAAAAAAAAAATCTGTAGTCTTTTCTAAACCCACAAATTTTGCAACACTTGCACGTAGTTCTGTGATATAATTCTGATCATGTGCTGTGTAATTCAGTATTTCAAAGCAGTAGACTCAAGGCTGTCACTACATAACAGAAATGTACTATACTGCTTATCAATCTATTGATGCTATTTTTTTAATCCTTGCTTTATTGGCATGTTAATAAAGCACAGGTGGATATAATTTTAGTACAGTATCAGTCAAGACATTAGAGATTATCCTGTGGTTCCCATTGAAAGTCTTTAAGGTAGAAAAAATAAGCATCTGTTAGATCTCGGGATAAAGATCATTAATGCAGCTAGGACACTTGTACGTGTGAATATTCTTTTCATAGAAATACACTTTTGTGCCTGTTGAAAAGAGCTTCCCAATGTCTGTTCTTCTTAAAGAAATCACGCCATGTCTTAAAGGAGGAAGATAATTTAATGGGATCATAAAAGCTAAGGATGAGAGTCTCCTACCCATTTTATTCCCAGAGAAGCTGGGGTCAAAGCAACCTGTGCATTCTGGAAATCAGGCAAGATAGGCGCTTCATGCTCTAACAGAAATTGTTCTCTGCATCTTCTCTTTTCCAGGTGATGCAGAGTAAGCATTAAAGCAGTTCTGCTAAGCAGTTAATGACCCTCTATTTAGAAAAACAATGTTTCTAAAAGAAGATACCTATATTCCTTTGTTCTAAATATACATGGGTTTTAGAATTCATGAGCTCAAAGCAAAATTAACTTTTTTTTTTTCTTTTGTGTGAGTTGATGTGCCCATAGGAGGTTTGGAATGAGAAAGTTAACTGATTTGTCCGTTTTATTCACACTCAGTTTTCCTGGAATGGGCATATTGTGAGTATCCTTTCAGGTTTGGCCCTCCAAGGTCACAACAGCACAGTTACTCCATATACTAACTTCTCCACATTGACTTCCTTTATTCCTAATGTGTCTGCTTACACATCAGAAGAGCTGAGCATATGAACTCTTTTCTACATAACTGAGTCCCATGCTTTTATTCCCAGTAGCAGTGGCTTGCTTCATTTACTTTAAATTGCCCCTAAGACTCCTGCCTCTGCGGCTGCAGGATGAGTACAGCTTCTCTGTCATGCCAAGTTTCTTCATTGTGTCCTGCAGTAAGCTCATATTTCCGTCTCCAAAGTATGTCTACCTGCAGTAATACACAGAGATATGTTCCAGTTTCTGGCATCTTTGCTGGGAAACTTCCTGGAAGTCCATGTTGAAGGTTGCGTGATAAAAGTGAGAGCGAGAATCAGTTTGGGATGGTTTCCTGGGGAAACCATCTGTCAGTCTCCTCTGAGTGATATCTGACCTTGGTGGCCAGTAGCAACCAAGTTTAGTGAAAAGTTTATTGACAACATGTTTCTGCACTGAGAGACCTAGTCTAAGGTTCCTTTTTAAGGGAGTGTTGCAAGTGTTGGAAATATTTCAACTGATTAAGATGAAGCATTAGTCATTAGAATCTCTATACTTTATTTATCAGAACCGAAACCTTGGTGTTGACCAGCCATGAATAAAACTGTCAGCCACATTGACACTCTTGATATGGCTATGTGTGTTTACACACATATACATTCGTGTAGACATGAATTTATGTGCAACCAGGAAAACATGCGTAAGTTACAACAGTAGCATTGGCTGCTAAAAGATCTGGTACTAAATTAAATCAGCTGGTCTGCCAAAATCTCCACCAAGAAGACATGCTTGAGTCCAGGTAGAGCTGTTTCTGCTGTGAACAGAAAAACATGTGCTGCAGGGGGGCACAGAGTAAGGGCCCAGAATGTGGCCCAAGAGCCTTAGGGTGCTCACAAGGAGTTTGGCTGTGTCTCCCCTGGTGGTTGCATGTGTTTGTGTGGATGCTGGGGCTTTCTTTCTGTTGTCTGCAGTGCTGAAGCAGTTTGAGCAAGGCTAGCAAGGACTGCCCTGCACCAACCAGCATGGCTGTAGCTGGCTGGTAGTGGGAGATGGACAGCAGGAGCTTTGTCTCTTGGGGAGCCTTTGCTGAGCATTTCAGTGGTGCAGGCTGTGCTGATTGGGTCTGTTTCTTGTAAATAATAATAATATATTTTTTTAAAAAAGCATTTTTTTTCTGAGAATCTGCTGTTAACCTCTGTCATGGTTTCTGGTTCTAATTTTATATGTCCTCATGCCGAGCCAGTAGAGGGAGGAGAGAAGGAAAAGAAGAAAAACTAACTGAAAAATCAAACTGCATTTTTCAATTTGATTGTTTGAAATGTGCTCAGCTTTCAGCAGTGAGAAGAAGTCTCTTTGTTTGCGCTGATTAGAAGTTATTACATGTAAAGCACAGGAAGTGACTTCATTTGAATGGTACATTATGTGTATGGATTTTGATAGCAACGAAAACCCCGTGTGGTGAACCAGAAATGTGACACGTACATCTTAGTCTCAAGAATAACTAGAAGAAAAAAAAATTGTGTTTTTTTTTTTTTTTTTTCCTTTCAACTTAGCTTTCAATCAGTGCTTTGATCTGAAGTCATTTTTAGGTGAACGAACCTATCAAGAACTTTGATGAGCTTGTTGTTCATCTGCAGCATGAAGCTGAACTTGATAAACATCCCTGCATGCTTTCCCTGCTGTTTGGATTTTTTTTTTTTCTAGAAGTTTGTGGGAATGTTCTGTAAGAAACTGCCCCTTCAGGCATTCAAACAGTGAAGGTACTTTTTCCACTTCTCCTTGCTGGAAAGGCTGTAAGGTACAGCAGGGCAGTGGTATCCTGCTGCACAGCCTTCTTGAGTCCCTGCAGAAGCTTCTGTATACAGTCCCTCCTCTGGATTTCAAAGCCCACCTGGGCTCCTTGAGTCTCTCCAATTATTTTGCTCCTAAGATTTGCCAGATGAAAGGAGCACAGCAGAAGGCCTTGCAGGGTTTGGTGGGAGGATGGCATTCTTTGGGGATCTTTAAGTTCTTCCTGACAGTGCCAGTGGTAGTCACCAGACAGAAACCTTACTGCTCCCATTAGTACTTGACTGTCATCATGATTACTCCCTTTTAGGAACTACTAATGAATCATAGTCGCTGTTATCATTTATATGTTTGTTTGAGAAATAGTTTTGGAGTTCTGAAGAGTTTACATGCTTGAACTCCCATCAGTTGGGAAAATATGTGTGTGCTTCGCATTACAGTCAGATGGGAGGCAAGCCTCTCTGGATCCCTTCTGAAGGCATGCTTTCACCACAACAGCCGTGTGGGACAGGATTGTACCTGGGTGAGGCAGGAGGGGATGCCTGGGCTGGTTACTGCTGCTGGGGTACTCTGGGGGTGGGCGGTCCATACAAGCCAGTTTCCTTCTCATGGGTGATAGAAGTGATGTGATGAGAATGTCCTTCTCAATGTGTATTTGCACCCAAGGGCTGGGCTTACCTGCAGCACTGGTCCTGGTTACAGGGAACTGACCTGACCTGCCAGTCTGACCGAAACCATGGGATGGCAATAAGGCATGGTACTGTTTTATGTCTATTTCCAAATATAGTAACTCGGTTTTTAGGTTTTACATCGTAGTAGAATGAGGTCATGTTACTATAAATGTGCTTAATGTTAAGGATGATTGCCAGGATGTCTGCAAACCACCCACCCATCATTCTCTTCCCAGCGGAGCAGGGGCCCCTAACAGACGCTCATACTCCCAGTGTCACTCATCCCTGCCAAGATCAGGACTGCTCCTCCATTGATTTTTTCCCCAAAAATCTAAATTGACGTGTGGGTAAATATGCAAGTTTGCAGTCTTTGCTCAGGTGAGCAGTTAGAATTACAAAGTGAGCGCTGACTGTGGTCAGCCTTGACTTTCCCCTCCCCCTCTCTTTTTTCTGTGCATAGCTGAGCCATGGTAGCTCTCTTTTAATAGAAGGTGCTCTTGTACGAGATAGAAGAGATGCAAAGAAGAGAAAACTAAGTTCAACTACTTTCATGCTGGACTAAGGAGCTTTTATTACAGTGAAAGTCTGTCATGTAGCATGGCAAAATATCAGAAGTTAAAGAGATTAGAATAAATGTTTTATGTTCTGAATTCTGATAACTGTAACCGTAGTTCTACTTTAAGATAAATTGGATGAACCGTTAAATCAGTTAAGAGCTTCAGCTCCTTTGTAAATGAAAGCATTTTGTGCATCAAGCTTAGGACATATAAGTCTTCTTTCATAAACGTTTTTTCCAGAAGAAACGTGTGGCTGTGGCCCACAGTGATGGGGAAATAACTTGAGATTAATTGTTCGCTAATTGAGTACTTTGAATTTTTGCCAAATAAATAATATTCTGGAACAAGCTTTTCAAGCTTTTCCAGCAATGGATGCTTTAGAACAAACCACAGAGCAGGAAAGTCTCACATGCTTTTACATAAGAAGAATCAAAACTCAGATACTGCAAATGCAACTTAACTCTAAGGGAGAACATTTTGACAAGATATTTATGTGATGTCCCCGTATGTGAAATCAGAGCAAGGGTAATGGAGCAACACAGTTTTACTTTGGGGTAAATTACTGTTGTTTGCTATGCAAATCTTATGATTGTAATTAGACTTGGATTTGGAGTACTGTGTACACTGATCTTTGTTCCCTCTGTGCACGGGAGCTAATTCTAATGCTGCAAAACTGCGCAGCAAACTTCAAGCGCTGCTCAGCGGAACAGTCATTTCTTGCAGTGCATCTTTGCAAGAAGTGGTTTGTGAAAGGAAGGAGTTACCTCTGTGCTCACAGTGCATTCAAGAAGTACTGCAGACTTCTTCAAAGACACTGAAGGAGGATTCAGGTACCGTAACGTCACTTAAGAGCAGAGGTTGGAGAAGATGCGGTAAGACTGCCTGATAGGGATCTGCTTGTTAGCAACTGGTTTTTTAAAAGTTGTGCTCTACAGCTGATTGGCCAAGGAGCTGGTGGTATGCTGGGGCTCTTGTGGCAGTGATTGCGTTCCTAGTATAGCTATGTATAGCTCTGTTATCTCCACAACCGGACTTTGTGTAACTGCAGCCCGTGGCGCTGTGCCCACGCTAATGAGCTCTCCCCTGAGGCCGGGCTTGTGTCTGTGGGGGTGGCACTGCCCAGGGATCGGGCCACTGCTTTGGAAACCCATGTTTGCTAACCGTGCTGGAGTCCTGCCTGGCTGCCACTACCTGCAGGAGCGCGGCCCCGTGCAGGACTGATGGCCCTGCGGTTGTCCTGGGGGAAAGGAGAGCGGGCCAGGCTGTAGTCTGCAGTATTGGCCGAGGAGAGCTGTCACCTGGAGCAAGGGAAGCACCTCCGCACTGAGAATGGCTCAGGTATGGCAGTCGGCCTGCTGCGGTCAGCTGGCAGGTGGAAGTGTGTCTTGTGGGCACTGCGGCTTCTGGCAGTGCCTCCTGACAGCCGGGCAGCAGCCAGCCATGCTGCACACAGTAGGATGAAATCATGCTGGTTATGGGATCTGCTAGCTTGTGTGGTATTATCTGCAGGTAGATAAGTGTTGCTTGGATCTCTGCGATACAGGCAAAGAATGAACAAATACCCTGTAGGGGACCCTTTAGCACTGTTGTTCTGAGGATAGAGTAATGGACATGATCTGCTCTTTACAGCCTGTAGTTTCTGTGAATGCTTCATTTATTTTTGTTGCCTGTAGATTAGAGGAGCAACAAAGCAGAGGTATGGAGGCAGTTTTATTATTTCCTTGCATGCTTGTGCATTATCATGTATTCTTGTAAACGTGACTCGAAATCCATTAATCTTGTTTGTGTAAATGTAAGTTAAGGGATTAGGGAGACTGTAAAATCATCAGACAACATACTAATGTTCCTAAGAAAAAGCTGAAAATTGTATTTCATTCCTGGTGCTAACGCTGTCGGGTGTGTGTTGTGTCCTTTGTAGAATGCTCTTATTTCAAAACACTTTAGTGTTTGTGGAAAAAAAAAATACTTTTTACTTAAGCAGCCAAGTTACAGAGGAGCCTGAAATATCTTTGAGTGTTTCAAACTGGTGCCACAGTGAAGCTGTAATGATGTATGCATTTCTTGCCCTGCAATGTAGCATTGAAGTGCAAAGGGTTGTGAGTTGGTTTGAAATTATCTCCAAGGAAGAATGTAACATGACGATTTTTTGCTGTTAGTTTTGGGGGAAGAAATCACAGAAACCCCCATTTCCCAGGGTATTACCTAAAGCTATGGATACTCTCAGCAATACCATATTTACAGTGGCCCAATCTTGTGCTTCTGGTACACCCAGCAATTTTCAGCATGCAATATACGTTCAGAGTCAGGGTACCAGAGGTGTCAATATGACATCAGAAGTACTGTGAAGTAAATGTAATTCAAGGATTGGAACTACAATTTAGCCACTAGATAAGCTAGCAATCTTCTTATCCCACATCAGAAAATGCAGACGATCCTTGAGCACATATTGGGTTGGTGTGAGTGTTTCATGATGCTGTGTAGAGACACCAGGACAGAGTCCACAGCAAGGTGGATGTGAGCAGTGGGCTCACATATCTAGAGGTACCAAGCTGCCAGTGTGCCAGCTTGCCAGCTGAAGAAGGTGGGAAAGCCATTTAGCTTAGAGTGGTGTCCTAATTAAGAGATGCTTCCAGCTCTGGAAGCTGTTTTGTCACGTTCTCCTGGCCAGCACCCCAGTCTTGGCTAGAAACCTTTCTCTCAGCTATTTATTTGTGCTAGCATTATTTTTGGTTTCAAAGAGCATCCTTCATGTACTTGTTTTCAAGTTTGATTTCAGAATTGTAGAATCATCAAGGTTGGAAAAGAACTACGTGATCCTCCTGTCCAACTGTCTACCTGTCACCAATAGCTCTCACTAAACCATGTCCCTCGGCACAGCATCTAAACGTTCCTTGAACACCTCCAGGGTTGGTGACTCCACCAGCTCCCTGGTCTGAGTGTGTTTTATTTCTGTTATTTTGAAACCTAATCCTCCCCCAGCATGAATGGAGGCCCACTGGGAGGTCACCGCTCTGCTCGTGAGGGCACTTGGAGGTTGGTGGCAAGCACCCGAGTCAGGAGCAGGGATGTCACCATCAGTCACTCGGGCCGTACCAGCCAGCTGTCACAAGAAGCAGCCCCAATCCCTTTGTTGAGCTCATTTTGCAGTCACCACGCTATCTCTGTGACTATCTGATGGCAGGCCTTTCCAATCAGGCCACCCTGCTTGGAAACTTTAAATGAAATGAGCTGCTTTTGCAGCAGTGGGGTTTAACTGACAAAACAGTAGTGGTGATGTTGGAGGCCGGTTCACGGGAGGCCTGTCACGCTTGTTTACCCTGCTTTCTGCTCCTGGCCTGCCCGCTGCCTGCCCCAGGTCCTCTGCAGCAGCAGTGCCCCAGGAGGGCTGCAAGGTTTGCTCAGGAGCTGGGCTGCGATGAATCACAGAGGCATGGCATGGAGTGATAAGGTCGTGTACTTTACGATTAGATACATCCTTCCTCTAACAGCAGCTCTTTGTCTCCCTTTTGCTTTTGGTAATGTTTTTCAGCTGTTTGCATAGAACAACTCTTCAAGCAGGAGCTGCAGAACTTGAAACAAAGTCGCTATTATTCTAGGTAAGCCCAGGAAGCTAGTAGAGGACCCCTAACAGTTTGGTTGCCCTCAGAAGGCATAGATTGTTGGTAATCTATTTAAAAGCCTATTAAGTTAAACCACCGTGAAAATATTTCTTTTCTTGCAGCCTAGCTGTAAAAGACCTTCAGATACATAGAACAGTGTGTAACAAGACAAATCTGTCCTGCAGCTGTATTTAGGGCTTTTTTGGTGTGCATTTTCAGTGATGCTTGTAGAGTGGCATGCTCTTTTTCTGTAGCTCTAGCATAAATAAATAGATAGATAGATAAATCCTGGATTTCAGCTGTTTGTAGTGCAGGCATACAGCCTGTGAGACATGAAAAAAGAAAACTACTACGTGACCCCCAAAATACTGAAGAATATGGGCTGCTGCTGTGTCTTCAGCTTGACAAATATACAGGTCTACCGCCTCATTTTCAGCTGATGGAAGACCTGGAAAACTCAGTAGTTTTCCCACATACGCATTGGGAATGCGTATGTGGGAAGATTTTGGACTAGACCCATAAGGGGCACGTAATTCCGTCTAGTGCTTACTTTAGTTAACGAACAGAAAACTTGTGGAGCTTTGCTGAATATTGCATTTGTGTCACTACTGTCCTTCCTCAAGGATTGTCCCCGATGTCTCTCCAGATGATGTCTCTGAGCCCTTATGCTTTTCTCTCTGGCACTTCTAGCCCCAGCTGGTAGTGAAGAGATGTTACCTACCCTAGCCTTTGCTACAGCTTCCCTTGTCTCCCTCAAACTCTCTTTGCTGTTCTGGCTTTGCTCTTCCATTGCTTACTGTCACTTACTTGAATAGACATGCTCAAGAGAATTTTTAGAAGTAAAACAAAGCAAGGTGTAGTCGTGGATGATTTGTTGGTTCAGTGGTTTAGTTTTTACTGTCTACAAAAAGGTTTTGTGCAGTGTTTTTCCCGTCGCTCTCTGTAACTCCAGTGCTTGGATGTCTTCTGATGAAGAGGATCATTGCCACATTTTGTCACTGCTCCGTACAAGTTTCCCTGGCAACCAGCCTGAGCTACGCTGAACCAAAAATACCTTAATGTGCTGGGAGAATGTCAGTATTTGCAGACATGTCTTTCTCATTAGTGACTTCTCTGGATGGCTCATGTATTCTGCAAATGTGATTACTGTGAAACTATGCCTGGGAAATGTGGCGTGCTTCTTGGCTTTCCATAGACAGCACAGTCTGGGAATGCTGCCTGTAGTGGTTGTCAACTGAGTTGTGGCTGTAACACCTATTATGCTCACTTTTCATGGTAAACCAAGGGTCTCATCTTTTACTCAGCAGGGCCTGTGCAAGATCACGAAGTCACAGTGATCTTTCTTGGACTCTTTGGTTCTCTGCAACTTACCTTGGTTATTACTAGCAACCTTGCCATTCTCATCTATATTTAAATGTATATACCTTGATATAAAGGTGCCCAGACGGTGAGCTCCAAGGTAGTCTTCATAGTCACTGTTGACAACATCTCCCAGTGAGCTGCGTTTAAATCTTTGGAGGTCAGGATCTGCCAGTGCACACAGAAGAGAGTACACAAAGTGGAGACTCATTTCAAACCTTCTTATTTCAGTTTTGGCTTTCAGATAATCTTTTCACTACTTAACGTAGAAAAGTGCTGTAAATAAAAATGCTGATAATCCAAAATGTGTTCTCAAGCAAGAAAATGTAGTGGAGACTAAGCTGGGGAGAAATACTGCATTTATAGTAATGGGTTCTCTTTTCTGTATTTGTAGGGTGTGAGGATTGCGGTAAAAGCCTTATAGGAGAATGCAAACTCCATGGACCACTCATCAGGGCTAAAGACAGGGTTATTCCTAGCCGAGCCCGTCTCACCCTACCTCATTACCTTACTTTGCGGGTGTTGGAGCTGCGAGCTGGAAACCAGCAGAGTAAGTACTGTAGCACTTTTTCCCATGTTTCATAAAGAGAAGGCCAGTAGTACTAACACTAGTCTTTTTTCATGGATTACTTTAGACACAATCCCTGGGCATTATCTGTATGAAACTGAGTGTAACCAAACCTCAGATTCAGCTACTGTTACTTATGACTGATTACTAGTACCCTAGTAGGGTACTACTACTAGGTAGGAGGTAATGAGGTGAGTATGACAGCTAATTTTGTGTTTTTCTAATTTTCTCTAATATTGCAAGATAATATTATTGGTGATAGGTGGATGGATGGACTGGATAATGTCGTAGGTCTTTTCCAACCTCGGTGATTCTAGGACTCTCAACTGTACCTATAGGCATAGTGCTATGATAACATCTTGTACATTGAAGACAGTCAGCACATTTGAGCATTGCGTGTTAATGTCCTGTTGTGGATTTTAAGCACTTCTGTGAATTGCATTCAATGTAAGTTCCATTTTTACAAAGCCTATTTAAAGCCTTGGATCCTTTTCAGACTCTTAACACTTTGAATGGTTTACCAGGTTTATTTATCTTGACGAAGAATTAACACATTTAGCACTAGTGTGCTTAAATCCATTTTCATAACTGTATCTATACAAGAAATAGCTCATCATGTCTGTATTAATATTAGTCTGGTCTTTTTTATTTACAGTCCTTGGAGTATTTGCAAAGAAAGTAATACAGAAGAGAACACAATTTGGTCCTTACGTTGGTCAACTGTCTACGAAATTGACCTGCTACGACGAGAGTAGGCTAGTTCTGCAGGTAAAAACCCTGTGCCTTAACAGAACCGTGTATGTGTCTTTAACTTTTTGTATGGGCAACTTGCCTTCTAATCTAGTTAATTAATAGTACTTCTGATCTCTGTGTATGGATTTAAGTCTCATTATTGGATTGCACAGCATAGTGTGCTGAAGCAACAGTATGTTCCTGTATGCTGAGTTTACTTTTCTGCTTTCTAGTTTTATCACTTCTGGGGTGGTTTATCTATTAGTCTAACTGTTCTTGATAAACTTTTCATGGAGTATGGCTACTGAAAGTATCCAGGATAGAACTGTCTTCCCTAGTAGGGCTGTATTCACTTAGTTTGTTCAGCCCAGAGCCGAGAAGGCTGAGGGGAGGCCTCATGGCAGCCTACAGCTCCTCACAAGGAACAAGTGGGGGCCACACTGAGATCTGTTCTCTAGTGACAGTGGCAGGACCAGAGGGAATACGGGACTGAATTAGGGGAGGGTCAGGTTGGGAGTGAGGAAAATATTCTTCACCAGAGGGTGGTGGGCATGGCACAGACTCACCAAGGCCATGGGCACAACCCCAGGCTGCTGGAGTTCGAGAAGCATTTGAACAATGATAGGGTATGAATTTTGGATGATTCTGTGTGGAGTCAGGGGTTGGGCCCAATGGTCCTTGTGGATCCCTTCCAACAAGGGATGCTGTGTGATTCTGTGAAATAAAACCAAGAGAATTTGTACCTGACCCTCCGAATGAAATGGTGTAGTGTGTGTGCTGGCTTAGCTATAGTGGCAGAAATATGAACTAAGACCTCCTTAGTAGGAAGAACAGTGCAAAAATAAGGAAACATTCCTTAATGATGTGACTGTATATAAACTTTGACAGGCAATGTAATAATTCAGTTTATTTGTTTAGGTTGTTTTTTTGGGCTGTTACTATCCCTTGCTGCATAAGCACATGCTGTTCATCTGGACCATTTACACCACTGATTCTACTTTTTTCTCATGTGTAATGTCCTCTGTCAAGACCAGCCTAGCATAGGTATATCTTCATGCACATTTTTTCCCCACATCAGCTCCCTAGGAGCGATGACTGATCATAGTCCTCTTCTCACAGATCTCACCTGCACAGGTGTCTCTGTCGTACAGCACATCTATGTTCCAAGCATAGCCCCTGTCCGGGCTCCCTGATGAGCCTTGGTTCTTCCAAGATTTGTCATTTAACATCAGGTCCTCTCACCCTCCAAGACAGAGGCCAGCAGCAGCTGTCCCATTACATGCTGTGTGTCTTCATTTGAGTTTTCTTCTCCCAGAAGAAACATTAGTTCTTCTGCAGAATTAAATTTCTTCTCTCCTTATGCAACACTTTAGTTCTTATAAATGCAGAAAAGGTGAGGTACATATCTAGCACGTTTGCGAGCATGGATGAGCTAAGCACCCAGTTCCTTCCTCTCCTCCAAGCCATTGTAAACCACACCCTATCCTCTATTAGTAGACCCAGCTTGCTTCAAAGTGTACTGTGATAAGCACAGCTCTGATTGATGAAAGAACTATTTCTTCACAAGAAGAGATTGGACTCTCACATTTCATACATGACAGCAGAAATGCCTTGGCATTTGTCTAACAGTGTTCTGAATGTGATCAAACTGGGACTTGTCCAGCAGGCAAATGTTTCCATTGGAAGTAATGACAAAGTTGGGTAAAATAGTCCTCAGAAGCAGTGGAAATGAAACTTGTTTTGCACTTAATTGTTAGCTTAGATGGTTATTAGAATTGATACATGCATTGGTGGCATCCGTTGTACAGCTTCAAATGTCTGTATTTCAGAGTTTGTGGCAGAAAAGCAACTGTCCTGTATGAAGTTGGGGGTGTTTACTCATAGAGGCATTCTCTTTGAAAGGAATCTAGGAAGAATGAAGTAAAGCAAAAAGAATTGAGATCTTTCTGGCACGGTTGTTCCTTTGTGTTTGATTTTACATTGTTAAAGAGAAAAAGAGATGACTGTTAAGAAGTCTCTTTGGAATTGTTACACAACTTGTTCCACGCAAAACATAACATTAACACAGCATTTAAGTTTGAGATTATCAGCTTCTCAGGAAGTAGATTAAGGCACAAAGCTTATCTTCCTACCTGCGTGCACTTAGTTCTTGTTCTTATAATACTATCTTCATATAACATAAAAAATGAGAAATATAAACTGGAAATACATACAAAGGCCTTACAGCTATTTTACTAGTTGGGTGCCGCAGAAGGTGTTCATTCTTCACTTTCTTTTGCACTTGGTGTTCTCTAAGAGTGATCCGTTTCGAAACAAAAGTGATTTCAAAGAATTTAGCACCACAAGTAAGGTAAATAACCGGCAGCCCTGATTCCAAGTTAAAGAAAACTAATGTCTGAACAGGACTTATGTTTTTACCACGTTATTTCTCTCATTCTCCCCCTTTATTTCAGGTACTGAAAGATGGAGGGAAGTACTTTCTGGACACTCCCAATGAAGACTGTGGAAACTGGATGATGTTTGTCCGGCTAGCCCGGAACCAAGAAGAACAGACCCTTGTGGCTTATCAGCACTGCGGAGAAGTCTACTTTACAACTGTTAAGGTAGTTAAACCCACATTGCTTCACCTGTCATTCAAATGGCAATTTATCGACAAAGATTCTGAGAGACCAACCCTTGTACAGATGAAAGATTGATTGTGTTCAGGGAACTGGCGCTTTCGTACACACCACCTTTTATATCACTTAATCCATAGTACAGCAAGCATACAGTGTATGGAGTTTCCCAGTAAAAGCTGTTGTGTACATATGCTGTGGGTATTGAAGAAACTGAGCAGAGAAACGTAGAAATATCGTTCATGGTGGCAGTGTTTAAAGAATAACTCTGTGAAGTGTTACCATTCCAGTTCAAAACGGGCACATGGTGAGATTGTCCTGCAGCATTACTTCTGACAATACTTCTTCCTGGAAGAAAGTTATTTTCTTACCATTGGACACTGATTGTGCTCTTTCAGAGGATCCCGAGTAGCTTCCTTAAGTATTATTTTCTACTCTGATTAAATTTGAAGACTTAGCCGTAGAACATACAATACTATGATGTTGCCATGGAATGATCAGTTGGTGCTAGGGGTTTTGGACTGTGTGTCTTAAGAGAGAAAATACAGTACTCTGTATTTGTAAATTACACGGAACTGTAGGATCGTCTTTGGTTGTTGCTGTTTTGGTCACTTTGTCATGCTTTTTTTAAATCAGAACTTAACTGTTACGTGTCTAGGAAACTGGAGTCTTCATGTTGAACATTCCTTTTCCCCCCCTGTGTAGCTTTGCCTGTATAGCGTTGTGAGTAACATAAGAATGAGAAAGTACAAGTCATATTTGCCATACAGGGATGGTGTGAGAACAAGTTAGTGGTGATAACACTTTGCATCTTCAGAGCCTTTTAAAACAGTGTTTGTCTTTGGATGAATAGTAAAGCAATTTAAAAAATCAGCATTTAACAGTATATACCAATCTGTGATGATGTTTAGGCTGTGTTCGGAATTCTGGTTCAGTCAATATGATTTTAAATATATACTATATGTGTAGAACTTCAGGATTAATAATGCTCTGTTTGGGAAGTGTGAACAAACATTTGTCTAGGAAGCTGTAGTTATGTAAATGATGATTTAAAATTTCTGATAGAATTTAAATACTGTATTGAGACAGCTCACTGCTACTTAGAACTGCTCATCTCATGGGCGTTAATGGAGAGTTGTGTTCTTCTCATCATTAAAATGAAGAGTATCTCGGGATGAGTAGCGTGTTTTGGAACCTTTACTAAGTGCTGTGGGGAGTTAACCTGTTTTTCTCTCTTCTAAGTCCCCATACCATTCACGGTGCTATGGCATCCTGCAGATTGTGTCCAGGTCAGTAAGGTAAAACAGCCTTTTGCTACACTGAGGCACACCCTGCTGGTCACGTTGTGAGGCTGCCTTAGGGCTGGTTATGAAGATATTGTCTCAAGAGAGTTTGAATGATATCTGTTAAGTTGGGAGTGGAAGTATTGGCTCCACTGTTTTTACAGAGAGATGGGATATCAATTTAGAATAAAGGCAGATTTTTTTTTACTTGAAATTACAGCTACAAAAGCGTACATATATCAATCCATGTGTACTTTTCTCCATCTAGATTACATGCAGGAGCTCAGTGCATGATTGGTCACCTAGATGGTGTTTCTGCCTCTCATCCTTTGTTAAGTGGAAAATTCACTGCATACCATTTCTGTTTAGGCCAGGTGTTATCAGACATACAGCTGACTCATTCTGGTTGCAGTAAGCAAGCGTGTTTGTGCTTCAGAAGTTCAGGTTTTGGACGTTATACAATTAATTATCAGCATTCCCAGTCTGAGTGAGTTATCTTTCACCTACCATGCTTATGCAACGCTGATGTTATAAGTGCATTTTAAGATGTGAGATGTTTCATGGAACAGGACTCAGCTGCTGTCTTTCCAGGCTAGATTGTTCGTTCTAGTGGCATAAATTTAGTTTAGTTGAAAGAAAACTTTCAGGTACAGTGCAGTTTGGCTGTGCACCTACTGAAAGAGTGTTATGCTGCCATGTTGGCTGAAAGTACTTGTATGTGGAGATGATAGTTCAGTCCAAGATTTCTTGTATGCATGACTGGATGGAAGACTGCAGATGATGGACTCCCTCAATCCTGCATAGGAAGGCTTCAGTGAAAGAAGGGCAGGAGGTACAATGTAGCCCATGCATTGAATCATTGGATCATTAAGGCTGGGAAAGATCTTTTAAAAGTCCAACCATCAGCCCATCCCCACCATTCATAATAAGCCTCACCCATTAGAGCCAGTGCATGGAAACGTGCAAGTTTGATTTGAAGTCCACACATTAATCAACTCTGTCTGTGCATCCAAAAGGTGTTCAAGCTGTTACGCTATTATGCTATTATTTTATTTTGCCTATACCCCGTAGTTAAGTGTCATGTTCAGTGGGCTTCAAGAACATCAAGGATATTCCTTGGAAAGAGTGCTGGACAGCTGGACATCATAGACAAATGAATATCACTGAACAAAGTTGTGAGGGCTGAGGCATCTGTACCTATACCATCTATCTCCCAGCATCTCTGTGCATACAGGTCTGCTTTTCAGAAACTCTTGACAAAAGTTTCAAACCTTTCAGAGTGGATAATAATGCTCAGAAAGTATTTGGGTCTTGAAACTGAGTTACCAATAATTTAGAGATACATTCAAAGAATGCAGCATGGGTAACAGTAACAAATTGCATCCTGTTCCCTTCTGTCTTCAACACAGTATTATTTGATGTAGGTAAACTGGAGTAAGTAAATGTGCACTATTTCTTTTCTTCCATTCATAGCCAATTGAGCCCCACACAGAATTGAAAGTATGGTACGCTGCCGATTATGCCAAATTTATGGAAACTTCTGCAGTCTTCATTAAAGAAGAATCTGATGTCAGTCCATTGCCTGTAGTAGCTGTAAGTACCCCTAATCTACATTCAAGCTGTCACCATGTAGTTAAATTGCAGCTATTTACCTGCTTTGTGTGGTACTGCTAGAGCAAGTCATTGGCTAACGCAAAGCCAGGAGCAATTTTCAAGAACTATCCACAGAAAGGCTGCTTTCTATATCCTGTGTTTGTAATCTAACGGAGACATCAGATGTATCCACAAATAGCAATTCCAGTGGGATGTGTGGAAAGACTTAAATGTGCTATTGCTTTTTAGGTAGCCAAGCGGTCCAGCCTCAGACATATCTCGACAATTCACATCTGTTACGCTTTGATGAGTTGGTCAGATAATGCTGTGATTGCTTCAGCCTTGCCTGTGTAATAACCTTTCCCTTTCTATGATTATAAGGATTCTTACTAAGACAGAAAAGGTTTCTAAATATTAAAAATAAATATTAACTGTGGAGATTGATACCTAAGCTAGAAGGAAATGTTAAACAGAGAATACAGTTGAACTCAGAATTCCAAAGTGCTGCAGGTGCTCCCCATTGCTTCACTTGCACAGAGGATTTTAGAGCATAGTCCAGAAAGAAGGCATGGGAAGGCCATAGTGTGAGACAAGAGAGGGGTAGGTAGTAGGGCTCTCTGTCTCTAAATAAACACAGAGTGCACATGGCTTCTCCAAAGCAAGCTAACCTAAAAACAAGGGAAAATAAAGTCACTTTGTGAGAAGTAACATACAGGCAGCTGAGGAAATACAGGGCTGTACATCTGGAAATACATTTTGTCAGGTACTGGTGGTTCGAATGTGCTAAACACCTATATTTAAAATATGTTTAAGTGAATCCAGTAGAGCTTTTATTTCCACAAAAATAATAATTCCAAATCACACAGTACTTGCAAAAAAAAAAAAAAAGAAAAAGAAAAAATAATAATACTTTAATGTCTTTAAGGATAGGCTTGATATCTCCAAAAATAAGTCGTCTCATTTTGAATTTGATTAAGTGTAATGTCCAGTTTGAAGCAAAGTGAAAAAGTCTCTCTGGGAAGCACTGAGTACTGCCTTCTGGTAAAGGGGCACAGAGTCAACTGAAAATAGAGGGAAATCCTGTGTGGCTAAACTATATTTGTGAGCAGAAGCCCACCCAATTAGACAGTCCCCAGTTCTGGCATTTATGTACAGTTGCACTGACAGATAAATGATGTCAATGCAAGGTTAAAGTACAATTCTCAACTGCTTTTATAAGTAATTCCATAATAAGAACAAATAGACTTTGAAATTCAGTACACAGAGATGAACAAAGGTGAAGGACTCAGTACTGCTACAGTAAATGCTAAACACAAATGTGGAAATCGGTATTTAGTCAATCATTTTTTTTCCCCCCTTCTGGTTTGTGGACTCTAGAGAGAATCCATTTCCCCCTGAACAGCAGTATTGTAGTACACTGAAGTGAATATCACCAAGGACAACAGGTCTTGGGAAAGCCCAGAGACGATGTAGTGTCAGTGAGAAGAATATGACCTTTCCTTAGAATGCCTAATAAGAAAGAACTGCTTCTGTTCTCGTTGCAGAAAGAGCCTGTAGACCCTTGGATATGCTCCAGCTGTAGAAGTACTTTTGCAACTTTTGCTCTGCTGGAATCTCACCAGTGCATCAATAAAGACCGAGTCCTTACCACCAGGCTCAGACCACCAAATAAATTAGGATCCTTAAAAGCAAAAAGCAAATTCAAAGGGAAACTGAGAGGATCGGCATTAGGCAAAAGCATTGCTCAGTGCTATGGGACCATTTCCTGTTCCTCTGCTGCGAAGCTTAGCTGTGCCAGCTCAGGAAACACTTGTGATGCTCTTGTGAGGTTTATACCTAAATGGAGAAATGGCCGGTCTTCACTGTTGAAGGAAAGAGAAGTGAAGCAGCCAGACAGTTACCCTTGCCGACTCTGTGGGAAGATATTTGATTCCATTGAAAAGCTCACAGTCCACACTTACGTGCACAAGGCGGAGCGCCCCTACAAGTGTTCACAGCACGGATGCACTAAAGCCTTCATTTCCAAATATAAACTGCTCAGGTACAGCTCTGAAGGCACTCCTTCTCTGGTGTGGGAAAAATAAGGACATGCTTTGCTTCTTGAGCGTCCTAGTGACAGTTAACCCCAAGTTCAGTTTTTGTATTTCTGTGTATGCGAGAATTGAGAAAACTAGACTCCTTCAACTGCACTGAGCAATTTGAACCTACTGTGTGCTTTATGATTAACACTCTCTTCTAAAAAAACAAATAAGTTAGGCCTTTACTAATAATCTGAGAACTGGTGAAAATGCCTTACTTGAAGGAGGACAGTGTTTTCAGGTCTGAAGCTGCACTGTGTACTAGAGTAAATGTAAATGCTAATCACACTTTCTTTTTTGTTTTAGGCACTCAGCCACTCATTCTCCACAGAAATCTCACCAGTGTGGCTACTGTGAAAAGACGTTTCATAGGAAGGACCATCTGAAGAATCACCTTCAGACTCATGACCCAAACAAGATGGCCTTCAAGTGTGAAGAGTGCGGCAAGAAGTACAATACCAAGCTAGGTTATAAGAGACACTTGGCTCTTCATTCAGCCACCAGTGGGGACCTTACCTGCAGGGTATGTGCTCAGGAGTTTGGTGGTACCGAAGTTTTGTTGGAACACCTCAAAAGTCACGCAGGGAAACCAACGGGCAATACCAAGGAAAAGAAACATAAGTGCGACCATTGTGAGCGTCACTTCTACACCCGTAAAGACGTGCGGCGTCACATGGTGGTTCACACAGGTTGCAAAGACTTTCTGTGCCAGTTCTGTGCCCAGAGGTTTGGGCGGAAGGACCACTTGACTCGCCATACGAGGAAGACTCATCCACAGGAACTGCTTAAGAGCAGGTTGCAGAATGGTGACTCGGTAGGTCTCCTCGACCAGCTTTTTCCATTCAGACTGAAGGAAGATGCCAGCATATTGTCCCCTTTTCCAGAAAGGGTCTCAGCGCAGAATGGAATTTTGAATAATTCAGAACCAAAGGAATACAACTGTTCACACCTTCATCCCCAGCCAAGCTTACAAACTGCTCTTCCTATTGAACCTTCTCCTCTTTTGCAAAGAATGGGCTGTGCAGACAGCCTTGCGGCTGTCCATCCCACACCGTGCTCAACAGCTCTCTCTGCCAACCTGAACCTTCATCAGTCTAATAAATATGACCTTAGCTCTACCTCATTTGCAGCAGGCTCCCTCAAGAATCTTCCGATCAAAGTGGATGTTAAAGGTTACAACGTCCATCTTCTAGAGGACCTGCCATTACCAGAACCTCAGTCTCTCCACAAAATCAGTCTGGAAGAAGCTTCCTCAGGGCCCGTAGCTGATACTAACAAGTACCCAGTGCATAAGGAGACAGAGACAGCAGCTGAAACTCCCAGCATGCCTTTCATGGATCTCACTCACGTGATGAGTTTCTGGCAACTCCCACCAGGTGACAACCCGAACGCTACCGGGGATATCACAATGGCATTCGGTCCGGAGGAACCATCACCTAGGCTGAATGGCCTCAGCCAACAGCAAGGTCTACAGTTAGCAACTGGTGGCATGGCCATAAACCAGCTGCATCATCTTCCTCGCTCCTTTCCATCCACTACAAATTCTGTAACATTGCCTCATTTTCATCATGCCTTCAAATAACTTTTTTAAAGACTGTGCTTCTTACTTAAATCTGTTAGGAAGGGTATTTTTTGTTTTTCTTCTTTTCTGTTTCAAGAAAAACTGTCCCTTTTTTTTTTTTTTTAAGCATGTTATGGACATGGTAGTTCAATCAAGAATGTTAATAAACAAGAAGCTCTATTTTTCATACTATTATTAATTTTTAGCATATGACAAATAGTAGGACTAATATTTCCCTCTATACCCTTGGTAGTTTTGTTTCTTGCCTTTTAAACAAACAGCTGAATTAACATCTTCAATGACAGCAAAGCCTTGTAACAGGCACAACGAAACTACTACTGCCACAGCAGGTGAAATAGGGTTAGGGTGAATGGGAAGAAGGGGAAAAACAGCAGAAAAATAACTTCAATGAGCCATAAATCAAAGGAAGAGGATACACATGGCAAACTTAAGGTGAACAATTTATCAGCGTGATATAGATTTCAACTACTCATTTACTTAATTACCAAATTTTATGAATCTTTCATTCAAATCAAAGTAATTCCAAGAATAACTCTTACCTTCTTGTTTTACTGTTGTGATTACATCTAAGTAAGTAGAATTCTTTATTTTCTTCTGAAGTGCACTTTGGCTCTGTGCATCTCCTGCATTATTCCAAGGGCTGGAAATCACTAGCGTGGCTGCGTGACTACCCCAAAGCAGGTCTCTTGTATAGGTGCAGTTTTCAGAAGAGAAGGTGAATTGTCTCAAAGATTGGAGTAGACTGTTAATTTTTGCTTAGAACATGATCACTTTGCAAGATGCTGGAACTTGGTCTCGCTCTAGTGAAGTACTTAAGCATTTGTTTAAAATTAAGCACATGTGATCTCATCGGGTCAACAGCTTCCATGATTTAACATCCAATGAAAAATAATAATTCTTACCTAAGGGGCCTTTATTCAACTTCTGTCAATTAAAAAAATGGCTTTTGTTTTGTTTGAGAAATGATTCTTAATTATGGCCATCTGAAATGGGCTCTTTGACAGGAAGGCAGCCCCAGCAAGGCAGCTTGCCCAGGGGAGCCTCCAGCCACAGTCTGCCTTTGGTAGGTCCCCCATATGGGAGGGCTTGGGGTGTTTACCTCAGAATGGGCCCTCTTCAAAAGCATGGGTTGTGAATCTGCCTTGAATGTGTAATGGTCAAATTATCTGAATCCTGTGGATTTCGTGCAGTGGTTATTTGGGTAGTTTCTCCCAAACCAGAATCACAGGGACTTAAACTTATATTTGCTTCCTATAATAAACTGTTCTATGTTTCCAGGTGATGTAGGAGTTACAGCTCTGTCCCCTGAACAACTAGCAGAAATTGCAAAAAAACAAAACAAACAAACAAACCAACCCAAACAAACAAAAAACAAACAAGAATCACTTCTCCCAGTAGGTAACATTTAAATTTACCTGGTGCCTTGCATAACCCATACTTACAAAACAAAATACCATTTTAATGAATGATGCCATTAATAGTGGGCTCTGTTACAGCTGAAACAGATGCAGAATTTCTGAATCAGAACATGCAATCCCTCCTATTAAATTCACTTAGAATTAATTGCCCTCAATGATCATTACACATATACCACAAAGCAAGCTTGTTCTCTTCTCCACAGTAATCACAAGACTATTTCCAGACAACTTCAAATAAAAAACAATATTTGTAAATCATTGATTGCTGTTTTACTGTTAATGAACTGTAATTATGTATGAACATTTTTACAAGTTTATCATTGTTTGGATTAAGGAAAGGTGGGATTACTGCAGTTTGTGCAGGAATATGTTCTTAGCTACACTAGAGAAGTTTGCTTATTTAAAAAAAAATTGGTGTAGGGCAAGCAAAATAAAATTTAAGATCATTGTAATGAGAATAGCAGTAGGAAGAATGGGTATCTGCACACTCATGTCCAGTTAGCCATTATTCAAATTACATGTTAGTGAATAGTGAAAAGGTTGGAAACGATGTTAAGTGCACATTTTACAACTCATCTCATAGTTCTGTTCAGGCTTGGAAAGGTATGTGTGTATTTGTTTACTGCACTGTTTTCCTTGTTCATGCATAGAATCACAGGGTCGGAAAAGACCTACAAGATCATCCAGTCCAACTGTCCACCAATCACCAACAGCTCTCACTAAACCATGGCCCTCAACACAACATCTAAACATTCCTTGAATACCTCCAGGGTCAGTGACTCCACCACCTTCCTGGGCAGCTCATTCCAGTTCCCGGCCGCTCTTTCAGAGGAGCATTTCCTAATGTCCAGTCCGATTCCCCCTGGCACAACTTGAAGCCATTCCCTCTCATCACCAGTCATACAAGATAAGATGCCAACCCCCATCTCACTACAGCCTCCTGTCAGGCAGTTACAGAGAGCACTAAGTTCTCCCCTGAGCCTCCTCTTCTCCAGACTGAACAATCCCAGCTCCCTCAGATGTTCCTCATAAGGCCTGTGCTCCAGCCCCCTCAGATTGTATTCACTTGGATTCCTTCAAAGGAAAGAAAGAAAACCCCCAGAATAACACATTCTTCTACATGCCTTATCATGTATTATTAGTGGACACTTTGGTTGTGCTTTTCTAAGAGGTGTAATAAGTGATGAACTAAAATAAGAAGGAAATACTATGCACACCCACACTCAGAGTGGCTTGCTGCAATGGGAGCAGAGCTCTGGGCTGCCAAGAGACACGCAGGGCTCTGGTGGCAATATCTTATGACATTTATCTCACTAAGATATGTTAGTGAGAGATGCACATCATACTGAACTGCTGGTTAAAGGCCAAATCTCGGTCAAGTAAGTCACAGAATGGCTTGGGTTGGAAAGGACCTCCAAGATCATCTACTTCCAACTGCTCTTCCATGGGCAGGGCTGCCACCCCCTAAATCGGGCTGGCTCAGGCTGCCCAGGAGAGAACAACCATTTCAGCACCACAACTCATAAAAGGCACACTGCAGTGTCTACAAGTAAAACACAGAAGTAGACCTTAAATAGGTGCTGCTGCTGCTTTAAGTTTTCAGTCTATTCAAAATAGTTTTTCTAGATTCTTCACATCGTAAATATAGACGGGGCTCAGCAGCATTCCATATATAGCATGTGGTAGAAATACCATAGTAAACAGCAAATGAAAAGAACTATTTTTTGCCCACAGATTAGCTGTCACCACTTCATTCTAAGACCTTATTTATGCCTTACAAAATGACAGGTCTGCATTAGCACACGGCTTCTATGCTGACATGAAAACGCGCACAGCCCAACTGCAGAAGTCAAACTTATCTGTGCTTCATTTTGGACAACTGTAGCTCTGGGTGCATGCAGTACGCTGTTCATACACCTCTTCCCTAAACCAGGACAACCATCTTAACACCCCAGCACCGTCACCGTCCTCTTGTGCTTGCCTGCAGCACCGCATACCCCAGCCATGGGTGTGCTGAAGCCTACAGAATACAGCCGTCTCCTGCTCAGCAGTAAGGCACAAAACATACAGCACTTTGGTCTTATTTCTCTTCTGAAAAACCATTACTGTCCTTGTTAAAGAAATGAGCTCTTCAAAACCATCACATTCTGTGCAGTTTCGGAAGAAAAAGTGTGGGACACACAGCCATGTGGGTACTGAACACCTCCAGACCACTCTGTGTGCACTCTGTGTGCCAGTGCTCCGTCACCCTCACAGGAAAGAAGTCCTTTCTCAGGGAATGGAGCACCCCCTTTCAAAGTGATGACTGAATGAGATTTTGGCAACAGGTATGGGTAGTGTCACAGCTTTAAAAAAGATAGCCTAATAAGGTTTGCAGCCTAGGGAAAAATAAAGCTCAGTGAACTTCCATTTCTTTTTATTTTTTTTTAATCAGAGGCAGTACCTGTTGTATTACTACCAGTGCATCACAGCGTGCTGAGCTGCAGCTCTTGGCATGGAAGAGGTGCTGGGGGATCGCATTGTTAAGGCTCACAGTGCTTCCGCAGAACACCTTAACACAGCCCTGGCAGGCAGCCACCCTATCTTCTGCTCTTTGTCTGCTGTCTGAAAGCAGAAACAAGCCACATACCAGTTACTCACACTGAAACACATAGCTCCCTTTTAGCTAAGATGATTAAACCAAAGCAGTAATGTATAAAAAGGCTTGCTTTTAAACGTTACCTTGGGTGGCTAATCTCTTTCAGTATCTTTTGTAAACATTTGGCATTTATAACTACATTACTTTCTCCAAAGGTTTTCTTGCCCCTTCTCAGGAGTCTGCTGCACCTTTTCCTTCCAAATCATCACACAAAGGTTAAATTCATAATGTTTTTAAGTGAGCGAAGTCAACTTTAGGGAAGAGAATTTTTCAGTTAGCATGAGGACGGACTGCAAGTGCCACATGGGTTAGGGAACTGCTTGCTTTTTGTCACTGCATTTCAGACTGAATCATCTTTAGATAGATTTGCAGTGCCCTCAGCCATTTTTCTGATGCCTGCTTCCTCAACACTGAAAACATGCTCAGAATCTGCCAGCAAGGATGCTGGGGGCACTTCCTAACCTCTGCTTTGCTGATTAATCCACCCACCTCCTGCTCTGTCCAGTCTGCACATGGGATGCACTGACCCCAGTGCAGGTGGTGCCCGGTCAGCCTTGATGCTACAAAAAGATGCCTTGTCCCCAGGCCTCCCAGCCCAGAGGGTCAGGACTAAGCCCTGAGAACGGTGGTGGGATCCACAGATCTCTGCTTACTCAGCGAGCCCTGTGTGGTAGCCCTAAGAGTCCTGTGCAGAGCACAGGAGAGCGTGAGACTTGCTAAAGACATCTGTTGAAATAAATAAGAGAATATTCCCTACCCAAATTCTCCTGCAGATTTTTTTCCAGGAGACACGCCCAAAGCTTTTCTGTCTTTTTGCACTGTTCCATGAGGGGTCTCTGCAGATAATGATTTAAAAATGTTACTGGGCATAAAAAATTCTAACATACGTGAACGTAAACCCCAGAAATGTAAGGATAGAAGACATTGATATATGAATGCATTGAACTGCACCGATATACAAAGAGCAATATCATAGTATTTGTAAGACTGGAAAAGACCTCTCAGACCATCAAGTTCAACCGCCAACCCACCCCACCGTCCCTCGGTGCCACATCCACACAGCTCTGAGCTCCTCGAGGGACAGCAACTCCACCACCTCCCTGGGCAGCCTATGCCACTGCATTGCTACTCTTTCTGAGAGGAAATTTTCCTTAACATCCACCCTGAACCTCCCCTGGAGCAACCTGAGGCCATTCCCTCTCACTACCACTGCTGCCTGGGAGAAGAGGCCAACCCCCACCTCACCACAACCTCTTTTCAGGCACTTGTAGAGAGCAATAAGGTCTCCCCTGAGCTTCATGTACATACGATCACTCACAGCTGACACCACAATAACTCTATAAATAATCCTTTGAACAGACAGAATGTTGGTTATCATTGCTGGTAGCAGTGTAATGCTAGCAAACATATTTTACTGAATGCTGCTTAGAGGGAACCATTTTAGGGATGTGGCTGTGTTTAATCTTTGAGGCTCAATCAACAAGTGAGAGTCATGTCAAATGAACAACATGCAAAGTCTGATGTTTCATCTAAATTGACCAAAAAGGTAAAGAATGTGACATTATGGAACCATTTATGAGAAAGAGGGAACTTGTCTCCCAGACAGCACACTTCGGGTTTATGTAGAAGGTTCTGATTGAGAATGTCTCACTGAAAAGCCTAAGTCCCTTCTTAGAACCTACAGAAAACCTCTATACAGTCGGTGTGACGCATCAGAATCATGACTAGTGGCAACTGCTGATATTTGACATCAGCAACATCCACTTGGAGCTGGTAGAGTTTGTTATAAGACAAACATAAACACTCCTTACTCAGAGCAGGTTTTTCTGCATTATCAGCTCCTTGTACTCTCTTCGGAAGCGGTAACATTGTTGAGGCAGGTGTTTTTTTTCTTTGAGTCACTGGTTGCTTGCCCTAGAGTATGAGAATAAGATGCAGAGTGTATGCCCACTGATTCCCCAAAGGTGCTTAGACCTCTGGCCTTGTGTCCTGCATTCAAGAATCTTACTAACTTCCCTAGAACCTTAAGTTAAATACTAATACAGGTTTTACTCAAAGTATAATTTGGCAAATCTGTATCAAAGACAGCACAAGTGTGAACGTGTTTGCTTACCACAGGCTGCTTGGTGGTCTTGGCAGCAAAGGCACGGCGAGTAGCTTGCTCTTCACAAAACTTGATGTGCTTCAGCGCTGCAGCCTCATTGAATCTTCTCGAGCAGTATGGACACTGAACATAGTCTGTTCATAGGAAAGGAACAGCTGGGGTCACAGCTGCTACAGCACAGGAAAGGAATCGCCCTACTTCACTGGAGTACCCAAGATGGCTCCATCAGTTGGCGCCCACAGTGAGATCCCACCAGCTCCTCGTTGTTTCAAAAATCCCAAATTAGAAAGTCAGGAGAATTACCTGTGATCCTAAAACACTTGCCTATGGTATTAACACAGCAAACTGCTATCAGAAGGAAATCCCTGGGGGATTAATAAAAGCAAATTAAAATATCTAGGTTCACTCTCTCAAAATTTCACATTAAGAAAATATGCAGTTAAAGCAATATTTAGAAATTCATTTAAGAGTTGAAAAATATTTCAAGACTGCTTTTTCAGTGTGGCCACCAACATTTTTATTTATTTTAGTGAAGTGCATTGCCTTTGGACACTACTGTGTAAGATAGCTAAGGGACATGGAAAAAGAGCCAGGTTTCTAGGTGTGAAGTACACAGCAATGCTTCCTATAGTCATTTCTGGCAGTGTTATAGCTCTGATTCCCCAGAAAGCCCTTCAGCTGCATTTAGCAGTGCAGCCTTACCCCTTTCAGTGAATGGTTGGTGCTCAGGGTCAGTGTTCTTTCAACCCAACACAGTCACGCTCTGCCCTTGTACTGCACTTGTCAACCTCAGGCTCCCAGCAGTGGGAAGTGGTGCAATGGGGTTTGGGATCTATCCGTAAGAGGAAGAACACCTCTCTCCTTCCCACAGTGTGCTCTTTCTCTCCAGCCCTGAGCTATTGGGTATACTCTCCCACCACACCCCTCAGCAATCTGCCTTTCCTAAAAAGCAGCTCTCCAGTTCCTTTCTCCACAACTTCCCCAGCTCTTGCACAACTCCAGCTACAGAGAGAAAAGGAAGGGGTTCACTTGTAGAGTTGGTGGAGTCAGATGAGAAATAACAGAGTAATTAAGGTATTCAACAGTGAAAGTTCAGAGAGAAACTTGACCCCAATCAGGGAGGGAAAACATATCCTGCTGCTTATGCTGCACTGCTGACATCTAGAAGAGGAAGAAGACTGGAGTTCTCACAGCTGGTTTTGGTATCATTCCTGAACTCCTAATCTTGTAAGGGAGCTGAGAGAGCCCTTCCTCCCTCTTCCTTTATGGCTCAGGAGGGATTCCACAGAGACCCTTTCTAAGATTGCTCCTACATTTCATAAATCACTTATCATGAGGAATACTGGCTGTACATTTCTGGAACTGTAACTTCTAACACAGCAGGCTCTGTGCAGAGACCACACCTGCTATTAGGAGTAAAAGCAGTCACGTTTTCTAAATGACTTCCCCTAATGGCACAGCTGGGATGGGGAAGTGGATAGTGGAAAAGCTATCACACAGCAGCAGGAAGTCTGTGTGCTCTGAATTTGGTCTGAGCAGTGAGGAGACATGCTGTACACTTTGTCACGCAATGGTACCACTTGTGCTATACAGGCATCCCAGCTCTCTTCCCAAAGCACTGACACCAGGCTCCAAACTTGCTACCTTTATAAGCCACGAAGGGACAATTATCTTTCTCTTCCTCCCCACTCCCTCTTTACTGCACTCCTCCTGAAGCCAAGAAACACAGATAAAAAACAGAGTATGGAAGGAGTTAAAGTGGTGCTGTGCAGGGAGAATCACAGAACTGTAGGGATTGGATAGGACCTCCAGAGATCATCTGGTCCAATCCTCCTGCCAAAGCAGCTCCCTAGCCCAGGTTGCACAGGTAGGCGTCCAGGTGGGTCCTGAACATGTCCAGAGAAGGAGACTCCACCACCTCTCTGTGCAGCTGTGCCAGTGCTCCGTCACTGCACTGTGAAGAAGTTCCCACACACATTTGTGCAGCACTTCCTATGCTTCAGATTGTGGCCATTTCCCTTCGTCCTATCGCCACACACTGCTGAGCAGAGTCCAGCCTCATCCCTTTGCCTCCTGCACCTTAGATATTTATAGATGTGGATCAGATCCCCTCTGAGTCTTCTTTTCTCGAGGCTGAACAGACCCATGTCTCTCAGCCTTTCCTCATAAGGGAGGTGTTCCACGCCCTTTATCATCTTTGTGCAAAAAGTCCCGCTGTGAATTATAAGAGCCCATCGCTTTGCTAGAATTTGGTACAAGATCAAGAACAGGGTAAACTGAGCCACAAACCTGGATTGATGCTTGGCGGGGGAGGATGTGGAAGAGGACGGCCTTCTCGCATAGCTTTCGTGACTTCTCTGGCTGACTGAATGGCATTAATAAAATCCTCATGGTGCTGCCTCCAGTTAGATTTCTTCACCGGCTGATTCTGTAAAGGAAATTAAGGAACACACAAACTATGTTCACTTCCTGTGAGGGACAGGGAAACGTCTTCAAGTGAGGGCTCTCCCTTCCTGAGAGAAAGGATGAAATATTACCAATGAAATAATTTTTTTTTTTTTTGAAAGGCACAGGAAAGCTGAAGTAGCCCTTTGCCACCTGCAGCAGCAGATGGGTGAAAGAACAAAAACACTCCATCAAAAAAACACTCCAGTGACAGCAGACCAAAAGGCACATAAGAAAGAATAAGAGAGATTCTATGATCAATGCCATTAACAGTGATTTGGTATATCCGGGCAAAACTACACGTGTATGCACAGCTTCCCCCGCTCCTCACCATCATTACATGAAGAAAATCTTGAAGAGGAGGCCATCAGAGACTTGCACGGTCCTTAAAATACATAAAGGGATATTTCCTAGAGAAGTAGAGACACTTGGTGCCCAGAGTAGCCATGGTACTGCCCAGAGTAACAGAGTACCTGCTCACTTGGTTTCTGGACTGAGAAACATTCTGCAACACCAGCAGGATAGAGAGGGGGAGGAATGACTTTGGCACTGAATCAAGAACATAAGCAAGAGTCATCCACAACATCCAGGCTTTGTCCTGGGAGGAAACAATTGCCTTACTGAATAAAAGGCTTCATGCAGAGATACTGCATGCTTCAGTGCTAACCATACCTTTGGTGGGGGCTGCCTCCTCACAGTTCCAATATCTGTTCCCTGCAGTCTCTGTTTATAAGAATCAAAGGGCTTGCGCTTCTTGTTGAAGGCTTTCTTGCAAATGGGCTCATGTCTCACCTGGGATGCAAAGAAAAATCATTTGTGGGCAAAGTCAATGCTTCTTTACTCTTTAATATCATATCGAGGCTTTAATATAACTTGTGTCCAGGAGTAGGAAGCTGAAGCAGTACTCCGTTTTACTCCTGAAGGAGTTCACCAGAGCTTTAAAAAACTGAGTACAGCTGCAGTTTCACATGCTCACAGACATGCTGGGGGACAGCAGGAAAAAACAGAGAATCACAGGTTGGGGCTGCTCACACTCCCGGTCTCATTGGATTCTTTCCCTGGCCCCAACACATTCAGTTTTCTTTCTTGGTTAAGAGAGAGAACAGACTGCTCCTGCTCAAAGGGCTGATGTTTACATTATTAGTCCATTGAGTTTAGATAAGTATTCCAGACTCAGTGCTCCTCTGGCAAACAACAGCCCTGTTCATCCCATCAGCACTGCCAGAGCAGCGACAGCCTCGGGCTGAAAGGGAGCAGCTGTGTAACAGTGTGCAGTAACAGCACACAGTAACCTGACAGCTTGGAGGGAAGAGTATCATCTGTGGCTGAAAGCACACAGAGCTCCTAACCAGAAGCATCCAGGGCTCTATGCACAGGAGAGCCATGCCTCTCAATGAAAGAAGATTTGAGATTCAGAAGCAGCACAGCTTTTTAGCAACAACCTGACCCACCTGCAGCAGCATGCCCTATTTTCTCTTTGTAAGGAACACGGTGAGAGTGAAGACACAGCTACATCCTTACTCCAGTGCTGAGGATTACACCTATTTGAGCCCATCTGGAGCTAACCCATTACAGACTTCATTCCTGCCTTCCTTTATTTAGTCTCCTTTCCCAGCTCTCAGTTATTCTTCTTAATTTTCTCACTAGTTTCCCCACACTGCTCCCTCAACCACATTTCTCTTCCCTGGGTCATTTGAGTTACGCCACTGTCTGACCAAGGCATGTCAGTACCAGCTCTGCTGGGCCAAGGATTGCCTCTTTTTACCACAATGCTCTTTTCTAAATTCTTACTCCCCTTTGAGAATTTTCCTTTCTACTCACATGCTTTAAGTCCTTCTAGTTCCTAGTATTGTTAGACAGCAAACTTGAGAGAAGTAATCCCCTGCAGGGCACATGGGATGGTAGGTTCGTGGGCTCTGCTCACCGATGAGCATACCTTCCCATATCACCAGAGACAGAGAGGCACTGCAGGGCTTGTACCACACAGTAGTCCTAGTGATGAGAAACCTCCTCCTTCCTGAGCCCAAAACATAGATAGCTATCTAATCAAACAAATTTCATTGCACCACAGAACTGTAGGGGTTGGAAGGGGGTGCAAATTTGATCAGACCATCATCGTCTGTCACACATCTGAGCTACACCGCTGAACTGCTGATTCCATGTTTGTCTCAGCACTCACAATTACTCAGTTTTGCCGTTTCCTACCCCCCTTTTCCTTTTGCTAGCTCAGTTTCCAGTTACGTCACAGAGTTGAACTGGGATGAGGAAGGCTCCAGGCAGAGCCAACCCTGCCAGAAAAACTCAGCAGCTGTGATGTTCTAGGCAAAGGGTGAAGCCCACCCCTTCAGTCTGTAACCCAGGGATCAGCGAGGTCAGCAGGAATCTTTTCATTCACTTCAGTAGGCCTTGGGACTGAGCCTGCTGCCAAATTAAGTTGCCAAAGGGACCACTTATCGGAGGTTTATGGGTCTGTTTCTCCCAGGAAGCCTGAAATATCTGATACCATCTTGAAAGCAGGAGCACAAAGGAAGCTTCAGGTTGCAGGATGTGACACAGGTCAGGGGTTTATCTCTCCATAGGAGAGAATACATTATCTCAAACACGACACAGAGCAAGAATGGGCTTTTGGAGAAGTAGATAAATTAAGATAATCTGCAATCTTGTGCTGTCATGGTATTTTTATGAGCATTCACCTATTCTCTGATCAGCTTTACTGAGGAAAGCAGTTATTAGATCATTTGCTCTGTTAAACACGTGTGCAACCCATCTCTCCAATAACCAGCCACCTCCTTCCCCAGTGCCCACCCCTCCCAGCTAAACGTGCTGACATTCCCAATTGATAGAAAAGCATATTTTTACCAGAACATCTCGTGCAAAACATCTTCCACAGATTTCACAAGGAACCAAATCTTGACTCCCGGCAGCTGCATAAGAATTCAGAGCCTCAGTTACATGGTACAGGAGCACAGAGCTACACTACAGCTGACAGTCAGACCGAGCCCTTAATCTGCTGAAACCATTCCTTTCATTGTCAGAAAAGGATCTCTGCAGTCACGAGCCTTTTTGCAGAGCCTCTTTATTTCTCCTGCTCCCACAAGGCAAAAGCTTTCCTTTACTCCAAGGAGCACTTTTTGTTCTCCACATGCCTGCTAATAAGGCGTCTCCTTTCATAAGGACATCGTAAGCAGGAGAGGAAAGGGGATGAAGGAAAAGCACTCATTAAGTCACCGCTGCATGAATTCTGGGAGCATAAGGCCTCACCACTCTGCAAGCCAGAAGGCATCACACTGAGTGTGACATCACCTCCATTCTTAAGGCAGAACGTGTCCATGTGGCACTCAGCAGCACTCCAAGACGATCTTACTTTGCAGATGCAAACTGCTAGGGGGTTTTGCTTTTAAATCGGTCACTTTTTGTCCCCAAAAAAACCAAACCAAACCAAAAGTCACACAGAAGACAGTTCTGTAACTCCAGAACTACTTACGCATTCTCACTTCAGTGCAGGGATGTTTCTTGCATTAAGCAAAAACAGCTTTCAGAAATATTTGAACATAACAAAGAGCCCTTTTCACAGGACTCGTAATCTGCAGAGGGAAACACTTCTGCATTTAAGCATTCCTTACCTGCTTTGGCTGAAACAAAAGGAATCTTTGTATTGCTTTGCAGGAGCAGGAGCAGATGTGTAACTGCTTTTGTTACCTCTTCATTCATACATTACTATACTCCAAGGCACAGAGAAAGGTTACAGTATTGCACTGATTAGAGAGAACAAAAGCAATTCTGTAACTTCTGACTCTTATTAACTGTTTAAATTACACTCCACTTCTGTTTCCAATAAATAGCTTTCTGCCTGTCTGTGCTTACTCTAGACCATACTCAAGTGCCATCCTCCTCCTGCCCCATCTCTTCTATTGTTTGCATCCCCTCAAAGTTGTGACTGACACAACTTCTTTCACAGATCATTCGCTCCGCAGTGAGAAGTCATGATAAATGTCAGTGTACTACACAGGACTGCTGACATTAGACACATTCAGTGGCAGGAAAGGACTGGTAAAGAACACAAGTCCTGTCTTGTGTAAATTATTTTAGTGAACCACAAAATCACATTCCACACAACCCATTGAAGTGTCTGCTACTCACTTGCTCCGTTTAGCTCCTGTGCTGGTATCTGACTCATCTTAGTGTGATATCCTCTCAGATTTACTCTTCAGTGCTGTTGTCAGGAGTCCTGGGCCCTGGGTGGTCAGCCTTTGGCACTCAGAAAGCTGAAGCTTAGAGCAGCCCAAGTTGCCATGCACCACAGTTCACAACTATGACATAAGCAGACCCCTCTTAAGCACATGGAATTCATGAATACCAGTCCAGATACAAGCTAAATGAAAACCCCAGAACTTTTCCAAAAGTAACAGCCGATTTCTACTTGTTTACCACAAAACTTGAGCACAACTATAATGTGTTTAATCTTGATGTCAATGCTGCATTCACACTTCAGCTTTCTGAGCAGCAATGAAGAAAACTGTGGGTATACCTGTTCATTCAACTAGCCAAAAACACATTATCAACTAAAACACACTGCAAAAGCTTTTCCCCCCAGCATAAGTATTAAGCCCTCCTGTTATCTTGTCTCCACCTAGTGTTCGTATAAAAGAAAACCATTCTACATACTTTGAGTTTTGTAGCTGGTAGTCATTCTGCCCTACAGTTTTGGTTCCTCAGCTACTTGCCAGTAAAACAGGTTGCCCTCTCACCGAAAGGCAAATACTCAGCTCTAAATACTCAGGGTTGATGTATTCACATGAGGACGGGAAGTTTCATGACAGCAGATCTCATTCCTTCCACCTGTGTACAGACTGGTCACCACCAGAATAATTCCTGTGTACAGTAAAGGAATTTAAGATCATGCTAAGTCTGTAATAAAGGCTTCCTGCTCACCTTCAGAAAGATTTCTGCATCAGCTGTGTTGGGTCACAAGTCTCTATTTTCAGTGAAAGCAAACTAAATAATAAGACGAAGAACAGTAATTCAGGAAAATAAAGACAAGGGCTATCTGCAACAGTTCTAAACATCCATCATTTGTTACCGGTGGATTGCCACACTACTTTGACTACCTGAAACAAAGTTGCTTTACACAGCAACAATAAGCGTCACTGACAAAGGCTGTTGCAATACTTGTTTGGCAGATAAAATTTGTTGCAATGTCTAAAACTCAGGTAAGAGGGATGTAAAGCCACACAACAGCTTTTTAGACACCTCCACTTACAAAAAGTTATTTAGACCTCTCAATAAGGTCTTCATTATCCAAATAATAAACAACCAACCCATGAAAGAACTAAGGAGTGGGTGAAAACTCATTCCTTTCTAAAAAACTTACTACAGCAAGGCACTGTGCTTAATGGCAAATATAAGGGAGAGATAAAAAGATACACTGCTCTGTACAAAGTCAAATTTAATACAGGATCCAGGCCAGCTCCAATCTGAATTCCGCAGGATTCTGCTGAAGTGCTGAATGCATTCAACACGTGACACCTTCTGCTCAATGATGGTTTATAAGCAAAATAGATTTTTCAGTGCACCTCTAGGGTAACAAACGTTTGCAACAGTTGCCATGACACTCATGACAAAAGAGACATCAATTCATTATTTAAGGTGTAACTTCAGAAAGAAGGACAAGTCAGTGGTACTCAGTACAGCAGTACTGAATCACCCACTTTGTGCATGCCTGCCAAGCCTTAGTTAGGCAAGTTAGCAGTTCCCTTCTCAGTACAGATGAAATCAGTGTTTCCACAATGAAAGTCCCTGATTTCAGGACAGCTTCAGTCCTTGCAAGTTTTGCTTCAGATTGAGCAATTCTTTTTCTTGCCTTGTTTTCTCCAGTTTGAAGGCCATCTTGTTGGCTTTCTTCTCCATTCTGCGCTCCTGTGCAAAAGAATAATCACAAATTTAAGAAATTGAAACCACTGTAACTAATAGTTATGGATAGTGAACAAAGAAGCCATAATTGTCCTGCTTACAGCATTAATCCTTTGTACAAACAAATCTGATTCCCTCCAGAATTACTATCTTTAATTAGCTGAAGCTACTAATACACTGATAGTTTCTGGTACTAAATAAAGCTGACAGTTGACAGTGCAGCCAATCAGTTCCTCCATGTTTATTTTGGAGGCTTTTTACTTTGTATGACTTGAATTGCTGTTACTGTTTTCTTTGCTTCATTAGGTACTACTGAAATACAAATGCTCCCTTCAAGTTACCCAGATGACAGCAGCCACAATCACACCCAGACTTTCTATACAGAAATCAGGAGTACAAAACCATAATGCTTTTCCTTTTAAGTACTAATAATCATTCCTTTCAGACCAGAAAGTTTCGCCCATTAATTTCTAGACCAAAACTCAAAACGGGTTTTAAAAACGTTCATATAATAGAATTCAGAGGGAACCAAGTTTGTGCAGGGCTTTATTTAAAACAAGGCGTACCTTCCGCTCCTCTTTGATTGCCTGCTTCCTGGCTTTGCGGTCCTCTCTGCTCTCATTTTTGGAACGGGGCTGTGTCGATGCCCTTGGCAGGTCACTGTCATTAATCATTTGCATGCGTTCCACCTGCTTAGCAGTAAGACCCTTCTGAGGCAGAACGTGGAGAGGAATTCCAGTCTTCGAGGAAATTTTTATTGGTTTGGGCTAGAACAGACAGCGCATACGTATTAATGGTCCCTAGCTTCCTCTCCTGGAAGTGCAGACTGCAGTGCCTTGTCTGCACAGAATAAAAATAGTACACTCAAATTAGACAGTAATAAACGTGCTTACGTATTCCTCCCTCAGAAAGATGCATGTTAATCTCAAAGTAAAAATCAAACACATGGACTCTCAAAATTGCCTTCATAAGGCTTCAAGATCAAGGTTTCCTTTAAAAACCACGTGCGCCTGGCACATCAAGCCCTGCTCTGCTCCTCACGAGGAACTTCCAGAAGACCAAAGAACTAGAGTACACTGCCTCAAACTGTAAAATGTCAACACAAATCTATTTTCGAGAAAAATCTCTAGTATGAGGGTACAGGACATAGATTACAAGAAGTTGAAGCGAGAGAAGAGAGCGAGGAACTTGTTTTCTTGTTAAGTTTCTGCTTAGCTATTACAGAAATTCTGAGCTTCTAGTGTTTTATCAATCAGGTCTCACTCAGTTTTCCTTCTAATATAAATACACACACATTTTTTTTTATATATTTTTATAAATACCTCTACATCCAACCCCTTCTCTGGTGAAGCTGTAGTACTGGAGGCTAATACCCTTCCTAAACTTTTTTTCTGGTCACATCTACCTGTAAATAGCTGTCCCACTGGGAAAACAATCACTTCTCTCTCATTTTTTCTTAAGTCACATTGTTACTTTGAATAATCTTAATGGCCTCACCTTTGATGGCTCCTCAATAAGCTTCGGGTGATTATATAGGTTTGAATATGTACCTAGGTCACACAGATTAAAAAAAAAAAAATAGTGAAGAAAAGCTTGCAAATAAAAATCAGATACATTTATTATGAATTGTAGTACTGGTATTTGAACATAGAAAATTGCAAAAACTAAGTAATCTACACAAAAGCAGCAGTTCTATCTTGCACGATTCCTGCTGTTATGCTTCAGAAGCATAAACCTAGAAGTACAGTTAAAACAGTGCCAAGAGCACCTCTCATTTCCCCTGAAATCCTAAGAATGAATAAGAACTCCAAATACGTACTCAAAATGGATTCGCAATCCCACTTTTCTTTGGGTTCCTCAATAACAAGAGCTACTGTTTCTTCCTCTTCTTCATCACTGTCTTCATTTGCAGGAACGTCTTCAAACAGTTCAGGAGTATCCAATTTCACACAACTTTGAAGAAAAAAAGAAATAAGATTCATCTTTTCTTGGAAATGCTTAATTGTGTAAAACAAGTCCTCAATAAAACTCTAAGCTAAAAGAAAACTGCTCCCATCACAACCAGCAACAAGAATAAGCATTGCCACTAAGAACTAAAGCTTGAGGGCCAGAGACAAACGATAAAGGAATTATTTCTGCACCTAAAATGTGGCACACAATATTTGTGATTGGAGAGGAGGAAGAAAATACACTTTTTAACATGTAAGCAAGTCCATGAAGTGGAAATAACATACTCAGACTTTTGGCATAAGGGCATGGTGACATAACTATGCATGTGGAACAGTACATCTGAAAGTACGTACTTCTTTGCCTTCTCTTTGTAGAAATCACTCAAGACTTCCTCCAACCGAGTGTTGTCTGTGTTAAGGTAGCCTTCTAATTCCACATTATCCAAAGCTCCAATTTCATCTTCATCAAACTGTTCAAAAAACTAAATAAAGAAGTGGATATCTTAATTAGATCACACTTGTGTAAAGCTCTACGCTGTCACAGAGTTGTACATCTCTTTTTATTTGCCTCTCTTTCCTCTCCCTTCTCATTTGCTGAACAACTGTCAAGCACAAATGTGGCAGGATTACAAAGTTATTGCAAGATAGTAAGTACTACTGAAAGAAAACATGCAGACCAGCTTCTGCAAAATTGATTTCTGAGTCCAAATTTCAATCAGTACATTAAAAAGCTCATCACCACTCAGGACAAACGTTACCCCACATTTACACTATTTTGACTTAACTCTGTCTATGTATAACAGCATGGAGAAAGGAACAAGTCTGTACAAGAAAGCTTTATGTGATTTACTGTGTAGAACGGAGCTCCTCATAGCAAAGTGTTACAACAACTGTGAGTGTTCTTTGTAGTCACTGGAATCATTTAACTGAATGAGCTGAATGTTAGAACACTGTATCCTATTTAATACAACACGCTTTGAGCACACAACATTAAATGCTGAGTGTTGCAGGTAACAGCTGTTTGGTGCCCTAACTACCAAAGACAGGAGGAATTTGCACTGGCATACAGGACACCACCTCATGTGGTGAACCAAAGGAGCATTTAAAGAAAGAAACATTTAATGTCCTTTTGTGTGGAGGTCACGTTCTTGAGCTGCCTTACCTTCTCAAATCTGTCATCCAGGAGGGTTAACTGCTCATTCCTTCTCATTACTGAAGAGGTCATAGAATACTCTGTGAAACGACTCCTGGTTTCTTCCTGCATAAAAAGAAACTCTTTTCCTTGTCCATTAAACCCATCATCTGACAAAGGGCCTTCAGAATCATAATCTTCATCATTACTACAACCATCCTTTCCATCACTACCATCCTCCATATCTTCCCATTCATCTTCATCCTCAGCATCTGATCTCCTAAACAGAATTACAGAACAGTTTAGAACAACACAGAGATATTTCCACAGCTCTGCTCAATGTCATGTGCCCTAACACAATCACCTAAAAGCTGAAAATAACTCTGATAACTGTTGGATCACACATCTGCACAGTGACAGCAAGGCTATGTTTACATTCAGCTGTATTTGTCAAAGTGGAAAAATACCAGACTCCAAAAAAATTAATTGTGGTAAAATTTATCATTACTTATTATCTTCCACGTGGTTTTACAAAATAGAAAGAAATAATAGTGTGGTAACATGCATTCCCATGACCTTCAGAAATGCTTCACAAGTAGTGATATCCATCAGTACTAATTTGTGGGCTCAAGATAGCAAATGAAACCCATCTCTTGCCCTGGATAATTCAAGTAATTTTCATTTTTTTTAAGTTACCACCCACATACCACATGGCGATACTTAACTCCTTTGGCAGAAATGTATTAAATTTGAAATGTGAAACCACTCTTGCTTCCTACAACAGCAAATGAAATAACAAACAGTAATATTACTATGCATTTGTGACATAAGCAGTTCCACAAAGCTTTACATACCCTTCCTTTCGTTCGTTTGCTTGTAGAACAAAATCATCTTCCAGAATGTTTTCTGGATTGTCAAAGTCAAAATCATCATCAAGAGCTGCAACAATGTCAGGGTCAAAATCCAGCCGTGGTCCTGGAGAGTAGAAAAGAAAAAAAAAGTGTGTAAGTTGCTGTGACATCCTGAAACTACCTTCCTTGATAAAGAGCAAAATACAATTTGACTAGCAAAAAACTAAAGTCGCAAATTTCCTCCAGCAAGGTCTGTAGATTTGATACAAATTGACCAGTAACTCATCAGACTCTTGCCTGTCCTCCTCATCCAGATAAGATCATTTCTGAGATGTCCTAGGCATCCAAAAATGTCTTTTAATCTGTTGTAACACGTTGCTTAGAATGTTATTTGATAGAACAAGGGGAAATGGTTTCAAACTCAAAGAGGGAAGATTCGGGTTAGATATGAGGAAAAAAACAGCGAGGGCAGTGAGGCACTGGAACATGTTGCCCAGAGGTGTGGTGGATGCACACTCTGCAGACACTCAAGGTGAGGCTGGATCAGGCCCTGGGCAACCTGATTTAGCTGTGATGTCCCTGTTCATTGCAGAGGAGTTGGACTAGACAGCCTTCAGAGGTCCCTTTCAACTCTAAGGATGTTATGATTCTGATATTAGAACAGAAATGACTCAAGCTACAGTAGTGTAGTACTGCTCCCAGGCCCTAAAATTTACCACGTAACAAACATTTCCCTTCTGCAACTAGCACAAGTGTGTCAAATAGCCTGCTCTCAGGACACAGAACTATCAACACTAGCTATCATTGAAATAAAAACAAATCAACCTAAGATAACTTGAAGGTGAACGTTCAGTACAGTACAAACATAGGTACACGAAGAGCATACTTTTAAGCCTGTAACACTGAAATTAAACTGAAGGAAAGTAAATGCATTTCAGCACTTGAAAAGAGGAATTTTGAGAATGGAAATCCAGTTACACACTTGCAGTCAAACTGATGGAGGCATAAATCAATAGCATTAGCTACAGAATATTGTTAGTACTGTAAGAAGCTTTTCCCTGTTATGTGCATGGGATAGCAGTAGTAACTTGTGGCCTTTACCCCTCTCTTTGCAATGTTTAAAAGCGATTATTCCTGACTGATGGAGGAAGGTCTCAAATGGAATCACAGATCTGGTACTGATCACCCTTTATACCTGCTGTTGAGTCTATTCTAAAACAAACAAACAAAAAACCCCCAAAACACTACTGCTTTAATTACAGTGTTGTCAATTACTGGGTACTACCTACATGGCAACTCCTGTTACAGAAAGCTACGAAACTTTACAGTACCTGAAACTGGAGCTGCTTTATTTAGCAGGCCCACATCCTCTTCAAACTCAGTGGCAAATACTGAGGAAGGCAACTTAATAGATGGAGCCTAAAACACACAAAGAAAAACAAAACACTAGAAGCGACTGACAAGCAGCTGCATATTTTACTGCTTGACATTATTCAATGGTTTTCTATTCCAAAATGATCCAGCATCACGAAATTCCACAACCTAAAAACATCTGTATCTCTGTGTTAATAGTACTACTGCCAAAAATACTGCTTACTGCAATCCGTTGAATTTCATCCTCTATGCGACCCTCGCTTGTGATGACAATTCTGCCTTGCTGCCCACGGACAGCAGGGACAAGCTCAGAGGGGCCAGAAGCTTCTTTCAAATGCTGCAAGTAGTCATAGTCATCATCAAAGAAAACTCCATACTTCCTCTGCTCCTCCCTTCTCTGCTCCTCGTGACCCTTGGAATTGTAAGGAAACAAAACAACAATTAGTTATTTAAATCTGTTTAGAACTTAGCAAGAAGAAAAGTAACACCTCCATTGACAATATCCAAACTCATAAAAACAAACAAGAAAAAAAAAACCACTCAAAACCAAACAAATAAAAAAGCCCAGAGCTAACAGCCTACTACCCCCTGCTGAAAAAAGCTTTCAAGCTTTTGGGAAAAAGGCATATTAAGAGACAGTAATAAAATTAGGCTTAATGTGCGGATGGACACATAGCGAGAAGGAAAGCCTTAAGGAAACACTGGTTCACTTACATTAAAAGAAAAACAGTAATAGGAGCAACAACCAGCACTTCAATTAACTGGGCCACTAACAAAGTGCTCCGCGTTTTACAAGCAGTTTTTGAAATTCTCAGCTTTAAACACAAGCGTACACCATCAGAAATGATACTCTTTTTCAACCTGGATTAGATTACACCAACTCTACAGTCTTTGCTCCACTCATTATTCCAATGCACTGTAAATTACAGCGTTATAACCATGAGGTTGTTGTATGAGCAGAAACCTAAACAACTTTTTCCATAAACAGCAAAACTAACAAAGCTGGATTGCATTTTTTTTTTCGGGATGGCTCACAGAATAGCTTAAATTGAAAGAGATCTTACAGATCACCCAGTTCTAACCTCCTTCCATGGGCAGGGCTGCCCTCCAGCAGCTCAGGCTGCCCAGGGCCCACCCAACCTGGCCTTGAGCAGCCCCAGGGATGGGGCATTACAGCTTCCCTGGGCAGCCTGTGCCAGGGCAAGCCATCCTCAGCTCACTAAGCAGTAATTCACACCTACCGCGTCCCCTACAGTATGTCTTCCTTTCAAATAAGCGTGTCTAAGTGCTATCTCCTCTCAGGCCGCTTCGGATCAGCGCAGCTGCGTGCCACTTTCCCGCCCTGTAGCTCGTGCCACCCTCAGGAGCCCCGCGGCGCGGGCAGGCGCTTACTCTCTGTGCAGGCAGCAGGACCCTCTGCGGGGCGGTGTCATCCGCAGCAAGGGGATCCCTCTGACTCCTGTGCACCAAGTGAAACGTCACCGCCTTCTTCTTCTCTATGAAGGGCTTCTTCTTCTTGTGAGGCTGCGAGGGGACATGTGCAGGACCATTAATGAGACCCCGAAACAACCCGCGGAGCCGCCCCCCGCCCCACGGCGCCCACCGCTCACCATGGCGCCGCCTCCACACGCGCTCACGCGGCCCGGCCCCACACGGGAGAGCTGCGGCTGCGTGCGGGGAGCAACCACCGGCCGCAGGGGGGTACGGACGGGCCGTCGCTCCAAAGGGTTCTTTTATCCTTTAGCGACAACAACGGAGACGAGCTCTCTCGCAATACGACGCCGCTGAAATCCAGAAGGAGGTTCTGCGAAGGTACGCAAGGTATTTCTCCGCCAACCCGGACGACACATCGCTCTCATTGTCCCCCCACACGGCGGAGAGTGGTCCCTCCCGCCGGCAATGGCGGAAATACGGGGCGGCCATAGGGCACAGCGCATGCGCAGTGGCGGGCTGTGGCGCCGGCGGGTCTATCGCTAGAGTCAGCGTTAGCAGCAAAGCGGGCGGGCCCTTATGGGAAATTGAGGCAGAATCGTATAGTGAAACAACAGCATCAGCTATCCTGTGTGCGCGTAAATGTACCTGCGTACAGCTGACGAGCTCGGCTCTCGTTGGCACGCCGCTCCCCGCACGCCGCTAGGTGTCCCACGCTCCCCGCCTGTCCGACCTGGGAAGAGGACCCGCTTACCTTGTGCTTGCGGCTGAAGCGTTGCCTCAGCGAGCTGTGGCTGCCTGGAAAAACACAGTGCCTGAAGCATGTCCTTCTGTAACACAACCGACAGCTCGCCCTCCCTGTCAGGAATCGTAGAATCAAGGTTGGAAAAGACCTTTAAGGTCATCCAGTCCTGCTGTCCACCTGTCGCCAATAGTTGCCACTAAATCACATCTCTCGGTACAGCATCTAAATGTTTCTTTAATGCCTCCAGGGATGGTGACTCCACCCCGACCCTGGGCAGCCCACTCCAGTGCTTGGCCAATTCCTCAGAGTAGTATTTCCTAATGCCCGAACTGAATTCCCCCTGGCTCAACTTCAGGATTCTCTCTAATCCTATCACCGGTCGCATTGGAGAAGAGACCGACTCCCAGCAGATCTATGCTACCGACTTTTGTCTTAGTTCTTGCAAAGCATGTATGTCTGAAGGACACCCAGGACACCCTGGAGGAGCTCAAGGCCAGGATGGAAGGGCCCTGGGCAGCACGATCTAGTGGGGGCAGCCCTGGCCACAGAGTACAATCAGAGCTGGGTGGCCTTCGAGGTCCTTTCCAACCCAATCCAGTCTGTGATTTTATGACTCAATTCAATGGAAGGTTTCGGGAACTCCATTTCACTTTCTTTCATTTCACTTCTGCACAGAATAACTTCTAATTCAACCTCTGGAGATCACTTTCCAACAAGGAACAGCTCTCCAACTCCACTACACAAGCCCATTTACTTGCTAGGGAGTCAAGAACAGAATATTATCTATAAAGATTTTCTAAACAATTTTATTGAGGTTCTTTACTTCAGTTTGTATTTATATATATTTATATATACATTCACATATATCTATTATGGAAAGAGCCAAACGTTTGTCTAAGGCACTTGAAATTGTGCACAGCAGAGTATCCTACATTACTGTACAACTAGGCAGCACACTTTTTTTGCTTGTTAAATAAAAACTGCATAAAACAAGCATAATATATGACCTGTGTGAAAAAAACCAACATAATACATGTTCTGTTTTTTCATATTACAGTATTAGAATAAATCGTGTGTATAGGTATATGCTCCAGTGCAAAAGCTGTAATGAATCCATAGCTTTTCCAGTCATTTACATTCACAGATATGAATATACCTGTGCAAAATCAGACATTTCTAGTCACGTCTTCATATTTGATCACCCTAAGTTACACTGCTAAAATGCAATAACTGCATTTGTTTTTTAATTATGTAAAATGCTCAAAGCATAATGCTCAGTACTGAGCTGTGCCCTGCCCCTAGCCAACTTCAGCTCTGCCACAAAAAACAGAAGTTCTTGAAAGTCTCATGTCTGAGGTACAGTCGGGTCTGTGAAACAGGGCATATTAATACTGCCGTGATTTAATCAGATTGAAAGCAGTTGGACATGATGTTCTTTACAGGCCCAATCCAACCGAACTTGTTCAATTCCATTCCATTCCATTTCATTCCAACTTGTTCTATCTCCACATCCTTCCCACCCCTACTCACACAGAAGTCCACTGAAACGTTCTACTGATATTTTTGTTGTTTAAAATCACACCAGCTAAAACAATTGTCCAAAACACAGAATTTCTTTAATTCCAAAATTTATACAAGTTTACAGATCAGTATACCACCACACAAAGTAGTGAAAGGAAGATATGTTCAGCAACATTTTACAGGATTATATCAATGATCAAATAGGGTTAAACTTGACATAGTATTGCTAGACTTTTATAGAAAGGATTAGTGACTGAACAAGCAGATACCAAGAATGCCATCAGTTTCTTTGTTCCTATCCAATGCAATATTTTGGCTTCTAGAAAACAATGAAATATTGGTGAATTGTTGTATCCAGTTCACATGAGTTCTGTTCCCAATAAAATCCTGAAACAAGATGGGAGCACTAACAAAATGAATCAAGACCTTAGTGATCATTAAATTTAATAACTAGAAACCTGTCAAAATACTACAGTGAAATATGTTTTTACTCAATTCCTCCCTTTTTCTATATAATAGATTTCCTTTTTTTTTTTTTTCAGACTTCTTTTAAACACAAATGTTTATCTGTTCTGGGGAATTTATTTTTTATTTAATCCTCAAATCTAGGTAATTTGCTTATCTTTTTATTTGAACTTCAGAATATCTTAGTATCAACATAATATCAGTTTTTTGGGGGGTTTTGTCCATCAAAAGCTAGGTCCCAGCAGAGGGTATTGCACTGAGCTTTGTACAACAAAAATAATTACAATAGTGGAGCTAAATGTGGGAGCTCCTAAAGGCAGGAGGCATGTTTAATTTGTTTTTCACCCTGAGTACATCTTTTGCAGTTCACAGCAGCAGCATAGGCCTTGACTTCTTGAGATGCAAATTAAAGATGACGATGTAAAAGCAGTAAATGACACAGTTCTGATACACTCAGCAATGCAGATGTAGACTTTGAGCTAGGTTTACACTCCTATGAAAGCATTAGCGGGCAAGTTAGAAGGGCGCACACTGTCATCCCTGCTGGTCACCAGCAGGGCCCAACCAGAGTGATGCCAGAGTGCGGGCCTTGGGGCACCAAGGCCATCATGTCATGTCAGGCCTTTTCCTTCAGCCTATGCCTGGGCTCCAGGTGGCTCCCGAGCAGCTGGGTTGGACACACAGTTTTAGTCTTCTGTTCTTATAAGGATACAAAATGGAGGCCCAGACCATGTATATAACCAGGCAAAAAAGCTGCTGAAAGTACTGTCCCACAGTACAAGGGCAGGCAGTGAAATCCACTGCAGTGAGGGGCATGCAGAGCCATGCACTAAATCCAGCCGATAAATGCAGCCTTTGCAGACCTGCCAGAGGCTGCGTACATGTGCAGTCATTCAACGACATGGCTCCTGGTCCTAAATTGTTTCAAACCGCTCCTTGTGAAATGTTTTTTGGTTTAAATAACCACTGCCATTTAGCTTTCTTTTCTTTACTATTCTTTGTAGTTTTTGATTCTACACACTTACCACATTTTGAGGAATTTCTCTTTTGAAACTGTAAGGACTAATATATGTTGCCTGAAAGAGAGATATTCTAGAATCATTCCAATTGGTTTTGTAAAGAATAAATGAGGATTTGCTCAAGCATCCGCCCCTCTACCCATATATCAACATGCTGTCATGCAATAAACGTGACCCAGGGGATCAGTTCAGAAACCACCTTTTCAAGCTGCTCTTTTTCTCCTGTGTGGATGTAGACATCTGACTTCATGGCTGACCTTGTGGAACACAGCTATGCATGTAAGGCGTCTCACGTGCTCTAGATGATATTGAAACTAACTGTCCAACCTGACAGAAATTTACACATTGATCCCTTTTAATAAGCTGTCCTGTTCTATGTATTGTATGGGAAGTCTTATTCTTTTCTTTGTCATTTTTACATCGCCTTTTAATTTCTTTCCACTAGGATTGCTAATTCAGGAGTTTCTCAGGACTTAACATGTTTTTTCCATGCTGACAGCCATGCAACATAGTGGGGAGTTAAGTACACAACTTTCTGACAGGCTGTTGTAGCAGCTTGAAGGCTCTTGGAATCACCAATACAGAGGACCAGGAGATGAGCAGCAACTCTGCTGTAGGCAGGTCAGTAAGGTAAAGCAAACTTGCTTCACAGTGACATACCAAAATCTCATTTTTTATTGCATGGGTAACACTCTACAGCTGTTGCTGTCCTGCCAGTTGATATTTAGAATATAAAAATTATATAAAAATTCTAAGTCTGTGCTTGAATACAATACACAATGGATAGTTTATAGTTCTGTTTCTCCAAATATACCACATTTTTACATAAATCCCAATAAAGGCAACTCTTTTTGTCCAGTTACATATATTTGCTTAAGTAGTTTGCTGAACTGCAGGCAAAAGAATGTATCTGATTATTTATCATGGACGTATTAAGAAATTACACAAGAAATGAAAGAACAGCTCAACATCTTCACTGAGGCTAACATTCTGTCTCCAGCAGTGGCACATAGTGAATACTTGAAAACAAAACAAAACAAAACAAACAAAAACCAGGAGGAGGATAGGAAAAGCCTAAGAAATACCTCACCAACATATCCTCATGCCTTATGGCAAAATGCAGTTTGGAGAAGCCTGAGCCAGAGTTGTATTCTCATCTTTGTGCCTTAGCTCTTAAATGAGAAGGCAACACGTTTCTTGCCATTCGTGTTCTCAGCCTGGTCTGGAGGAATGTCTTCTTCCAGAGTCACTTGGTTCTCTTCATCCTAAGAGCCTAATAAGTGTTAGTTCACTTACATAATCCTTACATACCCTGGCATGTCAATGGAACTGCTATCTTCTATAAAATTTAGATGGTCTGACCTGACCTTGGCCAAAGCTATTACTCTGTCTGTACCCCAGCTATATTTCTGCCTTGAGTATCTTGTCTACTTCCAACAATTTTAAGCTGATTAAAGCAGCACTGAGGTCTACTTAATTGTTCCACTTGTTTCCTCTGAATTGAAATACTGTCTTATACTTCAAAGTCAACAGGCTAAACCTTTATAGGATTTTGGACACACATTTCCAAGTTTGGCAACAAAAAAAGAAGCCTTGTGCAGAACTATTTATTAAGTGCTGGTATAAGTTTTTCAGTTTGGTCTTCAAATTCTAAAAATAAAAGATTAGCATTCTACCAGGACTGCTGACAAAACTTCACTCTAATGGCCTGATCATTTCTGTATGATTTAGTGCCAAAGAATACATTATCACTGCTTCATTGATGTCAAAGTGGTGTTTCTATATTTATAAAATGATGGGCCTTGCAGCAGCTGAACTGCTTCCTGCAAATGGAATCTAAATGCCTCTTATTGATTCCATTAAAAAAGGAAGGTGCTTGTTCTTTCCTTTGCTACAAGCATGTAGATGGCTATCTTATTTGATTATTGGTATTTTTGGGTCCCACTTCATTGAATTTTTACTAAAATACAAACGACCCTAACAATTGTTTAAATCTATTTTCTTAAAAAAAAAAAAAAAAAAAGAAAAAGAAGTTTGTCAACTCATTTAAGATAATAGGATGCCAGCTGTTGGAAAGCATTCTCCTGTTGCTTCAAGTGCCCTTTACTAAAATAATCTACCACATTTATGCAAACCTGATCTTGCTGTAAATATCAGTAAAGAGGGAGATCTAATTTAAGCCACTAAATTGCCCTCCTGCCTTTCGGCTGACATCGAAAACAACAATCTTCCATTTTAGAAAATAAAAACATTCCGCAAGAATCTGCTGCAGGTTTTGAGGTAAGAATCACATCTACGCAGACCTTTTATTGCCTGGAAAAAAAAATACGTACACTTCATAATTAAAAACTAAACAGGACACATAAAAGACAAAAATAAATTGTAGTATGTACACACATTAGAAAGGATAAATAGCGTATATATTGTAATACTGCATTACATGTATGCATATGTGAATTCCAGACTCCCACCCCCCAAAAAAAACAAAACAAAACAAAAAAATGCTGTGTACATAATTCAAAGGATAAATAAGTGCTAATATATGAGAGAGAATTCCTTAGTGTAAACAATGCCACAGGCTTTTTAATAGGTTTTGGGCCAACTTACAAAAAGCATGTATTGCCTTTCACACTCCATACCGCTTAATTTGAAGAGCAGTCTTCACATATACAATTCCAAGATAGTATAAAAATTTATGGATCTAATAAGCATTCTTCACACTCAACAAAAAACAGGCTGCAGATGCTCTAAGGATTTTCTATTAACTTTCACAAGACCACAGATCAAAGACACACCGATTCATATGCGAGTCCTTCCTGTAAGCAGTGCAAGGGTTCTCACACGGAAAACGTCCTATTAGCAATCACTGCTCAAACCTGCCGCTAAGGACTTTTGTGGCCCATTTCACTTCTGGATTTGGATCCACACTAACATGACGTCAAAGCTGTCACTATTGCCTGCCATACGTGAGGAAGACAGTGATCCCTCTGGTTTGAACGGCAAGTGACAGGTGGAAAGGAGTGCTTTTAAACACAAATAGTTTCATTGCATTCATAGTATCAGGTGTCGTTTGCTCTCCGAATCCCGTTTACCTATTTCTGAGGATCCAGAATACCATCAACATTAAAAAATGAAAAATATATTAACTTGTTCTGTATGAATGTTCAGTGTATTTTCTTGAAGCATGCTCATCAGGATTTTTAAAAAAGATGTCTGAGTTACAATAGGACTAATTTCTGGCAACTGTATTTACTGGCACCAGAGAAAATTACAGTTCTTCACTAAAGTACTGATGACATGAGGACCTGTGGCTTTTTGTCTTTCTCAGACAGGCTGCTGCCACTAGAATCTACATGCACAGCTGCTCACACTCTGTTGTTGTTTTATTTTTTTTTTTAAAGATTCTTCCCACTGGCCAAGTGCATCCCTAAACAGTGCCACCCATCCCACCATTCTCTTTTGGCTGACAAGGGAAGTCCCCCCTCTCTCTGCTCTCAGTCCTCCTCACGCTCCCCTCCTCAGTTACCCCCAGTCACGATGCCATAAGGTCTGAGGAGTTCCTGGCCATAGGCTCTCAAGTGATTGTCTTCTGCTCTTTCCGACGTGTCAAACTCTGATGAAGACCATCAGCTCCTCTCTGTGGGCTGCCCCCAGCACCGTGCTCTGTCTCAGCATCGAGATGTATCTTTGTTAAAGCAAACACTTCATATGGCTTCTCCTCCTAGTCAATTCATTTGTTCATTGATAAAGACGAGGGCCACATCCTTCATTAACCTCAGGGCAAGCTGCAAGATACGCTCACACTCAGTCAAGTTCCAGTGCAATCTCGGGTCTTCAGGACACAATGACTTCCCCAAAGAAAACTGTTACATAAAACACGGGATGTGGTCATACAACTATGGACGATGAAACCTGAAATGATAAATAATTTAGAATTATATGACTGCAACTGACACGCAGCTATGATGTGGCTCAGGCACTCCTATGTGTCTGTCTACCTGCTATGCTACAGCCCCCAGCACAGCTTTGCTTGAGCCAACTGCTGCTTTTCCAGACGCTGCCTGGGCACAGTGGGGTTAGCACAGGTCAGCAGGAGGACAGCAAAACACCCTGACTTGCTGGTGGAAGGGAAGAGGTTAGTTGTAGGAATCCAAGCTGTGCCATGCCTGCTGGCCTCAGGGCTGGACAACAGCCTCCAGAATGCTTTGTTTAGCAGCACAGATTGAGCTGCACTGCCTCTGCTATCTGGAGAGATGCTGACGGTAAATCAGAAAAGCTTTGCTGAGCCATAAAAATTAACTTTCTGTTTTTCAAATATTCTATAATATGAGCCCCCCCCCCAAAAACAAAAAACACCAAACCAACCAACCAACTAACAACAGAAAAAAAAAAAAGAACAAAAACAACCACAACAAAAAGGATATAAAGGATTTTTGTTTTAAAGTAAGCAACAAATTTTATAGCACTGCAGAAGCTTTCTTTGCCAGCTGTGGCAAATGAAGGCCCAGATACACCTCACTGTGTATAATGGGTCCAGAGAAGAAAAACAAAAGGAAGCCCCACTCTCAGTAATGTGGTACAGATACAGGAGGGGTACACAAAAGGTGACATTCAGAAGTATGCAGTTTATCCTCTGAGAGCGGGCACTGCACATTGCAAAAAGAAAGGTTTTTTTATTTGTGAAGAATAACAATATATTGGGCTATATATAGCTCTTCCATTAAAAGGGCTTTATAAACATACTAATATCCTCTTCCCAAGCTTTTATTTATTTCTTATTTTTAGAAACTCAATTTCTTGGATTCTGTTACAGAGTAACAGAAGGAATCAATCTAAATTAGTAGTAGAAGAACCATTCGACTGACAGTTATTGCAGTAAATAATGAGCAATGAAAAACAGTGGCTTTTCTTTCCCAAGTTTAACATCAGATTTGAACAATTCAAAGATGCTGTAAATACTGACTGTAATAACAGAACTTCTTATTATGTGAAATAATTTAATTAACTGTATGCTGTAAGAAATGTTGTTTATCAAGTAGCTTCCTTGTTGTCTCACTCTATCACAGAGCTTCACAAATAAACCTTTGTTAACCAACCATCGGTGCAAGTTTGTACTATCTCAGTGATCATCCTTCAAACAAATATTTTTCAGAAGAGTTAAATCCTTCTCTGGACAAAGACATTTGTCTATGGGCTTCATGAAACAAATCACACTGTTGTTGTATCAATTCAAATGTAATGAGGAACTACATCATTTTAATTGAAAGGTCCAGGAGGAAACTAAATCTCTTTGTGCTGAAAAATGCAATTGACTTCAAACATCTGCATTAATTTAGTTACCTAAATAGGCTTTTTCTAGAGTTGCTCTTTGCAGTGGCTCCACAACACATTCAGTGAAAATGAAGGGTGGGGAGGGGCAGAGAGAACTGCATATCCCTTGAGATGAAATTCCTCCAGGACTCTATAGTAATACTGACTGTATTTGCTATAATTTGGCTATGTCTATTTTTTACTCTATTTTCCAAGAACCATCTCAAAGAAAGTTTTCACTTTTTAACTGGTTTGTCACTCCACTGGATATTTTGTTCAGCTTCAAGAATCCAACTGTAATCAGTCTCAACTGTTTTCAATTCTAGTGAAAAAATATCTGATTCTTTTTGTATGACTCATGCATATTTGTACTTATGCTTCTATAATGCAATGCAACTCAGAAAATAAAACAACTTTAGAAAGGGTTGGCACTCCATCTCTTTCACTCCGATTTCTATTCTTAAACATTTTCCTCCTCTCCATTCTGAAGCCTGTTTTAGAAGATCAATATTTTTATTGTTCTGAATAAGATATACAAATTGAAGAGAAAATGACACCAGAAGCCAGATGAAAAGACAGAGAACTGTATCTGAGAAAGACATTTTCTAATTGACAGAATGTGATTATAGGATCCGTGCTCACCTTCTAGGATCTTAAGTTGGATTGAAATAGTGGGGCAATTGTCTGTATCTGACAATTCTGTGTGACAGTGAAGACAGTAACACTATTCATGTGGTGCTGGCTGATCCTAACAGCAATCTCTGCTTGCTGGTGGCAGTTTTTGGGCTTCAGAATTTCAAAAGATACAGATGCCATGGGGATGGCAGAAAGCACCTCTCCCCTCCTAGGAATACATCTGCCCAATTAGAGTCATACTAAGAACAGGACACTCCAGAGTTGTTTAAGGGATAGTGTTTCAAACAAAATCTTCATGTTTTCCAGTACAGAGAATAGAACAAGTCTGGATTAAAATATTGCAAGCAGCAAACAAAGAATATTAGATTCTGTCTCATTCCCCAGAAAATGCTATCAGGAGTTTAGGTGACTCCCCATAATATCGATGGAAACTTTTCTGAAGTTCAACACATCATCACTAACCAAACACATTTACAAAAGTGAATACTTCCATGAGGAAGAGAGTAGTGCTGGAGGACAATCCCTCTTTTTTTTTTTTTTTTTGTGCTGGAGGACTGTTAAATTCTCCTGGAAGGAATTTTTAGTCCTTTCAAAGGATTACTGTTTACATTTCTCAAACAATCTTTCTCCACTTGGCAGTTGATCCACTGCAGTCACTTTCACTGCCCTGTCTGCTTCAGGGATGCGTCAGCAACACAGAGAAACCCCCCAGAATCAGCAACGGGATTCAGGTGGGATTCAAGGGAACCACAGTCAGGAATCTGTTTAGTTATGAGAGAGTCATAGAGGACCTGCAGAAAGGCAGAGGGTAGCTGTCATAGTCCTCTCTCTGACTTACACAAAAAGATGGATTCACCCACCTGGTAAACTGCCGACTTTCCTCATGTACTTCCATTTCTGTGCTTTTAAATTCATTCAGTTCTTTCCGTATCGCCGCCTAACAAACAATGATGATACATGCAACCATAAGGAATGTGAAGAAAAGAGTCCACGAGGAATCTGACCCTGCTGTTGCAGGTTCACAGATCTCACACATTTCTGATCATAAATATGAATGACTTCTTTTTGCTTACAGCTATTTGTAGCAATAACTCGTTAGAAAGAAAATCAAAGCATCAAATATCAACAAAGAAAGAAAGATAATATCTACTGCAGCAGGCAAGCTAATCCCCCAGAGCAATATGAGATTTGCTACATACATTAAAAGGAAAAGGGACTCTGTCACGTCAACAGTCACCTGTTGAGTTTGCATCTGCAAGGGAATTGTATCTCCATGCACAGCCCCAGAGGAGCTGATGAGTGACGCTCCCTGAACAGTAATTGTACGAACAGCAGGAGCCTTGCATCTCTCCCCAGAGACATGACTTCAAGGATGCAAGATGAATAGCACTTCTAAAGTGCGAATTAGTCACTCGATTTGATTAATTCTATGTAAAACTGCACAAAATATTTGGACATTTCATGCTTTTAGTTGGCAGATGCTGAAGAACAACATAAATTCAAAGCACTTTATAAATGCCAGTCCTTGCTGCTTATGTTAAAAGAACAATAAGCTATTTACTTAATCAGGTAAAATATATTATTTCTGAAAAATTCTAATGCATGTGGGACAACCAAGGGATCAGACTTAGCTACTATGTCTTCACAAAAGGCAGCTCCTGCTTAACCAGCCAGATTGCCTTTGGTGACCAGGTGACCTGCCTATCAGATGAGGGAAAGGATGTGGATCTATCTAGACTTCAGTATGGCCTTTGACTCTGACCCCATAGCACTCTCCTACAGAAGTGCGTGGCTTGGACAGGTACACTCTTAACTGGGTAAAAAAAAATGGCTGCAGGGTAAGGCCCAGAGAGTGGTGGTAAATGGAGTTAAATCCAGCCGGTGAGCAGTCATGCATGGTGTTGCCATGGGTCAGTATTGGGGCTGGCCCTGTTTATTATCTTTATTGATGATCTGTATGAGGGGATTGAGTGCACCCTCAGTAAGTCTGCAGGAGACACCAAGATGGAAAAAAGTGTGGATCTGCTTGAGGGTAGAAAAGTCCTACAGAAGGATCTGGATAGGCTACATTGATGGGCTGAGGCCAATAGGATGAAGTTCAGTAAGACCAAGTCCTGCACTTTGGTCGTAAGAAACCCATGCAGTGTTCTTTTTTTGGGAGGTTGGGGCAGACTGGCTAGAAGGCTGTGTGGTAGAAAAGGACCTGGGGGTGATGGCTGATAGCCAGCTGAGCATGAGTCAGAAGTGTGCCCAGGTGGGCAACAAGACCAATGGGACCCTGGCTTGCAGTGTGGTCAGGACTAGGGAGGTGATTGTCCCCTTCTGCTCAGCACTGGGGAGGCCACGCTTCAAATACTGCCGCCCTGGAGGGTGTCAGTCTTAAGATAAGCAGCTGAGAGAATTGGGATTTAGACTGGAGAAGAAGAGGCTCGGGAGAGAACTTATCACTCTCTACAACTACCTGAAGGGAGGCTGTGGCGAGGTGGAAGTTCTCCCATGTAACTAGGGACAGGACAAGAAGTAATGGCCATAAGTTGTGCCAGGGGAGGTTCAGGCTGGATATTTGAAAAAAAATTCTTCACAGGGAGGGTTTTGATGCGTTGGAATATGCTACCAGTTGAGGTGGTGGAGTCACTGTCCCTGGAGGTACTCAAGAAATGTGTAGATCTGGCACTGAGTGACACAGTCAGTGGGTGTGGTGGTGATGGGTCAACAGTTGAGCTCGATGATCTTTTCCAAATTTTATGATTCTACAATACTAGAAAGGCTTTTTTTTTCTGTGACAAATGATTTCGCTGTTAAATGAAATGTCAGTTCATTCTTGCTTTCTCTTTTCCCTATTTTAAATAAAAAGCAGTGTCATTTCATTAATCCCTAAAGAAATATCATCTGGTATGCATGCCTTTCAATGAAGAACAGACATACAGCATGATAAAATTACAGCATCACCAGACTGAGGCCTCGTAAATGAAAAACTTAATTTTAAACTGGGTATGGTTCCAGTTAGCCACAGCAGCATGCTTATATGAAGTTGCTGCAATAACAAAAGAGGGAGAGTAATTTCTGAGCACAAAATCAGTAGCAAGGACATCAGAGCTACAGCTCCATAATATTTTTACAGTACTATCTTCTGTTCCCGCTGGAATTAGAAAAATGACTTCCTTGGGAGAAAAGGGCAGGGAGTTTCCAGACCTGGGGCCTCTGCCTTTCTGCTGAGTCCAATGATCATGAAGATCACAGAAGCAACCTTTGACATCTGTTCATTACAAAATGAACTGACATTAAAAAAAAACATCCTAAATTAGATAGGAAACTCACTGCTTGTTCTAGGAAGCTTATCCAGGTTTTCTGGAAAGACGGGCAGGCTTCAGTGAAAATCGAGATGTTGGGTGCTCTGTTCTGTCACATCTACTTGAAGACTACAGAGGGCTCAGCCCTTCCCAGAGTGAACATCTAGAAACATATCTGGGAAAATTTTCAGTGTCTCTGTCTTGATGTCACGAGATTCTCTCCTTGATTGTCAGATGAAATGACATTAATACTAAAATCCAAGCTGAAATAAATTCAGTTCTTCATAGTCCTTAGAGAGAAAACAATGGATTCTTGTACAAATCACTTTTCATGCCAAGCACAAGGCAGGATTTCCATGAAAGTTGGTTCAAATCCAGTGCTAAAAGGACCAGAGCTTTTTGATATGTAAATCCTGCTGCTTTCCTCTAATGAAGTGGTACAGGAAGAAAACCGAAAAGTTTTATTTGTTTTTTTTAAATAGAATCACAAAATAATTTGTCTTATTCTTTGTAGTTATGCAGTGAAACTATTAATTGCTGTACATCTGGGGCAAACTTCCCAAGAAGGACTGCTGCACACATAAATTTAACTCCAAAAATTACAGCTCTGTCCAGGATTCCTTTAGAAAGAATGAACAGCTTCTACTTTTTTCAGCTGAATGAACTGCAAAAGTGAATCTCAGTGATCCTAATGCAGGATTCTGCCCGCAGACACCTTGCCTGAACTCCAAGGATCTATCTTTGCCAACATTGCGTGCCTGGCTTAGCAAGGATTTAAAAGCACAAAGAATTTTGACCTGAACTGCCGTAACAGCGCTAACAAATGCACTCTAAATAGGCACCTGAGTGAGTTTTCTTAGCTGCAAGCAATAAATGCACAGCACCAAGACAATATCACTGCCTCCAGCAGATGTCATTCATGATGCTGGCACCAGAAAACTGCAGATCAGAGGAACCAACCAAAAGGAAAGATGTAATCATTTTCTTATATTCTACATTTGCCTCTTGCCTTGTCTGCAGGAGTTAACCTGGCCCACGGCTTGTCAGCACGACGGTCATAATCTGGAGAATCCGTAACCTCCACGTACTCATTAAACCGTAAGATTCGTCTTGCTTGAAGTTCAGCCACAGTAGGCCTCAGGCTGAGCTGTATGTGGGAGGCAGAAAATAGTACGCTTAATAAGACGAAATAAAAGAAAAGCTGAGAGTATGATGTCGTCTCTAGAGGACTTTAATGGTGTTTCTAAACAGGGTCACTTTCAGGTGTCTAAAAAAAGGCGCTACCCTGGGAGCACTGCGTGGGAATGGGGGAGCAGCACAACCTAATTTCTTCAATTATAAAAATAGTCCTTGTCAGGCAGGTCACAGAGAATCTTGACAGTTATCTCTGGAATATTAATTGTGACTTTGCAACTGTCACACTGTTTACCCCACTAAATGAGAGGTCCCTCTGCATACACAGTTAGACAGTCTGCTGTGTTTAGCTATAATGCAGAAAATAAGCAGTTTATGGAGGGACCTCCTAACTAAAAAATATGCATTTTTTTAACATCTGGGGGTCAGATGTTCTATCTGATGATGCCCAGGCACACTGTTCCAGTCATCTCAAACAATATTCACTTTAATTGACTAAGGACAATCACACTCAGAAAACAAAATAGCACCAAGTGTATTACTGAAGAGAAGGGCACATGAGGGAGATTAATACAAACTTTCCCCATTCTCTTTCAGAATGAGCTTCCAGAACTAAAACAGTACATCTACTACTTTATAATTTTATTTTATTTTGCAGAGACAATGAGCAGAATCCCACCTGGAGCAGTCAAGACTGCTGATGCAGCCAGAAGAACAGTGAAGGGATGGGCCCACACAGCTTTGCTGCCCTCTCTGCTGCCTTAGGGAGTTCTTGAACATATCAGACAGGAGTGGTCATGCCTGCAGATAACTTCTTTCCCTTAATTATATGGATATGTAATTAAGTGTGGCCAGACTGTATGCTCTCCCAAGGTATGGAAAATTGGAATGAATGGGGTTTTCTCCTAAAAGGATATTGCCTCGTATTGCCCTTTAAACAGATTTCTAATCTGGAGATATGACTATTTGCAGTAATGTATGTACACTGATTATTCAAGTTTTACAACCAAAAAAGTCCTATGTACACAAATACACATCATTACCTTTCTACTGAGTCTACGTTTTATTTCTCTTTTGGCTTCTTGTTCCTCTTCTTCATTCTTCTCTGTTTTTAAAAGAGATAAAAAGCAGTGAATACTTAAGCATTAGAACTGCACGTGCTTATTTCTCATGGTTGAAAGCTTCAGGACTTTAAGTCTTGGCTCACATTTGCTCATATTTTATGGTGATCCTGCATGTGTTCTCTGCTTTTGGATTCAGTGTGCTCTCATTTCTTTTTCATAGCCTAATTTCCCTGCAATTCTGTAGACATTCTGAGTCACCATGATGGATCAGGAACATAGCAAAGATGAGACTTCTGATGCTTCTTTTATACATAACAGCAGGCAAGAAGTACCTGGATAGAGCTGTCTAATGTTTCAATTACTTCAATGGGAACAAAAGAAAATAAAATTTGCATTTTCAGAAAGTATTCGGGCACAAAAATGAAACAAAATATTAATACATTTCTGATCTAATCAAATCTGGTTTCTGAAGTGCCAGTGCCAAGAACATTAATAAGGGCATGATTAGATGGACTCAGCATTTTTTTTAATTGATGTATGTTCTGAAGAAAAATATTCGCAGTATTGGTCCATGTCGTGATTACATGCAAGCTTAATTTTGCTGTGGCTGAAATACACCACCTAGAAATATCTGCAGCATTCTGATTCTGGTTAATTCAAAGTGCAGAATTGTGGATTCCAAGTTGTGCTTCCAAGTTAATTATAAATATAAAGTTCATTTGACTTCTGTGGACACAGCCAACCAGTACAGACAAAAAAGCCCTTTTAAATCCCTGAGTGGCTCAGCTATGGCCAATCTGCTGTGTTGGTTTAGACAAACTGGCTGCAAAGAGGTTTCCATGCTGTGGTTTGCATGTGTTCTTTGCAGACTCGAAGGTGCTCATGCAGGAAGAAACAAAGGAAAGGAGAAGAGGGAAAAACAATAAAAAGGCAAAAAGAAGAATGTAAAGGTAGTAAGTAAAAGGCAATGCCAGCCCAAGAACTGCTTTAGGAGAAGATCCCAACCCTAGACTTCCATCAGAGAGATGCAGTCATACAGGCCTGTGGCCAAGATTAGGCTGGATCTGTTGTTGGTGGTGATTTTATTAGAACACTGAAATGCAAGCTTTTCTCTTAAACTACAAATAAGTGGATGGCCTGGTTCCACTTAGGAACTGTAAACTGACAAAAACTAAAGAATGGAGACATAACATACTGTTGTTTGTAGACTTCTGTTTAAACACGGTGTCTTTGCTACCAGTAGACACAGTAACTAAGGTAATTAAACACAAATTATGATTTTAGGGTTCCATTCAGCGGGAATTTGCTTGGCATATATATTTTTGTCCCTTCATGAGTCACTTTAGTCTTATCTCTTGTACAGAAAATGCAGCTGTATATGTGCATCACTGGATACACATCTGCAGTTACATATTTGAGCTTTTTCCTTCTAGAAAAAAAACACAGGAGCAACAGAAAAAGGACTGAAATCTGGTGGCTGCTGTTAGTATTTTGAATCCATTGTTTCTCCAGCAGCCCCTGATTCGTGACACTGACCACTCTTCCTCATACGTGCAATACCTGGAATTGCACTTCTCCAGAATGCTGAGTGGAGCAGTGCTGCAGAAACACTGCCTTGACACGAATTCTTACTAACACTAAAAATGTGATTTGGCCTTTTTAAGTAAAAGTTACAAAAGTTGCTGTAATAATAGAAGAAGATGCACTGCACCAAAATATGATTACAGTCTGTGAAAAGAACTCATTGAGAACAGTCCTGTGGAAAAGGACGTAGTAGTCCTGGTGGATGGATCTACTCTTGCAGTCCAGAAGGCCAAATGTATCCTGGGTTGCATCAGAAGAGGGGTGGCAGCAGAGAGAGGGAGGTGACTGTCCTTCTCTGCTCTGCCATCATGAGCCCCCACATGCAGTACTGCATTTAGTGCAGCACAAGAAGGATCTGGAGCTGTTGGAGCAGGTCCAGAGGAGAGCCACAAAGATCATCAGAGGGCTTGAGCACTTTTCTTATGGAGAAAGGCGGAGGAAGTTGGGATTGTTCAGTCTGCAGAAGAGAAGGCTTTGGGGAGACCTCACTGTGGCCTTCCAGTACTTGAAAGAAGCTTATAAACAGGAAAGAGATTGACTTTTTACACAGTATGACAGTGACAGAACAAGGGGAAATAGCTTTACCCTAAAGGAGGGGAAATTTAGATTAGATGTTAAGAAGATATTCTTTTCCCAGAGGGTGGTAAGGCACTGGCACACGCTGCCCAGAGAAGCAGAGGATGCCCCACCCCTGGAGGCATTTAAGGCCAGACTGGATGGACCCTAGGCAGTCTGAGCTGGTGGGGGGCAGTCCTGCCCACAACAGGGTGAGTTAGAACTGGATGGTCTTTAAGATCCAACCCAAGCCATTCTAAGATTCTATGACTGCGCTAAAAATAATGGGGTTTGTGCACTTTCTCTTTCAGGTATTGCACAAAATCCCACCAGACACAAAGTTCTAGCTGCAGGTATGTACTGACTCGCTCATCCAAAAAGAAACATGTTAACACACAGAAGCACCTTTCTGACTAGTTTCAGTCAGTCTTAAAAGCAGATCTGATCTGTATGAAGTGGAGAAAGAAAGCATAAACACAGTGTTCCCAGCTGTAAGTCCCCTCAGATGTCCTGCTGCTGAACTGGCAAAGGACCAGCTGAGCAATTGCCTTTCTCTTGTAGTAATTTCTGATCAGGTCCCAGCAAGCTGGGGCTTCCCTCCTTCCCTGCTTGCAGCTCCTAGGAGATGCATAAGCACACAGGTGAAATGGGGATTTGACTCCACAGTGAAACCACTGTATTTCGTATCATGGTCTCTGAGTTAAAAAAACCCAACGATCAACTTAGAAGAGCATCCCTGGCATCATTATGTTTGCCCTAAGAGGTTGTGGATGCCCCATCCCTGGAAGCATTCAAGGCAAGGCTGGATGTGGCTCTGAGCAGCCTGGTCTAGTGGCTGGCAACTATGCCCGTGGCAGGGGTGTTGAAACTTGATGATCTTTGAGGTCCTCTTCAACCCAGGCCATTCTATGGTTAATGCTTTTGCAACCACATTTTTCTGCCATATTAAGTCCAGTCACCTTTCTCTTCTGTGGGACATTTGCTTCATAGCAGAAGGGAAGAAGAGAAGAGAGGAATTGCTCTGACTGAGGACTGTCCTGGTCTTGACCAGAAAGCACTCCAGGAGCATGAAACCAAACTTTCCACTGTGTCCCTGTGGGGATTAGCTATGTTTAGACTTCTCTGTGGGCTCGCTAAGGAAAGAAAAAGCAAAGACAAACAAAGTGCTTGCTTCTTGAAATGCTTTGGAATGCAAGAAGCAGCTTCTCTTTCCTGGTTTTAAAAGCAAAGATAATCATCAATATTCCCTAACCAGAACAGAGGGCAAAACCCTGCTTTTACAAAGCCAGCACTGGCAAGCGTGCAGGTGCACAGAACAAGAACTTCACCGTCCATTGTAGGTACCAGAAAAAATAGCATTATCTTAATCCAAAACTTCTAGAAGAATAAAAAGCTTCTTTGCCATAATGCTATAAATACTACTAGCTCAGAGCTTTATCTATTCCTTCAAGTGGGCTCTTGAGTTATCATAACTTTGTTTTAGTATGGGGAGACTCAGAAGTCTGGATAGTTTATCCAAATTGTTTTTATAGAAATCAGCCTGCAATGTCTTGTCGTCATATCCACAAGATTTTTAGTAACTGGTTTATCTGGTAATATGATCAAAACAAAACTTCTTGCAACAACGATTTCTTCGCTTTAACTGGAAATGCAAAAAAAAAGAAAACTACTGTCTTTTCCTGAACCTCTTGAAAGACTTAGATTGAACTTAAGCCTGAAATAAACACTGGGATCTTCAGCACTTAATATAATCTCTAATTCTGATAAATATTACTCAAAACAATAGTTTCCTTTAGTTGTGGTTTACGTACGTGCGATAATATAACCCCTTCTCCCCACGCACTGTTTAAAAATAGGAGGAAGGAAGCTTTATAAAAGAAACCCCCACTTGCTCACAGAAGTTATTACAACAACAAAGGCAACTAAGACATGGAAATATTTCTGAATGATCTGCTGGAAGGGAATGTAATCGTTTTAATAAATAATATAAAAGTTTCAGAGCTGAGAAAGAACTCACTCAAAGGCCAGACTGCAGTCACAAACACTGGCTTTTCTTGTATTTTAATTTGTTTTTTAAAGATTAACTTGAAATATTTTGAGCAAAAAGCAGATTCAGTGTCTCAGCTTTTTTTTTTTTTTTTCCCATTTATAAGTCTACATTCATAGACTCACAGAATGGCTTGGGCTCCAGCATTTATTTTTGCTCCCCCTTGTCCCTTTAAGCCAGGCTCAGGGAAGACAAGAGGGAATGATGGTGTGCTACTGAGGAAAAGAACAGAGAAGAGGCATTGAGCGTGAAGTGCTGTACTCTGCCAAAATATCAAGTAAATAAGCTGAAACAGGAGTAGAAATCTATTAACCGCTTTGCAGTCTTGAGATTCTTATTGCAAAATCGGTGATCAGAATAAATAATGGTAAAAGCGATGTTACATACACTAAGGGTATGCTGGTAGTTTGGTCATCTATAGATCAGCTGGACAGAGAAGCCCAGCTGGTGTTCCCAGCCCAGCAGCTGTATTGTGGACCACTGAAGATGTTTTCAAATTACTTTTCTCACATGGTTTAGCATGAGCTGCTTTTCACTTAAAATACTTCTGTATTTCACAATTTATTATGAATGTGATTTACAGGTTAAGAACTTAAGCTCTTAGAAAGTCCATTCACGTTATGTATTTGCCTGGATGCCCTTAAACCCTCTTCTGTGCACCATAATGTATAAAGAGTAGCTTCCACTTTTCTGTAGGACAAGACACTTTCACTTCAGAGAGCTTGCACAGCAGCAATAGATTTTTATTAGCATAGTTGTCTAAAAGCCAATAATTCTTACTCTTCCTTAACTTGTTGTCCTGACCAGATGACAGCAATCAGTCCACGAACTCTGTCCACTTTCCAAACTCTGCCCTTATATCCCACCTCCAGCTCCTACTGATATTCCCTCTTTCTCCTCTCAAAAATTAGGTGGAAGTTTAACCAGCCTAGAACTACTTATAAGAGGTATCTAATTCATTCCCAGGCTTTGGGACCAGTTTCAAGAAGTGGGATTGTGACAAGCAAAATTCAGCATCTTGAATGTATGCAATTTTCACAGCTACCATTACAGGTTAGTATACAAGTCTAGTGTTGACATATTATTTTCAAGAACATAAATCCTTTCCAGTTCTAAAGAATCTAACATGAGAGTAACAATGATCAGGCTTCCATATGAATCCAACATATGCTGTTCTCACTTCCTAAGTAAATACTAACTTAAAGCTGAATAAAATACTTACGCTTCAGGATATTTCTTTGCTCTAGCTCTTCAGTTGTAGGCCTCTGGCTAAGTCTCCTGTAAGAGCAAAATAAGTGGTTCATTTATAACCACATCCAAATCATAACTTACAATATGAAAAGCTGCTTATGTCTTTCTTATTCAGCCACTGTCATAAAGCTGTGTGGAGGTATTCAACAACAGGAAATTTCCATACACAGTTATAGTACCAGTGCATGTAACTTCCACACTGAATAGGCATTCAACATTTATATTATCACCACTTGAGCGCTGAAGTGATACTTGCACAATACTATAGAAATTGCACCAGCAAACTTAAATTTCTCATTTATAGGTATAATTTTATGAAGGAGTACAGAAATGTCTTTTGTCCTTGGGCATCCTAATTATGATAAGTTGTGTAGTCATAAGATTGTTCTCAGGTCTTTTGAATGTAAAGCCTGTTCTGTTTTTCAGCAGTAAAATTGCATGTTGCAGATGTCTTAAAAACTAGAAGTTCCAAAAGGCAGCCCCTCTGCCCCACAAAGCCCACACAGCTCATTACAGACCATCTATGGCTTCATAAAAACCACTCAATTCAAAAAACTCTTAGCATATTTGCAACACCTGGAGACGTGGTGACCTGGAGAAAGGGGAAGACATGGGGGATGCTTATCACCATCAAATGGGAACTCCACACTGCAGGAAGTTCCTGACCCAACACTGGCTGGACAGTGGGAACAGGGCTTCTGCTGCTTTCTGCCACCTTTCCACCTAATCTCTGCTGCCAGGCATTGACCACAACAGTAGGAATTTTAAAAGGGCATGACATAGTCTTGGTTGTGATCTCAGACTTGAGTGCAGCCCTAGTACTGCAATGCACACCATGAGTTTTGCACGCCTATTATCACGACACTGAAAAGGGCTACTCTTGTTCAGGGCAGGAACTGAAAGAGGAGCTTGTTCAGCATCAGCCTCACGGGAAATACAGATAAGTGGGATGTGACTACCAGAGCTGGAATCTGGTTAGAAAAGCAGTGATAACAACCAGGCTTCTTTATTAGCAGAAGAAAAATGACCCTAAGGCCCTACAAAGATGTATCCCTCTTATAACTAAGAAATGAAATAAATTAGTTGGCCGTCCTGTTCACAGAGCAATTCAGCCATGTGCTAGGTGCTGGGGTTGGGCTGCTGTGCTTTTGTATTGGAGGAGCACTGGTTGCACTGCCCAATATCTGGAAATCTCTAACAAACACAGGACATCCTCCAAGTCTGTCTGGATAGCATTTCTGAGCGCAAGAGAAACAAGAACAAGCCTGGGAAAACATAGACATATTGTAGCCTCTTCTCAGAGAACTATGAAAAACAGAATTAACTCTTTGGAGGATTTTTCTTGAGTTTGTAAAAACAGGTGATTTTTTTCTTTTTTTTTCATGCAATTACCTTAAGTCCTGTAGGAGTATGAGAAAGATACTCCTCAGAGGTGAGGTGAGCACAGTACTAATCTACAGAGTCAGTCAATGTTAATTTCTTTTTTTGGAATCAGTACACAAACAGTCAAAAATGAGAGTGGGAAGGAACAGAAAGGAGGAACATGCACAGGCACTCTCCACGTGTCTGAAACTACAGCTCTGACTGAGAAGGAGATATGTAAGCTCAAGTTTCTGCTAATCATAGAGTCTTTAGAGTTGGAAGGGATCATTAATGGTCATCTAGTCCAACTCCCCTGCAATGAACAGCGAAGCCTACAACTAGATCAAGTTGCTCAGAGCCATGTCCAGCCTGAAGAACCCCATCCAGCCTGACATTAGCATGAGGGAAGGCTTGAATCATGGCACAGATTGCTCTGGACTCATTTTTATTCCTCTTTGAAAAACAAACAAACCAAAAAAACAAACCCAGAGCCTCACATTTCTTTCCTGCAGAACAGAATTTCACAACTGACATTTTAAAGTGATGAGAGAAATTAAAATAGATTTTTCCAGACAGTTGTACCATGAGGATCCTGCACTGCATATTGGACTGAATTTGCTATGTGAAGCCAATGTTCTTTATCCTCCACCTCCACTCAGAAAAGTCACATTTACTCTGCAACTGATACCTCACGAGCTTTGTTCCAATCTGATGTCTGATTTCCTGCCTCTCCTCTTCAGATGTACGCTGCAGGATGTTTTTGTCTTCTAATTCTTTCTTAGATGGTCTGTTGCCAAGTTTGATAGCAAGAGTATCCCTACGACGAATTTTACTTGCCAAAGAGCCTGAGGAAACGAAGAGGAGGGTGGATTTAGTTAATTCAAGTTTAGGTTACAGACACAAACCAAGTAAGAACTTTAATACTTCCCCAAAGCGGCCTTGTTCCCACATGCAGGAGAGGAATTTTAATTAACATCAAAAGGAAAACAGTTTCAACTCAGCTCACAACAATAAAAAGTTGGAAGACTTGGTTGAAAGAGCAAACATCCAGAACAATAGAGGAATTTTAGAAAGATCACTCATCATCTGCAAAGTGATAGGGCAAAAATGACAAATCTACATTTACATGTCTTTGAAGTATGATACATTACAGGTTGATTTATTTACCTACACAGTAGTTTGCAAAATGCTGCACTTTTTCTCAGGCTTTAAATGGTTTAGCCTCATTCTCTCATCTTGTCCCTCTTCCCTTTTTTTTCTCTCTCTTATACCACTTAGTTCTTGCATTGTGTTTTCTATCTTTAACTGATTTGTTAACTAAAATGAAAAATACAGTTTAGAAAAATGCTCTGAGTGCTCATGAAGTATTCTAGGCAGCAGCCTCCAGGCACTGAAGCAATCACTTTGTCAGTAGGTCAGATATGTTAGGGACAACAGCCATGCATTTCCACTAGCATTAGCATCAGCCAGCTCTGGAACCATTCTGTTGTCTCTTGATATTTTGACTGAGGGGGCTACACACATCCAACAATGGTAGGCCTGGTCACACCTTCTTCTTTTCCTGAACCTGCTCCTCCCATCTCCACACCTATCCATGCAATGCTTAAACTGGTACCACTGGTACCACCACTGCATGGGCCCCAGCAAGTTTTTGATCATAACTGTCTGGGAGGTGAGAAGCAAGACTCTCATTTACCAGTCGTGGTAAAACTTTACCATCTAAAATCACTCTGAGCAGCCGTATGCTCCTCTCTTTACTTTGCACTAACAGGTGTCAAGCGCGCTCATATGCAATATGTACAAAGTAGGGAGCAACTGCTTGGGATGATGCCCAAATGCATACACCTTGAGGTGGCCACCCCTTCCCAGTACACTCCTCTTGTTAAGGGCTTACTTTCAGCACTCGCATTATCATCGTCATCGTCATCATCATCATCCGTGTAAAGTATGGGCCCATCAGAGTCAGAGTCACTGCTGTGGCTCTCTCTGCTGCTTTCACTCTCAGCAGAAGCAGCAGCAGCATCAGAAGCCTCTTCTGCTGGTTCAGAGTGGGTCTGGCCAGCTGACTTCACTTCTTGGTTGCCTTTGCTAGCCAAGCTGTTAATTCATAAACAGACACAGTGTTACGTTAATGCAAGCAGCATAGAACGCAAATAGGAGATGGACTGTAAAAGCAAAAAGGAAAATAAAAGTTCTGTTGTTCAAACTAACTTTCTGAAATCATATATATGTACAACACATGCAGTAAGTATGTATGCACATGGGTGTACATATCTGTATATGCAAAAATATGTCAGAAAGAAAGATGCAGTCTGAAATGAAGAACTGCAAAATCTGTATAAAGAAACATCATTGTTCTTTTTTATTTCTTGAGTGACAGGGCCAATAGTAAATAAAGGGTAATGAGAAAAGCAGCTCATAAAGTTGAGGGTGAGAGGAGTGAGTCAGAGAGCAGGCAAAGATTCCTGTTCTGGATAAGCGACTGTATTTACTGTAAATATAGTTTTATTACTGATGGGAGCAAAACATTCATTTCCATCACTGATGAACGTGGAAATGAGCAGCAGAGTGTCCGTCTGCTCTGGGAAAATCCTGTTCATAAACGAACGTGTGATGAAGGGGAGAGACGCAGCACAGGAACGTAATATTGGTGCAGATGTACCAGCAAGACTTCCTCCATCTAAAGGAAATTCTCTAGGCCACTGGCATCTTTGACTAAATCCTCTTGGGTTGTTATGAAAGACACTGGTTCTTTTGACAGGGAAAAGACTGATTAATGTCAGTCATTTTTTTGCTGTCAATTATTTTACTTAAAAAATGTAACTGTGAACTCGCTCTTGACTAGATTTTATAGTATCTGAGATTTAGATAAGGTATTAGGCAGTGGAAGACTAAACTTTTACTAATCAAAGTCTAAAATTGTCATTAAGCCTGCAAGTAAATTCAGCTATTGAATTGAGAAGCTTTAGCAATGAGATATTTCATATGTACAGGAAGTAAAACAAAACCAAAACAAACCACCTCATAATTCTTGTCTGCTTTTATGAGAGAGTAATGAAAGTATTATCTGAGACTAGCTGAGCAGTTGAACACAGGTGTCTTACTCACAGAATGGCTTGGGTTGGAAGGGAACCTAAAGCCCACTCAGCCCCAGTCCCATGCTGTGGACAGAGCTGCCACCACCAGATCAGGCTGCCCAGGACTTCAACCTGACCTTGAACACCTCCAGGGATCGGGCACCCAGAGACTCTCTGGACTATTGCACTGTGCCAGTGCAATAAGACAAGTTGCATTAAGCAAGGCAACAATGTACTTGCCACATGATGAGAAATGACATCCTAGGGAATCCTTCAATACTACATGAGAATGGCTCTAAGATGCAAGGAAATTGTGCTGGCATGCAGTGTAACACTAGAAATGTGGCTCCCTCAGCTTTGCTATTTACTAATAACAGCAATGACTTAGCAATGACTATCTCACCTTTTTGTGTCTTCTCCGCTAGCATCTGGACCGCTGTCTGAGGTTGTACTGCTCAAGCCCTCATTTGCGCCTTGCTCAGCCTGGAGAAGAGGTTTACTATCTGATCCAGGAATGGATGGATCTTGGGCATCTGAGGACACAGTATGTTGACCAGCTGCAGAAGTAAAAGGAAGTGGAGGTGGAGGTGGAGGTGGGGGTGGAGGAGGAGCAGTGGTGGGAGGAGGGGGGACAACCAGCTTGCTTGATTGGTCTACATCCTCTCTTTCAGAAATTACACTGGAAGGTTGCTCAGGCTCAGATTTTTCTGCCTTCACTTCCAACTTGTTGGCTGTGGCACCTGAAGGGGAAGAGGAAGCCCCATCTGGTGCTGTTCGTGGAGCTGTCTGTTTCCCAGGTTTTTTCTTGCCCCTGGGAGTTCCTGATGTGCCTGACTTGCTGGAAGTCTCCTTAGAGGCTTTGGGATGAGATGATGTGGACGAAGTAGATGGTGAAGAAGAGGACTTGGAGACTGGTGTTTTTTTAGCATGTGAAGCACTAGCTAGAATCAGAAAAGAAAAAAACATTTTCCAGTCTTGTAACTGTACAATTTTTGCATCTTTTTGCATTAGTGGACTTTTGTGCTGATAGTTTAAGAAAATGAAAAAAAACACACTTGATATTTCTATAATCCTTCATCTATATGCTTGAGATGAGTAATTACTAAATGCTATGATTTTTTGTACATCTTTCAGTGAGTAAATCAGGACCCTTGTGGGCATCATTTAATCACATTTCACAATGTTCTTTCAAGTTGTGTTCCCAGTCAATGTCAAGCAGCAGAGGAACATTAAAACAGGATGTACCTTCAAGTCCACCTGGGTACGTCCATTAAACAGAGGCAGAAACCACTGATCTCATTCTGCACATATGATCTCCTGAAGCAGAGGCACTGAAAACATGGTGACAAGACTTTGGCACTAGTTGCTGACTAATGATGCTGTCTGCTGTTGTGATACTTACTATACTGAAACATACATGGTCAATGTGCAAGACTGCAAGAGATCAGCTAGCCTGGTATTCCCATTTGCATTCCAGTCACATTTCTGACTGCTGTGTTGAAAAAGCCATCATTTGGACTGGGAACTTCAGACTTTGAAATTACATTTAAAAAGCAATAAAAATGACAACCATCTTACATTTCGGTCTTTTTCATCAAAATGACTCCAACTCAAACTCTTCTGCTGTAGTAAAAATGCATTAACCTCAAGAGCACAAGGGAAAGCATTATAAAGTTGCACAGCAACCCTGAAGCTAAGCTTTCAGAGCAGAACAGAAAGCTGTAAAAGAAATCTGCTGAAAGGCCTATAAGCATCTAAATAAAAACAAAACCCCAGCAGATTAGGATAGAACCAAAATACAGACATTTGCCACAATAAGCTCACGAAAATAGCTTTCATGGTGATACTGCTCTCAGCCTCAAAGAAGATGAAAAATAATTCAAAAGACACATTATACCGTTCTCTTCTGCAGGAGAATGTTATGGTTTATAAACACTTAGAAAGCTGTGTGGCTTTCAGTACATCTGCAAAAATCTGCAAAAACTCCCAGCTTCAGGCAAATCATTGTCCTTATGTGCTGCGAGGTTACTCTACAGGGCTCAGCACAGGCACTGCTCTCATCAGCCACATCCACTACAAATCACTTACTTCCCTTACCAGCAAATCAAAAGAAAACAAGCAAATGTTATAAGCAATAGTTCATAATTGCAGTGGAAAAAAATAGTGGCTCCAGCCTACATATTACTGAGCAGAAACCTTACTGAGTAAGTGGATGGTACTAACAAATGGCTCTGGTTCTGATTCAGCAAAGCACTTAAACACAGGCTCCAGTCAATGAAACCAGTTACATGCTTAATCTCAAGAACTCCAGCACAATACAAATATATAGCCACACTATAATTTTTTCTGGGAAAAGTTAAAAAGATGTTTCCAACAAATGAAGCCTTACATTGTTCTAAGGACCTTTCTGGACTTGCAGTCAGAAACAGAAACTTGAAAGAATTCTTCCAGAGAAATTCTCCCCATACTTTCACTAAAGTCAGTAGTGCTATTGCTACTATTGCTTTAAACTGAGCTGATTAACAATTTTCCATTAAGCTCCTTTTTCAGTAGAAAGCTTAAGATTCTGATTACACAAAAAAGCTGATGAACATTATTCAACTTTGGGTAAACACTCATGCTTACGTTAACACTCCTCCTAACTCCACTATTTCAGTTGGGAAATCTGTTGAGTAACCTCAGTTCCTCATATTCCTGTTTTCCTTCATGGGACAGGATCACTGGCTGCATCAAGGAACATTCAAGGAACATACAGACATTGTGTTGAAGGACATGGTTTAAAGAGATCTACTGGTGACAGGTGGAGGTTGGACTGGATGATCTTGTAGGTCTTTTCCAACCTTGGTGATTCTGTGACCATGTATTTGCTTTCATGGGGATGTGATAAACGTCAAGTATAAAATCTCACTCCCCATCAGTGCTGTTTATTAAGTATTGCAGGTGAAAACAATATACCCAATGATCAAAGAAATTACTGGTAGAATGTGTGCTATTTTTACAAGGGGTACACTGATACATTTTATACCCATACAGTCTCAAGTATTGCCTGAAATTTCAGCAAGGCTACTAGAAGACAAGTCTGGAATTTGAATGTATTTTATCTATGAACTGAGATATCTGAGAGCTTGTCACCAGTCATAAGCCTGAACACTTTTCTATCCAGTGGGTTGTTCTGTTTCTGAAAGGTCTGCTGTTAACAAGGTTCCTTCAACTGAGAGGAACAGTTTTCCAGATGAAAGTGAAATACAAGCAGCAAATTCTGGGTTTTAAAAACATTAATTCTCATGGCCTATTGATGTAGTAGGGACAGTTAATACCGAGTTAATCAGTATTTTATGGCAAAGTTATTATTGTAACTTTGGCATTCTTGCAGTGTTTTCAAACAGTCCTCTTCTGTATGCTTCAAATACAAAACTTGACAAAATGCACGAGTTATGAAGGAGCATACTTGGAGAAAAAACTGGAGGGACTGAAGGACTCTGAAAGACCGACAGAGAATTGAGAACACAAGGTTTGTATAAGTTGGCCAATGCATATATATATATATGCATTCATCATAAAATTGCTTACACTCAAATTATACTTGGATGATTTCATTTTGGTCATTGCCTAAATCACAACCACTCAAACTCAAGATCAGTACCTTAGAAAAGCTACATAAAACCTAGCATAATCTCAGAATTTTGGTTAAGAGTGCAGTGATAAACAAATTTGCTGTGTGCTTGATGACTGGCATTTTCCATTTCCAGTGTGTATTTAGGATCACATGAAGTCATCAATAAGCTCAGGAAAGCCTGGCCATTTCTAAATAGCTTTCTTTACTCAGATAAAAGAACTGCTACTCAACAATCTTTACAGATATCTTCATGGTTTTGTCCTTTATCACTTTGAAAACTTGTAATCTCATCACATTACAAGGAGCAGTAGATTCCAGAAGGTTATAGAAAAATCAAAATAGATTTACTTTGGGACAGCTCAGATGTATTTGTTTTCAAAAGTCACCTTTTTGCTTGCTGATTCTTTGTTAGTTCTCTGAGTCATTTTATTGCCAGCACTTGCACATCAATTGGGAATTCAGTATAGTCTCTGTTGTGCCTGGTGTTGTGCATACATTTGTTAGACAGCAAAATGATTCATCTGGGGTGTTTGCAGACAGCAGAACCAGAGCTCAGAGAGATGATAGCTAAAAACATCAGTGGCATGCTCTTTAGTAGCACAGCTACTAAGGCTACAAAAACAGAAATCCTGGTAGGACCAAGCCCTCATGCACATGCACCCACCGTTAACTGGCACTGCCTGCGCAGTACTCACCAGCTTCTCGATTTGTACTGTGGCTTGTTGGCTTGGGAGGCGGGAGAGGAGGCTGCTTAGCAGGAGCCTTTCCCTTTTTTTTAGCATGAGGTGCTTCATTACTCTTATGGCTGGTGGTGGTAGAAGCAGCAAGAGCATTTTTTGGTGGTAGCGGAGCTTTTTTAGATTTAGGCTTAGACTTGGGTAGTGGTGGAGCATGGGAAGCAGTTATTTCTGGGCAGGGATCAGTAGTGTTCTCTATGGATAAGAAAGTGAACAGAAGCCAGCTGACACAGACACCACAAACATTCAACAGCAAGCTAGACAATGACTACTTTTTGCTGCTTGAACTCTTGGGAATCAGGAGGGACTTCACCTTTTCTCTGTTACTTTAGAGTTACTACTTCAGGAAAAAAAAAAAAAAAAAAAAAAGTAACCATCTGTTTCAACTGAAGTCCTTCTCCCTGAAGACTTTTGTCCAGCACTTGCCTCAGTCCTACCTATTTCAGACTTCCAAGGATCCTCTTTAACTCTCAGTATCCCCAACTAAACTGCTGGCTGCAAGCTAAGCAAGGAAAATGCCATTTTCTAACGAATTACCTTAGATTTTTTCTAGCCCTCTGAGATCAATACGCTATAAAACTCAGATTCATATGAATCAGAATGTAAGCAATGCTGTTCTCTCAGCCACAGGTTCAAATGTGTCAATCCAAGCTGAAATTTTCCTCTGACACAACACATTCTCCTATTCTGCAGCATGCTTGTTCACAGAAACAGCACCTTTATTTTGGTTATCTTCCCCGGGGTATTTCTACTCTTTCACTAAATTAAATAGAATGCCATTTGGCATGGGAAAGCTCTTCCCTCCTGCAAGTTCTTTAGGTATTCATATAAGACTGCTGTTTCAAGAATCAACCGTCAGCAGAAATTTGGACTTTATCCACATTGCATAGTCCAATAGGAATGGCCCTGCAGAGTGAAACAAGTATCACAGGGGATCCACTGTCCCTATCCTGTGCACTTCACAAGATTTTACTTAGGAGCAGCTTCAGGCTAGCTCTGTGGACTGCATGTACAGATGTGGAGGGAACACAACAAGTTCTTGAATGCAACTCTGTGTTTAGTTTCATCCAAAGGGAACCTTGTTTGTGTGCTCTGCAAATCAAAGACAGATAAGTGGGAACGATCTGGAAATTCACTTCAAAATGCAAAGCTAATGTAGTTGAGACATTTATATGCAACATGAAAATCTGCAACACAATCTCTGTAGTGTTTAGACTGTAGCTGGTAGCCAGATGGGAATCTTTCTTTATTCTGTCATACCAGCTCTGTGCCCATTTGGTCTCAAGACGGTCTTTCCACACCTTGCGGAAAAAGAATTTTATAGAAGTAATAGCATACCATCAAAATCATAAGGGCTTTACTTGCATGTTACTATAAACTACAACAGTCAGGGAATGAAGGAGCCAACCATATATCAAAATGAATTCTAACAACCTCTTTTATATCACTTGAAAGGAAACCAATTCACTTCTTTCAGTACATTCCCAAAAGAGCCTCTCTAACGCACATTTCATGGCAGTTCCTGGATCTCCTGGCTATTCCCTGCCCTCTTCCTTCCTATGCAAAAGATTCCCAAGAGATAAGCAGTATCATTTCACTGTAAGATCAGTAGATGAAAAACAAACAACAAAAAAACCCACGTTGGACAACATCAACATTGCTTATCTCAGAAATAAAGCCTTTTCAATCTCCAGTTTAAGGCTTGTTAACACGAACCCAATGCATCTTACTGAAAGAAACATGCACACGTAACTCATCATCGACCAAGAGAATTAATGGTAAATGGTGTTTTCCTTCTTTATTTCCAGTCCACATAATCATAGCGTTAACTGGTGTTGCTAATGCTATGCAAGAACCACTGTTTTACAGCTAGTAAGCAGATTCTTTCAAGCACAGATTCTTATACAATACCTTTGTTTTCCTCTTTCTTTCTCCTGGACCAGAGAAAGACTTTGGAAGAAGAAAAAATAACACATTTGTTACACTTTGTTTTCCTCTTTTATAGAAAAAGGTATCTTCTTGTTCAGCTCTACCTACCTTCATTCAAAGATGAAAAGCTGATTTAATTTTGAGAAAGCAAGACATTTCAATTCCATTATGACAAACATGGCAAGAAAAGATAAAATTTATATTTTGAAGATCTTGAAAGACATGATCAGACCATCAGACCACAGAATTTTAAGTGTATACCATTTTTTTCCTTACAGATCCAGTATCCTATAACTATGTTTACTAATAAGAATCAATTGAATACCTGTACATTTATACACAGTCACTGTTTTGCTTTAAGTCATATTAATATAGACAATGTTGAGAATGATAACCTTGTACTCCATTCTCCACATTCTAAAGAAATGCAGGAGAATTATTTAGAATCTCAGTCAATTTACATTCAACTATTTCACTGATTAAATAATGTGTCACAAAATATCTTATGTATTATTAAAAAAATAAACACAAGGATACATCTTCACTTAGTTGCAAATAAGCATATCTTAGTTACACTCAATTTTCAATTCTTCTATAGAAAAATAAAAACATATATTAACAGAAAACAGGTTTTGAACATTTCTTTCAAATCAATGTCTCTGCTTTCAGATATCAGTTGTGATTAAAACAGACAATTTATATAATTTGAATTTTAACTGAAATATCTCACCAACAATGTGAAATATCATCTTTATCCAAGGCAAGTCCTTCCAGTCTGTTATGCACAGACTCTATTTGCACAGCAGAACTCTATCTGCTTGGATAGCTACGGCTCCCTTCGAGCCATGACTACACCTTGATTACGTACACTCCATTTTCTTTACCTTAATCAATGAGTCTTCCTGCTCGTATCTATGCAGGAGTCTGTGATGATGATGGTTACTCTTGCCCATTGATTTCACCATATCAGTTCTCCTGGCACCATGTTACCTTTGTATTTTCTAACTGTGTTAGCTTCACCTTTTTATCTTACCAGATAAATTTGATGGCTTTCAACGCTGGTTTCATCCTGCCTAAACTGTTGTTTTTATCTACTTGTGAGATACTGATACTCAGTTCCCATCTGACCAGCCCACTATACCAGCTTTTATCACTAACAAGCTGAATTTCAAAGCAGACACATTTAACTCCTTTTCCCTTGGTGTTCTCAAGCTTGGAAGACTCTCCCTGAAAACATTCACAAAGATTCACAATTACGCTCCATTATAATACCAAAACTGACAGTTTTTAGACTTGTTGGCATTGTACTTACTAACCCAATCTAGTCTCCTCTTGCTTTTCAGCATCTAACCACGGTGTCCTCTCTTTAACTATAAGCCCAATGGGACATTTTTGTGTTTTTTTCCTTTTTGTATTTATGTAAGACACTATACAATAAATTCCTTGTCTACGCATGAGTACAATAATAATACAAACAGTAGCTAATAATGGCAACACTGGAATACTCTTGCAGATGAAGAGAGATGGTATGATGTCTGTAAATGCTTCTGAGATAAAATTACATTGCAATCGTACCTCTCTAGCATGACTGCTTGAATATGGGCCCTTGTTTTTCGTGCTGCTTCTTTCTCATCAGGGTTCTGACAGCCAAATCAAGGAGTTGCCTGAATCATCTCAGTCCATCTATTTGTTCAAGCCCTCCCCTCCATACCTCAATACCAGCTGCAAGGTATTTTCATTGCTATTGCTCTTATTAATCTAGAAATCTGTTCATCACAAACTGGACATTTAACAAAAGGTCTCCAAATGACCATCAGACAAAAATATATTTTATACACTTCATCAAGACCTCTTCTGTAAAATCAATCTGTCATATTTTTAATAATAAGGGAAAGCAAATGTTAATGTCTTATTTAAGCATTTAGATCAATAATATGTGTATGCTTGGAACAAATTTTCCAAAGGCCAGATTTTCAAGACAGCTCACTTTGAGATTTTCTTGTTCCCAGAAATTGAGATTGAGGCCAGACTTTTAAGAAAGCTGTCTCTTTACAAAACCATCTAAATGATGATCAGGATTACAAAACACTCAGTGCACAGCAGCAGTTGTGGAAACTCTCAAAGATTTTCAGGGAGATTCCAGTATGCTGTATTCACTGGAAAATCAAATGATTTATTTTGGAAGCCAACTGCGTCACTGTTTGTAAACTGTGGACTAAATGGTGGTTTTGATGAATTACAAAAGTCCTTGACATAGCCTCAGAAAACATGCACAACTGACTTGCATTTTTTCTTTACTTTTGCAAATTTCTGAGTCCAAGCTTTTCTACTACAGAAATTTGTCATACAGTACCAATGTTTTTTGGTTTTACAGCTGGAACTGTGATATGAATCTAGCTCACGGAGAGCCAGTAGTCCTGCAATGAAAGCATGTAATCTTTATCAGTGTAAAAGCACCATTTTCCTCAAAGATTTAGTGAACACTATGTAAAATGGAAGGTGGAAATAAGGTATGATTCGTTGTCTACTGCAGGATAAATCCCTCCAAACTGAAATTAGAGTTTTGGAATTGAGAGCTGCCTTTCTAGTCAATGCAGAGAGACATGCTGTGATTAATCAAAATCCAGAAAACTGCCATTCAGAATCATAGGACACCAGACAACACAAGGCATCTTTTGTATCATTTTTTGGACTCACTGACTGCTGGTGCAGGTGGTCAACTCATACAAATCCTTCCAACACTCTTAGATTCAATCAGCTCTATTTTTTGTTCAGGCTATTGCTACTGAAGTTCTGTTCAAGAAAACACCTATTTTAATTGTTAGAAAGCTTCCTTTAATTTCCAGTCCAAATGTATTTCAAGCCTCTGTTTATTCCTTTCTACTTGTGCCAGCATTGTCCTTCAGTCATGGTCCCTCCTGGCTGTATACCAATTTGTTGCATTCATGAAATGCACTCAAGACTCAGGCTCTGTTTTGCTAGGCTGAACAAGAACAGCTGTCTTACAACCCTCTCTGCATTAACTCCAGTTTCGAGTTCATCCTTCCTGAAGACAGATGAACAGATTTGTGTATCTGCAGGCTTCCAGCTTTTGCTTACTGAATAATGTCAACAACACCGTGTGCAAAAGGCCTTATAACAAAGGAAGGGTATAAACCTGAAGGAGGGAGGAGAATGGGGTAGGCGTAACATCTGACCTAAAGTAACCACATTTAAATATTTCTTTTTGTTTCCAAGATAATAAAGAAAAAAAAAACCACAAAAAAACAAATAACAAAACACAAAACAAACACAGGCTGATTGCTCAACTGTTGCATAAAATAAAAGCTGTTAAATGAAGACAGAATATATAAAACATCTTCACTGTTAGCTGCATATTTTTACCTTTTCTTGGTCTATAAGATACTTGGAAAGTGAACAGGCATGTAAATCTCTACGTTCCTTTATACTATCTGCACAGATATTTTCAAACAATTCAATGATTAGTTTACTAAAACCATGTCTACAGTCTTATTCCTGGAGCCACACTAGGCTATTTCTTTTCCTATAAAATAAATTAAAAAACCCACCAACAAGCATCAGCTTTACAAGTTAGGAGCTTTCCTCTGCCACTCATATTATGTGAGCCCACACCCCTCACGACAGCCTACTGGCAGGAGCCTGCCTGGCTGACTTAGTGGATGGTTTCTGCCCAAACAAAGCTTTATCTGGAGTACCTTTCCTTTTAAGACAATTTGGATTCAGTCTCATCTACATAGTTCAGGTGACGAATAGAATATATACTATTCTTAGAATAACTAGTTATAGGCCAGCAAATAACTCAGCTAGACTGAGACCTACAAGTAGATTCTTTGGGAGTCAGGCAAAAAAAAAAAAATTAAGAGCAATAAAATTTTATGTATGGTGCACATAATAATGATCTACAGAGCTGAGGGGTGTAGGAAACCAGCTTATAACATGAAAGGAAAGTTTGTCTTGCCTCCCACAGTGAATAGTTGGCAGAATTGATCTACTGAGAGGCTCCACTATGAGGCCCTGGAAGATGAAGGTTACTACCTTGAATTCAATAGTTGATGGTTGATTTTTTTTTGTTTGTTTGTTTGTTTATTGTTTTTGTTTTTTTCCTCCACTTATGGGAAATAAAGCACAGGCCTCTGAGAAAAGAAATTTAGAAAATTTGAGTTTAAAGAACATTTCCTCATTTGCAAATTTATGTTGGTCAGCAACTATGCATGCTCATAAGACCAGGGCTTGTGACTCCAGCTTTCTTTTTCTGCTTATTCATGAGAAAAACAGAAGATTAAATTTAAAGGTAGATATAAAAGACAGTGACAAAATGTATAAGAAAGAACTTCTGAACTCAACATACTAGAACTTAATTGTTTGTTGGCTCTCAGATCAGTTACGCTGTGGGGGGAAAGCACTATACAGATGGATCCTATTAATTCATTTGGAAACAGGACTACAAATTGTTTCCTTCACTGAAATACATGAGAAAACCTAAGAGAACCTCGAGTCTGCTATAAATGGTATAGGAACATTTCAGAAGCTTATGTTCCATGTTACCCAGAACACCCACAAGAGAGCTCTGGCTTCCTGCAGTGCAGTTATTTATCACTCATGCCTGACCGATGGTAGGCAAAATGAAACTTCTTATTACTTTTTTCCAGGTAGTACCTCACTAATGGGTACTGAACCTTTCACTTCTTCAACTTAAACTAACAATGAAATTATCTACCAGAATCACATCAAGACTTAACTTGTCAAGTCAAAAATCAGTAAGAACAAAGTTTACAAACAACTCAGATACAAACCCAGGGATTCTCTGGTGTGTCTGAATGCCAGAGACATCCTGGAAAGGCATGAAGGAGAAAAGGATCTCTGACACAGCACCAGAAGATTTTACAAAGCACAGAAAGCACGCTGTGCTATCATGCTACAACCCTATGACTACAGTGGAAACAGCTACAACTTTGGTACCTATTCTACCCATGCTGTTTTTGCTCTTCTCCAATTTTCTTGTAGGGTAAGAAGAGGAAGAAGGAAGAAGATCCACAGATCCCCTATGCAAGGTTGATACCTCACTGGAACCTGGAGCACTGAGGGCCACAGAGGCTCCTTCAGACAAGTGCCACTGATCAGGAGCCCCAGCATGCCAGTACAGCCCAGCCTGCTGGCCAGACAGCCAGCACGTACTCTGGCACACTGCCTGCCCACGTGCTGCTCTGTATCCCTTCCAGCATGCTCACAGAGAATGGCTACAGTTGAGCTCTGTGTTTTCAGCAAAAGACACTAGTGACTTGTAGTCAAAACAAAACCAAGCTAAGGAAAAAAAGTATTTAGAACTCAACCCAGTACACATATAATGTGAATAAACAATCTAAGAAGATGATCCAGGGCTCTGCTTTCGCATCTGCAAGGCTTAATTCAATCACCTGTATCACCAGCTTCTTATGCTGGCATAAAGGAGAAATTTCCTCCTGAATACCCTGTTTGGATGAGTGACATATCACATCTAAAAAGAGTAATGGTCTCACTATGAAATTCCCAAAGGGATTTCTTCTCCAAATACAAAAGATGCCTGTGAGTAGAGGTTGCAAAATTTGCAGAGATGCCTGGCAGCACAGGGAGCAGCTTTCAGGCTGCTGCTTCACTCACTTTTGCTTAACTCATTTCTACATTATGTGGCTGAGCCTACCGTTTCCCTGTTGGTAATGCATTTCTGTGGCTCATGATAAAACACTTTTCCCATGACTTCTTTTAACTTTAGACATGTTCCCTGCCACATGATGCATTGCTGCCAACTCTTACCATTCAACCACTGTCCCTGCCACGCTAGGTCTTTTTAAACTTCCAGCATCAGCAGTCATCAGCATATTTATACAGGCAGCTCATTTTCAAGACCCATTTGAATTAGAAAGCAAGTAAGAGCTACCACCATATATATAACCAGATAACTTTCAGAGACTGAACAGCACTTTTTGGAACACTTTGATCTGGCAGCATGCCATGCTGCTAAATAGCAGGAATTATTCCTGTCTTCAGGTCGTATGAATATGGAAAGTGTGAAGAACTTCCTGTAAGATTTATACAAAAGAGTTTGTGACTCTAAAAAGCCTAACATCAACCTCTATAAAAACCAGCTTGAATCCATTGGTCATGACAGGCCAGCTAACATTCACTCCACCTATCTCTGTTCTTCTGGCGATGCTGTGGTCTAGAACAGCAGCACATTTTAGTGCCTAAGCAGAGGACACTACCAGGTAAACCCACAGTCCTGCCACAGCTCTGATCTTGATGCTGTGAGCATTACCTAACCATCACATCAGCAGCAAATTTCTCCCTCTGCCAGGGGGTGTAGGTGTGATGTAGATCTAAAGCACCTGCCATAAAAAAAGTACTGAGGACTATTCTGCCAGGTGAGAGGCATCTGTGAGGTGCAACTGCAGGCCTTATTCTTCAATAGACTTACTCACCTTCTTGCTTAATTTGCGATAAAGTGATAGTTATATATGCCTTAGCACTGAGCCTGCTCTTGTACAACAATCATTTCTAATTTCTTTAAGGTCAGCAGAATATATAGAGAGTGCAGAATGAAATAATGTGTTAGAAATAGATATTGAACCTTCCCCTTTTCATTACAGTTCTGCATTCTGCAGCATCAGCTAGACAGGATTTCAAAAGTTAGAACTGTGCATCTCTGAAAAAAAAAACGCACCTTAGGAAAACTTCCAAGACCTGACAGGTCCAGAAGGCTGTATTTAAGGATGCATAAAATAACAAGTGATCTGATCTAACCCCAAAGTTAACCTGAATAATTTTAAAGGAGTTTTCCACGGCTTTTGCAAATCTTTTTTCCTGACCAAATACACATCTGGTTCTAGTTGGCATAAAAAGATACACATATTTAAACGTCATGAAAAAAGGCTAATTATGTATTTTGGGCTTGTTGGGAGACAGGAAGTACTAGGAATCTCATAAGAAGGGCAGTTCTCCTTGGAAATCCATCCACTTTTTACACAGTCAAGTGATTTACATAGTTCAGAGAGGAATTCAAATTGTGTTAGCGGCACTGACCCTCTCAACCTCCAGAGGCTCATTCATCACTAGGTAGAGGTTACTAGGAAACATTGGAAAGACTGCTCTGTCTAACAGCCAGCCACAGAGTTCTTGGTCTTTTGTATCCTTGCTTTCCTGTAGAAAATCCAATAGATGAAGCAGTACTGAACACTCACTTTTTTTTTTTTCTTTTTTTTTTTTTTGACAGAGAAAAGCAATCCAGTATTTAAGAAGCCAAAGAAAGAAGTTAAATTGATTCCAAACCCTTGTGATTCCACTTTAGTTTTTAACTTCTCCTCATTCAGTCAAACTTTGTCACCAAAGTGAATCTCAATAAAGGTAACAAAATTAATATGGACCTTGAGATTTGGGGCACAGTGAATATTTAACAGGATTTAATGCATTTTAATTTAGAAAATCATACAGGCATAAAAGACCTGGGTTCAGTTTGTAGTAGTAATATATTCCCTTGAATATTTCTGAAGAGCTGGAAATTAAGAGCTAATGAAAACCAATGGGAAAGAGCTGCTGCAGTTATTTTCAAAACAGATTTCAAGTAGCTTAAGCACTTGAACATTTAAGCTATGAGCTGGTTCTGCAATAGTATTGCAAGGTGAGCCATAAGCACTTTGTGTCTTCTTTTACAAAAGGAAAACCTGAGACCAAAGCTTGCCCATATCTACAACAAAAGGTTCACGCTGAATTCAGAAACATATCTGCACATATTTTCATGCTCAGATCATGCTTCCTTTTTTTACCTTACTATATCCATAGTAAAATGCATGCCTACCAGTGATGAAATATTTCTGTTTTCCTATCTTCTTGGCAGGTTCTGCTGGCATCCTTGCTGCAGAATAGAACTTACAGCATGTACTGGTGCTAATGAGAGAAAATGTTAAAGTTTTAAGTAGGTGAAAAACAATTTGTGATAAATGTGTTAATTTACCTTTTTGATCTTCTTTTTTTCCTTCCAAAGCAGATGGTTTCTCTGATAAAGTGCCATTATCTCCACTGGCTTTTACTACATTTTCTTCCTGTATGGTTTCTTCACCAATAGCTACGGTGTGTCCATTTGAAGTTTCAAAATTTACTGTTACATCACTATCTGAAATAAAAATTAAAATGCCATTGTCCAGATTAACTGCTTGCTTAGCACTTATTGACAATACACATCAACTTACTGCTTTCAAGTTACCATGGAAGCAAAGCAGAAAGATTTACTGAAGCATATAATAGGCTCTGAAAAGTAGACTACCAGGTCTTCAAGTGGATATCTCTGCAGTAGTGGGCCTACTTTCCAGGTCCAGCTTCAAGGCTCCGTCCTCTGATGTGAACTCTGTACACATTAGCATCCCATACTCTTCCTTCCCACATCTTGGCTTATATAGCGAGACAATCATGTGGAACTCCATGTATCTATAGTGTATTTCCAAATGTCCCAGACCTGGACCTACGTAGAGTTGCAGAACAACTGTGTTCCATCCTAGAGGTGGATCAGCCAGGAATCAGGCAGGAATTTTCGTAACATATGCGATCAATTCCCAAATGTGAATGTACTATTAATGATAATGAGTCATTAACCAACCTTAACAATCAAGGTGAAGTCTCTTTGTAACATACTACATACATTTTCAAGTCCAATTCTTTCCCAGCTCTGATGACTATTACCGACTTACCTGAACTACCTCAGCTATGTTTTCTTTTTCCTCCTGAAAAAAAAAAAAAGTCTTCTTCCTTATTTGTGTCTGTATTTCTAAAAATGCTGTGTACTCTTGCTGGCTCACAGCTTTTTCTATTGACTGGTATCTGTTCTCTATTCTAAGCACTTTAAAATCGTTGCCAATCTTCTTCTCTGGTTATATCAAAAATTTTTTGTCTATCAGTTGCTCACACCACACCTGCAGTTCTCAGAGATGATTGCCCTTCTCCTACAGGATGCTCTTGCCATCCAAAATTTATGCAGTTTTACCTGTAATGTCTTCTGTTTCCTCCTACCGCTTCTTCATTAATTGTGGTAATTCCACTCTCTTCTCCTTGTTGGGTGCTGTGAGATCTGGATGTTTGGCAGTTCCCTCATTTCAATACAATTATGCAGCCTCTCTCTTACTCCCTTAGGCTGCTTTGTGGATTAAACTGATGGTTTCACTCTCACCCACACAACTAACTTTCACTTGATGTGTAAAACCTAAGTTCTGCCGTCTCACTCAGTATAGCTGATATTTGTACAACGTTTTCTTATTGACAGCAACATTCAACTTCCTCAGCTTCTTTCTTCCAGATGCTCATAAATCCACTTCCCTTTCCTCCTTCACATGGAATATTACCACCTTACTTACGTTCTGCTAACATTTCATCTACGCCCTTGCCACTTCCCACCTCGTCCTTCACCATCCCTTGTGAAACACTGCCAGTTCTTCGCATTTCTTACCTCTCACATTTCAATACTCCATGACATTCCTTCATCTAGCTTTTAGCTCTGTAGACATTCCTTCTAACTAGCTTCACACCACCCAACCACCATCTTCCCTGTATCTGTTTTCAGCCCTGTATTGTTTATTCTTCCAAACTGCTCCTTAAATATTAACATTTTCATCAGACGAGAAACACAGAGTGATGAATGCAGAACAGACTGGATTGATGGTCTTCGTAAGAGGGTAGAAAGGGGAAAAAAATATTCACCATTCCATCCTTTTACTCCTTTAAGAGTGGAAGAGCAGGTCAAGGACACAAATGACCAAAGCAAATATGTTTTCAGCACCAATAATACTCCTTATGTTCAAAGTGTTTTTGAGCTACCTGAAATGACACCTTTCATTAACTGACACCATAGTTTAAATTCAATTTGCAACCATCAATCAACAAAGTAACACAGCTGCACAAAAAAATACAAAGCAAAAAAATGTACAAAATCACATACAGATAGTGACAGAAACAAGTTATGAAGCCAGCTATGCCGGATGTCACATTTTAGTAATTGGACAACACTGTAAAGACAAATGATGTTATATGTTAACAAACAAGCCCTCAAGTTCTAAATATCAAGGTGTCCAATTCTTCAGCTCAGGTTGAGCAGTACAGTTTCTAGAACAGAGCTGTTTTTGGGAATTATGGAGTTCTAAGACTTCTTGATAAAGCGATAAATGGTTTAATTTTGAGCTACAAAAATTATTTTAATTACCTGATTTTTATCCCATCTAGGTTTATAGATACTTAATAATATTCAAAAGACTACTACTAGAGATATTTCAGAAACATAACCAGAGGTGGGGCAGAGGTATTAACATGGTTTGCCCATACTTTAAAAGGCAAAAATTTTGGGTTATTAAATCTATGTTGTTTATAAACAATGTGTGTTTTTCCCCACAGACTTTTATATTTGTGTCATTTGTGAATGTGGCCTGTGTGATAGCGGTGAGATCTGTATGATCTCAGCACTGGGATTTTTTGATACTGAAATGGCAGCCATCCATGTTTACATGAAGCATAAAAATATTTGAAGATATGTCCAGAAGTGAGGTGATGTTTCTTGTCAGAAGCAGCTACAAAATGCGTATCTTTTGACTCCAACTTTGTTTCGTTCAGCTGTCTCAAATTAGTCCTCTCATTCCTTTCCTTATAACTAGTTATTCTACTCAGAAACAACACAATAGGGATTTTCCCATCCATCTTTAGCGCTTAGCAGCTATATTCTAGGTAATGTGTTATCACCTTGCTCAGGCATTTCCTTCAGCACTCCCCTTCTTATCAGCTCCTCTCTGCTTTGTCTTGTCGAAATCTTCCTTTCCAACACTAAAGAAAAAGCACAGTTAAGAACAGATTTATTCTCATACTGACAATGCTTGTGAAACACGTAGAAAAGGATTAAGAGCTCCTGTTAAGTCTTCTTTCCTTCAGCTCTACAGGAGTAGTGGTCTGGGTTTTCAGTGGCACTCTCCCACAACTTCAGCCACAAAAGGTGGGATTCACCTGATCCAATGTCTTCAGCTGAGCTCAACAAGGCTTCCGTCACGGTTAATGGGAAAATATACTTCCTGAGTGAAACTGAACTCATTTAAGCATTGAGATTCAATAATTAGAAGCACCTTTTTATCACTGATTGGAGTGATTATGTCAGCTCAAAATACCTTCAACTGTTTTGAGAGACAAATCCTGCTCAAAGCAAGCAATATTTTTGGTCAACTCATCAAACTGCTCACAGAATAAAGTTTGCACACCTACTTTAAATATATATATATATATATATATTTTTTTTTTAAGTAAATCTTAAAATAATTTAGAAAGTTCTCTTTTAAAAGAGAAAAACACCCTCATCCAGGCTGGTTGGCTGTCATGGAAAAAACTGAAGCATCCTTTTTTTAGGTTAAAAAAAATGCATAGAATACACACAAAAAAGACCATGACATCAAACATTTTAATTATTATGTTTATTTCCCATGGGAAAAATGTAAAAGTTTTATAGGGAAAAGTATTTACAGATGGCAAAATAAAGTAACTACCCACTCCACCCTAGCCCTACACCAACGCAGTTTTGGACAGTGATCTGGGAAGCCACTGTAATGATTTATGGAACTCTGGTGCATGGTTCAGAAAATGTTAACATCACTGTTGTAAAACCCTCTCTTCACTGCATTGTTAGCAGAAGTTAATCACCTATCCCAATTCTGTTTACATATGAGCATCAAAACCCAAGTGATGTTTGGAGCTCAAGCTGAGGTCATGCAGAGAAGCTTCAGCAGTGCTGGACTTCATCCTATTAATGATGTGGGATATAGTGATTTATCTCATCAACTAATTCAAACACTCTGGTAATCCAATTACTGTCTAGTGCAAGTCTAATTGCTGTATGCAGATTAAATACTGCAAGAAGTATTTTCAATCTCACTTGAGCTGGACTGGTTTGAGTGAAGTCACATGGTGAAGTGAGTGCTACAGTGAAGACAGAAAAAGTCCTCACGTGTTTCAGGAATTTACCCTATGTGGTAGCAGCTGACAAACATCCTTCCCAGCAGCAGGTAGCTCTGGCTGCTGACTCACAACCAGGCTGGCTGCCCTGGGACACCTGAAAGAATCGCTGCTCTCAGCTTTCCACACTCCCCCCACCCCCACTAAATTACTGCTTGTGCAAAAGCCAGGGCATAAGGGCATAGCTGGGAATAGGGGTGAGCATGGCTGCCTGAATGCAGATCAGTTGAGACTGTCTTCCTAAATTCCATTCTTAATTCTTAAAATTTCTTTTAGATTTTCCCCATTACTTTTTAAAGTATATACCTTCCAACTGCATGCCATGCAAGTTATTTACACAGAAAGCAAAGCACAGGAATGTGCCATATTCTAGCAAGTTTTTCTTCATGTAGGTGAACACTTACTCCCTCAGAGACCTCTGGAGAAGAGAACATGGACAGTGAGGCCAGAGGACTACACAGGCAGGCACTGGCCAAGGGCTGTAATCTTCCCAGAAAGTAAGTATGTAGATTAGCAGAGTGAAATCTCCTTTGATACGGAACCTGCAGATGAACTCTTTGTGCACATAGTTTATACCTGTTTTAGAATCACAGAATCATTAATGTTGGAAAAGACAACTAAGATTATCTAACCCAACTGCCAACCCATAACCACTCATGCCCAGTAACCGTGTCCCTCAGTGCCACATCCATCCTTTTGATGCTGACAATATAAATACTCCTGTTATTTCAGTTTTGGAAGTATAATTTAATTCCTACCTTTTTTTTCCCCTCTGACCTGTTGTGCCTGTTTTACCAGGGACTGTGATATCAGATGCTCTCCCATATATTTATTTGTGAAATTTAATTTAATACTACTTGAAAATATACCATTTCCATCAAATTCAGTAACACTGAATCAGATCAGCTACCTATGTCTCTGTCAAGTTTTCAGGATTTTCAGTATTTTTTCAGTTCTAGAACACTGTATCACACTTAATGAAGAGTCACGGAAAACACCATTTGGCATTAAAAGACACTGAGAACTTACACTTCTGCTTGAAAACCTCAAAGAACTGTATTGATATTACATAATTCTGTTATGCCCTTTAGATTTTCTCCATTTTACAGATTAGAATATTTATGAATGGATAAGAAGCTTAAGCCCAAATCCTTAATCATCAAAAATGCTAGCTATAAGTGTTGTTTTTATTTAAACTGATTAAACTTGGTTAATTCAGCTTGAAATCATCATTTATTTAAAATACTATTTGACTCACAGAAAGAATGTTCAAAAGTATGCTACCGTTCACCGCATCTCAATTTTAATTCCTACAAAAAGGCAGAATTCTAATTTAAATAAAAGTGATCAAAAATATGTACCCTTGCATATGAGGAATGAGTATACTGTTTATTCATGAGCCTGCACTGGGTGCTATTTAGCCAGGGTGGACTCATCGCTTTAATTTATTGCTTATTAAAGACTTTTCACTAGGCAATACATTCCACATATACATAGCCAACTGTCTTGATCAACAACAGCCCAATTGCACTGAGCTTAAGGGTCTCAAACATTCAGCTGAGCAAATCACATTAGACTACTGCTATGTTTCGGTAAACGCTCTTAAAATAATGTTCTTTTTACAAAGTCAAGCATTCAGAAGTTAATAAATGTTTGAATGTGGGTTGAACAAGCGTACAGATGGTACAGCTTTTATCAGCTTGTTACGTGTTTTACCTTTGCAACCCTTGGCTCACTTAGAATACAAACTGCACTGGTGCCTTCACTAACGTCAGTTGTAACTAACAGAAAGCATGGCAATTTATCACACTGTATATAACCTTGAACTGCAGCCCTCAGTAAATCTTACTTGTCCAAGGGATCCCACAAATGTGTATTTTTAGCCCAACATAAAAAATAGCAAAACCAATCAAAATAACAATCTACCTCAAAAGAAGTTCCCATCCCTCCCTACCTGCCACCTCAAAAAGAGAAGACTTACCGACATTCAGCAACTACAAACCTCAAGCAGGCTGAAGAACCCATTATTTTATTTAAAGAGTAACATGAGATTCTGGATATTCTCCAGTCTTTAGTTTTGCTCATCCAAGAAAAGCTCAAGAGAATTTCAGATTTTAATTTTAATCTGACCCAGTAAAAGCTAAAATTGCCTCCTGCTCCCTGTCTGCACATACTCACACAGTGCAGCTTTGAAGTAGTGTCTACTTCATGCCAAGACTGAGTAAAACACTGAGTTGGGCGGGGGGGGAAACCCTTCATATTATGCCATCTTCTGTTGGTTTTTACTTAAAAAAAAAAAAAAAAAAAAAATCTTCGGGCAGAAATTATACAATTAGTGCCCAGAGAACAGCTTTTCTGAGATACACCATAGGAAGTATGTTGGTAAAGGGAAAAAATCCAGCCATCATTCCCACATCGGCTCAAATACTTCCACATCTAGTTGTCCACATTTTTTTTTTTTTTTTTTTTTTTTTTTGTTTGTGGTACTTGCTGTTTATGAATATCTCCCAGTTGCTAGCATAATACAGTCACATGAGATTCTGTCAACACACTGCATATTACAGCCCTGTCAAATCTGTAAGAAGAACCAACTTCAAAAAGCTGACTGAAATCCCAGTTACAGCAATTGAAGTTCTTTCCAATACCCCATACCCTGTCTCAGGAGAAACTTTCTTCAGCTGCACACACACTTACCAAGCTGTGGCCTTGTTAAGAGAATAACCAATAGGTCCAATGATTGTCATCTCCCATGGTCTCATACCAGGAGATTGGACACCTGCATATGACACAGACACACATGCATCCTGTTCTGTAACGTAAATACATCTCTGACTGAGCTGTCTGAGGAAGAGGATTTCCTGTAGGAAATTTATTTTGTGCGGATGTTTTCCCCTTTCTCATATCAGATAAGCAAGTTTCTTCTGCTGTATCAATTAGCAAGCAACAAGGGGCAACATGACAAGGAAACGTATCTTTTCAATCCCTGTTGGCCTTGGGTCTGTTTCCTCAAGGAGTACAGGGGTAACTTCTTTTTTATTTTTCAGTTTTATTTTTATAACTTTTTTTTTCCTGAAACAGCCATCTGAGGCAAGAGGAACAGTCTAATCTGGTTTTCATTTCTGACTACAGCCTCACAGGAAGCACATACACAATTGCAAGCAGTTCCATATCTTTCTTACATAGAGCTTAAAAACAAATGACTATGTCCCTACAGCTCTGGGGTTTCCTAACAGCAAAATAACACTTAGGCATGTTAAGACATGCTTACATTTCAAGCCAACCTGATTTGCACTGAATATACATAGTTTGTTCATGGTATAGCTGGGGCTGTCATCCTGTCTCTTTCTAGGACTTCTGAGGGCACAGTACCTTACTGCTGCAAAAGCACAATGGTGTTTTTATGAAATTATGTGGGGATGCAATCTGTGTTACTGGTCAAGACGAAGGAGGAATTGCAGGAGGATTCTCAAAGTCCGCACAAGTGACTTAGCCTGGTGTGCTCCTGCCAGCACTACTGGTACTATTAGTTGACAATCAGCATGGATTAAAGTTATATCTAGCCTCAAATAGCCTGCTAGCATAGGACCAGTACAGCCACATTTGGAAGAAAAAGGTCTGGACTGTTGACAGAAGAGTGAATGACAATAGCACAACTATGAACCAGATGTTCACTGTGTTGATAATAGTAAATATTTAGACACTTCTTCCCTTCTCAGCATAAAAACTCTGGGAACCGTAGTTGTGCCACCTTCATCTAGCTAAAGGTTACACCTTAGCAGTGTGCCCTGGTGGCCAAGAAGGCCAATGATATCCTTGGGTGCATTAAAAAGACCATGGCCAGCAGGTCAAGGGAGGTGATCCTCCCCCTTCTACTCTGCCCTGGTGAGGCTTCACCTGGAGTACTGTGTCCAGTTCTGGGCTCCGAGTTACAAAAAATACAGTGTTCTCCTTGAAAGAGTCCAGCAGAGGGTTACAAAGATAATAAAAGACGCGGGATGCCTCTCTGATGAGGAAAGGCTGAGAGACCTGGGTCTGTTCAGCCTTGAAAAAAGGAAGACTCAGAGGGGATCTGATCCACTAAAGCCTATAAATATCTAAGGAGTGGGAGGCAAAGAAACAAGGCTGGACTCTTCTCTGTTGTGTGTGGAGATAGGATGAAGGGAAATGGCCACAAACTGAAGCATAGGAAGTTCCACAGAAATGTGTGTGGGAACTTCTTCACAGTGCAGTGACGGAGCACTGGCACAGCTGCACAGAGAGGTGGTGGAGTCTCCTTCTCTGGAGACGTTCAAGACCCACCTGGACGCCTACCTGTGCAACCTGGGCTTTGGGGAGTTGGACTCCATGATCTCTAGAGGTTCCTTCCAACCCCTACAATTCTATGATTCTTAAGAGAGTCACAAGGGATAAATTCCTGTATAACATGTAGGAGAAAAACAATAGGGGAACCTTTAATTTACTTTGAAAACTTACAATTTAATTTAATCAAGATTTACTTTCTCTTCATCTCCCCATCTTAGAGAACTGTTACTGCTATTTCTCAGCTGAAAAATATCTTCAGATATTACATAAGCCCAGCATTTCACTTTAAGGGAGAAAAGAAATAATACTGTGATGGTTTGCAGAATGCATGTAATCTGGGATTTATGCGTGCAAGCCAATGTACTGAAAGTACAAAAGAATACGAAAGTTTTCAAAATCTGAAATTAATTCCCTATATCACTATATTTGTACAATCCCATCCAAATAAATGAAATGTTATAGTGTAGTGGGATGGATAATTAAAGCCCTATTAAAAATAGAACATATGGTCTCCTTAGAGAGAAAAAAGAAAATCATCTACTGAATAATGAAAAAATATCAGAAGTTTCCAAACCTGAATAAAAAATTCTTAGTTTTGTTCACCAAGACGTGCATTGAATTTTGTATATTTATACTCCGCAAACTATACAGGCACTGAAAAATAGTTTTTATGACTTAGATTATTGGAATGTTTTTGTTAGCTTTGTTTTACAGCATTATATGTTACTAAATACAATAGCAACCTTTACTGTGCAAAAAAAAAAAAAAAAAAAAAAAAAGCATATTACACAGTTACCTAGCAACAAACTGAAGTGTTTTTGGGGGGATAATTTAAGTCTATGCAGAAGATTATACTTAAGACAAGATACACAAGGCATTTAGTTAATCAGCTGGGCTAGTTGATTTTTTGGGGAATAAGAACTATTAAATATAAAGTTCTGTGACTGGACATAGAGCAGGGACTTTGATTAGTTAACCATTACCTCCCTCTGCATTAATTTTTCCCATGATCCGTAACATTTATAGACATACTTCATTTGTGCAGATAATTAACTTCCACTTTTCAATACAAATTACATACAGTCACATATTCAGCGGACCAAAAGAGATCCCAGTTACATGATCTATGCACTATATTAATCTGTCACCATCATCTCTATTATTATTCTGTTGATTCGTAGTGCAAATTCTACTCTTACGGACTTCCATTTGCAATCTGGTGCTCTCCGTTTTGAAGAAGAGGTTTATCACAAAACAAAGCTCTGACACTGGAAAAAAGACAAGGAAATCTACGTTCATTTTTTTTAAATTCCATACCTGAAAGGGAGCGATGTAAAAAACGTAGTTGAAATTACAAAAAAAATCAGCTTTTCTAAATGTTACACAATTCCAACAGAGGCCCTGTACTTCTTTGATTCTGTGTGCTTTACTGACACTCATCACAAAGCTAGACCACATGTTCAAGTGGTAACCTTTGCAGAAAAGTAAAAGCTACTTCTTGTTATGTTTCACTGTATTAGCTTTCTGCTGGATCAGGTTCGTGATCCAGCTCATCACAGAACAGGTGCTAGTACCCAGGAAGTAGTGGAACTAAACAGACACAGCTGAGATAATTGAGAAGACATAATTATCACTGGAAGATTCGCTCTAAGGTCACTGAGATAGACACTGCTCTTTATTAAGAGTTCTTTGATGCAATTTATAGGGGTTCCTGGGTTTAAAATGTAAAGCAATGTACTCCCAAATGTTCTGAATGTGGGGAGATTGGTTTTATAGCCTACAGGTACGGAAGACAGTTAACAGAGAACTTAGGCTGTGATAATGAATCTGAAAAGCCATGGGCTCTGACTGGGCTGAAATTGACAAAAGCACAGCATCAGATGTCTGAATCCCAAAACAGAAGTTTGGGATTTTTTGGAGAAAGCTTGGCCAGAGCTGTGACACAGAGACACATACGCAGGGTGGATTAAGTTTCCTAACACCATGAGTGACTACAGCCACTTGAGATGCTCCAAGGTTTTGAAGATATCTGCATGGGGATGGCAAACATGCAAAACCCTCTGGGAGAGCAGCCAGGACAGCCAGAGCATCTCAGGTGGCACCAAACACCTGTGTTTAGGCAACTGAATCCCAGCCTTCGATCTTGCCCATTTTCAGAAGGAACATTATTCAGTTGCAGCATTTTATTTCACACTTGTTCTTCAAGCCTATCTGGCTGTGGAGTTAAGGGGCCAAGCAACCCATACAAAGGCATTGGTTACAGAGCTGATCTTCATTTTCCCTCTGAGCACTATCACATCTGATTCTCCTCTCTGGACAGAACAAACTCTGTTCCCATGAAGACAAAGTTTGTTTCATAATCCAAATCACTGGCTACTAGGGAACACAGTTACACTCCCAACATACCTGAAGATACATAACATTCAGCCTCATGTTTCTTAGTTAAAAAAAAAAACACCAAAAAAACCCCCACCATCATATGTAACGAATATTAAGTTAATAAACTGCACACTTTGCTAACAGGTTCAGGACAGAAGCTGAAAAAGGATTTTCCTCACCAAAGATCAAACAGTTTTTGTGTGTATCAAATACTGTGCCTAAATAATCCCTGACATGTCTCAACATCTTTTCTGCTATTACCCTGCAAAGTTGTTGCAGCGTTTCCTGCTATATGCCACCAAAAGGCCACATGCATACCTGCTGATGTTTCTCTGAATTTGTCACTGGTCTTCTTCTTCCTCCATTTCCAAGGTTTAAAAATTTTGCCAATAGTAGAAAGTTTGCCCTTTCTCTTGAAGGGAGGAGTTTGAGATCCTGGGGCTGGTCCATCCGAATTAGCGACTGAAGCTTTATCCAAGCCATCAACTGCATAAATAAACAAGAAAAGAAAAGGTCACTGAAGGACAGAAACCAAAATGTTAGCTAACAGCTCAACTGCTTCACTACCAGATTGCAGAAGGCTGTGTGGTGCTCCCCATTTTTCTGTTCTAGAAGGCATAAAATGGGCATTTCATAGCACCCAGCACCACAAGCCAGTCCTCACCCTTTGCTCAGCAACCCCACTACAGCCAGAACAGCTGCTCACAGCACCTCTGCTGTGTGTGCTTCTGTGGTTTCTCCTCTCTACTGAAGAATTCCTTTCAACACATTTACGCAATGTTTTTTTCCCTATCTGAAAATAGCTGAATAACTAGCTATCATCACGCAGAAGACAAAACCCATACAATATGAACACATACCCTGCTTCCCGAGTAAAAAAAAAAAACAAAACAATAAAATCCCTTTTTAAAAGAGCTCGACTGATAGCTGTTCTGGCTGTGGAACAGAATAGTTTGGTCTGATATTCCCGGTAATCAGTCATTCACAGAGGAGTTTGCCACTAGCCAAGTTTCACACTAACCATACATATTTAACAATAATGTCTTGGGCTGTAGACAAAAGTTAAAGATGGATTACTTTTCTGCAAAACAATACGGAGTGATTTTAAGGTCAGTATTTATCAACAATGGCTGTAACACTGAGTTTTTGTGAACAAAATCAGCAGTTATTCCACAACAGATAGTTAAGTGTAACATCAAGTTAAAATAAATTTTCTGGAAATTTCCCTGAGAAGCCCACTATTATATATTTCTATACAAGAAATGTGGTTTCTTAGAGCCTTGCACTCCTGAACCTGCAAATACTTCAAATGTGCTTAACTTTATTCACGTGAGAAGCTTCACTGAAATAGCTGCGATTACTTACGTACATCAAATTAATCACAAGCTTAAATGTTTGCAGCATAAGGGCTCTGTAATTGCTTTCATTCATCTAAACATTCCAATTATAACCAATTCGGAACAGAGCTGATGCCACTGTCAACAGAAATAATGATAATCGTAGATCATTAAATCAGAAAGTGCTATTCAAAGAAGGAAATATCACTATTCCCATTTTACAGATGGAAAATGTGAGGCACAGAACAGTTAAGTGTTTAATTTCATGTTTGTCAAATGGCTTCCTGAATCCTAGTCCTCTGTCCTAGCTGTTAAAAAGATGCATATTCATATATATATCATCACAGTGCAATCTTACTACTCTGTGTCTCAGAATAATGGCATTTAATGAATCCTATATTTGTCCCAGACTTTAGATTGATCTAGGATGCTATAGAAAAAAATCTTTACTGTGAGGAAGCTGACATAATGCAATCAGAATCCAAGAAACTTTATTCCTTAATGCTTTGAAATGAAGTACTGGGACAAAAAGATCCATTGTATAACTTCACTGAAATCTACAGAGTTAAAACTGGAGATAAATTTGTGTGAAAATGATAACATTCAAATCAATAAATCAGAGTTGTGCTGAAGAATACAACAAATCCTATACTGTTAGAGATGGAACAGATAGCTTAAGAAAACTTTGCCAGCAGAAAATACCATTATTCAGATGGATGAGGATTGAAATATTCTTTTTCGAGTGTTTTCCTTGGGTACCTTCAGGTCTATAACAAAGAGTTAAAATGGAAATATGGTGTTGAAATGTGTAAAGCCAAGTTTTGGTAAGGAGTAGGCTAAGTCTATCCCTTCCTTACTTGCACATCCTGGAAAATAGTCCTTTGGAAGGTTTAGGATGAGATTCACATACAATGGATGAGTCCCTAACATACGGGCCTGAGAAGCTGGCAAGAGATGGGGATCAGAAGGCCACCAACACCATTCTGCAAGCAACTGCAGGAAGAGAGAGGCGTGGGGCAGCAGCAGGACCTCTGCAGGGCTGCCCTGCCTAGAACTAGGGACTGCACTTCTCTCTAGGTGGGCAGTCAATGTCTGTGGAAAGGAGAAGTACAATTACTTGAAAGGTAGTTACAAAGGTAAGATAGCTGAACTGTTCTTGTCAATTCCAGATGGCACAAGAAGCGGTGAGGGCCACAGGCAGGGACTCCAGAGAGTCAGGTTACACATAAGGAAGACTCTCCCAGGAGGAGGGCACAGCAGACTCTGACCTTGGAAGTTTCCAGGGCTTGGCCAGGTCTGACCTCATCTGCTGTCAGCAACCATCCTGCTTGGAGTTAGAGACTGGACTATAACACCTCCCAGTTAATGTTTCTGCAGTGCTGGGGCATGTGGACAGGCATGGTTACTTGCGAAATCTGTGTAAGGAAATCTAAAGAAATAGAAGAGAGATGCTGAAGAAAATAGATGAGTATCTGGTGGCTGAAAAGTTTTGTCCTGGGACAGGAGCCAAGAATTATCTCACTGGCACAGGCAGCTCATGAGTTCATTAGTGAAAGTCTACCCGCTCCTTGGTGGCAGCAGGACAAAGCCCATGTTCTTGTCTTCACTGGCTTACTGATGTGAAGAGCCTGCACCCTGGTAATAGCACAGTCTCTATAAACACTGGAACACAGATCTTTTCAAACCCTCCTGGGTCATGGAGCCCAGCCTACTGCAAGCAACCACTTCCACAAAAGCCTTGTTTACATTTTTTCTCCTGTGCCAGCCAGAGGGAATGGAGGATTACAGCTCCAACAGTTCCCCACTGAGAAACATGCTTTTGGATCACTCACTGCTCTGTCCTCTGCTGAAAATATATAACTCTGAAATAGTGATATCTATCCCAGCTAAAGAAATCCATATGCTTCAAATTAGGCAATATATGAAAAAAGGAATCAATTTAGTGGTAAGTGATTCTGTTTAAGATTGCAACTCTTGAGAACAGGATTCTACATTAACTCCTTCTGACAATAAAACACGAGTTTATTTATCAAATGAGTTCCATGAGGGCTCACAATTAGGAGTTTTCTTATCCCTCAACTCTGTACCACTTCCTTCATTTGAAAAACAAACAAACAAACAAATATGTATCTGAAAAGAATGAACAGGCATGGCCAAACATCACTGGTTGGTTTTAAAATAATCTAAGATGAAGTAAAACTTCTAGGAAAAGAAAGGATGCACTTAAATACAAAAGCAATCATAAGGTAGTACCTTTTAGTACTTAGTAAGTTGCCCTGGAAAAACAAAAAACACAACAATTTCAGCAATGATGATCTTTTCAAACATCTCAACTCCTCATCTTTGAAGAACTCAGGAGAGTGGTATTTAATATTTACTTTGTTTGCTTTATAGGTCACGTGTTAAAAATAAAGGAGTGTATTTTTTACTTCAGAGAGCATATATATCTTCTATTAACCATTATAAGTCTTACACACTTTCACTGAGATGAAAGGAAAACTCCTTCCAAGATTAGAAGAACATGGTCACTTGCGTTATTCTTTTATTTGTACAGTGTCTTGAAGCTCACCTTTCTTCCCACCATCTTCAAAAAGTCAATGAGTCATTCCACTGCCATCAATAAACATCACTATTAAGTCTGACAATAGGACCTTTGACTGTACTAGCTCCATAGTCTATCTATTATATTTCGGTCCTTTGTCCTAGATGCAGATTTTACATCTGAAGGATAAGTGTCTGCTTGTACTGACTGTTGGAGGAAATCAAAGAAAGTTCATTTAAAACTCCCCTTGAACAAAATTTGTTTCTAAAAAAGAAATAACTTTACTGTTGGTCAAACACGTGTTAGAGGCTGCATACTATTTCCCTGGACTTCCTTTATGGAAACTAATGATAGTGCTGCAATGCTACGCCTGCTCTGGTTTTGAGGAACAAAGAGGACTGGCATGGAGAATTATAAATATGTTCTTCTGAACTGAGAGTTCAAGTAAAAGACTAACAAAATGGAGATTGAGAAACACCGTGAAATAAAAGAAGGGTTATTGCTAGAACTTTACATATTAATATTCTAGCTTTAGGTTAATCCTGTGTGGAAGCTCCCTGAACATCCACTGTAAACAACAGTGTGGTTTGACTGTTCTTGCTTCCATCAATTTTTTGCTTCTGAAGGAAACTTCCAAACTGCTCTGTATTGCAGAGCTTTGGTTTCTATTTTAAAGCTGCTCTGGAGAGCATGAACTAGATTTGTCAAGCACGCAACTGAACAGGAGAGTGTATCATGCTCTAGATGCTGAGGAACACTCAGTCTGGAGTACCACGATACAAACAGTTTGAACCAAAACGGCTTCAGCTGTTTTACTCCATGTGTTCATTCCCATCATGCTGCACTGCTTGCTAATGTAGACACAGTCTGAATAAACAGAGACAAATCACTGGTACCAGTAGTGCCTCAGTCAATTTGAAAGGTCCAAAGTATCTAGTCCTGCACTGCTTGACAGATCTGTGTCTGTCCTTACTTATTAGCTAGAGGGTAGCATTTAAATCAATATACTTAGGGATCTGTCAGTACAGGAAACAAAAGACACAAGTGAAATGAGTTGTAAGGAATATCACACTCTCAACATATTAACCATTCCCACTGATGCCATCCCAAGCATTTTATCATGACCTCCAAGAGGAGATCTTGTTGTAAAAGACTAACTACAATGCTAACCAAAACACTCCAAAGCCAAATCATGCTGGCAAAGGCTGTGAGCTCAATGAAGGAAACAAAAAGCCCTTCCCCGAGCTTCTAGGCAGTCAGCAAAGGTTAGATCAGTTTACAGATGACACTGACTTTCCCATAAACCACCAAAGATGGAAATACCTTAACATGTTTGATTCTAGGAAGGCTACTTGCAAGAAGCAACTCTGAACTCCGTAGCTGCACTTCTATGCTCTCAACGATCTCAAGAGATGTTGTGCGGCTGCAGCAGCAGTGTGAATTCCTTTGTTTTGTATGGCATGGTATATTTCAGCACTGAAATGTTTGTGTCAGCACTGAAACATGCAAATACCTTCTTCAGGTAAGAACTTGCTTCACAAAATGCAGCAAAAACTATCCATCCAATTGCTTCAAGGAAGTCTGATAAAAATGCCCTTGAAATAAATAGCTGTGACTCTAAGGTTTCCAGGCATTTTGCTCTAGAATGCAGTGAGACTATTCCTTTTTAAAGCTTCGGCTTAAAGATAATACAAGAACAGAAAAAGATGGCTTTATTTATTCAGTACGTTGTTCTGTACTTTAATTGATGGCAGTCAAACTAGCAAGTCAGTAGAAGCTAACTTCAAGACTGAATACTAGAAGTAATGCTGATTATATTAAAAAAAACCCACCACCATGATGTACTTACATTATTCTTCCAGTAGAACCATATTTTAATAGGTAAAGGATCAAAATAACTGGATGATACTAGTAATTTCCTCCAGTGAAGATTTTAAAAAAGATAAAACTTGGATAGTTAGCTATCTAGCTACGGAAGGATTACACTCAAAAAATCTTATTTAGAAGAATCAATTCCTGAACCAGAATTCTTTCCCATATTAGTCCATATTCACAGTCACAAGGAGAAGGAACTTATTAGGTAGACTTTGCTGTAAACAAGTATGAAATACCTTAAAAAATTACTGTAAAATTGCTGGAATCAATGCCACTGAGCTAAGTTTAATTAGTTTATTCTTGTCACAAAGACTCTTGAGATCCTGGAGTAAAAGAGCAATTAAGGCTACATCCAACAAAAGAGAAGGCAGAATTTAGGTGCATTTGTCAAGAGTTGTGCTACTGGGAGCCTGAGGGACTCTATCAGAAGTTCCCTGACTCTGAAAGCGCAGGTGCTGTAATTCATGACATCAAAACTATCTGAAACTTCTGCTTCTCTGCACATAAAATAGAAACCCAGGCAAGTCTCACAACAGAGTAGTTTTGGTGATGAAATCAGCCTAGTAAGTTTCTTCTCTGCATTTCCATCTGCTCATTCTTGACCCTATAAAATTATGCCATTTCTTCAGTTGTAAAAAAACAACTGTTCATCAGGCTGCATTACAAGTAGATCTCTGAATGATCCAGACCAAAAATGCCTCCCCCTTTCCATCCTCTTTCCTTTTTTACATAGGTTATTTTTAATCTGAGTCACTGCAGTGCTGTACTCTTCAGCATAATCCTACAAACACTTGAAGTGTCAGGACTGAGGAGCAATCTGTGGCATGGGACAGATTGGGCAGGGTGGAGAGCCTAAATCAGCATCACAGCTGCAGCCAGAATACTGTGAAATCATAGCTACAGCCACAACAACACTGTACAGTTCAGTATATACCATATGCCTGTGCCTGAATGAATCCATTACATGAACATGAGCTTGCCTACAGGATTCACAAGGTGGTCAGAACATGTGTGTTTCTCATCCTTCCTGAAATAATAGTGTTGAAACCTCCTGTCCTTCCTTAAGAAAGAACACCCTAACTGGGAGTGGGAGTAATGGTCCCCTGCTGAAAGCAATTTGGAGGCCATTCAGCCAAGAACAAGAGAGAGAACACTGTGAGGAAGGGATACTGTGCTCAGGTAGCTAAATTAACTTATTTACAAAGATACAGGAATTCACATGCACATTACCAATGCAGCAAGCACGGGCTATCTTCAACAAGAACAGCCACTCTGCTTACATGAGAATGTACAACATCACTTGACTCGCCAAGTGGGAAAAGGCACTGAACCAACAGCCCCACTGACATTTATGTACTACAGGTAGTACTGGTGCTGTGCATCTCACTTGCAGTATTAACATGGTAACACCTTAAAAGTGCAGGAGGATAACTTCTGTTGCAACACAAGTGACCTGGGATACATCATATCGAAACAAGAAATGCAACAGAAGATGCAGCAGATTCAGTTCAGAGTTACCTTATATGTGGATTTAGGTCAGCAGAATTTCTATACTTCCTACTACCAGTTAGTTAATTCAGCTATTTCTCTCCTCCTGTCACTGCACCCAGATGCCTGCAGGGGAGTGCTGCAAAAGTCATCTTGGTTTATTGAGACCTCAAAACCTCTTTTTGACAGTGTTATGATTTTCTATACAGTCTTGCCAAAGGGAACAGAGTTTGAAGTCATGGTTTTTATGCCAGCAAAATCAACATGTTTGTGCAGCTGTATATTATCCCAATTTAGTGACAAGAACAATAACTCATCGACTTGCTATAGAGTATGGTAAACCGCTTATTCCCACAGCTTACTGGAAAAAAATCAAGGCACTGCACGGTAAAATGTTTGACATGGTCATTAGAAAACAGAAGTCATTCTGACACAATCAATGTCATTTTCAATAAATCTCACAAATTCTGTAATGTTGTAACATTTTTTCTTGACCAAAACCAGATGGAAAGACAGGTCTTTCTCCTTCTCTCTTTTTGTTTTCTGCTTGGAAGGAAGAAAATGCAACTAATCCCCAGTGGATAAATTTACAAATTGGAGAGCTATAATCTACCTCAGAGCAGCACAATGGGTTGGCATCTGAATGCTTTTGCCTAGCCATACATCTGGAGTTTAGCTTTGGGGAATCTCTGTCGTGAGCTAATTGACTTGATTATGTTTTAATTAAATGAAAGGAAAAAGCTGAAGTTCAAATGTAGGAGGCTGAATGGTAGTTTCCATATGGAACTGCCAATGTTGCAAAATGTTAATTGGGCCTCCTGCTGGCAATGAGCTAAACAGGGCAGGCAGTGGCTACTTCAGATGGGTTCTGGCTGCTGCCTGAAAGCAGCCAACATGGGTAGTGGGTGGATCCTCCTGAGGAAGCCACAGCCTGAATGTCCTCAGGTTTCTATGTGAGTATATGCCCAGGCATCTTTCAGGTTGATGGGGCCATATGTGAACTGGCAGTGCTGAAGTTCAGAAAGCTAAACTGCTATGAGGCTGAGCCATGCAACTCCCATCTCACCACAGGCAAAATGTTGCCTTGCTGCAGAAATCCAAGCACAGTGCGGGGCTGGAAATCCAGCTGTGTTACATCTGTAGACTAGAGGCCATATTCTGTTCACCCCGCTGGTGAGAATTCCCTGCCTAAACCCTGCATAAAGCACAGCCACCGCTAACAGCTACTTACAAAGGATGGGAGCCTGTGCCCCCCAAAAAGGACATGATGCATGCTCAGGCCTACAACATGTTAGCTCTATGCTAAGGAAATCCCATGTTGAGTTAGGTCTGCTGCAAACTCTGCATGGCTCTCTTCCTCCTTTCAGCTGGCACCACATTAACCACGCACAGACACTTCTAAAGCCTTTGGAGAACAGCAAGTTAGCACGCAAGGGGGACACCCTTCCACACAGTGCAAAGACGCTGTGCACAGAAGAGGAACATGAGCCAAGTCACACATTTCAGAGTTCAGTAATGGTGCTGACTCCAACACGCATTTGTTTGAGCTCTCTCTCTCTCTGTCAAGTTGGACACTTGGGACTGATTTGCTTAGAGCCTGGGAGAGTTTGTTTAGCTGTCTTTTGGGTAGGAACTCCTCATCCCACAAGTGACTGCTCCCCCAGAATGCAAGCAGGGGACTTTAGCTTTCCACTGCCTCACACAGGAAAGGGAGAATAACATGAGGGCTTGAGACATGTTTGCTGCTTCAGTTTCTCACCTTGGCAGGATTTTTGTTCTAACTACACCAGGGTAAACCACAAAGGACCTCTTTACCTTAGAGTTTACTTTAAATGTTGCTCTTTTTTATGGTTTTATGCTTATTTGGTTACAACAGCCACATCTTAAGTGCTGTTGGTTCTATTAAGTCACGTTTAGTTAACAAAGCTAACTACAGCAACCTAAATGCAGATAAAGTTCTCGTAACACACAACTCTGAAGTTACTTCACAGTATGGCTTCCATTCCCATGGGGTTAATTCTACTGGAAAAAAAACCAAAAGTTTTAGGGCACTCTATAAAGACAACAGCCAATACAGCTGAACTAGCCCCAACTAAAACTGTCCTTTTCATCCCTGTGCAGAGCTCCCCACTGCATCTACATGGGCAAGTGAGCTATTGGGGGTGGTTCTGGGTCATGTTATCATAGTGGTTATACCTCAATAATCACACTTCCTCTGCTTTCATGTCAAAATGCATGAGGGGTTTGCTTGAAGAATAAATAAAACTAAGGGCCCAATCTTATGCTTGTAATATGCCCACAAGTGTGTTTGCAAATTCAGTATTCACACTTTGGCATCTTGTAGCCCTTATCAGAACATCTGCACAACCTCTTGATCTCCAGCCCAGCGTTCAATTTCCATCCTTTTGGCTTTCCCAGAAAGGAATAAACAAATCCTCAGCAATTCCATTATACAGGTCTAAAAGTGATCTAACCGCACTGGTCTCTGTACCTCCTCACTGACAAGAACGTGGCTGGCTCTGACCAGAAGAAAAGGGACCATCGGGCTGTTTATTTCTCTCTCTCCAACCCCAATATCTGAGTGGAAAGAAGCGAATGGGAATTTTCCAGATGGTTTTATCTTCCAGATATATGAAACATCGGGTTAAGAGTCACACTCTGGTTCTAAGCAACTTTTCCACAGAGACAAAGAAAAGTCCAGGCACAGAAATAGAGATGTGAGAGGAGAGAAGCAACAACGAAAAAACAGTATGTGTGAAAGAGCAACTGAAGTGCTGAGGATTGAAAACTAATGCTTTCTGTGTCAAGACATGAACAGATAAATCTCCTTGAAGTACAGTAGTATAGACTTCTATTAATAGTTTAAAACCATACGTACTCATCTGATTAAATCCCATAATGGTATTTTTAACATGTCACTTTTGAAAACTAGAATTGCAGAACTGGAGATACTTCCTTACTGACTTACTTTTCTGGGTATAGTTCTAATACAGGGGAGAAAAGTACCTCTAATGAGTTTACAGCAGGTATTTTTAGCCACGGACAAGTGACAAAACCTCCCACCAGATACTGGCTACTAGAAAATGATCTGAAGTGAGCATGTGGCCCCTTCTCCCGTGTGGTACTAAGTAGGAATAAAAATAAAAACATTTTTTGGCAGTAATTAATGTGTATGTACTACTCAAGCTGAGATAAAAGCAGGCCAAGTGTGTCCCATGGAAGCCTCTGGCCCCATTGCCACTTCTCTGCCTTGCTTTGAGCTGCTCCCCATTCGCCTTAGGGCCCAGGAACCCCAATACCACACACCAGATCAGCAGTGCCTGCTGAGTAGCAGTGACCCCTCTCAAGAGTCTGCAGAGCAAATCAGCACACCATCAGACAGCCTGAACAACTCACTGCAAGAGCCAAGTAAAAAACCCAGCAAAATGGGAAAAACGTAGCCAAAGTTACTGTGGGCTTTTCCTGGAAGGCTCTTTCTGGCTTCACTCTTTTCATACCTAAGCAACCACAGGCTTGAGGCCACTTCAGGGCTAACTGGCTGCTTCACCTGCAGGCTGACATCACCCTGGGTGAGGATTTAGGCTGCTCACAACCCAGCAGCCCTGCTGTGCAGGCTCAGTGGCTCAGCTGCTGAGCTCTCCAGTGCCTTTCCATCAGCCCCTCAGTACACATGGACAGGCAGAGATGTTTCCTCACAGATGAAGAGCCATGCTGCTCACCTTGGTGCTACAAGCAGTGGGATGCATCTCCATATGGCTTTAGAGGTGCCGCACACTCAGTCATCTCCGCTCATGTTTTCACAGCATCTTGCTGGGAAACATCTGCTGTGTCGGTCACTATTCATGAGGCTCTATCATGGAGCTGAGCAGAAGAAAAACTACCTTCTTGTAACAGATTTTAAAACCAAATCAGTTCCTTACTACATAACAAGAGGGCCTGGCAAACAGTTTGCTGACAAGACTGAGCTGGGTGGTGCACAGGAACAAATAGGAGGGAATGGGAACAAGTCTGGGGGAATGGAAGAGTTTTACCAAGGAGGCAGTGCTTTAGCCTGCTGCCTGTGGTCTAAAGGTCTTACACAAGGGTAAGAGCTCCTCACAGCAGGATGCCATGACGTCTACATCGCATCAAAGACTTGTGCAATGCCACACGGAGCACTAACACTGTTAGCTATTTCCCCTTTCAGAATGAAGGTAGCTGGAAAGGTGGTTATACAACTGTACTGCCCTGCCTATCCCATATCAACTAATTCCTGATCACCCCACATCCTTGCCAAAAACAATTTTGCAGGAACACTACATGTGTGCTTTTCCCATTATTCCTCATGTTTAAGTAAAACAAGGAGTTCTTGACCTACAATTATCAGAGCATTTACATACAAAAAAAAATGGCGAGGAGAAATTTGGTCAATCATGTAATTAAATCCCCTGCATACAGCCCAGAACTCACTGTGCTGCCTTTTAAAGGCGACACTTTCCTTCATACTGGCACCACTTCAACAACTTTTCTCTAGTACAAGAAACAGCATATTGCACTTGTCCAAACACATGTGAGTCAAACCTGAAGCAAACAGTTTCTTTCTGTGACCCAGCTGGCCTCCAAACCCCCACAGCAGAGGTCAAGGGCACTTTTAAATCCAGCTAGCAAATTTCTGAGTGTTGCTGTCATTATAAATGTTTATTCAAGCTATTAGCCCAGAAGTCTTTGTAGAGAAAACCATGTTTATTTTAAGTTTATTTTTTTAGCTGCCTTTAAAATGTTTGTCTTTGTTGCTAGATACCAGCGTGGATAAACAGTAATAATACAACTCATGCACACTCACAAGAAAGTACTAATGATTAAACAGTTCCTCTCAGTCAAAATGCCAATTTGTCAATTCTAAAGCCACAGCACATGAAAACTGTTCATATTTTTCTGTATGAGTAATGCCAGGACCCTAGTAAGTAAGAAGTTATCTCATTTGCTGTGAGGAAATGGGAGTCACCAAGCTGCAGCTGACTTTTATTCAGCATCATGTTTCATTGCTCTCCTCTCACCTCACTGCACAGCACACAGCTGTTTTATTCCCTGTATCTTGTTCCTTATTAGGGCCAGGGTGGGGAAAATCAGACACAAGCTGATATATTTGTCAGCTCAGCTGCTCACCCTTTACCAGTTAAACTTCTGATGCTCAGGACTGGGTTCATGTAAAAGGACATGTCCATAAACAGTTTGTGATAAGGTGTAGCTGTACTTTAAGAAAAACAGCATGTTCCCTTTTCTACATCTTCAAGACATAGTAATTTCATCAAGCAAGCTGGGAGCACCATAAATCATCACAAAAAAAAACTCACTACCAATTACAGTACCATCTTTAAGTAGATTTGAAGTCTGTATTCGTATACATTTTTCAATTGAATCAGCATTCATGGAAGGTGCTGGGGCTGGACAGGGGAGCAGGGGCTGAAAGCAGCCCAAGTGCCCCTTCAGGTCTTTACTCCTGAAGGTCTCTGACCAAATGTGCAAGAGAGTCTTGTGGCTTAGTGAGGCTGTGGGTGGTAAGAAGCTGTCTTGTCATCAGAGAAGACACTGAGAACACACTCAGCTTTTCCAGCAGAATTTTCCATTTTCTCCTAGGGGAAAATAATGACGCTATGAGCATCATAAACACAGCAAACACACAACTGATATCTTCATTTCCTCCTTTCCTTGTTTCATGCTGTATTTCTGCTCGCTCTTTCTGTACTGCTCTCCATTAATAACAAATGACTTGTATTATCGTAGTGCTTAAGTGGTGTAATCATCGATCAGGACCTCTTTGTGACAAGAGCTGTACAAACAACTAACACAGAGACCTTTCTTGCATCAACAAAAGAGAAGAGCTTGAATAACAGATTTCTGATTTTTCACTGACACCTGCCCAGCTGCTGCATTTCAAACAATATATGTTTATTTTAGAGCACATCCTTTACTAACCCCTCTCATTCACTTGTTGTCACTGAGCAATTACACAATACGTCTTGGTAGTCCACATGCTAAAATAAAGTATCAACATGAACTCATATGAACCAGTTTAAACTGAATTATTTTAGCTGGAAGTGGGTGAGCATCCCTCATGCATCAAAGCAGCCATAAAACACAAGACCTCATTCTCTCTCTACCGATGCATACTCATGCTACACCATCCCAGCAAGTAACAACATTAATTTAGTACTTAGCTTCAGCATGCATCATTGTTATGAACACTAAACATGCTTCAAGCGATGTGTTTGCCTGACACGAACTATGAACACTCAGATCCACTGGTGCATACCACTGTTATGAACATGAATAGTCAACTGCATGGTATCTTGGTGGAAAAAAAATGCCAGAAATATCATGGCCAACACAAGTGATATAAATATAAATTTAAAATCAGCTATGAACATGAATAACTCAATCTCAGCAGCTTTTGCTGTCCCACTTTCGTTGATGTTAAAAGCAAACTTAGAGCTGACCTAACATTTAAAAATTACAATTTGGAAGAAACACAGTGCCACTGGAGAAGCAGAGCAAAGCAGCGTGTTCTGGTCCTGGGCTAGGAGACAGCTGAAGTTCTCAAGTATGTAGGAACTGAAGCTGATATTACTGGATGTTTTATAAAGAGGGCTGCAGGGAAGAGCCAATCCCACCTCCTAGGGGAATAGCGCTATGTTAAAGAGTAACTCAATCATGCTTGAAATGTAACACACCTAAAGCAAATTGAGTAAGTGTAACATTTAAGAGCTTACAGTAGTAACTCACAGACAATTTGGCATCAAAAGGTTAGACAGTGGAAAGAGTATACCAAGTTGAGGACAAAGGCTGCATTTTCCCACTTCATCAGCATCATGACCACTTTCATGCAGATGAACAGAACACAAGCATTTGTATTTAGTTGTGTGTTAAAAGGAAGGGTCCGATTAGAAAGAAAAACAAACAAACACTGAAAGAGCCCAAATATCACTGCAAGACTCAGCAACTATTGCTAGCAGCTCAAATCAGGATTGGAAATTCAATATTGTCTCAAGTAAAGTATGTACAGCATCAGGGTTCAACAAATTCACTTTGGCTTTACTTAATCTCTCTAAAGTTTTCTTTTTTAAACTACTACCGAATGTTTTCCTAGAGAGGGAACATTCTGTGATAGAGCACACGTCTCTCTCCAGCAGTCCCTGGGAAAGAGTCTCATCTCTTAGAAAGCCCATAGGAATACTTCAGGAACTGCCACCCTCAGTTCCTGCCTGCCCAGACTGCTCCTCATGGTGGGCTTTCACACGATGGATTCAGCAGACTGTAGGCAGCACAAGAGAGAGAGAAAGCTATTTAGCCATTAATTTAATAAGGAAATAACTCCACGGACAGATTCTCCCACAAAGAGATGGCCAAATGCTGAGTTCCTCTGGTGGTATTTGCACTGGAGGGTTTCAGCAGGGTTGTTCCAGCCATGGCTCCCCGGCGCTCTCTGCTATCTGACTTCACTGCACAGCATCACCTGAGGCTCCTCCAGCAGCAACTTGCCTCTGCCAGAAAACATCACCTCCTCCAGGGGAAAAAAAAAAAAAATTGCTGGAAAAACATCATTAACTTTCACTGAATATTTTCTTGTCCTAGAAGGAATAAAATGAAATTAAAACCAGTTGTTAACTGGCTTTCTTTTAAAACGCCTGTCTAAAATTAAAAAAAATATATATATTAAGCTTGAACAGCAGAGGTATGCATGATGTAACTTGTTTCTTGGCAAATCTTGTATTTCATACTTTTATGAATAGTAAGTCTCTAGGAAATGGCTTTCCAAATGATTTCTCACTTAAAAATAAAACAAAACTTTCAAGGTTCACGCTTGTGAAAGGCAGCTTGAGAAAGCAGCACTAGGTGAAAGAGGGACTGAAGGACCCTGTTTACCTCCTATGGCACAGCTTATGGCACCTACACAGAGCTGGGGAGACCTGAGCAAATCCCTGCTGTAGAAGGGGCTCTTACCCTAAACTTACCATACCCAACCACTGGGGAGCTCTGGGAGTGCTGCTCAGTCTCAGCCTCTCCCATGTCTTAGTTCTTCAACCCCAAAGGGTTCTTTATGTCTAAACCCAGATTGCTGCCAGAGCTCTCGTGCTTCTATTTTAACTGACAGAAGACAAGAAATATTCCAAAAAATGTCACAGTTGTCTTAAAAGCTGTGCTACGGAAATTTACAGCAAGAACGTAATGTAAACCATAATCCAACACTGAAAACTTCTGCAAATAATTGTGACTGTACACATGTGTATCTCTCTGTGGGACTCCAGACACCCCCACCCCATTATTACCAGCCATAGCTGTGCTGAGATAAACTAACAACTAGCTCTCTCACACAACTTCACAGCAAGCTACTGGCTAGAAAAGGCCAATAGATGTCGTTGTAAAAGACTCCTTATTTTGCTGTCTCTTCTTGAAGGGTCATCAGATGCACTGCCCCAGCGCTATCCCTTCTCTCTCACTCCAAATACACACTTTATTTCTTCACACTCTAAAGAACAGTGTCTTTTGGTTCTTCTCAAAATTTTGCTAACCACATGTAAAAAATTTAACTGGCAAAAGTGGACGAAGTACAGATTGATATAAAAAGAAACTGAATGAGACAAAATAAACCTCTCTAGATTTGCATGCTTTCCTTGCATTGATATCCGAGTATGCAAGAACTGCTTAAAAAAAAAAAAACAAAAAAAAAACAAGGGCTACTTGCTGGTATTTATTCATTTATTTTTTATGAGATAGAACTGCCCGGTATTTATTTATTTTTAAGAAATGGATTATTTAATTAGCTCTGCCTCCCCTGTTCTTCCTCCACTCTCTCCTCACCCCTACGTGGAATTTACTGCATAAAGAAAGAGGGGAAAAAAAAATTGGAACATAGTCGTGAGACTTCTGGCCCCACAGATACAAAGGGTGTGTCAGTTTTTCAGGGTTAAAAAAACCTGATCTGTGCCATCAGACACCTCTGAGCTGCTGAAAAGGCAGGGAGGCTCAGTTCTGCCCTGCTGGTATATATCCCTCAGGGAAAAAACAGGTTGCCAATTATGCTAAAAAGCAGTACTCCCATCCAGGGGCTGTCACGATGTAATTACATTATCTGCTAAACCACAGGCAGAGTAACAGAGATGTGGGAGGAGAAAGGAGGTTGTTCCCTTTGACAGACTAAAGGGACAATCAACCACAACACAGGGTTAACTCACTACTTATCTCCAGATGTAGTCCTCCATCACTTAATGAAGGACTATTTTTTTGGTTCTTCTCATCTTGTAGGGATGTTCCTTGCAGTGTTTTCCTTTTGCGGTTAAGCAAACCCTGGATGTACTGCAGGCTGCTCAACAGGGAGAGATGTTTTCTCTACGGGGACAGCTGGCTGAAAGATGGGAATGCAAAAATCCGAGGCCTGGCTTTATTCAGTTATGCTCACTTAGTTATTTGCTCTATGGCTTTCAGTTCACCAGGTCTTGCAAGCTCCATTTGTAGTGAGGAGAGAGGATGACAGTATTTAATTTCCACAGAAGGCCATTTTCAGGACTGATTAATGCTCACAGAAGAACTTTAGAGTTGGAAGACAAAAATCTTTCTAGTCCAGGACAGGGTGATGAGCTGTGGCCTTCACTTCTGCATGCTAAGAGATCATACACTGTGTGATCCCTACCTGAATTTGGGGCTACATCAGCAGAAAAGCTTACACCACCTTGAGTCAAGGTTTCAGCAAGCCCTGCTTTCTCTGCACTGACGCAGCCTGGGAAATACTTGCAGGGTTGGGCTAAGCAGGGAGCAGCTTCTGGCTAAAGGATGGTAAGCATCTGGGTGTAGTTGCTGTGAACAACACTTGGCTTTTTAAGATTCTATAGATATTTTCAAGGTTTGTTTTGGTTTGCTTCTTCCCCTCAGGAATGACAGCTGCAAAGGTATATATTTTTTCTTCCTTCTTAGGGCATGATCCTAGAGATTCAATACTGATACTAAACACTTCTCCCTGTGAGCCAATTTTAATTAAGCGTTTCATATTTAGCTACAGGTCTTCCAGGTGCATCAACTGTTTCAGAAGTAAACTGTTTGCCCTGTCTTACTGGGTCTTATGGAAGTTTGCCCTCTTTCTCTTCTCCCTACTCGCCTCCAACAGAAATGGCAAAATTGAAACAGCAGAAGGAACACTACCAAAGGGGAGTTAAGGCTGAGGTGTTGCTGTAATTACTCAGGATATTTCTTCAGTTTCAGTCTCTGAATTCCCCCAAACTTTTCCAACAAAAACTTTCATCCTTTCTTCAGAATCACGTTCATCATACAGTAAACATAATGGTGTTGTTGAACAAAATGCTTTAAAAGCCAAACACCATGGTCATGTAGTTTCTGCAACACTTTGTAGTTAATGTCTCTCTCTTTCCCCATTGGCTCATGTTCTGCTATTCTCTACAACTTTCCCTTCCAACTAAAGCACAGATCATTTTTCATTTCTCCTTGGTGCTTGTCCAGCTCCTGACAACTTGGCTTTATCCACAGCCTTCAAGTCATCTGTATTATTGTTCAATCCCACAGCCTCTTTCATGTCTCACCATCAGACCTTATATGTTTCTTCCACATTCTGTGTGTCAGAAGTGGCAATACATGAGGAATAAACAACAACAGCATTTTCTTTCAAGTAACCAAGCCTGGTATTCTCTTAGAAGACTGGATCAGCCTCCAAAACTTTTTCCTTTGATTACTTAAGCACTACTCTACAATTAGTGAAGTTGTTTTAAATCATGTGGATTTTTAATACTAATTATTAAAATTTTCATTCTATATATGAAACACTTGAAAAATTAATCAGGAGAACCATGCATGATTGTATAACACACAAGACAACAAAACCACTACTCCCTTCTTTGTATCAACATAAAAGATGCCAGATCAGCAGTGTACTGGAACACTACTTCACATTTTCAGAAAGAATATTCTTAGCATCTGTGCCAAAACCAACACTTCCTTCCACTCCAAAAGGCAATAAATCTACCAAACTGAAAGAAACAAACCAGTAATCTTCAGACACATTGAATGCATTTACAGGACAGGAAACACACAGCCAGTTTTGAGTTATTACCAATGAAATAAATTATAACACATTATGTATGTATAATTTAAACATGCCCAATTTCTTGGCAATGAACTGTTCGGTGATTTTTTTCCTCATAAAGACAGCCAGTATCTAAAAATCATTTCCCACCAGCTTACAATGACATTAAGTGGACACGCGAGTCTAACTACTTGCCTGTATCCCATTGAATCAATGTGTTTCATAAACACACAATGAAACTGTCATTTCTTTGTTGACTCACATGAGATTTCAGGAGTTCAAAAAAAAAAAAAAAGGAGCCCACAGGAGACTAGCTTTCAGCCTCGATGACTTCATATTGCTTGTTATGACAGGTAAACTTCAGGTAAGTTGATTGCTGGGGGCTAAAAGCAAGGAAAGCAACTAGAATGAAAGTAACAAAGACAATGGTCCCTCCTCATTCACAGTCACATCATGTTTTTATCTCAGGATGCTGCTGTGCTGGTTAATGTCACTTGTTTGTTGCTCAAACCTTAAAAACCTCCATGCATCCATTAAGAAGCAGAGGCTGGTGATCTACAAGCAACTCTGAGTTTTACCACAGCCTCATATGTCAATAAGCATTGGTCAAGAATAAATATCACAGGCTTCTTATTCGGAGGCAGAGCACAAGGAGAAGAGCTCAGCAGAAAAGATCCAGTGAAATGACAACAATTTCATAATCCCTCAATAAAAGTCTGGGTTGCAAACTCCACAGATCTGGTGCCAGATCCAACAGAGCTCCAGTCAAGAGTTAAATTTCTAAGCTGAAGTCTCAACCATTAAAGAAAAATTCTTAAGCCAAAAAAAGAGTCCCTCTGCACCTGTAGGTCTTGCAAGTAGTAGTTCAAGTTGAAAACTAAGTTCTATGGTCACAGTTAAAACATCAGGCATCATGGCCGACCACAGTAATTCTAAATGTGCAAAATCTCTATTTTGCGTAAATCAATAAATACTAGAGATTGCATATATTTGTCAGAAATTATTTTCAAACTCTAAACAATGTGATTTGTTTGTAAAAAGCTTAAAAGCTCAATCAACCTGATGATTTGGGTGGCTGGTCGGCATGAAGACGTTGCAATACTAATGAAACAGCATGTTCTCAGGAGTAGGGGATGCAGGTTGAGCTTTGGGAACAGAACAGGCTTTCCAGACAGTTTCAAATGTTACGACATCTGTATCAGGCTCATTCTACTCATCAAAATATCATTCAAATTCATACGAAATGAAGGCAGGAATCAGAGTAGAAAAACACAACTTCATTTTCATAAATGTATCATTGACACGGGCTTCTGCACAAATACTCAGATCTGCCAAGTAACTAAGCGTTATCACAATTTTATAGTAATATATAAACATAGAAGTGTATTGTCCAACTTGTGGATAGACAGCTCTTCAGCAAAACAAAACAGGAAGCAAGTCACTGTCTTTGCATTTTTCTCTCACTTCACTCGCATGCAACCTGACTGCACATCCCAGACTGCCATGTAAACTGACAGAGCAACCTAGGTCTTCATTTTTCCCCTGCTTTTTCCCACCCATTACACAGGTCATTGCTGCTGTTTAAACCAGTGGGGAAGCACAAAGGTAAATAGGACTTGCACTCTGTACAGAGACTTGATTTCTAGGTGCCTGAAAACCAAGTCAGGGGCAGGGCAAATTCATTCCTATGCAGCACTCTTGTAGAAAGCTTGTGAGCAACTCAAACCTGAAATTAAATTTCCTAATAATGAGTGTCCACATGATGACAGAGGTAATTGCATTGCCTGCACAAATTGCTTGTTCGAAACACATCATCAATATCATTATGTGGCTTGAAAACAGACCCAACCAAAGGCTTATCAGCAGTGCCAGCAAAACTGGGTTCTGACTAATCAAAAGCACAAACAACATTCAGCTGTTGTTACCAGAGCCATTTTAGCATCACTGGAAACTTCTACCTCTGTTTTTCCCTATGCCTAGAATTGGCCTTGCACAGACTCTCAGATGAAAACCCCTCTACCACACCATCACAATTCTTATCAGAGAGAACACAGGTCCCTACATCAACCAGAGAAGGAAACAAAGGGACACTTCAGAAATTAGTTCTATGCATGGGACTGAATGTCACCTGGTCTGGGCATGTCTATGGATCAGAAGCATTTTTCTAGCCATCATTATGACTGAAATACAATGGGTAAAAAATAACTTCTGGCAGCAGATTGTTTGCTGAAGTATTTTTAAAAAACACATCACTGATTGATTCAAAGCGCTCAGCGCACTCTATTTTTTTCATCATCACCAACACGTTCTAGAAGAACGAGAGCGAAAAATAAATCCAAACCCAGCAGTGACTCAGAAGTATTATTCAGTTATGTTACCACTTCACTTTTTAAATCTAGAAAAGCAGGGGTGTCCAAAATGAATTATGAATAACTGTAAGCCAAAAACTATGAAGAAAGGTTTCAATGCCCAAGCATTTTCTGCTTTCAATAGGTGGGACTGTGACACGGCCCATGCACTGATGAGGATTTTTCCTCCTGGTCGCACCTTGGTGATTCCAAGTTTTCCCATTTAAATCCAGGAATATAACACAGAGGGCTGGAAAGAGCTCTGAAACTTGTGTCGAGAAGGGCCACCTTAGAACAAGGCTTTATTATCCAGGAGCAGTGAACAAGCTGAGGCCAAGGATCTAGGACGGAAGGACAACTGATCCAAGGGGCGGCTGAGATCCAACAGAGGCGGATCAGCTTTCAGCACGCCTTAGCACATGGGGCTCGGGAGGAAACGAGAGCTCCTGTGAGCTTCTGGGGGAAGTATCGGGGTGGTCATTGGATAACATGGCTCCATGTAAGCCTTTCCAGCTCGCCATGCTTCGCGGCCTGGCCAGCGCTGAGTTCCTTGGAGTCTGTTCTCGTTCTCCTCATAGCAGAGGATGAAGGTGATGATTAACGCTGCAAACAGGTGATTAGTGACTACCGAACACCAGTGCATGGGGGCATCTCAGCCAGCAGGCCTGACATGTAAGGTCACACATCCTGGCAGGAAAACATGGAGAGTTTGTCATCCTTGACGCAGCCTCAGAGTGAGGAGGGTTGAGCACTGCCCTGGGATCTGCTGAGCACCGTCCTTTTTATTTTCATACAGTGCAGTGCTCTCACGCACATGCAGTCCTTGTGGTGTGTCTGCTCCTCCACGTCCTCATGAGACCCCTGCTCCCTGCCATTCCCCTGATGAAGGCTCAGGCTGAATTAGCTCCTGCTGCAGCTGTGGAGCTCAGCACCTATTGCTGAGGCACATGGGGCAGAGTTTTGATCTGGATGGACCACAGAGAATATGGCAGCACATAGCAAGGCTGAAATACATTTTACAAGTATAACATTTTAAAAATCTACTAAGTCCCTATATATATAGTGATTCATTTAACATGCTCACGATTGGATCTTTCCTGACAGCACAAATCAGCATGTGATTGTAGGCACTGAGACCTACATTTACAGCAGCCCCTACTATTTTTGATATTTCAGCTCACAACGCATGAGGACCAATACTTTAAATGGACTAAGCATTTGCAGCTCCAGGTGAATTTTTAGTAACTCACTGCACCTGAAAACGCGTGCCTTCAGGGCTTTTGACTAGATACCTAAAATATTCACTCAATCACCCCAAATTCTGGGGCAAATTGTCCACTCAGTCCAAATTCTGGGCAACAGTTCAGCCTCAAAGCCCTCAGTCAATTTAAACTTGGAAAAAAAATAAGGAAAATAATAATCTCTGCCACTTCCTTTGGAACTGTGGGCAAATCATATAGGGCTTCTCATCAAATGGGACTTGACATTTTAGCTGAATATCTTGACTTCTCATTCTAGAGTGCACCAATAAATGAAACAACCAGACAGTAGGTGTGTTGTGAGCAGCTTAGTGCTTCTGCAAATGCTTTGAGATGTTCTGCTGTAAAGTACAATGATGTCATAATTCTTCCATTTTGAAAGGAAAAGAAGACAGAGGAGAAAAATAAACCTTTTTTTTTTTTTTTTCCTTTTTAAGAATGATTACCATAAGTGCTTACTAGCATCTTCAGAATAGCAGTGAAATGAGTCTGGATAAAAGTTTAAGACCATTGCTGAAAATCTCCATGCTCAGCCCCATAGGAATAGAAGTACGTGCTCCAGAACAGCACCTTCAGCAATGCTCATAAACAGTTACTACTGAAGGGTGCTACTGGAGTAACCTTTCCTCTTGGACAAGCCCTGAAATTGCTGCACTGTTAACCCATTAGTTTGTACACCAACACCTAGAACTGCTGAAATAAACATTTGTTTTCCATTTCATTTCAGAACTAAGATAAGGTTGCTCAGTTAAGGCAATTACGATTCCTCTGCTCAGATGCAGGTGAAGCTGCTGTTTTTCTTGTCAATTAAGAGGAAATCCCATAATGCCAAGAGAGATGAAAAAGAGCAGTCTGAGAAACATGTTAACTTTTGACCTATGATAATTATTTCACTGAGTGCCAAGGTCAACAAACAACAGAATCCTAAGAGTAACTGCTTTCATCTCATGGGGTGAGCTGGGAGGGAAATGGTTTTCCTGTGCTGTCGAAGTACGTTTTCATGTCCTGGAAAAGAACTTCTGGTCTGTAACAGGATGAACTCAAGCCTGAAAATTTGTGCTCTGTTCCTGCAAAATGTGTAAGACAAAAGCAAGTCCCACCCTTCCCTCAGTAAAAAGGCCCACAGACTTCACACGTCATATGTGGCTCTTGCAGACCAGCGCAGAGATCCAAAACCTGTCTTCAGCTGAACACTGCTGGGGCAATAGCTTGCTCCTATCCCACCACACACTGCTGCGCTCCACAGACTCCATGCTGCACTGACCAACCTCTCCCTAGCATCATCCATAGATGTGTTTTTACCATAAGTTTCAACTCCTGACAAGACAGCACTACTAGGAAAAAGCAGTCTTTTCTTCCCAATATGCCAACCAATTGCACTTTCACTTGAGGACTCAGCTGTTCCCCAGTACGGTGGCTTGCACTCAACCACCCAAGAGCAAATCTAGAAGGAAAAAACAAGCAAACAAACAAAAAACCCTCTTTTCAGAGGGTTCTTATATTTTGATAAGCTGTTGATCAGAAAGGATAAATAAGTCTTTGAACACGATAGCTGATGGCCCCCAGACACACTGAGCCTCAGACAATGAATGAGGAGGAAGCGCTTTAATCAGGTCCTACCAGGCACAGGACAATCACAGAAGAGAAAGAAGATGAACAAGGACAGCATAAACTCATCCTTTTCCACATATCTATGCTGTCTTGCTATCACTGACCAATTCCTTTTCTTTGTTTACCTTTGCAGATCATAACAAATAAACAAGCTTTAGAAAACAAATCTAAACAACAGAAAAATAGGACCTAAGGGGCAGAAGGAGCTACAGACTGCACGTTGGTTCCCCACAAACACTAAGGCCTGCTTTGCTGTCCATCTCCCCATCACAGTTTTGGGAGGTGATTCCAGCCCTGCCCCTCCTTTCCAAAACCAAGCTGATGGCAAACCCCAGGGGGAAAGTATTTCTCACTGGAACACTCCTAGAAAGTCGGAGATTAAAAAACTACAATTCTTTCTATTTGCTGCACAGAGCTCTGTGCAGGCTGGAGGAGCATACATTGCCAAATTGAGAACTGAGTTTTACAGTAAGGTCTACTTCTTGCACCTAGCCCAGTAGTAAAGTGCCATCAGGACCTTGGCCTGCTTAATTACGTTTATATTTCCCTTTCGAAGAGTAAAATACTTTAAATAAAGTAAATCCTGGGAGAGAAAAGCAAAAAAACAAAAAGAAGAAAGACATAGGATGGTGCCCATACTGAGTATTGTATTTATTCTATCACTCTTTTGAGAAAAAGTCTTTTATTCGTACATTGTGCACCAAACCACTTTTCCTCAATCAGCCCAGATAAAGGCTCTGCTGTGATCTAACTGTCCCTCCTATGTGCAGCAGACAGCCCCACTGAGCCTTGTGTGGGCACGGTAAGGACATAACAGCACGACTGCAACCCTTGAAGGCTGGCATGTTCAGGGAGAAAAACAGAACCAACAGGCAAGTCGCTTCTCACAGCTGCTTTTGTTTGGCTCGTGAGGGGCCTGAATGTGCTATTGATTCCCCCGCACTAAAACAGATTTGTAGCCCCTGCGTGTACAAGACAGGGATCTCCTTCAACTCTAATCTCTAGCAGCTGTCAAAGACGTAAAGGGCTTGTGGCTGGCCGGCATGTCAAAATCAATGAAGGTTTTAGGACTCCACGCCTAAAGGGAGATCAGTCTCACTTGGAAGTGATAGGAGTCAGCCCCTGACCTGAGTGGACCAGGCCACCCAAACTGCATGATGTCTGGTCAGGACATACTCCCCAGCAGAGCAGAGGAAACCACACAACTGTGCCTCCTGAGGCACTGTGCCACTCTCACCCTGTCTGCCCCAAGGGTTCCCATCAACACAACTGGAACCCCAGTGAGCTGGACTAGATGATCCTAGTGGTCTTTTTCAACCTTAATGATTCCATGGGACTGTGGTTCTGCAACAACACCTGAAGGCTCTGCCAGCATCTAGGCAAAGGCCCACTGCTCTTAGAAGGGTGATAACTGGGGCTTGTTTGGTAGCATCGTGGTAGCACCACTGTGACTCGTACTGCCCAATATCTGCCTCTTATGGCTCTGAATGAAAACACTGCTTTCAGTTAGGAAATAAGGGTGAGTTTTTTCCTTTAGTTAAAGGTATGGATCCAGCCCAATTATTGTCCAGATGCATTCTCCAGAGGGAACACAGTCCCCAGGGCTCTTCTTTGTCACAATAAAGGCCCCTTCCCAACCCTCAACACACAGTCGTGTACAGAACAGCTTGGACAACGTTTGGTACAGGAAGTCCAACAACCACTTGCAGCCAGTGCATCTGTTTCCTCACAGCTGTTTCCCCGACATCCACCTTGATACAACTCTACAGCAGGGCGAGATTGACTGAAAATGGTCACATTCTCATCCATGTGAGGTGTAGGAGGAGAAGAAACTGGCCGTGTTTTTTCCTGGGATGGGGCAACCAGAAGGCTGTACCACGGGCAGCACAGCGGGGCTTTCTGAACATGTAGGTGAGAACGTTGAAACTCTGCTTTGAAGGATTCACAAAGGAAAGAAAAGGGAAAAAGCAGGCTTGGTGCTATGCCTCCTATTTCGGTGGAATACTCCCACGTTAACAGCAGTAAGCAAAGGAAGAATAAATAACTGACATTAAAGAGAAATAAAACCTACACGAGCTCCGAGGTGTCAAAGAACACACCGCACAGTGTTGCTTTTGAAAGAAACTTCAGACCTGGCTGGAATTAATGCAGACTCTACCTCCTACGGCTGCGGGGGGGCCCACCACACTGCTCCCCGGTAACCAACACGCACCGCGCTCCCCATGCGCCTCCGAACCAACCCACCCAGCGCTTCAAAAAGTTAATCCGCGGAGAACTACGGGAGAAACAGAAATAGTAAAGAAGTTCTACTCGCATACTCTTTATTTACTCCCAATAAATAACCGCTTACACATAAAAGCGCCCCGGAGCCGAAGCAGCCAGATGGGCGGGTTACTAGCCCTGCAGCTGGGCGAAGAGCCAGAGGTCCCTTCCCCCCTCACCCTCCGCGCACACACACACACACACACACACACACACACACTCCCCTTTCTTCTTTTTTCCTTCCCCTCTCCTCCTTTCCCCCTTCTCACCCGCACGTCCCCATTCACCAGCGGGCCCCCGTGGCCCCGCTCCGCCGCCACTCACCGCCGGCCGGCTCGGGCAGCGTGGAGACCGAGGTCTGCCCCATGGCTCCTCCGGGACGCGTCCCGCAGTCACGCCGCCCGCCGGGCGCGCAGCCTCCGCCGCCGCTGCTTCCGGGGGGCCGCGGCGCTCCTCGGCGGGGCCGCGCCGACCGCCGGCTGCCCGGGGGCGGCTGCGGGCCGGCGGCCGCCCGTCATGCTGCCGGGTCGCGGTCCGAGAGCGCCGGCGGCCGCGACGCCGCGCCCAGCCCCGCTCCCGCCCCGCGGCGCCGCCTCGCCCCCGCCCCGCGGCCCGGCCCCTCCTGGGGAGCGGGACGGAGCCTTGCCGGGTGGGGAAGGGAGCGGCGTCGCGCTGCGAGCGGCACGAAAGGACTCGTCGGTGGACTCGGGGGTGGGGGGGAGAAGTAGGGAGGTCCCGAGCAGCGTAGCGGCGGGAGGAATGAAGTTTTTTGTTTTGGTTTTTTTTTCTCAGCGCGTGACTGTAATCTAAGCAGCGCTGCGAGCTTAATCCGAGAACAAACAGGTAACTGTTGGCTGGGGGAAAAACAAATAAATCCCTACCAGGTTAGGCGTCAGGAGGAAAATCTTCACCCAGGGAAATTCTTCTACTACAGTTGGAAGGGATCTCAAACACCGCCCGGTCCCAACCCCACTGCCACAGGCAGGGCTCCCACCACCAGACCAGGCTGCCCAGGGACCGTGCAACCTGGCTCTGAGCTCCTCCTGCGATGGGCATCCGTGGCTTCTCTCGGCAGCCTGTGCCACTTGCAACGCTGCTCATTTCAATTCTAGTTTAGGGAATCACAGAGCTGTAGGGGTTGGAAGGGACCTCTTAGAGATCATCGAGTCCAACCCCCTGCCAAAGCAGCTCCCTAGCCCAGGTTGCACAGGTAGGCGTCCAGGCGGGTCTTGAACGTCCCCATAGAAGGAGACTCCACCACCTCTCTGTGCAGCTGTGCCAGTGCTCCGTCACTGCACTGTGAAGAAGTTCCCACACACATTTGTGCAGAACTTCCTATGCTTCAGTTTGTGACCATTTCCCCCCATCCTATCACCACACACAACAGAGAAGAGTCCAGCCTCATCCCTTTGCCTCCTTCACCTTAGATATTTACAGATGTGGATCAGATCCCCTCTGAGTCTTCTTTTCTCAAAGCTGAACAGACCCGGGTCTCTCAGCCTCTCCTCACCAGAGAGGTGTTCCACTCCCTTTATCATCTTTGTAGCCCTCTGCTGGACTTTTTCAAGCAGATCCCTGTCTTTTTGTATTGGGGAGCCCAGAACTGGAAGATAAATACATAACATTCACAGACTGTAGGCATCATATTACATAGAATAAGATGATGAAGCTTCTGATACTAAACGTTTGCCACAAAGAATAATTTTTAAACAAGAAACAACCTACTTGCATAAGAACACTTAAAGGTCTCATTAAGGAGATTTTTATTTGTGATGGACAAGATGCTGGTAGTGCACCCAGCACTACCTCCATAAATCCTTTAATCAGCTTCTGTTAAGTGCACGATAATGAATACTTTCTCTTGATTCCAGGCAGGGAAGTCTAGCTGAATACAGAAAACAGCACTGAACTGTGGAACAATTGTGCCTCTTTCTGCTTTATCTGCTGCTTGGAGGTGGTAAAGGTCAATACATACACCTAGGCTACTGTAGTCATAGTTGTTAATGCTCATCACATTAGAAAAAAGTATCACTCTTCTGCTTCAATCCTGCTGTTTAAGCTGTTAAGTTTAAGAATTCAGCTTACAGCTCCTCAGTGAGAGGGAACAAACCCTGAATCCTCAACACTGCCTGAGTAGACAGCTACCAACACCACCTATGAGAGAAACTGGAGAGTTGAAAGCAACAATGCATTACATTTCTTGTGTATAGAGATATGTTTATGCAATTGCCTCCAGATAGAATTCTGGCACCCTACTGACATTCCCTATGAGTACTCAAACCAAATACATGCATTTAGTATTCAACTGTCTGGAAGCTTTCAATCTTCAGTGTGATAGAAATATTTTAATCTGTGTATTAAATTTCTTGCCACGATGGCATGGTAGTTGGCTTTCAGGACACTTAAAAGATTAAGAATGTGATAGTGTTTGCTGGCAGCTGATTCTAGCAGAAAGATGAGATTTCAATTCATTCATTTTTATGTGGTCAGTGGATACCATGCCCTAGGTAGGTTTTGGTGTTAGAACCGGGGTTACCCAACTGCTTTGTGCTACATGCACCATTTCCACTCTTGTCCCAGTTTACTGTTAGGCACAGTGTTAAACAAGTGCTCTGTGCTGTCTCAAGGACTGAAATCTTCCACCAAAAGAGGAAGAATAGCATCTTCATGACTTCAGAAATGCTTGCAGAACATAAATACAAATGGCTTGCAGGAGATCACTGAAGCGAATGTAAAACTTCAGAATAGTTCCCAAGGGAGAATGAAATAATGTACAGCTTTTAACCTCTCTCACACATCAAAGACAAAATTCCATCCCCCTGGTAACGCTTCAAAGACATCTGTAATTCAATGGGCTTATTCTGCTGGGACAGAAGACAGCAGTACATGATCTTCAATATGTAGATGCTGTTGCCCCATCTTTAGAGCTCTGTAGGATCATGTTCAGTAAAGAAGCATTTTAAAATAATGAATTTGTATTACTTTTTCTTCAGTTATCAAGACTAATTTATGGCACTAAGCGTGAAGCTGTAATGAAAGGCCACTGCAATTAGTCACAGGATTCAGAATGCAGGACTGGCAAAAGCATTCCATCTTACAAGAGGAAAAAAGTATTATCCAGGTGATTTCTGAGGCAAACCAAGATGATGGCACTGAATTCAGAACAAAAATTATCCAGACAGGTGATTCCTAATTCACCACATCCCAGTGAAAGGGGTCTGTACAGAGCAGTTCAGTGAGAGGGACCTCTGTAGTTCAGCCTATGCATTCAGAGCTTTAGGCCAGCATAGTTAGCACACAAATGAGGACTATTCTGATTGAGACAAATTGTAGACAGTCCTTGGATGAGCTCTGCCAGTGCAGCTGCTGGGAGAGAGGCAGTGTGGTCCTCACCTGTGAGCAATCTGAGGGGATACACCTTGCTCTGTATGCAGGTGATGCCCCGAATGTTGAGCTCTCAGCCCCTCACCATCGCACACAGGGACAGAGCACAGCTGGACAAGCTCCTTCATGGCAATTTGGCACCAGCAGTTTTCCTCTCTGCTCACAAACGATCTGCAAATAGGCTATGCATTGTTTGCTAGCCTAAATTATTCACCAAACACTTTGTAAGTGAATTTCAGGCAGTGGGAATCGTGTAAACAATTCCTTGCCACAGCAGCTCAATAATTTATTACCTGGGCTGTGTGTGAGGCACCTTCATCTGCATGGCTCCTTTGTGCTTTCTGACCCACGGTGCTAACTGCACCTAGTAGGAACTTCATCAGTGTGATTTTAAATGATAGGTGAGGGATGCTTACAGTTCTAACTGTGTGATATTGACACCTGATCTGTAGCTTTCGCTGTATCCTTGAAAGTATGTTACTCATATTAAGGAACTGCTTGACCAGTTGCTCTAGGGAACAACTCCCTTGAAAGTACCTGGAGTCAGCTGCTCTTTCACTTCAGCAGACCTCACCTATGAAGAAAACTTCTACTTACATATCCAGAGAGTTCCAGTATTTATTCCTTTCACATCCCTTCACATTTAAGAGTTAACAGCTGTCCAAAACCTTATGAAACAGCAGAATTGGTGTCATCCAGGTTTTGGATAATTTCCTAGACTGATTGTGGAAGACAATGAAAGATGAGCAAACTAAAGGTTCTGTTTAAACTGACAGTGTTGTTTTTTTCTAAATTTGAGCTTACTAAAAAGTAATACACAATAAAAAGTGCACTCTCCAGGGCTAAACACTGTGCACGCTGGGGAAAAAAAAAGCTACAGAAGTCTTTGCTTAAAGCACAAGGGCACCTGGTGTACTAGATCCCATCCTGTCCCTAACTTTTCACCGGACATTCCTGAAAAAGCTGAACAATCTAACAGCAGATGTCACGACATACTGTAACGCCCCACCCTAGTACTTAATAATTTAAATGTTAGGTTCTAGTTTCAATTTTAAACTGTAACAGGTTGCCTGGAGAGGCTGTGGATGCCCCCTCCCTGGGAGCGTTCAAGGCCAGGCTGGATGGGGCTTTGAGTAACCTGGTCTAGAGGGAGGTGCCCCCGCCTATAGCAGGGGGTTGGAACTAGAACATCTTAAAGGTCCCTTCCAACCCAAACCATTCAATGATTTTCAGACTCTTCCACATTTTTACTGTTGGCCGTAAGAAGGACTATGTATATTCACATTGTGCCCAGTGTCCCCGTGCAGCTGCCTGTTACACTGAGCTCAGCAGTGCAGTGACAACACTGTGGTGGCACAGGAAAGCATTCCCTTTCCGAAAAGAAAACAACTATCAGAAAATCAGAATTTTTCCAGTCAAGCATGTGTTTATCACCAGGTATCAATTTTGCCCATGGGTCCAGATTTATGATGAAAGACAAAGAGGACTGCATTAAAAATTATAAATAGCTTTCTGCCTGTCCTAGTTCAAGCCACTGGGGAAGAAGAAAGTGATGACGTTAAAACACCGTCCCAGGTTGTGGAATTCCTCAAGAGTCACCTTTCTGCCATGTTTCCAGAGGCTTTGGCCACTGCAAGTTTGTAGCAGTAGTTACACTAAATAGGGTGGATGGCCCCCATTGCTTGATGTAAGCTGGCATAGGCCCAGCAGAACCCATGTGCAGACAGAGGTCTGTTCCTACCCTGGGGTACTGCTTCTCCTCCTCGAACTCTTCCCCACAGCAGAGCTCCCAGCATGAGAGCACACTACCTCAGTGCTGCAAGGGCTCCCACCTGCTGCGCTGGCTCCCTTGGGCATCCTTCCCTCTCCCCTCTGTGATTAATGCCTCCCGGCTGTTGCTGCCGCAGCAAAGCCATTTATCCAGGAGAGCTTTTGTGCTCCCCAGCAGAACCTCTTCCCTATGAAGAAGTCAGCCATGATACTAGTCCTGCCACACTGACCATTTTCCTTAAGAAAACACGGCTTTCTGTTCTTCAGAGCATGTGTGGTGGTTGCTGACTGCAGCTCTCTCTCCACGGCTCCAAGCTTCTTAATGAATCACTGCTTTTTGGCACCGGAGCAATATAAACACGTCATTTGGGATGTCTTTGCCAAACACACATTCACGTAGAGCGGGTTTTGAATGATAGAAAATGAACATAAAATGCAAATCTGAAGGTCATAACAATACCATCAGCCCAAAGGCTGGGCTCACAAAGGGCTCACCCAAAGGCTGGGTTTTATCAATAGTGCATCAGCTACAGCTCCCAGCAGGAAAAACAGGAACAGAAAGCAGTGGAGGAGCAGAGGACCACTGATCAGCATGGCTGTTACACACCTATCTTTCTTTCGTGCCTTCAATGCCTCTATTTGCTCTTACTGACTTTAGTGAGAGTCGAGGAAAAAAGGCATTTCAGAAAAGCTGAGAGTGTTTGGCACAATGGTTTCCCTAGTTTCTTTTAATTCAATGAGATTTGAAAATGAATTTAAATGTGTTGCTGGATTGTAATTAGCCCTGAAGGGCAAGAAAACACAGGGGACCAGCTCTTTCCCCTTTAAATGGGCAGCTACAAAGGCGAAATCTTAAACAATATCCTGAACACCGGCAACGTTTGAAAGCTGGCCCTGTGCCCGATTAATGGCCAAGAGTTGGAATAATCTCTGCCTTTGTTGAATCAAAGTCATTTTCTACAATGCTAGTTTACTTCAGATATCTCTAGGCCAAAAATACAAGTTTCAGCCTTCAGTTTCATTTTCCCCTTTTTTTCTACTGCTACAAAAATATGGTGTTTTTTTTTTTTTTTTTTTTTTCCTACAGGGAAAATGCTTTTTTTTTTTCCATTCTCCCATGACTCAAAGACATCTGAAGGATTCTTCCTCAGAGCTTAAGAAAAAGAAGGGGAAAAACTTCACCTTTTGGCAAAGATACAGAATGGAAATTTTTGACTCAAAAGAGGATTTAAAAAAAAAAATAAGAAGCATGTGAAAACAAGGGGTTATAATGGAAACTATTTTCATAGCCAGCTCTAAAGTAAGCACTTCTGTTCCAGAGACACATGGTACTGATGCAAACATTGATTTGATGCCAAAATCCCTAGCATGTTAGTGGAATCCGGAAGTGCTGCGATATTAAATACACCTCAAAATATATGTCAGACATCTCCCTGTGCCTGGTCCACTTACTCTGCACAGCATGATGCTGTACACTTAATTTGTTAGTGACTAGCAGGCCAGCAGTGGGGGTGCTCACCTTTCCAGAACTGTGCTCTTTCCGGAACGGTCTTCTGCAAGTGAGGTCTTACTATTCCCACTTTGCCAATACCAAACCCGTATCCACTTTCCATGTACAGCACTCGTACAGCATATTTTGTTTCAGTGTTTGAGCACCCCGCACCGGTACTAGGGAAGTACTATTATCTGCAAGGTCAGATTTCTGCATTTCATCAGTAGTGCTGTGGGGAGAAGTGATGAAAGTGCTGCCAGCTTGTGTCACACAGGTACAGATCTGCTCCCTGGCACAGGCTGGGCCACCCAGGTGATGCCCAGAACAAAAATGCCCAAATCTGTCTCAACCTCATTTTCTCAGGGGTGTCTGACTGGCTGCAAAAGCAGTGAGGGCATGGTGCATTTCCTTGCTGGCAAACTCAGCCTGTTGCTTTCTGACTGCTTGCTTCAGCTGCCTCAAGGCATGTAGCTCAGACCTGGGAAGTTTTTTTCCTGTGGCTATCACGGAAAAGTCCCTTTTGTACCTACTGCAATTACAGCTGTGGTACTTGGCCTGCATCTTTGCTGATTCATCAGAAAAAACCCACAACAAGGAAAAGAATTCTAAATGAGAGTGTAAAATTAATCTGCTTTTGTGCAGCCTGATGATACGCATCTGCTTTTTTGAACTGTGGATCCGTGGCTTTTGTTCGAAGTCCTTGCCTTGTAGTGAAGTATGGGAAGCTTCCCAGGGGGGATGCTTACAGAGCATGCAGAGGTGCCTGAGCACATCCAGAGCATGAATCCAGGTTGGTTCTCCTCTACCAGGCTCAGTGCAAACTCCCCACCATCATCTTTCAGGATCTTCAGCATTTCTCCTAACTGTATTTAGTGTGCTTGCTGATAGGTCTTACCTGACTGCCTATTCTAAAGCCATTCTTGACGTTGGAAAGTGCTTCCACACTGCTGAGTGAATGACTGTGGACAGGGAGGGTTACAGTGGCTCAGGCTTTTCATCCTTTCCAATGGAATGCTGTTCTAGTAACCTGACAGAATCTCCCAAGAGAAGACTTTCTATTCCTAATGAGACAGAAAGCCTGGTGAGCTCTGCCTATAACTCCTCTCCTACACACTGAATCATAGAATCTTTAGACTTGGGAGATCCTTAAAGGTCATTAGTCCATTTCCTAGTCCATCTCCCCTGCAATAAACAGGGACAACCACACTAGATCAGGCTACTCAAAGCCTGGTCCAACCTGACCTTGAATGTCTTCAGGGACAGGGCATCCACCACCTCTCTGGCTGAGCTGCGCCAGTGCCTCACCACACTTATTGTAAAAAATGTCTTTGTTATGTTCAATCTTAATCTCCCCTCTTTTAGTTTGAAGCCATTTCCCCTTGTCCAATCGCTACAGACTCTGCTAAAAAGTCTGTCGCCTTCTTTCCTGTAGCTCCCCTTTAGATACTGAAAGGCTGCTATAAGGACTCCCTGGAGCCTTCTCCAGGCTGAGCAGCCCCAGTGCTCTCAGCCTGTCCTCACAGGAGAGGTGTTCCATCCCTTGGATCATTTTTGTAGCTCTCCTCTGGGCATGGTCCATCAGGTCCATGTCTCTCCTGTACTACATCTGGATGCAGTACTCCAGGTGAGGTCTCGACAGAGGGGCAGGATCACTTCCCTCACTCTGCTGGCCACATTTTTTTATGCAGCCCAGGGTACATCTGGGCTGAAAGGGCACACTGCTGGCTCATGTCCAGCTTGCCATCCAACAGTACCCGCAAGTCCTTTTCAGTAGGGACACCTGGTCTCTATGTGCTGATTTTTTAAATCAAGTGTAAATCTGTGAGTCTGATTTTGCTTTTTAAATTCTCATGCGTCATTCACTTGCGTGCCGGTGGCCAGGGGAACCAGTATGCTTTAATTTGCCAGTCCTGGGGGTTTTTGTACTGATCCAGACCATTTTTAGCTCAGGTTCATTCAGTTACAAAGCCCACACAGAAGGAAACTAAACAATTATATGAGATGGGAATGTTATATGGTTCTTGTGGAAAGTGCTTTTACCAAGACTAAACATCAATATTACACTTTTTTTTTTTTTTTTTTTTACTATCTGCTTAATACAGCAGATCATTAATGCAGCACATTCTAGTTAGTTAAAATGAACAAATTTCATTAAATTAAAATTCAGAGCCATTAAAGCCAGATGGGATACAGGGGAAAAAATTGCAGAGCCTTTAGAGCTAATGTAAATGTAATACTATTGTTTTCAGCTCCAATGCAATTAAATACGGCTGACAGAAGCTTTCACCAACAAACAAACAAACAAACAAAACAAAACAAAAAACAGGAAGAAAATCTGCCTGTAAGGAAAATCAATTTAAAAGAAATTGTACTTCAGATATTTTCATGGTTCTGTGGCTCACTGAATTACATTCCTGCATAGAAGCTGCAATGCTGGTGCAGGACAGCTAGCACTGAGATCTTTACTGGTATGTTACTTGCTGGGAGAAAAATGACTTAATTTACAGTGCTTACTGCAGGTATTTGAGTGCCCAAAAAAATTAATCCAGGCAGGCTCATTACCAAAGGAAGAAAATACACATTTTCAAGAGAACAGCCTGCCTGGGGAGCCTTCTCTGCCTCCTCTTCAGTTCCCAGTGTCCTTGGGGCCCTGGCCACAAGGCTCCATGCCCTCCAAAACACAGATAGACGCAAGGTGCAGACCTGGGCCATGAGGGAGCTGCCCCTTGGGTGCTGCCAACAGCATGGTCAGAATCATATGGCTTGGGAAAGGCTTTCAGGGTCACTATATTCAACAGGACCAGTAAATCCAACCATCAACCCGATCTACTGAGTCCCATCACTGAGCCACGTCCCTTATTGCCACATCCACATGTCCCTTCAATCCCTCCAGGGGTGGGCACTCCACCATTTCCCTGGGCAGCCCATTCTGATGCTAAACCTTCTCAGTGCAACTTGAAGCCCTTTCCTCATGTCCTGTCATTTGTTACCTAAGAAAAGAAACAAGGCCCACTGGTTGCAGCACTATTATATTTAGATGTGGGGTTTGGTCATCAATATTCATCTCCAGAGCTTTCTTTTAAGTCCCTGGACCAGTGGTATATTGTGCAGGGCTTTCCTGCCACTGTGGCATGCGATGAACAATTCCTAATTTTATTGCTCTGAATAACATAAGGAAGAAAAGAGAGAAAAAAAACAGCCAAGCAAGACACCTAAGATCACTCCATTTCTTTTTAAAAACAGTTGCTGTGTATCACAGTAAATAGTTATTTTCTACCAAAATAGCAAGAAGAAGTCTATATAAAGTCTTGCCTAACCATATGATGTACCAGGAGGGGGGAGGAGTGTTCCCAAGTACCCTCAAGCCCACATCCCACTCACTTAAACTCCTAAAATACAACACAAGATGTCAGAGTCTTCGTTTTCTCATGAACTCCACAGCAAGTATGAAACTTGACCTTGATTCATATACGGTGATAAAAGCCAGAGCCTGCAAATTTATGAATGTAGCTGGCAGCCATTAAGTGCATTATGTGGAGGTCAGGCTGATGGTTGCTTCTTGTTTATTCCTCCCATTTAATGATCCATTGCTGGAGACGTGCCAAAAACTTTCAGAGTGTTTTTACTACTTATTTATGTGACTGAGAAGTGTGCACTGTTCTTTCCACCCTCATTATCCTGGCACGCTGAAAGTAAAATGGAGTGCAGAACTGGCATCTGAGGAAAACAGAGTGTGTGTGTTTTGTTTTGTTTTTTTTCCTTTAATGTGAGCAGAGAAAATGCTTGTCCCTTTCTGAAGTAGCCTTTTGGTTGAGTGACAGAAGAAGGCCACCTCCATTTTGTCATTTTGTGCAGCCAAATTCCACAAAAGTATCTCAGCATGGGATATGGCATCTGGATGCAGGCAGGCTTCCACTCATTTCAAGATGTAGTGTGGTTATGGTTTTACCACGCTGTCAGGGGTCAGGTACGCAGATTTACCTCTGCTAGTTCCATGCCTTACAAGGAAGACAAGGATGTGGGATGGATGATTTAAAATATATGTACTTAATAAGCAATTTTGCTTAGACCTACTTCGTTATAGATATACTAAACCAATGCAAGTCAACTTGAATGCTGATGCAGGAGAAAAGGTACACATTTCTACTGCAGCCGGCAAAGCTGAAGTGTGCCCAGATGTTTGTATTACAACATCCTGTTAGTCCTAGGAAATGTTTATAGGTCTGGATAAGAGTTTCAGCAGAGAGGGCTTGGTGCCATTCAGACCCGTGGACTGGAAAAGTGTGGAAAAATATCACAGAGGTCTGTTTACTAATCTGATAGAGAGAAAATTAAGTATTTGAATGTTGAGGTGTTCTGTTATTAAACCAGTAGGTGAAGAAATGTTGGTGCAGGCAGCTCATAGGAATCTGGCATTTATGATATGATAATATTTATTGTATGATAAATATTAGATGGCTTTATAAATAATTGTGGAAGTAACTGGATCCACAATTCAAGCAAGGAATTTTTGGTTCATATAAGTTTCCTAGTAATACTGGTTCATTAATAGACATCTCACCTTATTAAGACCATACTCAATACAAAGTTACTTCAGCCAGTCAGTTTGCACACTGAACTCCGCCGTCTGACGGCTAAACTTTCAAAGCGCTGTGGCATTTTGCACCTCCCAGGTTAAAGATCACTAAAATCTGAGCCAGCCTAGATGACAAAAGAAAACTTGACAGCCTAGGCAGACAGAATATTTACATGAATGTGTCTTTAGTTTAAAAGCTTGTTACTGAATTGGCAAAATGAAAGCTGAACATCACTCAGTGTCCTTGGTGCTGTACTATTGAAGTTACTAAAGCGTATTTCAGTGACTCTGAGTTTTGTATGTGATGTATCAGACACAAGCAGCAGACAATTGTGATGCTTCTGTAAGTGTGCACAGCTCACTCTTTCCCTCCCTGGCACCTTCAGCTACTGCTGCTGGCCAAAGACAGGCAGGGGGATCCCATTGCATGGGGAATCAAGTATCCTATAGTTGTAAATCTTAGATTTTATAATTGCCTGATCCTGATAATAAGCCTATAACCTTCAGTATGCTGCATAGATGCTGCACATGCACACAAAACATCATGTATCCCCATTATAATGACAACTGAACCTCCATGAAAACTCCACTACCAACATTAGATTATGCTCTTCTAGAGAATAAATGTATGCAAGTAATTGACAAATCAAAATATTTGAGAAGAAAGTACTATAGTTCCTTAGCTATAAAATCCATTCCTTTCACTAACTTTTTGTCTTTTGAGGGTTACAGCAAAATTTACTGTGCTCTATCTTATCTAATTCACTCTCTTGTGTATTTTTGATCGGCCTTTTGAAAGCTGACACATTTTCTTACATTAGAACTCAGTCTAAGCAACCAGAACACTTTTCATGCTTCACCACTCACTGGTTATTAGTGTAATCTGCAGGAAACAACATAACAATAGAGCATTGTTTCTGAATGCGAGCAAAAGGTTAGAACAACAGCCTACACTCAGACTTGGCTTCTTGACTCATCTTCCCTTTGAGATGAAGAAAGTAAAGTTTGTGTCTAGTGACTCCAAGGCTATTACCATCGTGCTTGAAATCTTTCATACCACTTGCTACAGGCCAGAAGTGAAAAAGGGATAGGAGATCATTTGCCCTGAAAACACTGTGCAGCTGAGACAGTGAGAACTATGGGAGTTCACCAGCTGAGAGGTAAGGCAAATCTCTGGTTTCTCGTCACCGAGTACCTCTCAGCACTCAGCAAACAGATCTGCTACAGTCACAAGCTCAAAGCTATCAGGATAGCTACGTGAGAAATTATTCCCTCTCAGATAAGTGTTGCCAGACCCACAAACACCTGGTTTCATAGCCCTCAGCCTCCTCCTTCACCACTGCCTAACCACAGGGGCACCAGAATTACATATATATCAAAGCTTTCCTCCTTGGTACTAAAATGTCCATTTAGGGAAACCACCACAGCTGACTGAACCATAGTAGTGCCTTATTAGCACTTGCACCATTGGTAAATGGTATCCAATCCCTTTAACGCCATTTTGGACAGCAGCCTGAAGACAGGATTTGCTGAGGAGCCTGTCTTCTTTCAGGTGATACCGGGCTACCGAAAGAATGCAGGTTTCGGGGAAAAGGCCTGCAAATAATGAATCTTGTCCTCTCTTGTAGGCGACTCCTTTCCCTAGACAGCGCAGTGATGGGAAGTGAGGTGTCCTGTTCTTTAGTTATGAACTGGGCAAGGGATGCCCCATGGCTTTGGATTCTTGGATGACAAACAGAGAAGGGCATTTTAAACGTAACATTAAAGGGCATTAACTTTTTTTCCTGGCTTTCTTTGGAAAAATAAAACTTAAGTAAACTCTTTCTCATCAGAGCAGAGGAGAAAAGCATGCCATCTGTGTAAAACAACAGTGCCTGAACAAAGAAGCAGTTCCTTGCAGCATGAAGAGCAACACCAGCAATTTGCCTCCCAAGAAACAAAGCTCAGGCAGCAAGCCCTTCCTACTGGGCAAAACAGCAAAGTGATTTTTATCCATGGCCTTCACTGCAGCCCTGCTTGTGATCCAACTGCACTGCCAGGCTGACAGCGACCCTGAGAAATGAGGATGTCGCCTGATTTCAGACACTGGAAAAACTCCAAAATCTGCCCTCTGTTGGAGCAAGTGGTGATAATTGGTTTAATTGGTTCTGGCTTACCCCTGTCTGTCCCACATGTAAGTACTTAGGCATAATAGTAACATGAGTTAATGTGTTGCACGGGAACCCTGGCCAGTGCTGGCTCTGTGATAATGAGAAAGAACTGAGCATCTTTCATTTAACCACACGTGCGCTGAGAGACACTGTAATGGGCATTATTTCAAGAAGCCTTTCTCATGCTGAGGAGGTAGCCAAGACTCGTATGTCTCAGCGTTACCATACTGTTGTGTCCAACAGCCAGCAATTAAGGCAGATGTGGGTAGCTCCACCGGAAACAGGGGTTTTATTAAAACTGGAAGGAGGAATTCTGAGCTTTGATTAGGAAGCATCCTTCTTGAGGCCTTCTAATACCTGGGGTCCCTGACTTCCAGCCTTTTTACCAGTCCATTGGCTGTAACTTCTGAAATATTGTTATTTCCCTGATGGTCATTAACTTCACCTTCCTTTTCCTAATTGGAATCAGCCAGTATCAGAATTTCTATGACATATATATATACATCACCATTCCTGACAACATACATCTACAGATAGATCTCAGTGATATTTAGTCATAGATGGAAATAAAGAGGTCCAATGTAACATTCTTTTGGTAAGAAACAGTATTGAGACAGTTTTGTTGTTGTTGTTGTTGTTTTTCAGTATTACTAAATTTACAGAGATGCAAAGAGATTTTAGGGTGAGATGCAAAGAAGGTTCAGAATATTAAGAAATTTGTTTCGATTACTCTTTCACGGTGACATCAATTGCTGAGTTATATGAAGCTTCCCTGAATCTTCTCTAAATTTTCAAGTTTCAAGCAAGACATGGGACACCAGAGGTTACCTAGCATCCCAGGAGCTCAAACCAGAGTCAGATGCTTTCAGTGTTGCAAATACATTTTAAGAGTTCCTTAGCTCTCTGGGACATAGCTCATCAGCTGACCGTGTGCTCCCAGCATAATGACACGTATTATGCAAGTATCTTTCAAAATCACTGCTCTCAACACTGAGCCTCCCTATCTGAAACTATGACCTAATTATTTTCCCTCCCGCTTATATAGCTTTTCATCTGTCCACACTGAATGCATTGGTTTCTCACCTAAAAATAGTTTCATATTTTCTTTCCAGTCATTGCTAGTGGCAGCACACAGAACAGAGCAGAGAACCAGTTCTTGCTGTGTGCCTCCTGAATCACACCAGACATGTGATAACAATTCCTAAAATACATTTATATTCTGAAGCCTAGCATTTAGGTACTCAGTTGATACAGAACATACTGATTGTATATCACATTAACATCTACATGGCAGACCCAAGCCAAACAACTCATAATGCAGCAAGTTAGATGTATGAAAGAATTTCCCCAAACCTGTTTTTCCTAAAACCCATGTTAATGGGAGTTATTTGTATTCAATCCCTTCATTTTTCTGGCTCAGTCCCTGTATCATCTGTTCCATATTTTTGCTCAGGATGGATGTCAGACTCACCAGCTAATGATTACAGTGTACTTCACTTAACTGCTCTTAAAAATCGCTATAACAGATTAATAATCATTTGTTTAAAAGCACACAGCTCTCTCACAAAGGTGATGAGATCTGTCTTCGGTAACACTTTCCCAGTCACTGAGATATACTAACATGTCTTGCACCAGGTTAGAACATCTCCACTTCTCTTTCCTGCTTGCATTCCTCCTACACATACAGGGAAGGTCCATCCAGTCCATCTCCAACAGTTGTCCTAAGCAATGTTGGCTTTCCACAGGCTCTGTGTGGCAGCTAAGCATCAGCCTTGCAGATTGCTGCCTTGTTTTGCTTGGGAAGCAGTTTTGCTCTCATCCATTTGCAGTGCCTTCTGGACTACACAAAGCACGGGATGTAGCTATGCACAAACACGGCGAAGAGATAGCTTGTTCTATAAATGAGCAAGTAACAGTTTGAGTTAAAGTAGCAGTCACTAAAATTGGAGGAAAGAACTAGGAGCAAAGTAGATATGCTTTTTAAAGACGGCAAAATCTTGGACGAGTCATCTTTGACACAGCAATAACCTAGAGACCACAACTCAGCTGTGGGAAGTAGCTCGGTACCAGCTATGAAGAAGATTCAGTTTCTGAGTGTTTATGCCGATACAAATGTGATCAGAAAGGTGACCAGAAGGAAAATCACATGGTACATGAAAACATTTTCTGCTTTTCTTCTCTGCTGAAAAGAAACCCAGTTGACACAAGCAAGTTTTCTCTTATAAAATTTGTTCACTCTTTGTTTCAAGAAACCAAATCAGACACAGCTCCATCTGCACTGTGCTGAGAAGTTTAGTTCTGGTGCTTTCTCAGGGAAGCATATATTATCTGTCTTTCAAAACAGCGATAACCCTTTTCTACATTGGCAATCTGACCTACTACTCGAGGTGCTCTTTACTGACCTGAAAAAAAGCTCAAAGGCAAAGCAAAGAAAAGGAGATCACAGACAAGAGACAACGATGCCACAAACTCATGATTCAAAGCCAGTCACAGGAATGATGATCATTTTTGCCAGGTGAACCTGCTGTGCACCTCAAAGGCAGTCATCTGAAATGGCCACACACCCTGACTGAACCAACCTGGCTTGTACCAGGAATGGTGTGGTGAGCAGGAAAAAGGAAATAATCTTCCCCCTGTACACACTGGTGAGGCCCCACCTTGAGTACTGTGTTCAGTTTTGGGCACTTCAGTAAAGGACACTGAGGTGCTGGAGCAGGACCAAAGGAGGGCAACAAGGCTTGTGAAGGGCTGGGAGTCCTATGATGAGTGTCTGAAGGAACTGAGACTGTTTAGTCTGGAGAAGAGGAGGCTCTCTTCAAATATCTGAAAGGTGATTGCAGCAAGAGTGGGATTGGTCTCTTCTCACTGGTGACAGGATGAGGGGAAATGGCCTCAAGTTGTGCCAGAGGAGGTTTAGGTTGGATGAAAGGAAAATTCTTTAGAGAAAGGATTGTTAAACACTGGAATAGGCTCCCCAGGGAGGTGATTGAGTCACCATCCCTGAATGTGTTTAAAATCCACTTGGACATGGTGCTCAGGGACACAATTTAGCAGTGGGTTGTTAGAGTTGGGATAGTAAGGCTTGGTTCCAGTTGGACTCAATGATCTTGAAGGTCTTTTCCAACCTGAGCAATTCTATGAGTCTATGCATCCAGAAGAGGTGCACAGACTTTAACATTTGGGAGTCATCTGCACTAACAGATGAGCAAAGCTGAATTTGCTGTCAAGCTTTTTAATTTAAACCAGAAAATAAAAAGAGAAGGAAAAAGGAGAACAAGAAAAAAACAAACAAAAAAAAAACAACAGGCAAATACAATTTCTAGCTGTGATTGCAAGCAGCAGTGAGGGAGCTTATCTCAGATCAATCTTGACCTCAGCTGAGTTTTTCGTGTCACTGAAATAGCAAGCCATTGTGTCAAGTAGCCAACAGCATCACAACAAGTAACAGGATGCAGCCTTTACCAACACACGTGCAGCAGAACTAATGTAACAGAAAAACACTACTCAGAAAAAGTTCTTTTAATCAGCAGCCATGCAATCTGCCCCCTCATTGCAGTACCATATCATTAGCTCATTCACCCGTTGTGCAGAAAAAAAGAGCAATGCAGGCAGCCAGCAGAGAGAGGAAGAGGTCCCGCTACAACCTCTTATTGCTCTGTGGGAGAAGGGAACATTTTTAGGTGGGAAGGTGGGAAGAATGCAGGCTATATTTGTTCCTTAAATAAAATTCCAAACTGAGTTGAGCTGTCTGCCTACTTTGCCAGTGTTATCCCTGACCACTCTGCAGGCAAGTTTCCTGAGCTGCAGAATGAATGAATGAGTGTACACAGCAACTACAGAATGTGAGAGGCTGCAGGTGACAGGAATATGTGAGCATCCAGAGCTCTGCATACAACTACTGCGATTGTGTGTTGAAGTTTCAATACCCAGAGCTAAAATAATGAACGTTAATAGATGTTACAATCTTTACAAATGACCACAACACTTTTAAGAGGCACTATGCAATTTTCTCTTACTCCTGACAGGTAGTGGTAGCTCCAAAGAGGTGGAGGATAGGGTTGTGCTGCGACTGATTACCTTGTTTGTGGGTTTGGATTAACACCTACTAAAAGGCACTATGCAGTATATGCACGCCAGTGTGTTCGGAGCTAGCTGCAAAAGCTCAGGTCCTGATGCAAGGCATGCATGACCTTTGAGACGTACTGAAGGAGGTAAAAATTTCACTGTGCTCTGTAGGAAGAATAGGAAAGCTGGGCTCTGCTATTGATAACTCCCATTTCCATCGTTAAGGCCCAAACCATTCTTGCTCCTGAACTCCGTGCTACTTTACCCAGAGGGCAATGAGGCAGTGGCACAGGCTGCCTAGAGAAGCTGTGATGCCTCATCCCTGGAGGTACTCAAGGCCAGGTTGGATGGGCCCTGGGCAGCCTGAGCTGGTGGGGGGCAGCCCTGTCCACAGCAGGTTTGGGACTGGGTGGGCTTTAAGGTCCCTTCCAGCCCAAATCAGTCTGAGATTCTGTGATTCTATTATTCCTAAAGCCACACATGCCCAAGTAATCAGTTGCTTCTACCTCCTGCAGGCACCACTCAGAATCATCAGCTGCTGAGTAGGAAATGTATGTATGGCCTTACAGAGGCCATATCATGCATTACAATCACTGTGTTAAGTAACACAAACTAAGGAAGGTAAAAGATACATCTGGCAACCTGCCCATCCTGTGCTCTATTTCTCAATAACCCAATGTAAGGGCAGTATATCGGCCCCCATTTTACATTGTCTGGCACTTACAAGTTTGTGTCATGTAATTAATGTTAAACAGTTTTCAGATCCTTTATTAAAAACTGCTCACTGTGTACTGACAAAACAGAATGTCTCTATTAGAATAATGATTTATTGTAAATATGGTAGTATTAAGGCTGACTATTCTGGGTATTAAAAATGCATGGAAAAAATCCATTTTAAAAAGTGTTACGTGAGCTGTCAAAATGTATCAGTTTAATGCCTTTATCATTTGCATTTCTTTTAAAAATGCCAAGTGAAATTAGACCTTATCCCACCACTAGGAGTTGCCAAATTTCACTTGAAATAAAAACAGAATTATGTGTCATGATAGTTATTTTAATACTATCAAATAACAAAAACAGAAACAGAAAAGAGAAGAAAAAAAGAGACACAACTTCTGCAGCTACAAACAAAGAAGCTAAAATAGCATATATATTTTTACACTACTTGTGCAAGAACTCCATAGGTTTCCTGCATCAACAGACCATTTCCTCTGGCAATGAGGCCACAGCAAAGCACAGCACTGTTGGCTCTAAACAACAAGCAGCCTCCAGCAGCACACATTTTCTGCTGATTTGAAATAACCATGTTGTCTTTCACGTGGCTTCCACGCAATCCTCCACCATCAAATACCCCTGACTTTCTGGACCGCCTCAAGCATCAGCGAGAAGGACAGAAGGGACTTGTGAGTCAGCAGGAGCTGCAGTGAGGACAAATCCACCCCAGCTTTGGTTCCTGTGGCAATGCCAGCTGCCATCACATTTGTGTCTGGGTTACATTCTGCAAGGCCTCTGCTAGCACAGGTCACACCAGAGCTGATTGCTTACTGCTGCAAGCGTCTCCTTCTGCATCTACCTCCCCGAAGAGACATGGACTGGCTTTTATGACTCTCCTGGTACTATTCAGAAATACATCTTAGAACATTTTAGCATTTGGTGAATTGTGAACTGCAAACAGTAATTTTTGATAATTATATTACAGGAATATTGGTACTGAGGAAAGAAAAAGTAAATATTTGTGCTGGACAGTTCAGCTTCTCCTGGCTCTTCTGCTTCATTTAAGAACTGATGTGAATGAGGACCTGGTCCTGCCCTCAAAACCATTGCTTGAGCCACATGTTCTCCGAAACTCAGATATTTGTTGGCTGGGTGGAGTTTGTCTCCTCCAGGACACAAGCTCCTGATCATATCCAAAACCATTATTCTTTACTGCCTGAGAGATGCCCTACCACTGGTACCACCGTGCCATAGCATCCTCAGGGAGAACGCTTTTATACTGATTTATACTGGTATCCCTGACATCCCTTCTGGTGCCAAGCTGTGCACACAGCCAAACCCACACTGCTTCTTGGGCGCGGGATAGTAAATGAGATGACCCATTCCCACAGCCTACTGACTCTCAGCAGCAGTAGCAAGGGCCACTCGCTCAGCTTTCCCTCCTCCCCGGGTCTGCCAGGCCCATCCTGCCCACAGGAGCAACCAGAATGCTGTGAGGCTGCTTTGCTCAGAACTGCTTTTGCCTGGCAGGGAAGGCTGCTAGGAAGTCTTACAGTCCTAAGCTCCTTATTTTTATCCAGTTATACTTCAGGAGGAGGTCATAGACATTTTACGTGAAAATATTTAAAATGGTTAAATAATGAGAGGGGGAAATGAGAGAAGATTTTTGGGTAAAATTATGTTCAGTCTACATTTAGAGCCCAAAGCAACACTCCTCCATAATTAAGGATCGAATTTCCAAAAAGATTCACGGTTAGAGACAACGAACAATGATTAAACAGCAGCAGACCGGGTCCTTATTATCAGCCACCTGCTCTTTGGACACATGGTGCTGCTTTTTCCCTGGAGGATAACTTCAGGCCTCTCAGCTTGATGTCTTCCAAGCCCCTGGAGCCCAGGCTGCTTTACTCTGAGTGATTTGCACCAGTGTCTCTTAACTCAACCTTTCCCCCTCCTGATTACCTCCTTGTGCCCTTAAAAGGATTGGCTCCTGATTTGGTGGTTGGTACAAGTGCGTCAGGAAACACTGCCTGCATAACCTGGGTTTCTAGGACCATGTTTCCTTCTTCGCACTATGTAGCCTTAACGATTCAGAGCTCAGAACAAGGAGCTTAAAGGGCATTTTGCCAAAACCCACACAGTCAGCAGATGGAAATATAAGGTATATACACGATGGGCTGATGCTTGCTGATTTATTTACTTATTTTGTCAGAAAACAGAGTTAGAAGCTAATAGAAAATAAAATCTACTTTACACCATTTCTCCAAACTAGCTGCATGGAGTTTATGGAGCTTTTTCTAAAGATGTGTTGTGGAGACCGGAATATATGCTGAAATATGATGCGTGCGATGCAACCACAGTATTTCTACCTAAAAAGTTATCTGGGAGCCATTCTAGGTAGGACAGGGAATCATTACTAAGTTAGAAGATGCACCATCATTCTGATGCTGCACAGCATTTGTTTATTTCTGGTGTAAGTTACTACAGAGTTACTTAGGGGCTGCTTGCATACAGACTTGAAAGCAAGTTTGGAACAGCATTCTCACAGGGAATTTTTGTGCTGATAGAAACCTTTTTCATGTCTTTATAAATGCACTGTTCCAGCTTCTGGGTAAAGGAGCATGTGTCATGAGTATTATTCTAAAATTATGCCAGGAAAAAAGTCAGCTTTCCAGGAGATGGTGACCTGTGACATACTACAGCATCTGCCTCAACTGAGGCCATGAGTGCAGATGGGAGGCAAATAAAGACATTAGTGTAGAATAAAAAAGCTGATTTCTGCTGTGTATTTTACTGTCCAAGTTCAACCACTTTGTGACCTATAGAAAATGGCACACAAACCCAAAAAAAGTCAACATGGCACCACTGATAACCACATTTTGCAAGGACAATGAGTGAACTCATTCCAAAATGTGAGATGGAGAGAAAGGACACGCTGTTGTCCTTTCCAAAAGGAACTGATGTTGGAATTCAGAGTTGTCATTGTACAGCAGGCAAACCTGCAGTTACACTGCCACTGTTTCTATTGCAAGTGTTGTTTTCTTTTTTAATAGGTTTCCAAATTAGATAGGGATGGAAATGAATAATTCAGCCAAGCTTAAGCTGTAGATGGCCAAAGTATTTCAGAACCCTTTATGGGCAATAGATGAACCTTTCAACATGCTACGAGACTGTTGGGTAGGCTAATTCTGCACACAGACAAGCTGGGCTGTAGTAGAGGTGTCTGAACACAGTGAGTTAATGAAAAAGCCAGGAACATAATCCGAATGTCAGTTCTCAGCTTGCTCTTCAAACTACCTCTGTGTTTATCTCCCTTGCTTTTTATAAAGCTGTGTATTTCAGGGCAAACAGTGAACACAAGAGACAATGAACTATCTTTAAGAGCAAACTCTTTCCCAGTGTTCAGTCCTGCCAGTCCTATATTTAAAGGATGCTAAATAAGTCCTATTGACTTACTGAAAGACAAAAATGATGTTAGTTCAAAAGCAAGGGAATTAGTCAGCAAACAGCTTCCTGTGTCTCCTCACCTTCCTGTGAGGCATGTCACCATGCAGAAGAAGGCTAAGCTGACAAGTGCTATTCACCCTGTCTCCCCACAAATGAGCATAGGCTTGCTTCTAAAGGGAACTCTAAACTTCACTACTGGAGAGACAAGTTCACTGTGCTACTCGATGCTCCTTAGAAACAGAACTTTGAATATGCAAGACTTTTGGTCCCTTTAAAATAGATTACTTACTGGGAGGCCCAGCCTGCAGCCCAAGCAAAAGAGCTGACATAATTCAGGGTAACAATTAACCACAGCTAGCTCATTAGTGCTACAATAATATTCCAAGTGCAAAGAAGCCACATAAACCCCAAGAAAGATGAAACAAGGCTTCTCAGTTTAGCTTGAAGGTTGTGGTGTGTCTCCTCTGCCAAAATCCCTGCCCGAGCATTTCTGTGTGGTTATGGACAACATGAGTCTTGTCTACTTCAAGGTGAGATGCTGGACAGGAACTCCTGGGGGAGGGTATAGTGCTGACCTCCCTCCAGGCAGGAAATCCTCCCCCCAAAAAAGCACCACTTGTGAGCATGTCTGTTTCAGCATCTCCTCTCTTCCTGCTGCATGAGTTTCTGTCCACTTTTATATTCTCTTTCTTTCCTAAGAGTTATTTCCAGCCCTCCCTTGGTGTTTTGAAGTGAGTGTTATTATATCAGTGCTGCTTTCGGCCATGGGCCTTGGCCAACCCTGCACGGGGGGAGGCAGGCTGGGGCTGCTGATGCCCCCCCTGCAGTGCCTGGCAGACTCACAGCCAAATACCTGCAGCCAAACCATCAGGAACAGCCACTGCCAACACTGGCCAAAAAACAACACCAGAATTGCCCTGCTGCTCCGCGCATGCAGGCGATGAATATTTTATTGTTATTCCAGGAAAAGCTTTTAAAAGAGCACATGAGACAACAGTGGTGTGGAGCTGTCTCAGTGGCACAGATTAACAATAAGTAATCTAGAGTTTAAATGAAAGGACTCTCTAAATGAAAGCATGGTTTCTTCATACCATGAACCCAAACAGCTGATCTATTAGCAACACTGATCTTTTTAGATAACAGCTCTGGCCAGAGAAATGGCTTTGATGATGGCACAGAATACGAGTCATGAATTACAGAGATATTTCTGCTATGCAGAGGAGGAGATGGAGTTTTGCCCAACAATTATCCATGGTCTGACTTGGAAAGTCTCTTTGGCAGCACGATGAATGTAATAACAAAGGCCTGATTCACCAACACCGATAACCAAATTGTTATTTCTAACACTCGGCAGCTCAAGCTTGCAGCTGAGCTAGGTCTCTGTAGTTCTGTGCTGCCAGAAATAGCATCTCTTTAAGAAGAATCCAGGCAGGTATCCAGCTGGTATACATTAGCATGTTTACATTTTCAATTGGCCAACTACAGCAGAAGAAACTAATGAGGCAGAGGATCTTATGGCTCCAGATATCCCTGTCTTTTCTGTTTGATCACCAGCTGATGAGTGCCCAGATTTTAGCACTTATCAAAGGTGGGCCTGCATCCCTGTGTAATGCAGGAGCTATGGCCAGACCCTCAGAGGTGCCTGCTGAGCACTCCCCGTGCTGGCATCTGGCTCTGTTCGGTTTCTATTAGGGGTCAAGTGCCCTAAAAATCTCTTTGTAGGTACTTCGGGAACAGATCAGCCTCCTCACTAAGACTCACTTGCAGCAGGTATTGGATATTCTTAACTGGTCCTTAAGTCTCCTTCCACTATTTCAGTTTAGCTTTTGACTGTATATAAATTGTTGTTTTTTGTTTTGTTAAAAAAAAAACAACAAACAGACTATCAGTCACTGTTTCTGCATGACATAAAAAAAAAAAATAGTCTGGAAACTTCAGGAAATTGGTCATATAAGAAGCTTTGAAATCAGTTGGTAAAGTTAGAATGTAAGCCAGTTGGTAAAGTTAGAATGTAAGCTTTGCTCTCTGTACAGCTTCCAAATTTTGCAGGTCACAAGAAAACCAGATTATTCCTAAGGCAAAACATATAAACACACAGGAAAATCTGTTTCTATGGTTTTCAGATACCAGCTTCCCTGTGCACCCCCCAAAAAAACAGCCTTTAAAATTAACATGACTCATTCCAGAGTAGATTCTTATAGCTGGATTAAAGTAATAGCTCTGTCAAGACTTCAATAGCATTAGTTGCTGATGCTGGAGAGTTTAAAAACCAGGAGAGTTTAGCTGCTCAGAGCCTCTCTTGCCCACAGGCACTTCATGCTGGAGAACAGGAGTCCTTCTCCTCTGACTGGAAAATTCTGCCTCGTCACAGAATATTGAATGCATGCTGTTAGCATTTATTAGGTTGTCTTCTCAAAAGATAGCACCAAGCACAAGCAGTATTTATAATCTTACTTATTTCATAGAAAAGTCCATCATGCTAGGAGGACAGTTTTTAAGCTCACAGGTACCAGCAACATAATCTTCCTTGACACCAACATTTTAATTTCTGGAAAAAAGTTGGCTTTTTTTTTTGGTCTTGGATTTTATATAAATAAAAGCAGGAGCTTGTTTGTCATAGAAGTTGATGGCAATACACCTGAGGTGAAATTGACCTGGACAACTTAGCAGGCATAAGCAAGAATTTCACTATGATTATATGAAAATAAAACACAAAAATAAGCTTTCCTTAAAGTATCACCTCTGAAATCTACTGTAAATCTTTTCTTTTTTTCCATACGTTGTAGAAGTTAACGACACTTTAAAGGTTAATGTCAGACAAATCTGATGATTTGAGAACATTTCAAAGGGCGCTGAGTCTACTGTAAATTCTATATCCCAGTGTGAATTGTACTTGTCTCAATAAATCAGCGTGACACTGAAACGTTCTGCTTTCACAGCAGTCAAAGTAACACACGAAATGCCCATCACAAAAAGCACTTCTTGCAATGCTTTGGGATACAAGGAAAAGCAAAAGGAAAATGCAGATAAACCATTTCATTACATACGCAACATTGGTATTGTGTGTATCTCTTAGAAACCATATAGTGCATTATTTGTCATGAAAATGCACAATCTAAAGTTGGAACAGCACAGAAAACAGTAAAAAGTGCAAATGTATGCAGAATTGTATGTTCTAAATAGAAGAGAGAGGAAACAGAGAGAAAACAGAAGAAGCTTAAAATAATGCTGTTATAAGATATTCATTACCCACTTTTGGTTAGCTCCAGCAGTTACCTCCACACACCTATTGCAGTCTGTGAAAGATATTCTCCTACTTGACGCTATGCATTTTCCCTTCCTTCCACATTTCCTGCATACAGCTTCCGAAGCAAAACCGAAATCCTTGAAAAAGCAGATCCTACATTACAGTTTTGGCTCATATTTCAAGGAAACACTGACTTAAAACAGAAAAGCTGACTGTCAAAGGGTTAAAACCTTAAGCATGTCACATTTTACACCTAGACATTTGCTTTAATAAAGGATATTGAAACAGAAGGAGCCACAAAGGCTAAAGAAACACATCTCCTGCAGCAAGTGAGACAAACGAACCCCAAAGCCTCGCTAAGAAGGAGGATCTGTTTTATTTCACTTACCAGCATTATCCATTTTTCCCCCTCGGTATTCAAAAAGCAGAGTTGCCCAGAAAAGCAGCCGGCACAGTCTCCCTTTTGCTAATGAAGCTGGCTGTCCTTCTCCTGGTTATTAGACCTTGCTGGCAGTCAGAGCATACTTCATGCACTGACTGCAGTAGACATCACCAGGAAATTTATATCTCCAAGGATGACAAACAGCCATTAGCTCCATTATAGGCTGATTAAGATTGTGTGAGCCTATCAAGTAGATACTTAAATCCCCCAGGGTTTTACCTCTTCGGGGAGAAAACAAAAGAACTCCGAGCCTATAATACTGAATATACGCTTCTGAAAAGTAAAAGCAGCGCTAATGAGAATGTGTTTAATGGGTAGAGAGGCAAAACTTTAAATAAAAAAGGGGTATGATTACAAAGCAAAGGGCTATGATTTTTCAGTGACGTAACAGAAAAGTTTTAAGGAAATAAAGGGAAAGGAACCTACGGCTGAGAAGTGTTATGTTAGAGCGCAATCTGCAGCCCTCAGCTTTGGCTGTGTTTTAAATCCTACAAGTTCTGCACCTGATGTTCCCTGCTGTCTGTGAGAAACACAGTAGATGCCAATTATTAATTGTCTCAAGGCACCCATAGCTAAATGTAAGGAAAGAGTGAAAAGTAACAACAGGGCTTTACTTCCATCAGTGTTAAAGTAACAGCATGCTGGCTGCTGCAGAGGCTAGGCTCAATGAAATCTGAATGACATATGCTGAGATTAACAGATATTGCTTCTAAACTTTCAGCACCACGAGTGTCTCTGATGCATAGAATTTTTCCCCACATAAACAAACAAAACCAGAATAGGCTTCTAAACATTTATCCCCCCTGCACTTCTAGAGTTTTCTCCCTGTAAATGAATATACACACACAGACACATATATATAATTCCAATAAACAATCTCTTTCCTGGCAGCAGATGGTGAAGGGAAGTAGTACCTGGAGGGTACCAGAAAATGTGGGTTCCAGTCCCATTTTGCCACTGATTATATATGTAACCCTAAAAGGAGCATTTTGAGCTACAGTTTTTGCTCAGTAGTGAAAGGGAGGCCATTATGCACCCTGAATTTGTTGAAGTGCATTGGTAAAACAGAATGTCACAAAGTACTAATGCTACATAAATGTCACAATGTCCTCACAACATTTTCACATTCTTTAAATAATTTACTAGGTCCTCCAATTCTCTTCACTGCCATGGAAAAGAAATACTGTTGACACAAAACCCCTCATCCTAGAGCTGCATCAATGAACAACAAAATCCATTTCCCATTCATCACCTCTTCACTGCCCCTCTGATCTTGTTTGTCCTTTTAAAATGTTCAAAGAAAGGACAGTTGCAGCCCTGATCTATTTACACTGATAAAGAAGTGGAAAGACTCAATGGCTGAGAGCTAAAGTCATCAGCAAGAATGGAGAATATCTAGGGCACACTGGATGTATTCCATATTACAGAAAGGAAGCGCTTGGAGGGCTAAGGAGAGAATAAAGACTAGAAATCTGTCACACTTCATATTAAGGTTCTATTTATAAGTGGCTTATAAAGAGCTTATAAAAAAAAAAAAAAAGAAGCTGTCATGAGCATGTTGCACTTACTCTGTGTTTTAGATATGCAAGAGGTTAAAAGTGACCAATAAGGAACTTATTTGCCCACTGGATCCTCTATCAGTTAATAACAATTGATTAATGTGACAGTTGAAGTTACCACTTCATGTGCATCTGATGATATCAAGGAGCACTAATCTGGAAGAGACAAGGTCAGCACCTGATAGATGAGCTATCAGGTATCTGCCCAGAGCACGCCCAGTTCTCAGAAGGGCAGAAGGGCATAAATGCATCTTAAATCCTAGCAGTTATGCCAATGCTTTGTGCTGGCTAAAGCTAAGAGAGGTTGGTTTTGAATCCAATCCCTTGGCTTTGAGTTTGGCTTGGACTACACACTTAGCCACTGGGCAACTGTGCAGCAGGAAGAAACTAGCCCCAAGCCTCATGGCTGGAGACACAGATGGGCAACAGCCTGTGCCCAGGAACCCAAGGGAGATGCAGAGCTGCACCTCTTCAGACCCAAGGCAAAAGAAGAGCTCCAGGCAGTGACTGTTTCTATATAGTAAGCAGGTCCCAGTGTGCCTACCATAGCTGAGCCGCACCTGCAGGGCCAATGACCTGCACAGCATCCCCACTGGGTGCTCGTCTCCAGCCACATGGAGGAGAAGACCTGTGGGAGTACACCACTGTCCCCTCTCTGCCCACACATGAGCTTCCTGCTAAAGAAGCCCTAGAAGATGAGTGTCCTTGGGCCATCCTGCCATGTAATTCAGATATAGCCACAGCCTTAGGTCAGCTGAGGTTTGTGACTGTAAAGTGCTAACTAAAGCGTGGAAGTCTGAGTTGTAACAGCTTGATAAGCAATGAGTTCAGGTGCTTTATCAGGGCTGTGTGACAAGTAATCATTTGTTAACTCTTGAAAGCTAACTATAAATGGAAAATTAATATGATGTGACCTATATCTCTGCCGTCTGAACAGAAAATATCTCACCAGGAAGCTTCCAAAAAAAGAAAGCTTCACAAAATACAAAATACATGACATTTTTTTTTTTTCTTGTAGGCGATTAGATTATTGCATAGGAATTAACAATTGTGTATGATCAGATGCAGTTAATACCAGATCAAAGCTGTATCTCCCTGACTGCACATGGGCAAAGGAAATGTACACGCTGCAAGTGATATTTAAAAGGTAAATATATGTATATTCCAGGCATAAACTTATCTAACCTTTAAGACCAGAACAACCACATCACAATCTTTAGTTGCATGATACCACAACATCTCAGTCTGCTTAAGGTCATAGGGATAGGAATGGAGAAGGCCAAGCCTGCAGCAGCCCAAAGGTTTCTCTCCTCCTTCCCAAAGTCTCACACTCCAACAACATACTGCACAGATTTCCTTGCTGTGACGTAGTCCTGCTTTACTGATCATTTCACCCACAGGAACCTAAGACCTGGGTTCAATCCTTTGCTCAACTGGAGACTTGCTGAGTGACTTTTGTGCAAGTCCCTCCAGCATTAGGCCTCCTGCAGGAATGCTTTGTGCTGTGCTGCTCCCTGCGCCTAAGCTGTGTGGGGATAAACACGCTAGAGGCAGTGTGAGACCCAATGGTACTGCATAAAAAGCTGATGAAGCAGCTAAATTGGACAGTCAGTGCCACCTCCTTGAGAAGAGAACACGATGAAGTACACTAGAAGCACAGCTAATGACACAGCCGCCTAATGATCCTGTTCTTCAGTGTACCTGATGTACACAGACTGCTGCAGTAATGACATTTTGCTCCTGGGAAAATCAATGAGGATTCACAGAGGCTCAGCAGTATGCCTAGGTAAGAAGTAAATAGAGAAAACAGGGTAAACAGGTGTCTCAGCACCGAGCCATCACAAACACTGTAAGCCAACAAACCCTTGGAATCAGTGCAGACCTTCAGCTGTGATGTTTCCAGTCATGACAAAGGTCTCTGAGAATACATTTAGAAAATGCAGAATCTGGCTTTGGTTGGGAGCAGATTTGTCACCGCAAGGATCTGACTCGGTAAGATTCCATTCTGGGCAATGTGTTTCATTTCACTTGCACTGTGTCTGTTTCTTCCTACACAGCAACAATTGTGCAGGTGTCTCTGGGAGAAGCTGTACTTATTTTTAGATGCTTTGGGTCTTTATAGCCAGTGCCAACACTAAATACACATCTTTATGTGATTCTTCTCAGAACCCACTGAGTCCCAGGCCAACAACCACTGAGTACTTGGGATCTGTACCCCTCAAAAGGTGTTTCCTTCCATGAAGCATCTGTCTGCTCTGCCAGTGGCGGAGCAGTTCCACAGGTGAGAGAGGGAAGAACACTTCCAAGGCAAAGGAACAGACTTGGCTCAGACAGATCCCAGTCTCAGAGACGGTAACAAAGACCACTGCTTACCACAAAGGGATACTTTGTACAACACACCAAAACCTTTGATTATTACTCACATTCTTCAGACCTTAGGTATATGAAAACCACCCCTCCCCTGGCACACTTTTTAAGATTGCAAGGCAAAAAGAAAAGCCTCTTGAGGAAGTGGTGAAGTGTATATCTGGAACACATTTTCCTGCCGAGGCCCCTCACAAAGCTTTCCCTAAGCCTCAGCCGCATTTCCCAGCGTCAGTGGCACAAGTGTTTGCCAAACACCTTCTCCCAGACTCACACAGGTGAAAGAGTTTGAGAGCAGGACAGGGATAAGCAGAAATGTTCTTTGCCTGGGAATAAGCTACATTTCAACTTGCAAATGTTGTTAATTTGCTACTCTAAGTGCAGAGAAAGCTTTATGTTGCTGAGAAAACAATAGGAGCCTTTTGTTCCCCAGGCGGATTTTATCCTTGAGCAGCCCAGCCAGATACAAAATTGTGATTCTTGTCTAAAGCCACAAGGGGAGAAGCAGCACCACAGAAGCCAACAGATTTAAATTGATACAAAACAAGAAGAGAGTGGGATCCAGACAGCAACGTGTGGTCTTTGTAGGTGGGAAGTTTCACAGCACAGATGGGTTTGCAGAGAGAGCAGGAAGGGGCTTGGCACAGCGAGCACAGTGCAGGCAGGCAGAGGCAGTGGGAGGGAAGGCAGGGACATGGGGAGGGGTAGAGAAAGAGGTTTCAGTATGTCATGAAATGTGGTGCTCAGCAGGAGATACAAGCAAGGACAAGAAAAGCATCTCAACATGTACTACAATTTAAGTAAATTCTAGCTTCTTTCTGAATATCTATTTTTAACAAACTCATATCTAGAAAGCAGTGTGGTATGGGTTTGGTTTCACTCTTCCGAAGGCGGCAGATATTTGTAATGAACAAGTGGGAAACCTCTGGAAAAGCAAGCACTTATTTGTCTTCTTTAGTTTTCTCATCAATTCTGCTGTCATCACTCACCTGCCTGCCCACCCAGCAGTGGAAACCCGCTGAGGTATGCTTGAACAAGTTATGTCAAGCCCTGACACAACCCAAAGCAAACATATCTGAACAACCTGCTGACATGATCACAAACATGACTGCCCTTCAGGGTATATGCGCCTCACTGTCTTCCACTGAAATGCAGTAAGTTTGCTCTCAGAAACAAAACAAGCCCTGCTGTTTGCTAACTGACATCTCCCTAAGTAGAACATAACTTGAGAAAAGCAAATGTCTGTGGAGGAATTGGGGGTGTGGTACTCTTCATTACTCTGCAGGTGATAGAGCACTGGCACAGGTTGCCCTGAAAGGTTGTGGAGTCTTCTCCAGAGGAGACATTCAAAAGCCATTTGACCACAATAATGGGGTAATGTCCCCTAGGGGACCCTGCTTGAGCAGGGGGTTGCATGAGACGATCGCCAGAGGTCTCCCTTTCAACCTCAACCATTCTGTGGTTCTTTGCTTTACAATCACTATCATTGCTGTTCATCAGCTAATACAACGTACTGCTCACACAAGTGAATTCTGACAAGCAAATCGAAGCAACCTCTCTCCTTTTCTCCTTAAATATCACAAACAAGTGCACTGAATCATGCTGCAGTTCCTTACATCAGAGCATGACCTTTGCTGTCCAGAGTGCTACACTAAATTCAGGCACAGGGAAGACAGAAAATCAGAGCAAAATAAGAATTTTGAGTATGATTGTAGAGAAGCAGGCTGATTGAATACTTGGTGTTATCCAGTAATTAGAACAAATAGAAATTCTGTATCCTTACGCAAAATGCAAAAAAAATTCCTGGACTCAAAACCCATTTTATGGGCTGTGGACTCCCCAGACCTGAGCTAGGCAATTATAAAGCCTGTTTATAAAATGTCCTGGCTGTGAAAATTCATGAGCATCTTTGCATGTTCTGAAACCATCACGATATTTGTCTAGATGCAGTAATTGTGTTTGGACAGATTTTATACAGAGGCAAAACTAAAGCTCTGGATACAAGGACAGCCAGTTCTGGATCTCATTTTATCACTGGCTTTGTCATACTGCGACTAGTACAGCAATACCTCCCTCTCACCATTCAATGAAACAGGGATCGTTCACATGAACATAAATGCTGCAGCCTTCCATTGCAGTGTAGGAAGTAGACAAATATTTTGAGTCATAAGGGACAAAGCACCAGAGAGGCCATTTGGTTTCCCACAGAGTTACAGTAAGAAACAATGGCTGGAAACTGAGAATAGGCAAGTTGATAGCTATCAAGTAGATACTTGAAAGCAAGGATCTATTGCAATGGCAAATATGATTAAACTACCGAGCAGATTTTCTTTCTTTGGAGGTCATCATTTCATGACTGGGTGTCTTCTGGATAACACCAATCAAATATCAGTTACTGAGCTCAACAGAAAGGTAAATGAGAGTGATTTAAGGGCTTGTATCTCACAGATTGTACCTAATAAGCCCTCAGACATTAGCTCTATAAATCTATGTGAAAAGGCCAGTCTTCATTATTCATGCTAAAATGAAATACTAAGCTTCTATCATGCCTTAATGACTGCACATAATAGATTTACAAAACATTTTACCCTTCTACTGATCTCAGGATCTTAATCTTAGCTTCTGCCCACCACTTTTCCCCTTTTTTTGTTCTGCAGATTTCTCTCCTAGAGCCTTATGCACAGTAAAAAGAGGAAATTTAACCTTATTGAGAAGAATAAGGTTATTTCTGTTTTACCTTAATTTATGCTAACAGATAATTCAGTAATGGAAAACAAAGGAGAGACGATATATTGTGGTCTGAGGAGCTGAGGTGAGATCCCACGCACAACGAAGCCAGCAGCAAAACTTCCATTTAGTGGGGCCAGGACTTCATAAATGTGGTCAGACTTGTGTTAAAGCTAAGGGAGATTCTGGGTACGTGAGCTTGTTTTAAGGAATATGAGTAAAAATACATGAAGAAAGACTTAAGCTTGGAATAGAAGAGCTCATTTGAAATATATATTGACATCTGGCTTAATCCCTCTCTCCTTGGAGCAAAATTTAGGAAAGTGAAAACTAGACAGTTATTGATAAATGCTTTCCACCCTAAGTACAGACAGATTTAGATTTAAGATTTTAGATTTAAGAGTGAGACAGAAATCTTCTTCCTTGAAAACTGAACACTGATGAACTGATAGTGTGAACACTCTGTATGATACGCACTGTACATTTTACCAGACAAACTTTTTGGAAGCTGGCATTTTGTGACTTTGTTCGTGAGAGAGTAATCAGAACAAATAGAAACTAAAACCAACCAGAGGAGACAGTTGGCAAGATCCACTAAAGACAGCTATAATTTCAGTTCATTTCCTTCCTATCTCTTCTTCTGAAGTCCAGCTAATTATCACAGTATTCTCACTGTTGATCTTTGTTGGCTTTTGTATTTCCTTCTGTATATGAAAAAAGGAGAATCCGTCAAATAGGAGTTGCCATTAAGTAAAGGAGCAGCTGTGTGCTGCCGGATGTTCTGCCATGTTTGAAAACAAGAGAACTGCAGAAGAACCCAAACATAGGACAGTGCTTGAATGGGCTTTTCTAAATGACTTTAAAAGATACCTAATTAACTATATTTAGATATAAATTTAATTTCTATACTATTTAAACTAAATTGCATTCTCTCTTAATTGCAGCTTCAGTTCCACATAGAAGGTATCCACTTTACCACATAAAATCCAAGTTATGGCATCTGTCTGAGCACCTGGTATCTGTATGAGGTTTGGGGGACATGTCTCACCTGTTCATATTTAGGATTACCACTACTTCAGCCCTCAAGTTGACAGGGATTTGTGAGGATTACCTTCCTCCTTCATGGGTGGGAGCTCAAACTGAACAGGCTCTGTAACTGCAATATGTGCAGAAATAGGTCAGTCTCTGTCATGCCTGCAGAGACCCCTGAAGCAAAGAACTCATGTTTTTCCCTACATCTGACTCACCTGCTATTTTCTGATTCAAGGTGAGATATTTATGCACTAGATCCACCTGAGCAACCTGCTCAAGGGATCCACCTAGACTAGCATCACAGCTACTGCCAGTATGAGGTGCTTCACACTTTCACCAGAGGATATTTCTTTTTAATGACTAACAGAGACTGACTTCTCAAGTGACAAAAGTGTAGTAAATCAATTGCCTGTTGATGTACGTGCCATATAACACTCAGTCACCCTGCTAGTTATATAAATGTCCGTGTTCTCTTTGACTTCTGCCAAGATACTGTTCTCAGTGCTTTAGGTACTGCACAGAGGACTGTTGTATCTTGTGCAGCTTGGCGATTTTCTAAAACCAGCAACAAGACATGCTGAAATATACCTCATGGGTAATTAAATGACAGGTATCTTTTAACTCCTAGAAAAATATATTTAGCCTGAAAGAGGCTAATAAGTAAAAAATCGTTATTTTTTAATTGCGATTTGAAAGTGAGTTCATTTGCATGAACTTGCATGACAAACACAGAGCCAAACTGATATCTGCAAAACCTGCCAGATGAACTGGCAAGCTGGAAACGTGCCATATGCAAGTGTTGGGAAAATATGCATTAGAGAGAATTTGTTTTTGGTGAAAGAACAGACAAGGTAAATATTTTCCAGCTCAGGATACAGTTGTGTCATCATAGACTGTACTTTAGGCCACGGCTGAGCAAATACGTCAGAAGAAAAATGACCTCCTACAGTAGTTTCATGTAACATTGCTGATAATTCATCAGCTGAAGGTTTTTAACTTGAGACAAAACTAACAGTGCTCCACTACATACAGAGGCAGAGGGTGAACTGCTGTTGATGCAAGCAGAGAACGTGGACTGTTCAGAGGTGTACCACAATAAACCGAGTGATGCTATAAAACTACATGTCCAGGTAAGAAGAGCAGAAAGATCAGAAATCTGACCAAGTATGCCACAGTGTAGACAGAATTCTGGAAAAACATCCCAATGAAAATCTAAGGAGACCTTCTACACCAAATGCCAGCTGAAAAGGGCTGAGCCACAAGTAATGAAGCTATGCCCTTTTGTCTGATTCCTGCTGTCTTCAGGGAAACAGAAGCTGGTGTACAAACAGAGGAAGGAATCAAAGAGCTTCTTTTTAACAATTTCTCCTTCTAACTGAAACAGCACATTCTAAAAAGGGACGAATACATATTACAGGTTAGTTTGTGCTATGTCTTTCCTTCCTTAGTTAGCTATTACCCAAAATGCCCTGTTTACTGTAACACATCTTTCACCTGAGCATCAGATCCTGGGGTGTCATGCCAGGCAGTTTAATTCCTTTTGTGGCAAACAAGTCAGCACTGTTTTCCTAGGGTGTTAATCACATCTGAAAAGTACTCCAAAGTGATATTTGCATGGCATTGTTCCTTCTATTTTCTCTTTACAATAACACCCACTTTCATTGCAGTGCCTATTTGGTGTGCAATCTAGGATGTTGTAATTAACTACTGAACGCAAGTCTTTATATTAAGGCAGCAACAAAGGAGTAGGATGTATTCTCCTTCATTTATTTCTAAAAATAACAAAATTTCATCAGGAACATGCTGCTTGAGTTTGCCCAGAGAGCGTACTCAGAAATGAAGGGAAAGCTGCCCTCTTGAGAGGGATATGAAAAGCTCATTAAAGCTGTTACAAAAGGTGGTTAGGTATTTCAGAGTTACACTGCCCTTCTCTTTACGTTGCAGGGGACAGAAGTACTATCTGCTTTGCTTTGGTTAAGAAGGCAATGGTATAGAGGGATCCTGAAAAAAATATTTGAAATATTTATTCTTATCTGCATTATTAATAGTGTTTGAATTATTAAAATGTAATGAATTTGAAATAGCCAATTACTTCACTTCTAATATCTTTTTCCTTTGTCATTGTAATCAGTGTGGGAAATGGGATTACAATGGAAATTGTTTCCTCTTTTTATTCCCAATTTCCCATTTTGGTTTTCAAGTACTGGCATACTGGCTTCCAATAATTCCCTTCCTCCAAATTTCTTTCTGTTTAGATATGTGGGCATATGGCACAATGATACATAGCAGTAACTTCCGAAACTCTGCACTTACCTGCCCTCTCAGGCCACGGGTTTTGAATTTGGGGAACTCTAAACTCCCACAGTTGTAATGAAAACATGAAACGGTATGATTCTATGTGGTACTTGCAGAATCCCTCCAAAGCTTTTTTTCCAAGCATGTTTATTTTAAATCCACACAAAACCATAGTATTGGGCAGAAATTACTGACAGCAATTAGCCTTTCAAGCGTGTTGGAATTTTACCCACGCTCTTTACCCATGCTGTATATGAAAATCAGCCCGAGGATGAGTATGTTTGAGCTTGTGAAGACTGTTTTGCTCCCCTCTGTTGTCCTCTGAAATGCCAGCAACCTGTCTGGCTTGCTAACGTTTGCCAATTACGCAAGGGTACTTTGTATTTCTACATTCAAACCAAAACTAAAGAACTGAGAAGAACTGGGTCACGGACAGCCCTCTGTATGACTCTACTTGAGATGCCCTTTTAATCTGACAGAAAACTACTGAGATAAATTTTTGAGAGAAGTTTATCAAACTGTTGTACACCCACTTAGTGGAGATTGCATCTAGTCCTAATCTTCAGCTCATGTTAAAGTGTGGTCCTGCAGAACAGTCTCAAAACCCCTCCAAAGTCAAGACATGTCAAAACAAGATATAGCTAGCATTTTCCTTCAGTAGGCTACTTAGCCCTCTAAATGCAGAAAACCAAATTGAGTTGTTGTACATTTGGTCTCATGTAATTATTGACTTTAATCTTCCAAGTGCTTGCTAATAATCCAACATATCTCATTCTGAAACTGGCCTGTGATGAAACTGAGCATACCTGCTCTCAATCTTTTGTTACTAAACATCACTACAGACCAGGGCGCTGTCAAGCAACAGTAACTTGCAAAACACCCTCCTAAAGAGCCAAAGTTGTCCACTGAGCTACGTGCCCTGTGTCCACGTGGCAAGCTCAGCTCCTCCACTGTGCAGCAGGGTCCTCTGCTGCAGCTTATACAGAAATTAAAAAAAAAAATCAACATCAACAATCCACCCTGTCCCTGAAAATCCTACAAACTAAGCAAAGGACCCATAGAGAGGCCCAGTAAAAACAGATGGAACAACGTAAGTGGTTATCAAAAATCAGTTGAGATGGTACAAGCTTTCAAGCTGTTACCATGTGGTTTACAAGATAGTCTGGCAGAGATCAAGTTGATTTCAAAAGATTGTGCTTGTTCTGTATATTACAGTGAGCCCGTATTAAATAACAGACCAATCCTTCCAGATGCTTATTCATGTGAGAAACCAACCATGCAGTCCAGCTATTCCCTACACAGTTACACTAGAACTATAACACTTTAGTAATATTTTTTGTCACTTTGTATTGATTTTGCCATGCTTCATCTAGAAAGAAATGTTTAAAGGTATCTAAAGAAATAATATACTTTTTGAACTAGGCCAGTCCTCAAAGAGGCTTTCATACTACAGATTTAACTATCACACTTGTATTTGATGAAAGAAAAGCTGAGTGCAATAGGCAAGCATTCTAATCTGCTTAGCCAAGACATACAGATTTTCTGCTACACATCTCCCACAGCCTTAATGTCCAAATCAAGAACTAAATCATTTTGTAAATGTTTTGAACAGTTAACATCAAAAGAAATGTTTGAATGCCATGTTGTCATAAGGTTGCAACAAGCAGTGAAGCAGGCTGCCTTATTTATTGCATCTTTCGGTCCAGGATGTGTCTGAATCCAAAAGAGGTCAGTGCTTAACATCCAAATCAGTAATGAGACAACTATGCTGTTAATGTCTTGACATCATGATAATGTGTCATAAGGATACAACTACACCTGGGTGGAACTAAACGATGGATGGAACTAGACTCCAATAGTCCAGAACAGGAAGATCTTCCATCCAGCTTGTCCCAGAGTTTTCAGAAAGCTGGCAGCAGCCCTGTCTGTTCTTGAGCTACAGGAGCTGAAAGACACCAAACATTTGCTGTGGCTGCTGAGGAGTGAGGGAGCCTGGACTCCTCAGCCTTGGAGATGGTGCAGAGGCTCTTCAGGGGCTGCTGGAAGTATATGGCTGCTAGATGCTTATAGTCAGCTGGAACTCAGCTAATAAGATACTGTCAGGGTGTTTGTTACTTTTTCCCCCATGTTAAATTTATCTGCACATCTCTGTGGAAGGTGGCCAGGACTTACAGATGTAATTTACTAGACTTTGATTTTGTTTGTACTACTCTAATGCCATTATTTTGTAGGCCATGTAGTACATTCTATAAAACTGACTCAGTGAAAAATAACTGAGACATTTTCATGATCACTTCAGCCAATATTGAATAAATTATTGAGAGACGTTTTGGTAATTTCGTAAGACTGTTCTTTTCACGTTCCATTTAGAAAATAATAAAGCATGAGGATATGGCATGGAAAAACTGATTTGATAACTTGTAGTTATATACATATATAGTGTTTATACTTGTATTTCTTCTCATGCAAAAACAATTCAGTTGCACATGTACCAGCATACATGAATGCTTTGAAGTTATTTTTGATATTTATCAACTGTATATGAACCACTAAGAATTACCAAAGTGTTTATAATGAAATACAGGCTAAAAGCAAAAATCTAAGCAGGCCATCCTCCTTCAAGAATAAATAAAGAAAAAAGTATATATGTATATAACCACAAAATTGCTTTTAGATTGGAAATAATGAGTAATGTTTCTGCTTTAGACTTCTGGGGAAAGTCATTCCAGTTCCAGAATTCTCGTGCTGGGAGAAGGAATTCCTATATTCAGAACAGTCAAAGGATTCCACATCTCCTTTAGTGCTGCATACACCGTATTGAAATCTCTAGCAGGCCAGGAAAGTGTCAGGGGGAGCAGCATCTGCTCCAATGCACAATGCCAATGAAGGTCCTAGATATGTGTTCCTGAGTATATCTCACAGATCCCACTGAGCTTCGTTTCAGAAAAGACTACTTCAGAGTTGAGCAGATACAGAAGGGAAGGGAAGGGAAGGGAAGGGAAGGGAAGGGAAGGGAAGGGAAGGGAAGGGAAGGGAAGGGAAGGGAAGGGAAGGGAAGGGAAGGGAAGGGAAGGGAAGGGAAGGGAAGGGAAGGGAAGGGAAGGGAAGGGAAGGGAAGGGAAGGGAAGGGAAGGGAAGGGAAGGGAAGGGAAGGGAAGGGAAGGGAAGGGAGAAAAAAATATTGTCTAATTCTTTGTAGTGGTTTCTTTTTCAGAAGAATGCGTAATAAACGAACAACTCAGCCTGAGGGTCCGCATTTACCATCTGGCTGTGAGCAGGGTCAAAGCACTCTGTGAACAAATACTGGAAAACCTGGTTCTAATTAAAGCAGACTTCTCTCATAATAAGTCAGTGTCCAGGTGGGCAACAGGCTTCCCACAAAGAATAATAGCTTCTGTTATCTCCCAAGGAGTACAGACAACAGCCCTCGCTCACCTGCTCCTCAGCAGTTTCTTTGATGGATCAATACAGAAACTGCAAGCCTGGACCAAAGTACAGCAGAATCAATACTACAAGGAGATCCCGTTTCAGTGGGGCAGCCGATAATGTCCAGCCTGCAGCATTACCTGGGCTGAGTGAAAAGCAACGACTGATAAAAACACTCTGTATCATTTAAGTGTACAGTTTATGGATTACGTAAAAAAAAAAAAAAAAAAAAAAAAAAAAAAAAAAAAAAAAAAAAAAAAGCCCTCAGGAAATTTAAAACAATGCCGAGCTATCTGATCCCACTTCAGTTTTATGCTTTTAAATATAGCTGATTTTGCGTTTAAAGACACTGAAACTAATAACGATTCCGCTGTGTATCCATCCCCGAAACAAAACTGGCTCGGAGCGGTCTATTAACTGCTGCAATGGGGCTTGTGACTTGACAAAAGCAGCCTGCGTTTTTAAATCCTCCGCTTCACACGAAGGGCCGGCGATGCAGGCAGCGAACCTTTCGTCGATCAACATAACAACCGCCCCATCTAGCGCACCGGCCTCGCAGCAGCCTCATCTCATCTGCAGCATGCAGCTTCCCCCGGCAGCCCACCTTGCAGATGGAGAACTGAAACATCTGGACAGATGCGCACAGGCGGTGAGAGGTACCACTGAGGGGGAGGTGCTGCAGGTACCAATTCCCTGTTCCTACAGCAGGAAAGCTAGCTATGTTGTTGGGCCTTGTGAAACTAGAAATACCACGAACAAAAGCAATAGGATGCTCTGTTTCCTTAGATGTTGTTAATAGGGGGAAAAGAGGAAAGAAAAAAAAATAAAAGATTACTCACGTGAGTGAGACCCTTTTCAAGAAATTTTATCGTGCAAATGTGTGGATTAAAAATACCAGTCTGAAGAATGAAGGGAGCAGACAAAAAAAAAAAAATGCAGTTTGTTGGGAACAAAGTGGGAGAGGCAGAATCAAATTATTTTTCTAGGTTAAAAAAACTAATTGCTCTGTTTGTGGACATAATGATGGGTCTAATAAACAATCACCAAGTGATTGAGTGAGGTAATTCTGTTCCAGTTGCAGTTCTTTCGTGTTTTAAACCCTCTCCATTTTCCTTTGCTGTCAGATTCAGTACTTTTTCCCTCCCAGATTTTCCAACACTGTTCCTAATCTTTTTGATACCAGAATAAAAGCAGTAGCTGAATAGAGAGTGGTCATACCCCTCGTGTCAGAGATGAAGGGCCAGCGTGATCCTCAGTACCATTGCCAGGAGGAGGAGGTGGGAGTACCCCGTTCTTAGCAAGGTGGAGAGGAGGCCGGGCCCAGCCCTCATCCCCCAGGGAGACCCTCTGGCATGACTCTAGGCCGTTTGGAGGTGCTCCTGCTCCTCAGGTGTACTTTCACGTGGGTTTTACAGAGGAAAAAGTAGAAGTCGCTATATAACATCACCTACTTTGAAATGCTTACAGATGCTTTCCACTTTCTCCTTGTTCAGTTTCCCCTGGAAAACAATCTCTGAGTACTTAGGATGGCACATTTATTTTGGCAATTACTAAGCCTGTACAATCACAGAATGTGTGATTAAGGACTGTCATATTGCACTAAGTGTCACTTTGTCTTTGCAAAGCACTGCAAAGGGACCTTCCTGGGATAAAAGCTGCAGCAACATACTGCAGACTGAGCCAAAGCCCTTTGAAGGCCATAGCAGCACTGCCAGCCACAAGTGTACAAGAATCAGGTCTCCAGAAACACGAGGATGACAAAGAAATTATAATATAACTTAATTTAGAAAATAAATTAAGAAAACAGAACAGTTGATTTCTACATCTCTTGTTCAGTACTGTTACAGAAATGTCTGGGCTCAGAGCAAAAAATATCAGGAAATTATACTCTTTAGAGCAGTGCTGAAGGAAGATGCTCCATTAGAAGACAAGCATAGAATTTTGGTTGCCTGAAACACCCTGGTCTTTGCTGCAGGAATCCTGAGCATCAGCATGAATCACAAAGACATCTGGCATCTACCAAATGCCAATGGAACTGTCTTCTCATTCCTCCTCTAAACTAGACAAAAGATGTTCATATTAATCCCACGTTGCCTCAGAACATGTAAGCCACTGCTGCAACAACTCTGTTTCAAGAAAATTAAGCTCCCATTAAAAAATGGAGAATAGACCTATTGGAAGGCATGCATATTTTGATAGCTTTTACTGACACTTACAAAGATTAGTACCAGAAATCATTTGCATGCATTTTTCAAACTCATATCCTTTTTATGTGCATGATCTGAAGTATCTAATTCTGAGTCAGAGAGAGATGCGTATTTGCCATTTGCAGAAGTCCTTCTGGATTTTCCCCTTGATTGTTACAATAATCAATGTTTTTACAAAAACTTTTTGAATCTAATGTCATTTGCTTCATACATGATATGCATAAAGTTTAGTTTTCTGGTTTATTTCTGCTATGGAGTATTTATAATTGAGAAAAATTCACTGGAGCGGAAGTATGGAGTTCCAATAAGCAATAGAATTCAGTTAACTAATCAGCACCTGGATTAAAATCTCCTTGGTATCACACTTTCAAAATTAGTTTAGACAGCAGACAATGTTTAGATGATGGACTTCTTACTAAATATCATTTTAATATTCCAAATATTAATCTAAATTAATTTACGTTTAGGATTATCTTAACCCTAATGTAAAGGGGAGTGTAACACTCTTTGAAACACAGAGGAAGAATTTCCTTTGGTTTTGCACTTTCTCATCTGTCATCTTGCTGTCTGCTATTTCTTGGCTGCTCCAGATTTCTTCTCATCTCACTTGCTTTCATTTTCCTTTAAAGGGGCTGGAGAGGACACTTTGCCACTGACAGAAGGGCACTGATGTGGCTCTTCCATACAGATGAAACGCAAGATTCATCTTGCCTTCTTAACCCACAGAGCACTTGGCCTAAACACATGATAATAAAAACTAAAACAAAACACATCACTAAAATCCAAACAAACAAGCAAACAAAAACAACTCACCACAACTTCAAAAGACCCTGTTCTTTGCCACTGGGGGACTATCTCTCTTCACACCTCTTAGCATGTTTGCAGTTATGCTCCAAGTGCCTCCAGGAGGTTGGTTTTCCCTTGTTTCCCAGCCCAATAAATCTCACTCCCCTTTCCACGCATCCCCTTCTATGTTTGCACCACTTTTCCAGTCTTGGCCTAGAACTAGGACAACCAGGATCTTCTTACCCACAGAGTTTACAAACTAACGCAATAAAGCTGCAAAAGCTGTGTGCTCCATCCAGTTATTTTTACTTGACAGGAACTGATGATACCAGCCTGTGTGCTTCTTGCAATAGATGATTTCTAGTTTTAATAAATGACAACTTCCCCAGCAAAGTGCAAAAACAAGCCAAACTGACAATGTAATTACATATTCTGCTTTGAACCAAGTTAAAAGGCACTGGTCTTTTTCTTATAAGGAAAGAAAGGATTAATATGCGCACTTAGTATGATACTAAAAGCTCTTTTAGAGCTTAAAAATGCTTGTCTCTAGTCCTGTCCTAGGGAAAAACGTAATGTGGCACGTACCCAGTGCTGAACATCCATACCATACAGAGAAATGGGTGCTGTTGTGAGCTGAAATCATCTACACAGTTGTATTATACATAAACTTTCACAACATGAGAACCTTAGACAAATCTCAAGTTGATTACTTAAATAAGAGGAAGTTCAGAAAATTAATGCACTAGTCCTTTGGAAATCTTTCCCCAAAATTATTTTTGCTATTTTCAAATAAAAAAAAAAAAAACCCTTTCGTTTAATTCTCAACTTCCAAAGAATAAGATTAAATTCATAGCAGATGTGCCTCCACAGACATAAATAGCTGGGTGGCAGCATATTTTCCGGTTTTGTTATTTGCTGAAATAAACATAATGTGAAATATTGCCATTCAGTTCTGCTTGCAGCAAGGCATATCAGGAAGACATCTTTTTAAAAAGTTCAGAGCCCCAAAGTCAAAAGGATGAAGAGAGATGCTGCATCCCTGGGGAGCTGTAACTCTTCCTCTCTGCTCACTCCAAAGAATATAGAGCTGAGAGTCTATTCAGAGAAACACTATAAAACTACAGCCCAAGCAATGAAAGCAACGTGCTCCATCCTTGGGGCTAGAGCAGTTAAAACGTCTTGAATGTCCTCAGAACTGCCTCTAGTCCCCCATGGGTTGCACTTGCTCCAGCTGTATAAGCAGAAAGATGTATTTCAAATCATCCACTCTGAGCTTGCCAAAACTGCCTTTAATCAGAAAGCAGAATTATATCTTGTAGACAGTGCCTGTTCATGCTGTGCTTTGGTAGCAGACATTCTTTTTCAGATAAAAAAAATAAATTGTTTCATCAGTGGTTTAAACCACCAACATTAGCTGTCAGCAGCGACGCTGGGCAACAGTGGAAATAAATAAAAGTAGTAATAAAAAAGATGACTGCTAATTATCCTTTCACTCACAAAGCTACAATATAGCTGCCCCTGTTTGAACACAAAGAAGTTCTACAATTAGGACATATTCAACTGCAAATGTACCACAACCCCTTCTTTACTGTGCTTGTAGATGATACAAGACAATACCTCAACACCAAGTCTAGACAGTACCTGTAATTTTCTTGAGTATTGCGTATATTAGTCACAGATGCATCTTAAAAGCTGTGATTCTCCCCCCAAAATGGAAAAAAAAAGCATGCATACATCGGGGTCCCTTTGTTCAGCATGCTTTCTAGGCCTTCACACCATGGAATACTGAGTGTCCTTTCAAGAATTTTACATAACATATAGATCATGTCTTTTCCTAACCCTCACCACTATACAAAGCTTTATGATAGACTTTTTTTTTTCTTTTTTTTAACTCCCAGATTTTTTTGGAGATAATTTTTCTTCCTAACGAATTCCTAAAATTGAATGATTCTCAGCCCGAGCTGCACAAATTCTGACCTCTATCTCCCTGTGTCAGTCAAAAAATAAACATTTGTCTGCAGGTTCTTCACATCTCAGTCTCTAGAGTCAAAGATCATCCAATATTTGGGAAGTACTGGAGTGCATCACACTTGAATGGGTGGGCTACGACCTAGGAATCATTCAGGCAGACCTAGACAAGGGATTATCAAAATTAGTATGAGGGCTATCAATGAAATGCAAATGGGCTTTATTGGAAGTCTGTAAGACTCAAGTCAAGTCTAATGTTGAAAGGAAAAAAGAATGCTTTTAATGAGAGCCTATTCTTGACATTTGAAGTGGCATGAATCACAGAATTGTAGGGGTTGGAAGGGACCTCTTAGAGACCATCGAGTCCAACCCCCTGCAGCTCCCTAGCCCAGGTTGCACAGGTAGGCGTCCAGGCGGGTCTTGAACATCTCCAGAGAAGGAGACTCCACCACCTCTCTGTGCAGCTGTGCCAGTGCTCCGTCACTGCACTGTGCCCATTTGTATGGAACTTCCTATGCTTCAGTTTGTGGCAAATTAAAAAAATAAAAAAAAAAATATATATATATATAAAGAGCCAGTTGTAGAATATGCTTAACTAGAAGTAAGCACTTAGTGACACATTTCTGAAAAATAAGACAATCAGTAAAATACGATCCTCATTTCAGTGAGAAGTCATGTTTTACCATTTGTCACCCATGCCTCTTCTTCCACATTTAACTCCCAGCCCCCAGGTACTTGGCAGAGTATTTCTCTGAATGCAACAGTGGTTTTAACACAAGAAATAAGAGCAACCCCAGTTGTGTTTCAAATATATAAAAAAACAAGAGAGAAGAGAGGTTAGAAAAGCATCTTAACACCCAAAGAGGCAGTGGTTTAATGTGGCTTCTTGGCCACATTCTTACGAAGTACTCTACCAGGGAGCAAGGGAGACTTGCAAAATTCATCTCCGTTGAGTAAATAAAGGGGCATATTAAAGTACTTGATACATGCATGTATTAAAGTACTTAATACTGATGAAACTTGTTAACATTCTATTTCAGCCTTTCAAAGCACAAAAATCTTGCTAACACTCAGAATGGCACTCAACATTCACGCAAAACAATATGTTAGTAGCCCAGTTCTCCATCAAAACCTCTAAAGGGACAACTCTTCTCAGATGACCAGACTGGGGAGCGTTGACTGCCTATAAACTCTGTGTGTTTCAGGCAGATCATGATGCTTTCAACAAGAACTAAAAGCAAGACCATCTCTTGTAGCGGTTTTTTAGACTGACAAATCTTCAGAAAAACTAAAAATAATTGAATTCAGAAGAAAGAAATCAGGATTTTCTATTTGCTTCTGGATATTTTTCCTCTTGTACCACTTGGTTTGTATGTGGAAAAACTCTGGCATCTGTTAAAAATGGCTACACTCTAGGTGAAATACTTAGTTAAAAAGCTTTATTACATCTTTGTAGAAAGACATCTTTGCCATCTGCTAGAATATATTGAGTGAGAACCACTACATGTTCAAAAGCAGGACCAACACCGGTGTGAGCTAAAACTGAAATCCTATTCCATTTCTGGCACTGAAAACTTTCCCACTCAAAAAGTAAAAAGGAATAAAAATATGAATTCTACATCAGTCTTCCAGAAATCTGCCAGCCATCCCCATGACCTTAAATGGTGTCTGTCCGTCTGCCTGTGAAATAAAGGCCAGAACAGCAGGCTGGGGGAGGAGAAGAAATGGAGTATGATAACAATGGATTTGACTGATTAAACATTTAGATTTAAATAATAAAACAAATACGGTTTGGAACAAGTTACTTATATTCAAGAGTAAAAAATCTTCAGCCACTTTTTGATTAACTTAACTCTGGCTTCAGAGTTGAAGTGCAATCTGATACTAAATGGTTACTTGCTAGAAGCCACACATCAGCAGGAAGTGCTAAATGCCAAAGGGCCTTGAGAAACTAAAACATGTGGTAGCAAAACACTAAACAGATCAGAGACTGAGCTACTGATCTGATGCTGCAAAAGTATGCATTCAGTCACATGCTGCAAATGTTTGCAACCCAATTTCTACTTAGCCAACAATGATTATTACCACATTCATAAATTATTCCTTTTTCATCTCAAGTCAGAATGACTGTTGTACCAGAAATCACATTACATGTGTGATACGTAGTATACGTATTTGTTTTATATTTTTAAATAGTTGTGTTCCTTAATTTTAACTCATAGGCTAGGCTCATCTCAAGAATTTAACCCAGTTATTCTGCAGGAGCTGGTGTGGAGTAATGTCTTTTACTCCAGTATAAAACAGACGGATTCTTCCTTGTATAATACTGTACAAACCTGTGTTAGAAATGGCAGGCTGTGTTCTGGAGAACAGTGCTTCCCCACACGTCCATCAAACCTTGTAAACTACAGTGGTTTTCAGGCAGACACAAACTTTTTCCATTTAAGCAAAATATTTTATTATTCCTAGATTTTTCCTCAGCACACTTTAGAAACTACAAGTTAACTGTAAGTATGACAGGAATCAGATTTGACATTATGGGAAGATGGTCTAAGCATGTTTTAGATTATTACAAATAAATAAATGCTCCAATTGTGTAAGTACGTGTCAAATTGCATATGATTTAGACTGCTGCCTATTCCTGACAGGTCAGATTTTCAAACTGATGGGAAAATATCAGTGTGGATTTAGAGAAACAGAGCAGTACAGTCGTGGTTGTTGAGTTTAGCTTCTAAATACACAGGAATGATGTACTGTTTTAACATTGATCGTAGTTTTTTACCCTGAATCAACTGCCTTATCTTGCATCAGCTGTATCTTTGATTTGTGTTTTAAACAAGTCCTGCTTGATAGGTTAGAAAATCATGTTCTCCTTTGACTCCTGTATTTCCATAAGATGCACCAAAACTAGCTGCTTTAGTTGTGAACATGCTTTCACATCATGAGGCTGTGCTCCCCTCATCCCCATGGGATGAATGAAAGACACAATCCTTCTAACAGCCCACCCAAAGCACAACTGATGACTTCTTTAAAAACATTAAACTTGATTCCCATAGGCCCTAGTCGTATTCTTGTTTGGCATGCATGCCCGTGAGATCAAAGAAGCTGTAATCTGTAACTATTTTGGCAAATGTTCATACAACCACAGAAAGAAATACAGGGAAACATAAGCACCTGCCTATATACCCTTCATTTATCTTTTCCCCGAGTTCTATGCCCCCAGGTAGGCAAGTGAACAAACAGAATAAAACTTTCCTTCCTCCCAGTCCAGTACCAGCCACTCTGATGCTCTGGTCACCACATAAAATCTTCCTCAATTTTCCACTGAAGGTGGTAAATTTTAGTCACCTTTTTACCCACTCTGGGGTTAGTAGGAGGTATAATCCTTGCAGTGACTCATCATCATTTTGAATAAGTTAACCTTCAAAGAACCACTTTGATAGCAAAAAAAAAAATCTAGAATAAACCTGGGATGTAAAAGTTTTGAATCATGACTGCCATTTTCACTCAGCCTTTCACTGTTTGCATCTATGGTATGGTCTGACACAATAGTGAACTGCTGTCTGAATTCTCAGTGGTTTTTTTTTTTTTCCCCATCTGTCATCAGAAAGACAGGAAAAAAAGGGATGGAAGGAATGGAAACAAGCACCTGGAGGAGACCTCTTGACCTGAAAGGTCCACTTCTTAGCAGTGGGACAGATTATCTGACGGGTCTGCTTCACTCAAAGTACCCTAAATGGAATGGAGACATCGGTGGTTTTTTATTTACTTCTGGCGTGAGAAGCTCCTTTCTACAAAAAGGCATCTCACCACAAACCTCAACATATTCTGAATAAAATGCAAGGCTCTTTGCTTCAGGCTCTACAGCAAAACCCACAAAAAGAGTGCAAAGTGAAAACTGCCTATGTGGACATGCAGATAAAAAGCTGTCAGGCTGACACGCTGGCTGCGCACCATGGCAGCGAGGGCCAAAGCTTTGAGACTGTCATGAACTAAACCACAAGCAGATGACACAAGTAGCAGCCTGCCCTCTGCCTGGGCCCACTGCTCAGCCTGAGAGCTGCCCTCGGTCCCACACCACCAGACCTAGATGCTGGATGACTTCTGGGAAGGCATCTGAACAGCACTTGCAGCTCAGATGCAGTTCAAACCCTGTGTACACCAGGCAGACCGATAAACTCACCGAGATTCACCCATCCTTCAGATGGTTTTAAGTCTAATCACTCCATATGGAAGGCTGCCTAAGGGTATGCTAACCGAGCAGTGGTCTTGGAGAGGCGATGATGCTGCTCTGAAGTTTTAGAATAACATTTTTCCTCCCCAGTCTCCTAGAGATGCTCTCACAAAGCAGCCCTTTGTCAGGCAGAGTGCTCAAGTGACTCAGCTCTGCCATTCACAGAGCCTATGAACTTGGATGAAATTACGTCTTTTCAGGCTACAGATCAAGAGCCAAGGTCACCCTTCCTCGTGATGAGGATCACCTTTTCCTCCCCAAGGTCTCATCAGAGAATTAAGGGACTCAACAACAGATGATGTGATGCAGCTCAAAGGGGGAAATTAAGTGATCTTCTGCCACTAACTGTAAAAGAAAAGGCCTGCTTTAAGAAAAAGGGGAAAACAAAAAATATACTATCCTCACAAATGGCACCGCAGCTGATGAAGTGAGATTCTGCACAGTGATAGAAGGAAGTTGCCGCTCTCAGCAAAAGCTAGCAGCAGAGGAAGGAGAGGAGGTAAAAGAGCAAACGGAGCAAGCACTGTGAGAATCTCATCAAACTCATTCTACTCAAGGGATATGTGCAGTACTGAACTGGAAGAGAAGACACGAGTTTTACATGGTACTGTCAAAGCTGCTTTTAGAAATGCTGTCCTGTTATCCTTAGCTAGAAGGGTCTCTACAAATACTGTCTCTTGACAGATGCTGCACTGAAAATGGTGAGTCAGGAGGTGGCAGAATGGATGTGCACTGTGCTGGTGGGTAGTGGGCTGCTACCAACCCACCGCTGGTGGAGTGTGAGCAGATAAGTTGACTTCTCAAGCCAACCAACATCAAGACCTGGAAAACAAAGCGAAATGCACTGCAGAAACCACAACGTGTGAGTTTGAAGCTGGAGCTGAACCACAAAGAATGGGCAGAAAGCAGACATTTTTCAGGTTATTTAAAATTCAGGTTGTCTTTTTCTGAGTTCAGCAGCTGGAGCAGGGGTAACATCTGATGTGAGTGGCCTACTTCAAATCAGTCAAATGGCACAGGGAAAGAGGTAAGAGCAAAAATATTAATAAGGCTTATACAGTTCCCCTAAGTGCTTCACATTTCTGTCCCATTATGATTGCTCACCAGGTTAGTGGGGGGAATGAGAGAGGCTATTTTAATGGAATCTCTGTACAAAAATGATTCTCTAACCACCATGTTAAAAATTAAACAGCTTTCAATCTTTAATGTGTATTTTTCTTTTTAAAGAGGGAATCAACAGTTGCATGCCAGCACATAAGTATTTTTGTTGTGCTCCATGAGCAGCTGGAACAAAACACAGGGAGCAGCAATTGGGAGAATACAGAATGAAAGAAATGATTTCAAAAAAATAAAAACCAGAGAAAGCAACACTTGTCACTTACTGGGCAGGAAGCACATCCTCAAAATTAAAACAAGAAAACACCAACAGGGAGGCCTAGATTATCTATTTGAGAGACTACCAATAATGACATTCCTTTGGAAAAAACATCATTTTATCTCCACTTGATTTGCTGTTCTCGTATAATGCACTCAGCTCGTTGCTAGCAGTCTTCAAAGCTAAGCTGATAACCAACATACTCTAACACTGACACAGTCTCAGCCGTGCCTTAACCCGGTCACAGCAGGATCACCACAGCGGTGGACATCTTGCACACACATGAAGTTGCAGGGTGTTGTTCATTCACGCTGCACAATGCATCTTGCACCTACAAGCCGTCCTTTCTAGTTTGATCACACTACTTCCTCCTTCTCCAAGCCTCAGATATACTCGAACAGACCTTACAAGTAGACGCAGAAAAACGTAAAGCAGAAAAAGATGTGGAAAATGGTACACAGGCTTCTTTTCATTTGCGCAGACTCAACTACACACTGCGCTGCCCTGATGGTGCTGGGGCACAGGAGGTCTCTGCACTCCCTGAGGTGCTCTGTCCCACTCAGACACAGTCCCTGGTGGTGCTGTGGATCACAGGCACCTCTGTGCAGCAGCATACGGGCGCATTCAGAACACCTGGATCACCGGGGGACACGCGTGCCCTCTGTCACCTTAGTCAAGAGAGCAGTGCTGACTTGCAGCCAGGCTATCCCACGTTTCCAAAACGTGCTCAGCAGCACCGACAACACGGTTTCACGTTCCTTAATATCCAACGCCAGGAAACAGCCTGAGTGAAGAGCAGCCTCATCCAAGCATACATTTATTTCACTTTGGCAGCTTTCAGTTGGCCACACTGTAACCTCAGGTCCTCGCTTCCTCTCTCTTACAGAGCAGAGTTGTTCTGAACGCCGCAGGAAGCCTGCTTTGGGACAACTCCCAGCCCGAAGCATCCCGAGTGCGATACAGGGTTAACTCCTTCAGGAGGAGCACCGCTTCTTCCCACCTGTTAACACAGCTCGGGAGCGGCATGCCCCTTTCCGAAGCCCCCAGCCCAGCACAGGAGGCTCTGAGGGAGCTGAGCCGACTCTCCCCGCTCCTTCTTCCCTCGCACCCCCTTACCTGAACCCCCCACGCCGGAGCGGAGCAGGCAGCTCCTGCGGGAGGAGGAAAAGGAGGAGATGTCGCTCTGGGAGCGGCCACGGGGGCCGGGCAATGGCCAGGCGGGCAGCGGTGCCTCCGCCATCGGGGAGTCGAGGAAGGGAGAGCTCAAAGAAGGAGGGAGGAGGGAGGGAAAGTTTGCAGAGGAAGAGCCGCCCCTCCTCTCCGACCGCCCTGACGCAGGGCCGCCCCGCTGGGAGGACGATGGGGACTTGGGGCATCCAGGAAACCCCGCACCCTCAAGAGCTGCAAACGCAGACCCCTCGGTTTCGTTTTGTTTTGCAGGGCGTATGCAGACTGTCCTGCAGGGGCAGGTTAACGCAGCATCGCACGGGCACTCCGCTCCCCTGCTGAGAAAGTTTTCTGCTAAATCACGGGAGCTGGTCCTCAGTTTTTCAACAAATCCCACCGTGTGCCGTTTTGATATAATTGACCCTTACAGCTCACAGATGTGCTGAGGGACTCTTTTTCCTCGCTGGAGATGGCAGCAGCTGTGCATGTGTGGGCTGGTGGCAGTTTCTGAACCAGCCTTAACTGGAAGTGTAATCATGAACTGTTTCTATACAGGTGTTTGTTTGTTTGTTTGTTTGTTTTTTCCCATGATTGAAAGCATGTGAGAAAGGTCATTAAGCAAACTACACACTTCCCGCTGTAAATCTCACTGAGGCAAATAGCTCACCTACCCTGGTGGGCTTTAGGAGAAACCGTGGAGCTTCTCTTGCATTATTTTTCCTTCACAGAATTGTAGGCGTTGGAAGGGACCTCTTAGAGATCATCAAGTCCAACCCCCCCGCCAAAGCAGCTCCCTAGCCCAGGTTGCACAGGTAGGCGTCCAGGCGGGTCTTGAATGTCTCCAGAGAAGGAGACTCCACAAACACTTTGGGCAGTCTGTGCCAGTGCTCCATCACCCTACAAAGCACTGTGAGTCACAGAACAGCTGTGAGTTGGGTCCACTGTACAGAATCATCCTCAGAGCCTTCCTCAAGGAGCTGCTCAACTCTGCACACCTTTGGTGGCAGCAAAAAGAAAGGTCACAGAATATGAGGAAATCCAAAGATAAACCGGGATGGATACAGTAACAAGAGGTCAAAGGGCTGAAGAGCTCCTATTGAGATGCGAAGGCACGTCTGAAGCAATGAAGGTGAGGGAAGGTGCAGAGAAAGCGGGTCAGCGTTGAATGAAAGGCAAAAGAAAAAAATAACGAAGGGCTCCTGTGTGCTACATCAAAGTTTATTTGTAAGTCAGAGCAACGTGGGCAGTCCACCAGAAAAAAATAAAAAATAGTGGAAGTCGGAGTGCTTTTTCTCAGACTGTAACTTGCACCCGTAGAGAAAAAGTCTGCCCCAAGACCTGTGGGGCTGCCCCTTTCCCAGAGGCCTGGAGGTGGCCCCGGCTCCGCACAGAGTCCGTCCTTAGTGCAGCAGCCCCCGCCCCGGTCCCGCCCGCCGCCCGCCGCCATGTCGGGCTTGCTGCGGCCCTTGCTGCTGCTGCCGCTGCTGCCGGGGCTGCTGGGCGGGCGGCCCCGCTACGAGCCCACCTGGGCCTCGCTAGACGCCCGGCCGCTGCCCGCCTGGTTTGACGAGGCCAAGTTCGGCGTCTTCATCCACTGGGGCGTGTTCGCGGTGCCCAGCTTCGGCAGCGAGTGGTTCTGGTGAGCTGCTGCCCGCCGGGCGCGGAGGCGCGGGGCGGCGCGGTTGGCGGGAACGGAGGGGCTGGAGGCTGTAGGTTTGCTGCGGGCTTTGCGAGAGAGATGTAGGAACGGCAGGAGGAGGCCGAGGTGCTGCGGGGTAGGGGTGGGCGGCCGTGGCAGGGGGCTGCGGGCTCCCCTCGCCTGGTGCGCTGCACGTTTATCTTTGTGCTGCTCGTGGTGTTCAGTGGGGATCTGATCCACGTCTGTAAAGGAGAGGCAAAGGGACGAGGCTGGATTCTGGTGACAGGACGAGAGGAAATGGCCACAAACTGAAGTACAGGAAGTTCCTCACAAATGTGCGTGGGGGCTTCTTCACAGTGCAGTGACGGAGCACTGGCACAGCTGCACAGAGAGGTGGTGGAGTCTCCTTCTCTGGAGACATTCAAGACCCGCCTGGACGCCTACCTGTGCAACCTGGGCTAGGGAGCTGCTCTGACAGGGGGTTGGACTCGATGATCCCTAGAGGTCCCTTCCAGCCCCTACAGTTCTGTGATTATCACTTTCATTAAGGAGTGCATTCCACTTGACCTAAGGCTCAGTGCCTTCAAATCCATTTAGTTCAAGCCTTTGGTCTGCTGGGTGTAGCCATCTGCTTTGCAGTTTCCTTCTAAGTCACACTGTGCCATGTGGGGCGTGGAGGTAAGCAGCAGCTCTCCTGCCATGGTGAAGCTTAAAAGCAATCTTCATAAAGCAAGCTGACCTCAGTATAAGCAAACCACTGTTTACTGAAGGCAGTATTTGGCCTGTTCTTTTCAGAGTGACATATAAGGGTACCTGCAATTCTTACTGTGTACTCTGTTTACCAAGTGATGACTTCCTGCTAGAGGCTTGGTTTTGTTCCCCGGAGGAAGATTCATACACATATTCATGCTGAAACATACTTTTTTTTTAATTATTATTTTTCTGAAAAGATCTGAAAACAGACACATGCAGTAGATGACTTTGTCTCCATCACTGCTGCCTCCCTCCCTTAGGCCCATGCAGGTGAGGAGCCCTGCAGAGCCTTCTGGCAGCGAGTATACTCAGGTGGCCCAGGTCCCTGCCCATGGCCTCATGGCGAGGCCACAGACCCTAGTGCTGCCCAGGTGCCTCCTTCCCGGCAGAACTGCACAGCCTTGGTCAGTACAGCTCTGAAACTCAGTCCTGTCAGAGCAGAAACAATCACACTGTTGAAAAGCCGTGTGGCAAAGGAGAAGGAAGGATGTTACCTCTTTATTTTTGCAGTTCCATACCTAAAAACCAGTTGTGTTTGTTTTGTTTTGGTTTGTTTTTTTTCCAGGAGGAAGTGAGGAAGATAGCCTTAGCCTCTTTCTTTTATTTATTTATTTTTTTCCCCACTATCTCCCAGAGGTTGTATTAATTTACACTGAAGTCTCTTTGGGAAGGTCACAACAAAAGATTCATACAGCAGTGGTACAATATTGAGCTCAGAGACCAGCTCAGGGTGGGAGGGAGAAGCACGTTTCAAACATTCCAATTCTGTTGTTTTTAACTTTTACTTTCAGACTCCATTCATTTATGCCTAGATTTGCCAACAGATTTTTGCTGCCTGGCTTCATTTATATGAAGGTGAATGCTTTCAGACCCTTATTTCCCCAGCAGTTACGACATGTATTGCAGCCTCCAGCAGTGAGGGTCTCGATACTGTAAGGACTGTTGCATGCTGTATCTGGAGTTCCTCTTTCATTTCTAGGGAGAGGAGGGGTGGGGCAGGCAGAAAACGCATACTGCTGTGTTGGCCATTTATGTTCTCTGCCCATGGTGAGGGTGAGGCCAGAGCAGCTCCGTGGCCTCGCTGTGGACTGGGGCGAATGGAGCAATGGCATCGACTTCACAAATGAAATCCTGGGACATTTCCAAAGAGGAGCGGCTGGAAGAAGTGGAGCACCAGGATAGAGGGCAGAGGAAAGGAAGTCTTTAATTATTGATACTGCTATATTCTGAAGCAGTTTTATCTGGTCACATGCATCTGGTGCTTGTGCCTCTCAGTGTGAACACAAATAGGATCTAAAGATTTCGATTATCTTTTCTCTTTGTCTAAAAGCACACCAGCAGACGTTGTTTTGTATTTTGTAGGTGGTACTGGCAGAAGGAAAAGAGAGAGCCCTATGTGAAATTTATGAAGGCAAATTACCCACCTGGGTTCAGTTATGAAGATTTTGGGCCGCTGTTTACAGCAGAGTTCTTTGATCCCAACCAGTGGGCGGATATTCTGAAGGCTTCAGGTGCAAAATACGTTGTCTTAACTTCAAAACATCATGAAGGTAAGCGGAAGGCTTCTGAATGTTGCAGACCATTATGCTTCTGTTAACTTTCCTGCTTGCTAAGAGAAAGGCAGAGAAGTGACACAGAATTACCTGCCCTAACCCAATCAGGGAGTTAAAATGTGCAGGCATTTTCCTGACTCTTGCACAAAACTCATGAAGCTTGCATAGAAGGAAGAATAGATTATTGTGCCATGGTTATCTTCTAGGTAAGACAGCCTGCAGTGGTGGGGGCAGCTGAGCTTCCAGCAGTAGCTGGGTTTATTTCTGATTGTTGTGTAATGTATTGTGCAAAGAACCACAGAGTGAATGCTCATCTGCGTATGGAGAGCTGCTCTGAACTGGCAGTTAACTGGCCTGGAGGTTTCTCCAGGGAATTTGGCAATATGTTCCAAGAGTCAAGATGCTCTGCAGGAAGAAAGTAAAGAGAACAGGCACGGTTGCGACGAAACCTAAAACAGTGAACATTTTGCATGAGATGTAAACAGAAGGGAGGACAGTAGTCTGAATGCAAAGGTGTCTCCATCACAGAACGTGCAAGCTAATGTTTCATCTTCCAACTGCTGAATGTGCATTCAGAATTCACATTTACTGCATTCAGTACAATTCTGATGTGTCAGAAAGCTTCAGCATTTCTGGTTAATTTAGTTTGGACATTTGAATGGAGTGAACAACCGAGGAGAGGATCAAATGATATCAGAACTAGAAAATTGAATGCATATTCTTTTCTACAGAGATGCTTACTTGTACCAGTGTCTACATACATTTATGCACAAATACATACCATTCTTAGCTTTTAATTTTTCTCTTTTCAGGCTTTACGTTGTGGGGCTCCAAATATTCGTGGAACTGGAACGCTGTCGATGTGGGACCAAAGCGAGATCTTGTGGCTGAACTAGAAACATCTGTTAGAAACAGGACTGACTTGCGTTTTGGTTTATACCACTCCCTGTTTGAATGGTTTAATCCTCTCTTCCTCGAGGATGCCACCAATGCCTTCAAGACAAGAAAGTTTCCAACCAGTAAATCATTACCAGAACTCTATGAAATTGTGACCAAGTACCAACCAGAAATAGTTTGGTCTGATGGGGATGGAAATGCACCAGATACTTACTGGAACAGCACTGGTTTTCTAGCTTGGCTGTATAATGACAGGTGTATTGTGATATTCTCTTGGGTAGTTTGTCTCCTTCTGTATATTTTATGGAACTTATTACCCCCACTGACAGGGAGTTAGTTAAATCTTAATTCACCTGGCATATAGAGTGCCAGTAAATCATGTTTTCCCTAAAACTATTGAAGCTCCTTTTAGAAAGACCCTTTCATAATTATTTTTTTTAATCACGTTTGCCAATTCATCAGTTCAGATGGCAGTGATTATTCTACCTAATCATTTTTCTTGGTGTTGTCTGCTGCATGGGCAAAGAAGATAGCAAATTTGAGACTAGGGGTGCATTGTTGTCATGACAGACTGAACATTTGGAGGTGGATGTGAAGTGCAGACTGCTTTCTGGCAGGGCTCCTGCGTGTGAGAATTGAGTACCTGGAATAGCACTTAATCTAATTGTGCTAGAACAGAAGTCCCCCTAAATAATACTTTCCAGGAAGGATGTACAGGAGGTGAGGGGGAGATATTACATTGGCACTGACTGTAATGTGTAGAATTAAGATCATAAAGGTACAATTTGTTTGTTTCCAGTCCAGTTCGGGACACGGTCGTGACCAATGACCGCTGGGGCATGGGCAGCATCTGTAAGCACGGCGGCTTCTACACATGTAGCGACCGGTACAACCCGGGACACCTTCTGCCTCACAAGTGGGAGAACTGCATGACCATCGACAAGAGGTCATGGGGGTACAGGAGGAATGCCAATCTTGACGATTACTTCACGATCGAGGACTTGGTGAAGGTACGGTGCGCAAAGGAATTGCCTGCAGCTTCCTGTTGTTGTATTAATTGTGTAGAAAATACTGTGAGAAATGTCCTCTAGTAAAAATTCGTACAGTTTCTTAGGAGAGATTTCTTCGAGAGTAACTGCTCGAAGACTGGTCTGCATAATTGTTTTCTCCAGTAAGCTGCACTTCCAAGTTGACAAGAAGCAAACAGTTGTAGTTTCACAGATGCTCTTGCTTGAAGGCTGTACCTTCTAGGTAGGAACAGTTTAAAACTTAATACTCTTTCCTACTTGTTCCATTTCATATTTAAAAAAAGGTAAGAAAAAAGACACTTGTACTACAGACCTACCAATAAACACGAGCAAATACAGATAGCCTGTGTTAATAAAACATTGATTCCATTTGCTAGGCTAAAGTATTACAAAAAAAAAAAAGATTGGAAGCTTAGGAAAACTGAATGAAAGGAAGTCTTGACTTTGTGCTAAAATGCATTTCATTGCACAATTCAGCTAAGGAAGGGGAAGATTGTTGTTGCTTAATCCGTGTCTGTTCTTCGTATTGTCCTTGCAAAAGATAATTTAGAACTGAAGCAATCTCTCTTCAGAAGGGGTGGTTTTAATTGGCTCAGTAGTCTATCTCCAGCTGTCTGTTCCTCAGACTCCAGAGTCTCAGTCTGTGGTCTCTGCAGGGCAGTGTGGATGGGAACACAGATACTTTATGAACCCTCCTTTGCCAGCGGTCAAGTTCATGATATGGCACTGGTGCAGACTCTTGGTGCTGGAACATGCAGTCTCAGAGGCTGAGCTAAGAGACAATTTGACTAATATTTTTTACTTCTTGAAGTTGTTGCTTGGATTCATAGGTGTAGGAGAAGCTGTGTTCCGTGATGAATTAAGCCTTTGAAAATCCACATTAGATACAGGATATTTTTTTTCTGATTCAATCTTCCATTCTTTTTTAAATTCCATCCTCTTCCATCCCACTCTTTCTATAGTAGGAACATTATTTCCTTTGGTTCTCAGTCTGTACATTGCGTGTTATAGAAATACACTGTGTGTATTTTGTGGGCACTAAGGTCTATGACTGCGATGAATAAATGATGCAGATGAACACTGGTTCTGTCACTGGCTCCACTCAGAAAAGGAGGAATACGTGGGAGATGCTAATAGTACCCTTAGGGATGAGATTTATTCTTTACTACATAAATTATTAAAACTGCTTCATTTTCTTCTGCATATTTTATGAAAACTGTGTACTAAATATCTGGAGCTTCACAGTGTTTCAGAGATGTGCCCATAAAACAGGGAAAACATTGCTTTTCCCAGCGTCAGTGAAAATGAAGTGGCATCTGCTAGCCCTTTTCACACAGAAAAATAATCCTGTAAGTGTTCAGCTGGGAAATCTCTTGTGCAATTGCAGCAGAAGTTGGAATTTTCGGAAGCAGGATCTGACTGCAACACAGCGTCAGTCAGACGTCTTGGTGTGAAAATGTATTCTTGGATATTCCACTAATGGTGCCCGTTGTTCTGTGTGCGTGTTTAAAAACATCTCAGCAACTCGTGGAAACGGTGTCGTGTGGAGGAAATCTCCTGATGAACATCGGGCCCACTCACGACGGTCGCATTGCTGCTATATTTGAGGAACGCCTGAGGCAAATGGGCGCCTGGCTGGCACTCAATGGAGAAGCCATCTACGGAACCAAACCGTGGAGAGCACAGAACGACACGCTCACTCCAGGAGTGTGGTAAGAGTGCTGACCCAACACGCTGGTGGTGTAGAGCTGCACGAGTTTTACATCTTAGGATTTCGGTTTTTAAAATTCTTAAGGCTTGGGAATGCAGAAATCACCAGCTTGCCCCGAAGAAATCAACCCTTCTGTCCATTTAAGAAGCTGCACGTGAAAGTGTGTCTAAGTGCAGACAGACAGTGTGTGTCAGAGAACGTCGTTCAGGGATGATGCTGAGGCTGAAGGGGAAGCTGCAGGACTTTCCTTAGTAGTTCTAAGCAGAACTGGCAACAGAAACTGTAAAATAAAAACAAACAAGCAAACAAAAATCCAGAAATATAAAGCTGCTACGAAGCATTTATTTCTACAATAGGAATCTTAGTGTTGCTCTTAAGAGAAAAGGGAGGGAAAGAGTATATTTTGCATTTCTATATGTTTTTACCTTAAAAAGGGAGATATTAGCAGTTCAGTCGGTAAATTCAGCCAGCCTCTGAGCTCTGCTCTTGTGCCTCATAGCTGCTATAACACCGTAACCATCCATCAGGCTCTTGGCCTCTGCCTCACTGGGCTTTCTTTAACTCCTGCTCCAATTAAGATTTGGCCATCTGGCCGTGGCCTCGAAACTGCTGAGTAAAAACACTTCCGAGAACAACAAAAAACTGTAATTACAATGAAGTAATTACGGTGGGAGAAATATTTCAGGTGAATGTTGCAGCATTTCCAGTGACATAATGGAGACAGATACACTAGCTACCAAGAAGTTCTTCCCCACGACAATGTCTGCTAAAATGTGGCTTTTAAAAAATGAACTACACAAGGGGGAAGATTTATTGTTCTGTACAGTCCTGTTAAGTTTTTCAGTGTAATGCCTGTATGTTTCCATGGAGATTTGAATTATATTGCTCTGAACATAACCCACAGTTATCTGTTAATGGTTTTCCCTCCCCACCCAAATCCTCATTCTCATGTGACAAGGCAGCACTTGCTTGCTTAAGTCACTGCAGGTGTTTACCTCTACGTTCAGATGATTGCTAGTCTGCATTACCTCTGTTTTGTCAGGATGTATTTTCAAGGATCAGTACTTTGATGAAGAGTACTGGTTTTATGAAATGAAGTTTACGGGTGTGAAAACGTAATTAATGCTAACTTTGCATGTTAGTTCTTCTCCAGTCTTTAAATATCATATATGCCGCTCCAGAAAATTTACAGGGAAAGGCTGACATGTTTCTGCTCCCCATTTCCAACCAGGTACACGTTCAGACCTAAGGAGGGCACAGTTAATGCCATCTTCCTTAACTGGCCGAACTCTGGGATTCTGGAACTTGGGGAGCCACAAACCAGGCTTGCAGAAACACAGGTAAGAAGACGCTTCTTGCTTCCAAATTTAGAGCAGTGAGGTTTGTAACATGTAACGTGAGAAATGAACATCATCTGAAGGTGGCCCAAGCATTTCCAGTGCATGTTTATGTAGCTCTTATAGACTCAGGTAGGGATTTAGACACAGCCTCACTAGCTTTATTACTCACACGGCATCTGTGCAAGTGCTTTTCCCGTTACCGTTGTTCATAGGAGTCACTTGGTGGCTAAGTGGTGCTTAAGGATAACTGGGCAGTAGTTATGGATATGCATTTGGAGACGCATTGTTCTCATTTCACCGTCGGTTTCAATTCCAGGTGAAGTTGGTTGGCTACGAGGAACCGCTGAAATGGGTTGCGCTGGGAGAAAAGGGCATCGCTGTAGCTCTACCTCGATTAACTCCGAAGCAATTGCCGTGTCAGTGGGGCTGGACCTTGACACTGACCGATGTAAACTGAGCCTCGGCTGCTAGGGAAGTGACACTGCTGGTATTTTCCTGCCCAGCTCATCGCTGCTTCCAACTCGTGCTTGATTGACAAAGTCTACCTTCTTTTTGCTTTGAAAGACAGGCTGTTCTACAAGATGGAACGAAGTGAACCTCACGCAAAACCTAGTTCCTTACATCTCTATTGTGCAGTTTGTTTCTTTGAGCTTGTGTGAGGAACTGAGCCTTTACCTTGACCTCTTCATTTTTTTGGTCTGTTTCTTGGCAGGTTGTGGGAAAAGGGGCAGTAGATTTTTCTTTTAAGCCATGAGACAGAACAGTGCTAGCCCGAGCTCAACAGGTCAGACAACTGCGCGCTTAAGTTGTATACTTTCATTGCAAGAAAACTTACTTCTACAAAACTCTATTGTCAGAAAGTTATATGAGCCTCGAAAGAATGAACTTTGCAGTTGAGTGCCACAGTGGGCAGCTTCAGCTGAGACCGATACTGTGTCTGCAAGAACAGTCTTACACAGACTAGCAATTAATCAGGAATGCACGGAGACAATGTATATGTACATTTTAATTTCTAATGAGGAGATGATGATGAGAATCACTAATTAAACAGAACTCTTTTGAGTAATTCTATCTATTAGTTCTGAGAACCTTTTTCCTATGTCAGAAGGTTAAGGCTGACTCTTGTTTACATCCATTATTTTTACAGTTACCAGGGTGCCTTCTGTGGGCTACGGACTATTAACAACAACAACCAACATATTTTGGCAACTTTTTTTTTTTTAAAGAGTTGTTGCTAGGGATCCTCAGCTTTGGCAGTGCTGACAACATCTGAAGCACGAGGTGGACCGAATCCAACCTGAAAAATTCCCAGACTCGTCAAGAATCAGGACTGATGATGGCAGACCTGCAGTGTGAGATCTGCATAGAGGGGGAGACAGAGAACAACAGAAGACTCAAATATTTTCAGTGTAGAAACCCAAGGCTTACTTATTCCTGAGTAATCATAATGCAGAACTGTTACTGCAAGTTGCATTTATTTTCTTTTTCAACTCCTTGAGGCCAAATGAGGTATTGCTTTTTCTGCTAAGTAACACTATTACACGCACACAAATGTTACATTAAAATATTTTATTACAATACAGACAATTGGGCTCAAAATTAATACAAATTAAGATAAAATATTTACAAGTTAATGTGTACAGCATTGCTGTTGGATCAGCAGAAACAAGAACGTCTAAAAATCCACATTCTTTAAGTAACAAAGAGAGCACCCCCAGCTTGTCAAGAGGCGTAAGAGCATCGCTTGGCAAAGGCTTTCTGAAGAATGAGAACCTCTTTGGAGCAACATCTGTAAAGTCCAGGGCAGAAGTCTTTTACAGAAAAAGGTGAGGGATGAACAGAAAAGCCTCACTTGGTTCTGTTATTCTTCAGTCACCACCACTGGTGTTCTCCCCAGACCACCCAACCCCCCAGGCTGCCAAGGTTGTTTGCTTTTTAATAGCTCCCAGCAGTGCTGCCACAAAATGCCTTTCAGATGCAATAAAAATAATCCAATTATGCAAGAGTTTGACAACTTTTTAATAGAAAATTCTTTACATACAGTGATTCTTTCAACAAGAATATTCTAGTAGGCATCTGAAATAGGATGGTATTACATAGAACAGCTACGGGCTTGCTCCCAGCTCTTTCAGGATGTTCTTTCTGCTCCTCTGCCACTCCTACACCGTTATAAAATTAACCCCAATCTCATCAGTAGTCACAAGGATGCGTTATAAATACACGGCCTATTCCTATTAATGTGCAGTTCATTTCTCGAGTTGCTGAGGGGTACTAAAAGCTTCGTAAACGTTAGCAGCAAAATCTTTCATTTGTTCCATCATCAGCAGGTCCTGCAAGAAAGTTGAGGAATACGTTTGCTTCATCAAAACGACACCCACCGCTTGTCTGCTCTGACTGCACTACAGAGTTGTGCTCATCATGAGACAAGCACCTACTGAGAGCTAACTCAAACCTGAATGCAACAAGTTCATGAACAGAACTGCAGCTACAGCCAAGCTGAGGCTTTTTTTTTCTGCTTCTGTTTTGTTAAGGGAAGAGATGATTGGAGAAAAAAGCATTTTGAGGGGAGGTACAGCTCTACATGAAGTTTAAGTTCTGTTACTTATTCCTGCTTTTTAAGCCACTGAAATCAAAATAAGGTACTTTACTAAAAAGAAATACACAACATCTCAAAATTTTACTTGGGGTAATTAAATAAAGCCAGATTCTTACCTGAACAAAGTGACTGGGTGTTTCACTGCATACTGAGTGGATCTGCCCATTTATTATTGGAATTATCTTGGCTAAAGGAAGACTGACGCTGGACAGACTGGAAGAGAACAAACAATACTGACGTAGACTTGCTTGGATCTTTGTAAGACAACTAAACTGTGATTATTACTAATCTAAATAATTACTACTTCAGAAGTAAGAGTTGGAAGAAGTTATTTTGCATGAACCACAAACTGGAATATACAAGATGAAGGTTTGTCCCTATTAAGTTCTTCACTTAATACAGAAGAGCTACCAAAGAAAATTCTATCTTCTGTTGGTTATCCTATTGCAGTTTCACAACTGCTTCTCATGCAAAATGAAGGTGTTCTAGATACCGTATTTGCCTGTGTGTATATGTAAACAGATGTGTCCCCCTGCAATCTCAGACCCTCAAACTCTTAACCAAGCTGAGGAGAGAGAGCCAAGCTAAAGCCTTTGGCGTATTTTGAGCATGAGAACTCCAAGTAGGTAAGAAAAACCCCTTGCCTGTTTTAGAGTTCATGTGATAGTAGTGCTTTTGGCCTCATAGTAAGGCCCACAACAAAAGAAAACATTTACCTGTTCACAGAACCATTCTGAGAGAAGTCCTGTTCAGTAGGTCTGAAGAACTCCGCCATGTTGTCCAGCAGCTGACTGAATCCTCTGTTTAAACATGTGCTCAAAACTGTGCTGAAGTCTGGACTGAAGAAGTAAATATGTGCTGTTTTGATTCCTAGGATTCATTTTTCCAAAACGAAAACTTCTGCAAATCTCAAGAGGATCTGAGGTTCCCAAATCTCCCCAAGTATCTCCACAGCAGAACAGTCAACAACCTCAACTCTACCCTAAAGCTACTGAAAAAAAAGTTACTGACAAAATGGAAAGCATTCCTTCCTTACCTATTTCTTACTGAGCACTAGCACACAGGGACTCATCCTTAAAATGCTCCAGATCTCCAGCAGTTACATTCTAAGAATAGTTTGGCATTTGACTCTCTTCATTCCTATTCAGTGCTTATTATAGAAGCCTCACTGCAGTAGCTCTTGTAGAAGGATGCATACAACCACTCGTAAAACCATGCATTAAAAGCAACTCCTGGTAAGCTAAAGCTGGTGTTCATTTTATCAAAGCAAGTAAATGCAACGTAATTACTCTCAATTTACCCCAGTATTATGGCAGAAGGGAAACACTTCTCTTTTCCTACATAACTAAGAAAATGTGAGGAAGAGACACGGGTTGGACTAGCTGTGAAAATTGCCTTACATAAACTGTAGTTGTAAGGAGCTCGACACGAATACTTTCCACATACCTTTCCAGCATATCTCTAGTTTCATTAAGCAATTTAATTGTAGCAGTGTCTCTTTCTGTGAGTCCACAAGCCTAGAAAAAGCCAAGACAGATGCTATTTAGTGAGAAATCCATGAGGATCATAAGGATTCATCAAGCAGCTGAAAGAAACACTGCGTGTTAAGTGAACTTAAGAGATAAAGGCATGGGGTCACACAATGAAACCTCAGTTTCTTCTTCATAGCAGCACAATGTCAAGTTGAGAACTAGTTTTCACCAACGTGTGATATGGCTGGAGTCAAATACCACCAGGAAATTCAGGAAATCAATGCTACCACTGAGATAAGATACCCTTTGCTCTTGATTCTTGTTCATTTTCTATCTCAAATCAACAAAAAGTCTTTGTCGCTCCATCACTTTTTTCCAGCACAGCATCTCTTTCAGGGATGGTACAATTGTTCAGGCTCTTTGTTGGTGCACAAGTAAGAGGTACACAATTCAGCTCCAGAATAAGTTAAACTGCACTATGCTATGGCATAAATCATGGGCTAAATGTACTAACACGGCTGTGTTTCTGAGTTCAAAGCTGAGACTTATTTTCAATCAAGTGTGAAATAAACACAAGTTTACTCATCCTACATCAAAGAGAGAAGGATACTTTTATAAAGAAAGAGGAACTGCCACTTAGCAAAGATTCAGTTACCACGGTGCAACTAGCAGACTGTTATGCACTCATCCCTCTCCAGAATAAACAAAAAGTTAGATGAAATAAATAAAACAAGTACCTGGGTAGCGAGGGGGTTTTCTTCATCTGGCATCAGATAATGACATAAGGGAGAATAAGGTGCAGCCTGGTCTGAATCTTTATGTTCCACTACTTTCCTGATTTCTTTTAGTTTCTGTTCCAGCTCCAGAAGAGATAGGGCATGCTTGAGGGAAATGCTGAAAAGGCAGAAAGACTCATTAATTCTTTTGTCTTGGAAAGTCAGTATGCATTTATTTTATTTAAAATTCTATGAAAACTCACTGCTTTGAGAACAGTCCTCACAGCAAAGACAAAAAGCTAACCACGAGGAAATATGGACCTCTTACCTTCCAAAAACTTTATGCACAGCTTGTTTAACGATAGTTATTAACTCAGTCAGTCCTAGAACAAGAAAAGCATCAAAGTTATTCTAATGATTTTCTCGCCTTTAGAGGAAAGGAGCATTTTGGAAGTGAATCTGGTTTAGCAAAAGTGTCATACCATCTCCTAACAGGTGCTGGATACTTGATAAATATTGCTGTTGAACCTCAGGGGGAGCTAGTGGTGTCTGTGGGGGAAAAAGATAAAAGTTCTGTGACACAACGATACACAACTACACAAAACATTTCAAAGGGGCAGCAAGCATGTTCCTTAACCTGTATCATACCCTACAGCAGATAGGGTCCCCCACTCTCAGTGCTGGTCTGGAAAACCGCTACACTTGCTAGTTATCAGCTGAGGAGAAGTTTTCCCTGTATCAGAGTATGTAAAAGTACAGAATACAGAGATGAAAAATTTCCTTAATGAAAAACAGAGAAAGAGGACCTCAAAACCAAATCATATCTTCCCTCTAGTATTTCACAGCTTTCTGTGGTCATCCTTCCAATCACATGTTCCTACCATTACTTTCCTTATACTTAAGCAGCCTATGAGGAATAGCAGAACACCTTCCAGAAGATCCAGGTATGCATTTAGACGTCATCATACTTGAACAGGGAGATGCACAACACTTCATTCAAAAGCTGAGCTATGCCTTTCTATCTCTCACTACCTTATTCTTTCACTCCCAAGGACATGAAATGTCAACCTTTAAAACAAGAAACGTACCGTGCCGTTCTTGCAGACTGCAGCATTATCTAGGTAGATGTAACCTCCAATAATATTTAATTGGACTCGCAGAAGAACTACTAGCATACAGGTACTGTAGACAGCTACAATGCTTCTTGTGAAACCTTGAGGAGAGACAACAAAGCAATTTCAAAGTCAAGGAAACAAGGGTGAGTCAAGAAAGGAAAGTGTTCTCAAGACTCAAGGAGTTCTGTCCATTTTTAAACACACAGCCATTTCTCTCACTGGTTGTCTCAACACATCATCTTTATAAAACATGCCCCAAATGATCAAGAGTGTAATAATATGTGCAGGAGGTACTGCTGAAGTGTTGCCCCATTTAAATCTACTTAAACAAGTTGCTCCAGAAGGTGTACCCTGTAACAGTGCTGTCAGATTCTCTTTCTTTATTAGGCCAGGAAATACACAAAGCGTGTTAGCCCTCACGCAGCTAAGACACAGAAGGTGTAACAGCAGTTACGAGAGAAAGAAAAAGTTAGCTAGGGCAGAAGTAGACAAAACCAGGAGGCAGTGGTGGTAGGGAAACAAATGGCAGTAACAAATCAGAAGTAGCAAGTAATAATAATTTAAAAGTTTAGTGATTTTTCACTACATAATTACCTTATTTCACTGTAATTCCTTCCCTTCCACCAACCAATACATAAAATGATGAATGAAGGGGTTCATACAGCTACTGCTATGGCAGTGACCTCACACAGGCTTGAAAAGAGAACACTGATGGCCGTGTAAGGGCTGGACCACATTACTGGGAGATATTTTCTGCTACGTTCAGAACTGAACTTCTGTGAAAAACTAGACTGATTTTTCTATGTCGTTACAGAAAGTCCTCACAAAGTTTTGTGGAGCAAGGTAAACACACGAGGGCAAATAAAAGCCATCACATTGGTTTTGAGCATCTGCCTTCCATAGGGGATATAACAAAGTTCTTGTGAGGGAGTGCAGAAGTTTACTCAGTAGTGTGTTACACGATCTTTGTACCTACTGAAACAACAACTTATTCCAGAGGGAAGCGTGTGCTTTAAATGATATGAAAGTCACTTTACAATTTCTACTAAATATTACGTAGATGAAATCATTCATTTACACTTACTTATTATCTTTAAATCCTCCCATATTTCTAACTTGTTTGCTGGCCTGTGGGAAAAATAAATTGAAATATCAAGCTTTGTATATTTTCCTTGGAAATTATAAACACGTTAAATAAAGCTGCAGTGTTCCAAGACAAGTTTGTTTAACTATTATAATCATTCACACTGGATTTACGTATACACTGATTTACTTCATTCAAGAAAACAGTATAAAAGCAATGCACACAGAAAAGACATTCAAATTTCAATGTTTAAATACAGTACTTATTGATGTCAATTAAGTACAGTTATTTCATCAATTCAGATTTCTATACTAAGTTTTCCTATTATTATTCGTATAATAGTAATTCCTATTTCTATACTAAGAGCTTCTATACTAAGCAGTCAGAAAAAAAACAGATTGTTCAGAGTGGTTTTTCCTAGGACCCTGATTGTGCTTCAACACAGACCTCAGTTCAGTAGGGCTTTCTGTATCCACCTGTGCATAATAAGCACAGGATCAGAATTTCTATCCTAGTTACTTATGAGATGTACCATTGTCTGACTTGATTTTGAAATACTGACTTGATTATCTAAAACCAAAGTGATTACGACCACATGTGGAAAAGAAGTCCATCCACATAAATGCCATAAACCACTGAAACACATTTACCTTTTGACCTGACAGTTTCTAAGAGAGACAAAAAGCAAGAGCACAGTCTGTACAGAATTTCAGAACATCGGATTACTGAATCCACTCCCTGTGTAGACACAGGACCACCCAGACTTGGAGCTGTGCTTACAGCCCTGGGGAGCTGTTCCATGCCCTCTGGTGAAGAACCTTTCCCTGACACCCAGCTGCCCCTCCCCTGACACAGCTCCATGCCGTTCCCTCGGGTCCAATCCCTACCACAGAGAGCAGAGCTCAGCACTGCAGCTGCCACGAGTCCTCCCCTCAGCTCCCCTGCTCTGGGCTGAGCAAACCTAGGGACCTCAGCTGCTGCTCATACACCTTGCCCTCCAGACCCTCCACCATCTTTGCAGCCCTCCTTTGGATGCTCTCTAATAGTTTGATGTCCTCATAATTGTGGCACCCAAACCCGCACCCAGTGCTGGAAGTGAGGCTGTACAGCATACAGAAGAGTGGGACAGCCCTCCCCTTGCTCAGTGGCAGCACTCAGCCTGCTGCACCGGGGTACGGCTGCCCCTTGGCCTGCCAGGGCACACTGCTGGCTCAGATTCAACTTGCCTCTTTTCCCTGACTACATGCATAGATACATCTGAACTAAGAGCTATGACACATTTAGGACCAGTTAACAGACATGGTTTTAGCAATACTGTAGCAGATGAGCAAGCTAACCAACCACCCAAGAAGTTTATACAGCCATTCCCTCCTGTTAAGCAGCGTCAGTAAGGAACGTCTACTGCATCTCTTCTGTGGAAGAATCAATTCACAAAAGTAACTTAGGGAAACATTTGGTAATTTCTTGGGATCAGAAGCAACACTTACATATTTAGCATCCATAGTACAGATTAACCCATTCTTTGATTTTACAGTAATATAGTTATTAAAATAAATACACTTTTCACTGGCTCAGTTAACCATTAAGCAGTGCTTTTATCTTTCTGAAACACAAGCACTTTGGCATTAGTTAGACCATTATATCAATTACACAGACATTTTTTTTAGCTCACTGCCATTAAATAATGCAAACAAACTGGTATTACAAGCTACTAAACCTGCAACTCCAGAAAGAAGAAACAGATTTAAAAAAAAAGAAAAAAAGGATAGCTAAAAGAGATAAAAGGATCCATAGCACCTCACTTTTTACAAGCAAAAACAACAGTTTTAAAACGCATTCAAAAGCCAAAACTTAAAATGATACAGTATTATTTCTGTAGGTGAAACACATGGCAGGACTCAATACTACAAGCCTTACTTAAAAGCGATATGTTTTCTGTGCCAACAGAAGAAAGGCCAACACACCAACGTGAGCCAAATGTATTTGTGCCTACTAAGTCAAAATAGATTTTAGAGTAAAAACTACATTTTTACAAAGTTTCTCCTCACAACGTAAGGCAACAACCAGGTAACAGCTACGGACTGCAAGGATAAAGCCTAACAGTGGCTTCATGGAAATGCATTTTTCAGTCTTCACCTACTACACCATTTTTATTTTGCATTCCCTTACTTAGAAAATCAGAAGCAATGCAGATAGTAACAGAAACATAAACAGAGTTTTGGAATAAAGTTTGTGATGAATATGTGGGAAATACAGAACATCTGCAAGATTACAGCAGCAACTACCTTCCCCGTCTCATTCAATCTCACTGATTTGAGAGGGGTAGAACAGACAGCAAGAGCTCTGGTAACCTTGTGTGGCACTCACTTTTATTTAAAGTTCTTTCTAATGAAAGAAAAAGACTGTATTTACAGATGCTATGTCTCCATATTTGCTCTTTTGTATACTCAACAAGAGTGAAACCGGAAGGGTCCAGAGCCCTGAGATCTGTGATCTTCTAAAATCAAACTGGAAAGGCAGTCTTGAGTGACTCAGAAATCCTATGCTAACAGCCTATAGTAACACTTTTACTCCTCCCTCAATGCCAAACTGCTATTTAAGCTACACTTTATTTAATATGCCATTTATTCTTACAGTTATAATGAAAACGAAGGTGTTTTCATTTGGAGACACTTGCCTTAACGTATGGCATGCCTCTGTAACTTCTTATAACTCACTTCCATTTGTAAAATCATTTACAGTACCTTCCACTACCAATCACTTCTGATCTCAGTAAGATTACACAAACGTTCTGGCAGATAACAAAACAGGTACAATGCTCTATTTAAGATGAAGTACTTAGAGGACCTAAGCTCTGAAACAGAGCATTTTAACAAAAAACATGGCACTCACTGAAACATCTGAAAGGGATGATTATCTCCTGTGAAGTTTGGGGAATGGCAGCCATACCTATCAAACTGCATCTAACGTGACAAAGTATTTATAGAGTGATTTCAAAATACCTTAAGACCAGTGATTAAACAGGACACAGAACAGAAATCCTGCACAGTCTCTACATTATGAATATATCTATCAAAACAAGTTACCTTCAACACAAAGAAACAATCTTACCTATTTTTAAGAAGAGATGTGAGACTCTCAGAATTTAACTGGTGCATTAAGGCATCCCTCAACGTGGGAAGCATTGACAGCACTGTTAATAAAGATAAATAAATACACATAAACCTCAGTTTTTCTATGTAGAAAAGTACCATCACTCTCACTTGTCACGGTGTTATCCGTGACAGTAACCCAAGGGGGAACCGAGAAGAGAAAAAAAACTGTCCGTCAGTGGCCGCGCGGCCGCCTCAGCAGAGCCGCACGCTCCGGGGGGAGGGGAAAACAGAGCGAATAGAGGGTCTGTAAAGAAAAACACAACGGCACGATCTGAGAAGGAACGGTAACTTTACTAAATCTAACAGAATTGAACAATTGAGAGAGAGAGACAAAATTTCCAAACCAGAAAACTGGGAGCTTACTTTACACGTGCTCAACTCCTCACAGCAGCCCCGACCGCGAGCCACCAAAAAGCGCGGGCCTCCCGTCTGGTGCGGAGCTCCGCCCCTCCCCTGCTCCCACAGCATTAACTCCTTAACGGCCTGCATGATGTTCTGATGTGGAATACCGGCATCAAAACCACAAAACCACAACATTCCACCCCTTATTCCACATCATCACATCATGCTTAACATGTATCTATATAGAACCAAGAACAGCAATAACACAGATTACATACAAATAGATCTATACATATACATATACACATGGAATCACAGACTGCACTCCCCCAGCATCAGATTCCCTAGTGGTACACACTGGACATCCCCATTTTTATCCATTACCCACCAGGTGCACCCAGGTCCCTGTGCAAAAACTGTTCCACGGAGGGGTCTGCCCTTTCCAGAGGCTGGAAGGACCCACACCGCTTTTCCCAACATGCTCTCCACATGTACTACAGGGACCTTATCTCCCCCTGTAGGGAGCTGGATTGTGTAGGACCATCTCGGTTGACTGATCCCCTAGTGCTGACCAACCAGGTGGCTTCTGACAGATTTTTCTCCCAATGCTTAAATGTCCCGCCACCCAGTGGTCGCCTCCACCATGGTGAGCACATAACGCTTACCATTGCGAGACCACAGCAAGGTGATATAATCAACCTGCCACGCCTCCCCATATTTATACTTCTGCCATCTCCCTTCCTGCCAGAGAGGTTTCATCCTCTTGGCCTGTTTAATTATGGCACATGTATCACAGTCATTGGGTACCCTGTGCGATGACATCCATAGTTAAGTCCACCCCTCGGTCTCTAGCCCACTTATAGGTCGCATCCCTTCCTTGATGGCCCGAGGTCTCATGGGCCCACCGAGCTAAAAATAACTCTCCTTTGTTCTGCCAGTTCAAGTCTATTTGAGACACTTCAATTTTAGCAGCTTGATCTCTGCTGTAATTCTCTCACACGTGCTCGTAGTGCAGGGGTGGGTTTTTTATGCCACTTCTTCATGTCCTCTCCATTCTCTCGTAAGAAGCTCCACATGGACACACGCGACATGAAGTTACTGCTGTCATTTGCTCGAGCAGAGAGGCGGTTGCCTTTGATGGCTGAAACTTTTATCAGTTTGATCAGTTTCTCCATCAGATTCTTTGGATCATCCCCGTCTTCGTCCGGTGCTTCAGACACTGACACAGGTCCATCCCGGTTCATCAGTAAGGACAATTCCTCCAGTATCATTCTCAGTATCTTCTTTATGTCACTGACTTCTCCTGCTACCGATGATACAGCTGCAATGGAAATGTGTGATGGTGGAAGTTGCTGTTCAAAGTTTTGAAGTGTAGTAACCACTTCATGAAATGGGAGTCTTCTGTTTCGGCCCTCGAGTATATTGAATGTTGCTACCAGTGTACTTGCGTACCTTTCTGGTGCTGTTTTTGAGAGCTTCCGATATACATCAGCTTTACACCATGCTTTCTCAGGATCGTGGTCCTGGTGTGGATTGTTAGGGACGGAAGTAGGATCGTACAGCATCTCTACTACAGCCATTTCTCTCAAAAATTGGACGCCCTTCTCCACAGTATTCCATCTTTCCACCTTAGGCTCCAGATCATCTTTGTAAGGAAATCTCTCCTTTACAGCTACTAGTACTCGTTCCCAGAGGGTAGCAACTCCACTCAGACATCTACTAATCCCTCTGTCGATAGCTGGGTCTCGAGCAATGCTTCCCAGTTGGCGGGCTTCGTTGCCATCAAGGGACACGCTACTGGCACCGTTGTCCCAACACCGCAGCAACCAGGTGACAATAGGTTCATCTGAGCGCCGTACAAACTCCTTTCTTGAACCCTGGATTTCAGTCATCTTTAGGGGCCGACGAATAGTAGTAATGGTGATTTCTTCATTATCACTGTCCTCTCCATGTCTCATACTTTTCTTAGTGGCCTTTCTAGGAGGTGGTGGTGGTGGTGGTGCTGAGGAGGGCCCCTCACCTGGATCTTCCTCTTCTTTCTCATCTCTGTCGTCTCCATGTCTCTCACCTTCCTTAGTGGCCTTTTGAGGTGGTGGTGGTGGTGTTGGTGCTGAAGAGGGCCCCTCACCTGGATCTTCCTTTTTTTCTCTGCTTCTTCTTCTTTCCGTTCTAGCCGCGAGGACACTCGTTTCCATTTCTGACCTTCCACAGGGGCAACCGACACAGATGCTGGTGCTTCCTGTGACTGGTCAGGTTTAACCTCAAGGTTTTCATTTTTGCTCTGAACCTCGGTTTGGAAACCATTTCTCTCAAGAATATCAATTATAGCTCGATAAGCACAAGCCAAGCCCCAAACAATCCGTTCCTTCTCAGATCTGCCTGAGTCACATGACTCCTGACCTAAACACTCACTGAATTTCTCAGGGTCCCGCAGGTGCTCAAGATCAAAATCACATTGCACCGGGGGTCCCCACGCTTCTAATTTCTTTCCTAATTTTTCCCACCTTCCCTGCCATTCAACACTCTCTGGTTCTGAGGAAGGCTTCCTCCACTGGATGTAAATTACTGTTACAGTGAGTACATTCAGAAAAACGGATAACACAGTTGCCAGGCTGACATCTTGAACATAGGTAAAAACCTGAAAAGAGTACCTGGAAACCAATCCAAATGCCGTATAATCTGTCATATTAACCAGGCTGTTTAGGCGGGAGGGGGGTAACCCCATCAGCACACTAAAGCAGCTGTATGCATATATGACTCCGGTGCTGAACATGAGGAGCTTAAAAAGACGCCAACATGCTCTAAGGTACATGAAAACAGTTAGTCCACTCAGCACCAGTTTTACAGGGGAGTACAAATACTGGATTGCCCGCATCCTCCACCAATAATGTGTCACGGTGTTATCCGTGACAGTAACCCAAGGGGGAACCGAGAAGAGAAAAAAAACTGTCCGTCAGTGGCCGCGCGCCGCCTCAGCAGAGCCGCACGCTCCGGGGGGAGGGGAAAACAGAGCGAATAGAGGGTCTGTAAAGAAAAACACAACGGCACGATCTGAGAAGGAACGGTAACTTTACTAAATCTAATAGAATTAAACAATTGAGAGAGAGAGACAAAATTTCCAAACCAGAAAACTGGGAGCTTACTTTACACGTGCTCAACTCCTCACAGCAGCCCCGACCGCGAGCCACCAAAAAGCGCGGGCCTCCCGTCTGGTGCGGAGCTCCGCCCCTCCCCTGCTCCCACAGCATTAACTCCTTAACGGCCTGCATGATGTTCTGATGTGGAATACCGGCATCAAAACCACAAAACCACAACATCACTCAACAGCTGCTACACTGTGTTGATCCTGTTTGCCCTGTATGCAAAGCTGGGAGGACAAGCAACCAAGGAAATCCTGGAACTGCCCTGCTCACCTCCTACCAGCTTGGTACAGTGCTGCCCTTATGCACCTACATAGCTTCTCCAGGCTCTGTCTGCAGAGATATGTTCACATGCTGCAGTATCTGTACACACACACCTTCAACTCCCCAGAAGAATAATGAGTGCAAATATAACGCTGTTGTATTTCTCCAGATTGGAAGGAAAAATCGAGTGTTTATTTATGTTTGTTTCCTCCACCCCCCCTGCAGTAAGAGAACCACGGAAAGGTACATTTTAAATAAAGGAAAGCTGGTGGGAAAAAATGCCTGACTTTCAAAGCATCCAAGGTCTAATCGATTGCTATATGATGGGAACAAGAAATGGTAAATAAAAGCATTCTCAGAACATGATAAATACCTCAAACAAAATAGGAAAGTATCTTGGCAAAAATGCACGCAGCCATACAGAACACAGTACAATTGATGGCAAACAAAAGCTTAGTCCTTGCAGTAGTCAATACCAGCATTCAATATCAAATGGAAAAAGATAATAACGAAATACAGATCAGTCAGAGTAAACTAGGTGCACAGAAACCATCTGCAGTCACTTAATAAGCCGTTACAAATTTCAAGAGGAAAACACTGCCCAATTTGTCTCATAGAAATAGTTTTGAAAGGTTTGTGTTCAGACTCACGTCCTCCCCAAACCAAGAGACCAGCATTAGAATGAACTCACTACCACTTCTGCTCCCCTGGTATTGAGGTACCTTATAACTGTTCATGTCTAGGGAATTAACACAAACATGCTTTTTCACGTATAAAAGTTACCCTCTGAGATCTCTGTGTGGTTTAGCAGCAATATGTTAAAATGAATGAGGTAATTAACCCTGCAGTAAACTCTGGGTGCTGCTTCACACGTCGGTATGACGTGCAGCTCAGGGCAACACAAAAAAGGGTCTTGAAGTGACAAATCAAACAGGTTACATGACAGCTGAGAATATTCAAACCAAGGGTTAAGATGACCCATGGAAACCTCTTCAGTCCCCTGTTCCTCAGATTCAGTCAGCAGACACACAATGACTACATTTATGCACTACTACTTAGTTAAAACTTAGACTTCACCTTCCTTTCTTACTCTTCTTCATTCTTGCCAATACGTAATATAAATCCCCAAATAATTTCACTTCTTAAGAACAAACTGCTTCCTCATCTTACCTGTCATATTGCATGTCCTCTGATTACTTTCAAAATGATACTGCCTTCGGGCTTGGGCAATGTATTCAGCTGCCTCTCGTTCTTGGATTTCTCTGATTTTCTTCTGTCCATATTTTCCTAGCAAATAGACCCCTAAAGAGAGATTTTTCAGATTACATGCTGCTTTCAAAGTATGAGCAAAGCCCCTTTCAGCTCCTTTCACGGGTTTAAAACCGTAAGGGTACAAAGCAATTTGAAATATGTGGGTCTTTTAGTAGTAATTAACAAACAACATCACCCCAATTTTTAATTCAGTTTCATTTTTGGGCCATTCAAACATTTCAGGATATTCACCAAAACGATTATCGGTATTTTAGAAGGTGTATCAACTTTGTGCCTTAATATTTAGGGTCACATACACACACACACACACAAATCATTGGGTTATTCACATTGGTAGCACGTTTCCCAGTACGCAATTGCAAACCAGACCAGTTTGGAATGACTGTAATCACTATCATTTTTTATTTTGTTTTATGAGACTTTTGGGAAATTAATGGAAGTCAATCTCTCCTGCTTTGACCTTTTGGCAGACTCTGCACTCGTCACGAATCAGCCCACCACATGCAACATAAAACACAGTTTTACCACTGGAAACTCTTAATCCAAATGAGACTTAAAGAAAAATTATTGCTTTTTATGAAAACACAAGCAATTCCTGCCAAGAATAAGTATTTAGAGCACGCACTTTGGGGTACTGATTTTACTGTTCACAGCTTACTGAAACAGCAGCGATTAACTATTTTAGTCTAAACAAATAGTTTTTGAACACAAGATTCTTCCAACCACATTTAATTCCACCGCACATCTCACAATGCATTCAGAAATAACCATCTGTCCGAAAGACAAGCTTTGTTTCACTGCCCCTCCCCCACAGAAAAAAAACCACATTTAACTCCATGTTTTGTAGCAGAAATGTCATGTAGGTTTTCCAAAAGGCTCTTCCTGCACGTCATGAGATTGTAAGAAGGAAACAAGAAAAATCACGTGCAGGCCCCTTAATAATATACTGGAGCAGCACTGTTGTAATTAAGATGGAGGCAGCTAATTGCCTTAGAGTTGAGTACTCTGCACTAAGAACTGCCATCTGTCTCCCAAGGGTCCAAAGTTGCATTAGCAGCCATCAGTGCAACTGAACGAGGCAGTACATCAGGAGTTCAGTTTCTTCCCTCCTCCTCCAAACTAAGGTGTAACTCTGACCCATCACTGACGTTGTGCACCTCAGCTTCGCCTTTGAGAACGTGATGCATCAAAAGTTAGCCGAGGTAAAAATTGCATCATCCCCAGAGCTTAAGCAAAAAAACAATGAACCAATTAAAATGTTTTTGCGTTTGAGCAGCAAACTGACTCTGCAGTTTGTTTCCCATGCACGGATGCCGAGTGCTCTCCTAAGCACCTCAAGTCATTTGCACAACTTGATGCTGTGCCTGGGGAATGCCATCCTGCCCTCACAGCTTTATGATGATGAACACTTGCACGAGTCACTCCTGCATGCAGGTTTCCTGATTGTTCTTGTTAAGAACAAGGAAAGGGAACACCAACTTTTTACAACAGCTATAATATCTCCGTTTTACTTCTCAATAGGAGATAGGAGGTCTGCAATAAGTGGCAGAGCATTCAGGTACAGGAACGCCAGTAAGGACCTCAAACTACATTTCCTATTACTCCATAACTGGTCTACGAAGTGAAACACGTTGTACTGGCTGTCCTACAACACATGCAGTATCTGGGATCTACAGTATATATCTCCTGTAGAAGCAGTTTATCTGTTAGCAGTGAACTGAGAGAAATGTGCTCCAGGTTATCACTGCTGTACAGTTTCTTCCCACCTAAACAGAAGTAATGGAAGCAGCTTACAAAATCCACAGGTCCTTACATATTCATGATGTTGATTTCAAACCAGTCAGAGGTTTCTCACATCACTTACGTAATGACTTTCTCCCAAAGCCTTTTCCTTTCGTCATAGTTCTGCTAGTAACTGGGAGGCATCAAGGTTCAGGTAATCTCCTTACAACTCTATGTGATCTCTACCCCACTGTCATACTTCCCCCCCAAAAATAAAATAAAATAAAATTAACATCACGGATTTCATTTTGTAGAGATGGTGCTGACTTACACAAGTCTGCATCCTTCCGGAACATCAACAGCTCCACGTGCAGCGATTTGTTCTTACACAACAGTAAACCAAGTATCAGCCAACACGCAACCATTCCGTTACGGTTAAAAACTGCATTTAAAACAGGAAAGCACCAAAGCCTTACTCTGCTGGCACCACAGACTTCTACCAGGACTCACTGAATGCCTTTGCACTCGCTCACAAACCAAGGCAGCCATCCTGGGTAAGCAGACAGACTTCTCATCTTTCTGCAAGCTGAAGGTTGCAACAGACGAAACTGAGTAATAATTAATTCACCATTGAAATCAGAACCGTATATTTCAAACACATCCTGAACTTGCTCTTCTACAACACCGAGATAATGACAACAGCGAATCATTTCGTAATATCCAACGCAATCAGCACTGAACGCTGAGCACTGAGATAAAAGCCACTTTCAATCCACCCTTCCAATAAGAACAAATGAACATATCACGTCTCTGCATCTGAGACACGCAAGCTCTGTCTCTCTGATTTAAAAAACTTTTCTTGAAGAAAGCAAAGTGTAGTGTGCAGGGATCAAACCCACGAGATTTAAGTCAATCTACTTTATACTGCTGAAAGAACGGACCACTGAAGAATGGAGTCTTTCCCAAATTAAGGCGTTCTCAACAACAGGGAAGAATACACCTATTTCAGTTGCCTTTCTATCAGTTTGAGCAGTTATCTCATGGGCTTTCTCTGTTTATCAAGACAGTGTTGGGATTCACGAAAACTGCATTAAGAATGACAGCCACCAATAACACAGAAGGAATTTATCTCCGTAAGCAGAGGCAAAAGCACCAACCAACTTAGATTTCCGAGTTTCTTCAGTAACTCACTGATAAAACACCACACCAGCAATAACACAGGGACTCTTCTGTACTGTCTAATGATAATTACTCACAGCACTCTGCCACGTGCCAAAGACTTAAAACCCTTTGGCTTTTGTGATGCCCTGTTTTCCATTGTTACAGCTCCAGCAACTGCAACTACACTCAGACAACAATCCACGCTTCCAGCTGAGGCTGGAGAACCCATGCTTTCACTATTCCCGTTTGTCTGCCTACTGCTCTCACAAGGTCAGCTGAAGGGGAGGGGCAACAGCTAGCAGCTTACAGTTCAGCACGTTAAAGTCAGTCTGGTTAATTTACCACCGTGGGCTGTTGGCGTGGAGGCTCCAACAGGTAACATAAGCTTCTCTTCTGCCTGTGAAGTCAGAAAGCCTACGGGGAAGGGGCGAAGCGGGTTGACAGGTACATCAGTAACCGATCAGAACTCTTTGGAGAAACACAGCAGGAATTCATGGTGGAAGGGTGCAGAGGCGTCTGAAGTACATCCACCGCAGCTCTCCAAAGGGCCTCACCTGAATCCAAAGCAACAAACAAGCACACTGCAGAAACGCTGCAGCCCTCAGGACGCTCAACTGCTCAGGCAAGTTCCTGCGGGCACAAACAACCCAAGCGCTCCTCGGCAACGCTGCAACGTTTAATTCTGTGTCATTTGCATTAAATACACCGAGATCTGACGACCGAGCGCGCAAAGACTTGGCCCTAACACCTAACCTCCGCAAAAAAATAACAAATAAAAATAAAAAAACCCAACCCACTAACCCGGCTTGGTAAGCCGGGCTGGGCGGTATCGGTGGAGCGAGGGGCCCGCGCGGTGGGAGCGGAGTACCGCGGCTCCCTCCGCCGCCCCACGGCCCCTTCGTCCGCGCCGCCCCGCGGGCACTCACCGCCGAGGAAGGTGCCGAGGGCGAGGCATTTCTTCTTGTGCCGCTTGAGGAAACTCCAGAGCGACCGGAGCATCCTGCGCCGCCGGACACGGCCGTCCCTCACTCCCCCGCGTCGGCGGAAGGGGCGGCGGCGGCGGCCCCGCCCGCGGTGCTCCACGCGCGGCCCCCGCGGAAACAGCGCCCGCGCTCCGCAGGGCCGCCATGGAGGATGATGCGGCGTGGATGGACAGGGCCTTCGGCATGGTCAGCGCGGGCGGGGAGCCGGGCCGGCCGTGCGGCGGGGAGAGGCCGTCCCGCGTCCCCGCGCTAACGCTGCCCCGCGCCGTGTCCGCCCGCAGGCCCGGGAAGCGCTGGAAGCCGGGGAGGTGCCCGTCGGCTGCCTGCTGGTGTACGACGGCTCGGCGATAGGGAAGGGCAGGAACGAGGTGAACGAGACCAAGAACGTGAGTGGGGAGGGGGTGAGGGGGGAGAGGCGGCGGGGCCTTTCCGTTCGCACTCGTCGGGGAATCGCTCCATCCCCTTCCAGCTCAACGCCTCCGTGCAAAGAGCATCTTTACATGAAGTTGTTACTTCTAAAAATGGCCGCCTTTGAAGTTTAGACCTGCTTGCTATTGTAGCCCTAATGTTAGGGTCTCCTACGTGATAAGAAGGACATTAAACTCAACGGGCATCTTGGAAGATCTGTATTAGATCTGAACGCAGGATCTGCCTGCAATTTATATTCAATGTATCTAATCTCAGAGTGTAATTAAAAAAGGTGGAAATGAATCTTCTGAGTTGGTTGATCATAGAATCATAGAATCACCAAGGTTGGAAAAGACCTACAAGATGATCCAGTCCAACTGTTCACCCATCACCAACAGCTCTCATTAAACCATGTCCCTCAACACAACATCCAAACGTTCCTTGAACACCTCCAGGGTCAGTGACCCCACCTCCCTGGGCAGCCCATTCCAGTGCCTGACCGCCCTTTCAGAGAAGTCGTATTTCCTCATGTCCAGCCTGAACCTCCCTTGGTGCAGTTTGAAGCCATTCCCTCTAGTCCTTATCACTAATAACACGAGAGAAGAGGCTGACCGCCAGCTCACCAACAACCCCCCTTCAGGAAGTTATAGAGAGCAATAAGGTCTCCCTTGAGCCTCCTCTTCCTTCCTTAGGTGGCTAGAAAAGATCTGATTTCCCATTCAAACTTTACGATCTGTTCATATAACTGTTCTCATGCCAGTGTAGAATTATAGAATCCTTAGAGTTGGAAGACACCTCTGAAGGTCACGTAGTCCAGCTCCCCTGCAATGAACAGGGACATCACAGCTGGATCCAGTTGCCCAGAGCCTGATCCAGCCTTGCCTTGAAAGTCTCCAGGCCATCCAGCACCTCTCTGGGCAATCTGTTGCAGTGCCTCACCACCCTCACTGTAAAAGACTTTTTCCTTATATCTGACCTAAATCTACCCTCTTTGAGCTTGAAACATTGTTTTTTGTTTTACACAGCTTGGATGTATTTAAAGTAGTATCCCCTTTGAGGGCTTCTTTTCCCCAAGCCTCTCAGAGTACTCTCTTTTTGCATTCATTCTCATTCTTCTCCTGTCCCACTTCAGCTTTGATTCCCGTTTTGTTAAATCAGTTAACCAGAACTATGTTTTATTCCAGATGGACTTTCTGTTATGCCTTGATTGATAGCAGCAGTATTTCCCCCTCTCCCTGGAAATAAATCTGTCTGTTTTCTCTGGAGCTGCCTTTGTCTTTAATGCTGTTTTGTTATATTTTGTGTTGTCTTTTCTTCCCACTGTCTCTAAGGCTATCCACTTCTTGAGTGATACTCTGATCGTGTTTCTTTTGATGACATCTCTCACTGCATGTTGGTATATTGTGTAGGTATTGTGTATCCAATTAATGCCCACGACCCAACTGAAAAAAAAAAAAAAAAAAGATATTTGAGTATCATTGCTCATAACTTTATCAGGACAGGTATTTTGCTTCTCAGTGTAGCTTCTCTTCTTTGCTCACTTGTGTATCCACTTAAGTCTGCTGTCCTTCCCTACATTTCTTCCCTTCTCAGGAATCAAATCACGACTAGGCTTTATGTCAGGTAAATTCCCCATTTTCTCCTTGCATGAGTCCTTCCTCTGTTCTAAGGGACTGCAGTTAGGTGCAAGCAGTATCTTCTTTATGCCTTCTTTCATCCTGTTCCTAATTTGCTCAAAAAAATTTAGTTCCCTCTGTGTCCATTGTATAACATATAAACATCTGAGATACTGCTTCTTACTCTGCATGAGTAATTTTCACAATTACTGATCATCATATTCTTCTGGAAAGTGTTGATTTTGGATGATGTTTTTGTGTTTCGTTATTTTGTTTATCTAGGAGCATGGCTGTGGCATCGCCATTTCCAAATAATTAGACATGTCGTTACTTGTATTCATTGAGCAATAGTGCAACAGATGTCTGTGTAAGACACTAGTTTTCAGCAGCCTGGAGATAAGTTCACACTCTGGTGCCAGCACTGTGTTCTCCCACGTTTGCTTGCTTATTCACAGCCTTGCCACAGACCAACCTTAACATTTTCTTCCTTATAGTACATGTGACCCTTCCCAACAGAAACTATTTTTTTTGCATCTTCATGTTGGGTCATTGTAGCACGTGTCTTTGCCCATGGCATCTTGCATGTACAGTATGTGATAATTGCAATTGAAACACTGTTCACGCTCTTAAATTACTGATGAAGCTGCAAGACAGTCTAGAACTTTGTGCACTGGCCTCCTTTGTTCTCACTTGTTAGTTCTTGTCGGAGTTCTAGAAGGTAAGCTTGTCAGGGTAGTGATGTATCTTTATTTGTCTATAAAAGCATTTAACACTGCCTGGGGTACTCTTAATAAGTGGTGACATCAGCTTAGAACAATTCCTCCTGGGAATGCCATTTTCCACTCTCTAATAGTTTTCTTTTCCCCCTTCTACTTTTACTTGCTTTTGACTTTACAGTAACAAATTAAAAAACAGAGTTGGTGAATCAAAATGAAAATTGTCTTTTTTCATGTGTTATTTTACACAGAGCACTTCATTAAAGTTGACTGTCTAGTCGTAGCTCAATTTAAAAGAAAACCTTAAGACAGATGTATAACGTCAGGTATTTTTTCCCCCATATCTTGTCCTTAAGAATGACTGTTATCACAGAATCACAGAACTGTAGGGGTTGGAAGGGACCTCTAGAGATCATTGAATCCAACCCCCTGCCAAAGCAGCTCCCTAGCCCAGGTTGCACAGGTAGGCGTCCAGGTGGGTCTGGAACATCTCCAGAGAAGGAGACTCCACCACCTCTCTGCACAGCCTGTGCCAGTGCTCCATCACTGCACTGTGAAGAAGTTCCCACACACATTTGTGTGGAACTTCCTATGCATCAGTTTGTGGCCATTTCCCCTCTGGCCTTGTCCCTTGGCCTCCTGCTCCTTAGATATTTATAGACGTAGATCAGATGCCCTCTGAGTCTTTTTTCTCAAGGCTGAACAGACCCAGGTCTCTCAGCCCTTCCTCATCAAAGAGGTGTTCCACGCCCTTTAGAATCATAAAATCATAGGGGTTGGAAGGGACCTCAAGAGATCATCGAGTCCAACCTTTGTCATCTTTGTGGCCCTCCACTGGACTCTTTCCAGGAGATCCCTGTCTTTTTTTGTACCCAGAACTGGAGCCCAGAACTGGACACAATACTCCAGGTTATAAGGTGCTTAACAGAGAAACTCAAGAATCAAGAAAAGACAAGTGGAACCCTTTCCTTTGCACGTCCTTTCCTCTTCTGGAAGTGAATAGCTTTGGGACTTCCAGAGCCCAAGACTGTGTCTGGATCGTTGCTGCTGATAGCTGTCTGTGCGCATATCTGACACAAATTTGTCTAAACCTTTTTTGAACTCTTTTATGCTGTTGGCTTCCATAGCAGCCTGTTGCAACGAGTTCCACAATTTAATTACTTGCTTGGTGAAGGAGTACTTCCTTCCGTTTGCTTGAAATCTGCTGCCCGCTAATTTCATTGGGTGCCCACTTGTTAGAGGAAATAGTAAATTAAAATTTACTGTTTGGTTTCCCGCATTTTTCATGACTTTTTAGAACCCTCCACCATAGTTTTCTTTACTTGGAAAAAAATAATGGCTGTGACTGCTGAGTTAACGGTGTAATTAGTGTCTGTATGGAGACTGGGCTGTAACTTGCTTACATTTGCAGTTTGTGCTCAGGAGCGCATGTGGCAATTTATGTATTTTCCCAATTTTAGGGGGACAAAATTAGAACAGCCTCAACTTACACACGTGTTACAGTGGCTGTAGTAGTTCTGAGGCACCAGTATGCAGGAGGACATTGTGTTGGATGTCTCCATAAGGTGTGTGCACGGAGACTTCAGTTGATGTGCTCTTGTTTGTTCAGCAAGGGAACCTTCATGGCAGCATTTCACTAGTAGCTCTGGAGGAGTCACATCTACATATTGCTTCAGATCCATGTTTTTATTCTGAGTAGGTTGATTATGATGGCAAGTGCACTTGGGGAATCAGTCTCTTGTCTGCTTACGAAGCTTTGGATTGTGTTTGAGAGATGGCAGACTCTTCCTTTCACATTGAGATGCAATTCTGGAGCATACCTACTGCACTCCAGCTGTTGATGGACATACTCCACACGACTAAACTGGAACAGCAGCATTAAACCTCATGTAGACTGAAAATGTGCAGGCCAAGCAATTTCAGAAATACACAGAAGTAATTCACAATATATTCATTCTGTGCGGACACAGAAAAATCCTCAGAGAAGGAAGGGTACCAGCTAGGAGCAGTTTCTTACTGTTGCCAGAGAAATTAACCTGGCAGGCAGTCTTGGCCTTTGGAAGCAAGCTGTGGGCTAGGTGAATTGTTATAGTAGGGTTGCACTGTTTATAAATCAGATCATTAGATTAGATCATAAATTAGACCATTGTATCTTTGACTTGAATGAAGATTGACTTCGTGACTTTGTATTCTATTTGTGTTGCATCTGAACAAGTGAGATGCTTAAAGCTGTGTGTCTATACAAACTTTAAGAAAATGTTTATTTTTATCTCCTAGGCTACTCGACATGCAGAAATGGTGGCAATTGATCAGGTCCTTGAGTGGTGCCAGCAACACAAGAAGGATCATGAGGAAGTGTTTTCACACTCGGTATTGTATGTAACTGTAGAGCCTTGTATCATGTGTGCAGCTGCCTTGCGCTTGATGAGTATCCTTTTCTGATATTCATGCTGGGAAACTGTAAGTACAAGTGTTAGTCATTTTGTAGTGAGCCCACAGAGAAGGGCTTGACACCGTCAGGCAAAGCCAACAGGGGTACCATGCTCCTTTTAGTGTATGGTAAATAACAAATTTCAAGAGTGAAAGGGGAATGGTGCCACTGTGACAATGATTTATCTTAAGGATATAAAAATACACGTTAGAAATATCTGTTAGTACATAGGCTGATCTCAGTTCAGTGTTGGGTTTTGAACAGCGTAACATGGCCTTGTATGTTTTGGGGTTCATGCTGCTCTTCTGAGAAACACTGGATGTACGTCGTCAGCAGTGCATTGTAGATTATTCAGAAGTAAATTTTGGTTTTAGGAGGGAGGAATTACAGTGCAAACTGTTAGTTTGCACATTTTAGTAGAATGTAATGAGTACTTTAATCAGACTACTTTGCCTCCTGCTTGTGTTTCACTTAATACCTTAACTCGTTCACATAAATTCCTCGAGTTGTGTATGGCTGTAGGAATGAGCGCTTTGGAGGTTGTGGCTCAGTTTTGAGCATCTCATCTGATGATATTGTAGACACGGGAGAACCATTTGAAGTAAGCTATAAAATATTTTCCTTTGTTTTCAGCTAATATACTGTGCCTGGCCTGGTTACTGTGCTTTGAGAATGATGTGGATCAGTTTAAGGGGACCCAGATGGAAGATGAGCAGATGTCAAGTACACTTGACTTAACAAGAAAACAAAAAATAAAGTCCTTAGAGAAAACTGAGGCAAAGCCTGATAACAATCATAAATTATTTTAAAAGATCTATCAGAGAGGAAAGGAAATAATTATACTCATGGTACGAGGTAAGGAATAAATATATCTAAAAGATTTGCAGTACTTGGAGCAGTAACTGTATTCCACAGGGGGAGAAAAGGAAAAAATTGTTTTAAGCTGCAGAATGTGCAAACACATAACAGAGATTGACTTAACAGCCATTTACTATAGGTTATTGTTTTTCAGCTGAGCCACTGGAAGTGACTGTAGGACCTATTTGTGTTCTCAGTCCATACATATATGAGGTGAAATCCATTACCTTAGATCTACTTCATACAGTTCAAATCTCAAGATAAATATGGACTGCAAAAGTAGCAGAGAATTTAGTTTAGGCACGAAGAAGCATTTCTGAACAGTGAGGTTACTAAAGCATTGCAACAGTGTCTGGAGAGAAAGAGGCATCTTCCTCACTGAAGAAAGGTTGGGCAAGTATTCAACAGAGGTACGGTATCCATACTTCTAGATAGTTTGTGGCATTATAGATCTAAATGCCTATACATACAAAGAGCTTAATTATGGCCTTACATTTAATACGTTATAAACAATCACAGATTATCCTGTGTTATACCTGCATATGGACTAGAGTCCTTAGAGATTTTTTCCCACACTTACCATTTATGATTTAGTGAATGTAAAAAGTAATAATCAGCATTGTAAATAAACACTAAAGGCTCAAGGCTCAGAAGGAATTTCAGTCAGTGGACAGCACTCGTTGTCAGCCTACTATTAACGTATTAATCATCCTTCTGTCAGGCTCCTGACTGAATTAATATGTGGGGTCCAAACTGCCAGTGTTCATTTGCTGGCATTGGCATGTGATATTTAATTTTTCTGTATATTCAGAGAACAAAAGGAGAAAGTTATTGTAACTTTTAAGTTACTAGGGAAATTACGTTCTCTTCTGAGCCTCAACATGGTATTTTTAAAGTGCATCAGGTGTTCAACGTGGAAAGGAAATTTTGTGACCCTCAAGTTGTTAAAAGTACATGTTAAATTAGCGAATAGACGGTACAGTTGTCTACAATTATTCCACACTTAAGGCATTATTGCCAGCATGGACTGTGTTATTCTGATTCTCACTGTTCTATAATTTGAACAGTGCATTGCTGGCTATCGTGCCAAGGACGCGGTGGAGATGTTAAAAGCTTTCTACAGACAAGAAAATCCCAATGGTAAGTTTCACATCAAGGGATCCGTTGTGATCCCACAGTGTAACTTAAGACAATGCTGGCACTCATGTTTTGTAATTCGCTTCTCATGTTTTTTCTCTGTTTCTTTTTTGCAGCGCCAAAATCTAAAGTACGGAAAAAGGACAATCGGAAGTAGTCCTACGGTGACAGAAGTGAGACGTTTACAGAAATATGATATCTGAAGTTCTCTTCGGTATCTTTCTTTCTCAGAATGTATAGTCAAATAAAACTATATTAAATATGGCCTGTAAAGTGTTTCTATTAGTAAGATGCTGCCTTTTCCTGCATCTCTATGTATGCCTGCAATTTCCTGTTATAGTATGTTACCAAACAGAAGAACAAGTGACTGTTCATGAGTGAGAGGAAAATTCATGGTCCAGGTTGTGTTGTTTTCAGCCAGATGGATCCATTACAATGATGCCATTCTGCACAGCACATTCTGGAGTGTTTTCTTTCCTTCTGCCTGGAGAAGCATCTTGCTTTTCAATAACAAATGTTTGCTTAGGCAAGTGAGTAAATCTCTTGGAAGATAACATTTGTAAGACCTTCACAGTTCTCGTGAGTAGGTTCAATGAAAGGACATAAAAAGCACAGGGACGGTCCTTGAAGATTTGAGATAAGACCATTGTAGCAGTTCTTTAAACAGTCCCTCTATCATATACTAGGTTTTCAAACACATTCCCGAAGTCATATAGACTATATCGAGACAGAAACGTGTGCAGAATTGCATGTCTCAATTTGTAGATGCTATTGCTAATGAGCTTAAGCAAGCACTGCTTTTCAGAAAGCAGTGTTTTCATGCCAAGTTGCAGAAGAAATGCTTTATTGTTAAGAATCTGTTAAGAAGCTGGAGTCATTCCCAGCTACTAAGTTGTAGTAACTGAAATGGGCAGGTACGCATGAAAATGAGAACATGAAATTGTTAACAGTACGAATAAACTATCTTTGAGATACTGTATCTTTTCCTAGTGCTGGTTGCTTTTATCATTTCCATGTACTTTGCTTGGCCATGCAGTAATTTATAATCCAGAAGAGGGCCTTACAGTTCCACTAATGAATTAATACAAGCCTGGTACAATCTTGATTGTATTGCTCTTAGTGGTTACTTATCTTAAGCATGAAACTGTGGCTTAAGGAGTTGATATTTAGCAATTTGAGAAATATCTTACCCTTTTTCTTTTTTTAAATGTGAAACGGTGGTTAGAATTCTGTAACTACAGAAGTGGAATACAATTAAACCTTTTGGTATTTCAAACAAGTACGTTCAGAAGTGTGGTTTTTGTGTGTGTGCTTATTTTTTCTTAAAGAGCATTAAAATTACTACTTTGACACCATTGCCCCTAATAGCTTAGAGTTTATATTTTGTGTACTTAGTGGCCGTTTAAAAGTGATATGGGAAAGAAGCATTTTTACTGTAAGAGCTAATATTTCAGAGTTTGGAAACACTATCCCTTTAACTTAAATCCTTTAATTTACATCAGTGACCTGTCCTGTTCTCCTGACACAGCGACCACTACTTGGTACTGCTCAGTACACAGCTCTCATGTACTTTCCATAAGCAAAAGAAGTCGTGACTTCAATTAGAGATTCCTTTAGCTTCAGGGCTGCAAGGGTTCATGAAAAGGGCAGCTTATACTGGAAGAGCTATTTAGGAGAAGTCCATTTATAATGATTGCAGTGACTTTCTTGTAAATAAACAATCACACCTGTGGTTATGGTGTTTTATTGGTAATACCAGCTAGCTCTGCATCTGTGCAGACACGTATATTAAATTCTCATACCAGGCTGTAACACATTTATATTACAAAGGTCCAAAGTTCAAATCAAAGGAAGACTCGAGACTTTGAACTTGTCACAGACATCAGTGACAGTAAGAAGTGGAGCCTATATTTTGGGCCATAACCTGAGTCTCTTAGCACCTGTTCTGCTGAGCAGTGAAGAAAGATTTCCTTCCCCATCACAGTGTTGCATATTGTGACAGTAGGAGCCACATAAATTAGCAGAAAGATCACAGGTAAGAAGAGAAAACCTTTAAGAGCTGCATCTAATTCTGCAGTCTTTACAAGTGGAATGCTTTCAGTAGGAATCGGGGGGTGACCTATCACTTGAGAGCAGTTTAAGTCCTCAGAGCTGAGGGAGACTGAAGGTGTTTTAAAAAATAATGTTTCTGTCAAGAGTTATCAAGGATAATAATTTGCATTTTAGGTAGGAGACAAGATGTTGCAAGCTAAAACTTGACATATTACAGCAAGGTAATAAAAGATGCCTCTGTTTACCATTTGCAGTAGTATTGGAAGACACATCTGGATGCTTTCTTAAGTATAATAACTAGCCTAGAGAACAGACTGCTAAAAAATTACGCTTCATGGCCATTCTCCTTAAAAACCTGCTACCTAGAGCAAGAACGGACGCGGATGCACAGAAACAAGTTGCATTCAAAGAGCAGTCATTCAGTGGAACCTCAGTGTGTCACTCCCTTACCTCTACCTCTGCTTAGTGCTGTTCCTCTACCTGCAGACTGCCAGGCTCTCACCACGGCAGTAGTGGCTCTTGTTGTGGGCAGGAGGCTCTCAGTTCAGGCTCAGAGAAACATCTCTATCCCTAACCTCAACACGTGGGCAGGATGAAGGCAGAAGGAGGCCATGACAGTTATTACCAGTTCAGCTCAGCAGCTTCAGTAGCCTGGAGCAGAAAATGAGCTTACAAGAAAGAGCATTCATGGCACAGAGGAAGAAGATAAGAAAAAAACCCACCTTTGTTGGAATGCTTTTTTAAGGAGAAAGAGACAGTTGCTTATGAGTCCAGAAACACAGGCTTGGTTTATAACTATTGCTACCACATAAGATCTTGCAACAAACCACCCAGAGGCACCCCAGAGCCAATAGCAGCCATGCTGCTGCACATCCTGAAGGACTGTTGCTGTCTGCTTGCCTGGACCTAAGGCTTTGGCTCTAGCCCTGAAAAACTGTCACATGCAACGACCTTCCTTGTCACTGCCACCTGGAAAGCTCTGAGCAGAGCCTGTAAATGACGGCACTCATTTTCACTTCTTTATTTTACTTATTTATATCAATTGGTGTCTGTTGCTTCAAGAACACCAGTAAATACATCCAGCTGGTTTATTTAAAGAAGCGGAAATGCTTCACCTCACATTTTTCTCCCTTGCTACCTGATAAATAACTTAGGTAGGCTTCAGCATTATGTTTACCTTGGATTGCATTGCTGCCAGTTCATCAAGACATGCCCGATTTTATTTCAGCGTTTGGTTTGCTTGTCAATAGTCTGACATCAAAATGTATTGACCCAGCTAGGAGGGCAAGGAAGCAAAGCAACATGGCTTTGTCTCTGCTAAACCAATTACAATTGACAATCCAAGGCTATAATAAATACGTCTTGTGACTCGCACACGAGAAGAGAGGCTGATTTTAAATTATAGCTTTGGGTTTTGAAATGCTCACTGATCCATTCCATTCCCATTAAGAGCGCCTTCCGCTCTGTAAAATTAAGTGATATCTTTACGTGACAGTTTAATTTAATTAATTTATTTTTCAATATGTGCTTTTATGGAGTTTCTCCATTAAGCGTTTGAAATGTCTGTAGGTCCTGTGCATTAATGTAAATGTGCTGTGGCCCGTAATTACGTTTGGCAGGCTCAGGGCACAGATAAAAAGATTGTATTTTTAAAAACTGAAGTCCTCAAACTTCTCCGGTGCTTGGCAGGAAATCTATTCCTGTGTTTTGTTTGGAGAAAGACCGGGGAGCCTGCAGCCAACAGCTCCAGCGTAGGCAGAAACTGTTACGTTTTAGAAGAAAATACATTTGACACTAAATGAGAGAGAGGAAGACAATTAGTGCCAGAGTACTAGAAGCAGCTGTTTATTTGTTTTGCCTCGCGGCTGCCAATAGATACCCTTATCATGGAAGCACATCTCAAAATGGGGTGTTTTCTACAGAGTTACTTCACAAAACACAGAGCTCTGTCTTTGTAAGGGGCTGCCCTGAAGAGAGTTTCTCTTCCTTTTTCACAATAGCTCTGCGATAGCCAAGAATGCTGGATTCTCCCCTTTCCTTCTCCTCCTCCCTCCCTTCTAAAAATGAACTTTTCAGGGATATAAAGAACTCGAAGAAGTTTGAAGGAGAGCAGATGGCCAGCAGTGATCCAAGAGGATGTAAAACTTCAGTTAGGTAGTCGCTTGGCAGTCAAGAGCGAGCGATCCTGTGATGTTTCCATAGTGATGTTTTACATGGTGCCTTACTTTGTTTTCTAGAAATCTACGCAATTAAAATAGGAGAATGACATAAAATGAGGGGCTCTGTAGACCTAAATGCGTGGCAGGGTGTAATTAACTCTGCCCTTCCCTGTCAGTTCAGCCAGGGATGCAGGGCAGCGACTTGGGCTCTGCAGCACTTTGTGGCTGAGGAACAGCACCGTGACCTGAGCTGTGCTTACCCTAGCCAACCTCAGCTCGTGGTGCTTGTGTGGGCTGTTCGAGGTGCTGGGTAAAGAAAGGCAGGATTTCACACTTACATACGGTGGAAGGTTTGCTGAGGCACTTTTGTAATCTTCTGAGCTTTCCCCACATAAAAGGAAGCAGTGCAATAAATATTGACACGACTTTGATTCTGACTTTCTCCCTCTGAAGTCTGAGATGTAGCCATTAAAGCTGCAGTAATTTGTGCCATGAGCAGTGCAGCTATAGTGGTGAGGGAAACAAGATTTGCAGGGAGAGGAAATACCTTTTATTAAACCACATGATGCAGCTGGAAAAAACAGGCACATGCTGAAGCAACCAGCTGCAAGGACACTGACTTCAATGACTTTACTGGCTTTTTTCACACACCCAGAAAGTAACATGAAAATAAGAACCTGGATGTATATACCTGTATCAGTCTACAACCCCCCATGGCAGGAGGGTTGGAACTCGTTTTATAAGGTCCCTTCCAACCCAAGCCATTCTGTGATTCTATGGTATACCATCTCCCTGCAAACCCTATGGGTGCACATCAACGTGCAGGAGAGCAGCTCGGCCTGGACACGGCATGCAGAGCTGCCAGGGGATGGAGTGTCCCTATTGTCACCACCTTACTGTGGCTGTGATCACTGTCTGGAACAGGGGGACTCCCAGTGAGAAGCAGCTTCCTGCTGAGTGCTGCACAACGGGAACAGTCATTTGTGTTCTCCACGTACAAATCCCTGAGCAAACTCCCATGAGTGCTGTGGTACAAGCAGGTTTAGCCTGGAAACAAAATGACCTAGCTGCCTTCCCAGCTGCGGCCTCACCCCAAAGCTCAGTTACCCAGCTAGGAAACCCTCCACTTGCACATTGACCAGCCTGTTCCTTCTAACCTTGACCCTGCAGATAGCAAAGAAGTGCTTTTCTAAGAAATCCATTTTCTCATCCTCACTGCAACATATTTCCAGAGATGTTGTGCAGCACTTATACTGGCAGCAACAGTCTGGATGAGTCACTCAGAACAGTACCTGGCAAGTGCACTTTTTAATATTTAAATCTGTTTATCCTGTCAGGGAGCTCCGTCAGGATGTCTGAGCTGCCACTGACAGCAGGGTGGGCTGAAAGCTCTCTGCAATGGTTGCAACAAAACCTTGATTACTTACACGGTAGGACACTTCAGTGGCATTTCCACCACTGAGAAGATCTGGCAGCTTTGGCGTGGGCAGCTGCAGCTCGGGAATTTTTAACTATGAGTTTGCATGGTTCCTGAGGAGCTGTTGTTCTGCACAGCAGAGGGCAGTTTGGGAACAGACTTGCAATGGGTTGGAGCTGGGCCGAGTATATCACAGAATTATGAAAGTTAGAAAAGACCACTAAGATCATCTAGTCCAACCATCAGCCCATCCCCACCGTGCCCAATAACCATGTCCCTAAGGGTCATATCCACACATTTCTAGAACATCTCCAGGGACCGTGACTCTACCACCTCCCTGGGCAGCCTATGTCTATTCCTCACAACCCTTTCTGTGTAGAATTTTTTTCCCAATATCCTACCAGACCCTCCCCTGGCATAACATGAGGCCATTACCTCTAGCTTTATGTGCTGTTAGAACAAGTGCAACACAGCTGTACTGAAGATTGTGCCTCCTTCCCCATCTTGCTGGATATTTTTTCAATTTCGTGCCCTTTTTCTCTCTTCCTGCCTTCCAAAAGCAGTATGCACCATGTAGCTGAGGAACAGCAGTGATCAGGAGCCTCTGTCCTCCCATATCTCTGCTGCTGCTGCTGCTAGAATGCCAGTTGCTATAGAGTGATAAGCCACAATGAGCCTAATGAAATGGCAATCTGGCATTAAGATGTGTATATAGTTGCCATTTGTTAAATTGACAAGTGACATTTGGAACACGCAGCTTCTATTCATTTTTGAAGCTAAATACTCACTCAAAATAAATTCTTTGCCATTAGTCTTAAAGATTTCCAGTCCAGACAGGGCCAGCTGTGCTTTTACACATTTTCTGGGCACAAGGTTGGATTTCAAGCAGCTATAATTTTTTTGTTGCAACGAACCGGACAATTCATGAACAATACACAATTACCTGCCTCACATATTACCTTGGGCATTTTTTTTAACCTTTCCGCGTAGGACTATTTATTCAATAAAAAGCAGAGTGTTTTGACAAACAATTTTTAATCAATCCAATTTTTATCCTCTGCGACCCAATCCCGCTCTTCTGCATTTTTACATATATTTAGTAAGAAGGTACCAACAGGAAATCTCCGAACACCTTCAGTAATGGTCTGAAATTCATTTACGTGCACCAGAGACTTACCCTCACCTTTCTGAGAGACAAATACCTGAGACCTGATTATTTTTCAGGATCAGTTAAAAGTGTGATTGGACTGAGCTCATCCAGCAGAGAAGCATAGAAATCATGATAAGGACTTGACATTCCTCTACACCTTCGAATTGCTGTCAACGCCTTCAGTACTATACTTACAGTAACTCCATTTCCAGATCCAGAAATACTCAGAACAAACAGGTGCCTGTGTTTTATCAAAGTCATAATCTCACACAAGCACTTGGCTGTTACTTCATATGCTTCTTTATCAATTTTATTGTCCAGAGAACTCACCCAACTGTTGCTTATTTAATTCATTTTCAAAGTTATTCTATTTTAACACTAGGATGTCATTCCACTACTGCTAAGCTGCCACTTCAGCTTATTTTTGCATGTAAAAGAGCAAAAAATGAGCCTTCTTATATGCAGAAAAGCTGATACCAGATGGCTACTATTGACTCAAGAGAAAGAAGCACCTTCCACGGGTATATGCCAGGCATATGAGAATAGGAGATAGCATAGTTCATCTCATGTCTTTTCAGTGACTGAGCCAAGGTCAGCAAAAGGTAATGTCTCTTGACAGATGCTTTCTCCAGCAGCTAAGGCAAGAGCAGCCAAAAGCGTGGCCAGCAACCCTCACACTGCATCAGATTTGCCAAGAGTCACAGCCACACAAGAACCACAAGAGGAGCAAGAGCCTGCAGAATATTTGAGTCAGGGATGTTTTCTTTCTTCAAGTTAAAAAAAAAATAATCTTCCACGATTTACATATGAATTGCTTCTAATGAGGACACACGAGCTCAGTTTTCCAGCAGACTTTCAACAAGGCCAAAATTAAGGATACAATTACATGGCAGAATACTAGACTGAGATCTTCATGGTTTTTATGTCAACAGTGAAGTCAGCCGCTGCTGGTGGGTGGGAAGCAGCTCTCTTTAGGGCTGTTGAGTTGGTTGATTTTCTGATTACTTCAGAGGATTTTAAAAATAGCAAATTATAATAACAGGCCATAGACTCCGAGCAGCTTTCTGATTAATGTGAACCTCAAGATATACGCTAAATTCTTGTCCATAAGGTATGCTGTTTAGAATTTTTCTAGATGCTATTTTAACCTGTCTTCTGAGTCACATTAGTCAAAAGAATTGGCCTGTAATTTAATTATTGCAAATGGTGCATCAGTGAGTTATTTCCTAGGAAAGAGGGTTAAGAAAACCCAACACTGCAATTAATGCTGAAATTGAACCCTTTCTCTTTGGCCTTTTGAAAAATTTTCCATATGACAGGAGCCAAGTGAGACTAAAGGAGTTTTGAAAATTCTATTACCAAGTCATCTTCACCCAGAGCTTTCCCAGAGACCAGAGGTTTTATAGCTCCTTTTTATTTCTTCCTCTGCTATGGGACTACCTAACTGTCTCTAATTTCCTGCAGAATTATAGATATTTCCAATTTACTTAAGAGACCTTGAGTCTGTTCAGCTGTGCAAACGACTCAGATTAGTTACAGGATTTCAGAATTCAGAAGAGACATCGTTAAAGTCCGCGGGGTTTGTAGCTTGTACAACAGATGACCGTACACAAAAATAGCATAACGCCCCGTGCTTTCCTTCCTGAACTGTACTGCCAGAAGTTCCCAGACATTTCCTCATAGCTCTTAATTTCTCAGCTTTTTCCACCATTTTGTAAGCAAAAGATTCTCTACTTTTGCTTCCCATAGAAATGTAGGTACAAAGGAGTTGTGCACTTGAATCACATTAAGCAAGAGACCCTCACGGTACCAATTCCTCATTACCATGCAGTTTGATAATTTAGAACTGTAACATTTAGAACCTAAGCAGATGAATCAACAAAATCAGCAACATAAAAGATTCTCCATGGGATCCTGAGACTATCCCACACTAAGGCAAGGAACCTGGAGAGGGTTTTTCAGCCTTTTAAACATTCAAAAGCATTGGGAGGCGAAGACCACTGCAAGTTCTGGGCTCCACTAATCCAAGCTCCCTTCTGTGCTATCAGCTTTTAGCTCCTCTGTGTATCAAGAAGGTACTCTGCTTTGGGCCCATCACATCTGACAAATGAAACACAGGCCTTACTGAACATGCTAGAGGCACGGACTGTAGTCTGCCCATGCATGACTCATTCATACCACCTATGAGAGAGTTTGGATATTTCTCTTCAGGCATCTTTCAGAGCATAGCCTGCAGTCATGCTGGATGCAAAACCTGTGTAGATGCCACTCAAGGTTTGAACTTGTGAATGAACTTAGATTCCTCTTACAGACAGTTTGACTGTTCCATGTGAGACACTTTAGACACTTGGTTGAACCAGGCTACCATTGCCTTAACACTTCCCAAGGAGTGCCTTCCGGGGATAGCACTTCATGGAATTTCTGCATATTTCAATTTGGCCTATAGAGTGTGCTTATTTTCTTCCAACAAAAGAAAAAGGTGAGAAATAAGGGAGACTAGGAAAAAATGGCCCAGAAAGAAAATAAATAAAGAAACCCAAAAAGATATGGCAAATCAACATGCCACATATGCAAAATGCTAACATACAACATCATTAAAGCCTCGAACCTGTGAAATGTGTGGGGCATACTTGGCAGCCTGTTTTGCTTACGGTCCCATTTCCAGTACATCTCTCTCCTAGTTTTCCTCAGTAAAGACCATGCATTAGGCCGTTCTTTTTTATTAATTACTTTGAGGAAAAGGCAAGAGGAATGGATGCAGCAGACTTACAGGGAAAAAAAATAACATGAACCGGAATTAATTTAAAAAATCACAGATGTAATCAGGGAAGATGTTGGAGACCAGATTACTGCATTTCAGCTCTTCTGGAGGTAGAACAAAGGGACTGAACTTGTTCTACTCTCTAGAGCAGGCTGTACTAGACTACTTCTGCTCTTTGTCCTTCAAATCAGAGAGCAAGACACAAGGAGCCTTGTGTCCCACAACAATCCTCATACTGTACTGAACTTTGCAGTAGTCCATCTTTAATTCATTCTGCATTTGGAGACACTCAAAGTATGGTATGCCAAAGCTTGGGACTGGACTGTAGGCAGACTTTGTGCTGTAGGAGACCCAGCCATTAAAAAGTCTAGTACTTTCTGCTGTGCATCGCTTCTAACCACTCTCTAGACACCTGTGAACCAATGCTTCTGTTGGCAATGTTCTCCACTCCACTGAGACTCATCGTGGGAAATCTCATCTGTAAGAACACTTTTTCTCTATATCCAGCTTCTCCTTCTCTCTTCCCCTACAAGCCCCACTGAAATCACATACTGCCTTTACCCGGCTGCACACACCTGCTCCCTACAATGAGCATACAGCAACCCTGCTGGGCACCCAGCCTGCCCAGAATACATGACTTCAGAGCTACGAGGAATGTCTTCTCCACAGGATGCATATGTTAACACACTGTGCATGTGTTTAGCTTTAAGAAGAGGTTCAGGCTTGAGCTTGACTGATAGAGAAGACCTACCTTTAATAAAAGGTGCATATTCTGAGTGTCCTTAGTGTCTTGTGACTTGACCACCATTTTCAGATCCTATGGCTCTTTCTGTTCTCCCATGTGAATAATGAAAGCAGATAATCCAGTTCTCAGTGTCTTTGCCTGAAGAGATATAAATCACGTTTTAGGTACTATTCCTTCACATGTTGTGTCATTTGCTGAGCAATTAACCATGTGTTACTGAAACATTATTAAGTGAGTCAGGGCTGCAGAACATAATGCAACTTCACAGCAAGAGATGACGATGCAATTCTCAAATACCTTAACATTATATCAAGTGTAACCAGATGATGCAAAATCAATTCCATGCTAAATTGTGCTTTTGTCTGCAGTCATCTTAAACTTCAACTGAAAAAAGGAAAAAAGGTGGGAAAGATACCAATAGCCCATAAATACTCTCTAAACAATGTGGTAAAGACTGATAAGTGGCACTCCCACAAACTCGTATTTATATTAAAAAACCATAAAGGCATACATTACATGGACCATCAACTGCAACAGTTGAAAGCAAAATAAATGGGATGTGATGAAAATACATCTACCTTTTTGTTCACTGCATATCATCTTTGCGAGAGAAAAAAGGGTTTTTTTTAATTCTAAACTACATATTTTAAGCAGTTCACACAAACAAACCGTATTTTAACTGCATCAAAATCTACATAACTACATCCAAGAAACAAGCAGTTACACAAAATTATAAACTATTCCCAGGTGAGTAATAAACAACTAGTTTTAAATAGAATGACACAGAGAAAAGATGTATCACGGGTGCTCAGAAAGGTAACTAAAGGGATTCATCTGTTAAATTCCACTTCTGTCAATAATTTAGTCTTGACTTACTCAAAAGAAATTAAAAAGGAAAGAAAAAAAAACAACAAAACAACATGTCTACATGAATGATGAAAGCCTGGTGGCCACAGAACTGGCCCACAGCAGGTCACAAGGTGACCAACGTCTGGGCAGTTAGCACAGGCAGCTGAAGAAAGTGGACGTGCAGAGGAAACAGAAGACTGCTCTTTGTACATTAATTTCACAGGGGAAGATTTTAATAATGGATTTCAGACCTAAAGTTGGAACTACTCCATGCTGCAGCTCTGTGTCCCACTATCTAGCTTACCAGGTTCCTGATGCCCTTCCCACATACATTCCGTGTGTCCCATATGGATGCTTTCTGAATTAGTGACACACCCTCAGACTTAAGCTAAGCAAGGATGTGCCTCCCTGTAACTGTAAAGTGCACTGGGGAGGAAGAGGACCCATCAGGTCACAGCAGCAGCAGGGAGCGGGCTCCTGATGGCATGGAGACTTGTGCTATTTATCATAACACCTAGGGAAGGGATCGTGCAATCCAGAGCCCTGGGTTTCACCTTTCACCCCTGCCGCTGACCTCGAGCAAACAGGGTGATAACTGCTCAGCCTCTCCGTTTACTCCTCTAAATTATGGTGCACTCAGTAATACATCGGCTGGGGGCTCTTATGCTAAACTTGTATAAACCAATTTTGATTCCTTCCATCAAGCGTCTCATTAAGCACAAAGCGCCTCTGGGGAAAGGCAGCTGATTAAACAGATTCTTCCATGACATAATGAATTTACAAAACCCCTCCAGTTTTGCTGGGAGATGTTTGGGGAAAAAATACATTCAAGCCACTGGAAGCAAAGTCCACAGAGAGAGGGGAATTGCTCCATTTCCTCCATCTGGAGGCCTGGAAAGCCTTCCCCACCTGAGCTGGGCCTAAGCGGCCCACTGCATGCACCCAAAACACACAGGTCACAGATGCATGCTGTGCTAGGCAGGCAGAACCCAGCTCTACCAGCTTCCCCACACAGCTCCAGCACCAAGGCCTGAGGCAGAGCTCCTTCGGACAAGCCCTGCTCACACAGCAGGCCCGGCCCCAGTGCAGGGAAGAAGCACAAGCCATTTTCCAGCGTTCAGATCCCGTCTGTGGTGTGACTCAGCTCTGCAGAGTCCATAAGGATGACACGAGCTGTGCTTTATTAGCAGTTAGGTTAATGTTTGGAAATAAAAAGACTGATGGTTTTATCTGTTTGATGATTTGGTGCTGCCAAGAGCGACCATAAGCACAGCTCAATGGTGCATGAAGAGAGTACAGGCTGACATTCATTTCCCACCACTAGAATCCAAACATTAGCACACAAGTGGTGCAGCAGGCTGGCGGGGGCAGGCAGCCAGCGTCGCAGCTACTGGCGTGACTCAACGATAATCATTTTTCTTCATGGAGATCTTAAACTCCCTGCAATGGAAGGAAATAGGGATGGGTGAGGTGGGGTAATTTTGGAGCCTGGCAGCTCGTCCGAGTTTGCCCAGCCTTCCTGTGCCCTCAGCTGAACCATGCCACAGGGCTGAGGACTAATACAACAAAGACTTTTCTCATTTTCTCCTATTATTTCACCTGTGTGGGTGCCCTTTCTTATTTTATTTGAATAAATTTTCAATCCCCTTCTCCCAGGTACATTTTTCAGAAAGCAATAGCTGCAATGCGGGCTCGCCACATGCAGCCAGGCAGCAATACTGACCTGCCATATGCAGCCAGCAGCAAATACAGCAATTCATCACCGCAAAGCGGTCAGCTGGATGGATCCTGTGGTCAGCTGGCACTGAGACAACATGAGGTCTGGCACGTGCCATCAGTGCAGAGTAAGAGACAACAGGGGTCAGCAGACACATGGATGTTGTCTTCTCAGACAACAGCTTCCTCAGCCAGTGCTTATCATCAATTATCACAGAATAGGTACAACTGCTAGACTTACTGATGCTTGGAAACGTAGAGCAGAGTTAGGCCATTTTTGGCTGAGTTACACAGACACATCTCCTTCCACATACAGAGTCAAAGGAGAAAGGGGCCACTGAACTACTCCCAAGCAGAGCTTGCTGGGATGTGCAAACACACATCTTGCTGACTTCTGGGAAGACACATGGCTGTGTGCACTGTGGTCCAGCTGGCCCAACAATTCCAACCAGTAAATACTGTGCGGTTGTGAGAGTGCTGCACAGCTTGCAGTAAGCCACATAAAGTGCTGTTTGTGAAAGCTCCTCAGGCAGCCCCGCGGCCTGGTACACAAGGCAGAACTTCTGCAGGCCTGAAACACCAGGACTCTGAGAGCCCCCCCAGTTGTTCTACATCTTATTTGTTTCCTCTGCTCTTGACTCTATTAGCATCTACTATTTCCAGTCGAAAGGGCAGTATCAACAGCTCCTGTTCTTGACCACTTTCTCACACATTCACAAAACTTCTAAGAGAGAAAACACTGTCAAATGCTACCCATGACTTTAATGTGCCAGGTCAACACTTCAAATCCTTTTTCCTCTACAGAGCTACACTGTTTGCCAGCACAAAAATAAGCAAAGCCTGAGCTCTTCCCACTCCCTCTGCCTTTCCTCATATACCTCACAGAAAAATAGCTGGTGCACAACTCCCACATATTGCACAAGATCCAAACTCCAACAGACCTAAACAGGCTTTTTCCTGTCCCGAGTCTGTGCTAGAACTAGTCAAAAATTAACACTTGCAAGATTATAATGTCTTCAGAGCAGAGGAGGTAGAGGAAAATCCAAACCCCAGCAAACCTAAATACACTAAAAATGCATGCCCCTTCTGCAAATAATAGGACTCCACAACACTGAACTCTGCACTTTAGCTCATCATTCCCCTCCATAACCTCAGCCCCAAGGCCACCTCTACTCAGCAGCTATGTACTTTCCCTCCAGCTTCACATCTGCAGCCTTGCCATCCTAATGAGAAACCCTTGCCAGCTGAATCCAGCTCCCAGAACAATCTGTGTAATGAGGACAGGCACCTGGGGACATACCTGCCTGGCTCAGGAGAATTTAGTTTGTTTTTCCAATCCCTTGTACTGCAGAGTTCTCTGAGGCCACGATAAGTGAATGCCAGACCACCTGGCAGCAAAAGCAGATAAGGAAGGGACTATGGAGGAGCAGATGAGTAGGAGGTAGCCAGGATAGGAGGAAAGAGTTAATCAGCTCTTGGATCCAAGCATCCAGCCTTGATGCCAAGCCTGGAATAGGGTGCAGGTGTCTGCTTGGTGAAACTGCCTTTTGGTTGCACAGCTTTGTTTCTTTATTACATTTTTTTTTTAATAGTTTTGTTTGCTACATTCTAGTCACATATAGTTGGGGAGACTTCACTTTCTTGTGAAGTTACTGTACCCAACTTTAAAAATACATCTTCTAAATATGCGCTATTTACTCTTATCCTCAGTAACTTGATTGGCAGAAATAAGAGCTGCAAAAGCAGATCTTGTTGCACATTCTTAAGCTTTCCTTAATATGGAAACAATTACCTGCCATTTAAACAGCTTTTCTAAAGTGGCACGGTGAACTTAATAACATGCATATACCTGAAAGTTTCAACCTCTTCTTGTTTTCTAATGAAAACTTATTTATTTGAGGAGATTGCACAGGTGAGGTAGCCAATCTTTCCAGGTGGCCCCTGTAAAACCACCCAGGCCTGTTTTCCATCATTTTCTGTAAACATGCTGTGTGTTTTTGTACACATATTTAACATTCTGCAGACAATCACTGGTGCAGCTTTGAACATCTGTCCCATGAAATTCAAAGGATGAGTGTATACTCAAATGCAGAGTGCCTTGTAGCTGCAGGAAGCAGAAGGCACAGGGGTTTGCTCTACTGTGTCATACTGACACTGTCCCACGAGGTGCCAGCTGCCCCTGAACGCTGACTCTTTGGAATTCAAGATATTTTGCCCAGTGAAGGTGAAATTGAAATGATACGGAGAAATACGATAGCAGCTGTTTTTGCTTGTGTGGTAGTGTGTGTGTGGTACAACAAAGCAACAAGAAACAGTGTTGTGCATGCTCATGACCCATGCAACGTGGATGGGATCTGGGCCTAACGTGGAACAGATTTTCTATTTGTTTTCTACTTTTAGGTTTAGGAAGTGCAACAGAGGATTAGGGTTTATTCACATACAGTTATCACTTATGCACTGTGGGCACATACCCTACTTTGAGGAGTGCCCACTCATTTAAGCCCTGTCTTTCTGAAGCAGGGAGCACCTGTGACACACTCTGTACTCCCTGAGACACAGACACTCAGCAGCTTTAAAAGAAGACCAAGGAAACGTACCACTGGAATCCCAAATTACATTTGAAAGTGACCCCACAGTAAGCAAAACATTTGTTTTTCATTAAAAGGAATCATAAAAATTAAATTAGAATTATCCTATGGTAAACTTAGTCACAGAGTTTCTGGGACAGTGTCCTCCTTATCACCAGAAGGTCTTGATTCTGACCCCAAGTACAGATGTGGTGTCAGGTATAGTACAGTGCTCTGCTGCAAATGCCATTTTGTGAGGGGATGTGTTGGTTTATGGGATGCAAGTATAAAGCACAGAGCTAAGTTTAGACGCATTTGCCATTGCTAAGAAAGGAAGCAATTATTCTGTTTGTTTGGCTTCCAAGACATGAATAGCAAATGTCTTTCTCACCTCACTGAGGAAAAAAATCACACCCAGTATGGTTAAGGTGCACCACTTTTTACATGGCAACCTTGGAATTTGAACACTTTCTTTTTTTTTGTTACCTTAAGAAAAACCAAAAACCATGATATATATATATCATATATATATATATATATATATACACACACACACATGCATGATTTATCCCTTAGAGATGCCTCATGCACGAACATCTTGGGTTGCTTCCTATAAGATGGCAGAGCTCATAAATAAAAGGAATAGGCAGAGCAGCAGCAGCAGTGAAACTCATTTCAAGCAAGCTTTTAGAGGAATTGATTTAGCTGCAGTCTGGATGTGATACTTGGCTACAGGGTGAAAATAAATAAATAAATAAATAAGCCTTAGAGAAAGAAGGGCTGGTCCTGTCTCCAAGGACTTGGAAATTGTTCCTAGGGGGTCTGGGCACCTGCAGGGAGCTCTTCTGGGAGCACATGACCTCTGATACCACCACGGCTGTTGCTTTCCTTATTGCAGAAAGTACAGCTGCAGCTGAAATCACTTTTTCCTGAGCTCAGATACACCTTCTGGAAAGCCAGCAGCCAGATAAGGGTTTTGATGTTTGTGTCCTGTGTCCAAAGGCTGGGCTTTGAGAGCAGCACAGCAGGTACTGTCACTGGGAAAGTCCCAGAGTTGCTGCTATTGACTCACTATGTGATGCTGTTGTGGACCTTCTGTCCACTTTTCAGCCACTAGATGCCATGACATGAACTCTGTGAGGTCCTCATGGTGGTGGTGTCCTCCGACTCTGACTGTAGGCTCTTCAGCACAGCTGCATACGGTGGTGTCAAGTTCCCCTCTTCCCCTTAGCTTCTGTGGCAGCAACCTGTGCCCCTGCACCAGGCCTTGGCTGCAGTCCCCCGCAGTAACACAAGCCACAAAGGTAACACTAGAAGGTGTTTTCTGGGCCAAGGATTTTCCCCTGACAGGTTTCAGAAAGGCCTGTCTCCTCCTCACTGCTCTTGTGTTACTCCGATCCACCTTTGAAGCCCAGTGTCCTGGTGTCACCTGGCAGTCCCTACCCTGACAATGTTTCATCCTGGCTGTACTATTCTGATCAATCAGAGCAAATCAAGAGAAGATGGGGACACGCTGCCATGTGGGCTGGCAGCTCAGGTCCCACCCCTGGCTGCATGCTGGGCAAAGCCCTCCTCAGCTTGTGCTGTTTTTTTCAGCAGCTCCCTTCTGACTGCTGTGGTGCTGCTGAAAGGGCTGGAAACCCAGCTCTCCAGCTTCAGGCACACAGAAATCCTGAGCGTAGAACTGTTTAAGTTGGAAGAAACCTTTAAAAGTCATCCAGTCCAACTCCCCTGCAATGAACAAGAACACCTACAGCTAGATCAGGTTGCTCAGAGCCCCTCCAGCCCGACCTTGAATGACTCCAGAGATGGGGCATCCATTACCGCTCCAGGCAATGTGTGTGTCACAACACCCTTATTGTAAAAAACGAAGAAACGAAAAAAAACCCTTCCTCCTTATAGACAGTCTAAATCTCCCCTCTTTTAGTCTGAAACCTCTTCCCCTTGTCCTGTCACAGCAGACCCTATAAAAGTCTGTCTCCTTCTTTGTTACAGCCTTGGCCTGGCTTGCCATGTAACAGCTGCCACCTGCTGGGGTGGCACTGGGTGATGAGTATCTCCCTCCCCCCAAGGCAGAGCAGCGCCCTGGCCAGCCTGGGGTGTGACTGCGTTGGAGTCAGTGACTGGCCCCATGGCATGATGGTAGAGGTGGCCATGATACAGCCCAGGTTTCCTCTCCAAAGTCTTGTGCTGAGCACAGCTCTGCTGGGGCAGGAGCCAGTGCCAGGGGATTTCACATGCAACATGAACTGCTCTAGCAGGCATTCTGTGGGTGAGTTAAGGACATACTTTCAGCCTTAATTCTCAGTTTCCTAGGTTTTGTCAGTTTCAGCCAGATCCCTAATGTTATTTTAATGCAGTTGTTTTGTGTGTGAATAATATGCTTTTGACGCCAAACCACAAGCCCTGGAACCAATATCTCATAAAAATGCCTAGAGTCCAAAGCTAATAGCTGTTCCTCAGCTGATCGAGTGATGCCTAAAAAGTTACAGGTTAATGTGCTGTTCCCCAGGGGAAGGAAACATTAAGTCTGCCTGGGCTGGGTGCTGTCTCATGCAGTGTCTGACCAGGGGCTGCATGCAGCTCACAGTGGGCCTGGGGCACCCTGTGGGATGGCTCAGCAAGCTGCACCTGGGCTCCCCAAAGAGCAGAGGTGGGGGTAAGGGTGTTAACGAGTTTTTCCATAAAGATGCCTGGATAAGGGCATTCCAGCAACACTCCACCCAGCAATGGGTCACTGCAGCTCACTCTCTCCCAGCCCTGATGCTGTGGGCTATAATTCAAGGGATACCATAAAGTGAGGTGGACGCTGGCTTGCTGCCCTGCCTGGCAACATTAGCATGATGGTAGATGTGGAGAGGTCAGGTCCCAGGGAGCTGCTTCATTCTTCAACTGGGGCAATGGGGAAAGAGAATAGGAAGTGGGAGGTGAAGCCATCCCTGTGTGCTTGCCTTTGGTTCACGCTAGGAAATCAAGCCACAGGATGTCAGTGCAGCCTGTGTGAATGCCAAGCTTTCTGAAAGAAATGACTATCTTTTTTCAAGAGCGTGCAGGAAGATCTATTTCCCAGAACATCTTCTTATTTAGGAAACTCACATCATAGTGGCAAAGTGAAGCAGAATGCTTATTTGGGAATAAGAAAATGAGATGCGGCCTGAAGTTACTGCCTGCATGTAGATACCACAGCAAAAAGCTGAAGGGCAGACCAGAAGCAGCTGCTTGCTCGCAAACACAGCACTTGATAGGCTGGAGGCCCAGACAGCTGCTATTTGCTGCCTGCATCCTCAGATACTCACTGTGGAGTTGTAAGGTATTGATTATTTTCCTTTTACCACACAGAGGGATTTAGCTAGATTAGCTTCTGCAAAAGTGAGAGAGCAATGTGTTGTGTAAACTTTTTGTTTTGCTCTAATTGGATTCACCCCCTCTTTCTGAATGCATCTCGTTTTACTCCAGCTCTTCTGGTTTTTCATGGACATGAATGCTGAGAAGTTCTTCCCAGGACTAGCAAGTGAATCTCATCATTGGTGGGCAAAGCAAAGGCGTAGTTCTGCTGTCACCTGAGGTACAGGCAGCCTGCAAACAGTGCGGCCAAGGAAGCTGTCATAAAATCATTAATGTTGGAAAAGACTGCTAAGATCAACTCATCCAACCGTCAGTGGTCACATCCCAGCTCATGCTTCCTGATCACAGACAGCTTTTGGTGGGACGAGGTAAAGCCCCTCTTTGTGCAGAGAAATGTAAGCTTTTCAGTCCTGGACACAAATTTCACACCTGCTCTGGGCGACCTGCCCGGAGCGTGGTGGTGGTGCTTATCAGAAAGCAGTGTATACTGGTCTCCATTCAGCAGTGAGCTGCACTGTATACTAAAATTGTCAGCAAATTTTCAGCTGCAGCTCATCATCTTTTCTAGATGGCGCAGAACACTGTAAATAAATAATCTTTGTCTGCTGTTTTTCCTGGTCTCCTTGCTCAGAAATGTGGAAAGTACCAGAAGCAGGAGTGGCCTCTCAGGTTTGTCCTTTTAAACTGAGAAACAAAATGAGCTCAGATAGAAGAGAAAAAAAGCACATAGCTCAAAAATCCTGGGTCTGTACAGTGGTAAAGTGCTAAGTGTCCTCACACTGCTCAACAAGTAAATGTTTTTCACTTCTTTGTGCCCTGCACTGTGGAAACTTTTGACATCTCTTCTGGTGGTTATAGTCTGAAGATAAGCTCTGCCTCTGGGTCAGGCAGGTATCAAAAACTGAAGACAGCTGGATGGTGTGAAAAAGCGTTTTAGAGTTAAGCCTTACATTTGAAATTCCTCCACCTAGAATGTGTTCCTACAGAGAGTGAATGAATGTTACACCAGGAATTCAGTCTTCTGTATAGCGCACCTGCTTCTGCAGTTTCCAAAGATGTCCTGTATTTGAGGATACTTCTGGGTCCGCACAAATGTGTGACTTTTTTGAGGCAGTGTGGTAGCTCTTACTGGAATCTGCACATATATATTAAACTTGACAGGAAATGTCTCTTACATTGCTGTTTTGGTCATGTTTCTTCCAATGACCGATGATTATTTTCTGTTGGCTTTATTATTCAATAACTGGACAATGAAGCATCAAATAAATCCTCATGCTCTTATGGAACATTTCTCATTTCGAGGTGAGTATCTGAGTGATTTAATATGTACATATATGTGTGTGTGTAAAGAGGAAAGCAAAAGAAAACATTATTTCTAATGGAAATCAGAAGTGTGATTTGGAGGGTCAAAGCATTGCTTTCCTGCCACAGTACCTACAAAGCAAATGGGGAGAGGCTCAGCAGTACAGTGGGGAAGGAATGGGATCTCCAGGTGGCACAGTAAAATGCTGGTAGGGGAAAGACCAGCTCCTGGTCCCTCTCTCGCTGTCCTGCCAGGGGGCAATGTAGATGGCAAGGTGCTTGTACTCTCTGGATTGAATCTGATCCGGAATTTTACGAAGCAGGAAGATGGCTTTTGGAAATGTAGCATATAGCAGAATGACCCATTTATTTGTTGCCTTCTGATCAAGCTGGAAATCGGAGGACACTGTACAAACCGTGAGAAAACCCCAACAGTCCTCAACGCAAAATTCTGTTAAATCTCTTCGGTAGTTTCCAGATCATGGAAACATTGCGTGGAGGGGAGAGGAGAGGGGTGAGGAGCACCCGGCTTTAAGAAGCCAGAGCAGAAAATTATGCATCTCTTCAAGAGAAACCGAAAATATTTAACACTTCCAAGCAGATAAGCTCATAAGTGAGCCTGCTTGACTGTGGACTGGCTTATTCGCCAACTTAGTATTCAGGAATGGGAACAATTGCCATAGCAACATTCCCATCTTCTGACATGTATCATGCAGATCATGTAGTCAAGGCAGCTCAGCACCCTCTCACACGTGTGCTCTGTAAACTTGTGTATTCCTGACAATGTTAAAGACAGAAATATGATTGACATTCTTGCCTACGTATCTTTCTGATTCCTTAAAAAAAAAAAAAAAAATGGAAATGCTTCCCTTCCCCCATCCTCCTCCTTTGAACTGTTTTCTCTCCATCCCACTGAAATTATGAGAACAGCTCATGCCCCAGATCTGCAGATATATGTTCCTGAAAGTAGTCCTACGCTATGCAAATGTGTAAACTGCAAAATGTAGAGGGTTTTAAAAATTAAGCGTATCCAGCAGAATCTAAATCCAGAGTAAAAGGGCTGAAAGGAATTAGAAATCTTCCAGCACCTGCGTAATGAAGTGTTCTATTAAACAAAGCCTGACATCTTTTTTCTTCTTCTTTTGTTGTTTTTGTTTTGTTTCGAGTCAGTTTGAAATCTGCTATCATACACACCACCCATTGCTATGGTACACATCAGTATGTATGTCATCCTATGGGAGCTGTGCTTATGAGCACAGCAGTGAATTCTGTGTGTTTCCAGCCAAGGTCCAGCTATGGCTTGGGCTATGTGGAGTTCCTGCTGATGGAAAAGTCCTGACACGTGGCTGAGATGTGGTGCAGTACAAACAGGCTGCTGCGATGCTGCAACATAACCACTTACGCAACTTTAGCAGCAGTGGAAGCCAGGCGCTTGACTTTAAGAGCATTCTTGCTTTAATCGTATCATAGACTGTCCAGAGGACCTCTTTCTAAATTTTCATCCAGTTTAGAAGTGCAGCCCCCTCCAAAATCTCTGTAACACTAGAAATAGCTGGGCTATAGTAGGTAGGTCAGGCTGACAGTTGGACTTGGTGAGGTGCTAAGATGAGGTGCTAAGGGATTTGATTTAGTAGCTTGGAGGGTAGGGATGGTGGTGTGAGGATGGTTGGACTAGACGATCTTGTAGGTCCTTTCCAACCTAATGTATCTATGAATCTATCTATGAATCTATGGTGAGCTTGAAGGTCCTTTCCAACCTAGATGATTTTATGTTTGTATAAAATCTGTAATCATACCACTACATAGGTATGTCTCTAACTACGCCTATCCCACCAGTGGTTCTGCCATTACAAGTATCACAGCGTTCTGCCATTTGCCTAAGTATTTCTTCCTCAGACCTGGGATTTTACATGCTGTCCTCTCCTCCTCAGGGTGCCTATAGCATGCAGCTTGGCCCCAGCAGCTCCTTGGACTTTCAAAGCTATCCATTAACTGTGGCCCCAGTAGAGGGAGAGTGAAAACCAATTTGACTGAGTTCATCTTTCTGAATGGAGAAGCACCCAGCTGTGGGCCACTCTTAAGTCAGGTAATTTTTTTCTAACGAGCTTAATCTTCTCTTGCTCTCTCTCATACAGCTTCTCCAGAGCTGCCTCATGAGTGTCCTCTGCAAGATGTTCCTGTTGCATGGCAGAAAGTCCCACTGTCTGTTCCAAGAGAGTTCCCTTGTGTGATGGCTCTTCCAGAGACAAGTCACCCTCAGACGGGTGTGAGGGAATGACCAAACCCAAAGCCTTTAGGGGAGAACGTCCTTATGCTGCGGTCAGAATTGCTTAATGATTCACCTGGGACTGCATCTTGAATGAGTCCATGTGCTTTTCAGGTTGAAGAACACTCTCTTCCTTTGTGTACTCAACAGCTGCTTGTTCCAAGAAATTCTCGTTCCAGAAATTCCTTCTTTATAACTTGTCCCGTGGTGACTCTGCCATATTGTATACATGTCGTAGAGGTCCTCCATTATCAAAATTTTTGCTGCTTAAGTATTTTGCATTTAATTGCCTTCTTCTGCTCCATACTTCCATTTTGTTAAGGCACTTCTAGAGAAAATGGTTTGCAGCGTAATACCAGCAGCAGAAGACAGATGACCTTCTCTTCTTTTATCCTATTACATCTGTCAGGTGTAAACTTAGAAGCCAAATTGGGAGCCATTATTAAATAAGAACAAATTATTTTATTTTACATAGCAAATAAATGAGGACAATTATACGTAGGAAGCTATCCAGGCACTGCTCTGCCTGCAAAATTAAATTAAACATGCAGAAATGCAGAAGCAAAAATTTCTTAAGCAGTGCACAGTCTGTAGATGCTATCTATCTGCATGTGTCCATAGTGCAGTGCAGGGAACTGCGGCTGAAGACTGTGCTCAGCAGCCTTACACTGAGGGGAAAAGCAGAAGCACAAAGAGCTGCAAGTTTGGAGACAGGATGAAACTACTGCCCATGACAAGAATTCTGCCTTTCATAGCTCCTGATTTCTTTTCATGGTAAGCAACTAACTGCCATTTAACATCTGTCACTGTTTCAACTGAAGATTATATGTGTCTGTATTAACACATGCGTATATATAGATGTATGTATATAGGTCTGTGTTGAACTTTTTATATATCCAATATACACACTGAGGATGGTTTGCATATTAGAAAAAGAGATATTATGTCCTAGTACTGACTGTACTGTAGCGGTCTCTATATTTAGAATGCACACTGCAGAGATACTTCTCCAGCCTAATCGCAGATATTTACTTTTTAATACATGAGCTATGCATGAAATGCTGAATTTGGACATCGTGATTAGCTACAATACAGATAATGAGAAAAAGATGCTATTTTACTTCTCTCTCTTTTTACACAGCTCTAAGGAACAGCAAAAAGCTCCTCCGGTGGGCCAAGAAGTCTGTAGCCTATCTTTCAAATTTCCATACTGGCATTTATGGTGTGGAGGTTCAAACCCTTTTACAGCTGTGGTCTGAACAAAAAAGGGCACTTAAGGGAGCAAGACTACAACTTGCTCTTCTGGGTTACATTAAAATCCATTTATTTCCATCTGTTACTTGGGCAATACAGAGAGCAATTTAGATAAAAATAAAATTGCTTATTTTTGAGAATACACGTTAAATATATTTGTTGTTTATGGTCTGTAAATTGGACAGTTCTGTTCTTAGAGTTATTTAATAATACAAAAGGAAGTAACTGTGCTCAAAAGACCCATTTTCATTCTCAGCACAAAAAGCTTTCTCATTTAATTACGTCATTGGAAGCACTACAGAAAGCATCCCACCTGCAAGTGCGCTTGCACCCTCATTCAGCAGAGCCTCTGCATTGAGAAGCACCTGTGCGAATGCTTTGAATTCAGCATGTGCTTAAGTACTTTTCTAAACAGATGTCGACAGTCAAATCTGTTTACTTTCCAGGCTGATTTCATTCCCCCTTTGCTCCTCTTGCCTCAAAAAAAAAAAAAGAAAAAAAAAAGAGTTTGTTGCTTCTGTTGGAATTAACCTATCAAGCCTGCAAACACTTCCACTTCCTGGGATTTCCGAAACAGCCAAGGCTGTATGTGCAAACCCCAGCTTTAATACTAAGATCAGATACAAATACTATGATCAGATACACTGAAGACATTTGCACTTTTACAACACCTATGAACATCTTGGGCCAAATAAAATGGCCCACATTTATAACAAAACTCCCAGGTTTCACTGCAACACCTGTGACCCCAGATTAAGCAGCTGGCTAAAGCAGCATGTGATGCTTTGAACCACAGGAGCAGTGCAGAGCAGCTGGGATACCCCAGTGTATATGACCTGTTCCACTAGAATGCATTACAATTTGATTAGGAGAGTTTTCTTTGGTTGCTGCTGATGGAAAATATCTGTTACCACCATTTGCCCCTGCTCACATTAAAGGCAGGAGCATTAGAAGACCGGATTAGTAACATAACTCCTCCAAGGCTGCATTCGGAGGCAACCTCCTACACATCTTCTGCTGCTTGCTCCTTTATTTCCAGGGCAGGAGTGCCAAACCTACCTCAGTGATGTCAACTGAGGCTGATAAGTCTCTTCAGAACTATATTTTAACTCAAGTTTTAGATTATGAAAGCTTTCAGTGTTCAACCTAATGGTATCAGAGCCTTCAAAGTCTAACCAAGTGCATACCAGAGCCCTGCAGGCTGGCCAAACTTAATAAAAATATAAGGTGAAAAATAAATTGTTGTCGAGAAATAGTCTTCAAATAGCAAATTCAAAACAAACAACTAAATCATATGCCTTGTATGCTGTCATGACAAACCATCATTTGGGGGCCTACTGGAAAAGTTAGCCATATTTCAAGCTACTCACAGTGTCCAAAAGGATAAGATGTGCTCTGGTGGCAATTTAGCAGGTACTGCTCATGTGGGCAGAAAAACAAACTACCTGCCATTGGGGGAAAGGGTCTGTCAGTTCCCTTTAAAATAATGTACCAGTTGCTACAGAAATAAAGCAAAACAGGGTTTTATCACATACAAGCCAAATCACAGACTAAATTTAGTTCTGAAACTGTGGCAAAAATTAACAAATTGTGGCAATTTCTTTCTAACAGAATAGTATGAAAGCTGTGCATATTTATCCAAATGCACGCAGAAAGTGAGGATGAGCTCTGTGAAGCCAAACAGGACATATAGTCACAATGAAATTCGTGGCAATTCTATGGTTAGTCATTTTAACCAGCTTTAAAAAAATCTCTTTTTTTTTCATGTTTTATACCACGGCAAGAAAATATTATTCAGATTGCAAAGTCAGAGTGAGGTAATGTCAAAATTAAGGCAGTCTGTTCAACCTTAATTCGGCCCCTTGTGAGTATGAATTACGATACTGCCTTTAATTAGATGATCACACAATATTTTTTCCTCTGCCTCGTTTGTAACACATGATGGATGGTGCTCGGTGAATGATGAAACCATATTTTGTTATTTTCCTTGTGGTTCAAGGTGTGGCAGCCCGCCTTATTTACTGCATGCTGTATCTTTCTCTGACAACAAAACTAATGATTCCTTCACAGAATTTTGTATGCGGTTTTTCATTACAGCCATGACATACTTAACAAATCTAATAATTTAATTTTACAGCAGTTCTCAAGGGAATGGCTAGAAATCTTTCCATTTAGCTAATTTATCTACAACCTACTCTCATTGCTCAAGTTTTCCTCAAAGCTTTGTTTCTTCTCCTTGCATTCTGCTTTAGTTGCATTAGCTTTGGGGGTATACTGACAATACGTGGAAACCAAGGTCATGGTCCCCATTCTGGTAACCATCTTGGAAGTCAAACTCGGCATAGCTTGGAGAAAGTCAACAGATCAGCAATTACGAGGCAAATCCTGTTCAGCCAGTAGACAGACCATTTCTAATGTTGATAAACACCTTACAGAATTACCTGTGCATTACAGGGAAGTGCAGACATTTTTTTTCTAAAAGTTGTACAAAATAGATTTTCCCCATGAAGTAGAAAGTGTTACTAACATAAATGCAATCCTTCTTCTAAAGAAGAAGGATTTTCTGTTCCGCAGTAAAAGTAGAGAAAAGTTTTCTAGACGTAGAAAAAATACATCTTTTCCATGGACTTTCACTTGGAAATAGATGGCTTGTTCTGACAAAAGTTTTTTCTTCCCCCAAGAGAAATACCTTTCTGGGACAATTTCAGCCAAGATGGTTGAAATTTGGCAAGCTTTCAAGTGACTTCTACTTCAGTCATCATTCATCCATCATCTTTCTTAAGCATGATGGATTGTGTAATTCTAAAGGGAATGAACACAGTCTAGAAGAGCACTCTGGGTACACAGGCCCCTAAGTTATTTATATCTTTGTTCATACATCATAGGATGGATTTGGTGCTCTAAAATTTTTTTGACTTTAAATACTATGATTCAAAGCTCACAGGAGGTGGAGAACTTTCTGAGACCTGATAAGACAAATTGAGTTCGGATCTTCTTCAAATACCATAAATTTCCATGAGCAAAATGAAACCTATCACATTTTTTGTCACATTTGTTGCCTTTGTCTAATATTGCCAACCTCATGGGATTAAGCCCATTACTGGTACCTAAGCTTGGCAGACTATTTGTCAGAGGTCCCAATATTCATTAATTCACAGACACAAGGGAAGACAATTTAAGAAGTGTTCCTATGCAGCACCTCCGAATGGGAGTTTTCTTTCTCTTGGACACTCACCTATGGATTTGGTTATACCAGTTTAGCCTCTGATTTTTCTGCACTTTTTATACAGTTAATACATTTCCGATATCAGATAAAACATGGTATTAGAAGAAAAACTCTGTCTAAAGCAGGTGTAATACTTACTGAGAAAGAGAAATCTTACCATTGACAGCCATTTTGAGCTCTCAGCCATCCAGCTGAGCATTAAATACTGCAGCAACATTCAGAGTGTGCACTAACAGAATGTATATTGCGGTGTGGCATTTTTGAATGGCTTATTTTTTAACTGCTATCTTTCAATCAGAATGAACAATTGAATTCAATGAAGGAAATGAACCCTGTGGAATAATATAAAAAAAATCATAAAAAACGTGTAAAAAGTCAAAAAGATTTGTACTTTGGGCTTCCCACCCCGAGCCACGGCTGATAATCTTCTCATGGCACAATCTGTGTCACTGCTGCTGCTGCTGTTGGACAGTACTGCTGGATTGTTTAGCATAGTCTTTGTCCACCAATATTTTCACATGCTACCAAAGCTTTCAGAAGAAGTGACTTTAAACAGTTCACAGATCTCTGGAACATAACTGAGTTTGTATTTTCTTCTCTTCCTGAGTTTTGAAAGCCAGTTGCGAACAACAGACATCTTACCTCCTCCACTAATGACCATCTATTACAATCAAGTTCAGTTATCTGTGGATAGTGTAACCATGTTGCAGATTACTGTGCATGTGTGCCAACTCAGCTCAGGTCCAGCAGAGTATAATAACCCTAATGCAAAGCCACGTGGCTACAGCTAATTTGCTTCCAAAGCCGATCTGAGTGCACAGGCAGTGTATTTGGTTTTATCTTGCGTGAAGCCAGAGTGAACATACCGGGCAGACCCAAACCAGTTCCATGTGAGCTCCTCCTCTAACCTGACTACGGATTTTCAGGAACTTTCTAGTAACTTGCCTAGCCTTGAAATCTTTGCAACTCTGATCAGTGAGTTAAATCATGGAGAGGAAAGTCACAAGGCAATATAATTTCAGATGCCTTATTTTTGAAGGAGACCAACTAAAATTACACTGTTGAGCTACTGCACCATTTCTACAGTTCTACAAACTGTTCCAAAGCAGAAACATGGTTAAGTTATATTAAACCTCTGCAGGACTCTCTGTGATAAAAATCACACATTAACATTATAGACCTTTAAAGTGTTCTGTGTGTGTTAAATTAAACACATCTAAATACACCAATGAATATATGCGAGTTGTGAACATGAGAACATTTGGAAGTTTAGGTTACCTTTTCATAAAGTAATTTCTTGAAAAATTGTTTGCTTTATTTTAATTCTACACAATTTTCATGCCCACTACAGTTCATTTTTGATTGTCTGATCATTAAACGGAATTCTGCCAAGCTTAGACTGTCTCCAGTATTTTTGAACTGAATTCCTTGTACAAACACATATCTTTAATTTTGAACATTCACTGTCATACCTTCCTGAAGCAAGGCTTAAACACACCTTCTATATAACACTAGTGGCTCAGCCCATGTATTGAGAACTTACAATCTGGAAATGCAGGATTGGGTCTCGTACTAGGAAAATAGGGAAAGTCCTCCTGCAGATATAATATCATCTACAGCTGACACTGGAAAACCTGAAAACATACAATTCAAATGACATCAGTCCATCTAGAATTTCAAGAATCAGCATGAAGAAACAGAAACTTGGGGATAATTTGATCTTTATTTAGGCATAATTAAGAAAAGTTGCATCATTTTCAGATAGTCTAACATGGCAAATAAAATTTTACTGGATTGATAAAATTACTAACATCACTAATTTAAGGCAACTGTCACATCATGTTACGTTTGTATTTCAGTCATACTGAAATCTTCTTCAGATACATTCATGCAATTAAATTTAAATATATTTTTACACTATTCTTGGAAATACACAGGATTGTTTTTGTTAGACATATCTGGTTAAGCTTTTCTCAAACAATACGAAGAATGGGCTCGTTCTTCTTGGTGGAAATGGAAAGCTGTAATGACTTAATGATTTAATGGCTTACTCGATGCAAGAAAAGCATGTTGAGAATGCCATGGAGATAAGTATACATCTTAAATGTGTATGTCACATGCAAGCATGGAGAAATAGGAATGGAAGTTTAAACATAATTATTATTCTTAGCTAAAATAATTTTCCCTCCACATAAACCCCCAAAATATCCTTGCACTGAGCAGAGGGCCCATTAAACTCCTTATTTCCAAAAGATTCCTCTCTGTGCCAACCTCTGTTGGGGATGAGAAATCTTCCATGGAGCCATGAACAAGCCTCCATGTCGCATCTATTGTTCAGTCCAATTTTGGCTTTTCTTTTTCTTCTTCAATACCTGAAAGCATATGGAGAACAGCTTTTAAAAATCTCTGAATGAATAAAACCAAAGTTTATTTAGAGAGGTTTCTTCTAAAGCATTAATCTTTCCTTTTGCTATATAGCCGTTGTTTCTCCCCTACTTGCTCACATGCTCTTGCATGTGTTACCTCACCTGCTGTGCATGAAAAGAGCATCTGCACACCTGATGGCAGTGGTTGTCCAGTAATGAACCGCACAGTCCTCCCTCCCTCCCGACCACTTTCAAATCAGCCTCACCCCCTGCAGCACGCTCAGCCTTTGACTGCTGCAGGGGACTGGGAACACTTAGTTCCCTCAGCTCCTCTGCTTACCTACGAGCAAATTAAGGTGGATGTTATTATGGCTGAAGAGAAGCAGCTGGCTGTATTTGAATGCAAGTTTTTAAATTTGTGCTTAGAATTTTGTAACTTTAGCTCCCGCCCCCCCCCCCCCCCCCCTCCCCCCCGTTTCAGTGTTGGATTTTTAAAAATCTGCAAGTAAATCTCCCTATTTTGAGAGCACGGGATGAAAGAATCCAACAGTGTTGACAGGGCACCTCTCCCTTCTGGCAAGGGTCGTGTCACTCAGTGCTATCAGGAGGACTGTGCTGAGTGCAGGGCTCCTTAAAGAACTGATCTTTGCTGCAGGACTTTTCTCTCGTCTAAGCTGAGCAGTGTCTGGGTTGGGCAGCAGATTGTGTTTTTTCTGGCAACGAAAACGTTCAGCTATTTCATATGCCTGTTTCTGGACAATGAATTACTATTGGTATCTGACAAAAGTATTGTTCTTCTGACTAGGCCCTCTCTGCCAAACATCTCAAATAAAAATATTTCTTTTGGAGGTTTTCAGGCCTGCTGCATGTTGGAAAAGAAGGACCTCTGAGGACTAGAGGCAAAAAAGGAGTAATTTTTGAGGACGTTGAGAGGAAAATCCAGTCACAAGTAAGATCACCTGCTAATGCAATCTATGCGTAGATGGCAGTTACACTCAAAGTCACAGTAAAAACATAGCTAATTAATTCCAGGATGGGAAGCAGTGAGAGCCACGTGCAGTTAGAACACAACTGTGGAGCTGCCTTTGTTGAAAGAAGCAATGAGGAAACAAACTGAGGACAATGGCCCTGGGTGTCGCCGGTGCTGAGCCACAGTCACAGGTTTAACAACCAAAACAAGTGGCTGGGTCCAAAAGATTACAGTGGGTTTACAAGGCTGCTCCAGAGCCAGCCTTGAGCCTTCTGCTGTAAGGAACTCCTCCAATAGTTTTAAATGAGCTGTTTTATTTGCCTTTTAAAAAAGAGGCTCTTTCCCTTCTCAACTGCTCCACAGCAGATGCATCCAATAGTTAGGGAGGAATGTAGATACCCTCAGAACTGCGGACAGACACTGGCTTGTAGAAAGGGCAAATTTTTCCTTGCCTACCATGTTTGTAGTTTAACTTGGAAATATCTAACTGCAAATCATTTTGTCAGTTTTGAGGCTTTACTTTATGCATCTCCAGAGGAAAGGGGAAAAAAAAAAACTTCCAGAGCTCAAAGCAGCACCCTTCAACCCCAAAAATCTCATGGCTGACTGCTTTAATTTGAAAGCTTATGATTCAAATGCTCCTTTTAAATGCACAGTTTTCAGATAACATTTTCCTAAATCTTGCAAAACGACAGATTGGCATTATTTAAAATTTCTGCTGTTTGTGGTATGCATGTTACACACTTAAGGTTTGGTTTATGCAAAGTGTTTCTAGCATAGCACAATAGCAGGTGACTCATGACATTTTCTGGCTTGCAAGTGCTTCAGTCACAAAGGAATTTAGATTAGTATTCTTTTACCAAATCAAGGAAATGACAGGAAGGATAATAGGGTCATGGAGAACCTACTGGGAGAATGACCTGATCAGCTTCTCTGGGACGTGAAGCCACAAGAAGCAGAGATCCATACTGTGCAATATTGAGGGAGATTTTCCACCATTTACTTATTCACGGACTTCGTAAGAACATGTGGTTCTTCATCATATCTCTATGCTACATACAGGATGTAGATTAAATGAAAGTGTTCCATGTAGCTGCATTTTTACAAGCTTGTTTCCCGAATTAATTTAAATAAGTAAAATAGATTAGAATATGACATCAAACTCAGGACACAAAACCACTGTGACCAATGATCACTGATCCAAGGGTAAGACCAACAGGATACTTTGCATCTAGGTGCTAACATGAGCAAACGGCAAGTAAAACTACTTGAGCTTCCAGAATCACTGTGCCTAGTACCATAAGACTTGTTAAAACAGATCTGTGTGAGCAGAAAAACACCATGTGAATTTATGGAGAATTAACCGGCACACACTACATTTCCCAGAATGGGATCCAGGCTGGTCTTATGGTCACAATCCTTTATGGCCCAATGAATGCAATGACAGAATTCCCACTGAGCAAGGATTTCACTCCATTTGTGATTTGCTCCCACAGAGATTATGAATGTTGTTTGCTCACTTTCAGGCATTTTGACAAATGAGAACATCTTTCATAGATTAAATAAGCTTGTGTTTGTCTTAATTTCCTTTCTCCTTTACCCGACGGTGCCTACCCTAGGCTTGGTAGATAAATGTTGAGTCTGTAGAGTTATCATCACCCTGCACTAAGGTGATCTTTCATTCTTAATATTTGACTGATGTGAACATGTTAATTTTCTTTGAGTAAACTTATAAGCAGAAGACATTTTATATCTGGGAATACCATTCTTTTTTAATTGTTATTTCTTAGTCAAAGCTTAACATTAATAACATTCCTACAAAATGGTATTTTATTCTAGAGGCATTTAATAGGTTCATCAGCTAATAAGTGGGTTGCAAACCAAATGGGTTGTAAACCTTTCAGGTAATTGCTAGCAGCTCTTAAATTAGTATTAGAAGTAATAAAAAAGAATACATATTCATAGCACATAATGCTCTCCAGCAGCCATTCCATTCATTTGGCTGCTCTTAAGAGCAAGCAAGCAGGAAGTTTCAATGGAAGTTCTGTCATTCCCCTCCACTTTACCCTGATAAAAATGTTCTTGACTTTCAGGGCGGCACATTCAAGCCCTGAGAAAGTAGTTAGCAAGTTAATATTTCTAAAACAATACTCACATTTTTGAGTATCCCAGATGTAGTTGTTCAGGACCTCTCCCATCACGTAGAAAATGTTAATTATTACAGTAACAGCTGCAAAAAAGATTATTTTGACACCTGGGCTGAGGTGTTCAAGGAGTGGGTACACCCACACTCCTGTAACGTGGTGAATCCAGCACACCCTGAAACAGAACAAAACCATCAACTGATGACTCTTACAGCTCTGTTTTTCAAAAGTAGCTTGGCTTAGTTACTGTAACCTACAAAGTAATAGTTTGAAAGGACAGCCAGTTGCTATTAACTGTAGCTTCTTGGAGCGTCCAGATGATATAATTCCAGAACAGACATAAAAAATGACAAATCTAAGACTGATTTCCTGTGCTGTTACACCTTTGTTTTAAATTCAGTATGAACAGTCATCCAATTTTCAGGTTCTGATGTCAGCTATATTTATATTTACAAAGAATATAAACTCCTTTTTCTTATATCAGCATGGGAATGCAACAATCCCACTGTTCCAAGCAAGTGTCTCTGTAAGAATGTAAATCTGATCCTCTCTGATCAGTGTGAGAGAGATGCTTGCAGTAAAGCACAGTGAAAGAGAAGACTTAAGTAGCTGCAAAGAAAACTATTGATAGGGATTTCCATGTCCCTATGATTTGCTTCACTTGCTAATGCTCTTTGTTTAAGGAAGACTTCTGATCCCTACATCAAGAGTCATAGGTTCCTGAAGAGTAGAAACACAGTTTACTCAAAAACACTATAATGAATGTCTGTCACTCAGAGACCATAGAATCCCGGCTTAATGATTCTCTCTCACCCTGTACATGTACATGTAGATCCACTGCTCCTCATAAAAGCCTTTATTACAGCCAAATCCTTAGCAGTTGCACGCCTGATAGTGCCAGAACAACACCACTTTAACAAAAAGAGGTATCTGTGAAAACATAAAGGGCTGCCCCTGGTAACACAGGTCTCAGGATCCTATGTTCCACCTGATCAAAGAAAAGAATGAGATAACTGGTAAAAAGTTATGGCTGGCTTAGCCAGTCCCTGTCTATTATTGCCCAGTATTCTTCCATTCCTTTACTTTTGTTTTGTGATCATTTTGTGAAAAAAAGGCTCCAAGGGAAAAGCTTGGAAAAAAAAGATTTTTTTCCCTCTGGCATGATGAAACTGTCCAGCACCATGAAGCATCTGTACAGAGGGACTTTTCAAGGGACCTTCTAAATGACACCTATCTACTCAAATTCATGAACCAAGCAGAAGTGACATTTACTAGAATGCACTTACGTTGGAAAGAAGAAATATTTTCTAAATCTGACCAATGAGTCACTGCTGAGCTCCCGAATGTCAGCTGAGACTGGTTAGTTCAGAATCTCTAGTACACCGTATGACCTCTGTTCTTTGCTGCCCAGAGAGGCGGCCTTGTTTGGCTAGGCTATGGCGTGTTCCACACAGCTGCTGTATGCCCGTCACCGGTGCAGCCATAACCAGGAACTCGTGCTCTGAGAAAAGGGGGTACTGAGTACCACTGAGATGACTGCCACAACCTCACACCCTCAGCCACCCTGATCTTCCTTCCAGCGAGCACTGCATTTGGGCAGAGCGATGTCGGCCTTGTCTCTGATGAGCAGCGGCACACAGACTGCTCCTGCGCGGCCTGCACCTCAGAGGGAAGCTGCCAGAGGACAACTGCTTCCATGGAAACCTCACCTGATGGCCTTTCTGAGCAGCTTGCTCCTGCTGAACGCACGCTAGCACAGCCCCGCACAAGGAGCTGATAAACCACAGGCATAAAGCCTCCATACAAGATTGCTGATTACTAATGCTAATGAGTGCCTTAAACGTTGCAATTCTAGTAGTCATTATTCTGGTCCAACCTCATTATTAGATAAGCACAGGGGAGCATGCATTAAGATTTACTTAGGAGTGCAAATCTAGATCCAATTTAAGACCCTGTCATTGAACTGGTATGAAAAAATAGGTTATTAAGGCAAAAATACATTGAGGAGAAAAAGTTTAAGGTAACACTAGACTGACTACTTTTGGGAAGGTAACGTTAACTTTGAAGCTCCCCATATTTTGGTTCCGTGGCAGTCCATGTTGACACAGCAGTGTTTTTGCAAAAAGGAGTGTGTTATGGGTCACAGAGCTCACTTTGCCATTTGTTAGAACTAATAAGGAAAAAGGAGTGGAGATATTCCCACCTGTTCTCAAATTAAAATGTTTGCTAAGAAAGTGGTGATTTTTGGAATTTTTCAGCCAGCTGGTGTAGGAAACAAAAAAAAGAGAAATTTGAAAACACACCCTGTTGCTTTGTTTCCAAAAAATCTGTCAAAACTTTGACTTTGTAGCTGTTCGTCACTTCTACTATACAGTCGATGCTGTAGATCTCATCTGTCAAATGAATGAGTCTTCCTGTCTGCCATTTTTCTGCCTGAGAAAATGAAAACTGTGCAGAGAAGATAGGTGTACATTTATTCTGTGGCTGCTGATCTTTTGTTAATGAAGAAAAGCAACTAATTAAAAAAACAACAACTGTGGGAACACTGTGGTTTATGCCTCACTTTGAGTGATGCAACTGTTACATGGCACGTGTGAATTCTAGTTCTGGTAAAGGCAGGCTCAATAGGTGGATATCACAGAAGATGACTGTGACAACCAAAAGGTTTTGCAGTGGAGCCACGTTGGAGAAAGGGGTTGCTCTCTCATGACGGCTATGCGGCTGTCAGCTACACAACGCTAAATACACTAAATGCACAGGCATCACAACTTGCTGGCTCTTTGTGCTCTGAATTCTGAGTATTCACCTGTTCCCTGCCCAAGTTTGAGTGCTGAGCCAAATCTGCAGCTAGATAACAATTAGTACTGTGATCTGAAAGCAGGGACTGTTAGACAAGGGGCTCTTCAGAGCAGTGAATGAGACGACACAGAATAACAATGCATGCCCCAGAATGGCTGAGGAGCTCCAAATGCTCTTCCTCCTAGCAGAAGGAGCAATACAGCAGAACTCAGAAACAAGAAATTCAAATCTGACAAAGGAAATATCTCTCTGCATGACGTCTAATTAATGATCTACCCTACCTTGCAGTGATGTATCATTGAAATCAAGATTAAAAAAAACCTCCTAGAATAAAAGTTTGGAAGGACCTTGTGTTTGTTTAATTCATTTGGCTGTAGGCAGTATAATGCAAGTCCAGCGCGCATCTGAAGTTAGGAGACTGTACAAATAATAAAAAGGTTTACAATTACACTTCAGTTCAGAGTACGAAGTATAGAATCCATCAAGACTGAAGGGTCCAAACATCTATTTTTTTTACATGGGTTTTAGATGAAAGTTTCCCTTATAGGCTGTTCTTTCCAAAATGACCTAATGAATCTTCTCCTGGAGCATGTGACATTAGCAACAGTCACAGCCCCAACACATGACTGATCTACTGCGATAATGCCTTTCTGGTTACCTCTTGCAGCAGTGCTCACAGATCCTTTCCTACATCTTCTGTGCTATTCAGGTTTCCAGTGACTGGGGTAACAGAAGAATGACTCTTTAGCCTCAAACACATCCCAAGCTGGTTCTTGTTGTGGCTACAATTTAACAAATGACAGAACATGGGCATTTTCTATGCTTTTATTTCCTGATCTTTCCTAGTATCACTCTCCTTTCTCACAGAAAGGGGGAACTTTACCCAGAACTATTAAACTGTAGAATATCTCCCAAAGGAGGTGATAGGCTTACAGCAGCTGAGTCATTCAAAACTTAAACAAAGCATTTGTGGGTACAGTCTAGGGACCAACCCTGTGCTTTCAGAGGTAGGAGCACAATGGCCCACACTTCTACTTTCGATTTCTGAAGAAGTGACGTTTAAGGAAATTTTCATCAATATATATTACCTTTTTTTTTTTCCTCCAAAGACATCAGACAGCTTATTCTACATCTAATCAGAATCATTACATTCTCAGCCATCTTAAGATGTTGAGCTCTTTATATACTGCCAGCCAAACAGGCATAAGCCATCTACAGTAGGAATTTATATTGTTTAGAAATTTTAAATACTAAAACATAAATTCAATAGACAATCATCAGGAAGTGAAAGCAATAATCTCCCCCTTTTTCAATTTCTTATGCTGAACCCTTCACCAATTTGAATGTTGCTGAAGACTACAAGAGTCAATAGGACCGTGCTACTGATACGGAATGGCTTATGTAGTCAGAAGATGTCAAATCCCAGAAAACTGCTCCTGCAAAGAATGTCATGCACTAATGTCATGCAAAACATACACAGCATAACACAGTGCTGGCATCCTCTGTGATGAACAAAGATTAGGAGAAATCTGCGTTAGCTACAATGACAGAAACTCTGCAGATTTAGAGGTTGTCTGTTTTGATAAATAATATTTAATTTTAAATATAGCAATGGTTGCTATGCTTTCTTGAGCTGTATTTTAAGGAGATGCACAAACAAGTGAGAATGTATTATCTATGCATGTCATCTGTACTGATCATACTGTTGCTTTGACTGAAACACTTGATATGGAGGTGGAGGGGAGACAGAATGCAACATTCCATGATGGCTATGTCAGACCTCTAACACTGAGGATTCATGAAGAATTCTCCTCCTGAAAGCACTGTCTTTCTCCGATCCTTCTCGTGGGTAAAGCACAGAGAACACCAACCTCCTGGCCTGTTTCTGCTCCTTCTACTTCTTCTGAATCTTTTCTGTTCTGAGTAGTCCTGGCTACAACTCTTCTCTTCCGCGCTGTCTCATCCATCACCCACCATCAGCCTTCCACTCTGATTTGAAAGCCTATCTCCCTCTTCCCCTCCAAGCTTTTTCCATTTGCTTGCATGACTTCAGCTTGATGACCTATTAGCTGCAAATTTCCTTGTCCACGCTCCTTGTTAACCCTCTTTTAGTTGTCTCAAGGATTTTTCATTTGGTCTTTGCCAATCATTGATTCATCTGGTCTGTATTGAATCTCCCTCCCCAGCTCTCAGTTTCAAAAGCATGTATGGCCCCTTCCTGACATACAGACAAACAATGTACAGACACATGCTGGGTTTCCTACTCCTTCAATCACTTCCATGCTCTTCACCCTTCTTTTCTGATTTACAAGGTTTGTCCTAGCAACCTGCATTCCTACCTTTTTGCCAACATATTCTCATTCGGTTCTTCCTCTCCTTCTATGGAGAACCACTAGTAGAAATCCTACAACAAAACTGACAGCAGCTATCTCAAATTGATTACAAATTCTCAGAATGTACATTCTTTTCTTTTATTCATTCAAGAAGAATTCCTCATATCATCCCATCTAAATGCTTTCTCTCAGCAAATCTACAGAACTCTCATAAAGTCACTTAAAGATAAACTTTATTTTCAAATGAATGTTTACAGATACCTAAGATATTAAAATAGATTTATCAAAGAATGAATGAGGTCCAAGCTTGGCACACATGGAGGCAACTCCTAGTGGATTTGAGATAGCAACAAGAGAGCAGACCAAGTCTTTGGATCCCAAACATGTAGCCCAGCAATAGTCAGATTCCTAAGGTCTGTTTATTTGGCATCCTCAAGCACTCAAAAGCAGAGGGAACAAGAAAGCAATTTTAAATAAATGTATTCATCTCAGTTTATTCTAGGGACATATTAGGTTCTGACATTAGTTGCCATGAGGTCATTCATATTACAAAGAGCAACACATTTCTGGCTCTTTTCTGTTCCTTGACAACCAGCTCCATACACTCACTGGCAGTATTTTCTGGTAGTACTGGCAAGCTCTTAGGATTTCTTAGCACAGACTAGATTTAACAATTCAGTACAAATTATGACTTTTTCAAGCCATAGTAAATAAAGCCAATTGGTCTTTCCCATCTTATCCCATGGCCTAAATCCTTAAAGTCCATGTATGGAGCGCAACAGGCAACACAGGTCTGTGAATGCTCTGCCTGGGCACAGTTCCTTGAATGCAATGCAGTGTTTTCCTTCACAGGCAGTGTGTGAGCTAAGTGTCCCTACTCAAATGCTCTCCCAACTGAAGGGACAGAACACAAACACACACACACACAGAAAAAAAAAAAAGGTGGAAAAAGCAGAAGTTTTTACTCTTTTCAAGATCAAATAATACATATAATAAATCTCTGAATACTGTTTAGGTGATATCAAGTTATTTACCTGTATTCTTCTAACTTTTGTGATTCTATTCAGAATTGTTTGCCTGTCTTCTCATTTATCAGATATATAATAAAACTCCCTATTTCACTGTCCCTTCCATGCAAGGGACACTGAAACAAACCACAAGCTCTACGCTAGCTAGACTTGAAAAAAATGCATTAACAGAATGTATAAACCTTCATAGTACAAAATGAGACTTGATTCATAATACATAAATTGTGCAGTACGATAAGAAGGTTTCACCTGTGTCAGGTAGAGCACAAAATTCAGTGGTAAAACACTGAGAACACACGATTAGCAACTCTCTCAATTTTACATTCAGAAAGCTTCAGAGAAAACAGTACTGCTGAGGGTAATATGACAGAGCAGACCTCTGACTTCAAGGTAGAAGAATATAAACCAAGAACTGCACAGCAGCAGGGGATCCAAGGGCAACCAAAGATACAAAGGAAGCAAGTTCCAAAAGGCTGCATGTAACTAGGTCATTTGCAGGTGTCATCTCTTTCTAATGCACCATGCTATATTTGAGGGGTCTGAAGCGTACAAGGGCAGCAAATCCTAATTATATAATTACAATTATCTGAATGATTATGGTAATTACTTCTGTGGTTACCTAGCAGTAGGAAGTGAACGTTGGCACACTCTGAGATGGATGAAAAAATAACAGTTTTCATTCCTCAAACTGTGAGCATCAGATACACTGTATTGATATCAGTGTACCAAGACAGCTTGCAGCCTCAGCCAAACCTTAGATAGAGGCTTCAATAACAGCTGCAGGCTGAAGATGCAGAATTTTCAGATGATGACATTGTGGAGGCTGTCTCCCTCTGATCTTCCTCATAAACATGGAAAGGACTGTAACTTCAAATTTAGCAGGATGACCTCTAGGTAGAACAAACCATTGTCTCACACCATTTTCTGAGGAATGACAACTTGGAAGAAGGCAAACTGCTTGAGCGTGGGCCTACCATTAAGCAAAAGCAAAGAGAGATGACAGTAGCCTGTAAATGGATATCTGCTAAAGAGTTTCTTAGAGTATTTTAAGACACCTCTGGTTTCATTTCACTTGCAGACTAGACTGCTTCAATTTTCTGTTTTACTGAATGCTATCCCACGTGTCTACTCAGGTGATTAGGAGAAAATAGGCACTATCACTAGGTCAGATCACATGTACAACAACGTGGCCATCCTACCCCTAGGCTCCTTCAGGGGAAGGTGGTAAAGAAACAACTGTTATGCATTATCGTATATGAGTCAAAAAAATCCTTTCTCCTGAAGAAATCATTACAACCTTTTATGTGTGAGACTGTCCTTATCTTAAAATTGCAAATATTATTCTTGTTTAAGAAGGATATGTGTTTGTAAATGTCAATGGCAGAATGACTAGCAACCTGGGACACAGCATCCCACTTTGGCTGGATTACCATCATTTTATGATCACTCAATGTGTGTTGATGTGTATGAATAACAGCTCCTCTTTCATTGGACCAAGGGGAAATGTTGCATAGTTGAAGCCTGTGTTCCTCTCTCATTAGTCAGATCTCACTTGAATGGTTGAAAAAACAATATTATCCAAGTTTTGGAAAACATCCTCTGAGCTGAGGGAAGGTTGCTGTGATGTGAAAAGAAGTATACAGGTCATGAAATGTATACAGAAAGGACAGAGGATATGTGGTATCAAAAGAGCACTGTTAGCAAAACAAAGGTTTAGTGCAAAATGAAATGTCAGAATGACCGAAGTAGATTAATTTTGTCACGTAAGTCAGAATTTAATGTTGCATAAGAAAGGTTATTACTATTTCGTTTTTTCACAAGCATTTGCATTTTTTTTTTTAAATAAACTGCAGCGTTTGGATTACTAGCTTATTCTGCAATCATTTTTTCAGAAAGAAATTATGAACTAGTAAAAGAAAAAAATACAGTGCTCTATCTTTTCTGTTGCCGCGTAAATACTAATGCAGGAAATCATTTGCCTATTCTCAATTTTATTTGATAGAACAAAAACCCTAAGCAATAAAACTAAGGTCCAAGAAAAACATTTAGCTTGAAAAAAAAGGTCAAAAAATGTACTCTTGGAAAGACCACTGCTTACATGGGATTGTTCAACAAATTCCTGTTGTGTGAGGTTTGGCATATACTTTCTAAAAATATAAGCATCTGGGGAAACCAGACAAAGCCCAGGTCTCGGACCAAACGAGGCATGCAGCGTGAATCTGTTAGTGATTATATCCACAATGAAATATGTGCCCAAATTTAGCAGTACAAAACCCCCAATACGATTTGAAAACACAGCATGTACAGCCCTTACCATAAAATATAGCCAACAGCGAAGGTGCACACTGCAGCCAGTCCACAGCTCCTGCTGGGATACTGATGATGTGTTGTTCTCATCTCGATTAATATAAAGGGCAAAACTGTTGTATGCTAAAAAACAAAACAACAGGGGAAAAACAGGTGATATAAATTATTCTCATTGCTTTTCCATGCCAGTTTTGCAATAAGAAACTTATTAATAAAGAATGTATAGACAATTTCTTGATGGTTAGCAAGAAAAGTTAAAATGGCTCTATAAAGGAGGTCAATAATCCGAGTGCTTAATGTTGCCTCTGTAACATCCTATTATTTCAGATGGCAGAGGAAAACTCAGTGAGCAGAACATGCTTTTCATGTTGGCTAAGAATCCAAGGGGAATGTTCACTGTGTGCAAACAGGATGTGGCACGAAGGGACATGTCCTAAAGGAACTGGGTCCCTGTCCCAGCTCAGCCCTGCAATAGCAGGGTCTTTGCCACATCACTTTAGTTATTTTGACCATACAAGATGAGAAGCAATGCACTCAATTTTCACAGGCTTTAGGCACAAACAATGCCAAATGAATGAATATAAAACATAGGTGTATAATGCTTCTGAGAATTGGGCTTCAGTGTATCTCAATATGGGGTCTTGAAAACAGGACATATTTCAAATGATACCCTCAATACCTTTGTTCCTCCATCCATTAGGAAAGAACAGTTAAATTTTTCGAAAAAGTGTTGTGAATCTTAATTTGTTAGTTGTTGTGCAAAATGGTTTTAGATTCCCAAATGAAACATGTGAAAGCTTGTCTTAGTTTCCACTGGGATGGAATTGTTTTCTTCAGAGTGTCTGGTATGATGCTGTTTTGGCTCTAAGAGAAAAACAATGTTGATAACACATCAACATTTACAGTTACTGCAGTGCTGTTCAGAGACAAGACCATTTTCAGTGAAGGGTCCAAGCAGCTGGGAGGGAACAGAATTAGGACAGCTGACTTAAACAAGCCAAAGGGATATTCCATACCATATGACATGAATTTGAAGGAGTTTTAAAGGGGGTAGGAGTTCAAATCTCTTCCACTGCTCAAGGAGCTAGCTGGGCATCGGTCAGGGGTGATGAGCAATTGCTTGTGCATCCCTTGTTATATATACTGATACATACATACATATTTGTTGTAATTATTATCATTTTTTCTATTGCGGTAAATATTTTTATGTCAGCCCACAAGTTCTACTTTGTTTTTCTTGATTCTCTCCCGTTCCACTGGGAAGAGGGAGAGTGAACAAATGACTGTGTGGTGCTCAGCCACCTGCAGGGTTAAACCTCAACAAAGCCAAAACTGTAAAAACCATTTTCACCGCTTGTCTTTATTCAGCTGTGAAAGTCCTTATTTTGTCATTTTTCCATACACATTCCCTACACTGCCCCTTCTGAGAAAGTCTGTTCATCCAATTAATGTCAGCAGATCGAAAAATTGCATCTAACCTGCCCCAGCACTTGACATCTAGATCTCAGAGTGCTGGCAAGTATGAAAATATACATCAGCATAAGCATGTCATGAAATAAACCCCATCATTTTTGAATACACAGCTCACCTATAACTGGCATTACTGAGGACTCCAGAAACATATCTGCTGCGTTACTGTTCCACCTTGGACCCACATTGTGGCTGGAAAAGGTTTTGGTTTATATTGGCTGTGATCTGCCAATAGATATCAGATGGGCACATATGATTCCGGAGGGCGACGGAGGGCTGGACTGGTGAGTTTGTAGTAGTCACAAGAATAAGAAGGCGAGATGGATATGGAATAGAAATATCCTTGTACAGATAATAGATTAAGATGAGAAGAAACAGAGTGGGTTACTGAGCTTTTAATGAGTGTGGAGAAGGAAGTATTGTTTGGCTGGGAAATGATAAGATGATGGAAGTGCTCTGGCTCACAGATCTAAAATAATTTGAATTGAGTATCCACACTGATTTTCGATACATTTGTAATTAATGACTGGCATTTGGAGAATGTCAGGTGGATAATACAGCAGTTAGGGGAGCTTTCAATACCTTCATCTTTTAACAACTTCTTCCGCCTCTGTCCCTTTAAACAGCATAGAACAGCATCATGGGTATGCACGGACATTTTACAGGAGGTCAGTGATAAGAGGTGCCCACTATTAGAGCAGAGGTCTATTGACTGCACAGTACCTTCAGAATCCATTAAGAGGGACTGACAGCAATGCGAGAGCTGAAGAGTCACTTCTAAGACTGTGCATCCAGATAATAAAGGTCTCTCGACAGAGAACAATATCTCGTGCAAAGCCACAGAGCGAGGGCTGTTTACATCTCCTGCGTTGGCTCCACATCCTCTTCAGAGGTGCAAACAGAAGACAACAAAGACTTTCTGAAAGTCTTTGGCCCAAAAACCACCCCTGATAACTCTTGTATCACGTGTTCTTGTGATCTGGTCGCTTGGTCTTAACTGCTTTAAGCATGCATGATGATTGCAGAGCTTCTGAACTACATTTCATAACTGAAACGCTTGTGACTTTAGATACTTCTTGCTGCTGTGCCCTTCACTGGTGATAACAACTCAACAGCATGCCAGTTAAAAAGTAGTTAAAATAATTTCACTAACTGCAGTCTAATCCAGAATTCTTTTCTCCTTTCCTTTCTTTTGTGGTTATATAATAAAATAGGTCATTATTTTCCTAAATTCTGCCCTTTTCTAAAGGTAAGGAAAAAAAAAGAGGATAATGAGCAATAGCACTGAAGCGTTCACGTACAAAATGCTGTCAAAAAGCACACTGCAATTACAAGTGTGAGGATTTAAAACAGAGACATATCTTTAACGTTAACAAGTTACAGCAAATGCAGGTGCTACCTGCAAACACTGCAGTTTTAAAAATCCACTTTAGTATAAGCAGTTCTGGTGAAACTGACACTTAAAAAAGCCACTGCAGATTCTTTACCCAAAATTCAAGAAAGATTAAATTTCCTTTTCCTACACTTCATCCCCTCCAAAAACCTTGATTTAAAAAACACAATCTTTTGCAAGCAGGGATAACTTCTGTCAAACAGAACCATCTCCAATCACTCTGGAGCTGTAAACACACCAAACATGAATCAGACTGATCCTGGATGAAGACCTAGGAAAGGTGAGGCTCAAACATGCTTGGAGTGAAACCCACCAGGAGCAGGAAAGCTGCAGAAGGCCAGAAACGCCATGCCCTCAATCTTTTTTGCCACCTGATTTCTAAACAAACTTTGACAGCTGGAAGCTGATGATTAGAGAGAAAATAACACTGATGCTTCCTTGTTCTGTTTGTTGAAGATATGAAACGTTGACCAAAGATGCCCAACTAGTATCTCTTTGACTGATTCCCTTCAATCACTGCGCTTGGTACCAGTCCTGGGAAGAACAGTACAACTTTTCTCACCTTGCTTGACAAAGAATCTCCAGGGGCTTACTTAAGGGAAGACTTGGGTATGAGGAAGTTCAAGTAACAAGGGGGCTTAAATGATGAGGATGATTAGTCACTGAAGCAGAAGCTAAGACTTTGCACCATTTAAAATCTTAAAGTGGAGGGTGTCTTTATAATTACAGTATAATGACTGGTATAGTATGATAACAGTAGTAAATAAACTGCTAGTACAAGCAAGCAATACTATATGGGTAAGACATTTTTATTACTATAAAAAAAAAAAAGGAGCTTTTATAGCTCAGTATAAATGTTCATCTCTGCAGAACAGCAGACTGCAATTTCTTCCCCATTCTATGCTTATTCCTCAGTGCTGCTTACTGAGGTTTGGTCACCTACAAGGGAGAAAGAAATTTGGCTTTCTGAACCTTCAACTGCTGATAACAGTGCATGGAGATAGAGAGAAGCCAGCTTGGCTCACGGAGCCCAGGTGGAATTTTCAGGAAGGATATCACTTGGGAAATCTGATTCAGGAAACACTCTGGAAACTGAGTTTGAAGGAGCCGCCTCTGAGTGAAGCTGAATTACCATACACTGCAGACCCCAGCTGATGGGCTGCACGTGGGTCATTCCCCAAACCACTGCAACTGCCTTCTGAGGGAAACCCTACTTGAAAGGCACATTCACTAATGAGTTGTCTTCTAAAAGTACTTTTAAAATATGCCCCATCCTTAACATGTATATATGCACCTAATCACACATTAGACTAGGAAGTCACATTACTAATAGGCAGCACAGCTGAAATATTGGCTTGACAAACTGAGATTTGATTGAGGACTGCACTTCTCCATTCTAGGAGTGTACTGCAACAGGTAGCTGAAAGAAGAGATTTTATGCAAATGAAGTGCATTAAGAATGAGTTCTGTAATAATCTTTAGACAAATTAAATGCTCGCTCTTGAAAGCCTAATTGTATGCTTTATCTTCCAACTAGCAAGTGCTGCTTTTTTTAACACTGTTTTCATCAGTACTTCACCTAGCTTTTTCTCCTCTCTTAGCTGTGCTAAAGCACAGGAGAACTTGGAAGCTTTTTAAAAGGTGCCAAATTGAATGCTTTGTGTATTAATATGTGCCCTTGGCAGAACCCATGGCAGTGCCATCTTCCCACTAATTCACCCAGTCCTGAACTGCAAAGACTGTCCAGAATTACCCTTTAGACCAGCATCAATAGGGTGCTATCATTCCCTTCTTTTTCTGAGCTCAGAACCAGATTATGTTATTAAATAACTGCTGCACATCAGAGTGAATGAAGCAACCCATCTGCATCTCCTTACTGCCAAGGAGCTTGTGCAACACCTTAAGATTAAAGGCTTTATGGAAACAATCTACAAAATAAGCCATGTCCATTCCTCTAAATTTAAAATCACAACCAATGTATTAATCCTAGAAATCATTACCAGTAGACCTAAAAATATCCACAGTTGTAATCGGCACCATCTGTACTTTAATAGCAGTAATAAAGCAGCTTTTTCTGCATGCTGCTGTTGAAGTGAAGTGAAGAACCAGATCAGATACTGGTAGAACAAGTGGTATGATCATGATTTACTTGTTGAGAAACTTCTGAGAAAGGAACAGCTGGCAAGTGAGTATTTATGTGTCAGCTGAAGGATGATACCTTCCACCAAGGCAGCCTAATCCATAAAGAGAGCAGCAGGATATCAGAACTGGGTGCATAATAAATTGGAATCCTTGAGTGAGTCTGAATCCTTCTTAGACTGAAAGCGCTGGTAGCACTTTTCCGTTTACAAATGAGAAATTATGACTATTAACTGAGACACACTGATGCACAGGATGCACTCCAAGGCAGCCACAGACAAGTCATTAATTATTATTGTAGGTTAGAGAGAGGAAGAAGTATTCAATGATCTAAACAAAGACTAATATCATATAATGCCACGAAACACACAAGAGCCAGAGACGAGCATTTGTAATCAATCAATGTAAGGAGTGTTGAGATCTTTGAAAAGAGTATTAACACTTCCTTTTCAGTGCTACCCCCTTTCTCTTTTCTGTAGATAAATCCAGTGGTTGTGGTATATCTTACTTAACCTGACTTGTATAATTTTATCCATGCATACCTAATGTAGACAGGTTTGTTCTGTTTGTTTCTGACATGGGGGTATATACTATATACTGAAACAGCAGTGTCAGTGTGATCTCACCCCTGTGACTGTATTAGTGCCAAGGAGATTATATATAGGTATTTATCTATAGAATTTCCACCGCGCCAATCACTGAGGCACTTCAGCACCTCAAAAGTGTTACAGATTTGTCCTGCACTGTCCATTTTGCAGAAGGAGAAGACAGATGGAAAGCACCACTCAAGGTCACATAGGGTAGCTATGGAGGAGTGGAGTACCACGTCTTATTCCTCAGGTCCAGTCGGAGATGTCAGCCTTATTTTCTTTACCTCTGTATAATCCAGCATGACTGCTTTTAATGCACGTCATGTACCCAGACATCATTAAAACGCATGCAAAGTACAGTGTCATATAAGTCACCCCTTTGCTGGGATCCCTTAGTCAGACTTTCTGTTCCTTCAGTGATATCCCCAAGCTCCCTAACCAGCTCCCAGCAGCACTCCCCGTATTACCCTTTGCAGACTTCTATACTATGAGGGCAAGCAACACAGCTCAGTTTCTGTGCACTCAGCTGTAGATGAGCAAACAGTGAGCCCCAGTTTACTTTCAACCTCAAGTCCTTATTTTTGCCACAGATCACTAGAAAAAACGTGCCACTAAGGATCACAGTATTAGGCGAAGTATTTTTCTACATATTTTGTTCAGCTTATTTGCCTCTTACTGTTTAAACCATTTGCCCTAGAACTTCTTAATCTATCATTTGCTAAAAGGTTTATCCAGGCAAAGAAGTATTTCCTTGTCTCTTACAATTATCCTTAAAATCAATGTTTATAGATATATATACAGACTTATGTGTATCACAAAGACTTAATTTGCATTAATGATTGCTGGGTGTTTATGCAGGTCACGCTGAAGAAGTGCTAGTAAATTCATTAAGCCTCGTGTATTCCTAGCACAAAAGTCACTGAAGAAAGCTTGCAGATGTACTTTAGCAATGGTTTGAAACAATTTTATTCATATGGAAAACAGTATTCCTCTCCTTGAAAAGCTAGCTCCTTCCATATCATGACTTCAATTACACAGGCCTCAAAAGGAGAAAATAATTTGTATCAAGATGCTCTCTAAATCTCTTTAACTGACTTGAAAAGTTTATCTATAAATTAAATGTGCTGTGTCAAATTTCAGTGTTTGGCCTTCTCCCACAGCTAGCACGAAGGCTTTCACAGAAGGATATTTTTGGCATCATGATAGCTAGGATCCTCTTTCTAACCTGAAGACACTGGAATTGAGTTTGTCACCGATCCAGGACTGAATATTGCTTGTCCTGGGCTTCAGGCCAGTGTAATTTGGGGGAAGAAATTCCACATTTGGGAAAATCAAGAATCCATTTTTTTGGCAATTTCTTTTTCAAATGGTGGTTCTTTGATGCTATTCAGAAATTTAAAATCTTGGAAGTGGTTACTGAAGGAGCTGGATTTATTGGGTGTTGTGCAGGTGAGGTAGCCAAAGGTCAGATTTTGGTCTATCCCATGGTAACTGCAACTTATCTGCAACTTGATTCAGACGGTGAGTGAGGCACTGGCATGTGCTGCAGTGCCGGGAAGTGATGTGGGTTTTCAGGGAAGGCAGGAGTTGGGGCACTGCATTTACTGGGGGACAGCAAGTAAGTTTGGAAACCTTGTTAAGAGGAAAGTAAATCTGCAGGAAGGTGGGAAAAGATAGACAGAGGTGCATCCCTGCCTGTGCATCCTCTGCAGCTGCATCGCCTTTGCAAAGGAGACACTTCAGCAACAAAACCCAGGAACATCCTGAACTAATGTCTTCAGTCACAGAAACACACTGCTGTTCCATTCTTATTTTATTCTATATGACATTATTTAGGAGAACCACTGCACTTCAAACGCAATCAGTTCTAAATGCTATAGTTCATGTTAAAACAATTGTTATTTGATTGATAGTAAAAGCCTACACACCATAGTAAAAGCAGCAATGTCAGACACAAAGGCATTACAAAATCTATGAGCTGACCCTTTAAAACCTGACTTGAACCATCAGACTTGACTTTTGAGACTAGTTACAATAGTGTTTCATGCAAAAAGCATTAGATTAATGCTGGATCAGGCAGCGTTGCCAAACACACCCTGGCATAATTAATCAAGAATATTTCAAAACCAGATCACCTCCAAGAGGTTATTGATTTCCTGTCACAACACGTTTTCCTTACGAGGTGCTACAATTCTATGTATCTGAGATGTGCTGGCATGTATTTTTCAGTGACTAAGGCTTGATCTATCTTCCTGGACTCCTGCCACCAGTGCATTGACATCTGCAACTACTCATGTTTGACAGTCTCATGTTTGAGCTATGTGGCTTCCAAGTTGGACGGGACTAGTATAGGAGACTTTCTGAATACTTCAAATGTAATTGAAAGCAGATAAATACAAGGGTCTCAAGAGGGTGGCACACTTTGTACAAATGGTATCACATTAAATCACACATACACATGGTTAGAATGAGAAAGATTGCACTGTTAACCAGCATAGCCTGCAATGAAGTGTTTGTCCCTGTTCTAAAATATGTATGAACCCTGATAATGTCCAATCTTTCAGAACTCCAAATATGCTGCATGGCTGAAGTGTGGTTTGGACAAGCATGCAAATGTACACATTTGTAGGAGAAGAGGAATGTAAATGGAGAGTGGCAGGTGTTTCGCCTCTTGTTTATGCTTGAACTAAGGCACTCATCTTCTGTGAGCCATCCCTGCTATGTGATGAGAGCTGAAGACAACCATACATCACATAATCTCAAGATTAAACTGTCATAGCGTAAAATGTCAGCAAATAAATACTTCCTCTTAAAGCAAAATTCAACTACATTCTTTACACAAAATGTACTTTTATTCACCCATTTTTCTTGGTAAATGTGGAATATTTCATGTGAATATCCTCATCTGTAACAGTATGTTTGTACCTGATGAATACTGTAAGATAGAGAACGTAAATAAAACTGATGTTAACATTGTTGTACAGTTTATCTGTTACATTCCCCTTCCTTTTCAGATTTTGAACTCTGCAAAATCAACCAATTTCCCTTTAATGCAGATAATACAGAGCTCGAAAATCTCTTCTAATGGGAAACAGACTGCTATTTCCTGCTGTCAAATACTGATCGGAGGATCACAATGATCAGAAGCATAAGAAGACTGTTACACTGAACATATGTGATATCAAAGGACCTTAAGAAAATCAGGTTGCAGTGGACCTGTGGCACCTACAATATTAAAGCTATTACTCTCTGCCCACAGCCAGGCTGCTCTCACTGAATGATCTGCTTGCCTTTTCTATTCCAGGTGTGAAAAAGGAGAAGCCAGAGACGAGATGCAGTTCTACCAGTTTATAGCAGTCTTCCTAGCAAGAAGGAAAACAGAGCTGGCACAGGTCTGCAGGTCAGTGGTCGATGAAGGGAAGAGGCTGCAAGTGGATGAGTAGTCCTGCTGATTGTGGTCTGAGAAGTTTTTCAGTTTGGTGATAACTACAGTATTATGATGCATTTTTCCAGTGTCAGAAATCTTACCCATATTCCCCTATTGCTACAGGGGTCCAAAACAGAACTTCCTTTGCAGCACCTGCTCATACAACTGTAAAATGAGGCAGCTGCAAAAGTTTTGTTCTCTGGGATGTAAGCAAAAGAGGAGAATAGAACTGCCTTGACCTCCAGAAAAGTCCCCACTGTGTGCTTCAGAAATCTCTTTTATTCAGACCCAAAGTATTTTCTAAGCACAACAACCCTGTAATTGTTACCATTTTGTAGCTCAGGATCAGCGAGATGATAGGAAGGCCTCAGTTCTGCATGCAGTTTCCTCATCATTAATGATTCCATTGCACGTGATTGTTTGTTTGAGGTGGAAGATAGTGCAGATGCCTCTTAGATGGGAACAGACTGGTCAGTTACACGATGTGTGTCATGTTACCTGTAACTTTGTTCTGTTGCAGCTAAAACATGGTGTAAGAACTCACGAACATTGATGACTGCTACAGATATCTGTTGAAGAGAGAGATCAGCAAACCTGACATGCCAAACTACTAGTTTTATAAGGGCCTTGCAATAATAGCATCTGATGGGAAAGGGAAAACACATATTTGATTAAGAGCACCCTAGCTTCACAGCAGGAATGTTTTCCACCTGGACAGCAGTAAGATTGACTTTGCTGCTAATTGAAGGACAAGAAAACCCAACAGAGGTGTTGGTGTGGGAACCAGAGTGGCTGGTGGGATGGACATGGAAGGTAAGATGACCTGCTGAAAAAAACAAGTTAGTCAAGAAAGGCTGGTTAAGACCTTCATGTCCAGAAGCAGAGCAGCAGGCACAGCCACATCAGCTGCAAAAGCTGAAAGACATACCTGGATCTGCACCAAGCTAGAACAACAAACTGTGAAGAGTACATGATGGAGAAAGCTATTGGATGGAAGCTATTCAGCCAAGCCTGACAAGGAAGACTGAATTAAGGGCATGGCAAAGGGATGCCTTGAGGAAAATACTTACCTATTGCTGTTTACTTATTATCACTAGCTTCCTCATGTTACATGTTTGTTTTTTAATCCCACCAGTAAGGGTGCTGTTGCTGTGAGCCCTGGGAGCCACTGCTTTCAAGTAGCTAAGCACTGCTTACTAGGGACACCCACATCTGTAATTCACTTCTGCAAAGTATCTATGTGGGGTCTTGACTCAGTGTTATTTCCAGCAAGAGCAACAAAATGATTGAACCTGGCCCATTTTACTGGCAACAGCACTTGATAAATGGGTTACATGATGTACACTGATGCTAGACTGTGAACTTTGGTCCTTTTGTTCCTCCTGCTCTGCTGCAGCTATAACACATTCTTAGTGTGCTACTACACTTTGTGTTGCAAAAATATCTGGCTGTTAACTGGTATTAGGATTTTAATTACTTGACTTATTAGCCTACAAAACTGTGGGGCCTTTTTGTTTAGGAATCTTTTTAGCCCTAAACCAACCTCTTAAAGCCCTTAATTCTGGAATAAAATTAAAACATAAGGAAAAGATTGGCACGTGGATGAAATGTCTAAGACCTGCCAAACTACTACAAAAAGACTTGAAACTATACTATGATACTTCAATAAATCCTAAACTTCAGACAAGAAACTCCAGTATATGCATAACACTGTCTTCTTATCTCAGGAATATCAGTTACTGCTCTACCATGTTGATATTTTACTACAAACAAAAAAGCAAACAAAACAAAAAACTCAGACCTTTCAACAAACAAACAGGGGCAAGAGGGATACTGAGAACCTAGATAACCCCCAGTCACTATGTGACCAGCAGGGATTACCGTAGTATAATTCGTTATGATGGAGGCATACGTTAATTTTATTAACAATTACAACTCCCGATTTGTCACTGTGCTCTATCAAAAATTCCATTTAACCTTTACCTCATTTCTGTAGAAAGGATAACAAAATATTAACTAAAAACACTTTCTCCATGAAGAAATGCACAAAGAGCATCTCGCCTACACCAGAGGAAAAGAAAATCCATGATGGATTTTGTTCTGGAATGTGACTGGGCCCAGCCCACATCACCACACCTCTTGGATGTCAGGAGGTCAAACTCGAAAGAGTCCTGCTGTGAGGTCCACAGCTACACCAGATCTTGAAGGTACTGACCTCATACATTCATGGCAGCGGAAGAAAATCATGTGGATAAAATCCAGCAGTTTAAACACCCAATGAAAACACGTTATTTAAAATACTTTTATCAAATTTGAGTGCATCTGTCTCTGTAAATGTCAATGTAGACATGCTAGAGGAAACACAAAAAAGCCAGAGGAATATTTGGGCTGTTGCCTGAGAAATTTATTCTTGTTCAGACCTCTCCCTGCTGTTGAAAGCAGAGAGCAGCTGGGAATTAAAACTAATGGACATCAGCTCCAGGGCAACTTTAGATGGGCCATAAATGTAAGCCCAGGGTTTGCAGTATGCATCCCAGTGACTCGTGTGATTGGGATTCAAAGATTCATGGCATGCCTTCAGCTAGGCATATCTTTGGAAGCAGAAAGGATGTAACAGCAGATTAGGGAGCCAGGCAGATACTATACTACTTGGGAGGGAGTTCCAGCAGTGTTTCCAATCTCCCATTCCTAGGAAAAGTCACAACACATTCAGGAATAACCACAAAAAGCTAATAGAAAATGGCACTTTGGTATCCTCCTCCATCAGCACTGGTGAATGACCTCATGGTGCCTATGGATTTACCACAAACCTTAGTGCCATCTGCACAGCCATTCACTCCCACACAAGAGCAGGGAACGTGGCAGCAGCCTGCCTCTCATACTCCTGTAAGGAAGGGAAGCACTGACTGTGTTTTAAAGAGAACTAGGTTATCTAAACTGTAAGTGATTTGCACACACTACATAAGTGCCAGCACTAAGGTGAGCACTTAAGACCATCTCTACCTATCACTTCCCTTCACCAAGCTAAAAAAAAGCTGTCCCACTGTGCCCGGGGGAGAAGAGGTGGGGGGTGGGGCAGAGTAGCTCTCTCAGCTGAGCCCCATGCAAGGGCAGGTGCTGCTGATCTGGTGGACAGGTATTAAAAAACTCTAATATATTTCCACCAGTGTATGTTACAGGTGATGGATTGCTTTTTGGTTTTTTTTTTTTTTTTGTCAAAGAGCAGGGAGTTCTTCTCACTCTGCACCTGGAAGAGGTCAACAGCTCCTCTAACCATTAAATTCATACCTGAGAGTTAATACAAAAATCTATTTTTGAGAAAGGGAAGCAATGTGGATTTAGGTTTTCTTTAATCTTGAAAAAAAATATTTACAAAAAAACCCTGTATTTTTTCCTCTTAAAATGAAAACAAATATCTGAAGCATTTATTTGATCTCAACTAAAAACCATTTTTTCATTAAAAAGTAGCCAGAATTTGATATGTGACTGGTGGTGGTGGTAAAGTAATTGAACAATCATACTGAAAAATGTCATAGTGTCTACCAGAATTCCTGCATCTAGTGGGACTGAAATACAGTTTAAATAGGAGCAAATATTTGGAAGATCTTGCTAAAAGTCATTTTTCATCAAAGACATTAGCACTCTATTTGTCAAAGCATTCAGAAAGCTCCTTAATTCAGCTGGATTCATTGCTAACACTGCTGCCTATGTTGGGACAGTAATAATCTCCCATTTAATAAGAAGCCACATTCTTTCATTTTGGGTGAGGATTTGCAAATGGCAGCCTATTCATTCATTTATATATTCCAGATGTATTTAATAGCCTTCAAGCTGCTTGGGGCTGAAAACGGGGAAACAAAAAAATATATTAACTAGAATATGGCAGCATTTTTTCAGTACATTATACCATGCTTTCTGCCCTCTAAGGAGTCTTAAATGACTTCAACCACCGTTTTGGTCCCTTGGTGGTGCTGAGAGTAGGGAAACCTCTAGCCCGGATTTCATTTGAGAAGAGCCATCGTTACCTGAAGCATTCTTTCTCTTTCTACCTTTTACCTGTCTTTCCCCTATAAAACTCCTCTTTACCATTCTGCTCCCAGCCTCTTACTGTCTGGTGCTGCTCTGCTCTTCAATTTGCACTTGTGCAGCATGGTGCAAGGACAGGTAATTAACATGGGCTTCACCACTGGGAGTCCTGTCCGGCCTTTCCTAGGGAATACATCCCCTGGCTTATCCTTCTTAATGCTTTGCTCCAGTACCAGTTACAAGTGAAAACTGCCTTGCCATTCACAGTCATTCTGCAAGAAGCAGAGTTTCTAGACACAGGATAGCTATTAAGTCCTCCTACGAAGAAAGCTCATGGAAGCTGGAGAAGAAGCATTGCAGAAGGATGCTCAGGATTAAAATGTACAGTGAGGAAATTAAATGTGCCACATCACTGGTATTTTTATTTTTAACGCTGTGGAAGCCAATATTTTCCCAGTCTTGGAAAGATGATTAGAAAAAAAGAAAAAAAGGAAACAGAGGTGAAAAATAAAAAAAAACAAATCTACCAAGCACCCTAAGCTCAAGGAACATAAAAGTAGGAAGGGAAAGTGCAGAATCCATCTTAAGAGGCAGTTCTCACTATTAATAAAGCATGAACTATTTATGCTTGCTGCTTACTTCTCAATGAGAGATGGGCAAGTTACCTTGCATCTCAAGCAGGCATGTGTGAGGCAAAAGAATACAGCCAGACATAACAGAGCAGATGGAGAACATATGAGTCAAAGTGTGCTCTGTAAACAGAAGTTACAGAAGAAGATAGGTGGAACAAAACTACTTTTTATTAAGTGCTCTAAGCATTTCCATAGGAACCTATTCCTTTAGTATTAGGAAACAGTCCTTTTGTAAGGAACTCCAAAATATTTGTTTTACTGATTACTTACTGATATAAGATTTGGGAATCCACACTATAAGATGAAAGTTCAGCACAGATAATGATGTTTGTGTAGGATGTATTTTAGCCTGCAGGCTGACATAGTCTGAATACGTAACATATGAGCTGTGCATTTCAAAGCAAAGAAACACAGATTTCCAGCATTTTCTCATTTCAATTTCAGCTTTTCATTCTTCCTCAGTCTCTTCTTAGGGAAGAATGAAAAATGAAGAAAGTTCCTGGATATTACTTTTTTTTTTTTTTTTTTTTTTTTTTTTGCCTTCACTGATACTAAAAGAGAAAACAGGAGAAAAATACATGAGAGGAAACAAACCCATAATGGTAGAAGTCCAAATCACTGAGGTTTAAGTTTAGATGAAAAACCAGAGATTTAAACAACAATTATGAAAAATTAAAGTTTCTGCCTGAAGACCAAGACTTTTTTTTGTCAGAAGTAACTTCTAATTATTAAGTTTCAGAAACCTTTCAACTATAAAGTTGCTATCAGTACAAATGTTTGAAATTCAAACAAGTTACATAATATACTTAAATTATAACAATCATATGTTGATACATTAGTATATCTTGTCTACATAAAACTTTTAGCATTTACAGCTAAGAATTCAGCAATCTTAAAATGTCAAGTATCTGCAAAATAACATATTTTGTTGTTTTCACTATAAGCACATATGTATAAGAGCCAAGTGGATTGTCTTAAGATCCTGACAAAGTATTCTGGTTTCTAGAGCAACTCTAGCAGAAGGAAATTTGGTGTAAGATTTTATTAAAGCCTGTCTTTAACTACCCTGTAAAAATATGTGTCTCCTGGCAGGTCAGTTATTCTTGAGGCTTCCACACAAAGATGAAGTACTCTAAGATTCAGTCTGCTTTCCTTCCTCTCTCCTCCTCACGTTTGATTTCTGATGTTTGCTTGCTGACAGGATGAGTTAATTCCGAGTCAGTGTTGCTGTATCTTACCTGCCTGAAGAATGGCCAGCAGAGAGGGCCTGCTTTATTTCCTTCAAAGCAATGTTGCCATACTACTATATTGCATTTGGTAGCTAGATGATTCTTACAGTCCACAGAGAACTGAAAACAACCAGCCACACTGTGGCTCAAAAAATCTTTTCTCACAGTGAATGGATCACCTAAACCACTTAGATAACCTTGGTGCAGTTTAGATACACAAGAGAATTTTGTGTAACCACCGTTTTCTGCCAAATGTTATTTTTTAACACTTCCTCCTATGAATCCTAAATCACTTTTTGTTATTCATCTCACTAACCATTCATGGATGAATGGCAATTGCTGAATGTCTTAGAAATAACACCTTGAAAATGTCATTCAAATCAATTTTTTTAACAGCATGAGAGGCTAGGAGGTAATTTACACTTCTTTCATAATAATATTCTATAAGAGGTTCTGCAGTCATCTGCCTTCCTCCACCTCCTCCAGAAGTAAAGGATTATAAATTCATTCTCACTTAGTGCAGCCAAATGTAACAGGCTGAGAAAAACACTACAGACAGAATATACTATGAAGACTGGTAAGCTGTGAGAAAGAACACCTCCACCACTGCCCCTAAACTAACCTGTTCTCCTCGCTCACCAGGCGCTGAAGGATTCTGTAATTCAAACCTGGAAGTTTCCTTCTTTCTGTACAGAGCAATCTATACACAGCCAGCAACTCCATAACCATCCAAGCCCACACCTTGAATGCTGCCTACTTCTAACACTAAGATCTCAGAATCCCACTTTAGTCTCCTCAGATATCACCTACATATGAACAAATCCAGCTAGGGTCCTTCTTCCTGAAAATTCCAATGGTGTATACTTCTTAGGGGTTCAGTAAACCTCTCCTGAGTCTCAGATATCAAGACAGTATTACTGCAGTTCTCCCCTGACTCTAAAACAAGTACTAATTCAAGGCCCAAGGCTGGGGCAAATGGATTACAGAACCAATGGCTAAACGACTGCTTTGTCCTTTCAAGTGCCAAGTGGGGAATTAAGAGGTACCAGCTAAGAAGCTGATAATGTTAGATCAGTCCTGCATCTGACCTTTGAGATCACTTACCGGTATTGGTACCATGTCCCCAAAGCATCCTAAATCAAAGCAAGAGAGGGAGAATGAGTGAAGCAACCAAAGAAAAACCATCTCTTTTCAAAGTCTGCTTAAATTACTGAGAGCAGGTATAAAAATGCTACATCTTTCCTATAATCAGACATGCAGACCAGGTGCCTTCCTGTAAGTTGGTTACTTTCAGGCAAAACCTCTGATAAATCTTACAGCTAAGGGTGGACCCACTTTTTAGCATGATATTTGAACCTAAGCTCTTTGCTTCTAGTGACTTCATATGAAGGATGCTGACACCACACAGCCAAGGACACTCAAACTCCTCTCAAGGTGGGTGCTGCATAATCTCTCTCTCACTTCATGAACAGAACAGCCTGCACTTGCCATGAGCCTCAGCCTTGCAGGATTTCTGGGGAGCTGGCAAAAATTCTGCTGCATTTTGTTTTTTCCCTAGCTGTCCTTGTAGGAAAAGTTTAGTGCTCTTTCAGTTAGAGTGGTGCCCCACATAGGAAAGATTACTCTTCCCTTCCATCACAGCTGGAAGAAACAAAGCTGAGTTGCAGGCCACTAAAACCTCCAATCGAACCTCTCTGAATTCTGTTCTTCAGCACTGTCCACAGTGATTTCAGTAGTCTCCAAAAAAAGGGCTGATGAGCCCACTTCGTGCTCAGTGTTCCCTGCAGCTCATCTACCAGTGCTGCTGACCATCACTGTGCAATCTCTCATGAAAGACAAAACCTAGAGGGAAAGGGAAATTCTGTGCTGAGTTTCTGGGCTGCTGTAGGGACAGATGTGACCCTCAGGTAAGGTCAGGGAACCTTCAGAGCTGCCTGGGATGAAAGCAAAGATTTCACTCTTTCCTGATGTATCAGGAATAATTTTTAAAGTGAACTGCTCATGAAGTTCAAAGGTTTGGGCCTACTCATAAAAGCAGTAGAAAATTTAAACTCGCTGTGGTGCTCCCTAGCAGCACTGAAGCTATTGAACTGTTCACGCGGTCTGTGCTTCTGTCCCATTGGAGAACATTTCCTGTTAAAAGTACTTTTGGCATGGCTGCTTCATTCTGGGCAGGAAGCAGAAAGTCAGCACTCAGATTAACAATCAATTTGCTAAAGAGTACCCCACAAATCAGGCCTCATCTATCTGTTTGCCTTCACATTTCTGCTGGAGCCTCTATAATTAATTTAAACAGATATAAGCACTTCTTCTCCTCTCCTTTTTGATGCTAGTTATTCCAACACGCAGTGCACTGAATCTGCAGCAATTTCAAAGGCTTCCGCTCCCTGCACAGAGCGGAGCAGCTGCAAGAACAGTTCTTTGAAGAGGAAATGGCACCCAATGGGACTGGCAAGCGGCTGTGAGCTGAGCTCAAACAGCCCCCAAAGTCCTCAGGAGCATCTGAGGACATCAAAAGAGGAAAGATCCTGGCTGGAAGAAGTCTGAAGAGCTAATTTAAAAGACTAACCCCATCCCTGGAGCTTTCTTCTTGTAAGCAGTGTGTCTGAATGGAATTGTCTTCCTCATATTTGGCTCAGATGATCCCACTCACAGTGACAGTCTGGAAATATAAGACTACCGAAGAGGGGTGGTGGCATCCCTTGTTTACTTATTAAATTAAAAATATATGCAATACATGTATATCTGTATAAAAATGTATAGCTGAATATTATTTAAAAAAGCAACTTTATTTCTATTAATTTCAATGTAGTTGATATAAATAAGCATACTACCATATTTCAAAGTGACCATAAATCACACGTGGTACCTCAGGCATGTCTATAACTGATTACCAGACAGACCATTCTCAATAAAACTGTGCTTTTTATGATGGTTGGTAAATACATTCCCGATATTGACAACATAGCACATACTTTCCTCCAATCCCACTTAAGAGATTTATAGAAAATTTTGTGCTTTTGTCTCATATGTCTAAGCTTGAGCAAATGTCCAAATATCCTGTTTCCCAAAAGTGTGCAAAATCAGTGACATATGGATGAACTTTTTAAGTGATGTAATTTCAGGTGCTGATTTAACAGGCTTCAGTTTGAATGACAGGGCATTCCGTGAAGCCCTATGGCCCACACCACTCCTGCAGGACTACCACAGCTGAAGTGTAGTAGTTCAAAGAGTGGCCAGTTTTACTGGCAGGCCCATGAACTGAAAGTATTTGACTAAATCCATGTTCTTTTCCAAAAGCTGCATGCTTCCTTGATTCCCTACATATAAATAGATGCCATTTTGCTAGATTCTGCTACTGCACGTAATCAAAATGTTGTCCAGAAAAAGAACTGACACAACACATCCTGCAAATGCTTCTTCTTTGTCAGATTGCACTAATTACACACCCACCATCAAACTTCTCCATCTTCGTCCTCCTAACTGGCAAATTCTGTCGTTCCCCATCAATTTCACACCACCCTTCTCTCTTCAGTTCTGAATTTTACTTTTTGACGAATTTAAGTTCACATACATACAAATTTGAGTTACGTGTTGTGCAGGCATACTGTGTATGTCTGTGCACACAGTTCTGCAAACTGATTGTCAAAGGTCTGGGGAGTCTTTTTTTCTGAGACCATGCTGTGTTTGGCAGGACAATACTGCATCCTGTCAGGAACTGCCTTGAAACAATTTCACTCTACAAACAGTTTTGCTTTGTGATTAACATTATGCCATGCTGTTTTGATATTGCCCAATATAACTGCAGTATACTGTGACTATTATTTCATTATACATTACCACAAATTAATTAACTTAATTAAAAACACTTCATTTTTCCTAAGCATATAGTTTGCTTAACTGAGTTATTAGATGATGTGGAAAAATGATATAGAGAACTAAGACAAGATCAGTGGAATAATTTTCACTGGCACTTTTCCCTCAGATCAAGGTGCACTGATACCCCACAACATCTCATATCTTAGCTGTATTTTAGAAGTCTGACAGGGTCAGGTATTGAGAGACCATGGCTGCTTGTTTAAACTTCTGACAGCAAAATTAAAATGCAGAGTGGGAAATAAAACTGAAATGGTCTTATATTTTAATGGAAAATAAACATGCTGATTAATTAGGTTACTAAGCATATGGTTTTTTTACTTGGTCGTTGTGTCTCTGACAATTCATCTTTGGGTGACACAACTACCTCTCTTCAGATGACGGAATTCCCATGGCAAATAACATGAAGTCGATAATTCTGTGGCTGGAAACGTATACTTGCTACTGTTATTTCAAGTATTTGATAATGAAGAGAGCTGAAGTGTGAGAGCAAAACACGGTTCACTGGCTTCTCTGTCAGACTAGTGTCCGCATAAAAATTTCGCTTAGGACAGCAGAGCCATTAGGGAGCTGGTTATGGCTGAATTTCTGCCTCTCTAATTTACCTTCTTAGCTGATTCTAATGCAGAGAAGGGTGTAAGAGCTATCAATGCCTAGTTCATACATATGGAAAATCTTCCCATGTTGCAAGCTCAGGGGGATGAGCTATTCTTCTGCCTACGTTCACTTCAATTCCTACATTATTTTTTAAGGGCTGCAAGGAAGAAGTTTTGAAGTCTTGCACTGTGCCCCAAAAGTGGACCAGGGAATTAGAGAATAATTACAGCTTTTAAACAACTCCATGCAGTTCATCTGAACAGAAATGGCATCAGTAGCTTGGAGTGCCTGTCTGCGTTCCGAATGACCCTCTCCCTAAAGCTGTCTGGAATCAAATTGAGTTCCTGATTTTATTTCAATTGAACAAACTTCCATTAGTCCATTGTACCCCGAAGGCATGAAAGCTACCTCTCAGCTCCACTGTGTTGGCTAATCCTTTCTGCTGCAGCACACGGGGCCTAGAAATCCCTGTATCAGCTGTGTACATGCTATCTAAAGCAGAGCCTTTATTTTAAGAGTAGAAGAAGGCCAGTTACTAGGAAGAGTTGAAGAAGTACATTTGACTACTGTGATCTGAAACTATTTGAGGCTTAGGATTCAGAGATCCCAAATTTTGGGAATCACAGGAACATACACAGGCACAGAAACTCTAAGCCCAGCCTATACAAATAAGAGTGTTGTCCAAATGCTTCTTAAACTTTGGCACTTAGGGCCATTGCCACTGTCCCAGGCAGCCTGTGTCATGCCCACCACATTTTGGTGGAGCACCTTTCTCTAACACTCACCTGACCCTCCCTTGACACAGCTCCATGCCATTCCTTTACACCGTGTCAGAACCAAACACTCTGATTCAGAGCTCTGGTACTTCACAGCATCAACAAAGCATAACATGATTTGAGTTCTGCCTGGGAAGGGGTGTCTCTAGCACAAGGTTCACAAAGAAATCAGTCAAGCAAGTAGCTTAAATGTTGCTATTTCATTTGTCAGAGGCAATGAACCTGACTGCCTGCAAACACATTACATCACTTGGATCTGCATGTTGCAGTGAACCTACAATTTTTTTTTTTTTAGAAAAGCATATTATTTTTAAATTCTGTGGATGTATTTGATCACCAATACTCTGAGATACAATTAGGATAGCTGTTTCTAGAGACATAAAGGGACGAAAGATGAATTGTTATCTCAGTGAACCTAGCCAAGGTGAGAAGAGTGAGGAAATGTGAGGAAACAGACCTGCAGGAGGTGCTCCAGGCATGTCACAGAACTTCCCTGCAGCTCAGGAGAAGCCCATCGTGGTGCAGGCTGTCCCCCTGCAGCCCCTGGGCACCACATGAAGCAGATCACCACAAGCAGCTATGGAGGAGTCTGCAGTGCAGCAGTAAGTGTCCCCATGGGGGGACACTGCTGAAGGATGGAACCTGTGGTACGGATCCATGTTGGATCAGTGCTTGGAGAACTGCAGCCTGTTGGAAGCCCACACAGAATCAGTTTGGGAAAGATGGCATCCTGTTTGCGGGATGCCACATAGAGCAGAGGAAGACAGTGACCATGGAGGAGCAACAGAGAGAAAGCATTATGGACTGATTGCAGCTCTCATTCCCCTGCATCCATTAAGGGAAGGAGACAGAAGAACATAGATTGGGGTAAGGTGTTTTTAGTTTGTTTCTATCTATGTCACTCCAAAAGTAATGCCTCCTGTTTATTTCAATGAAAACTACAACAGATACAAAGTGCATGGTAACACTATTGATAAAGCAAATTCTTAGCCAAAAAATATTGTTTTCCAACATAGTCACCACTGTTAGCCACTCATTTTCATCAGTAACATACAAGAGCTTGCATGCTATGCCCATAAAGATCTCTACCAGTGGAAATTCCCTACTGTTTCACAACTGCTATGATGGCATACTTGCTAGGAAAGTGTTGCTCATACAGTCCAACTTTCACTGTGCTCACATCTACTGTTTGGTCTCCATAAACATTCAGCAATCTTTTCCTGCATGGAGGAATTCAGCGATATACCTTTGCTTTGTTCTTTCATGTCAGATACCATTTTGTCAGACTACTTCCCTGCTGCCATCTATTGCATGGCAACAAAATACAATGGAATACTGATGGGAAGATTCAGCCTTTACTGCCATAGCACCAAACATCTGCCTCGGATGTTGTGGTGGCCAACATAATGACACAGGAGGCATTGCTTTCAGAGCAGCCCTCAGAGTCTTCACTGCTCTAGTCTGCTTTCAGTACATTATATTAATCTCTATGCAGTCTGCTTACCCTATGACAGTAACTGGTGAGTTATCACCCTGACCTTATCTCAACCCTTGAACCATTTTTTTTTTTTTTTTTGCAAAATGCAGACCCTTACTTCAAAGGATGAAGGTGTTAGGACACCTTTAATATCAAAAGATACATTTTTTCCTAATCCTGTTTTAATAAATGGCTGACCTCTGTTTTCTGAAGTTCTCCCTTGAAAAGACCAACAGGATGGTGATTCTTCATGTGGAAGATTTCAGGCTACACATTTTATCTTGGCAAAGTTAAAAATTGTTAGGCAAACTTACAAGCATTTTTAAACATAACATTTATCTTTTTATAAAAAGATGTACCCAACTGCATTTCTCTTGCTTTGATTTTGCCTGCATCCCGTTTTCCTTCTACACCCAACTACACATTACTTTTGTTGTTTGTTTCAAGAGAAGGGGATGCTGGTAACACGTATCCAGCATACAAGCACACTTCAGAGGGTGGATAAAAAACCCAGCATTTTCTTGTTCACATTACAGGCCCAAGCCACCACTGTGACTCAGGGAAGCCCTTCTGAGCTGGCTGCAGTACAAACAGCACAGCACAGGTGCTGTGGCGACAGCAGATCATCCTCACCACTGCAAACCCCTCCTTTTATGGGCCTGAGTTAAAAGCAGGACAAGGTTTCAGAAAGACAGGGCCGCCATTCCCCCCAGATCCCATTCCTGGACACAGACTTTAAGGACAGGCATGTTTTTCACAAATAGCCTGTATTTTCTGGACAGAGTGCCTCAGCAGTTGTTCCCCCTCTATCAGCCTCACGTCATCCCCTGAGATGAGTTCTCCTGATTTCCCAACACAGATTACTTGCACCTGGATGGGAATGACAGGGTGTTGGCAGAGGATTCAAGCAGACAACAGAAGCGGGGAGAACCCTTGCCAGCCTTTGTGTGTGCAACTGCTGAGTCAGTCCAACGGCCTCAGATGCCCCCACCCTACACACACAGGTGCAGATGACCATATAAAAGTAATCTTAATTTGGCTGCTGCCCAAACTCTACATTCCCCTTGGCTCCCCCATACCAGCTCTCCCACATGACCTCACCTCTCATGCCCTTGTGGCAGATAGGCAGGCAAAGCACAGTTTATTTCCTAAACACCCAGGAGTTGTGGAAGTGGGAAGGAGATGACAGACCGATGCAGGCAAGAGGAAGAACAAATAGGCATGCCTGGGTCCAGGCCTTTGACCCTCAGACTTCCCCCACGCCCATTCAAGTCTGGGAACCACATCCTCAGAGCTACCGTCCTGCCTTTGTGTCCTTCCAACCATAACACATGAACCACAGGAGCTCCCCCCATGCAAAGGACTTGCTGGTGTCAAGCAGCTCTGCATACAGAGCCCTGTGGTCCCTGCTCTGTCTCTGTTCAGGACAGGACTAGTGACTGCTCCATACCAGGATACCCTTGCATCCCGAGTCAGCCCCTCACATCACTCAGGGCGGGCCACAGCCCCTCTCTGCCTTGAGCTCTGGCTAGCTGAGACTTAGGGCTAAGTCCTGCACCCACCTCAACACACACATTACTACTATTAGCAGTATGGCATGTGGAGCTCACAGACAGCCAAACACAAACACTGAGAACTAACAAAGGTAAATTTAACCTACACAACCCTTAACTATGCTCCCCACTACCATGCAAAGTTTTCCAACTGTAAACTGTTTACAAAAGAAAAGCAAATCCTTTCTCTTAACTTCAGCATAACAATCGGCCTGTCCACATGCTCACCATTTGCTAATGAGACATACTTAGCCAGAAACAGTGACAAGGAACATCCACACAAAGGTTGTCTACATGCTATGTTTCACTGCCCATAATGAAGCCACTTTATCTTCCCAGCAGATATTTGCAGAATTTTGTAACTTGTCCTCATTTTGTTTTGGGGGACTCCTGCTTTTTTCTCCTTCGCTTATTCAGAAAGTGATTTATTTTTACTTTTGGTTATGGTGAAGCACAAACAGATCTTGAAGTACCACAGACAGCAAAAGTTTCAGGAATACAAACACTGTTTGAAACAGAGATGTTGACCAGAAACCACTGCACAACCTCAGCTGTAGAGTCCTCTGCTTCAACTGCTGTGATTTGCTGAAGGAAAATCAAAATCCATAGCATCAGATGTGTATCACATTTCACGACACATTATTGAAGAACCACCCTTTCCCTCATCTTGTGTTTAGCATATCCTATGTGTTAGCACAAAATATAAGAAATCTGAGCAGTTAGGCAGGAGAACAACACCAACAGGAGCCTTGTGCTGTCAGAGGCTATACAGAGGGGACATGGCCTGGCCAAGCTTCAAAACTGCCCCAAGTATGGTGCAATTGGCTTACAGGTGCTGGGATGACAGAGTGAGAGAGCTTGCCACCAGAGAATTAACATGAGCTGGTGGCTACTTTCCTCTTTGCTGAACTCTCACACAAGACTGAGCAATACAGGGAACACCAGTGAACAGCACAAAGTGTTATGTACAGTGGATGCCAAGGTCAGGCTGCTAATGCACAGCAGGGTTTGTGACCCCATAGGACAGGTCACCAACATGTAGTGACACACAGGTTTTGGCAACAGCACCACATACCTCCTGGTGGGAAGGGAAACATAACTGTGAGGGGAATTCCGTTCTTTAGACATTGTGGGCACTCTGCGTATGTTTAAATTTAAACTGTGGAAGTAGTAGAAGCAAAGGAAGGGTGGGCATAGTTAGGACTGCCCACTGAATTTCCTGGACTAGCCAGGAAAGATTCCTATTTGGCATCTAAATATGTTATGGGAAGCACTTCTGACTTTGTGTCTACACCACTGGCCTCCTCTAGGGCTACTGCCATATGTCAGACACCTTCTTCTTATGATAGCCTTGAAATTGTTTTGCAATCGTTGCTGGCTCCTAGGGGGAAATACCGAGTGGAAACTTTACTCTTTCTGTCAGCCTGGAATACAATCATTCCAACTTCCCATGGGTGCAAACTGCATCCAAAGATCCTATGAGCATCTTCTTGCATGTTGGCTTCAGGATAGTCTTCAGTCTGAAATCATGCTGAGAGCTGGGGAAAAGGGACATGAGTGGGAAGGAAGAAATGAGAACAGAAGGAAAGGACACAGCAAGAGCCAACAACATGATGGAAAAATGGAGATACATGAGAAAGTAGTCCTAACCAGAAACATAAAAAAATGTTGATATGACAGTCTACTCGAAACAGAGAGACACAAAATACTGTTAGCAGCTTTGGAGGTGTGCATGATTAGGAAGAATAATAAAGAAGAAGAAATATTCTGAATCTGAATCACTATCTGTCCCTGTAACAGCTAATTAATTTTTGTTTTTAAGTGCTGGAAGAGATCACTGATCATTTGAGCATGCTTCAGCATGATTAAAAACAAATAAGGGAAAACCTAGCTTACAAGTACCAGCAAGCCATGTTTGGGATGATTTGTGTCTATTAGATTTTTTTCATAAAGAGCATTTATAAAAATCCAAATATAGATTTGTTGCTCTGTATGTACGGTAAGCAGAACATGTGGTTGCACTGTGGTCATCTCAGTGGTATTAAACTGCAGTCTCATGATTCATTATTTATAATATCACTCTCTGTGAATACCAGGTCATAATCATCATTAAAAAAAAAAAAAGTCATTTCACGTCAGTGCTGAAATTTTGATCAGTCTTGAAGAATGCATAAGGATGAGAAATTAAGTTACCCAAATGGGCAGGGTAATTAGATTCTGTGGACACACACAAGAGGACAAGCAGATCATGTCAACAGGAATTTTGGCTCTATTAGTTAAAGCGTGGAGAGCAGCTCTTGTGTCACATTTGTCAAATGACCACACACAACAGCTCTGCCATGTAAGCAGATACCATAACCTTTTGTGGACCTGCAAACATCAAATTAGCTCCAAAGGTGAATGTGCACAACTGATGTCAGATAGTAAAATTCAGCCCTTCTCCCACTCATTCAAGTCGTGGCAGTTCAAACTCTCATTAGACAGCAAGAATTCAGGGTAAGGATCATCCTCCTCTCAGTGCTTGTGCAGTGCCAAGCATGAGGGGGTGGAGGACTCTGGGTGCCACACAATACAAATAACAGTGATTCATCTGATGCCTCGCTATTAGTTTGATTACCTGTCTTGATTCACCTGAGGTCTATAATGGCTTATGTGGGCTGTCATAAGCCTTACTGCATTACACTGTTTCTATTGGTGAAAAAAAAGCACAACACACCTGCCTCCTGAGAGCTGGATCTGGGGCAGAACACAGTCTCTCCTGTTAATACTAGTGAGTGCAAGTTCTCCTGAGCTGCTCTTCCGGGGAAGTGGAAGAGTAGGAATCCAAACTCCTTATGCTCAGCCAAGAATAGCTTATCTCTAGCTCCAGTGAGAGTTATGTTTTGGGGAAAACAATGCCCCAAACTGTGTTACTCCTTCTCACCCCTGCAAGGGGATTGGAGGTTCCTCCTGTTCCCCAAGTGCACATGGGCGTGCTGCAGCAAGTCCTAGTGACCTCACTGCACTCTAAGCCAAGTCCTTGGCACACTTGCTGGTACAGCAGTACTAGGGAGGCAGATATTTGATCATTTTAATAAAGCCTTGTCTCTATTAATTCATCCTGTCCACATTCTCATCAACATCCAGACTCTATGGCTGTCTGAGACGTTTGGAAAAACAGCAGTGCCTTGTTACTCCAGCCAACTTATCTATAATTTGTTTTTACAATAAACCATGTCACTCATTTTGTTTCTTTATAAGCCCTTACTCTGTGTCTTGGTTTGATCAACTCACTTCTTATTGCTATATATGTTTGGTTTTAGGCTTGTACTTTTACCTGAGCTGGATTAGAATTCAGTAATTTTGAGTTTGTTCAGGGCCTTTTTTTTTTTAATCTAGAATTTAGCCACATGGTTATCCAGCACGTACTCTCACAGTTTTTATTCCCAAGAGCTGATGGTTGCTGTGATAACCAGCCTCCTTAATCTCAGCGTACTGTTTCTTTCTGTAGAAGGAACACAGCTGAGCAAAAAAGTAAAAACAACAGAAAAAGCAACAGTCTTCATGCCTGCCCCTTAAATACTGTTTCCTACTTGCCTCTGTGAGTTTAAGATTTGAAAGTTTTTCTTTCAATAAGCAGTCTGATTTTGCTGAACAGCTCCTCCACCACTGGACAGGATTCTCTTTTTATTTCCTACATCTCCTTCCAGTAGATGATTTTCTCTTCTTCACATCCTGGCATTGTCCTTTATCCATGCTTGTAAAAAATGTTTATGGAAAAACTGCACCTCTCTTTGGCTTCCACTATTTCCTTTCCTTTCCTAGTTGTTGAGAAAGTTTCTAAACTGTACAAATAACCAAAGAGAGACAGACAACACAAAATAAATCTTGTAATCTATGCCAGTTATAGCAGAAGGGTATCAACCTTGACAAATTATACAGTTACAAACTGTTTCAAAAGCCTTCTTCCAGCCCCACAGCTAAAGCTGGTGAAAACCTACCAAATTAAACTCTTGCAGCTATGTCACATCTCTTTCTCTTTTTGTGCAAGCCTGTAAGTAATCTAATCAATGAAGTTCAGTCTATCACAGCTCTGACTGCATCTCCAAATACCTGCTAAACATTCACAAAGTGAGGCAGACAAGTTACACAGCACACTCTTTCTCGAAGAGTAAAGGCCATAAATCTCTCTTGTGTTCCCAGTGAGAAGCAATTCCCTGTCAGCAGACACAGACGAGGAGATATGAAGATAACCTTTCCCTATCTGTGTTGTGGCAGCCTCTGAAGGCTGTTAATCTCTGAAGGTGGCCATTACAATGATGTCTCTGCGTGTTGTTCCTGAAGAATAGTGACACTTCATCATCAAGTCTGCAAGAGATGCTGAATCAATGGAGAATTACTTTGCAATTTTCCAAAGGCAGACGTGACCAGCAATGCATGCTGCTGCCACATCTGCTACAGCTTTTGCACTGCTCCCTCACACAGTATTACTAATTTCTCCACGTGCTTGGAACCTCTCTCAGATGTATCAGCCTGTAACCTACCCTGCAAAATCTCTGCTCAAATAACCTTAGGTTTGCAAATGCACATCTTGGCATCTCGTTTCTCTGGGCTTGCAACAGTGGCTCATATTCAGCACTTTTCTACTTCTCCATACTGAAAAAGAGGAAAAAGCCAAATGACACCATTTTTGGTCAAATGCAGTTAAGCAAAAGTCACCTTGAATCAGAACTGATGTTAGCTACTGCTTTGTTCTGTGGTCTCCTGAAAGATCCATTTCCCAAGTCACTGAGCAAGGGACAACTTACTATACACCCAGAACCTACTTCCACCATTAAGTGAAAGACAAGCTTACAAGCCTAAGACGCATTTATGTTTGAAAAAGTGACTTTTGGTCAGAAAATGAGAGGATCGGTGAGGTAGAAAGGGATCTCTGGAGATCCTCTAGTCCAAAATCACTATTCACAAGTGTTTAACTACAGCATGTTGCCCAGGACAGCATCCAGCTGGGTTCTGAATACCTCCAAACACAGACATTCCACAGCTTCTCTGGGCAGCATCTCTATTCTAAAAAAGTTTTCCTTATGCAACTGTAGCTCAGTACATCATCCAAATGTCCCCTCCTCTCTTCTCCAAGTAACTTGAAAAGTTGTCTGTTAATCTGGGGGGAACTCTCTCCAGTCAACCACAGTGGGAAGGGTGGGTTCCCAGCCATCATGCACCATCATAATGTTTTCAAGACATAAGTTTACAGCATAGATTGTTAATACTAAGCAGGGATGTTCATTATTGTGTCTGTATTCTAGCAAAGTCAGCAGAAACTATGCAAACCTTGCAGAGTCAACTTTAAAGACTGCCCATCTCATCATTAGCAGCAGTAGCTTTTTTTCTCTTACTTTGGCAGTTCCTAGTTACCAGTGCAGACAAAATATAAAGGTGGGAGATTTAGCAGAACTTCAGTATAAGATACTGACGATTATTTGTACAAGTTAGATTTCACATTAACAACAGAAAAAGGAAAAGGTGGGAGAAAATTCCTCTGAAGCTTGGAAGCTTCTAGACTCTCAGGTACACAGAGAACCGCTACTGAAGAATGAACTGAGGTGACATACACAAATTAGTTTGTTTAATACAAAATGCATTTTGTTAAAGTTGGATCACTTATGCTGCCAGTATTTCCTACGACCTAAAAAAATACCTGATTATGAAATGAGAGAAATGATGGGATGACAAAAATACAACCAACTTCCAAGCAGTAATTAAGGTAATGCTATAAGATAGTCCATGGCCAGGGAGGGAATTGTAGGTCTTTCTTTGGTAAAGCTGAGAAATGAATGTGTCAGATCAGCTTCTCAGTACAATAAAAATAAGACAGTTTCCAAAGTAAGTACAAAGTGTAACAAATGTACTGCGTCATTAACTGCAAAGGTTAGAGACACCTAGGCCAAGACAGGATTCTTTTCCCTGAATTTTTATATGGAAATAAAATGTCATCTGAAGTCAGTCTTGTCTGTACTAGTAAATGATATTCTATTATTATGTAAGAAATAATTCAACATGAAAAGATTAGTGCAGACAAAGACCACTACATTTAAAGGACCCTGATGTTAACTGGAACAACAGATGATGATATGAAGTTAAGGATGACAGTGCTACATGCCACGTCAAATTTAACTCACGTAAACTAACATGATAGTTAAATGATGTTCAAGTACTGCTTCCAGATGAAGGAGAGGAAAAAAAAAAGTCAGAAAAATCTTGCTTAAGATGATTTCTTATGACTTTCTTACTGGGCAGACATAATCAGCCAATAAAGACCATGTCAAAAAGAACACAGGGTCTTGCGGGAATTGTATCCCAATGAAACCAAGATCCATTGCTATATACACAGAACTGTTGACAGATAGTGTGAAAGCATAGATGTAAATATAGAAAGTTACCCATTTCTACCAGTTTTAAAAATTCTGAAAAAAAACCAAAAAACTGATATGTGGACATAATTGAGAAAAACTGCAAAACTCACCAGTTTCTCAGTTTGAAAAGCAATAGGCTATGAACTCATTTACTTCTTCAATATTTAGTGTTCCCTTTTTATCTCAGATGGCCCTATACTGTTTTCAAGCAGAAATAGCTATATTGGTACTGCTATATTGCTCAAGGGTGAAGAAGAGTTGCAGAGAGATTCTGACAAAATAGAGGGCTGGACAATCACCAACAACGCAAGGTTTAACAAGAGTAAGTGTTGGATTCTGCACCTGGGATAAGAGGCAACACTAGATATATGTACTGACTGCAGGAAGAGAGGCTGGAGAGCAGTCCAGTGGAAAGGAATGTGGGGGTTCCAGCTGGTAGCAAGGTGGACTCACAGGGTGGACTCACAGTCAGCAGTGTGCCCTGGAAGCCGAAGGGCCAACTGTATCCTGGGTCAAGCAGGCTGAGCAGCACCACTGGGCTGGGGAAGGGACTGTTCTGTTTAGCTCTGCACAAGTGTGGTTTCAACCTTGAACAGGGTGGGCAGTTTTGAGTACCACAAATGCTCTCAGACATAGGGTTTGAATTTTGGGTGGTCCTGTGTGGAACCAGGGGTTGGACTCAATAATCCTTGTGGGCCCCTTCCAACTCTGTGATTCTACAATTCTATCACGTAGTGATTCCAAGAATACTCTAGTTGCAATAGAGATATTTTTAGCGTTCTTCATTAAAATCAAAACACGACATAGGAAGACAACAAACAGTAAGATATTAAAGCTTGAGATAAAAAACTTATGAATTAAAACTGTGCAAAATGATACATGCTTGCACTACAGACAATTATATGTATGCCTGAGTCTTTAAGTGGAACTTAGATCACTGCAGCAATTCATACAATAATATTACTGTTAGACGCAGTATAAATACAAATACAGATATGAGAAGCAGTCTAAGTTCCAGAACAAAGAAGAGAATGCACTCCATGAGCAGCAAAAAGTGGTCTTCAAGCATTTAAAGCACTAGAAACTAGTATTAGATAATTGTTTCTGTCTTAGAACATGTACATTAATTTCTTTTGAATTGTAGTTTTTGCACTGATAAATACAACCATTGTACTACCACTGTCATAACAAAATAGGAATAAAAGTGGAAGGCAAATCTTATGTAGCAGAGGAAAGCAGAAATACTGGATTAAATCTTTATGATGCCCAATTTTCTCTCATCAGGCTCAGAAATGTGTTTTATGAAGTGGGCAAGTGGCTGTACAGCAGGATAGAATCACAATGCTGTACTAAATTTAAAGGACATTACATTCAAACTTTAGCCAGCATAAATGCAGAGCAAGAGCCAGCATGCAGACATGCAAACTCTTGACCTTTTGTGTTGCCTGGTCATAACTAGAGCCACTAGTGTTAGGATCCAAAAATGTAACAAAGATGAAGAGAAATGTCTATACACATAGCAAACGTCTATACATATACACTATCCTAACTCTGCACAGGCAGTTTATGTTGGCAGAAAGTTCCTCAACCATAACACTGTTGACAAAAATATTTTTTTAAGTATAACCCTGGTATAGCCACATCCACTTTGGTATAGAAAGGAAGCAACAGCCGACGACCTAAATCAACACTGCCATGGGAGAAAGTTTCAAAGACAATCAGCCTCCACATATGTTAGCCACTGTGTAATCTTCTAGATCAGTCTTAGACAGAAACAGATGAAGGGGCCTGCTGAACGGCAGCTGTAGTGAAAGAAAAGGTTTTCTCTCTACCCTTAGCCACGAGATATTTTCTTGCTGCAAGGGAAATTCTCCAACAGCCTTCTTCGTTCAGCTTCTCCCACTATTTTGCCACAACAGTTTAAAGAGTGAAATTAGGCTGGAGAAGGCAACTTAACTCCTCTGCACTTATTCACCACAAGAATTAGCTTGAAAGGGAAAAAAAGAAAAAAAGTAATACAGGAACCATAAAATATAGAGTAATATCAATAGGATTTTCTTAAAACTCTTGAGGAGAAAGGGCAAAGAAGAAGAGCACTGATTTTATGTTCTTCACTTTCCTTTCCATACACATCCCCAGACAGAACAAAGCAATGGAAACAGTGGGCTATAGTTTTCTTGCCATAAGGAACTGCATCCCATTGAACTAAGCTGCACCCACAGAGAAATTCTGAAGCCCTCAGATAATGTTAGTATTAAGTGAAATAATAAAGCTGGGTTCCTTGAAAGCACTGTTTCTTCATTTTTACCCAGAAGATATAGAACTGGTATATTTTCATCTTTCCTTGTAGAACAGTTAAGTACTGATTTAATTCTCTTTCTCATATTCTTACACATTTTCAAAGTCCAGTAACAGTTTGTGTTCAGAAGAACCTGAATTGTGAACTTCTTATCAATTACTAGGAGCATCTAGGAGTTACACAAAGTTTTATTTTTTGCTGCTCTTCTTGGGTTTTTGTTATTTCTGTGTGATTTGGTTTTTAAATACAATGGGAAGGAAATAATATATTTCTATAACTGACCAGAGTTTCTCTGTCAAATCTGAAAATATTTTTGAAGTTTGGATAAAAGAAGTGTAACCAAATGTTTAAGTATTATTATTATCTTTTTTACCCTGGCACAATTATGTGTACTTTTAATGAAAAACAAAACAAAACAAAACAACTTCTTCTAAAGAGCTTGATCACACACATCTACTAATATAAAGGAAAAAAAAAAAAAGACGTGAGCAAATCTTCTTGTCCAATTCCCTGAAAATCTCAACCTTTGATAAAACAAAAACAAAAACACCAAAGCAATAGTAGTAATAATGTGGTTGATGTTAACTTAAATGGTTCAGATGCTTAAGTTTTATGTGATTCCATGCTTCCTGAATATGGATAATTTGGTTTCTGGACTAATAGCAATTTGGATGGTTATTTCATTATTTCATTTCAACTGGGTTTTTGAGGAAATGTTTGCTGATTTGTGAGTTTATTCTTTTTATTTACCAATGAAATATTATATTGAAATACAACAAAGGCTTTTTCCCTTTTCTGCCATATATAAAATAATAACAAATCAGTGTACCCACAGAGGATTTCAGTGACAAAATTCTTCCAAAGATTATTTTATCTTCTTCTGCTTTATTTTGTTGTTGTTGTTCGTGCATTTAGTTTTTCAGCAATTGAATCGATAATTATCTTGGACCGTCATGTTTTCTGTAATTTAAATAGAACATTTAAAATAACAGCCTTGAAAAGCCCTATTTTCCTTAGGTTACAAAACATCCCAAAAAAAGGAGACTGAAAACCACCACACAATAATTTTCATGTTTTGAGTTCCAAAGGAAAGCCATCTGCAGGGCTTCTGTTCCTGTTCTTTAGAGCTCAGGATAAATGCAAAATGAACACTCTTAACATGTTTTCTAAACAAAGTTTATGATAGTGCTTTTTGTTTTTCCACTGCCTATGAATGTGGCATTTTACTCCTATCCTTAAAAACACCTTTGATGGATGGGTTAGGACCTATCAAAGAACTTTATTTCTTAGCACTCACAAAAGATGACAGAAGACAAGTACACACTGCTTTCTAGGCAACAGTCATCCTGAACTCCAATTTATATGACTGATACTGTCTATTAATATAAAGAAAAGAAAAAAATCCTCCCTTATATCCACTCTCTTCAAAGCTTTGTAGTTATATTGGTTGTGTCATTCTGTTTCTTAGAGATCACAGAGTTTATTTCTTATTATTTTAATGAGATGGGAAAAACAGTGACATGATATCAGTGAATATAAATGCAGTTGTAACTAATACTGTCAAAAACTTCTCGTCTTATGAAAACAGCTTTGCCCAGATTCAGAAGGGCTTTAGTATTATTCCTCATTGTTCTTGATATTGTGAGGAGGCAAAAATACACTGAGAACAAACCAAACAAATAAAAACCACAGAGTCTGCCAGAAATACCGAACGCATCACATTACACTTAAGTATGTGAGATCTTATTTCTTGAAATATATGTACTATTTGGTCTAAAAACAATGTACTGTTGTTAAAAAAGATAATGGAATATAATTAATGTGGAGGCTTTGCGAGGGATCACAGGAAGACAACATAAAAGCAGAAAAATCCTATTACTAGGCCTATAGTTTTGTCGCCATGGACTTTCCTGTGCTGAAGACAACTTACTAAAACTGTTTTCTCTTCATGATTTCTCAAAAATGCAAGGCCTGAAATAATGCTAAACTCAAGATTTCCAGATTGAGATGAATAGTTCACCATGCTGCACTTCAAAACTACGGTCTGACTCTCTTAGTTTCCTCCCCCTGAGGAAACTTAACACTGAAACAAAGTACTCAGAACAACACTGACCCGGATTGGGCTGCAGATTTTGGTGCTCATTTTGAACATGGGGCAACAGCTTAGGGAAACAGCTTTTTTTATGAAGGAGCTGTTTAATTAGCAGTAGAGAATGCTCCCTACCAAATTTGCCTGTGCAAATACACTTTTCAGACTTCATATGTGCATTATGTTGTCCTCACGACTGGGCACCTGGGTGTCCACTCCTGTTTCTTACGAAGCAGTTAAGCAGCTCAGCAATTTGATGAAGTGCTTTCTCATGACATTCTGGAAAATGATTCAACTAATGGTTTGGAGGGCAGGTCCAATTTTTTGCCTCATTGTCTGTGTTCTGACTCCAGCTCTGTATAATATTTTGGAGAAAGTTTGCCTTTTCTGTGCTGGGCCGAGTAAATATTTTGTCAGTTGTTAAGGATGAGCTACAGAGTAAGACCTGTCGACATATCCAAATTCAGCAGCAAGACTTGGAAGTGCGTTAGAACTTTTTCCAGATTGTGATTTGTAATGTGTTTCAGAAGCCAGCAGAAAACCAACCACTTGAACTATTACAGAAAGGCTGAATGAACCCTTTTCAGAGCAGCGAAAATGTTTTTTTCCGCACAGTTGGAAAAAAAATCATTAACGCTAACAGAAAGGGCTGGGTGACAAACAGGGAAGTTCATTCCCCAGTGGGTGCACAGTGTGGCACCTTCTCTGACCAAGAACAAGACCTGAGCTGCACCGAAGAGAGAAACCTGGTTGGGACAAGGCAAAAATAGTGCAAGGGCTGGTACTAATATAAGGTTTAGAAAGCAAATTGTGTATCTCACAGACATATCTACACTCACAGTTTGGGAGGAATGAGCAAAGAAAATGCAAATAAAGGCTGCCTTGCTTCCTGTCGCCAAAGAGGAGCTATAGAGAAGGCACAAATGAAGACTAAACAAAGACTCATTTCAGGAACCTAATTATTTGATCTCTGCTGCAGCCAGGCAATTACTAGAAGTGATGATCACTAAAACTGAATTCCGCTGCTTAAGCTTGAAAAACATTTAGCTTATAAAGTACTAAATAAAGAGAAGGAAAAGTGAGTGCAACTATGCAACTCAACAGAAACCTATAACAGTGTCATGGTAACTGCTTGTTTGTACTTTTTATGTTATGTCTAATGTAAAATCTCTATAGTAATAATCTGTGGGGAAAAAAAAGAAACAAACAGATCCATATGCTGGGTGCTGTCGTATGCACCACTGAAGAAGTAAATAAAATAAAATAAACCACTTTTCTTTACAATTGGAGAGTCCTTCCTTGTTTAATTTTGAGAGTAGCTGTATTAAAACATGTGGTACAGTGAGGATAGTGTGACAGAGCTATTGTCCTTCTTTTACTGTTATATTGGTGTTGAAAAATAATCTTTCCACTTTGCAATTGCAAGGTAAAAATAAATAAATAAATAAAAAACTAATCATAGGTTGGAAAGGACCACCAGGAAAACCAAGACGATGAGAAAAAACAAACTGAAAAAACGATGTTTCTGTCCTCAGTAGAAAATATACCTGAAGAAACTTCTGTAGTGATCAAAGCAATGCAACAGATAAATGGCAAGCAGTTTCACTTTCTTCCCTCCATCCGCCTAGTGAGCCTTCCTTTTTCCCTACCTTTCCTTCATGCCCCTTTTTCTCCTTTTCTCTTTCCCACCCAAACTCTCACTACTTCCTTTTCCTCCCTCTTTCTTTCCTCTCTTTATTTCCCCTTTGCCATTTTTAATGCTATTTGGGGGTACAGACTTTAGATGGGAGAAACTGGTAGTTTTTTTCTAGCCATGGACAGAGTACCACCTTCTCAATCAGGACAATTTTTAAGGTAGCACTTACAATTGAACCTGGTTAATTGTTCTAATTACCAACTGGCTTTCAGTCATGGCATGCTTAGGGCAAGGAAAACCAGTCCTTGAGTGAAGCGGATACTTGAAAAGCTAGTAGAAGACCGGAAGGATTTAATTTTTGTTGCAGCTACAGTTTGCTATTAGCAACAAGATCCAAAATGTCTTGCTGAATTGCAACACGGTGATGCCTAAGTTGATAAAACCTACACATTTCAATTTGAAAAATAATGATTCTTGTCAAAACTTAGAATTTGCCCTGTGGAAAACATTTCCAGGTCTGTCTCTAAATCATGTTCTTTAACTTGTCTTCTTGCTCTCTCTTCAGCCACAGGGACGTAACATTAGACAAATAAAAGCTCCAACTTGCATTTTTTTGTCCAGACCAACACTTCATGAGTACTGGTTTGCCCCAGAAGCGTGCTATCTTCCTGTTCCATACAATTTCAGCAGCTTTCCACTATGCCCTCAGGCCAAGGGCTCCTATTACCATCCTCTTTCCCCTTTCCATCTGCTGTGTCATCCATGCCACACTCCAAGCTCCAAGTGCCCCTCCATGGCTCATCTCAGCCCTCCCTTCATCCTCCTTCTCCTTTGCTGCCTGGGGCTTCATGCGCTTTTTTTTTCCCCCCAGCCTTGTTCCTCTTCCTTCCATCCACAAATCAATCTTTTCTGATTCATCAGGACTGAAGCAGAAGTGACACAACCAGCTAAGGAGGCCACAGGCAAGGAGCATGTGCTGACCTGTCATCCTAGAGCAGCTCACATAGCAGTGCCTGCCTGCAGCGAGAACACTGTAGAATGGCCAGACTGCACGCTGTGAGATAGAGCATATCAGAGCCCTGTGCCAGGTTTGCAAATGCTGTGCTTACAGATCTACGTGTACTGTTTAAAAGAAAATTTCTAAAGGAATACAAAGCTTCTGGGGAAAGCCTAGAGGAGAAGGGCTGGTTTTTGACACACACTTTTCTCTGCAGTTTCTTTTTAGTTATATATATTTTAAAATCTGTGAATGTGCTTCTTAAAAAGCAAACCATTGTATAATTCCTTGCTGCACTGAAAGAAATGACCAAACTTGTGTAGATGGCAAAGGGTTAAGATTGCATTGCTTATGTCAAAACAGTAACTACATCAAATGAGAAATCTGAATAGTAATGTCTTGCAGTATCGGCAGAGAATGTGCACTGCATCAGAAGGATAAAGATATAATATTAAGTAATTTTTCAGAGGCAAGAACTAGAGTTGTGTAAGGTTTCTAGGCTTTTCCTTATTATCTAGCGTTTTGAATGACACATCTGATCTCCCTGAGGAAAAAAAAGAAAAACTTATTATAAATTTATTTCAAGAACAATCCAGCAGAACTAATAAAGTAATCTTAACTTCACCAGAAGTGAGACAATATAGAAATGTTCTTCTGTTTTTGTGCTTTCACGTGAAAAATGATAAAGTGGTGAAAAGCTGGAAACAACTGGAGAAAAGAATCCTCTAGCAGAAAGTCCATGACGACAACTGGATGGTTATCTTCATGTGCAAGGTATACAAAAGTAGAGTTTAATCTAACAGCACAACTGGAATTTCACACCAAACTCATCCCCATGTGTAGCCCATGTAAATCACTATAATTTCAGCAATATAAACCACAGCAAAAGTCTTCCCAGCCTACGGTGCATAAAAGATACAGGAGGTACACAGGAGAGTCCACTGCCTCCATTGCTCCTCTGCTCCTTCGGACGCAAGTATTGAACCTTTTAGAGGTTCCAGGTAGAGCCTTGCACACAGCCTTGACATCTGTAAATTAAATATGTCTTCACACTCAGTTTATAGTTACCTTTTTCATATTGTCATCTAACCTTGCATCCAAAGACCTAGTCAAGACTCCTTTTCGCTAGTAAGCTGGAAGGACAAGACCGCTGTGATTCAAGCTTTGGAAACATCTTTCATTTTCATCTAGATACGCTACTGATTTTGTCAGAAGACTGCATTTGGGAGGGATGAGAAACCAAACTTAACTGAATGGTGGGGTGAATTAAAGAATAATTTACATCCATGGCTATTCTCTAGCCTTAATCTTGAGAATAGTAATGAACCACAAGTCTGCAGAAGAGAACTTGTTGAATTCTTAATCAAATTTTTCCCTTATAAGTGTAATTTATTACAGTTTCCAAAATTATCTTCCACAGACTACTGCAACAACAAACACAAGTCCATGCTGATCAGAACATCATCTCACTAGCTGATCTAATCTCACCGAGAGAAAGGGAGGCTTATAAAAAAACGCTGAAAGACTAAACATTGCAACTAGTGCCAAGTTTCGCTTGACTCATGCTATATGAAAGCTGAAGCCCAAATAGCCGATGTTCTTGCCTGCCAGAGGCTCATGTTCTCAAGTATAAAAATGTTTTATATTTGCCAGTTATATTTCCAGGAATCACTAAGTTCTATTAAAGAAGACATTTAGTAGCTCATATGACACCATATACTATACTTAATTTTCTCTTTCAAATGCATTAAGAAATGTCTTGTCAAATATAAATTCTTCACAAACAGAACATAATCTGGATGGCTGTGAGTACACAGATGTCTATGTGTGACAGAGATTTTGGAAAGTATAGGCTGTAATTCATCTTTTCTGAAGGGTCCTAGATTTTACAAGGTCAGGACAGGAACCTTCAAATTAAAAAACAAAACAAAACAAAAACTATGAAAGAATGCACAGAAGTATGAAACAGCCATTATGCTGCAGTTCATACTGCAATTCAAAAGCAACACGAAAGCTTGCAAATAACTTTCTTATTTTGGTGCTTCTGATGGGATTTTAAGTAACCAGGAACTTTTCAGTTAAGGGAAAAAAAAAACCAAAACGCAACAAAAATATGAAAACTCAGTATATTCCAGTGCTATTCTCCTTGGCTACATTGCCAGAAAGAAGACAGAAACATTTGGCATTTCTGATTGTCCTTCTAGAGGGAAGCAGAGAGTCACTCTTCCTTATTCCAGACTGTGCAAGTGTATGCTGGAGTTCTGGGACAGAACATGGACATATCAGAGGCCAGATCACCCCTTTCCATAGGTGTCCAAGCTGCAGCTGACCCATGGGATGGAGGGGGGAGGAAGTGCTGCAGGGTGATGTGCTGCAGCCTGGGCAAGGGTCCGGCTGTGGAGAGCCGGAGGGGAGAGAGCAAGGCAGGCAAGGTTCCGCCCGACCTCATCGAGAAGGAATCCTGGAAAATGTAATCCCAGGATCTGCTGGGATTTGCAGGCCTCATAGAAAGGCATATTTGGAAGGAGTGCAAGATAGAAGCAGTCTCCTTTCTAACAATTGAGAGATCTGAAAGAAACTAGGGCTGATGCTGGTCTCTGTGGTGAGTAGGGACAAAACTCCACTTGCTGGGCTGTCCCTGTCAGGGCCTGGGAGGCAGCCAGCAAACACCACAGCACCTGGGATAGTATTACGCTCTGTATACAGGCCTTTTGTAAAAAAAAAACAAAAAAACCAATAAAAACAAAAAAACCCACCAAACTTACTAGAAGTGGTTTTAGTTACTTGTTTGTTTAGACTTCACCATTGGAGCTCCGGGGAAACAACCCTCTTCAGGGCGAAGATGTACTGTTTGTTTTTAAAATAACCTGACAGGCAACGCCTGCAGGGAGGACTGGTCTGTAACAAGCAGGGAAATCACAAACAGTGGTAATGGATTCAAAGGTTAATGCAGAGTAAATGAGTAAATCAATTAGTTTAATGAATGCCCTCAGCCAGACACCCACCACCCCTTCATCTGAGGATAATGGCATCACCGCACTCCAAATCTGGCTGCATCTCCCAGAGGAGTAAGAGGAATCAGGGACCACAGAGCCCTGCCAGGTTCATGTAAGCTCTGAGTGTGTAACTCCAAACTAGTGTACTGGGCACAGTCCCTTATAGGCCACAATACCCCATGGTTCAAGTAGCTTCAGGCTGGGAAAGCCACGCTGATTGCTGTCTGATTTCCCATGGTGCACAGTTTTTAGGATTTTATGCTGCAGCTGAAGGAAGCTATTCTTTTTAAATATGTATGCTTCACTGTGCGTGATCAATTTTACTTGCTAGCCATCGTGCAGGTGGAAGGCTCACATCCACTTCCCAACCCGTCTTTATAGAACTGGACTCTCATACCATCTCCTGAAAAGCTCATGGGCAGCTAAGTAAACATCCTAGCTCAGCTTCCATTCAAGCAACATTTCAGATTTCAGACTGCTTTACCAGCTCCAGGCAGCCCAGCTTGTGCAGGGGTGGAGAAAGGTGACCTCCAGAAACCCCTTCTGCCCTCAGTCAGTATGTGATTCTGCTGAGTACTGAGCTTTCTGGTTTTCATAATGTGGTTACTCCTCATTTCAAACCAGCCATGTAGGAGAAATACGATAGGAAAATGCAGATCAGATTTGAACTAGCTCAGAATGAGTTATTTTGTGACACCTAGATTTAAAATGTTTGAAATACATATTAAAACAACAACAACAACAAAAAAAAAAAGCATACTGGTACAAAATAAATAAATTAAAAAAAATCAGAACTTTATTTTTTGTTTGTTTCCATTAAAGACAGATGCAATATATAGATGTATTAATACGAGGCTGTGCAGGCTACTGTATGTCCATATAATAGTGGTGCTTTTAGATCTGTCAGATGGAAGATCCTGGGAAGACAGGTGCTAAAGCAAGTCTATCTGTGCTGTATTTATGGTATTCGCTGTATCTCTGCTAAGCTCCATCATTCCATTAAAAATAAATAAATAAATAAGAGTGTGTGTGAGAGAGGGAGAGACTGAGAGAAATAAACAGATTTCTGTGTCTTCTGGCATATTTGGAACCATGGAGGAAAAAGAGAATAATTACTGCAAACTCCCAGGAAGGTAAACATGTGCAAAATCTGCTGCCCTTGCTGGGGAAAACCTTTTTTCAGTGCAATAATAATAAGGGATTGGGAAAGATTTAAAATGAGTCTAAGGCCAGGGAGCCACAGCTTTAAATACAGCAGCATTAACTAGTAACAAGTTCACATCTGTCTCTAATAGCACCAGGAGTAGCTGAAGTGTTACACCTAGTCAGCTAGGTCAACTATGTGTAAATTAGTTATTGTATACAACATATTTTCTCTGTCAGGCTAAAAGAAGCAGCACTAGGCTTCATGAAAGGCAGATGGCAATTGCCTCATGCTGTGTGTGTGCTGATGTGCTAGAGATTATCAGAATGAACTGCAAGGGGATGCAGAACCTATGGATCTCCTCACAGCTCAGGTGCCTCCCGTTAAGTAAGGGTGTTGGAGCAGGAAAACAGACCTACCAGTGTCAGCATGAGACTGTGGATTCCCTGTAATACTCCTAGAAATCTTAGCCTGATCAGTTTATCCAAAATAAGGTACTCAGAGGACCTCTCCCTGCATGGGAAACAGTGATACAAAACAAAAAATAAAGGGGCTCTTCAGTGCACCAGTGAAAAGCACAACAAGCTGAAGTCAGACCAGTCAGAAATTTAGAAAAAAATTAGCAGCGACAATGAGTAATGACAAGAGCAAGCTGCTAAGGAAAACATAAGATTGTTTATCTCTTCAGTTCATGACCAAATGCCTTTCTGGAAGATAAACTTCAGTGAAACAAAAATTACTGGTCTCACTACAGGTGCAAGTGAAATGTTACCGCCTGTGTTAAACAGAAGGTCAGACAAAATGATCTAATACTCCTTTCTGGCCTTAAATGCCATGAATGTCTGGGTTTGTCTGCGTGGTATTTAGTTGGTAGGTGAGAACTTGCTTTGTTTCTGAATCTGGATGTATCCAAGCCAACAAGGAATCTGGAGCTGTGTAGCTGTGGTTAGCACGGTGCACAATCCAACCTCATCAACTTGCTCCTGGCTTGGAGCTGGCTGATGTCCGTCCAGCTCTGAGCGCAGAATAAAGTTGCATGTCTGCAAAATACCACACAGACACACCTACCCCAACCCAGCAGAGGAGCCGCCCTCATATTTTCGTAGATAAGGAGACAAAAGGCATGTCTGTGCCACATCCTGGAACGTGATGTGGAGATCTCTGTGATGGCACTCGCTGCACCAGCTGCATGACCTGCAGCTCTGCCACTGCCAGCATGGCCTGGCTGAGACCAGCCTGTCCCCTGGGTTCCAGTGTGTGCTAACCTGGCTATACTGCTGCAGAACTGAACATTTTAGTGGAACAAATGCTCTCCTATGTGGTGCCTGAAGACAACCAGCCAGCATAAGGTAAATAGGCACAGAGCCTTCTTGCTTCTTGTGCTACTCCAAGGTAAAATATATACAGGATTCATTTTTTTCTGGAGGAAGAATAGGCACTCAAAACATGCTCACTGGTCATGCCTGGAGCTTAGCTGCTCCAAAAGGGCAACCTGCATTCCCCCTCCATCTAACTTAGCACCTGCTCTGTGATCTCTTTTTCTCAGCATGAACCAAACCAAAGCAGTTCTGACTGCAAAAGGAGTAATGCTGTCACACTTGTTCTGTGCTCAGCGTCTGAAGAATAAAACAATGAATGATGTGATAAGAATGTGTGTTGGATGGGCAAAGAGGGCCAAACAAGGTGCACATATTCCAATATCACCATCTGGTCTACTTCTACTGAAAATGGGGTGAGGAACACATCAAAAATCTCAATTTCTCAGCACAAAGTTCTGCACAAACTAGAACAGCACAGCTTGAGCAAAGAAGACAGAATTTGATCCTGAGGGAAGACTGTTTTCCAAAAGGGCTTATGGCATTGGACTGAATTCATGAAAAGAAGTATTTAAGTGAACCTACAAATAAAAAGTGAAAATCAGACATTTACTCCGATTTGGACCACCTAGCCCCAAATGGTAAGCACTGGGAAGAAACATAGGACAAAGGATTGAGCACTTCTATTTTGAAAATATCTTAAGATTTGTGAGGTACCATAAGTTTACTGTACATGGAACTATATTAAAAAATAGAAGGACAAATATAGAAAACAATAAATATAAGCTAATCTTTTAAGCAGAACTCCTCTGTAGAAGGCTGTATTTAACTGTGAGACATAGTCTCTTACAGGGATGAGAGACTCTTCATCATGTAACTTTTACATCATTTGGCTGTAGATTTAAAGAAATAATGCAGTTCTTCCATGGACTAATAGGCAGCAACTCTATTCAATCAGTGTCAGCCATGATTCTATCAGTACTGACATTGTAATAAATGTGAAAGATGAAACCGAAAAAAAAATCACTGATACTTAGTACATAGCACTGAAAGTCAGTCTTTCTTTCAGTGGTAGTGAAGTAGGTGACACATCCTATGTTCACAGCACTGTCAAGTATTTCATGACATCTCAATTTTTTTCTTAAGGCATTAGGTCTTCAGTTTACATTATTAACTGTTAATCTCAAGTTTTATTCAATAAAAAAGGTTTTCCAATCCTTCATGGTGAGAGGAGAAGCCTAAAACGGAGACCTTAAGAATTAAACTACCAAGGCAAAGCTTCAAAACTTGCATATTTCTTACCCTCTGCTCTTTCTAATCCTGGCCATTCATATGTTAATGCTTGCAGGCTTACCTTCCAAACCACTGACACCTGGTAAAGAGCCCAAAAATACTGGCACCATCAGGATGCTCAGGGTTGATCCACATATTTCACACTGAGACTACGTAAAGAAATACTCAATGAGAAGGACTGGTGCACGAGCAGTGCTAGCACATATGACTTACTCCACAGGATAGCTCCTGAAAGCATCCTGTGTAGTTATGTGGGTGGACAGTTCCTTGAAAGAATAATACTCAGCTGAATGAGCAGAGCATTTTGGAAAGCGGTTTCAGCTACTGCACAAAAACTATAAAACAAAGTAAATATTTAAAAAATACACGTTAATCACAAAACAGAAATATCTAAGATGATAACCTCCAAAAGTTAAGTTTTTCTATGACCATAGGATCTTAGAAGTTGAAAACAATCCTTCCTCTATCTTTGTTGTGCACCAGTATGATCGTCAAGAAAACACCCCTTCTGTTGCTGTACTAGGAACAAAAACAGGATGGATAACAGACACTGGAAACTCTCCATTTGCCTTTACCACAAGGGTATTTTTTTCCCATGGATCATAAGCAGGGCAGTTGGGCATTCCCTTGAGGCAAACAGAGATGTTTTCAGAACATCATGCAACAGGAATACTCCCTGACAACATGTCTATAATAATATGTTTTAAGCACAGTTTTCTGTGCTGCACCTCAGGCATATTTTTATGACCACTCATTTGCCTTGAACCCGCATAGAGACCAATACAACTACACAACCTTTTAAAAGCAGGGTGTCTCATTTAGTCACACAGATGCTCTTAACTAGTCAACAGGCCCATAAAATTTTCTGAGAAAGCATCTGTGTATCATCATTATCCGGTTTCTCAATCAGCAAGGTGGAAAAGGTTATGATGAAAGAAGCGTACTTAGTCACAAAATATCTGACGAGGGGAAGGATCCTAACCCACTCCTTGTCCCCCAGCATCTGGTTTCCTTACGTAGTCTCTGTGGCCAGACTTAGATAAAGAAAAGTGAGACAGTGTCAAATAACATCCAAGGCTTCACTGTGGTCAGTGAAAGGAAAAAAAAAAAAGGAAAAATATGAGTTTGTTTCAGTCCTTCGAGGCCTGAACCAGCACACAGCTAATGTAAGTACCACCCCAGGTAGTATTTCCCCAAACAGGAACAACAGGACAGCATCAATCCCACGCTTGAAGGCTATGCTAGACATCCCAGCTCAGTTCTCTGTGTAGTAAACTCACCATCTCCTTTCCTTCTCACCACTTTCCTTTCCTGCCCATCTGGCAGGAAGCAGAAACACTGGTGGTGTGTCAGGGAGTGCCACAGACAGGCATGCAGCACTTTCTGAACAGGCTGCCCATGGAGGTGGCGGAGTCACCGTCCCTGACAGCGTTCAGGAAACATGTAGATGAAGCACTGAGGGACATGGTTAGTGGGCATGGTGGGGATGGGTGGATGGCTGGAGGAGATGATCTTAGTGGTCTTTTCCAACCTTAATGATTCTATAGATCTATGATTCTATAGGTTTGGTAGATACCTTGCTATGGACATAGCAAGAAGATTTTTGACTCTCACATGCTCTCACAACAGATGCTTTCTCTTTGCACTTTAGCTGCAGTAGTCCTGCTCACTGAGAAAATATCAATTCTCTGCGCTGCTGATGGTCTTTTCCTTTTCACATCTGGAGACTGTTAACTGTTTCCCATGTGGCCTGAGTTTTAGCAGCAAAAACACTCCAACAAATTCTAGTAAAACTGATTTATTTTTATTAACTGGACACTGGAAACCAAAACAATGCTGTATGAGGGACTTTATTTTCCCTTCCTCTTCACATTGACATTTCACCTTGACCTGTCCTATGAAATAAATAATAAGGGAACCTCATGTTTTACTGATTGGAAGTTCAGAATGGAAAAGGTCAAAAGCTGAAAATAATTTAAGTCTGACATCTCTTCTGTTTAAGCAAGCTTAAGTATGTATGACCAGCAGAAGTTCCGGCTAAAACTCCATTCTGTGAGGCTGTGGCTGCCCTGTGGTTACCAACAGCTTACAGCAACTCATGGATTTTGCAAAGTCATAATTTGCTGCCATGGGACAAATAATAGCAGCAGAAACTGAGCACATTGCTTCAAAATTTCAAGGAATGAAATACTGTATGAGCAAAAAAGATATATATAGATATATGCACATATTGCATCTGCATGCTTGCTTTCTCAGTTTAGTTTTTAAGGCAATTGTTGCTAATGTACTAGTCATTCTATATTTTTATTTACTTACTTTTAATTACAGGTCCAGTTGCATGTGAATCAAAGGCACTTAGTATGTATCAGGCCCACCAGAAAGCTCAGCTACAGATGACCTAACGGGCCCCTGCCTGCAGTTTGAGGCTTTCTGCTGCTGCTGCTGCCATGGCAGAAAGCGTGCTCCTGCTACAATGGTGCTGGGAGGGGTATCCCATTTTGGGATTTATGTCATGGAGAAAGGTGTAGTGAAGGACACAGAAAGGCTGCGCTTGGCTGGCTTATATCTAATTTATAAATGGGTGTATATAGGCTGCAGAACACACAATCTGTAACGTGGTGCAGCAAACCTAAACAACAGCTCCTGCCTCAAGCAAGCACTGGCTTCTGGTTAAAGGGTTTATTGCTCTGCATTCATCACCAGATACTCAGGAAAATGAAACAGAACAGTTTTATTTCTAGTACAAATCATGTGCAGCACCAAAAATCTTTGTTGTAGACAGGAGAAAAACAATACCTTTTTTATTTTATTTTATTTTACTAATTGCTTTGAAATTATGGAAGAGAATGTAATTTTTAAAGTGTCGTATACCATTCCCACTTAGGAAAAGGAGGAAAAAAATCAGAAAATCCTAAGATAATGGAGAAAGTCCTGCAGCGTAAGAAATAACCTTTGAACATTTTGAAAACTGTGCAATGGAGCCTTCCAGCCCATAGACCAATGGAAGCCCGCTGAAGCAAAGCAGGGAGGGGGTGCCTGCCAAATTCCTACTAACTGGTAACTAGGACAGCTGAAGATACTGGCCTCTGAAAGAATAAAATACATGGAAATTGTGGGCTAACTTCTTCAGAAAAGCACCCCTTCTGAGGGAGCAGTAGGTGTACGTGCATGGATAGATATAGGCTAATGCCTATAAATAACCCCAAGCTGGCAGCACTACGGCAGTAACAGAAGCCAGACTGTGGTAACAGCCGGCTTCACTGCAGAAATTTCCATCTTAATGCCATCTTCCTTCTTGCCTTGGGAGACGCACTGAAAACAGGTCTGGATAGTATATTAAAGCTCTATCAAGCTTTCAACAAGGTTTCACAAGGTTACACTTGTAATTTTTCAACATCATTTTAGAAAACTGTGTTACAGTTTCTTTGGTTCAATCTCTATGCAATAACCTATAATATTCCCAAATTTCATTGTTCATATGAAAATGCCAAGGAAAGAGACCTTTAAACATAGTTTATATATTGAATCCAGTTAAGTTTTCTTTACAAGAGCAATAACGAACCTTACATGAAAGAGTTTAGACAAAACAGCGAGATTAAAGAAGCAGGTATATTTCATTTGTTAGCTGTTATTCTAAGCTGATATATGTGATGTATTCCTTCAGAATGAATGTTACACCTTCTGAATATAAACAAAAAAAGCCTAAGTAAACTGTCTGCCATACTCCTGTAAAGTTTAATCCATTTGTTTGCAAAGTGATCAGAAATATCTGAAAGATTGAGTATTCTTTTCTTAGCAAAGGTTAGAATATGGTTGGCAGTTCTGCTGCAGTAATGCTGAAGGGACTGGTTTCCACAGATATAGAGAAAACACTAGATTATCACATGCATCATATCTGCACAGCATGCAAAGTGATAGAGACAAACAGAAGAAGAGGAGAGAGGTATGAAGCCCTTCCACTTTTCTACCCTTCTGACACTGCACGGCTGCGGGGTCACATTTCCTTCAAGAGTAAACGAGAATCGTTTGCTGCTATAACTTGTACTGACAGTAACAGCCTTGTCTATGTCATCTGTGAGGGGACTGAGCAGGGACTACTTCTACTTAAATGCTCTGTGGTAAAAATATTTCCAAAGGCTTTTGAATGCAAAAAAATTTATATATTTCTATTTATATTTTAAAATGACAGTCAGGATGTCATTTGCTTGTTCTTTGCCTGACAGTGTATAGGCGGGATTTCCCAGGTACAAACCCATTTGATATAATTTGCTTTCAGGTTCACTGCAAAATGTTCTTCTTAACACTATAAAAGTCACCAAGAGGCTGTACAGTATTATATTACATGGTAATGGTATTTCCAGAAAAAAAAAAAAAAAGAAAAAAAAAGAATTGCACATGAATAAGGCAATGAAAATATGTAGGTAACCATGGCTACTGTTGTGAACTAAATAACATTTTTTTTACAGCTGTGAATATTTGTACTATTGCCAGTTAAGCTGTAGAGTTCAAATGGAGACAGGACTAGTAAACACTGAATTCTTGCCTGAAGAAAGGTACTTCCCAAAGTGGATGCAAGCGTCTCCCTCATGTCACTGCACATTTAGTGCAATTTGTATCTAGTAAACACTCCTCCTCATTCAAAATAATCAAAATGCATCTCTTCATAGCCACTTGTTATATTATACTGTCAGTGATACTCTTCTGTACAAGTTACCCTTTTTTGTCTTCAGGATATTTTTATTTCTGATTCCCCTGCCATGTACCTGCAATTGCATAAAGGCTTTCAAAATAGCCTTGGCTCCACTAAGAGGATTTTAGAAGATCTTAAAGAAATTTAAAAGCAAAACTCTTCAGTTTTCTTGATTTTTACTAATAGGAACATTCCTCTGGAGAGCAACATAAAAATCAAGTCCAAAAAACAGGGCAGACGAGACTTTTCTCCTTTAACTTTTTTTTTTCTTTCTTTTTTTTTTTTTTTTAATTTCCAAGTTCATCCTTCTTAAATCATTCTTTTGTTTACATGTCAGAGCCTTTCTTCTCAAATCAACAGTCATCAGAGCAGGAATGGAAAACTAAGGGATTTTTCGCCTGATAAAAAGGTATGTCCAAATAAATTATTTGGAACAAGTTGGCAGCAGTTGCTATACTACAAAAAACCCATAAACCTCAAAAAAAGTTTGTGAAATGAATGTTTTGAAAAAAACAAAACAAAACAAAACAAAAACAGTAAACAATAAAACTCCTGTTGTAACTAAGTGAAGTGAGACTTACAGAATATCTCCCTGGTCAAGGAGGGAGTCATTTCTTCCTTTCAATAGAGCTTGAAGCCCAAGCAAGTGCGCTTTCACTCATTATGAATTTGTCCTCCCTGCCTTGTTTGGAGAGAAAGTGTCAGTGCTCAACAAAAGCACCAGGTAATGAAGTAAATTCAGATTTACTTTGCAGTTCCATCTCTAGCAAAATTCCAAAACCTCAGGAAAACAACAAATTCTGTGGTTTAGGTTCTCCTCTAGAACACAATCCACTTCTCCCAGACACTACCTGTCTTGTTCATTTAGACTGCAACAAATTAGAGGATAAACATCTCTATCAACAATGCTCACCTTAAAGATAACTGTGATATTCCTTAAAATGGTGCTGTTGCTATTTTTACACTAATAGCAGCCTACTAGATTAACACCCTGCTATCCTAGTCAACTGATGACATGGAGAACACCACTGTGGGGTCACAGCAGCAGAGTGCAGGGCAAGCAGCTGGGAGAGCCAAAGACCCCAGGATCTGGGGATGGGAGAGGAAATGGGGGTACAGAGCCTGGTATACACAAGAAAATGGGACAAAGAAAATTGCTCTGCAAACATTGATCCTGCACAGTGGTCACAGGAAACCAAAGCTGAATTTCTACACGTTGGTTTAAAATAAATGACGGGTCACATTTTCAATATGTACTAGGTACTTTAAACTTCTCTTTCAAGCTTTTTCTCAGTGATATACAATACACACAATTATCACCTCCACGTTCTATGGCTCTCTCCAGCTGACTACTGTCTATTATCATTACCTCTTTATTTTAATATTTGGTTTTCTCTACTTTGCTTGTTCTCTGTCTTTTCCTCTTAACAACCTCTAAGATGATCACTTTTTCTCTTAGCTTCTGAGATAAGTATTTCTTTCTCCTTCTAATTCCCTCTTATGTTTCATCTTTCATTCCTCTGACTCAGGAGCAAAGATCAAAATGCCATCCACCTTAGTCTCTGATCTAAGAATACATATAATCACCTTTTAAAATGATTTGCAGCCATACAGTTTTTTTTAACAACTTGCAGCCAATGCACGTTTTTTTGTTAATGGGAACACCAGTAAGTCTGTGTACAAGTTAAAACACATTTTTAATGAACGTTTCCTTTTAGAAAATGAAATTACTTCTTCCCACTTCTGCATTTTAAAAAGTGCCTTGAAGTACAGAGTTCAGCAGACCAATGTACACATCTCATCTCTCCCATAAATAGCTCATAACATTTATCTACATTACAAATACATTACTGTATTTGCAAAAGAAGCCACAAAAATGTGCATGGTAGTGACTCAGCAGATTGGAACTCTGCATATAGGGTTTATAGAAAGCCGATAAAGCTCAAAATAACAGAATTAAAAGCTAAAAGCCCCAAGATGCAAATAAAATTTCTTCCTGTGGGAAACAAACTTAAGGATGTGATTTGAATACTAGAGCCATTTTTGATAAGGAAGAATTTCCTTTCCAGGCATATTTGAACTTTCCATACCAAGCACGATGTCAGCCTGCAGTATTTTATGAGATAACAGTAGCACAGAGTTTAGTATAAAACCTTAGGTAATGTTACTATTTGAAGCAGAGGTCACTTCTCTTCTGCAGCAACACCAGCTTCTAACTCCTACCTGTGTGAATTTCAGGAACTCCATGAATCTCAAAGTAACCTGCACAAAGGCCATTCACCTCAGCCATTCACCTCATCATAGCAATTGAACGAACTGGACCCTGAGGTATGCAAAAGGGAAATGCCTACAGGCCTCCAGCAGAGTGAAGAGCAGGTGTGGACATTCTGGGCTGGTACAGCAAGTGCCCTGCTTGGGACACTGTGACCACAATCAGCACAGCATTATAAATGCCCCAACAACCAGCGCTGTTTGTAAGCTATCATTATGGAGCCCCACAAAATGCAGACATCAGGTAATAAAGGCACATTAACACTGCTTTTGATCAAGCACTATGTAACTTCTATGAGATTAATCAGTAAAATAGTGGCAGAACTAAGAATAAAACTGAAATTTAAAAGTGGGAGTTTAAACAGCACTTTGAATATGCAGCATTAATTGTTTTGAAGAGCAAGAAAACTCTGACGAGTTAGTAGATAACAGTTAATATTGCAATGAAATTGTAAGAGGACAGGTTGGCTGCTGAAGCACCTCCACAAGCAGCACTTTTTCTCCAAGCCTTGAACTTTTCCTGCTGAGTGACCTATGGTGTTAGAGGGAGGCACAGAGTCACCTCCCTAATCCTTATGGTCTCTCTGAGAAATGGCACCTATGAAAGGCAATTCTTTTTGCTGAGTGGGGCACCAGACTTGGGCTTTTGTAACTTCAGTAAATGTCCAAAGATAAAACGAATAATTATAGACTTGTGTCACTAAAGGCAGTGGCTTAGACATCTGTCAAAAACACCCCTCATGCTACATCCAGAATTTGAATCTCTCGTATCTGGAGAGTTACTAAAAATGCACAGTTTGCTTATCTCTATCTATGAAGGAACGTAAAAATATGGAGATGGCACTGCACAGCAGGGCAGACTTCAGGTTATATCCAATACTCATAGCCCACCAAGAGAAAAAGGAATTCCCAAGGTCATGCCAAAATCCTTGATTTCTGCAGATCAGCATGCATAAAACATTAATGCTGTGGTGCTGCTTCAACGTATTAATCATCTGAATATGAAATACTTTCTGCAGAAATGCTGTCTCTTTGCAAATGCATGTAAAAAAATAGCAATTAACAAGAAAGATTACTTTTAAAAAGTGTTTTCTTACAAAAACATTATCAAAATATTTCCTCATAGTAGCATTCCTACAGCACTAGTGGTCTCAGTATTGAGGGAGAAGTAACATCTTTTATTTCACCAACTTCAAGGGCTGGAAAAAGCATATAAGCTATTGGGCTCAGACTCCTTTCATCAGGTCTGCTGATTCTTCTGGTATTGTGTCCATGTGAAATAACCCACTTTCCAACAATGATAAATAGGTAAAAATCTGGTCTCTGAGTTAGTGCATATGTCTTCAATTGAAGGAAATGCTGTCTGCCAAGCTTCAACCAAGTAGATCATAGGTCTGTGAAAAAAAGAATCTAAAAGGATGGAATCCGGTTGCTATAGCAGCAAATTAAACAAATAAATGAGATACCATGGAATGCTGCAAAATATTTGTGGTCTGATTAAGTCATATTTGCCACATGTGTGAATACTAACAGCACAGTTCAGTAATGTGGGTACAACACAGTACAAGAACACTTTTATCACATCAACATATTAATTCTTATCTGAGTAAGTGCTAATGAATATTAACAAGCATGTCCAAAGATACCAAACGCTGCATTTTACTGTAATCATAAGGTAAAGTGTTGTCCTCTTAAAGGCATAAAGATAGAAAATAAATGTACATCACGATATTTCATCTTTGAAATGATATTTGTAATCCTTTCCCATGGTTGCACGGCACATTAAAAAGACAAAGGGTTTTTTTTTTGTAGTGATCACATCTAAGATGACTTGCCTATGGGCTGTTTAGAATACACAACCTATAGCAGGAAGCTGACACACTAAACTTTCTTCAACATGAGCATCCTCTCCACCCCCTCCCCCCAAATATATATATATATTTTTTTCCAGCGAAATGTACTCTTTTCTCCATAAAAGATGCTATTTGAATATACTTACTATTAATCATAATCCTACATCATTTGTAGTTTGATCTTATCTGCCTATGTTCCCTGGAAAAAAAAGCACACAGAAAAAAAACCACAGAAGTCTATTTATGTTAAAAAATGAGCACCTGATTTTAACTGAGAGAAGTGCACAGAGACTGTTACCAAATGTTTATCAATAATTGACCATTTTTGCACCAGTGTGAAGGTTGAACATTAATTTGCTTTTAAAATCTGTAAATCACATATCTAAGATACAGTGTAGCAGCATCAGAAAAATGTACCATTTTAAGCACTACAAAAGAACGTGGTGAATGGCTCCAGCAGTGATTAGAGTGAGCAATATAAGCTGCACTGAATGTTAAAACAAAACCAGCATTCCTAATACTGGCAAAATTATGAGAATGAAGTGAATGAGTTTCTGTCCCACCCCGCTGCTGGTTGAACAAACAAACTCAGTGCTCCAGGGCCAAACCCTGGTTCTAGAAAAACACTGCTCAGTGTGCTCTCCACAGCCAGAGAAAGACAGAAAGTCTAAGACTCCCTTTGAACATCCTGTTGGGGATTTTTGTTGGTCTTTTGTTTTGTGCCCATAGTAATCACTTCAGCAAACATTTGTGTGAGCAACCACATCTGTTTTTAAGTTATCATTAATTATTATCATTTACATTAATTTTGGAGTTAGTCATGGACATGTCTGTTGAAGCAGAAAGGTTTGAAATACAGATGGTACACCTCCTTATCACTGAGGCCTCAAATACGTGAACTTCCAGCATGCCTGCAATGTGAGCAGCACATTTAACTGATCTAACATGCAAAGCAACTCACACTTTACCACTGATAAAGAAAAAATAAGGCACACTCTAAATAGGCCTGCTTTCAGAAGTAGATGTGAAGTTTTCAGTCAGATGGACAGAAGAGATAACGTTCTGCATTGTCAGATAAAAATATAGTGAGGGACAGAGAAACACCTCCACCATTCTACAAATAGCACATGGGTACAATTTCTATGAACACAAGCCTTATACTAACAGGTTGCACATTGTTTTATCCCTAAATATTTTATAAGGATTTGAAGCTCCTGGCGTGTCACCATGCAAATATCACTTTGTCTACACTACAAAAGCAAGTGCACCCCTCTTGTAGCAGTACTAAGAGATTTCCTTGCTCTCGGCTTCTCTATAGCAGATCTTGGGGAAGTTTTCCCAGGGAAGTGATGGAAAGATATGGCAAGGAAACAAACTCTTCAGCTTTTTTTTTTACTACTTCTTTGCTTCCTCTTTCCTTGTCTTTCCCTTTTCCTATTATCCTCTTTATCATTCTGCATATATTCCAGCTTCTCTGCATTATTCTTTTCTTTCTTTTCTTTCTTCCTCCCTTCCTCTCTCTCTCTCTCTCTTTCTTTCTTTCTTTCTTTCTTTCTTTCTTTCTTTCTTTCTTTCTTTCTTTCTTTCTTTCTTTCTTTCTTTCTTTCTTTCTTTCTTTCTTTCTTTCTTTCTTTCTTTCTTTCTTCCTTCCTCTCTCTCTTTCTTTCTTTCTTTCTTTCTTTCTTTCTTTCTTTCTTTCTTTCTTGGTATCAGTTTTAGCAGTGTCACCTGTCTTTTCCTCCCATCTGACCATCTTTCTTCTGTTTTCACTCTCTCCTCCACCCTTCCTTGGACAGCCTTCCTTGTTTTGGTGTGGACACAACAGAGTTTCAGTTGTGCTAACAGGCTGAGTTACGCCACCTTATCAACAAGAATTGGCTCTCAGGTTTTTCATTTGTAATATTCACTTCTAGAACAAGCTGCATATGTTTAACTCAAAGATATTTTATGAAAGGTCCTCTGTTACCATGTGCTGGGTGCTTCTGTGTGGAGGAGGCTCTGTTTGCTTTCTGTAGATTACTAGGAATAACAAATAATCAGAAACATTCAGCACCCATCTTTGGTTTGAACACTGTCTTTGACTTACTGTACAGCAGGGCCTCCTCTGGAAGCTACACAATGTTGTTAGAGACAGCTTCCCACTCCACAGAACACTGTGCCATTACTGCATTAGGAGAATGGCTTTTCTTAATAGTCTCAAGAAGATGACACTCCTCTTATTCTAGAAGACCCTCCCAGTTGGCAGATGCTGGCTATCACAAATTTTGACACACAATCCATGTTCAAGCCCTTTACATAAGTAACAGAGAAGAAAAAAAAAGTCTTAGATCCTACTTCTGTTTTTCTCCCCAAAGTGAGAGAATAATCGGTACAACTGTATTAATTCTCCAGTGGTGGAGTTGGCAGATAATGAGGAGAGATACCAGACAAAGCAACGTGACCACAGAATGAACATGCAAAAAGTGCGTGGATCCAACAATATTATTTTCACTCTTTTTTATAAGTACTCTGAGTTCCCAAGTGACCAGTGTAAATTACTGTTCTTTTCATTAGACAGATGTTTAAATCATAGCCATCAAGAATTGAGTATTCTGGGGGAAATTAAGTCACAATCAAATTACAAATTTTCCATGATTTTTATCAGAAAACTTTGCGAGTTCTTTTACAAGAGGAAACTACTTCCTGGAACACTGAAGTTCTTATTCACACCTCACCTATGAAAATATTGTAGATAAATCAAGAAGAACAGCTTAGCTGGAATATCCTTCAGAGTCTTAAAGTGGATTTAGAAACAAATCTAGGAAAAGGGTAAATTTTTAGACGTGTGAGACAATGCCAAGGTGAAGTATATTGTGTAAAAATAGCCCACACAGGGGATGTTGCTGTATTAGGAAAGCATCCTCAAAAAGTATGATACACTACTGCAAATGAGTCATTTATGAATAGAATTTTTAGGACAACATGCTGGATGGAAACAGCTGAAATTAAGGCGATCTCCTTGTTTGTACAGCAGAGCAAGCATGGTGCAGCACCAGTTTTGGACCTTCCAATCCCTGCATGTCAGGTTACCATGAATTTTAATCTTTGTGTGGCTCTTTTATTGTTATGCTTACTCAGTTCTTAAGGAAAAAAGCTTTCAAGCAGAAAACAGAAGCGCATCAGACAAAGCCATCAAATCTAAGACAAAGCTGACAGGAAGAGCAACAATTGGATAGATAGCAAGAGGAACTCTGTACCACACTCCTGTGAGCTAAGGGTTTCAGCTAAGCAGGAGGAGCCTGTAGAGATTGTAATGGCACATAACCAATATAATAATCAATTTTCCAGTCCAGAAAAGCCAGGCTGTATTCCCCTTTTCCAGCCTCTCTGATCAAGAGGTTTCATATGAAGACAATTCTTTGTTTCTGACCTCCAAAGCCATTAAACTCTATATTTGTATTTTGCTTTCCTTGCCACAAGCAAAAGATGATTCACATCTTTAATAGGAATTTGTGACAGTGTCTATGAAAAACAAAGGACTCTCACTGAAGTATGCTAACTTGGATAAATGTAGCATGCAGACCTGCTGTGTAACCTGGCTCAAAATCAGCAATATTCAAACTTAGATTACTTCATGTGGTGAACAGTTAGGATAGGGGCAACCATTAGTTTGGTAGTCTGTATTAATATTAAAGAGAATGTAACTTTGCAAACAGATGCTCTCCATTCCCATTCCTATCCAGTTTCAATACAAAAGAATAAAATGAACTGATAAGAATCCTGTTACAACACACCAGTTTCCAATACTGAAGGTTGGCCTTTAATTAAAAATGCCTAATACTGATACACATCACATTGACAGCCATCAGAAAAAGGGGAAGAATATTTCTCATGGAAAATATGCCTAGGGAAAAAGGGATTGATGTGGATCCAAAGTGTAGGACCATCTCAAGAACATGAACATCTTTGATGGAAAAGTTCAGTAATTTGGCAACTGTAACTGTAGCCAGCAAAGATGAATTCGTCTGTACAATAGTTAATAAAAACAGAAAGTCAAAACTTCAGAATCAGACCTTGCCTTAAACACATAGCTACGCTTAGGGAAGTAGTTATATCTACTGAGAAATTTAGCATCAGCTAACAGATGTGGTCCTTCACATAATAAACACAGACAAATCCCCACTCCGCTAAAATTAACAGCAGCCCTGCCACTGACCCCTCTGGTAATTTCTCAAGTTGTAGAGATACCATTGGTTATGAATGAATCGACTGACTGAGAAGATGAAATATATGAGTTTTATGGCAGAGTACAACTCTATTAGTCATGTATTTCACAAGTGTACAAAGCTGCATGTATGAAGTACCATCTGGTAGCACAAAGTGCCACTGACTACACAGATCTTTCTGTAGACAGGAATTATATTTTTAACTATATTATATATATAAAAATTACAAATTATGTATGAAGATATATATATAAAAATTAGAAACACAGCTCTTGATGCTATAGGCAATTTCATATTCTGGTAACCAGTGTATGATTTTACTTTTGTGTATGCCTTTCTCTGTTTCTATGAATTGGTAATAGGATTGCATAGATCCCAGGTTCATTTTCCTCATGTTTTTCATTTCCAGGTAATGAATACTTCTTTAATGAGCAATATTTTAAATGTTGAACAAAATATCTCTGTGAAGGAGTGATATGAGCATTAGCATAACTATGAATTTGAGAAAATTGGGGAGGTGAGGGTGTTGGGATATTTTTTTGTTTTGTTTTTAATTATAGACAAAGTTATAACACCAGAAAAGGGATGCAAAGGTGGGAAAAGAAGAGTGAACAGAACTAATCACCGCATTCTAACAAAGCAACACAGACCACTTCTGCTTGGGTCAATGGATCAGGCATGCCCTTCAGTTTCATCATACAGTGTTCAAGGTAGTCACCTTAAAATAGTTTTTTAATGTAAGAGTACTTTAGAGTATTTTGATATATGCCCAAATAAATAATGAGAATATGATGGCTATTTTTTTAGCCACATATTTTATGACTTATCTTTCTTCTTCCCCTTATGGATTTTGCAGGCTGCTCAGTTAACAGTTGAGCAACTCGTTACAGCGTCATCAAACTTTGAAAATAAGACTTTTCAGTTCAAGTAGGAAATCTTACTGTGGATGACCTTCTTACAATTTCTGTTGAATTTTTCCACTTCACTGTGTATTTCCTGGCCTAGTAATTACATGCTTAGGGAATATACTGTGAATAACCTGGACAGTGTTTACAGGTGAAACAGTGTCTGAGCTCAGATCATTAGGATCTGCAGCAGACACTGTAGGATAAGCTCACAGAAAACCAGAATTGTACTATGAGGTAGTACCAGAAGGACTCAAATCTTCCTGATAGATTTAATTCTGCCAAGGGTAATGGATCTCTTCTGTGAGTTTTGTTGTACAGAGTGAGACTTCGGCACACCCACTACGATGTTTGGAAAAATTAGCACCAAGCATGCACAGCTGCTGTCAAAATGTGCAAGATGAGAGTAAATGTTTACTTAAGTAAATAAAATACAGCTAAGGACTTTGACTTTTCTAAAGCTGTACTGCTAAAGGTTCTCCCCTTTTGGCAAGGGGGTCACTATCATATTCTCTAAAATCTGCCACATTAAAGTTTTAACTAATAAATGAGCTATTAGCATTCCTAAGGTAGTTAAAGAGGAAAAGATTTCTCCTTAGACCTTCCCTCCTTATCCCCCAAACTCTGTCACACTATGATGGGTAATGCATCAGAATTAATTATTATGAAAGCTGGTGAAGATGAAATGATGGGTAAAATATCAAAAAGAATTAGACTGAAACGTGGTGAAAAGCCCAACAGCTATAAGCCTTCCCAATGACTGGGCTGAAGGAACACTTGGATAAATGGAGACTGACACAGCAAACAATTCCTTTAAAAAAGACTTTCAAACAAGCCTTCTTAATATTTCAAGCTGAACATATAAATGTCTAAGATGCCTGCATGCAATTTATTTCAGTAAAGTCTCCTATGTCCAAAACTTTCAAACAAAGGCCCTCTTCAATATTTCAGCAAGTATACATTTCTAACAAAGCAACAGGAATTTAAATTGCTTTTTAGTTATGGCACAGCACAGAAGAGACTTCTGAATACATAGTACTGCTTGTTGTCAACCGCTTCACAATACACTTTCATGAAAAATGTTATAGGTTAGGCACTTCCAGTATGTGGAATGTCACCTGGAAGAAATGTCATCAGAGTTGGCACTGACATGATGTTGAAGAAAAAAAAATCAACATTATGTACGGCTTGGCATGTGTTCAGTTTGTGACCTCAGAATTCAAGGGAGGACAGCCTGAATGAACACAGTAAGCATCACCAGACTCTTTGCTCTGCTTCACATGCACACAATATCACACTGTTCTTTTCAAAGCATTATAAAACAGTAAATTATCTAACAGAAGTTGATGTAGTAACTCTCATACTACTCTTTTAACACACAATTTAGGGAATAACGAAATATCAATGCCATTGGCCCCACTTGACAAAAAAGCACTTTATCAAACTCAACTGTGGTGGACAAATCTGATCTGCTGTGGATCTGCTGAAGGATTAAATTAGTTTTCATTTACTGATGAACCACACTGCCAAGTGGTTTGCCTTGTCGTGATTTGGAAAACAAAGTATTAAAGAAATGTTTTGCACAGATGCTACTAGAGAAGCAAACATCCTGCCTTTCAACTCCAAACAAATTGTACGAAGCAAATCTAGGAAAAATCTTTCCCTTACTATTCAAGCATACTGCTGAAAGAAAAGATGTCCAACTTGAAGCACCAGAGAGGGATGAAGAGGCAGTTTCTCTAGAAACTACTTCTATGACTATAGAAGCAGTAATTTTAAAGCTACTACACCTTTCAGCACTTCACTTCAGCGTTGCTAAATTATTCCACATTTTTAAAAATACACAGATACAGGTTCTGTTATACAAGTTCGATGTACTTGAGAAATGAAAAATTATTTGTATTATTTTACAAGCACTCAAGTCCAAAAATACAATGAGATTTTTCATAACAAGTGTTTTTTTACCAAAAAATACTGCATTACAAAAAATACTTCCGTATAGTTGCAAAAAAATCATTTAATTAAGCATTTCTGTTATTTCACAGCAAGATTTGCCAATGTTAGAAATGCTATTTTATGGGAGAGTGTCTTTTGAGTGTGCTTTCTCATGGTGAGGAAGACATTGCTCTGGGAAAGACATCCCTGACAGAAAACAGCTCACCCCTAAAACTAGTCAGGGATGTAGGAGGCATGAGTTTAAATCTCCACACTATTTCAAGTGAATGGGAACTTAAATATGAGTCAAGGAAGGAAATATGTTATTCTTGCTAGCAAGCAACATTCGTTAATCACTTCTGAGAAGATCGGCGCTACATGTATACAGAATCTTGCACAGGGAAATCCATGTCTCACATTTTTATTTATGTAAGGAAGTGTTTATATCACTTTACTCACCATTCCATGATTTAGCCATGCTGGTATGAAGTTATCAAGCAGCTTTGGGTAAACCAGTTCTCTGTCATAGATATAGATGCTCCAAAACATTGTCACAACGAACTAGGAAGAAGAAAAAAAAAAATAGGAGAAGATGTAATTTAAATAAACGCTTCTAAGCAATTAGCTACATATTTGAGATAGCAAAGTCGGGCATTTAGCAAATGATCTATGGACAGATACAGATATAACTGTTCTTCAACAGGGCCTTGCTTCAGTAATAATGTGGACGTGGATCATTATTTGCATTTACTGTTCTAATTTTTCTTTTTTCGATTTGACTTTCAGCCTGGAAAAAAATCTCTGTTTTTGACTTACATGCCTGTGGCCAAATTACAACTGAGTACTCTATTTTAGTAGCAGATGTGGCACATGAATAATGTTTCACCACTAACAGGACAGAAAACAAACGGAAAAACAGGCAAAATATTACTTGGAGTTTGTAAGACATATAAATGTGAAGCATTCACCCCTAAACAGAAGACTATACATTCATTTTAGCACTTTCGTCAATCACTGAAATAGCACTATTAAAAAAAGCCATTAACCCTTCAGATAGTTTACAATTCATGGCCTAGGATCCACAGAAGAGTTCCAGTATTCTGCTCATTTGTCAATATAAAATTTGCTTTGGCTCTTGTCAGAAACAATTCACTTCTAAACTAAGGGCAGGACAGATGGCTCAGATAAAGTTTGCACTAGGTTCAACTTTTGCCAAAATGTCACTAATTTGTTGAAGATAACCTGATATCTGAAAAACAGTATAAAACCACACACACACAAAAAAAAATACAGAAATAATAGTGTTAGCTAACCCTGGCTGGGAAAAAAAAAGAGAGTCTGTAGACTTCTAATAAAAATGCAATTTCTTTTTCTTTACCTTGATTTAGAGCCCATAGTTTTATAGTAATAAAAGGCTTACTGTTTACAGCAATAGAAAGTCATACGAAGGCCAGGAGCTTTTCAATGACAATTCTGAAGGAATCTTAACATTGTATCAACAACTCCAAGTTTAAAGTCTGAGACAGGACAGGTATGACTTTCTATGGAATCAGCAGGGAAGTATTCACTTTCATCTGAACCCATGCTGCCACAATCTTACTTAGAGGGGTTAGGATTGATCTTGGGTGGAAAGTGAAAGTTCAAGAAACAGAGGGTGAAGAGAGTGCACGGATTACAACTATGTGTGATGGTACAAGTTGTTTCATTTGCTTCTGACTAAGGAAGTTAAAATTGTGCTCACAGTTTACCAACAGTGGCACCTTGTTGTAACCTCAGACAGGCATGTTTCGGTCACAGTTATGTGCCTGATCTGAAGCAGTGCGCTGTTCCCTCCACGTGCATACAGTACATAGCTTCTTGTTTTCCAGCACACTTGTCCATCTGTTAGGATAGCGATCGGTGCCTGCTCAGAATAAGCTTGGACCATTTGACTGGTGCCCTGAAAAATACTGCAAGTGTCATGTAGCCTACAAGACGCGTCTCTTCTGGCATTGGCACAGCCCAGCTCTTTACACACTGCTGACACACGAGTGCCAGGATATGAACAGCTGAACAACAGGAAAAATGGAAGGAAAATATCCTCCTCTCTATAGGCTTCCTAGAAGTAATATACATAGCAGGTAGAACCTGCTAAGAGCAATGGGGACTTAAAACCATATAGAGATTGAGGAGCATGCAGATTGAGACTGATAATGCTTTTTTTCCAAGGAAGTCTCAAAGCAAGGAAAACCGCCCAGAACTTCACTGAACCGCATCGCATTACATTGAATGCAACAAAGCTGGCGTGTTTTCATCTGTGATTTCTGTGTGGAGAATAGAACAATTGACTTTGCCATGGAGGTAAAGATAGGGAAAGAGGGGACATGCCATCTGTTTCTTAACCAAAGTCAGCCAAGGGATGGAACAAGATCAACCTAGCTGGTTGCAACCATCTGGAGTTACAGACGGCAAAGGCTGCTTAGCAAAGCATTATTGCAAAGCAGACATAAGGTAAAGGAAGTGCACAAAAACAAAGTGTTACAGAACCAACCTGTCCCAGACATGAGACTAACACAACGCGATGGGGAAGATCCCTCCCAGTGTCTGAACGGTTCGCTTTACCTTTCTTTGCCATTTGCTCATTTGGATAGAATAAACCACAAAAGTGAACAATTTGGATTAAAAAAAAGCTACAAGAAGGATTTACTACTTAGCTTCCTTAGTTGCTTCTGAATTTGTTACTTTTGTTAAAAAGCAACTCTTGGGCACATAATTTAGACCAACATAGTACTGGTAGAATATCATATGGGCTGGGCTTTGCCAAGGACATACATTACCTTGCAGTACAAAACAATGACACAACAAGCCATTTCCTTACACTGCCTGTGCGAAGCTCAGAACTGCATCTCTTATGCTCATAATCTCATCTTCCTTGCGGCACAGTTCATTACTATTACAGCCAGAGTCATGGTACCACCCTTAAATGCCAAGCTGAACAGGTTGCTCAGAGGCAGCAGACAGAATGATTATTTCAGGGAGTCCAGTACTTTTATTTTGTTTCCAAGCCAAAATGGCACAAATGTCACACTTCCACCTCCTTTTTAGACAAACTTATGGCCTGGAATTCCAGAAAGAAAACAGATACCAGCAATAGCTTTTGCAATTCTTTGCGCAGAAATATCCTAAGACTGACAGCTTTCTGAAGACACTGATTCCTTGGTTAAACAATATAAGGTTAAGCAGTATAAAAGAACAAGAATCCTTCATTTGCTGCTTTTCCTTCCAATGACCACTGCAAAACAAAGGGAACCTCAAATTTTCAAGCAGACCTTTGAAGCTTGTCAAAGGCATTCAGAGCATCACTAAAAACATATACAGCAGAGGAAATAAAATGAGGCTGAAAACAAAAATCTGTTTTCCCACTCAAGGAGATACTCCTTGAGCTTTTGCCTTCTGCCTCTGAAGCTTCAGAGAAAGGCATGAGAAACATGTGGTGTGGCTATGGGAGGAATTTTGAAGGATAAGCTGGGGAATGGCAGGTAATTCAAAAAGCTGTGAATCAAAATAATGTGAATGAAAGCAAAGAGAAAGTAAGGGAGGAAAGCCAGTGAAAAAAACTGCACAATTTGCTGTTTTACAAGAGCCTAACCAAGAAATGTTATGCAAAAGAAGAATGAACCCAGTGGAACTTTATTTTCCTGCAATATGTATTTTTGGTTTTGGCTAGGCTGTACAGTTAAGTTCACTCATTTCCTGGATGGCTTCATGACAAAGGGAAAAAAAAAAAAAAAAACTTTGACCTTGACAAAATTTTTTCTGAGTACACTGTTGTGTAGTTAAAGGTAAGTTTTCTGGCTGTCTTCCAAGATAGCTGTGGTTAAGTGCAAGAATAAATATGTTGCTTGTCAGCGTGGTTGAGGGTTAAAGGCATTACATATAGAAGTGAATTATTATTAAAGACAGACTGCATTAAAGCAAATAACATGGTACTGGCTTCATGTGAGATCTGCTGCTAGCAAAGAATCGCATCAAGTGAATCACATCAACAGAGCCAATGAAGGAAATCACAAGGAGCAAGAGCTCAAAATCAGGGAAAACTCTCCTTGGAGAAAAGAATTCAGTAGTCAGATGTACTGCTTGCTCATGCCTCATCACCAGTTGTAATTTCACCACAAATAAGGGCAGAATCTGGAATAGAGAGATTTTGGCAGGGTCAAGCCAATTACGGAAATAAAAGTGTTCTAGAGTTTGGTCAAATAACTTGGCAAGTAGGGGACTGCAGCAAATGCTTGCATGTCTTTACTAGATAAAAGATTTCTGATGAGTATTACTGATTTTCAACAGAAGACGGGTGATCAGCTTTCCTTTTGACTGTGTTAGTGCCTTCTTAAAATACCACACAGAAACAAAAGGTATGGAAACACATCCGGCTTTCTCTATTTAGCATCACAGGCTTTTAAAAATACAAAAGTATAATTTAAGAATACAAGATCATTCTTGCCACTGTAGACTCAGGCTCAAACTGAGCTACTGAACCTACATAATATATCAGCTGCAAGTCTGTGATTTTGTAGAAAGTGAACTCTTCCAATATATAACAATATCCATTTCCTTTCTTTGTCCTTTATCTAGTACGCACAGTCTTAAGAACCAAAAAATGCCTGTTGTACCTCTTCCTCCCCTTGTATGGTACAAATTACAACAAACATATTGACAAAACCATACATAGTTTACACAAAACACTAATTAGCCACAGAAACTTGGCAACTCCATAATCTACATCAAGCAAACAGAAAAGAGTAGTGGTAGTTTAAAACACTGGCATGGGCTCTGCCTTTAAAGAGTGCCTTACATTTCTTTAGCAGTGTAAACTATTTCCAACACCAATCTCCTTTACAGTGAGGAGTGCTAAGTTCATTCAGTATAGACCAGAAGTGGTAGTGAACTTCTAAGTTTTTTTCTGGTGGATGCTTCCTGATCTATTTCTATCTGAATGGCAATGCAGGCTTACAGTAACCTTAAAAAGGGATGAGAAGTGTTGCCCAGAGACTTTTCGTGGAATAACACATTACTGCAGGGAATACTGGCCTATTGATTTCTGATTTCATTCACTAAAAGCCATACTAAAATGAAGAACAATAGACAAACAGTAGTCATTAGGTCCTCCAAAGAGGTTCATGTTTATTACTCCACGCTCCTAAAACTAATAGCTGCTTGGCATCTCATGATTTTATTGAAGCCCCTGGATATATACAGTGCATAGCATAACACTGGAGAGGTTTGATTTACTGTGTAGATTCTGCAAGATTTGATTTGTTGCAAAGCCACCCAAGGAGACTGTTTGCCCTTGGGCTGGTTCTTTCCTTTCCTTTGGAAGGTGGGAGAAGAGGTTGGTGGTCAGACTTCCCAGGTGGTTTGCATGTAGTACTTTTTAAGGAAGTACTAAAAATGAAATGCTTTATTTTGTTGCATTTTTTTTTTCACACATCATTGTCTGACTTGGGAGTGGAAACCCCTTTTCTCATCTAAATTTCAGGACAAGATATCTCAAGGGCTTTAGTAAGCAGGAAATAAAGAAAAAAATGTGTTGAATGGCTCTTGAAAAACTGCAGTTAGCAGGCTTTAAAATGTTCCCCTAATATTTGCATTTTTCCCTAAACATGCCCAGTCCAAAACACTGAGCAATAAAAATACTTTAGATGTTAAGGTAACTGACAAGTATTTAGCAAGACCACTGCTGTTACATCAGAAACTCAACAAGGATTTTATTTGTATCTGATCTGTTCAATTTTACTCCGTGAAGATTCCCTTGCGTCACTACTGGAAACCACTGAGAAGCTCCCCAGAGAGTTAAGAGGGTGAGTCTCAAATAAATAAATAAAGCTGCATTTTAACTCACATTGTTCTTTTTTGGAGTGAGGAAGCAGTTAAAAGAATATGGGAAATGAGGGAACTTTAACTATTTTCCTGCAGACGCTCTGTTTTTTATTAACTTCCTCCTAACAAGCGTATCAGAATTTCATCAGATATTTTCTTACACATAAATGGCTCTTTAAAAAACAAAAGCCAGCATTAGACATTTGCTGCTTTCAGGCCTTGAACTCTTCCTACCCATAACCACACTAAAGGAAAGCGATGCCAGCCTGAGGCAGACACTGCTGTCCCACAGGCTAATGCTTGGGCATGTGGTAGCTACTGTGTGGTGAGGGGTGTCAGAGAAGTTCAGATTTTGGGAAAGAGATGCCTTGGCATGGATTAGACATGTAAGCCTGAGGCAGGTCACTAAGGCCAATGCTACCTTCTGAAGTTCCGCTGTTTTTCTCCCAGTAGCCAGAAGTAGAAGCTACAATAAAAACCACCCCTATAGGATTTCTTCATAAAGAATAAATTTAAAGAATATGTGGTTAACAACTGTTCACCCTCTCCGCTGCAAGGTCTCCTTTAGGAACAGAAAACATCCTTTCAATGTGCGTGGCAATTCCTTGCTATTTTCTGGATTTTTTTGGTCTAAGAAATTGTTTCTGTTTCAAACCACTGAGAAATAAGCTAGCTCCAGGTATTCAAAATGTCTCTTGGGAAGTGTGTAAAGTCTGGGACAGAGGATGGCTAGCAGGGATTCCTTGTTTACCTGTGGCAAGAGAAACAGAAAAGGAACATGACAAACACGCAGCTGAAAATTACTTTCAGAACTGACAGGAAAGAATGAAGCTGAAATTCTCCAAGATTTTGAAAAGTTTCAAGGTCAGAAACAGTGCAAGGCTAGAGCACAAAGCATCACTTTGGAGCTAAAATAGATGCAGGAAAAAATCCCTGAAGAATATATTTTGATGCGTGTAAGGGCCTACACTTGCACATTGAAAAAGACAGTTAAAATCTTTAAGAGAAATAACGTAACGTTGCTTTCTTTCTTCACATCTATTATTGATGTAGTAGAAGCAGCTGAAGCCAATCACAATCACAACTACTTCATAATTCCCAAATTCCCTTAAAACAAATGTAACATTTATATATCTGTACACATAAACACGTTAGCAAGCTTGATTATTTTAAACAAAATAATATTTAATATCCCTCTACTATGCTCACATCTCTGAAGCTTTAGGCAGGGGTTGGGTGAGCAAAACACCCCCCTCCCATAAAAGCAGAGGTAGTCAGAGACTGCATCATGAAACTGAATGTGTACAGGTTATGGGGCTGGACAACATGCATCCCAGGGTCCTGAAGGAGCTGGCTGATGTAGTTGCCAAGCCACTCTATCATATTTGAAAAGTGGTGTCTGTCAGGTGAAGTCCCTGGTGACTGGAGAAAGGGAAACATTTTTCAAGAACCAGGGAACTACAGGCTGGTGAGCCTCACCTCTGTGCCTGGAAAGATCATGAAGCAGATCTTTCAGGAAACTATGTTTAGGTGCATGTGAGAAAAGAAGGTGACTCAAGACAGCCAGCATGCTTCACACCAAGGGCAGATTGAGCCTGACTGATCTAGTGGCCTTCTATGATGGAGTGACAGCACTGGTGGACAAAGAGCAACCGATGTCATCTGCCAGACTTGTGCAAAGCCTTTGACATGGTCCCATAATACATCCTTACCTCTAAATTGGAGAGATATGGATTTGAAGGCAGAACCATTTGGTGGATAAAAAATTAGTTGGATGGTCATAGCCAGAGGGTTGTGGTCAACGGCTCTATGTCCAGGCGGAGGTCAGTCATGAGAGTTGTCCCCCAGGGGTCCATCCTGGGACAAGTGATCTTCAACATCTCTATTAGTGACATTGTCAGTGTGATTGAGTGTGCCCTCAGCAAGTCTGCTGACGACACCAAGCTGAGTGGTGTGACTGATACAACAGAAGGAAGGAATGACATCCAGAGGGACATGGACAGGCTTGTAGAGTGGGCCTGTGGGAACCTAATGAGATTCAAAAAAGGCCAAGTGCAAGGTGTTGCACTTGAGCTGGAGCAATCCCAGATACGTGTAAAGACTTCCAACCCAATCCATTCTGAGAATCTGTGGCTGAAGAACTGAGTGTGTTACCCAGCACAAACCTTGGTAGTTCCCATGAGGTGGGCCAGCAAATACAATAAGTGGAGGCTACCAAGTGAGTTTTACAAAGGTAATACTTCCACAGTGTTTCAGATACGCTTTGACTTTCCTAATTTAGTAATACATTGTTAAATTATAAATAAATAGTGAAATCACATTTTAATAAAGCATCTCTGAATATATCAAATTAGAAATAATGCATTTGAGGTTATACTAGGTCATATACTAGGTTACATGCTCTTAATTGACAGTGACTGGTCAGCTTTTGTGAAACAGCACAACCTTTTGAGACTTCACACAGTTTTCTAGTAGCCCTATAAAGAAAATAAATACTGAATATATTTCAAACTACCAAACACTGAAATTAAAAATCAGAAATAAAGTTTCAACTCTCCCCAAAAAGTAATATTTTAAGGTAACTTAAACTTAGAAGTAATCTGTGAGAGTTGCACTTTGATGTAAAAACAAATGAAATTCTGGATTTTCAGTTGCTTTCAGTGAGTGGTATGAAACACTTCATGACAATGAGCACCTCTGGCTACTGAAAGTGAGGTACAGTGCCCCAATAGAGGAGAAACGGATCCAAAGAGTAATTTTTCTTTTGAAAAAGACAATAAAAAACATATAATTCTGTACCTCCTGTTTCTTTTTCTTTTTTTTTTTTTTACATTACTAACTCCCTTTTTTCCTACCCAATTTCTTCTGTAAACCCCCAGACCCCCATGGATCAACCTGGATTTTAGCTTCCCTTCATCTCCATGACAGAATAGCATACAGATTGATCTCCTGTCAGGTAGTTAAAGAGTAAAACATGTCAGCACCTTCTTTACTACTACTGCACATGGCACAGAGAAAACTCAGACTGACACTTCAGATCCTGCTGGTAAAATTCAGATCTGATATCACTTCTGTCATCTAGTTTCTACTTTCAAGTAATTATTTTTAATAAACAAAATTAATTTCAGAAATATTGGTGATATCTGATAGCAGTGACACATGCAGAGTTTATCATCATTTTTATTATGCTTCTCTTTGTCCATAGTCCCACGTGAAGAGGTGCAAAAACCTTTCAGCTACAAGAAAACCAGCAGCCATCCAAACTGAACACACAAACACACACAGATTAACACCACACTTACCACTCCAATGGGGAAAGCCAGAACTGCCATCATCCAGTCACGGAGGGAAATGAGTTTTTTCAGCTGCCTTTCTTGCTCTTGACTGTCATTTCCTTTAGTGAGAAGACTGGAAAGGTCAGTCAATACGCAGATCCCAAAGAAGACAGCCTGGATAACCTGCAAGAAAAAGAAAACCCATTCTTGAGCAGTGAAAATACCAGACTTCAGCAGAAAGCAGGGGCAAAACAAGTGCAAGTGAGGAATACTGCATCAGAACCAAGGTGGGGAGCAGTGAAACATCAGTTGATTCAGGGTGAGTAGAATTTGTTCATATAAAACACAAAACCCACTTGAGATTCCAGACTGAAAGTTATCTGGGTAGGTACTGTATTCACTTAAACTAGTTTTCTAACTGTTTGTCCAAGAGATTCATGTCCTAAAAGCACTGAACTAAATGCTATGAGGAGGATGACAGTGAGGGGAAAACACACTAAGCAGAGAGTTAGTAAGATAAAAAGAAACTTGATTTTGATGGTGTTGACTTTCAAGTCCATTACCTCAGCCAGAAGACGCTGTCATTTGTAAAAACAAAAAAATATATAGATAGAAGAGCAATTCTTTCTCCCACACCAGGACTGTATTTGTGACCCTCCCTGCCCCAGAAAGAAGAGGCCTCCTGAGAGACTTAGCCCCTATCACAGGTGCTGGCAAATCCATTTCTGCACTTCAGCTAACAAGAGGGAGAACTAGCAAGTTGCAGGAGCTATTCAAGCTCTCTTTTCACGATGGCAGACTGGCATATACCCATACTTCTCTTTTATGTGTGTTCATGCATTTGTGTGCAATATTATAATCTCTGGTATTAAATTATTAATCACTTGAATTAATGAATTTGGTACAAACTTGGCTTTGTCTTAGCTTGACCACTATGTTTTTCTTCCCCAGTTAACTTAGTAAAATGGTAATAAGTTAGTTTAAGAATGCTCCTGCCTGAGGAGGTGCTCATTGTTGGCGCTCATCGTTGACGCTCTTCGTTTGTAGTACGATTTAGAAAAAGTGCACAAAGATTGTTCCCTGAGTTTGAAGCCCAGCTCACAAATCGATGTGTACTGGGCAATCTCAGGTAAAAGGAAAAATACAAAACATGGGCTTGGTTCCCAAACTGCAATGTGATTCATCAAAAAACATACACGTATACTTAAAACACAATACTAGATGTTTTCTAAAACAAGCCTGGAGTCCTAGTTGAAAAGCTTCTTTTTAAATCTAAGTGTTATCTAACTGGAAGCCTCATACTAAGAAGCAGACCAACATGTCCAAATTTTGCAAAATAAAATTGATTAAGTGCAGGTATCTTTGCAGAACTTAGACTACAGTAAGTACTGTAAGAAAACACCTCAGGACAGAGGACACTAATTTGGAACAGGGGAGGGAAGAAGGAGAGAGGAAGGAAGGAAATACCAAACAGATGTTGGCTACTAGAAAGAAATCCAAAGAAGTGTAATGGTTGGATGAATTAAAGTACATTCCCTTCCTCAACAATCCTCATATAACCCAAATACTTGTAAATTCTGGCTGTAAAGCTGTGAACGACAGACATCCAAATAGCCCCTAAATATCCTGTCATCAGCATAATAAAGGAGCTGCTTGTAATTCTGCTGCCACTGCCCTCCCTTCTCCTTGCTCTAGCTCCATATAATTTGGTTGATAAATAGCACAGAGCATAGACCAGCAACATTACAAAACATTCCCCGAAGCCATGAAATGTGACAGACTACTAATGTTGGACCTGATTATTCAGCTAGAAAAAGGTGCAACTTCAAACGACTGTTTGGAAAAGTAACCAACTTCTACATAATTCCTGAAAAACATTGTAAATAAAAGTTGGGGCTCCCTGGAGCTACATAATGGCACAAACTCCTTACACACTTCTTTCATATTATTTACTTGAAAGAAGCACTTAATAGAAAAAAAAATCTTCCCATATTCGGCCCTGCTTTCTACCAGACAGATGGCCTATTTGCAGAGAAGGAATAGAAGCACTAATTATGTATTTGCTTGAATAAGAGGAGAGATTATACTATCCGCTATTCGAAGAGCGTGAAAGCCAAAGAAGGAAAAAGATTTCGGACAGGACTGCAAAAAAAAGTATACCTAACAATAATGAGATCAATCTGGGTGTAAAGCAGTTTAGGCTAAGTACCAGGAAATAATTCCTAACAGGGAGTTCTACCAGACCATGAAATAGTTTCTCAGAGGAAGTGGTGGAAGCCTCATTGCTTGAGTCATTCAAACTGATATTGGACAAAACATTCAATAATGTACTGCAGGGAACAGCATTACGCTGGCAGGGCTTGGATGAGTGACTAATAGATTGTTTGCAGCTCTAACTACGATTCCCCGAAATGGTCTTTCTTCAAAGTAACACAGACTCAGACAACCACACACCCACTTTCTGAGGGAATTGAAATCATACATCCACTAATCAATCATAAACTGAACAGCTTCTCTCCCCATTATCCTGTTACGAACACACTGTTTCAAGGGAAAATATAATGATATCATAGAGAATATCTGCAGATTCCTAAAGGGAGAGACCAAACACTTCAGAAAGCAGTTACAAAATAAAGTGCTCTACAAAAAGATTACAAAAAAAATCCATATAGGAAAGAGAAATACGTATGTTTATTGAGTACTGTACATTCAGAGCCTGTAGTGTTCAGGGGGGAACATTTCCCTCTTACTTGCACAAATTGCATACGTACAAGCACTACAATACTTTTTTTCTCCCTTTCTAGAACATACGAGAAAATCTTTCTGACAACTGTGAACATTCAGGATTACACTGAGGATGGCCAGAATGCATGAGTCTCAGGAGCACAAACTGACGAGCCAGATTCAGTAACAATTTACATCCTCTGTGGGTCTGGCATAGGGAAAGAGGAGCATGCAGCTACTGGTGCTTTATGGTATGAAACAAATTTTTAAATTCTATGTTCCTCAGTCTGAATGCTACAAAACAGATGTGAAAAGTTCAGAGCAAGGAAGAAAAAATTCTCTCTAAGCAATATTCTCCAAATTACCCTGACATTACCTCAGATTTAGGCTGATATTTTCAAAACAAGGACCCTCCTTTCAAAATATGCAGGTGGTGAATCTATACATGGAACAGTCCCAAATGCTAAGCAAACAAGTGACTTTTTTTTTTTTTTTTCTTGGAAATGTAAGCAATAACAGCACTATGGAGGAAATATATTCCAATTTTTTACCTCTAACTACATGTTGAAGGAAAACAGTCATTAGAAAATGACAAACACAGATTTGATGGGAAGCAGCCACACCTTCATTACACCATGTCACAGTGATAGAGGCAGAAACTAGTGAGCGGAGTATGGTGAAACAAGCAAATCATTGAAGAATGTACAAAACACCAACGTCTTGCCTATTCCATTTTTTTCCCACTGAAGTCTGAAGGGGCAAATGCAAATATGCTTGTTACTACAGTACCTTAATGCTTTGACACATAATGGCAAGTAGTGAAAATGACCGTCTACAGTTATTTTAGTAATACAAAACCCTAAGGAGAGAAAATAATTGTTTAGCTGCTGCAGGAGAAAACAGCTAGGAATGGAAGATGAATTCAAGCCACCAAAATATATTTTCAAACAGTAAGATCTGTTTGGATTATGTATCAGAAAAGATAGATTTTATTGCACCTTATGAATAATTAGAATCAAGCAAACTAATCATACACGTCTGTCTCCTTGAAGAAAACAAAGCTTTGCTTTAGCACAGCAGTTTTTCCATAAGATGTTCACTGAAGGACAGCAGACAACAACCTCCTCACACTCCCCCAACTTGACTTGTTGGATGCAGCCTTTCAGGCTGAATGTCAGAAAATATATTTCCTTATAAACCTTTCCTCAGGCCTTGCAGCCTTCCTCCCCATGCTGTTGAACTCCACAGCGCAGATACAATCTGCACAACCAGGGTCAATGGAGATGCTGTCACCACTCTTAACAAGGCAGAAAACTACTATTAAATTCACTGAATCTAGGATTTCATTGCCCGTGGACTGATCCTCTTTCACACTAACTCTCACAACAAGAAGCATTCCTTGGAGTTCATAGTAGGAGAACAGGAAAAAGCTGTGGAATTGCACACTATTCATGGGTATTTTTTGCTCTATCTGCTTTTGACAATGGAGAATTCACTGTCCTCCAGCATATCATTTTAAAGATCTCTAGCACTTACAAAGTGTTTTCTGTACACGTCTGTGAAATAAAGCATCTGAGTAGGCTGTGAAACAGACATGGCTACCAGAATAAAACCTGTGAGTAACACTCAAAAAACTAGTAAGAAACAAGAAAGTATGGAAAAAATGTCCATGTTTGTGCATAACATACACATGCACATGTACACACGTATTAGGGGACAGTACTTCTCTTACCATGGTAAGTTTCCACTGGTAAGATAAAAGTGTAATTAAGAAAGACCTCAAGAGCTTGCAGATGTAGCCCATTTATAGGAAAACTGACTCATTCCGGACTACACTTCAGGGATGGAAGCAGCACAGACACGCAGGGGCAGCTCCAGACCCAGGCATTGGGCACCTCCCTGGGGACAGGGACAGAACAAGGGAAGGTCAGCCCATGGTGGCATCAAACACAGCCTAACAAGACAACCTTTAGCTCTACCAGTACTCAGAACCAAACTGCTGGACACTGTCATTCTCTCCAATTTTACATATACAGAACATGGTCTAACTTCCTTTTTGAACAACAGGACTATGATTTACAGCCTCAAATCATCTCCTTGTCACCCTGTGCCACTTTTGCTTTTCTTCCTCCAGCCTCTAGACATTATTACTTGACTTGTAAATGTATTATGATTCAGCAATCAGAATGACTGTTTCAAGAAGCTGAAGTAATTTAAGTCAGATTTTAACCCTTTGTTCACTGCAAACACAACTGCTTGGTTTGGGACTATGCTTGGTTAGGATTGTAGAGTATCAGACACTAGCACATGTAGATGTTCCTGTGTGCTATGAAAGCAGCTTGATCTGCTTCTGAAGTTGTGATACACTGAGCAATTCCAGGTAAATCAATAGCAACAGGGTACCTTTGATAGAAAACATACTGTTCACGGGACAAAGCCACAGGCTGCAGCTATTTATTACATCTGTTACTACTCTTGACTGCATGAAAACTACAGATACTCCTGACTGCTGCCACCCCACTGCTACATCCAGTCATGCTGCTTTTACTCTTGAGACTCCACTTCCCCTCTCTATACTTTTGTTAGTATTGATAGCAAGCAGATGACGGACAGTACGTAGTCAAGTGCTAAATCTTTGTGTCGGAGAAACCACTGACTTTAGATAAGTAAAAGAAAATCTTCGTGTTCACAAACAAATGAAAGAAATGAATGAAATGAAATATAAAGACATAAAAGTAAGAAGCAACAGCATTTGAGTAATTAAAATACAGGTCAGTGTAATATGTCTAATTACTAAATTTGCAATCAATTAAATAGATGTGCAAACACCTTGGATAAGCATTAGGCGTTCTGCACAATCATTGCTTCTTTGCAAGGAATGGAGAAGACTTGCATTTTAGAGACAGAAAAGCAGCATCATCCTAGGAGTTCACTGACTGATGAAGGTTGGCGCAGGCAGTCAGCCCTTCTATCATTTCAGGAGCAACCTTTTCCTACACTGATGCCAGCACCATGGCTGTGTTGGCTTTGTTTGTCAGAGCAAATTTCAACACGTCAAGGCCCTCAGACAGGGAATGTAGCCTCTGCCCATCAAAAGCCACCCTGAGAAACCAAATGCACAATATACAGGCATGAAGGAAGGGACAAGGGAAGAAAAACAATGTCAGACAACAGAATTCTAAACGCACATGCCATCTACTCTAACCTGAGTTGTTTTGTGGTTAGGAATCTTGAAACATGTTTTTCTCTTCTCTTTTATTTACATAAATTAGAACTTCAACTCGACCAGCAAAACTATACTTATTTCTATCAGAGGAGCCATTTGAAATTTGTTAAGTGCACATATTTTACACTGATGGACAACCTTATAAATATCTAGCATTGCCCTCATCCAAAACAATGACTCATGTCTCCCTTTAGAGCCTTCAGTTGGGGGTGGGCTCCTGTCACCAGGATGTCACATAAGAAGTCTAGTCCTTACTCGGAAATGTAACTTCATTTTCATGATTTAATCATATGGTGTAAACCAGGGTTTATAAAACATTCCCAATCCCTTACCATATGATTTATGCTCAGATACTGTTTTAACCATCCTTTACTTCCCACATAACCCCCTGTAGTGTTTTCCTCCAAAGACCTCCAGGATTGTCCAAATGTAACCAAGGACAGAGTTTTAAGCAAATGAGATTTTACAGATACACAAAAGAAATGCAATCATTATGCATGGAAAAGAAACCCATTTAAATCGTGGGTCCAGTTTTTATAAGTACTACATCATTTAAGCCCAAGTACTTAAATAACTACTGTGGAACAGGGGAAACAGCTGCCTAAGTTAAAGAGACCTCACATTTCTGACAAGGATACACTAAAATTCTACCTGTTAGAACACATGATGTGCTTTCCTTGGTACAGACAGAGAACTTTTTCTGTAAACTAGAGCAATTTAAATAAGAAATTAGAAAAGCAAAACAGATGTTGGCCCCTAAAATGTAATTTTTATAGCACTGCCTTTCAGCCTCTATTAGAATTCACAACTGCCAGCAATGAAATAAAAACAAATCGGAAATATAATATAGCCATGCTGCATGCACCACTTCCTTTCTCTCTCCATCTACACAGAGAAAAAGCCCTTACTGCATAACACTGATTGGAGAGGTTAAGTCTCAGATCATTCTGTCTTAATGTGATTCTTGACTTCCTTACAGTAGTTTTTGAACACACTGAACACAGTTCTTGCAAAGGTAATGGGGTTGTGCTAATGCAGTCTTACAAGTAGTCTCCTAAATACTCTTATTATTTCTGTAAGGACATTCCTAATTCCTTACAACAGCAGACCAAGCTGAAATATAATAAGTATCAGAAACATTTGGTAATACTTTAATTTTTGAAGGCAAAAAACAAACAACAAAAACCGTATCATTTTTACATGGGTACAAAGCTCCCGACAACAACAAAGTTGTTCAAGTGGACAATCGAGAAAACCACGTTAAAGTACCACTATAACTCAGCTGTTCTGCATAGATGACATTTCCAGCATGATCTCAGCATGAGAGACTATACGCCACCTGGCTCAGAAGTGCTAACAGCGTGGAATCCGCTACCACTATCAGGTGAACGGATGAAATGGAAAAACACACAAAGTAGACAAAAATCTGACTAAATTTTCTCAAATCTTCTGCATTACTTTTAGCTGTGCCATTCTGCTCTAAGCTCATGTCTTCCTTCTTCCTCTAAAAAATTATAGGCATTTTTCTGGATGCTTCTGAGTTATAGATGCTTGAATATCTTATTATGATTTTAACTAATACACTCAAAGAAGTAAGGCCATTGTAGCAGCATTTAAGAAATTATTGTTCTATTTTTATCCTTTTGATTTTAAATTGTTTTGACTAAACTCATTTTCTAATAAATCCCATTTTGTTCCTTTCTCTCTTGCATTGTGTATAGAAAAGCTGCCATTACTACTTATTGTATCCTGCTCATAAGACAGTATAATTTTATTAAACTTATGTAATCAATTCAGCAAACATGTCTAATACAGTTTATTCAGAATAGATTATGATTCTATTAGGTTATATCTTTTGTGTATCTCTTTGCTAAAGCTTAATCTTGTTAGGATTATACACTGCTCAGAAGTCTATGTCATTATTTTGGTTTAAATGCTAGTTTTACACATTTCAGCAGGATTGGTACAGTCTCTGCAGCAGTGGCCTTGCACTCAACCAGCAGGAATGGCAGCTCTCTACACAATGTTTGGGACAGCTAGCTGAGACGCTAAGACTTGTTCTGCAGCTGTCTGCGCTAAACTGAGCTTTAGGATAAGGTTTCTGATGGCTGGAAAGTCCCTAGAATTTCACAGGTTAACTACTCCAAAAAGAAATCAAATTTTATTAAGTACAGAAGTTTCTCAAAGAAACATCTTGCTTAAAAGTTCAGAAACTTCAGCACTGCACCAGATTTGTCATGTTCAGAAATACTGTTTGAAAGCCACTAGAGGGAAGCAATTTTGACAGATCAAATTTGAAAAAAAATAAAATATATAGAATCTTTCAAACACGACAGTGGCTGCTTTTTCGTTTTTATTATTTTCCTTTTTTAATGAGTAAGGTAATTGCTGAACCTAGAAAAGGCAGTGACTGTTATATTTCAGCAACATGGTTTCAGAGCTGAGAATGTAAATGGAAAAGGCATTACAGTCTTCTGAGACACAGCAGCAGCACTGCTCTCCTAAGCATGTCTGCAGGAAATTAACGATTTTAATCCCTCTGCCTTCTGAGCACTGCAAAAGCAATAATGAATGAGTCCTCATACCACACCGGCAAGGTGGGCTATTAATTGATACCTTCTCAGTCAGACCATTTTCTTCCTTAGGGAAGGCATGGGAAGGAAACATCATGTCACCTCTTCATGCATCCGAACTACCAGCAACTCACAAACTAACTCAGACTGCAGCAAAGAATGCTGTTATTCAAGCTTCACTTGGGAAAAAAAAAAAAAGACAGGACATAATTTTTAGATTAATTAATGAAGCACGTGATTAAATGAAAGGTTATCTGACATGCTGCACCGTCCACATAAACGAGACTATCTTTTACAAAACATTTCAAGCAAGGTAATATATGTTATAAAGAACTGCATTTCAATGAGAAAAAACGGAAGTGTTCATTATCTTACATCTCTAATGAAAACATGGGAAAAACCCTGACATAAACTAACTGTATTTAAATTAAATAATATGAGGGAGGTTGAGCGTTCACTAGGTGTGTGGCATTTCAACTCTGAATAATGGTACTTCCCCACCTACACTGTCTATCACAAGAATAAATCTTGAAGGATATCAAGGATTTGTTTCCCTATGGCCACCCCTATGGTGGCACAGAGCTGCTCAGGGTCACACAGCAAGTCAGCAGGGAGCGGGAAGTGAACTTGGAGCCCTGATCTCCAGGCAGCTCTCTGTCATTGGATCACACTGTTTTCTGCACGCCTGCACTCCTACCTACTTACATTACAGTCAGAGTTATGTCACTGCATACGAGGAAAGCACCCCTGGCTTTCTTAGAGAAGTAGCAGGGGAGTTTCTGTCCCTCTAAACAAAGCCACACAACTGCCACATACATTTACTTTTTTTCTTCCTCACATCATATCAATCCCAACTAAGACACTTTTTGCCTTGCTGTATCTTTCAAAGCTTTCTAATGGAAAAATAATCTAATCCATGTGCTAACTAACAAGAATCACCAAGTTCAGAAATAAAGCAGTTTTGGAGCTTGCTCAAACAGTGATTTTGAGCAACTTCAGCACTGAAGAAACTTTTTGTATTTTTTCTTCCACTTGCTCCACACTGTATGAGTTTGAGGGGCTGTAAAGGAAGTGCAGCCCACACTTTGTTTCCCAGTATCCCCATAGGACAGGGTGCTGGGTGGAGATGCACAACCATCCCATCCATAGCCACCTCATCTGCTTCCTTCAGACTGTCTTTGGAGGAAGGTCCTGAAAAGCAGATGGAATGGAGCCTTATCTTGCCTTACACCCTGGTGAAGGCAGACACTCCCCTTTCTTTCTAACTCTGTTTAACAATTGACAGTTTTCAAACGAATCTTTCTGACATTACTGTTCACTATTTCTATTTTGCTCGTTACTTTTTATTTCACTTTCAAAAGGAAGATAAGAGACTAAGTGGAGGAAAATCTTAATGTATATCTCCCTACACATTTTAGTTAGCTGCTTTACACCAACTACTTGACATCACACAGGGTTACAAATTTACCCAGTTCAGATGCTGCCCACTCTGTCATTGTACACACGCTGATAATCAGTAGATAAATTTTTCTTTCTCAGTAAATGCCACAATTTTAACACTAAGCTGTCCCTTATCCTTCTCTGAGAGACAGGAGACCCAAATGACATCCTTTGTGGTAGTAAAGACACCAGCAGTTTGGACAGTGACTGTATTTTGGATTTCTCATGGTGGCAGAGGCACAAAGCAGTACTTAGCAAAGCACCAGCCTGTAGATGTGGGAGCCAGAACAGAAAGAAAGGCATGTATCTGTGCCTATGGAAAGGCACAGCCAACTGGTCAGCTGGGCAGATCCCATCAGGAAATGCACAAGCATCACATATCTTCCATTAAGTCTCTCAGGACTCTATGACCAATGTCTCCATGCAGCAGATAGGTGTGGTGCCCTCTGAACTGCAGCTGTAATCGCAGTGCAGCTGGGGATAAGGGCTGAGTTGCACACCCTCCATGCTGAGTCACTGAGGAACAACCTGGGCAGTCCCAGGAACTCCCCAGACAAATTCTGCGAGAGGAGATAATGGGCAGAGCCCACACCAGCCCCACCAGAGGTCAGGGGATCGATAGAGCCCCAGTCTAGCATGTCTGTCAGATGAGGGATGGAGTAACAGCGCTGGGGAGCCAGGGAGCTGCAGCAGTGCTGGAGCAGCCCAGGTGGCCCCTGCTGTGTGCTCATGCAGGAACTGATGGGCTGGCAGGCACTACTGGTGTGTTTAGACACGTTCAACACTGGATGGGGTAATTCCTGCACAGAGCAGAGAGTGGTGACGTTGGAGCACAGCTGGCTGGGCAATAAGCATTTATCCAACAGTTCAGGGAGTCTGATCCAAACCTGATGAAAAAGCTGTTGCAGGAGCACATGCAGTGGGGTTCCTTGTCACCACTGGGACAACAGTTGGTCACACTGTCGCAACAGCATTTTCACAGGAGTGTTATCTCATGCAAAACATCCACTTAAATTAGTTCCGTTACACATGCACCAGTGTTTGCATAGCATGAACCAGAAGAACCTCTGGAAATGAGAGCCCACCACCACACAAGCTGTCAGCAATTAAGTCACAATCAGATTTAAAGCATAACCCCAAGTATAAAGACGTCTGTCCAAGCAAATAAAGTCTGACAGTGATGTAAGATGTATGTAAGGTACCCAAAATTTTGACTTGCAGAATACAAGCTACTTTCCCAAAATACCCAGTCAATAAGCACATTCCAATATCCTGCCCCCTCCTCACAACACAAAACTGGTTACAAAGATAATGTTCAGATATATCGGTGGTTTGTGGGCAACATCCATTTATTTATAATACAGTCATTATCCATTACAGCACCACACACAGACACCAGTGGCATGGGCTAAGCACTTTCCGTGTACAGACCACCAGTAAATAATGCAAATACAAAACCTGTTCACAAGAGTCCCTAACCAAAGCCACTGACACGAGACGCTTGGATCTGACTAACAGGAAGACTAGGTTGTGTTCATCTTCTAGCTGTTAATCAGCTTGGAATCCTGGTTCTGAGGCACATTACACATTCAATATGACATGGACTGTGCATGGATTCCAACCCCTAAGCCCTCCTGCCATAGAAGCAGGGCCAAGTGCTGTGCACTTAGACAAGATGAGTCCCACCTGTACACTATCTGAGAACCATTCTGAGGACCTCTTCCTCCTGTGTTTAGGAAGACTTAAGAGTGGACTAGACCTGTATCCAAAAGGTGTGATGCTGCACAGGGTGCTCTGGCACTTGGATCCTGAACATGGAACTCATAAGACTGAGTTACGCACACAAAATTCAATTTTCAAAAAGCATACCTGTAACAAACAGTGGATGGAAAAGACAAATCACAGAATTACAGAATATCCTGAGTTGGCAAAGACCCACAAGGATCTTCACATCCAAACTCTGGTCCTACACAAGATGACCCAAAATCGAAACCTCATGTCTGAGAGCATTGCCCAAATGCTCCTTGAACTCAGCATGAGGCCATGCCCACAGCCATAGGCAGCCTGTTCCATGCTCTCTGGTAAAGAACCTTTTCCTAACACCCAACCTGACCTGTTAGCTTCCAGCTAGATTCCAGTGCTGTTGATATCAAGTTCTACGCAACACTGAAAGTACAGTGTGTCCTAAGAGATGCTCCTTCTACACCCATTTCAACCCCAAATGAACTTACATAATAATTTCTAATTCAAAAAGACATACATCAGTGACCATGCCAGAGTCTAGAATGTCCATCCTTTCTGTTAAGTGTGTCAGTGTAAGAGCCCACAGATGTCTTGGTGGCTTATGGTGGGGTCCCAGTCCTTTGTTCATATTCCACATGGAAAATATAATTGCTAAAAGGCTTTAACTTCATCTGGAGCACAAGAAACAGAAACCAGAAATCAGGACTACTTCCTTCTGTCTCATCCTCCTTCTCCACAGAACACACAAACTGGACAGAGACACTCTTCTAGTATAGCTCTCTGAGAATGTTTAGTCTACCATTCTGCTTTTAAAATACTTTGCCTAGGGGAAAATTTCTTGCTCTCACTGCAGATCTCATATTATATCACATGTCTTAAGGTATTCCTGAAACCACAAGCAACACACATATCAGAGATGTCTTCAAGTTCTACCTGACTCAATCAGTTTACCTTGTTTCTTCCCATTCCCCTTAAGGGAGGGTGAGCTCTGGCCATGTCCAAAGCTCTGTATTATTCTGCTGTCAAGACCAGACTCTTTGACTTTTCCACTTCTGATTATAAACATAGTTAGGTACTGCAAGAGTCAGCCTACTTAACCACGAATACTGTCAAAACAGATAACATCTCAGTGCATTACAACCTGGCTGGCTGCTTAGCCTTTTGACTTCAAAGGTCTCCTCCATCATAGCTCAACAAATGTGTTCTATCTACTTCACAAAAGTTTTGACAACAGATAAAATTGTGATATATGGACTACTTGGATTATATAAACTAGAATTATTGATTGTTCTGTTTGTTAACCACGTTTAGTTACTAGATGTGATGCCAACTTTGCAAGAGCAATACTTCACCAGAAAATGTAGCTGTGACATTTCTTCTAACAAGATACTGCTTGACAGTGGTGTCCTGCTGTAACCATGCTGATGAATACTCAGTAAAGTGAAGGTGTTAACTTACTCTACAGGAGCCAGCTGTATGAGAAATTGTTTTCTTCATGTATGTAGGGGGCATCCACTAGGAGGATCAAAATTCGTATAACATTTCAAGGAGCGAAGTACTTAGTGTAATAACAGTTACAGCACAGTAACTGTTTTTTACGAGGCCTATGAAATTTTATTTACCTCGGTGAAGGCACTGCTTATATCTGCTTCCAAGACATCGAAGTTAGAAAACTAATGGCATTTAAGTGGGTTATTATGAGTTAATAAACCCATAAAAAAAAGTAATAAAATCTACAATAAATACAGCAAATCTAATAGAGGTTGGAAAGTGTTGTCTTTTCAGAGAACGCTGAAACAAAACAATAACCTAGACTGTGACTCCACATTAAAATACCACAGTTTGTGTTTATATAAAATTATATTAGTTAATCTTTTGGAGGAAACTATAAATCAAATACTGCTTTGATTTATAAAAGGCTTGACATCCAACCGTTAACCTGCACACATGTACCAAGCAAAGTGAAAGCACATTCTGTTGCTGTAGGAAAGGATTTCTTTTACACAGGCAACTTTGATCCATGTATGCCTTTTGATAAAACATATATTTAAATTAAAAGCAAAATATGATGCAGTATAACAATGCAGCACAATTATCATTAGTATGAAATTATAAACCAGGTGTTTAATCTCTGTAGTTGTAACATTTGTATCCATGCAAATGTAAGGTGAGCACATCACTACATAGTCGATTTAAAAAGCAGGAACAAAAAAGCAATAGTAGAAAGGAAAGGCACATATTTTAACCATGTTTTTTCAATCACATACGCTAAAAGGTAAACCATCAGATAATGATTTCCATATTGTGTCTTTACCTTGAAAAAAACAATCAGTTTGTGTACCAGGATGTTACTACAGCATAAAAATCTCTCTCTAGTGACATTCTCCTAATTCGTATTTTGTGAGGTTATTTAAGATTTCATAATTCCCATATTTTCAGACTTCAGATGGGGAAAGTGTTAGAGAGGCTTCTGACTCTAAACCACATCTCAAGAAATTGGAGCAAGAATCTGAAAGGATCTCGCGTGCTTCATTCTAGCTTGGTCTTCAATTCAAAGAACTTAGCCAATGTGTGTTTATTTTTCCTCAGGATGCAAGGGTGGTCAGCTTCAGATGGGGGATCTTCTCTCTGGTATTATCATACCTTTACCAACTCCTCTTAGAGAGAAACTGGAATCTGCTAAGGGATCAAAGAGATGACCTACTTTCTAATCTCTGTCTCATATATATGATTCTAAATGTTGCACAAAAAGGGGAAATTATGTGGAAATGTCATAAACCAGAATAGTTAATGTTCTCAGTGTACATTTCTTTGTGGAAAGAAATACTTTCGAAGCAGAATGCTACATTCTGCACAACTTCCCATTCCCTGAATAAATTCCCTGATGAAGAGCACTGCAGAGGAATAAGGCATGAGGCATTGCTGCCACTTAGACATTACAGAAAAAAAAAACCAAAAACACTCGGTGCAGTCTCCTAGTCAATCACAGACTGAAAGAAGGAATCTGTAGTATTTCAGACTTGTAAAGGCCAAAGCCAAGTAACACTTTTCTCTAAAGAAATCAAAGCATATTTTTGCCATATTCCTTGTTTTTATTACTCAAGAAAATGGCAAATAAAGCCATGCATTTATTTTATTTCTAATAGATACTATCATGATTGGTGACAGGCTGAACCTGGATGGAAACCGGAATACATGAAAATTGATCCAAGCTGAATTCAGAATGGTATTGACCTAATCAATGAAATCAGATATGTTGCATGTGCAAAAAAAAGCTTATAACAATGCACTGTGTTTAAATTTGACATACTCAACAAATGAAATGTTTTCTGTAGTAAATAAAACCAGACTTATTGTCTCTTTCCATCATGACCTAAAACATTTCAGAATTAGCAGATCTTACCTTCCCACACCTCATTATCACTTGCAGATGAAGAGAAGGAAAATCAACTTTCCTACCTTTTAACTCCCAGTTAAAGAAAAACAATTTTTTTTCTTTATTTTGGGCAAATGAATTAGTTATTGAACTAAACTAAACTAATCTCTATATATGCGGAGAAGACTACCGTTAAAAATAAATAAATAAATAAAAAGGAGCCAACTCTAGCTGTGGTGCTTAAGCACCATCTTCACTCTCTCTTCAAATCCTCAGTTGCACAAACACTAGCTAGATATTGCAAGAACTACTGAGAAGCTTGGATGTGTCATCCATGCACACAAATGAATAAAAGGATATACTATCAGGACAGATAACAGATCATGAACACGCATTCCACATTATCACCTGATCAGGAAACAGGATTGTTGACACTGATATTCTTAACAGGTAACATGATTGAGCAGCTCTAAAATGCAATAGAAGGAGATGGATGTGTAATTGTAGGAGCATTTATATATTAACGAATGGAGGTTTCCAACCTGTTAGTCATCATCGAGCTTGACAACACCTTAAGAAACCCAGGTCAGTGTCAAATATGGCCTGAACAAGGGGTTGGACTAGATAACCTGGGTTCCCCTCCAACCTGAACGATTCTATAACTGCATCAAATCAAGATGCTCATCAGGAAATCTTTAATCACGTCAAGGACTGTAAGGTTTCTTCTCTATTAGAAAAACACAGATGTATGCCTTGAATGACTGTATCTAGTTGCGACATCTTTAGCAATTCTGAAGTTTCTGTACTATTCATTATTGGTTTAAACTTCACGAGGACACTGGTGCAGACACTGCAGCAATAGTACCTGGTTCTTGTTCAAGAGTCTGCCTGCTGGTGAAGAATGTTAGACAATACTCCATTTGGGGGGAAAAAATCAGGGAACTCGCATCAACTGAGGATTTGAGCGAAAATGTGTATAATGGATTACTACTAATGTGTACCAGGTAGCATCTGACTATCACTTTGTATATTTATACAGAAACAATAATAACAAAACCAGAGATCACTCTGTAACTACGACGACAGCAAAGACTAGCTAGGCTCAATTCACGCATCAGATTAAAGACAAGCTATTTTGAATGTTTCTGTATGTTTCTGTCACTGACACTTAGAGCAAAGACAAGTAGCTGGCTGCTCCACTGCCATTTGCTGTCCAACAGGTCAGTATGTTCTCCGACTGTTCACACAGTTACATACCAGTGCTGCCTTTTAAAGCTACCGTTTCATTTTTCAAACGTAATAACACGTTGATCTCTCACCTCTCTGCTGACTGCCCAATATCTGCTTCTATCTCCATGAAACCAAAAGACATTGAAACTAATTGTTTTGTCTTTTACATGTAATTTTACACCCCACTATTTTCTAGTCTTATAAGGAATTCTTATATCCTGTGTCCAACTTCTGGTTCACATTAAGGTGATGCTATACATTCTTTGCTGAGGTTTTCATCTCGGTATGTGATTCCGGATCTTTCTAAGCTCTGATGCCAGCAGCAAACCAATACCAATTCAACCTTAACCAAGATTAAACATTCATTGATTAAGAAAAGTCACGTAAGTATCTACAAGAAATTTGTCACTTAATTATCTGTAAGACAACTTGCAGGTGAAATGCAGCACTCATATTTCCACGGAAAATCACATTAAAGTCCTATAGCTAGCTTTTCCAACATACAATGGCATATCACGAAAGGGCTTATCAACCTGGGGAAATGTTCTAAGGACATGAATTTCCATATTTTCTTGGCATTTGTGTACAGTCTAGACAAGATGCTAACAAACTAGGACAGAAATGTTTTCTTTTCACTTTGTGGAGTCACTTGTCAATGAAAATACAAGAAACAAGAAAGGGACATGAGAGTGTGTAGTCAAGCAGCTTGTTTAGTCACTGGTTAACAGCTGAAATCAACACACATTCAACTAGAAGAGAGAACAAGAACATGGAGACTGCAGTGGGAGGGACTGTGCTACTATCTCTTCCCTGATTAAAAATCATGACCTACACAACCTAACACACGTGCCACTTCAAAACAATGTTTACCCACATTCTCAATATATTTTCTGTTACATTTCCTCCTCTCTTCAGCTCTGTAGCACAGATCGAGTGGGATCTCACAAACATGAAGTCTTTCTCAAGCTATCTATATCTTCAAATAAGTCACTCTGAAGGTCCATAACCAAGTCTTATATGCCCTGTCATGTGAAGTAGTTTGCTGTTCTTATTTTTAAAATGAAGTTCAGAACATTTGATAAAATATATGCCTTCCGGTTCCATATCCGACAAATTAAGATTAAAATATATTTAGGATAGATATGCAGCATTGTATTTCTGGTTTGTTGGAAGAAACTGTGAAACAAACTTACAGATGGTAAGTATTACAGCAAAGGACAGATCCTTTTAACATTTACAGCTTAGACTTCAAAAGAAACTGAAAATGAAACCTGCTACACATCATAATACAAGGTACAAAGCACTGGAAAATTACCATTTGTTATACTTGACGACATTTTCCAATGAAGCAACAGTAGCTAATTTTATTGTCACATTTTACAGATAAACTGAGCACACAGTTTACAATTTGCCCTTTGATGAGATGTGACAACACAGGAGATTCTGAAACAAGAAGACAATCAAAACTCCTGACTGCATTAGACTTGCTGAATAATCCCTTTGACCTCGATAGAAGACAATTGGCAAAGATTTTTCAAGATCTGAATACCTGTCCCCCTTAAAGATATCTTTGAAAGGCCATACTTAAATATATACAATCCCAAATAAACACCATTTGTTTTTTCCTCCTGCTGATGTAGGTATGCCAACCTGGTAAGTCTATCACAGAAAAAAATAATTTTTAGGAGGCAACAGAGCACAGTTACAGACCCTGGCAACAACTGCAAAGGTTGTACTATAACTCTAAGAGTCTGCTTCATGTTTCAGTTTGTCTATTTAAAAAATTAAACACGTATTTTTAACTGGCATCTGCTTCATGTGAGAAAGAGCCTTCATCCACCTCAGTCTAATGTTCTACTCCCTTGAATGTTCAGACTTACCTACATCTACATACTAAATTAAGATAAGACACTAGCAACACCAAATCATAACAATGTGCATTCATTTTACTAAGATGTGAATGACAACATGAGTGCAATCCAGAGGCATGAAAATGGGATGTAAAATGCGCTAACAAAGCTAAATTCTCTTCTTATTTGGAAGAGAAATGAACAATAAAACTAGCATAATTTTTAAAGTGAAATTGTCGGAATTTGGACTGTGATTAATCAAGAATATAAACACCTAAAATTATTTTGCTGCCATGATTGTTTACTACTAATTAGGCAGATAATTTTTTCACACTCCATTTGCAGCAACATCTTCTGTTTGAAGTGTTGTAAAGATGTTGTGTTTGTCCAATACAGAAACAAACACTTGTAAATTTCCCTTTTTGATGGTTCTATACTTTGATTAATTCAAAGTGAACATTATGACTTTTATGACTTCAAAAAAAACCTGGCTTTTAGATATTTATGCAATTTTCTGTTCTACAGCACAGGGAGAAATGATCACATGAAGCATTTGATGACAACCAACTTTGGCTCTTGACATTGCTGACCTGTGTCATGGTTGAAGTAAGATAAACAAAAGCTGTGGACAAGTCATGTTAAGTACGAATATTGATATTACTTCCTTTTGCTGCTGAGGTTCTTAGAAAATACACTGATTAACTTGGTGAGTGGAAAAGGTCTGAAGCATGCTTCATTTACAGATCTGCCAGAAAAGAGTGAAGGAAAGGTTTTTATCATGGAACTGGGTCTGAGTAAGTTTAAAGCTCAAAGTGGATAAATCATTTAGGATATAGATTTTCAAGTGATAAAAATTTGAAAGCTGCTGTCATCTGATTAGATGTTAAAATAGCAGCTATGCCCAAACTTAAGAGTATCTGGAAGCTATCTACTATGCTTAACTACAGTCATGTGGAAGCAGATACATGACCTTATCCTGGTGTCAAGGCAGTCTTCAATGCTGGGGACACAGTGTAAGCCAATGCTCTACAGCAGAGCAAGGCAAACGACACCAAACCTTGCCCCGTGACTCTAAAACTTGTTACTAGAGTTCATTTGATCCTTTTTGATATGATAGTATATTCTAGTGTATGGTTTTGCACCTTCCTTTTTAGACTGATGTACTTTAATTAAGTCAAAGACCTTCTTAGGCCACATAGCTGAAGGAGATACTTGGAAATTATTCAGAAAAGATTAATTTCATGCTCTGGGATGGGAATGCGGAAAATGTCCTCATTGTAAAACACGCTTGGAAAAAATCCTTGTAAGAAAAAGAGTAAGCCATAAATCCTTACTGTCCCCAAAGAAAGGTATTAATTAATGAGATGATCAAAAACTGTAAACAGAAAACATAAATCTAAAAAAATTAAACCCCAAAGAGTTTGTGAATTAACTTGATGCATGTTCCACTTCAGCATGCCAGCTGAAGTGTCCAACTTTTTATTGGACCTTTGTCCTCCTTTCTTTCTTATATAATCGCAAGAACAGTTAGAAGCATTCTGTCTTCAGATGTCTCAAAACCTTTGGGCTACGGCTGGCATTGCCATTTTCTTTGAATAGGGTGATCCTCTTGTCAGCTGTGAAAGCAGGGTCCCTGCTCCTGGAATCCCTTGGAGGCTGTAGTGCTGCAGCTGCCTGTAGTAGCTGTGTTCATGAGCAGGGAGAGGAGTGCACCTAGCCCAACCCTGCTCTCCTGCATGAACACAGACACCTGAGAACCAACTGGCAGACTGTATAGGCAGCACATGGCTGGGAGGCCACCCTGACCTGCCCACAATGGCTCTCCACTTGCTCCAAGAGAGCTGGTGAGCTGCACGGCATGGCCCCTTGGCCTACATAGCAGTGGCACTGCCATGGAGCTGTAGCAGCAGTGCAGCAGGGCCCCTGCGCACAAATGCATGTCGCATATGGGCTCAAGCATTACATAGCTGCAAACTACAAAATACACTGATTAAAATGGGCACATACAAAATCGAAAAGGCAACCAGAAGAATATGTTCCTCTACAGACTACATACAACAGTCTCAATCCTGCTTTCAAGAAGAAACTTTCACATGCAAGGGCCTGGTATAGGAAAACAGAACTATTATTAGTGATGCTTGGGGACAGAAGAAATATTAACAACACATTTTTTGCAGTCTCCTACACTGCAACTCCCTGACCCTTTACAATATTTTAAACAAATAATGAATAATAATATTCGAGAAAAACTTGTCCAGCACAAGTAAAACAATAAACCACGGTCATGAAACGCATTCCTCATTTCTCCCTCCATTCAGTTCTGCAGCTACATGAAGACAGTAACACAGTAAACAAGCCTCCTCCTCCTCAACACACTTCAAGTCAGTCTTCCCACACACAGCTGCCACGATCATGCATATTTCAAAGCCTCCATCTGGGCTTGACAACTGTACCTTCCTCTCTTCCAGCCAAAAGAAATACACGTCCTACTCAAACATGCATGGACAGTATCACGCTGTTTACTTCAGAAAAGAAGCTGCTGGTGGTGCTCCACAAAGTAGGTCAGGTGGGCAGAAGCCCCCATGTAAACCTTCATGCTAACCACCTTGGTTAGACCCACTGTGCATTTGTTTTTCCCCCATTCCAGCTAGAATTTGTCTCCAGGCAGAATGTGAGGATTGGTGATGTTGTCCAGGCTGCTGAATGTCTGATGCTTCTGAATAAACATCTACTGCTCACACAGGGATTAACCTCACAGTCTATACACAGCAGATTCAACATCACCCGGAATTTCTCAATTTATGCTGCACGTGACACACAGTGAATGTATACCTCTTTCTGCCCAGAAATATGGCAGTGACCCCTATGGCTGCTGCCAATGTTGAGGATGCCCTGAACTTGGCATATGCAGAGGACAGTTCTCAGGCCTGGGACCTTCTCCTCTCCTGAAGGTCAGCTCTGTGCTGCAGCTATCCATCATGCTTTCTGCAGTAAACACCTACTCTGTGCCTTCATTCTGCCATTTAAATACTTGTCTCCCTTCCATTCTTCCTCTTCAGCATCCTGGCCAGAGCACACGCCTTCCTATACTGCCAAATATACTACCCTAGCTCCACCATGCAAACAAGCACTCTGCCTCTCCCATCTCTTGCTCTGCAGCAAGTTGAGGACTGCACCTGAAGCAACACTGAGGAGGGAGAAGGTCAAGGTGTGAGTCTTAACTCTGAGAGCAGAAAACCTGGGGCCAAAACAGGAATCACAGCAGAGTCAGGTTGCTCCTGCTCTGCCAACAGGTAGTGGCTGCCTGTAAGAAGAGTGCAGTCCTTCACTCATACCTAAATGGCACTCATCTTGTCCCACAAGAATCCCCACACACTTCCCATCTGTGATCAGCAGGAACAGCAGTGAGTCAATCCTGACTGGAGGTGAGGTGTCCTTATCTGAATGGTGCTGCCTGAACAGGCAGTTGTAAACACAGCCCCAACCCATCCTGCAAAAAACCCCAAAGACCAAAAGAAGTAGTCACCACAGAGCACCTCCTGAACTACGTGATACTGGCAACAGATTATACAACTAAGATAACACCACAAGGATTTTAATGACTATATATCCAGCCAATTTAATGCCTCTCTGCAGAGAGACATTGTGAAGCTTAGCTAGCACTTCCTGAGTGCTTTGAGATGTAAAATGGCACCACAAAGCAATTCTCCTCATAGCAATACGCTTTGTAGCAGAGTTTATTAACTCTGTCCTAAAGAGAAACTAGGAAACGTCCATCTACATGTGCATAGCTTTTTTGACCATGAAGAAACAAAGACTTTATATGGAAATAAATGCATATAAAGTGAATGGACAAGACTGGCTCTTTGGAATAGGCACTCTTCACCTGTTTATATTATTTACCCATGCTTTCTTTTTGGAATATCACTAAAGAACACTGCAAAACAAACTCCAACAGAAAAATGCTTTCTGTGCAGCACATTTGCTCATTATAGGTGCCAAAGAGAGGCATTAGTGGCCTAGCTCTTCTGTCACTCTGCAGCCACACTCTGGTTCCTTATTTTAACAGCATTTCCAACAAGATAAGACATGGCTTTCATTGCTATAACTTCAGCATTCAGGTTTTAAAATTTTTCTTTGATATTTCCTATAGTACTTTGGAGGTCACCCAGGCATTTTATGCAGACTGCTGGTACACTTAATCATTTCAGTGGCTTCCTGCAGTAAATCAGGAGACATTATATTAATAAAAGATGGGGCTGTTCCAGGTCTGATTATGAATCAGACCTGAATCTCCATCTACCTGGCTTAAAACAGTCCTTTTAAAAGATCAGTTTACTCTAAGGAATTCTGAGTAGCAAGAATGCATCTTCTCTGCCACAAGACCCTTGCAGAAAACATACACTCAAGGCCAGCGGTCTGAAGGGTGCAGACACTGGGGTGGTTCAGAACTAGGGCTCAAAGATGTCTGGACCGCAATCCAGCCTCTGAAAAAAAACACTTAGATATGGGTACACTATGCAAACATCTCCTTCAGAGCTGAATCCCCACTGCTGCTCTTCTTTGTCTGTCAAATCCTATTTAGTCACATTACTTGAGCCAAAGACCCAAAATAGGCAAAATATCAGGTCTCAGAGGGAAAGACTGGTCAAAAGTTGACTTTGTTTCCACCACATTGTTTCATTACTTCTTCAAAATATTTACTAACTCCCTGTAATCAGGATTAATCTAATACACAAACATAGAAAGAAAATAAACAGTTCTCAGTGAATACAGCTGGCAAAATATTACAAATAATAATTTCTCACCACAAATGCTATTTGATTGTAGTATAATTTTTACCAAATATCTTGATGAAAACACTCAAGTGTTTTGTTTTCACTTGATCAGACCAACTGCACTGATACCAGGAGTTTGAAATATGTTTTCTAGAGCTCTTTTTTCATGAGGAATTGTGAGATTGACTTTTTCCCATGTAAACTCACATTTTCAAAATGTATAATCACGGAAGAGTCTTAAAAAAAAAAAAAAGAAAAAAAAGAAAAAAAAAACCCAAGCCCCTTCAATACATTAAGGTCTCATCTTGCAAGGTGCAGAAAACTTCAATTTCTAACAATGCAGCAGGGTGTGGATGCTGAGCATCACCTCCCAGACAAACTAAGGAGAAGAAATGTAGATAAAACAGAGATAATACCTTCTTGTTAGCTGCCAGAAGTAATGCCAGAGTACCTATTACAAGATCAGATGTTTTGTGACATTTTTTCACCAGGCTGTCATGAGAATTGGTTCCAATGGCATGCCCTGTGGTGGGGCAAAAGACTCCCAGCAACGAGTGGCATCAAGACAAAACTTCTCCCATCACAATGATGCTCTCAGTCTGCAGCCCATCCGCATGCTGGTCACAGGAAAGAGGCCAGGCAGGCAGGCTAAAGACCCTATGGGGCTCCTTGTTCCAGCCATCACTTGACTATTTGGCTGACATATCTTGAAAGGCATTCCTGAATCTAAATCACTTGCTCCAGTCAGAATTTTATTTTTGTTAACATAGACTTTAGAGACCTGATTTTACACTTTCAAGACTTTATACTAAATTCCCTATGGACTTGACCGGGCATTGCATAAGAACCCAAATCTGCCACAAGTAACCACGCTGTTGATAAATTCAAACACACAGGTCATCTATGCATAGCAGTCATTGCTTCAGACATTCATTCATTTTCCAGGGAAATGTCACGCTCCTGAGAATCGCCAGGTTATGTGATAAAAGGTGCATATTCATACACACAAAGGTGCAGAGGGAAACCAGTGTAAGGAGTCAGTCAGACTCCAGGACACAGGGGCCCATGCCTTCGTGGTATCAGCAGCTGGAGTGAGTGAAGATGTTATGCGAGGGTCAGTGCACGACCCTTTGTGAATGCCAAGCCAAACTGGTGGGTGAGTAGGGAAGAGGCTTGGGAGACAAGTACTGAAGCAACTGTGACTCTCAGTTGGATAACAGTGTGATGAGAGGGTCTGCAAAGTGACTCCAAGCCCACTCACTAATGGAGAGGCTGTGGGATCTAGGGGTTAACAGAGACACCCATTTGTGCATATGTGTCTGTGTATGAGGGACCTGGAGACAAGAGCATCTCATTTCAGCTCCAGGGAAATCTGCAGTGTGAACCTGTGTGTACTGTGTGTGCAGTTGGGCTCCCAGCCTTGGGCACAGCATGTGCAGGTAGCAGCAGCTGGGGACCCTTAGCAGGCAAGCCAGCCACCAGGTCAGTGAATGAACACAGTCACTGCAGGCATTCACACTGTTATCTCAGGAAACTGACACAGCATCAGGCTGTCGGTGCTTACATATGAACCAAGTGCTGAGCGTTGGTGTTAATCTCAGGGGCAGGTCATGCATACATATATATGTATCACATATGTGAGCTTTTGTGTCTCTAATGGATACATATTTGACCTTGCTACTGAACCGACTGGCTGGAGTTCATGGAGCTATGGCAGGCTCATCTCTATCAGACTGCCTGGTTCAGCAGCCCCTAACAAGAAGTACTCTTCCAAGTAGGTTTAAATGATATGGTAACACTGTGGAATGCAGATTTCCTTCTTTCCCCACATCTATATTCTAAATGACAACAGGTTCGTCTGTATGCACTTCCAATGCACACAAATAAACAAAGAATAAGTATTTGTGTATGTTCACAAGGGAAAAAAAAGTTTTCTCTATTAGCAACAGTAATAGCTGATAAGCTAAGCAATGTTTCAAAATATTTTTGTTCATCTCACTGAATAGAGCAGATTTCAAATCTCGTAATTACCATTATCACATGAGTTTACTTATACAGAAACATAAAATACAATTAAAAGAATTCCAACAGTTCATTTAAAATATATAAACTGAAGAAAAAAAAGATGTAAAACTCCGTAATACATAATGATTGCCAATTCCCTGTATCATTTTGATTATTCAACTGAAACATTAATTTTTATCAAGGATCTGTTTCTGAATTGGGATTTATCATAAAAGCCTGCATGGCAGAATACCAGAAAGTGACAAAATTTTAACACCATAGTAAACATTAGGCTCTTGATCCATTATGCTTAACACTTATGGATGTTTTTTCCTGTAACAAGGATGCTTAAAAACACGTTCAAAAACAAAAAGCAAAGCTACAATTCCTGTCTAACTACATGATTCCAAATGTGGTCTCTTTAAGGCTACCACTAGACTGAAATCAAGGTTTTCTGGTAAAAGATGACCGATCCTTCATTGTTATGGGTCCATACAGGGTGCTTTAAAAGGACATGAGAATGACACTGAGTAGGTCAGGTATTTGGAATGGACAAGGTGATAATGCAAAGGACAGCATAAGACAGTGAATGCACAGGGGAAAAAGACGGTGTGTGCAAATGTGGGAAAAGAGTATAATGAGTACTGTGGGAATAACAGCAGAAGCACTAAACATGGAAACACAGGCTGCAGAATATTGGGTGTGCAGCAGGAAGTAGAATACAAAACCGAAAGACCAGTGATGCTGTGGTAGGTATGTAAGAAGAGAACAGAAGGAATGGGGAAAGGGCTGTTCCTTCCTATAAGGAAAGAAAGAGCAGAGCAGAAAATACAGTGATATTCAACAGCAACATGAAACTGAGGAGCCTGACTGGGCGACAAGACACAAATGGAAGAGGAGGAAGTGGGAGCACAAAGCTAGCAGTGGATGAACAAAATAATCTCTAGTACACTCTCAAATACATCCACATTTTGTTTGTATGTTGTTGATTGAATTTTGAAATCAAGAAGCTCAGACTCCAATGGCTCAAATCCCCAAAGTACCAAGAGGTCCCTTTTCTAAAATAGGTCTGGATAAAATACAACTCATGATTTTCATACAACTTCATATTTCATGGGTAAAAGACAGCTTTTAATTGGTTTGGCAACATTGTTTCAGTAGCTTCTGCCTCAAACCACAAGAAAAAGAAAACAAAACCTAGCTTAAATGCCATATGAGCTAATAGCATTGAATATTATCTCTGGAAATCTAGAGGTGTTTAACTTCTGAAGTTATACTGGCATTGGATCAAGGAGATTTGAATACTGATCTTTTATAATCATATGTTGGAATTAGAAACGATCATTAACTTCTTAATAAATACAGAAATATCCCTTTCTAGCCCTGGTAGGTCAGGAGACAGCTGACCTGAAAGCTGTCTGCTCTACCTTGTTAGCTACAGTTTTTTGACACTCAAAAAACTCATCAGTATCAGGTGCCTCAAACCACTCAAGTATTGATGGTTCATCAACTGGTCATCTACACTGAGTTCAGTAACAACAGTTTACTCTTAGATGTGCACAGCACATGGACACAGTAGACCACAATGTAGGTTTTACAAACACAATATTTTCATATTATGTACCAAACGAGTAAATAACAATTATGTTAAACATACACACCAGTGCATATCTGTCAACAAATACCTCAAGTTCCTTTCAGCCTCCTGAACATCCAGTTCACAAGCACAGCACTGTACCTCGGGTCCACACAGTTTCCTTAATGACTCACACAGTCTTAGGACTCACCTCCTGGGATGTACAGGAATGCAGCTAATTGTGTCTAGTGCTCATGCAAATTCTCAGCTCTTCAAACACAGCTAGAACAAGTAAACTAAGGTCACAAAAGTTGTCAGAGCATGGAGTGTCAATTCGTAAGCTTAAGTGAACAGCAAATGGGGACCTCTGCATCTGTCAGTGCATATGGTTTCTGGCTAAGGGCAAAGTTTTGCAGGCACTCTCCGCTGTGCACAACAGTGCTAAGCCCAACAAGTTCTGCACAGGGAAGTGGAACTGTGCTACCAGTGAGGGGGCTGTGTGCACGGGTGGGTATGGGTGTGTGGGAGGAAGGAACCAGGCAAGGACAAGGAATGAAGTCTGAGGGAGCTGACACATGCTGGTTTTGCTGACAAGTACCAGCCACTTTGCATCTCTACACTTTCTCTTCCCTCATTTTATCCTCACACAGGCAATCAAGTACCTAGATACCAGTTTGTCGCAGCACCAGGCTTGTCAGATGGTACATTCTCGCCTGTTCACCCCAGAACAGTGTTGTTATCTTCCTTTTCTCTTCCACTTTTCCTACTTGCAGACTTCACAAAGATGAGCCCACACTGTCAGCTGGGACTAAAAATAAGCATCTTCTCAAAAGACAAGGGTCCTACTGCAGTGTCTTAGGATCACACAGAGATGCAAACCTGAACATCAGCTGGATGAATGCTTCCATCACTTCAGACACAAGCTTGTTGAGCGTCTCACAGAGAAAGCACTCATTTCACATTTACACATTTTATCAATTTATACAGTAGCATTAAAAGCTGCATCTTCTTCTTCCTCTTGCATCTGAAACAAGTACATTTAGAGGCATATGCCACCTGCGCTCTTCATGTGGAACACCCACAACTACTTGAATTCTAATAATACTAACAAAAATAATAAATAACAGTTTGTTACTTATGTGCTGCCAGAGCCAGAAGGCTTCAAGAGACCTGAAGAAATATATGCAAATATAGCAGAAAGAACTAGGTTTTAAAAATACATAGAAATACAGACAGCTCTGCTCAAAACCAAGAATAAGCCAAGGGCTTCTTATTAGAGTAAAATTCCTTGCTAAGTCTTTACCCAACCAACTCAGTCTGAAGCGTCTAGCAGCTCTTCTGAAAGTAAGTTTCAGTCCTCTTAAACTGTTTCACTTCAGCTAATTCATTGAAAACACACCACCCCTTGCGCTCTGCTTCATAAGACAAGCTAGAGAGGAGTTAGCAAGGGATCTGACACTCTGCTCTCCTGTACATTCTGTTCTACTTTATCAGGACACCTAATGCAGCTAGTAAAAAAACAGTAGTACTAGTTTTGTTTTAAGCTATCCTGCAAGCAGTCCTAAAACACCTCAAAACAACCAACCTGACAGACACCTGCAGCAAATATACCTGAGCTATGTCAATTGCACGCAGATCTGAGTGGAAATTATGATATAATTGCAACTTCTGGTAAGTATTTGTTTGGAAAATCCTACTGTGAACAAGATGCTTAGAAAGACAGTGGCAAGACAAGATGTTCAGAGCACGAGGTATTCAGATGTTTCAAACCTGAGAGGGAAAATAGCATGGACTTATCTAAGCTGCCAGAAAGAAGGAGCATTCATACAAATGGCAATCAGGTTTTGATTTTCCCTCAGCGCTTCACTTGTGTTTAACCTGTTCCCTGCCAATAGAATCCTTAAATTTTGCAGTGTGTCGGAAAAAGCAAGCAAACACAGAACAACAAACAATGACAGGTGTATGCCAAGAGAGTGTAAAATACCCTGAGATAACTTGTAAGATGCTGATGGAAATTCTCAAACTGCCTAACTCCAGTCTATAGTGGGAGAGGGACTTGTTTTTAAGTCATACAAAAATGTTTTTAGTTATTTTATTTTACTTTAGTTTATGCCTCTCTGAAATGGCTGCACGTTTTACTTCCACTTCCTTTTATTTTTTCCTTTTCTCTTTCAGGCTGCCATTAACTTTTCCATCCACTAAAGTAAAAAGTGCCTTTTTCAGTTGCAGAAAATTTCACTATGCTGAGTTGAAAAAATGTTGCATCTCACATAGCAAGAATGTAACAAAAGATGTAAAGCTAAGGAAGAGTAATAACAAATTCAAAGCTTTTGAAAAGACCATCTAGGGAAGATGCAGTTATTCAAATAAACATGGGTAAATTAGGCAAAAGTTGAAAAAGCTTTCATAAGAAGTAAGAAAGCTTTCCATACTTATGTCTAGTATCATGTGAACTTGTTACACAGCAATATTTCTTTCACTCTTCCACTTTGCAGAAAGAATACAAGCTTGTCACTGGAACACAAGCTTGTCACTGGCATTGGACTTTTTCATATTTACTGACTGTAAATGGCACTAGCAATTAGAACTCCAAATGACATGGATCCTCTGCATGTGCTGAGCTCCCCTCAACATCAGATTTTATATTAAATTAGCACAATTAGAAAAATGTTTTCTAAATATCATGTTAGGATAGGCAGACACTGACAACTGCAATTATTAAATATGGAAAGTTGAAGCACTGAAATTACTGCACATAATGAAAGGAATCTGTGATATTTCTATTTTATTGCTTTGTTCGCACACTTGGTAATCTCTCGTAATAAATCTACATGATGTCATCCTTCATACATTGCAGAATTGCCTATTTTTTCAACTTGATTTTACTATATTGTCATTTTATTTTGTTCAAATATGCAAACAATTTTATATTGCTTTGTTGCATGGTGGCATACTGACAACATGAGATCTTTCCATCACACCAACAATATAAGATTTTTACTCTGAGAGCATTTCCCTATTTGTAGATACAGTGACCGATTTCATATATTTTCTGCAGCCTAAGGACAAAACAAGCAACTACCTGCCTGGACTTCCAACATGAAATTCTTTGTTTAACTTCAGGCAGAACTAAGTGCAAAGATTCAGACAGAATTTGATTTTATTTAAAATATCTCTAACTCAAAACATGAAGTTTGCTATTTTCTATATTAGTTAAACCATTATTTATAGGTTATGTTGGTGTTCAGTACAACCTAAGGTCACATCTCTCAAATTTATTTCTTGTATAGACTTCACTGACCTCAGTAGTATAATTACATGAACATAATGTCAAAAATGCATATATAATGTTAATATTTTATTATAGATTTGTACTCACAAGAAATTATTTCAGCTCAGAATCCCAACTTAGCCTCCAGCGTACGAGAGATACACAATATTGACACTGCTTAAAATTATTGTTTAAAATACTTATATAAAGAAAAACTTTCAGCTGCATGCCATGTATATAAGATTTTTTCAAAGGGAAATAGAAAATGTGCTAAACCAACTGCTTGAAGCTGTCACCATTAGAACTGCTCTGGCAAAACCAGACACTTTTCACCGTTTTACAACATAACACTGTTACCTATAACTTACATACTCCAAGTCATAAAACAACATTACTGTCGTTAGTTAAATCTATCACCATAGTAAGTGATCCCAATTTGTCCTCTCTTCCACTCTTCTCCCTTCCCTTGCCAACCCTGCTGCCAACATAAATATTTCAAGACACACATAACTTTCCTAAGAATTCCCTAACTAGATGTCAAACATACTTTCATCCAATTGTAAAATAAAGACTTACTAATGTAATGTGAAAACTGAGCTCTTTGATACACTGCTCCAATTCCTCTCGATTTATAATAGTGCTACCAAGAGCAAATGGGAAACATGGTCTATGAATAAAAAAGGTGATCTTACTACATTTTTATTACTACATTAAAGGCACTCGCAACACATCACTGTTTCTCTGACTTGTTTACAGCCTGAGAGGGAAAAATAAGGCTTTAAAACACACACTTATTAAAAGGTTCCTTTACGCATATCATTGTCTTTTCTCTCAAATGCATTGAGGACCATTAAGAAGTCTCACTTTGTTCTTTCTCAAAAAGCAATTCTATAGTTTCTTCCCCTGTGAATCAATAAATATTCTGCACCATAGTAAAAACATTTAGATAGTTAGACACAGTAATGAATTACCTCTGGGAGTAATACATAACAGTATTTTACATTTCTGTAATCATTTCATGCAGAAGCCGTGAAACACTGGACAAAGGTGGGTGACTATCTGGGTTACTTTATATATGATGAAAGAGAAGAGCAGAAGGTGAAATTCATTTCAGTAAAGGAAATCCTGGAAGAGCCATATAATGATATTCCATAAACTGTGGAACGTATTTTTGCTTCTGCCCTCTGTGTTGCAGCAAGTTTAACCCATACAGTCAGTGAAGAAACTTGGACAGCATTCAACAGAACTCAGACGCACAGTTAGGAACACAACTGCCTTTTGATCTCCAGATATCAACTAGAAATTGTAGCAGCTCAAGAAGCACATGACCGAAACTAAGAGTTTACAGCAATAAATCAAGAGGAACTCACAATCTCTGAGAAATGTGGTGAATACATGTAGAATGATACCACACAGAGTATATATGACAACAGCACGAAATGTGTGAAGTATTGCAATTAAATACTGGATGGATAACGTATGGCAGAAGAACCAATGTTACTTTCTAAACTCTGCTTTACCTCCAGTACCATTACCTGGAGGCTGGCCAATCAACCTTACCTTACCTAAATTGTGAGATTCCATTTCAGAAGTGATTTCAGGCCATCTACAATCGAGACTTCCAAGTTCAGCACCAGAGAAGGACAAACCCATAAATCTATATTTTATCAATATTAGTGGTAAGGTTCTAAGTGTTATAATAATGTGCTACTAACACTAAGGACTGTGATTTCATAAGGTAAACAATATCTCTACTGATACTACAAAATTGCCAATACAAATTGCTTAATTTTACACTGGGCAATGGCTTCTAACCTGTTTGCAATCAAGCAGACTTTTGATTTTTACATAGGGAAAAGGCTGACTTCTGAATCTTCTGGCTGCTGATGTTTACTGGTCATCTAATTTCCTATTAACATGACTATATTCCGAGGGGGCACAAATCATCTGTACTTTTAGCCATACTCTGTTAAGCAGTTATCTATTTTATCTAGTAACTTTACCTCACATAATTTAATAACTAACGCACTAAGAAGCAAAGGGTAAATGACAAATCTGGAAATTCTAGTTTTTAGTGCTACTGGTGACACCACAACCTTCTAAAATTTTCCAAAGGCAAGAAACAGACTGAGTTCTGATGACCTAATGAAACTACAGTTACTATGTAAAAGTGCAACGTGTATCACCAAAAAATGCACCAATAGCAAAGCTTATACCTGTTGTTTTGCAGAAATCAACCTGCCAGGCCAAGTATAAAATACCTAGACATCTTACTACTTCTTTCAAAGGAAGAATAACTGTATATGACCAGACACAAGCAAAAGAATTCCTGTCCAGCTTTGACTGCCCTGGATCAAGAGGTATGAATGCCCATGTTAATGTTCTGTTATTCAAAACAGGGACATTAATCATAATCATAACACATAACACTCGAGCCTGTTTCCAAAAATCTCCTCTTGCCTTTTGTCTCTCTCACTATTATGGGGCAGCCTGTCCAAGGGCCTGCATGACTAAAAATAACCACATAGGATTTTGTTAATATAAGCCTATGGACTTACAGTATCTTGGTTTATTCACACTTGTTACAGGAATAAAGTTTCCACAGAAATTGCACAATAAAAAATAGAAGTTATTTAGACCAGGAACCCCTTATTAATAAAGAGATATGTAGTTATGTTAACTCTAAGCGAATTTTCTGCTAATTACCACATAAACTTAATCACAAAAGGTAAAAGTAAGCAATCTTCTTTTGGTACCCAAAGGCTCCATTTCACTCCAGAATAGAAAACCTGTTTATTTTTTGCTTCCTCTCATGACAAAAACAAAAGAAACAAGAGTAACAAACCTAAATCCTTGCAACAGTAAGAATCCTGACATTTTAGAAAAGTTGACACAAAGGACCACTCAACAAATGTATATTTTTAAAACTCAGGTGTGTCATTGCAGTGCAAGCAGAATGACACAGTTATCTTTAATTTAGCTACTTCAAGCATTTGCAGAGAGGAAGGAAGTAGGGGAAAATCCAGCAAGACTGTAACAACTTTGTCAGCTTATTAAAAGAATTACTTTGGACTGGCATCTTTTTCACCTCAACTTCCACTACCAGGCTCAGTGACAAACTTATGGCTAATAGTGCAGAGAGCAGTGAAGCAATGTTCTGCTGAGGCATCAAACATTAAGCCTGAGTCTAACAAAGACAGCTATATGAGGGATTTCAGACGCTGTCTCAGACTATCCCACCACAATCCAGTTCTTAGCTAGATTAGTTCACAGGATCCAACTTAGGACCTTGGTTTGCACAGCGAGGCGAAATGAAAGCAACGTGTAGTTTTGAAGCAGTCTGAATGTTCGCTTCCATAATTTAATCTGCTGGGCCCACTAACTGATCTCTTGGCAGCTGTTCTTTTAACTCTTCACACCTGTGTTCTGTTCTATAAATGACAAACAGCATTTTGGTCTCTTTTTAGAAGTTTTGGGATCCACTGGCACTAAATAAAAATCCTGACCATTTTTTTTTGAATAAGCAAGATAAGCATCCACCATCCTCACATACCAGGGAAGTCTAAGGTGAAGGAATGTTAACTAGTAGTAAAAGACAGCAGCATCACTGGTGTACTCACAAAACATGTACTTTCAATACATTCTTCACTTCCGCACCCAAGAAAATAGTATTTATGTATGAACATCCAAAATATTATGGATGGACAGAGACAGAATTTAGCTTTGTATCAGACAATTTCCTCTTAATGCTCAGCTTTTATAAACAGTACGAGTGCTGTTCAGTTTAATGCATACATTTAGAGTATTTTACCTTGCGTTTTTGAGTCCAAACTACTCATTTTTCATAATTTGATTAAGAAGCATATTACGTGCAGATAAGTGTAAATCACTTCAAACAGAACTTCTGCAAAGCCAGCTACGTAAATCTCTGAGATTCTCCTGGTGCTGAGACTGGAGTGGAATGTCCCATTACAAATGGCCAGCTGAAAAAAATCCACATCATTTTTCAGATACAGCTGAAAAACTCACTTTCCTCAAAAAGTGTCAACTGTTTCTCAAAATAGAAAGAATTTCTACGTGTTTCTGTGACGTTAAGTATGAAATCTGCTTGCAGAGGTACAATCTGTAGCAGGAACATGCGTGCCAAGACTCTGGCATGGCTAATATTTTGTCTAGACAGCTATCAAATATGACTGACACAGGAACACTGCACATGGTTGAGGAAACCAAAACTTTGGGAAGAGCTTTTCAAGATCTAGCCAACACAAAGGATTTTGAAAGCGTGCTTCACATCCTTCAACCACTCCTCCTGGTATCTTCCTCAGGAATCAAACAGTATTTTGTTTCTTCAAGCCTCCCTGTTGCCCTCTTATTTGAGAAAAGTAAGGAGCTCATAAATTTTTCTCACCTTTAAGACTTGGAAACTATAAGAAACACATGACAACTATTAGCTAAGAGACAAAAATGAGTAGAAATGACTAGTCATAGTAGATAACTGTTCTAGACATTTCAGAATGTACCACATATTCACCTTGACCTTTTGGGGCACATCAGAAATAGCCAGAACCATGTGTACGCTTTGACAGAAAAGTTCACATGAACTTGCCACAATTTTGCAGAAATAACAAATATCATGTTGTCTAATATTATTTTCACAATATGACAGCCCTAGTACACTTAATCCTCAAGCAACTGTCAGGACTAGAAAGGGGATTCAAACTAAAGCTTTAAGCTTTATTTGGTTCATGTTCAACTCTACAGTCAACAAAGACAACAGTCCACCCTAACTTGCCAGAGGCCTGATGTTAATTTCTATCAACTGCTAACACTGACAGTGCTGTTCAGCAGTCCAAAAGGATTAAAAAAAAAAAAAAAAAGCCAAATTTAGACATTAGTTTGCTTTACAGGCAAAAAAAATAATCAAGGCTTAGGACACGCTTACGAAACAGCAGCAAAAGCACTGCTTAGGGCTGTGGATCCCAAGAATCCAGCCAATGCTTCACACCCAACACAGAAATGATCCTGGCTAGATAAAAAATATGATAGTTACTTCTCCCCGAATGAAATACAGACCTCAAGGACACTGAGCTTATCCCTGATGCAGAGCTTTGCACCTTCCACCTGCTGCTTCACTTTGGGTGCCAAACTCACCAGCTCAGGCTACGGATCAGACGTGAAACACACAGGTGTTAACACAGTAGCAGCAACACCTATGACTCTAGAATGAAGTTCTAAGCGAGGTTTTGTTCTACTGGGGGCTGTTGTGAGTCTACGGAACACAGAGAAGAACACAGTTTGACCGAGGTCCTCAGCACAGGCAGCAATCCTGCCTTTGAGCCAGGACGGAGTGTCTCCTCCCATCCCTGTCCTTCCCCCGCCCCCGCTCCTCCCACTTCCACTACAGCAACACTGTGAGGAGGCCACACAGGCGCGGACACAGGGGGCAAAAATAGCCCCCGAGCAGCCTGCACGGCTCCCGCTGCCTTTTGCCATACACGCGCGGCCCGGATCCTTCCGAGCAGCGAAACGCCCGTCGATCCGTAGGCGCACGCAGTGTGTTTAGGACGCAGGCCGAGCGGAGCGGGGCCAGCGCTGTGTCATTGTCACTCACCCACCTGCCGGGGAGCGGCCGAAAGGAGCGTGATGTGCTCTCTTCCGACGGCGCCTCGGAGCCGAACACGGGGACCCGCAGCCGTGCTGCCGGCCGCCGCCAAAGGCCAGGCCCCCCCGGCAGCACCTCCAGGCGCACCTTCCCCGCCGCGGGGCAGCCCCTCGGCATTACCCGTGTCTGTGCCAGGCGGCCCCAGCACGTCCCCGCCGTAAGGTCACCACCGGGCCGGGCCGCTCCGCGCGGGCAGCCCGTGGATGGGGGCAGGGCCGCGGAGGCACTTACCAGGTCTATGAAGGTCAGAAATTTCCAGCTGCCTCCATAGGTCTGATGCGCGGGCATGTCAATGGCCTTGTAATTGCACAGGATGGAGCAATAGGACAGGAGGATGGCGGCGCGCAGCACCTGGCAGGGCACCAGCGCCATGTTGCGCTCCGCAGGGGCTGCCTCGGCTGCGGGCTCACGGCCAGCGCGATGCACTTCCGCGAGTGCCGCCGTGCCCGGCTGTCCGCGGGACGGGACGGGACGGGACGGGCGGAACGGCCTCCCAGCGCCGGGCCGGGGCGGAGCGCGGAGCGGCGGCTGCGGGCGCCCGCTGGGGCCGGGCCGGGCGGCGGCGGCGGCGGCGTGGGCGCGCTCCCGAGCTCCGTGCCCGGCCGGGCGGGACGGGACCGCGCTGCTCCCGAGGGGCGGTGGAGGTGCGGGGCACGGGGGCCGGGCGGGGAGGGGTGCCGGCATGAGGCGGGCACTGCCCCGGGGAGGTCGTGGCGTGGGAGCGGTGCTGCTGGAGGTGAGCTCTCGGTGAGTGCTTGTGGCCTCGGTTCTGGCCCTCGCTTCCTGCTCGAGGAGAAGGCAGGAGAAGCAGACGGGGCAGGCTCGGGACGCCGCGCTGGGTCTGAGGAGGCCCCGAGGCCGAGTCCCTAGCTTTATTCCAGGAGAAGATGAAGCAATAGAACAGGGCTCTGGAAATCTAAATCTAAAACTAACTTGGTGGGAGTTAAATCAGCTGGCAGCTGAGGGGTGGTGAGCAGAGTTGTGGTGAGAGGGATCAACATGCCCGTCTTTGTGTAAGTGGATGAATGGCAGCTTCAGGTTGGGTATTAGGAAGAAACTCTTCTCAGAAAGAGCAGTGAGTCATGGGCACGGGCTGCCAAGGGAGGTGGTGGAGTCACCATCCCTGGAGGTGCTCAAGAACCGCGTGGGTGTGGCACTGAGGGATGTGGTCAGTAGGGAAGGGCTGATGGTCTTTAGAGGTCCTTCCAACCTTGATGGTTCTATGATTCTGTCAGTTGAGGTTTGGTCTCCAAGACAACCTTAATGATACCAGCAACCGAGGGGGTCTTGTGCTTGCGCTGGTACACCCTGAAAAGGAGAGAATTTCAGTGCTTGTTTCTGGGGAATTGCACTGAATTGTTCCACCATGTGGAAGAGTAGTTGTAAAGAGAAAGAACACCTGCAATGATGCCTGAGCTTGGACAGACAAATGACTTCTATAAATGTCATCTCTGAAATACATACTAGAACAATAAGGTGCTTTGTCACAGTTATACTGCTGGAAGACAGAAAGAATGACTGTGCAGTGTGTTCTCTACTAGTATTCATTGCATAATGAGTAAAATCTTAATCTTGCACGCCTCTTCGTCTGGTATCTCTATGCTCAAGTTCTGCAAAATGAAGGTTGCTTAGGGGAACCCTTGGTTGCCAGCAGCTACCTTAGATGGAACTAGGACAGTTTAAGGTCTCTCCTGCAGAGGAATTGTATTTTTGGGTATGATCAAAGAATCCATGAGTTTCCCACTAGATCATTTAGGCTTCTCAGTTTCAAACCACTAAAAATCACATAAGGCAACCAGACTCTCTGTGGCATGTATTTTAGACTTACAGGCTAATCCTTATGTGGATTCCAACTGGGGTATTCTGTGAAATTTTAAATGTTGACATTCCCTCCCAATACCACTTACACCAATACAATTGGAGACCACTGCGAATGTTAGTAGTGTGCTCCCGTACAAGTGGTACCACCTGGTACTTGTGCTGTATGTATTTCAGGAGGCTTTGCCGTAGGAAAGCTCTTGTTTGGACCGGTAGACTGGATGTTCACTGGCAGATGGAGTTCTTTAAGGGAACCTCTGAAGCACATCTTCTGGTTTGCTTTTATTCAGAAGGAACCCAGCTTGCTTTCTGATGGATGTCAAGTTGTAGGCCAAAGCACAGTGTTAAGTCGAGATGGTTGTGAGATTTAGTGCCCAAATACTCTTGAGCTGTAATGCTACCGTAGAGGCACTGTCAGCGTGCAAGCCTCGCTGAGCTTGAGATTTGTAAGCTTCCAGAGCATGGTGGATCACACTCATACACACACCTGTGAGATCCACCTCTGACATGAAGAATTTGAGGCTGCCTGAAGCCTTAGGCAGTCTGTGCTCTACTTCTCTAATTGCACCTCACCTCACTATGAGCAGGAACTTGCTCCTTGGGTCACCTCTGTGTCACTAATAGAGCACCACAGGCACGAATGCTGACTGCATACAACATGATAACCACCATTTCTGGCTTGCCATGCTTGTAAACATCCTCTCTTTACAAAAGAAGAAAAACTACTCAGGCTTTTTGGAGCCCTGTTTTGAATGCTTTTCAGTTCTACTCTCCAATTTTCTTGAGAAATCTCAGCATAACTTGCAGAAAATCCTAACCTCACACAGGTAAAAACTTCACTCAGCCTTGTAATCCAAGGTGAAGGTCTAAATGAAACGGAATGCATAAACACTTTTGTTGCCTGTGTTTTTCACTTCAGTCACAAAGATCTTCGGGCAGGCTAAGGAACATGCCAGACTCAGCCAAGCTGCTTCCTGGTCAGGTGCTCTTCTTAAGCACTTTCAAACCTTTGAAAGGAAACTTAACTCCTTTGTGGGTGGGTTCTTTGTGCCTTTGTCCTTTTCAAAAGAATATCTGTTGTATCTCTGGACAGTATTATAATAAGGGCTAATTACACTGTAGGCTGCCATTAGTCTTTATGTGCTACCGCAGTTTACACTCCTTGTCTGTTGAGAGACAAGTGGCAAAATCTTTTGTGACTGTGGCTGAAATGAGTTTGCAGTGGATTTTATTCTCTCGAGAGATTTGCTCTTTATTTTTTTCATCAAAGTAAAAATGAGCGATAATGAACTCCTTGTATTGCTAAATACTTTACAGTGTTTTGTAAATACTTTATATTTCAGGTTTTTTATTAAATACCACAATCATAGTAAAGTAGGCTATAAAAATGTGAAATGTGATATTTGGTGCCAACCTGTTCTTTGTCAGTCCTGATGCTTAAATATTTGTTTTTATCTACGTAGCAAAATGCCTCAATTGAATTTTTGAAAGTCACATATTATAAATTTGTTTGAAAGTGGGAGTTTAAGGTGGATCCTACTTGTCCCTCCGCAGAGGTGGGAAACAGGTTGAGAAAGAAAAGAATCAGAAGCACTGCTATATCTGGGATTGGTTGACGTTAAGAGACACTGTGTGCTATGGGGGGCAGAAAGCAAGATGCCTACAAATTTTGGTTGCCCAGGGAGGTTGTGGATGTCCCATCCCTGGAGACATTCAAGGTAAGGCTGGATGTGGCTCTGGGCAGCCTGCTCTAGTGGCTGCAGACCCTGCCCACAGCAGGGGAGTTGAAACTAGATGATCTTCAAGTTCCTTTTCAACCCAGGCCATTCTATGATTCTATGAAAATATACCGTGGAACTGGGGAGAAGAGCAACAGAAAAGATGGGTTTTCCATCCAATTTCTAGCATGAAATACATAATGTGATGTTTTTTTCTATTTGTCACTTCAGTGGAATAAAGTGTAACGTGTTGGAGCCCAAGTTCTGATCTTTCCTGTACAGAGTAGCAGGTGAGAATTGCTTACACTGTGGGATTTTGTTTGTTTCTTTCTTTTCTTTTTCCATTATTCTTTTATTCTATGTTTTCCTTTCCTTTTTTTAAACGAACAACATTTGAATTTCTGTACAGCGTTGTATTTGGAATATCAAAGAAAAAAAAAGTGGTGAATGATCTCTTAGAGATGTTCTGAGACCTTTGAGTCTCCTTTGCCTTTTCATAAGCAGTCGCTTTAGATGGAAATAAGTTGTTTACAAGGAATTATGCCACAAGCAGTTGCCTCCAAAGAATAACACGTAGTACTGCATGCTTGAACTAACAGGAAATTGGTAAGTGCTGCCTCATCACAGTGTGTTCTTGGCGATGCACCTGATACTGCAGTTTCTAATATTTGAGGCAGTGTACAGACTGTGCCAAGGTAAGCTTACTTGGTTGTGTGGGAGCGTGACACCCACAGAAGCAAAAAATGCAGAAATTAAGCTTTATTGCAATGGATGTAAGTGAAATCATTGGCAGCACTGCAAGTTGAAAATCAACAGTCAGTTTTTGGAAAAAAAAAAGTTTACTTTTTTTTTTTCCCTAAGAAGAGTTTTTTTAAATGTTCTTAAATTATCTGTATGTATTTAATCTATAGCTCTTAACTTGGATCAGCTATAAGGATGGTAGTAAATGACCCCACTCAGTAGAGGAGGATTCAACTCTAAATCCTCGGTAAATCCAGTTATCTGCTGTAACTGAGACCATTGTTAATATCAGTAATACAATTTAGACAAGTTTTTATTTCTTCGTTCCCTGTTGACTTCCTTAGAATAGGGAAATTTACTTTGCACAGATATAGATGATAAAAATTGAAGGATGGATTAAAAAAAAAGAATAAAACTGAGAACACTACATCAGTGTGAGGTCTAAAGAGCAGTGTGTTTAGTAATACTTCTGGAGTTACTTGTTTTCATGATGACTGAAATATTACTGCTAATTTATCTTAAGTTTAGGTCTAGGGTTGGCAGTGAAGTTACTAATTGAGCATATTTTGTACTTAGTGTTCTACAGTGCATAATTTATACATACCAATGGGAAATAGAGAAGGAGCAGAGCTAACCAGGAGATGTGGAACAAATTTTGAGGGGAGCTGGAAGCTCATTCATCCTCTCAGTAAGTTAAAGTAAAGTGAACTTTCTTGCTATAAAGGAGAAATGAGCAAACAGAGTTTGCTGTATTCATCTTCTCTGTTAAGTTGGAGTTTTTTGAAGTTACAACTTTTATAAAGATGATTTCTTATTGGACAAATCATGAGTTCTGGATGTGTAAGTAAAGACTGGGACTGTGCAAGCAGCTTAACTTTTGGCAGGAGAGCTCTACTGCACTGCAGTGGCTTATGTGGATCTATAGGATGGTTTTTCTGGTTAATGATGTGTTTTGTTTTTTCTCCTCTACGTATCGTCAATGTTTGTTTGAACCTGATTCATATCCTGAACAAGCAGAAAACAGGGTTGCCTTTTTTTTCCCCTCCTTCTCCCTTCTTTAGTTCAGTCCGTGGTTGTGCTGATGGATTAAGTCACTTCTTTCACTCATCTATGCTCTTCCTGCTGCCTTTCAAATCTCGTTCTTAGACACACAAAGGCTCTGTGGTTACAGTAGACAGAAGAGTATTCTGTAATTTCCTCATTTCTGTCACATGTCTGTATTTCTGTAAGTAAAAGCCTCTTTTAAAATATGCTTGCAAAAATAAGCAAACAAAAACCCCACCACAACAAATCCCTGAAAATGTAAATGAAGAAGGAGACAAATGCACATATTGGTATGGTATTAAAACTAAATTACAAATTGGGTTTAGGGAAATGACTTTCTCCACTCCTTGTTCAGCTTTGTGTATTTTTCTAGTCTGATGGTCACTTAATTGAGATTAACTGCAGAGGATAAAATGATAATATGCTGTAAAGGAGAAATTAAGGGAGAAAGAGGAGACCTAGACCACCCTTCAGAAAGAAAGAAGGAAACCAGCTGTATGGTATTGCGTAGTTGATCTCTTAGATAAATCACCACAAACACCTGTGGATAAATGAACACAGAAAAATGACTTTGAACTCTCTCACAACTGCTTTTTCCTGCATTATGATTCTTACCCCCTCTTTCCTGGAATAAAAAAAAAATATATATGTATAATTTTGAAACAGCTGCATCATGAGAATTTCTCTACAAGTGAATGAAACCTTGCTTTTCTGGATGACTCTTGCACAATGCTCTTAAAACACTGTTGAGGACACAGTGGAATGAGAGGTATATAATGGGTGTTTGCAAAGGAAAACTGGTACTTGATATCCTTGAGAAAACTTTGGCTCCTGACCGAAATCTTAAATTCACTAACTGAATGGATGAGCTGCAAGCTCCTTTGCCATCACTTTCTGTTTACAGACGGAACACACTTGTATATACTTCACAGATTCATCTTAAAGAGCAAGCAGTTTAAGTAGCTGTGAAGGAGCATTATGGCAATGCTTAGTAGTGTAATTACTACTGGATAAAGTGTCATCAAATAAAACAAGAAGAGGATGAATTGAGATATCACTTCTGTAAGTAATCTCAGAGATAAATAAGATACCTTTTGAAGCCTTTAGGTGCCTTTGTGAAGTAAATTATGTAATAAATCTGACTAGTCAGTAATTAAAAATACACAAGATTTCTTCTCCCTCCCCCATCCAAAATGTGTATGCGAGTGTCCAGAAATTCTGGTTCTGGACATTGTGCAATAAACAGCCTATTTTCCAGCATATACAAGTCTTCCATACATTTATGTAGCCACTGACCTAACATCTTTATCATTTATGAGGAATCCAAGTGGTGTACTGGGATTCAGAACCAAATCTAAATCCTTGAAAGACACAATTTAGTTTTAGCTGGAGTCTGAGAGTGTTTTTATTTTGGATTGACTTTTTATGCCTTATTTAATCTAAATTTAATTTAAGACATATCCTTCTATCAGAGTGAATGACAGTGACCAAGCAGTTTGAGAGAGGGATTTTTAAAATTTCGGGCATTCCTGTTGGAAGCTGGAAAAAAATGAGATTTTTCACCTTGTTACTGGAAACATCCATCCATTGTCCTGTTAAAGGATTCATTGTGGGAGAAGCATGCTGCCTGTTGTAAATCTGAACAAAGTATGTTGGATTCGGAGGGAAGAAGTCCACATGCTTCCTTCTTCCCGGGCCAACACAGCTAGTTTAAACATTATTAATTGCAGTATATTGATGTGTCTTCTCCTGAGAGTTACTTGTTTGTGACAGTGAATAGGGTGTATTTCAGGGGAGAGCAAACAACTGACGTTCAGTATTAATATATGTTTTAAGTAGCTACCTAAAGCTCTGTGAACTGATTTGTCTTTAAGTAGAAGTGATCTTTTTAGGATATATACTATAATGGGAATGCTTAAGTACTGTGTCTTTTCCACTTACCCTTCATGAATAAATTAGCATGCCTGTATAGTCCTGTACTTTTATTACGATTAGCCTATAAACATCCTTCTGATTCAACTAACCATCCAAATATTTGTTCAGTTTTAACATCTTCAGAGGTGAAAATTCAACTCATCTTCCTAATTTAATGACATAGCTTCCATGATAATGATACATGGTTAAGTCATTGCTTGTGTAACTTATTTATTCAAGGCCAGTGTTCTGGCATTGTTAAAGTACTAAAACCAATGCAGTGTGTAGTCTCTGCCACAACTGGTACACAATATGTTTTGAGTGATGTCATTCTTCTCTCAGTATGAGCAGATATTCCTAGTATTCACTAATGTCCCAGCAGGTCAAAAGGGAAAGAAATGAATGAGCAGAACAAAAAGCAGCTGAGAATAAAAGTGTGCATGCAAATGAAAGTATGTGGTGGTGACAGGAAGTAACTGCATCATAAGTCCTCTGCCTTTTTTTTTTTCCAGGTTTTGCAGTATTCTCTAAACTCTGAAATCATAGCAGTGGATAAAAGTCTTCATTAAAAATCAACACGACAACAACAAAAAACCCAGAACATCCCACTGTTATTAGGCTGCATAGATATACTGTGTACAGCTTGTTACTATTTGCTAATTTTCAATTAATTCATTAAGATCAGCTCTCATTTTTTAATTTTCTGTAATCAGTGTCACTCTATAATGAAAGCACCTCTGCAGTCTAGACAGTACATACTCATTTATGTGATAAATAATGGATAAACACTGAGTGTGCCATTAGCCGTTAATGCAGTAGATTGATTCCCTGCAGCACATACTCTCTATCCTTGTTTTAGCACTTATGCCACCTGTCTCTTGCACTTACTGCACGATGCTTCAATAATGCGAATGGGGTTCCCTGATCATTCTTAATTTAGCTTGTGTTTATTACCTCATAAATAGGTCGGCACTGATATGACAGATGTGCATATCAGAGGGTGTCTCACTACTACCTTTGTGATTGCTGTTACTGCTCATCCCATGGTTTTAGCACAATACGGATTACTTGTGGATGGCAGGATAGAATCAACCAACCTTCTTTCTTTTCACATATTTCTCTTCCAACATTTCTCTACTGCTTTGGCCAAGTGGCTAGGACAAAGGCAATTTAATTGAAGTGTCTGTTCCCTTTTCCTTCAGATACAGGAACAAGGTTTCAAAGTGAATTAAAATAAACAGAAAAATGAGCTATCGGTAAGTCACCAGGACAGATTGGCATTCAACCAAGGTTTTGAAGGAACTGGAATGTGAAATGGAAGAATTGCTGGCCAAAGTGTCTCACAAATTATAGAAAGAGCCCCTGTGCCGGCTTGCTGGTATAACTTCTTCCTGCCAAAAGCACTCTGGGGAACTACAGACCAGTGGCTGACTCTATCCCTGATGAGATAGTACAGCGCATCTTACGGAGTAAGATACCTGATCACACAGATAAACATCGTCTGTTGGGAAGGAGTCAGCATGGCTTCTGTAAAAACAAAGGCCCTATAAAGAACCTACTGAAGTTCTATGAGGGCAGTCAACAAGCACAAAGATAAAGAATAATCAAGAAATAAAAGATCTTTGATTTTCAAAAGTTCTTTGATTCCACACAAAACTGTAATTGCAATTGGAAATGGTGGAGATGTTCTTTTATGGAGTGAAAGCTGCTTGAAGGATTATGCAGATGAGTAGGTGTGATGGTCAGCACTGAAGGTGTGACCAGTTATTGGGATTCAGTTAAGGAGAACAGCTGACTCATGAGAGACTGAAAAGCCTAGGAGTTTTCACTTAGGAAAGAAGAAGGTTGAGGGATGTATGATCTGAATAATAAAGACAATACAACACTAAAGAGACATTCAATGAAACTAGCAGAACCTTGGTTTAAAGTGTCTTTTAAGAGTAATACTTCACTGTGCAGGCATTAAGCTTTTGGAATCTGTTGTTTCACCTCAAATTCTATCTCCTGACGTATCTGGAGAGATAATACTGGGCTAAGTAGTCCATTGGTCTGAAATAAGAATGTTCTTATTCTTGTGAAGCATTTGAGGCTATCCTAGAGAACATCTAGTATATGTTGCACTTCACTGATGCATCTTTGTCACCGTTTTGAGTCAAAACCCTGAAAATAAGGAAAAAAGTCTGCAGTTTCTCAGACACAATTAATGATTGATAGCAAAATAGAGATGCTGCGGAAGTCAGAGGTGCATCCCACAAGAAAATAGAAAGCTGAAATGAGAAGGATGTAGGCAATGGAGGAAACACAGTTTCAGTTTCAGCCTTGCTAAAGTCTATGAGTGAACAATGATTTTTGTATGACACAGCAGTGTATATCAACACTGCCAATGGGATAGTAGGTGACCGATGCGACTGTTGTTACTCTATGTGAATTTGATGCCTTTGACCTGTGACTATGTATTAGATGAGGCACAGTGACAGATTAGGACAAGAACGTTCATTAAACTGTGGGAAAGATGGGTAAAGTAAAGCATAAGAAAGGATGGATATAACCAGCTGGAAGATGAACTTTTTCCCAAATAATCCGATGATAAAAACAATCAGTTCTTTCCAGTAGCAGAAAAGCCTAGAATCTGTAGCTCCAACTCCTTATTCTCTCCAAGGTGTTAAAGGATATGTTTGAGTGGGGAAGTCTGCTTTTAATTATTTTTGGTGGAAGTACATTTTGTATAAATAGTAATACACTCTTATTGAGGTGATTAGCATTCAGGTTTCATTTCTGAAGCAGAACTGGAGGTTTCTTGAGACCTTGTCTGCTGACTTGGCTGCTTATTTTATGCAAAGGAAAAATCTGTCACTGGTAGAAAATTCTGCTGTCCCATAGCTTAGCTATTAAGGCTGTAGTGTACAGACAGAGGGAGGTCTAGTCTGAATCTACTCTCTGCCTCGTTCATGTATGACTGTGACTTTGTAGCCTTGTGTTTGGGTTACTCTCTCAGGTAAAAACTGAACTTGTGTTGCTCGTATCTTGGGTAAACGTTCCAATCTTTAAGTTACTAGCTGAAAAACGGGGGAGAAAACAACAGGGAAAAACAACATTATTATAATTTTTTCAATCCTCACCACTTCCCGAAAACAACTTTTGATCGAAAGTATTCAAGCATTTGAACAAATATTAACAATTCAAGACTTATTAACATGCACCTTCCTGAATTCTTTATTCCTTGACGCATAGAACAGATTTTCTCCCTGAATGGGCACATGCAACATTCCTGAGAATGTGAAAGGTGGTTAGCAGAGAAAACAGCCTTTGAAAAATAGCTCTACAGAGAACATAGCAGAAGTTTGTGTTCTAGTACACCAGAGCTAAGAGCAGTGCAGAATGGTCAGAGATTTCAGGAGGTCTCCAGCACTTAACAGACCTAGCCCAGATTTCACAGGAACTAAGGCTGTGAACCAATCAGGTTACTGTAAATATAAACAGAAAAATAGAGATCCAGTGTGATACATCTTTTGAGTTCCACTTGCTTGGAAACAGTTCTTCCAGATTCAATTCCTCACAGAAAAAAATGGTACTATAAGGTATTTATTCAGGAAGAAAAGTTCCATCTTCTTCCGATGACCATTTGTCTTTGCTATGGCTGCAGTGGAAAATTACCTTTTTTGAAAGGTCTAAGTCAGAGAACTGACTCTTTCTTCTTTTTGCCAGCACCTGCATTTTGCAGAACTTTTCATATAAGAATAGTAGAAATTAAAACTGAAGTTAATGAGGAAGATTTCAAAGTGACACCACTGGAACTAAACCAAAAAATAGCATGCTTTTTTTCTTTTTTTTTTTTTTTTTACTGGAAATTAAATCATTCTTGCTTGCCAGAAGAACATTATTCCTCAGCAGTACCAGAAAATTCCCAAAAAGTTTGGTAGGCAGTGTTTAAACAAAATGCTCAGTAAGAAATCAGAAGTGCCTTCTCTTGTTGATATTTCTTTCTTTTTCTTTCTAATGCAAAACCAAAGGCTGCTTTTGCTGAAGACGCAGGTCACATTAGTCACATTGGCCACCTGCAAGTAAGGATGTGGTTTCCCATTAACGATAATGTTCTTCCTTGGTTGAGAGGAGTCCTCAGAGATAGCTGCAGAATTGATTCTCAACACTGTCTTCTCCTTTGCAAACATAAGCCTCCTTGGCCAGAGAAAAGAACTTCCTTCTCATGAAGACATAGACTGGACTAACTGGACAGCATAGATGACTGGGGTTTTTCCCTGTACTGGCAGCAAAATCTCCACCTGTTTGGAGAAGCCAGTGTGTCCCTGCCTCATCATCATCATCACTGATGGAAGTCTGCATAGGATGGGCTCCTGGCAGTTGTTGTGACTGGGTCCGGGCCCAGCAATGCACGGGCTCCATGCGCTGCAGCATGGCTGACTGGCACTCTCTATGGAGGCACAAAAGGGTTTGGCTGTAGCAAAACCACGGCAGGAAAGGTCAGAATGCTGATGTGTTCAGTTTAACCAACAATAACCCTTTCATCAAAGGACTGTCAGAAAAAGGTTTGCTTTTATTTAATCTATTCTTTTTGTGGGTGAAAGCTACGTCTTTTATCCTCAAAATAAATATATTTAGCCATGCATAAGGAAAGAAAAGTGAGACTGAGAGATGCCCTGAGATTTAAAAGTCAATATAATTTGCTCCTGCCTCCATTAGATCCTTTCTTTCTTGGAATGAGCAACTGAGTCATTCTACACAGGAAAATTGCACAAGGTGATCTGACTTTCAGAAGAATTGTTGTTATTGCTGAACCTTGGAAAAAGCAGTAAGAGGCCAACATAAAGCACTGGACACGTCCTAGTGCCAGAATGCCAGTCTCATGTCACTGAGCTAAGTTCAGCCTCCTTTTCTCAGTATGTTTTCATATTACATTCAGGAAAGCAAAGTTATTTCAGCAAAACAACAGCAAGAACCACTCATGTCCTTCACACAACACATCCTGTGTATCTTTGCTGTCAACTAATCTGATTCTTGAGTGAAAGTTATTCCCTTGTTAATTCACCAGAAAGGACCCAATCATATATACTCTTAATTCAAGGGAAAATCATGACAGCCTTAAGAAACCTGTGCTGAGTACCAAGAAGAGGTTGATAACGCAAAAAAATAAGAGCACTTGGCAAATGACAGTGGCACAGTCTGTCCCTTCCCATGCCAGCCTGCTGCTGCTGCTTACTGGTGGGCTCTGGATCTCCTGGAGCTCTGGGTGTGTGATCTGGCTCCTTGCTTGTGATCTTGTCTGTGGGTAAGATATCAGGCTAGGACTGGGGACCTGGTCCATTTGGCACTGATTTTTCCATGTTCTTCTCCAATGCCTTGAGGAAAGCCCAGGACAGTCATAGAAATTTCCCCTCTCTGGTAAACAAGCAGCATATGCCATCTTTGCTACTGTGAAAGCCCAGCTGTACTGCCTCAGGAAAAGTACTGGGAAAGAACTGTATGTATATCTGCACATATATGCTGCCTCCATTTATGAGAGGCAGTTGCTGACAATGAGAGACTGCTTGCTTTTGACATCTGACTCTTGATAAATAGAATCAAGTCCTTGACCTCACTTGCTGTTCTATATACAAAACCCATCAAAACCTGTGTGGTGGAAATGAACCAAAAGGGAAGAAATTGCAGCCGCTTCATATGAAAGGTCACAGAAAGAAGCGGGGAGGTCTGCTCCTCCTCATTTTCTTGCCTGCCAGCACAAAGTGAAGTCATAATCTTTTAACTTCAGTTTCCCATCTGCAGAAAAGGACTGTTTCCCCGCTCTTACATAAGGCCTGGGAGAATAAAAAATTAATCTTTTTTGAAGCAGCCACACTACAGCAACAGTAGCCACAATAAAGAGACAGCTTCCACTGGCAAAATCTTCAGGGGTTGTCTTCCTGGAGTTGACTTTTAGCTGAATCCTGCACTTTAGTATGCACATACACATACAACTTGGTGTATGTAGCACTGATGAGAAATAACAGGCTTTTTGAACAGTTGAATCAGTTAACTGGTACAGCATTCATATCCGTGTCCTTAGAAAGATAAAAATAGATGTTTCAGTTACACAGTTAATAACAACTACCTTTATCTTTAAACTTCTCCCTGGTATGTCTCCGACTTCGCTCTGTCCCTTCTAAATCCCTGGTGTCTCTGAGTCACAGCCCAAGGTCCAGCCAGACCTAGCAGTGCTCTGACCTGGTGGGATCAGTGAGATACCCCTAGCAGCCCAGCTTCTGTTGCTGCAGATATTTTATGTTTGGCCTTCATTGCTGTTTTCTTTAACCTAAATTGGTGAAATCTGAGGGCCGAAATATATAACTAAGTTTCATAGTGACCAAGGATTATCTGACTGACTGAGCTGATGGAAAATATCTCTTAGCCCCTAAAGAGAAAAGGAAAAAACCATCAATCATGTAACCTATAAGAACATTCTAAATATTTGTTCATAAATTGTTTAGCTGCTTTACGTGTTACAAAAGACAGTTTATCAAATTTATAAATAACAGCACAGCAACAGTCAAATTAATGTATAGCAATACCCAGTGTATTCCATCAAGATATAGATAGCTAGATAATCAGTCTATTACTGACCTGATTGGATGCTCAGGAAACTTATAATGAGTTTAATTTAGTAATAATAAAGGATTGCTTATGCTAACGGTGCTATCCAAGTTAATAGGTTTTAAATGGTTAGTGCCATTTTATTGTCTCTCCCTGAGTAATGAGCTATGTCTATATGTGCACTGTACATTGAATGATGGAGACTAATAATTCAAACAGTGTCATCACGATAGTATGAATACGGGACATCTGAGAGGTTTTTCTATTATGCTTTAAAGGGCCAGATTGAAGTTAAGGGGGAAAAACGCTCACGGTGTTTAATGTGTGCAACAGAAACTGTAAATAGCCGACAGAACGCTAGGAAATCGGTAGTGTCTGAATGCCTCACTCAAACCATCTGTCGCACACTTCTTTGGAGAAAAAAATCAGAAATGTTTGTTCTGAAAATGCAAATTATTATTTTTTATTTATTTCCAGTCACGTAGCTGGATCTGTTTCTTACACCATGTCTGTATAGAGATAGGATGCTTCAGAAAAGGGTTGTGGAGGCACAGAAATTTAGCAGTTCTCAGTCAAGATAAGCTTGAAATCTCTGTTTCAAGTTGCTAAAGGAAAAGGGTAGATGAGGACACACAGTGCACAGACTGACAAGTGCCTAAAGGTCCTGACTAGCTCTGCTGCTGCATCCTTTCCTGGATATGTTGCTGGCATGTTAATCATGCTGAAAAAAGTTTTTCCCTAGTCTCTCCAACTTGCACTGTGCAAGCCCCACTGTCAGTGCTAGGAGCAGCCAGCCCCACTGTCAGCATGGCTTGCACAGTACTAGCACCTGCAGAGAAGGTGGTGGGACAGCACAGATTGGCAGCCAGAGGAGGAGTGTCAGCACTCAGGAGAATCAAGGACTGCCATCACTCTGAGCGGCTTGTGGAACTTTGCTGCAGAGCCTCAGCTCGGCAAGCTGCTCAAATACATGCCTGACTGGAAATGTACAGAGTATTGATATGAACTTATGGAATCACGTTATTAAATGCTTCCCGTATTGAAATTATTTCCTTCTCAGTATTTCATCTCTTCCCATCCTGCATAGTCCTATTTCTTCAGTCTCTGCCACTACATACCTGATTTCCTTCAGCATATTGCAGTCATCTTCCAACTCTGTCTGCCCATCCTGTCCTTCTCTGAGGCAGCCTCCACCTGACCGTGCAGAACAGGGCTAGAGCACAGCATCAGCTCCCCACACTGCTTGGCAGTCAGCTTACTGGCAGGCATGCAATCAGATTTCCATATCAGCCTGTTCAGGAATGAGACCTATGTGATGAAGGAACATCCTCTTGTGCATTGCTTCTGGCTGCTGCTCTGCTCCTGTGCCCTTGAGGAGGCAGAGAGCAAGCAAACGGTATCGAAGTCTACTTGAAAAGAGGCTGTACCAAGGCTGGGGTTAGCCTCTTCTCCCAGGTAACAGCAATAGGATGAGAGGTAATGGACTTAAGTTGTGCCATGAAAAGTTCAGGTTGGATATTAGGAAAAAATTGTTCACAGAGAAGATTGTGAGGCACTGGCACAGGCTGCCCAGGGAGGTAGTAGTCACTGACCCCAGAAGTGTTCAAGAACCATGGGTATGTGGCATTGAGAGACATGGTTAGTAGACATGGTTGGGATGGGTTGATGGCTGGACTCAATGATCTTGGAGGTCTTTTCCAACCTGAATGATTCTTTGATTCTATGAAGTCTCGCGTTGTGTGAGTGAGGCCATCTGAGTTTAGGTCACATCTGCCCAGTTTGTTGGATGGACTGTGTCGGGAATCAGCAGAAAGTTTTGTTCTTGCTTGTTCTGACAACAGTTCCCTGAAGACACACTTGAAGCCTTCTGTTTTCTCAGGACTTAGGCATTTGTTTTGCTGTCTACAAATGCTCCTCTTCACCTGAATGGTGTATGCAGATTATAACTTCTTATATTCAGTGAAATGCCTGGATAGCCTTCAAAGTCCTACTGGGATGATGCTGAAGGACAAGCACTGACGAAGGCTGGCAAATCTGTCAGGCTGATGTACTGTCAGAATAGCCAATTATCTCTCCTGTTAAGATTATTCTACTCTTTTCTTTAATTTGTCTGAAGCTGTATCTGATCTGAGGAAATCAGTGATTTTTTTCCCCACTATCTTATAATATCTTAATAGATCTCCCTGCTATATTTTTTTGAATCTTTTTTTTTTTTTTCTTTTGTGCAAAATCTATGACAATTTACAGTTCAGGAACACAAACTGCCTTTAGACATATTTGGGTTCTTTTGGGCTTTTTTTTTTTTAAAGATGTAATATTGATACTTGGAAAGAAAATCGTTCCACCTGTTATATTTAACAGATCTTTGTAGCTGCCTAGGATTGAGAATAAAAGACAAAAAGGTGGCTTGTAAGTTGCTGTATGAATGAGTCTTCTCTGCCCATTGCTTACAGCTGTCATTAACTCCTCCGCAGTTTCAGACATTTATAGAGTATCAAAATATAATTACAGTTTAAATGAAGATGTCACAGAACTTTTAATTTGCTCTTTCAGTAATCTCTTGATTACTGAAACAGGCTGTGAGCCAGGAACACCAGCGGTGATGCTGTAGGCCCAGGAGTCAATTTCCATTTCTATGCGTTGGTATCTACCAATTGCCTCTCCCCAGCTGTTCCATAACGAAGTATTTTTATTACACTGCCAGTGACAATTTTTAGCTTCAGAGTAAAATGTTTTTTAAGCAGTCAGTCAGTGTCCTTAATGACCCAAAAGACTATGTGACTTTTTATTTATTTATTATTTTTCCATTCATATTTTCCATATTTATTCTTCATAATTATCCAGAGACCGCAATTAAAATTGTTACTCAGCAACAATAAATGAATACAACCTTTTAAATTTAGTAGTGCCTGCTCACATGAAAAATCCAGTGATTCTCAAAAACTAGGAAAACCATGTACATTCATATCAGTAGTTGAAGGAAGGAAACCTTTTATTAAGCATACTGCTTCGGGCTCAATTGCACTTCTCCCAGAGGTGCGTAAGAAATGTCACTGTCTATGAGAAAGGATGGAGGGCAGAGGATTATAAAGTCCATAACACTTAAGCATTTGTTTAACCTCAAGCCCAAGAGAGCATCACCAAAATCACTAGCTTTGTTCCTGCACTTAGCAATAAGAATACCTTTACATCACAGCTTTGCTTCATGCTGTACTGTACTACACCAGCTATGCAATTTTACCCAGCTCCCATTGATGTAGGAATCATTACGCCGTCTTTAGTGGGTCTTAAGTAAGATTAAGTATTCCATTAGAGAAATGTTGTTTCCATTACAGTTTACAACAATTTTAACATTTAAAGACTATCATTAAAATACGTAGCTCTATAACATACTTTATTTGTATAAGTAGCAGATTGCTACTTACTGGCAACTGGTCATGTATTAATTTTTCAGAAACATGTTTCCTGAATATGACTAATGACTCATATCCTTTTCATATCTCTTTATTACAGAGGAGTGCTATATGGATTCTAAAATGCAAAACATATGCTGACCAGCTAATTGGAGTGACAGTGTCTGAAAAAATATTATAAGTTCAAAAAAATACAAACTTCATACAAAGTTTCCATCGATCACATTTATAAACTTGTGGTATTCAGAAAATAGAGCTTATATTGATCTTTTTGCTATTAGGATTGGCTATGTTTTGACAAATCAGTATCTTGCTAGAAGTCTTACAATATATTTGAGTTGTTAAAGTAGGAAATGTAATTTTTTTTTGCCTCTTCCAAATCTGCAACCTTGTTCCTCTTCCAGAGCAGGGCAGGGCACCCTGCTTGCTGATTGTCAGCCTGTGAGAGTGTCGGTGCATCCACAGTTCAGTTCGCTTTTATATCCCTCACCTTTCTGTCTCCTTATAATTGATCTGTCCTCTCGGCCTCTGCTGGACACCGCACTAACATTCTTGCAGTACTGCCCACAGTGTCTGCTAGACCATTTTTGGTCACTGATAGCTAGTATAGATACTCTGACTCTGATGGCATATTTAGAGTTAGATTTAGTGAGGCACAGGCACAGGTTGCTCAGAGGGGTGCTGGATGCCTCTTCCCTGGGGACATTCAAGGTCGGGCTGGAGGGGCTCTAAGAAACCTAATGTACCTGTAGGTGTCCCTGTTCATTGCAGGGGAGCTGGATTGTTGACCTCTAGAGGGATCCCTTTCAACTCAGCTCTATGATTTCTCCTTGGTCTGTGGTTGCTGATACGAGTTTTACTTCCCTTGTATCTCACACCTGTGTGAAACCTTGAGAAGCACACTCTCAGGTATCACAGAGATTTTAATATGCCATGTGAAGGGGTACTTAAGACTATATGTGACAGAACTGATAGAAACACTTCAAACTGTTACATGTCTCAAATTACTGTGCATGCAGTAAGATTTTAATTTTAAAACATTTTACTTTTTTTTTTTTTTTTGCTTTCCAACTGAGGTTTTAATTAATTTTTTTCATGAGAATTTTTCAGAACGAGATTTCTTAGGAATGAATGAGCCCAATACAGACGTGCGATAAACTTCAAAGACATGCATTAACTGTTAATTTCAGTGAATCAGAGTTTTAGATATTTTGATCATGTACTCAAACATACATGAGAAGAATTTAAATCAGACTGGAAAATGAAAGGCTCTCATAACCAGTTTTTCGGTTTCTCGTCCCACAGATTTTAATAAAAATCACTGTCTTGGTAAAATATTAATTTATGATTTTCCACTACAACATGAATGAAATGACACTGAGCAGTGTTTCAACTTTTCTGACATTTCAGTTATGCTATGAAAGCAATGCACTACCCTGCATGAAGAGCTTAATGATAAGAGCCAGTTAACTAGAGGACACCATCTAGGTGTGTCAGACAAGTCATGGCAGTGACTCTGTAAAATTGTTTTTGAGCTTGTTTGACCAAACAATTGACTGGAAGGAGTGCTACCAAAGGGAGCTGCTGTCTGACTGGAGGAAGATGTTTGCTCTTTTGCTGAAGCCTCACTAATACCTACACAGCAATGGCCATAGTGTCAGTACAACAACATGCCCACTTGTTGTACAGATTAGCCCCAAAGCCTAAGCTATCTTAAAGTTATAGGCTTAATTCTTGTTATTTATCCCACTTCTGGCAGAAGTGGCAGTGTTGGAGTAACGCTTATATGTGCTTTCAGACAGAAGATTTATTCTGATCCCAAATTGCCCTGCTTACGCATCAATTAGATGGAACTAGCCTGGATTATGTTTCCTCATGTCTGTCTTCATAGCCTTTCAACTGTTGATTAAACTAATTCCTCATGATCAGTTGTGGAGTCTCCTTCTCTGGAGATATTCAAGACCCACCTGGATGCTTTCCTATGCAACCTACTGTAGGAAACCTGATTTAGCAGGAGAGGTTGGATGATCTTTAGAGCTCCCTTCCAACCCCTACAGTTCTGTGATTCTGTGTTAATTCCTTATTAAAATCCTTTTGTGAGGGCCTAGAAAGCTGAGGAAAGGGAAAGAAACCGCAGGGTGTCCAAGCCACCAGGAAGTGGCTGAGTCCTTCAGCAGGTGGCACACTTGGCTCTGGGTTGGCTGTGAGCAAAGGTACTGTGGGGTGTGTCCTGGGACACAGGGCAGGGTGCCTCTCTGACCATCCCCAGCCCGTATAGAAATTCTCCATACATGAGAGCACCTGTGCTTTTTTTCTTTGGGTTCAGAGATGATGCAGAGCTGAAAGTCACCTATTTGAGGAGCATGCTAAATGAAAGGCTATCAGATCTAATGGGAATACAAAGAGGTAAGCTTTTAGAAAATAAAGGCACTTAATTATTCAGGCTATATATAACTCAAAAGTTGCTAAATCATGCTGTGCCTTTGGCAGGCTCTTACTTCAGCTGTTCCTAGAAAAAGTGGGGCAGCAGGAAGGGTGGGGTGAACACACCGCTGAGTGCAGTAAACGAAGTAGGTGGGAGCTGTTGCTTTTCCTCTAAGGAGAAATAACCAGCATTATAAAGTGCTGAGATTGCTGCTTGTTAGTAAGGCAAAATATTTTCCACAAATGTCTAAAAGTGAGGGTCTCTCAGAACCCTAATTGGGTCTTGATGTTATGAGAATGATCAAAGGGAGTCTGGCTGTAGCACTTAGACAGGGTTTGTTTATCTCACGTTAGAAGTGCATGCAGTCGCTTGGCTGGGTTTCTGGTCAACACTGTATGTTTTCTTACTCGGCTTGCTAAGTAGCTGAGAAAAATGGAAGTGGTTAAAGATCATCATGTTTTATTTAAGAATCCTTTCCCAGAATTCACGAGCTTTCGAAAATATTCCCACAAAGGGACATAATTTCAGAAAATTCGGTCTTTTTCGTTCTTTCCCTGTTCCAGGGTCAGGTGATGACATGTTATTATCAAGCTGTTGATGATCGCACACAGCATGCTCGTTCTGCATCTGGAAATGCTTTCTGTGCAGAAAACCACTGCTTTGAGGGGGGATGTTCAGTATAGCAGAAAAAATATTTTTCCTACAGGAAATAGATCCATTTGTTCACTACCAGGCAAATAATACTCTCCTTCCTTCTGGCCCTTGTTCAGAGGTATCTGCACAGTGACTGACTCAAGCAAACCACCCTAGCCCTGGGCTCCCTCCCACCATTTGATGCTGTGGAAGCTCGAAGCTGTTGCAGATAAATGCTTCACAGGAACTCCTTTGTGCTCAGTGGAGGAGTCCCAGGCACACTCCCTGTGAGGAAAGATTGCTCCTGTTTGCGCAGGAGGGCAGATAAACAAGATGTGGCAGCCCTGCATCATGCAACACCCATGGAGGTGCTGGGAGGGTGACCCAGCAGCGCCTTTTCTCAGAGGGTGGGAGGGCAATTGAGCAACATGAAAGCAATGCGCCCAAGTGGGAAGGTGGAGCGCTGTAGCTGGAAACGCGTTTTATGGTATTGAATGACTGATATGTGAAACTCATGGCTGCTGGTTATCTGTCTCTGAGGGGTCAGCAGAAGGGAAATACCTCTGAAAATAAAAGTCCCTGCAGTTAGCTGCTGTGCGGGCTGACTTTCTGATGCATTCTGTTTGCAGAGCAAAGCAGGAGGTAGTGCAGCTCTATGGAAACTCTCCTGACCCGGCTGGCTCTGTCTCCCACCTCCCCCAGCCCCTGTGGAAGGGACAGGGAACGCTCCTCCAATCAGCCCCTCCTGATGGCTTCCTGATGCATGGCACCGACCCCTCCAGTTGAGGTAGGTGTCCTCTGGAAGGGCTGCATCGGTAACTACTCTATGAAAAAACGGGTGAGAGCTTTGGAGGTCCAGGCTTAGGGACCAAGTGGTTTTTGTTTTGTTTTATTTTGTTTTTTCCTCCAAGGAAAGCCAAGAGGAATTCCTTTCAAATTGCTGGCAATTTTAGGATTGGTAATTTGACAGTTCAAATCAACTAGGAAAGTTGAAAGTTACAGAAAAGTTATGTAACGTTTTCTATTATCAGCTCAGGAAGCAGCGCCATTCGCAAAACTGATGGATTCTGTATGTTCTGAGATCAGCCCAAGTCTTCAGAATAATTTATAGCGTTTAATAAACTGCGAACATCGCTGTTGAATATTGTGGTTCTTTATTGCGCTTGCTACCAGCAGTGGCTGTGGCGGCCAAGGCGCTTTCCCAGCAGCGAGGGGTGACTTTTTTCTGATAAAACTACAGAATCTGTCCTTAAGTTTAACAGCTGCAAATCTCACACCTGAAAACTCCCTTGGTTCTCCGTGCGGGGTGATAGGTTTGTTGGACGGAAATGTGAAGGAAAAACAAACAGCTAACCAGAAAGAAAGGTAGGAGGGATGATACAAAGACATCCTTATTAAGTTACGTTGTTGCCACATCCAGGCGCGAGAAAGTGATTCGGACAGCTGCTGGCAGGGGCTGAGAAAGGCTGCCCCAGCTGCAGCTCTGGCCTCTGCCCCGGGAGCTGCGCCCGCAGCGGGCGTGGTGGAGCCGTGGGGACGGAGGGGCTCCGGCTTGGATGCTGCCGTGCTGAGGATGTAGCAGAAAGCACGGAGAGAATCAGGCCGAGGTTAACCTAACGTAAAGGGAAAGAGGCCCTTGCTTTGAAAAGCTGTCACTGAGAGAGCCTTTTTTACTCTGCCTTCGGAATAGCGGCGGATAAACGCTTCCCTTAGTGTGACTCTGGACGCTGAGCGTTGCCGCGTGTGGGCAGGTCACATCTGCGGGGCAGCGGCACGGCGAAACCGAACGGCACCGGCCTGTGGCACGGGGTGAAATAAGCGGCTCAAGGGCTCGCAGCCGCCGGCACGGCGGGACCGCCTCCATCCGTAGCAGCCACCGCTGCCTGCCCCGCGTTTCACCCGACGCCGCATCGAACAGACTGCGAGCCCAAGGTCAGACAGAGTAGCTCTGTCAGGCGGTGCTCGGCGTCAGCAATAGCGGCGTCACACGAGAAAACAACGCGGGCAGGCGCGGGGCCGTCCCCTCGCCGCCGCGGTGCCCGCGGGTGCGCGCCCTGCACCTAACAGCCACGAGCTGACGTGAAGGCGGAGCTCGCCCCGTAGCAGCCGCGGGCCGGGAGCCGCGTCGGGACATTCGCTCGCGTCCGGTTGCGAGGAGTCCCGCCGCCCCTCCCCGCCGGCGGGGATTCCCCTGCGGCCGCTCCGCTCCCGGAGCCGGCAGAGACTGCGGCGGGAGCGCGGCCCCGGCTCGCCCCGCCCCGCGGCGGCCGCCCGACGTTGCGGGCGCTCATTGGCTGCGGGCGGCCCCGTGAGAAGCGGCGGCATGTGTCGGAGGGGGGGGTGGGGGGGGTGCGAGCCCCGGCGGGGTGAGACGGCGACCCCCCGTAGTGCGAGGGCAGCCGCTGGGCGGCGGCCGGCAGGAGGGCGAGGGGACCCGTGCCCCCGCGTGGCCCCGCGTGTCGGGGGCGAGTGGGGGGGCAGCGCCTGCCCGAGCGCTGCGTTCCGCTTCCTGACAGATAACGTGATCCTGAGCAGGCGAGAGCCCGGGGGGCGGCGCGCAGGGAGGGAGGGAGGGAGGGGAGCGGGGGAAGGAGACTCCCACGTCCTCCGAGGAAATTCTCAGGCCGGAGGACGCGCAGCCCGTGCATGGCAAGCCAGGACCGGCTCTCCTGGGAGTTCCCTCTGCGGGGAGGGGGCGGGGGAGCGGCGCTCTCCTCCGGCGGGGAGCGGCCCAGGCCCGGCCCCTTGCCCCCCCCACGCCCTCCCGGCGCACCTCTCCCTCTCCCCGCGCCGCCTCCCGCACACACACACACGCACACGCACACGCGCGCGGGCGGCGCCCATCACCCCGCGGCCGGGCGCTGCCGCTCGCGCCCCGCTCGCTCCCCGCCGGCGCGCGGGGGGACCCGGTGACGTCACGCGCGGCGCGCTCCCCGCGCTCGCCGCCCTGCAACTTGTGCGCTGGGAAGCGCTGCCAGGAATAGCCCGGCCGAGCGGCTGCGGAGCGCGGCTCGATCCCTCCCTCCCTTTTCTCTCTCTTTTCCCTTCTCTCCCTTCCGCCCGCCGCCTGATGCCGGTGTCCGCCGAGCGGAGGGAGAGCGATGATCTACCTTAAGATAAATACGTGAAACAGACGCCCCTTGGCTGCTGGAATACCGCTGTCTGTCTTTATATAAAGCGACGCCGCCGGCCACCTCACTCCGGCGCGGAGCGACGAGAGCGCCCGGCGGGAGCGGCGGCAGCGAAAGGGCACCGGGACGGCTCTCGGCGCCCACTCGCCAGGTGAGCGGCAGCGCTGCCGCGGCCGCCCCCAGCCCGGCTGACAGCGGCGGGGCCGGCGGGGTTCCGCCTCGGTGCGGCGGGGGCCGGGGGAGCGCGGGTGTCACGCCGCGAGCGGCGCGGGGAATACCCGGCGACCGTATGCAGATGAGGGCAGCGCCTTGCGTAATGCCCTCCCGCGGCGGGGAAGGGGCACGGTCACCGGCGGGCAGCTGGGAGCGGGGGGTGGGGGGGGAGGGGGCGCTCCCGGGGCCACCCGGCGCGGCGGCGGCTGAGGTGGAGGGGAGGGGGGGGTGGTCCGGGCGGGGGGTGCGGGGACGCCGGGCCGCGTGTGCGCGCGCTGCGCCTCGGCGGCCGTTCCCTGAAGTGGGTGGGACGTTGGCCCGTTCCGGGAATGTTCCATGACGTGCGAACGCCACAGGAAGGGGGTTAACGAGGGGCTCGGCAGCGGCCGCCTCCGGGGCCCGCCCGCCCGCGGGGCTCCCACGGGGGAAGCGGCGGCGGGAGGCGGCCGGCGGCGCGGGGGCCGCGGGCCCTTATGTAACCGGAGCGGCCGGCGGCGGTTATGTAAGCGGCACGTCCGCGCCCGGCGCGGCCACCTCGCGCAGCGCTCCCGGGAGGCGGCGGCGGCAGCAGCGGCAGCAGCAGCAGCAGCAGCAGGCCCGCGGCGGGGCGGGGCGGGGCGGCGGGGGCCGGGGATCCCCGGGCCGGGCCGTGCGGGGGGAGCCCTCCTTGCCGCCCCGCGATAACGGCGCTCCGCGTTCGGTTTCCCAGAAAGGGAACTCTGTTTTTCGTATTAATCGGCGGCGATGGGTAAACGTTGTTTTGAGCTGCGTTTCTGGTTTGTTTTTATCCCTTAATGTGGAAACGGCAGAAATTAAAAGTTCCGTTCAAATATTAAAGCTGTTTTTTTTTTTTTTTATTTCCTAAATTATTATTTTGTATTATCGCAGTCTTTTCTTTGGGGGGGGGCTGCATCAGTAGGGTCAGTGGAAATACGTAGCCAGGCAGTTTCCCTCGTCTCACGTTGAAACGGAGCTCGGGCAGAGCATCTGTCCCTACAGACAGGTTTGCAGCCTGCGGACCGGGAAGTGGTATTTAATTGACAGTTGTATCTTACCTTACCCCTCCAGTCTGCAGATGCTTCTGAATCTTTAGGTATGGCGTACGTGAAATGTATTTTTCGCTTTGCCTCGTCTTTGCTTTGCTCTGCAGGTGAGGCTTTTTTCCCCCCACGTGAGCCTTTCAAAGTCACTGCCGTTTAAGTGCGTTTAAGGCTGCCGTGGTTGTCAGCCGAAGGATAGCGGCTGCGTGGGATAAGCCAATGTGCTGCCATCGCTTTCGTCGGTGAAGCAATCCGGTGTTGAGGGTTTGCAGCGTACAGCACTGCTTCGGGTCCGCATCCCGCTGCAGTGGTGTCAGCATCGGCTGGGAGCAGGAGGAGCAGCGCCTGCCCCGGGGCACCCATGCAGAGGACCTTTAATTGTGCACCCAAGTGTGTCGGCGGTGCAGATCGGCCCTTTGCAGGCAGATTTTTAGATTCTCAAGTGACTGATTGCCTCATATGTGAGATCTGTTTACAAACCTTCTTGTTACTATGAAGACAAAACAGAGAGCCATATGCATTCATGTGGTCCTTGCTGAATAATGGTACATGTGTCTGCCTGAGCCCTTGGCAGCGCATCGTGTTTGGTTTGTGCGGTGGCACCCCACAAGGCCATTCTTTGGGTTTTTAACTGTTGGTGGTGCAGCTGGCCATCGGTTATGGGAACAAACTTCATGATAGAGCTGGAAGTTTTTTAAGCACAGAATGTGTGCATTTATTCAGGTTGTTGTTTTTCTGAACTTGGTTGACACAGAAATGGAAGCGATGAGTACCATTTTGCATGGCCCTCTTCTCACGGGTTTCAGGCCATCAGCAGGGGAATTACAGATACTGGTAGGTAAGGGGGGAAGGGAGCTGTGTGTTGGGCACAGGGAGTTTACTTGGGAATTTACTGCAACGTGGCCCATCCAGGAGGGCAGTACTTGCTGTTTGTGTGTTGCTGTGGATGGGAAGGTCGGTTATGTGGCTTGTCAGGTGTTATGAAACACTAGCAAGTTATCTTTATATTTCAGCACGGTGTGGTTTTGTAGCGTGCTGTGGTTAGCTACATCGATAATGCTGCACCCAGCTCTGCAGGTAGGTCCTGCAGACAGCACCTTCAGGTCATTCCCACTTGGTTCTGTGTGTCACAGTTCCAGGTACAATCATCAGAATGGTGCTCTGGCTTTCTCCAGTTGTCTCTGCTCCTACTTTAAGCTGGGTCCAACAAGGACTGGTTCCTTGTACCGTGTGTAGGGGACAGTGCTTTATGTGCCTTGCCTCGGTTGTGGAGAAGAGATGTTTGAACTCAAGAGCACCTGGTTATAGACTGTTGGTCCTCCCAGCAGGAGGTCTTATGGATTCCAGTCTTCAAGGAGTGTTAATTGCTCATCCTCTTGGGAGCCCAACAAACATGCTGTATGCGCAGGCTATGTAGCTTTGCTATTTGAAAAGTCCATTGAGTTATGGGAAAACTGCTTTAAAATTATTGTACTTGAAGAGGCAGCTTGTTTTTTCTTAGCAGATTTCATAAGCAGTGTCTCTGAAGCAGTGTGCTATGGATTAAAACAGCTATTTTTGAAATTATTTGGTGTTCTGCTGTAATGTAACTCCCCTTTTGTCAGTAGGAGGAACTGTCTGGCAGTTCCTGAAGAAGCAAAGAAACTGTGAGGGGAGATGCGAGCTAGATAGAAAATGGAGAACAGTGTTTTTCACTGGTGCTCTTCAATCAGTAACTTTGAATGCTGCTTTTAATTAAAGTTGCACAGAGCTATCGCATAAGAATGTCAGTTTCAAGCTGTCTGTGCCATTTTATTAGGAAATAGCAGCTTTGTACGGTTTTGTTTCTCTTTGTAGGAAGACTTTGCAACAGCAGTTCTATTCCAGCAGGAAATATTAAAAAGCAATTCATCGGGGCTGTATTTTTCTTAAGTGAAATTAGCGCTTGTCTGGCATCCTGAAGGCAGAAATCCTTTGTAGGTGGGAGGGTTGGGAGTGTCTCCATCGTAACCAACTGGTGAGCCTCTCCTTGGACTTTGAGAAGTCGTCAGTCAGTGTAAATGCTGGGAACATCCACTCTTCGGGCTCTTTGCTGAAGTGGCAAATGAGAGGCACCACATACTTCTGGTTTTAGAATAATGAACTTTGCTCATAAATGAAACAATTGACATTAACTAACCGCTTATTAGCAGTGGGATGCCCCCAGTAACATTTGTCCCCAGAATCTTTCTCACAAAGCTGTGGCTGTGGAAGAGAGACGAGAGGGCTTGGGCTGGAGGAACGGTCTGATGCACTGTTTCCAAATCCCTGATGTGAAATAATCAGAAGACGTACAAGTGTCATGTGTAATGTTGCCTGTCAAATTAAAAGTCTCTTCTCTTGCTTTTTTTTATTTTCTGGCGATTAATTTCTCACCGTCGTTATGCAGTCTGAATAGGAGTTACCTCATGTTGTGAGGAAGTTTTGTGCATTCTGGGTGCTTATTTTCATTTGCCTTTTGGGCACATTTGTACACCTGCAAGACAGTACACCAGAGTAATAACAGCTGAGAGTGAACCACAACTGTTTATGCTCACAGCATTGCCCCTGTTTCCACATTTCCTCCTCCTGCCCTGGTCATGGCTCTTTCACTGCTTCCTCGAACATTCCCTTTGACTTTGTCACTGATTGCTGTGGTTGTCAGCAAAGGTGTTTGTATGAGCAAGCCAAAGCCTATACATGTTGGCTTCCTCCCTTTCACTGAATAGCAATCTCAGGACGTGTGCTCCAGAAAATGTGATGGCAGTCTTGAAGTTCTGCAGTACAGCAATGTGGTTGTAATTATCTGATAGAAATTCCCCCAGCGTTTGGTTGTGCTGATATGATGAGTTTGTGTGGTGATTTTAAACCCTTTTTTCCGAGTGTTTATTCACATTCTGCCCCTGTCAGAGCAGATGAGATCTCAACAGCAAAACTGTAAAACTTCTAGAACTGATGTAAAAACTGTAAATGCTGTACAGAAGTAGTTGGTGAGGTGTTTATGGCCACTTCATGCACACATGGGTTTGATTTGTTGCACCTCTGTTTGTGTAACAGAAAACAATTTTATTGTGGGTTTCGGTTTTTATATCATTTATATATTTTTTATTTCATTTTATTTTTGACCGTTCTCTTCTAATACACTTATCAAATGTGAAAATATGCCACTCTAATACGGGACAAATTTCTGCCTGTGGGGAAAAAAAGAACTTATTAAGAATATAAGTTCACTTTGTTGCAGCTTCACTAAGCTGTAATAAACTCCTGCAGCTTTGGCTGAAATCTCTCATTTATGGAAGCTGTGAAGAGGTAAAAAAGGATGTATGGTAATTATTAAAAGTTTCGCTTTAATGGCTCTTGCATAAGAGGAACTACAAGTTTGGTTGCTACAGAAAGTTTAATTTTTAAATAGTGGTTTGTAGTAAATTCCATACAAAGGAGAGCAGGTAGATTATTTGCATGTGTAGTAGAAAAGGAGAGTTCAGTAAAATGCTAGAGGAGCCAAGGGAAATTGAAATTAGAGAGTCAGATAGCACTTAAAGGTAATGCAGTAAAATATTTTGATTCTCTATGTAAGAAAACCCTCACAGAACACAAAAGCAGAAAAAGTAAACAGCAACAACAGGTTATTTTCTGCAATTTATTGTGCGTGTTGGACCTTTTTTTTGTGGCTGCAGAGGGTTGGTGTTGCTACTGAGCTGACCGGGCTAACCTCATCCTCCCTGGACTCTGGTGGTGTGCCTGGAACTTCCCAGTGCTGGGTTTGGTGGTGAGCTGCTGGAGCCTGGGTGTGCGTTCCTTCTTGAGTGGTTTATGGAGAAACAGTAATACGGGATGTTTTCTAATAAGCAATTTAAAAGGCTGAAAGAAATATCCAATTACATGTCGTAGAACGTGATATCATCTCGGAGAATGTAATAGAGCAGAATGTTTAATTTTGTTGAAATAAGATTATTTAATGAACAGGTTTTGTCTGTGAAGCAGTGTCTGTGCTTAGGCAGAAAGCAGCTTTATCTTTAAAAAACACCTCACAGGACAAATCAGGGTTATTAGAATTAGTCTTACCAGACAGTGTGTATTGGTTTGGTTTTTGTTTGTTTTTTTTTTCCCTATTAAATTCAAGAAATGACCCATTCTCTGTATTGATATATTTTCAATTTGTGGTTTGCACTAAAACAAAACACGTGTAGAGCATCAAGAAATAATAGTATGAAATAATTACCGGAGCTACCCATCCTTGACAACAAGACATGATACTATTTAGTTTAGAGCAAGAAGTATTTAGGTTTTAGCAAAAACTATTTAGCTTAGACCAAAGTCAGCATTCAACAGAGGCTGAGCTGCAGGCATCTATTAACAGTGTTTGTCATTGTATGCATGGCATTTGAGTGTGGTCTGTTCAGAAAGGTCTTCAAAGTACGTGTAGTTTCATGTTCCTCATCTTTCAGAAACTGCTAAATTAGTTCAGTTACCTGGAAGGTGTATCACTGAATGCTCTAACTGTTACCAGCTTAGGCGGTGTTTGGGAGTGATTTTATATCATTCTGTACACCCATCAGTAATGGTAAAGAAACGCTCTAGAGATTAGTGCAAGCCCGTCTGTAGCTGACATCTGTGCATGCTGACAGTGCCTAACTGCATCCTCTGTGACAACTGTGAATGCAGATTTATCATGAGATTTCAATTTCTAAGACTCTACTGTTAATGTTATGGAAGAGATTGTCCAGCTCAGAGTCTTCTGTGAACACAGAGAGACACATTTTGACTTTTCCCCATTTTATATCAGCTGTGCTTAGGAAGATAGTTCTTGTAGCTGTCATTAGTTCTTTAGTGAGAGAGTTACTTATTTTTGGCCAGACTTCATAGACTCCTACAGTTAAATCCCAATGCTCTTTTAGTCAGTAAAAGTTTCTGTACCAGAAAAGATACAACTCAACTATGAACTTTCGGACTTCTTGATGCTGTGTAGTCTATTTTGATTACCAGGGAAGGTTATGATGCTATGCTCAGAGTAAAGCAGCTTTGTTTTGACATCTCTGCAAAGCAATGTGAATACAATTGCTTTCAAAATTCTTAGTAAAATTGTGTCAAACAGAAGTGTAGCCCATTCTGTTATTTTGTGCATGATCCTACAGTTGCAGCAAGATCCTTTCAGAAGTTAGTGAATATTTTGACTGCTCTGTTCAGCTGGTATTTTTGTTTCCTTACTGCTTAAATAATGGGTGTATTTAATTGTGAGGTGCACTTGTGGTAAATGTAAGGGTAGGAGTCATTTATAATGCACTTGAGTTGGAAGTGATGTTAGTTAAATGGTGGCTTGTGATTTTTAGCATGATGTCTGTGAAATCAAACTTGACAGGATGTTGTTTTGTTGAGAGCTAGAGCAATCACAAAGATGTTGTTTCTACCTCCCTGCTACTTCGGTATGGTGGCAATGAAGAGGGCAGTAAAGTTTGTCAGATTTGATATATATTAGTTACATATTGTTCATTTAATTATTTTTGATCTCTGATCTACTTAATTACTAATTAAAATATAAATACAAATCTTTACTCATCTTTGACTTAATTTATCATAGTAAGCAGTGTTAATTATTGTTTAAAAAGCTTCAGAATCAGCCATGCATTACTGCATGAAATGGTGAAACTGACAGTGCATGTTTGAGACAGCTACATTTTTGAAAAAGAGTAAGATTGTTAGTTAGAATTGGTACATACTAGTGTGAAAGTTTCCATAGTGCCTTTCTTTGGTTTAGTCTGTCATTGGTCGGACTTCATCTGCAACATGTCAGGATGTTGTCAGAGATGACAAAGAATATTTCCCTGCTTTGTTTTTAGCTTAGCTCATTAGCAGCTGAAAACAGTTATCCGATATAATAATAAAATCATAGAATGGCTTATGTTGGAAAGGACCTTGAAGATCATCTAGTTCCAGGCTCCCTGCTATGGGCAGGGTTGCCACCTTGATGCCATTAATTTGGTTAATGGTCTCTTTGTAGGGAAATATTCATCTCTATCTTTGATGCTCTTATGAAGAAGCTTAGAAGAGAGGTGAGGGAGTAATAGGGAAGGAAATGAGCATATATCTGGTCCTCCAAAACCTCTCTTTTGGAGGGAGGTCAACATACAACATCACGTTAATGTTTGTTTTGCTTCTGGGTTGTATAGATTTCAGTTTCTCTAGCCTTCCATGATGGGAAGTTAGTCTGGATGCATACACTCATAGAAAGTAAGTGTATAAGGTGAGGAACTTCTACTTTAGTTTGGGTCTGTGCCCTCTGTGTGATGCTTTACAGTGGCGTATCTTGGTTCTTGTTCATTCTTTCATAGTAATGGTGAAGTGCTTTCTGTAGATATGCCCTGATTTTCTTTCCCTTGCTCTCCAGATCACTCTCTATGTGGCAGGGAAGAGAAAGGCACGAAGGACAGTGGAGTTCCTTTACAAACACCTCTCCAAATCTTCAGCATATTTTCCACAAATCGATTGAAACCATATAATTTACTTTCTCTCTCATACACTGCCTTAGTAATTAAAAAAGAGAGTAAGGAGGATATTAAATAGACATTTCTGGGTGTACGATGAATGAAAGCCTGGAGGGGAAGTTTAATAATATGTTGAGGGGAGGTTTGAGTATGACTGGCAGTGGATTATAATTGCCTTCAAGAAGTTATTTTCATCAGATCAAATCTCCCCCTAACATTAAGTCCTCAACCTAAAAAAATATTAGTATTTCAGCTTTAATGTCCCTGTCAAATTGTAAGCTGTACGTGCTTGCTTTAGTGAGTAACTAAGATTCATTAAAAATCACCATCATGGGTTTGGTGGTAGCATCCTCTGATTTGCATTGATTCCTCCGCAAAAAAAATTACCCTCAGAATATGAGGAACACTTTCTTATTTTGCTTAATGCTTGCAGATAATTTCCTTTACATTTGCTTATACACTGTTTTGATTTAATCCAGTTGCAGTATCATTTGATCCTGCTCAATAGTTCAGCCCACTTAACTAGCAAGCAAGGGAATAAATTAAACCAATTTTGGACAGACTCTTTCACTGTCAAGTGGGTTGTCTGGCAAACTATGAGTATAATAAATAGATTTTGAGGCTATTTACAGACTAATGTACTAGAAAACAGCCATGCTTCCCAGTTTCATGACATAATTTGAGTGGTGGGGTTATACCTGCGTTTCTCTTGGCCAAAGAAATGCAGTTCCATACTGTACCTTACCTACCTTATTTGGTTGCTTGATCAGAGAAACCTCATCACTTGCTTCCGGAACTGCTTGTTAAGAAGATTTGAGAAGCCTGTATTTCATTTCAGTTTGTACATGCTGCTGTATTTTTTAATGTGGTCTCATACCTTATTGTTTGAAACGGCGTTATTGCTGAGGCCTTTCTTGTTTGTCTTTTCTTGTTGTTGTTGTTGTGTTGTTTTTTTTCCTACTTGTATTGTTCAGCATTAAAAAAAAAAAGACATAAGAAAACAGTGTTTATAATAGGATTATGGAATAACTGATCTGTCCTGTGTATTTTGTCTTCCTCTTGAAACTTGGTAGCACGGCAGTACCAAGCTGCATTTGCTTGACATCGATCCCTGGCTTTTTCTCTGCACTTTCACGCTTTTGAACACAGTTTCAAAAGAGTCTTGTAGCTGTTGGGTTGATTAGAGGGGAGGTGAACTTTTTTTTTTTTTTAAGAGCTACAATGAAAATAAAAAATAAATAGGAAAAAGCCTAGATCACCCAGAGCTTATGACGTGATTTTAAAACGTATAACCTTGGGCAAAAGGGGACAGTTATTGGAGTAGTTCTTGAGTAACTTAATTGTTTGATAAGGATCCATGCCTGTTTTAGTTGTTGTTGGTTGTTGGAAGCATTCCATTTCTAAATTTGTGCCTTACTGCATACCCTGAGGTACGTGTACAACCCACTGTAATTGCGGAGTTTACTATTTATTAATTAGAGCTATGATAATATGTTGGCTCATGAATTCCCTCTAATCCAGGAATGGTCTCCTAATTGCCCAGGGTTCTGTAATTCCATTGTTTGTTATGTGGAGGTGATGGAGAGTGAAAGCATGGTCTGAAGAACTCGAACCGTGGCCTGAAGCTTGTAGTCTGAGTGCTGTTGCAACCAATGGCTAGAAAGGTGGGGTATCTTTTTAACATACCTAATGCATAATAATAGAATGTGTGGAAGTAAACTTACTGTGTAATCCCAAGTACCTGAGACTTTGCCAGCTGGAAGGAAAGGGATGCATACTTTAATTGGCCTCCCTAACCATAACAGAGCACCCCTTACTACTTCTTTGATCTGAGTCTCTCCTCACTGCCTCTTTTCCTGAGTAGCTGGAAGACTCATATGTGATTTGCTGTAAGGCACACAACTGTGAACAAGCACCTGGTGTGTCGTAGCAGCTCCTGTTTTTAATGAGCCATAAGAGTAGTAGGTATATGAGGATGTCCGGTCCTATGTTCTATAAACTACGTCTGGGTCAAGATAGTAGACTTCATAGTAAAAGAGCAGAAGGAAGCATTAGCGGAGGGACAGTCTATGGAGGAGTTAGGTAAATTCGGTGTTCAACGTCTGTAGCTTTGGAGATGAATCATACCTCCCCGTGAAAGAGATATTGCAAAACCCCATAACCTCAGGTAACTAACACTTGTTCTCAGTGCTAGTATCTGTCTTGCTGGTGCATCATGAGGCTCCCATGGTGCGGGCTGCTGGGAGGGCTGGTAAGGGCCCACACAGCTCCTCGTGGGCTGCCTCCTTGCAATGGCTAGTATGGCTTTCCACAGCCCCTAAAACTGCTCAGTACAGCTTTTGGCTTCTATACAAAGGCTTTTCATAGCTGTAGCTCCTGTGGCTTGCTGCAGCATGTTGGCTTTCTTGTTGTTTTTTTTGTTTGTTTGTTTGTTTTTGAAACAGATGGTGTCTTACGTAGAAAGTTACTGTATTTTTGTATGACTGGTTTTTCTTTATTTATTTCATTGTCTTCCTTTTTTTAAGTAGGCTTAAAGTGTAAGTGCAGAATTTGAAATCAGTGTTGGATTTGTCTTTGCTATATTATGTTTGCGTACACGTGCAGTATTTTGCAGGGCAGTGGTTGTATTCTCAAGAGTTAATGGACACGTTTTTGCCAAAAGTGAAATTAGATCAAAATTCTAAGGGAAAATAACCCATGAAGAAAGATCTTTGAAAGGAAAAGTAAATGTCTTAAACGAGCATTGTACTCACTGGAGTACAGCTTTGTTTATAAGTCGCTAGATGGGTTTTCTGTATCTAATCTTTGTGTTGTGTTTTTTAATTGATATCATCTGGTCAATTTGAGGGGAAAACGCTATTCCCATAAGGAAAATATTTATTCTAAATATTATTGTTGCCTAGGATCTTGTTGAATTCATGAGATACAGCAGCAGTCAAGTTGATTTAATATTTTTAACATTTTTATAGTGTTTTCTCATTGTTTCCATGAAGGCAGTTTCAATAAATATTTTTTGCAATTGCTTTTGGTTTCTTGAAATTAGGTTACCTATTGTTGAAAACTGCAGGTTCTCAAGCATGGGTTTCAGATCTGTTTTGTCATGATTAGACATTTGAAATAAAATAAAAATACTTGAGCAAGCCTCAAAATGATCACTTGTCTTTTCCCTGCTTAGCTTCCAGAATATAGTTTGTTTTGTCTAGTGGGTCTCCTTAATTGGATCCTCTTATGTGAAGATAGCTACATTTACAGGGGTTTGGTTCCATTCAGTTAAATCACTTTCATTTATTCATTTGTCGGGCACTGGGATGTCATACATGAGTGTGTGTGTATGTACATGCACAAGACATACATGTACACACTGCCTGTGGACACTAGGGCATACCTTTGGTGAATGGAATCATCCCATCTGAAAGGCAAGGTTTCCTGTTCATCCTAAACCCAAGTTTTATTAGACTCTCACAGCAGTATTTTTTACTTTGCAATGCATCTTTTTTCCAGTTGCTTCTGAACACGTGGCCTTCTACGTGCAAATCTTCTGAGGTGTTTGGGAACAGAGACTGGGGGACATTTGAGTACTTCCTGATGGCCCTGGCTTTACTCTTGCCTCTATTGCGTCCTTAAACGGGGGCAGTCCCTCGTGGTACCACATCTAGACTGGGTTCCAAACATGGTAATAAAAAGTCCTGCACTTGTGTGTTCTCTAACACGTGTGTTTTAAGGTAAATGATTCCCTGGTGTTGGGCAGTTTGGAGCTTGTCATCTTCATTTGACTTGTTTTCCTTATGAAAGGAGCAAAAGTTATTTGAATGATCTGTTTATAGGACTGCTTGAGAGAATTCCCTTAATAATGAGACAGTTCAACAAAAAGTCTCAAGATAATGGCTTTTCCATTTGCACCTCTCAGACATTGTTTCAAGTGGAAGCAGAAGAATTATTAAAACCCTTGTAAGTAGTTTAAATTCCCTAGTGATACACTGCAGTGGTTTTGTTCTAAGTATTACACAGATTGTAAAGGGTAAAAGTATAATTGAATTTGCATGAATCTGTGAAGGTGTTAAATATTTTGTAGGTAGCTGACTTTAAGAGTTGTTTTCCATATATATTTGTATTTATCACAACGAATTTCTGTTGTGGAGTGAAAAAGCACACATTTTCATCAGTGTACAAAGGGCACCAACAGTAACGCCAGTATGGTTTGCGTGTGTCCATTTGCTTTAAGTTTTGAAGTTTAAATAAACAAAAAACCAGAGATACAGCTCTTCTGAAAGTATTTTGGTCGTGATTTAGTACAAAGCGTACTGTCTAGATCAAAGAGACCTTTCTCGTGTCAAACCATGGTAAAGGCAGCGTATACCTTTCCTCAGCTAATGGAGCAGCAAGATGTGATTAACTGAAGATGAGCTTTTGGGATCTGGATGAGTGTATGCAAATGCTGCTATTGCTTTCTATATTCTGTTGTTTAACCGACAGTATATGGCATATATAGGTGTTGATATATGTATAGTAATTTCACACTGATGAACTTAAGTCTCTAGCTAACGTCAGAACAAGCAGCGCTAGAGGTTTCTTCATGCTATCTGTGCAGTGAATCTTCAAGATAAGCTGTCTCTGAACAACTTGACTCTGTAAAAGAGGAAAGAAAATGAACGAGCTCATATCTTTGTAGAAGGACATATTTTTAAAAGCACTTCCAAAATGTTTAGTTGAAAAGTTTGATGGTAAAAATGTTATCTTTGACTTTCTTTTAGTAAAATGAGCTGCTAGTGATCCAGTGGCGTTGTATGTGTCCAGCAACAGATGTGATTTATTATAACTCTGAGGTACAGATGGCTGGATCCCTACTTTCAACTTCAGTACTCTGTTTTACTGAGTGTGGAAGGCTGGCTTCAGTTGCCAGAATGATCACAAGGTGGTTATTGCACAAACAGCAAAAAACATCTTCAGCTAGCGATGGTAGTATGTGATGAGGGTTGGGATGACTGTTTTCCAAGCTCCTTACGATGTTTTTCACTGAGGTCTGTTGAATTACGTGTCACTGTTTGAAAATCAGCTTGTGTCAACTGGAGCATTTCTGCCCAGCCTGTGTCAGAATGCAGAGGGAAGGTCTGCTGTCCCAGTGCCCAGCAGATGCTGCTGGGACATTCTCACCATGAGTGAATGGTTCTATCGCTATATTTTGATGCCTTGTTCAGACAGTAAGGAAAATGTCTCTAGAGCCTGTACCACTGGTAAGGGTGTGCTGTGGGTGCATTCATCACCCTGCCCCGAGTGAGGACGGCTGAAGCAGCACTGCTTCCTATGGCTGTTCTGAATGGCTGTCCAGCAGTGGACACAGAACTCCCGGTGCTCTCATTTGAATTTCTAATGATGCTTTCCATCAAAAAGGCTTTGCAGTGCTTTGTTTAAGAGGGCAGTAGCAGTAGGCAGGGCTGCAAGCCAGCCTGTCCCTCTACCTGACTGATAAGGGTGCTAATGATTTAGTTAGGGTCAGAGGAGACGTTACCAAATGCTCGGTGGCCCTGTGTGTTGTGGTACGGCTCCTGCACCGTCACAGACTTCCACACATTGTGTTCTTATTTGCTTCAAAAAGGCGGGAGGGAAATTAAATAGAAGCATCTGCATTCACTTTGCTGGGTTGTCAGCCATCTCCGAGGAGGGGATCCTATAGTTTTGCACTCCAGTTTTTCCCTAAATGCATACAGAAAACATATTTCGCTCCGTGGGATCCAGAGATGTGTAAAGCTTCATTTCCTGATGCTAGCAGAAGTCTGGGCTGCAGTGCATCCCCACACTGCAGTAATATTCCTTACACAAGCTGAACAAGAAAAACCAGAGCAGCATGGCTCCTGAGCAAATATTGTTTCTAGTCACATAGGATGCTTTGCAGCTGAGCCCGGTAACACGCTGCTCATCTGTTTTGCTGTGCAAGCGCGGAGAAGCCGCTGCTGGTTTCTCCTCCAAAATCTCCCTCCTCGCCGCGCGTTGGAAACGCCTGAACTTTGGCCCTCGATCTGCTGACACCCTGAGGGAGTGTGAGTGTAATGACGTCTTTGCTTGTTTCAGCTGCACAACAGGAAACACTCATGGCCTCCCCGTCTTCCTGCGCCGAGCGGCGCTGCCTTTTCTCCCTCCCTTCCCCCGCGGTGCGGCGGGCACGGCCCCGCTTCCAGGTCGCGCAGCTGTGTGCCGTGCCCGCCCCGAGCCGAGCCTGCCAGCCGCGGCGAGGCACGCCGCTTGCATAATGCAGGCGACACGCTCCCAGGTGGGCGTGCGGGGATCCTGGAATGTGGCCCCAGTAGTGCTGAGTAATGCTGAGCGTGAACGGCTCGAAGAGGCTGCCCTGCTGGAGCAGGGAGGCTCGCTTGTTGCAGAGCATCGGCAGGAAGCCCGCTTTAACCCTCTTTAGCTGTGGCTTTATGCTCGTAACCAAAACAGGGATGTGAGTAAGAAGGGTTGTTGAGAAACACGAGCCTTTTTGCAGCTGGCTAAGGGCAGAGCTTTTCGTCTCATCAAAGGCAGCCAGAACGTCAAAGCACGGCAGAGTTGGTACGAGAGAATTAATTGGTTCAATATTCAGCTGTTATCCTCTAATGAACAGGGTGCCGGGGGGTCACTTGTAAAAACGAAGTACATCTGCTCCGGTGAGTTTGCATATTGTGGTGTGAGACGAGATGCTGATTAGTCTAAAATACAGCGCCCTGCATTTGCGAGATTGAATTAACTTTGAATGTAACCAGTTGCAGTGCGGTTGCTTATTTACTTGGTTAATGTCGCAGAGACATATTATTAGAGGCATCTATAAAGAGCAGATTTAGTCTGTGCACTGTAATAAGCAAGTTCTGAATTTACCTCATTAATCTATCACCCTACCTAGCAAAATAACGGCTGTTTTTAACAAGCTGGGGTTATGTAACATGAATCATGCGTGGCAAGATGCTTGCAAACAGGGAAAAGCAAGATGTGCTAAGAAATGAGAGCATTCAGCCTTCTGCAGGATAGGATATGACTGGGTTTAGAAATTAAGTACTGTGTGTTGTTGCTCTCAGCCTTGCAGACAAGTTCCAGCTATTCATTATGAGAGTGTATCTTGAAACAAAGTCTTGAGATGGGAATGTTCCACAGACAGAAGGGTGAATTTGCTCAGCCGTGTGCAGTCCTTGGAGGATTTTATATCTGTGCCTGCCAAGTTCTGCCCCCCTCCCTGTTCTTTTTTCTCTGGAAAAGCAGTGTAGAATAATAAATGTGAAAAGTCTCATAAATTAGACTGATTTCATATGTAAAAGAAAATAACTTGATGAGCTGTGATAGCCCCTATAAATTGTATAAATCTCCTTTCTTCTTTTAAATATACCCCTATAGGGTCATTAGGCATGTATACACTACAGTAGTCCTCTGTCTCAAGAGATTTTACAACCAGTTTATGGAAAAGGGGAAGCAAGCAGTTCTATGAATGCATTAGAATCAAAGCAATTGATTTTAAGTCAAATCTATCTTTCATAATTTTTCCTCGACAATTTTCTCTGCTGTTACTCAGTTTTGATCTTCAAAGCTGCGCTGAGATGTTAAGCCTGGGATAACGTTTTCCTTTGGTGACATGCATACAGAAGTCAAATAACAATATTGGCAAATATTACTGAGAGTAATAGCTCTTTGGGAAGGGAATGGGAAAGATGTTGGTTTGGGAAAGAGATGATTTAATGCTCTTGAATTTCTTTTTAAGTCATCCTTCTCATGTCAAGAAAATATTTCAGTATTATTTTTTATATATAAATAGAATTACTATGAACTGTAGAGAAGGACCACTGTATTTTGAGATTTTACTGATATTAGTAGCAAATAGGCAGAAATAAGTGATGATATTTATGGTTTTCTTTTCTCTGCTACCATACGTGCTTACAAATGTGGTGGCTGATTATGTGTCAGTGCAGACAGCCGCAGGGATGTTACAAGAAGAAACAGTTATGTCTTCAAGCTGCCACTGTAACTAGCACCATTGCTAGTGCGCTGAACTTGAAGAACAAGGAATGAACAAGCCTGGATTTTCTCAGCGTGGATTTTTTTCACACAGAAGGCGTGGACAAAGATGTTGAAAAAGCAGTATAAGGAAGTGGATTGTGTTGCTCTCATCATGGCCTTGTTTTCTGAACAAATGCATTGTAGCACTCGTCAGAAGAAACTTGCTTTTTATGAGAAGAGAAGTTTCAGTCTTAGAATAATTTTAATTTATCTTATTGAATTGACTTAGGTTTGTATAGTCATGCATTACTAGGAGAACAATAGAGCCAGGTGTAGAAGTAGTACCACAGAAGGGCACCAACATCTGGCAGGCAGAGAAGGACCCTTTCCTGAATTTGCATGATTGCTAACTAAACATAGAATTCATCAAATGTTTTCTAGTTGTTTTTACTCCAGTACTCCGTACTTCCGACTCCATAGTATTTTTTGGCTAGTAGTAATGTCCTTTCTGCGAATCTGCTTTTTCCTTAATGCAGGTGAATATTACGTGGGGGCATCAATTTAAATTACCGACTTTTTTTTTTTTTTTTGCACACTGTCTATAGTAGCAAGGTCACTATTTTATGATGTGACTAATAAAGGATTTAAGAGTCCTTTGTGGGACCTTCCCTTACTCTTTGGTGGGGTGTGAGGGCTGCTCTATGGCCGTGGTGTGAGGTATGAGCAGCACAGGAGATGCTGCCCTTGCTTTCTGCTGGAATTTCTGTTTATCAAGCTGAGTGAGCAAAGCAGGGCAAGCAGGTGGCTGCTGTGTGAAAGAAAATATTGTGAGTAACGCTGCTGTGTATGAGGGTGGTGAGGTGTGTGCATGCGTGCACAGAGTGTGGCTTGTCAAGGAGCAGCTCTCAGATCTTGAGGTCCTTGGAGCAATCGCCAGAGGTTAATAGTCTGGGTCAGAATGCTCTGCAGAGAGATTTCTTGCTCTGGGAATTGTGCGCAATTGTCTCATTTTCCTCTCCTCTCTTAAAAGACAGTGTTATCTTGTCCATTCAACCCCCTAAAGCATCCCCAGGTTATCAAGTTGTTCTCATATTGCAGCAAAACTTGAAATAATTACCAGTTCAGCTTCACTATTTCTGTCTGCTTAAAGAAAAAAAAAAAAGAAAAAAAAAAGTGAAATTTAATTTACAGTAATTACTCAGAACTTGAGATGCTCAGCGTGAAAGTGGCTAGGTGCAAAATAGGATTAAATATGTAAAGAAGAAAAATACGTTGTGTGTTGCATTTTTCCTATTTAATGCTCTGTGGTCGTATGTCATTACCAAGCCATCTGCAGGAAGAATTTTCCTAGCAGACTGAAGAAAAAAAAAAAAAGAAAGAAAGAAAAAAAAAAAGTAAAGTAAGGTTGATAAAATAAAGTTTTGGTCTGAATCAATTAAGATGGAAGAGTTGTACTTTAATGTTGTTATTGCAGACTTAGTTTCTCTTGATTGTGCTACACTGTGGTCCCTGGCATGATCTGAGGAGTCAAGCAATGGACATGTTTTCTCTAGATTTTGTTGCTGAAATACAAACTCTTTGCATCCCCAGAACTTCTGTGTGTATGTGTCTGTGGGGGGTGAAGGGGGCCTCATCCCCTAGATAACACTGAAGGTTGTAAAGCATAACATCAGAGGTACAGGGACCAAGCTCCTCATTGCAGCAATGGGTTTTACTATGGATTTCACTGGAGAGCATTACTGTTGTTCCTGTAATTGTTCTCAGTGCTGTCACTTGTCCTGTGTGAATGTGCAACAGCTGTGACACAGTCAGATTGCAGTTCATAATGCTTCTGCTCTTTGGGGAATGATAAATAAAAGCTTTTGGTCATTCCCAGACAAGAATTGCCACAGAGGTGGGCTGAACATGCCGTCACTCCTACTGAGGTGAGTGCAATGCTGTGCTGCTATTGCCATGGTACGCATTTCTTTGGAAGCATCAGCACAACACACGTCTGTGTTCCAGAGAGCTTGTCTCACCATCCAGAAATGCGTATGTTCTCTTTCTTCACCTCAGCTGACCCTGGCTTTGAACCCTCCCAAACCTTGGAGATGTTTATAGCTGGGCTTTGTTTTGTGAATGGAATTTGTTTTTCTAAGAGCAGCATGAAGATTTAGTTTATCTGCGTGGAGCATGCTTGCTTGAGCAGTTGCTTTCCACAGTGCGGCACTTGCAGATTCAAATCTTTTCTGCCATAGTGGTGCCAATTCAATTCATTCTGCAGCTAGTCGGTTTTGCTAACGTGCTACATACAGTAGGATTCCTAGCTGCAGCAGTTCCGCGCATAGAATATACATTCTATTTTATTTTGGCATATTTTGCTGTCCATCAGGTCCATCACAGAAGCTCAGCAGAATGCAGCTGCTGTGATGTACTTGCTGTATGTAATTCTCTACCTAAGGAAGCATGGTCTAGTGACTAGCTGGCTGGGAGGGGCTTGATTCAGTTCCTGGTTCTGCTACACAGCTCATGGGTTTGGGGTAAGGTTCACACCAACTTACACTGATTTTCATGCGAATTAAATTCGTAAATATGAGTTGTGCACAAAAATACCCTGGTTGTGCAGTATTCTCTTTATGTCAGTAACACTTCCTCACCTGACTGAGATGTCACATAGTCAGAAGCTGTATTCTTTTGATCCACACAGAGCTTTTTGCTAACACCAATTGCAAAACTTGAACCATTTCTTTTTTCTTTTTTTCTTTTTTGTCTGCTTTTAAGTGGCCATTCTCTGAGCAATCAATAATTGCACTACTTACTATGAGTAGACTTCTGTTACAGACCATACAGGGCTACGTGCAGCTTCAGGACCCAATTCTGTCTCCTTTGCTTGGGAGTGAAAGCAGCCAGGCTAAGGCAGAGTCAAAGACTACGGTGCTGAGAAGGGCAAATTGTGTAGATCTGGGTCCAAATGCCCTGTTTAGAAGAAGGAGGGATACGTTCTTTTTTCCCTCCCAAACAAACTGGTAAAATTCAGGCTGGACATTTGTAATGTAAGACATTGTGTTGTGCTGTGTTAGAGTAAACAGCAGCTTTGAAGAGTGCAGGGCAAAGATATTCCTGCTGTGGAAAGAATAAATACAGGCCATGCAGAATGCCCTGGTTTTACCTTGGCTTTTTCCAACTTTGTGAAATATGCATTTTAAAGTATCTAGGAAATTGGGAGAGTAACTGACCTGAGCAAAGTCTGGTATAAGACAGCAAGTGGGAGCCCTAGAAAATGTTTACAGATCTGTGGGGCACAGCAATGCTTCCTGCAGGAGGAAGCCCCTCAGGACTTTTGAAGGCCTTGCCTGGTAGACTGTATGGCATCTGTGGTACGTATGGGTCAGCAAGACATCCTGGGCAGCCCCAGAGCCATGTCAGTTCATACCAGATGATGATACAGTCCTGAGCAACCATCAGGATGCAGGGAGTGGGAGCAGATGACCTCCAGAGGTCCCCTCCAACCTCAGTGTTGTGACCTGTCCCTCTGTGTCCAAGGACAGTCAAGTTACCTTGTCCTCTGCCCTGATTGGAATGATGTGGCAGAGCTCTATGAATACCAGTTTGGGAATCAGAGCTGGCTGTGGTGAAGAGTACTTCAGAGCTACTATATGCTAAGTTCCTTCTTCAGCAACACAGTGCATCTCACTGACAGACCTGTCTGGGAAACATTACTCATCCCTGCTTCATACCCAGACCTTGCAGCCTTTCATAGCTCTGCCCTAGCTGCCGTGAGCAGGTGATGCCACAGGATTGGTGCTGTGAAAGCAGCAGGGAGGGCTGTGCTAATTTGGGTTAAGTAATTGAACTTGTGCTCCTGATACTGCCCACTTTACTTTCTTTCTGTTTTGCCTGTCACCCTTCTGGCATATTCTGGAGGATGTGCTGACCATTGGCAGTCCTTTCTGCAGTTCTTGCTGCTGGGATGCCTCCTGCATGCCACTGCACCCATCCTTCCCTGCCACCTCATTGAGCGCTGCCTAGCAAATGCCAGATAATCCTGTGATGGGCAGAAAATGTGGCATACAGACTCAGTGAAAAGGGGAGCCCACCTTGGGCCAAATATCTGCCAGGTGTTCCTCAAGCTTGCTTCACAACGCCCTCAAGTGCAACTATAATTCCAGGCAGATTCATAAGTTATAGTGGAATCCCTGTGTCCTGCACATGCTCTTTAATATAGGTGTACATACTTTGTGAATGGAAACGGCTTATTGAGCTGGAGCCAGGGTAGGGAATTTTGGGACTCCTGCTGTGCTACTTACAGTGTTTTGCAGCAGTTTAAGGCTGAGGAATGACACCAACTGGATCCATGGAACAATCTGCTCCTGTTCTTGCGAATTCCAAATTATTTTCCTTCTCACATGCGAAGCTGTACCAAGAGTTGCATTTAAAAACCCATCTGTTGTCCATATTATATCAATAGAAAGAAGTCTAAAATTTTTCTAAAATATTCTGGTTACTCACTCCATACTGCTGTCATCTGTCTTTCAGCTACAAGCCATTTCTGTGGTTGCACTTCTAGCCACTCAAAATCTTCCCTCCACAGACAGATGAAACTCCTAGTTGCTAAAAGCGTAAAACTGGGAACAGAATGCTAGAAAGTAGCAGTGACTGCTTTTCAAACATGGTTTTGATATTAAAATAGATAAATTAATTCAATCTTTTTCTTATCGAGTATGGGAAATAGTAATAAATTACTTCAAAAGTTTTCTCTTTCAGTTTTTCATTAAACTGAAAATATTTTGCAAGTCTCAACAATGTCTATAAATGTCTTAATATAATTTTACACATAAATTTATATAAGTACAGCTGTTTTTTATTTCTTATTAATTTTTACAGCAAAATATTTTATAAGTTGACTGCTGCTGATTATAATTCACCCCACTTTGCTGTGTTGTGGTAACACTTGATACATTTCATGACAGATAACAGTGTTTTCCCACAGGGCAGCAGTTAAATTAATCTGTTTTATTTTCATCTGTTACTACACCTGTAAAAGCCAATTGTTATGGAACTACTGAGGCAATATTATATCATTTCAGATTTGCAAGAAAAGTTTTCTCTGCAGCCGTAATGAGTGCTCAGATGTTTGTGTGCATATATGTATTTGTGCTTATCACAGCTTCATGACTTTTCTCCCACTGTTTTAAAGTGATAACTTTTCATTGAGGGATTTTCAAATTCGCAGCTACTACACTGCAGCCTCCCTGGAAATATCCATGGGATACATTAATGAGATGAGGGCTTTACAGCCTCTTACCCTACAAAGTGTGAAGGTGGTATGGATCATAATTGATCAATTTTTCAAAGGCTGGATAGATGTACGTTCATGAGAAGATCATTGTTGATGCACCTGTATTCCTCCTCAATCCCTGTCAGTATTTGTGGTTGATAGTATAGCAGCATCTGTGCTAGCTGGTGAATGGACTTGTTCAGTTCTTCCCAGTATGACAAACTCAAAAGCCTTCACCATGTGTGGTTAATTATCTGTTAACTGTCTGATTCTTCCAGGATTTTTGTTTGTGTTGCGTAAAATCTAGACTTTTATCCCAATCGCTCTGACGTAGCATTACATGGACTCACTTGAGTGATTTCTCTTGAAAACTGCAGCTCCCTGTTGGGGGCATCTTTGGGAGGAGCTGGTCCTTAGCGTGTCAGTGTAAGACCTGAAAGGATCCTGTCAGTGTCTGTTGACAGATACCAGATCCTACTGAGGTCTCTTCTAGGGTCTGGGTGATGGAGGTGAACCATACAGAAGGTTCTTTACGTGGAAGGTTTCTGCGTATGGAGGAAGATTTTGAGGATGAGATTTGGGATAATCTCAAATCAGCTGGAATATACCTCCCTCCTGAATTTAAATGGCTGAGTCAAAGGGCAGTGCTGTTTTCCCCTGTTTATCAGGGACATTAAGCAACAGTAGTCCAGTTTTAGAGAAGCTTTGGTAAGAACCTTGTGATGTTTCTGGGATACAGGTTTAAGATGCAGGAATACAGCACTGGTGAAAATAGTGGATGAAAAAGGTCTTAAGAGCAGAACCCTAAGGGGCAGATATAACTAACACAGCCACGGTAGTGTAGCATGTTGTCTAAAATATTTATCTGATAGTTTCAGAAAAGCCTGGAGGTGTGGTGGACCTTTCTGCTACCGAATTTCAGTCCTGAACATTTGTGGGTAGGGAACTGAAAAGGAATGAGCATTTTTCACTGTTCTTTCTGTGTGAGTTTTCTATAAAATGTGTTGTTTATCAATTCATATCTTGAACGTAAAGGCTTTAAAGGTTTGGAGTAGGGTACAGTTAAATGTATGATGAACACCGGGTATAGGGTGTTTGTAGGAAATAAACTGCAGCAGCAGTTTGTTGTGGCTGTGCTGGAGTAACAACAGATTCAGGGGATGTTATTTGTCAGTGCCCCACCTTGGGGGGCCCAGCAGGAGGAGTAGGGGCTGGGTGGTTATGAAGCGGCCACTGCTGAGGTGGCAAATGTGTCTGGTGCAGAGCCAGCTAGAGCGCTCATATCTGCAGCCACAGGCAAGCTGTCGAGCTGTGTGCTGCAGTGCCCAGACCTGCTTCCTTCCCACCTTTCTTTAGGGGTGCACCTTTAAATGTCTGGTTAGGTGTGGACTTCAGCTTTTAGCAGTGCTGCATCTCCGCATGGCTGTTTTCTCTAGGGATTCTGTGCTTTTTTACAAGTTAGCACCGCTATTTTTCCCTTGAGGAGGATGCTAATGGGCCCTCTCATCTGTTGGAGCACAAATTGGGATTGGAAGGAACTTCTGGCAACCTGGTAGCTAATTTAAGCTTGCTACATTTGTTAAATCTCTGTAGAGAAATTAGTAGGGAAGAGACAGATACAGGCATGCCATTGCACTCAGTGTGGTTGCAGGTCTTTTCAACTGAGAAAACAAAGCTACAAAGGATATCTAAGGGAGGAAGACGGAATGTATCCCTTTGAGAATTCTTGCTGAATAGGAAGCTCTGTAAAAACGCTAAAATGTTGGAACTGTGGGATATAAGTGATTTATTATTTTCTCCATGATAATGTCTGAAGGTTTCTGTGAAGATGTAGGCTTTTTTGACTTACATCTTAAGGCACGCCCTATTTATAATGTAAGTATCTGACAAGATTAGGAGAGGAAAGAAATATTATCATGGGAATCAAAGACAGGTGGTGAGATGCCTTCCAGTGTGAGATCTAAAACTCAAGGCAGCTGAGAGCTGAGTCTGTTCTTCAGCCACATAAGGTAGCCCTCCCAGCACCAGATGTTGCATAAAGGTCAGCCTTGTGACGTTGTATGAACTATGAGCCTTCTGTTAGACCTTCAGCAGACCTTGCTCCAGTGAAGCTTTTGACATATTTAGAGTTTATCACTTGAATCTTTGTGTTGCGATTCAGGCTTAAATTTGTTTTATTCTGAAGTTTAAAGCTCCCTTCTGATATAAAAGCACATGGATTTTTAATTTTATTTTTCAAATATTTATGGGATAATGTTGGATGCCGCTATTTTAAAAAACGTTGTTGCCTTGCAAAAGTGAATTTTGTGTTTCTTTGTCTAGCAATGTATTCAGAGCACTTGGAAGGAAGTTTTGGAGTATGGAGATTTCTGCCCTGGGGAGGTAGTATCCTGTGCTTTAGTTAGGTCATGTCAGGCCATTGTTTTGCTTCTCATATCATAAAGATCTCATGTCTTTATTTGCCCTCAGCTGAGGACTCGAGTTTCCTGCAGAGAGTGAAATAATTAAGAATTAATACTACAACATAGTATGTCCTCCATTTGTAGCTGGGTTTAGTTGAAGGCAGCTCTTATATATATAGTAATAAGTGAAGTATGTGTACCTATATAGTAAAAAGCAATATTTGTATTTGTGGTGCTCAGTATAGCTGAAAAGCAGCATGATTGTTTTCTATAAATATGAGAAAACAAATAGAGAGATCCAATGGTTTGTAGAACTTGGGTCTCTGTCTCCTGCCTAATTTAATCCCTGCCTGCCAGCTGCTGCTCTCTGCTTTGCCTCTGCTGGTAGACCACACTAGAGGTGGAATTGGGCACAATAGATTTATTGGTCCAGATGTGGCAGGGAAGTTGGCTGGGTATGCAGGAGGGTTTCAGCATAAGAAGCAAGTAAAGCAGGCTGATGCGTGGAGTGCCAAGGAAGGGTGTGCAGAATGCAGAGCTTACTCTTAAAACCTGCTTGTGGCTATGCAGGGTCATACAACCTAAATACAGATCTGGTGAGAGGACTTACGGGATGAGGAAGGACACTTCTGCCTTAAATTGAGTGCTTACCTTACTGTTCAGTTGCGGCATGTAAGGGAGCAGCAGCTTCCTAGGGATTTATGAACTAAGTTCATCATCAAACAGAAGGAGGCATGCAAAGGGGAGTGTTGTTAAGTTTCACACGTGTGAGGCTTTTGCTTTGGAATGTGTTGTTCCATTTTCTCCAAGTCTTCCTTGGGGAAACACCCGATTAGGCTTTATCCTGACTCTCTAGTTATCACTTTCTGCCCCTAGATTGCAGCCACAGCTTCTGCCTGCACCATCCTCTCCCTGACTCCCTGCTAGTGCCATGTGGAGCACAGCAGTGTGCCAGCAGAAAGCAGCTCTGGCTGCCCAGCCAGGGGCACAGACAGAGACAAATGGCATCTACTGCAATGCATTGGTGGCACTGGGGTCAGATCTGGCTAGAAGGAGCTGGCAGAGGTTGTGCTGAGGCTGTCTTCATGGATGGGGCAACATCAGAAAGGGGCAGTGCACATCTGTGAGAATGAATGTGCAGAATTTGTGCTTCTGGCTCCTCTTATCACAGACCATCCTTTGCCGTGCAGAGTGCTATGCCCATCCTGAGCACTGAGCTGCCTTCAGCAGATGCTCTGTTACATTATAGGTGCATGTCTGTGATCTCTTCTTGAAAATATGACTTTACCTTCCACTTACCCTTCTGGATACAGCTTGTCAGAGCAACATGGTACTGCAAACTTATCCTGCTTAATGTCAGCTAATTAAATTCACTTTTGAATATAGTACTAAGCCAATTTAATTCTGTCTCTCAGAGCCTGCAGAGACGGTTGTGACTCTCAGAGGAGTTCTGTCTCTGATTAGTGATCAGATCTCTTTGTGCCACTTCAGACTGTCTCTGTCTGTCTTTGTGTCTTTCACTGGTCCTCATGGTGTTAGGGGACTGGGTGTTTTCCCTGTATTTTCATAGCCCCAACACATGCTGTCGTGTCTAACAGTACACTCCTTTTAATGATGTTTGTTCTCTGATATGAAACTTTCATGACTGTTGCTGGAAGAGATATAGAAATTCTTGTGAAATGCTCTGGATGTTAGTCTGGACTTATGAGGCACTTTTTCTAAGCGCTGATATCTGCAAGGACAGGGAATGGGTGACCTTCTTGCGCCGTGCTGGTGTCCCAGCCTCTGGATGAGTGCTGCGTTGCAGCCTTAGTGCGACAGCCTCCAGTAATGGTCACTGCCTGTCATTCTCAATATATCTTGCGATCGCTAACGTTCATGACAACGAGGCGCAGAATTTAAAAAAGGGGTTAGTCAAAAAAACTGAAAGGTCAAAGCAAGTCATAATAAGAAAGAGAACAGAGCACTTAATTGGGTAGTGCTGATGGAGTATATCATGCCAGAGAATGATCTGGTGGATATTTTTTGATTCTAAACGCCCTCTGCGTGAGTTATCAAAGAAAAAAGTGCTGTTTGTCTGTGGGTTTTCATGCAATATTTTTCTTACTGCTCCCTTTGTGCAGCTTTGTGCAGGGTAGCATGTCAGATCTCATTCTGTACTCCCTGATGCTGTCTGGTGGAGGGTATACGTACACTTCCATGGAGACTTCTGGTGCAGTGCATCCCACGTTTGTAGCTGCATTTTCCTGCTGTCCTTACTCCCACTCCTTATTGATTGCTTATTAGTGTTAGGATAACACAAGTGCAGAACTGAATTGCTGTTCTCAGCCACGTAATTCTTGGTCACTGAGAAACTACTGTTCCTCTTCATTCCAGGATGTAACCAAGGAGTGTTTGGAAACACTGCTCTAGAAGCAGCTCACATTGCTGCTTCACTGCACTTGTTCTGCACAGAGAAGAGATCTTCAGTGAGTGTGGATATCAGTCTGGTATATTTTACAGGCAGCTGAGTCATCCAAGTTTTCTGTTGCCCAGTAAAGTACATGCATTCTGTGGTGTCTGCATTGTAGCTTTGGATGTCCCAAGTGAACTAAGACAGGAGTTTTCTCACCTTTACTTACATAATGCTTAACTTCTGATGCAGACAGATGCCAGAAAAGTAAGATTTGGCACTGTAATTCCTTTCTCATTTCCTTACATTTCTTGAGAAGGAAACTTTTTTTTTCCTTGAGGCAAGATAAGGTGTCCCCAGGTCATAAGTTACTTTTTAATTTTCAGTTTAAAATACATTGTTCTGAAAGGGTATTCATAGGCATGTACTTCTTTTGTAATTAGAAGCTATATATTTTTTTTTCCAAGAATTTATAATAAAATACATGTATCTGGAGAACTCTTGAGGCTTACTTCATAGACCTGATTTTAGTAAACAATTTGATGCCTGTACCTAGCCACTCTAACCATCTCAGTTTAGATATTTTGTCCATTTTATGAGTTCTCATTTGTTTTTTGTGTTGGCAAACAGTATTTATTGGAAGTGGAGAAAGAATTGTTGAAACCTTGCTAACTCCCAGAGCACAACATATTCTAAACACCCATGTCTGTAAGACATCTTCAGCTTTATTGGTGTGAATATGCAGTGTGTGTTAACGTGAACATTTACACTGCAAAACTTTACGTATTTTCTTCTTCAGTGTCACACTTTATTATAAGAAAATAATACTTTGGGGTGAAAGAGTAACCAATCTGTAGTTCATTATGTATAAGTACAGTTTCAGGATTGTTTTCTGACCAATAGATTCAGTTTTGGGAAGCAATTGCACACTAGTGAGAGAGTGAGATGACAGCAAAAAATACATTTCAGCTTCCATTAATTTTTTTCTAACTGTGCTGAATGTTTGCATTTCGTTAAAAGTATGAACATACTGCTCATGAAAATGAAGGTATTAGTAGATGGCACTAGGGATTACTGTCTAGCCATAGTAAATATACAGTTTGGACAAGAGCTGTGTGTATTTTCTTACAGTTCTCTCTTTCTGTAGAGACTGTATTGATTTGTATCTTTAGTTTCCAATCCTTCCCCTACCAAGATTTTAAGAGCTGGCTCTCCAGTCTATTGCTGTCTGCACCAGCTATTTCCATAATGGCCAGAGCCATGTACTTAAATATCTTTTATGTCATTTACATTTTCAGATTTCACAAAGGCTTCTAGGCTTCTACGTCACCTGGAAAGGCTCTGGCTTTGCTTTAAACAGGTTCTTCTGGGATTTGAAATTTCTGTCAAAGTGTATTTTCGGAACTTTGGTATTCTAGCATCGCCAAAGAAAAGACCTTAGGAAGCCTCTGCAATAAATAAATAAATAAATAAATAACCTTTGTGAAAGATCTTGAAAGTTGTCACGTTCACAAGCAGTTTGGTCTCCTCTTAACAGCTGCTCCCTACTGCCTCCTGCTCTAGAAGAAGAGATTTTTATTTTGAAGAATTCTGGTATTCTACTGTGTGCTCCCCAGGATCCCTCCATCTCAACTGTGAGCAGAAAGATGATAAGTGTTGAATGTGGTTATGTGCCTTGTGGATTTCAAAATCTAGACTGTGATCTTGACCTTGCTGAGTAAGATGATTAAGAATCTGTGAAGAAATCTGAGCAAAAGGGTCAAGAGAGAATTGAACAGAGAACTCCAAACTTATTCCATGCAGGACATTATTCAGCAGGAAGACTATAGCTTTTGAATGCTAGCAATCTGTAGCAGGCACCACCTTAGTTCTGAACTAACTCATTAGACATGCATTTCATTTGGTTCCTTGTGTTATAATATATTTGAGTTCAAGATGTAACTACTCTGTGGTCATTTTTTTCTATCCATGTGATGATTTAGGGCTTTTGTTTCAGAAAATTCATTTTCCAAGAGTGCAATTAACAGACAACAACAACAAATTGTTTAAATAAAATATTCACCTGAAAAAATCCACTAGTTTTTTAAAACGTAAATGAGGTGATGTAAGTTAAATGCAATCATTAGGAATGACTGATTAAATTACTCCTAATAAGTCTGCAAAAGAATGGGTTGTGTGATGCTGTATTTTCCTGTTGGAGACAGCTAGCCATTTTTGGCAGCATCCTTTTATGGTAAAGGTGCTACAGATGATTTCTTTGGGAGGGAAGTGGTTTTTTGTTTTAAGCCTGCAATGGATGTGAAATGGACAGTTTGCTTTCATAGGTGAAACAGTTATTTGGAAGCAAAGTTTAAGGTCATTAGAAGGATTCCAACATTCTGAAAACACTCGTGTTTCAAGGAAGCCTCTTTATAATGGTCTGAATGTGAAGAGTTGGTGGTTATCTGCTCCTTAAAATTTCTAAGCATACTTTGTATGTTAAAGCTGTCCACCATATTCAAATAACACTTTCTAATTCTTTTATACTTGTGTCTTTCTGGGAATGCAGATACATACTAGAATTCTAGCACTAATATTCATAGCAATTCATACTAGTAATGGACTGATGAGTCCTCTATGTGCGCTTTCTTGCAAAATTCCCCAGGCAGACTTGTTCTGAAGCCCATATTGGTTAGGGTAGAAGTGCTGTAAGTTGTGCTGGTTGTGTTTGGCTGTCTTGGAAGAGCTCACAAGCAGTCAGTGCTGTACACACCATGTTCCCATCTGTCCTAGCTGGGGTGTGTGTTCTTCACCTGCTGCCCTTCAGCCAGGGATGGCACTTGTTTTCAGCAGCCCCGAGCTGAATTCACATAGGTCCATAAGCTACAGAAAGCCTGCAGTAGAGCCCGTGAGTACACCTAAATATACCTGCTCTACTATGGCTGCTGCTTCTGTTTTCCAACTGGTATTTACACTGCTTCTGAGCAAGAAAATATGAGATATGACATATTATCATTGAGCCATTGGAAGTATACCCTTTGCAAGTATATACATTTTTATTGTTTTTGACCACGGAGTTTGCTCTTCCGACCTTAAGTTTGTTATTAAATACCAAATGCAGAGTGAAGGAGACACTGACTTGCTTAGTTGGCAGAAAATGCAGAAGTATTTGGTGCTGGAGTGCTGTGTGATTTTGTGGCTGGCCAATGAGGCGTAATAAATGCAAGAGCCAAGCCACTTTGGAGGTATGAAGAGTCAAAGAAGCATTAGAGTAATTTAAAAAATGTAAACTGTGGGTAAAATCTAAGAACATCTTTCTTTAAAGTTCTTTGTTATTTACCAGACTTCCCTCCTGAAAAACTCCTACCCTAGAATGTGATGCAGCTTGCAGAGCAGGAGGAAGACTGGTTTCTGGCTGGGGACACTTGGTTTAAAAAATAGAACTCCAATTTTATCTTTGATGTGACTTCACATCACTGTGGTTCTGTCTATACGAGTGTGCTTCTGGGTGTATTTTTGGGTATCCTGTAAGTCATTTTATACACATTTTCAAAATGCTTTTGTATCAGTGCTGAGTTTTATGGTTTTATAAATATCCTTGTGCACTGTAGGGCTAGTCAATAAGATTTAAAAAGGAGTTTATTAATTCTTGCCTTAATCTTACTGAAGGAGATACATGGTCCAAGCAAATTTTCATTTATTTAATGCTGTAGACTTTAAGGTTTCCTGAACCTATTTGTTTCCATCACTTATGGTTTTGCCATTAGTTTTAGTAGGAAAAAGCTTTTCTAGCTCTTGAACTGGAAAGTTTGTCTGTTTTCTGCCATATATCTTTTCATAGGAAACAATGCTGTTAGTACCATCTCATTTTCCATATCTGCATTTGTCAAAGTATTGTACAACAGGCCCACCTGTCAAGTGATTTTACATGACCAAATTATTATAAATAATATGACTTCAGTCACCAATAGGAAAACAATTATTTTTAAGGTCCTTTGATGTCAAGAAAATAGTTCATGCAGGAGGTCCCATGCTGCATCTTTTAAGCTGGAGATTTTCAATTAGAAAAAAAAAGTAAAAATAAAAAAAAAAGGTTGAGCCAGGCTGCTCATGCACTGGTGAAAGGTATTACCTGCTTGTTGAAGACCTGACAAATGGAAAAGCTGTAATAAAATCTGTCCACCAAACAGTTACATCTTATGCACTGACAATGAAAACTTGCTGTCACTGCCTTGATTGCCTTGATAGTGTGTCTGAAGTCTGACCTGGAGCAGTGGCAACAATAGTTTGGAGATGGCACTGTGAAGTAGCAGGATGACTTCTGTGAGCCTGGGAAGAGCATGAATGCTGTTAACTATGCTGAAGCACACACATGCGTTTGTAAAGCTTGAAGTAAATCTCTGAGTACGATGAACAATATCTGGATTTATGTTTTCAGGTGGGACCCTCTCCTGATATGTGACCTACAGCAAGCTACCCTGAATCGTACGATGACAATGTTATCACTGCCACATCTCTGGAAACCAGTTATTCATAAATACATGGTATGTGAACTTCTGTGTCTTATATTAACTGCTGCTGGTGCTGGTTGGAGCAGCACAGTAACAATAACACAAAGGTGCTAAAAGCCGATGAAATAAATGTTAAGCTGCATGTATAATAAATTACAGTGAGCCCTTCCAGCAGGTGTTTATCTGCTAGGCCTGGTCCATATGCAGAATGGTGAACTGTTTTAACTGCAAGTGTGATCTTGAAAATGTATTCATTTACAGATGTTGTTAGAAACCTTCTACTGATGTTTTTTTTGGGATGGAGTTATACTGGTAGAGCGATGATGTGCAGATATGCAGCCTGCTATTCTCTTTCTTGATCAGGAAGCAGTGGTGGTATTGGCATGAAGGGTTCTGTACCAAAACCGTATTGCTGGATTTAAAGCACTACTATTTTTGTGTTTAGGAAAGGTCTTTAATTGCTTTTCTCCTTCATTCCATTTTCAGTTTCTGGTCAATCTAAATTAGATTAATTTCACACACAGTGACTCCCTAAAGAAGTGCAAATTAACTCAATTTTACCAAATTCAGCCAGATGATGGCAGTTAATTCCCTTGCTGATCAGCTTTACATCATACAGTCTGTGAATAAGATTTCTATAGGAATTAAATCCATATATTGAATCTTTTTCCTTACCCTGTACAAGGATGTAAAGATTAAGATCTTCATCGTGTGAAAGGAGATAATTTAATTTCTAGCCTACAAGGCCAAAAATTTCAAGTCACTGTTATCTGGCACGTCTTTCTTTCTTACTCTTCTGATTCAGGTACTGTGAAACCACAAGCAAACTGGTTTTATGAGAATTGCTACATGATTGCTTGCACACCACATAACCATTAGCATGGAGCATCTTCTGATTTATGGTTCCAATCCAACTCCCACTGAAGCTGGTAGGAAAATGTTTCTTCATGCTGATGGGAGTTGAATTGCACTGCATGTGCCATCTGAGTCTTTTAAGTAATGTTCCCTGTAGGGACAATTTTGTTTTTTTTACCTGATAGCCTCTTTTTAGAGATTGAGTGTTAAAGATATAAGCGCAGAACAAAATTACAGAATTACAAAGAAGCTTCAAAAGTTTTAAATTGATAAGGAGGGATGATGGTTTGCCCCAAAAACATTTATCTGGACTCGGTGTACTGTGTTTTTAAAAATAGTTTTGAAGACATTTGTCAGATGTGTGGCTGATTTACTGTTAATGTTGGTGATGTAAAAGATGGAAAGCAAGACAGAAGTCTTAGAGGGAGTAGGGAGAGCTTCCTTAAACAATTTGATGTGTTTTGAGAGAGCCATTCACAACTCACATAACTTCTGTTCTTAGTAATGAAGAAGTGACCAGATCGGGCTCACTCTGGTTCTGCTCAAAGGGAAGATCCTGGAGATGTGAGAGAGCATTGATCCTGCTTACACTGAAAGAGCTGCTAGTATGTTAGTATGGCAATTAAGAATTGGTTTACAAACTTTTTCTAAATGTTTGTTCTGATATCTCCTGTATCAGCCATATCTAAGAACCTTTTCAAGATGAGCATGGGAATAATTATTTTTATTGCTCATTTCTTCTGAGTTGATTCATTTTTAAGTATCCAAAATTGTCTGTGTGTATATATATATATATATATATATATATATACGTATGTTTGTAAATAAGTTATTTTGGTGTTTGTGGGAGTGTTTGTAAAGTTTTAGGTGGAAAATGGCATATCACTGGGATAAGGGCTCTCTGAGGGGAGGTGTGGTTGCCCAAGTGGTGACTGCTTGCAGAACTGTGTGTTTGCTGGGAACAGAGAGGAAGCAGGCACCTCACTGCTCTGCTTCTGATGAGCTGAGAACAAGGGGTGCTATGTCTTGCACCTTGAGAGAACTTATTGTATGAGGTAATTACGTCTACTCAGATCAGAATGAAATTTCCTTTGTTGATTGTAGGAATCAGAATGAAGGTGAGGTTTTTTTTTGTATTTTTTTGTGTGTGTGTAGTTTGGTTTTCATCTTTTGGCTAGTTCATATGCAGCATCGCAACAGGAAACTAATCTTCAGGAGCACAGCCCATAAAAGATAGGCCTTCTGAGGAGCTGGACTCTGCTTATTGCAGAGAGCTTCTAAGACAGGTATGTTGTAAAAGATTACAGACCTTCACAGGAAATTAAATTGGATGTGATATAGTAAAAGAGTGATAAAATGGAAAGGACATATGTAGCTTATTTATGGTGATTTAAGTGGTAAGAAAATGAAAACACATGATGCAGTAAAGTGTATGTAGTTTAGATATTGATACACAGTTCCCAGTATTTTAAATAATTTGGCCCTCCTTTTCCCTTTGTTCTTTCTGTGTCATTATCTCAGTGTGGAAAATCATTAACATCTTGTAAAATCACGTTGATTTGGGGCATATTAAGTTATAGCATGTTCTAAAACAAGTCTTAATGTGGAGTGCAGTCCATTGCAGTGGAAGGTGTAACGGGAGCCAAGCTGGGAGTGCTGGGCAAGAGCCACACTCTTGGCTGGTGGCTCTCCACGTCCTGGTGGGACAGAGCTCCCCAGTTTGTCTCCTTGGTGTCAGCTCGGCTGCATGGATGAGCTGGGCTCATTCCTGGCCAGGTGTCTGTGGGCAGAGTGCAGGTTTCCCTATCAGGGAATTCTTTCAAAAAAGACAGTAATAACTTCCAACATTTTAATAACTTTTCTTATAAGATCTGGTTACCTGAGCTTGGAAAGAATAAGCAGAACTCTGAGAGATTTAACTTTATTAACCATCATAAATCCTTTCCCTTTTGACCCTAATCAGTCCCCAGAGTCTTTTTAATGCTCTTGACATTGCACCGGCCTTTCATCATTGCACAATATACGTTTTCCTGTAACAAGAAAACCGGTGGTGAGGGCTTGACTTAAACCAGAGGTGAAGGCAGCACAGCAGTAGGATGGGCAGAAACTCACTGCCAGCAAAGGGAAGGAGGGAGCTGCACTTTGGCTGTACTCCTCAGCATGTTCCTTCCATCTGTGGAGAGGAGTGGAGGGGACCCGAGGGTGCTGGAGAAACCTCTCCCTGCAGTTCGTGAGAGCAGTACAGACAACACAACAGTGCTTTTGTGCCTTGTGCTGGCATGGGGGCTAAACCTGCCTCAGAAAGCCTCCTTATGATTAGGCACAGCCCCTTGTCCCTGGGGGTAGCAAGCTGCAGGAAGCACTCGCTGCAGGCCGGCCAGCTCAGCCCCAGGAGCTGTGGACAAGAAAGAGGTGGCTTATGGCACAGGGATGTGGGGACTGCCGGGCGGAGGTGTGGTGAATGGGGCCCTTCTTCGCTGGGAAGGAGCCTTAGCAGGTGGTCGAGGGATGAGGAATGAGAAACAAAGGGCTTCTTCATAAAGCAGCTACCTGGGTTTCTGCCTTCCTGGCCAAGGAGCACACAAATCCTCCGGAAAGCGAAGGGGGAATTCCCGGGCTGGTAGTCTGTCCTTCCTTGTGCTGTCCAGGAATTCATGTGATGGGGAGGGCATCCAAAGAATCTGTCCCTATGTGTGGGGAAGCTAAATTCCCTCTTTTTCTTCCATATGTGCAAGTCAGCAAGTTTCTTCAGCAAATGCTTTAATTTTAAGCTTAATGCTATGCAAATATTTAACTTTGAAGGTAAAAGCCTCAGGCTGGCTTCAGCTCATGGACTGGCTTCCAGCTGTTTCTACAGGTACTGATCCAATGTTTATATACACAAATTGCTATTTATTTATTTATTGTGGTAACCTTTTAAAAGATACCTGGATATTTGCCTACCCTGTTTTTGCTTCCTACTTGAAAATTCATGTATTTGCAATGTGCATACAGCCATTTTCAGAAGCTTTGGCAAAACCCTCATATCTGCTGAAGATAATTGTAGGCTGGATCCTTAGATAGCACGGAGTTGTACTGTCTTATTTTTTCCTGTAAAGAAGTGCCCAACACTTTGCTCACCACCAACCTCAATTAGGAAACAAGGGTGTAGGAAGAGCTGGCGCCTGCCTGCTGCAGGAGCTCTGTGCTATGATTTGGTTGTCTGGACAAGCGCTCATAGGATTCATGGGAACATTCAGAATGAGCATCAGGAGCGTTAGCAATATGTATGTTAACTAGGTTTCCAAAATCTACTAAAATGCTACTGTGATGTACAGCACAGTGTTCTATCCATGTGTATTTAACTTTGTCCTGCTCAGCTGCTGCTTGCCTGCAACCAGCCTCTTATTAAAAGGGGAAAGTCCATCACCTCATGGACCTTCTGCAATGTGCTCAGCATGTGAGCTATTGACTTCATGAAGACAAGAATAGCTATCTGAAATGTGTTTCATTTGCATGTGGCGAGATAGAAAAAGCAAACTCTGTGTGAAGATGAGCAGATGAGAAAGACACTGAATGCCTTAAATGCTAAGGGAGTTAATGCTATGCAGTGATTTTTGCTTCTGTTATAGGAAGTGTAAGAACAGTACGCTTCCTGGCATACATCACCATCTAAACTGCAAAGATTTCAGTTCCATGGCAACACGAGGAGCCCAATGGTGCTTAAGGTGTACGTATTAATGCATTCAGAGTTAGGGGCTGTTACTGAGATGGAAAGAATAAAACATGCCAAATATCTCCCATTTACTTATTGAAGGCTTTGTTTATAGAAAGTCGTCCACCTCCCCAAATTGTCTCCAATCCTTTCAATACATGTGTGTTTTTTTTTTTTCTCAGACAAAAAGCAAATGAAGCAATTGTTGGTGATTTTTTTTCTATAAGACTTAAGTGCAGCAGCACTTGAAAGTTGCAAGAAAATGCTCTTAGTTTTTGGTACTGATGTGTATCTCTGGAGAGGAGGCATACTGCTTTATAGACCAGAGTGAAGCAGTGTTTTTTTTTTTAACGTTATTTTCCTTACTCTTTTTGATCAGCCCTCTTCTTGCCTTTCTTTACATCCACCTCCAGTTTCTCCAGTCTGAGAAGCAGGAAACATGACTGAGATCTGTTTCCTGGCATCCAAAGAAATATACAAGTACAAGGAAGCAGAGTATTTTGTTCTGCCATTCACTTGGGTTTGCAACCTGACCTCAGTAATGGACCTGGGCAGGGCCTGAGACCACCTCTAGAGTAAGTGGGTGAGGGGCCAGGAAAGAACCAAGAGCTGAGTTGAGCAGCAGGACTAAGCTGGCATGGGGCGACTGACAGAAATGGGCAAGTTGAACTGGTTTTACAGCTGCTTTGCATTGCTGAAACAGGCAGAGCAGCCAGAATTATCAGTGGGTCTGGCCTGGAGATTTCGTAGAGATTTCTCTGTGTGACTGCAGAGAGAACACAGTGCTGCAGTTGGAGGCTGGTTGGCTGTTTCCTGTTGCTGTGCCAGGAGGAATAAATTCATCTCTGTTATCTGTATCTGTATCTCTTTTTTTTTTTTTTATTTGCTCACAACAGGAAAATTTTTTTTATTAAAAACAAGACTTTCTTTCACTGAAGGGGGAAGCTTGCCTTCGGGAGTGCAGCATGACCCAAGTAAATCCTTTCTTAGGACATGAGGAAGAGTGACATGATTAAGTGTCACTATGCCGGGACTCTGCAGAGGGCTGATTTCCACCCTTGGGCAGCAGAACCTTGGAGCAAGGAGGTGTTGTACACAGCAGCTTCTAGGAGAGCTCAACACTGGAAGCCCCAGTCACGTGCTGGTGCTGCTTGTCCTTGTAGTTCTTGTTTTCAAAAAGCAGGTGTAGCTCATTGAGTGTGTGGCTGTACAATTAATGCGTGCTTCTCAAATGACATGGGACCCCAAATGAAGAGCAGCATTTGTTCCAGCAGACAGCTCTATGAGCGTCGGTGTGTCAGTGTCCAACCTGGCACAGCCTCTGGGTAGGCCAGATGCTCTGGGGTGCACCTCTCAAGGGAGCACCTCAGTCAGTGTGGCAGGAAGGATGGAGAGAAAGCACTGAGAAACTTGAAAGAAAGAAAAAAGGGAGGAGAGAAATCAAGGGCAGGAAGAGAGATGCGTGAGGAAACAGCAAAGGCAGAAGGGCCAGCAGAAAACAACAGGGGGCTGGGAAGAACACAGGGCAGGAAGGAGAGAATGTTTTGGTGTGCTTGAGAAAAAAGTCATTTTCAGATGCAACATAGACAAAAAGGAGCAGGAAAATTACAGTAGGTGAAGTGGGAGAGGATATCAGAGTTGCAGAGGAGGAGGATTTAAACTGATTCAAACAGAAAATACATATAAAAAGTATGGATTGATTTGATGTATTGGCCCAGCCAATTTTAAGTAGTGACTGCTAAGTTTGTAGCAGGAAGTAGCTGTTCCATTCTTCATGAGGAAGCTTCTTTGGGCTGGCTGGGAGCAGCAGGGCCACATGGGGAGGCTGCTTCAGGTCCCATGGCTGGAGCTGGAAGCATATCACTCCATCTGCAACGTTTGCTTCTTTCTGTCTTTCTCTGCAGGGCCTGGACTGCTGCCACCTCCCTCCTTGGAGAGCAGCATAGTGGAGCACCTGCCACCAAGCAGAAAAACTGCCTATCCTGCCTTCAAAGGCTGGTGGCCAGAAAGATGTGTCTGGTTGTCTTCTCATTTACACGAGCTGCTGTTAGGCAGGCAGGTATAGGGTCTTCCTCTATATCCCACTTCTTTCACTTGTGCAAGCTATCTAGGCTACCAGAAATAAACAGCTGAATGGAAATTTTAGTTCTAGCTGTGAAAAGTGGCTTCTGAATGAAGACTACTTCAAATAACAAATGTCTTCTTTCCTCCTCCTCCTCTCCACCTACTTTGTTCCTAACCATTAACTTTTCATGTCACTTGAGCTAAGTTCAGTGTCAGACTCACCAGATCCTACTGAAAAATACATCCCTTTTTTGTGGCAAGCTGAAAAAGATGAGAGGCTTGTGGTGTTTTTCCTTCTCAATCTCTGCTCCTCTGGGAAAGGCAGCTAAGGCTGCGTGAAGCTGCCTCCTTCCCACTCTCCTCAGCTTTGCTCCCAAAAATGCCTCTCCGTCAGCTGCTTTGAAGCTTCTCTTAAAGAGGCTTGGGCTGGCCTGCTCAGTGCCATCCTCTGCCAGGGGACGTTTTCTCAGCTTGTGATGGTTTCCATCATGGTGGAAGGCTGAAGAAGATTGCTGTGGAACAAATCCATCAGCACCACTAGCTGTGCCATTTGAAAATCATTATTTAAGTGTGAAAGAGAAGAAAAAGATGAAACATTATGAGATGTAAACCCTACCCAAAGCTCCATATCATTTCTGCCATTTCTGCTTTCTGTTTCCTAATCATAGTCTTCTGCCATGAGAGGAAATGGCGGTCACTGGACAGTGGTGCTTGAAGTATTCTGCAGTGTATGTATGGTAAAAATGAATATATGGTAAAGATGGATGGGAAACAAATGGAGATCAGAGCTTACCTGGGGACCTTAATGATATTTTCTATTATAACTTCAGTACTAATACTTGCTTATTTTGATCAGGGCTGAAAAACGGAATCAGAAAATAGAATGTGGACTTTGGGTACTGTCGCACAATGATGAGTCAGCTGAAATCAGAACCAGTTCAAGGTTTAAGTACAATTGCTGATGTTCTTGAAAAACAAAATCTCTCAACCAGGCAACAGCTGAGTTTACTTCTCAGCTGTAAGACAAAAGCCACCCTGTGCAGGGATGCTCTGTGATGTGGACAACCGCAGCTGCATGACAGGAGGAACTCTTCCCTTATCTCCCATCTTGACCATCAGTCTAACAGTTAGGAATCAGATTTAACCCTTGGTGTTTATTGCAGGCTTTGTGAGTCTTTTCCAGCATCAAAACAATTATTTTTGATAGACACACTGGTTGTTTGCTGATTTGTTTGCAATCAGTTTTCTGGGAGGTTGCTGTAATGTAGGAGGAACCGAGTTCTTTGGGTGCAGATGTTCACTGCTGACTCTCTTCTAAGTCATTAGATGTTTTTTCACATTAAGACACCTTTACTTTTATGGGAAAATGTCAAGTGTCTTCTGATAGCAGGCATACAAAGTGACAGAAGCCATTAGCTGGGGCCAAGGCAGCATCACGCCAGCACAGATCTTGAGGGGGCTGCAGAGCTCTGTCCCCACCTGCATACCCCTGCTCTACCTCCTGCACCAGCCCTGGGTCCAACATCCTGGTACTGACCTACATCCATGCTGATGTGCCACCAAACTGAAAGATGTCACTGTTCTTTTCCAAAAAGAACGTGTCTTTTGATTCAATTCCCCTGCCACCTCTTTTTATTTTCGAACAGCAGCTCTTTTAAGGCACTCTGCCTTTGCAGTTTTTGCCTTTGTTTAGATTATTTTTGGAAACTGGGGAACAAGAGGAGGGATGAAGTTCAGGGGAGCTGACTGTACTAGGAAGCTAAATCTCTTTCTGTCCATGTGCTCTTCCCTCTTTCTTCTCTCCATGGCAGGGCAGGTTCCAGGGCATACTATGGCCTCATGCACAAAACGGGGCCGGCACATGTGCTGATCCCCTCTTCCTTCCTGCAACCACCATCATTGCTCTTCTCTTTCCTGTGTCAACTGGCCAAAAGGGGTAGGTGGTCAGACAGAGTTTTGAGAGCTGTGGAATCCTGAGGAGCACTTGTACCTTAAAGTAAATTGTATGAAGAGAGGAATGTGTTTCCTTTATTATTTCTCAATGAGGCAGCCCCACAAAGGTTGTTGGCCTTTTCTTTAAACATTGTCATGTTTTTACATCAGGAGTATCACATACTGGCTGCCAGGCTTTGCAAGAAAATCCACATTCTTCAGAAGCCTGAGGAACAGCAGCTGAAGCCTGAGGTGGCGTTCTCTGCATAGGATTTTTTTTAAATTAGTAGCACTTGGGCAGTCATTGACCATGAGGTAGGTCGTGCTGTCCTTTTGCTAGCTGAGACAGTGCTCAGGTAATTGAGATACTTGTGACAGCCCATAGAGACTTGCTGATGTTTATAATGCTGTAAAGTGCTAAAGTCACTCCCTAACATCCATTGTGGGATCTTACAGTGGATCAATATCTCAGCACAATGCGAGAATTTTCCTTTTTTTTTTTTTTTTCCCCATGGTTCTGGAGATGCCTAAATAGCAGTATGGTACTCTAAATGTTAAACATTAAAAACTGGTCTTGTGTGTACTGATAAGAGTAAATTGATAGAGAAGAAAGTAACCTGAGTTTGACTGGTGAAGCTGGTGCATCTATGGTGGAAATCAAAGTGGAGGATGATCGCAGTCCTGATGCTGTCTTTGGAGAATAGATTTGAGTCAACAAGAAGAGATTAAAAATGAGCGTAGATAATTCTGTACAAGAAGCTGCACAACTGATGCAAAAAGTGTGCCATATTCAGGGAGAAGGTAACCGACAGAACGTGAAATACTCTTTGAAAATACATTGAAATTGAGTCTTTTTATTTCTTGCCTTTTTTTTTTTTTTTTTTTTTTTTTTACTTCTGTGCTGTAGCAGAGATCAATTAAAGTGTGTTGAACAGTTGTGCAAAGCAGTTGCTGTAGGGGAGACATCCTTCTGGCATTCCATGGTGCAGCATGGACACAGTCAGCAGGGATTAATTGTCACTCACCCCAGTGCTCATGGCTGGCACTCAGTGAGGAGTTCTGGGGTTAATTATTTATTTAATGAGGAGTGGCCACAGTGGCACCATGAGGCAGGCAGCCCCGCAGCAGGAGGTGTCTTGGAGGTAATTCCACAGATTGGCTTCTTTGCATACTATAAATTAATAAAATCATGAATGAGTGTATGTTGGCATTTTTATTTAAGCTTATTAACAGTGTCCAGTAGTATTGAATGTGCTTTGTGTACTTCCACACTTGGTAGTTCTCTAATTTCTTGAAGAAGTAGTTGAGAAGCTTGTGCAGCAAGTTAAGAAATCAGGTTGTTGCTAACTGAACTTGTGAACTTTTCCTAACAAACGGGTAGGTCAGTGAGAGGAGAGTCAAATTTATGTGTGTGTAAGCATGAGCAACCCAGACAGTTTCACTTCAAAGAGAGAAATCTTCCTCTTTCTTGGGTAAATAGGCATGGCAGTGTTGCTCCTTAGTTCCACATGTTTCAAATGTAATTGACTGCTGGTGATTCAAGGGAGTCCCAGGAAGAAAGGAATTCTAGTGTAACTTAAGAGACAAACTATTGTTTGACATGAGATCTTTTAAGAGTCTCTACAATATTTTAGATCATGTGTTGGTTTAGAAAAAGAAGAGAAAGCAAAGCAATGAAATGTTGTGGTTGTGCTTTTATCGATACATTTGATTTTTTTGAAGAACACATTCTGGGTCTGATCCTCGTCTTCTTTCCCAGTTACTGAGTAATAAGAAAAAAAAAAATAAGAAAAAAAATCTTGAAGAGAAAACCTTTCATGCTTCTAAATTGCACAGTCTGTTGTGAAGGACAAAATGAAGAAATGTTTTGAAAAATGAGGGATAATGGTCAGTTTTGACGTACCAGGCACATCTTGTTGCAGGGCTCAGTCAGAGCTGCACTGCATTCACTGCCAACAGGGCCCATTCTCCTTCAGCCCAGTGAGGTGGCAGCTTATGCATGCAGTGTTTGGATGTTCCCTGCCTCCCCCTGCCCTTCCTGCAGTATTTTAATTTCAGTTTTTTAACTGAGCAGTTAAAGTCAGCAGAAGCATCTGGAGCAGCCTTGGCCTCCAGTGAACAGCTCTTCTCTCTGCTTCAGAGCAGACAGTGGCATTGTCAAGGCTGGAGCAAAAGGTTTCAGATTTTGAGAAGTTTTAAGCTGGTTTGTGCCAGTCTTTTAATTATAACACTTGACTGTACTGATTCTCAGCAGTCTTTGTAAGCACGAGGCAGTTGGAGCTGGAATTCTGTGTTACGTTGTTGTAGGTGGATGCTGGGATGAGGGTGGTGAAGGACATCTTCACTCTGCTGCCTTTCCCTGCTCCCCACTTTCTGCAGTCCCAAGTCAATCTGCTTTTCCTTTCCAGACAGAATTACAGTGGGTGTATGTTCAGAATCAGGTTTTTATTGTCAGCACCTGTGAGCAATCAAAGCTTGTTTGTGCAGATTTAAAATGAAACTTCAATCTGAAATGGGTGTGATTTCTGAATAGCTTGTTTGCAGTCATTGTTATTTTTGCCAAGAAATAAAAGGTTTTACAGTAACTCCTAGGCATTGCTCTAGTTACTGTGTACTAGAATAAACCCATCATGTTTCATGTCTGACTTTATTTGGTCCCTTAAAGCCTAGTGGCATACATATAATGCAAGCAGACTCATGAGACTACTGCAGCTGTATTATTTTTCATTACCGTATTCTAAAAATTCATTTTAAGAATTTTGGTGAAGAATGGATCTTTGATACATTTTTAGTTAATATCTCAGAATAGGAATGTATCACCATCTTCAGCTTACAGTCACCCAGCTGTGAATGAGCTAGATATGGAATGGACCCAGAGGGAATATACAGAGAAATGAAAAATCCTCAGATCACTTAGTTGCAGCTGCAGATGAGACTTTTGCCATCAAGTGCTAGTTTCAGAATCCAGGTTCTGGGTATGCAGGAAGCAACTTCCTTAGTCTGATGATTTGATTTGCTTTAAAACTTTGACTGTCTTTTACCATTAGTGATGCTACCAATTGGAACCAGGGTATACTGTTTCATAGGTAGTAGTAATTTGATGTTTAACTGCAAGTATACTTATTAAAAAAAAAAAAAAAAGAAGTAGATTTATATTTTAAATATCTGCCATAAACTCACTTCCCTCTGCAACCTTCTCCACCAATTATTACTTATCTTAAATTTTATCAGAGGTGTTTGCATGTGCAGGGAAATTCTGATTCTCACTTTCAACCTGGTCTAGGGAGCTTGCTTTGGCTAGGTGATTTCTAGAGGTCCCTTCCAGCCCCTACAATTCTGTGATTCGTGTGGAAAAATAAGTAACGTTGCCTCAGCAGATTCTCCTTCTATAATGTTTTAATGTCACTTTTCAATTATAATCAGTATTACCTGTTTTGCCCGTGATAGCATTAGAAGAAAAGCCGTAAGAAATTGATGTGCAGGCAGAAGGAGAATAGCATAACTATTTTTATGTTTCTGACATCAGCGTCCTGGTTTGTCTAATGTTGTATGACACAGTGACTCCAGTGCTCCCCACTGTTCTGTCCTCAATGAGCCAAGCATCTTTTCCAAAACTGCTCCTTGCTTTGCAAGTTGTAGAAATTTTTTAAACAAATTAACTAATTTGAGGTGCTCTTTTACTGTCTGCTTGGAAAGTTTTAGCAAACAATATACTTATACCCCATTAATATGTATTCCTAATGGAATTTTCTTGGTTGGCAAGAGAGAATTAATTTGTTTAGGACTTAGGTGCTTCCATTCAGAAAACCATTGCTACGCTGGGGCACCTCGTCATTCATTTATACTTATTTAGCTGGCTAATGACAGCTACCATCATTATTCCCCTTCTGTCGTATACCTTTCTTCATTTTTGTTTCCTTGTGTTGAAAAGCACTACAGTGTTACTACTGGGAATATTCATCACTGTTCCTGCCAGACCCTTATTTTTCCATATCCCTTTTCACCCCAAAGAGAGCACCGTCACTGCCCATCCATCATGTCTCCCATTCATACCTACTCTGTACAAGGTTTGCTGTGTTCCTTTCTGTTTCAGGAAGGCAGGCTTTTGCAAAACCAGTTGGCTTCAGAAGCACTTGCACAACCCAGCCTTGTTCTAGGTCTGCTGTGTACTGGAACCAACAAAACTGACAGCTCATTAAAAAACAAAACAAAACAAAACAAAAAAACAGGTAAACCATGCCAAAAATTCCTCTTGCAAACGGAGTAATATACCTGTTATACAGAAACAAAGGCTTTCGACTGTTTCTTGCTCAGACAACCCCTTGGAGGTATGGATTGCTTCCCCTTAATGAGTATTGACCAGGTCTGGAAGGCACAGCACTGGGATCCTCCAGACGGGTGCCTGCTGGGATTAACCCCTTCTGCATGTCAGCAGGAGACTGAGCTTCCCAGCACCAGGTGCTGGGGCTTCCCAGCCATTTGAAGGCTGCTGGTCTGTTTGTGCTGAGGCTCTGCAGGTTGCAGCGTGCCTGCAGTGTGTGCTGGAACAGGCGGCACAGGGCTGGGGCACCCAGGGACACCGCTATGTGTATCTGCTCAGGGCTGTTACATTAGGCCATGTGCACATGTATATGTGTGAGGGAAAAGTGAGGGCTGTGCAAAGCACTTGGACTAAAAATAATGTCTGGTGTTGTTTTTACATAATAATGCTATCAAGATGAAGAAAGTGAGGGAGGAGTTGGGAGCCTGGGACATTTCTTCTTTCCCCTGCTTTGCAGGGTTGCAGGGTGAATGCTAAAGATCCTGGAGTGTTTGTTTGGCTAAGTAATGCTTTCCAGAAGTATGTCAATGAAGTAGTCATTGGAGTCACAGAATACTTTCCTATATTTAGCTTTTAAATATGCAGTAGAAAGTCATTAACTTTTAAACTCCTAAGAACCATAAGCATTTCTGCAAAGGAACATAGATGTTCAAAGTGAGCCAATTAAGAATATGGATTTTATTATTGCCAGCATTGTGCGCTAAGTGTTGTGCCATCAGTAGTTGGGGTAAGCTCAGTTACATCCGAGCTGAGTTTGGTTGCTGTGAGGGCACGTCCAGTATCATAGAACTGTTGAAGGGACGGGACTGCTGAGGGGTTATCATTTGGTTGATTTATTTGGACGACTGTGATTTTAACTAGAGAGTGATGCTAAAAAATCAAGTTATGCAGAACTGTAGAGTAGTTTATGTGAGAAGGAGTCTCTGGGCATCCTCCTTCTAGTCCCTGCTCACAGCAGGTGCGTGGTTTTGCATGTTGTCATTACCTCGCCTGCAGATGATTGTGATTTATGCAAGAAAGAGTAATTAATCAAAACTTTTATTTTTGTGTAGACAAGAGGCAAGTGCCAAAGAGGGGTAAAAATTGAGCCAGAACTATTTTATACAGAAGGTGATGGAGATAGCATCGGAGTGCCACCAAAAATCCCACCCCATGGAGCGCTTATGAGTATTTGTACTGAAAGCAAACATTGCTCTGAGGTAGCACAAGGGACCTAATCAGAGCATTTGCAAATTAATTTTAAATTGTTGTTTTCATTGTGGGTTAATATATTGAAGGAATCAGTAAATTTGCTGAAGAAATTGGTAGGTAGTAAAAACGAAGGCTATACAACAGTTTATAGCCAGTGGTTCTGTTTAGGCTTAATCCCTATAATGCCGTGTTAAAATTTACCAAACAGCTTGTAATTGCAGGAGCTTATTTAAACCAGCTATTTGTGGTTATGTCTGCTGAGGAAACTTAAACTTCAGCGTTCCCCAGCCATCTAATAGCAGCAAATTGACTGCGGGTCTCTTGTAAGAATATCTAAATGTAGGCTGTTGAATAATCCCTTTGGGGGCCCTGTAACTATTTTTGTGCCTGGATATGCGTCATCAGTGGGTATTTTCTCTGGTGACTAGCTTACATCAGTAGGTCTCCTACCATACGCTCTATCAGCAAGTGACTTATGATTGATGGGAGTCACGGCCACACTTGGGCATTTATCTGTGACCTCAAATAATGGACAACAGGAATCTCCGTGCTGTTAAATCCCTTCGATGACGGGAGGTACGGACTGCCCGTGCTGGGCGATGCAGGTACTGCCCCGGCACCGCTTGGGGCCGAGATGGGGAGGGAGAAGCAGGGCTGCTCCGGGGCTGGGTGCTGATGCTACTCCAGGCTGGGGGCAGTGCTGCTCCGGGGGGGTGACGATGATGTGAGCTGGGAGTGATGCTGCTGCAGCTCGCAGCCCCGCAGAGGGAAGAGCGGTGAAGCTGGGCTGCAGTGCTGGAAGCCGGGCTGCAGCGCGGCAGTGCTCTTAACGCACACAGGTCGGGGGCTTCATCACTGGGCTGTGTGCTGTCTGTGTGGTAGGTGAGGTGGGTTTCAGGTGAAGTTGCACCTGCCCCAGTGACCTGCTGAGCATGCGGTCGTGGTTTGCTTCCTGCTGTTAAATACTTCACGTTGTGAAGAGGAGGAATGCAGGCAGAAGTTGTTTCTCTTTCCCCTCTGCTTTTCTGTTGAAATGTAACATCGGAAATGAGGTTGTGAGACAGGAGTGAGATCTCCTGTCAGGAGTGAGTGCTACCTGTGATGAATTCAACTGCTTGAGCCAGTCCCAGAGTGAGGCACTTTGCAATTTCTTCTTATTCTCCTTCAGTTTCTTAGTGCTTTCGTTACAGCTGTGATGGGAAATACGAGATCAGCTCTTTGTGAACTCTAGCTCAGAAGTCACTCCAGTCCTTCTCCTGGCAACCAGAGAATAAAACTGACAGACAGGGATGCTCTCAGTGTGATGGACGATTCAAAAGCCCCCAGCGTTGTTTTTCACATGGCACTGCTTTGCTGAGGGAGGATAGTGACTGCATCAAAATTCCTCCTCACCGCTTCTTCCTGTTGGCAGGTGGCCCTCTGCATAGCCTGTGCTTTCAGAGTCTCATGCTGCTCTCACGTGTCTCAGTGCCTGCTATTGTTTCTCACCCAGGTGCACAGTGTCTGTTGTTTAAGGTGTTGAGACCTGAAAACTTTTAGAAGGAAAAGGGGAACTGCATTTTAACTTGTCTGTGTGTCACCTCCTCCCCACACGTTGCCCCAGCGACTGTAGTTAATGAATGAAACCACGCTTCCTGGAGGAGCCACTTAAACAAGGGCTGTGCATTTGTTGACACAGCACTTCTATAAAGCTGCCTTTAAAATCAGTGTATGTTCTTCTGTACCGTGGATGCCCTTGCTCTGTCCGTCGCATCTTATACATACCTGACCATTCCTTGCAGGCACTGGGTCTGAATTGAGTTTCCTAACTTCCCTCTGGCTGGTGAGCATTTGCTAAGAACTGCATTCAACAGAAGTTGTAGGATGAGAAGTGGTGCTCAAGAAGAAACTTGGAAAGTCAAGGGAGAGAAGGGAATGTAAAGGTTTTCATTGAACCATCATTTCATTTGCCTCTATATAATATTTATTTTTTGCTGTCACTTCAGTAAGACTTTGTGATTCATGGCAAACTGGTTATATAATTCAAAGTCTGTAAAAGGTTAAGCACAACAAGCGTGATGAATCTTGTCTCATTTGCATTGCAATTCATTGATTCTTCCTAAAGTACTGTGCTTAGAAAATGTAAAGCTTGGTAACCAGCTGCTGTTGTTGTAGATACTCTTTGCCACAGCTTTCTAGGAATCATTATAGACAGCCACACGTTAGCATCTTCTGGCTAATACTGACCTCCTTTCTCCCATTTCTGTGAGGACTATACGTTTAGTGATAATATTTTTGGGTAGCTTCCACGTACAGTGCTCATGCAAAACCTTGGTATCGCCAAATTTTGAGAAAGACAAATGACACAGTCATTGGAAATTGTTCAGACCAGGTCATAGCTTGCTAGGAAGATGCATTCACAAGTTGCCTGCTAGTTCCTGGGGCTGTGGGGTGAAGTCTACACTGATGTGTGGCAGTGTTCAATGGTGCTTCTCTGCATGCTGTGATGGGGACATCATCGGGTACACATGGTGACTGAGGTGCTGGCCCACAGGTGAGCTCATGCCAGACAGTGCTTAGGCTGTGCACCCACACCCTGTTGATTTAGGTGACTCAGTACAGGCACACAGCTCCACTTGCACGGCACTCACTGGGAGAACCTTTGCCCATTCAGTGGCACCTTTCAAAGTATTGCTGTATTTTTGGGGCAAAATGTAAAGATGCAGTGATATCAGAGGCTTTACAGTGAACCTTTTTTGAGTGTGTCAGTCAAAGTAAAAGATGAAATAAAGCTTGCTTCTCTCCTGACTATTACATCCGTGACCGCATGTTCTTTGCAACTGCTGAGATGTGTGATACATGGTGAGGGCCATACTACACCAACAACCAATCAGTATTTTTGCTGTTATTTATTATTTGGACTCTTGGTGCTTAAATTCTTCTGACAGTAAAGAGGCAGCCTGGATGGAAGGAGCCACAAAACTAATGCAAAGCTGGCCTTGCTCATGACCCTCCCTTCTGACAGGAGGATTTTGCATGAAGAGTGACTGCATGGAGCAGGCAGCACTGCTTGGGACTTAGCAAATACATTGCCCTTGGAGAGGAGTTGCTACAGCAAGCTGACTGAACACTGTAAAAGTATTTTGAAATATGAGGCAAAGCAGTGATTTCACTGCTTCAGGGAACATAGTGTCTTTGGATTGTGTTAGTTGAAAATCATCTTATTATACTCATAAATAATTGATCTAGCAAGATGGTCTTTCTATTTCCTTAAAGCCCCATTAAAACAACTGAACCATTTCCTAGATGCAGACTCCAATTTTAGTCAACTTGTGTGGAGAGGAGCTTGGATAGCCTCTTCAGTTTATTTTTGTTTTTGTTTTGAGATTTTTCAGGTATTGTGGAGGAAACACAGGTTGGCCATTGCCTCATTTAGATGTTTCTTTGATTGCAGAGAATAATGTGCTTGATATCCAGGACTAGGCTGTCAGGAACTTGACAGACTTTTAAGTGTTGCCCTGGAATATAATTAATTTGGAAAGAATGCACACCTTTATTTGAATGTGTAGAAGAAAGAGTGAAGTTGCTGCAAGTAAAAATGTATGTGGCAGAAGGGAAAGGCACCTTCTTTACACTGGTAGCCTGATAACAATTCCTACAAACCATGGCAATGTCTTTTCTTTGTCTCCTGTTTTGTTTCCTGTACATGCACAGCGCTGTAATTCCCGTAGGGATTTTGCTTGTGGAAGTATTTCTCTCTAGTGCCACAAAGTGAGCATTTTTCATGCAGGACATCACATCGCTGTATAAGCTGTGTGCTGCTGGTGACTCAGCCCAGCTGGAGCCAGACGCTGCTCCGCAGATGCAAAGCTGCACGTGAATCCTGAGGTGGCAGTGGCTTAGGGACAGAGTTACTCCAGGTAAAGGGATTCTGTTCCCTTCCAGTCCAGGTTGATATCTTCCCCAGGCAGACCCTGTCCCTTCACAGGGAATTGTAGCCGACCTGGAAACAAGAGGTAAAAGAGGTGAGAAAGGAATACCCCACGCTGACATCCTCTGGATCCTTTGTAAAGTCAGGACAGTGTGGGGGTACTTCAAAAATATCATTGTCATGAGGGATTTACTTGGTACTGCAAATCACCAACAACAGGAGTGCAGGACAAGGCACTAATTCAGGACTGCTGAGAAGTTTGCCCTGTGTCTTTAGTTTCGTATATTGTCTTTGTCTTTTTACTGGCTGGCCTTATCCATTGAGGAGTTTTCCAGAAACTTGTCTAGCTTTTCTTCTTCTCAAGGCAGTTTCTATCCAATTGCAATTAACAATTGCAAATTTTGACTAAATAAAAAAATGAAATCACTTTTCGGATAGTCACTTTGGTTTTACAAACTTGTTCCATAGTGGATGGTCTCTGTGAAGCCTCTTTTTCTGCACATATTTATTTAGTCAGTGAAATGAATGTACATTTCTGAAGAGATGTTCTCCTGTATGCTCCTTTGTGACTGCGTTTGTTCAGGGATAGAGGTGACAGAAATCGGTCTGTGAGGTCCTGCCATCTGCTGTCCCTGCATTGGAAGGTCAAATGTCATCCCGCAGCATGAAACCCCTTGCCTCCTCCAGGGACTCCGTTTCCATATACAAAAGCCAGTCAGAAATCGGAAAGGTGGAAATCTGTAATTTGGAAATGAGAAAGAAATGAGGTTATGGCAACTGGGAGACACAAAGGTCATTAAGCCCTCTTTGACCCATGTGCAGGAAGAAGTAGGAGTAACCAGTTTCGTTTAGTGTAATCAAATTGTGGAGCATCATACTGAGTAAAGATCCTAGCAGATCTCCATTCCCTGTAAAGCTCAGGTCATTTACAGATGAAATGTAGCTTTTCTCTCAATTATTCTGATAAGTGTTTTTTGGTTTTTTTTCACACTCTTGATTCTTGATCAAGAGTTTCTTCTCTTTCCTCTAGAAATTTGCTGCTGGTTACAGAGGGAGCAGAACTACAAATCAGAAGATTGGCCACTCCTGTTTATCATTTTCTACCTTGATTGTTATTAGATTAGATGTAGTGTTAAAAGTTTCAAAGGCATGACCACCTAAAAGGGTATAGCAGTCTCAAAGAGGTTGAATATAGAGGCCAAAACACCAGGAAAAAGCTGTTATGGTAAAGACCTGTTCTCCTGATGGAAACCAGAAGAGCTGATGAGTTTGAAAGTGACATGGGTGAAACATTGTGGATTACAGCACATGGATTTTTCTTATTTGGGTATGAGATGATCTAATAGACTTTGGCCATTTCCTTTATGATCTAATTTCTGTGATTCCATGATCACTTTTAAAAAAGGTCATTCTCTTGCCTGTCTCATTGCAAACCATCTTCTTTTTTCTTTTTTCTTTTTTTTTTTTTTACCAAAAAGAGAGTCGTTTGCAGAAATACAACGTGGTGATACTTTGATGAGTTCAAACAGATTTTTCATGGCCATTTCTCACCATTGTTCTGTGGTAAAATTCCCATAATTACTCTATGGGAGATTTGCATTAAAATTGTATTTTTATGTACACTCGATATCTACTCTTCAGAGGCCCCAGTGATATCCATGCTCTATTTCCAGAGTTGCCTTTTTCCAAATCTTTAAAGCTATGCTTTGGCTTTACAGGAAATAATTATCATGCCTACCATACTGTAACTAAAGTATTCAGACACATGAATCTTTTTCTTGACTTCATATAAAAATGTCATTCGTAGCTTTATTTTGTTCTACTTTGACTATAATATAAACAAGAGTTTATTAAAGCATTAGTTTTAAGCTGCGATTCTTGAGAATGCATGGTCTCACAAAAATAGCATTGAAACTGCAGGTCAAAACCATGTAACAGAAAAGTGAATAATGAGTCTGTTTTCGTATGGATTTTTTAAGAAGTACAGCTTGTAGTTGAACTAAATGTACTGTTTCTTCCACTGCAGCCAGGAAGCCCTCATAGACTTTTGACAGTGCCGCCAAAAAATTAATGCTTCAGCTGTTTAAAAGATATCAAAAGCTTGTTTGACAATAGTAATATTTTCCAGGAATTTCCTTTCTCCTTTTCCCTCCCTATAAAAATTGATAACAAGATGCCTGTATAGTAGAAATGGAAAGTCCAAGATATGTGACAAAGTATTGTGCTGTGTGTTGCTTCCAGCGTCGCTGGACAACGCACAAAATCTCCAGGGCTGGTAAGAAGACGCAGGCACTCAGTTGTTTAAGTAGCATTTGCTCCCATGCTTAGCTGCTTGCCAAGACAGCGCAGATATTTTAGTGTTTTCTAAGGCATTTTTGAGATTTTATGTAATGTGGCAACAAATAGCAGAGCTGTTGGAAATGGTTGGGTAGGAGCTCAGAGCAATAACCGAGAAAAGACAAGAACGAAAGAAGGAAGCCAAGAAATTATCACCTGTGCCAACATCAGTTGGTGTGGCTGTTGTGGAGGCCAGAAGATCAGCCTCAGCCTGGCTTCTCCCAAATTCCTGTCCTCTGCTTTATGTGCAGCAAGGTGTGACAAAGCAAAGTGAGGCACAGCTTGAACTTTTGTTCTGAAGCATATCAGAAAGGTACTGAAACATGGACTCAAAGGTCAGAACTGTTCCCTTTTCCCTAACGAATTCCCAAGGCAGCTGTTGATACTACTCAGTCTTTTAAATCTAACCTTTATCAGCATTTGCTGACACACAATATGAAATAAATAGTATAGTCATGACCGTTCTTCTCTAATGATGGAAGGGAGATTCCACGTTAACGAGAGTGAGGCAGTTGGAGAGGTTGCCAATAAAAAGCCACAGTGTTTGCAGAGGGTGCTGGTGCATTCAGCAGGCGCCAATTAGAGAAATGCTGCTTTATGGCTATGACGGGTTATTGCTGCACAAACACTTGTACAATTACACAGTGGGTCAGAAGGGCAGCTTACCTCGCCTCACAGCTATTACTTTAAAGCAAACACAGCTATCAGGCACACAAATATCAGCGATTGCAGAAGGGGAACAGTGAAGTAATAAGTGTTTGAAACTGCACACTGAGGAGAAAGAGTGAATATAACAAGCCCTGGTGCTGTGGGAAGTAATTCTTAACCATGTCTGCACTACGTGGATTAAAAAAGTTATCCCTGTATGCTGGAGAAGTGAATGCTCCCTTCTATCACCTAAATCAAGTTAATAGACTGTTGTGTTGTTCGGGTACTTGGAAATGGTAAGAGACTAACTGTACGTTTTTTTAGTTACCTTCTTCTGTACTGAAATATTTGTATTCTTGTGCCTTTGTAAACCAGTTGGTGTATTTCCACTCATGTGGCCATGAATGTTAATTGCTTGCATCCATCCCTTAGGTATTTTACTTGTTTCTATGCTTTGCCCAAAGTTTCATTGGAGTCAAGCAAGCCTAAAGAGCCAGAGCACACTGCAGATGCTGTGGCCAGCTCAATGTGTATGGGATGGTTATGGTATGTGGAGATTTGTGAATGTTGCTCTGAGGCTACCAGGAACATCTCTTCTAAAATAGTTGTGCTTAGTGCTGTTGCTGGCTTCTCTCTGTCTCATAAGAAGAAGAACACTTCAGCAGGAGTTGCATTACGGCCAGTGGCCAGAACTTTGCTCTCACCTGACCTCATACTGCTAGGAAGCTCAGCTGGCAGGCATCATGCAGACCATGGTGGTAACACCCTCTGGACTATGGGCTGCTGGTTAGGTTGTCCTACTTCCATATATGCCAAGGTATTTTCACTGACATGCTCTTTTCACAGGTTTGAAGTCACCCTGCCTTCAAGGAGTGGCTTTCCCTAAAGTGGAAACGCAGCCTAAGCCCAAGGGCTGGCTAAAAAAACAGAATTTGCTGGGGTAGAACGGGGTGACAGAAGTTAAATGTAGAGTGTTAGGTCAAAAAATTTTATGAGATCACCATGCTTTTAAATTGGTTTACACAGATGGCTGTCTGGTTTGTTGCTTTGTCCTTGCTTAATAGTAACTGTTTATGGAAAAACGAATTGCTTTGCAGAAGGAGGTCCAAAAGCTCATGCTGTTGTTTCCCTCCGTGGAGATCTTCATGTTATTACGGGCATGCAAGGATCTGGCCTGAAATGCAGATTGATCACAAAGTGTATGGTGAATAATTAACCATTCGACTTGTTCCTAAGCCCTGTAGTCACTGGGTTAGAAATGATTTCCCAAACTCCAGGAGATAAGAGAAGGTTATTCCTAGTTTCACAATGTCCTTATTGTTATGGCTTTGTGCTGTGTGTACTCTGACATCAGCTGATACCTACGCAAGTCGGGTCCAGCTTCTCATTCAAACCACTTCCTGGGGTTTTCTCGGGTAATGGCAGTGATTCAGAAGACACCACCACGCCTCAGAAAACTGCCTCTGACATGTTGCACCAGGACCGTGGGGCTGGGAGCATGTGAGGTTCTTAGGAAGGAGTTTTGAACTTAAAAATACCCACGTTTTTGTTTGTTCAGCATTCAGATTTAGATGTGCATTGCTTGGCTTGTGTCCTAGCGACCTATTCATAGACCAGCGGTATGTATTGCGGAATATGCAGTGACATATATGTATATGTATGCAAGAGGCAGGAGCCTGGGACTAGCCCCCAGGCAGGCATACTGGTTTTGCATCCACAATTGTTCCTATCTGGGTAAAAATAAATAAATAAATAAAATAAAAAGAGAGAAATCGAAAGAATTTAAATTTTTTAAGGAAATGAAATCTGAATAATGATACTCTGTATTTTTGCAGGACTATTTACTTAAGAAGCTGAGAGTGAGCTAGAAACATTGATGAAGCCTCTATTTTGTGAGGTGGGTATGCATTCTTATTACTATTTTGCAAAAGCACAGAAGATTCAAACCACTTGTCCAGGTCCAGATGCAGAGCTATTTGAGAGTGTGAACAGAGTCCAGGAATTTTCTGTCCCAACACATGTTCTGACTGATCAGTACTCAGGAATCAGGTCTTCATGTGCCCTCCTGTTGAAGGAAGTGATGAGTTCTTGCATTCTGTTATCATTCAAAGTGGTTCTTTCAGTTTTCAGTTTCTGACTAATGACATAAGTGACTCTCACTGATTCCTGTGCAACCCTGTCCGCCATCCCTGATGTGCAGGACATCTAGATCACATTTCTGGGAGGCAGCAAGTCAGTGGAAATCAGATGTGTCTGCTGGATCCAGGTCAGACAATCTGGGGTCCAGAAATGCTTAGTGCATTTCATTCCTTTTTTTTGTTTTATTTTATCCTTTTGTCATGGTCAGATGTACCAGCAGGCTTTTAATAAATCCCTTCTGTGTGAGACTTGCAACTTAGACTTCCAGACCCATGAGGACTGGACAATTTGAATAAACTGTGAGAAGTGAAACTGAGTGTTTGTAGGTGCATCAGTTACAAGCAGCAAAAGCAATGAGTCCCTCTGATTTTTATAGCCTTTTGTCTTTATGGTATGCTGCATGCAAAACCATCTGCACCACTTGCCCTGTGCCATAGTGTCTCAGATGCAGAACCTCTGTGTTTCTGCATGCTGTGCTTGCAGCCCAGCCTGTCTCAAGGGGCCCCACTCTCAGAGGGCCTGGAGAAACTCTCTTGGGTTCCTCGGTTATTCACAGCAGTTTTCCTTTTGGCTTTATGAGAGAAATCTAGTGAGGAAGCTTCTGCCTTTTGTTGCACTCAATTGGGATCCTGGATCTGCGTTGGCAAGGAATTTTGTCAGGACCGGAATTTATCTCCTTAAGGAGTGTTTTTTGTTTTTTTTCTTTAAACCAGTCTTTGCCTTTGAAAACCTTTTTTGAATAAATCACTCCGACAGTAAGTACCAGAATATTTACTGATAAAAAACAAATTTACGCATGCCAGAATTTATCTATTTTATGTCTGTTCACAAGTACTTACAGATAGTTGGCTCTAGTTCCGTACATCTCCCATCTCTGTCTGAGTGAAGGGGTGCATAGTGCTGGGGCTCAGCCTGAAGGTGGGCGTAGCAGAAAAGCTATGTTCTGCATGTTTTTCTGTGACATCATGGTGGCTTCTCAGGTATCTCTTGGTTCATATGGAAAAAGTATTAAAAATATGGCACAGTTTGATGCTAATATTAGCTCCACGCTCTTCTCTGAAAAAGGAATGAAAATACTCAGAGGACAAGTTGTCTGTGTGCAGATTGGGCTTCTGGGTAACGTGAGCTATGCAAAAACTCTCCCTGCTTTAGAAACTTTTCAGTACACATTATGATTATTAATTAATATTATATAATATTATATTTTAGATCTTTAAATCTGTGCACTTCGTTGAAATAGAGATGTCTGGCCTACTTGTAATCTGCTTAATAGGGATGCAAGAAAACTGAGGTACTTCCACCCTCAGACCTCCCATTGTGCAAACAAGCATTGTTTGTTTTGCTCAGTTCTAGGGCATTCAAGTTCAGAATTGATGGTGAAATTTTTAATACATCATTTGACTGAAATTATGCAAATTCATTGCTGTACTGTAACATACCTTGAGACCTCTGGGAGGGAAACTGCTCACTCCTTCTGCTGTGGAGCCCCAGCAGTGAAGCAGCACATTGCCTGTACCACTGTAGAGTGGGCAGTTTGACAGTGTCGCTGCCTGCCTTGAGCTGCTCAAAGCTGTGAGTTGCTGGTTTAACTCCCTAGGCTTCAACTGGCTCCCCACAGTCTCCAAAACTGGATAGTCATAATCTAATGCTAGATGTTGTAGTCATTAATCAATTATTTCATTATTAGTTGTCATTGGTTTGGCTTCTGCAGCCTGTGGGTGGGAAGCTAGCTATTTTCCTCATGTTTCAGCTCTGGTCAGCAGGGAGGAGAACTGAAATTGTGACCTCTGGTTTGAAGATTGCTTTGGTCTCCTGAGCGTACCTAATCCTAACCCTCTAGAAACAATGCCTCTGGTTACAGCTTTCTGTCCTTGTTGGGGCTTTAAGGTTCGTTGTCACCCTCAGAGCAGTCAGATGAGGTTTTAAAACATCTGAGTGGATAAACAGAGAGAACCAGCCAAAGGGGACCAGAAAGCAAAAGCTGGCTGGAAGAAAATTTAAAACTGCAGCAGATTCTGAAATAATTCACTTGTGCTCTAAGCTGGTACAGAACCCTGAAAGGCCTTACACAGTAAAATATCTTGTTTCAGAACACTTTAAATCTTGTCTTAGTTTTACTTTGCAGAAAGATATCGTGCTGGTGTACCAGCTCTTGTAACTCATTAAATTGTAATTAATTTGGCAGTACAACTGCTGTTGAATGTTAGTATTCAGTATTTCAGAAGACTGTTACTTTCATAAAGATTCATTTAATCCAGGGATATTTGTACTGTGGTGGAATTTTTACGTTCTACCAAAGCACCTTACTTTCCTTTCTGGAAACACTTTCATTGAGAAACACTGTGATAAGTTACAGTGTTACAGGTTTTGGTGTTTCTTACTGTGTAGTTTCAATTTTTGAGAGGGAGGGAGAGTTTTCTTCTTTCACTGCCTACAGGGTCTGTGAACCCCTGGGGTTGCACATTTACAAATGCAGGTGATTTCAGCTGGACAGGGTTGACTCCATTTAAGGGAGAATGTTTGCAACCAAATGGTCTCAGGAATAAAAGTGCAACTCTATGAGCACAGTTTTGCCAGTGTAGGACTTGCACATGCTCTTAGATGAGAAACAAAAGCTTTGAATTCAGCTTGCAGAGAGGAAGGAATTTGTCTGCGCTGCAGTAAAAGGAAGTATTTGCTGTGTTATTGTAACACGTGGCCTTTTGCCATCCTCGATAAAGCGATCCAGGGTTGTGCACCCAAAGTCTGCTGCCCTCCTGACCCTCCATCCATCTCCAGCTGCGTGCAGGCTGGATGCAGTGCTGACTCCGGAGATGATCCATTGTTTGTTCAGAAAGCAGAAGGTGCAGACAGAGAGGCCCCTTGCAGTCCCCTGCTGCAGCTCTGCAGGGCTGCTCCATGTTCACCTCTGCTGGCTGGGGGAGTCAGGCATGCTGATACAGGCTAGCTGCCTGGGGACAAGCCTCAGGGATGGTTTTTCCACAATAGAAAGGAAAACCAGGGTCAGTTTTGTAACACTGCATCTTGGTTATGTACTTACACTTCCCTCTTGACTGTTTAGCAGTGCTTATAGGTCAGACTTAAAACACTGTATTTGCATACTATGAATGGCCCAGTCTCCTTGTTCTTTTCTCCCTTCAAGCAGTTCTGGTTACAGAGATGCCAACATTGTCATTAAGCATGTTGAGAATCATAGGATCATTAAGGTTGGAAAAGACCTCCAAGATCATGAAGTCTGACTGCCAGCCATCACCACCATGCCCACTAACCATGTCCCTTGGTGCTGTATCTCCATGTTTTTTGAAAACTTTCAGAGGCAGTGACTTCACCACCTCACTGGGCAGCTTGTGCCAGTGCCTCACCACTCCTTCTGAGAATTAATTTTTCCTACAATCCAACCTGAAGCCATTCTCTCTAGTCCTATCAGTGTTACCTGGGAGAAGAGCCCAAACCCCACCTTGCTACAACCTTATTTCAAGCAGTTGTAGAGAGATAACGTCTCCCCTGGGCCTCCTCTTCTCCAAACTAAACAATCCCAGAACATACAGTGTGACTTAAAACGAATGCTGTCATCTTTCTGTGTGGAGAACAGATAACTTGCAGAAAATTGTGGCAGTTTTACAGCTGGGAGTTGGAATGGCCTGACGGTTCAGGTAGATTGACTCTTAATATTTTTAACTATTTAAAATTTTAAAAGATCATTTTTTAGTTTATTGTTCCTACTTTTCTGAGGACTAGTTCAATATGAAAAACAGGACACAGTTATTCGATTTGTTATGTACTTGTGTACATGTGTACATTTCTGTGCATTGTTAGCTTTGTGAATTTGGTTCCAGTTACATTCGTGTAAGTGACAGGGGAGTTGAGTCCTAGGTGGCAAACAGCAGTGTCGGGAGAGCTGACCATGGTTGCTGTGGTATGTGATGCTGGCAGTACAGATCATTTTCACACACACATTGCTGTCTCCTCACCAGGAAGGGTCTGCTTGTGGCATTGTGAAATCTGTGTGATTCGTCTGTGCCAGCTGAAATACTGTGGAAGGTTTCAGCACACTGAAAGCTTAAACAGTGACTGCATTGTGATAAAATGAGAATGAAGTTTTAGAATTTATGTAAAACAAGGGAAGAGGTCTTTCATTTTTACAGACACCTTACTTAAGGTACACCCAAGTCCTTGACTGAACTGGTTTAGGTTTCTGCTGTGAAATCCATAGAATTTTCCAGGCACCAAAAGAAAAAAGCCGAGAAGAGTGTGCCAGGGTGTTCAGGACAGCAAGGGAGAGTTGTGCCAGGCACTGCAGTTAGCAAAGCTCCCAGCCTTACAGATGCTTGGGCTCCAGGAAGGCTTCAGGCTGGAGCGTTTTGTGCTACACTTCAGCTCACGGTATTTCTTGTTTTTAGCACACTGTACTGCTCTGTTCCTGTTTATAAATCTTGTAAGTGTGCACATTAAAAAAGTAATTAAATTGTCATTATAATTTATAGTATGCCTGAAGTCAATCACCTAATTAAACAGAAAGAGAAGGGAGGTAGTAGGTTCATAAGCATTTATTAACTACTGCAGTATTAATTATGCAGGACTTTTGAACCATGCAAAAGAGGAAAGAATGGAAACACCGATCTAAAAGCGCCTTCCATTGCTGCCCTTCTCAGTTTAATAGCAAGACCTCCTCTCCTTAGTAAGGCAACACTAATGCTTTCTTTTTGTTAATTTTTAATGAAATTATGATGGATTTTTTTTTTACAACAAGCACTTGCAGCATCTTATTGTAATATTTTTAAAAGAATAATGTCTCTGGGTGGGATTCTATAAATATGCAAATGGAACTGGAATATGCATCTAGAGCTTAATTTGGGGCAGACTGTGCAGGAATGAGCTCTCTTACTCATTATTTTGCAGCATATCGGGATGGGAGCAGAGCATGCACCATCTGCTTGGGCAGCCCCCATAAAAGGACTGGGGAATGGTGAGAGCAGGGGCTGATCCCAAGAGAGGTGCTCAGCCTGAGGCTTGGAGGGAAGGCACTGTGGCTATGAGGACTTTGTTTTTTCATTGCAGCCTTTCTCCCACCTTGAGCTGTGAACCAGAGCATGAGCTGATGGCCAGCACTGGCCTATATGTCAGGACGTGGGGAATGGTTGTGCATTCCATTAGTGGGCCTGGCAAACAGGGCTATCTTCCATTTAAGTGGACAGGAAGGTGTTAGAGACTTACCCACTTGAACTGTCACTGTCAATTTGGTGTAGCATATTTGGAGCCTAGTTGCACAGGTACCACTTTAACGTGGAATGTATTAAATAGCAATTCATTGGCAGTGCCTAAAGTACAATGTATTGTCAACATCTAGAATTCGTGCCTAAGTTATTTGGAAGCTAGAAACCCGGTTCAGTAGCTCTTCTTTCTGGAAGAATTTGAGATCTAGTGTCTGGAATGTAAATCCCTGCTGACGGCCATTTCTTTTCACTGTCTTTAATAAGCTACACCAAATTGACAACAAAAATGAAAATGAAAAATTAATAAAAAAATCTACACTGTAGATTTGCTGTGTATAAGTTTTTGTTCTGCGCAGAAAAATTAAATCTATGTGTCCTTGAGCACTGCAGTTTTCAGTACCAAGCTGTTTCACTGAAGGCTGTGGAGGAGGGTTGTATGCCAAGCGGAGGTACAGGCAGCAGAACAGTTTTGCAGTGCTGTGGCATTGTCCCTTGCACCCGCAGTGACATGGGCTCCAGTGCCTGGCTGGAGGAAGATCTGAACTTAATCCAGTGAAAGCAATAGGTTTTGCTGCTGTTTCAAAAGATGCAATTGGGATTGTTTTTATAGCAAAGATAACTTTTTACCTTACATGGAGCAAATCAAATTATTGACAGCTCTTGATCTCAGCACTCATAATTACCTTATAATGAGCAGTCATTATGCTTCAGGTTAGCAATGCAGCAGCATTATATAAGAAATGTAGCTTGTCAGTTGTCTGGAAAAAAGATATATATATATAAAGTAATTGTGATAACCAAGGTCTCAGATGACATAACACAAGTTGGTTAATATAATTCATTTTATGGTCAATAAGCCAGTGTTCTGAGCTGCATATCAGAGACTTAATGCTTGTCTGCTTGTATCAGACCTTACAGCTATTTCTTCAGTACCTGAAGAGGAGAGCAACTGCTCATGCTTTGCTCTTGTTAAGCACATTTTCAGCTTTGTGTGCTGGCAGCAGGCAAAGACAGTCCCGGCAGTCTTCTGTTTGTTGAAATGGCAAAAAACAAGAAAATCGTAACATTTTTCTTACTGAGTCCAAAAACAGGTTGGATGAGTACTGTATTGGAGTCTTTGGGATGCCCTCTGCAGTTCTGTTGTCAAAGCAGAGGAAAAAGTCTTTGAGTATGAGAATCTCTTAATTACCACTTTCCTTAGGCATATATTTTCATGAGTAAAATGGATTTTTTATGTTACAGGCAAGTAATTGAAGTCCCAAGTTCTGTTTAAATGCACGCATATTGTGATGCACCAAATGAATTCAGTATTTTTAATTCACAACAATGAAAATAGTCGTTAGTCCTCAGATACTCAAACTGTGTCAAGGTGTTCTGCTGTGGGTGATGGATCTGAACACCTGAACCTGTGTGTTTGGATTGCTCAGAAATTGCTCTGAGCACAGTTGCCTGACCATGGTCAGTGTTAGGCACTGGCAAAGTTATCACTTGCGAGTGATTTTGGCAAGTCTTGCAAATGCACTGTGTTATTCCAGGCATCTGAGCCAAAGATTCTATAAGTGCTGAGCTTTTTCTGTATTCCAGCTTTTTCTGTATTCCCATCCCTCAACCAGGTTGGGAACATGGAGGTCTCGTAGTAATTAATCCATATCCCATTCAAGTTGTGCCTTTGCCATGACTGCAGCCTAACTAGGCATAACAGAAGCAGCTTGGAAGCAGTTTAGTTTGTACTCAGCAGCCTTCACATATTCTGTGAAAATGTTCAGATCATCTTGGTGCTGATGCGCCTTCACTCCTAGCAGTGCCAAATCTCTAACGGGAGATGTATGTTTATGTAAGGAGGTGAAATTCTGTTCAAGTTTGGGTGAAAGTTCCCTGGAATTATATAGCATATCCTAAAGAACAGCAGTATAAAGCTCCAGGTATCTCATTACTGTTGTTTGTTATTGGTAGTTTGGTTTTAGTATTGGTTTTGTATGGGTGATTTTCTCAAGGTGTTTATTGCAAGGGTAATATTAAATTTGGAAGAACAAATGCCACAAATGTAGGGAGACACGTAATGTAACTTCAAACCTCATAAAATAAGTAGACTTGATGCAAATATTTCAAATCCCCTTCAGCCCACAAAATCAAGAGTCAAAAGTAACCTGGCTCTTCAGTGAGATGAAAAATCCCAGACACAAGATAAAAGAGTATTGGAGACAAGAAATCTAGGTATGCTGAGACTGGAAGAAGTGTAATGCGGAGATATAACTGCACTTATGCATCCAAAAGAACTGGGAAGAATGACACAACATATCCTTACGTGTTACTGAAGAGAAAAGGGAGAAAAACTGGTGTGATTAAACAGCAGCAGAGGACATTTTGCATGACTATTCAGCTAAGTAACATTTAGGTCAGTGGAGCAAACTGCCATGGGAGAGTGTGGAATCTGGTTGGTTAGACTAGATACACGTCTATTAAAGGTGATAGAGGATAACTCTGCTTCCAGCTTTAATGTTATTTTTGTTCTTCAGATACTTCTCTTGGATTTTGGTCAAATTGGATTTTTCTTCCAGTTACTATATTAATTATTACAGCCTTAATGACCAAAAAAAAAAAAAAAAAAGCCCTCTGTGCTAAGAGCTAGTGCTAATAGACTAGAAATATTGTCACTATTACTTCACATGTTGTAACAGATATAACATGCCAAATAATTATTACATAAATTCAGCAGTGTGGTAATGCTTATGAATAATATCTTGCATTCATATTAAAACATCTTATAAGTGTTTAGACTATTTAAAAAACATTTTCTTCCTTAGAATAGAACTCATTTTTTTAACAGAAATCTCTTTATATTTCGAAGATGGGAAATGTATAACATTTTAGACATTAATATTGTATAGAAGGTGAGAAACACTCTGTTTGCCCATGACCATACGAGCTACATCTCTTCTCCTAAAAATGTTCATCATAATCATAATTCCCAGGGTTGGGCTTATGTGACATACAGATCAGTAAGTTGATGTATGTGCATGTTGTATGTGTGTAAATGCATACCTTTAACATTAACAGAGTGGTAGTCTTACACAACTGTTACTGTAGTCAGTGGGATTTTTGTTTGATCCTGGGCACAGAAAACATGATTTTTCTTTTTTGGGTTACATTTATTTTCATGACAGTTTATTGTTCAAAAGAAGGCTGCCCTGTTATTAAAATTGGCGCATAGAGGAACACTCACTTTTATCACTAGAAAAAGTGTAATGTATATCTAACCACCCACAGCAGGAAAAACTATTTCTTGTTGGGCTCAATCCAAGTTCCATTGACTTTTACGATATTTGGATCAAGCTTTCTAATCATGTTGCTCTAATGATCTGCAAACCCACTGGGGACTTCACTGCTCCTCGCCAGGACTAGTCGTAATGAAGTGATACAAAAAACATTGGCATGTAGGTGCAGAGACACAGCTCCATAGTTCAACTTAATGCATTTCTTTGATTTGTCAGAATGAAAGAAGAAGCTCCAGCATGAGTGATTCTATTTACTTACCACTTTTAAAGCCGATTTGAAAGTAATGGGCAACTGGAGTGTTAGTAAGTGATACTTAGAGAAGCAGTGAGGAGTGCCTTACCCTATCCTGAGGGTGTGCTTCTTGGGTAGGTGAAGCATGCTGTGCTGGCTGGCCGCTGGCCTTCCCCCTGAGGTCTGTTAGCTCTGCTCATCTCCTGTTAAGCAGTCTTGACAGAGTTATAGCTTGTTTTCTTTGATTTTTTTTCATTTTTAATCATTTAAGCAGTTTTTGGTGGTCACATAACAATTTGGGAAAAATTGACTGAATTTTTATGTATCTGTTCACATTTTCTGAATCAGAATCTGTGGTATTCATCTCTGGAAACAATGAAGTGGGAATTTGAATAACCCATTGGAGATGTAGAATTCATTAGGGATCTTTTCTGTCCTTTTTTTCTTTAACTCATCGTCTTTCTTAGTCTTTAATTGTGTCTGAGTTTCTGAACGACTGCTATTGTTTGTTCTGCCTTTTTTCTTTCCTCATGAGAGGTCTTTAACTTGATTTCTTATGTTTCTTAGTGGTGGCATTATGTTTTCCTGGCAGAAACACTTCTGCTGTTTAACATGTTGACAGTGCAGTCTGAAAGTATTTTTGGTCCTATGCTCTTTCCTGGATCCTCTCCTGGAGCAGTTTTTCCTCAGCTGGACTTTCCACAGTCAGTGTGGCCTCTTAACGTTTTCCTGTTTTCTATTAATTTTTGAGCAGAAGCCCTAGCGTAGAATGAAACTCGGAGGTTTTAAGGGGACAAGTCCTGGTGAGATTGCCACCTTACAGTCTTCATTCTTTTGACTTCAGCTGCACTAAACTTCTGCTGAACACAGCAGAGAGAGCAAAGACAGCTTAAAGCCGAATTTTCAATGGCTGTCAGCGTGATTTGGCCACTTTACTCTTGAACATAGATATTAATAAACTCTGAGGAGGCTTTATTCATGTGCACTGACATTTGGATTTCAAATATTCTTATTTAAAATGTATTGTTTTTAGTGACTTTTGGGGGGATGTGAAATGTAGTTTTCACAGAATCACAGAATTGTGGGGGTTGGAAGGGACCTCCAGAGATCACCTAGTCCAACCCCCCTGCCAAAGCAGCTCCCTAGCCCAGGTTGCACAGGTAGGCGTCCAGGTGGGTCTTGAACATCTCCATAGAAGGAGATTCCACCACCTCTCTGTGCAGCCTGTGCCAGTGCTCTGTCACCCTCACTATGGAGAAGTTCCCATGCACATTTGTGCATCAGTTTGTGGCTATTTCCCCTTGTCCTATTGCTACACACTGCTGAGGAGAGTCCCTTTGTCTCCTGCTCCTTAGATATTTATAGACAAGGATCAGATCCCCTCTGAGTCTTCTTTTTTCAAGGCTGAACAGACCAAGGTCTCTCAGCCTTTCCTCATAAAGGAGGTGTTCTAGACCCTTTATCATCTTTGTAGTCCTCCACTGAACTCTTTCCATTAGATCTCTCTTTTTTTATTTATTTTTTTTTTTTTGTACTGGGGTAGTTTTGTTGTCTTGGTCATCGCAAAAGGATATCAGAGTGGTATGCTGACCACAACATTACTGAGTCTTGAAAATGCAGGACGGAATCTGTATATCTTTGTTAAATTAATGAGTCTACTGTCAAATGCCACATAATTATTATTTAGGGCTCTTAAGTTTTGGAGGATTCCTGGCAAGTTTACTTCAGTTTGGGCAGTAATGATACAGAATTTGAAATTTGCCATCATGCCTTTTCTTTAGCTCTTCATCTATGCTGCAGATCTCTGATAACAGACAGGTATTGCCTTCTCATGGAGCTGTAAATGTTGAAGATGACACTCTGCCCATGGATGATCACTGCTAACTAGCTAACCATTCTACTTGTTGAAAGAATTTTGAAAGTGATCTGTTTCTTACTCCAGGCATAGCCATCTGTGTTGGCTTCAGTGGCTGTTGAAGGTCAGTGCAGTGCTCACATTGTCTGAAATGTTAAGCATGAGCCTCCAGTCAGCCAGGAGCAAGTGGGGACATGAGCACCTTCATCTTCTACAGCTAGAGGAAGAAGAGCTACTGTCCTAGCTCCTAGTTTTCCTTTAGAAAAAAAAAAAAAAAAAGAAATGAAAACAGAAGTCCAGTAGTTTTTCTTTAAATGAGACATGCTGCAGTAGATCAGATAGTTACAAGCTTCTATATTCTGCAGAATTGGTTGAAATCTGTAAGCAAAAGCATGCCAGAACCTGTTGCATTACTGTATTTGCAGGCGCTTCCCACTGTCCTCCAAAAACTAGCATTTTATCTAATTCTTCAAAGTTGTTGCCTATATCTTTGAGAGCTGCAGTGTCCTCAGAGAGGACTGCTTCAGGACCATCAGTTGTTATTTCTAGGTCCTCAGTTTTCATCCTTCTGCCATTTTAATCCTAAACCTTAAAGCTTTCTGTCCATGGAAACCATAGTAGCCTGGAGTAAGTCCAGCCTTCCAGAAATACGTACTGCATTCCTTGTAAAGAAATTAGATAATTCTGGGTGGGCAAAGACCACAGCTCTAGACATTGTCAGATTAAAGGCAGGTGTAGCCATTTTACCAGGCTGCAAGCTATATGTGAATGCCCTGCCAGATCCCTCATGAATCTTAATTTCCTCAAGGGCATGTTAAAGTCACTGCCCATTCTCTTACAAAAATTATAGATGACAGCATTAAAATCTTAAATCACTTGGGTGATTGTGAAGAGTAGAATGTACCACATTGCACTCCTGGAAAATGTCTTTTCAGACAGCTCCTGAAAGCAGATCCACATTATAATTCCTTGAAAATACATCTTAGGTCAGCTATATTTTTCATCATGATCGTGAATGTGGCTCTTTCTCTGAGTATGATCCCAGGCACTTGCTTTGGTGCCATTTTTCCTGACAGGGTGGGAAAAGCATGCTCAGTCTGGCACTCCTGCCCTTCCCAGAACACTGCAATAGGTGTAGGACTTTTCACTCCAGGTAGATGAGGAACATGCCTGTTATACACACTTGTGCTGGCATAACTGTCTTGACCAAAGGTGTAAAGAGGCTTGATCCTTGACCTTATCCCTGTCTGACACAGTAGCTCTCACTGTGGATACACTTAAGAGAAAATTCTAATTTTATGATACACTTTTTGCCTACTGGGTGAGGAAATAGGGACCTTAGGAAAAGGCTGTGCTAGCAAATAATACAATTTTGCTAGTACAGATGAAGCCTGTGCTGGGGACAGACTGTCAGTACAGTTTGCTAGGACAGCTGCAACAGCGGAGAGATTCTATTCAGCCTAGTCTTCTGTTTCAGTTTGTCTTGCATGATTTATCTTTCTGTCACCTCTCCAGGTCCCTAGACACCTCTCTGCGTAAAAAGAAATTAAAACACAATACATATGAGTCTGCCCTGTATTGGAGTCCTGACCTTTAATATATCAGGTTTTCATATTGCAGCTTTGCCAGCAACTAGGCTGTCCTACAAGAGCTGAGGTTGCTGTAGTGATCTGTAGAGGTCCCACCTCAGCCACGCTTCAGGTTTATTTGCTACAAACTCTCAGGCTGCCTGGAATGCCTTTGAAAGGAGATGAGGATTTTAGATCGCCTGGGAGATCATAACCAGGAGCTCCAGCAGTCCAGTGGTGGAAAAAAACCTCTATCATCAAAAAATTTGAGAAAGCAGCCTGGCAGCCGCAGTATCAAAAGGATTACTTAATGCTTTGTCCTGCTATGAGTTGAATTTTTATCATTTTGTTAATTTTTTGTGTTCCCCTTTCTTCCCCAGTGCTGTCATTACATTTTCATTTTATTAGTAAAGAAAGGAATAAAAAGGTCTGCCTCTGGCTCTGTGATCCTGCAGAGCAGACTGGTATGTCACTGATGGCAGGCTTGCAGTTAGGCTCCTTAGATCAATAAACCATCTTAGTTAGCCGGTGAGCATATCAGATGTCAGTTTTAAAAGTCCACAGTTACACTTACAATGCCACCGAAGCCAAAACCTGATGTAATTTTTAAGAAGCATCTGAATCTTTAAAGAGGCTCTATTTTTCACTCATAAAAATGCCAGCATTACCTTCTGACCAGTGTGCTGTTTGATTGGGTTTTAGTCTCCTGTTTTTCTCTGCAGCTATTAGAGATCATTGTTTTTTCTCTCCAAGAAACAGACAACTGTGTCTTTTAAGAAACAAAACAATTTTGTCAACAGATGGAAGAGAAAATATTGTGTCTGAAATAGGAATAAAACGTTAAAAATAGGTAGTCTTGCCACAACTATTTCTTGAGCCAATGTGGAAATCCTTCTTTCCCTTACTAGCATGCTATCAAAACTACTAAAACAAAGCTAGAAAAACTGCCAAATTAGTCTATGAAACATTGGTAGAATAGTAACGACCCTTTTCCTGTGTAATTCCAACGAACTAGTAAAGGAGAGTGACTGGAAGAGTTGTACTGCCAAGGGAGAGCTCTGAACAATACCTTTCATTGACCCCTGGCCAGCAGCAACTAAAACACAGCTCTGGTAGTTGTGGGCATAGATTTTAATGAGGTGACCCTCTGTGCTCCTCAGCTGTACTAGAACAACTGTGTAATGAGGAACTAGGGGGTGTCAGAGGCTTTCCTTTACTTAGACATGTAGTTTTGCTTCTAGGTGTGGAGAGAAATAATGTTTCTGTCCCACCAACTGTCTGGGGAGAACCCATGGCAATGCTGTTAACAAGACTTTTCTTTTTTTGAAAACAAACAAATGAAACTCCTTCCCTCCTCAAAATGGGAAAGCAGGATGAACTGTTCTAAACATGGTTCCTACTAGCAGAATTACAGCTGCAGTTTGGAGATTGCATTTCTGCTTTCCATCTGTTGTCTCACTAATTTTTTCAGTCTCTCTCCTTGCTTTCAGTTGTTTTCTCTGTCTCAGTTTATCCAGTTTTCAGGACTGGCAGTCCATTTCAGCACTGTTGCTGTCCTAATAGCTGTAAGAGGAGCAGAGAAGGTCTACACTGAATGATTTCTTATTTATTTCCACCATGCCCGTCTGCTTTGTTTGTTTGGGTTTTGTTCGTGCTTTATGCTCTATGTTGTGTCATCTCAAAAAGAGATGTTTGCATAATGCGTGTTTTACTTTGACTGCTTAATTCCTGAGAACTTTTGTTCTGTGTATAGTTCACAGTGCCCTTGGGGCAGGGGTAGATTGTAACCTCAGAGAATGGATCAGGTCTCTGACCCACTCCAGACCCCTCCAGTAGAGTTTGGGGACTGGGTTCCTCCAGACTTCTGCCCAGGCATACTCGATGGGGAGGAAACCCCACTTAGCCTTGGGCAGCTAAGCGTGATTTCAGGCAGCCCTGTGGGACTGACCTCCAAGAGAGGATGAAATAGGAAGGTACCTGGGACCCTTCCATCTGGGCAGGAGGGCAGTGGCAGGTGAGCAGTACCAGCCCATGACCAAATTCACGTGAGCTGCTGCAGTCCCCCTGCTTGCAACAGGCTTTTTTTTTTTTCCCTAATTATCTGCGGTTGAAGAACGCTTCTAGGGATTCATGCTTGTGTAGAGATTGTCTCTGTTAGATTAATGTTTCTTGCTGAGATTAAAGGAAATTTAAAGGAAAGGACTTTAGAGACTGCCCAATTACTTCAGTGCATCTCGGAGAGATCCCATCTTACCATTTTGTGCGGTCATTTTTCTTACTTCTTCCTTGTTGACATGTGAGGAAAACGGAACTGGAGGAATTAAGTGCCCATGACTCTTCCCTGTTCTGTTGTAACTGCCAGTGCTATGTGAAAATGCTATAAGATGTCTATCAGCAGTTGTGGATGCATGGAATTTCCTTATGGTAGCTTGTTACCTCATCTTTTCTGCATTGCTTCCTCCTGTCTCTGTGCTTCCTTGCAGTCATTGTGTAGCATGCATCTTTATCTCTGCTCAAGGATATGTTCCACGTGGTTGTTTGTTTTTAAATTTGTTTTGCTTAATCAATCTATAGATGAGTTAAAAAGACTAGTACATGTGTGGGTGATTGATTAACAGCTGAATTCGACCTTCTTCCAGCATGATGAGCTCCAAGGAAATCATCCTGAGTCTGTGGAAAAAAAAAAAAAAACATATTTGGAAGAATGCATGCCACCTATTTGCTTTTGACTTGAGCACATGCCTTGCTTTGCTGAGCTGGCTTTACTGCTTAGAGATGGAATTAAGCGTATGCTTAAATGACTTGCTCAGCTGTGACTGAGGTTGCATAATTTGTCTGCTCATTTTCCTGGAGCTTTCCTATTGAATTCAGGAATCAGGCCATGGCAACAGAGAGGTGATGAAGTTGTAATTGGCAGGATATGCCAATTAAAACTTATTCTTTTAGTATTGTAAAGTGAGGCTCTGCTTTTTCATTACATCCAGTTTCAAATTATGCTCTTGAATTGTGGTCAGGTCAATATTGTTTCATGGCAAAAGTATAGCAAAATATTTTTGCTTTAGCTATAAGAATATACAAATTTGATCCCTCAAAGCTCTCCTGTAGCTGTAACCAGGCTAACTGCTATTTCACTGCCTCATTTTTCAGACCATTTTGTTCTTGTACTGGACACCAAAATCATTAGAAAACATTCCCTGGCAGCTTTTAATAGCATATTAAAAAAACAAAAAACAAAAAACAACAGGCTTTTGTGATGCACCACTAATCTATTAGTCATTTGTTTAATTCTACTGCTCCACACATACAGAAGAGTAAAATAGAAGTGATTAAAATAAAAGTGATTTTTAAAAATCCTCATGATAAGGCCATTTTTTTTTTTTTGTAACCAGCTCATTTCCTTTACCTGAGGGTCTGTGGTAATTGCAGAAGGTGAAAAATTGCAAACAAAATTAAGGAAAAGTTCAAGTTAGCTGTGGAGCCAGAAGTGTGATTCAGGAGCTGAAAATATCTCTGCACTTCATGCATCAAACTCAAACACTGTGCTCTGACAACGCCCTCTGGATCAGAAACGGAGTTTGAGGTCATTCCTCCTCCAGCCTGCCATGTATGGATAGGGCCCACGCTCATGACAAATTACTGTCTTACCGGGCACACACCAAGACTGCCGTGACATCAGTGCAGAGGGATCTTTCCTCACAGCAGAGGACTGGGCTCCACAGCTTTCTTTCTCCTTTAGACCTGGAGGAACAGTGTGGAGGCACTGGGAATGAGGGTGTTTTAAACATTCCTTTTCTAGATTTGGAAGGAACAAGAGATAGAGAGCACCCACCTCCTTGTAAAGAAGTCATATGGCATCCAGCAGAACTGCTAGTGAAGATTCTGGTCAGAGGTGTATTAATGGCCTGTTCCAATTTCTAGGATAAATGTACAGCTGCAGTGATGGTGCTTCACTGTGAATGCAGACCCAAAAAGAGAGTAGTGAATCCTTTGTTGTATAAACTGTCTTTGCATCCAGGAGTGCAGTGTCAGAGACAGGTCTGTGTATACCAGTATGGCTGATATAAGGTCTGTGCTCTGACTTAACACCAGCCTTGCTGAGGTCTTAATTTTATTTTTGTAGAATAATGCTTAGATTTTGCAGATAACAACAACCAAAGCTCTGAAAGCAGAGCCCAAGTCTTTAGAATTCGCGTATTTTCTCTGCTGACAAATTCCTCTTGTTCCCAGGCATCACACTTCCCTCGTCCTACATGTCTGCTTAGCTGCCAGCTTCTCAGGTGCTAGTGAGCTTTCGTCCCTGGCACTTTTTCATCAAGATACTTTTGCAGGAAGTTCCCTGTCATGATGTTGCTGAAGCCTGTATTGCTTTGAGCATGAGCTTCGTCAGAAATCTTACCTTGGGCTCAGTGGAGACCTACCCACTCTCTGAAGACCCCTAGAAGTACTCACATCTTTGTGCCAGGTGCCTGGCCAAACAGCCCTTTCCTTTTGGCAACAGCAGAGCAGACAAATGGGTTGAGCAACATGTGTATGTGGACACAGTGTCAATTGTCAGCCTGACCATTGTCTAAAATCATCAAGCCTGGTTAGCTGAGGGCACTGATCTCAGCTGGCAGCGTCCAAACTGCTATGTGCAGTGAGGTTATGGACCTATACTTAGGGGGATGTGCTCTTGCTAATTTAGCTCCGGGCTGAACTGGAGAAAAAAAAGTAACCCAAAATCATAGATCCAGTACTAGCAGCAAAATATGATCCTGCACATTGTGGGTTCTGGTAATGAAGGAAGTAATTTACCAAAATTCCAAACACTACATGTAATGCTGCCAAAGAAATCAGGTGCTTGATTTTAATAAAGTGTAAATAAACAAAGTCCATAGGTGATGCTCAGAAAGTCATTTGGCATAATGTATCCTTTAGGTAAATTCTGTTCTGATCGCTGACTTTCAGGAGTGGCTGAGAGAGACAATAGAAACAGCATATACATGTGTTAGTGTGTGTGACTATTTTTATTTATGTAATATGTATGCATGTGAATGCATATCTGAATTTCAGCAAATGAAAAATGTTGCAAAGATTTATTGGTGTTCTTTGTGTCTGGATCTACAGGATGATGCTAGCATGCAGGAACCAAAATAACAAAATGGAGAAAAGCCACAAAGAAACAAAATTTTGATAGACTGTCACAATCTTATTAAAAAAAAAAAAAAAAAAAAAAAAAGAAAGGTGAAAACAAAGACAGTAGAAATGCTTTCTGTTTCAATAATGAAGATGAAAACATTTACAGCACAGAAAAGTTCTATTAAAAAAGAATTTATCTCTTTAAATTTGGAGGTAGTTCAAGATTTGTTCCATAAATTATAGCAAACTGCTTGTAGTTGCCAAAGCTGCCAGAATGACCTGGAATTAGGAGGGAAAAGGTAGAGGCACTGTATTTTAATTCATCTAATTACAGATGATTTGTGTGAACACATAAAGTGAGAACACCAGTATAGTAACGGGAAAATTTTCTTTCACTTGTTCCAAATTTGATTGCGTATAGTATGATTCCATTTGATCAGGATGTGAACATCATTTCTTAGATGGCTGCATTCTACCATTGATCCTATGAAGTTAATTTAAAGCATGACATGGCTTTTATCTTCCTCAGCAGGGAGGCATTTTACTCCCAGTCTTAGCTGCTGTAGCTATCAAGTTGTGTGTATAATAAATTGTGCTTTGTTTTGCAAAAAGTTGCCCATTCAGAGAGTAAGTACTGAGATGGAGATTAATGTCTATTTGGAGCTGAATGCATCACAGTGACATGCAAGCAAATTTTAGACTTCCTACTCCTCTCATTAAGGACTATGATCTCTGGGCTTTGTGTTTCAAAAGGAGAAAGAGGGCAAAGAACGCAGTAGAAAGTCCACACAAACTGTTTCACATATCCAAAGGGGAGTTGAACTCATGGGAAAGTGGGAGATGTGTATTGCCTTAGTGCTGTGAGTTACAAGCCATGAGTTAGAGCTCTGTGATGGCAAGCTACAAAAGTGTACACATTTTTCTACTCAAGTTGTGTTAATCTCCTTTGATTTGAATTATCTTGTACCATCTAGAGACTGGCTGCAATTTAAATGGTGTCTGGCTTTCTTACAGACCTGGTCAAACTGAGTTGTTAGGTGAATACCCTTCCCATGATAAGATACAGTCTGCTGGAACAATACCTGCTGTAAGCAAGTTACAGAGTAGCACAGGCAAGGCTCTATTTGCCCTTTGTACTCTCGAGAAAATTTTACCCATTTATTGTGCTATTTCAAAGCCATAGATTAATTAGCAGCAAAACAAATATTTGCCAGTTGTTTTCCTTAAACTTTAGTTTCTTATTAAAATGCACATGAGATTTCTGGTACTTTTTTTTTTCTATTTTTTCTATTGTAAAGTGCATAGGAATATTCCTCTGGAAACCCCTCAACCAACCTGATAGAGACAGTGTAACAGATACGTAAGAAGTAATATAAAACAATTTTTGTTGATCACTGAAATGAATTTACCTTTATGGTCAGATGATAACAGTGCCTACTGTTACATTTTTATCTCACTGCTAAACATGTAGCTGTACAATCGCAAAATGACTACTGGAACTGCCAAGGGAGAGTCTAGTACTCTTTTCAAAATCAAATGGTAAGAGTCATCATCAGAGCACCTCCACTTTTGTGTTTCCAGGTCCTGTGTAAAAGACTCATCCCTGAGAGTATAAGCTACAAAGCTCACATTGGAAAAAGTCTTCCAAGTCATGCCATGTTTCTCATACTCTCATTCCCCTTCTGATGCACTTGTTTAACTTAGTCTCCATGGCTGGCAAACAACAGAGGAAGAATAAAACAGTCTTGACTAGATATGTCCAAGTGCTAGCAAGTCATCTGCAGTGGTTGTTGCATTGCTGCCTTTCTTTGGTGGGTAGCTGTTACAGGAATTTGTTTTCTTTTGCTTCCAAATAACCAAGGATTGCACAAGTTTTTACTAACTCAGTGATAAAAACAAAAGTTCTGGGTTTAGTATCACAGCAAAGCCTCTGGAAGTTTTAATTGGGCAGAACATTCTGTTTGATGACACTTGCATGATCTGGTGTTGCTAAAGGCATTGTAGGTTAGCTGTTCCCAGACACTGCTTGCAAGTTGAGTTTCTGTATAGTTGTTAAATTAGTAAGGAAATACAGTAGTACTGATTAGACAGAATCATACTGTCCTTAAACAAATCTTGCTTTGAATAATATTTAACCTAATTTTAAGTAAAGATTAAGCTTTTTAAATACTCAGAAACTGATCCAGTCCAAACTGAAGTCAGGGGGAGTCTTTCGCACTTGGATCAGATCCTGCTGTATCTTTTGAGGAACACTGCTGAAGACAGCACAGCCTACCACATGAGGGAATATGCTGGCTCCCACTGGTTAAAAGCTAATTTTGTAAATGACATGTTTATTTCCCTTATGATTTTGTTGTCTTTTAGTGGAATGCCTCACTGCTCCTGCTTGGATTTAGCATAAATGATCCCTTTGTCTTCGGGCTGGGGACTACGTAAATAAATTTGCAATGTATATTCATTAAAAACAACTCTGTGCAAGTGTAACCACTGTTGTTAAAGCCATTTAGGCCTCTCTGAAAATGTAAGGTGTGGGGCTGCATGCTTAGGGGCTGGAGGATATCTGTATACTACCAGGAGAAGCAAACTGCAATTTGGAGCACCCTTAGGTTTTACTGAAGAATGGGCTAATAACGTCTCATGGCTTCTTTATTGCTTTGCTTTGTTTTTTGACAGGAACTTTTCTCAGTGTAGTTGTAAAAATAGAGAGTGAAATACCGGCTCTGCTATAAACAGGTTTTGCCCTTGAGTCCAGCCTTGCCCTGCTTTCACCCATAGATTAAAAGCATATTGGGCCCTGTCTGCCCAGAGATTGAAAAGTGGTTCCTGGCTCTGCATCCAGATTAATTTCCTAGAAAGCTGTATATTGATGTGATAAAGTGTTAGGGTCTGGAGCCAGAGCATATGTTATTTTATATACTCAGATGCCTATATAGACCACTGTTGACACTGCCAGTTAGTAACACATTATCATTTTATATTTGTTTTTGTTGCTGATAGCAAACATTACAGCAGAAAATATAAGCATATGCCTTTTTTTTTTTTTTTACTAACTCATTCCAGACCTTTTTCAACATTTACATTTTGGCACTGTTTCCCTCAGCTCACATCTGCACTGTGCTGACGATGGATGCATGGAGGCAAGAGGCTTCGCCCATGCCCATAGCATGTTGGTCAGTCTTTTCTAGTATATGGAGCAGTGTGGGCAGACCTTGTGCTCATGGAAATCCAGAGGTTTGCTGCCTGCTTCTGGAGGGATTAAGCTGTGGCCATTAATCTGCAGGTCTAGCTTGCTGAGTTGTGCATTTTCCTGTCAGAGGCCTCTGTCCACAAGCCCTCGAGGAATGGGCAGCTCTCCTGCTGAGGTGACCCAGCTGCCCCATGAGGGTGTCCAGCCAGCAGTGTCATGGCCATGCACCATGGGACATGGCAGGGCAAAGGGCAGGAGAAAAGACACACAGGACCTCTCCCTGGGACCTTGTACCATCATGTCACTCTCCAGGAACTCCCTGGGGGTGCTTTTCTCTCCAGGAGCACATCCACCCTAGAGTGCCCACCTCATTGCTTATTCCTGGCATGTAGCCTGCAGTAGCATTTCATGTATGACTCTTCAAGGACACAGGGAGGCCTGGAAGAAAGGACCCCAGGCAAAATGTGGGCTGTGGTTATCTGTGGTTCACACTGATTTGATTATGTGGTCCCTAGAAGATTACTGAAGGTGTACTGTCTTGGTATTAATGAGGTGATCCCAATTTTAGGGCACAGTGCTAGGCAGCAAAGAAGAGGCATGAGAGATACTTGCACTGCTCTGATTTAAAGACAGGAAAATATTTATGTTTAATTAAAATATATATATTATTAAAAAGACATATATTAATGAAACTCTCAGAGGTAAATAGACTACCAAGGCACTGCCATACTTTCTATGCTTATTCTGCTTGGTGTATTTGTATGTTTTAAAGTAAATCACTGTATATACCTTTTTGTCTTGGTCTTGTAAGTCCAGTTTTTACATCAGAGTATTTTTTTAGTTGATATGCATTGTTGACATTCCCTAGGACTGATACTAATTTCTGGTGTCACACTGCTCTGAGGGAAAAATACCTAGGGTGTAAGAAGGACTGTGACTGAATCTTTAAAGTTCCTATTTGTCTTAATGTAGCCAATGCCATAGAGCGTGCTAGGATAAAAAAAAAATCAAGCAGCAAGATGACTTGACAAAATTCTTCAAATCTGTTTTCTAAATAGGTGGAGGAGAGTGTGGACAGCCATATTTGCTGGAGTGGTGAACCAAATTGCCTTGACTGGAGCCATTATTCACTTGCACCTTTGACTGCAGCAGACAGGTAGGAGAACAAGGAAAGGATGGGTTCAGATGAACTTGGGGAGCAGGCCTCAGTGAATATTTTTTTGTTCTCAGAGGGCTTTAGCCAGAAGTCACTCATACTTAAATAGTAACTGATTACATGTTCTTTTGTCACCTCTTGCTGAAACCAGAGGCATCTCTCTTTCTGGAGAGTTTATGTTTTTATTAATTCAGAAATGTCACCTTTGCTTTGACCGTATATTTGGTTTGGAACTTTCCCTTCTTTGTGCAGTTCTTGCTTCAGGAGCCCAAGGAGCCTTTTAAAAGAACTAGGCAGAAAAATGCAGTTGTCTAAAAAATGGTGGATGAGGTTTTGATACCTGGAAGAGTTATTGTTGTGTGTGTTTTTTGTTGTTTATTTTTTTTGTTGTTGTTATTTAATTTTTAAATGGTCTTGAATTGTAATCTGGCTATTTATTTTGGCCATCTTGCTATTGCAAGTGCACTATTGATGATACTGTTCAAGATTAAGGTTTCTTTTTTCCTCTGGGTCTTGTCTACATGGGTTCATGCAAAGTATGGTTATGAAAATGATGACAGTGTAGTATCATGGTACCCAAGTTAGCTTGCAGTTACCAGATTCTCAGTAGCAGTTATCTATGGCATTACAGAATACAGAGGCCAGTTTATGTTGTCAGGAAAAGGTCTGTGTTCTGCTGCTCACTGCAGCTCCATGTTTGAACTGGCTGTCACAGTTTGGACTGGTTTCTTATTAGCTTTGTCTCAGGGACTGTATTGTAAAAGACAGAGTTACTTTGTCTCAATACTGAGAGTCTCCTTTAATTTTCTGTGTACTGGGACATCCTTGGTGTTCAGAGAGTTATGTTTGCCTTCTGAATTTAACATGACTGACTTAAAATAGTGAAAAGTTAGGAAAATATTTCATCCTTCTCATTGTCCCTCTCTATTTTACATTTTTTAATATTCATTTGTAACCACAAGAGCTAGACATGTACAGAAGACATCAGAGATTCTCATGCTGTATGATGATCTCTGGAAAAGGTGTTTAAAGAAAATGCATAGTGTATTTTGACATAAAACACCCAATTTTTTTCAGAGCTGTTAATGGAATTGGACCTATATTTCAATTGGTATGAATTGAAAGAGGGAGTGGAGGGGGTTAAATCGAAATGGGCTTATACCTTCTCTCAAACCTGGAACTGCTCCCACATATTCTGCAGTCCACGGTGGTGCCATATGGGACATGTCTTCATTTGGATTCACAAAAAAGTTGTGCCAGCCTGCATCACTGTATTTCACTGTATTTCCCCTCTGCAGTCTCTGAGAGCTGAGACATCTTCCCATGTATCCTAGGATCAGAGCTGGATGAGAAGAGTATTACCAGGGAACATGCTGGCAAAAGCAATTAATCGTCCTCACCTGTAGAATGAATGTTGATCTGGGAAACAAACTATCCTGATGCACCTCTGTGCTCTGTTCCCAGTTTGGGAAGCACTAATAGTGTGTGAAATTTATAAGTAGGAGTAATGGAATACTTCCGTATGAAAAACTGCGCATGTCCCAACTCACCAGGCAGGATTTAAGTGGAAAACTGAGAACTTTGGTGCCCATCCTCTGAAATGGGCTTTTAGCATAAATTTGTCAGGTTTCATTAGTGTGTAACTTAATGGTTCTTCTATGCTTTGGGCCATTGTTGCTGTGACTCTCGTATGCTGCAAATTCCCCTTATTATGTGTCAGCCTAGTAATGGTATACTTTACTTTTCCATTTGGGACAACTGTACTTTAGAAAAGATGCTCTCAATTAAAATAAGTCAGAGAAATGTTATTCTAATTATGATAATACATATCACTACCTTGTGTGCTAAGGACATTAAAGCCAGCACTTAATACTGGAAGAGTAGTAAATATGCTGTGTGAGCTAATGAAAGGCTCACATTAAGAAATCAAACCCTATATTGTCTGTTTTATGAGTGTAAACTTGCAGTTTGATCCCACTGCTAGATGGGAGGCGATAGGAAGGCACGTTTCCCCTGAAGACAGGAGCATGCAATGCTGCCAAACCAGCAGTCCCGGGTGCCCTGCAGGGCATGATTCTTGCAGCAGAGAGAGATTGCACAAGCTGTGATGTGGAGGACTAGCTGCTCTATTTTGGCTGAGAATCCTTTGAGGATATTGGTCCCAATTCCCTACTGTCTGAAACCTTTTGCTATTTATACCTGGCTAAAGTGAATGCCTGGCGAGCATAAAATGCCACTACACTAGTGCTAAAGGAGCTGTTATCCACTTTGCCCAGATATAAATGACTATGCAAAAGGTGAAGCAAGTTCAAGGTCTCTCTTTTTGTTATAGCATTACCCCTAGATCCTGCTGCTCATGGCTGAGTGTGTGAACAGGAGGCTGCACTTCAGTGGTGGTGGTTTGAGCTCAAGATGTGCAAACGCAGTAAAACAGTACACTCATTTCTTCTTCCACTATTAGTCAGAGGGAAAAACGTTTCATCTTCCCTGAGAAGAGTAGTGGGGCAACACATTTATTTGCTAGTTTTCTGACAGTCTGAGATAGAAGAAAGATACTTAAAAACATCTGGCAGAGGCAGAAATGGACACCATGACTTGCAGTCACCCTGTGCTCAACAGTGGGTAGTGCGTAAACATGCCATGCACTGGGAAGACACAGTCCTTGAAATCCTCTGACACTGCAAGCTACTGCTTTTAAACTAGAACAGAGACAGATAAGGGTATTGTGAAGGAGAAATTCATCACTGCATATTGTAAAACAGAATCCTTAAAAAAACTTTTGGCAGTGTTTCACTTATTGTAAATAGAATCCATATATATTCATAGGTATTTTAAATAGAATATAGTGTACTGCCATTTCTGCTATCTAAGCAAATATCTTGCTGGAGTAATTTAAAAACAGCTCTGTTTTGTAGCTGGCACTGTACTGATTTAATAGTAATACTGACCTGTGTTAGAGACTCTGAGCCAGATTCTGACAGCTGTAAACCTGCTGAAGACAATGAAGACATTCATGAGTTTACCTAGCACGGGGTAAGGACATCAGCATCTGGCTCTTTCTGAGTAGAGCTGCTTTTGAATCATGTTCTGCCATGCACACTGCTGTGGAAAGACCATTTTAAAAAGCAAGAGGTGCAAATCATATTGAATAACAGACATCATGAAGGATTCTTCCTCTGTAATACCTAGGTAAACCTCCATTTATGTGCCTATCCAGTTTCTTTAAATAACCTACTTTTTGTTGCAGATAGGATGTTAATGTTATTAACACTGATCCATACCTGGTGGAATTGTTTTTACGTAACTTCTAGAATGTGTATATACCTTTTCACATACACATTTCCCTCTATCTAAATATATCCTGAGATTACACATGCAAGGCCCATAGCTTCAATGCAGAGTAGAGTGAACAACTGCAGTTTTAAGTTTGCTGATAACAAATATGCAGAATTAATGTAAGATGGGCTGTAGTGTGGTAATGCTAAATTAAATATTTCAAAACGTAAACAAGAAACCTTTGTGCTGTGTAGGTCTTTAAAAGCAATCCTGTGAACCTTGCATCTTGTGGCTGTGTTCTCATCAGAAATTTGAAGAACTTAAGTTTTTGAAAATATACATGTTATCCACTGCAGTGTGCAAATCTGTGTTAGAGGATTCTTGTGCTCACAGATACTTTGCTAAGTTCCAAGGCTGCAAAGTTTTAGCCAGCTGGGAATCTCAGATCTATGCTAGCAGTTATGTCCAGATGGCTGCACTCTATTTTGTACCAAGCCTTCAGCACCGAAGTGGCTGCATGTTCAGAATTATGAAGCACACTATTCCACTTGTATTTGCCAGAAAACGTACACAGCATTGTATGATAAGCTTTGACACGTGCTATAACTTGAGGAAGAGTTGAGAGATAGAGTGTATATAGAGGAAAAAGAAGAGTAGAACAGGAGTGGAAAGAAGATACAGCAAGAGAAGTTTGTGTAATTAATTTGGTCTGACTGGCAAATACCATCTGACTTGTGAATTTAATTGAATTTGATCCAAGAAAGACACAGCTGAGTGATCTGCAGGAAGAAATCTTTTTCCTAGAAGTATGCAACTCCAAACTGTATAAATTCTTCCACTGATCGTAAAATGTCTGTGTACCACTAAACCTGCGTAATTGGATACTTCTGAAGAAAAAGTGGTGTGTTGAGATATTCAACTGAAGAATAACAAAAAAAAGTCATTGAGTGTAGAGTATTAGAAGAAGGAAAACTATATGATTTCAAGTTGGCCAATGAAACACGAGTGATAAGGACAGTTAATCATTTCTGGTGCAGCTGTTTCCTGACATTTCTGCAAAATGTTGTGGAAAAATTAATGAAGGTTCGTTCAGTAATGGTTTCAAGCTTGGCTAGTGGAAAATATGACAGTATTTCCATCATCAATTAAAAGCAAGCAATGCTTTTTTTTTTTTTTTTCCTTCTGTAGGGGAAGTGGTATGCAGTTTGTACTGCACAGGAAATTGTAGACTTGAGAGCAGCTGTGTGATAGCAACAGGTATGCCGAGAATATGAAGAAGAGCCGTGGGCCCATTGCTTTTCCCACACGTGCTTCAGTGTAGTAGAGCTCTCTCTGCTAGATACTGGAAAAGACAACTCGCATAGCATGACACTATCTATCCACTATGTGGGGTATTCCTTCAGACACCTGACTGAAAATAAACGTCCTTCATGCCACTTCAGGAAAAAAGGGTGTATCAGTAACATTGCCATTATTCGATTACTACAGTGTTCCAAAGGTGCAACTCATTTTGGTGAAGAGACGGGGTTTTTTTAACCAGTCTCAATAATTTCACTTCAGCATGTATGATTTTTGCAGCCATGCAGCACGTCTTAGTGAGCACGTGTTGTTGCTGTTCCTCTGTGTAGAGCAGCAGTAAACCTGATGTAACAGGCTGGCCATTTTGCAATTTGGAGCAGAGAGAAACTTGTGGGACTCGTGTGCACTATGGTCAAGGGGCTGTTAAAGCGTGTGAACTCAGTGTGTAGTGTTGCATATAGTCAAGAAAGCATGCAGTTTAGAAACACAAGTGTGGCCTGAGGGCACATTCACAACACAGATCAGCATAGCTGAAGGTCAGTGTAGCAGCTGAGCAGTGGCCTGTGTCCATTCCCTCACCTCACAGCCTACAATGGCAGGCAGGCAGCTGCTTCTGCCCCAAGCTCATGATGTCCCAGCCTCTCCACATACATCAGTGTTGGGAATGCTGGATCACTCTTCTGTAGGATAGCTTGCATAGGCCAGAAGGTAGTCAGGAATGAAGCAAGATACTCTATTGTAAGTTGTGAAGATGAGTCCAAGTTTTCCAGTAAAATTTACTACTTCTTTTTTTTTTTTTTTCCTCCAAATGGATCTATGTTTTATCTGGGGTTAAAAATGCGTAGGTGTGAAAATACAGGGCTTGCATAGAATTACTGTAAATCACTTTAGAAGTTTAAGGACTCAGTACCTCTTTCTGTTCTGCCTGATCTAACAGTTTTTAATCCTCTGACTTGCTGAGATACTTTCAGCCCGGCCATAAATATGATCTCTAGCCTGTTTACACAGTTGATGATTCATGCTAAAGTGATTGATAGAAAATGCATTAATCAGTGAATGGTTTATCCTTTTCTAATATCACATGGTAATGGAGATTCTTACTCAATGCTCTTGATGCAAATTTAGCAAGCTCTCTAAAAATGTTTGTCTTTCTCCTTGTAATGCTAGCTATGGAGTGTGTAGTCCTGATTAACTGGTTTAAGCCAGTGTAAAACAATAGTGATGGAGTTGCAACCATGATTTATTCATATAATAATACAAGAGTCTGGTGCAGGTTCTCTGTCTGTGGTGCAGTCAAGCTCTAAGGAGCTTTGTTAAAGGCCTTTCCAACCCTGCGATCCCTCGTGTTAGTGAAAATGTTGCTGAAGTCAGTGGCAGTTTTACCTGCATCACAGCATTAAGGACAGTTTATGCGTAAAAGCCAGTATTTAATCTTGATTTGGGACACTAAAAGATCAGGTCTTCAAGCATCCCACCACATGGTTGTTTGTAATCAGATGAGCACTGTGGCTGCAAGTCAGTATGCTGTTGTACTTGCAGTGAGACTGCTTGTGTGCTTTGGTGTTTGCATGGGAGGAAGGGAAAGTTGAGGGTTCCAGTCCATCAGTTTATCTGATGGGGACACAGCAGGTAAGAGCTGCTTTTAAGCTTCTCAGCATGAGGGCTGTGCCTACACCTATGGAGGAACTTCCCATAAAAACAGGTCGTCAATTGAAAGAGGAATTTCCATAAGAACAAGTTTTCCACTGTAAAATTGCTGTATTCTGATTTTTATTTTTTGTTTTTGTTTTCTCATGGAAATCTCTGAATGAACTACTTCCCTTTAAGTCACCTTAATCCACAAAGAAGATATTCTATGAGCTGAACTGTGCTAACATGGTTTCAGTTGTTGTTAAGTTCATCTGTCTATTACTCCTGATCTCATGGCAAATGGCAATACAGAAACTTAATGCTTTAAAAGTTCCTACTGGCAGGTCACCTTGGCAGACCTACATGTCTCACTGTATACTGGAGTCACCTCAGTGAAAACATCTATTCACTACTAACAAAGCAATGTCTCGAAGAAACAGGCTAAAAAAATGAGTCTGCAGTCCCTGGGACTTGCACTGCCTGCCTGTGAGCTTGTATCCTTGCTGTTCAACATCAGTCTCCCAAATTTTTCTGTATTTTTTACCAGTTATTTTAAATGTCTACAGTGGTTGTAAAACTCTTGGATCTATTTGAGATTAATGGGGAATGAAAAGTAAGTACGTTCAAGTAACTGTAAAATTGGCTAAGGTCACACGATCAAAGTGCTTGAAGGACACCTACACAATTTGTGTTTTATTGCTCTGTCTGTCCCTACAGAAGGCAGCTGGATAATAGCTAGGACGTTACTGGAGATGACTGGGCACCTGGTGCTGTGCATGTGGGAAGGGAGGGGAATGCTGCTGACACCAAGGTGTTCATTGAATCACACAGTGACCTCTTATGGATAAAAGTTAAAGTAATGAATGCGTATATCACAAAATATTGCTTTTACTTTTTAAAGTAACCCTCTGAATAGTTCATCAAGGTTTGTAATAGATGCTGTATTCTCCTCATGGTACCGTGTCTCCAGACTTACTAAACTTTTTCTTGCTGTTCCTCACTGGTTCTTCATCCTGCTTTTTATATGACACGTTGCCAATCCTACAGAAAGCACCAAACCTTTGACTATATTGCACAGTGACAATCTTGCAGATTTACTGATCGTGGCAGGTGGCATGCACAGAACACTAGTGCCTGCTGTCCTCAAAGGTAATTTGTCCCACAGAAGGAAAATACGCTGTGTGACAGCTACTGCATGGGAGGAAGCTCTCTGTCTGCATGAGATTGGAGACTGGCAGAGGTTTCTCCACCTCGTGTACACAGGAAACAGCATGGCAGATGTCTGACTTTCCTTCAGGTGGTCTTCCCTGTGCTACTCAGAAATGCATGGGAGCTGTGGTTAAATATTACAGTCTAACCTTTTGCTTGCTCAGGGACCAAAGAGGAGCTAAGTAACTTTAAACCATTAGCTCAGTTTTAAGTATCTCTTCCGTGGGATGAAGGGCACTTGACTCTTAATCATGTTATATCTTCCAAATGAATGACTCAGAACAAAAGTCCCATGCTACTCCTTCCCCCCAGCAGAGCATGGTGCTAGTGCATCACATGAAATGAGAGGTGTGAGAGACCTCCTTTGTCCCTTATTCTGCTCCCTTCATAGGATTCTTTTTGTTTCTCTTACCCTCTCACTACGGTTTTGCCACTGTAGTTTTAACTTGGTGGCCTGAATCAGATTTGAGCGTCAGCCGCCAGCAGCCCCATTCTCACCTGAGGTTGCTGGGTAGCATCTGCAGCCCTGAGTGTTTCTGCTTCCCCCTGCTCAGCTGCCCCAGGCTGAATTGAAAGAAGTTGCTCAAACAGTCTGGCCATTTATTTAAATATGTCAAAAATGCCTTTGGCAGATAACAATGTAACTCTTTAGCATTCAAGAGAAAGTCAGATGGGCTTTCCATGCTAACATCTAGCTGAAAAGCTGAACGCAGTTTCAGAGACAATGTAATGTGACAACACCGTTTCTACCTATAAATGTCCACTGGGGAAAAAAGCAAAACAAAACTTGTCTTACTTTTCACACCCACTGTATTAGGGTAAAATGTTCTCCAGTGGCAACTGAAACTGGAGTTTTCATTCACTTGTTAGAATTTAAAGACTTTGTGAAGGAATGATCTTAGAAGTTATTCAGAACATTAGAATATTTAGGAAAAGAAAAGAGCATTTAACAAAACCCACATTGGCAACAATCAGTTGTATTTCATGGTTGCATTGCGAAAGCTACAAATGTCCTCAGTTCTAAATTTAAGATAGACAGAAATTGTTCTGTTTAGCATGTGCTAAAATTATCCAGCATACAAATACTTAGGGGAAGTGTAAAAATTAAATCCCAATTTTTAAAAGGGCAGCTTAAAGAGGAAGGAATGCAAATGCAGCAGTATTAATAAGTGCCATCTCAGTAAAAAATTCACCAAACACAGGGAAGAGTCATACACTTCATGTCCTTGTTATAAGATTCTTTGAGAAAACACTCCCACTCAGATAGAAATTCATTGTAAACAGCTCTCTTGCTGTTGTGGTTGGTGTACTTCTGAGGATGCAGTAGCTCTTAGAAGGAGCGGGGTGCGTTGTGTAATACTGTGACCTTATGTTGCATAGACACTTCCAGTTTTGGAATGTGAAATGTCTGAAACTGGGAGTGGGCGGACAAGAGGTGGAGCCAGCCAGGAGCCTGGGTGGCTGTTTCTGAGAAACTCTTCTGCTGGTGAGCGCTGCTGATCTGTCAAGCGTATGGCCAAAGCCCCGAATATTGCTATGTTGAACCACTAAACAAAACTGAGTTGCAAACTGACACGGAGCTATGGGGTGATATTTTGGAAGTAGAGCTTTTAAAACTGTCGAAAACAAGGCTGAATTCTTTCAGACCTGAAACCACAGCCTCTCAAAATGCGTCAGAGACTCTTGATGCTGCAGCGAGGTCAGCTCCTCTCCCCCCACACCTGTGAGTCAGGACAACTCTATTAAAGGAAGCTTTTATTGGAAGCTCTCAATAGAGAGGTAGACAACATGCAGGTGTTGAGGTCTCTGGAAAAGCGCTGGATGCTGTTCCCTACATAGATGGACACTAACAGGAAGAAGAATACTATTCTGGAAAACAGAGGGACACTGAGGAAAGGCTAGTGTTTAAGCAGAGGTAGGTTTGTCTGATTTCACCTTCTCTCTAATTAAAGCTAGGATTCAGAGTCCACACATGCTGGCACTGTATCCATTTTTCATGGGGAACAAAGGCTATATCTCCTGTGGGTTACATGTCCTCAGTGCTTGCCCACTGTGCCTTCTGTACGTTGCATGTGCTGAAAGTTACAGGAAAATAATCTTAGAGCAGCTCAGTTGACTGTAGAGAGAAAAAAAGAACAGGAAGGATTAGACAAAGTGTTGGTGGGAATTTCAGCAGCATGAGCTTGAATTTCAGGTGGTGTAGCGCAGACACTTTTTGAAGTTGAAACTTCCAATTGTTCAGTCACGCGCTTACTAATTCCTTTGCTATAGATCCAGACCTGCTCATAGATTAGTCAACCATAATGGGGCTTAGAAATGTCAGTGAACAGTGTTGTCCCATTTATATTAATTGTCCTGTAAGTTTTTCCTTGTTGTTTGTTATTGCTACTGTTAGCTGGACTGCTCTATCAGAGTGTTAGCGTAGGTGAACAAGTTGTAAAAAGCATTGTTATAGCAACAAGGACCTCTGGTTCTAGATGTGATCCCTCTTTAATGCTGGTAGGTGCTCCCTGCTTACTGAACTTACTTCTACCAAAGAAAAAATATCTTGCAACATCTTTGAGACTGAAAAAAACCCACATCTAGAACTAATTTATAGTGCCAGTAATTTTATTGCTTCCATGTGAGATTGCTAGCAGAAGGAAAGAGATCCAGCTGCAGTTACTTAATTCATGACCTGTCAGAAAAATAGGTTTTGGTTTCCAGTCCTGATGAGCATCTTGGGGGAAAGGCAGAGCATGGTCCTGGCTGCGCAAAGAGCTGACCTCTCCGAACCCTCAGCACAGTTGGTAGCACTGTATTTGAGCTGTTTTCCTGAGAGTATCTATCCCACTTGGAGTTTTCCACTGTCTCGAGGGCTTATATTATGCTGGTTTGATCCACTTTTCCATTTCACTAATGGAATATTTCTGTTAATTTTCCCACAAGCTGATTCAAGATCCATTTTTTAAGAAGTCACTCTTCTTTGCACCTTTAAATTTTCCTTTAGGTTTTTGAATCATCATGTGTTCCATTTTCTGAGCAGCCTCAGAAATGCCTTTTATCTAGAAATGTGAATCACCTCATATCTGAAGAAGTATAAACCAACTAGGTGGTGACCCTGCCTGCCAAACATTCATTAGTGAGCACTCAGGCAAAGTGTCCTCTCTATGGAGGTACAGTTGAACTTCTATGTGAGTGCATTCATGTGTGGAGTATGAGTTTGAGTGAATAAGCTGCTTTCGCAGGCTGTCTGAGGCAGGTATCTGTTTGAAATTACATAAATGTTTTCCATTCAGAATGCATTCAGTCTAAAGATGGTTGGGAAGCAAAAGGAGCAGAAATACATGTTCTTTAAGCGTAAAGAAATAGTTTATCTGGTATATATGATGAGTGGAGAAGGGTGTGGAAAGACAGACCCAAGCACAGCAGTGTGGAGGCACAGCAGGAGAGACAGAGCTGCACCTGGGGACCCTGCAACTGGCAAAGGAAGCTCCACTAGCTGCCTCAGGCTTATTAGTGTGATTCAGCAAACTATTTCCCCATGGGATGAGACAGAATTGTGTCTCCCATGTGATCTGCCTGGGAACCTCCTGTCCAAGCTTAGTCTGAGCAGCCAGCAGGAGCTGTGGCTGCTTTTGGTCTTTCTGTGGCCTTCCTCTTCTGGCTTTTTTCTGCCCTTCCTCTGCCCTTTGAACCTGCAGTCAGGCTGCAGGATAGTGCTGTAACTACTGGCATCTTCCGGATATTGTGTCAGACAAAGCCACTTGGTTCATACAAGTCTTGTCCTTACTACTCCTTTTGCTAAGCAGGTTTACATAGAATATAAAAATCCAAGTCCTGTCTTAAAATTGGGTATGGCATTCTTGAACAAATTAAGGAGAAAAATAAATTGTTATCCCAAAGACAGCTATAGTACTACTACTGCTAGCATCTTCGCTTTTAAGTTTTTCTGAATAGAAATCAGTGGCTGAATACTGGATCAACCATCTGTAGCAGTCCTCCAATCAAATACTCCAATTTATGAGGATATGAAGAGCAACTTCTCTAGCTTAATGTAATGAACGAGCAGCTCTTTATTGGCACAAGCAGAGCAATTAGATTCTCTGCTGTAAGAGTAGTGCTTATTATGCAATTGCATCCCAGGGTTTGGGGTTGTTTTACTCAAGGACATCTCACTAATCCACGATTAAAATGGCATCTTCATCTCACGCTTTGAGGTTGAGAAAAATCTTTGGAAGATTTGAGTGGCTCTTCTGATGAGCTTGATGGAAGAACAAAATCAAAGAAGGACCTTTAGTTGCAGCAGTTGGGCCATGACAGAGACAGCTGGCTTCTTTATTACTGCAAACATGTAGGTGGCTCTTCTCGTGTTTTGAGATCTAAGAAAGGAGCTGTGACTTTCCTGACACCTTTTGGTGCAGACTGTGCAGGGCTGTGTCAGCTGTGCTGCATGTAGCACCTGCCAACAGTTGACCCTTTTCCTCTTAACCACTTTGAAGTAATAGGTTACACTTTCTTGGCAGGATCAGGCCTGAGTGGTGAGGTTGCTTGGGGTTCCGGCAATTTTAAATGCACAATTTTTTACACTTGTTTGATTGTGGTATTTGTGGCTCATTTTCACCTGTTCTTTCTGTTTGGTGTACTAGCTACCAGCAGCCTTTCAGGTCAGTTCTTACGCAGCTCTGAGGGAAGTGAAGGGAGGAGAGCTGAGTGCAATTTGGAGGAGGATCAGTGTGAGATCAGCTCTTGAAACCCAAGTCGAGTTAATGACGAAACCCGAGTTTTGTTAATGATACAGTGTAATTATTACTGCAGGCAGTGCAGATACCATCTATTTCTCATCTTTTCACTTGTGGATCCTATCTGAAGAGACCTAACTCATTGGCCTTTCTGCTTTAGGCTTGGCTCTGACCAAGGGCCCAAACCTGCAGCCTCGACAGAGTAGTGCCTACAGATGTCAGCGGGGCACACAGGGGCTGGTAGGAGGTGTGCCATCAGCAGATCTAGTGGCAGAAAGTTACTGATAGGGGGCACCTAACCAGAGGGAGAGACACCTGCCCTTTCACAGTGCAGTGGAAATGTATGTCAGTGCTCAGTTGGTGTCAGTGTGATCCCACTGGTCCTCATAAGGAAAAAAATGCATTACAAGCCAAGCTGCTTACCTGCTGTAATTGCCCATAGAACGTTAATCCAAACTTTTGGTAGGCTGCCTCTGTCAATTGCAGCTGGGAGATACTGTGCCTGATCAGGGAGGTGGCACAGAGCTGGGTGTGCCTTCTGGGTGGGTAAGTGAGAGGAAGCGGAGCTGGTGAAAGTGACGCTGCACAGGGGCAGCTGGAGGCGGCTGCGGCAGGAAGAGCACCTGCGGCAGCATGCAGGGAGATGCAAGATAGCATGGCCTCTCCTCACCTAGCGGCCTCTTTTGCCACCTTCCCCATAGCTCCTGTCACCTCCTCCTCTGCTCATCTTTGCTGGAGCGTGTTGCAACAACCACCTCCATTTGCTGTCGTGGCCTACGCCCGCCCTCAGTGCAAGATCATCTGCGTTCTCATTGCTCTATGGAGACCCCAGCCCTGCAGCCCACAGTGCAGGGAGTTTCTGTGCCATCTGCTTGCATAGGCCAAAGTGAAGGAGTTATTTACACTTGGGAAGTTCACAACACCCACAGTTCAAACATTGGCTCATAGAGAAAGTCCACAGCAGGAGTTCATCAAAAAGGAAGAATACCACCATATCTTGTTTTACTTCTCGCTACCTTGCCTGTGTTGCATGACGATTGCACATTACACTGAAAGCAGAATGTTTTCCTGCCTTCGAACTCTGTAGTAGTACAGCAGAGTCTCAGCCTGATCCAGGTAGCAGAGTTGTCCAGAAGATGATCTGGTGGCCACAGGTGGCCTGGCAGAGAGGTGGCCTTTGACAGGACATGGCCCCACCATCCCACCAGATCTGCATGAGCGTTCACTTCTGTCTTATGTTGCAGCTCCATGCCATGCTCCTCCTTGATCTAAGGCTGGATTCCCTGGGTACAGGGACTGATCCAACTGAGAACAACATGGTCCTTATTTCCCCCAGATCATTTCTGAGTTAGCTTGTTTCTTGGTTTTAGATTGAATTAAGCTGTTCATCTTCTTTGTACATTTTTCTCCTCCTCATCTTTAAATTGTTAAACTTACTAAAAAGGTGATATATTACTCTTTTTTAAACTTTTTTTTTTTTTCCTACAAATCTAGGTGGGGGGAGTAAGATTAGGTTCCAATCACTCTGCTTTTAGCATTATAACTTAAGAGTTCCTTCGTGGTCTTGAGTATATGGTCTTGTCTCTTATTAACTTAATATAAATGTACTGTCAGAGTATGGTCTTCAGTATTTCAACCTACTAATAATTATTTTTACATTCATATTTCCTATAATAGAAAAAAAATTACTCTTAATTTCAGATGGAAATTAAATTGTCTGAAGAATAATGGCATCAACTGATTTATCATGCATTTCAGTGTTTATCCATTCTAGTAAAAAATCAGTAACTATTAAATTTACTGCTGAGGCATAGGATTAAAAAGCAAAACTGATACTGAACAAAGCAGAGTTGTATCAGTGAGTATTAATCACAGCATGTTAAGAAGATAGCATGCTCTCAATTTTCCAGTGGACTTAATGTTAAAAATATATGCTTATTAACTTCAATGACCATTTTTTTTAATTTTAAAATAAGAAAAAAATAAAAATTGTAATGCCAGAATAATCATTTTTATTGATTCTTGCATGTGAAGTTGGCAGTGTGTTACAGTTTTTCCTGTTGTAAATGAGAAGGGTCTGGTATAAACCTGCACAATTTTATTTAATACTGGCCTCATAGTGATTGATGTGAGGTCTTCGGAGCCACACAGGAAGAGTGCATAATAGTGAAACAAAACCCTCATGTAAGCTCAAGCCAAAGGAATCACAACATTAAATAGTAAAAACATAATTGTAGAAAAGACCATTTCCTTGCACAGCTCAGATGGAGCACTAGAAGGTTGGCACATACATTGCTTCCAGTAGTAATGTTGCAGTAATACGCTTTAAACAGTTGCAGAAACTCTTAAGAGAGTCTTTGGGGCCTGGCTTGTCTTTTTTTTTGAGCTAAGCTCACGTCCTCCTGAAGCATGAAGTCACCATAGAACAGCGGTTGTTACTGCCTTGCTGTTGAATGTCTTATAGCCATTAAACCTGTGCGGATTACAGGGATCCTCATACAGTCAGATGTGGCACTGTGAGCAAGGACTACAAGTGCCCAAGGTGGGCAGGGGCTGCTTCTGGGTGCATAGAGTGCCTTTGAGCTCCCATCTCCACTCCTCTGCACATGCCAGCTGTCGCCCTGATGGCAAACAGGTGCCATATGAACACTGCAGAGGTGCAGTCATTAATTCCTTTAAGTGCATATCTTAGGGAATGAGAAATTCAGCTGCACGTTTGGAAGTGCTTCTTGTTATTTTTTGTAAGATAATAAACTGTTTCACTTGGCCAGATGGTCATTTATACACGTCACTTTATTAAGCACAGTAGGAGTGCCTTAGATAGCAGTAAGTTATATTTACACCCTTTCTAATAGCTCCTTTGTGCTGATAAAGGGATGTAAACTGGCCTCAGAGTAGACGAAACTTGCAGAATAGAGCTGTAAAAGTGCAACTGTTTCTCATTAGCATGAAGGCCTACATCTCTGCCTCTAGTGGGGCACATCCATCTCTCAAGGACAGTGCAATTAGGCAGTGGTTTCTGACATGACTTGTTTCTACCTTACTTCAATTCCCAGAGCCTCATTTCTGGTCCTTGGGGAAGTTTTCTGTGTGCTGGAATGAAGGAGCTGTGCTGTAAAACTGATCATTGAAATGCCTCAGATCAGAAGCAGAAATAAAGAAAATACTCTCCCACCTTTGATTGTCAAATACAGCTTTTATTCCTAGATCCTTCTAGTGTTCCAGCTTACTGTGGGGGCTCACAAGTGTGCTGGCATGGCCACAGGTGGGTCAGCCATTGTGGAGGGGACAGTGGAACTTGGGACAAGGTGGAAATCAATAGCTGCCTAATGGAGTGCTACCTGGGTGAAACACTTTCCGCACCAGCAGCGCTGTTTTGGAGACTTGCAAGTACTTGAAAATGTGTTGACTTCCTACTGTTTCCTAGTCCTGTTTGCTGAGTATGGATGTCTTAATAACAAGCTCTTGCCCCTTTGTTAGGGGATGCTGGAATGTAGAAGTTCTGCCCAATCTTTTCACATTTAAACTTTTGTTAATCTCAGTGAAAAGGGGACAGTTTCCAAACCTGAATTGCACCCGCCCCCTTGCCTCTCCCCTCCATCTTCTCAAGTTTCTCAGAATATGTTTAGAAACAGGAAGCTGTTTTGCATAAAGGTAAGATTGTGTTTTTAACAAGTAAAGTTGGTGTTAGACTGGCTAAATATACCGGTGCAGTCATACTCAGTGTGTAGCCCTGACTATTTTTAGGCTTTATTTTTGCCTCTCTTTATTTATTTTTTTTAGTGACACCTCCACTCTACCTTCAGTTTCTAGTGAGCCACCGCTTCCTGAACCTGTATGAAACTTGCAATTACAGAAGGAGTCAATCTTGTCAGGTGTCATTTATCATGCATTGCAGAGGGCTGATTTTAGTGAAGGAAGAACAAAGCTTAATAAAAAGAGAGAGAGAAGCATTCTCTTAATAATTTGCCCTTTGCAACAGCAGACCCTTATCTGATCACCCACGCTCATCTGGCTGCTGACGCTGTACTTGCTTCATTAGTACCAGCTATTTTTACACCTTTTGTGTCTTTTGAGGAACTGTGTGGGCCTGCTGGCTTGTAATGATTCACCATCTCCAAGTGAACAGGGTGTCCTCAAGTCCTGCAAGTGGGGTAGGAAGAAGGAAGTGGGGGAAACAGTTCAATTGGATAAGCAAGTTGGTTAATTCCTGGAGGTGACATGAGTGCCAAAATATTGCGGTTTAGGTTAGTGAAAATAACTTCTGTGCTTTTAGTTTGCAGCAGCAGCTTTCAGATGAAGAGCTATCTAAAGGAGCATTTACTGATTAATTCACAATCATAAAGCCCTATGTGCTTGTGCATAAACTCTGTCTTTATGTTGGTGATATTTCCTTTTGTTCATAGTGTACAAGTGCCATTTGGTGTATCAGAAGAATGCAAGAGACTTCAGGGTCAAATCTTTAGCTGATTTCATTTCCATTTCTGTCACTGAAAAAGGGCTAAATTTGGTGGAATGGATCAAGCACGATGCAGAAGGAGAACCCTGTACAGAGTTGTTTGGATGTTTCTGAAGCTGAGCAGCAGTTGCTTTCTGTTTCTATACCCCAGTAGCAGTGAATATGACCTCCTAAAAACACTGATGAGCTCTTTTTTGCCTGATTGCAGATTTTAAGGTTTTTGTTGTCCTTACTTAGACTTCTCCTGGGTAAGACAAACTTGGTGCCCAGTTGTGACAGTTTTGAGTACAACATAATGACTTTATATTGCAGATTTCCTTGGAGTTGTTTCAAAAGTCAGTGTGATGAGGGATACATATATGAAACTTGAAGAAGCGGATTGGACTGTAGATGCCCAGTAGTACTGCTTGTCTTGTCTAACCTTGACTGATATCAAGTTGTGAGCCTGACCAGTGTCTTTCTTTTCCAGAAAAGCTGTGGTTGTTATTGTGTTGAGACCTTAACTGAGCTGTCAGCTTGGATTGTGCCTCAAGTATCAACCTGTGCCAGAACAAAGGCTTTACAAGTTGATTCAGGCAGTTTTGGTTGATAATATTCTCAGCAGAGTTTGCTTAAGAGAGTGGCTGTCTTATTGATAAACAGTTGATTTATGTTTTGTAGAAAGAAACCTGACTGCACAGAATGAAATATCATATGTTCCTACAAAAGGCAGCATAAAGCATATGTATATTTTATTGGATTTTTTAAGAGGTGTTCTGATGCAATTGGATACTGTGCATGCTGGCTTCCAGTGCCTCATACAATAAAAATAAGGAAGTACTGTAAAAAATGGCCAGAGTAACTTAGAAGAGCATTTTTTATTTTTTTTTCTCCTGTTAAGCTCCCTGAGGGTTTTAAACAAAGCAGTATCCTTAAATGTGCAGTCTAGTTAATATAAGTTAAATGACCACTGCAGTGGTCATAGTTTTTAGACATTGTTAAGTGCCTAGATTCACCACTGTAAAATGCCTGTATTGAGTCACTAGTAAAAACTAAACATTAGGGCTGCAGGGTAGTGACTGCTGTGACACCTGTGGGATGTTTAGAGCTTCAGGCTTACTATCTGATCTTAGCTGGATTTTAAAAGGCTTCACAATTGATTGAAATAAAACTGCCATGAAGGGCCTCATTCTGCTTTGGGTTCATATAATTGAAAAAAAAAAAATCAGTAGGAGCACAATACCAATGCTTTGTAGGCATCTGTTTTTGTTTTGACATGTGGTTGACCACAGGGCTCAGTAAATAATAACAGGTTTTAAAATAAGTCTGTATAATAAGCTTAGTGTGAGTAAAAAACAAACACCAGATCAGGTACTATAAATGTCTTCATATGTAATTCTTCCAGGGCTGAGTGCGTCCCTCAGAGTAGGTGCCTTTGCCCATTCAAAGGAAGTGTTTGAAAGACCCTGATACTTTCACCTAAGTGCAAGGGCTTCTTCTGACACAGTATGAAAGAAGGCTTAGCTGTCTGCAAATTCTACAGCAGTTGCATAATTAGTATTGCATAACTTTTTAACCGAAAAAAACCTCAGTTCCCAGAAAATTCAGTGATATTTTCCCTCTATGATGGAAGTGCTAGGCCTGGTATTTTTTATTTATTTTTCTATTTGGCAGCAGAATAACAATTGCTTTGTCCATGAAAGTGATGCAATATTTACACAAATTGAGATTTATTTTTTTTTCTTGGGGAAACTTGGGGAAAACCTTTGAGACACCTTAGCAGGCTCTTACCAGCCCTGGGGTGCTCTCTTCATCTGCTGCCCAAGTCTGCAATTCTTGTGTGAAAGTGAAGACACGTGTCAGGATCTGCATGTAATTTCAGTTAGGAAAATTTTTATATCTGACAACTTTATCTGAACTCTCCAGTGTCACTGCTCTTATCCTTCTTACTGTATATGGCGTTTTTAAATCTAGAAATGACTACACAGCATGTGCGTACTGGAACCTTGCCCTTTGTATACACTTTATCTTCACAAGTGCTGTTAAATTCATAGTTTGGTTATTCTGTTCTCTTTCTGATTAACACATTTTTCTTGCGCTGAATTGAGAATAAGGTCTTCGATATCATTAATATTCACCAGCTCTTGCAAGTGCACATGCTTCATTGCAATCTGGATAGCCTCATGTAGCATCACTGATTTGTGTTTGAGCCTTTGCTTCTCGTAGCGTTAAAGTGTTCAGCTATCTGGGGCTTTGTAATGCCCACTTGTTTACGTAACAGTCTGAGGGCAACAGCAGGGGCAAAGCTGCATCTCTGTTCTACTCTACAAGCATGAAAAAAAAGCTGTAATCCTACAAACAGTAATCAGAAACTATTTCACACTTTTTCAGTTTGGCATGGTACCCTCATTGTTCAATTGCTGTGGCTTGGAAGAAAGTGAGATAGAGCTGATTTTCTGCTGCTCAAGAGAGCAGGCCAAGAATTAAGAGCTCATTTGTATCTCAGCACCCCTTCAGATAGTTATACATCATTTTTGTGCATTTAGTAAATATTGTTTGTTTACTACTTATCTCACCCTTGAGTGAAATTCATTCTTGCGCAGATTAGGACCAGTGAGATTATCCATTGTATTAAACTAACTTCAGTCATCAAAATATTGTTCAAAGAAGTCTTTGGTGGTGTTCATCTCTTTCTGACTGTTGTCTGCATGGGAGCTACTGTGGTATGCCACTGCATGTTCTGATTCAAAAGCAAACAGGGGAAAAAAAAAACAAAAAAAGACAGTTGTATTTTTTGTTGTCTTCTGAGTTTTTTTAATAATGCTGGAAGTGCGGGCTGTCAGATCTGCCATTTTTTCTGACGTGACATTTGAAGTTCCATGTGAGAAACTACAGGAATTCTACCCATCCATTTTTGTTTCTTAACTTGTTCTCCAAGGAAGTAAGTAGCAGCGTGAGCAGGCTAACTGTTTACATACTTCTCTTGTTTAGCTTCACATCTGAATAATCCCAATTATTTACTTTTGTGTTGAGATAGATTCAGTCTGCCTGTGCTGAAACACAATCAGCCAGACAGAGTTGGTTTTGTGTGACATGTTGAAGCACTTCTGACAAAATCCTATGTTCAGAGCAAGGGTAGGCAACCAGAAGCAGAATATTTACTTATTCTATTAAAAGCAGTGGCCTCAGAGAGAGATCAATTAGCTCCCATTGACTGACAGGATTTCTTGTCCTGTAAGCTGTTTTGACAATTCTTTGATAGCAGTTATTTGTTCAATTCAAGGAGACAAAGTAGTTTGGGAACTTGTACCTGTAAAGGAAGTGTTTAAGATGAATTTGGCTCCTGTGTAGCTTTTTTTTTCCCTCTTAACCCTCCCCCCCCTTTTTTTATTTATTTTTTTATAGTCATCCTGTGGAAATAAGTCTGTGTTCAGTTGGACTTTGGCAACGTGAAAGCTTTTTTTATACATTTTTTCCATCCGGTAGTAATGTGTACATTATGTATGATGCTGAAACAGGAAATAGCGATGTTCTTAAGTGAGCAGTCTGTGTCATTACAGTGGAAAGGTCAGTGTTAAGGCATTTCTGCTGTAGGGTTCTTCTATGGCTTCTTAAAATACACTCAACTTGAATTAAAGTTTTTTGGGAGTGCTATTATTCAATAGAGAGTGGCAATTTAAAATTACATATGAGATACTTAACATAGCAATAAGTGACTTCAGCTGTGCTCTGAGCATTTAGGACAAAAGCCAGCATCTCTTACAGAAAATAATCCATGTTTTCTTTCTAATACGTAATTGAAAATGGACTACAATGCGTATTGTGAACTTCTCTGCAAACATCCTAGAAGTGTTGGACTGGTTTATTTTCAGTTTGTGATAAATAACCTCAGATACTTAGTATGTAGGATTATGAAGTCCAAATCTAAGCACTGTCTGATTCCTTTTGTTTTTGTGAGGAATATGTCTGGCATTATGTCCTTGGGTTGATGTTCATTCCTTCATGTTAATACCAGGATAATGTTGAATTTGTATCTTTGACTTGCTGTTGAAACAATTTGTCTCCTATTAGTCACTCCAAGTCATATCTTCTATCTGGTCAAAGCTTCCTGAAGTCAAATGAGAGTCTCTTGCTTCATGCCTGAATTTACTGTAGGATTGCCATGGAAAAGATAAAAGCTTCCTGTCTTGCCATATCAGTGTGTCTGACCTTCAGCTTGGTAGGGTCACGTTCAGAAGAGGAAAGGAGTGTCCTGTTCTTCACTTCATTTACCAACTGACGTATTTCAAGAGTATAACAGATTATTTATTTTAATCATGGAATCGTTGAATAGTTTGGGTTAGAAGGGAACTTAAAGATAATCTACTTTCTGTCCCTCTGCAATTGGTATGGTTGCCCTCCACCAGATCTGGCTGCCCAAGGCCCCGTCCAACCTGACCTTGAACGCCTCCAGGGATGGGTGTCCACAGGTTCTCTGGGCAACCTATGCCAGTGCCTCACCATCCTCTAAGTAAAGAATTCTTTCCTAACGCCTACCCTCTTTTAATTTAAAGCCATTGCCCCTTGTCAGGAGCATGTCATAGGCATCTTTGCATTCTTCAGTAAAGCAAGATTTTGCCAAGTGCCAGTGGTTGACGAAGGAATTTAGAGTCATTCCTAGAGGTGTTTAAATAGACAGGTAGAAGGCCAGCTACAAAACCACAGTCAGAAGGGACCTCTGGCTAAGGATCTGAAATATGAAGAGAATCAATCTGGGTAGCCTTTTTACAAAACTGGGTAATAGAAGAAGTGTTTCTTTTTCCCTATCTTTTTAGTAAGTGCAGGTCAAAGCCTGAAGAAAATGAGTCTACATCTTGATGAGATTGTCAAGTGTGTTCGAATAGTATAAAAACACTAGCATTTGATCATTTTACTTCGTTTGTGCAAAATGCCAAAGTGTACCCAAAGGACTGGAGTCCTTTTATTACCTTGCTATGATGTGCAAACAAACTCAGCCCACAAATGAATTTGTAACCTTGTACAGAAGGATAAACACATGCATGTCTGTCTTCTTGCTGGTTAAATCCTTTGGTTCAGAGGTGCACACCTACTGCTGGTATAGAGCTGTTCTGAAGATTGAGCTCATTGTAACTTTTCATAGGTAGAATCATAGAATCATAGGTGTTGGAAGGGACCTCAAGAGATCATCGAGTCCAACCCCCCTGCCAAAGCAGCTCCCTACGCCAGGTCGCACAGGTAGGCGTCCAGGTGGGTCTTGAATATCTCCAGAGAAGGAGATTCCACAACCCCCCTGGGCAGCCTGTGCCAGTGCTCCATCACCCTCACTGTAAAGAAAAAACTATAAATCCATAAATCCATATTCTGTTAGGGTTCCCAAGCCTTTTCTTTTTAGGCTTTTAATTTATGTATGTATGTATGTATGTATTCCCACTGCATTGTCAATACCAGGCAGCTCTGTGGGTATATCATTAGTGGAACAGAAGGAAACAAGGAGTAGGATGGCAAGCCAAAGGTCTTCTTCCCAAAAGGCCAAGTCAATTTCATTCTCAGCTGCAGGTGGAGAGTAGCTCAGAGGTGGCCTGCTTTCTCTGTGAGGCTGACTGGCTGCTGGGCTCATCCCAGACATAAACTAAGCTTGGCTAATAAGGGTCTTGGCAGAAGTCTTTGTGTGAGCATAGGGATTTTATAACAGCCACTGCAGCAGGTTGTCTCTACTAACTGTTGTCCTATAGAATATGAATTCCTCAGGGGCCAGTTACAGTGGTTTTAGGACAGGTTTGTGCTGGCAGAGCTGGACAGGAAAGATTTAAAGCGAGGCTGGATCTGACCCTTAGTCCTTACTCTAGAGTCAATATTTATTCTGTACAGTGCACTCAGGATTTAGCTGGGAAGACATAAGCTTCCAATTTGTTCACTTGCTAGGGCTGTAATATGAGCTACAAATTGAGAAGTAGTAAAAGTTGTATTTTGCCAAATTTTATTTTAAAGCTGTTTAGTGTAACCATTTTAATGATCTGGGAAAAAAAAGAAAAAGAAAAAGAAAAAGAAAAAGAAAAAGAAAAAGAAAAAGAAAAAGAAAAAGAAAAAGGAAGAATCCTTGAGCTCTGCAGCCAACCAGATCTGTGTCTCTCGTATTTAGCTCACAGAGCCACCTTAGGAACAGGAATGACAGAATAATGCTCCTTTCTAGAAAGCATTAAATGTCTTGATTTAGTAGGTGCATTTGACATGAATACAGTTCCCAGTTTCCCAGTAATGTCCTTGTGTTCAAAGTTTGGAGAGAAGTTAAAATGCCCTGGTTTGAGGCAGGCAGATAGTGCAGTCAGTGTGGTGGGGGATCTGGCCACCAGGCCACATTCCAATGGGAACCTGGCTTGGGCCAGTTCCAGGGAAGCCTTTGCAGCCGGTGGCAAACGATGTGCTCGGCGTAGCTTGTGCACACTTATCCGCGTAGGTGGGCTTCTCTCAGCCACTCCAGTGAAGCCAAATGGCGCCAGAAGCTTTAAACAAAATGCGCATTTTTATCATCCTTAGCTCACTAGTTTTAAATATGAAGTTTCTGAAATATAGAGAGCTTCTGTCTATTGAAGAATATATTTCTGATGAAGAGCAATACTGAGAAGTATATTTACAGTGTTTTCCAAAGGAGACACATTAATCAGTTGAAATTTGGAAGTCTCTTGTTGGCTTAAGTTAGTCTGTGGATGCAGGAAGATGAGATAAAGGCTTGACTGGAAAAAACAGACAGAATGCAAACTGGCTTTGCAGTGTGTTGGATTTCTCCAGTAAAACGTAGTGCAAGGAAAAAAAGAGAAATAATATTAAAACCGTCTTTGACACAGGATGTATAACAGTTCAAACCAAACCAGAAACGACTTTGTTGATTCTGGTAAAGGATTTATTTTCCCCAGGAGAATGATGTTGACCGAACTTAAGCCATCAATAATCTCTGTAACTAGAGTATACCTGTTTCATAGGTTGAAAAATAATATAGAATCTTCTGAAAATACTAAGGATCACCAAATAACTTGAACTCTGCAATGGAACTGGAATTGATGGAAGTATACTAGCATAACCTTTTGTTCAAATAAAAATACTGGTGTCTTGTTTCTGTGATTGGCAGATTTATTCTCTGAATATGTACTTGGTGGTGGGAATATGGAGGTGAAAGAATGTTTCCATCTTCTAGAAATTTCTTCTTCACCATTTGCAAAATTGCCTAATAAGGAAAAAAAGTATTTTTATTTGAAGATGGCTAATACTTTTATGGTCTTTTGCATAGGAACATTCCCCCAGTTGATTTTTAGTAGATGGCACAGTAGTGATTCTATTTACATCAAGTCATGAGGCTTTACTGATATCCATTTGTTCTTTGAAAATGTTACTAAGTGAAAGTATTAATCACTTATTTTGATTGCAGAGAGCTAAAATATCTTCTTACTTCTGATGAGTTTTTAATGTTATTTATTTTACTATTTTATCATCTGTTGGTTTTATTCAATGGAGAAAGAATAAGTGTTTTAGCAGTTTTTCTCACCGTTTCTTACCAGAGTTTATTATGCTAACCCATATCCGTTCCCCTGCCACTGATACTAAAGGTATTTCTAAAGATTTCTCCTTAAAATAAAAGAAAGTACTCTTGATTTTGACCTAAACAAAACCCCTGAGGAAAACTAATAAATCCATATTGAACAAACATCCTTTTTTTAACAAAACAAACAAACAAATCTATTTTCAAGATTGGATTTGTTGAAAACTTCATGAGAGAATCCTCCTTTTACTGGAAGGGGGAGATGATCTTTGAGCCAAGCCAGATACCAGTCAGTTCTCCTTTTCTTGGACATGTCTCCTGTGGTGGTCTTTTCTGTAATGTGTCATCCTGCAGTGTGATGATGGTCAGACAGGTGGCAAATTATGGCAGATACGGAACAATGAAGTACATATTTAAATCTGTACTTGGTCCGTAGGTTTCTCTTTTGAGGAGGCAGCCATATGTTCTCACTGGTGTTAACCATATTGAAATCTTACTTGCATTTCACTACTTTTGTTGTACCTTCACATTATCAAACTGGCTGGGATTTCATCCTGGTCCCTGAAACATTTAATGAGTAGCCTGGAGGGCCTAGAAGTATTAGCTGGAAAGAGTTATCGAAAGGGGATTTGTCAATAGGATTCAGGGATAATCCAGGCTTAGCAAGGGTGTAGGAATGAAGAGTGACATTGGGCAGCTCTCTTTCTACTGATTCAGGAAGGTGAGACTGCTCCAGTTTAGAAGCTGTCCTTAAAAGGCCCTGAAAAAGATTCATGCTTATATTCTGCAAAAGGTACTGGCTCAGACATCTGAGATACAATGCGATTTTTTTTCCAGGAGATAGGTGAATGAAGTTTTCAGGCCTCTGCTGTAAATAATAGAAAACTTTCTTCAGCATTCACACTTAATAGCAATAATTTCTTATGGCTGATTTTTTTTTTCCCCTACAGGAAATCTGAAGATAGTCATGCCTATTAGATGCCTACAAGATGCAGGTAATTGTTTTATAACAGAAAAAAAAGGCATATATTTTCACTCTCTTTGTGTTTTCCTGCACTTATCTAATGGTTCTTCAAGCCCAGTTCAGTTTTTCAATGTCGGAATTAAAAATATTCCAGTATCTCTAATACAGCTTTTTGGTTGTTTTTTTTTTTTTTAAACTTTTTCTCTCATTATTGCAAAATCTTGACTGTCTTTATAATTCACACAATTTCATCCAGAAAATATCCTCTTTGGATAATATGAGAGCAGGAAGCTTATGTTCTTCAAAAATTCAAATGCTGTACTTGTCTGTGAAATTTATGCCTCTGAGTTTTCTTCTTTTTAATAGAACTTTGGAATCACATTGCATGTAAGCATAAAGTCTGCATATATAGCTAGATAAAAGTGTTTCAATGTAGCAACTTAAAATACTGAAATTATGTAAAGACATTCACAGCTCATTTCTCCAATATATGTTTTACCTCTAGCAAGACATTCTCACTAAATTTAATATAATGGTCAGACAATGAAGATGTGGAAAGATACCAATATTGTTTTGTTCAGAATATTTAGTTGATGTTGTTTTTGACTGATTAAAAGTAGTTTAAAAAGTGATCAACAGTTCCTTGTAAAATGAATTGTATGATCTAAGCTAAGAAGTAGCTTTATTTAGCTGTCTTAAAAATTGTTAAATTATCCAAGTTAGTCAGCCAGAATTCTGCCTAGGCGAGAGTAACAAACAGCCATATCCAGAGTGGATCGCCATATATGTGTATGTCCCATATGTCTAAAGCACCCATCATAATCATAGAATTGTAGAATGGCCTGGGTTGAAAAAGAACCTCAAAGATCTTCTAGTTTCAACCCCCCTGCCATGATATGGGAGGATTTCACCTCTGGAAGTACTGATTGCCTTCCGCTGACTTTGGAGGAAGGCAGGGTGATTTTAAGCTCATGTCTGAACTGTGGGTGAGTAATACAGGATAAGGTAATTCTTATCTATTGCGTTAGGACTCCTGTTTTCAGTAGTGATTTGCTGAAAGGTCTTTGAAACTAGATGGCAGATTTTCTGAGAGCCACGTTTCTTTTAAGGCCTCAGAAAGCCTTACAAAACTGTTCAGTTTGAGAAGGATAGATTTCTGTTTTCTGTTCTTAAGGGTTTTATTGAATAGTGATTACCCTTGCGTGAAATCTTTGGAGCCAGTCTTTACTATGTCTCCTCACAAAATGGGGTTTTTGTGAAATGTAGTTACCTTTACGTAAGTACCTCAATATTTTTAATAAAAGGCTCAATTAAAATGCAACCAATTGCACTGATGTATTTTGGCCTGATGATATTAATTGGTGTGGGGGTTTTCTTTGTTTTTACTTTTTCCTTACAGATAGCTGTGTCACCATGGAAGAGATGAAGAGAATTTTGCTCTAGTAGATCACAATTATCTCTGAGTCATTCTGCATCTCAGTGTTTTATAACAATGGGAAATGTCCAAAAGCTCTAATAAGCCTTTGCAAATGTGTAATAAACTGTTTAAGAAAGTTTATGCCATGAACAGGACTGTATAATAATCACATTAGTATACAGACAGAAATCTAATGCCTATAGACTACTGCGTAGAAAGTTCCAAAGAGAAAGAAAAGTCTGTGAACTCGCAACAGCTCTGGAAAAATGGGAGCAACAGAACTTTAAAAAGCACAGCTTTGGACACACTCCATGAGTCTGCACAGCTTTCAAGTGAACTAGCACTTAAGACCTTGTGTAACAAAATGGACTCTGGGGACACAGCTATAGGGCAAAAAGCTACCTCAGGGTCTGGAGAAACTGCTAAAGTACCAAGTAGATGGAGGCAAGAACATTCAGCTGTTATTAAGATGAGCACTTTTGGCAATCAAGAAATACAGAGGCAACCACAAATAGATCACGAGCAAATTGGAAACACAGCATCAGCACAACTTTTTAGTTCTGGGAAACTGGTATCATCAAATGAAGCTGCACAGCAAGTCACGGAGAAGCAATATCCACAGCATCGTCCAACTCCTTACTCATGTCAACATTCACTTTCTTTCCCACAGCATTCATTGCCACAAGGTTTCTTGCACAACATAAAGCCACATCAGAGCTTGGAAGGCCCTCCTTGGCAGTTTCCTAGCCACTTGCAATCAGTTGCCTCAGAGGACTTATTTCCTTTTCATATGCATAGCCATAGTGGAGGTTTCTCCAGGAAGAAGATTTCAAGTTTAAACCCTGCATACAGCCAATATTCACAGAAATCTTTAGAACAATCAGAAGATGCTCACAAGAAGGAGCACAAACCCAAAAAACCTGGCAAGTACATTTGTCCTTACTGTAACAGAGCTTGTGCCAAACCTAGTGTACTTAAAAAGCATATTAGGTCTCATACCGGGGAGCGACCATACCCTTGTGTTCCATGTGGTTTCTCCTTCAAGACAAAGAGCAACCTCTACAAGCACAGGAAGTCACATGCCCATGCAATTAAAGCAGGGTTGGTACCTTTCACAGAGTCAGCAGTCTCTAAGTTGGATCTGGATGCCAGTTACATAGATGTGGAAGCTGAAATACATTCAGATGGTGAGCAGAGCACAGACACTGATGAGGAGACCTCGCTTCTAATGGAAGGGTCTGAAAAACTGAGCCCTGTCTCACAGCTCCCCCTGGACATTTCTAGTAGGAGCAGTTTTCACTCCTCCATGGAAGAGTCCTTGGTGGGGCCAATGAAAGTACCCATTTTGATTATCCCTAAGAGTGGAATTCAGTTACCCAGTGAGAGTTCACCCTATATTGGCCCTGATATGTTGCAGAACCCATCCTTAAGTACTAAGGCTGATGACTCTCACACAGTTAAACAGCGACTTGCACTAAGACTGTCAGAGAAAAAAGGGCAAGATTCTGAGCAGTCGTTAAACCTTCTTAGCCCACACAGTAAAGGGAGCACTGACTCGGGTTACTTTTCCCGCTCAGAAAGTGCTGAGCAGCAAATAAGCCCACCAAATACCAATGCAAAGTCTTATGAAGAGATCATCTTTGGGAAGTTTTATAGGATTAATCAAAGAACAGCACTAACAGTAGCCACAACAAATCAGGAACACAGTTTAATAGGTAGAAAGGGCAAAGCAGAGCCATTACCTCTCTTAAATAACAGATTGGATATAAAGATGCTTGAGGAACATATTTCTCAGCTGACTCCAAATAAAGAAGAACTCATTGACTCCAGTAATTTGAGTACTATTAAATCTTCACAAGTTTATCCAGGCAGAAACACAGAATCCAGACAATCCCAGAACACCACATCCCCCATCAAAAGTGAATCCAACCTGTACCAAGCCAGTCAGCAGGGTGAGGTGCCTGTCCTTCTTGAACCCCCAGTAGATTCTTCTCCTCTTATTAGAAGTAACTCCATGCCAACCTCTTCTGCAAACAGCTTAAGTATTCCCCCATCTCTGAGAGGAAGCCATTCATTTGATGAGAAGATGACTGGCTCAGATGATGTATTTTACCCTGGCACAGTGGGAATATCCCACCAAAGGATGTTGAGAAGGCAGGCTGCCTTTGAACTGCCCTCTGTGCAGGAGGGGCACTCAGATTCGGACTACCATGGAAGACCAGGCAAAAATATAATTATTGCTTCCAGCAGACAAATAGCAGGTGACAAAGGACCGTCCACTAAAGAGAAGAAAGTGGGAGACAAGATCTTCTATGACTATGATGCCAGTGGAAAGCACTACAGAAAATGGGAAGAATTTGAAGCTCAGAAGCAGAACTACAGAGACTCACCATCCTTAGGTGGAATAAACAAAGGGGGAGAATACTTCATTGATCCACTTGGACAGTCTCAGGCGATGCCATCCATGCTTGGAACTTTTGAAAACAGAAAGCGCAGGAAAGAGGAGAGTGTTGGAGATGAGGAGGACAGTCCCATGCTTTGCAGCAGTACGACGGGCACCACTGCAGGAATTCAGCCTTTGGACTTTGATCCCAAATCCCAAATTCAGGATGTGCCAAGGAGTGGATTTTCCCTTCAAAGTCTGGACAATTCTGCCCACTGCCATGCAGAACGTTTTGACGTGTGCAGGCCTTACCTGCAGACTGGAAGTCCAGCAGCTTCTCTGGAAGACTCAACCTTAACTGCAGAGCAAGAAAAGACTGCAGAATCACTGACTAGAAAGCCCCCTGGAAATGTCATTTCTGTCATTCAGCACACAAATTCGTTGAGCAGGCCAAACTCATTTGAAAGATCTGAATCTACAGAACATATTGCATGCCAGCAGGATAAGATCTATTCACCATCCGAAACATGCGAGAGTGAGATTTGTGAGTCCCCAATGAGCCCAGACCGAGCTCCACAAACAGAAAATACTGACACCAGTAAACTGTCTCCATCCCAGCAGCCTCAATCATATCATATGCAGCCCAGGTTGGTTCGCCAGCACAACATACAGGTACCTGAAATTCGTGTCACAGAGGAGCCAGATAAGCCTGAGAAAGATAAAGAAGTGCAGAACAAAGAGCAGGAGAAACCAGCTGAAGAATTCCAGTGGCCTCAGAGAAGTGAAACCCTTTCTCAACTGCCAGCTGAAAAGCTCCCACCCAAAAAGAAGCGTTTACGACTGGCTGACATGGAACACTCTTCTGGAGATTCCAGTTTTGAGTCCACTGGTACAAGCCTTTCTCGCAGCCCTAGCCAGGAAAGTAATTTGTCCCACAGTTCAAGTTTTTCAATGTCCTTTGAAAGAGAAGAAAATGTGAAGTTCATCACACCTCCCAAACAAGATGAGTTTGGAAAACAGTCTGAGTTTTTAACAGTTCCAGCTGGTGCTTACTCACTTTCCGTCCCTGGGCATCACCATCAGAGGGAAATGAGACGTTGCTCGTCTGAACAGATGCCCTGTCCTCACGCTGCTGAAATCCCTGAGATTCGAAGTAAATCCTTTGATTATGGGAACCTGTCTCACGCCTCTTCAGCTGGGACACCAACTACTGCACTATCTCCATCACGAGAAAGGAAGAAATGCTTCTTGGTTCGCCAGGCTTCATTTAGTGGTTTCCCAGAGATTTCCCAGACTGATCAGAGCACAGAACAAAGTATAAAGCAGGAGCAGATGGAACATGCACAGGCTGGTCTTCGCTCTTCCCAGCTTGCCTGGCATCACTCACCTTCCTCTGTACTTCAGCCCATTCAGGTAGATGACTCTGGAAAACAGGCTGTTGGCTCTTGTACTCAGCTTGCTAATAGCTCATCCCACCTTGCCCATCAACAGGCTCTTCTTGCAGATAGTCCAGAAATGTTAAGGACTCCTTTGATCCAACAAGCACCTTATATTTCTAACAAACATCCATCAGAGCAACAGCAGCTATTTGCACATCAGGAAAATGTCCCATTGCCCTCTATTCATAGCACCTTGTTTCAGTTCCCATATCCAACTGTCTGCATGGTTCATTTACCACCATCTCAGCAACCAGTCTTGTGGCAGTCGTGCACAGAACCTCTACACTTCCAGCATCATTTTGTAGAACAGCTGCAGAAATCTTATGTCAAGCAACCTTTCCAAACTGACATTCCTCCAAGTTATCACCTGGAACATCCTGCAGAGCTTATTGGAAAGAAACCTGTTGATTATGTGCATGCTAAAGAGCAAACATACCAGCATTACTCAGGAACATCTGGGCAGTATTCAAAAATTACTCTTGCTAAGTACCAGTCAGACCATAGCATTAAACCAACAGATACCTCCTCTGAACAGCATCTTCAGGCAGATTTTGACTCCCCAGGTGATGGATCTGTACAACCTTTGCCAGGAACAGTTGTTCCCGTCAGGATTCAAACCCATGTGCCGTCTTATGGCAGTGTCATGTACACAAGCATTTCCCAGATCCTTGGACAGAGCAACAGTCCTGCAATTGTAATTTGTAAAGTTGATGAGACTGTTTCTCAAAGAACATTGGTAACTAGTGCAACAATGCATGGAATTGGATTTAACATAGCTCAGATGTTAGGTCAACATGGAGGGCTAGAAAAATATCCTTTGTGGAAAGTGCCACAGACACTATCACTTGGACTGGAGCCCTCGATTCCTCTATGTTTGACTTCCAGTTCTGACATGGCTTCTACCTTGGGAGGGAGCAAACGAATGCTTTCACCTGCCAGCAGCTTGGAGCTCTTCATGGAGACCAAGCAGCAGAAACGAGTCAAAGAAGAAAAAATGTATGGGCAGATAGTTGAAGAGCTAAGTGCAGTTGAGTTAACTAACTCAGATATAAAGAAAGATTTTCCAAGAATGCAGAAGCCTCAACTAGTAAGGCAGAGCTGTGCTACTGAGCCAAAAGAAGGTCTGCCATCTGCGTCATCCTCTTCACCACTGTCGTCTTCTTCATCTCAAGATTTCCCACCTGTCAGTGTGCCAACAGCTGATGCTTTCCCACTAAGCAGGGAGAAACTTTCTAGTTTTGATTCCACATCACCAGGACAGAAATCCAGTGGCCCTTCTGAAGGAAGAGAATCTCCAGAAGAACTGGATGTTGATGAAACAGCCTCAGATATGAGCATGAGTCCACAGAGGTCTTCATTGCCACCTGGAGAAATTCAGCCAGAAGACCAACTGAAACATCCAAAATTGCCTCTTGGAATGCTAGTCCAGGTGACATCCAGTACCGGTGGGAAAGTCACGGGCTCAACCATTCTCCTGACAGATGTAGCAGATTTTCAGCAGATCCTTCAGTTCCCAAGTCTGCGCACTACTACTACTGTGAGCTGGTGTTTCTTAAACTATACGAAACCCAATTACATTCAGCAACCAACCCTCAAATCTTCTGTTTACGCTTCATGGTGTATAAGTTCATGTAACCCAAATCCATCTGGGCTAAGTACAAAGACCACTTTAGCACTTTTAAGGTCCAAGCAAAAAAACACCACGGAAATCTACACCCTGGCTGCTATGCATAGATCTGGAGCTGGTAAACTGACATCATCAAGTGCATGGAAGCAACTTGCTCAGGTAAATAGGAGGTTTTAATAAAATTAAATTAGTATGTCTTTATTTGAGAAAATACTAGTGAACTATGAAATGTACTGTAATCACTTAAAAGAAATATATATTCCCATTGGGAAATCAAACTTTTATAACTTACCATGACAACTTTTGAGCCTCAGTTTACCCCTTAGCAAACTCTGCTACTTCGGCTACCTCTGTCTTCGTTTTCAGAATTAGCTGTAAAAAGTTAGGCTTACGAACCCGCTCTTCATGTGTTTCAGAACCTGAAAAGTTATCTCCTTTTATTTTGTCCCATCTTTTTGCAGTGTCCTGATTCTAACAGTGGACACAAGCATCCATGCAGGTCCATAAGTTTAGATAAACTTAAAATTAAGTAAGGCTTTTCAGATCATTTTAATGTCTTTTACATACTGATTCTTGCTCATGGACAAAGTATTAGATAATCGTGCCAGGGAAAATTCTGTAATGGTAATAAATTACTTTCTAAGGCTTTTCCATCTCTATTTTCCATGATTTTTTAATTTTTTTTTTCCTCCTGAGGAAAGATACGGTGCTGTCTTTTCTTTCCAGACTCACATAAAAATGTGCCCATGTTACCCCCTCTCTTATTCTCCATCAAATTGAACGGGACAAATTAATTCATTGTCTAGAGTTGCACCGATGAAAGTTTAGCTTTGACCTAGAATGTTAAAAGTACTTGAAATAAAGTGTGCATTTATTGTGTGTTCCAGCAGTAACACCATTCCTTGACTTTGTTCTGCAGATGAAACACGAGCCATTCTTCTTGTTTGGCAGCAAGCTTGAAAAGAAAGTAGTGGGGAATATTATAAAAGAAAGAGTAAAAGGAGACATTCATGGAGATAAAGACATTACATCCAAACAAACTGAGCCGATACGAATTAAAATCTTTGAAGGAGGGTAAGAAAATGCAACTGGAAATTTCAAAGTTCAGCCTGTTGTTTTAAATAGATTTGAAAATGAATGTGAATGAACTGGGATGTAAACAGTCTCCTGTGTCTCGGCCATGTGTTGTAGCACCCAAGCTTCTTCTTGTTTTATGTATATGACATTGTTAAAACAAACTACAGGTTATCTGAATAATTACTCTTAGTTTTACTATACTATAGGACAGTTATGTTTTTTACATCCTTGTGAGAATGCTCACTCTGAATTGTCATTTTTGATCTGTAGGTCATAAATAAAGAAATAGACAGTTAAGATTTTGTTATTTTCAATGCAGTTTTCTAATAGCTTCCATAAGGACATTTTTCTACTTTTTGTCTGTGTGCTTCTTCTTGTGTAGATGTGCTAGTTTGGAAAGTTTACTCCTATTCTTGTAATATTACATTTATTTACTGTAGTTGGATTTGATGATAAAATGTGAGATAGCAATGAAATCTATGGTATTTAAGCCTAATCCATAAATCTATCATCTAAGACTGATAGAATGATTAATTTTCCTATGGCTATTACTCCTGTGAAAATAGAAACAACTAACAGAGAGAGGGAAAAGGGAGAACTGAAAGATCATTAGCAGTATTTTGAGGTTTATGGAGCCTGTTACAAAAAAAATTCAAATTCAGAGATGAGCCTTAGTTTGCAAGAAATTTAATAAGCTATTACCTAAATTCACACCTACTTTGAAGTATAAGATTTGCCTGCTTCCCACTATGTATCATTTCTGAATTTGGATCACTCAGCTGAAGATAGTTTGTGCTGATGAAAGCTTGCGCATGATAAGAGGTCAGAAGGGTAAAAGTGTGTTAAGAAAAGCAACTTGTAGGTGATTCAGATCAGAGCAAGGTGCACCAGATCACTCTATAAATCCTCTACCATCTGACACCTCCTTTGTGAAAACTTTCTGCATTATTCACACCATCTTACATTTCCCTGTACACCAATAAGGTCTGTGAAACTATTTGTGTAAAGGCATATATTTCATGTGTCACTTAGGTATATCTCCTAGTATTACTTGGCTATGGTTTACTCTCCTTTCTTGGAACAGAACAAAAGGAAAGAAACCTTGATGTGCACATTAATTTCTGGAATTGGGAGGGGACAACTAATCAGTGCAGTTTACTTCCTTAAGGCATATGGCCATCATAACTACAGTGAATGAGGAGATAGTGTTAATCAGAGCAGCTAGATGACCAAATTTTCTTTATAGATGATCAGTTTTACTTTCATTTTGTAGGGATTGTTTGTGGAACTGGATTTATTCTTTTCATTATTTCGTTTTTGTTTATTATTATTTTTAAATGGATCTAACATTCTTTACATGTAATCCTTATCTTTTATTATTTTCTATCCTGACTAATCAGTTTGTCCTCTTCATCGGGTTTTTCTTTATGACTTCTGAAAGCTAGGTTTTTAAGATGAGTGCTTGCTTGGCTGTTTGTAGAGCTGTTCTCTTCTACTCTTTTCTACTTTCATCAAGCTCATATTTGCATCACCTGAGCACACACAAGTAGTGAACTGAACTATGCAGCAGGTGTCTGTTGTGTTTGTTTCATGTTCTCTCCCCTAGGCAGATAAGCATACATGGCAATATCTTGTTTCAGCAGGATATTATCATTCATTTTTCATTTGTCCTGTGGAGTGGATTTGCTTAGGGTTCTTGATTATTTTTCTACTGTAAATGCAGAGAAAGCAATTCAGAATTCACAGCTGAGGAAGATCTGCAGTCATCACAGTTTTCAGTTTCTGGAAAAGTCTGCCCGTTATACAGGAAAGTGTGGTCATGCAGCTGCTCTGTGCTGGGGCAGCAGACTGCTTGTATGGCAAGCAGACTAAAAGTGAGTTAGATAGGGCTGGGAATCAGTGGGAAGCTGAAACAACAGAATGAATGGAGTTCAGCGAAAAGATGTCACAGCACATCACTTACCACACTAAAGCCAGTCAAGAGCAGACTGTAAGCATTGCAGCAAAAGGGGTTTTGAAGTAGGAGCCTATGAACAATACTATCACCTCTGGCAGGTGTCTTGATTCAAATGAAATGATTTGATTTACAAAATCTGCTTTCCATCAACTATGACTACAGAACCTTGGTGGGATATGAGAAAAGTCAGCAATTTTATGTTCAGTACTTGCTACAGTACTGTTAGTTACTTATGTGTGAAGCTGAAATAAAGGAGGAATAGAGCAAACTCACCTGACATCTTGCTTAATGTATCAGTTTACAGCAATAATGCACACTTCACTTTTTCTTTGCTCTTTTATATCTATCAGTAACAGATTTAGATCATTGAAAATCCCTAGTAAAATAGCATTTAGTTAGACATTTCAGGATTCCAAGGCTTATGAATACTTTTAACTCTAGCACCTCATTAAAATCAAATGCAGAGCACCAGATTTGAGAGAAGCAGTAGTTAATAGGTAAGATCTAATATTTCTGGGTGCTAGGAAAGGTATTTACCACAGATTCAAGCTTCTTGGGGTTCCACATTTGGACCAGACCATATTTACATGTCCAATTTATGTGTGTCACTTTTGTACAGTGGCTGTTCTGATGGGGCATACTTAGAAAGTCAACATCAATTGTGGTCAAGAGCTGTGTGTACAAATGACAAAGAGATGGCTCTTGTCTAATTGACTTTGTGCCCAGTGGGATCTGAGAAGTGACAGAATCTGGTGGAACGAGGTCAGGCAGAAGATCAGCAGAGATGGAGCAAAGGAAAAGCCGATGTAAAACAGCATTGTTCTTAGCAGTACAAATCAGGGATGATTTAGTAGAGTTCATCCCAGCAAAATTAGACTGCAAGGAATGATGAAAAGCAGATAAGATGGCAGTCGTTCAAACAACATTGGACATTTTTTCTGTCTGTGGGCAGAGGCCTGAAGGTGGCTGATAAGCAATGGATAGGGAGATGACTAGAAGTTGTTAGCAAAAACAAAGAACCTGGGAATTGAGATGGACAGAAGAGAAGAATCTCTGAAATGCTGTACAACCAAAACTGCTGGAGACATCATTAGATTAGTCACATTTCACATGTGGCACTATGGACAAGGACGGAAAAGGGAGAGAGACAACTTTATTAGAAAGGAGATGAAAAAAAAATAGTTTAGGCATCCATATTTGAAAGAGAAATTGATGTTTTCAGTAAATGATACAATGGGCATGAGGACAAGACGGTGTTTTATGCATTTTTAAGATAGCTTCTGTATTTGTATTGCCACTGATATTGTGAACGCACAGAAGTGTTCATCTAAGAAAAGCAGACTTGAAAAGTGTTTCTGGGTAACCCTCCAAATTGCCACTTGCTTCTTGTAGAGTTCTCATCACATTAACAGAACCTTTCACGCAATCTTTTTATTATTTAAAGTGCTGACTGTCAGTACCAGTGGTAGTTTGTGGGTTTTGCATCCACAAGGTGACTGAAAGTACTTTGTTCTGCTTAGGGAGAGGACAGTGGAGGAAAAAGGCAATGATAAATTATTTTTCAGTTCTTGGAATTTCTGAATTTTACCTCAGGGGAATGAGGATAAAGTTCTCCCTCTAGGGAATGCCCAGTAACTTTAAGCCTCAAAACAGCTGGGGCAGATCCCTTCAGCTCTTTTAGAGTTCAGTATTACCAGTTTATCATAATAATAAATGATATGTGCAGCTTTATGTTGATTTGCATATCTTAATTCTTATCTAACAGATAATGTAATCAGCAAAAATAGCACTGAATGCTTACGCCTGTGCTAAGAAAATTCCTTTTACAGTGTTCTGCTAAGTAAGCAGGTTGGAAGTTTCCCATTTTGTTTCTAGAGCAGCATGTACCTGCTTTAGCTCAACACAGTGTTCCTTAGAGTGAGATCCATCTTTGGGAACTTCAGATATGAGTAGTGTAAATACATACATCCTTAATAGCCATCTGCATTCCCTTTATGCTTAATGAGCATTTGCAGAATATGATTTGTCTGATCCCAAGGGATAAATCAGATAAATACATTTGAAAGGATCAAACTAATTATACCATGTGTTCAGTGGTGGTAGATACCCACATGATTCAAGAGTACGGATAGATTAACCCAATCTGCAGTTTCATAGAAGAGGTTGTGATTTGCCTACAGGAATGGTGGCTGATCTGTTTCCTAACAAGGTGTTTGTAGTATACCCATACCACAGCCCTTTGTTCTCATATTGTTAAAAAAAATAGCTAAGATACACAAACTGGGCCAGTTGTCTTATCTGTGAAAAATGAGACCAATACTTTCCCTGTGAAAGGAAAATACTTTATGAGTTTTAGCTTGAAAATTCAGCAGTTCGCGTGGACTTACGTGGCAGTTTTGTGATGAGCTATAAGATCAGGATTGGATGCATAGAGGTAATGTTTCAGCATGTATGTGATCTAGAGTCTATATGATTTAAATACTCATTCTCTTTCAACAGGTATAAATCAAATGAGGATTACGTTTATGTCAGAGGACGTGGCCGAGGAAAGTACATTTGTGAAGAATGTGGAATTCGCTGCAAAAAGCCCAGCATGCTCAAAAAACATATCCGCACTCATACTGACGTCCGGCCTTATGTATGCAAGTTGTGCAATTTTGCCTTCAAAACTAAAGGTACTTGACCCTTTTTATCTGAACTTTTGCCACTTCACAAACAAATCTTGAGGTATTTTGCCATCTGGGATCCAAGCACCCTTTGCAGTCAAGGAAAGAATTTTCTTCGAAACAAAATGACTGTGTTTATGGATACAGGACTCCGTGACCAAGATCATTCTTTTCTCTTGAATTTATCCAGGGATACTGTGAGATTTAGAGACTCCTTGGATAGCTTCTTTAAGAGCAGTGGGCTCCAACCGATTCAGCTGTCTAGAAATAAAATATGGTAGCATAAGAACTGCCCTCACAAACAATAGTTCCTGCCAAAGTTGTTGCGTGGTACAAATGTTAATTGCAACAATGCTCAAATGCTACTAGGCTTACTGTGACATAGTGTAGAAGCAGAGCATCAGCTAGTGAGGAAAACAGGCCCTCACACTCTTTGCAGGGGGTCGGTTTCAAGTTTATAATTAATGTATGTCTCCCAGATGGGCCACTCCATCCACTACAGCATTAATTATTAATAGGGATCTGATATCTTGTGTTCACATGTATTTATCAGTGCAGAAAAAAGCTTTCGCTTGTCACCCAATGGACGTAGATAATGATATTCTTTGGAATTCAGATTTACCATGCAACTGTCTCCTTAAAAGAAAAAAAATCCTCTTCTGTGGTTGGATTTCTTTGTAGCACAGTCCAAATGAACCTTATATTCTGTTTCTTAGCTTTACTCTGACAGTGAAGGGAAATTAGTTCTGATCCTACTGTATGGAATTGACGTGAAGGGAAAAAGAAGAAGCTGAAAGAAATTTCTACTGAGATCTCAGTGCAACTTCGTGGCTGTGTTGAGGAATAAGGATTATAACAGTTTCCATGACTCCAACACTTCTTCCTCTGCCAAAGATGGACATAGCTCATGGATGGTAGTAGACCCATCAAAGTAATTTAAGATGAGAACTTTGATGGTGTGTAGAGACAAAGAGAAGGAGCTATTTGTGGTAGTCCCTATGTCCTATCTGGGAAGCTGTTCTCACATCACTATTTGACACTGCAGGAGAAATGGGTCTTCCAGGAGAGCCTTGAAGGGAGGATTGTGGTTTTGCAGCTCTGCTCAGAGAGGACATTCCAGGCAGAAGAGATGGCATGGAATTAAATGTGAAATTGCTTGCTGAGGCATTTCTGGCAGAGAAGAAGGAACAGGGAGGAGGTGGTGTGCCATTGCACAAGAGAGGGATGAGTAGGAAGAAATTAAGTCTTGAAAGTGCAAGAAGTGTTTTACTGGTGTTGTTGTTGCTCATGGGCAGTTGTCAGCCTCATTAGTGCTGTTCCTATTTTTCTGAGGACAGTAGGGAACAGACCTTCAAAGTATTTAGCCACATAGAGGCTGAGTTAGATTTTTGATGCAGCACACTGACACTGTAATAAACTTACTGAGAAGGGAACTACATGAACGAGTTGGGAGTGAAAATCAGAGAAAAAGAGCTTGTGAGCTTCCAAGCACACCTCCACTATCTGAGAGAGTGATGCACTGTTCCTGCCATCTGGAGACACTGGTCAGGGTCCCAAAAGCAGCTTGTGTACGCTCACAGAGTGCTTTTCCTTGAATTGGGTTGGCACTTTCCCAGTTGTCTGTTGCAGATGTGACTGAAATGGCTAATGGATTAGAGTGATATTTTCATTTCTCTGGCTTGTGCTTTTTGTGTTCAGCATTCTTAGCTATGGAATGTCTCCTGGGGCCAGTCACAACCCAGTTGTCTTATCTGTGAAAAAAATAGACCAAGACAGACACTCCAGTAAGTCAATAGTCTAGTGTTAGATTGTTCCCTCATGGGAATGGGAGATCTGATTTCAAATCCCTGCTGTGTCTGATTCAGATCCATACTCCATAGCAGGGAGCTGAACTTGGATTAACCACATCCCAGGTGAGTGCTCTGAGTACTGCTTCTCTCTGGTCAGAGATTGCAGGCAGACAGTAAAATTGCGCTGAGAAATCAGGCATGAGTGTCTTTTTGTGGAATACTGTTGGTTCAGCAAATGCCTTCAGGGCACTAAATGTTTGGAGCTCACATGTGAAGTAAGTGAGAGAGTGCTTAGCTTGAGAGTGCCACTGTGAAACTCTGACTGAACCTTGAACGGCAGTGCATTGCTGTTATGTCAGTGTCCAGTATATACTTATCACAAACACTAAGCCCAGGGATAAATAACAGCTGAAAGTGAGTTTTTGAGTTTGCTGGTACACCTAAATGTCATATGGAAAAGTGGAGAGATGCCCATATATCTTTCAGGGCTGATTTTATTTGATTTTTTTTCTTTTTAATTATAAAAGCCCATTCTCATTAAAAACAGGCTCTGGGCAGTGGGCCAGATGGGTTCAGCCTCATCTGTTTTGTTGTTGTTGTTGTTTGTTTTTAAACTGAAAACAGGATATCCGCAGGATAACTGAGTTATACACCAAAACCTCACTTTGAAAGTGATCTTTGCTGTTGTAAGTTAATTAGATTCATCTCTGATCCATAGGAAATCTGACAAAACATATGAAGTCTAAAGCACACATGAAAAAATGCCTGGAGCTTGGAGTATCAATGACATCTGTAGATGATACTGAAACTGAAGAAGCAGGTATGTCAGAATGATTTAATTTAGTTGGAATGGCCTCTGGAGTGTGCAAATGACTCATTGCACTTTAGCACAGTGGCTGGCATGGGAAAATATATTAAGAGTATTTGGGGCATTTTTTAATTAAGAAGCATCTAACAAACAGGAAGTATAAAAAATGAATATGATATGTTTGTCTAAGATATGTTTTTTATGATACATCAGAAGGAGCTAGAAATAGAAATGTGTCATCTGTCTCATACAATGTACCTAATACTTTCAGTTTAGTTATGAGAGATGATAACATTCACTGAAGTTACAAGGTGGGGTAGGATGAATTTTCTTTGTATACGTTTTCACAGAGTTGAATTTGGATATAGAGTTTTAAGGATTATACATATGATAAAAATACATTTAGAGACTGTTGAGAATGGCTTTATTTAGCTGTCACAGATGGAGATCATCCAGTGATGGCACTGGGTATTCTGGGTGGGGAGTGAATGTGGCAGAAGATGTGTGGCATGTGCTTACCATTTTGATTTGCCGTGGTTGTTTCAGAAAACATGGAGGACATGCAGCAGGAGGCAGAGAAGAGTAGCAACCTGGCAGGCCTGTCAGCAGAGCATCAGTTTTCTGATGCAGAGGAGTCAGATGGTGAGGATGGCGATGACAATGATGAAGATGATGAAGATGAGGATGACTTTGATGATACTCAGGGAGACTCAACACCAAAAACCAGATCAAGAAGCACCAGCCCACAGCCCACTCAGTTCTCCTCCCTGTCGGTGAATTCAGCTGGGGCATCACAGGGGGCTTCCCCCGAGGGCTCCCTTTCCGTGGGACACTCCTCCCTCATCAGTTACTTGGTCACTTTACCTAGCATTCAGGTCACTCAGCTTGTAACATCAAGCGACTCCTGTGAAGACTCACAGATGACAGAATATCAGAGGTTTTTCCAGAGTAAGAGCATCGATTCAGAGCCAGACAAAGACAGGTTAGACATACCTAGCTGCATGGATGAGGACTGCGTGCTTTCGTTAGACCCCAATTCTTCTCCAAGGGACCTCTCACCTTCCAGTCAGCAGTCGTCCCCTGGCTATGATTCTTCACCATACAGAGATAACTCACCAAAGAGGTATTTAATGCCAAAGGGGGATTTATCACCCAGAAGGCATTTGTCACCCCGGAGAGATATTTCACCCATGAGGCACCTTTCTCCACGGAAGGAGGCTGTGCTGAGGAGAGAGTTGTCACCAAGACGGGACGTTTCACCAAGACGTCACCTATCACCAAGGAGACCAATGTCACCAGGGAAAGATGCGTCTGTTAGAAGAGATTTGTCTCCTAGGCGAGAGAGGAGATACATGGCCTCCGTTAGAGCGGCATCTCCCAGGAGGGGCTTATACCATAATCCAGCGTTGTCTATGGGTCAATATTTGCAGTCTGAACCTATTCCAGTGGGGCATTCAGTAAGTATGAAAGAGCATTTACTCCTGTTGTCAAAAACAGTGTTCCTGTGCATTCAATTTTGAAAAAGTTTGCTGTTCTGTAGAAAAACAAAACTTTGAATTTGAGTGGGAAATCCTGGAGTGAATGCAAGACATCTGCAATAAAGAGGGACCCAGTCAGGATGCTGATTCAGTTAGGCACAGTATAGTCAGCCAGAAGGTCAGATCTTCACTTGGTACACATCAGAGTAGCTCAGATGACTTCAGTGAAATTAGGCTGGCTTACATTAACTGCCTTGTCTTTATCTTCAAATGGCCCAGGAAGCTTACATGCTATGTGCGGCTTGTTACTGCACTGTAAAACCTTTTAGCTCCCAGACTGACAGATGGGGTCAAGCCCAGATCAGGGCTCAAGGCCTTGATACTGCAGTATGTTGCCCATCCCTGATTTATTGTTTAATTGCACTAAAATAATTGGAAATCCTTGGAAAAGCAGGGTGGTCATCTAAAACAGGATCTGTGGCTGGAATGTAAAGAACATTATTGTGTGACAGGAGCAGACTCAGCAGAAAGCACCATCTCAACTGTCTCTTTCGGCAGGGACACCACTGTCTAGGTGGAGAAGGAAATATACAAAACTTGCACAGCTGCTGTCTGTGCTGTTGTGTTTTAGTAAATAAGCTCTCAGAAACTGCTGACCTGGCACTTTTGACAGGCCCTAGCATTCACAAAGTTCCTTCCACAAATAAATTTGGTCTTTAGAGTTTGGGAATGGCCTTACTGTATGTGCTTTTATTTATTCATGCCACATGCTTTCTTATTACTTTTGCTGCTGCTGCTACCTTCTCTCTGTGGACCATACTGAGCGCTGTGTGGATTCAGCTTGGGTGAGGTGTGACAGGCTGCCTCCACGTCAGGCAGGACTGTCCTGCCCTCCTCTCTGTCACCAGTCTTCTTTGCTCTTTGTGTAGCCACAGTTCTTCTCTATAGGGAAGCAAACTGAACCCTGAGCTTATAAAATTAGTATCTCCAGAGCTCTAGTGCAGATTTCTCTGTTGAGCCAAGCTGAGAAGCACCAGCCAGCCAGATCCAAAATCATCCTGGCTTTTCAAGAGAGTTAGGGAAAGTTGCAATATTAAATGACTCTGCGCATAAGTGAAAGCAGCACAAGTCCCAGCAACCCACTGTGGAGCCTCTCCTGCCCTTGGCCAGAGCCTGCTCCACCTCCCTGTCAACAAGTGCTTGCCCCAGCCACATCTTCCTGACCTCTCACCTGGTCTCACTCCCTGTTCTTAGTTGTGATGTCATGGTTTGTTAAGCTACTGGGGAAAGCATCAGAGGGGGAGGGCTTCCTAAGCTGTCCTTGGGGAAGGGTGTGTTGAAACCTTGCTGCAGTTTCACAGACACAATCTCCGCAGAGATGAGAGACAATACAAAGCCAGCCACCAGCCTCACCAGCAAAGCAAGGAAGCACACAAAAAAAAAAGATAAATAACCATCAGTTTAAGAGCCATAATGCTATGGTATCAAATTCAAGGCATTATATGTAACACTGCAGCTGACATTGTACAGAGAGTTCAAGTTATAATGTCCCCCATGAGACGTTTCCACTGTAATCCTGTGGTAGTGATCTTGGATGTGTGGGGGTGCTGGCAAAAGGGTATGGAACAGTCATTCTTTGGCAGTGTGACAATTCTTGCTGTAATATTTGCCTTGTGTGTTATGCACACCTTCCAGCAAGGCGTTTAGCACATCATAAGGACTCTTTTAACACCCTTAGCTCCTTCCTTTGGAAGCTGCTCTTCACCATACCAGATGGGCTCTTTACACTTACCTTATTTTTGAGGTAGGATCAGGCATTTGTCCTACAAGAAAGCATTGGTAAATCAATGGCATGTTGATGTTTAGAGAGAAACCCACAGCTCAGTATAGTCACTGGACCCTGAACACAGGTGTCACTAGAAGCAGAGCCTGGGCAAATTTAAACGAGGAAGTTAGAGTTGAGAATGATGGTCCATCTAACAAATTCTGTGATGAAGGAAGGATGGATTCTTCACCTCTGAATGTCTTTCTGGGAGATAAGTTTTAGCCAAAGAGAAGTTGAGTTGAAGTGAAATGCATGCTAATGCACTCAGTGTGTGGGAAGACAGATAACACCTGAGCTTGCTATAAATGAAAACTGTTAGAAAAGAAAAAGGAATAAAGACTGTTTTTCACTTTCAGATTAGTGAAATCCAGCAAATCAGAACATAATTTGCAACTGCATTAGTGATGCAGATGCCAACTTAGAGTGCTGTTTCCTGTTTCAGAGTTGCATTGAATTCCCAGTCCTTGCAGAAATCAGAGTATTTTTGGACTTCTGGTTCCTGAAGTAACCAGGAAAAAAAAAAAAGAAACCACCCAAAGATTTATTTCCTCTCCACTGAAATTAATTCACATATTTGCTCTAGACTCTTTAGCCAGTGGTGATCTTTTTGTTACCCCTTCACGTTTCCCCCCCTTGAACGTTTATGCTCTTTGGTGGGTCTGTGTAGAGAGCTAGTAAAGTGCTCTGGTATTGGAAGTACCATGTAAAAAGCAGTTGAAATTATTTCTTTAGGAAGTGGAAAAGAGCATGGAAAAATAAATAATTTTTGTAGACATTAGACAAAAATACAGAATTTTTTATTTTTTTTCCTTTGGCAGTTAATAAGAAGATGCACTCTTGCAATAGGATTCTCTCTCCAAAGTAGGCTAAAGCTAGTGCACCTTTGGCTTTGTCGAGTTAAATTTTTGTCTTTTAATTAAAAGGCAAATCACCATTGCTCTCTAAATACAATTGGGATCTTCTGTCAGTGACAGAGGTTTTGGTGTTTTTTTTTGTCTTCTGAGCAGTCTGGCACTGCTAGCAAAAAGGCTTTGATTCTTCTCACTAGTTATTTTATTCTAGACCTGAAAGAAGGAGGAAGATGGGATGGTTGTTTTTGTTCAGCTTGAGTGCATCTCTGTTACCCCTTCTAGTTTGGATCAGGAGTGTACTTTGGAGGTGTATGTCTCTATTGTCATATTTATTGTGTTTTGACTCACATTGCAGAGCATTCTTGGAATAAGTGAGATAGATTATTTTCGGATGACATTAAACTGGAGAATATGCTTAAGGAGTGCATCAGGTGTACTTTAACTGTGAGTGGGCATTCAAGGGAATAAGAGACTTCAAGATTAGTCCCCTCCAACCTGACAATACATATATTGTGAATATCGAGGTCATTAATGGTTGCATTTTGCTTCTGCTCTTCCTCAGTTCTAGTGCACCCCATTACTTCTTCATATAGACCAGAACTTTCACCTCTTCTTTAAGTCACAAGGCTGAATTTGCCTTGTTGTGAGCAGAACATGCCTGACCTTAGCAACTGTTTTAGCTTCTAGGAGTTAGTGTGTTTTTCCCCCTTGCCAGTTTTCACAAACTGTTCCTGAAAATAAGAAGTTACTGCAATGTGCTTTACTGAAATGAGTTTACCAGCTTAAATTGCTGTTTTGTTTCAGCTTTCCTTTGTTTTAATGTCTGAAGCCTGTCATGATATATTCAGAAGGGCCGAAGGGAATTAGGCATCACCACTTGAAAATCATTAGGACCTAGGGTCCTTTGATCATCCCAGACATGTGGATATTAAATCCTTTCCTGAACTCTGAATACTTTATCATCTTGAGTGAAATGCATTCCTGTACAGAAAGCTAGCATAAAAACCCTGAAGTCCAGGTGAAGTGTAAATAGGTTCATGAGCATATGTTATCTGCACTAGTGCATTCTCAGTAGGACTGCAAACTGACTTGATCCTGAAACTGAAGTCCACATAGATTTATAATCACTGTATTAAGTATGTGTCTTTTAGAAGGCACATGGTAATGATGTTCTCTGTTATCACATTTCTCCACTGAGTTCCTTATTTTCTGTTTTTTTTTTTTAACTTTAAAAAGTCATGAGTACTTCAAGATATGGTAATCGTGGTGATCTTTTTTCACCCACCATCTTTTTGCAATCTGTGGTCTGAGGGCATCTGGGGCTGCCAGAAGGATGTCTGTAAAGGGTGTTTGGCTTTGAAATGTGATCTTCCTTTTAATTCCCTATAGCCTGTTTTGGATGATGTACCAGATACAGGGTAAACCCTGTCTTGTCTTTTAAGGCATTCTGGGAGATGTGTAAAGTTGGATATGGCTTTGCACAGGGATTTGTTGTGGAAGTCTAGCTTTATGACCAGGCTAGAAAGTTTAGCAAAAAGCTCCTAGAAGTATTGTTTGGAAAATTATATATCACCTGGAGTTGGAGGGGAGCATGCTAAACTGCAACAAATCATGAGAACTAACAGAAAACGAAATGGAGCCTCTTTGCCTGACAAAGAGTGGAACTCATCTCACTGAAATTATAGGAATCCATTCTGATTTTGTAGCAAAATTACACTGTGACTTTCTGCGCTGTAGTCAGTGTTGGGATAAAATACAGAGAGATCCTCTAGTATTCAGACTCTTCCCCATCAATATGCATCTGTGCATCTCTAAGTATGAAAGTGCTAGATATCTATAAAGGATGTAGTGATACGATGAAAAGTATGACCACTTCAAAACTCATCTGCCAGAGTTGGAGTAAGATAATCCTATGTGTGCTCAGCCAAGCTTGGAAGGCATCCAGTGGACATGAACACACTGTCACTGTCTATGTAAAAATTAAGCATATGAGACTTATAGTGGATGATACCGCTGCTCTTGGAGCGTGTAGCAGTTTCTATCATCTTAACCACCTCTCTCTGACAAGGACAGACTGACATCCAACTTCCTTTTGAAACCACAGCAGGGTGCAATGTGAAGCCAGTGTCCTTCTCAATTAGAGATTTGAGTGTGACTTAGGTTTGTTCTTCTACGAGTCTCACTCCTTTTCGTTTGGTTTGCTTTTGCTCTATTTCCCTTGGCCCAGATTCGCATTAGATGCATTTAGTGATAAGTGTCATGATTTAGGAAACAGCCAAGAGGACAGTGTGACTGAGAAACGGGTTGACAGAAGAAAGATGTGAAAAAAAAGGGGGCAAGCAACTGTGCAGTGTTGAGGTTAGCGATAGGAAGGACTGACAGAGTAAGTGAACTATGTCTTGTGGCTTGGCAACTCATTTATTCTGTAAATTTTTCCCCATTCAGCAGTGCAGCGTGCTGTCACTGTGCTTTCTTATGACAGTTTCTCTTTTATGAGACTCAAGTGTCTCACTTTCTAAATAGGAAAATTCCCAGAATTGGATTATTCTCAGAATAATAACATCATTTAAGTTCAAGTCTGATGATTATGGGTCACCCTTCCTGTCTCAGCGTTGATTTATATTAAACAGGACAAAGCATCTGAGCGCAGTGACATTCAGCCGCTGGGTAGCACAGAAGCTGAATCTTTAATTGCCCCCTAAACCCATTCCCCAGGATGGGATCAAGAGGTTGCTTAATCCCTTGAGAACTAGGATTTCCCAGCAGTGAAGTGCTGCCACTGCTGTGCATTGGCATGGAGCAGCACAGTCCCCAGCTGATGCACCAGGACTGGGGGTGGCGGCACAGCTCTGGGGCAACCAGTAGGTGTTTGATCAGTTTACAGAGCGGAGATGGATATTTTTGTTCGTTTAATTTCCTATGGGTGTCCCTCGGTTGTGTGACCACATCCCACACACAATTATGAAAATGTCATCCTGCGCTTGTGTCATCGTTGTTCCTCTGTTCGACAATAAATGCTACTTAATCATCAAATGGAAAATAAATTTTGAAAGTTAAGAATGAAAAATGGAGAAACCCAATTGCCTAAGATGTATTTAATACTGAGTGAAGATGGAGCTGTTCATTCTATCAAGAAAGGAACTAATGGGAAGACACTGAAAAGTTCAGCACAGTGAGACTGTTTTCTACTAACCATTACAAAATCCCTCCCTCTTCTCAGTCCCATTAAGAGCGAGTGAGTGTCCCCACTACAGAATCATCACTTTCACTCAGAGATAATGCCTGTGCTTTTGTTATTATTTATTGTTAACACTACAGATAGGCCAAAGTGGTGCTCCATTGTGTTAATGACTGTAAGAACTTGAGTCTTCTTTGCACAGAGGTATTTGAACTTTCCTGGAAATACTCATCCCCTTTAGTCAGTGAGGGGGGTGGGAAGTAGGCGTGGGGAAGTGCCTTCTCTGGGGCTTCTGAGCAGAACCTTTCAGCAGACAGAATGCTTATACACGCAGTCAGGATTTTCCCATAGGGGTGGCAGACAGGGAGCATTCCAGTGTGCATTTCTCCACAGCAAAGCCCCGATACCCAGCGCAGGCTGCCAACACCAGAGCAGTTAGCACGATTTGCCAAAACAGAGGGTAAGATGGATGTTCTGGCCAGATGTCTCCTGGGGAATGAAACTCTATCTACCCCAAATTCTCTCTGCAGTTTCAATTGAATATAATACTCTTCACTTCCTGACCTAAATTGCCTCAGTGTGTTGCTGAACACTTAACTAGCTGCTGCATTTCACCTCAGAGACAAGAGCCCTGTAGGGCTGAGCTAAGCAAAACCTCCTATGTTGTTTGGATAAGTAATTAGCGGAGTTTTCCAAATGCTTTGGGATCCTTCTGGATGAAAGGTGCTGCGTGGACAGGAGGCCGCGTTGCAGAAGAAAGCAGATAGGTGGTTTGGCAGCTTGACAAGAATTTTGCTAGTGGTGGCGCTGATGTTTCTTTTGTTGTTTTTATTGTTACAGAGGAAGGGGTTGTCTCAGGGGCCTTACTTCGGCTTGTATGGAGAAAAAGGAGCTATGGAGCACCACAGGCCTAGCCTGTTCCCTGAAGGTCCGAGCGACTATGTCTTCAGCCACCTCCCACTACACTCCCAGCAGCAGATCCGAGCACCCATCCCCATGATGCCAATCGGGGGCATCCAGATGGTCCACTCAGTACCTGCAGCCCTTTCAGGTTTACATCCTCCGTCCACTCTGGCTCTGCAGAGGGAGGGCTCTGAGGAGAAGCAAAGAGGACCGACAGAAACCCTCACTCAAGAGTCACGCGGTGTTCCAAAGCACCACGAGAAGCGTACCTCTCCGCACAGCTTGCACCCCACCGCTCCCTCCAGCACATCCTCCTCCCCGCTGCTGTTGCTGACACAAAGCACTTCCGAGGACAGTGTAATAGCGACGGAGAGGGAGCAGGAGGAGAACATACAGACTTGTACGAAAGCCATAGCCTCTCTGCGAATCGCCACAGAAGAAGCTGCTCTGCATGGGGCGGAGCAGCCACAGAGGCCTTCTGAGCCTCACCAGAAACCCTCAGAAAGTGCACATTTTAGCATTAAACACTTTAGTGGATCTGAGCCGGGCCAGGCCTGTGCCTCAGCCACCCATCCAGACTTGCACGGTGGTGAACAGGACAGTTTTGGTACATCACGGACTGCGCTAACCCATCCTACCTTTTACAGCAAGAGCTTTGTGGACGTCCGACAGCTGGGCTTTCACAGCAGAAGCGAGCCCCCATCAAGCACACAGGAAAGAAAAGATCTGTCGTCTGAGAAGAGCAAACCACATTGATCTGAGATGCATGGAGACTTTCACCCATACATTTACCCCACTTTTTTTTTTTTCTAGTGATAGAAGAAGTATTCAACTTTACAGCATGCCTGTTCTAAGTTACAGTAGTTTGCTATTATATATACTTTTGTTATATCAAAAGAATTAGATAAAATAACAAGTCATCATGAGCCTGACCAAAACTAAATTTGAAATTCTTATTGGGTCTGGTACTTTTAAATTGTACAGATGTTTGTGCCTTTTCTTTACTTTGCTTATATTCTTATAAGCATTTTTTTAGCAGTAATTTGTACATATTTTAGAATTTGTGTATCTGCTTTGTAATAAATGTAATTTCTTTCCTTTTTTGGACACTTGGATCTAAATGATGTAAAGCAAAACAGCATCAATATATGTGAGGTTGCACTAAAACATATTTTTATATTGATTAAAACTGAACAGCTTTTATGTACAGCTCTGATTCTGTAATACTAATATTTATTTACTTTGTTTCATAAATTGTAAATTTTTTTCTTAATGTTGTGGATTGCTTTTCTATGTGAAGCATGGGATTTACTGTTGCGTAATTAGAACAAAATGTATATTGTAAAACAAGATATTTAAACTAGAGTATCTTATCTTATTCTGCACTTATGCATTAGTTAAAAAAAAAAAAGATAAAGGATGTATCAGTCAGTTCTTAACTCTTGTAATTTTTTTTTGTCTCTTGTTTGCTGGATTGACTATAACTTAAGTGCTGATTGTGATTTTAAACTGATAGTACCGTAAAGCATTAAAGTAAAACAATGTGCTATTGTGAGTTTTTTCAAAGCTTTATAAAACAGTTATAAATATATTAAAAGTATTTGGTCTTATGTGAACATGTTGATCTAGATACTCCTTTTAAAAGCTATGGGAAAACATTCCACCCCATGTAGATACATAGCAGTGCATCACCAGTGCCGGCTGCGCAGCCCACCTGCAGGCGGGGCACCGCTGGCTCCCAGGTAGGCTGGTGGTCACGCCTCTGCGTGGCCCGTTCCCCCCCTTCCCAGAAGCAGGGTTGTGAGGCCCCTATAGCCACACCGGGGTGGGCTGGCAGCTGGACCACACCCAGCCACAGCAGTCCCCGGGTTGTAAGGGCCCGCCGTGCCTCTGCCCAAGCTGAGCATGGAGCTTAGGGGTCACAAAGAGGTGCACCGGCGTGAGCTCGGAGGGGAGCAGAAGACATTTCCTCACACCTGAACACCAGCAGCTGGTCACTCCCCACGGGGGAAGTCTCCCCGTCCTGCAGATGGAGGAGCAGGCAAGCCCTTCCAGCTAGTCAGAGGGCACTGGCATCTTCAAGAAGCAGATTAATGGGCAAGAAAGTCACAGTCTTCCAGAGCAGGGTCTCCATCTGGGTGAGGTTTGCTCCAGAGGGAAGTCAGTAGGAGCCTGAGCTTGTGGTGGGTTCCCACTACCACCAGCAGCATGTGCCTGTGCGCACACACTCACTCACACACACACACACACTCTTTCACACATACACAAAAGAAACCAACAATCCGGATTATATTTTGTGCTATTTAGTGAATTATAATTCTGTGAAACCAAGTTTGTATATTGACTTACAATACATTTAAGGAGTGTTCTTTAAAAAGAAATAAATATACAATGACATGCACAAAGTGTCTAGTTTTCATGTGTTCTTTCCATTGCATTCCAAGCATATTGGCATTCCAGCACATTTCCAGAAAGTTCTGTTCAGAAGAGCAACTTTCCTGTATGAGGAGCGCCCTTACCGTGTGAGTAGCAGCTGAAAGTGTGGCTCACGTTTTGGCCGCCTCAGATATTATCAGTTTATTTCTCCAATAAGACCGTGTGGGGGCAGAACCACAGCTGGTACGTTGTCGTGATTCTCGTACTATGGCATATGACGAGCGGAACACCGCTAATGGGCTGTGACCAGTCGTAACCATGAAAGGTTACTTTCCCATCTCCATCGGCGTGTTCCTACTTTTATTCAAATCATTATGGTAAGACTGCCAAGATAAGTGCATGCCAGGAAGCTGGCTCATCTCAGGCTGCCGAGAGGAGAAGAAGCTTATGTTGGAGGCAGCGGCTTGTTGGATCATGCTTCCTTTATAAAAAGAATAATAAAAGTGAAAAATCCAATTACACATTTTAAATACACAAGTCCTGTCTGATAAAAACCTTCTCCTCCTTGGCTGCACGGCTGTACTAAGAACAAAATGCTGTGCACAGTGATCAGCTAATCAGGTAATCACAGATATTTTATTAAAAGGGAATCAGGCAAACCCCCTGATGGCAAATGTTCCATTAACAATGCCTTTATAAGCAACCCCCTTACTGTGGGAGTTACTTGCTGGCTTGTTTGATTATTTTAATTAATTTGCAGCTGCAATTTACCATCCAACTTTTCAGCCTTGGGGCATTTTTTAAATATAATCATTGAACAAATATCACTGAAATTATATGTGATATTTTTGGGTTACAGTGGAGCAACCCTGAAGAGGTTTCAGGTATTTATAATCTTCTGTTTTCTTAATGAAGTAATGTTTATACAGGGCTTTGAAAAATACATCTCGTGCAACTCCTAGGCATTGATTGTTACCACTTTCCACGCTCTAGAAGGGATGTGGAGGAGAAAAGCAAACACATCCGAAAACACTTTCACAGGCACGAGCAGTTTTCAGAGCACACAGTGGGTACAGCACACAGGACTGACTGTAGGGAATATTGTGAGTGCTCTGGCTGCTCTGAGCCTACAGTGGGGATGATGGTGTGGGGCTGTGTTTGTGTGCTGCAGTGAGGAGTTACCACACCTTGCAGGCTTGTGCTCAGTGCTGTGGTAACTCCCTGCTGGGGCTGCATGTGCTGATTGCTCTTCTGAGGGTCCTGGGGAATCAGCTCCTCAAAAGTACGGGCAGTGGTGGGTGTACGTAAAATCTGATGGGAATTTCACAAGTGCTGTGGTGATCTGGTTCTCAGTTTCCCAAGGGTGAGTTCCTAAGTCTGGCTGGTACCACTGCAGGTGTGTGACCTGTCAGTTGGTTCATGCACCAGCGTCTTCTCACCCTCAGCAGCCATTAGTTTTCCATGTCTGGGCCATGTGTGACGGAGCGATGGGACCAAGAAGAGTAGCTCTGAGGTCTCTAATGTAAAAGTTCTGTGCCTTTCTAAGCAATGAAGATGAGGGATTTAACAGTGCTACTTAGAAAACTGCAGAACCTGATGAAGATTTTTATATGCAATATGCTATGGAATTTCTAACATGGCAATGTAATTACCTATTGCATTGTTCAAGGAGGTTATAATTTTCTATGAATATCCTTATGTCTCTTCTGTAAAGCACAAGGGAGATACAGATGCTCTGGCAAGCGCTCCTTATTCCTTTTTCACAGAATACTGTCACCAGAGTCACTTAGGGATTCATTTGCGTCAGCAAAACAGAGAGCATATTGGTCTCACATATCTGCCTGCACAACCCTCTTACAAAACTTCACATTTTGACTGTGGGTAGCAACTCTAACACGTGTTAAATTCCTTTGTGTGGAGTTCCCCATTGTAGGACACAATGAGTAAGATTTAGCACAAATAAAGAACACTATTAACTTAATCAAGCCTAAAATGGATTCAAGCTACTTAGGTGCGACAACTTCAATCCAAAATGCTGAAGACAGCTCCCATTTAACTCATGACACCCAAACTTACTAGATGCCTCCTTACTCAAGGCCGTTTCCTTGAGTTCTGCATTTGGCATGAGCTGAACTCAGAACTACTTCAGTCCAAGACTGAGCTGTACACCAGAAATTAACACCTTTCTTTGCCTAGATCCTCTAAGGGACCTGCCCAACTGAAGTGGGTCTTTGAAAATACCTCGTGTGTCGAAATGCATCTCCCTGATAAATGATACTTAGAGCAAGCAGTCACCACCTCTTCAGACTAGCCTAATTGGTCTCCCTCCCTGGCTATCTAAAAATAAAATATCTGCCATTGAGCCCCTCCCTTGCTGATTGTACCACTCCATTCTCCTGGGACAGTGCGGTAAGTACCTCCACAAGGCGTAGAAGAGCCTTTACTTCCCTGCTGAAGTTCTGTTACTGTGAAGCAAGAAATTCAAGAGTCATTGGCTCAGCAAGATTGCAGCGCGTGATCCCCAGGAGAAAAGCTGTGTCAAGAAGTGTAAATAAAGACGCAGCCTGCATGGGAAGGAGGGAGCCTTCTGGAAAGCCAATGAGTAGAGTGATGTGGCAGAGGCTTTGAAAGACAGGGTCTGAGCCCATACACTTCCCTGCCTGCAGCCTTCTAAACAGCTTGAAGAGTGCTATTTCCAACATGCTTCTTGTTTAGCACCCATCTCCATTTAAAGGTGGCTGACCCTCTAAAAGAAGGAAGCCAGCTCACAGGTCTGGGCTTCAGAATGAGGACCAAGTCCCCAAAAGTTAGGCGCGGCAGTGTTTGATTCCCTTACTGCTTTTTGTCCTAAATAGTTCAGGGAGAACAAGTCTTATTGATTTAGTAGGTTGCACAGTGGAACAAGTCAATGGGATTTATCCTTTAAAGTCATTTAGCCACCTCTGAAAATACCAATCAATATTCTCAGAAGAATGTCCTTAAAGTAAATACAGGAAATTCAATGCAAAACCCACACAGCACATCATATATTGTAGTTTAGCTACTACTTTTTTTTTTCTTTTTTGAGTTAAACTTCCTGCATGAAAATATCAGCTGTCCGTATACTAATTGAGTATATTACTGCAATGATGTCCGTCTGCCCTTTTCTCATACACAGACTGCATACGCTCAACACGAGCTCTGAGCACAAGCCTACTGCTCAATTTAAGATGAAAGTGCTGGATGGTTTGACTTGCTCTGCATTTATTCTTTGGGGCTTTGCATACAGCACATCTGTCACTCTTGTTTGCATGATCTTCAATATACCTGCTTTTAACTGGGATTAGGCACCCCCGGCAACACCAGCAATGTGGGAAACAGCTTTTCCTTGTGGAACACTTGGCTTTTGTCCCTTTGTGATGCCTACATGAAACATGTGAAGTTGATTTGTTGTGTGGTTCTTATTTTTTCTCCAAATGATTGTGGAGAAAAATTGATTTTAAGAGTTTCTTTCACTTGTGGGTATAGAACTGTTCTCCACATACAGTTCATGGGTGCAAGGTTTTATAGATATACACTAGATGTGATTGAATTTAAGCAAGAAAAAAATATCTCTGCCTTTATACAAGATGATCCTGGAACTCACCTCAAGGAGGCTGGGCTGCATTGAGCTTCTTGCCCCTTGCTGAGACCATGAGCTGCTGTATCTATATAAAGGATGTACTCAGGCACTGCTGGCACCTCACTGCACATCATGCCCTGGTGTCATTTTCTTTGCAGTTTAACAAAAGAGAGATGGCCTCCTGTTGTGCTGTGCATTGCTGTAAGTAGTGTAATTCTCTCCAGTCACATCAAAGTGAGAGGCAAGCTCCTCAGCTGAGGCTCATCAAGACACCTCTGGAGTAGCAAAGGGACTTGGTGCACCCAAAACCTTCAAGATCCATTCAGACATACCAAAAACCTGCACAAGCTTGTCTGGTTGCAGATTGAGATTCTGGCTGGTGAGAGCAAAAAACAATCTTTTCTGAAAAGCAGTAAAATTTCTGCTCTAGTGGGTTTCCTTGTTTTTCTGCATTGTATGAATATTCATTCTGAAGCTGACAGGAGGAGGGGAGCTTGATCAGCAGCAGGCTTGATCAAAAACAAAAACAATATTACCACATAAACTGCCTTTTCGCATTCTTTCCTGATGAGTGACATCTCCTCACTGACAGGAGGACTGCTAAGCAAAGCAGGCACTATGAATATCTATGGCAGTGTGCACAGCCCCACAGACACCCAACAAGATGGGGGCAGATTCAGCTCCATGCTGGAAAGTAGCATTTCCTTTCCCTCTCCTCCAACAGAATGTGTAAGAAGAGGCTGACACCATGCCATAGAAACTAATGGAGTTTCCACATTCATTTTAACAGCAGGAGATTCGGTCTCTGAAGGCTTGTTTCCATGAGGTGATGAGAAATCTTGCTGCTAACATTTCAGAGATGTCAGAATACTTGTCGAGTTGCCAGCTCAACTTCTTCCCATCTGCTCCTGGAGCAGTGAAGGTCTTCATCCAGCTCAGCCCTGCTCTGCTGGGGCAGGGGGCTGGGCAGGAGATGGGCCCTCCATACTCTGAGTGCTGGTGTTCCAAATCCCATGAGCATATAGGCATCAGCCCTCTGAGAATGGGCTTGTCCTGGTCTGCAAATCCTAGGGGATGACCTGTGTGCTTAATTCCTCAATAGATGCTCATGATCTCCAATGAGGTATTTCAAAAGGGCAAATATTTCACCAGCCAGGCTTTCTGAAAAACTTGGCTGTTCCATAGAAGCACTCAGATGGAGTGGTCAGATTTTTCACAAGTGCTGAGCACTTGTTCTTAGCAAAAACTGCTGAATTCTGGACACACTGGAAAATCTGGCCCTTAAGATCTTCTTAATGAAGGCTGGCATCTCACCTTCATTTGTTACTTATTACAATCTTGCTTCCCACCACAGCATCCCTATTAAGAAGGAGAGGGAGAGAGGGAGAAGGGGAGAGAGGGAGGGAGGGAAGGAGGGAAGGAAGGAGGGAAGGAGGGAAGGAAGGAAGAAACGAATGTAGTAATGAGCACATTTTCATGGCTCAAAGAGCCTGCTCCTTTTTGCTGCCTGGAAAAATGAAAATGATAAAGTGGAGACTTTGACCAGTTTTATGACAAAGTTTTTCCTCTCAATTTTATATTTCTTTATTACAGTTTAGCAGTTAAATGTGGGACCAGTGCAGAGAGACATCTTGGACTCATCTTAAATCTTGAAGTTTTGTTTGGACAGCTAGGAGAGAGGGAGGAGCTTCTAAACAAAAAATTAAAAAGAAGAAGAAAGGCAAAGGGACGGTGTGCTGCAGGGAGCAGTCTTTCTCTGGCAGAAGATGAGCTAAATAGCCTAATAGTTTTTTCCATCTGTATTTCCTATTGTCCTACTATGAGCAGAAGGAATTCAGATACAGCTGATCTCTCGGGGTGGGGGGTGGAGGGGGCTGGCTGATGCTGAGAGCAGAGCCCCTCTGCCTGCTCCATCACTTAGCATGGGCAGCAGGGAAAGCTGAGGGGAATGAACCCCCCACTGCATTTCTCCCACTCTGTGTGATCCCACCAAACGTTGTTGCTGACTCTTTGCAGCTCTGGATCACTGCCAGGCTGCGAGAGCAAAGGATCAGCCACTGTCTAGAGCACTGCCCTGCGCTAACCCGCTGGATTTCCATGCTGAAATCCAAGGGAGAGTTTAATGCTGCTTTAAACAGCCCAAGTGTTGGCTGGGCTCTCTAGCTGCTACCGCACAGCTGTGTGCTGGCTTGGCCAGTGCCAGGTGAGCTGCGGGTGGGTTCCACTGCCTGGGGCAGCCTCATGGGCAAAGCAATGCAGGATGAGGGCTGGTGGGGGCTCTGCTCACAGGGGATCCATATCTCCAGGTCTCCTGGCCAGTTGGTGCCCTGCAAGGAGAACTTGGAAATGCTGTGCCCTTCAGCTTACAAAGTTTCCTGGCTCCTGCAGTCTGATTTTCCAGGAAAGGGTACAATCTAAACCCTCCAATGATTTGGTTAGCTGTTTTTCTTAAAATTAAGGGATTCAAAATAATGCCAGTAATGCCAAATTGCTACCCATGCCCTGGAGGAACCGGAGGCAGGAGCCAAAAATGTGTTGTCACAATGCACATTACCTGAAACTTTCACTAAATTAAAAAGGGCTGTGAAGAAGTGACTCTCAAACCACTTTAAACAGGTAAGGAAAGATTCTTTTTTCCCCCCTTTGGCCTGTTAGTTTCAGAAACATTAGCAGTGACGATGATTTAGTCATCTGTATTCTGCGTGCTTTAATGGAATGCCAACTCCTGATTTTATACACAAGTTTCTTGATAGACTGCCTATTTCAGCAGAAATTACTGTTGTCAGCTCAGTGTTCGGGGTGTTAAAATCATCAATGTCACAATGTTCTAAATAGGCAATGTAAAATGTCACATCCAAAGAGAAGAACACAGAGGGTGTGACATTTTCCAAAAATTCCCCATATTTCAAATGCTATAGAATCTGCAGCAAAAGGAATGAGGGGATGGAGGTGGGGGGAGAGGAGACCTTTCTGTATTGTGATGCCTGAACTGATACAATGGAGTTTGAAGGTGCAAATAAGGCTATAACAAAACATGAGTGTGCACGCTTTCAACACCAAAATGACTTACTGGCTGCTAATTAAATCTCACTGCAAATGGGATTTCATTTTTATTTTTGATGGAAAAAGTGGTTTTATTACATTAACTTGGCTGACAGCCAGGAATACAGCTCGGTGCAAATCTAGCAAAGTTAAAGGCCTTCTGCAGCAACATATGGCTTGTTTGGGAAGTATGAGTCATAAATGGAACCAGATGCAAAAAAAATATAGCTGTAAGAAGGTAGCAACTGTCCTTAGGCAGATGCCGATAGTATTATTACTGATATTTCCCCCTTCTTGTGAAAAATTTACATGTGCATATTTGTGGACATTTTTTTTCCAGCACGGATGTGTTTCAGAACCCTTAGATGGCGTGGGTCCACCCACTCTGCTCCTATCAGTAGTTAATACCTCACACAAGCTGTTTCTTCTTTGTGACTCCTTCTAACAGAACTTCCAGAGATTCCAGTTTCTCTCCTGGTTTCAAAGTGTCTCTTAATGTGGGCCTATGTGAGACTTCCAGATGCCCAACCCAAGTGGTCTTTAGGCACAATGGGCCTCTCCTGGCAGACAGGGCTGGCCTTCATTTGGTTCTCCACACCTGTGGAAACACAGGCTGACAGAAGCATGTCCTTGCACAGGAAGAAGCACCTGTGGTGGATGCCTCATCACCTCACCTGCCCATATCTGTGAGTGTGGCATGCATGTGACCAAATGTGGATGCACAGGCTGGACTGGATGCCAAGAGAAATGCCAGTCTCCACAGGGAGAGTAGTAATCAGGGACCATCTTCTGCCAAGAGGTCCAACTGCCTGTAGTGAGGCAATGAGTAAACAGGGGAGGATTGGAGCAGTGAGCTGCAGAGGGTGTGGGCAGACTGGGGCATTTCTGCACCATTAGTAAGGCTGCCTGCTCTTTGCCTGCGGGATACTGACCCTGATGCCTTGTGCACCCACAGCATATGTGTGCCTTTAGTACAGGAGCCTATAAGTTTTTTAGAGTTTGTCTCTTGAACCCCAAATACCATTTTCTTTCTGTCAGATCCCTGTGCCTGTTATCTCTCCCCTAATTCTTCCAGCTTGTTGCTCTCTGTTTACCAGGTAGAATGTCAAGGTCTTTGTCAGAGGTTAAATCAGTAAGATCCTCTTCCTTCCCACATAAAATCTCCTCTCACAGAGGTAAGACAGATGCTCTCCAGATCTCTGCTAAGCAAAGCCTAACTAGACCTCATCACAAAAGATGTGATTTTATGTTCTCAAGTGCTGTAGAATAAAACGATCTTGTATTTGAACACTGCTGTAAACTGCCCAGTACAAGCAGTGTAGGTACAGTGTAGGCCACAGAAGTCAGTAGGTTGGGCTATAAATTACTCATGCCCTGGTGGTAGACATCAAGGCACAAGGGTAGAGTAAATTTTCCACTGCTTTATGCAGTGGCTTCTTCCAGCAGGCTGTACAAGAACTACCCAGGGCCTTGCTCACATCCTTCAGCTGAGAAGTTCAGCATCTGAAGCACAGCTTGAGCCACAACCCTCTTCTTGCCGGGGTTTTGTTTTTTTTTACATATTTAGAAAAAGGCTGCTGTATTAACTAAGGTGTTATCAGATCCCACAGCATCTCACATTGTCTGATCCACAAAGCTTAGTGCGTCACCTGCCACTCAGTGAGAATTCATTTGCAGTTCTTGTCTGTGACCACAGCCCACCCAAAATGTCCAGCCATATAGTCACATCAACTCCAGTCTCTCTCTCAGCTCTCTTGTTTAAGGTCTTTCTCAGCTACTCTGGGAAGTTACTCATAAGAACAGCCTGGTTCAGCTGAAGAAAGGGAATGGGCCCAGCTCTTAACTTGGAGGTATGTTTCCTTACTCCTTATCATAGTGAAAAGTTGAAATACAGGCAAGCACTGTCTCTCAGGGCTTGCATTACTCCATACACACAATCCTTCACATTTTAAGAATTCAGATTGTGTATCTGAGTTGGAAATGTTACTTCCTTCTTTTGCACCTGGTTTCTGCTGGCATCTGGGATTCTAATGATAGAGGAGACTTAGCTATCAGTGATTTTGAAGGTGATACCAGGGACTGAGGCTAAGGAGGTAGTTGCTATTAAGGCAGTTGCATTGCATGCATATAAATCCTCTGGAAATGATGAAGAAAGCTCAGGAGACTGCACAGTCTCTGGGTTGAATCAGAATCTATCACCCTGGTGGGGAACCCAGAGCTCAGTTGGATGACTAGACATGGATAAAATTTAAGCCTGTGTGAAAAAACCACCCCTATAGCACACAGTGCTTCTTAAAGGCAGCTAGATTTTGCAATTCTTGCTCATGCTGATGACATCAATGGGATTACTTAACTGAACGGGTGTTTATTAACATTAATAAGGGCTGTGCTATGTGGCATTAAATGCACCCCAGTTGGGCTGGGGGTTGAGGAGTTCATGCTTGTGACTAATGCTTGGTGCTCGCTCAGAACTGGGAGTGCCAGAAAAGGAGCTCCCAACTCCTGGGGGGAAAGGGTTTACTTTCAGAGCATTAATCCTACTTGCCTTGCTCACTGCAAAGGAAAAACCGAGCTCTGCAGCATGCCCTACAAAGGCTTCCTACCTCAGGAAGAGCTGTGGGAGTTTTTGTGTGCTAATGCTCCATAAGAAGAAAAGACTGGGAGGATGGAAAAACTGTGTCTCTGTACCAAACTCCCACAGAGAGAAATTTCAGAGGGGTTGGTCCTACAAAGCTGAAGGCATGTCCTTAAATTTACACACCCGGAGGCCTCATTGATGAAATATATTCAAAATCATTGTACAATCTGTGCCTTAACTTGTAAGCTCTTTCAGTCAGAGATTTTGTCTGCCTTTTTGGCCAAGATTTTGTTTCAGACAGTGAATCCTTCCAAGGATAACACTTGTGTCAGTGGAATGGGTAATCCTGTTTCGATAGCACAAGAAACTTGATGGCTGTTTCCACGCTCTGAGGTTGGATAACCCTCCACCATATGCTGGAGGCCAAATTTCCTCTCTGAACATCCATCCTGACACTGTGTGGAGACATGAGCTGGTGGAGGGCTTGGGAGCAGTCAGCAGACCTCCAGAGTGACTCCTACCTGCTAGTGGAAATCCTATAACAGAATTATCCCAATTTAACTCAGCAGAGGATTTGGTTCTTAAATGATGAGCAGCTGGTGAAAAGAACAGCCTTAAGCTGAGTTTTGCTTTCATTTTCTGAGGTTCTCAGGTGGGTACAAAACTTATTAACGACAACCAAAACTGTACTTTTGTGGACCAAATATATCTGTCCTCAGGCTATGTGTGGCTTCAGCTAAATATATAGAGTTTTATTCTTTTGACTTTCCTTGTCAGAAAGTCACTTAAAATCTATTTGTTTCTACCCCACCAAATATAATACTGCGATGACGGATGCTATCATAACTCCCAGTGCTGGAAACTCACACTGTCACAGAAAGCTTAAATTTTCTAATGACTGCAGAGCAGTCTGAGGCATTAGGATGAGAAATGATACAAAAATAATCACATAAAAATATCCCCTACGTTATACAGAGTAGGCACAGAAAAATTCAGCACCCACACTGAGAAGTGAGCTACTTGCTGATGGGCGCAGGTGATAAGGAGGGGTGCAATAGTACAGGCTTATGGAACTCTGGCAGCATGACTGGGCAAATTGGATTTTATTGTTTGAATGAGAAAGCATTTTTTTCATCAGGCTGCTGAGCTGAAAGCTGGGTTAGTTAAAGTCAGTGAAGGAAAAGTCATGAAGCACATTCCTGCTGCCTCAGTGGTACAATTTTTCATGGTTGTCTTTTGGCACCAACCTAGTTACAGTTTGCTGGCAGCTGGCAATAAGGTGCAAGAAAAATGTCAAACTTTGGATTGTTTGTTCACATCAACATGCAAATCTGGAGGCCTTTCAGAGAGGCCTGGGGTGATCAGCCCAGAGGAAATGCTCTAAACAAAGGGTGGAGATCAGCTTCCCAAGATTCAGGCATGGAACAGTGGCCTAGGGAGAGAATATTATAATAAACAAAACAACAAAAACAAGACCAGAAATGCTGGGAAGATTTCTTTTTATAACAGGCTATATTTCTTATTAAGCTACCTTTTTATGATATCCCCATTCAGATATCATTTCCTCACGGGAAGTATGGAATTACAGCAGGTCTATGTGTGACACCCAGTTCAAGCACCCAAACATGTGAAGAGGAACTCTAGGAAAGAGCTACACACAGGAGGCAGGCTGCTGCTGAGAACAGGGCCAAGTACAACATTTGATATTGATTCATCGAATCTTAGTGTTGGAGGGGACCTCTGAAGATCATTAAGTCCAGCTTCCCTGCAAACACTACAGCTACATGATGTTGCTCAGGGCCTGATCCAGCATCATCTTGAAAGTCTCCAGGGACAGGACATCCAGCACCTCTCTGGGCAAGCTGTTTCAGGGCCTCACCACCCTCACTGTAGAAGATTTTTTCCTTATATCCAGCATAAATCAACCTTCTTTAAGCTTGAAGCCATATTCCCTTGTTCTATCTCCACACACCCTGCTTAAAACTGTCTCCTTTCCTGTAGCTCCCCTTTAAATACTGAAAGGCTGCTATCAGCCTTCTCTTCTCCAGGCTGAACCACCCTAACTCTCTCAGCCTGTGCTCATAGGAGAGGTGTTCCATTCCATGGATCATTTTGTGGCCCTCCACTGGAGACACTCCAGAAGGGCCATGTACTGAGGACTCCACATCTGGATGCAGTACTCCACATGAGTTCTCAACAGTGCAGAATAGAGGGGCAGGATCACCTCCCTTGCCTTGCTGGCCATGCTTCTTTTGATACAACCCAGGATATGGTTGGCTTTCTGGGCTGTGAGGGCACATTGCTGGCTCATGTCCAGCTTGCCTTCCACCCATACTCCCAGGTCTTTTTCAGCAGGGCTGCACTCAATCCTTTCATCCCTCAGCTTGTATTGGTTGTGAGGTTTGCCTCAACCCAGGTGCAAGATTTTGCATTTGGGTTTATTGAACCTCCTGATGTTCACCTGGGCCCAATGCTCAAGCCTGTTTTGGTCCCTCTGGATGGCAGCCCACCCCAACTACAGTCTGGTGTGTTGACTGCACCCCATTGGTTAGTATCAACAGCAAACTTGCTGAAGGTGCACTCAACCCCACTGTCAATGTCACTGATGAACATACTAAAGACTGTCAATCCCAGCACTGACCTCTGTGGGATACAAAGCTCTAATATCAACCTCTAATTTGAGGTGAGTTGTCTTTGAGGTCTTTGGGTATATTTAAAGTTCCTGATAGAGAAGTTAACTGCTGAAAAGGAAGCAAACTTCCAAACTTTTCTTTATGATATTTCAGTTGACTCTAACAAAGAAGGGGGCACATATAAAATGAGTTGGAACCCGAAAATTCTGTCTTATTTTTCCTTTGTTCTGAGTGGGAAGATGCATTAATTTAGAACAATATCCCAAAGTACCAGTGACATGTGTAACATAAAGAAGTCACTGCACCCTTATTAAATGATATTGTGGGAGGATAGGTTGCTTCATGATATGGAACATTTATTTTGCTGAATCCTTCTCTGCTCTGTATTTGTGGCACATTAATATCCAGTGCACTATAGTGAGGCAAGTGAGATATATTAGTTGAGACATGCAAGTGAATAAACACTGTAATATTTTGTCATGCTGGAGGCAGCTGGTATCTACTGCAGACGTGGTATTCTGAGGAAACTGTCTAAGAAAATCTTATGGCTTATAGATTGTGTACATTTGTATGATACGGAAAACTCCATTTTATTTGATCTTCATGTCTGAATTGGACTAACGTTCCTATGAGGACCTGGCACTGACCTTGCAATGATAATCAGCAATACAATTGCAGTGCACTCATTCTGTGCAATAGATTGTTTCCCATCAAGTCAAACTGGTTGTTCAGTGCATAACTGAGTTTGGCAATGCTGTCACCTGGCAATGGTACTGTCGTCATCAGATAGGGTGGATCAGATCTGATATGACAGGGGTTGGAGAATGTACCCTCTTGAATCATTTAAACCTCAATCTGTTTATTCAGCTGAGGAGCAAACTGCAGGAGGAAATCCTTAAGACAGGGAACTCCCAGCACTATCAAATACATGTGAGTTACCAAGGATGCCCAAGAGGGTGAAGGAACCAAAGGGCAAAGGACAAAAGCGGGTCCATGAAGATGTTTGTTCTTGAAATTCAATTGAATTTGGAAGAAAAAAAAATTATAACAAAAAAACTTATGTGCATGCATCTTCTTGCTTTTTCACTCTGAAAGAACTGAAGCTCTGGACCCCAGGGACAAGCAGTATTTTAGTGGATCTTAGCCCTAAGGAAACAGTGCTAGAGTGAGGATCTGCTCCTCAGGGATTTGTTTACTAACCTCTGAGACAGATGAAGTGTCTGGACTCTTGCTTATCCCCCAGAGGCTGAAGACATGTAAGGATTTACTACTGCAGCTGACTCGATCTCTTGTGTGGCTGACAAGGTGCAGCGCACCAGATAATGCAACAGGAGCTCCAGACATGGTGATACTAATGTGCGTACTGATACACTCAACTTCAAACAATTATATGTAGTTGCTGGTTTCCTCCGAGAAGTGAGATTCTTGTCATCACAGGAAATTCTCTCCCAAGGGACTGAGTCTCCTCTAACACTTGCAACCCTTGGAGAGAGTGAGAGAGAACACCTTTATTTTAGCAAGGATTTCTAGGATAAATAGACTCTGGGCAGCGAGCTAGATTTTGCATTTCAGAGAAGAGAGGATAAGAAAAGGGTGAGAGGGGCTTGGTGCTGTGAGCAATGTATGAGTAGATCCCTGTAGTAGCTCAGTGGAAATGAAAAGAACCACTGGTTGGACGGCAGCCCATCTTAGTCTTGAAAGTACAAATTTCCATTGAATAAATAAGAAAGTGATGTAAGAAAGGCTGTGATGTATTTGAAGACTTTCAAAGAGCACTGTACTTAGTAAACTCATGGAAACTGGTAATTATACAGACATTTTAGGCAAACAGATCAATTTGGTGTGGTAAGATTGAAGCGGTTTGTAGCAGAGCACCTGAGAGCTTAATGAAGGCTATTAAGCCACTTTAGGGAACTGTATCCCATTTGGACAAACAAGGGACACATAAGGCACACTAAAATTAGAATTTCAGGATTGAGATGCAGCAGCACTTGGGATTAGCATGCTGACTCAAACATGACATGCAGTGAGACAGGTCTTGCAGAGCAGTGCTGGACAACAGAACCAAAAGAAGCCTTCAATCAGTTTCAGGTGCAGAATATGATGTAGAGTTGTGTAGCTTTTCAAATCCGTGGACATTAAGGAAACTTGGAAAAAGGACAGCTAAAGTTTGTGCAATAATCCTTGGAAAGTTAGGATAGTAGCTGACCTTGGAACTGTTTAGATTTCTTTGCTGTTGTGTCATAAATGTCAGGAAAAAGTATTTTTATGTGAACAGGCTGAGCAGAGAGATTGTAGGCAAATAGTTTGCTGTAGTGAAGTGGCCCTGCAGAACTGGAATTAGACAGAAGACATGATAAATTGTATATAACAGTATAGTACTATAGACAATAGTGTACTAGCAAAGGTTGGAAAGAAGGAAAAGGAACTGTCAGCTGAGTACGGTTTTGAAGTACAGGTTTGAGATGAATTTTAGATTTTAGCTACCTGTTCAATACTTTTGATCCATACCAACATTTAACTTCTTAAACTTATCAACTTCTTATAAGTTAACTTCTTAACTTATAGAAGAGGCCTATGACACACCAAAAGTGAGCCAGAAGATTTCATGAATGATCACGCATAGGAAAACTACAAAATTGAAAAAGATTAAGATGTCTCCTTTGAAGTTGGAAGTGGCCCAATATCACACTGTCCTTCAATGTCTCTCATCATCCTAGTTTAAAAAAAAACAAACAGTGACACTAACTTTGTTGCAGTTACTCAGAGATTGCTGTTCACACACAAATCTGTCTAAGATGCAGACAGCATAAAGAGCATTGACACAGGAGAGGTGATGTTTTTGCTGAAGGAAAGGATCCGTGTAAAACAAGAGCAGCCCTTATGCAGCCATACCTTACAGGATCATCAATGGATCATGATTTTGTTTTGTTTTGGTTAGTTTATGATGTATGCAAGCCTTTGCTTGAGGCAGAAGTAAGCAATCAATATCTGCTGTCAGCAGCCAGCTACCTTACAAAATAATTGGAAGTTTGTCAAGGAAGGAGCCATGAAGAGTAGTAAAGCTCTTGACCAGGTCTTGTAAAGTTACATACTAAGATGGTTTTGAGCCTTAAGTTATTCAGTTAGTTTATGAGAATCAAGGGATTGGCAGACTCTAGCCCCTGTGCAACCCATGGGATGGGGGAAAGATCAGCAGGGTCGAGTGGCACCACCTCTGGGACTGCACATATCGATTTCTTCACATGGATTACAGGGATCTTATTATTATTTCTTCTGTGATAATTTAAGCAGGGCTTTTCACTCTCTTTGTAACTAAAGTAATCAACGCCCAACAAACACTTGACTTGGCTCAGCCACTAGAAGCAAGCAACACAGCCTGAACTGCTAACAGCTCAGGCCAAAAACAGGGCCTGGAGTGGTGGGAGGTAAGTTGAATCTTTAGAGTGTGATCAATAAGAAATAATGTCCTCCCTTGAGTGCACTCCTCAAGATCTCTTCCGTAAGTGGAAAAGATTTTCTCCAGCCAAAAAATACCCTCTGAAACAAAAGCACATGGTGTTCCCGGATCAACACTGCAGCCTACTGGCCACTACACTCCAATAAATTTACTGAGTTCTGAAAAATTCACCGTTTTCAGAAGGAACCAAATCAGGGGCCCACAGACACACACTTGGATTATATACAACATGTCTTTACCAGCAGCATCATAATATCCGCTGAGGGTGGCTTAAATACATTTGACTTGTTGTGGCAGATCCAATATATCTTCATAGAGAATTTGCAGTTACTATAGCAAAGTAAGCCATTTAGTCTGTCTTAGTTATATCTTGGAATTTCCTTTGATTTATTCATGGTTGGAGGATTTGCAATTCAGACTTCTGGCAGCTAGTCAACAGTTGCATTGTTGAAGGGAGAGATGCATTCCACAACATTTGAATGGGCTGAGAGCATCTTGTTGGATGTGTTTCTAACATCCAACCAAATTCCTTAACAGAATTCTCTTGCAATTTTCCACTTTCTAGACTCAACTATTACTTTTGTTTTTTGTTTATTTTTTCTTATAGCTTGGATTAAAAAAAAATAATAATATGTAAACTATGAATACCAGAGTGTTTGCTGCGAGTTCTTGAAAAAATAGTTCTTAGAATACATCAAAAATTCTTAGAATTCAACTAAGATAATTTACTCTCTGACATTCTCATTCATTATCCCTTATTATGTCTTAGCTTCAGTATGGCTTTTTATAAGTAAAATATTGCCTTTCTTGTAATCCTTCTGTAGTGTATTTATCAAATTTTTGCATAATCGTAGCAAAATAATGTGGAGCAAGATGTTGTTGTCAGTGGAAATGATTGCTTTCCTGAAATTTGGCTTGGGTTGGACATAGCTGTTCATCCTGACCAGAAAACATACATCAAATTGTTTCAGCAGTGATTATATTTATATCTTTTTCTCCCAACCCTGCATTAATTTTGCATTGCTGTCTTGATTTTATTATATTACCTATGATTAATTCCTGTTTAAATTGTAGTGTAAATACATCTCTGCTACTTTGCTTGCTTCTTGAAATATAACTTCACCATGATTAATTTTTGGAAGAAAAATAAAATAACCTAATGATGGTATTTTGAGGGGTCTGGAGATTCTAGCTCTGTACTAGGGAATTATGAAGGAACTCAATCAGAAGAGCATCCTAAATCCCTGAAAAAACACTTTCAAAAGCATTTTTTTTCTAAACCAGGATGGCCCTGTTCCAGTCAAGCACATAACTGTGTATTTAACTTTAAGATCCTGTTCAAGTGTCTCACTAAGCTAGCTTCTTCATCAGCTGAAGGGTGCAGGAAGGAGCTGAGGGAGTATCAGGCATTGTTTTTGAGGAAAGAAGGTTTAATTCATCATGGTAGTGGAGGAGAGCTGTGGGAGGAATTTGAACCAGTTTCATTTTCCCAGCCAGAAAAGAAATGAGGAATGAGATTTGAAATTGCAGCACTCTCTTCCCCCTCCTAAGGAAAGAGAGCAGCCAGTTGCTTAAGTGTTCACCTCGCTGGCTGACATCACGCTCTGCTCTGAGCCTGGCAAGACCCTACACCCCTTCCACATCAGCCATAATTGTAGGTACTTCATGTATTTGTAATGTATTTTCTTTTCTGTAGTACATCTGTTTAGTAAAAGGTGCTTTTTTTTTTTTTTTTTTCCTGGTATAGACACAAGGACATTGTATTACGGAGGCAACCTTTGGCCTTCAAAAACATGCGGAGTCAAAATAGGTTGTTGGTATCACTGGAAATAACCCTGTAATTACAATCCAAGACACTTGTTATGATTGGCCTTTGGCTTGCAGGAGCTAGCATAACCCTCAGGCTAAAAGATAAAGGTCTGCTGACATTAAATTAGGGTTGTGAATTAATGCAATGAATGACTTTTAATAATAACATTTCAGAGGTGTCTTGGTGTTGCTGGCAGTAAGTTCTGACTGGATTCACTACTCGAGCCTGAGGGACCAGGGCATGCACCATCAGGGAAAGTAAGTGGGAGTGGGAGTGCCTGCCCTCCATTTTCTAGAAAATCCCCATCTCCTTTGAGTGGCTGCTGTCAGTTTCTTCATTGCCCATAACACCAGAAAGCTCAGAATCCACCAACTTTATTTTCAGAGATGTAAGCAGAGAGACTTCAGCTGGTATTACATTGCTTGAGCCTGGTAAGACATATTTCTGACTCCTGAGGGTGATTCTTTCTCATCTCTTTAAGAAACATAGATGAAACTATGGTTGTCAACAGCTGAGAGGATTTTTCTGTGTACTGTACATTTCTTTAAAAGCCTTCTTTAAACATGGTGGATCCTTCTGCTCCAACTGCAGAGGGCTGAAAGGTCAAAATGAGGACATGAAGCAAAAAGCACTAAAGTGGGAAGGGTATGGTAAAGCAGAATATAGCCTCTTCTGGGTGTGCTCCAGGGTACATTTAATTATTTGTCACTTGGTTTAAATTGATATATACCTCAGGCAACCAGCACAAGAAGTGGCTGGAAGTCTTCCTTTGCAAATCAAACGCAGCCTTTGTGGCTACAGTAGCAGAGGAAGGAAAAGTATAGCCCAGACTAAAGTGGTGGATGGAAAAACCCTCAGACATCCTCACTGCACTGATTAGTATCTTGAGTCATTGCCTTTGGGGGAGGTGAGAGTTTCCTCAGTACAGATGAGTTAGACAAGTTCCTTTAATGAGGTTAGATACAAGAGGCATTGCGCAGTGTGATGGTGTTCCCTGGGAAAAAAAAAAAAAAAAAAAGGAGAAAGCTATCTTATTTTCACTGAGGTCTCACCAGGGTCATCAGTATCAAAACAATGGGCTTTGAGAGCTGCCAAAGCTGCCCTACATACCCAACTGAAAGCAGCTGGAAGTGGCAACTGGTGATGGGCAGAGTGGTAACACCGTGTGGCTGCTTCATGCCCACAGATCTGCTTCAGGCAGAGGGTCTGTCACCACAGAGGGTCCCCATCCTGCCCATCACAGGCTCGCCCTGTCCCAGCTGCCAGGCAGCCGGCGGCAGTGGCACAGCAAAGGCCAATGCACGGGCGGTAACACTAATGCAATGTGAAACCTCCCCCAGACAGCCGAGTGTGAGGGTGGAGGGGAATGAGGACACGGGTGAAAAAGGGAAAGAAATCGGGCTGTCTCTTTATCTCCTTTCAACAGACATTTGTTACACAATGCACATTTTTTCTGCTGCTTTATACAGCATACATTAGGTTTTCTTGCTTCCTGTCTGTCCTGCACTGTCAGGATGCAGCATGAAGACAAAGCATGAGTCTGCCGTTCTTGAGGAGTTAAACTCACTGAAGGAAAAGAGAAGGTCTGACCTGCTTGGACCTCACGACTGCTACTGTGAAAACCCCTAAATCTGGCTGTTCCTGTTTGGAAGCAGCTGGTGCTCTGGTTCAGTCCCTATGGGTTTCGCGAGTTTCAGCACACAAGAGTCTGCGGGTTGCTCTGAATAACACAGTATCTGAGCTCTGAAAGCAAAGCTGTTGCCTTTGCAGTTAGACCTGCTGAGCACCTTTAGCTACTAACTGGGCAAGCAGGTTGTGGCACACTTCACGTGGCCCATGTGAAGGGCTGACCTCTCACTGAAAGTGCAGTTTGTCAGACTGCTGCGCTAGAAATCTGTTTTCTTTTCTTAAATATTCAACAAAAGCAGTGGAGGAGGGGGTGACCTGGAAAAATTAGGCTTTTTTTTTTTTTTCCATTTTTTTTCTTTAATTCTGTTCCAAGAATTTATAGTTCTCTCTCAGTAATTTTTCTGACATGGAGTCGAGTTTAAGAGCTTGAGATTTTTTTCATTACCACCTTTTCCTTCTTGAAAGTGCCAGACTCAGTTTTGCACAAAAGGCATATTAATAGACATAGAGCTGTTGTAGTGATAATAGCAACATAAGTTGAGCCAGCACTGATCAGCAGGGAAGCAGTGATCCAGTCACTAGTATTTGTCTAACCCAAACCAAAGGGCTCCTGGGAGCCCTGCTCCTGCTCATGAGAGAGCCTGAATTGGTGGCAATATCTTAGTGGTAATAGTCTTGGGTGAAGCTGCCAGGTGGCTTAGCCAAAGAGCTGAGACCCAAATTTAGTTCTGGGAACACAGAGTAAAGTGTTTGAATTTGAGGTTCCTGGTAGATGTAAAGTCAAGTGAAGTTCAAAGCTACAATAAAGGTTTAGACGAAGTGAGGGAAGTTGGTGCACGGATACCAAGCATGGAGGCACCTCAGCTTCCAGTAAAAAACACCCCTAAGCAATCTTATCTTTTCTTTGGTGAAGTGAAAATTTCTTTGGTTCCTTTAATACATTTATCACCCCTTCTACCTTTCAAGATAACAGTTATGAATGCTTCCTTTGTTATAAGCAGCACACTGCCCTGTGTGTGTGGGAGGTGGGTGTTACAATAGGCATTATATAGCAGTATTCTGGTATTTTAATAAATGAGCTTCTGCTGGAGGTGACATTACTTGAGTGTAAAACCAGGCATATCTGTCTCCTTAGCAAGACACAAAGTATTTTGTGGGGGTGTAAAGTAACTTTCTTTGAATAATTGAATTAAGTAATTATGTGTTACATAAATATCCAATTGCCCGTAGTATCTGTGCACCATTCACAGAAATAAATGCAGTATTTTTTTTTTTCTGATTACATGAACTCTCTTTTCCGAATATGACGAACACTCTTCCTTTCTGATTGTTGGTGTTGTTGTTTTTTAATAGTTTCTGAAGATCTACTTCTGAAACACCCATGAGATGTGAAGAACAACTGGTGATCTACAGGGAACAATCTGCCACCAGCACAGCTGTGCATATAAGTGATTGTTTTGACTCAGTTGCCAACTTGCACCCTCATTCTAAGTGGCACATAAAAAACATAAAAAAAATTTAAAAAAATGTTTCTTGGGTAAGTAAATTCTAAGAACATTTAATGCGTTCAAAAGATATTCATTTGGGTACTTGCAGATTAAAGAAATAAATGCTAGATTCACAGAAGCTGGTGTGGGAGGATTCATTACCCAGTAGCCTGGAATGTGTATCAGGATTGAAGAACTAGTTCAATTTCCATCTCTCTGAAGAAATATGTGCACATGCCACATAGAACAACATTCTTAGTGATCCCCTGTAAGCTGGCTGTATCTGTTCAAGGTTTGGAATGTTGCTGCTTGGTCTCTTCCAATGAGACATTGTGTGCAGCATTTTATGTTCACACAGTCTAGGAACCAAACGTCTACTTCCCTACTGCATGGGTAATTTTCTTACTTCAGCTCTAGCAAATATTACAGTTTATTCCAAGAATAAGCTTCAAATGGAGTGTCTAAGGTAACCCAATAGAGTTCAGAGTGACCTAACAGCCATCTGTAGGATATTTGTCAGCAAGATGGAAGAGCTAGAGCTAGGTTCAAACCTGACTTTAAAAGAAGGGTCAGAAGTTTGAATGGGCACTCAGTATTTCCCAGTAAAGCTCCTAAGTGCCTCTGTGTTTCAGGTGGGTCATTCCAAGCCCTCCTATTGCAGTTGCTACTCATCAAAGCTGAGAGAAAGAGTAAGGACTGGAGTGCTCATCTGGGAAGTGAGGGGGCACAGTTCTAGGTGCAGGGCTTAATCATGGTACATTTTTAGCTCAAGGATTCGATCACCAGAGTAACTGTGGTGTAGAAATTCAATATGGAGCACCTGGATGAAATATAGTGGTAGTTAGGAACATTGCTGTATTTTTCTAATTACTACTTTTTCATACTACAGGAAGATTTGGATTCAGCAAAGCTGGCAAGTGTTTGAGTGTTGTTCAGAGCTGTGGGAAATCAGGCAAGAATGTTGAGAAAGATGAAGGAATTGCTTGATGTCAGAATGTTGATGATGGGAAGACCTTTACTTCTCCTTTCTTCTCCTCCTCACATATGGAACAAGAGCAGTAAGCCTGAAATAGAAATTTACTATGCCAAGTTATGTATTCGTCAATATTCACTGCTCTCTGGACTAGAGAAATGGTAAAAACTTTGATCTGAATACTCCATTTTGTTTCATTCTCAAGTTGTGATGGTGTGGGTTTTTTTTACTTTTTTATTTTTTTATATTCTTCTTATTTTGGTGTTCTTCATCTAAAAGCACAGAATCGTTCCAAGATCCTCTGTAGATTTCCAAGATGTAGAGTTTTGCTTTGGGCTTCTGTGAGCCCACTTGTGGCAACATTTAAATTTTTATCTCAGATGCACCTCTGAGTCATAGAACCACGTTTCCTCCTTCTGTTTTTCCCCCTTTTCCCTGTTTTAGAAACATCAGAAAAACATTTCATCTCTCTCTCTGAAAGTGCTTTGGCAATTCTAATAACTGGCAATTAATGGAGCTGTTTCAGTGTCTCTACTAGGAAGCTTATATTTGTTGGTTTTGTTTATTATTTTGAAGTAAGTAGGTCCTAATCTGCAGTGCTGCTTGCTCCTGGCTTTGTCTTTTGGCAAGATATTTGAAAATCATAACGTCCCTGGTACTGACCGTCCAAGAACAGTGTGTTTTCATCCCTTCAGGTGGCTCTGCTGAAACCAAATGTCACCAGGCTGCCTTGTAAAGTCAGTGAAATGTGGCATAAGCCTGTCAGTAGCCTGGGGAAGTACCCCTTTCTGGGTGGCTTTGTGTTCCTTGGCAATTTTGTACGTCTGCATACATTATCCTTGTAAGTGTGATCTGATGTGTAGGTGGTCCCTATTTCTGACACATTACATTTATCTGCATCTCTGGAACAGATTAAAAAGTCAAGCCTTTTTTACAGTCAGAATATTGCTGTGAATATGATGTATTCTGGAGACTGCATTCTGCATCTTGAGCGTTCAGTTAATCAGGGCTGTAGCTCCAGCTGGCCGTGTTTTGCCAGTGAAATAAAATGGAGCTATATAGGGAGAACACGTGAAGGCGCGCAGTAAATTTTTTTGATCCCAAGAATGAAATGACCACATTCTCTGCTTGTGAGTCTTGAGCAGCTATGAATGGTCTTAACCACACTAGCATAGATTAAGACTTTATAGGATTTCATGTTGTCATGTATTTTTGACCTATGTAATTTCTAGCTTTTATTTACACTCACACTGATGGAATTGAGAACAGTGCCTATTCCCACGTGGTCACCCCAGTGCCTCAATTTCATTTTGTTTGTTCCAACTTTTTTCTTGAAGTTTCTCTTAGGCTTTTTTCCTCCCCTTTTTGAACCACAAGGTAGTATACAGACAGAAGGGAGCTGTGAGGTAATGCTGCCTTCTGACTTTCATGCAACGTGATGATCTTGCCAGTGCCAAATGGGGACAGTGCCATAATCTATAGCTTCTCATAGGAACTCTTCTTCCAGAAAATATACTTAAGTGGATACCATGGAAACTGAAAAGTGCTAGCGGTGCTTATTATTTTACAAGTGATGAAACACAGGCATTTATAATGGCTATGGAGTAGTTTCATTAGTTATCTTCTTGAATCAAAACAAGGGAGTAACATACTCATGGGCTTTGTGCTTCCAGATGTATGTGGGTTTTTTTGTTTGTTTGTTTGTTTGTTTTAATAGCTTCTTTTTCTGCTCCTCGTACAGGTGGTCTGTCTGATTCTCTTTGTGCCCTGTCGAAAAAGATAGAGAGGAAGGGAATAAGTGTCAGCTCAGTATGGCAGAGTGCGGGAGGTAGGGAAAACCTTCTAAGGTCAACAGAGCAGAATTAAGCACTTGTAACTGAGGAATCAGGTTTGAAAACAACCTTGGGATAGTTCTTCTATTGAAGCTTCATCTGACAAAACCAGAATGACTCAATTTCACTCACATCATGAGATCTCCCACTTTGAAAAGTCAGGCCTCTGACATTAATGCTAAACACCTCCCTCCTTGTTTCTGGCATTAATGCTCTCACCAGCGTAACCCTGAAGTCCTGCAAGACGTTGCCTCAGAGATAAGCTTCTCCTCGGGGAATCATGGAAACAAGGGTGGAAAGCGTTTCAAGAGGTAACCTAACCCCCGCTGTTTCCTCAGGCGGAGAAGACAGGTTGCATATACGGGCTGGGTGGGAGCTGCATGGGTAGGGTTTGTTTGCTGGAGAGCTGTTAAGTAGCATGTTGGGAGAAGAGTGAGGTAGTGAGAACAGCTTTGTGTCCACGTGGTATTGGAAGACACCCGGTAGAAATAAGGTGCTTTCTGGTGACAGTGGGGAGGGAATGATACAATGTAATGACCATGCTTTAAGTTTTCTGAATCCAAATGATTTAGGGCCAGATGGACATTCTGACTTGACTGAGAAGATTTTCATTATGCATCTTTCTAAGGCACGGGACAGGGGTAATGGGGGGGGGGGGGAAGGCAGTGGGCTGCATCAGGGCTCATTTTATTCTGTTACTGCAATCACAGTATTGAGCAATGCTGCCCTTCCCAGTGACAGCACTGATGGATCTAGCCCAGTTGCTTTATAGGGTCAATAATTTGCAGTAATCAGCTTAGAAGTTGAGCAAGGTAAGAAGCAAATTGACCTCTTCAAGGAGTCTGACTATTTCAGACATCTAAAGTGCTGTGATTCAGAGGAGTCAAAAGTATTTTCGGATGCAGACTCCCAGGTTCCTCCCCTATGAATTGTAAAGGTTCAAAGATGTCAGTGCTGTTACTTGGAATGTATAAATGTGGAGTAATGGAGAAAACTAATGGGAAAACTGAGACTTAACTGCGTAAGGTACTGTGTTAGAATATATAATACCTAGCTGTGGAGTGACAAGAGATACTGGAAAGTTAAGAGGGAAAGGGGCAAAAGACATTGAAGAACAACGCATTTAGAGTGAGTAGGAAAGTCGCAAGAGAACAGCCCCTCGAAGAAAAGTTTCAGCATCTAGTCGAATAAAATTGTCAGGTGATTAATTTAAAAAATAATCGTTCCTGCAGAACACTAGTAAGAGCGCAGCAGGATCGCCTGCGGTGGGGGTGGAAAAACCTGGTCCTCCCATGCCACCTAGTGTAGGAAGCTGAGCAGTAGTCCTGCGGAGTTGGGCTCTGCAAGCGGAGGTCATTAAGCGGAAATAATGGAGTCCTGAAGCCTGCCACTACATGAACCACCTCTGTCCTGCAGGCAAACCCCTACTCAGTAACTTGATTTGAAACTCTTCATTTTTGGGTATTAAAACTGGACTGTGGCTAAAAGTGTGTATGTATGTATATATATTTCCTTTCAGGATAGGAGGAATTTTTCTTACCTAGTTGATTTTAAGTTGTAGTCCTAATAGCATTTATTCTAAAACACAGCAATGGATGAAAAAGCCCAGAGTTGTGCTGTGCAGTTAATTGCTAAATAATGCTTCAGATGAGTAGTTGGAAGTAATCTCTCTGTAACCGGCTAAACCAAGGACTCTTGATCTTACTTTGAAACCTTTTGTGCTAGTTTCTCTTTGATGAAGAAGAACAGATGAGGTCCAAAATAATTCTGATAGCCATTCTTATGTTGGGAAAATTTATGTCACATTAGTAGACTCTAAACTGCTTCTTAACAGATTGCAGTGTCAGGCTAGGTTGTCACCAATCCTGGAATAACCAGATAGCTATGTATATATTTCATGCAGAACACACATGGATAGGGGCACCTGCGTGCTGTCACATTGTTGCATGCATAAAACATGGACTGTGTGTATAAGCAGATTCTGAGAGCAGCACCACACAAGTCATAATTGTTAGCCTTACTGAAAGGGAAAAGAGGTTGAATATTATGTTGGAAAGCTTCCACAGTAAAAAAACAATTCTTGTTTAGAGTCTGCCATATTAAATGTTGGTCTCTTTTTGTTTGTTTGTTTTCCTTCTCCCCCTCTGCTTTCTGAATTTTGCTCTGCTGCTTATTTTGTTGCCCCTTCGTGGATTTCTGACTGAGGTGTCCAGCTGCTGTCCCACTAGGGCTGGTAAGCAACGTTACCCCCAGATAGGATCAATCCATTCTTGAGTTAGGTTTAAAAGCAGATCTTGTCCTTCCTCCTCCTGCCCTCACCTGTGTACAGGCTTCCATGCTGCCACATGCTTTCGTCATGGAGTAAATAAGATTTTATGTGGTGTGTAAACAAGGAAATCCCTAGAAGCAAGAGAGCACTTTAGAAGTTTATCTTGCATGATGGCAAAATGATGACATGTAACTTCAGCACTAATGAAGAGCATATGTGTGCAAAGCATGTTGAGAAATGGGTGAAACATAGCACAGGGGAGGAAGAGATGGAATGTTATCATATGTTTTCCATTTGCATTCACATTAAAAAAAGAAAAAAGAAAAAAAGATAGAATTTCTGCTCTTTCCAAGGCAATGTGATGTATGTGTCTGGTTCCAGTATTAAAAAGAGATCAAAATGATTTAAAATATGTTTTAGTATTAAAGTAATATAAAGTGAATGTTGGCTATTTTGAGTCATCAGACAAGCTCTTGGCCTTTATGTTTTTTTCCTGTTCTTGGAACTCCCCCATATTTCTAGTTAACAGAACCCCTGAAAGTGACTGATGTTTAAATATTTAAACTTTTTTTCTTTTTTAATTTTATTTTTTACATTTTTTCTTTTCTAGCCTAATTATCGATCCCACAATGTTTAGCATGTAAGAAGTAATCCCAAGTTCCTGAAGTGAAAACCACCTGCCAAAAGCCAGGCTTTTAAAGGATGAGTCATTGGCTGGCACTTGCACGTTTTTTGGCACTTAGCTTAAAGTAAGAAGTTTTGAGGAGAATTTGTATGTGAGAAAGTTATCTTTTCTTTTTTAATAAGTGCTTGGCCTACAGCCTGTCAACTTTCAAAGGAAAAAGATGACATGTAACTTGTGTAATAAACCCGCAGCGTCCGGGGTGAAACTAGGGGGCACTCTTGTATTTGGTGTTTAACTCCTTCCTGCACATTCTGCAGTTTTGCATGTCCTTGTATTTGTGTAAAACAGGAAGGCAGGACTGGGGTGAAACAGCCCGAGGGACCATATTTCTTCCTCTTTGGGAACACATCTTTTCCCTGCTGTATCTGCCAGGGACTGCCAGAGCTTTGGTTTTCTCTGGGTCTGCAGAAGCCAAGGTTCCTCAATAGCCTCTGTTCCTTTTTCCTCCCTTCCGCAGGATTATTATCCCCATAACAAATGCTGGATTGCTGGAAGATATCTCATAACTGACTCACTTGCAACCCTAACTCTTTGTCCCCTCAGGCATGACCTGGAGCAGGGTAACAGAGGGAAGGTATCTGACTGCATCAGCTGAAGTGCTCTTAGCATCTGGCTGTAGATTTAAATCTTTTCCTTACTGTTTTCCTCATCTTTCTTAGCTTTTTCCAGTCCACCAGAAGAAGCTCTGCTGGTTCAGGTCAGCAGAGATTAACAGAAAACAGAGAAGGCAGGAGCTGGTGTACAAATCTTCTTAACACTGAACAATCCCAATGAAAATGTGTACCCTACTAGCAGGGTGGCATGGTCTCTATTAACCCTGAGAGATGGGAGACTGGTGAGTCATATGCACCTGGTACTTACAGCACAGGTGGCAGCATTGCAGGTTCCTGGCTCTGCCATCAGGCCTTAGAGCACACCTGCATGCTCCATGCTGCTTTATTTCCAACTCACCCCACAACTGTTATATTGGGAATTATTCTAGTGACCAGATAGAATTAAAGTAACCCACAAGGACCTACATTATACAAGAATGCAGAATCAGCATTTAATATTAGTGTTATAGCTTCATTTTGTAAAGGAGAGGTGGTCATGTGAACCATGTGCATACTTCAGACACAATATTTTGTGTAACTATCTGGTTTTGCGTTCTCTGGAAATTGAGAAGGGAAACTGCTGGAGTTCAACCTGAAACAATTTTTTGCAGTGTTTTTAGCAAATAGAATGTAGAAGGACAAAAAAATACTTCAGTTCCAGTTTAAGCTTTTTTCAATATAAAACATCAAACTGAGAAGTAAATCCAAACAATTTGGAAGATTTTCATTGAATAAATGTTTTATTCTTTTGATAAAGTTTAGGAAAGCAAAACAGCCCTTTAGAAAAATTCAATGGTGTGGAATCTGTATTTTCTTTCCGGAGGAAAAGTAGCTGTGTTTTGTCTAGTGTGACCCTAGATGCTCCGTAAGACCCTATTCCACAGCAATAGATCTTTATTTGGTATCACTACTACGTTTTGAAGATGTGGTACAGTACTTGGTTAAGGGAGGCTTTCATTTTCAAATGTACATTCAAAATATGGGCTGGAAAAGCCTAGAGGAAGAAATAAACTGCGGAGTGAATTGCAAGGAGGCCTGGCTGACAAAAGTGTTCCTTGTGCTTGCAAAACTGCTGCAGCTCAGGGAGCATGCCTGGGAAAATCTGGGTGGCTCTGAGCTGCATGGCAACTGCTCTCAGTGCAGGAGCCACAGCTAACAGTGAGTATAAGGAGTGTGGCACCTTATCTCCCTTTCAAAGGGAGTTTCTGTGAAGGAGGTGTTTTGAAAAGGATGAGGAATGCATTTGTAGCAAAAGCACGTATCTATGGCCTGAACTAATTGACTGCCTTCCATTCTACTAGTCTCCACTATCATAGAGAATATCATCTTTTTGCTATTGACTCAGATCCCCTGAACATCTTTCTAACAACATAAAAGCTACAAATTAATCTTTATATAAGATAGTCATGGTAACACATACGAAATACAGTTGTTTTTTTTTCTTCAAGGAAATGAGAGCATGTAGAACTCAATTTTTTCACAAGCATTCATTAGAAAAGCTTTCTGAGTGCAAATGACAGATGAAAAGCTCAGCAGGATTACCCCGTTCAGAATTGTGGTGATCTTTTTTCCTTTTCCTTTTCCTTTTTCTTGTTTTTTACACTTTTCATAATGGACTCCCAAAACTTTCAGCTTGCCGCTTTCAGCTACTTATGCCTGTCCCTCCAGAGTGGGCTTGCAGTGCCTGAGCATTATTTGGTTTGTTTCAGGCCTTGTAATTAGTGTCATGGAGCCTCATCACATTGCTAATGGAAGGTGGTAAGAATCTTCCTACATTTTCTATTCTAGGTTTCTCTTTGATAAACTGCAAGCTGACAAGGACTGGGCCTATGCATGTTCTTGGGCACTGGCTACATGAAATCATGCAGCAGTAGGCAGGTTGATGAGGCTCCTCTGGACTCAGGCAACATTTTTCAGTCAGATAACAGGGTAGCCAGGGTGTAATCAGCCAAACTGGAATGGCTATGAGTTATCATAAGCATCACCTACAGAACTTCCTTGTCAATAGCTCTTAGCCTGCCTACAGCTGGTGAGAAGCTTCCCATGCTGTCTTATGTGAAAGAAAATTTTGAGATATTCCTTGATACGTAAAATAAAACCTCTTTTTGCCTATGTTGATAGGTAATTGTCTTCTTTGGATAGCTTTGGTGCTTTTTTTACTTTGAAACAGCCAGCCAAAACTTGGTAGAGTGCTGACCTCTTACGTGTGGGATGTGCCCAATGACAAGTAGAACCCCCATGAAAATTGGTGAAGTTACAAGATGTAGAGAAGGAAACTTTCCCTGTGCCTGTTCATGAAAGACTTCCAGAATTTCAGCAAGGGCTTTGAACTCTCACAGCAGGCAGCTGAAAATGTTGTGACAGGGCAGAGGAGCTAGGAGTGCCCCTTGGTGCCATCCTGTCAAGGATCTTGGCCTTTCTGGTGAAGATGGCTTCCCACTTCACTGTGCCAAGAGGGTGGGAGATGAAGGCCCAAGCCTTTGGCCTTTGCCCTTGTGTTTCCCTGCTGAACTCGGCATGGGCAGCAAAAGGGGAGGCAGCTGTGTGAACCAGCAGGAGAGGAAAGGGACAGATTAGGAGAGAGAGAGAATAGTAAAATGGATGGCTAGAATCAGGGGAAGTGGAAGCTGACCTAAAGAGAGAAGAATGATATTGGGATGGGGACATATGAGCTTGGCAAAGAAATTGGAGGGGAAGTCAGGAAAGGAGGGTGTAGAGAGGCAGAGAGATTAGACAGGGACTGGAGAGAAAGTCCAGTTCTGAGGCTGGCCTTGTCTTCGGTTTGAGAAGAGGACCAAGACTAGAAGGTCAGCAAGTGGACCATGGCACTGGTTGGGTAGAGATGAGTCAGGAGACAGTACAAGAAGGAAAGTTGAAGGCCACTGGGCTGAAGGCTTGTGCTGGCATGGGAAAGAGACAGAAAAGCTTACACACACCCACGTGGGCTCCAGTCTCCTGAGCTGGACTGGGGCCTGTTGCAAACACCCTTGAGATCTGTTCATCAAGACAAGCTATGACACCATGCTTTCAGCTTCCTTCACATTTGAGAATTTATTAGAATTAGATTAGCATGACTTTGTTAGGTAAAGTTTAAAGTGAAGGCAGGAAGATGAGCTATGATATGTAAATGCTAGAATGAAATCCTTGGGTTTTTGTTTGTTTTTAATTGTGTTGGTGTGGATTTTTTTGTTGTTGTTGTTGTTGTTTTTTGTTTTTCCCCTGCTTTGTCATGTTCCATTTTAAAGTAAGAATAATATCTTATGACCAGAGAATTTTTCATCAGTTCCTTGCTTTGCCATTTAATTCTGGTCATAAATTTCAGGAAAAACTGGAGTGGTCCAGACTAATTCTACAGTAGTAGCATTAAAAAAAAAAGTCACAACGTAAAAGAAATATAAACATTTTCTCTTGCTTTATCTTAATTTTTATCATCTTTAAAGAAACAAAAAATTGTAGCAGATATTTTCCCATTAATGTAATTTATAACATCTGGTATGTATTAAAAGAGCCGATCAATACATGCTTTAATATTTCCATGCATTTCAGACTGACAAAATGTAGTATATACTTAAATTGTGTTCGCAGACAAGGTGAGGAAATATGATCAAAGGCTGTCTTATTGTTAATTTATTTATCTGCATAAGGTAATACATACACTCAGTAGTCAGGTGGAAACAAATATTTCTTAAAATACTCAAATGCTGTTTCAGTGCATTTAAAGAATAATTATGGGCTGATTATTTCCTTTGTTTTGTTTTGAGAATGTGATTAAGTGTAGTCTTTGAGTGAGTTAAAAAGGTTAACCCTATCCATTTATTTATTCATTTTTTCTGTTTTGGTGCTAGTATAAATTCTGCACTGTAAGAAAGTTTGATCCAAATTGCTCAGTGTTCTCTTTCTGAGTTTTGGACCAGTGCATTCAGCCTTTCTTGTTGCAGTTATAAGGCAAATAAATGAAAAAAAGGGATGTATCTTAAAACTGGACAGAGAAGTGCTCTGCTTCTGTCGCTTAAGGCAATGCCTTGCATGGGCACACCCCAAGCAGCTCCATTCCCTGCTCTATGGGAAGAGGGAGATATATCTGTCCCATGCAATGCAGCACTTAGCAGAGAAATCTGTGATAATTCAGCTGGCTCCAAAACTGGAAGCAATGTAGATGTATCTGCACTGTGGTAATATAACTGTATTGGCTGGTAGAACACAAGTGAGATCTTTGGTACTGTACTTTGCTGCATACATCTACTGACTCGCCTGAAAGTTGCTTCAGTATTTGTAATGTTGGAAAGTATGATGGGATCTGCTAATTGAAGCTACATAAAAATGCATGCACATGAAGGGACTCAGCGTGATCAGCACCTGGTGAGTGAGCAGCCTTTAGGAGAGAGCACATGATACTGATTTGTTTGCTATTTCCTGGTCCATTACTGACTATGTATCAGCTAATTATATACAGCTTTGAATCTTCTTAAAATAAAATAAAATAAAATACAATGTTATGTTACTAAAAGTAATGTAATGAAAATAAAGCCTTTTCCAGAACAGGTACCATATGAACAGTCCAGCTTTCCTTTCTACTGTCCATGTTTTTACCACATGTATTAGCAATACAGTTTTTAAGGCTCACATCCAGCAAAGTATTTGAGCAGGTGCTTAATCTTAAGCACATGCTTAAATGTTTTTCTCTCTTAAACCCCTATTCTTGGCTTCCACTAAGATTGCTGAAAAGAGTGATAAATGTATGGAAGTTTCTGTGATGTAGAAAACTGTCTATTAGTAACTCCAGAGAAACCACCAAGTGATTCCACATGGACCACCAAACTGTCTTTGGAGCCTAATGATTTTCATTTGCACTGTCAGTCTGGGGTGGACTTAAGATGAAAAGTTATGTAATATTTTTCCAACTCCCCAAGCTATTCAATCCTTCTTCCATCATTTGTTTAATACATTCCTCATATGTTGTTCTGGTCTCCTGACACCCAGGCTGTTCCTGGGAACAGCTGAATTCCCATATGGGGGAAACACATTTCCATATGTTTTTTAGTATTTCAAAAGTGTTATTTTATTTAATAGATTTAAAATATTTAAACCCCCACCCTTCCACCCCCCTTGGCATACTTTCAGTGGATGTCTCAAGAGTAGAAATGAGAGAATGCTTTTCACAAGAGTTCAGGGTGACATATAGTCAAGAAATGCATGAGGAAATTATTGTTTTGTACAAACCAAACTCAGTCTCCTCTCAGTTTTATTCAGACCTTTTCACCTCTCTGTCTCTTTTAAAAACTACTTTTACTGTTTTAGTTTTAAGAGCTAGTAAAATATACAGAACACTTGTGTCAATTTTAGATTGTTAGTGTCAGGGTTGCGTTACTCCGTTCACCCGACGAATTCATTAAGATGTCGGCACTACATCAAGAGGGAGAACCAGGTCCATGCTATCTCAAAAATTATCTCACTGGTATTTTGAGGCTTCTTTTAAGTTGCAGAGTAGATATGTCTCTTTAGTACAGAAATGTTAGACTTGTGTGGAGCTATTATGGGAATTGAAGATGATGGGCTAACTTTCAGGCTAAACTCCTGAAAGCACTGTAAGGTATTCAGGCCTACTTGCCTTGCCAGAAGCTCTGAAGCTGAGGACAAGGAAGATAATTATACTGCGGAACTCTGAAAAAATAAAATCTGCAGAGCAAATAATGGAGACAAAGATGACTAGGGGTTCGGAATTTGATGATCTTCCAACCCTAGCATTTCTATGATTCTAAGCCATTCTTTGAATTTCCTTCTTGCCTTTTAAGTGGGAGGATTTTACACGTGAAACAGATGCTATGGCATGCATTGATCATAACCATCTCAAAATGAGTGTTCTTGTACATCCCAGACAGGTGAAACCAGTACAGATCAGTAGCTAGCTGATGGATCCCTGGAAGAGCAGTGTTACTCAGGAGCTGCAGCATTCCATAACCATGAGGTTTCATTGTATGAAAGGCAGCAAAGAAAACCAAGGCATAGCATGGAAAACAAAAGTTATGTATACAATTGAAATAAACGATCTTTTTAATAGGAAGAACATGAGATGACAGTATTCACTAACTTAAGCTGTTTGGGCTCTGAGCATTATGTGTATCCAGGGAATGCAGTGTGGTAACCCCTGATCTTAAGAGAATCTTAAGTTTTTCAAATGAGTGAAAACTCACCAAATTTGAGAAAATACAACAGATCTGTGCGTCTTTCTTCCTCTTTCCTCCTATGTCACCAAATGTTTGCTGTTAATTCTTCTCCCTCATCCCACACAGTGCCAGAACCTGAATGAGTCACTGAGACAGGCTTGCTGGACAGCAAAGGCACAGAGGCGGTTTTGAAACAATAGAGAATATTTGAATGTCCAAAAAAGGAAGCACTAAACTTTTGTTGTGCTAGACTGTGACTGGCTTATTGTCAACCCATTAGGAAGCATCCTGAGCAGTGACAGAGGAATGTATTTGAAAATACATTTGAGACTGGTTTGCAAGCAGCTGAATGTTTACACTCACTTTGAGATTTTTCCCTTCTTTGTATTGGATTATTGTGCTAAGGGTATGTGTATTTAGGATTGTTGATTAGCACTGGCCAGAAAACAGCAGTTTCTTTTGATGAGTATTTCTGAGGTTTTAAAATCTGGTTTTAGTCCACATGTGCTTGAATTAAAATGGGCATTTCAATGTCTTTTAGCAAAAAGAAAGAGAGAAGAATCAAGAGAGAGAAAACAGTCAACAATAATGTGATTAAAAGACAAGCTTGGCATTAACCAGGCCTATGAGAAAAAAAACATCTGCTTCTGGTAAGCTGAAGAGCTTATAAATAACACCTTTGGTTATTCTGCATTCTTCCATGACAGGCTATAGGAAACCTTTCTGATTAACAAAACATTCTACGTCTGGCCGAATGGCAATTCTGGAAATAAAAAATATCACTGAGACTATTTTCATTAGTTTTACTGAGAACCCAAGAGCCAATTTCACCTTAGGAGATTAGACCTGGAGGCATGGAAAATGAAGACATCTGCAAATCCTAATCTTATATTCCCTTTGGAGGAAGCTGCCTCTAAATTACATTGATTTGAAGATAGTTTCATGAGAAAATGTTAGTGGCACCTACATTTTACTCTCAGAAACATGAAGAGCATCCCAAGAGTAATGTCTGCAGTGACAAATATGAGGGTGGTGTCTACATATCTTCTCTCATTGCCAAAAGGGTATATTTTGACCTGAAAAATTATGTATTGCCAGAAACAAACAGTCTGTGGGCTCATCATAACCAGTTTGTGATTACCAAGATTTCCTAGGTTGGGAAATAAAAGGGGATCACGTCAAACTGAAAAATATACTTTAAAGGTAGATGGTTCAGTTTCAGTTCCAGCTTTCTCTTTTCAGGTGAGAATTCCACTACTACGACCACACCTAATATTTGTGAATTGCTCCAAAAAGTTGAGAATATTATAATTTAAGAAGTTCAGTTGACATTTGGAATAAGTCACCAAGATAGGAAATTGCAGCGAGAAGTATAAATCAGCTTAACAGTCAGCTAGGTTTATTTCTGAAAAAGCAATAAGGTGAGAGGGAAAGCAAAAAGCAAGAAGTCTAATAGAAATATAAGTAAAAGAGAAAGGTAGGCATAACAAGATAATTGACCTTATTCCTGTTTTATGTTTTAATTGTTCTGTGCAAGAATCAACTTAGGCCTCAGCTATGGACATAAATGCATTCCCTATGTGGCTTATTTCTATAAAACCTTTGGTTTTGCACCATATCCTTTAATTACAAGTAGATGCTGTATCAGTACCAGGTTAGCAAGATAACACATCTAGAGGAGAAAAATATACTCTGAAATTAAAAAAAAAAAGAAACATTTCAGGTGTAGTGACCCAATAGCAGCCCAAACAATGGGCTTGATCCTACATCCTTTGCACCCTGTGCATCCTGCTCTTGATCCATAAGCAGAGGATCTGGTATTGGTGTAGATCTGGCAGCTGCTGTGCTAGAGTAGCACTGTGCTGTCAGTGGGGGTTGGAGCTGGCTGGCTGGTACGAGTACCTACCCTCTTCCACTTCAGTTGTGGACTCAGCTGTCATGAGTTCAGGGTTCTACGTATTGCATATTACTGTGTAGACTTGAATAATCTCATGAGACTTTGTCTACTGTTTTAATGTAAAGAGAAATTTGGATTGTCATTGCATCTCAGAGGTGCGACGCTTAGTGTCTTCTGGCATTTCACTTCTGGTCTTGTAAGACAGAAATATTTCTGGCTTCGCTTGCATAGAAGAGTATGAAAAAAAATTGGCTTTGCTGACTACAAGGAGAATTAGATGTTGAAACAGACTTTTGGAAAAGCCTCTATTGTGCTTGTGTATAAGTGTAGGATTTCTGGTGCAGGAAAGGGCCAGAAGAGTAATTCTGTGACTCTCATCTACAGGCTTCTTGTGTCTGAAGCACGTAAGTAGGTGGTGTCTGTCACCACGGCCCTGTGGTTCTCAGGATGGAGAGGCTGTGTCAGAGGGGGCTCTGCCTTGCTGACAGCAGCTGCTGAGCCCTTCCTTTCTTGAGGTGTTTGTTTGTCTAGAAAGTTCTAACAACAGTGCAAAGATATTTCCTTCTTCCAGGTTCTGAGTGACAGAAATATAATGTATCATCTCTAGATTAGATCATTTAATAAGCTTGGATTGTTTATTTGTTGTATTTCTTTCTCAAAGCTTCAAAGATCATAACTCTCAGGGAGTTTGTTGTCTTCACTACAAGATTATTTGCTTTTAAAACCCGAGTGTTTCTGTCATCACAGATCTTTTCTACATGCAAGACCCTTAGTTTGAGCACTGTGACATTTTCAGCTTGAATTAGTGGGTTCACAAGGGAGAATTAGCTATACTTCATTAGCTCCACTCTGCAGCTGATGATCTACTGTCTCTGTGCAGAAAGCCAGTCTCTGTGTGTAGTACTGGTGTTATTTCACAGAGTACTCTAACACAAGGAATACTAGCCCAAAAGTCATTAACATCAAGGCAAGTGGTCTGACTCTGCAATGAAGGTATGGTCATGGCAATAGACACACAGCGGATAGTCACAAACATCTTTGGGTAGGCTTAAGACATTACCTTCTGTAGAAAAAAATCAATGAAAACTGTCCTTACACACAGAAATGCTCAGGGAATATCTTTCTCCAAAGTTCTGAGATGCCTTGCTTGACTCACTTCTGAAGTTTACAGTTTCGTACAACCATATTTAAAAATCTCTTTAATGCTGCACCAGCATACCTGTGCTTTTGCATTCTGCAAAATGCAGGTGCATTTTGCACTAGAGTGGTCACTCTTTAGGTGAAGCCCACCTAGATGAAAACAAGAACCTGATCAGATAAATGAAAAATAACTTCAGTTTATTTCCTCTGAGATTCCTCAGACTAGTCAGTATTCCTACACTATGAGAAAGAAGCCATGGGCAATTGCACAATACCATGATTTGCCAGAGCAAGAGATGAATTTGTATTTCCCATGTGAGCACGTCTGAGCTCACAAATCAGCCCATAATTTTGAATATTATTAATAATGCATTTATTTTGCATGTCAGTGGACAAGATCTATGGTAGATGGCTGGCAATATTTGCTGCTATGAAGCCTAGGACACCGAGTGTAAGAGTGATATTTACAATATGGACAATATCTTTGTAACTAGACAAGTCTGCATCTCAGCAGACCGTGACACTGAACTGTTCCAATGAATGCAAGATTGCTCCTAGTGTGGCTGTTTTAAAAGCTGTCCAGCTTGCAGCAGCACTCCAGGCCCTGACAAGACCATGCATCAGCCACAGGCTGCAGAAGCATGCACCTCATGCACCAGAGTAGTGCCAGAGCTGGCCACGCATCCTCCCTTCCAGGTGGGGATGATTCTGGTGGAAAGAAACACCTAATGGGGACAGATCTACCTGCTTCATGGCTCTTCTGCACAGAAAGAAAGCAGATGTGGAGTTTCCTTTCTTTAAATTACTTTTGAAGTGAAGTAAATAAAAATATTATTTAGTCTTTTGCTGTATTAATGTATATCCTGGACAATTGTTTTGAAGGCCAGCATAATATGGTGAGTTTCCCTGGCTTAATAAATAGATAACTGCAAGCAACTGAGTTACTGCAGGCTGAGTTTTTAGGTATGTTGCTTGTAGACATACATTTTGCTCATTTTGGTTCCTCTCAGATCCCTTTATTGAAGGGGAAAAAAAAGCAATCTATAAATATCTCATTTTGAAAACAAAATGGAATTCTTGCCGTAACATGAAACATTGGGCTTTTGAGTCCTCTAGTACAGGTAGAGGATGGGAATGAGTTTGTAGATAAAGAGATTTCACTAGCTTCAGCTTTCAGGAACTAAGACCTTGCTTGTGTCACAGAATTCAGATGAGCAAGCTGACCTGTGAATTAGCTAGGGTCTTCCTTGTTTACTTCCTGTAAAAGTAAAGTAAGCAGCTTCTAGCTTAACGCTATTGAGTTCCACATTCAGATATCTTGAAGTCCACCAGCAGCCCTATATGGTGTTTCAGGTTGGATATTAGGAAAAACTTCTCCAAAAGAGTGGTCAGGTGTTGGAATGGGCTGCCCAGGGAGGTGGTTGGGAAACCTTCCTGGAGGTGTTCGATAAATGTTTAGGTGTGGCACTAAGAGACATGATTTAGTGGGGAAATATTGTTGATAGGTCAACAGCTGGACTGGGTGATCTTGGAGGTCTTCTGCAACCTTGATGAATCTATAATTCCAATGGACTAATTGTAATTAACTCCCTTTATGGTGGTTGTGTAGTCTCTTTGACTCTACCTCTGTGGTTCTTGGCCTATCCCACAGACTGCAGATGTGTAATTAGGTGGTATTTAAGTCACTCTAAAATGGATTTGAAAATGGTCACACTGGGAAGGAGTACAGAGTCTTTACTGTAGTATAAATTCCCCTTAGTTCACTCTCTTGCTTTTAGATATCATTTTCTGCCCTAAACTTTAAAAGCACAATTGTGAAAACTGGGGTAAAAATCCCCAGTAGAGAGGAGAAAAACTAGCTGGCAGGTGGCTCCGTGGATACTGTAATAGTAAGTGACATTCTGGCCTCACTGACACAGATTAAGTTTATGCTTAGGTTGCAGGACCAGGATTTCACCTGTCCTTTGCAAGCTGTTTGTGGTAAATGTAATGGTTCCAACTGAAGTTCTGTTCTGGGGAAATGAGGAATATAGTGGTTTATGTGTGGAAAATCAAATAGCTTGAATGGTTTTAACCTAACGAGTTCCCCACATTTCTCATCAAGAAAGTTTTTTTTTTTTCCAGTTGCGTGCTTTAACTAAGCACCATAAAAATACTTGGAATGGGATATAATTTCAATATAGGTAGAATTGCAGAGATTAAGTATAAGTAACTTTTTAACAAAATATGCAAGACAGTGCAGAGAAGAGCACTACAGGGTCAGAGTGTTGTCAGCTGATAGTAGCAGATGAGCAGTGTGTCCATTTCCTCCAATTTTAATAATACTATAGGATGCTAGCACAAGAAACCTGACAGAAGATATCTGTGTGTAACTGTTTTTAACGGAACTTTTCTTTCCAAGTCTTTTAACAGGTGATTCATATCCTGAAGCATATGAATGTCAGCTCAGAATTTTATATGCTAGCTTTAGGTGAAAAGGAAGAAAAGGGAAGAAGCACATAAACATTTTTTAGTTCCAAAGTGTTTTGTCTTTTAAGTTAGTAATCATATAATGAGAAATGCAGGATGTGTTATTTTAGTTTGATTGACATCTTGCCATCAGATTCCAAAGTAACTGGGCATATCTCACTCAAGATTTATTGTATTCGGAGGGGGTTAAAAGAGCCTCAAAATGAGCACCTAGAAGCTGATTTGTGGAATACAACCTCAGAGTGCATTTCAGAAATGGCAAGATGTTTAACAGATGTACCATCTTTCAGCATTCAGCTCTTCTGTGATGCAGACTAGTGTTGATGTATCAGAGGTTGATCGTTGCTTTCTGTCACTGCAATCTTCTGGCTGGAACACTTTGGGAAGATAATTTAGATAGTCAAGCCATCGGTCACTGATTTCATCTACTAGACAAAAGTATCATCTCCATGCTTGCTGAAAATTAGGTACCAGAATCTATTTTTAGAGGCTGAATGAGGTTTTCTTAAAGATCATTTGATCTGTAAATGCCTAAATGTAGCTTAAAAATCTGATACCCTGTGAACTATATGATTGTTTGAGAAAATGTAAATTTCATGTTTGAGTGACATGAATTAGGTATTTTAAACACATACTACCCCTCTAGATGAGTTTTCCATGTTGAGCTTTGTTTCAGATAATTGAAGGTGTAGACAGAAATGTTGGAGTTGTTCCTAAGAAGAAAGAAAAGACGCTGAGTATGGAAAAGTAATCCAGACTGTAAGGCCCTGACTATAGCATTTCAAAAGTCTTTGGAGCTGGTCCTGGATCAAGATTTTAATTTCTCTGAGTGTATTTTGAAGGATATGTGAATCTTCATGCAAGACAAACCATTTAGCAAGAGATTTTCTTTAATCACTGCTTTTTGACTTTGTTTTCCAGATACTGCAGCCATGCTACATAACTGGAAGCAATTGCTTAAAGGGTACAGAAAATAATTCTGTCAAGTTTTCTCTGCATGTATCATAAATGTTATTGTATTAGTGATCCGAGTGGAGAGTGTGAGTTATGTGTCTTTATGAAGAATTGTTTTTGTTTTTTTTTCCCCCCAAGTGGAAAGCAAGGTCAGAAAACAGAAACTGTTCCTTCTTCTTGCCTTGCTTCTCCTTTTCTGTGCTGGTTTGGGAGTTCAAACACTTCCCTGGCTGGATTTTAAATCCATTTTGAACTAGAGCACTCACATTCAATTTTTTCCCAAGAAATCATTTCACTAGCTCTCCTCAAAATCCTGCACTAGCTCTGTGCAAGAAAGGCTTGAAAATATTTTCACTGGAGGGGGCAAGGGGAAGAAGGGCTGAAAATGTGCTTCACGGGCTTGCTCAAAATATGTGGAAGCCAGCCATTGTGGTAATAAGTTCAGCTAAGCTCTTTCCTGAAATGAACTGGATATTAGATAATAGGACAGCCTTTCTGCTAGTGAAGTTTATCAGTGGTGGTCTTCAACTATTTGAACTTAATAATTTGAACATGAATGCCATGTTCTGCTTTAAGGTTTATCTCTGTGTCCCAGTTAACCTGATTTAAAGGAAGAACAAAACAAAACAAAGAAACAAAAGCAAAAACAAAACAAAACAAAAAACCCCAAAGAAGTATGAGAACTAATGAACTGGGCTTACCAAGGTATATAGGATCTTTTGCATCTTAAAATGAACTGTCTTGAGTGTGTTACTTGTTCTCCGTGAAGCTGCCACAATATAAATCAAATGCACACAAAAAGAACAAGATGGTTGTGACTTTAAAGGGTATGAACGAGATTTTTCTGCTCTCCAGTTTTGTCCTTGATGTCTTTGATGAGATACCTTGCTCTTTGCTGTCTGCTCACTACCGCAGAGACTTGGAAAATTCTTTTCACTCTAGGCCCATCTGCAGCTCTGCAGGGAGGTCACTTAAAGCCATCGTCCAAGTTCTGATGCTTGTGTGGGCTTTGGGAACAGGATGCTCCCACAGCAAGCCTGTAGCAGGTCTCCGTGCTAGCAGATCCTGCAGTTTCAAGATCTCCACACCTTCTGGACCTTTTTGCCTTTGGTGAACTGATGAGAAGAGATTTCCAAGGAAGGATTTGGGTTTCTGACAGGGCATATTTAGAACATCCCCATTACCTCCTCTGCCATGTCTAGCAGAACTACTCCACTTTCACCGCTAGTGATGCCCTCACTGTCCCCAGATTTGCCTGTATATTCCTCAGCACTGGAGCAGTTCTGATTTCATATGTAAAAAGTGCTTTTTTAAGCATTTCTCCATTTGGTGAAGACAGATCGCTCCATAGTGTCTGTTTCCGCTCCCTACATAGATCTCCTGTAGATATAACATATGTTCATAAAACCAGCTGGAAGTGGGACACGTAAACAGCAGTCACTCAGCAGTGGCAGCTCGTGCCAGCTTCAATGGAATGGAGCATGAGGATTAAATTTATACCCTCCTCTTTCCCTACAGAAAATAACTCTTTTGGCTCTGGTTTTTTAGCTTGTGTAAGAAGTTAGAAATGCCGTGACAGTTTGCACTAGCTGGCAGTCTTCATCTACATCTTAATGTTTCAAAATGTCTTCTTCCTGGGGAGAAGGAGTTGAGGGGGGGATGAAGAGAAAGTACTTGGCTGTACCAAGCAAGAGCCTGTTCTGGGCTGGTGAGAATGCCAAAGCACAGTGTTAGTGGTTATGTTACTTTTCCTACCACAGGTGTTAATCTTGGCATGTGAGACAGCTAGTGGAACAGAATGAGCACTGGCTTCCTGCGACGCAATGACGTTTCTGTAAATGGTCTGTTTGTTTAAGTTGACAAATGGCAAGCTGGCAACACTGGAAACAGATTTCCCAATTGATCCACAAAACAGGTACAGAAACATATGAGGAACAGCAGATTTCATTAATTCCATTCAGACACTCTTAAATGGTGTCTTCTCTGGGCCACTAAACTGGCTTTTTAGCTGATAATGCCACTCTTACTACAGTTGCACAGGCTGTGCTCATAGCAATTGTCCTGCTTTTAAAACTCTCTCAAAAGCCACCAAGAATTTGTTACTTCATCTGTCACTACTTGCCAGAATTCAATGGGACACTGATTTTGGAATGATTTTTTTTCTCTCCATCTTCCATAGAAGTATAGAATGGCTTGGGTTGGAAGGTATCTTAAAGCTCATACAGTTCCATCTCCCTGTCATAGACAGGACTGTCACCCACTAGATCAGACTGCTCAGGGGTCGACTCAACCTGGCCTTGATGGGGCATCCACAGCTTCTCTGGGAAGCCTGTGTCAATGTCTCACCACTCTCTAAGTAAAGAATTTCCTCCTAATATCTAACCTAAATCTCCTCTCTTTTAGCTTAAAATCATTTCCGCTTTTCTTATTATCTAATCTTGTAAAAAGTCGGTACATGGTATAACCCAATTTGCTCTGAATTTAAACAGAAATCTAGTGTTGTCTTTTATCAGTACAACTTTAACTTAGGATGGAGCACAGAGTGCCTGCATGCATTGGCAATAAATGAGCGTGTAGAAAACTCATCTAATGACGCTCAGCACACCTTGCACAAGAAGTGCAGTGGCGTACCCACCCCAGATCCTGCCAGAGGTTCATGAGGAACTGCAGTCTTCTGATCAGAACATCCTTCTCTCATTTGGCCAGATTGTTCTCCTGATCCTTCTTCGGAGTTATCAAAGACTTAGTGAAGTTGTCATTTCTTTTCAGCTTCCAGTACTGGTAAAGGAATCACTCCAGCTCATCCAGCACCTGCAGCTCCTTAGCCGCTTCTGAAGACTTGACAAAGGTATAGAACTCATCCTTCAGCTGCTGGAGCTTCTGTATGCATAAGCTAACTCTGCAGGCCTCTCCTGGTTTTGATTTATTCTGTAGAAAGGATAGATGTAGACAGAAGAAGAGGTGACCTTAAACCCATTCCTGATTTCTTGGCTGAGGTGGTCACTGAAGGTCTCCTCATTTACTCCCTTGATGGAGGTGTTCTTGGGGCAGTACAACTAAAATTTCACCTTGTCATTCTCTAATAGTATGGTCTTCATCTCCAAGCCTCAGTCCAATGTGCTAGCAGCATGAAAGGCTATTCTGCGGTTCTTCACCAAACACTGCAGAAGTTTGATTAAAATTCATTGAAAGTGTATTTAAGAACCATGCTGCCTAAAACTATTTGAGTAACCAAGAAGGCTGCTTGGGAAGAAACAACCCTATTACTATCCTCTGCTTCTAAGCTGCCTGTATTTTCTTGCTCCCATTTAATTAGGTTCACAGTTTAGTTCTTTCATGTCCAGTAATGATAAAATAGCTCTATGGGATAGGAGTGGTTAACCCCTCCCTAGCCCAGTTCCACTATTCAGTAACCAGCAAGTCCTCAAGAAGAACATTTTTACCCTGTCTGGAGTCACTTAGAGCAGTATTACAAAAAACAAAACATTCCCCTTTGACTGTACCAGCATGAGAGAGAGGAAAAAACATCTTGGTGGACCCAGGCTGGTCTGCTACTTTTAATTAAGTTCTTCTCAGCACCTATAGGCCCATGCTACCCAAAAGGCCTTAACTGAACTGGTTATTTTTTATCCTGTTGTTAAAGATGTTGTTGCTTAAAAAAAAAAAAAAAAAAAAAAGTTTTTAAAATTATCTTTATTTCATGAAAGAAATAGCTTTTCATTGCACAGGCACATCACCTTGTCTCTTAGGTCCGGTTACTTCTAACATAGGTACAAGAAAACTTACCCTCACCAACCTGATCGTACCTGATGACAAACAGAAAAACATAATAGTTAACTTTCTTTTGGAAACATGAGTACTTTAGGAATGTCACACTATATAATTTGGGCCACTTTATTGTTCTAACTAACCATACCTGTACACCACTTTGCATAATCTTTGCAGAGACTTCCTATGATAAGGATAAAAATAAACTCATTTATATATTTGTCACCTTTGGGCAGGGTTTTTTTTTTTTTTTTTTTTTTTTTTTTTTTTGTCTATTTCCAAAGTACTTACATGAAAAGCACACTGACTTATAACATAGGCATGCCATTTCTAACTGCTGAGACTGAAAATGCTTGACATCAAGGAGCAGAATTTCTACAACATATTGGGGTGCTGAAGAATAATGAGACCTTTGAATTCTAGCACATTTATTGTTAGTATGCTGTTTTTACTGTGATGACACAAGTGTGTGCATAAGGCTGTGCAAAGCCAATTGTATGCATTGTACAAAACATTTGGGTGAGGTTAGTGTTGAATCCAAATCTGTCCTCTTAAAAAGGTCAGACAAAAAAATTGCTGATATCTGTGGCTTTAGGTCAGGCTCACAGATAATAACTGTGACACCTAGACTCATCTACTGGCCACTTTTTAAGTTTCTGCATTACTATTTAAAACATTAGAAGCATTTGAAGAAAATTAAATTTCTAATGGAAACATGAACTCCTGAATACTCTGATTGTAAAGCAGTAAAAATGCTCTGAGTGCATTTTAAGCCAACAGTAATTAATTAGCAATTATAATAATAGATTTAACTCTGCTTAAGGTAATGTTGGTTTCAGATCAAGAGCTGAGATGTGAGAATTCAGGTCAAAAACATCGAAATGAAGATAACTTCAGACCCACAAACAATAATTAATTTTGAGCAAGGATTTTTCCTTCCTTTACCTTCAACAAAACTCTTTTCATCTGTTCTTCCCCTTCACCTACTTGAACTAAGATGTAGAGTATAAAAAAATACTAAATTCTATTCATTATCAAGCTTTCCTACAAACTGGTCATATCCTCCGTAATGTTTTCATGCTTAGTGACAGAGAAGACTGTTATGCAGATTGTTGTTGTTGAGGTTTTAGTGGTTTGTTGTTGCTGCTATTGTTTCTGTACTTTTTTCTTGAAAATACTGATAGAGAAGGACAGTGTGACAGTTTATACATGTTAACTGAATTTTTTACTTCCTATCTTGGTTAGTTCACTAACATCAAGACTGAGGTAAAGGTTTGATGATTGAAAGCATTATTGGTAATATGAATATAGTTGTCAGTTCTGCAGCAATCATATGTCCATAAAATGCACAGCATTTATGGATTCACTGGATTCACTGTAACTGACATTTGCTTGATTTACTCTTTCCTTCCCCTCTTTGGAGTCCCCATTCACTCTGTAAGCTATTCTTGCTTGCAGAAGCACAAAATGTTCTCCTTCACCAGCAGTATATGCACCTCATCTGCTTGATTTAACACATCCTTTCAGAGATGCTTCTACAGGCTGTTACTGTGACCTTGGCTGTTATCAAGTGTGTCTGTGAAACTTTCAGCAAATCAAAAGTTTTAATCAGTGCCAGGAAGATGTTTTAGGAGATCCTTTCTTTAGTCAGTTTTCTTTGAAAAAAAAGATTTTTAATTTTTTTTTCTGTTCTGCAAAATACAAAATTCAGCCTCAGAGAACACTACTCAAACTGTTCTGCCTGCTAAAACAAGAGCAGACTAGTCTCAGAGTGGATTTAACAATTGTTTGTCTGTCCTGTACTGTGTAAGAGAGGATGAATTATAGGGAAGTGGGTGTCAGGATCATGTGATTTTCCCGTGTTCCTGCAGTTCAATGGCAGTTGTGTTTGCCTATCTAGGGGCAAAGCTGGAAACAAAGCCCTTTAAATGAGTAAGTGCCCCAGCATGTCATTATGTGGATAGAACATAGATTATTTGCAAGTAATCATCTTGCAGAATTTAAACATGGACTGCACAGCTGATTTAGGACCCAAGAACCTCACCCCACAGTAGAGCTGACTACATAAAAGGTAATTATTTCCAAGTTTTAGCGTACACTCACGGGGAATCATTCCAGGGACTGGAGTAGGCATAAGAATGGGCTTCTCAACAACTTGATGGGAAAATTTGTATGTAGCTTTCTGCCCCTTCCACCCTCTTCCACCCACACTGCACCTGTAGTCTTCGCCAAAAGATGTAAGTTGTTCTTTCTGATTCAGTTTCCTTCACTATCTGAAAACACACTTCCAGCCTGGAGCAGATGTGGAAACTTAGAACAGCAGATGTGGTACTTTGTACTTTAGAAGGAACTGGCATTGGAGCAACAAAGCATGTTTGACACTTGTTTGTGTGGAAGAGCTGAATGATAGAAGAGCAGAAGTCTATGTAACAAAGGACATATCCAGTGTCAGATAAGCAGATGTACATTCAATGAGTATGTCTACCTTGGTGAAATATATCTTGTTCTTGTTTAAAATTCTTTGCCACTCACCTGGTTATGAATCTCTGCTGGCTCTGATCTGCACGATCTCCAGAAACTTGCGTTGCTCATACTTTTTACATTATTTATACCTATACTTCAACAGTTGTTCCTCTTGGTAGGAAAATGTATCTACTTATTCTACAGCTACAGTGTTTTGTTTCACAACCTAGTAACATGATATCTCTCCCATTGTTTAGATCTCCAAATTGCACCTCAGAGTGTTTATCCATCCATCTGCTAGCACATTCTTAAAATGGCTTAGGTTGGAAAGGACCATCTAGTTATAATCCCCCTGCCATGGTCAGGGACACTTTCCACCAAATGAAGTTGCAAAGAACCCTATCCAGCTTGTCCTTGGGCAGCCTGTTCCTGTCCCTCACCACTCTCATAGTGAAGAATTTCTTCTTAATATCTAATCTGAATCTACCATTTTTTCCCCCTAGCTCCACAAGGTCTATTTGTCTGCAAGTAAGTGAAAATGTAACAAGCTGCCCACAAGCATCAGGTTGATGTGGAAGAGAGCACATCCACTCAGAAGAGAGCACATCCCATCTACCAGCAAAGGGTAAAAATTAAGATTTATCTACATCTTTATACGAATGTGAATGGAAGCTGCTGAGCCATGACTGAACAGGGTGGTGCATGGAGCATTTGATGTCTCAAGTACTGCAACTAAATTCTCTGCTTTACAGATAATTCTGTTTATTTCTTTCTTAATCATCATGCATGCTCTTCAAGCCTTATCTTTGTAATCTTACATGGGCATCAATTAACATCTTCAGCTCTTTCTTCTAGCAGGTGTTGCCAGTGTTCCCTTGGTGCCCAGCATATTTATGAAATGTGATAGAAGACAAGTCCAGCAAAGGAAGAGACATTTCAAATTAAATGATAAAGGGATGCTGCCAAACTCAGTTTTGAATGCAGCCCAAGGCACAATGGGCTTAATAATTAGTTTAGATACCAGCAGTCCAGCCTGCAGTGTTTTGTGTGGGTTGGCTTTTGTACTGCATATTACTATTAACAAATATTGTAACAAATTAGGAAACCATTTTCTGCCAGAAGAGTGTGAAGCTTAGGGATGTTTATTGCCTTTTTTGCATGTAAGTTTTCTTTTTGCTATGCCTTTCTATACTTTCCTCTGTATGTGTGTGTGTGTACACGTTCTGTGAATTTAGTATAAGGTGTTTGGGGCAGAATATATACTAATGTTGAGCATGGGAAGAAAGGGGGAACTGGAGGGCTTAAATAGGGATGATGGAGAGTGAAGGTAGGAAGTGTGGTGGACTCAAAGAACACAGCTGGCAACTTGATAAATTAAGATACTAGAAAGGAAGAGGAATTAAAGCGAATCAGATGAATGATACATACTGTTGTTGTTGTTGCTATTCATATTATTTATACATGAAACAAACCTGGCATGTGTGCACACAAAACTTCAGAAGAAGCATGTGAAGATCCTTGCACTGTTCAGAAAGCAAGGTGTAGCTCTGAATGACAACTGCAGTGTTCCAGCTGTGACTTTGGCACAGCAGGTGGGATGTGTGCCCTTAACATTCTGTGGGGAAGCTGCCTGAGGTCAGTGGCATGCGGGACCAGCATTCTTGAATTGTCCAAATAGGTTTCAAAAGACATGAAGCAAAATACATGATGATTTTACATATTGAGCAGAGACCATTCCATGTGCATCTTGCCCTGGCTTTCTCCATGGAGATACATGTAGCAGTGGAGCTGCATTGTGAAACAGTGCTGAAGACAACTTGTCTGAAGGGAAATGGGATATGATTGCCATCAGATAGTCTTCAGGATTGCTGGCATTTCAAATGATTTTATTCATAGTTAATCATTTCATATCAGTCACTCAAGAGAACTTGTTTGTTAGAGGCAGGTGGTGACTAATCATCCCTTAGCCCACCTTTACCGCATTCAAGAGTTGTCAGAAAGCTGACAAGTTGAAGAAAAGTCTTAGTAACTCTTCATTATAACAAGTTGACTTAGAAGGCATCGACCCCCGCTGCTATTGGATTATGATTAAAAAACCCCAGGGTTTCCAAGTTCCTTTTTCTTATCCTTGGAGCTTCATTACTGAAGTAATGGCAAAAATATGTTCCTCAAATGTCGAAACTAACACATGTGTAATCTCCCTCCCTGCAACGAATTTAATCATAACTTCCAAATTCAAAACTTAGATTTTTTAACTCTTATTTTATTTTATTTTATTTTACTTTATTTTATTTTACTTTATTTATTTATTTTGCTGTGCAACTGAGATGACAGATTTAGAGACTCCTCTTCCACAACCCTATGAAATTACTTACGTACAATCGGACAGTGATACAAGCTAGCACAGTTAGCTAGCTAGTTAGCTGCATTTTGATATCGCAGGTCAACTTGCAGTTCTCCAAGCAGACAGGGAAGACAAAATGTGAGCATATTCTTCAGCCTGGAGCAGATGTTAAGGTGCCCTATACTCCATAGCTCAACACTGTAGAGTAGGTCTGAGCATGGCGGGATGTAGCCTGGGGAATGACACAACCATTTTCTTGGTCCCAGAGGTGAGAAGAGGTGAAAGGTGGAGTAAAGCCACTTCTGTATCAGTTCTGTTGTAGCTCAAATGAGCAAAGACAAGCAATTTAAAGGCAGCAGATGCTGCTCTTAGGCTCAGTTTATAAAAGGCGTTTCTTAAAAGAAAAAAAGAGAAGCAGTGCAATGAGGAAGAATATCCTGCAGATGGAATAGAGGACACTGTAGGGATGAAAGGATGATAGATATTCTTTGAGATGGCAGATGTACCACCAAATATTTATTTTCTTTAAAATATTTTTCTAGGTCTTTAAAGTAAAGTTGTAGCTTCTATTGTTTCTTTTGGCAGCTTATTCTAGCCTTGAGTTTCTTTGTGTAATGCAATTCCACCTACAGTAAATCTTCTGAGTTCCTGAGGTTTAACTATTTCAAGTCTGGCTCTGTTGATCTGCCTCCCCTGCTTCAATTTAATTGCAACTCCTTATACAAATGGTATCAGCAGTTCCATCCTGGATGTCCTGTACAAGACTTTCCTTCTCTGTATCTGTAACATCCGGTTGGATGAATTAGGTCAGCTCTATTCTCAGCAGTTCTCTTATTAATCCACCTAATTTGATCACTGGAAATGATTTGTTCCTGCCTTATAACTCATTATTTTGATTTGGAGAATCAGTCTCTATGAATTCAGTGCATTTCTTTTGTTACAGGACCACTGTAAATGGGGAGGACCAGCAACACTAGCTGGCGTACTGTCCTGATTATGATCTACACACAATTTTGCCCCACTTTATGTTGGCTATAGGTTTGGAGCTGTATCTGCAATTGTGCCAGACTGCTCTTCCTGCTTGACAGCACCAAGCTAGATGCCATCAGCAAGAAACCGTTTGACCTACTGTGCCCACCCAAGCAACATAGAGCAGTCTGAACCAAACATCAGCAGAGAGGGGGTGAATGCAGTAAAAACATGATGAACTGATGCACACAGGAAGCTAGCATACTTTCCCTGACAACTTTGGTCAAATTCTAAGTGGCCAGCCACAACTCAGTCTGAGATCTTTTTTTCTAGGTGCTTCTAGCTTCCAGCTTCTGAGAAGCAGGGGATTTTCCTATGCATCTTGAAGTCCTTTCCTTGTGTCATATTTATGAGCTATTTGGGAACTTTGCATTACATCTGGACACACAAAAAAAAAAAAAAAAAAAGTAAAGCCTGTTAATTTGTTGAGCAAAGAAGAGCACAGCATCTCCTGCACGGACTTTCCAACCTCAATCTGGTGCCACTGTGCCTGAAGTGCAGTATTTTCTGTGGAATAGGAGATCTATGTCTACTTCAGGCAGAAATTATCCAGAAGGTATGATAATGACCCTGAAGTCATCAGATGCAACCATCTGAATCCCCTCAGCCCAGAAATCATGAAGTTGTGACACGGAACAAAATTCCAAGCAGACGAATTCAGTTTGAATAGCTGGTTTGCCTGAGTAAAGCCTTTGAGAACATACCAAAGAATTACTGCCTTTGTACTCAAGATGTTAGAATGCTACGGTTTACCTAGTGTGCTTTTCTTCTTAAAGAGCTATGAATTATTGATCAATTTTACACTACGTCACAAATGTGACTTCAGTAGTGCAAACAATAGGCAGAGTACCTTCTATTTGCCTCCATCTTCAGGTGGTAAAAAAGGAAGAAAAGTTTTTCAGGAACCTTTCTTTCACTATGTTTCAGAGTATGTAATCTTTTAAAATACAGAATATTTTCTTAAATTAACCTGAAGAGAGAGGTGGATTGCATGCTAAATAAACAAGAAAGCAGAAGGGGAATTTGTGTAGAAATGAAGTGACTCATTCAGTGTCTATATGGGACTCAGAAAGTCAGAAATGGGAAACTAATTGGAGCTGAAGAAGAACATTTTATCATCTAGTGAAAGAAGTTTGCAGGGCCATAATTTTTCCATCTATTCATTCTTAACTCACTTTTCTCCAACATGAATTGCTTGAACTTGTATAAATGAACATCCTCCTTTGATTAATGCAAACCGCTCTTCAGAATTCCTCCACTCTATTGTAATTGAGAAAAATGTTAAAAAGAGAGCTACTTTGGCGGATGTAAAAGGCGTATGTGTGGATTCTGATAGATGTGCTAAAGCTTTGGTCTGCACCTGTAAATAGTGGAAGGCATTTATTTCACTGGGAGCAGATGCTTAAATGTCTCTGTGAAACAGAGCTTTACTGGGAATTATGTAAGCTTACTATTTATTTATTTATTTACCTTTCCTTTTATGATCGGTTTAATTCAAAACCATTTAATTCAGTGTGCAAACATTTTGTGGAAGGAAGTAACCTTTACTGTTTAAGTATTCTGGCTGCTTAATACATGCACAATTGCCATAAATAAATAAACAGTCCGGGGCACTGTGCATGGTACTGCCTCTTCTTTTGCTGACTCTGAAAAGGAGGAGGCCAGAAATGACAGGGAAGAGGCTGAGTGCATAATTTTACTTTCCCACAGTATGCTAGGAAACAGACATCAACTAATTTATATTGACAGAATCTGAATATTGGCTTGTTTTATGTGTACAAAAGCTTCTTCTATGTGATATCCTCGTCTTCCCCTTAGGAGCTGTGAACATTACATAACTATCTATGCACTGTGTTACATTTCGGAAACTTGCAAGGAGGAATGTGTCACCTGTCAGACAGATGTCAGTTTGGCTGACTGCTGAGTGCCTTGAAATAGGCTCTACTCCCTTTTGCACATATTCTCTGTGAAATGGTTTAACAGGATGAAGTGATTTCTCTCAGTTGACAAAACTGTTCCAGTAAATGAAAAATAATTGTTATCTCCTGTAGATTTATTAAGCCACAATTACATTATTGGTATTCAAATGAGACGCAAGCCATATGTACCTCATGGCAACTAGTACTGTGTATGCAGATACAAAATATACAATTGCTGATTTAGTTATGGAATAATATGAGTTTACCCTACTTTAGGGTAAATCAACTCTAAAGAGCCTCAGCTGGCATGGTTATCACACAAATTTTTGTGTCAGAGAGCTGCTCTTTTGGTAGTAAATATATTTGTTCTACTCCTTTTTCTCCTCTTTCTTTTTCTCTTAAATGACTGTTGTTACTGTGGTTCTGAATAACTGATGCTCCATAACATATCTTACCTTAAGAGACCATGATGGGTTGGATTTTTTTTCTTTGATTAATTGGCAGAAAAAGGGAACTGAGCTTTAGACTCTGGATCTGTGATGTTTGCACCTCTTTATCTTGAGTCCATCCCATCAATGAGATGAAGCCATAAATGACAACATATTTATTTGCACTGAAATTAGATAAGGAGAATTATTATGATGAAATGTTGAGCGGTTTTGGGACAATACTGACATGGAAAGCCTATCTGGATTTGGGAGATTAGAACAATTTCCTTTGGGAATCAGCATTACTGTTAATTGTCGGTGTTACACAAACAGCATCTTTCAAATAAACTGATATGTTTTAAAAAAAGTATGTAGAGCAAATACAGTAATATGTATAATTTCATATCTTTCCACTTACCTAGTCTCAATGTTTCGTTGTAAGTATTTGTGGATTCCCATCTGTCCTGTTCCCAGTGGGTGCTCTGTCACTTTTGTCCCCTGGCAGCTTTGTCCAAGATGTTTGGACAATGATCAGCTACAGGGTCCTGCCACAATTTAGTACCTGCCTCTAGTCATACAAGCTCTAGTTACTTAGATGAAGCATGTAGATGTCAAAAACACTTTAATGTTTTGTTGAACATGCATACAAGTTTGATGACAGATAGCATAAATGCAGCTGAGATCCATAGCAGGGGATCTGAAGACAGACTATTTAGTCCTGAAATAAAACATGGGTCTCATTAGTGGAAATGGTTAGATCTCTGGATGTTTTAATAAGATAGGAGACAAATTTGCTACTTTCTGTAATAACCTTTAAAATAAAATAAGTAAATTTTTTTAAAAAGGCAGTCCAGTCCAGCTGTAGGAACACATTTTGTAACCTAGATATGCTGAGGTCAGTTGATCACCATGGTGTGGCCTAATAAGTTATTTCTAGTATGAAGAAAGTTACAGAAAATTAATCTGGTAAAGTTCAGTTAGCTTACTGATTGCCTCTGAATATAATAATGCATTAATTACACATTGGCAAGTTTTGCTCTGGACATATGGACTGACAGAAATTGAAATCTGTATATATATACATACACACACATACATAAATATATTTATATCCATACTTGTTTATAACATATTGTAAAAAGGAGCTAGCCTCACATGTTTATCTTATATAAAGAAGTACTGAAATACCAGACACACAAATCTTCATAGCTGGTATTTGTCTGGTAAATTTTAAAAGCAGACATATAAAGGGCAGAATACATAAATCATTTCTGACAATTCCAAAGAAAGACTTTGCTAAAAAAGATATTAATACTTTACAAGCTCAAAGACCATGCAAAGGTTAAGTCAGTTAACGTAAGTCCTCAAGCATCATGGGAGTTTCCATAAATTAATGTGACCCAGAAAAATCCATTGATCAAATAAACATGCCAGTCAAAATAAATGCATGCATATTTTTGTTTAACATTAAAATGAAGAAAAAACATTTTAGCAAAATGTGTATTTTTTGACCTAAAGCTATGAATTAGTAAATTCTATAAACCTTGGGTAAACCAGTTTCTACCCTGTGTGTGAAACAAGTTATGGTTTAAGTACGGTGGTTCAAAGAGCCTCCTTTTAGAAACTATTATAGTCCAAATGGAGCTTGTCCTTGAGAAAAGCCAGCATGGATTTTCCCAAGATAAATCATGCCTAACTAACCTGATCACCTTCAACAAGAAAGAAACACTTTCTGTTCACATAGGGGGAGTGGTGTGTTTTGTTTACCTGGATTTCAACAAGGGATTTTACAATGTTTCCTGGAGCCTCCTACTAGGCAAACTGAGAGAGAGACTGGATGTGTCTTCAAAATGGTAGGGAATTGTGTAACAGGCCACACTCAGAAAGAAGTGCTCAATAGTTTTTACTCAGATTGGCAGCTTGTTGCAGAGAGGGTCCCCCACATATAGGTACTGGACCCCATTCTTTTCAGCATATGGTCTGGATGACTGAATTGAAAGCATTTTCACCAAATTTACTGATAACGCTAGAATGGGTAGTGAAATGAACATGTCAGAAAGGTTAGCCATCTTATAGAGAGAACTGGACAAGCTGGAAGAGTAGGCATACAAGAATTGTGCAGAGTTTAACAAAGGCAGATCCTGCATCTGGGACAACACAACAAGAGCTCAGTAATGAGTAGGGACCATGTGACCAGGGAGCAGCTCTGCTGAAAGGGGACTGCAGTCCAGGTGGACCATGAATATCTTTCTAGCCTGGGCTGCTTGATGATTCTACAATTGATTCTAATAATGAACTGTCTCCCTAGTGCTCTTTCTAACACTTCTGTTGTCTGTTTTATCTTACAACCACATTTCTATGATAATTTTTTGTTCTATATTTACTGCAGCCCCCCAAAAATGTGGGCTGTTCTATTACATCACAGAGATTCTGAACTTCCAGCGTTTTCATTTTCTTTCCCATGGACATGAAAGGTCCAATAGTCATTGAGTCAATCGGTACCAACCATTGCCATATGGACTTTGCTGTTCTTGCACATTATGTGAATGGCTTTTCACTGCATTGATCTCAGTGAATCTTGTTCCGATATAAGAATCACTAGAATAGTTTGAGGTACATGGAATAGTTCGCACCTTGAGCCTGCCACTTTTGAAGCAGACATTTGTTTGACTTTAATATTTCATATTTTCTGTACAATGGAAGAAATTATAGCTCTGAAAACTCTTTCAAAAATCAGCAAGACATTTCTGTACTATTTGTTGCCCAGAATTTGCAATCATGGCATTGCATAGAATATAATCACAAAACAAATTAAAAAATCCTAAGTCAAACACTGTTGCTTTTGATAGAGGAGGAAACTGCTAGAAGAACAATAGCTGATATTTTAAACTTCTCTCTAGACTACAACATCCATTCACTGCATCATGCACATGGGTAATCCAATGAAAAAGTCTGTGTTTATGCCATCAATAGTTCTGTTCACTGTCAAGGGAAATATTGCCTTCCAAATTAATGATGGTTAGATGAAAATTCCTCAAAGACTGCTCCTTAGTTTTGACATCACAACAGATTCAGAAATGAAATCATTAAAAAAACTGATGCAATGCTAGCTATGTTAGTAATCTGTGAGGATTCTTTCCTTGTGCTAAGATACACTGCAGTTTTTTGTTTGGGGATGAAAGTTGCATATCGTGACCAGGGGAAATAACAGGTGATCTTGGAAGGTATAGAATGAAGGGCAATAGTGACGGAGTTGCAGATTCTTTTTTCACCACATCCCTTGTTTCTTGTGACTTTGCAGGAGCCCCCTGGAGGGCTACACATTTAATACCCTGTGGGGTGTTCCAGGGCAGAATATTTCCAGAGAAATATTCCTTATAGATAGACAGCTGAGTATTTTTTCCTCCAAGTTCTCGACATTTAAAAAGGGTATTATACAGTGAATAACAAAAGGAAGGCAGGAGATTGGTGATAGAGTATCTGGACAGGAAGAAGGGAGATCGGCAGGATACCTGGATGTCAGCATGATGACGTCCAAAGACCCATCTGGTACTCAGACAGAGGACAGAAAGGGGATGCCTGACAGTCAGGGTTTAGAGGCATACTCAGAGAGTAGGAAGGAGATTCTGACTAGGGACAGGGAACATAGAGGAATCATTTAGGAGTGGGGAAATGAAGTGGACAGGGTCTTGTCTATCAGGAAAAGGTTTAGCAGAACTGTCTTCAAGATCTATATCCTTTATTGTACAAGGAACATAAAAATAAAAAGCCTGTCTCCAAAACTAGTATCTCTTTTCTTCCCCTGTAAACAGCGATGAAGGTCAACTACCACCCTATGATCTGACCTCTCCAAAGCTCAGCCATCTCTTCCCAGGAAAACCTTAGGTAGGTGATTCAGATATTATTACAACACTAGATTTTCCCATAAGGAGGCAGTAATTATGTAATCTGGACTCCATCTCTTCTGTGTACTCATCCAGAGCTGGAGTAGAAATAAACCCACCTCTGTAACATCCCAATGCCCCAACAGTCCCACTACAGGAATCTGTACGCCTGCACTTCTATTGCATAGAAAAGAGAACTTTATGTGAAAGCTAATAATTGTTCAAAAAAGGGTCTTTTTTATTTCTTTTTAAAAGTTACCATAACGCTGCTGGTATTAGAGCCCCTTTCAAGGGATCTCTTTGTGCTTGAATGACAACTTTTGTTTTGCTTCCTGCTTTCTAAATATTCTTTATTAAATTATCTTTCTTTTGGTTTTGTTTTTCAGATATCCACTGTCCAGAAGTTTTCAAATGATTGTGTCTATGTCTTCTTATGTCTTCAACACTAAAAATGGGCTTATTCACTTGAATTAATTACAAAGAAAAGAATGTTATGCCATTCAAGAAACAAGTTTTTGTATGTTCCTTAAGTATTTGACATGGATTTTTTTTTCCTGTCTGTTTTCCATATAAAAGAAGAATAAGTGGCAAAAAAATCTCAGAATAAGGTTGTTTTTGTGAAGTTTCCAAAGGCTTTTCTTACAAGAATTTTCTTACAAGAAATGAAAGATGCACAAAAATAAGCTTTCAGACTTCTGGGTAATTGTTTGAACTAGATCCAACCCCTAAACCTTTCAAGGCTTCTTTGTTGCAAATGTGTGTTGACAAACACACAGCCAAATGCTGCAGAAATAGGTTCTGGTAACTGATGCTATTGGGTGATGCTACCAGAAGAGTTCTGAAAAGGAGGGCAAATAGAATTATTATATTCAGACTGAAATTTATAGTCTGTTTAGTAATCAAAATCACACTCCATTACAAGCAAAGCCTACTCTTTCATTCTGATGTCAATCCCCACTTCTATAATACTCGTGCTGTTCCCTATTTTAGAATAAAATGATCCTTTCCTTTGCAGTTCAAAGTTTAAGAGCTCTTTCTCTTTTTCTCTTCTTTTTTTTTTTATTTTCCTTTTTTTTTTTTTTACTTTTTATTATTTAACTTCAAATCCTTCCTTGCTTAATCCAGTAGTTCTACAGAACTCTCACTTCTTTTTCCACTGACCTACATGCATTCTTTCTCTTCTTCAGACTCTCTCCTGAAAAAGCCCAGAATGGTAGAGCTGAGAGATGCAATACCTTCCCCCTGCATGCTCTCATTTCTCCAGTTCCAGAGCAAGCATTGTTCTGTCTGGTCACAATATCCCTTCATTTATTCTTAGACATAAACTTTGTGAGTGATAGCTACATTTATGGACTCAGATTCTGCTTTAATCATACAGTATTTTCTCAAATTTACACTAGTCTGGCTACTCGAGTAATCTATTTTGGAGAAGGAGTAATCTCAAATGAAAACAGGAGAGCAGTGTAAGTGATAACAGTAACCTTGTATTAACAAATCCCACATAACTAAAAACTCGCTAATAGGACATGACAAGAGAACATCTTGTTCCTTCTTTTCACTTAGACTGGTCAAAACCTGTCCTAAGAGAGAACAGCAAAGCAAATCCCAATATGTGAAAGTGTGTATTTTTTTGTCAGTGAAATGGTTCTTCATTGCCTGATTTTTCCCAAATGAACTTCTGCCATATACTGTGGTTAAGGAATTTTGCATCCTCAATTCCAAAACAAGAAGAAAAGTGTTGGGTTTTATCTAAGAAAGAATTTTGTCAAGAGAGGATTATTCTCCCCTTTCCTGCCTGTTTGTGTATTTGTATATATATTGTTGAGGCACTGGACCAAGTTGTACAGAGAAATTGTGGTTGCCCCATGTGCTGGAGTCTTTCAGGTCAGATTTAGGGGGTTTTGAGCAATTTCATGCAGAGAAAGATCCTCCATGGCAGGAGGCTGGATATAGGTGGCCATTGAAGTCTTTTCCAACTCAAAGCAGCCTGCAATTCTATGACTTGGAGGAATTGCCATAGATATAAATATATAAATATATATAGTATATTCCTTATTAAATAGAACACCCTCAGAAACCCGTATATTGGTATGGTGATCACAGTAGTAAACTGAGGTGGTGTATCTTCTTCACATTCCCTGAAGCCAATTTTCTGAAGATACATTTTGCATGAATGTCCTTACAAGAAAGCAGTATTTTTTTAAACCTGCTTGAAAAATAATCTTGCAAAAGGGTCTTCATTTTTCAAATTCCTTGACCACAATTGAAGCACTTAAACTGAAGAGAAGTGCTATAAAAACATAAATCTTCATAGAAATCACAGATTTGTCATGCCATTATTTCTGTTCCTTAGCAAACCATGTAGTCATTTTCCATTCATTTAAAATGCAGTCAAGTAAGATCAATTCAGGCTTTGCTTGTCTGTATCCTGTGATGTAATGCCATCTAATGAAGCTGGAAAGTATAAAATCTGACTTCAGTTAGCCAGACCATTATTCTGTTTTGACCTTTAAATAAAAGTGTAGTACACAAGGCAATGAGTGCTGTCTGTAGCTAGCATTTGTGGCAACATGTTGAGTGCAAATACAGATGACAGATCTGTTGTTATGAATCATTTACATACTGTTATCTAAGCAAAAAAAAAAAAAAAAAGAAAATTACACTTGAGAAAATTTCATTAAAGAAACAGCAAGACTACCAATCTCAAAATAAAATAAATGGTTGACCTGAGATGTATCATTTAGCTTTAGTTCAATTCCCTTTATGTCTGCCATATTGCTGTTAGATTTGAATGCAGTGATGTACTCAGATTTTTTTTACATGGTCAAATTCAGCCTCTGTTGTAGTGTACGTGTAGCTCATGAAGACGCAATCTGAGTGCAGGACTATACATTTCCTAATAGGTCTTCCTTTGAAAGGTTTGATTAAGAAAATATGTCCTTTAGAATTACTGATCCATCCTGTCTCTCTCCATATATGTACACAGATGTAAATGCACATGCTTAGAAGTATATTTATCAGATTCCTATAAAACCTGTTATTGTTACGGCTTTATAAGGCCTTTGCATAATAGAGACAAGAATCCTGTGCAACTCCCAGGAGTACACTGCTACAAAATTTAAGATATCCTGGCCTTTCCATGTAGCTTTAGAATACAGAAAGCTCAGTCCCCTCCAGGGTGCCTCCCACAAAGTACAGTTGGAGTGTGAGGGCTGTAATTCTGACAAAAGCATGGCACATTTCCAGAAGACTGTTTGATGTCTTCTTTGAATAATTTGCACTATGGCAAGAAGATACTAAAAAATTCCTGACTACACAGTGTGCCTTGGAGTAAGCTTCATTAAAGGAAATAGGGGAGCATTATGTAAAACAAGTGAATGTGCCTTCAAGGTATGCTACAATCATTAAATGTTGTGACAACTGAGGAAATGGTATTGGTGGAAACTGTTACTGTTACTTGGTGAAATCAAGACGTGGTCTAAAGAAATCTATCAAAAGCTACAAGAAGATCCAAGATCAAAAGAAGATTAGCAATTTTAATCTCCCATCTCATTCTTTTCAAATGTGATGCTCCCCAGTATTCACATGCTGCATTATTTTCTTCCTCACAGGTACTTGGCCTTGGTGGGGAACTTGAGTGCGCTTTGCAGTCAACTGAAATCAACCATGCACAAATAATTGTCATGTGAATACATGGCATCTTCTTGTTCCATTCAGTTCAGTGGTGTAAATCAGAGCCTCTACACAGTGACCTGGTGTGTGTATTGGAGGTTAAAATGCTACTCTGAAATCATTTGTAGTTTTCTGCAATTCTGTTTGCCAGTGGACTTTACCAAATGAGCGTGGAAAGAAATTAAGTACTTCAGTAAACAATGCTGCAGGATGCACTTCCAGTAAACGTTAGAGCTTTGTTATATATGTATTGTCCTTTGCCTTTACAAAGAAGTATAAAAAACCTCCTATCACCCTAAGACTGCAGGTTTCAAAAGTAATCTATACATCAGTTTCAGTGGAAAATCTTGATTACTTTGAATTTAAGGTCATAACTTTCATTGTGTTTAATAAATGGGACTCTACCAATAGCATCTATTTTTATGCAAGGAGTTTGTTGGCAAGCTCGTCTTGGGTACTGGAAATTAAATGGGAAATTGTGGCAGGTGAACAAGAGAAATTACATGAGAACAGTTTGTTTTGTTCCAGCTCAAAACTCATTACTCACTGCAGTGATTGTTCAAGATCTTCTTTAAATGTCCATTGCATAAATTCTGGTCATGCTGAGTTATTTGATGATCTGGCCTGCCAGTCTAACTTATTACAGATGAGACAATAGACAATACATTTCTTTTTTCCTTTCTCTGATTCAGCACAGCACATTCACATTTCCAAGGCTGAAGAATCACCTGTTACTTAGCAGACCTTATGGTGCAGACTTATTTCTAAGCAGCATCTTTGGGTCTGTGTTATGTTTTTTCATAGCAATTTACATTTGTTTTTTGTTTTTGTTTTTTTTTTTTACAATGCTGAGTGATAGATATTCATCAATAACCTCATGGAAATGATTCAGGAGATTAGGTTTCTAAACTTTTTTTCACACATACTGCTCTTCAGGAGTAAACATCTTAAAACACACAATTATCTTTCTGAAGTACTGCATCTCCCAACACTTATATTCTTAAAGATCTGCAGTAACTCCAGTGAATTCATAAAAGTTTATTTGTAGTGAGTGTAGAAATAATCAGATCCAATAAATGCAAGTTTAAGACACTGAAGATTTAGACCATCATAACAATCCAACTGTAAGTTATAGTATTTTGTTGTACTCTTTTTTATTACATTATTTTTTATGGTTTTTTTTTTCTTCTCTAATTTTCATCAAGGTCATTTGTGAATCCACTGCTAAGGGGGGAGAGTTTAGATTGTATGAACAGTTGCTGTCTGAGAAGAACCTTTCCAGAATTATGCGCTTTGCATTAGACATTAAGAAGCTCTTTCTGGTCTCTTCAAAATGCACACTAGTAGCAAGTCTTGCCTGAAAAAGCAAAGTGGGAATGTTTTAGGTAGGAATTCACACTCTAAAGTTACACAGTGATTTCTGATAACTGAAGTTATGCTTTGATAGAGTACTTCTAAGGAGGTCTGGCAAGGGGAACATTCTGGCAGCCAGACTTCCATGGAAAATGGTGTGGTTTTTCTGGGGAAGGCTCCAGCCTCTTTTTTTTTTTATATTCTCTTACAGTGAATCAACCAGCTCAAATAGAAATTTTTTTGAAGAAAATTTCAGTGGCATTTGATTGTTACATATTGCTACCTCACCTTTATATATTACTTACAGTTTCAGCAACTGCATCATTTGATTTTGCTATTGCTGGCTAAATAATCATAGAATCCTTAGAACTGAAAGGGACTTCTGAAGGCCATCTAGTCCAGCTCCTCTGCAATGAACGCAGACATCCACAGATAGATCAGGTTGCCCAGGGTTTGATCCTTGAAAGTCTCCAGCAATGGACCATCAAACGCATCACTAATCAACCTCTTTCAGCGCCTCACCACACTCACTGTAAAAGATTTTTTCCTTTTATCTAACCTAAAGCTACCCTCTTTGAGCTTGAAACCATTTCCCATTGTTCTGTCACCACAGATCCCGTTAATCCCTGAGTCTGTCCCCTTCTTTCCTGTAGCTCCCATTTAGATCCTGAAAGGCCAATATCAGGTTACCTTGCGGTCTTCTCTTTTCTAGGCTGAACAGCCCCAGCTCTCTCAGTCAGTCTTCATAAGGGATGTTCCATCCCACGGATCATTTTTGTGGCTGTTCTCTGGACATGCTCCAACAGGTCCATGTCTCTCCTGTTCTGAGAACTACACATCAGACACAGTACTTCAAGTGAGGCCTCTCCAGTGCAGAGTAGAGCTGAAGAATCATGTTGCTTGACCTTCTGGCCATGTTTATTTTTATGCAGCCCAGGATATGGTTGGCCTTCTGGGCTGTGAGGCTGTGAGGGTATATTGCTGGCTGTCAGAGGATACTAAAGAGTATCCCAGAGAGCCCCCAACAATGATCCCTGAGGGACACCACTAATCACTGATCTCCATCCAGACATTGAGCCATTGACAACCACTCTCTGGACTCTCTCGTGCATCCAATTCTTCTTCCATTGAGCAGTCCACTCATCACATTCATATCTCTCCAATTTGGCATATAATTTATAAAAACTTTGGTATCTCTCCTTTCTTGTATTTAAATTTCTTTAAAGAAAAGCAAGAAATGAGAATTCATTATCATGGAAACAGTAGAACTTACTTACCTAGTTAAAATTTGAATAAATTCCTTCTCTAATAGAGGATACTGGATGTTGATATCTTTTCAATAGCAGTCACTGCAACAGAAATCCCTATTAAGTCACATCATTACTTACTTAGATCAATTTTAATGAACCTTTGGGAGTCATATCCCAGATGATCATGTACCGGATTAAGTTCATGGACAGGTAAAGATCTACTATTTTACTTTGTAATTAAAGTTGAATGGATTGATTAGAAATGATTTTCTGTGTCTTTGGACCTGTTTCTGCTGAACCTTAACTTATTAAGCAGAAGACAGAAATTATTCTTGTGGTTTGATATTTTTTGGAAATATTTGACTAAATATAGAGGATTGTGTTTCCAAAATAATTGCATTTTCTAGTTAGAATGAAAGTCTGCTGGGTCTCAGGCACCTATGTACCTGGGAAAGTCTGGGAGTCCATGGCAAATTTGGTCATCCTGGAACAACAGACCCTAGAAATTCAGTTTTGCTTCCTAGCAGTTCCTGTTGCCGAGCACCTGTGTACAACAGATGGTCTTTATTAGCGTCTTGTTAAAGGCAGATCTTTAAAAGCAAGTCTAAATAAATTTTCTGTGCACAAACAACACACAAGTGGCTTTTGGTGTTGGTAAAGTGAGCTCTGTAGTATCAAAACTGTTAACATTAATTAATGATATCTAAAATTGTTCCAAACAGATGAAAATCAATTTGCATTATATTTGAGCTTGCCAAGCAGGAAAAGTTAAAGACTTTATTATTTGCCAACTTTTGATCCCACTCTTCAAACTACATTTAGTCTTTTATAGCAGTGTGTGCATTTTCGTTTTTTTTTTTCTTCTAAACATACTTATGTAACCATAAAACCCAGTCTGCTCAAAACTACAGTATTAACATCCAAAATATGTTAAGCATTAGTTCAAGAACTTGGAAAAAATTAGTTACAACTCCATCTCCCAATTTTTGCAATCAGTTTGTAAATCAAATATTTGGCTTAGATTCAGATAGTGAATTTCTGTATTGTTTATTCTGTTAACTTCGATTAAAGTTTCTCAAGCAACTGGAAATTTTCAATAGAAAGGAATGACAAGGAAGAAATGAGATGTGAAAGTATAATATAAAAGCAAATATTTCTTAACAGAATTTTCCCACTTGAAGTATTAGAAAAATCCTACTGAATCTTATTAGTGCTGACTTCTAATTTCTCAGTCCATTGTTTGTCTGCTGAAGTAAATCTTAATTTTGGTGACTCTTTGTCACATACTTTGGCACATAACACGTCTCTTAAACACCATCAGGGTGAGGACTTCATCACTTCCCTTGGCAGCCCATTCCAATGCTTAACTACCCTTCCTCACATCCAATATCTAAACCCCCCCTGGTGTAACCTACCACCTTCAATGATCAGCTGAGAATAGAGCCCAAGTCCCACTTCACTACAACCTCCTTTCAGTCCAGACTGAACAATCCCAATTCCCTCAGCCACTTCTCATTCTCCAGTCCCTTCATCAATTTCTTTGTTCTTTCTTCTCTTAATGCATTCCAGCAACTCAGTGTCCTTGTAGTGAGAGGCCCAAAACCAAACATGGTAATTGAGGAGCATTCTCACCAGTGCTGCGTATACAGGAACAGTCCCTTCCCTAGTCCTGCTTACTGCACTATTTCTGACACAGACCAGGATGCCACTGGCTTTCTTGGCCACCTGGACACACTGCTGGCTTATGTTCAGCACCCCTAAGTCCTTTTCTAACTTTTCTACTCAGCAACTTGCCAGTTGCCTTTTTCTAAAAGCCTATGACAGTGTACGGGCTTATTATGACACAAGTGAAGCAGCAGAAATTTAGTACTGTTGAATATCTCTTTGAAAGCAGTTTCATTTCAGGGTACATGGTTTACCAAATATTGTCCTCTTCTAAGGTGAATGGCAAGACTCATTTCATGATATTCATTGTGATGGTGATCATTTGTACTTTGTGCTAAAAGTATACTGTGAGTGATTTAATGTCACTGAAACATGAGCATTACCAAAGATGTTCTGGGATAACAGAATTATCATATTAGGCATATGAAATTATTATCCAATACCTTAGTGGACATTTTGAAGAATGAGTCGGGGAATTACATTTCCTTTATAAATATAGAAGCAAACTATGTGCAAGGAATTGTAATTATAATCTCATAATGCAAGTGACCCTGACATTTTTGAGTAGGATGCAGACAGAATTCATTGGATTTTACAATCCAGTCAGGATATGTGATTGCTGGATAAATACATGCTGCGGAAATGGTGGTGTAGCATCACTAACAGTAACAACTTGCGTCATGGAAACCAAAATCTGAATAGAAATAGCAGTTTCTCTTCTTACTTTCAGATGGCATCAAAGATCCATGGGAAATTTGTTTTTGTTAATGCATTTTTCATTGATGGCAGCAGAAAAAACATTTTTAGTCTGGAAAAAAAAATCAACCTTTTTTTTGAAGTGGTGAACATGCAGAAGTTTTTTTAATTTAAAAGTTCTTCAACATATGCTTTGCATTCAGAACTGTAGAGACTTCAATATCATTACATTTAATGTTTTTTATGGTTTCATTACAGTGTTGCCACACATCCCTTTCTCCTAGCTCCTAGAGAAGCTGTTTCTGGTACCACATTGCAACAAAAGTGTCAGCTTCATCATCAAGCAAGAGGCAAAGCCCTGTCTGGGACTCTTAATGAATCATCATAGGTTGTGAAAGACCATCACCCTTTTTCTTGTGTCCTGTGTGCAGGATGATTCATGTATAACAGAATCCCAGAATAGCTGAGGTGGGAAGGAAACTCTGCAAATAATCTAGTTTTTTTTCCCCAGCTCAGAGCAGAATCAGCTGGAACGGGGAGCTCAGTATTATGCACAGCTGTATTTTGAATATCTGCGATGACTGAGACGCCACAACCTTTCTGGGGAAAATCTTCCAGTGTTCTATCAAACCTAGAGTAGAAACCTTCTTTAAAAAAAGTGGAATTCCCTGTATTCTAACTTGGACCCACAAAAAGTTACTTGACACTATTTGCAGTTGTAAAAGGTCTTTCAAATTGCTTAACAGTATCAAACAAAAGCAGTGTGCTTCCTAGAAGCTTAGAAAAAGTACTAGCTAAATAAAAGATCATACAAATATGCTTACTGAGTGAGCAGGATGTCCAGGTAGAAGAGCAAACTTGAGCTAAAGCAGAGTGAGAAAGGTGGCCACTTCTCACCTGTTCCTCACCAGTAAATTGGAAAACTCAAATCAGCTGTCCCAGAGGGAGTAATATACTGAATAATCAAACTGTTATTTACGCAGAATTAATAATCAGGTTATGAAAAGACAAGTTGGAATGGTTATTCAAATACTGACCCAATTGCACTTTTGTCTTGTTGGCTTGGTTGGTCAGGGAACTGATTGGATTTGCCTCTTGACAGGGAGAATGGCTATGGTGAGTGCCTCAGAGAGAAAGGCAATGGAGCTTTCAAAAATCAGAGCAGTTCTAGAACACAGGCTACAGCTGAATGCCTGCAGATTTCCTGTAGCTATCTATGATCACTGTGTTTAACTCTTCATGGTAAAACCATATGAGAAGTGATAGTACCCTCTGTGTAACATATGCCTATAGCCTTGAAAAGACAAGAATTTTAGAACACAGCTAGCTGCAGGTAGGACAGTTGTGTCTGAGGTGATTATTGTCTACTATCATAGATCTATCTTTAGTGAGACTAAAATCCTTTGGTCCAAAGACTTAGTGTGAATCCTCATGTCATGGAGGAGTGAGGTGGCCATTTCTTGATGGCAAATGGAAAGGAAAAGTATTTTTGAAAGACTTGGCTGTAGCAGCAGAGAGAGTTTTATCAAGACATGCCAAAGTGTGGAGGGGAACTTTTCAAGCTCATCGATGTCTGGACATTTGAGGTTTCTAATTTCACTATTTTCAAAAATTGTGTCCAAAAAGAACACAAGTACTGTCCATTGCTGGTTGCTCTCATTGAATGCAACAATCAGACGTCTCCAAATCCTCCTTTCATCAGCCATTATCAGGTCTACGGAAAAATATTTAAGTAGAAAATATTTGTAGGGCACTTAGTTCAAGTACCTGCATGTTATCTCAGCTCCCTGATGGTTGTTAAATCAGACTGGCTTTCTAGAGCAACACTGGAAGTGGCACTGATGGGGCAGAGCCCAGGCTGCTGACTAGAGCAGCAGCAGCAAACATCTCTATCTGATCATTTCCTTTTATCTTCAACTTGGAGTGCTGAAGCAATAGTTATGAATGGAATGTGCAACCAGGGGAAAAAACTAGGAGACAAAGAAAACACAAACACAATATCAGAGTCAATTTGAGAAAGAAAGGAGAAAGAAGAGAGGTAATGAGTGGTGAAATGTTTTGATGAGTTGCATGGGGAAGGTCCAGGGTCGAATATAGAATCTCCAGATTTCCTAGCCTGAGGCAGCATAGTCCTGGGGAGGATGGCTCACATAGAACTTGAATTCAAATGAAGTGAAGTGGTTCTCATATTGTCCTAGCCAGTAAGACTTTGAAGTATGGTAACCCATTTCCCATGTGCTTTAATTGCCAGAATGAGTAAAAATCTGAGAAGAATCCTTCACGATTTGCTGTAGAAATATCTGGTGGAAGCCATGCTGGACTTCATGGCCAGGATCACCTGTTTGTGGATCTTAGTGGGCCTGGGAATGAGATTCGTGCTGGGAAACTCAGTATGATCAAAGCTTGAGGAGCCCTGGAGTGGCCTTAGAATGCCCAGAGAGAGATACCAATAGACCTTGGTGACTGACAAAAACTATGTCTCAGAACTGTGATCAGTATTGCCTGTAGCCATTTCTTATTTTTTTCTCAAAAGAGGTGACAAAATATTTTTGTCTCTGTATTATTTTTCTGCACACAGATGAAAGTGTTATATTTCTGATTCATTCTTATCTAAAATTTTTTAGGTCACATTTTTTATTTACTCCAAAACACAGTATGAAAGAAGCAGTAAGGTTTGTCCAGAAAATTATTTAGAATACTAAGTCCCAGAGAAGTATTTGATCCTTCAAGTGAGCCAGATGCTACATCCTGCCCTAAGCCTTCTTTCCCATTCCCCATTGAGTTTATTGCTCTTTCAAGTGTAATTGGTAACCAGAACAAAAAAAAAAAAAAAGACTCCTTCCTGTATATCCTGCTCATTTTCTACAAATTAGGTCCCTAAGTACTTGCAAGTTCTTTTCAGGGATGGAGACTATTTTATGACATATGTTGAACATGTAGAGTATTTATAGTCCTAGTCTGAAATGTTAGGCAGCAGGAAGAAAGACCTACTATTGAGAGACTCGAAGTTTTAATTATTGTCATTTTGGAGAAAGAGAACGGCTTATGCAAGTGTTTAAATTGATCAAGCAGTTACTTTAAGCAAAACAGTTTTTATTCGTATTCCCTTTTCACAAATATTTGCTGGAAACTGGTAGTTTCATTTCACTCCAATAAGCAACAGATTCCTTCGGGGAGATGACTGGCTCAAGGCAGATGATCTGTTTAGCCAACATTTTTCTTTGGAAGGAAAAGAAAAAAATGTCCACACATACACACAAGTCCATGATTGATGAGATGTTTTAAGGCAGTAGGGAATATTTCCAATTTCAATTTGCTATGCCCTTAATGACGAAGAAACTAAGAAGCTTGAAATCGTATTTAACTTACTTAAACTTAGTTATTTATTGGCATACTAAAGGCAAGACTTTTGCCAAAAATAAAATAAATTTGAAAAAACTTTTTATTCTGTTGAGTGAGGGATTTTTATTTTAACTTAATTTTTGAAAGGCAGTATTTGCGTTGGTACACAGCTGTGCCAGCATGGCATTATGAATATGACTAAGTGTGTGGTAATGAGTCCTTGAATACAGTACATTTTTATTAGCCAGTCTAGCACAAAACTGACAATTTCTGTGGGCATTGTCAGCTGTGAGACCAAGAACTCACTGGTGCCAGCAACCAACATCTGGTCTATTTTCTTGGAAAATCAATCTTGATTTTCTAAGAATAACTGAGGATTGTGACCAACGGGTGTTGATTATTTCAGGGAATGACACTCTTATCGAACATGTTTCCCCATTATTAATAAGAAAACACTTATAAGGAAAATTGTTTCAAAACTTGAAAAACCTCACAGGAATTATCCTCTATTTCTCACTCATGTCAGTTCAGATTTGTATAGAAAATTCTGTAATATTCAGTCATGTATGAAACAAACTTTCACTTAGAATGTACATAGAAACAGAGGTAAAAGAATGTTTCATGTGATCACAATATTTTTATTTCTTGTCTAGACAAACCAGTGAAGTCTTTCAGAGAAGATCTACCCAATTCTGAATAGATCATTTCCTGTTCCAAACATTAGACTGATTTACCAGATTCCATTTTATTGTTTTTAGGAGCTTTGCCCATTCAATTTAGTTAATAAGCACAATCATAAAATTAATACATTTTGCCTGCTCTTGTATTCAAAGACCTCATTCAAAATGAAAACTTGTGTTGGATCAGAAACTGCTCTTCTACTGTATTTCCCGTCCGAGTTTTGATTTTACTTTAGAACTCTTCTTAATGTTGTAAGAATACTTATGGTAAAAAATATGTATTTTTCTGTTGTAAGATGGAATGATATTTTCTTATCTTCAAATAACTAGTAGATGCTCTTGATTTTAAATTTCTCATTATCAAATCATTTATAGACCCCTAAAGTTTTCTTTGTTCATGGCTGCAGGTGGTGATGTAAGAGGACACATAAAGTTTGCTGCCTTAGCTTGTAAAAATTACACAAAAAGGAGGGACAAGGAGAGACCATATTACCTGTGACAGGTAGAGTCCTTAGCACTTGCTGTAACTCTGCCAACACTGTGGCCAGATCTTTGATCTCATGTTCCAAACACAGCTTCTCTGAAAATGAGCAAGTTTCAGTCCAAAGCAAAACAATCCAAAGAGAATGAGTCATCTGAATGTAAAAATTCTCAGTGTGTGAGACATGACAGGTCACACTCCCAGTCAAGTTCTGGATCATTGCATTTGACTTCAAGCTTGTTACCCAGCCTCAGTGAATAAGAGGTGAATAATTTCCTCATCACATCACCATATGTCATATGACTAGCAATCCATTTTCCTATTTCACCAGCATCACCTTGCAATCCAAAATTAGAAGATATTTGTTTAAGTGTCTCTCATAACACGGAGTTATATCTCTCTTTTATAGAGAAGTGTTCAGCAAGTCTGACAGAAAATGGCAAGAGGCATTGTCTCTAGGCATGGTGTCAGTAAGCCCTCTTGTTAAATATGGGACTCTCCCTAGACTCTTCTCTGCAGCCAAAAATTTAGATATTCAGAAAAATATATAATGGCTCGATGGTTTTCTTCTTTACTGGTGTGAATTTTCCTTTAAAAGCCAGAGGGACCTCACAAAAGAGCCAAATGGCTTGAATCACAATAACCACGTTACCAGTAAATGGCAATATGCATCTTTTGATTGGCAAAGAAACTAAGGAACATAGCAGCTATGAATTATTTCGTCTCCCTGAGTGACAGGGGTTCCAGGACAATTAAAACTAAAACCAGATAATCTTGTTTTGGGAACAATAAGAAACTTGAGGAAAACACTGAAAAAAGCTGGGAGCTCCAGAATGAGCTCCCCTATGCTGTCTGAAAACGTGTAGTTATTATCTATAGTCAAACTATAGACTATCTAGATCCTTTTTGAGAGATATGAACCTGAATTTATATCTATTCTTTTCCTGACATAGCTAATATTGTATTTGCTGAAGAGGGGTGTTTAAGCAGGGAGAAGTTGTACAATAGCAGTTTTAGTAAACTATGGAAAACATTGGCTAAGAGATAAAAGTCAGAGACAAAGACTGAAAGATTTTGTTAATGCATCTTATTTAATTACCTGTGGTAATAACATAGTTTAAACCATCGTTAATGCCAAAGAAATAAAATTGACAAAGGTAATATCAGTCACTGAAAAAATGGTCTTGGAAAATATAGACCTGTGGATCTAATTTTTCATGCTTGGAAATCAATTTAAAAAACCCAAACTAATAAAGAGTAGAATAAATGGATTGTGAATAATGCATTACAGTATGCAACAATAAATGTGTACATAATCAACAAGAGTCAAGTCTCACAAATCTGTTAGAGATCTTTGCAAGTTATGTTATAGATCCGCATAGGATATATGGACTTTCTACAATCTTTTAGCAAAGTCATTCACCAGAAGTCTTAAAAAAAGTAAAAAGTCTCAAAAAACTCACCAGCTGAGAAAAAGACCCTTTGGGATAAATACCTGCTAAAGATAAAAAACCAAAAACTTTTAACAGTGGAGCAAGGTTACTCATATAGGTCCCTGAGAGATGTATTACTGCAGGCTGTACTGTTAAATATGGACACACATGATTTGTGAGGAGAATAGGTAATGAAATCTGAAAGTGATGTGTTATTCTCACCATGCAATCAAAAAAGCAAAGGACAGTAGGATGATGTAGCAAAGGTGATATGATTCAGGGATAGAAGTACATCTAAATGATCAAATGTTTTAGGAAAGACATAAAATGACACAGTAAAAATATAGTATTTTGGAAAAGAAATGAATTTTAATACTAGCCTGGATAATGTAGCATGAGTGATTATATTCTGCTTAGGGAAATGTTGTAAGAAGATCTGGTCACTTGGGGATACCTAGTTTGGTGCTGTTGTCAAGAATATAGTTTCTGTCCCTTTCCCTCTGATGTAGCCTATGCACAAATGTAGGATGCAAAGGAGGAATCTGAGACAAGAGAGTATTCCGTTTTTTCCTAGAACACTCTTTGCTTCTGAAGAACCATAGTGGCAGAGATGCTCTTTGCTCTGCTCTGCCCTCTTGGTCAGGCAATGCCATCAAGTGAGGGCTGTATTTTCTCCTGCTTCTTAACTTTAATTGCTTCTGCTTGCTCTCCTCCCAGATGCTGTCACCAGTCCTATGCTGGAAAGGGCTTAATATGTTTGAAAGGCATTTTACTGCATAAATCATAAGCTCAAGGGTTGCAAGTGTTTTGTGATCCTTGTGTGGCAGTGAGCAGAGCCTGGTCTATTGCTGAAACAGAACATCTGGAAAGGGAAGAATAATAAATCAGAAAATTGTTTCTGTCTGGTAAAGTAGAAAAAAATCTATGGAAAGAATTCCCCCTCATAAGCTGTAGATTGCACTTGTATTTTATTGAGCCCAGTACAAAGATTTGATATCTATTTCCTTTCTCTTTCAGCTCACAGTTCACAACTGGAATTTGCTTTTTCTAAAAGAAAAAAGAGAATTAAAAAAAAAAAAAAAAAAGGGGTGCAGGGAGCCAACCCTTAAAACACTATTGGACTGTTAAAAATTATATTATAATTGGAATTTTTAAACCTATGTAGAAACCATTTATGCGTAGGAATATATGAAATTGGATATTTTCAACACAAACGAACAAAATTAAACACCAGTAGAATGGCATAGGAAATTACAAATCAAAGCACATAGACTAAAACAGATCAGTGCTAACATAAAATTGTTTTTTCACTTAATACTGCTCCACTGCTTTGGAAACTATGCACCAAAAGACAGTTGAACAGTTGTATTATTTGTGGCTATAAAATGCTACTGGCAAATTCAAATCACGGAATAAATAAGCCAAGAAAATGAGTTTACAGATCATCAGGTCCATGGAAGTGGACACTTAAGGGAATGCATCTTTCCCGGGATGGTGCCCAGCACAGTTTTCTCCCTACCCTACCCTCCTGACTGACTGGAGAAGCAAGGAAGGGAGAGGAATGAAACATCTAAAACCAGGACAGGCCTAGCAGAGAGGAATAAATTAAACTGAATGAGAAGAAGACATATGGCAAGAACCTGTGATTATTAAGTGAAACAGTTCAGCATAGGTTGTAATTCCACTGGTATGACTGAGCTGGTTTGTGCCAGCTGAAGCTGGGGTTGCTTGCTTGCTTGTCTTGATTGCATTTCAAAAGTAAAGTATTCATTTTTAATCCTCATGCTTCTAGAGAAGTGCTTGAAATCTTAAGTGCACCTAATTGTTTAAAAAAGTAGAAAAAAATTATAAAAGAATGATATTATTATTCAATCTTGTGCTATTTAAAGAAAATTCTTCCTACTTTTTTCAGTCTGGTCTGAGAATTTGATAAAAGATTGATGTAATGTTAGTTTTCTACACATTTTTGTGTATCTTTCAAGTAAGTGCTAAGAGATAGTAAATGTTATTTGAAGCAAGAAAGCCTTAACAGAAAAATTAGGCAGGTTTGATGGTAGCAAGTGTAGTGGATGCAATAACTAAAAGAATTCCTTGTCTGGAGAAAGTGATGGATTGCATCCTGTACAAAGATGCAAATGCCCCTCATCAGAATCTTCCAACAGAATAGTTGAAATCTCTTTTGACTGGAAAGGAAAAGGTGAAAGCCAGGGCTGCATTCATGTTAATTACAGACTTACTGTCCATTTCAGGAAGATTTTTTTCTGACAAATTTAGCATTTGTACAGCATGCTTTCTTGAACATGGTAGAAATGGAATTCTTTGTCCACCATTCAGACACAGGACAAGAAGAAGCATGTGGGGTCTATCAGGCCCTTTAATTACTTTTATGGCTCAGCTTTAGAGGTGATCTGCTGCTGTCTGTAACTTACTGGTTTTGGTGCTGAATCAGCCTACAGAGAATGCCTTTTTTCTAGGGGCATTTCTCTGGGTTCCAGAAGAGGCAATAATTTTTCTTATACTTTTCAAAGAATGCAAACATGGGAGAGGATGAACTCAATGGCCAAGGGGAACAAAGGACTCAAAAAGGAGGAGGAGAACACAACAGTTTTGTGCTGCGTGTCTATGTGACCACACAACGTGTCTGCATATTCCTGCATCACTACCGAGGGAGAGAAAAGTTTAAACCTATTTTGATACTAATGTATTATTTATGTCTTTTTTACTGCCTAGTCTACTTGTCATGCTAAAAGATCCATGTAAATGTAGAGAAATTCTTGATGAAGTGACATAGAATGCAGCAGATGAGCAATAAGCATGACAAAGATCTAAATCTTCTTCTCTTCCCAGTGTTCTTAAAGAATACCAAACAAGCATTGAAACTAGTATTGAGGGAGGTGTAGGATCCTTTTATTCACAGTTAATTGTTCTGTGCTGGTAGACTTTGCTTGGTGGAACTGATCAGGGATTTCTGATGCATATGTTCACCATTCACTCCCTCCACATGCTTTTGTTCATGTTTTTTTCCTTCTTTTATTGATTTTTTTTCTTGAGAAGATTCCAATATTGATAAGCCTAACAATTATTCAATAGCAGGTAGCAACCAGGGGATCGACTTTCTCCATCACACCAAAGAGAAGTTCCTCAAAGAATTTTATGTGAGCCAAAGATATTTGTGGAGCAAAAAATTTGAAAAGTGCCTTGAGGGCTATGCTACTACATCAGCCTGGTGATCCCATGAAGAACCCAGTCCTGCAGGGCAGCTGGATGCAGGAAAAAATGTTGCAGGAGTGCTAGGAGTTAAATCCAGTATGTGGAACTTGTAACCATGTCACTCAGTAGATACTCGGTGAGATAATGTTAAAGCATGCATAGAGCACTCTGAAACCCTGCAAACTAGTTAAGCTCATTCAGAAGGCTGTCTGAGGGGGTGGTAGGAGGTAGAGGCAGCTCTTTTGAGTAATGAAACTTAACATGCCCACTCAAAGATCAGAGAAATGATTCTTAGTTCAGGTAAACACTGTATGTCCTCAGTGTCCTACACTGTTCTCAAGTGTTGGACCTCTGCACTGAGTGAGCTTAGAAAGAAGTTACACAGATGCCTTATTAGATCCTCTGCTAGGTGTTTTCATTTCAGGGAAAATCTTAGGTAGTTTTTCTCCTTCTCTAGAGATACTCAACATTCTAAATGTTCAAGATTGCTCTCTTTGAAGCAAGGGGTTTGGACTAGATGATCACAAGTGGTCCCTTCCAGCGTCAATCATTCTGTGATTTTGTGAAATCAAGAATGTACAGCAACAATTTTTGCAGGGAGGAAGCATCTTCAGGAGATGTAAAACCCTCAGTTTAGTATTTCTGGTGCTGCTATGGCTACAGGTACACAACATGCACCATCTAGAGTTACAGTCAGCAGTATGGCCTTTGGCGGCAAAGGTTTCCATGTGGGTTATCGTGACTCACTCGTGATTGCTTATTGCTACATATTCCTCTTGATTCCTAGATGGAATTTTCTCAAATTGCTCAGCACTCTGGCCCCAGTTTAGCTTGTTTTTAATCCCTGAGTGCCTCCAGCTTGTCTGAGTCGCCAGAGCAACATGGCAGGATGGTGTCACTGTGGATTGCACTAATTTGTGTCTTCCCACACAGCTCTACACCCACAGCTGCACCTGCCGCATTGCTGCCTACTGAGAGTAGTGTCCTCTTAGTGGGATTCATCTCTAAATTTCAAGTGAAGGATTACAGAGAGTGAAAATCCAAGTACAGCTGAGGGTTACAGGAGAAGTCTTAGATAAAGAGCATGAGGCTCTTATGCTCCCAGCTGGGTGCTTTTAAAACACTATCATCTTTCTTCTCATGTGTCTACCTCTGAGCATTTGTGTTCTCTAAGTGCCAGAGTACTCACCAGAGTAATTACTGGGAGTTTGAAGACAAGATGACATTAATGTACTTACAGAAATTGAGCTTTGCCCAAGGCTGTTGTCAGGAGGAAGGTCTCATTTCAGCAGCTTAGTGACCACAGGATGAAAAGGGCTGGGAATGAAAGAGAAAGATGATATGGATCTTCCTGGCGGTGGAAATACCTCTCATTCTGTGGTGCTGCAGAAGAACTCCCACTGAGTTGAGTGAACTGAGATCACAGGATTGGGGATCTATTAGCTTTCTGTTGCCCTCTCAGTGTTCTGGTTCACAGAATCACAGAATTGTAGGGTTGGAAGAGACCTCTGGACATCATCTAGTCCAACCCCCCTGCTGAAGAAGCTCCCTTGACCAGATTGCACAGCTAGGCGTTCAGGAAGGTCTTGAATACCTCCAGAGAAGGAGTCTCCACAGCTCCACTGTGCAGCCTGTGCCAATGCTCTGTCACCCTCACCATGAAGAACTTATGCAAATTTATGTCAAACTTCCTATGCTTCAGTTTGTGGCTGTTTCCCCTTGCGCTATTGCCATGCATGACTGAAAAGAGTACAGCCTCCCTTTGCTTCCTGCACCTTAGATATTTATAGACATTGTTTAGACCCCCTCTCAGTCTTCTTTCCTCAAGATAGAGAGTTCCTGTCTCTCATTGTGAGCTCGCCTAGACCAAGAGGAGTGCAGAATGAAGAAGCTCTTCCTGATCCCCAGTATGAACACAGATAGTGTGCATGTTGGGTTCAGCTCTCAGCCCCCTCTTCTCCTTTGTCCCCTGCTATCTGGAGAAGGGCAGCTTACAAGTGTACCCCAGCAGGTTGCTTCCTTGGGGGTCAGACTGGGTACAGAGCCCTGCACTGAGCTGGAAATGCATATCTTTCAAGCGTGTACTCCTTTTAATCTGATATTCCTCCAGGACTGACCCAGGGGCCCATTCAACTTGTACACAGTGCCACAAGAGTCAACCCTCACCTATGCAAAGGACAGTCTCATGGTCCAGACTTCAGGGTGGCTTTAACCCCACAGCTTCATGGCTGCAGGAGACAGATGACATGATATAGGACTACCCTTTGACTTGAGTTTTAGCTTTGACTCATTCCTGAGTCTTAACTATAAATTTGATTTTGGTTTAAACTATCAGTCAGTTTCTTGCAGTTGATAGATTTATTGGGACAAGTGGAGACAGTAAATTTACATTTCAGTAAGTATTCTTGCAAATATTTTTTTGTCCTCTCAGACAGAGAAGATCAAGATGTTCTAGGACTTTCAGGCAGTGACTGAACAGCTGGGACTCCCTCTTACTTGCTCAAGACTTTCAAATCTGTTTTCAACTGGAACTCTACTTCTGTAAGCTTGTAAGCAGCGTTCCTTTTACTGATTAAATCTGGGATATGCACTGTAATAGAAGATCTATTTTTATTTTAATTTTTTTCTTAAAATCACAATTAATTATACTAGAAAATGCAGATACTTTTGGACATTACTTACCCAGTATTCAACAATCTTGTAAGTTTGTTATTTTTTTTTTTTAATTATTTCACTTACTGACATACAAAAGCTATGCTGTTACAAAGGCTATAAATAGAATTGCCTCATTCAAGCACACTGATATAATTTATTCTCAAGATCAAAATCATTATAAAGACAAGCAGCAGTTTATCATTTTTATGTGGCTGGCTACACCCTGTTTCATAGGCAAAACAAGAATCCATCAGTAAGACATCACACTCAATAAATCTGTGCATTCAGATCTCAGGAGCATGGTTCTATTCTGACAATTCAGTATCAGCAGAGCAGGGATACAGTTAGTCTAACTCTGAACTTCTGGCAAGAGTAAAGAAAACCAGTTAGAAAGAAGTGGAAGAAGAAAGTTCACCTTCACAGTCCCAGTGACTCAGGAGTACTGGGATAACTTTCTGAATGGCAATTGCGTGGTGGGGTGTTGGTGTCCCATGATTTATAAAAAAGGAAAGCTGAGTGCTTGAGAAAAGGTGCCAAGCTTTTCCTATGTGAGAGACTAGCCAAGAAGTCTACAAATGGCCAAGCGTTGGGTTTGAGATTCTACTGCCTCAACAATGAGAAAATGTCACATGGCTCTCAGAATTTAACAGTTATTTTTGTGCAGTTAAATGAACTCTGATAAAAGCAAATAACCCATATGGGTTATTCATGCATTTTTTCCTGTAACATACAAGCAAAGACTGTGGAACCACTGCTCCATGAAGGGATATCCATGTCAGAAAACCAGAAATGGTACAGAGAGGGTATGTATAGCACTACTCTCAGGTTCCATCTGGGAAAAGAAATAATATATATATACATATCAGCCATTCAGACTGACTAAGGCTGTTGCTTCTCATCCTCCTTCCAAACAGTGTGGGTTAATAGGCAAATCATGAACGTTAAAGCAAACTGATCTTGTTTTAAATGATACAGAAAACATGTTTTCTGAAAGAGCTGCCTACCTTGCATTTGGGTGTTGGCTCAGTGGACCTTATTCATTTCAGACTGGAGAAATGAAGATGTACAAGACAAACTGAACCTTTATTTTCTGAACTGAGGCACTTAGTCATCAGTAATTATTTAGGTTGGGTAAATGAGCCAAAACACTTCATAAAGCAATACATTTTTTTTGTTCCTCAGCTATTGCATCTGCTGCTCTTCCACAACCACTTTATTATTAAAGTGCTTCTGTTGGCATTGTGCCAGCCAGAGGAGAAACAATCTGGATGAGAGTAAGTATATGCCAATCACAGCCATTGGGCTGATCTATAAACAACAAGACTTCTGCTTTGCAAGAATAAGCCACAGCAGCTCCTATCATCAGGCATCCACAACCTTGAGATCTGTATGCACCATGGCAATTCAAGGTTTCTGCACACAAAAACTCCATTAGGCAGAGATTGAGATTGAAGGAGGAATGACTCTACCAAAAAGAGATGTATTTTTTTTCCTATAATATGAAATAAAAAATAAGCTGTTTAATGAAACGATTAAATGTGGATCTGATCTGTTGATTTGTTTGCTTGCAGACATCCTTGAAAACTGTCAGTTCCATCTAGGACAATTGTAGCTAGTATTTGGCTTTTGCATCAAATCGTGAATGCAGTCTAAAAAAAGGGAAACACATGGCTTGATTTTCAGATTTGCAGGAGATGTGTGTGCACTGGGAAACTCCTTGTCCACATGCGGTACTAATATGCATTGTTACTAACAGCCTTTCTGTCCCATTGACTACTACCTGCTGTCATGGTCACCTTGGCTGGGAACACTGCAGAGGCCTCTGTGTCTGCACTCTCACCCATCAGTAGAGCAAATCTTAACTGTCCCTGGCATATGTCAACATTTCATGTCAAACTTCTTCATGTAAACTTTATCCCCAAAGCTTCTTTCTCACTTTCTTTTTTCAGCCTAACTAAAGAAAGTCCTGAAACATCTTTTGCAACATCTTCAGTAGTACATGGGTTTTTTTTATCTGTGGGAGATTAAAGCCTGTCACCTTCCACAGGCAGATTCAGGGGAGGTACAGGGCAGTGCATTCACAGCAGAATCTGCACTAAACTCACACAACTGCATGATTTTAGAACAAAGGCTGAGAAGTGAAAGAAATATGTAAACCTCCAGCACAGTTCTGATGTATGTTAAAACCAATCTAGCAGTATTTATGTCTAATTCAGAGGGTTTCATTCCACCTTAATGAGGGACCAGAGCTGAGAGGTGGTGGATGGCAACAGCACCTGTGTCTGACTTCTGTAGATCCAGGAGACACTTTAAATCCCATCTGTGTTTCAAATCATAGTATCATAGAAATGGCTTGGGTTGGAAGGCACCTTAAAGCCCACCCATTTCCAACCCCTTGCCATGGGCAGGGCTGTAGTGCATTAGTAAAAATAGTTACTTGGAATTAAAGTGAATCAGAGGGCAGGAGGCTATCTCTGTCCGTTACTTGATACTGCTGTCACTGTTGCTGATGACATCACATCAGTGGGTTCAGAAAGCCCAAGTTCAACCAGTCCTTAGATGCTTACAGTGATGGAGAGTCCCCTCTGTCCTGAAAGTCTTCTGGTGCTTCACTAGGACAAATGCTTCTTGTGAGGCAATTTATAGATTATTCTTATGCTATTCTCCAGTCAACATCCAGTCTGATCACAGAGGATCACTTTCCTTGAATGTAGAAAGCATCTGGTAGTATAAAACATGGTCAGAGGACTGCTTACTTGCTGAACCAAAGTACAGAGTTTTCCCAGAGTTCATCCAGAGTTTTCTGGGTAAAAGAATAGGATAAGTGAGAAAAACCCATCTTTGGGAAGAGTCAAAAATAAACAAGAGTAAGAGAACAGGCTAAGTTAAAGTTATCCATCTGTTACCCAGCAACAGGATATGACAGTCACACTCACAGAGACAGGCTTCTTCTGCCTGTGCAAATCTTTTCTGGGTTTATCTTTTCTGCAATGAAAAGTGCATTCAGCTTTTCTCTCCCTTCTGCTCGGCCACCTCAGATGAACCATGACAGAGGCTCACTTCACCACATCTTTATCTGATGCTGGTGAAAAGACCTGGAGTGAAGTACCTCCACCTTAGAGGCACCTACTAGGAACTGGAACTCCTCTTCAGTGCAATGCAGATGAAGTTCATTTAAGTTCCTCATCTCAAGCAAGAGCTGTCACCCAACCAGAGTGGATCACAATTTTAAGGCTTAGGCTGCCTAAATTCTTCCTTATCTCTGGCTCCAAATACATCCCACCAACTTGCAAGAGGTGTTAGCCTGAATACTTTGGCTCTTGCTCCATGGTCACCACCACCTCTAGGTTACAGGAGAAGTCATCCATGGACACAGGTCCAGCTCAACCGTTGGAGCTGCACTGCCACCAAGCTGCCTTCCTTGGAGAGCTCACCCTGGATTATATCCCACATTGCTTTGCTGCGAACATGCACAAAATTTACCTGAGAATTCCTTTGCTCTCTGCTTGGGAAATCACAGTATTTCAGTCCCTGTCCTCTGGTCTTCCTGTAAAGCTTTTTAAGTGCTGGGTTTCCCATGGCCACAGTCCTTACTTGAACAACTTCTGAAGAACATAAGACTACTATAACCTGAAGGCAGGGTTGTTCTTGGGCCTTCCCTCCCATTCATTCATTCTGCAGTCAAGGCAATTATCTTTTTTCTTTTTTCTTTTTTTTTTTCTGAAAAAGTAGGAGAGGATGAAGCAGAGTATATCCTTGCCCTGCTGTACCTGCCCCACCTGCCCCAAACCACCCCCTTCCCTTAGATGGGTGCCAGAGAAAAGCTGGTACACGTGTGTGGAAAGTGCCAGTCCAGCTGGATTCCTGAGACAACTGTGGTGATGGATGGATGAGGTGATTCAAACTGTTTCAGAAATTTTTTCCTTTGAAGATCTTGCCAGCATTTCTGATGAGACATTTTTATTTCAGCAGGGTAATATTTGCCAGTGGAACAGCTTTGTGGTCAATCCTGCCTCATGACAGAGAAGTTGAGGGGTCAGCAGTGTATGTGCACTGCTCATATGTGACACAAGGAAAAAGTCTGTGGAGCAAAGGGTCCTGCTGGGTGCAGATCTGTCCTGATCTTGTTGAGGGAAAAATGTGGTAGGGAGGCACGGGCCTGCATGCCACTGTCAATACAGTTCTGCTGCTATTTTCCTCCCTGGACAATTATCCTACAGTGAATTTCTGAGTCACAGGATGGCAGCCCATCAGATCAAATCATTTGCCCAGTGATGGAACAAGTTAATGTGCAAGCTTGAAATGGAGAGCCGTCTCTGTTTGCTCAGCTGACAGCAGCGCAGCAGTTGCTATTTCCATTACAACCCCTCTGAGCAAAAAAAGAGAAATGTAGCAACCAGCAAAAGAAAATAGAGACATTCCGTATTATTCTTTCCACTAAATATGCCCAAATGCAGGCAGACAGCTATCTCTCCTCACTTCCCTAGTGCAGAGCGTTCGCTTTATCCACTGATGCAACAGATTACTATATAATAGACAAACCTGATATGAACTCTCCCACATATCTCAGTGCCGGTGCTTACATGAGAAGACTCTTGTTGCATTTTTTGTTTCATTTGAACAGCATTACTACCAGCAATATGCCACTGCCCTCTGCTGGAAAAGCATGAACAATTGTGCCAGTCAAGTCGAAAGGAAAATCAGGCTGGAATTTAAAAAATGTGTAACATTATTGCATTTACTATATTTGCATCTGAAATACAGCATGACAGGGACAGTGAGAGCCTCAGCGGCTGTGGTGCAGCGCAGGATGCACTGCTCAGCCACACTCCTCTTCTTTCTCTGTTCCTGTGAGGTCTCAAAAGAGAAAAAGAAATGGCAGTGGAGGGATGCATCTGAGAAGGGTTATAAGCATTTGCTCTTTTTTTTCTTCACTTTGCATATGGCTTTTTCAACCTGTTTTCTAGCTAAAGCTGTGTATTTCACAACTCTTACTAGATTAGTCTGTATAATAAGTGCACAGTTCAGAACAGTAGCCTGGTGTCTGTGACTGAGTGATCCATGCTGGAGATTGAAGCTGGCATTGATTTTGTAGGGTAAGTTAACCAACACTCCTTGTGAAAACCGTATCATTAAAACTGCTGTCAGCCAGCGCTGCTTATACAGTCTGTATGGACACCACTACAAAGTGTACTCTTCTTAAGCACCGAATGTGGGATTAATGAAAGAACAACGGCAGCAGTAGATTTGAGCAAGCAGGCGTATCTGAGGAAGGAACTAATGAGAAACTGTTGTTAGGTCAGCTTCTGAGCATGAAATGGCTGCCTTGAACAATCATGGCAAATTTTCAGCTTAAATCTGAAGAGTGAAAAATATGTGCTTTGATCTACAGGTGCACATATAACCATGGTGGTGTGATCCATTTTCACCATTAGCCTACATAGACCACTAGTCAAAGTAACATCCTGGGGAGAGGACAAGAAACCATGTGAAAAACAGAAGAAAATGCAGAGCAAGCAGCCTTCCTTTCCCTTTCCCTGTCCTTGTCCCTGTCCCTGTCCCTGTCCCTTCCCCCTTTCCCTGTTCCATTTTCCCTTTCCCCTTTCCCTTTCTCCTTCCCTTTTCCTTTTCCAACCCCTTTCCTTTATTTTTTCTCTTCCTCCTCCCCCCCTTCTTTCTCCCCTTCTCTCCCACACCACTTCCTTTACCTTTTCACTTTTCCTCTCCCTTTCTCATCCCAGGTTTTCCTTTTCCTTTTTTCCTTTTCCTGCACAGTAGCAAATGTGTGTTGTGGGGATGGGGGTTCCAAGGTGGGGTCAGGAGCACTCCAAATGACATTAAACAAGTAGACAAAGATAGGCTAAGCAGAAGGAAAAGCTTCTTTACCTAGCAGTTCCTTACGGATGTTCCACAGCCTGGTTTGCACGACTCATTTGCCTGACCTTAACTTCAAAGACCTTTGCCTGATTTTCTGACCCATATATGGTTATTCATTTTTATATACAGAAAATATAAAATAAATCTTTATAGCACATCCAGGAATGACACTGATGTCCTGAAAGTCGGTAGCTATCCTTGTGGTTACATAGATATGTCTGATTATAGCTCTGCCTCTCAAAAGGAACAAAATGAAGTAGCATTTTATGTAACTCAGTGGGTTACAGTAGGAAGCTGTTAACAGTGGAGGACTAAAATAAAATTGTTCTTGATATTTAAAAAGTGATGAAATGAGAAGAAAAATATATCCACCCTCAAATGCTGCAAATCACTTCTTACAAGTTTGGTGTCAAATTCCCACTTGAAAAAACCTGGACTTCTTCCCTCAGAGGGTTCTCCCACACCATTCAAGTCACAAAGCTCAAGAGCAGAGTTCGCTGTCCACAAGCACACATGGACATGCTGCCCATGTGCACTCTAATCATCCTTATTAATATTGTGTGTTTTGTTTTCATTACCTTCTATAAATATTATCACTGAATCTTCATATGCTGTGCATTTTCTGCGGGAGGTTTAAGTATAGGGGAGCAAGTCTGACATCTTTAATTGAGTTTCCATGTTCTTAAGGTGAAAACATTTAAAGGTAGGCCATTAGCACGCTGCATTTAATGTTTATATATGTATGCATATTTAATTGATTGGCTGACTACAGCATTATAACAGCAATCAAAGTGTGATTACGGATCAAATCGTGTTATTTAAAATCAAGGAATTAATTCACCTGGAAAGAAACATATGAATAGAAAGAAGTTGTGAGTTTTCAGTTATTCATTTGTATTACTCTTTGCAGTATACCATTGCCTTTATGTTCCTTTCTTGCTATGACATAAGTTCTACCATAAATAAATGAACTCACCTAACTTTCTGATCACTCACTGGATCTGGCATCGATTAAATGACAAGAAGGAAAAGTATATTCTGCGGAATGCATTCCTCTTATAAGATGGAGTTAGTCTTGCCCCTTTATTTACAATGTTTTGGCTAGGCATGTACCTGTCTCACATATTTAATAAACACAAGATTATTTTTCAGAATTTCACAAAGTAATTTTTGCCATTAAACACTAAAAACAAAAAACAAACGAACAAACAAAAAGGTGTAAAGAAAAAAACCCAACCGTTCAGTACTAAAAAAGCTTTAATTATTTGGAACACTAACATCATGAATGTTTACTTGAAAATGTCCATCTTCAAAACTGTTGCATTATATTCCACTGACTAGTATTACAAATTAGGTTGACATGTTTCCTCATACAGAACTACAGTAAATTGTTTCACAAAGTGTTTGAAAAAAAAATATTATTTCCATCTTTTTCTATGGTGAAACAGAAGCTAAGCAGTAACAGATGTTACAGAGCTAAGTATATTTGACATTTGTAACCTCACAAATAAATAAATATGTACAGGGGAGGTTATGGCATGTCAACTACAAAGTAGAAGCTTTACATTGAACTGAGAGCATTCTGGAGCATCTAACTGACATAGACAGTTTAAGATTACTACATGGTAGTAAAAGAAAACAGAAAATCTTATTTCAGAAAGAAGTATATGTAGCTGTACATTAAACTGATAGTCAGATTACAGTTCAGTCAGGATATTGGTTTTTCATTATATTTTACTAGTCTATTATGTTTTATTATTCCTCTTTTTTTTTTTTCCCAGGAATGTTTGATTTTCCTTCTCTTTAGTTCTAAACACCTTCATCAGGTAGAAATCTCACAGTAAGCTGCTATGTGAACACTATTATCTACAGTAGTTAAGCAAGTGGGACGATACATAAATTCAGTAAATGCTTGTACATTATCTCTCCCTACATTATTTTCTCTTTCAAAGATATCGGACAGCATTCATCCCTACTAATAATTACATGTTAAGTTTATAACATCAACTTTCATTCATACAACCATGTAAGTGTTTGCAGTTAGGAGACTGAGGTTTTGTTAAGGTGTGTGTTGCAACAGCAGTGTTTCTGGACAGAATACAGCTAGGACCTTCTCCTCCTGCAAGGTGTTTGCAGCCAGGGAAAATACTCTATTTGTGCGGTCACAGCATTAAATGATCTCTGCACACATCTTTGTGTGCAAAGAGCAGAGAGAGGCACAAATCCACATCCCTAATCACTGAGTATTCACCTGCTTAGCAACTGAACATCTCACAGCACGACTTTCTGGTCATCTTCCCAATGCAGATAATTAAATATTTGCCTAAAAACACTTCGGTAAATAGAAAAAAAAAAAGAAAAGTATTTTTATTAAAAAAAAAAAAAAAAGAAAGTTTCCATTGGGAGGCATTCTCCTCTGAAAACAGTAATTGAGAACACCTTTGATATTTTGGCCCATTCTTTCCCTGACATGTGCAGTAACAGCTTTTACAAGACCTGGCAAAGTGTGAGACATGCTTCACGTACTTTTGGCAGACATGGTCACGAGCTAACATGTCACAGATTTATAGACCTTGAAACAAGTAAGCATTTTATGCTCTTGTCTGTTGTCTGCAAACACAGAGAGATCAGTGTAATGATGCACAGAGTATAGCAATGCAAAATTTCTTCCTGTTGCCTCAACACTCTTAAAACTTTTTGCCTCCAGCAACCTCAAGCCAGTCAGCCTGCGGGGGGCAGGAGAGGGATACTGATGCTGGCAGTGTCCTGTGCCCAGAATGATGTCATTTGTTTATTACTGGCAAATGAAGCTCAGGTTGTGCTAAAATTGCAATGCCATCTGATGGAGATGCTTATAGATACAGCACATATGAAGTACAGAGACTGACAAAGGGCTCACAAAGTATTAATCTTGTATTCAAGTTGCCTTTCATTTGCCTTTCTTATGTTGTCTGTAGCACACATTGTTTCCTATGTAATATTGACTGTGTGCATTGTAATAAAAGTAAAAAGAAATCAAAATGTGTACTTATATATTTATATATAGATTTTTCTGTTTTGATTAGCAAAAAATAAGATTGCACACACTGGTACAGACATTGCATAATAAAAGTTGCAATGGGAGATGCTGCTTTTCCTACATACTGATCAATAAACACTGAAAAATGGCTTTGTGTAAACTTTGGATTTACCGTGTTCTGCACCAATGAAAATTTATGTTGCCATACATATCTACAGGCTTAAAATTTGCAGAAGATTTACTAGCAGCCTGTAGGTCTTTCTCAGCCATAGATGTATGTAATAAGAGTGTTTGTATGTATTTGTTTTCAGAACAGCCTGAATTTACAGAGCATACAGTTTGGTAAGCAAAATTTGCATTATTAGATCTATTTAGTCAAACATGTTTTTAAAAATCCCAATAACACTAGTCTTGTGCCATCATTAAACTGTTAGCTAAGAGCTTGTCTGTACTGCATGATGTTTGCTATTTTCTCCAGGAGTCAGGATGTGCTTCTGTTCAGACTGTATAATTTGGAGTTAGACTTATGGCTCTTCTTCTGTCTGAAAAAAAATATTTACACAGGATTATGGTTAGCTGTCCAGGTGCCATGTTGGCAGGCACATGTAAAACAGCTCAATATCATGGCAGAAAATTGTCCTTTTCTACAACAGGAAAAAGGCAGAGAAATTGGTCCACAAGTGGAATCTGTTTATAAGATAACATTATAAACTGGGAAAAATAACTGGGCAGATCACATTGTATGATATCCAGTATTCTCCATTCCAGGCAGATGTTTTGGCTTCATTTAGTTCAAAGAATTCAGAAGTCCAGTTAAAACTTTGTGCTGTGACTGAACGTGTCAGACATGATGATATTTTTATAAAAGTTGTCAGAGTGAGGATTGCAGTATCCCTTGACCTTGTCAATAACCTGGTGGACAGGGATGATTGACGTCTGCTCTCCATCCTCTTGGGCAAATTTTGAAGATGGCTTGTCAATGAAAATATTATCTAGTAAGAGGAAAAAGAAACAAGAAGTTAGGGCTTCTTAAACAAACTCATATTTTAAGAAGTGTGTTACTCCACATAGATATGCCTTCAATTGCCAGTACTGCTGAATGAAATAACTGCCCTAGAAGCTAGCAAGTAACTTTTTCTTTTGCTTGGCATTCCTTCTTTTAAGTTCTTTTCCAATGTCTGGTTTGGTGGGCAGGCTTCTCAGGTCTCACTCAAAATTATCCCACTATCCCTTTGCATAAAGTTCTGTCACTGCCCATTAATGTGTTTAGTATTTAATCTTATGAAGTATTAGAAACAGGGGGATGTCCATTAAATATGGCATCTTCACATAATGCATTTCTGGATGACCTTAAGTGGTTCTAATTATTTCACTTGTGGAAGTTATAATCTATGCATAGAAATAATGGCAGAATGTAACTTATTAGTCACATCTTCAATCAGATAACCAGAGCCAAAACTTTGGATTTGAATAGAATAATGTTGTTTTTTTTATAAAACAGATTGAACAACTTTAGGGATAAAAAGATGGAGAAAATCTACATCCTGTCAAAGTTTATGTGATATGTGCCAATGGAGGAGTTGAAGAAAAAAAGAAACAAGGCAGTTTCCATAAGTTAGGGGAAGTCTTCTTCAGAGATTAACAGAATTGCTATTCAGAGGATGGGCAGTAGGTAGAGCTCATGTAATAAGCAATGAGAAACAGAGACTGCAACTTATTTTCTCAAGAACATTGCCTTAATGAGCTTTCTTATATTTTCCACTGTTTGAGTATGGCAGGAGGCAACTCTTAACTCAGGCAAGGCTTGGGCCATCATGAGCCAACAGTAAGATGCAGGATCCTGTGCAGAAATGTGTTCTACGAGTGGCATTTTTGATGTCTGATTAGAAGACCTAGGTGAAATCATCCTCAGAAATTCCTTAGTAAAAGATCATAGTAGAAGAACCCCCCCCCCAATACAGAAGTCATGATATCAAACCAAAAGGAATTTTACAGTATAATGCATTGCATGAAAGAGAAATGGATTACAGAGCAAGAAATTAAATCAGCTTCGCTCGTTACAAAAAGGAACAGGCATGTTCAGGCACATCAGAATGATTTTTTTCAAAGCACGCAAGAATGTCCATGAACTGCAGAAAGTAACTCCATGTCCAATAGTGAGCTGCTGGGTACTGTGCCTCACAAGTGTACATATATACTAGCCAATGTTATAACATTTTGGAGTTTTCCTACGTATGGAATAACTTATTACAAAGACTAAAAGTTTAAATCTTAGTCTTTAGAGAAAGTTTTTAAAACTCTTGGAATATAAGCACACTTTTTTTTTTTTTTAATATATTTGTTCCCCCACCCCCTCTCTCCCCTCCCAGGATGCCATTATACTGTTAAACACCAGCTATTTCCTCATGAAATTTGCTTGCATGGGAATTATGTAAATCCTTTGAAATCACAGGGGCCTTTTTTAAAAAATATTATCGTTATTCTTTTTTTTCCCTTTCCTCTTCTCATTTTTTTGTTTGCTTTCTATTTTGTTTTGTCTTTTAGCTGAATGGACTGTATGCAGTATTTAAGTACTATTTACAACAAGTTTGTGTCAGTCTCCTAGACAGTAATGCGACAGGACACTAATTTATTTTGTCCACAAGTATCCCAAAATGTGCTTTCTGCGTTCAACTGGCAATTTGCAGTACAACTTTCAGAATTTCATAATCCGTCATTCTAATCCATTATGGTGGATTATATCCATTATCCTTAGGGTGGCTGGATATGAAAAAACAGTGGCTTCTAGCCATTCTAAAATCCAGTGGCCTCTGACCAGAAATACTGTATCTTACAATTCCTATACTAGCTTTTCTAAATATTCACTTTTTTTTTCTAGGTATGCAACATTTGTTTTTGCTTTTTAATACGTGCTTTGTGTATGGTTCTTTAGTACTTGATCTCCTTTCCCTAGACTACAGTACACGAACATCAGTATCAGGACATGGTCTGTTTTCTAAAAGAGCATCTTGAAAATGTTTCATGCCCCATGCAGAGTGCAGAAACTCAGAGTCTGAAGCACGCTTATCTTTTGACTCAGCATCAGTGACGCAAGATGTAATAGTGAGAAACAAGCAGTGATTCTGATAAGCAAAGTCCTTTGTGCCAATTAGGGCATCATGCAAATGGCAGCCCTCCACCCTGTCCAAACCATGCATTTGACAAAAGCAGTTCTCACTTTACCTGTAACACTCCACCACTGGTGAGGAAAGGGCCTTAGAAGACATTATCTATACCACAAACACATGAATGCCTGTGTCAGTTCCAGGATGCACGTTACAACCATATTAACAAGAGCTACCAAGACACTGTTTACCTGCAGTGTAGCTAAGACATCAAACCAAGAGGTTTAGCTGTACTGAAAATGAGAACTATGGACCTTATTTTCTATTATCTTAGAATTGTGAGCAGATATGTCAGTACTTAAAAAACTAACTTCAGAAAAAAAGATTTGAAGTATATAAAATAAAATACAATAAGATGTGCATTTTTAGAGTTCAAAGAAAAATCTAAGGAAATTAAAATGTACTGAGAAAACTGTGGCATTCCCATAATGTCCACTAAATTATCACAAGCTATAAAAACATGCTACAATTACATTACTAACTATAATGTTCTTTTAGGAAATAATCTATGCATGGGATTAAGCTAACCACTTTTGAAGAAAGTGCATGATCATGCTCCTAACTCTAAGTTTCTTCTAAATTAATTCTTCTTATCTGGAACTGAGTTAATGTTTGGCTTCAAAACCACATTGCAAAAACTACAGAATGAAGTCACTTCAGTAGTCAGACCAATTTAAAGCCCTGAGCTCAACAGAAAACATATGTCAGAAATGCTGAGGGCATTTATTTATATTTTTATGTTTATTTATTTATTGTATTTATTTATATTTATTTTATATTTATTGATTTGACACAAGTACCAATAGCAACGTTGTCTCTGTTGGCAGAGCTGACGATATTTTGCAGCAGCAAGGACACAGTGCTAACCTCCTTGGTCATGTCAGACAGGAACAGCTGAGGTAGGGAATGCAATCTGCTGGTGTTATTAAGTTTCTAGACAATATTGTTGTGTGCCTAACAGAACTAGGAAATGATCATCAATAAAAATAGGAAGGTATTTCCTGGAGAGTATGCTATGTAACTAGAAGGAAGACTGGAACATCAGAAATGGGACCACAGGGACTTCCAGTAAATTCATATAATTCAAGTGTTTATAACATACATTTTAACACACACACACACACACAAAACTTCCTCTTGGGTTATATATGTATGTAGATTTTATTTCTGCTACATTTTAGGAGAGGATTCTGTGGTAATTTCATGTGACCATGCAAGAAGACAATATGAGTTAACAAAAATCAAGTAAGAAAAAACTATAAACAGTATAAGATATTTAGGTTATTTTTTGAAATAGTATGATATAAGCAAACAAACTTGCAAGTCATTCCAGTTCCTTTCTTTCTGTATCCTTTAGCGTGTTCTTAAAATAAGTATATTTTACAGCATGAGTGGAATACTGATGCCTTTTATTATATACACCACTGACGTCTGAATAGATAAGCAGTAAATACTGTGTGCTATTTGTAGAACGGAAAAACTGCATACTCTGGGAACACAGTATTAATTTCCAAGTAGCTTCCATTTGTTTCTTTACCCATAAATGTGTTATAGTCAAATGGAAGCAGTTTTGCTGAGTGAATCAACTGAGGACTTGGAATACTTAATTCCTATTTCCAACTGTGCTGCTAGTTTGCACGTTACCTTGGATAACAAGCGTCATTCCTCTGTGCTTTGGTTACTATGTATTACAACAGGATGATAGAAAATAGCTTCTTTTATCCAGAAAGGGGAAAGTGCTATAGAAAAAACTGTCATCATACCTACTTGTTTAGCATGGCAATATACTCAGAGCAGAACTACACATTAGATGTACTGAACATTTGGTTAAGATTCTTATTAAACAATAACATATATATTAAAAACACTGTAACTGTAAAAATTGGTGATTTTTTCTCACATAAATCTACGGGTAGAACTCACTAGTGTACCTTTACCACAAAAGTAAGTATTCACAGATCTACTGTCTTACCAGTACAAGAACTTACCCGTATGGCTACTTCGTTTGCAATATGTGTTTGTTGTAGATTTGGATTTGGATGTTAAGTATGTTGAATTGGAGCCAATGGAACTGGATGATAGGGATTTCCCAAGATTATCAGAACTCTTCTTTATGATATTTGTTGCTGTCTTACTCCAATCTGAAAATGGTTAAAAAGTTTAACATGAATTATTGCTATCAGTAATTGTACTAAATGCCTAATTACATATATTTCAAGTATTAGATGCATTAGGAGCATTTACAGTAGTCCTACTGATCGAGGTACTGATCTGCCGATGTAGAAATTCACTAGCAATTTGTACTTGCTGTTATAGGGTTTGCAATATTGTCGCACCATTAATAACAGTGAATATTAATGGTCACTCAGTATTTCACATTTAACAAGTTTTGGCAGAACCATTAACACTATAGATTCTTACACTGGAGCAACTTCCTAAATTAAATGAATTAACTAATATTAATAAGATAGCTAGTAAAAAAAAAAAAAAAAGAAAAAAAAGAAAAATTTGTCATATGTTTCCCAATACTAGTACCCTTAAGAATAAATGTAGTTAACTACTTTTGCATTATATATTGCAGGTAGGTAAGGGTAGTTTCACACAGTGATCTTCATTATCATTTTAATTCACTGTATATACTACAGTGATAATCACAGAAGGCATCTCAATCACATGGTTTGCTTTTGCTCTGGTTTAAGTCAAGAGAAGTATTTTACCCTAAAACACTGCTACAATGTGTAAGTTACTACTCTCTGATTTAGCAATGACACTGTAGCAGTGTTTATTTCTTTGCTTTACCATAACATGCCCTAAAGTTCACTTCAATCAGTTAGGAATGCAGGATCACATCTGGCTCACTGTTCTGCCTGCAAGCCCTGTCAGGTTCACAGAGAACAAAAGCAACCAGAGGTGATAGTCCAGTTAACACTTGCTGTAACGATAGTGCATTAATTACACAGATTTGAATCCTTTAGGTTTTTATTTTTATCATCTTCACCGGCTGCCCAACAGCAGCATAAAAATCTGGAAATAATTTGATTTATCTGTGTTTTCCAGTTCAGGAGTTAAAATACAAACCACATGGAAACTGAACATATGAAATAATTTGGATGCCTGTTAAGAATGAATTTGTTTTTCCCAGTTCGTATTAACTCTTTGAAATCACAACTTAGACTTTCACTGTAGTAAAAGCATAAATGTTTCATAGTTTACAAGTTTACACTGAGAATGCATCTCCTAAAAAATAATAAACCGGACAAGTCAAAGCTAAATTCTTGATTGCAGAGCATTTGCTTATAACCTTGAAACAGTATATGGACAGGACGGACTTTGAAGTAGTTGGAGCACTGCAATAACTCAGGATGGGTTGGTTTACATCAATAGGCAGAGTTCATGCCACCTTACATTATCTTTGGAATTGGATCCCAGTCATTGAAGAAGTATTGCGTAGTGCAAAACTATGAAATCATATAGAGCAAAGGAGGACTAATATCTAATATCACGCAAGATGGCCAAAGGTACAGGAGACACTCTGAAGTGCCCAAACAAAGGACAGCTCTAGCAACCTTCTCCTTCCACACAGATAAAGATGAACGTCAGTTCTGGAACCTAACATGCTTTCTGCAACAGGAATTTCCTGTGTTTCTGAGTCTCTGCTGCTCTCTCATTAACATGGTGAGGGGCAGAACAGTTTCAAGTGGCAAAGACAAAAACCTTCGAAGAATCAACCCTCCATTAACCTAATAGTCAACAAGATAGTCAACATGATTTAGTTAATAGGGAAAAAGGATTAAGATTGTTTTTTGAATGACAGAATTTGAATATTTGGACCTTCATTTCATTTTTTAAGGCTCCAGAGAGCCTTCCAAAACCATGCTGTAGCACTACAAAATTCACCAATCACTTTCAGTGGAAAACTGAAAGAAAAGTTCTGAGACTTTTTATGAAGTGATATTTGAAAAATCCCTTGGCAATTGTTTCTGAAGTGATATCCTATGATTAATCTATTTTTCAACATCTCTGTGTTATATGGTATTACATTAAAAATAACATAGCAAGCTGGCTGCTTGGACTTTTCCAGACTACTGCAGAAAATAAGGACCCATGATTCGTTTTTACCTGAATTGTCTGCCAGTCGGAATCTGCCACAACACAGATGTCTCCTCCATTGTTTCTGCACATTTTCTTTCATTGCACAGTGGAATACAAATATAAATAAACCTTTAACAAAAGCAAACAAAACATGTATTTTAAAAGGATAAGTAATTTGTCTAAAATCTGATAACAAAAGACTGTGAAATACAAGCAAAGACAAATCTTGTCATTTATCCACATGCTTCATTTAATATATTTGGGAATTAATTAAAGCTTTCCCATCCTCTTGCTGCTATACAAGTGCCTGGTGTATCAGAAGAGAGAGAAGAGAGCCCTTTAATTGACATTCGTATCCAGCTGATTCATACCCAGCTCAGTGTGGATCTTTTAATTATGTTTTGGCTTAGATGGAAATCATCAAAAGATTCTGCCTTTGAACCAAATGAAAACTTTGCACTCAATGGGATTGCAAGAGCCAGACTGCAAAGTAAATACAGACACTGTTTTGTAAGCAAGAAGATATTTTATCTCCTCCTATTCTATATCCACAGAACTGTGGGCTGTATTTGTTCATAACCTGAAATCCTGAAGTTGGCACTTAAGTGTGCACTTGGATTTACATGCGTCACATGAATGTACTTGAAATGATCATGAGAATGGTAAGAATATGTTTGCAAGTACTAATTAGGCATCCAGCTACTTTTGAAGAAAATTACCTGTTTTGTGGATGCAATTGCAATAAAAGAGCTTAAGAATTTTTTTGTAGGCTTCACTTCTTTAAGCAATAAAAATATTTACATACAAGACAGAAGAAGGGCATCTACTATTGGGTAAAGAAGTTCCCAACGGGGCATATGGTACAAGTTAATCATCCTACAGAGGTATTTTGGAGCTAAATACAGCACTTGGGCATCTCTTGTGCTGTTGGCACTTTCAGACAGGCACCAGCTGTGGAATCTTCCATCCTTCCCTGTCCTGATCTGTTCACATTTTACTCTTATTCCAAAATCCTGCATGATAATATCTGAAAGGTGAACAAATGCTACGTAATGTAGGCAACATGATTAACACCATCATTAAAGACGTTATTTTAAGATGATCACAAATATCTACATATACACTATGTTTCAGCTGGAATGCAATGGCAGGATATAGGTTGGAAAAGCAGATCTAGAGCATAAAATTATCCTATTTCCTCCAAAATCCAGAGGTAATTTTGAATGAATGTTGGTCAGTGATCTTTGAGTGTTTTGCCTACAGTATTGAGGCCAGGATGAGACCACCAAGGTTAGAGAACCAAAACAGGTAACTTTGTTAACATTTTGCATTAATAGAAAATGTGAAGCACAATGCAGATACCTTAATGCATACCATATGTAAGCACTGTTGAAATTAGGTTATTGTGTTTGTATTTAGTAAGATATTTCTGTGTGTGCTTGCCTTAAGCACATAATTCCAAAGCAGTCTCTAGTAGCCTTAACTTGCTCAGAGATGTGCAGCTGTTTGTACCCCAAGTACCTTTTAGGACTTTGACATTGCAACTTGTAAAACTGATGTTTAATTAAATTGTGGTGAATATTTAAAATATTTGAATGGTTAAAAAAGAAAATGCCTATGTCTAGAGTATTAAAAAACGAATGCACTGCATTAAGTGCTTTGCCTTTGCCCTGCCTGGGCTTGGTCCCTGAAATGTTTTTCTCTGTATTTCATTATTCATTAAGTTTACAATGTGCTTTAGTAACACAGGTTTGGTTCTGCTTCCCAGAGACAAATCAGACCCTAGGCTTGGCTCTAGCTTGGCTCTAACTTGAAAGTATTTGGCTTGCTCAGGCATATATAAAATGAGCAGCCAAAAAAGAGATATTCCCAGATTTTTTACTCTAAGTGTCAAAGAGAGAAAAATCATTTCCTACGTAGATGTAATAGCAAAGTGCAGTAACACCAGTAGTTGCAGCAATGTACTGTTTTCACTGCCAGTGCACAGAAAACTAGGTCGATGGACATTTCTGGTAGACCTTAGAACACCAGCATAGCTTTTGCAAACATGAGAGAGAATAGATATATTTATGGAGGGCTCAGTAATTAAGCTCATGCGAATACTGATGTAAGTCTTGACACACTGAATTGTTTTTTTGATGCTAGAAAGTGTTTCCTGATGCAAATGCTTATTTTCCCTTAGCACTATTTCATCCCCTTACTTCTAGGTAGATGTGTGCTGCACCAGTTATTGGTAATTTTAGATGTTCTTTTCCTGGTTTCTTTAGCTTTGCCTAAAGCTAAAGACACAGCAATAAGCATTTTCAAATACAGGATTATTATCTTCCTGTGCCTGTTATGACCTGTATGAACAGATATTATGCCATCTTTGCTACTGCAATCCATGAAAAGCACATCGCTCATTTTCTTGTGTTTACTCCTCGGGGTTTTTGATTTCATCTTCTGGCCTACTGTTTTTCCATTGAACAGTGCTATTACCCCACAGAGACTTAAGCAGTGGTGGTCAACCTTGTATGCACTCCGCATGTACATGCTTAATTGATTGCACTGGAAAATCCAGTTAAGGAATACTTGTTGAATTTGATCCTTGGCATGCTCTTCAGAGTTTTAATTTTTTTTTCATGTTCTTCCCATGCTTTTAATCTCTCTAAGCCTGTCTGAATTTCTGACACAGGCACAGTACAGCAAATACTTCATTATGCGCCTGGGGGAGTATCAGACTCTGTCCATTGGAAAAAAAGTCTTTAGTAAGAACACCACATTCAAACTTTTTTTGCCATTTTGCCTAGCATTTCAGGTTGAAACTGAACCAAACCAAAACCGACAACATCATTCTCTTTCCACGAAAGCTCAATAAATCTTTTTATAACAGTAAATGTTTCTCAGCCCTAACAGATAAAATCCACACGCTGTTACACTAAGTACTTCCTCCATTAATGGAAGGTATTTCGCTGACGCTGGGAAATTATATAATTTTTTACCTTAATGTTTGTGTGTCATAACACATGCTCCTTCAATGGCATCCTTGGATTTACTTTTGGTTATGCTTTTTCTTTTTCCAAGTATTTTTTTTTTTTTAATATGTGTGTGGTTTAACACATATCCCTCCAATGACCTTTGTAGATTTTCCATATGCTTTTGTTCTTCTATATTAATGGGTAGGGTAAGCAGAGGTAGAGATTCTTACATCATTCGGTACAGAGTAAATAATCTCTGGGCTGAAATTCTTCTAAATGTCAGCAATATAGTTCTGTAAACTACAACTGATTGCAATTTATAGTATTTCCCAGAAAGATGAACTACATCAGAAAAGTAAAATGTTCAAAATTCCAGCAAAAGTCAACAAAACCAAACCACCTACAACAGTCACTGAATTCTCCTTAAGGAACCAAATAATATAATTTAACTATCTACTATCTCTTCACATAGAAACAGAATCGGATTTTGCTTTATGAGTATTTTATGGCTTAATAAAATAGTTATGAGCCTTACAAATTCCCTACAGGAATAAATAAAGGAAAGAGGCCTCCTATATTTGTTGTAATCAGTGAAAGGAAATGTTGGAGGTCACACAGCATCTATCAGCAAAAATCACTGCAGACTGTTATCTAGGAACAGCACTATTTATAATACCATGCTTTTTATTTAAAAGGCCTTGAAATGTTAATTAATCTAACAAAGACCTTCAACCCATAGGTAGTAGGTACAAGTGTTCCACAGAATGATAAAACAATTATGTTCTAGTATCAGGGCAAGATCCAGAGAACTTGGATCTGAGTTGCCTAGTTGGATCACTGGATGTAAGATCTCCCAGAACAGCAATAGCACAAACATTGTTTATTCGCAATAAGAAGAGATTCAGCTTACCTTGCAATGAATTGAAAATGGAGAAGAGGTATAAGAAGGGCAGAGTTAAGGGACCCCAGGCAAAAAAGGCAAAGCCCCATGTCATGCCCAAGAGGAAGGTCAGGCTAACCACACTACGGAGGTTCCTCAGGATCTCTTCCTTTAGTGTTCGATTAGTTCTTTTCCCATTCCTCCCACAGATCTGCACCATCACAACCACAAACATGGCAACATTCAAGAGAAACATGATTCCAAAGTATCCAGCACAAGTCACATAAAAGACAACTTTATTCTGGACCCAGCAGCTGTAAAAAAAAATCAGAATCATTTTTAGGTAGCGCAAGATTCCCCTGCTGCAGAGCTATGATTTCAAATGAAATTTGAAATTTTTAATGAAGACCAGTGACATCTTAAATCACTATAGCCCATGCTAGCATTTTGTCAGAAATCAGAGGTTTGTACCTCATTGTAATTAAAACAGATTAGAAAGAAATCCTGATTTCATATGACTTTTCCAAAGCTACCTGGCTAATGCTTTTCCTTTTTTCTCCATATTAAATGCTAAATTGTAAGAGAATATAAGTACTTACAAGTCGTCTCCTCCTTGTCCAGTAGCATCTCTGCCATACAATTCTTTGCCATAAACACGACTTGCATTTTTATTTGTGCTTGCTAAAACAATTGCTATCACTAGAGCTGGCAGACCTGCAACACAAGAACATTATAGTTTGCTCCCAAATGACTTAAACTTTCAAAATTACTGTGCAACGCTGAATTATTGATGTTTCCAGTGATATTTCTTTAGTATAAAGTATCCCAGAGTAGTTCTATGTCAGAAAACTACACAGAGAAGTAGAGAAAAATAAGACATTTTTTCAAACAGTAAAAACATAAAACTTTCTAAGTACTTAATGAACATTAATGAATTAGCCTCAAAATGTCCTTTCTTTAAGTTAGAAAATGCTATATTAGGATGTGACAAGGTAATTCTCTCAAAACACTTGCACTCAGGCTCCTGTAATGAAGTGAGGAGACTAACAAATTACTGCAACAATGAGATCAAAGAAGATTCAGAATTGGGTTACTTTTGAAGGGATTACTTTCCAGAGATGCTGGTGTCATTTAAGAAGTATGAGGAACCAGGGAACATGAACTCAAACCTGTAATTTCTCCTTTGCTTCCCTTAGCTGAAAATATCTTCACTTTTTCTAAAACATTAGATGCCCTTTACTTAAATGTGTAAAAAGATAACAAACAAACAAAAAAAGAAAAGAAAGGAAAGGAGAGAAAGAAAGGAAAGGAGAGAAAGAAAGTAATCCTCCAACCTCCAAAATAAACAATTTATGTTTTATTAATATAGTATAGAGAATATTTTGGGAAAATAATAAGAAAACTATATGGAAGAGAACTGTGTTCAGAGGGAGATACAGTTCACATGGAGTAAATGTGCATTTCCTGACATGCCCTATTTACATGCCTTATTCCTGCAATGACAAAACATATTCAAAGGGGGAAGAGGTTAATTTGTTTTTCCTACCACTTGGTCCACGTCCTCTGCTAATGTTGCCAAAAAGGATGCTAGTTGCCGATGGAAAGACATCAATTACTAGCTGGACTGAGGTCAATGATCTAGTCATGAGGTTAATGGTTTTGTATTGTACTGTATTATTTGAAACACAATATGTGCATTCAGACAGAAGGCACAGATTCCTGATATTAAAAAAAAAAAAAAAAAAAAGAAGAATAAAAGCCCTTCTGCTTGAGCCTTGCACATATTTTTCAGTACTACATTTTCCAATTCAGTCCTACAGTGTATACTTCTTAGGGCAGGAAGGATCTCACTGTTTAAACAGTCCTGAAGCTCAGGAAAGTTTGGTCACTTCTGATTCCACCGTAGACTTTGTACTTTTTGGCAGGAAACAGTAGGCTTGACTGAGAGCATCTTGATAGCCAAAGTGAAGATTCGCATTGGCTTTGTAGCAACTGCTAAATGCAGACCATTTCTGAATTTATTTTGTGCCATGGTTTTCCATCACTGATATGGCAGGAACATACTTGCCTCTTTAGAAAGTCTAGTGTATCTGGACTCTCTCCACCTCCTCAGGCAGAGACTGCCAGTTCCAGTGTGTTTTCAGTGAACTATCCACAGGAACTCTGGTCTCGGTGACAAAGAGTCCTGGGCTGGATGTGTGCCAGCACCTCAGGATGAGGGAAGGAAACTTTAGACTGATTTTGATTGTTTTCTATCTGTGATACCGGTCTGTTATAAAACATCATTTCAAAAAGCAACTATGTAAAAACTGCTTCTACAGAACTCACCCCAGCCAATGATGCAAAACTTGAGTATGTATCTCCGTATATAGGTGTTGAACACTTTCACTAGAGCAATGTACATATGAACAGCTTCTAGTCCCATCCATGTAAAGGTGGCCAGAAGAAAATAGTGCAAAAGTGCAGCAACAGCTATGCAGAGGCCATCTATGTCAAATGATGCAATCCAACCATCAAGCAAGAAGATCAAGTTGAGAAAGAGCAGGGCTGTGCTCAAATTCATCAAGATTTTGGAAGGATAATCTCTTCGTAGCTTCCTAGTGAGAGAAATACAGGCACTTAAGATTAATTCGTTCCAACTACCCAAGGGGAAGCCAGAACTTTTTTGGGCCTCGTTGCCTGGCCTGAGGAGCACAACACACAGAAAACAGTAAAGAATATGAACTTACGCTTCTTGAAAAAAACTCCTCTTATATCATTGTGCCATTTCCCTTCCAATGCAAGTAATAATAAAATATGTAGCTATTCTATTTATCACAGCAGTGTATCTTATCCGTGTTATCTTTTACAGAACTAGTACTCACTCAAATGCAATGTATGTCAGAAGAGTTGCAGCTGAAAATATAGCAGATATCCCACAACCTATGTAAGTGATGAAAGTGAGGATCTTCGTATTCTGTGTGTCTATTTCTGTAGCAGTTCCCTGAAGGTCCTGAGGGAGATAGGAGGAAGAGGAGTCAGTTGCAGCACAACACTCTTACTTGACAATTAGACAAGTGAAACTTAGAAACACTTTGGCAATAGCAGTGTAACCGTAATGTCAGGGTTCATGTTTACCAAGTATACTTAGTTTATAGTTGATACACCTCTCACTTCCTTCCCATTGCTCTTGAAAACATTGTGCTGTGAGAATTATAATTGCTCGGTTCAGCAGATAGACAGAGCCTGATGCTGCTCCTTACAATTTGGTACCAGGAATTTCAACATCCTCCTATGGAAAAATCTTTCCTTTTCAATCATTCAATCAATCAATCAATCATTTATTTATTTACTTATTTCGGTTGCTTATGGACAGCTCTCTTAAAAAAGATATAGAAAGTAATTTAAAAATTGTTCATAATGAAACGCACAATGTTCTCAGGGAGTTTCTGACATCATTTCTTGTTATATGAAGCTCAAAAGAATCAATTTAGCTAATCACCTATGGGTGAAACCAAGGACAAGATATTGTTCTTTGCCTTTATGTTCTGTTTTGACGTGCAAACTGCAGTTATAAATAGAATTTCTTAGAAAAATAGTGAAAACATTTCAAAAAAAGATTGGAAATGAAGTAGGAATATTCTGGGGCTTTTTTTTCCAGTTCTCTGTCCAACTGTAATTGCCACATACTCCTGTCTGAGAATAAATGCTAGGGTTATTTCCTTCTTTTAAGGGAAAGAAAAAATGAGAATGTTTGGATCTATATCACTGTGGACTGAGTGTGAGCAAATACTAGCATACAATGTCATTTGTTCTACAGTCAGTGGAACTGACCTACCAAAAAACGATAGGAGAAAGACACCAACAAAAGGCTACAGAACATGCCATTCTTCAGAAAAAAAAAAAAATAATAAGAAAAAATGAAGGTGCTGCATGCAGCTTTTAAAACTTTGTCCCAGCCTTTTAACAGTTTATATATATAAAGGGATTGCTATTTGAAAACAATTTAACATCTAAATTAAAGTCAGATAAGATTATTAAAATGGAAAAGCAATTGGAAGGGTCAAAACTGAGTGAAAATCTATTGGAACACAGCCCAAACTCAAAGAACTTCTCCATTATTTCCTAATGTCACTAAAGCATTTAGGGAAGAGAAGGGACTCATTGAATATATTCTAAAGAAAACCCTTTTTTCCCCCCTTCAAGGATGAAAAGTGAAACAAAACCACAATTTAGCTTGCAAAAAGATAAAAAGCTTATGACTATTTCACATTGACATCTGAGCACGATGTGAAGAGAGCAGCTCTGTTAGGAAGGCTATGCAAGGCCAAAGCTGAAAAAGTCAGTGCCTGTAGCTCCCTGTCACAAAGAAGTTCAATTTCTCACTGAAAAAAATGTTAAATTAAAACAAACAAATAAACAAACCCTTATTTTCATTAGGAGCATCGCTGTGATAAGAAGTCAACAAATTTTCAGCAGCTTTTACTCACAGGCTAAATTTTTAATTTTGGACTAAAAAAAACCAATTTCATTCTATTACTGGGGGCACAAGATCACTACATTTTAAGTTAAGACAGAAATAATCCATCCTTTTCATGATGAGATTTTTTTCATTCAAAATTACATCAAACAGATAAATTGCTGGATACATCTGCAGATTAGAGAAATCATGTTCCTGATGCTGAAAGTACCCTTGACATTCTTCCTGATATGCTACACCCTACCTACCTCAGCCACATAGTCTGGAGGCCTTGACTAAGGTTCTGATAAAATAAGAGATATATAAGAGATATGCATTTTCTGTGCCAGCCATTGGTGGGCAGAGTTGAATCAAGAGAAAGTCTCTGCTGCAAAGCAACTCCAAAGCTGATCAAAGATAATTGAAAGAAAAGAGCAAATATGAGTTTACCAGTTTTGCAAAACAAGGTATTGCGATTTAGTCCCTTGAAACTTGGGTTGAAGTGGAATTACTGTGTCCATTGTCTTGACTTCTCATTCTCACTAGCTGTTACCCTGACTTCAGGACACTTTTCTCCCCCTGATCATTTTCCTTAAAAATAAAGTGCTCTGGTTTTTCTTCTGAAACCAGTGCCTCACCTTTTCCTCTAAGAAAGTCATTTATCTACTTTTTTCTGTCAACATTTTCCTACCTTTCCCATTTTGCTAGTGGAAGATTTAGTACTGTGCCTTCATTTTACGGTGTCTTATTCTGGCCATCTTTCTCAACCAGCCAGGTCCTGACTTTGAAATTGGATAATATAACATCCTATTTGCTCAGAAGTCTTTGGCCAATGTCTTCTGCAGCACAGTACTTTTCAAAACATAAGACTTCTTTTGTAGGAACTTTTTTTTTTTTTTTTAATTTAGCCACTTCATTTGTTACTTTATTCTTGAATCATTATCATTAGATGCATATATAAAGATAACCTAGTGATCAATAAGAGTTTGCCTACCATGAGTACCCCGAAGTGTGTGAGGTGGTTGCACAAGCAAACTGTTTCATTTTCATTGGAGTCTGCTTGCACTTTGCAGCCTGCAGGGTTCCAGCCACCGCTGCCACCTGTAGAAATGAAATAGGAGTAACCTTATTTTCCAACAAACATCTACAATCTATTCATTGGATTCCTCATTGCATCTTATGCAAATGCAGAAATGGATAAATAATACATATATAATACTAGTGAATATTAAAAACAATCATTAAAGAAGAAATTCATGGATATTTTAGTTTCTTAGAGTATTCCATCACAAATATGTCCTGGTAATAGCCTACTGAGCAGAAGAAAGAGCTATAATAAAGTTAGGGAATTTTTTGGTTAAAGAACAAGGATCATGAATTTAGACACATCTCAGTTTCAGCCAGCAGCACAGTGGTTTTAGAGCTCCCTTTTACCACCCTGATGTGATGTTTGCACCTGCCTTCCTCCTACTCACATATTCACAGGCACATGAAAGCAATTATGGCCCACAAGCAAAGGGTCCCACCCTTCCTCTCTGCAGTGTGTGACACAGAAGGTCAGAGTGGATAATCTGAATTATTCTCAAGGAGAACATGAAACAAACTATCCTCCTTTTATCCCATTTTCTTGAAAAATAAAAGTAGAAAGATTTTATTAAAAACAAAAAGTTAAAAAGTAACATATTTCCTATAACCTTTTAATTTTTATTTTTCCCACTCAAATATGAGCTAATTTTGAGAAACCGTTCTGGTTCTCTGAACTCTTAAGGATGCCAACTCTGGGAAAAATTCTGTAAATTATCTGTCAGACCCCATAACTTTATCTCCAGCTGAAGACAAAAACTTTCAGAAAATTGTCATGTTCCAAAATCACTCAAAACTCTGTGTTTCTCCTTTGATGTGCTTCATAAATTTAGATTTCTAATCAGTTGTTTCTTTTCTCTCTCTGTTTTTATTCTTCTGTATTCTCCTCAGTACCTCTGACTAACTTTCCTACTTCCATCTGCCACGTTGGGCAATGAATTACAGCAGGATAGCTAGGAAATATATGTATCTGATTATCATTACTATTTGATTTTCACATATAGACAGATCAGTGAAAAACTGCTGTCAGATAAAGAAAAATAGAAATTCTACAAATTTAAAATGTTAATCAAGCTTACATACAAAAGTTCATAAGAATAACATCTGCATTTACAAATGACCTTACTAACAAAGAGAAACGGTGTACTCTAAAGATGTCACCTGATTTTTAAGGAAATAAAAGAAATGATAGTATTTTTAAACTTACCATTTTTGGCCATATCCCAGAAGACACAGGTAGGCTTAGGATCTTCCTAAGAACACATACAAAAGTAAACTTTTCATACCTCTTCAGACACAAATCTCAACAATTTAAACATTTTCAAAAAATGTTTTTCTATGTAATTTTTACTGAATGAGCAGTAGAATAAATATTTTCATTGTTGAAATTTTGTCTAGGGACAATTCAGTCTTTATTGTTTATTTATTGCCTTTCTAGCATAGAAAGACAAATTTGACCAGATTACAAAACAGAATACTATTCCTCTCCACTATTCCTTTTCCACATCCTCGGAATGAGAACATTTTATTGTCTCACTAAAGTAATCCAGGAGTTTGATGCCTTTAGAAAGTCTAAATATTTTTTAATGTTTACTTCCTCAGGACTTCTCAACGAATTCTCTCTGTAACTGGCCTAACAAATGTGCAAAAGCCTGCTGAACCTGAGTGGAGGCTGTTATGCTTAATCTAGAAACAATCATTAAAATGAAAAATAAGATGAAGTTAACTGAAACATGAAAATTACGAAGCAGCTTCTCACTGTGTAAAAAATCTACTTATGTGCTGAATTTCAACATAATCTTTCTTCATTTCTCTAATGCAATTGTCTCTTTTGCAGTAACTCCTGGCTGCTGTGGTTTTATTTTTTTTTAACTGAAACGCTAAGTACCAAAAGGTAGCACTGGGGCTTTATTTCCATGAATTCATTGTATCTTTTAAAAATGTGGTTCTGCCCATTTTTTCTTGTACAGGAAAACACAAAACAAAAAAATACCTCGGGGAATTATGAATGAAGAAATTTTTGTCTAATCAAAGAATTTAAGTCGTTTTAAAGTTCCAGTGTAACAAATGCTGTCCCTGGTCATGGACATAGTCATAAACCGATCATGAACAGTTTTACGTACAGTTGTTGGCATAAATTACCTCTGAGCAGCAGAATCTACAGTCTTTCAGATAAATTGTGGATAGAGTAGGAAAGTGTGATAATGAGAGAGGTTATTTATTTTTGGCTTTCTGCTTACCTGCTTTTCTTAGAGATTTTATTTACATTTGAGTTTTTATACAAAATCTGCTGAAATCAAAGAAGCTGTATGCTCAGCCTTTACTACTAGGTCACTCCATAAGTAACGCCTCCTATTTATTTTCATGGAAACTACAATAGATACAAAGAACACAATGCCACCACTTGAAAGAGCAAATACTCAGTTACAGAATGATGTTTTTTCAACATACCACCATTAGCTATGCATTTTTGCAAGCAAAGAACAAGAGCCTGAATGCCTTGCTCATTTAAAAATGTGCCCCAGTGGAGGTGACCCACTGTTGCTGTCACCACTGCTGAACCACACCAAACATCCACTGTTTGGTCTCCACTAACATTCAGCAAGTGTTGATGAATGTCAGTGGGTGCCATTTTTCTGCACAGAGCAATTCATTGACACACCTTTGCTTCATATACACTTCCATGTCAGATGGCATCTTATCAGACTGCCTGACTGCTGCCATCTGTCAAATAGGAACAAAATGTTCAACCTCTACTGCCATAGCGTAGCCATAGGTTCACATTCATCCTGTTTTTCCTAAAAGTGGCCTTAAAATGAATCTGCCACAGAGGTTGGGGACCAAGATCATAAAATAGGAGGCATTACTTTTGAAACAGGCCTTGTATATATAATCTGCTTCCCTGTTCTGAATAATCAGATCATATATGTCAGTCTCTCCTTACTTGAATTTTTGTATGTTTAATTGTAATCTTCACATATTCCTGAAGATCTCGAATAGTTATATTTCCAATACTGCATGCCACCACAAAACTGGTCAAGTTGCCAGGAGTTTCTGCATCCTTTAAAAGATCCAGAAAAAAATATAATTACTCACGCAGCACATAAAATAAAAGCTCGAGTACACTTTCATTTTTTGCAGCATGCCAGAATAAATAAAGAGTCAGCATTTTTGCCCTTTTGATCACATAATATTATGACATTCTGTTTAAAAAATCAGATAATGGATTTTCTTCATGGAAGTTTCCATATTTTCCTCATAGTCGTAAATATATATTGGCATTATTACAATGAAGGGTTAGAAGGCATCCTTTCCTCCTTTAATCATTTTGTCTAATAACACCAAAATTGTAACTCAAACAGTGTAGCAGATAACAAACCATGATATGATCAGCTTGCTTCACTAAAGGAAAATGAACTAGATTTCTTGTCTTGTTTTTGATGGTTTTTTTTTTTTTTTTTTTGCTAGGTGGAGAGTTTTTGGAGAATATCTCATTTTCTGTGTATAATTGTTAAGTCATCTTCCATCTTACAATCATACAGTAAAGAAGTTCAAAGAAATACTATAAAATGTAAGAACTTATTTAGTACGAATGTAAATAGAAGACTAAAGATACTGTCTATGACTTGAAGTGAAAAAGCATCAGGTTGAGAATTTTCCAAAAGAGAAGTTTTCCTTGGAATCTGATGATTTATTAAAACGGAAGTGCTTTGAAAATTTGATTTTCCTGTGAAGAAGTTCCCTCAAAACCTGAATGGCTATATAGCTTGTGTTCACTTCAGAAGTTTTACAGTATCTTCCCTGGTTTACAGCTAGTCTCTTATCAGTTCATTGTCACATCTGTCAGACAGTAGTGCTTTGTAACTTAGGGGGTCTCAAATGGCACTGTGCTCTTTTGCTTGAGGTACTGATGCCTGCTCCTGGATCCTCCACTAGGGTATGTCCAGTCCATTTTTTGATAAAGAAGCTTACGGAACTTCAGTTGCAAGTTTTATAACAATTTTTTTCTTTTGGTTTTGTCACAGTTTGATGATTTTTTGTTATTGATATTCCATATCACAACATCCTGTAGTGCAATGGGAGTTAAAAAGTTAATGCTCCGTTTACATGGATTGATCATACCACTGGGTGCATGGTTCTCAGAAGAGAATAACTACATCTCCCAGAAGACTTTACTGTTCTGTTTCCCTTTTCTATTCAGAGGGAAAGATAAAACTGCTTGGGTGTCATGAGATTGACCCTTCTTTTACTGCTCTTCTCTGAAGTATGTATTCCTTAGCTGTCTTCCCTTCATCATGGAGCAAGGCCTTTGGTTTTGGACACACTCTCCTCTCTTGGGCCTTATGTACACTGATTGTAATCAGTTGGGATCCAGCTTACTGTTGATTACTCTGAAAAAAACGTTTCCCAGAATGTGACAGGAATGCACTGCAGTTAAATTTTCTTGCTAATTCAATGTGGATGGCTATTTTGTCACTCTGAATTCAAGTCTCACTAATGCCTACATTTGCTCTCACCATCTGATTCCCACAGGATATTTTTATCAGCTACCTTTGACTTATTCCACCTGAAATTAATTCAAACACATTGAAGTTTACCTGAAAAAGACCATTTTTATTGAAGAAAGTAAATTGAGCTCTTGATATAACTTCAAAGTCATCTTGACTTAAATTCTTCAGTAAACTTGGTGGCAGAATGACAGAAGCTAAGGCATTTGTCTGATCCTTGTCAAAGTCTATCTGTTAAATAAAAAAAAAGCAGAACACGTTCAAACAAAAAGCAAACCATCCTTCATCCACAGCTATGTTCAAACAGTTCACGAAGATGTCTAAAACACTGGACTAGAACTTTCAACACTAGTTTTTACCTGTACTTATGAAAGATCACTTTCATTAAAAAAAAAAAAAAATCTTTGGAAGTCTTTTCACACTCAGCATGAAATTAAGTTTCTGGTACAGAAAGTCAGTAGATTTGGAAGAAAAAAAGAAAAAAGAAAAAAAAAGCCCTCTTTCACTGATATAATGATGATTTGAAAATACTGAGATGGCAATAATAGCAGCCTTAATAATTCTCAGTAACCTTTAAGATAAATTTTCTCACACCAAAAACAATGTTGTGAAATAAAAATATGCTCTGATCCTTCTTTGTTTAGGTGTATTTTTTGGCTTGACCTAATACCTGAATTAATTCTCTTACTAGCTTTTCTAGTTTCTATGTTCCAGATAAGAGACTTTAAAATAACAATTAGTGTCACCCCTCTACAATAATCACACAATGCAGCACAAAAAAAAAAAAAAAAGACATTTTCTGTCATGAGGATAATCAATATTGGCAACACGTCAGACAGGTGAAAGTCCTCTATGGCACAAGGAGCCAACAACAAGAACTGAGCAAGAGACAAATGAAGATGCAAACTTGCTTTTCAATAGCTATCTGTCAGTAGGTCTATGACTGCTTACTCTTACACCATGGCAAACTCAATGCATACCAGGCTATCCATCAGAGAGAGGGGAGTAATTCATCTAATACTGGCTCCATTGTAAAAGTATTCAAGAATTTTACTGCAAGATAAGGAAATTCACTCCTGACTTCTTCAGAGGTAAATTGTATTTATTTCTCTCACAATCAAACACATGATTCTAAAAGCATCATCTATTATTATAAAGTTACAGGTCATAGGCTACTGATATATTTCTTCTGATAGATTTATTACAAATTTTCAGTGATTTACTGTGAGTAGCAGGCAACCTTCAAAATTAATAAGTAGTTCATAGGTATCTCCTAACAGGGTTAAATGCACTTGAATAAAAGTTTGTCAAAGTGTAATTCTGCCACGTAAAGCAAAAGATATACAAGTAATAAAGATGCTCCATTAGGTACTGTCTGCAAATGGAGTGGAAGAGGTTTCTATGAAGAAGCAGGGATATATTACAGGAACAATTTAATAATATGAATCACCATAGCCTAACTTAGTCAAAGGTTTGGCAAGAAACATAAAGACAAAAGGGACTAAAATAGAATCTTTCCGAATTGCCATGGTTACATTTGCTTGATATCTACTTCAAGAAAACATATGAAAGAAAATCTGCAAACACTCTGACATACAGTTTAAAGACTTTAAGGCTCCCTGATGATCCTAGATCATCACATAGCTGGTGAAAACCCAGTGCTTTCACAAGAGAATCTTCCTCCAGCATGGAGAATAAGTATCCTTCTTGATAGGCATGGAAGGTATAAACTGTGACCACAACAGTTGCTGACTTTTCTGTTAGGAAGGGTGCTAAGAATTCTCAGTCAGCTTCTGGAAATATAAAAGTCTGTGAATAACCTTGTGTTCCAAAAGGAACATTATAAATAATTTGACGGAGTTTTGATTTTATGATTATTTATACAGTGCTGTAATAAATAATTCCAGGGCAAGAAAATTCCTGGATGTCCTTAAGCCACAGATGGTAATTCTTATTATGCATTCAAACATCTCAAACCTAACTTCAGAACTTTTCCTTTCCTCTTTCCATAAATATAGAATGAAGAAGAAGAATGAAGGAGAAGAAATATTCCTTTGATAACAATAAAAGAACAATCAGCTATCAAACTTGAGGGATTCCTCAACCCTAGAGGTGTTCAAGGTCAGATTGTATGGATGGGGCTCTGGACAGCCCTATCTAGTGGGTCACAACCCTGGAATTGGATGATCTTTAAGGTCCCTCCCAACTCAAGCGATTCTATAATCCTATGATTAATATGAGAGGTAAACAAAATTAGATTTAAAATCATCAGACATTTCTGATAAAATTGATTCAAATAAAGTTTAGCTGAAACTTCTATGAATATGAATGTGTGAAAACTCAATTACATTCAATCCATTTGCTTCTATTTAAATCATAATTTGAGTTTTGCTCCGAAGTCTACATACACAGCAAGTATGTAGACACCTATAGCCTATACTACTAGTACTACTAAACACTGTCTTCATTACTATTTTTTGTTTGTACAGTGCATTGTACTCTACATAAATATGAGATTGATGTCTTGCTAGTTTGTTGCATGAAATAATTTTGTTCCATTAAATGCTTACACTCTAGTGATTGGTCTTTAACCATTATAATAGTGCCATGTTTTGTTTGAGTTCAAATTTGTGTCTTTTGGCACAAACTACAGTAGATTGATGGTGGTTATTATTATTATTATTATTATTTTTCCGGTTTAATCCCATAGGTACTGTGCTTCTCAAATGCTGTTTCATAGCTGTTAGATACCTGTGCATTTTCATTTGTGAAAAAAGATGAAATAATATTTTTGAGGTGATGGCATATAACTACAGCAGCCTTACTGTAGTAGTGGAGACCATTTTGCATTTTGAGGGATCTGTCCTTTTATTTTTTTATGTCTGATCTGATCAGTCAAGGCCCATGCGAATGTCTTGAACACTCTTGGACATCCCAGGCAGCACTAGCCTATCAGCTGTCATGTGGAGAACTGGATCAGCCTTAGGCCCCTGTTAGCAGGAAGTATTGACACTGAACCAGAAGGTTGAACATCTATTGTATCACCAGAAAGCTACATGTAGATATCTACATCTACTTGACTCATGCTAAATCTAAAATGCATTGGTAGAGTTGCTAGTATACAATAGATAACACAACAGGCTGTTAAAAATAATTTTCCTTTTTCATTAGTTTTAAAAAAATCAAACAAAAAAAAAAAAAAGGAAAAGATAAAATATATTCTGGATTTGTAAGCAAATAATTTTTCATCTGTATGGAATATATGTGGGTTCATCTGGGCTTTCTACCACTCAAGGAAATACTGCATTAACCTATTTGGACGATTACAGGAAAAAGGAAATAGAAAGTAGGGGGGAAAAATGGGGAGTTGTAAGTGGTTTTATAAAACACACCGTAAACATTCTTGGAATAGCAATCACATTTCATGTTCAAACACAACTAACTGCTTGTGTCATACCTGGAAATCAGATGCATTATTTTGTGGACTGACAGTGAAAGAAGAACCTCTGAATGAAGTTGAGTTTATAGAAGACACCCCGAGTGCAAGATTACGTGTTGAAATACTCATGGACGGTCCTGTGAATTGGATCTTTAAAGCCAAGGCATCGATAGTTTTAAGAGCTCTGTAAACAGAAATCAAATCATTTTATTCTATTCCATCTCCATGTATTCTCTTCACCTTATGGCAATCCTCTTATTGTGTTTCTGTCACCCACCTTTGTATTCACAAGGAGACTGTTAGGCTGTAAATATATTTGTATCTTTTGAACACAAAAGGTTTTGATTGATAGAATGCCTGATTTATATATCACTGCTCCTGAAATAATCTTTTGACAACACCTAAATATATGCTATGTCATTCACCAGCAGTCTTCTTTTCCATTAAAATATTTTGTCATGTACGTTAGTTTTATTACAATAAGATAAATCTGCTTATCTCATTTGGAATTTTTTTTTCATGGAATTCAGAAAAAAATAATTTTTTTATGGTATTTAAATGGAAGAACAAATCAATTTCCTAAATTTTCTTAAAAACAAATGCCGAAATACTTACTCTGAAGATGATGCTGCCAATACACTGTCTGAACTGTTTAAAATATTGGAAAAAATTGTCACCACAGTAGAACCCAGAGATTCATCAATTTCTTCATCATTTACAATTTTTTTGAGTTTCTGGACGACATCATTTACTTTGTCTGAGGTAAGCTGCTGCCCTTCACCAGTGAGATTCAGAAGCTGATTGGCAATATCTGCTGCATTTTCTGTTGAAGCAAAGAAAAAGTACGTAATCTGTACCAATCCTAAGGTAATTTACCAGTTCAAATATTTATTCTCATTACTGAAAGACAGAGCATGCTCTTGTGGTACTTGTAATAACATGAAATTGTTTTATTTTTTCACACTTATGTTTCCATTCAAAGCATATACAACCTGTTAATTCTTATATACTGACCACATTGGTTGTGCCTTACTTTACATTAATTTGATCTGAGTTTGTAAATCAGAGCGACTACTGAAAGGGCTGATTGATAGAAAGGAGTAAGAAATAAAAGCATTTTTGTTTGTTTGTTAGTTTGTTTGTTTCTCTTTATGATTTAGTCTCCTTTTCAACAGGAGAAAAAGAAAACAAAAACACACCTGTTTCTGTTTCCCCCTTGAAGTTAAATCAATGTGCCCAAAAGTGACAAAACTGTTACTTTAGCAAAAAAAAAAAAATCAGAATATATACACTTACCTGTGCAATTCCTAAGATCCGGTTGGCCCCAGTATGATGTGTAATTCTGCAGACCCAAGTAGCTAAAGAGGAAAAATGACAAAATGCATATGAAACACAATAGCTTAATTATATAGATGTTCCGTAATTACTTTGCATATGTCATAACAGTACAGTATTGTTGATTTACAAATTTCCTTGCAATACTGGCTCAACTGAAATTAAATGTGTGCTAGACAGTGGAAATACGTGATCTGTAGAGCAATGGTACTGAGAGAAACTCCAGTTCCTTTGGACAGTACTGATTGCTGTACTGACTTGATAAATTGCAGCAGCAGAAATTTTAGTCTTGTATTTCAGAAAAGACCCAGACGTTGACACAAGCTATTATGTCCCTACCTAATATAACCTAATCGGATACTGTTTCTATATTTTTCCTTTGATATAGATGGCTTTGATCAGGTCAACAGTAAGTGGTAATGGACTTCTGTGGAACAAGAACAGGATTTGTGCAGAAATAGAATGTCACACCAACACTGAAAAAAGATTACCATCAGATACAGGTCAGGAGTGGCAGACATAAAAAGACTGTAAGTTTTTTCAAAATGTTTTTCTATAAAACCTTATCATAGCAAAATTCCCAGATATAGCCCTAAAATTTTCCTACATTTACTTTCAGAACAACCATGATACCATAGTATAACAAAGACAAGATGGAGAAATGGAAAAAATTAGCCTTTCACTCAGCACATGCTTGCATTAAGTTATTCCTCAATTGATCATATTTTTATAATAGCACTCTTGGAAGCACAAATTTAGAAGACACCAGTGGGACAGATTTCTTTATCTCAGAAGAAAGCACACCACACCTGTGCTATTAGTAAAAGCTAATGTGGGCAGCACAGAACACAGTAACTTTTTTTACAAGAAGTGTGTCAGGCAGACAACCAATGGTATTTATACCACAAATGAATAATAAAGATAAGCAATACTGGGACAGCAAAGGCCAGAAACCTTAATTTTTAATGATCCTGAGGTTCTGACATAAAAACAATTCGACCCACGCACTACTTACTTTAAAACAAAAGTTGGTCAATCAGAATCTAGCTGTTCTTGTAAAAAATTATGAGGCTGAGGAAGTGAGTTAGTTAAAAATAATGCTGGCTCTTTTCCTGTTTGGCTCAGAACCTCAAAGCTGATTCCTACCCATGTTGACATATTGTTTGTAAAAAGTGAAAGATCTAGTCTTCTCAGAACATGTTCCAGATGCAACGTGGGTGGATGAGACTACTGTACTGCAGTACAGTGATTGGTGATCATCCTAAATACTGAAGAGATTAATTAATATTGCATCATAGCCATATTCAAGGCACTCAAAGATCAAAGCCACATTATTTTAGTAATATATCAAAGGAAGTCATAATATTCCCTTTTTACAAAGGGGAAATAGAGTTACAATGTTTAAATCATTTGTTGATGTTCACAAAGAAAACCTACATTAGGGAAAAATTATCCTCAACCTTGAAAGCGTAAGTCCAAATCTTTAAGTACTAAACCATCCCCACATTCAGTTATGACTAATTACTAATAACATTCATGTTTTAAGGGATTTATTTTACTTTCATTTAACTGGATAAGAAGTTCTGGATTAAATTAACTATACAATTCCTCTTTGCAGAATTTTTGCCAAAAAGTTTCTTTCACAAGTTAAGATTATAGTAGTGAAGTAGTAGCAGATATCTGATTTTGGCAACATAAACATCACAAATTGAAGAAAGCAAATTTTTCTTCAAGAAGGTACTATTTTCACTTTGATAATATCTTAATTGTGAGTCTCAGTATGTCCTACAGAAGTAGTAGATAAGCTTTTTTCTCTTACTAATGAAATACATACTCACTGCATACACATGATCTCTCACGACATAGCAATCATTCTTTTGAAATACGGTATCATTCAATAGCATCTGTTGTGGAGGATGCAGTCTAACTAGAAAACAGAAAGCTGAAGCTCTCAGCTTCTCTGGTCTCTGACCACCTACCAGGTTCTTGATGCAATCTGAACCGAGCTCCCATGGCAAAATGTAAAGTTGGTAACTGTCGGTCTGGTATCTGGCCAAAAATAGTTTGGAGGGTTTTCTTCAGCTAAACATTTTTCTGTAATAATAAAAATATCTCAATCAGTGTTAATTACTAATTTATGCATCTATCTTCCATTTTTGTCTCCATTCATCATCCATTCTGCAGCACACTTCAAATGAAAGGTTTTAATGTTTTCTATTGACTAGTGGTAAGGGAGGGGCGTACAGCATAGGTCAAAAAATACTGCTACTGCTGCTCTAGGAAAAGCACTAAATGTGCACACTGCATCCACTTTCATTCCACCAGCCTCTCCAACTTCCCTACCAAAGGAAGGGCAATCTCTTACTGGAAGATGATTGGGAAAATCTGGGGGATATACAAGAGCTGGAAGAAAACTGATTAAGGACAGCAGCTGGTAGAATCACAAAGAGAGCTGAGGAGAGGATATGAGGGTCCTCAATGGTCAAAAATGTCTCATAGCATCTCTGGTTGAATATAATCTTCTTCATCCTCAAACAACCAAAGCAGACAGAAGGAAATGTCCTAGCCTCTTTAAACCAGCCAACAAAACACTGACTGAAGCAATCTGGGCAGCTATATATTTTTTAAGAGAGATATCTTGAGGATGTCTCTCTGAGATCAGAGGAGCAACGAGGCTAAAAGGTACAAGTCAAAATCTGAAACAGATATAGTATTTGGAAGTGTATGATTATTTAAACCCAGAAGATGCTTATTTTTGGACATTCAAATAAAATCAGTTGTGTAATAAGGCTGAATCTACTTACCCACTGGATCAACTTCCACAGTATGAAGCCTATATCCCTCTGCTATGGACTCATTATTATTTATGAGCTTTTGTCGGATTTCTTGCTCTTCTAAATTGATGTTGTTGGTAGCATTATAAACCAGAAGGGCTAAAACCTCAAAACTGCAAGGAAAATTATCCAAATGTTTGAGTCAGAGCAGCAGATCCCAAAGATGTGGAAATAAAAATATCTCACAAACTAGTTTTCTCAGTAACAGCGTCACCAAGACAATATTGTTTGTTACTGCAAATCATACAGGAGCAGGAAAATAATTTATGATTTGGAAATTTCATCCTCTAGTTACCACTGAAGAAACAGCTCATTAAAAGAGCCAATAAATATTTTCAGAAGATTTAGATTACTGCAAGTTATATTAAAAGATGAAAGAAAAATATTCTCCACTGTGAGTGCCCAATGCCCAGTTCTAAATGGGTCCTATTTAAATCCAAGAAGTCTGATTGCTGATGGTTTAGGAACTTATAAGCTGTAAAGCTTAAAAGTTTTACAGAACTTGTCAGGTTGGGACAATTCATCCTCTGGAGGGCCTTTCTCTCCATTGACTACTGAAGAATACTAGAAGACTAACAAAGAATAGATGCCTAGCTTTAAGATGTTCAAATCTTGATGGAGCGAAAAACACCCTCACACACTTCTAAGACTTCTAGCTCTAATTAGGAAAGTCTAGTTGCTCAGATGAGTAATTCCAGTTTGAGCAGTAATAGCTGTTTTGTACTCCAGCCCACTGCTACTTTCTTGGGCTTAAGAAGTAGTTCAAAGTGCCCAAGTCTCTTTCCTGCGAGAGAAATAAAACAGTCTCCACCCTTGTCCAAAAACACAGCTTTTTTGGAAGGGAAATAATGAACAAGAAAAGAAGTTCTAGCAGGACACAGGAAAGAAGTTGAGAGTGGAAGGCTGAAAAATTTCCTCCTGGGACACAGAAAACCCATGTTGGAGAAGAGAATATGTCGATACCCATGAGCATTGCTTGGCTATGGTTACTGGGAGATGACGCCAATGAAGCATGGAACATTGGATCTCCATGGGAGCAGAAATGTGGAAAAAAAGAAAAAGCAAGCCTGCTTTGGGCTGCCTTCATCTTAGTCTTGCCCTTGTATACCCAGGATCTTGAATAAAGACAGACTTTCCTGGTGTGTGAGCAGTTCCTGGCAGCCTGGGAAGTGGCAGCACTGCCAGCACACATACAGTGAGCAGTGCATGCACCGAACAAAGCTTCTTTCACTGGGGGGCCCCAAAGCCAGGAAGCAGCAGTGAGCTGCTGGGTCTGGAATGCTTCTTGAAGAATAGGAGACAAAATCTGTAGGGGTGCTGAACAGGAGCAGGTTGGTAGGGATTTCTAGAACCCCCTCTTAGATACACTGGTGCCAGAAAGCTGTCTCCAAATGACATCCCAGAGCTGTGCTTTCTGGAGGTGTCTAGTGTGGTACAGTGCAAAATTACAGCTTGCTGTACAGATGTTGCCGTGCGATGACAGACTTAACAGTCTTTCTATCAGAACTCATTTTGAAAACTGCTTACTTCCATCAGATACTTCTGATGAATTTTCATTGCTGAAATTGTATTAAAAAAGCTGGCACTGTAAATTAAAAAAAAAAAGTCATTCTAGGGGAAAAATTAAGAAAGGCAAAACTCAAGCCTCACAAAGCCTTCAAAAGTCACAAGAATGAGCTAAATACTCCACACATTTCCCTATTGTGTGACCCTCAAGTAAAGAACTGTATATGTTACTCGTCATTTGATTTGTTTTCTTTTGAGCATCTGTACTCTTTTTTTCTTTCTTATCATATTTGCAGTTTTACTTTTAACACTTCACTGAACAACAAGATAAAAAATTCCAGCTATTTCTAGCCAGGTTGCACTTGCCCTGCTTCCAGATATGTGAAGTTCCTTTTAATGCTCCTTTGGCCTTGATGGTGGTTAGCACATGGCAATAGACTCAGCAGGGTGGATTATGCAGACTTTTGCTGTATATGTCAAATACATTATGAGGCACCTGTTTATTATGGCATTTATTTTTAGCAAAGCATGGAAATTACCTACAGGATTGCCAATACTTAGAGCCCTCCAATGCTTCAGCACCAGAGTCTCTTGGAACTTATCCATCTTTCCTAAAAGATTCTGGCTTAACTCATGTATTCCCTTTACTTCAGAAGAAGAAAATATTACTGACGCCACTCCCTGCCTCAGCACTGGCTGCAAAGCAGAAGTTGTGAGTGAAGAGTCACCACTACTACTATGCTGCTAATTGCAGTACTCCCAGCAAAACAAAACAAAACAATATTTAGTACCTGTAACTGCACAGAAGGATACACAAAAGAGAAGGGATAATTATAGATGAGATACAGTTGGTTAGAGTTATCTTGAACAGTTATGGGGATAATGATAAATGAGGCAGGACTGGCTACAGTTGTCTTGAATGATTACAGGGAAAGGCACTGATTATGAAGCATTGACAAAAATAATCTGTTAGACCGTTTTCTGCAAAACTTGTAGAGCATAAGTCAAGTATACTGTGTAATAAGAGCCTGTTCCATATTACGATGAAAACGAATTCTACAAACTTTTCAGAATGACTCACGCTAGCTTCCCAAAGTAAGTAAATACCTACTAACTTGACAGCTGATGCAATATGAAGCTGAATGCTTATTTCCACTTTCATCACACTTGGAGCCCAGAAAGAAAACATTTTAATAGTGAAGAAAAAAATCCTTGATTTGTGAAACAACAGATCCAAACTTAAATAAAAGGCAATACGTGCAATGCTGCCATGCTGCACTGGTGCCATGGGATTTTACACAGCCAACATTATTTTTTCTATTGAGTGCCATATAAATGCAGATGTATTCTTGTAGCAGCAATCAATAAGAAGTGACATCACCTACAGTGATTTATACTGCTAGTATTACTGCTGTCAATATAAAAAAATGTAGGCTGTGATGTGGGGAAACAAAATGGGGTTCCTTTTCTCTGCTTCTCTTGTCTTTGTGTGTCAGCTGGAACAATAAGGAGAGTCAGGAAGCCCAGTGTCTCTCCTGCTTTGCCCTGGCCTGCTGAGCTAAGCAGAGAGGAGTCAGCTGACACTGCAGCCACACTGGGGGCATGGGGATGCTGAAGATGGGACTCACACTGCCGCAGCTCTGGATACAAAGGCAGCTTTCTTCTCAGGAAGTGTGACTCAGAGCTATTACAGGACAGTGTGCCTACACATGGGCAGAGCTCTCACTGCTGCATGGTGTGAGGAGCCCGAAGTGAGGATTAGCAACTAACCATGTGAGCTGCACAGCACAGGCTATGGTGTACCTGTTGGTAATTAGCAGCGTGTGTCTATTCCTTCATTTAGGTCCACCAGACGGTATGAAATAACTGTGGCTCTCATCTGTTCAAACAAATCACTACTAATTTGTTTTGCTGTTAATATTCCTTGATTTAAAGTGTAAAATGAATATTTTTTAACACATTTAAGTACTCAGTAATCTGAACTACTCCTGAAAGTGGAATTTTTCCCAAATACCCAATCATACTGGAGAAAAAAAATCAGATATTAACATTAAATTCTTTACAAATCTTGTGGCTATTTTGGCTTTGAAGATAAGTAGTGATGAGTGGATATAATTCAAGACTGGGAACACGAGTAGGTCTCACTTCTAAGCATCGCCAACTACTTAGTATTAACTAGACATCCAGCAAAGAAAGCTGACTCTGGCATAAGTTACTCAGTGAAGACTCAGTAATACATACAGTACATGAGATGCTAGAAAATATGCAGAATGAGAGATAAGAAATACAAGAAGTCTGCTAATGAAATCCATAATGGAATCGGCCAAAGCTTTCCTCTCAGAAATACTGAGCTCAGTTCTGCAACCAAAAAACTATAGTGCAAGCAGAGGGAAGTTAGAAGTATTCTACAAAAGCATCTCTATTGTCAGTACTTGAGGTGATAGCACTAAAAAATTCAGAATTTAAAATATGAGAGAATTTGTTATGAAGACCTCTCTTTACAAGGCACTGTAGCAGAAAGGCAAAGAGAGAGGCTGGAATGCCTCTTGATTCTACAGTTGGTCTTGGCTGAAATGAGTATCTGATTATGTTTCAACTATGTTCCAGAACAACAAAGGAAATCCCTGTTCACCCTCAAAAAATGCAATCCAGTACTTTCTTGAAAAACGACTTCTGACAGTGTCAGGCATGTAGGAAACCCAGGTGAAGTCAGTGGAAAGATGATGGAAGTCAGTAGAAGCTGAATCAAAATGAGGCAGTTTCAGCAGGAGACAAAGGAGGAATCATTTCTCAGTCCCTTGGGTGGAATTCCTGAATTCCTCTATCTGTTACAAAAGCTTTCTTTACAGGTCCCTGACAAAATATGCCAGCAGGGCACTTTGCAGAAACATTTGGGTTCAGTTGATAACACCAAAGTTAAAGTCCAAGGAAGCAGAAGTGGACCAGTACCAGGCTGCTCCTAAAACTTCATTGGTAGAAACCAGAAAGACTTAAGAATAGGCATTACAGATGTGTTCATTTAGAACAGCACTATTATTTACTAGTAAATAATCTGTAATAATTATAAAGAATGCAAAAGCCTAATATTTGTTTATTTAACCTTATTCAATAAAGATCCTTAGGACTATAAAAGCAAAATTACGTTGCTCAGATATTGCTAACATCTGTCTAAAACTATTATACAACCTAATTAGCTTAAACTTTATCTAGAGTGTTGAACTTTCCATTAAGCAACATGGCAGCCAGAAACACAGCATGTAGAATCCTGAATCTGTCTTACTGACACTGGTGGCAAAACTCCCAGAGACTTCAAAAAAGCAGAACTAGGCACAGGCAACTCAGACTTCCTGCTCTCCTCTTTATTTCATTTCTAAGAGAAGAGACTTCTTTTTAAGTTTTGTATTCCTTAAACAAATTGCAAGCACTGTGTTTTTTTATTTGGTTGAGTTGTTTAACAGTAGTAACATCAGTGTTGTTTCACTTAGAAATTAAAAATGGGAAATAGGCTGAAGTTACAGCAATTGAGTAGTGGAAGCTACAGAAAACAGAATTTGGCTATTAAATAGATAAAGGTTTATAAATGAGTTGGGGTCTCAGTTCTCAAAACTGCTTGCAAAAGAAAAGAAGAAAGGAGAAGCAGGGAAGCTGAGCTGCTTAGTAAGCATCAATTCTGCTGAGGTAGCCCAATTATTAGCCATCTGACAACACCTAGGATAAGCAGGACCCATCTGAGAAACAGCAGCAGTTACATAAGAGTATGACATCAATGCAGTGTCATAAAAGGCAAATAATTAATGAGAGAAGAAAACACATTTATTTATTTACATAACAAACACAAATTGGTATCACATTCAAAGGTCTGTGCAAAGTCACAGGGGATAAACAGTTATGCTCATACCCCATTTACATCTTTCTATTTTATTCTGTAGAGCTGCCTTTTCATTAAGAGACAGCAGCAGTATGAATAGAAGAAGAAAATAAAGTCACAAACAAAAGTTCAGATGTGACTGTAATTTTTCCTATTAACATAGTTAATAATCTACCAAAGTGCTAGTTTGATACATGGCTGTCATCTAGAGATCTTATGGTTTTAAAGGTGCTGATAATAATGTGCATTTTTGAACTTGGCACTCTACTTGTTTCTCACCAACATCTATGATAAAACATACTAAGCACACTTTGAAATTCTGCAGCTCAAAGAATTCAACAATGGAAGAATAACAATCAATTTCCATATTTTTGTTTTGTTTTGCTCTTCTCCAAAATGCAGTACAATTCAAAATATTTTTTGAAAACACTTATTTTTAACTTGCCAATAAAAGCCAGCTTCTTACCTCCCACTAGCAGCTTTTATTTCTCCTCTGAATCTTTTTCTCTAATGAATATTCCTCTTTCACTTGCAAGAAGGGGTGGGGGCTGGGTGGGGTGACTGATAAAAGCAGTTCGTTGATAAGACAGCACATTTAGCAAATAAGGGTTGAAACAATGAAAAAATTGATAGAAAAGTTCGGGCAAGTTTACTGTGCAGTTGTTTTTAACTGTTGTACTGAATACTAATCCAAAAGGTAAGAAGATAAGATCCGAATGTTGAGAATTCAAATTAATGTAAAGAGAGGGAAAACTCCTCCAACAAAAGTCTGAAGAACTGTGGTAGTGCCCTACAAGGACGAAGATTATTCTCTTGTGCAAAATTCAGAGATGATGAGAAAGTTAAGTGAGTTGGACTAACGTGGTTACTTCTGTAAAATATGAAGTTCATGATAGTTCTGGGTTGTGTCTAAAGTTTTAACTGTTGATTGAAATTATACTCAGATGAAGATGATGGAAAACAGAATAAGCAGTACTTGAAAACCAAGGGAAACAATGGAGTGTGTAAAACTGTGAGGGATTTATTCTTGACTCTAACAGAAATAAGAAAAAATGTTGGGCAAATATTTATAGAAATCATTTATAGGAATGTTTGAAATTACACTCAGAGTAAGTTACATACGAGAACTCAGCTACAGCATTTCAGTGGATCTAGTGAGACTAGTTGGTATACTAGTTAGAATAGTAAGAAAAAAATACTACTTCCACTGTGGATTAAAAACTTCCCAACTGTAATTTGCTAACTTATTACACCCCTAATTGTTACTCTGATGTGTTGTAGAATTTGCTTAGAATCTTACCCAGGACAAACTCAAGAAAATAGAAAATTTAACAAAGCATGATGAAACCAATATTCTGGAGAAAGTTAAAAAAAAACAAAACAACACAGTAATTTACTTTTTGGATATTCATAAATGCAGATGGGTTTCTCATTAGCCCAGGCCATCCTTGAAAAACTTTATGAGATATTAATAACATAATACAATTGTCTCTGAATTTATAATACGTATCTATGGCACTTGATGGCTCACAGATGGTAAGCAAAGTAGGTAGGAAGAGGGTTACCTCACCTAACAGGAATATATTATTGAAAGCGGTCTAGTGTTGTAACTATAGTGCTGCAGGCCAATCATGAAAAACACCTTGCTAAAGAAAATGCAGTAAATTCCATGGCTCTGCTTTGTGGCCACAGAACCACACATTGTCATAAATCCTGACCTACAGACATACAATGTCAGACAGAGAACTGACACACTTAGCATGTCTGAATATGCTGGAGTCATTTCTCCCCCTTAACCATATATTTTAATAGACCAGGAAAAAGAAACAAAATCCAGAGGGCAGAGTGACGGTATAGCGCCATGAGAGGAAACCAGATGTTCAGTCTGCATGAGAACAGATGCTGACAAGCTGGACTGCAAATCTCATAAAACACTCACCAATAAGGTTGGGAAAAGCTTTACATTCCCCTGTAGCCTGGGATTGTTAGTGAGACCTGATGCATGGTTTGAACTTCAAAGGTTTTGCTGGCGTAACTGTATCATTTGAAAGTGTGAAAAAAACCCACAGCCACATCACTACGCTCTACCATAAATGCAGTTCAAGCTGCAAAATAGCCCTTTCAGAGTCTAGGTTTATACTACACCAGCTAAATGTTTTTTGCCAATAAGAGCTGTCTTTCTGCTGTGGGTATGTGGGAAGGAGATAGTACCATTTATAAATCCTTTAAAGCCTAGGTAAACCCTGTAGAAAACTGGAAGCATTGGTAACCGCTTCCTGATGGTAAACTGAAAATAGAGGACTATCTCTAAGCCGAAAAAGCTCAAATTTACCACAGCAATTCTCAAGAGTTAGCACCTGAAGATTATGCAGGACTTTTGCCTATGCTGCAAAAAGATATGTCCCATACCCTCTTCTTCCCCCTCCCTCCCAAGTCTAATTATGTTTTGGTTTCCTCTCTTTAATTTGGTGCTAAGAGTCACTCCCTGTCCATCTGTCCCTCTGAAATCAGTGTACTGCTTTCAAAGAAATCCCCTGAGTCCCAGTTTTCGGGAGGTGTGACCCATCTAACTGGTTGCCTTTGAGGCCATCCCAACTCTAGTGCCTCAGAGACCAGCAGAAGTCAGGAAATGAGAGCATATGGTAAATAGTTTAACACATACTACTGTGGCTTTCAAATCTAGCATGATTTTTCAGTTTTGCATCTAGTAAGATGTGTATTTACTCAAAACTCTGGTTAAAGAGAATAAATGCAGTGCCAGTGGACAGATACCAGTGCACCAGTAGCTTCTGAAGAAAGCACGTTCTGTCATACTACAAATATATATATATGACAGTATTCAGTTTTGTGGTGGATGAAACCTGAACTCTGGAAAATGATTTTTTAGAGCTCAAAGAAGCTCAGCAGGTTCAAATAAAAACAAACACGATAACCAGTATGAGGTTTCTGAGCACACCCTGTGAACTCAGGTCTCCAGCAGTCATATATTTACAGACTAACAGCATATACCTAATAATAGGCCATAAAGCCATACCTCTTGTAGTATTAACTATTGATTCTATGAATAGAAATTCTATAAAGATGTTACCGTTTACTATCGATGCTTCTTTTTTCTCTTACTGCCTCTTTTATGGTACCAGGTTGGATGCTATGAAGAAAATAAATATTAATTAGGGTGGGTTAATTCTCTAAAAGGAATGTGGCATAAACATCTTCTCCCTTCATTTACCTGATATTGACCACATATACAGTGTAATTCCAGTTCTGGAAAGTATGGTTTAGCTGAAAAACAGGAAAGCATTGATCACAGAAAAGGCATGTTAATAGAGCATTTTCTTGTTTAAAACAGAATTTCACCTCTCTTTCCCTTGAGAAATTCCCTTCAGTTCTACAAAGCAAAGAGAACACACTCCCATCACAGTGAGATGATTGTTAAATTATATTTACAATTGGTAATGACAAATGTATTAGCCTCTTTTACCAAGAGAAGGAAATCTATGAGGTCATGACAGTGAATAGTGACTGCACAGGATGCTGAACTTTATTCCCTCTTCATCATCTTAAATTCGCAGAAACACTTTAATAAAAAAAAAAAATTACTGACAAAAATACAGGGCCAATATTCACCTAAATAAAAGTCTACAGCCTTATGATAACCTCTATTTCAGACTTTTCTACAGCTTATTCACAGCTGGCAATGGCTGCTCAGTTTTTCCCTCTGGAGAGCCATTTGCATGTTCTGCCAGAGCCAAGTGACACCTTTATAGATTCTTTGGCTCAGGCACTGACATACTTTGCTTGGCTACTGCTTCTAAGGGAACAAACTTAGCGGGTGTGGATGACTGCACCTTTGGTTTATAGAGGACTATAGATGGTTACTCCCCTCTAGCTTCTGAAAGCTGAAATCCTCCAGGATTATTCAAGAAAAATAAAGAACAAATGCCATTTATTTATGACATCACATTTTCATGTGAATAGTTGGTAGAAAGACAGTTTGCAGAAAGTGTGCCATTATGTGAATTGTCAACAAAGAACAGAGAATATTTCTATTCAGACAGTAAAGATTTTCAGATGTAAGAACTTCAATCATCCTACATTTGAAGGGGCTGATAAGAAGCTTATTTCTGCCAAAATGGGCTGAAAATCTAAAATTACTAGAAATCTGAACAGCTGACCCATGGGAGAAAACTTCTAACGCAGTGAACTGGAAAAGTGCACTGCCTCACACACATGAACACTGTGTGTTTATTGTTATCTCTATCAAGGTCCTGCAACTGGGCTGGGGCAAACCCATGCACAAATATAGGATGGGTGGAGAATGGCTTGAGAGTAGACCCGAGGAGAAGGATTTGGGTGGGTCAACAAGAGCCAGCAATATATGCTTGCAACCCAGAAGGCCAACTGCATCCTGGGCTGCATCAAGAGAAGAGTAGCCAGGCAGTCAAGGAAGGTAATTTTCTGTTCCTCTACTCTGCGCTCATGAGACTCCACCAGGAGTACTGAGTCCAATTCTGGGGACCCCAACACAAGAATTACATAGAGCTGTTGGAGTGGGTCCAGAGGAGAGCCATTAACACAGAGACTTGAGTACCTCCCCTAGGAGAACAGGTTGGGAGCTTTTCAGCCTAGAGAAGAGAAGGCTCTGGAGGGTCCTTATAGCGGCCTTCTAGTACCTGAAGGCAGCCTACAGAAAAGCTGGGGAGGGAATTTTTATCAGGGCTTATAGCAACAGTTTGAGGGTAAATGGCTTTAAACTGGAAGAGGGTAGATTTAGACTAGATATTAGGAAGAAATTCTTTACTGCGTGGGATCTGAGACACTGGAATAGGTTGCGTGGAGAGGTTGTAGATGTCCCCCACCCTGGAGGCACTCAAGTCCAGGTTGGGTGGGGCTTTGAGGTACGTGGTCTAGTTGGAAGTGTCCCTGCCTATAACAGGAGGGCTGGAACTAGATCATCTTCAATGTCCCTTCCAACCCAAATCATTCTATGATTCTTCCACTATATAACTTTAAAACCACATTAATATTTGAAGATACAATTTGTGTAGTGACATAAGAACTCAGAAATGTATATTGTTTAGTGGAAAATTTTGATTTCCACATACTTTCCAAAATCTCAGCTAACATCTCTTATTCTTAAGATGCTGGCTGGTATAGTGGAAACATTTCAAAATTCTAACCATAGTGACTGAACTCCCAAACTAGACCCAAATTAAGTACTGAATAAAGTAAAAAAGAAAACTTTACTTACCCATTCTGCAACCACATCATGTACTTTTGACTCTGAGTTGGAGTTGTAACTAAAGACAGTTATAGATATCCTGTAGAATAGCCCACCTGTTCATTAAAAACAGCATTATAATTTTAGAAACTGAGCAATTCTGCTTTTTCAATAATATGAGACTCTAGTGTCACGATGAATATGAAGATTGGGCCAAATCCCATGTGTAAAGACACCTCATGCTATGGTTGATAACATGTGAGCCTGGAGTGAGCAAGCTCTGCAAGCTTGCTTGGTACCATTCTCACTAGTCCTGTCAATTTCAACAAGAATTCCCTCCCTCCATATTTGTAGAGACACTTGAAGTATAACATGGAAACTCAGAACTAATGCATCTATAAATAGTATTCTGCATATGCCTTAATTGCAGCAAGATCATGGAAGTATCAGGAATTTTAAAATAAACAGAATTATTGAAATCTGTAACATGGAAAATTCCTGCACTTGGTCATACTGTTATAGTCCAGAAACAACCATTGCAAATTTGACCAAAAAACAGTTAGAAGTCGCAAGATCATTGGGAACAAAACTAGGAGAGAGAAGCACTCCAATTATTTTGTTTTCTCAGCACATCCTTTACTTTCAGGTCTGGTAATGGCCAGACAGTAGAAGAACTCATGTTAACTTTGTAAAACTGGCAGCTGAACAAACCATCTTTCAACCTGAAAATGTGTAACACTTGGCTTAGAGAAATCTCATATTCATTAAGGTTGTTTTGAACTGACATCAGGTAAATATAAATTCTCTTTAAGTTCATGAGCTGGTAGACAACATTTTGTCACAAAAATCTAATCTAATAAATACTATATCTTCTTATGATTTTGTTCTGTGTTAATCACTTTTACTTTACACGTGGTAACAAAATTATCATAAAGCTACTAAAAATTGCTATCCATTCTTCATGGAGAACATGTCCCGGGATGTATGCCAGGGAGTTGAGAACTTCTACATCAATTCACAGGTATATGCTCATGTGGCATTATTTAGTATTATTACTTAGGGCTATTACCAAATGAGGTTGTGACTATTGATCACGGACACATGTTTTTAGAGAAATTTTATGCAACTGTTACTGAGGCACCACACAGGACAGAGCAGGACCTGAAGACAATTACGGTGAAATTCTTTGCTACCTCTTGTCTGGAAAGGAAATGCTTTTCAATGTCAAAATATTAAAAAAAAAAAAAAAAAAAATATCACTTTTTATTCTAGCTTTATACATACAGAGGAAATGTCATCATTTTACAGCTTCTTAGATAATCATTTTACAAGAGCTTAAAATAAAATTCTCTGAAGTATCTTACTATATTCCTGTTTGATTGTACATACTGGTTGCTATTCTATTCGTGAGCTACCTTGGGGATAGTTTCCTCTCTTCAAGATGGAATTGATCATATTTTCAGTGAGATAAATACAAAAATTCCCTGCGATAGAGTGATAAAGAATCGTTTTCTTATAGGAAGATGGTTTGCCAGTTACCTTCCTTGGTAAGTGATATGAATTTGCTTGTTTTTTGATTGATTACCTTTTTTTTTTCCCCCCCTTAAATCAAACATTCAAATTTAGTGTGTACTTCAGGAGAAAAAAAATAAATTGTGTTCATTGTTATTATTACTGTGATAGTTTCACTTAAAGAAAGAAAAACATAGAAGTTTTCTGGACCTTTGGCAAACTGAGAACTCTTCAAATTAAGAGAGAATCCCATTTTTATGTATATATCTTTGTATACACATATATTTAATTTTATACTTATAATGTACCTCCTATATGTGTTGCATAGATACACACACGTAGAAAATGTACATTATGTACAGTGTAAATTCACATATACTCATATATATAATTATAGTCTCATTTGAATAATTATATATGTGGACAAAATCATCTTAATATAGCAATATGCAAAGTACTTTTGAAATCAAACTTGGTATCTACAAACAATAATCAACAGCTTCAAGATTTCCACCAGATGGTGAACAAAAGCACGTTTAATGAAGTGAAAAAAGAACAAGAACAAAGAACTAATCTACACTTTAAAACACTCTCAGGAGACTGCAGTCACAGATAGTGAAAATTAAACATAATTTCTCACTCCAAATTAAACAGTGGAAATTGCATCTCAAAATACTAAATGAAAAAAAATATTTTTATGGGCAGAAAATTGATGAAAAGTAGCCAAAGATAATTTGAAAAAAAAAAGAGGAAAAAGAAGCTGGAAAAACAGTTCACCCACACCCAACCCCAACTACAAACAATATAATGATCAATGAAATACCACAAGTTTCATTTCTGTCGGTTTTCTTTAGGAAATAAAATGCCCCAAAGTATCTGAATATTGTAAGTAAAAAACATTTATAATATTTCAAATAATGAAGTGCCATAAAAATGCAAAAAATACATAGCAACTCAATCTCTATTTTCAAACTATTCTCACAGTCTCATGAGAGTTGATATAGAGAAGGACACAAAAATTAGGAATCACATGTTAATGATGTTTACTATCACCAAGATGTTACAAATTCCCTTCTACTGTAATTAAAATACTATTCTAAAATCTATATCTAAAGAAATGAAATTCAGCTAATGCTATATTCAGTCTACCAACTGAATAGTAGATAAGGTGATTTTTTTTTTTTCTACATCGAACTTAATAGTTTGACATACTGCAGTTGATCTCTGGTTGGCACAGGCAGCCCAGCTCAGTGAAGGTACAAGATAAAAGGACTGTGGAAGAGCTACTAAATTGATTCAGTGGTGGGTAAAGGCTGGTACTGTGACTTGTCCCAGAAGATAAATTAGTTACGGAATGGACATGTGACAAAACTGATGACTGATGGTACATTACAGGAGAGACTTGTGTTTGGGAATGCATGTAAGAGTCATGGATTGCTGCTCCAGGCGTCATTAGAGAGTGGCTCAGTATGGCCTCTGTGTGCTGAATAGTAGTTCCACTGTATGAAGATGGTAAATGCATCCCATCATTAATTACTGCAGTTCTTGATGATACCAGAAAGGAAGATAAGGGTCCATAATTAATATATTCAAAATCCAAGACATGAGAGCTAACAATATTCAGTGAAGACATTCCTTTTTCATGCTTGCTGAAGGATCCATACACCTCGCCTTCTGAATCCTGATCAGAAAACCTCGATTTGTTAGTTGATGTCAGAACAGCAGAATTCCTTTTTTCTTTATCATCACTAATAATTTCTTGTTCTACTGCCCTTGGAGAGTATCTAAGAGTGTCCTCTAGATTTTCAATGGAGAATTTTCCATCTAAGTGTGCTAGAAGACTTCTTGGTATCTCTGTAGTTGGCAAGCTTAATTCCATTACATCCCACCCAGGGGTCAGGCTTGGAGAAATAGTATCAAGGCGGTTCTGAAGACTCTGTGGGAGCTGAGGTGTGGAGTAGCTGTTGGGAGGTACAGTGACTCCGAATTCTGAGTCTGAATGAAGAGGCTGCCTCAATTCCAAAGACAATGTTGTTACGAATAAGTCAGAACTCATTGAAACATTTCTTATAAGAATCCCTGCATCTATTTGAACATCGCTTCTTGCATTATCAACAGAATTTGTTACAACATCATTCTCCAAAACACTTTCAGACTGCAATAATTCATGTATTTTTGTACTGTTTATCAAACTATTAACCACTGTATTGACCAAGAAAACAGTTTGGCTGTCCTTTGAACATGAAGGCTGGATTCCTGAATGTGTTGTAAGGACAGAAGCAAGCTTATGCCTATTATTGAGGACAGTCACATTGTTTCTATCATTTACTACATCAGTTCCACCTCGTGTATGTAAACTATGATAAAGCATTAATTTTTCCACAGAGCTTGCAAGCACCTTGTCAAAGGGACTTATTTGTACAGAGTATTGATGCAAAGGTGCTTCAAGAGAAGGTAAAAGAAAATAAAAATGTAACTCATCATTGGAAGATACGGTTAGATTTGCAAAGTTCATTGACAACTGCAACTGTGATATTGTCTTGTCATGGCTTTCTGAAATTCTCCTTGAAAGGCCTGGATTAAATAAACTGAAGATTTGTCTTTCTGAAGATGCTGCATGGTTAGAGAAGTTCATTTCTTCAGCTCTGTGATCTAACAATCTAATTGTAGAATCTTGCTCTGAGATACTGTTGGACTTAGCAGGTGAACTAATGGATGGTAACTTTTCTGTTGGGTTAGAACGCAATTTATTAAATGAGGCTAACCAATTTTCTGACTCTCCTGAAAACACTGGGGAGTCATGATAGGTATGATAGGAAAATGTCCAGAAACTCGATGTCAAAGAAGGGGAAATATCTAAATATTTTGTTGGATAATGTAAATAATCTGGCTTCCAGGAGATGCCAACTCTGTTAATGTTCTCAGGCTCTAATATAGAAAAACCCGACTCTCCATTTTTACTATGGAATGCATCTAGGTTGTTCTCCAGTACCACCTTTCGGAGGGTCTCACTTGGCTTCTTTTGAATATATGCTGAATGTTTTAAATAATCAGACCAGTACTCAGTATTAGAGATAAATACACTGTCACTTTCCAAAGACATGTCCATCAATGATGGCTGATAAACAGGCAGTGTTGCTACAACATGATTAAATGCTGAGTTAGTCCACCTTGTTCCTACCGGAAGTGCTGACATTAGTTGTTCTTCACTGTACACTGTCACAGAACTTGTCAGCTGACTGTCAGGCATTTCTGTATATGTTTTTTTCATGTTAAAAGAAGTTGTTGGCTTTGCATACGGCATGTCCACAGAGGTTAATTTTGTAATGTTTCCTGAGTAATGCTCCTTAACATACATAGATGTTGTAAACTGAAATTCACTGTTTGCTGCTAACATGGAAAAATATTTCCTATTACTTATGCCTTCTATAATTTCCGGGTAAACATTTTGAGGTGCAAAATCTAGCAAATCTAGTCTACTTTTTTGCAACAATGGCTTCTCCTTTGGTGATATAGATAAGCTAGAAAGAGAATGGTATTTCTCTTCTTTAATGTCAGAGGTGATGTGATGATGAAATACAGTCTCACTCCAACTGTTAGGCTTCAAGACACTGTCCATACGCGTGAAATTGGGTGTGTTGTAGGAGGATGAAATCCACAGGGTTTCTTCTCTGTGTTCATAAGCAGTGTTTCTGCTAATGGGAAGACGGAATGCTGACTCAGAGTCAGCATAACGCAGCCCATCTGCCAGAGTCTGTGCTTCCTCTGCAATAAGACTTCTGTTTTGAAGAAGAGGAACTGCTGCATTCACAGAATGATCTGCAACATCATCTGCTGCATCATAAGTGCCATCAGATGAAACTCTAGAATCATTCCGAATATTTTCATTTGGTAACTGATTCATCACAGTATTATCTAGGTCAATATTTTCTGTAAAAGCAGCCAAGGTACCATTGCTAGTCTCCTCAGAGGCAGATGATGTGGACACAGTTGGACGAAATAAGCTGTATGTGTTTTTCCTCTCCAGATTCTCATCTGCTGAGCTTTTACTAAAACGGGGAGGCCTTTGTTTCACTGGCCAAATAATTGGGGTTGAGATAATTCCTATGGTTTTGACCCCTTCTATCCTAGACTCTTGCTGCCTCTGAGGTCGTGAATGGGAGGATTCAGGTGAATTTCTCTTCATTCTGAAGATAACTGTAGCAGGAAGTCCGATTTCCTGCAAGTCTGTGTAGTAAGCTGCAAAGTTAGAGAATTAAAGAAAATACCTGCAACTTAACTTTCTGTTCTTGGCTGTCTGTTCTGGGTCTAAAAACCACCTTACCATCAGGAATTATTCCAGTTACCTGAGTGAAAGTTTATTGTGCTTCTACAGTAAATGAATTTGGCCTACTTTTGGCCTCAGTTTTTCTGCTTTCTCTTGGTAGTTTCAAAGTCAAATAAAGGATAACTTGTCTAGTTTTCATTCACACTAACATTATCAGGGTATTCAGTTCCTTTGGTAGCTAGGAAAATCAAAGTTGAATGTTCACGGTGAACATGGAATGAGTGGCTTCACTAAAGAAAAAAGGCACAATTTGTAAGTTTCAAGGTTTTCCTTTTACTTCTAAGTAAAAGACTTACTGCTTACTAAATCCAAACAGAATGAGTTCAAATAAATTCCTTCACAGTGTCTATTATACTGCCTGACTGCCAATATATAAGGAGCGATTTGCCAAAAGAACAAGAACTCCAAGAATGTTAAATCCTACAGTAACAACTGATACATTTGAGGGAAAAAAAAAGAGAAATAAAAAACCCAAATAAACAAACAAAAGCATTTCTCCCCCCCCCCTCCCACCAGCCCCAACAACCAAAACCAGGTAGTGATTTACTTCTGGGGGACACAGAAAATCTTTAGTAAAGAGTTCCATGAGCCTCATCTGAAAACTGCAGACTATTTCTGTATTCCTATTAATGTTTAACTACTTCCTTTAGCAAAATAATTTTAGAAGCTCCTCAGAAAATGATGTTCAGTCTCTAGGAGACAGTGATATCATCGATTTGAGAAAACCTCAAAAGAAATCCTTGTTTTTTTCCTGTGCTAATAATAGAATCATTTACTATCTTATTTTTTCCCTTAATCTTTCTAAATGAAAAGTAAATGATATCTGATACTGTCAACATTTTCCCTAGTAGAGTCTGATCCAGGTCTTCTTTAAGTCAGTGGAAAGATTCCTGTTGACTCAGTGGAAGTGGCTTTGCTCCATAGGAATGATTCCACTTGGCTCCCCTACGTTACCAGTGAGGAATAGAGAGTTCCAGCATACTACCACACTGGCAGAATAAGCCACTCAATGTCTGATTATACAGAATTAAAGCATTTCAGAAGCATAAATCTTTACAGATCCTTTTTTAAAGTACTTCTCCCTTCCCTTATACTTTGCATGGGTAAATTCAACGGGTGGTGCAAAGGAACAAGGTAAACATACAAATAAACACTGAGTTTGGTTCTGTTCTCGTACCATTCTTACAAGGGTAAGTCTAATTAAATTACTCCGATTTATTTCAGAGTAAATGAAATCAGAGCTGAGACATGACCCTTGACATTATACTATGAAAAACACATCTTAAAATACAACAAATTTTCTCTAGAGACAGTACAAGGAAAAATGTAACACAGGATTTCTTACCATTGTTTGGCTTATCGGTTCTATTAGTATCAGGCATGTTAGTGGTGACAGTGGGTGGTGTAGGAGTAGTAGCATTTACAGTAGCTGGTAATAAAGATGAGAAAGAGGTGAACTTGAATGAAATATGAATGTTAATGAGGTAAGACAACACGGGAACAATGCATGACAATGTAAATTGAAACCATTCACACACAATGCCATACATGTTAAACACTTTCTCTTCTGTACAAAGTGATGAATGGACATGAACTGAGATCCTAGTCCTGCAATCTCCACATTCACTGACTTCAGTGGGAGTTTCGCCAGTGGGAGGGTTGCAAGATCAGTCCCATATGACTTTCACAAATTCTAAATCCTCTTATGAGAGCATCAGATCCAAACAGCTGTGCAAAGACCAGAAAACAGACCTTACAAGCTCAATGATGAGTGTACTTGGAATATTTACTTGTGAAAAAATTGTTGTCTCTACTCAGGGTCTGAAGATGATGAACAAATGTGAAACTAAAACACCCATGTAAGTTTCTAATTAACTCAATTGAACTCTGTAATGAAAAGAATTTAAATCAGACTTGGAATAATTTGAGTGGAATATATATTTTGAAAGCTTCATGTAGGATCTTAGCTGTACTGTTCCCACTGACACTAACAGGAGTCATCCCACACAATACTGGAAAATGTTTCCCAGGAGAACTAGCTAGAACACTTTTCACATTCAGAGTAAGGAGCCAAAACTGAAATTTTCCCTCACTGAAGACTGGGAGGGTATACACTCTAGAGGAAAAAAGCACTTCAAAGATCAGACCACTAAATTTTTGAATAGTTTGGAAAAATAATTTTTCTAATAGGTCCCAGGAACGTAAATCCTCTCACTGACAGATTTCTTCTTTCCCTGAAACTCTTTCCACAAAGTGGAGACTTGTGCAGTATACTATCACAATGTTATACATCTTCGGCAGATTTTGAGTAAGAAATAACTTGGAAAATTTAGTCATCATATTTTAAGTAAGAAATTGCACTTATGATTGTTGTTAGGTCGTTTTAGTTAACATTTTGAGTATGAAAGTCATTAACTCAGGTCTCTGCTGAGGGAGAAGGTTCATGTTCAGGTTTCAGTGAAACAAGAAACTTGAGGAAAGAAAAGGAAGGCTGCAGTAAACAGGAGTTCTAGCTGGGAAAGTGAGCATATAAAATCACAATCCACAATAGAACAAAGTTCTTCTTGCATGTAATTTCAAGGCTATATTGCCTGAAAAACAAGTTTTAATGCTCCTTAGTGATTTTGTCTTCCAGACAACTCTGTTAAAAGAGTGATCTTCCAATGAATGAAAATATTTGCTAAGCATAATGAAGAAAACAGCTCTGTCATCAGACCATATATGACACAGTCTGGTGATATTGCACAACACAGAACAAACAAACAAATGAAAAAGGAATCTCAAGTAGCATTTCAGCTTAAAATAAGTCTACAGTGCTGAAAGAAATACACAGACAGACATGCTTTTATGATTTTACATTATTAGGACAATGATGATGATGATGATGGTGATGATGATAATGAACAACATGAATCCAATTCACCACTTTCAAAGTAGAAAATGCAGAATGCCAGTGACACTTGATCAAACACATTTCAGAGAAGGAAACTGTTACCCTGGTGAAAGGTACTCATATTGTTTGCCAAAGTCTAAAAATATAAAGGAGGCAAGCTGGGAAGGGAATATCTTTTGTTAGAAGTAGTGTCTTCTGCCTAAGAAGTTAATAAAGCTGAAAAAAAGAGTGAAGCTTTCAGGAAAACATTAAGTTTTTGTCTGAAAGTGTGTCTATTTCTACAGCCCAATTAGCCAACCTAGTGTGAGATATTCTCCCTCCTTTCATGTCATGCCATTTTGGTAGGACAAATCTTTCATAGTTCTTCCAAAAGAACAGATAAACATCTTTATACAGTGGCAATAATACCTCTTTGATAGAAAAAGAATAACACAGAATAAATTACACTGTCACATTTACATAAAGTATTTGGGTATGAGTTTTTCTAACGTGTTTTGTGAGACAGATGTCTGAAAACTGCTGTTTCAAATCTGATTATGGACAACTGGCATGGCATTTCACTTTCCCTATATCGGAGACCTCCATATGATCCAACACCCTGAGCTGAATCTACCTTTGAAATATCTGGGATAAGTACACTGAGGACTATTACAGATCTCTTACTGTTTTCCCAAGAGAAATCTTTTTTTTTTCTATCTTTAAATTAAATCTGTTTTACTTGCACGGAAAAAGCTCCAAATCTTCTTCCCCTTTTTATGTGTTCTCTACTGTATCTTTCAGCACTCAGCTTGAAAAGTATTACAGAGCTTGACATTATTTTCAATGCAGCATCTGTAGTAATTAAAACCCCACATTTCACCTCACTTGCAGGCCTGCGTTCAGGAATGTATTGTGGAAATGAGTTATCATGTTCATGTGCTCATTTTTATTGAAATTCAGCCTCTAAACATTAAAGACAAGAAAGTAAAGAGATTTGACTGTACCTGCATATGCAATAATTCAAACATTATGAAAGTTTTTAGGGTTCATCTCTTCCTTGAATTCAACTGAGCTGATCTTCCAAGAGACCTAACAAATTTTTATATGTGGTGATTTTGACACTTAAATCATCACTAAGTGTTGAAACAAGTATTTTATTAACGCTGCTGCACTTTGAAGTCTGAGGTTAACTTTTTTCCTGCTAATCTCAAACTATTTAGCCTCAAAATAGTCTACTGGAAAAGTCTGAATGCTTATCAGATGCTTTGATCATATGTGATCATTTTTTTATTTACAGATATACCCAACTCTTCTTTTGTTTTACATTTTACTGTGAAAATATGTAAGAGGAAAAGAGACAGAATGAAAGCAGTCAATTAACTCAGTTTTTTTTATAATAGAGACAATTTGGAAAACTTATCAAGGGAATGATACAATTTTCTCCACACATTGTATACACAACATCCACACGCTTGATGTGATTAAAAAATTCCTTTCCCTGCTAGTTCTCATTGCAGTTCAATTTTTTAGAAATAAATAAACTAAAAAAGAAGAAACAGAAAAAAACAAAAATATCAAGGAAAATAAAGATTTAGCAAAGATGAAACTGTGAAAATGACCTGAGCTTCTTACCTTGGCAAAGGCTTCCTAGGTTTGCACAACTTGTTGGTTCAATTGAAGAGGAAGGAATTAGGTATGAGCCTTTAGAAAAAGAAAGTCAAATAGTTAGACAGGTTTGTCTGCTGGGCATAAAATCAACATATATCTTGCAGTAACACAGTTCTCTCCCTAGTTTCTCTCATTGACAAAACTGGTAATGCCATTTGCCTGTAAGAATTAAGTATTTTCATCTTTTGTTGCTGCTGAGGAATCCACAGAACCTTCACTGACTTTCAAGCCATAGTCACTGACATATCCTCCCCTAGCTTTCTCATACTCTTCCCAGCTGTAGTTAAATAACAGCCCATTAAATGAATGCAGCTTGTGTGCACTCTGAAACGGCAATATGCATAGGGGTCAGCATGTCTGCAGAATTTATGGCATCTTCACAAGCAACAAAACATGTGCCTTGGAGACACATCCATCCTGTTTTGCAGCACAGGTTACCCACCGCACAGTTCTGAGTAATCTGCCTGTGGCAGACACCAGCCAGATAAAAGGTGATTAAACTTGTTACTGTGCCCAGGGTGTAGGCATGATTAATATTCTGGTATGCATGATTTATAAGTGGATAATGTAGTATGTCTGTGTCTCTGCTGAATTATTCATCACTACATGCATATAATCTGAAGATCTATATACAAAAATGGGGGATGTAAGAATAGCAACAGGAAAAGAGCTAGTGAAACTGCAATAATTACGCTGTGTGTTGCAGCGGGTCAGCTGCAGATACAGCTGCTACTACGCATTATGCTGAAAATAATGGAGCCATACAGCATGGCATAATCCGAACCTACTGGGAGTGTTGCCCTTTTGGCTTTCATTTTACCACTTCAGAATCATATTGACTCAGTGAGTTTCACTCATGAAACACCGTATCCTTCCATTAAAATAAAGAGCCACCATCCACCAGCTCGTAAAGATAGCTGAGAAAATATTTCCTGCGATGGAAGAACAGACGAAGTGTGGGGCCTCAGTGCAGAAGTCAAGACATGCCACAGATAACATTACATATATTGCCAACAGAAAACAGGGAAGAATTTAAAAAGTGATTCTCTGTTACAAAGATTAAAGCTCTGTAGCTTTGTGTAGGGTTTTTTGTTTGTTTGTTTGGGGAGAAGGGGGATGCATTTGTGTTTTTTTGCTTTGTTTTGTGGAGGGATTTGTTGGTTTCTTTTTTAATAGATTGAGTGATTATATTACAACAAATTTACTTCCTTTCAACTTCAAGTAGCATGTTCTAAGTGAATGTAATATATCCTGCATGAGATTTTTTCCCAACGTATATTTTCTAACATTAAACACTCAACACCAAAACCTTCTGTGAGTAACCTCCTCTTGGTTCCGTACCAGGGAAAAATGACTTGAATGATGGCAGAAAATCTGTAGACTTGAAACAACTTGAGTCAGAATACTGTATTTCTTTAAAGAGGAATATGTTCAGTCCATATATTAAATGAGCTTTTTAAATATTTTATCAGGCTGAACTCTGGCCAGACTAGACTTTCACTCAGTGATCACCAAAGAAGTAAAATGGTCTGGCTACAAACAGATACTTGGCATTAACTCCCTTAATAAACGCCATAGCATGATCAGTAATGTGAACAGCAGACATAGCCCTACATTACAATTTGTGTGATAAATCTTACCAACTTTATAAGTGTAAAACTCAGACATCCGTACCTGCTTGTCATGCCAAATTTTCCTTATAGTCAGAGGAAAGAAACAAGCACTCCTGCAGCATAAAACTTCTGACTTAACTGAGACACCTACCTGATGAACTGACTTGAGAACAGCCTTCTTTTCTCCATGATTCAAAAACAGCACTGAGTGTATTTAGCTCAGCCTTAAACACCTATCCTTCAGCTGCCTAAGGCAGAGAGATCCCACCCCAAGTTAAATTTAACAGTGAAATCAAGAACTTTGATTTGGGAACAAAGTATACAATGAGGAAATTGCACCACAAGTAGACATACAGTCAAGCTAGCCTTAAACTGAACAGGTCATATGCTGCACTAAGTGTAGCCACTGCAGGTTCCAAAATCATTACAAGAAATTGTCTAAATACTCCTGAGTTCTTCTAAACTGAGCTCTGCACTGATGCTGTTACAGCACTCCTGCTACCTAAACTATTTATTTTAAAATTAGTTTGGCTACCCAAGCTGTGTACATATACCTTTAAATGCAAGCCCTGCAAAGGTAGAGCAATAAAAACAGAACTCTGTCAAGCCTTCCAGAAACATCCCAGCATGATTGTGCAGCTGTGAAAACATTAGTCTAAGGAATAACCTAGGAGAAGGCAAATTTATGAAAAGATTATCGAGAACAGTTGGTGTTTTTATCTTCCATAAGCCTACTTGTAGAAGCTTTATCTAAAGAATGATGAAATTAATATCCCTTGAAAAATCTAAACACTGTTCTGGCACAAATATGTTGAGATCATTGATAAATGCTGAGGCTGTGGTGTTTTGTTTATTTGGTTTGGGTTTTTTTTGTTTGTTTGTTTGTTTTTTCTGTTACGAGCAGTTCCTGTGAAAGCATTAATGGTGCTTGAAGAAAACTTTTCTTCATAAATCCTTCCACTGCAGCTAAATGAAGTCTAATCAGTTAATCTCACCAGTGTCAGTGGTTTATTCATGGCTGATAGCCTGATGCATCAACCCCCATGAAAGGGTGGTTTTACAATGAAGTCTTTTATTCAAGATGATGAAGGGAAGAAAATTCTAACAATTTAATCTCTGAGATTAGTAACAGTTTCGGAAACTGCATTGCACCCGGTGTTTTCATTTAGGATGTACTTTTAGGACATACTTTTTTTTTGTAGGGAAGCCAATATCATAGTGAGCAATTTAATATCCTTGAAACAGACTGGTTAGTAAGTTTTTTCACCCTTCTTAGTTACAGGAAGTAAAAATTGTTATATACATATGCACTCAAAGTGAACATGGAAAATAGGGCCTACACTTTTGCAAATGTGAGAAAGCTTGTACATACTTTATAAAATAATATTCTGCTGAAAGGAAACCACTGAACAACGACATCCCCAAAAATAAAGGTGAGATGTGGGATGCAAATAAGTGCTTCTATGAGCACTGCTATGATGCGACACTAATGTCACAGGACTGTGTTTAATAGAAAAAGGGCAAAGATCCATACACCAGTCAAAATCAGATAAGACTGCAGTATTTACAGTCATCTTGGTATGTAGTTTAGTGAAAGAGTTATAGCTTTCATGGATAACAGTTTAGGAGGAGTAAGGTTTTGGGAGAAATTACTTTCTCTCAGATCTTTACTTTCTGTTCGTACGGGCAGAAAAGCATCTTCTATTTTCAGAACAATTTAATCAGCCAAGATCAGTGTTGAGATTGCCTTTTCATTGTCCTGGTAGGCAACTACAAACATGCTGAGAACTGACTTAGTGAATCCAGCTGCTTCATAATTTGGTTTCAGTAAACTAAAGCAAGTAAGATGCAATATACAGGCAACCTTAATCAATCATGAGCTAATAGATACAGGGACTAGCAAGTCTTAATTATGGTAGTTATTGTTTTAAGCTACAAATTCTTAGACTGCTGACAAGTGCTCCATTAGGAGACAGTGACACTGTTTAAACTATATTTAAACTAATAAGTACTGAAGTGTAGAGGACAACATTAGATATAAAGAGACCACACATACTTCAGAACCAATATTTGTAATTCTTGACTCTGATATATATGCTTTTTTTTTTTTTTAATAAAGAAATGAATATTTGCTACAATAGAAGGTCTTAAACAACATCAACAAGGAGTTCCATAGCAGTAGATTTTCAATGGCATTGTACATTCACGTACAAGCTACTGCTGGCCACGGCTCCAATTTTACCCTATGCATTTTAAAATTATCCATATATCTCTGATCTGTTTCCTTCTTTAAAAAAAAATAAAACACTGCTCCAAACTGACATGGATTTTTCAGTTTCAATTATTCCTTCTTAAAAAAAAATGTTCCTGGAGAAAACTGACAGCTATAATAACATATACATACATAAAAGTTACACCTAGTAATAAGAATAAAGTGGCTGAGCCGCAGAATGAGAATAGGTTGAACAAAGTAAGAAAATTTGTCTTCTGATGTTATCTACTGGAAGATGGCAGTTAACTGCCAGTTTAAAGAAGGGCAGACAATATATTATCTGGAAGATAAGAATGAATGATTTTGATCTAAAATGCTTCCTTCTCATTTGTCTCCTCTAATTTAATCTTTTTTTTAATTATTATTTATATTTTTGTACTTATCTGTTTTTGATGCATTAGAGTTTTGCTACTCCTTTTAGTGGCTTTCTGTACACAGAGCTCAATGCTAACAGGTTCTTCTAGCTAATGAAAACACAAAAGGATAGGTACAAAAACATTTACTTAATGGTTAGTTAACACAGTTTTATTCTCTCTGGAGACTGATGGTTGCAGGTACTTTCCTGTGATCCTCATTTAATGTATGTAGAATGCTAGTAAACAAATCACTGGGTAAGAATTTAGATCTGTAGATTTTTTCAAGCTGCATCTCAAAACACCTAGGGGATTTTTCTTTTCCTCATAGAGAATCAACTTCATGCCCTTTCAAAGCCTCTGTGTACCGTAAGAGTTGAACTAAAGTTGAAGAAAGACAAGACCTACCTGTTTTTCTTTCAGAGGAGCTTTCATTCTTCTTGCTAGGATATTTTCAGCATAATGCAAGAGTGTATGTGGGGGGAGAATAAGCAAAAAAGATTTGGCAAGGCATACTTACCACAACTCAAATTGTTTTCTGCTTTCAGTGCTGAAGTTGGAATACTCCAGAATTCATTTTCCCAGTCTACAATGTTTCCTTTCACATCGCAGCTGAGGTTGGCCAGTGTTTGAGCATTCATGGTGAAATTCCAGAGGCGGAAGTTGTAAATGTCCCCATTTAGAGAGCTCACTTCATTGCTGTTAGAGCCCAGCACAAGCCTCCCATTTCCAGGGATAACTTTGCCAAACATATCTGGACAGTACGTATTATGATAGGTGCTTTTGGCGTAAACACCTATAGCTCCCGAGAAGCTATCCCCTATGACACAAAGCTGTTCAAATGTTCCTGTGAAGAACTCCACATTTCGAGGCAATGCACTGTCAAGCATGCACTGTGTGTCTGAGATAGACAGAAAATGGCCTTTTGTGGTCTTCCCAAAGCTGAAGAACTCTTTTGACGATGCATCAGTGTAGGAGAAAATCTTCCAGTCATCATTGTCATCACTGCTGATCTTGGTTGCCTCAAAGCATAGAGTGAACTGGCTGAGCTCTGGAACCAAGACCGTTTCTGCCACGGTTACAGCATCAACATCAGGATCCTGGGGAATTATGACCTTCTGATTCCTCAGAGACACAGCAACTAGGAGATTAGATAAATTAATTAACTGAAAAGTATTCTCATATAAAAATAAAGGCAGTCTGGCAGCAGTTTAGCCATGTTTTTTTTTTTTTTTTTAATCAGTGTAATATATCAAAAGCACACACTGAGGGGAATTGGGTTTGGCAGAGTGTTCAATCCAGAACATGCAGAGTTCCTTTTCAGCGGGGTGGAGAATGCTGTACTGTCTGCAGTTAACTCCCCAAGAGGTATCAAGAGCAATATTAGGAAATACTGCCTGCTAGTTTACACTCGTTAAAAAAATAAATATAAAAATAAAAAATATACATAAAGGAAAGATGTAGTAGGCAATAGAGAAAAACAGTTATTTGGAAAACACTGTATGATTTTTTAAGTTCTATTATTTTAATTACTTGTCTGCATGGCTACATTACTCCAACAAAGTTCAGATTTTGCTTCTTTTAAATATTAATATTTCAATAGAAAAAAAAATCCATTACATTTCTTGGCAAACTGAAACCCTTTGTTCCTGAATTCTGGCAGTGAGTTTCTGCAAAACACTAAGCATCTTCTCATTTTGTCCTCAGCAACCTTAGGGTTGAACATTGTAATCATGTGTCCAATTTGTATCCAAGCTGTTCACCTTTTGTAAGTATTTGTGTTCCAGATTTTGCACAAGTACATATAAACGGCTCTTCTACTGCAATTGACTGCAGTAAGGGCATGGGCAGAACTACTTTGTTCTCTAATTTTTTTAAGCATTCTCATTTGCACTGGCAAAACAGCAGTCACCAAATGCAAAAAACAGTATCAAATGACACATGATTTTTCTCCATGAGTGCATTAACAACGATTTTGCTGAGTCTACTTTGGAGAAAATTATTTTTCAAAAAGAAGTGCCAATATACTCAATTTTATTGGATCCTTATGGCAGAAAAATTCTTCTAGTAAATTTCTCCACAGAAAGAAATTTCAGGTTATCAGTCATGCAAAGGAATCGAGGTCAACAGACCAGATACACAGCAGTAGCTGTGTAGTAGATCACATCTCTAGGCAACATCTGCCATCTCTCTGACACTCTGGATATTCTGAAACTGAAATTAGATTTTGCTAGGCTTGAAGAATAACTGCCACATGAAATGCCTAGTATGCCTTAGGATTTTTAAATGACGCCATGTTACATACAATAACTATTATATTTACTCCCTTCTCAGAGTGAAAGAAAAATTTTCTATGTGAGAGGGTGAGATATGTAAGAGAAGAGTGATTAGCATGCCCCATTCAGGAACAGGTAGATGAGCTATAAAGATCCTACATGTTCACTGTATTACACTTTCTTTTGCCAACAGCTTGCAAAGACTCTAAGCCTCAGACTACCATATACGGGTACGTACAAGAACAAAATTTGACCAATATATGCAATAAAGTAAAACAACATAAAGCACATTATCTGCCAACCCAGCAACTGAATAATGGGACAGTACTGGATTCACTTCATAGATTTTTCTCCTTTTCCAAAAAGTATGTTGTAACATTTTTATAGATAGAGAATGTGTTCAACTTTCCACTGAAAACAAGGGCTTTTTTTCATGGGTTAATTATACTGTACGGTACTTTATGTAACATGGAAAATGTTCCAGAATTATAAGGATTCAAGAGTTGAGAAAGAAAAAAGCTCATTCATATGAGCACCACTCAGCCAATGTTAGAGTGGCCAGGAGAGTTAAGGACCACCTGGTCACATTTAACCAGTGTAAGAAGAGAAATAAACAGGGAGAACAAAAGCTGCTGCCCTGATTCTGAACAAGTCTATTCAACACTGCTGTGCTCTTCAGAGTCAATTGTTGTCATTTTCCCATACAGCAAAAAGGACAAAACTGACAAGTATTTTGTGCATGTAGAGAAAAAAGAATCCTGACATCAACATTAGGAACTCCCTTTATCACTTTTACACAGACAGTCATCACACTGATGGATTTCAGATGTTAGAACTGGAGAAGATGATGATTCTCTTAGGGTGAATATTCTTGGTCTGCCTATGTAAGTGTTTATACTACATTCAGGGTGATGCTAAATTGTTTCTGTTAGGAAGATAACAACTTTTATTTTGGATAGATTGCTTTTTACATATATTAAATGTAAACACATCTTGGCAGCTCAAATGCAGCAGAAGCGACCAGCAACAGACAGCTCAGTGTTCTCAAATCCTCATCTGCATTTATGAAAGTGTTGTCACGACAAGAAGTCTGCCCCTGCTTCTTTTTGGAGCTCCTACCTTCCTTGCCTTGCCTTCAGATCATGGTCTTACATACCACACTTGCCTTTACATGCAAGCAAACAGTGATTATTTTATAATCATTTGTAGGGAAAACTGCTTTTCTGCCAGTTCCTAGCTTCACAGCTTTCAACTACCCTTCAACCGACACTGGAAGAAATATAACAGCTTTTTTGAGTTCTGTCAGTGTCTACGCATGGTATAGCTGCACTCACTTTCTGCTGCTGAGGATATGGCCCATGTTTCTGCTTTTGGTGTGTTGCAGGAAGCAACAACCAGGAAAAGCCTGCATATGTGTGGGCAGCCAACTTGTTATGGATAGCGTAATGTGCCCTATGAAACTCATTTTGAAAACACTGTTCCACAAATGCTGTTTTATTCACAGCTAATTCCCTCCCTAAACACACGCTATTTGTCTTTTCCCACATACACTGCTGTGCATACATTTTGTATAAGGATGTACTATTTGTATCCTGCAACAGCAAACTGTTGTGAATCTTTGAGTGGATCTTTACACTTCTTTATCAAACTCAAAACTGAACAAATGATTTTATTATTTTTATATATTCATTTCTAAGAAATAACAGAAAACATGGATAGATAACTATAATAACGTCTACAGGATTTTATAACTCATTTTCTATGAAAGGAAAGCAGTACATTATCACTCATTTAACAAAACTCCTTTTCTGTATTCATTGCCTGGCTAAACGTTGCCATGCAGAATGTGGCCTATTGGTTATAATTTGCCCCATTTGCATACAGCCAGCTCTCCTTTATAAAATCCACAGTCAAATTCAAGTTGAGAGTTACCAGTTTGGAGTAATGAAACAAAATTCAGGAACCTGAGTCAAGGTAGTTTAACAGCGGTACCTAAACTAACCCATAAGTGAAACATTTAAATGTAAGCTGCTGGTTAAGGTCACTGATACCTCCAGCCACACTGGAGAACAGCCTTCTAATTCAAAATAAAAGGGATCTTCCGAGATTATTTAACTATAAGGGTGCTATCTGTGAAGGTAAGGCACTGTTCAATTTGGCCTGGAAGTAGTACTCTTGCTTTCACACAAATATCTATACATAGGGATATAAAAATGATTCTCTCCACGGTCCTCTCTTCTTGTCATCATTTGAGGATAATATTGCATCTTAAATTCCTATTAAAATTCATCTTATTTTTATACTTGAACAATAGAATAGTAAAGAGGAATAACACAATAAATCATGTTTTATAATCTGATTACATATCATTTTGTATGATATACTTGCTTTTACAACTCCTTGCAACAAAGAAACCTAATTTTGTCTTATAATTCCGGAGGCTGTTAATTTTATTATTTTAAAATATGTGTAATAAGTATTCTGATATTTCTTTTCATGAAAAAGATATGCTTGTGACTTAAGAGAGAACTGAAGTTTTCCTTCCTCTGTTTCTGCACAACCAGCTGATACAACATAAGTGTGCTACACTTGGGTAGTCCCTAGTAGGTACACACTAGTTAATGGACTGAATGAGAGCAGCCCTGTGAAGAAAGACATGAGGCTCCTGGTGGATGAAAAGCTGGAAGTACCTTGTCTACTAGTGATAGAAAAAGGGGGAATGGCTTTGAACTGAAAGGGCAAATTCAAGTTAGACAGTAGGAAAAAATTCTTCACTCAGAGGGCACTGAGGCACAGGAACAGGCTGCCCATAGAAGCTGTGAGTGCCCCATCCCTGGACGTGTTTGAGGTCAGGCTGGCTGGGGCCCTGGGCAGCCTGATCTGGTGGGTGGCAGCCCTGCCCACAGTAAGAGGGTGGAACCTGATGATCTTTAAGGTCCCTTCAAACCTACGTCATTCTCTGATTCTACAATAAACCCAAAGTATGCACTTGCAGCCCCAGAAGGCCAACTGTGTCCTGGGCTGCACTCAAAGAGGGGTGGCCAGCAGGCAGAGGAAGGTGGTTGGACCCCTCTACTCAGCACCTGTGAGGCCTCATCTGGAGCACTGCATCCAGGCTTGGGTTCTTCAGAACAAGAAAGATGAGGAACAGTTGGAGTGGGGCCAAAGTAGGGCCACAAAGATGACCAAAGGGTTAGAGCACGTATCCTACAAAGAAAGGATGAGGGAACTGGGCTTCTGGAGAAGATGAATTTCTGGAGAAAACTTATTACAACCTTTCAATATATAAGTGGGGCTTATAAGAAAGATGAGGAGACATTATATCAGGGCTTGTAGTGACAGGGCAAGGGCAATGGTTTTAAATTAAAAGAAGAAAATGATCATCCTAATGTCCTCATTTATGTTACCGCCCTTTACTATTACGTTGAGAACAAATTCTACCTTAAAATGGCGAAATAAACATCAGTCACATGTCATATTTGTCATAATCTCTGAGGGAGAAAAGCATAGAAGGATAAAGAGCATAAGGGTACAAAGAAGGATAAAAAACTTGAAAGGATAGAAGAGTGTCTTTTTTGCAGTTAGGATTTCTACAATCTAATGATCTATGTATTTATGAAAAGAAAAATAAAAATCAAGGAATGCAGGTAGCACTTTTGCAAAGACAGTTCACCCCTGAGAGTTACAGACTGGAAAAAGCCTTGAGGAAGTTCTGCCTTTTGCACGAACTTCTCCCCATTGTAGGGTGATTCACCAGGCCACTAGTTTTGGTTCTCCATTTTTCTGTTAGCTAAGACCTGCTCATGTCGGTCTTCATATTTCCGTACGTCCCAGTTTTAAAGTGCCCAACAAAAATAACTTGAAAGAAGCACTGCTGGGCCTACAATCTTTGTATGATAAAAGTTTTTCTAAGGCACTTGAAGATGCCATGTCCCAGAATAAAATAATTTATTTTCATCCATGGAAAAGTAAATTAGCTAAAAAAATCATAGAGGAGAAGTCTGTAGCTTTATTCTGCAGTTTCCCCATTACCTGTCTTTCTCCAGGAGTACGTGATTCCTTTGGAAAGAGTCATTCTAATAACCTGTAAGAAATTTACTTCAAGCAGGACATTTTTTCTGTAAAAGGGATAAAATGGTTTGTGTTCACTTACTTCGTATATAGCTGGCATTAAAACCTTTCTTTTGGATACTGAAGTCGCTTTTAAAAGACACAATCATTTCATTTCCGGTAGAATTATATGATAATCCCTTGGCAGTGATGCCACAAAGGTTCATTGGGCTCTCTCCATTGTCCAGTGTCAGTGAATCATAAATGCAGCCTGGAGCTTCCTCAATGTCAAAATCACTAAATGTTAGCTGTATGATGAATCCATGAGGTGCTCGAATGACCCATTTGCAAGCTTGGCTGTTGGGATAATCACTTGGGTAGCACGGAGAAGTGAAAACTCCAGAGGGGTCAGTTAGCATGGTCCTACAGTTGTAGCATCCATGAGCTGGCAACAAAAACAGAAGGAGGTCAGAAAGAGAGAGAATTAAACAGGAAATTAATTGTCAGCACTATGACTAAGCATATTTCTATACAGAAAAACATAAAGAGATGTGGGGGAAAGAAAGGCAGAAGAAGGCCTCATTTCTGGTGTGAGGAATGCTGGAGGAATAGTACAGCAAAGAATATTTTACATAAAAATAATTTAAGTTATACTGATATTCATTTGTACAAGCAATATATATCTGCCACACATATTTACCCACTGTGCAAACAATGGCAAAGCAAAAACGTTTTCGAATTCTCAGACGGAAATGAATTCTTAAACTGAAACTTAAAAGAAGATGACTGGTATCCTTTCTATCTTTTGGCTGCTGGTCAGATGCTGACTGCTGCTATTCTGCAGCTCCATGGCCTGTCATAGAATCATAGAATCATAGGGGTTAGAAGGGACCTCAAGAGATCCAAGTCCAACCCCCCTGCCAAAGCAGGTTCCCTACACCAGGTCACACAGGTAGGCGTCCAGGAGGGTCTTGAATATCCCCAGAGAAGCAGATTCCACAACCCTCCTGGGCAGCCTGTGCCAGTGCTCCGTCACCCTCACCGTAAAGAAGTTCTTGAGCACATTTGTGTGGAACTTCCTGTGCTGCAGCTTCTGTCTGTTCCCCCGTGTCCTGTCTCCACACACTGTTGAAAAGAGTCTGGCTCACCACTTTCACCACACCTCAGATATTTGTAAACCTGGATCAGGTCCCCTCTCAGTCTTCTTTCTTCAAGGCTAAACAGACCCAGTGCACTTAGCCTTTCTTCATAGGGGAGGTCCTCCAGACCCTTCACCATCTTTGTGGCCCTCTGCTGGACTCTTTCCAAGAGATCCCTGTCTTTTTTATACTGAGGAGCCCAGAACTGGACACAGTACTCCAAGTGATGCCTCACCAGGGATAAGTAGAGGGGGAGGATCACCTCCCTTGACCAGCTGGCCATGCTCTTTTTAATGCATCCCAGAATGCCATTGGCCTTCTTGGCCAAGACAGCACACTGCTGGCTCATGGTCAACCTGTCGTCCACCAGGACACCCTGGTGTTCACAGTGGAATGTCCCTGGAATGCAGTAGCACAAGAGATGGGCAGAGGAGTCACAGCAGCAGCATTCTGCAGAGTCTGAGGTTAGTCATCAGCACTTCCAGCAGGTGCTTTCCACATCACCCAAAAGGGGATCATTGAGCCATGGGCCTCTGAATCAACAGCACATTACTGAGCTCTTCCCATGCTGACTCAGCTCTACTGAGGGGTTTGTCGCCGTCAGGCTTTAAAATATTCTCATTCTCTTCCTCATGCACCTTTGTTCACCTACTATACTTCTCCATGAGAATTCCAGGCCCTATTAGTCCTCAGGGTTGCACTTCTTGCTCTTTTTATAGTTACCCTGTAGTGTATTTTATGACATTATTACTGTGAACTGCCTGCTGTTAAAACCTGTAAGTCTGCCAAAGCAGCAGAGAACAAACTAGGTGGGAGCAGAAAACTACCAATAGATAACTGAAGAAACTAAGCAGCACATTTGTGCCAAATTACTTTACAAACATTTCATTAGGCTGCAATTGTGCATCAAGAACCAGAAGTTTAGAAAAAAAAATAGGTGAATAGGAACACGCATTATTATTTGCCTAAGCTAAAAACAGCTAAACAAGTTGTCTAGTTATGTAGGGATCAGCCCCAAAACAGGAATAAACACAACAAACTTCTCCACAGCACCCTCAACGTTTCTTTCCACTGCTAGGTTGTTGATGAGTCACATTCATCTGGTGTTCAGCCTTAGCAAGCAGCCCCTGACCCTGGGAACAGACATGGCCAAAAAGAAAATGTTTACATTGTAAAGAAGAATTCCTAGTTACATTGTGCAGAAGTGTTGTTATGTATCACATGGCCCCTAGAAAGTAAAGAGAATGGTAATTAATTGGATGTTCAAAGGCAAACACAGGCTGATTATGTAAGAGCTAATGCAGGCCTATTTGAGAAAAAAAAAAAAAAAGGAAAAAAAATTATCTTAAAGACTTTAAATTACCCCCAGGAACATTTGGCACTCCTGATGCTGGAAAACATTATATGAGCAATACAAGCTGAAGCCTGTGTAAACTAACTTCTCTGCAAATCTGTAAAGTCAGAGGACTACGCTCACCTGCTGTTCCATTTCGTTACCAGAGAGAAAATATTCAATTATTAGTGCAAGGAGTATAAATTCAGTAGTCGTACAAGCAGATGACAGCTTTGTGAAGAGGATTTTGCAGAGATACGTATCAGTTTTCAGAGAACGGCCCTATACTGAACGGATGAGGAACAAGAAAAGTAGCTGAGCTGTAAGCCAGATGTCTCCTAGTCCAGGACAAGTGAGCATCTACAAGGTGGTAGTCAGCTCTGGATAAGACAGCCCTCCAGCTAGAAGGCTCCATGATTCATACTCCTGTCTTTGTTATTTCTAGGACCAGGGCTACAGTGGCTGAGGATCTGGTAGTACACCATACCCACTCTCCTACTCATTCCTGCTAGAGAATTAAGTGGCACAAAATTACCTGGGCAGCTGAGAGCTTTCTGTGTGCATCAGCTACACCCAGATGGACTTGGAGGCAAGGGCTAAGCTGTTAGGTTATTCAATCACATATGGGTGCTAAAGCACTTCCATTCAGCACTAGATCCCTAAAGTAGGATACTACATTCAAACTACGACTGGAAAAGGCAAATTTGTCTATCAGAAAGAATGGACATTCTTAGGAGAAGCTTGACTTTACGACTTTTATTGATCACCATCAGTCAAAACAGGACTCATCTATTTTATTTATCTTTCTCCTGAGTATTTTCAATTATCTTTAAACTACTTTTTTTTAATTATCAGAACACATTACAAAAATACTTTTATCTCTGTTGTCACTGTAAGTATAGAAATGTAGATATTACTTAATTTACTGTTTGGGTTTTTTTTTTTTTTGCTCATTTCATTTTTTTACATATTTACTAACATACTCTCATGTCATTATTGTCCATATTGTTTTGCTAGTTTTATAGAAATAATGAATTTAAAAAGTCCCTACATGAAGGTAGGAAAATACGTACTGTACACTTTATATAGGTAGGAGAAACAGATTCTGTGAGGAAAATAGCTTTCATTTTGGCATCGTGGCTGTTCTGTCCATGACTGCAATTTGAAGGAGAAATATCCTGTTTTCATGTAAATGTCCACAGTAGTAAGTAAAAAGGAAAGAAAACAAACAACAAAACTATATATAAACAGAATGGTTTTGAATGGAACTTTTTGCACAGCTTCTCATGAGACAGTTATTTTTCTATAAACACCACCTATTTTACTCATTAAAGAGAAAAAATGCTGTGGCAAACCTAGGCTCTCAGCCAGATATTTTGCAACCCCATTGGCCCAGAGCAGTTCTGAACTGTGGATACTGAATACTTACTTCAATACACACCACAACCATTTCTGCAAGCAATATGAGATGGTTTATTAATTTAAATGGGAATAAACATAGGTATATTTTCTTGGTCAAGAACTCTAAATGCACAGAACTTGCCTGCAAAGTATTTTGTTATCACCCTAGACCACAGGATAGATACTCCATAAAGTGAAAAAAACTTTATATTTTCCTTCCCTATTGATTATGCTAAACAACAACAACAGCAACAACAACAACAACAAAAACCCATAAAATAAATGCTCTCCCACTGCAGTGAAATCAAACACTTATCTTCCACATTTCCTACACTGAAAGTTTCACGCAGCATATCATTTGTTTCCTTCATGAGAATATCCTGGAGAAGTAATTTTCATTTCATAATCACATAATTTTTTTCACTTAAACTTTCACTTATACTTCACTTAATAAATGAGTAGTTAAGAATTTTGTGTGACTCTGGAACACTATACTAAAAAGGAACATTAATAAGTTCCTCTAGCTTTCATGAATGTTAACTGACCACAAATGCTGAGAAGCATCATTTTCCCTCCTATCATGTCCATTTTGTAAGGATAAAGTTAAACACAGAGATAATGGGCAAAAATGGCAAAAGTTTCCATGGATTTTGTGTTCTCTATCTGAGAAACAGAAGTTCTGATTTTTCTTATCTACTTAGTATTTGTATGGTATTTTATATGTCCAAAGCATACTACCAGTGACTTTAAAATGCATCTGGGAAAGCAGTCTATCAATCTAGTCTACTGTAGAAAATTCAAAAATGGACAATGGAAAACTGTGGTCATAACAGTTTCTTCACGTTTAATAGGAACTTACCAGTAAAGGGGGGGTGGGGGGTGGGGAAGAGAATCCTCATGGCTGCCTGTTTCTCCTAGCCATGAGACTGTTCCCTCTCTTCTGTGAGTCTGCTACCTATTTCACATATCTAACTTCTAATTTCTACAGAGAGTTAACTTTCCTATAAACTCTTTCCTATACCATGCTGAATCATGTGAAACTAGGGCTAAGGGAACCAGTATATGATTAATTAAAGAGACCAGTGTGACTTACATGACTAATATAGATATGTGCGCACACAAAAGCCATATCCTATGGAACAAAATTAATAGCCCACCTCGACCCATCAAATGTTTTTGTGTTTTTAGAGCCTTGGCACATCCACTTGAATTAGTGAAGACACCTGCGGGCAGTGAGATATACCATCTAGAAGTGGCTTTCATAAACCAGATGTGAACAGCTGAAACCACAGTGCTATAATGTTGACCACCAGTTTAGAGAAGGAAACTTTCTGTATAACCTCTTCCCATACATTCACACTTCCTTTTTTTTTTTTTTTTTTTTTCAATTTTTCAATGTCCAACATATTCCAGCACTTACCTACAAAATCTATGGTAATACACATATTTTATTTTGGCTTGCTGTATTTCTCTATTTCTCTCTAGTGTCATAAATTTTCCCCTAAATCTCATCCTTTGCCCCAGCATATTCTGCACTTTTGTGTCAAGAGTTTTGACTTTTACTTCTCTGTCTGATTTCACTTCTACTCTTAGTCAACCATGAAGAACTGATGAACCACAAATTTTGTTTGGCCAAGAATTCTTTAAAAAGCCAAAAGCAATTCAGCTTGGATCATTGCTCAGTTCAGCCCTAACAGCTCAAAGCTTGTGAAAGTTAGGATCAAAAGTAAAGTGTCTATAGGGGAAAATGTCTGCTCTTATAATTCATTCATTATACAGTTTATTTTCACACTGAGTTACACCTTGCTAGACTTTTTCCATCCACTAGCTGTAGCAATGAACTGGCCCTTCTTTGCAGCATTTTCCACCTGACAGAAGTGCAAATGACTACACAGAGCGTAGGCAGTAGCACAGGATTCCAATGATAGACTGTGTGGGTTGAATTAACACTGTTTTTCAGTATTTTGTTAAATCCATTGAAAGATTCCCTCATAAAAGTAAGATTTTGGTATAAAGTTTAAGTCTACATCTCCCTGTAGGGGAGATACATTTCATATGAAAATATCCTGAAATAAATCTATGTTATTATGGGAATGGATTTTCAGAAAACAAAACAAAACAGAACAGTTTATACTACCTTCTTTCTTATTGAAGTGAACAATGGAATCTCCCCTGCTGAAAGAATTAGACCAACACTAAACCATAGATGATCTTAACTACATTGCCTAGCACTTTAGATATAAGTCCAAAAGTAATTATTATTTGCTTGATTTATGCATTTCAGATTCTTTAAGCACTTCACATACATTTGAAAAGGTAGCAATTACAAGTATTGTCACTTTGGACTAAGAAAGGAGAAGATGGAATTACCACAATGTGGTCACACAGCAAGTATGTGGCAAAGTCCAAAATAGAAATGAAAACTTAAAATTGTTCACAGTAACAGTATAAAAAAATATCTATTTCAACGAATATCAGGCAACAAAAAGACTTGCTTTATAATAAGCAATTTTTTTTTTCCTATTTCAAGATGCCATAATAGAACATATCTACAGAGATAAAGAAACTTTAGCTTAAACATATTTAGGACATAAATAGATGGGTGAATGAGGTCAGTAGTGGACACACCTGCAGACAAGTGAAGGGAAGGGCCAAACCACCAAGATGTGGGTGGGCTGGAATGGATACAGAACAAACAAACCCATGTTATTTCAATATGAGACACAAACACCAAACCCAGAAAAGCTATCACATAGCAAAGGCTTCAATAGTAGCCTGTTCCTTCCATTTAAAAAATAATTTCAGACATTAAAAGAATCCATAGATGCAGATAAAAAACTATATGCAAAATGTGAATGAATTTCTTGCAGATGTGTCACATAATTAATCTTGAAAATAAATTAAAGAATTATCTGCATGCTTACTACCATCTATACATTCTACTCAGATTCTAAAGTAAAACAGTGAGCACTGCACTCTTCTGAAGCCTTCTCACACCAAACTACACTGTTTTCTCTCTGCATAATACATAATTGTTTGAGTTCTTTCTGAGGAAGTACAGATGAGGAGAGGTGAGAGGTTAATTTTTCCTTCTTTGTTTGCTTTCCAGACTGTAGAAGCTGTTTGATCTGCCAAAAAGATCCTTGTTTTGCCATATTACACTAGCATGGATAGAAATCACTATTCACAACAGATAATATTAGCATGCATCATAATCCTTAAATTAAGCACATAATACTAATCTAACTATTTAAGCACCTCAAATTTATTTATTTACTTACACTAAATAATGGAAAAACATAATACATAGGGATTATCTGCTACAAACAGAAGGGAAATAAGTTTCTTATCCTGACACGTTTAAAAGTTTGTGTCTGCATATATGACATGACAGGGCTGAGGTCACCTTCGCAGTCATGTCTATTGCCCTTAGAACTGCCCTCAAAAATGTCAGAATGGGGGATCACTATACAGCAGCAGCCACCATAAGAAGGCTACAGGGAAGGCACTGTATGGACTCAAGCAGTGAGACCACATTCTTGACTCCAGACCTAACCATTTTCTTTTCCTTGTAAGGAAAAGCATAATAACTGGATCAACGTGAGCTAACACCCATGCAAGCAGAGAGATCCACTCTGAGGCACATGTTGCATATGAAAAGTTTGTAACCAGGTGGTTAAGTAATCAACATGAACCATTTTACACCTGTCCAATGTCCACGCAACTACCCATACCCTTCTTTCTTCTTTTCCTTCCATGTGCCGTATTCTAGATTCCCAGCTTGCTGACTGAATTAACTTGTGGAGAACAAGGGGTTATTTTTCCCCAAACTGTCACATAAACATTTTCCTCCAATCTGTGGGTGTTTCCATTCTTTTTCTTTTTTTTCCAAAACTACCTTCTTCCTAAAGACAGGATTTAATTCTAATGCAGCAACAAACTTTCTAAAAACATCACTAAATCAAAGTGCTTTATTCCCTGCCTTTCCTTCTTGAAAATAAATGCATTATTTCTTCTAGTAGGGTTCAACCTCACCCTACCACCCTTTACTAGTAAAATATTACCTTAACTTTGAGCTCTGCAAAGGCATCAGTAGTAGGTTTGACACTGGTTAATATCTGTGTGAAGAAATCAACTCCAGGTCACCTTTGGGGAAGCTTTAAATTTCTCCTGCTACTAAATAATTGAAGTGCTTGTCACAAAACACTTGGCAGTATAGAGTAAATTATCAGCAAATGAATCCCAGTGTAATTTAAATAATACTCTAAAACATTTCTAAAATTTTTATGTTAATAGGTGTAGAATATATAGAATCCTGAACAGGATAAACATTATCAGCTTTCATGTGAAATCATCTGCGTTAACCTAAATTAAAATAAAAATCCTTGCACTATCCCACTTTGGCTGCCACATAGAACCAAATGCATGCACAGCATGAATATAATAAAGATGCAATTTTACATATTTATTTCGGTTTTATTCTCAGTTTGCAAGTGTGACTTTTGTTGATTTGCAGTAAATACTACTTTCAGTGCTTTCAATCTGCACCATTGCCATTGCATCATCGGCACAGCACTCCCTGTACCCAGCAAGACTTGTAGGCCTCCATATTCCTTACTGGAATTAGCGTATAACCCATGCAGAGCCTTTTATAACTCAATGAAAGGCAAGACTGTACTCTTACAAAATAAATCAACAGTTGGGTTTTGGCAACAGAAGCCAGGAGAAAAGACAGTTCTATATCCCAGAACTCATATCAGCTTGCCTCACATCTTTTGCCGATGCAGTATGTCTTTTAAAGGGTTGAACCCGCTGGTGCACCTAAGAATAATAAAACTAACAAAATCTCCTTGCAGGCTAATTTATAGATACATATGAACATGTAACTGCTGTTTGTGAAGTCACATATTACTCCTGCTTCCTATTGCTCTAACCCTGCTTTGTAGATTATTTAGAAATTAATTTTTTACTTAAATTCAATTAGAATATATACATTTTTCTCTTTTATTAGACTAGAATAGGGAGTTTAATGAAATTACATGGAGTACATGGAAAACTGATAAAAGACAATATTTTTTCATATGTTACATTAGCCTGTGAGACTCTAACCTGAAATGTAAAATTCAGTATGTAAACAGGAAATGTAAAATTCAGAAAGCCAACAGACATTTCGTTAAGTATCTTGAATACTTCAGAATCACTGCACGCATACAATAATTAATAAGAATAGATGTAACTACAGGAATTTTAGATTTCGTGGCTTATGCCTGATCAGGCAATGTATCAATAGCTCCATCTCAATGGCTAAGAGCCACAGAGCAGTCCTGGGATATAAGTGCCAGTGCTGCTAAAGTCCTTAACTAGCCCATGGCACCTCTCACCAGGCAGCTCATCTCCAAACCATTCCTGGGCATGGCTCAACAGCCAGCACAGGACAGGGACTGTTCTGAAACTACAACCAAATATGACTACAGCAGTTTTTATAACAGTGTGAATTTGGGACACTGAGTGAATTGTCCTGAGAGACAGAGAACACTCCTGGGCCAGCACACATGTGGAAAAGGGAATGTAACCATGAGAGATAGAGCACTACGCCCTATTTCTTAAGTTTTTCGTAAGAGCCAATAAAGCAGGTTTTACTTTAGTGATTCAAATACTCTATATAAATCAACAAGAAGCAGGTAGTAGTGCATCCTATTTTCAACTCAATAATCATAGTTATCTTTCAGGATACACTTGACGCCAGTAACCCTAATAATCAGAAAGAACAAAGTTTTCTTTTAAATCTGAGGTTAAGTTTAGAAAAGCAGAAGTGAGAACAGTAAATTACTGCATCATGCAGCATTTACCAGAAAACACAAGCAGCAAACTGGATTTCTACCAAAAAAAGAAAAAACAAACAAGCAAACAAACAAACAAACAAAAAAACAGCGTAAGTTGTATAGCATGGTCCTACATTTGGAGAGCATTTAATATTTGCTTTTGTAATTAAATTTCTAAAAGGCAGTATAGTATTTCTTAACTCCTTTTGTAAGGGGTACATACAATGGACTGGAACCTGATACTGGCTTTAGGTCTTCTTTGTTCAGACTGTTGAGAAAATGCAGAGAATTAGAGAACTGCAGGGGTTGGAAAGGACTCCAAGAGATCACTGATTTCAACCCCTCTGCTAAAGAATGTTCCCTACAATAGGTCACACAGGTAGGCATCCAGATGAGTTTTGAATATATCCATAAAAGGAGACTCCACAACCCCTCTAAGCAACCTGTTCAAGTTTTAGGCCAGTACTCATCCTATTACCATGCACTACTGAGAAGAGCCTGGCCTCATCCATTTCCCTTCTACCTCCCTTCAGACATTTATAAACATTTCTCAGATCCAGTCTTCTTTTCCACCCAGGTTACTGAGCTGGCTCACGGTCAGCCTACTCGCCGCCAGAACCCCCAGGTCCTTCTCTGCAGAGCTCATATCCATCAGGTCATCCTCTAACCAGTACTGATGCATTAGGTTATTCCTCCCCAGGTGCAGACTCTACACTTGTTCTTCAGAGGCTTTTCCACACTAGCATCCTCTCAAAGGGAGTCATCCAGGTATTGACACTATTTGCTACATAACAGATCTCCAGCTTGGGAAAGTCAAAGTCAATGTTTGTCATACTCAGAGTGGTATGACAGTACCATATAGAGAGCATTAGGAATTCATTACATTTCCAGATATTCCACTCTGTCCCTAGAAGACACTTCACTCTCAAATTCTGTATTTATTTCTCTTGGGTTATTATTGCCACAAAACGCTCTGACCCCTCTTGATCATTCTAGCATATTATATCCTACCTCCTGACAGCAACTGACTTTATCACAGCAGTAACTCCAGCAGATTTTGATTGATCTGGGAAATTGAGGGAACCAGCTACAATAGAAAAAAATACATTCAGAGCCAGGGTGGGGGCCCTGCACTGCCTGTTTCCCCTTAGTTGTTTGGTTTTGTGCCAATAAAAATTGAAGTGGAAACAAACACACTGACTGGGTGAATTTGTCCTGACCCATACGAGTGGAGTTCACATTGTAGACAAAGTTATGGATTTCCCCCAGAGGGAGGGGGTTAGTGTGAAAATCCTGTGTTACACCCATTGTAACTTAAGAATATTTTCATTGGCATTCCTGTGATAATCTTATAAAAATAACAGAATTGACTTGCTAGTTTTGGCCTGAGTTGGATTTTTTCCACAAAGTAACAGAAGTTTGGGACAAAGAGTGGCACTGAAAATATCTGACAGTTCGGCTCAGATATACTGGTTTGAAAAGTAGTAACCAGTAGATCTACAGGATAATTCAATAAGTATGCAGGCTAACATACACATTAATAAAGAGAGGATTAAGTCAGGGAAGGAATCGGGTGGGAAAGGTGAGACTATTTTTGTGAGCTTACTGTGTGAAATATAATGGTTTCAAACCATGTATCATACTCTATCAGAAATCAGGCCGAGATTTATCAAAATCATCATCAAGTGTGTTGGTTTTTTTTCCACTTCAACAAGAAGGTCTGAATCTTCTGTTGCTGCAGAGGGTCATATCCACAGCTGGAGTAAATCCACAAGTGCAGTTATCTTCAATACAACTATACCAGCCTGTACAAGCTGAGGAAGTGCACAACTAAACGAATTCTTGGGTATCATTCAAACAATTGTCATGCTTGCCTTAGAAACTGTTTAAGAATGTCTCCAAGAATGAGTAGGAAAATAGCTGTGGAAACTATCTTTTAGTAAGGAGTGGTTTAAAGGTGTTTCAGAACCCACCAGGCTGCACAGACATAGAGTCCAATACAGTTACATCCAGGTACAGGTCATGTTGCTAGTAAAACTAGCATACAAGAAACATTTATTCTATAAACGCGCCAGACACAGTGCAAATTTTGTTAGGTTGGAATTTCTGGGTAACAGAATACTTTGTACTGTGGAAACAGAAGATACTGTTTCTTCACTGGGTTCATTACACCACAAATCTAACACATACTAAATAATAACACAAAATCCAAAGCAGTTTCCATTTCATCCCTGGTATATTCAACATCCTTTATTGCTTGTAAGATTACAGTTCACTTGAAGAGTTTTTTTTCCCAGGCTGCAAAGTTGGAATGCCTTTTCTGGCTACTACTCTCAGTATTCAAAGTATCATTTTTCAACTACGCAAAGGCCTCCAGAAAACAAGAGTCAGGAATTTTATTATACGGCAGTCAACACAGTCAATGATATTCCCTCTCTGATATTTTTGAATGTTTATGAGCTGGATTTGGTTCAATAATTTTTAAAGATCTTTTTGTAGCTATCCTGGAAAATTTGCTGCTAATAATTTGGATCTTTTACAGAACAGGTTAAAACTACCTCGATTTGATTTGCTGGTATTTAACAAGATTCAGAAACAGCGTATAATTACTTTGTGCTGGAATTCACTACTAGAGCAATACCAAAACATTCCAGACATGCTAGAAAATACCTACTCAAAAGTCATTTCTAACAGTGTCTGATTCTTTTTTAGGGTCTTATGATCTGTCCTTTCTAGCAGCTCTCAAACTATCTATTTTAATATGAATTGGGGCATATTTAAATACTTTAGCATTGTCTGGGTTCTTTCAGGAAGCTATCAAAAATAGATGCTGTGTGTACTTTACTTGTCTTATTCAATCTTCGTGCATGGAGAAACAGTCTAAGTCAAAATATTTGTGACATTTTGATTTACAAAACACCATAAAATAATTCAAGTTTTTCAACTACACATAACAAAACATCTTCTCTGCCATCACAGAAAATCAGTCATAATTTCACATGCCAAAGATAATAAGATGTTCAATGTTAACACATTGTTCATGCAGATTATGGTGTTTCTATCAGAGGTAAATATGGAAGGGAATGGTATATTTCTCTCAAACCAGTAATTCCTCCACTGTTGTACTACCTATTTCCACCCCTGGTTTGTCAGTGTATTTCTCCCTTCCATAACAGCAGAAAAGGAAAGATAATGAATGCAGACAGTAAAGTTAAATTCTCTAGTGTCTCCTTACTTAGTCCATTAAAGTTACAATGACTGTTTTTTGTGTATACCAGAACCTTTCATTTTTGCCTGTCTAAGCTATGTGACTTATTTTTCTAACCTCCATCCAGATCTCCAGCAGCTTTAGACTCTGAAATCCCACTGTCATCAACCAAGAAGTCTCCCTGCACATTTCAGTGCTTTTTCCTACTCCATTACCTTTTCCTACCTTTCTTATCCTAGAGGAGAATATTTTATAGATGAATGTATTTCAAAATTAGGAACTTGATTCTGATCCAGTTACATGCATTTAGGTCCCTGGGGATGTATAACATATACCCCACTTCTCTTTTTGTGCCTTGCTTCTTTACTGAAAGCATGAATCAGAAATAAATAACTAATCTGCACCTGTTCCACCAGCTATGATTGCTCAACATAAATAATAAAAACTATTTTCTTCAGCAAAAGAAAAAAAAAAACTATGATAGCTTTAACCAAGTTCTGATTGAAAAGTTGACAGGTTTCAAAATGCTTTATGTCTTGTTTTTACTGTTTGTCTGCATAGTAACTAATATGCCTCTAGGTATTGACATGATGTTTTAATATGTCTACTACAGATTTCTATGTTCAAAACTCATCACATTTAATCATGTAATATTGGATAGCTTCAGCAAACACCAAGAAAATTCTATTCTTCACTGAAAGAGAAATTATGAAAACAGACTTATTACTTCTTCTTTCCCAAATCAAAATCAGCAAGTTGTTCAGCTTGAAAATATTATAAGAACAAGACTTTCTTAGTCTCAAACAGAACTTGCTTCTTGTGGAGGAACTTGCTTTATTTTCTGCAATGATTCTGCAGTCATCAGCATTATTTGGAAACAACATCTAAAACATTTGCTACTTAATGGAAACTGCAGAGTTTTATAATTGACTGGCTTTGTAATTTCTGAAACCAAACCAAGGCAATCAACCAAAGGAAACTTCTCTCATAAATCTGTTATTTACATATAAAGTAGACAGGAAAAAGGTATTTTGTCAGCTCTGGAGGCACAGTTTAAGGAGGTTTTAAAAGATTAGGAAGTATAATGACAGGTGCACAGTGTTCCTTAAAATGAGACAGGAAGTGAGTACGAGACAGAACTTCATGGCATCATCCTCCCATAAAAGTAAACGGACGAATTGTTCTCTGAATAATGACTATACACTAAAATTTACAACCAATGACTGTACCTTTACTTGACCTTTAACACACTGTACTGCATTAATTGCCTTAACTATTCACATAATTATAGCCAATTCCCAGTTTGCATTCATACTCCTTTTTATCTGAGATTATTTTACAATATTTTCCAGAAATATAGCTCTGCAGTTGTTTTGTATTCAGCAAAGCATTGGAGTTAAGTAAGACGTGTCATCATCTCAAAACATGAAATACTCACTTTGAAACTTTTCAGCTAGTAGTTTTACTAAGACTCATCCTTAGAAGACACCAGTGACAGCAGTGCTGCCACTACAGTTTGTCACTGCAGTTTCATTAATCCTCAAGGAAAACCTATTTCAAGGCCATAGTTAAGAATGTATCCTCTTGTTTAGAGCTGGAGTTTGTTTACCAGTTTTCTCTGTCTTTGCATCCAAAATACAAACTAACAGTTATACAAAAGTATCTGATTAATTATCATCTGCCTACTGCATTTAATATCTACACTGAATATCTGATCTCTGAGATCCCATTTGACTGCCAGTTTACTATTGGCAAAACTTTAAACACCTCAGAGACTGAATGCTTCAAGATATTAAGCCCTGGGCCTTCCAGTGTTGTAGCCTCATTGATAACTAAAGCAAAACAGGCTTAATAAAGAGAGCAAACACTAATCTAACTCTAATATTGAACACTTAACTCTGAAGTGCTGTGAGTGCTTACAGTTCCCACTGCTTTCACGTTACTTACTTTTGATTATGCTTTTTAATCACAGTTACTTAAAATACTCAAAATGTTAAAGTTGGCGATGAAGTAATCTTTAAGTTAGCATTTCATTAAGCAGAAGTGCAAGCCCAAAGAAGCAAATATACCAACATGCCTCTCAAAAAGAGGGAGGGGTATTCTGCATCTTGAACATGGGTTTACTTTACAGATAACAACAAGTTAGAAACAAACAGGTAAAGTGTAGTATGTTTTCACCCATGATTACAGAGTTGTGATTGTGCAGAGTTAATTGTAAACTTTGGAGGCAGAAGGCAACAGGACGACAAGACAATCTCAGTGTTATGGCATAGAATAATCCAAGTAATTTGCCATGAGTAAAAATCAATTAAAAAGCTGTGGAATATAAAACATCTGCCAATTGCTATGGCACAGACTACAGCCACTACAGTACATTATCAGTATGACCTTTCGCAACATGCTAAATAGAGCAGCTAGGTATTTAAGCTTACCTCGTACAGTAAATAGAACAAAGCACCATTCTTCAGGCTCACTTCTTACTTTCTTCACATATGTAGCATAGCTTAAACCATTAAACTGCAAACTTGGGCTCTGAAATGAACCTATTTATGACTTTTATCTCAGCTCTTGTATGACTTATTTTAACGATCATTTCCCTGTATTGAAAATTCACTTCATGGGTTAATGAAGCGCACCAGTAAAACGTTCAAATGCAACCTCAGGAGACTGGTGAATACAGTCTGTCTCCTACACTTGCACCCTACCATTGTGTCAGGAACTAAGTTAAGGTGAATTCTGTTCATTGCTGTCCACTCAGATGTTCGAGATGCTCAACTATATATCTGAATGCCGAAAATAACAAATATTTCCAAAGGAAAGGAGAAACGTAAATGCAAATCCAATTCAGGTAATGTTATCTTCACAGATGTAGGATCAGGAAAGACAAAAAGTGGCCTAAAAACATGTAACTGTTGTTTTATGAGTCCTACTTCTAACTCAAGTCATGACAGAAAAGCTAAGGTCATGGAAGACACCCTAAGGCATTCCATGACATCACTCTGCTTGCAATATGAACATAGCTTTGTACTCACATGGGAGTGAAACAGAAAAAGGTAGACAAAGATTAGGAAGAAGCATATTAACCCTGCCACACAGATCTGCTAAAATATAGCTCAGCATACTTCACAGTCTGGTAAGTATTCCTTGCCATGCCATGGCATGATTCTTTTAGCAGGAGTATTTCCCTCATCCAAGGAAGAGAAGAGTGAGTCATAAACGATTTAATAACATCTCTGCAGAAGTTAATCCAACACCATGTCAGAACTAAGCAGGACAAGCTGTCAGAGCACGGGGGAATAAGGAGGGAGAGTACAAAACCATCATTAAGAAACAGAGAGTAAAAGAGGATAAAGTCTGAGTAAACAGGAAGTAAAGGAAGTCTTGCATTTCACCCTGATTGCAGTGCATAATTGTCATGGATAAGAAAAATTACAGCTACTTCTTTTAAACCACTTACATACACAACCAAGAGGTCACTGTATTCTGTACTGCCACATCTACCTAGATCCACCTTGCTACAGTCCTGTGGGAGTGTTATCTCTTCAGTGGAAGCCAGAGACTAAGCTGTGAACTGTAATAAGACTCCTAAGGCAGGAATGGCAGAATGTTAAGGCAGATCATCTGAAGTTTATTTTGGTTCATGACAGATACACTTAGTTAACCCTAGACTTTTGCTCAAGAGTTCAGTCAATAAAACTATTTTTTTTCTTTCTTCTGGATTTTCTTACCATAGATTCTCAGTACCTCAACTGAAACACAGTCAATACCATTACCTCTGTAAGTTATGGAACATATTCCTTCTTATTTTAAGTACTCCAGTTGATTCTAGTACCAAGATCTGCAAAACAGTTGTTTTTCAAGAGTTAAAGAATTATCTAATTTCTTAAAAGAGAAGGGGTATTCCTGATACCACAGTTCTTACTAAATTAAATAATTTAACTTTTTAAAATAGCTGTAAGGTTGATATTAGCACCAATCATTGCAATTATTTTTTTTCAGTGGAAGTTAAATATTGGTTTGTGCAAAACAACAGGGAAATCAGCGTAGCTGAGGGTAACTAAAACCAGTGCAACTCTCTGTGCACACAGAAACTTGGAGAAATCTTTTTGTATCAGTAGATACTAAATCTGATATGAATGTTGCACCTGATCTACTGATCTGGACATGTCACTATAGTCCAGCAAAGAAAATAAATGGAAGATTAAAAAAAAATTGACAGTTGCTAATCAGATCTCACAATATATAGGCACAGGAATAATTGAATAGGAAATCTTACTTCTATAAAACCCGGAAATAAAAGAAACCATCTTTAAAACAAAAATTTATGAAATAATTCCAGATAAATTACTTCAAGTCACTCAAAACTTGCCTTTAAAACTTCTAGACAAGTCTTTTTAAAACAAGGAAGTCAATTCAATGGCTAAAATCTTTGCTTTGAATTTTCAAGACAGTATTTTTATCCATCATTAAAATAGTGCGGAGATCTTCAAATGCTGTCTGGACACAGGCCTGGACAGCCTGTTCTGGGTATTCCTAATTAAGCCAGGGCCCAGAAGTCCCTTCCAGTCTCAGCCATTCTGTGATTTCATTATCTGTGCTAGAATTTTTATCCTGTTACATTTCTGCAGAAGTAATATATGTGAAAATCAGAGAAAAAAAATATGTTAGCAGGGATCAAGCCAAGCTACCAAAAAAAAAAACCAACCAAACAAACAAACAAAAAAAAAAAACCACCAAAAAAAACACCAAAAAAACCCCCCAAAACCCAAAACCCTATACTTCTGGCAATTCATACTATTTCACATTAGGTTTGTATAAGCTTTCCATTGCAGAATTCACTGTAAGGAACGATAAAAAGAGACAACAGAATGGAAAACAAGTTTCATTTTTTAAATGTAATAAAGGTCTTAAAGTAGAAACTGTTCACCAAAACATGAACTTTGTGAGGCACACGTAAATTACACGTTTATTTCAGTTTCAACAAAACAATACTTTTTAATAAAGACAATTTAATTCCATCCAAACAGCTTTCCAGGAACTGTGATATTTTCTTTCTTCCGTTAAGCTTTCTTAAGGATTACTGCGCAGAAAACTCTGTGGAAAGACCTGCAGTCTGGAAAGCCTTCAGATGTTCTGTATAGCTTTGCTGGGATTCTCATTGCTGCAAAGGTTTCTCCATCAAGGCAGTTCCCATCCCTTTCTGCATTCAATCTCAAGACTATTTAGCCGTAACAGCCACAACAGGTTTTGACAGTATACTGTACTAAAGCAATTATAGCATTTTATAGCATGTGATAATTGAATCATTATAGGTGGTAACTACTTACACATTTTCTTGAGTAAGATCTGGATCAGTTATGAAAATTGCAGAGCACTGTCTGATGGTCTGTCTTACCTCCCAGGTAAGAGAATACTGAATAGACCTTTACAGGTACCCACACACCTCCATACTACATCATATAAACAAAAAGATCAATGCACACCCAATCTAAATGGTCATGGAACTGTGACCACATCTTCCAGTATAAAATCACATGCTGCACTATTTGGAAGAAATGATGGCACAGAAAACACTTTCTTGGCTTACCTGGTAAATATGCTCCAGCCTGAAGTCTAAACTGAAATGAAATGCCAGCAGCAACTTTAAGCAGCTTTTATTTATGGAAATGGAAGGAGAGTGGTTTTAAGTAATCAGTCAGCTTAGGGATTCAACACTAGATCTGACTTACAAACTTCTGGAAGAATTAATTTGTGACTAGACTTACAACTGCTTTTTTTTTTTTAAACATGGTTGTTCACAATGATAGTTCACAAGCTCTATCTCCTGTCTGACTCTACCAACAAAAAAATTCAAAATGATAACAGTCAAAATGGAAATACAGCAACCTAAAAAAATTGATTATATTGTCTTCCCAAATAGAACACATCAATAAATATCAAATCACATCATACTCATGTTCAAATCTTCTGAATGTTCTTCATCTTAACAATGGTCTTAATTTTTCTGTCTGTGAAGAAGGGATTGTGTTAAAGCAGAGTCAGTGAAATATACGGGTTAAATGATATAGGTGCAGTGAAGAGTCTGGGAAGCCAACACTGCAGCATCTTCTGCTTTTTATGAGGTGTCACATCCTGATAAAACTGCTGTTATGTGACTTTGTTAGTGCAATAATTGTGACTACTACTTTTATTGTAATGTGGGTGAAGGGATGTGGGGCAGAGTGAGTACACTGTCCACCTTTGTTGGTATTACAATGATATGTTGATTTTGATGCGAGGAATTTTTTTGTTGTTGATGTGAGTGAAGTTTGCGATGATTATGAGATGAATATTGGTGAATACATATATTAATATATTTAAATGAGTATTTAAATACATGTTGTGTCTTAACCCAGCAGGCAGCTCGGCACCACACATCCTTTCATTCACTCTCTCTGCTCACAGCACAATCAGAAAGAAAATGAGAAAAAAAAGGAAAGTAGAACTTGTGTGTTAAGATAAAAAATACTAAGACAAAAAGGAAGATAAAAAAATAGCAACATAATAATGATATATATATATAGAATCACATAATCACCAATGTTGGAAAAGACCACCAAGATCACCCAGTTCAACCAATATTTCCCACAAAACCATGTTCTTCAGTACAACATCTAAACATTTATTCAGCACCTTCAGGGTCAGTGACTGCATCACCTTCCTGGGCAGCCTGTTCCAAAGCCTAACCACTCTCTTGGAGTTGCTCCCCTGGAGCAACTTCAGGCCATTTCCTCTAGTCCTATCACTCGTTACATGGGAGAAGAGACTGACCCCCACCTCACCACAACCACCCTTCAGGTAGTTGTAGAGAGCAATAAGGTCTCCCTGGGCCTCCTCCACACTAAAAAATCCCAGTTCCCTCAGCTGCTCCTCATCAGACCTGTGCTCTCACCAGCTTCATTGCCTGTCTCTGAACATGCACCAGGGCCTCCATGTCTTTCATGAAGGGAGGGGCCCAAAACTTAACACAGTACATAAACACATATACATCATGTATATATATATATTGTAAGTACAGTTATATATTTACAAAACAAGTGATGCATAGTGTGTCATGCAGTTGCTCACTACCAGCCAACTAATGTCCAGCCAGTGCCTTAGATGTCTCCCAGCCAACTCCCACAGTTTTATGTATCATGTCTTATAGAATGGAATATCCATATCAGATTAAGTCAACTGTCCTAATTCTGTCCTGTCCCAGCTCCTCATACCCACCCAGCCCTTCACTGGTAGGGCAGTAAGAGAAACTTAGAAAACTAGAATGGCCTTAGCTCTACACAGTGCTGCTCATCAACAATGGAAACACTGATGTGTTATCATCACTGTTTTTTCTCCTAAAGGCAACAAATAGCATTATGCCAAACACTCTGAAGATAATAAATTCTCACAGATTAAACCAGGACAAAATATTTAAAAGAAAGCCCCACCACTTCCATCAGGAGCCACAGATTCACATCCCTTTCTTAAAGGCTGTGAGACCACCACCTTGGTCTATTTGTAGCAGTGTTAAGTCTGCTATAGGCAACAAGGCAGCCATCTACTCAAAGCAACTTGTCTACACTGCCTGAAGCTGCTGCTTCTCCCAGGACTTAGTTGTCACGACAAATTGAAGACATGGTTTCATTTCAGTATCTGAAACAGAAAATCACCTTGTTCTGATTTTACTCCATGTGTCTTAGCACAGATACCATGTGGAATGTGTTTTATTTCATGGCAAATAACAATGACAGTAAGATAACTGTTGCCCATGTGTATAAATTTTTCAACCTTGCAAAGTCAAAGTGATAGTAAACATCGTAGAGGACCAAGACACTATGGGAAACAGATATATTAGAAATATTTTACAACATTCAGAAGTACATGATCTTCTTCCTTTTTGGCAATTAGTGTAGTAAAATGCCATAATTTTAAGTACAGAAATTCAAGAAAATCACAACAGAAAAGATTCTTATCCAGATATAAAGAAAACTCTTGCTTGTCAGACCTTATTTGCATGCAAGTAATGTTTCTAATAGCTAGTCTAATAGCTTAAATACATTAAACAATTTGCGTACTCTCATTGACACTAGAATTTTTCATACTTGAGTATTCTTTAAACCATTTTTGTTATTCCCTGCAATGCAATCTTTTCTATTTCATCTAAAAGTTACAGGGCTTCCAGTTCTGAAAAATACAATCACTTTCCAGGAAGTTATAGTATCAGAAGTTTCTTGGCTTCTGGGTTTACTAAAACCAAACCAAACCAAACCAAAACAACAACAACAACAACAAAACAAAAAAAAAACCCACCAGAAGCAGCATAGCAGTGTTATCCTCCATTTAGAGCTGACTTCTTCATCGTCTATCAAACAGAAAGACATGCAAATCTCTTGAGCTTGCTGATCTCTAAACTGGTCATCAATAAGAAGACACATTGGAGAGAGATTAGAAGGGTCCAGGGACACCTCATTGCGGCCTTACAATACTTGAAGAGAGCGTACAAACAGGAGGGGGAATGACTGTCTACACAGGTTGATAGCAACAGGACAAGGGGAATGGAGGAAGCTTTTCACCCTGAGCGTGGTGACACACCAGAACAGGCTGCCCAGAGAGATTGTGGATGCCCCGTGCCTCAAGGCATTCAAGGCAAGGCTGGATGCGGCTTCTGGGCAGCCTGGTCTAATGTTTGTTGACCTTGACCATGGTAGGGAGGTCGAAACTAGATGATCTTTGAGGTCCTTTTCAAACCAAGCCATGCTATGATTGTATTAGGATTCTAATGTCAAGACAACCAGACCACTGTGCAGAGGTGACAGACTAGTCTCTACATTTGCACGAGAGCGTGTAACAGTGCGGTAAACTGCAGATTATTTTATTTGCTTCTACATTCCTATCTATTCCTGTCTCTTCTGCACTAAAAAAATTAAAAAAACAGAATGTCATGGGTTTTTTTGTTTGTTTGTTTTGTTTTTTTTCAATTACACATGCTCTTTTCTCCCCTTCAGTCTGAGTGAGCTTCATATGAAAAATAGTCAACTCCTTGCTCAAGATGATTAAAGCATGGTCTATCCATTCACTAAAACTGAAAAGGTTCTTCAGCTAGTATTCACAGTTGTGCTCTGTAAGAGTGGCTCTAGGATAAAATAAAAATTAGGAACAGCCACTCAAGTGAGCTGCTCAAACCTTTCATTACAGTTTAACAATACTAGAAATACCACTCAGTCTTTTTCACAGGTTGTCAACATGAGCAAATATCATGTTACTTTTGAGGTAGTTCTGAAAGATGCAGTCTTAGCACAAAACATTGTAACAGCAGGATCATTACCAGACATTCAACCTGAAGATCTGTTGATAACATTAATATCTGTAAAGATTGACAGTAATTGGTGGTCAGGTGAAGTTGGTTTACTCCAACCTTATTTTTCTCACTGTCACAACAAAGGATCTGTGGTATAAGACTTCTAAAATTCTAAAATTAGTGAACACCTACATAAGCGAAATGTATTTCGGAGAGTCAACACTACTTCTATAAAGTGACATTCTGTTGTAGGGTGAATAACCCAAAAGAGTGGTACTCAGAAAAAATAGTGAGAAAGATGGTATATTTTGTTAGGCTTATCCGGATGGTAAACAGACAACCAGTGAATAAAGAGAAGCTTGCTTTTTCCAAATGATTGAGGTTTGCCGATAACTCCACAAAGGAGGGATCTCCAACAAGAGATCCTTCCCCAGCGGTGGTCAGCCCTTAAATGGGGTCTGTGAAAGGTGGAGCCAGACTCCAACCCTTCCAGTCACACAGGTACATTGTCTCCAACTGTGCTCCTGCATCTGACTCAGTGCTCACCTCAGGTGACCAATCAGTGGTTCAGGCCATGATTCAACAGTTCCCATACATCTGTCTTACAAACTTCTTGGAGTTCTCTACAGCTGTACAACTTGGGTAAATGTGACACAGTTTTATTGGATATCCAGAATGTTTCTGGCAAAAACTCTTGCCAAAAGCTTTAAAGGAAGCTAAGCAGTCATTACATAATTTGGAAAGTTCTAGCATGAATAAATAATTGGTTGAAAGGTAGAGCGTAGGAGTAAATGGGAATCTGTAAAAAAGCTACGGAGTTCCACAGTGGTCTTTGCTGGGTTCCCCATTAGTTAACATAACTAGAAAGCAGAAAATGAGTACAAAGTTTGTTGATGATACTATGCTATTCAAGATAGTATATACCCTGAACTAAAGAATTGCAGAAATAAGTCATTTATAAGATAGAGCAACTAGGCAATATATCAACAAATATAATTCAATGTAGATAAGTGTAGACAGAGTTCTGAGTGCACTAAGAGCCCTTAATTGAATTTCAGCTCTTGCTGGACCTAGGCTGTACATGTATCTGTCTAGTCTGTCTCCAGCCTGATGACACCCTGGGTGGACCCCACATCCAGTTCATCACTTCATCCTGCCTTCTCATCCTGATCAGACACTGTGGGACTGTGCCTGGTCAGCGAGTGGACTGCCTGCTCTGAGGTGAGCCAGATCCTTCCCACTCTTAGAATATTGGAATATTGCCTGATAAAAAATACTGGAGAAGACGGGCAAAGGATATATGGCAAATGCGAAACAAAAAATCCCCATGAAGTTATGGGTGTGAAAAAAAAAAAAAAAGATTCACATGTGATAGTTACATGTAAGAAGTACTACAGTAAAAATACTTCTATATTCCTTTTTTTTCATTATGAAATAATACGCTCTGTTATTAGGTAAGTCAGAGAATCAGGCTGCTATTGTTACAGTTTCTGGGTCATACAAAGGCTGCAATAAATAATGAAATAAAAAGGAAAGTTGTACTGCTGAGTAAATTGCTTTACAGTGAAGAGACGTAATTACGACAACCACTGTCAATCTTAGCTTCCTCAAACTGTGTCAGAGATGTGGTGGAAAACATCCTGACTAATTAAGAAGACATGAGTGAATGAAGAAAAATGAGTAAATATTTTGCTAAGAAAGCTTTTAGCACTGTGCTTGTGTTAAATTAAAATTCTAAATAAGCAACTTTAACAATGATTGTATCTCTGTCTGTATACACACACCATCATTAGAAACCACGCCTAGGAACATGCAAACACTTAGGATTGCAAAATCAAGGACACTGAAATTAGGAAATACCAGAGATAACCTTTGTTTGGCCTTTGTATGTAGATAATTGGAAAAAAAAAGAAGAATTCAATTACATAATTACACACTACTGTTTTTACAGGACCTCATTCAGTGCACAGGAAGAAGAACAAATCTCATGTAGTAAGCAAGTTTCCAGAAGCCTGCTTTACCTTCATTCTTCAGTGTCACAAGGCTGAGGGTCATACAATTCAAGTCTTCTCCTGAGACACAATTTCCTCACAAGCTCTTCTACTGCATTCATTAGTGAAACATTTGAAAGTCTCTCAAAGAGTCATTCATTAAAGGCTTACAATCTGACTGTGAGGAAAGAAGGATTCTTAACTTCTTTTTATAAAAAGGGTATTCAGGAATATCAAGATCAAAACTGTCCTCTGATGTTAGGTGCATAATTTCAGACACACAGGACCTAACTTATTCATTACTATAACCTTTCATAGATGTTAAGATTGTCAACATAGTACCTATTTACTTCAACTGAAATTATAAGAGTAAATTCTTCTTCACAGCTTCAGATTAGACGCAGAATATGAGACAAGTGAAAGAAAGCCATAGAAAGTATTTCCTCAACAATCCCCAACAGGCAAAACTCAGACTGCGCTTAGATTTCTAGGACATAATTCAACCATTTTAGCCATGAGATCCTGTAATCCAGTGCCTCATTTAGTTTACATACTCCAGCTCAAGGAATTTTAACCAAAGGCCTTACAAACCATAATATTTTCTCCATTCTAGCAAGTCTGTTCTGTAGAAAGCTGGAGACCAAGGACAAAAAATGGGTAAATTTGTTATTAAAACCTATATAATCATGATGGATTTGAAAATTGCATAGGTAAATGCCATTGATTAATTCTGTTATTTCCAGATTACTGAACTGCTGTCTTTCCAACCTTAATATTTTCTTAGTACTATTTCCTTCATAAGGTTTTGTTCTCTTACTTAAAATAAACTGAACTAGGAAAAAAGCTATTGTGTGACAATCTAAGGAAAATTACACCACTGGTTTATGCCTTTATTTCCATCACAAAGATATCTGACATTTCAAAAGTAGTCTTAAGAAGTGCTGATCCTCTGTTTTGGTTCACTATCTAAAGCCCCATCTTTTCCTCACCTCCACATGTGACAGGAAATGATTAGAAAGCTAAAAAATCTTATTCTGGCAGAATTGGTAGGCAAGAAAGGTTACATTACTGTATAGGCAGCAACAGAAGAGACATTCAATAGCTTGTGAAATTTCAGAAATAAAGCTACTGAGTGTGTCATAACTAGAAAAGATAAATTACAGATAAAAGAAAAAAATCAAGGAAAATGAACAGCTGAAATTGTCTAGATTTCCCTATGCAATTGATAATCTGGCTATTCTCTCAAATCTCCCACATTGCTGATTACAAGTTTTTTCACAATGAAAAATAAAACAGTCATTCAAATATATACAGGTATATTTTTCCATGATCAAAGCATCCCATACTAAAGAACATAATTAACCTCAAGTGTGGACAAAGGCATTGTGCTCTTGGACTAGACATATAAATCTGTCAGCATTCATCAGGCAATAGAGGAGATTCACCTGCACAATTCAAATATACTTACATGTATTTCCATGCAGATGTTTGCCCTTAAGCAGTTCCAGAAGGTTTGCTCAAAAGATTGTTATATTAAAGATTAAGATATATAACGACATATGCTATTTTGTGGGCCTTTTTAATTAGTCTTGGTTTTGGAAATATTTTCATTATACACATGATTAATATTGGTTAACATCAATATTAACTTCTAAGTAGTATCAAGGACAAGTCAAGCATCATTATTTATGACAGTACACAAGCACGGGGTAAGAGCCAATTGTACACTGAACCAATGCATCTCCAGGAACCTCTAGTGATGCTAACTCCTATTAGTAAATTTATGAAACATCATGCAACATGGAGAAAATAATAAAATCATACTATTCTTCAACATTTCTAACTTTAAGGGACAGCCCTCATGCCATTACAATTTCAGAAAAAATAAAAAGTGAATTGTTAATCTTACTGAAAACTCTACATCTAAATATATGGTATAACTCCAAGAAAATATCATTGGCCTTCAGCATATTTCATTATTGTTGACAAATTGCCAAGTGTGCCCAACAGTGGTATCTAATGGCATAGATTAACTCCTTGCATTTCAGATATTTGGTGTTTGAACACATAAACTATTATGATGATGCAAACTCTGTTTACATACCATGAAAATAGAATGAAGTTTGCTACTATCACTGTTTGTATACATAAGTTTATGTTCCAATGCTGTACATTTAAGAGCACTTATATTAAAGGAATAAAGAAGATCATTTATGAGAATTGTTATGAGAGCCTATAAAAAACTGAACTACAAACATGAAGACAACTAAGCTACAACAAACTAAAAAGAAAAAAATTACAAGTGCCACAAATGAGCTTCTCAGCAAGACGAAAAACTATCTTTAATTTTCACCAGCTTTTAGTAAGTAATTATTGCTTGGAATACAAAGGTCATCTTTTGGTGGTCAGATACTAGTTTAAGACCTTCCTTGCTTTTAAAAAATGCAAGCTTGTTCTCCATTCTGCCATCTCTTTCTGTAATTCCTTACGATGAATTATGAAATGGAAAGCTAATACAAATCTAACGTGAAACAGTATGTATTGCTAGAAGATTGCGTTTTAATTTTTTTGGTAGCTTGGCTTGATCCCTGCTAATAGCATACATTTCATCAGATTTTCACATATCTCAAATAAACAAACACCGTAACTGATTAAGATTAGCATTGCAGACCTGGACCAAAAGACTAAAACTGGCCACAATGGGCTAAGTTCTCTCTAGAAACATACACAAAATATAGTATGAAACCTCAAAATAACTTCCATGCCTCTTTAATAGAAAACAATCGACTTAAAAGAGGAAAATGAAAGCTTTCTTCTGTGTGTTAGAATTAAAGCACAGCCAGATTACAGATAGATAGGTAGTAATAACTGTAGGTATCTGGAATCTCAGATTTTTAACTTTTTCTGACAATTACAGATCACCAATAGGATGGAATAAAGCTAGCTGAAAAGAAGGTGACAACGCATAAATACTGTCTTCTCCTTAACTAAATTTCTGAGATTTCTGAGAATGCTCATATCCCAGTGAATAAGTGGAAATCTTAGTTGCTTAAAGCTCCTACAAATCATAAAATCTTTATAAAGTCAGAACAGTGTTGAAAGAGGAAGTCCTTCAATACTAGTGCTTTCAGGAGAGCTTGTACTCTTGAGGGTTTTTTGTTTTTTTGCTGGGGCTCAAGTTAAGAACTAACTACCAAGTTGTGATTCACATGACATGGGGATTACACAGACAAAAAGCACAATACAAAACTCTCTTGCTTTTCAAGCATTAATGGGTGAGATCACAGTAATGTGCAGACAAAACCCACAAGTTACAACACATAACTGCTGCCAAGTGTACACAGAAACTCTTCTTTCACCCGTTAAGCCTTTTTCCCTTCTGCGCTCTGAATAGCAACGCTGCAGCACTCTGCAAGTTAATCTTCTGAAGGTATGAGACACAACTTAAGCTTCCTTGGCCATAACACTGTTTGGCCAAGAGACTAACCTCCAAGTAATTTCTGTTTGGACGTTAAATGATGGATTTTCAAAAGCATTCAATAGCAGTGTACCTGTGCTCCTAATTAAGGGCACAATAAAACTTGCTCTAACTTCAGTGAGACCACATAAAACCCAGTAATGTGCACAGTTAAAATGGAGGAGCCTTCAGACTGCATATAGCTCAACATTTACTGAAGTGTTTAATTATTATCTTACTCCAAAACATGCACAAAAATGTCTGTCTCACTTTTATCGTTCTGAGAATATGAAAAAGTAAATGGCACACTTCCTATTAAGATTTTTTCAATCTTGTTATGAGTAGGAAAATTATTTTTAATTAACTTTTATATTAAAAAAAAACCTTTTTACCTAAGAAAAATATTTTATTAGAAATAAGAAAATGATTAATTTTTAAAACTAACGTAATTTTATTCTATCAAATTCCAAATATTTATTACACCAGAAAACTGATTAAGATAAATGTTTTAAAAACAGTATATTTATAAACTGAACTAGCACCTGATACATTCTGTTGTTATGATGTGTTATACAGAAAATAACTGCAGCCAAGTACATGAAAACATGCACTTTTTTTTTCCCCAGAACCCGAGTTCAGCTGTAATCCACTTGCCAATCACTCAGTAGTGTCATGTCATCAAATAACATAGATCAACCTCAGATACTTTTATAGAAGGAAACAATCAAATGAATCAGCAACCACAGGAGTTGCCTAAAAGAGAATGTGTTATCATGTACATCAGCACCACCAACAATCAGATGGTGGTGTGGGTGGTGTGGACAGAAACCTCCAAAAGAGAAGACAACTGGCTAAGCCAGACGTATTATTTCCAGGATACTTTTGCTGTACTAATAGGTGTCAAGGGATTTAGACACCACACATTTGATATCATCATCTCGCATGAAAAATTTGAACAGCTTTTATTAGAGGGAGTGTGTATATGTGTATATGTACACAGAGATTTGCGTTTTTAGTCCTTAGCACAATCTTCTGAATGCCATGTACCAGCAGAGAGAAATGTGTTATTAAATCAGCGAATCATGGAATCGTTAGAGTTGGAAAGGATCCTTGAAGGTCATCTAGTCAAAGTTCTCTGCAACGAACAGTTGGCTTTCACTGAAACCCCTCTAAGAACATTGGAGGGTTAAATGCACTTTGTAGGAGAGACAAATAATCAATAAAACAGAACAGTAATTCTCTATATACAGAGACAGATGAAGGGAACACGCAACTGACGGTACTGCTGCTGTACAGTATTTTTGCCAGATCAAGAGACAAGATTTTAGCATAAGCATGCCCAATCCAAAATAAGAACACTGAACAAAACAGCATGGAAACAATAAACAGCAAAAATCTGTCAGGACAAAGAAAAAGAAAAACCTACGGTTTATAAACTAGTCACCCAACTACCAGAGTAGCTGGCACACACAGCAAATCCAGTGAATCAGTTTTGCATAAGGAAGGGTTGCATTTTTTTTAATTTATGCTTCTATTAAATATTATCAGATGAACTATTTTTTTAAAACACAAATTCTTAACTAGTACAAATGATGGTTTTGTTCAACACCATCACTGCTGCTTTTTGTTGCTGTTGTCTGTATGCTACAGATACTATTTTTTGAAATACAACAATTCTTTAAAGTGAAGTTAAAATCCGTGACAAGTCAGATACAATTTGGGGGATTTGGTGTTCAAAACATTGGATAGACTGGTACACACATGCAGCAGAAAACCTAGTTTTTCTAGCTTCTAGTACAAAGGACGCATTATTAGTGTTCCTTTATGTACATTAAACGACTCGGCTAGAAACCTGATTTCAGAATTCCTTGCATGCTTCCCATTTCATTATGGTGCTATCACTAACATATTCTGGACTGGAAAACATTTAGATAGAAATGAAGTAGTAAAATATTTAAAATTTCAACCTCCTTCTCAGTACTTATAAATTTAAGATGAGGAGGAACAAACACACCTTCCCTCACTCCTCTCACTGAGGACTGCATCACTTGCACAAATATCTCTGTGGTAACTTCAACTATGAGGTCTTTTTCTCCAACTAAGAAGTAAGTTCTGATGAAAAAAATGACTTCAACTTAATAGCATGGATTTGTCACTGCACAGTTCTTAATTAGAAGAACTGCAAGAAGCCAGAGCACGCATCTGAACAAAACAAACTCTGTTAGCAAAAGGGAGTTGCAGTTTTCTGTCTGACACCCATTAAGAAGCATATTCATGAGGGACAAAGCTGGAGCTGGAAAAACTCTGATTGCATTTCAGCTTTTCAAAAATTAGGTTAGCCGTGTGACAGTCTGTTCATGGTCCTACCCCATGTTCTGCTATAGCCAACTTGCAGATTTTTAGCATTAAAAAGCCATCATTTTACAACGTACTGGGAGACAGCTAAAGCACTCCTAGGGAATTCTTAAGAATGAGAACTAACTTTCTGTCACCCTTTAACTGATCAAAGTGTTTTCCATCAAATAGTTTTTTAGTCTACAAGGGGTTTCAAAAAAAAAAAAAAAAAAAGTTCTCTGAAATAAGACATACTGATACACCTATAAAATATGAAATCTTTCATCTTCACTTTTCCAACTGTGGTGGCCTCTGTTGTCAAAAGTGACAATCTGCTACAATGGAATTTGGACAAACCACTGAATAACTTAAAAAAATGTTCAGAAGCTATGTAAGTAGAAATTCATCAAGTGGGAACTGGAGAGCGTGCTTTAAGGGGTGAGATCTAGAAGGGGTGAAATCTGGAAAAAGTTCTGTTAATTGTTCTCTAAGTAATGAACTGAAAACAGTCAGCAAACTGCTTAAGCTGATGTTATCCAGCAGGACAGACTACAGGGTAAAAACAACTACGTGAAAGATGAGGGGGAAAAAAAAAAAAAAAAAAAAAAGACATGAGAATAACAAGTTCAGAATGGTATCAAAAGTTTAAAACTGGATTTATGTTTGGAGTAGAAAGTGAAGAAAAGAACAATAAAATCGGTGTAAATTACACTTGGGGTCCTGACTACCAGAACAGAAACTGTGCATTACGCATTTCATTTTGCTGTACTGCAGCAAGGGTTGGAACTTAAGACTGTTGTTCACAGCAGCTAAACGCACCAATGAGAACTGAATCCAGACAAAGGGGTATTTCTGTAAGCCATAATTTCCTCTGGATTAGGTGTCTCGACTACCACATGTAGGACAAAAAAAATAGTTATGGTTCAGTGCGCCTCAGTAAGGGATGTGTTTCTCTGATGTAACATCATTATTGTACTAATATTTTACTTCATTTTGCAAAAGATACTTGTAGTCTATAGCCAAAATAATTATTTTCTCTCATGAGATTTTTCTCTTCCATGGAGAGTGAGAAGTTCAAAACCAGCATGTATTAATTATTTAATCAGAGATATTTCTATTCACCATCTAAACAAGGAATGCATTTTACAGATGAGCTTTCTAAGTAATAATACTTACTCCTTCATAGCTAAAATTACAGCATTTTTTCTAATTCATGTAACAAAGTTGTGTACTTTGCCATTTTAATAATACATGTGCATAATGTACTAGGGCAAGTATATCTATTTCAGACATCTCTGTACTATGATTGTAATGATAACATTTAACTTTTTCTTATCTGATAACTGAAATGTTATCTGATGCCTTGATCTCATTAATATTTACATGTTACACTGTATGCAAATCACTTAACCAACCACATTAAGTAAACAAATCCAAGATTCTAGCTAAACATTCACAAATTTTACAATATGCATGCAAAATCTGTAAGATCAGTGCTTCTTGTTAGATTACAAATGATGACTGACAGGGGTAATCACTCGTGTTTGAAAAGTACACTGATATATAAATAACAACCATTTTAATCACACTATTAATAGTAATACATTTTAAAATGCATGTCATATAATCACTGGATTTATATGTAATATACTTTTATCTGGAAAAGTATTCTATTCCTAACCAAATACTCCATCATGTAACATTTCTCTTATTACTTATCAAAAAGAGAAAAGTGTCATTCTCAATGACTTCAGTCCTTTAATGAGACAGAAACATTTTGTTCAAATATGTTCAGTAATTTTATTGAGAATAGCAGACAAATACTATAAGGAATGAATGTCTTTACATAATAACCTCTAACAGATGCAGCCTTTTGTAAAGCATTGTCCTGTTGGCCATGAGTCACTTTGCGGTCTGTTGTTGCATGCATACCACTGAGCTAGATACTGTCTTGATCAACGTCACAGACAATATAGAAAAATTTGTCTTTTTTTTTTTTTTTTTTAAACATTTAACAGCAAAAACAATGAGGCAAAAACACATTCTAGAATGTAAAGCTCATAAAAACGTGACCTTCAGCGAAAGGCAAATTATTACTTTAAAGTTACATTCCTCAGAGAAAAAGTATAGCCTAAAGAATGTACCTAAGGAGTGCAAAGAACCTAGGCAGTAAAGGGCTAGTCAGCTTTGAATTTCTGTGATGTTTGACCATGTTCCATTTGGTTTTGGTTTACAGTTGTGTTAACAGGTGAGGAAAAAAATAAAAAAAAAAAAAATCACTGTGCTTTTAAAGGGATACCACTATGGTTAATGCAAAGAGGACTAAACACTTCAGGGAAAAAGAATTATCAACATAATTACAAAAAAAAAAAAAAAAAAAAAAAAAAAAAGCTAAAAAGTGAACAGAAGTAATGAAAGGCAGTTTCCTGTGAAATTCATTCCAACAGAGATTTACTTTTGCATTAATGAGCTGTCAACTAAAGAAAATATAAGAAAGGTAACTAGTCATTTTTTCTCTGCAGGATTTATATGAACAGAAATTCTAAAGACATGCCTCAAGCCAGTAGAAAGGTAAATATTAAACGACATAAATGATTGCTTTTGATTTGCTTTTATTAAACAAGATTAAAATTCAGAAGAGAACTGACAGGGAAAGGGACCAGAACAAGAACACTTTGTAGTAATTCACTAAATATCCAGATTCCCCCTGATAACTTCTTAATTACTCGCAATGTATAGACTCATAGGCAAGGAAAGAAACTGATAAACTGAATACTTCAAGATTTTTCAGGTTTCCTGAGTTTTTTTTATAATATTCAGCAATGCAAATTTCCACTCCTTTGTTTATGACAATGCTTTTGGCCTCACTCGCCATCAGCAAGAATATGTACGCATTCATTCGCACCCTTGAGATATCACAAGACAAAAATCTGTAAGTGACAATGCTGGAAAAGCACTCCTTGCCTCCACACTGTATGCCAGGGTCATTCTGGCTGACTGGGCTAAGGTCTTGGTAAGAGCAAGGTAGTTAAGTGGTAAAAACTGGCAATTATTTCATCACTTGCCCAATGATAGAATCTTTGGCCCTTGTCTGGAGGAGGCAGGATCAGAGCTGTGGTGAGAAAACACACTTCCCTATGCAGATCCAGATAAAACCCATTTCCACAGACAGTCCCTAGCACTGGTGGCACTAGCAATGTTTCCAACCAGTCTCCCTTTCCCACCTCTCAGTTGGCTCCTGATCCCACAGAGTCTCTCAGAAACCCTCCCCAGACCATGAGATGTCTCACCTTTACAGAGAGCTCCAGTTAAGGAGCACAGCAGCTAGGGTTGATCCCATACTTGGGACTGTTATCAGCCATGTGGGAGAACAGCCTGTTTTCATATTTACTTTCATCTCATCCTTTTTTTCTTGACGAATAAAAAAAGATTTTCTTTTTTTCTTCAAACCACCACTAAAAATGACACGAAAATTTTAGGGCCTGTAGTGGTATTAAAACTTAACTTCTCAGTGAGGCCCTGAGGATTAATTAAGAGCACCTTGAGGACAAGTGACATCAACACACTTTACTGCTGGATGAACGACAGTACCAGTACTCATGACACAAGATACAGTAGTAATAACGCTTTGATAACAGCAACATGGACCATAATGCGGAAACTGTGTAATAAGAATTGTAGGTACACTTACACCATTGCAGGTGCACTTAACTTGAAAAGTTACACATATCTGAGAAAATCTGAATTTTTACTTCGTGTACTGAATTGCTGCTTCCTTGTTTCAGACAAAAATGATATCAAGGCAAAAATGCAAACACCAACACAATTTTGTAAGCACAAAAATATGTCATAATCTGAGATGCGGAATTTCCACTGAATCTTCTCATTTCCCCAAATTTGAAACAAAATAGAACTCCCCAGGGCAAAGACAAAAGGAAGATGTCCAGAAATTAGGGAAGTTTGGAAATATCTAACTTATTTCTCAGTCCCCAGAGAAAGAGCACTGAGATTTTAATCATGCCTGGCAGGCATTAGCATACATTTTCAAGGACTGAAAATCCACAGTCTGCCTTGACAATCTATTTCACTGCTGTCTCTATTGTTTGATAAGATTTCCTCCCCTCGTTTATCTTGCTGTAATTTAAACCTCCACTTTCTGCCCTTTCAGCTGTCTAAAAAGATCACGCTTCCTTCACACTGCAGCTATCTCTTCAAATATTTGCACATAGATGTTACCACTTCTGCTTACTCTAGACCAAACTCTTAGTTCCTTCTGTCTGTGACCATTACATTTTACAGAACCACATTCACTCTTTTTTGTCCCTTTTGAGCTCTGTGAAACCATCATAATATACATAGAAACAAACAGATCAGGAAAAACTGAACCACCGACAAAAGGGTATTTAATTAATTCTGTTTAAAACATCACTATTCTAATACCTCAGCTTCTTTTCAGTGCTTTCACTGGAAAACAGACAAAGTTTTGACAAGGGAGGCAAGACAGAAGAACAGGCAGAGCTAAATGATTCAGTTGCAGTCACCAGGCACTCCTACCTCAGACAGGAACAGGAAACTGTGAAGCTGCTCACTGAGCTCATCTGTATCTTCACCCCATCTAACAAAACACAACCTGAAGCCAATATGCCACAGTACTTCAGGCAGCTGATATTTCTTTTTTATCATTTTTTATACTTATTATTTCTTTCTCTGTAAAGTGTCAGAGTCCATCCATCAGTTCCTCACAGGTATCAGATCAATAGTCTGGGATTATACTTCACTGCCTTACTCTACTGACCAGTTTGTAGCTGACAGTCTTTCCACTCCTAAGTTTTCTGCTGTGTGATCCTTCTCCTAAGCTTTGTTTCTGAAAGTGGGCCAAGTCCCGTAGTTCTTCAAAAGTTAAACCATACAATTATTGCTTTTGCATTTTTTCCATGTCACAGCATGACTGATACCCTTTTACTTATGAACAGCCTCATAAATAATCCATAAAACCTGTATCTGATCATCTTAATCCCTCCACTTGTACATAAACTCCTTTAGGCAAAGCTTAATAAGCCCCAATTGCTTTCTAAGCTTACAGCTCACTAGCTAAGCTGTGTGAATATCAAGTTTTACAATATTTCTTCTGTAATTTCAGTAAAACTTAAGATGCCAGGGAGATTATGGACACCATATGAGCCCACAGCCAAAATGATACATTTTAAGGACACAAAGCAGTACTCTTCCCTGCCTTGTTTGCCTTGCCCTATTAAAAAGAACAGATGAAAAGGACACAGTTTGCAGCTGTGGTTTATAACCTATGCTTTCACATTAAGAAGAAGAAAAAAAAGAAGAAACATGAAACCGAAGGGTCTGCAGGCAAGTACTGCCAAATGGCAGGTTGCTAGAGAGGTGAATGTCTCCTTTTCATTTCAGCTGAGTATTAGCAGCAAACTATCTGTGATCTCTTTCACTGTTGAACAGCAAACACATTTGTCTATTGAACCTGGGTATGTCTAGTGTTCGCAGCATACTGACTGGGGCCTTCTTGCTCACAGGACTTAATCTTGCTATACTCTCTGCACTTTTTATAACCATATTCTTATCAAGAGGAATTAGCAAAGGCTAAAGGTCTTTGCACCTTAATGTGCCAGTCACCAGGCACTAGCCCACAGCAGCTGTAGATTACAGCAGTTTTTGCTGACTTATTTTATGATGAGAAAGGCAGCTGCAGGATCACAGGGGCACAGAACCCATCAGCCAACTGATGACAGTCAGGTCCTAAATGTACATTCCTGGCTACACAATTTAATGGAGATGGAAAACACATATTAAAGTGACGAAAGGCTGGAAACTGCTACTGCACAGCCACTACATTCAAACATCAAAAAGCCCTGTACATATTATTTAGAGAAAAAACAGTGTCAAGCTAGAAATTCTTTCTATATATAACATCCTTTTTCCAATAGCAAGTTCGTAACAGCAAAACTACCCATCAGATATGGAATTAGCTGAGCAGTACAAGCTGCTCCAAAACTTTCGTCTGCTCCAGAATAAACTCCAGTCTTTTTTTCCAGTAAAGCAGCTGGAGCTCCTAAAATATTTTGCACTCTAGTGGTTAGGAAAAGACATTTAGTAAATGAAATCTCTTGTTCATATGTTTAAAGAAACAGTCACAATGTGTTACTTTACTCTGTGCCTAAAATGAAGTTAAGTTTGAACTGTCTCCTCTGTACCATCTATGACAGTCTCATGTACATATAGCTTCCTGAGAATAGTTTCATAAAAGAATTTAAAAATAAGCAAGGATACTGCAGTTATTTTACAGACAGAAAAAAAAAATCAAAATCAAGAGAGATACAGTTATCAACAAGGTAAAAGCAAAAAAAAAAAAAAAAAGTAAAAAACAAAATAAAACAACAAGTAATAAGAGCAAAAAGATACGTAAACAACAAGAAAATTTAACAGTTGGAGTAAATATGAGACAGCCTATCAAAGCACAACTAACAACTACAACACACCACTTTCATCAAAATGCTATTCCATATATAATTCAGTCATGTGTAAGAATAATCCTTAGTCATCAGACTTTGGTGCCTGGACCATTTATTTAAGCAAGAAGACAATTTGCTAACTTACCTGCTTGCTGCATGCATACACCATACAGGATAAACAAGTAGAGACAGTGCTGCAGCTTCCATCTCCAGTGACAGCACCACATTTCATTTACATGAGACATCCTAAAGGATAAAAAAAAAAAAAGCGAGTAAAAATTCAAAACACTTTCAAATAAGAAAATATTGTTCTTAGTGAATCTAGGAACTAGCATTAAGTAAGGCTGAAAACTTGAAAATTTTGTTTTGCCCTAGTATAGCTTGAAAACACAGACAAATAGCTATTCTTCCTACAAAGGATCGGAAATGTTGTTGCCTGGTTCTTAACTTAAGACAAGGGGGAAGAGTAGTCATCATTGGGCTTCTAAGCTGCAGATAAGGTGATATTTCAAGAAAAGAAACAAACAAGCCTTACAGATACGGTTAGAAAGAGTTAAGGTGTATTTCAGTTTTCTGAAGATTGCTAAGTTTTATTTACATAATTTAGGTATACAAATATTTTTGCTGTTTATATACACACACACACACACACACTCACACATACATAATTGTTATTAACTGGAAAAAGATGAGGCGCAAGAATTTGCCTACGCTCTTGATCAGCTCTTCTATAATTTTTAGTGGTAGCATTTTGATAGCTACAATGTCTTCTGCCAACAACTGAAACTTTTGCCAAAATCTAGGGGTGCTGTCCAGCTGTGTTACTAGCGAAGTCAGGGACATGTTTATTATTTAATAAAAACCTGGAAATAAATAAAAACATTATTATTTGTAACTTGAAATTACTGTTTCCTTTGCCTTCATGTGCATGTGACATTTAATAGCCAAATCAAAACAATTCCTCCATAATGGGCTGAAGGAGAAGCAAGAAAGATGATCCACAATGATTATGATCAGACCACCCATCCAAAATGAACCGTTCTCTGTTACACTCCTGTCTCATTTTATACAACATGTTAGCAATAAGGAAAAGAGAGGAACAAATCACAAACCAACCATATTACTTTGACCAAATTCTTACCCTTCTCTTTGACAATGACAGACAGTGACTGGCTTTAGTTCAGCCAGATGTTATCCAGTAATACTGGAAGAAAATCTCTAGCAGAATCCCCAGAATATTTCACAAATCTATTGACAGCAACAACATATAAGGAAGAACCACAAAGACACACTGACGAAGACAAATATTTAATCTTCCAGGACACTGTGTACTAAATTCAGTGGCAAGAAAACTTCATTTTTCTCAACTTGAGAAAAGAGCCTTCCTTCTGTCCCACAGACATTGCTGTGAACTTGCTAGCAAAACCTGAAGGCAAATGTAAACCTTCTCCTAGTATTGGTTCCTGTTTCTTCCCAAAGTGAATCTCTGTAATGTAGACAAGACGAACTTAAAGCAGCGAGATAAACCATTGTAAAGGAGCAACTAATGTTTCAGTTTTAAAAGTTCATTAAACCACTTCTATGGGCTAGATGCCAGTGGGCCCAGGTAAATGACACTTCAACAGAGAGCTCCAGTCAGTTGAGTTTCACTTCAATGCAGTGTTACGTGGCAAAAGCATCTGATTACAAAAGAAGTTCAGTTCTTTATGGAACGCTGTATCAAATTAGGGATTTGAAGCTGATTTATTCCTTGGAGATATTGTAGAGTCAAACTTAACAAGTGTCAAAGACAAGCACTGAACACACTGGGCTCTGAAACATAAGAATCTCTTTGATGAAGCCAGACACGCAAAATAACTAGATTATCAAACAATAGAATGATTGTCCTCGCCTTAACGACCTATAAATACCCACTGAAATCTCAGACAACAGAATGCTGAGGTTTGGGAACTGTTCAATGTAAATAATTCATAAATCCACAACGCTCTTAGTATTAATTTAGAAAACTTACTTTGAACAGAAGTCTCTTTAAAACATGAGGACAGTTATACACACATATGAATGCATATAATTTGCATACGTACGCCTCACAGAGAAGTGAAATGGAGATGCTGAAGGTCATAGTATGATACAAAAGAAATACAGAAGAATACTGCTATTTCCACAGAAGGAATTTACATCTACTGATAAGATAAGCACTACTGCAGATCATAGTCATCTATTGATGAAAACTTGAGGAAGTGATTACATTACTGGATTTTTCTTTATGAGCAGACACAGCAAAAGTTATTGCGCTAAGAAACTATCACAAAAAAATTAAACTCATAACTAACGTGTGTTCATTTTCATCTTATTGATACATTTTCTTTGTGTTGCTTCAGTCATCACTTTTGAGATCTCTGTAAGCTCACATGGGAAAACAACATGATAAATTTCCTACTGCCCAGATCTGGAGTGCATCTGCCTAGCCACACTGCCTTCAGTGTCCTTCTTAAAGAATCTGTGATTCTGTATTATTCTGACACAGCTATTATTTAATTTGTCCAACTTCTGTTTGCTAATGTTTGCTTGCATTGTGGTAACACTAGCCAGGGCTCCACAGTGTTAGTTTACAGTCTGTACGAGTCAAGAATGATTTCAAGAACATGGACAGTCAGCAACAGAGCAATGCACAAGTAGGTGCAAACCAGGCAGGAAACAAATGACTATCAAGACTTCTCCCCAGAGGAAAAGGCTAGATAATTATACAACTACTACAAAAATTGACAGTTCTCCACCAAAATAAACAAATAAATACATATAAAAACGTCAAGCCTGAATCCTCTACTTAAGTTCTCCACTGCTGAAGGAAATTTATTTATTTATTTTTTTACAGCACATTCTTTCAGATAAAATAAATGATTAAAGGCTTATCAAAGAAGAATGACCACAGCAGAAGCACTCCGCAGGCACAAACAGTCAGATGTATTTCTTTTGGAGAATACTTCGGGGAAGACCTATGGTTATTCATGGAACAAAGTACAATCTGTAGCAGAGTGCCCATACTTGAGAAAGAAAGTCACTAATTTGCACATGCTTGAGATCTTGTGTAAAAAAAAAAAAAAAAAAAGGACAGAAATCAAAAGCCTGATTGCTGATGTGAACAGGGGTATTCTACACAAAAGACACTTTCTTGAATGGATGTCAGCTAACTGACAACAAAAAGGCTTCTACCATACTAAAATCCATCTCTTACAGTTTTATATGGCAGACTGCCATGAAAAGGCGTTAGAGCAACAGGTAAATACTTGCCAGAAAGAAAAAAAAAAAAAAAAAGGAAAAAGTTACAGATATTATTCACCTGTTCATACACAGCGTGCTTGTATTTACTAAAGGTTCGTTTTCTTACCAAGATTTATTAATCCCTAAAGCAGAACCAAAACAGTGTAGGAATAATTCAACATAGAAATTAGCGAGCAATTCTGGGCTAGTTTAAATCAAGGGATGATCTGTGGCATAGTTAACTGCTGCAGTACCACTGACTGCCCAAGAGACTCAAGACCAAGAGGTTTCATGCTCTTTAAAAAAATAAATAAATAAAAATCACAGAATTATGGAAGTTGGAAGGGACCTCTAGAGATCATTCACTCTAACCCCTGCTAAATCAAGTTTCCTGCAGAAGGTTACACAGGAAAGTGTCCAGAAGGTCTTGAGTATCTCCAGAGAAGGAGACTCCATGATCTCTCTGGGAAGTATTCTTATCATTTAACATGGTAGAAAGACAGAGAGATGGGATAACAGAGCAACAATGTACTAAAACACACCAAAACATTAAGTAAGCAGGCAAACCATAATAAATATAAGCCTGAAACTGGCTATCTCTGTCTTTAAACCTAGATAAATCAAAAATTGCTTAGCATAGCCCATAGTGCTTTTTCTTCTTTACTTTGTGTCAGTTTAAATGAAAAAGCACTGTTCTTCTCCTCGCTGATAACAAACTGGCAGCTCTGAACATGTCATAGCACACTGTTCGAATGAGAACCAAAAGCGACATTTTACCAAGTGCATTTGGGGTCCTTTAGGACACCAGCTGTAGCACCTGCATTACAGTTTGATGTTGCACAACAGCAATTCTTTTCACGTTTTATTTGCACACACACAAAAAAAATAATTAGAAAGTGCCCTTCCATGGAGCCTTACAGAACTACCAGCTTTTCTATGAACTGGCATTATGACATTGCAGACACCATGACAAGGCCAGCTATGCAATTCAATAGTCCACTCTACAGCTACTTTCATTTCCTATAACATAGGGAGACAATGGGCTTATTCACAATTCATTCCAGAAGAGCAAAATAGACATGTAATTTATCTAAGCCATAAATGGATGGTAACGACACAGTTAAAGATTAAATTAGTGGGAGTCTTGCTACATATAACTAATAAACCTTCTACGTGCCAGCAGTCAGCTAGAGCAACCTCATCACCTTTTAGGGAGTATAGCTCTCTGCAAGAAAATACACATAAGATGTGAATAATCCTGGAGCATTTCATTCGTATACTGCATGGCCTCAAATCATGGAACAGCTATTTGAATACACCATCTTCCTTGTTCAAGACTTAGGCAAAGTTCCCCAGAGTGGGATGTGAATTCTGCCCCAGGCAGAGTGACTTTCTTTGGTCTCTGGCATGTCTAAAGCTGGCAAGAAAAAAATGTTGCTGACAGTTTCAAATGAAAAGATAGATAACATCAATTTCACAATTTTTTTTTCTCATATAGGTTGTAAACAAAAAGGTCTTAAGCTTAATCACTCTTACGTGGAGCTGCAAGTGAAGGGTGATTACAGTTCATATTTCAGTTCTCGTTTATTAACAAAGGAGCGGGTCTTAATTTTGAAACCCGGGCTGTAAAGGATTTCTGTAAGTTTAATTACACAACGTCATGCGAAACTTCCAACCTGTTAACACTGACATGTTCTTAATTATTCTTACAGCCAACTCTGAAAACACCCTCACCGAATGACACGAAAGTAATGACACTGCCCCGTGATTTAACAATGCCAGCTGCAACAGAGCCGCCCCAACACCTTGGCTTCCCTTCCAAAAAGAACTTTCACGAGTCTCAGGCAACCCATTCGCTGGGTATGTGTCACTCGGTGGCACCGCAGCGCTCGTTCTTTGGGATCCACTCCCCTTCGCACTTGAACTTTCCACAATAAGAACTACGGGAAAACTCTCCCCCGTCCCCCTGCGCTGATCTCCTCCAGGTCCTCCCTCCTCTCCCTTCTCACCTGGCACCAGCAAAACGCCCGACCCCAAAACCGACAGCACTTTGCCTTACCTTCGGTAAGAGCGTGTCGGGAAAGGCAAAACCCTTGGAGGAAAGCACCCAGAGGCTGTGATAGTGCCTGCCCGGGGTCGGACGAATGGGCGAGCGGGCGGACGAGCGAGCCGGAGCCCCTTCTCTGCCTCCCCTCCCGGGTACCGGGATGGTTTCACGGACCCCGCCCGGTCCTCTCTCTCCCTCCTTTTCCCTCCTTCCCTCCCTGTGCTGGCACCGCACCTGGAGGGCTCCTCGGCTGGGGCTGGGGCGGCGGTGGCCGAGCCAGAGGTTTCGCTACTTGCCTCCGAGCGGGGAAAAGCGAGCGGAGAAGTTCCGAGCGCGAGATTACAGAGCTGGAGAAGAGGCAGCTGCCGTCCCGGAGCCTGCGGGACACGCTCGCGGCTAAGCTGGAGCCCGGACGGGGCAGAGCCGCGGCTGTCCTGCCCTCCACGCTCCCGACGCGAAACTATCCCGTTTCCCCATTCCTTCAGCCCTACCTATCTGCACTGCTCCGACCTGACGTTACTCATCACCCACCGCGGGGCGGGGGCGCGGGGAGCCCTGCCTACCTGGCACGACCGAGGGGTGATTCGCGCTGCCCGGGCGTCCGGAGGAGAGACTTACACGGTGACATTACGGGGCGGTTCTCCTCCGGCTCTCAGCCACCATCCTCCCCCTCCGCCGTTCGCTCTGCCTCTGGCCCGCTCCCTCGCGGGCTCCTCGCAAAGGTCATCGCTATTTGCCCACCTCTCTTCCACACCCGCCCCCGGCGCACACCAACCGCGGTTGCCGTGACCGCGCCGAGCGCTCCTCCCCCCCTCTCCCCGTCCTCCTCCGGAGCCGCGGTTCCCCCCCCTCGAGGGACCTGCCCGGGGAAGCTCCGGGGCCGCGCCCCGCCGCTCCGAGACGGAGACTCAGGCCCCTAACTGTGGGCAGCCCGGGCTGCGCAGCCCCGGCGGCAATCGGAGCAGCGTGCTGTGTCCCCACACCCGGAGGCGAAGTGTGAGGATGTTCTTTGAGGCGTATTAGGGATAGAGGAAAGATAGACGGAGGCGACGCATCCCTGCCTTGTTTTCTGAAGCGCACAAGGCCATGTGCTGCTAGCACGGTGCTGGCCCACACCTCATTCCTGGCCATCGCTGTGGGAAGGTGATAGTTGACGCCGTGCACTGGTGGTCTGGTGGTTTGTTCCACTGCAGGGCGCGGTACTGCGCTCAAGCTGCGTGTAAAAGCATTGAAATGATAGCAAAGGAACCGTGGCAAAACACAAGGTCACAAAGTAGGTCCAAAATTTTCACAGTTCTCCTGGGATCTGGGCTGGCAGGGTTAGGAAGGATAAAGAGAAGTCTTGGCGTAGCAAATCATTCAATGAACTTACCAGCATGCAATGCCAGTTAAAAGCAGGTGGAGTTCCTCTGTAAGGAAAAAAAAAAAAAAAAAAGAAAGAAGAACTATAGGACTATAGGGGACTACAGGGACTATATGATCCCTGTGGCCTTTTCCACGTCAGTGTTTCTGTGATACTTTTCCTTTTGTTGTAACCTCCTGGCACTGGCCATGGGCATGGGACCTGCAGGGTCAGAGATAACCAAGCCCCAGGGCAAGCATAGAAGACTTTCCCCCACTTGGTGGTCTCTGTCCTCTGAACAACATTGCTCTCCTTCCACCCTGCCTGTCTGATGTCCCAGGATGAGTCCTCCCAGCGGACTTGGGTGTCACAGGGACAGGTGTGTGTCACCTCCCCTCCCAGACCTGCAGTCAGCTGCTCTACTACTTTCTGTAGGAACCATCTGCTCAGTTTCAGTATGTCTTAAGTCTGTGTAAAACAACTTCACATTGCATTCTCAACTAGTACAATGTATTGATGCAGGTAAGACTTACTGTATTACGTATGGCCAGTGTGTGCTTAGGTAATAAACCTGTAAGTTCTTGCCACCTGGATTTATTATACTCATGCATTTACGTCGTAAATGAAGTTTCTGCATCTAAAATGCATTGGACTTGCTGTACAGGTCGATCAATCAAAGATTACAAGTAATATCTCCTGGGCATATTGGACTCACTGTGTACGTGACGCGCACAGTGAGGTAACAGCATCTGGAAGATGTCAGTCTCCTGTTCATGTGCTGTTCATGTCTTCTGGCTATGCTGGAAACTTAATCTTCCTTTCCTGCTCGGAAGGTATTAGTGGTAACTGTAATTCTGGAGCCTGGGAATCGAGCAAAAAAAGAGGAAAAGAAGAAATCACTGAATTTTACTGTCGTCATGCTTTCATTGAGATGTTTTGTATTGGAAACACTGGTCCATATATAGATATGTTATATACATATGTTGCTGCATATACATATACATGTAATTATGTATATAATTATGCATATGACAACTTGTACCCATATCTAGACATTTCTGAGAAATATACTTGATGGTTCCCCACTAAGTGGCTTAAATTTTGTCAGTCAAAAACCACCTTGATATAGAGAGATTCTATATCAAGGGAGAGGAGAGAGGACAGCAGTGGCAAGTGCTTCCTGAGGTAGCTTTCTTCTTCACACAAGGGAGAACTGCTACTTCAGGATCCCAAAACCTGTTTGGGAATTGACTGTACTGCCCCGTGGGGATAATTTGCAGTACAGATTTGCTGGATGACAAAGTAGCATTTTGCTGGAGACTGTCTCAGACATTCAGAGCAGCGAAGAACAGAGCAGCAGCTCAGAAGAAAATGGCCATCCTCATATGGCAGTAGCTCACTGTGCCACGTCTGCCCTTTATCAGTAGCAAAACTACTTGGTGTAGGGTGTGTACCTGGAGAAAGAATACTTCTTTGAAGACAGTACTTTTTGAATCCATGATGAGGTGTCACATCACTGTTGAAACAAGTTCCTTCTAAGAGTAGCAGACATCTTCTTAACAGGTACAGATACTTCTTACTAACATCCATGGTTGTGGGATTTGCATTCAAGACCAACGTGAATAAGAACAGTGTTTGCAGTTTCAGTGTTTGCAGAACTTTTTGCAGTTTCGCAGAAGCTTGCTGTCTGCTGTGTGTCATTCTGCTGCCTAGCAAAAGAGTTTGTGCGCATGTATTAAAGTGATTTCAAGGTCTCTGTTTCATAGTGAGAAACTGCAGGCTACCTCACACGAACTGTCTCAGGTTGACATTTCATGCTGTGTTCTGCACAATATTCATAAAAGGAAAAAACGTCATTAAAGTCTGGGAAACAATGCTGTAATCAAACATCTTTTATATGGATTATAAGAGGGGTAACAACCAGAAGACTTTTTATTCTTTTCTTACTGAGTTCATAGAGGAAATGATGTTAAGTAAACCAGAAGCTATGGAGACTGAATATTGTTAGGGACAGGGATAGTGTATTCTATGAATACACCAGAAATGAATGTCATGAAATATGAATAGTGAAATATTTCATATGAATTTTGTCAGTCAAAACCTGATTGTTTCAGCTTTGTTCATATTTTTTAAAAACCTTCCTGGTAGGATGATGTCCTTACATTTTGCATAACACTGCACGGGTCTCTCTGAAAGTATTTTATAAGAATGTTAAAGAGTGTTCCATGAAATAGTAATATGTGCTGTCACATTTTATACATGGATACTTCACTTCGAAGTTTTAGAAACAGGATTTTTTCTTGGAACTTTTGTTTTGAAACTTTCCTCCTTAGTATATCAATCACTTTAAGGAAAAGCTGTGTTTATTTTCCAAAGAAGTGTGAATACTGAAACATTGGTGCCTGTAACAGTGCAGAAGAGAAAACACTTGAACATACAACAATATAAAGGAAGCTTAAAATAAATAGTGCAACACTATAAACCTATCAAGAAAATACAAAATCATATGCATTCTCAAAAAGACCAAGGGAAAAAAATAAATTGGCTTTATACCCTACAATAATTCCTGGCTTTCTGCCTGGCCATTCTCCTATCTTGAAGAAAACATGGTAGATACCCCCAGCTGAGTTTGTAAGTTCAAAGGTGAGCTCCCAGAAGTTGGTTTTGAGAATCAAGAGTTTGGGCTTTGATCTAAAAAGTGGAAGGAACAGGTTTAATCTGGACTGCTATTCCCAATATTTGTGAATTATCACAGAGTGTCACGATACAGAAGACAGGCTCTGTCTCATTATGCTTTAAGTAAAGTACTCCTTACTATCCTGCAAGTCTTCTTTTTTTTGAGAGTCTTTTGCTGTACCCAAGATTAATCAGCTCCCAGATTTCCCAAATCAGGTCAGCCTTCTTTGCCCCTTGCTCAGTTACAGCAAAAGCTACCTTTCACAGTCCAGAGAAGAATCCGCCTCAACTTTTGTCTTTTTTTAGTTTGGAGTCTTCCAGAAGGTCTCTAAATATATTCACCTTCCTTCTTTTCCTGTATTTGAGAGATCATGAAGAGTCTGATGAAATGTCTCTGATGAACTGCAGACACATGGCGTATACAGTGCCTGTACACATTGTACTACCTAAAGTTCTGTAAAGCCCATGTCTTCAAGCAAAGCAAGAGACAGTCCAGGCAGCAAACTCATTCTCACAAAATATTTTAAGTTTTTAATCACTGTCATTCTTCAGAGCCCAATGCACGTCCCAGAACTATTAGGGTTAGAAAATACTGTCAGGTAGTCTAGTCCAAACATCAGCTCATCACCTCCGTGCCCACTAAACCATACCTGCCAGTGCCACATTTACATGTTCCTTGAACACTTCCAGGGACACTGACTCCACCACAACCCTGGACAGTCTGTGACAAGAAATGTTTCCTAATATCCAGCCTGAACCTCTCTTGGTACAACCTAAGGCAATTACCTCTCACCCTATTCCTGTTACCTGGGAGAAGAGGCCGACCCCAACTTGGCCACAATCTTTTTTCATATCATTCAGAGATTCTCCCCTGAGCCACCCCTTCTCCAGACTGAACAATCTCAGTTCCCTCAGCTGCTCCCCATAAGATTTGTGCTCAACTCTTCACAGCTTTGTTGTCATCTGGATACATTTCAGGGCCTCAATGCCTTTCTTGTAGTGAGTGGTCCAAAACTGAACACAGAATTTGAAGTGTGGCCTCACCAGTGCTGAGATACAGAGGGATAATCACTTTCCTAGTTCTGCTGGCTACCCTACTTATGATACTTTTCCTTACCCTTGATCAAACATTCTGGAGCCCCAAAATATAAGTCCACTGGAACATGCTGTAAGTGGTATTGTTGCATATGTGGGGGTGGATGAAATGATGCTGGAAATCCAGGCTTGCCTGTTTATAAAGGCAAAAACCTCCCAAATTTCCATTTCTCTCAAGGGGAAGAGAAATCTCTGAGCTTCTTCCCAGTTTCAGATCAATGAACTTGGCAGTAATGCTCATATTACAAGATTCACACAGCAGTGTATTAACATCAGAACTTGTAGGATGATGTTGGTAATGTCAGTGAACAACTACTAGGGGAACAGCTACTGAGAGTTTCAAGCAAAGAGGGTTTCTGGTATCTGAATAGGAAGAGAAACTCAGTTAGCAAGAGCTCGTAGAGTCATAGAAGCAGTTATTTGTGGTGTGTTGTGAAGCACTGGGGGAAGTGGCGTTAGCAAACAGAAGATACTGAATGTATTGGATACTGAGACTTCATCAAAGAAATCATTCATTTTTAGTTAGTATATTTTGCACTTATTAGTTGGATCTATTTAAAGGTGACACTGATATCTAGTGTCACCCTCAGAACATTCGTATTGGGCAGAAACAGGTGTTTTTTGTACAAAACTGAGATAACCTCTGCCCATCAGGATCTGTGTTCTATCCTAGCACGTATGAATAAGTACTTGGCTGATATAAGAATGAACACTCATCCCTGACAGCTTCCAAAATGTCAACAGAATTGTATTTCCTTCTGCGTATGTCATGTATCAATTGACCAGATATTAAGGAGAAAAGGCCTTCAGCTGACCAGCCTACTGTTTCTGATGCCAATTAATCTGATCAACTCTAATTCTGGATTATTGATCTTTTCAGTCATAGACAAACCAGTTCAGAAGAGTTAATAAAACAGTCATTTTTCACCTATTTTTAGAACCCAACTTTTCCTATAATACAATTTCTGGGCAAGATTTCTCGTTTCCGGTTTCTGTCCAGATGTTAAAGATTTGGAACAACTGGAAGAAAAGCTGATTTCATTGTATTTCCATCAGGTTCCACTACTGGAACAACTGGAAACCTCCCGAGGAAAGCCCTTCTCTGTCTAAGTGTTCAGACTAGTTTTGCAGGCTCAACAGCGTAGGAAACTTTGGATAAGCTTTGAATAAGCATCAAAATATTTGGATGCTCGTCAGAACTGAAACTAAAATGAACATTATGAAGTTCATTCATCACTCATTTTAAAAGCCACACCAGTGATAATTAAATTGCAAGATCACATAAAAACAGAAATAACTGCACATTAATCACAATCAATTAACTTTTTCCCATGTCAAAAATGATATACTTCTCTTATGCAGAATGGAAACTAGATGCTAAACTTAAGTTCAACACTAAATCAAAAGTTTTCAAAGGGCAGAAAGTTGCAGTTGTAGTGCAAAAGCAATAAACATGTGCAAATATGTACAAACCCTTCATGACTTTTAAAATAATGGAAGAATGAGGCAGTGCGGTGTTTGAGGCTAAGTAGCTTTCAACTACTGTTCTAGAACTTTTCATTGTGTTCGAGTTCAAGTTACATGAGTTACATAGCAGTATTTTAGGCCAGTACTGTACAGTATATTTTTTAAGACATGAGTAAAATGTTCTTGCAATTATACTTTTCAATATATTATTCAAGAGGAACAATATTGGTGAAAATTCAACTTCTCTTTAAAACTTAAATTCCATTTCTTGTGTGTATTTATTGCAATAAATTACACAAGCATATTCCATGGGACAGGCAAGATATACGCCTCTTACTTGAGCATGAAGAACTAAATGGAATTGCACAGGTAACATCTGGTCTGGCAGCATTCAGATCCCCAGACTGAAGGATTAAGCACATTTTAAAAGTTGAAATAGGTAAGACAGACTGTGGTGTGAGTTCAGAGCAATGATTAAATTTACTCTTCAGACTGCCAGGCCACAGCCAGTACAAAGAACAGTTAAAATTAATAAAGTGCTTCCCATTAGAAGTATGAACTCAGAGAAAAAAATCCAATAACTGCAATTTCAAAGCACATTTCAGGTTGCCCTCACCATCACATCTGAACGCTTGATAGCGTGGCACCCTTGGGAGAATACTTGGCCTTATCCTTCTTTTCCAGAAAGAGAACGGACAGAGAGATTAAGGGCCAAAATACAGAAAGTTTCTCACATGTAAATTGTCCAGCCTGAAATCCCTAGGATAAAGTTTTCCAGTGTGATTTTCATGCTGTATTTATAACACTCTAAAGGTCCATTGCTGCCGAGCTCAGGTGTAAGTACTCGGCTGCCCTCATTGTAAAGTTAAAAGGGGAGAAGAAATGCAGCTGCTAGTCATGAAGTTTTGAACAAAGCTCAAACCTTCAGGAGGCTGCAGTAAGCAATGGAAGTTTACATCTAAACATATATAATTATTTGATTATTTTCTAACCATGTCCATCTCACTGAGCTTCTTTCCATGAATAAGTTTTATGTTCACTTCTCTTTGATACTGGATCATCTATCCCCAGAACTTTCACTTAAGCCACTGCATTTTACCCCGGCTTCATGTAAAACAGATACAATTTCATGTTAGGATCTACAAGTAAAGCAGAAAAAGCTGTGAAATATATTACAACATATTTGTTTGATCCTTCTACTGCCAGATGCGCCAAAATGAATTCAGAATTCCCAGATCAATACACATTTTCTTTACCCAAAATTGAACATTTCCAGAACGTTCATGTGTATTTAGGAATCCACAGTTCTGCAGACCTCCCTGCTTCTTCAAATCTCTTCCTTTCACAGAAGAAAAATGCATTCAGTTTAAAACAAGAACATAAAAATAAAAAGCAAAGTTATATCCATATTAAGAGAATGATTATTTGAACAGGAATATCTTTTTTTAATTGTGAAAGATGAAGAGGAATACTAGTACCGGTATTTCTTTTTACAGAACAGCTGTGGAAAAAGGGAAGGGAGAAACACACGCTAAAGCTTTTTAGACTGCTTTAAATCAGAGTTGTAATGGAAGACACAGTCTATGAACTGAATATGCTTAATTCATTGTGAAAGGTGAGGTAGATGCGTATGTTTTCAATTTACTCATTTTTAAACCCTGCTGTGACTCTCATCACTAAAGCAAGAATGCACCTACTCATATTATAACATGAATGTATAGCCCCATGAATTTCCCATTTAATGTAAAGTAAATAATAATTTATAAAAATGTATATATCTTTTACATATAAAATAATGATTTTATATGTAAAAATCATAATAGAATACGCTTGTAGCTTGAGTTAGCTCAAGCTGATTGACTTCACTGAACCTCTTTTTCTGTTAGTTCTATGATCATGCTATCAATGATTTTAACTTTAATTTAAGAGTGAATACATAAGGAAAACAGTTGAGGCTATATTTCTTCATCATGAATAAACAGGACCCAGAAAAATCTGGTGGGAGGAAGAACGTCTGCTTTCCTACCATGAAATCACAGCATGACAACAAAATTATGCAAGGAGAAAGGAAAATATTTGTTATTTAATCTTCTGTAAACCTTTGATGTTTCATTCTTTCCACTATAACTTATTTCCTTCCTACTCTGCTTCCCTCTCCCTTCCCCGTCCCTTCTTTCCTAACCTTCCTCCCCAGCAACTGATGGTAAAATTGTTGTAATTACAGACTCTAAAGTCAGTGTTATTCATCTTAACTCTACACCAAGACATATGCAAGTAACAAAATCTGACATGATTTTAAGATATTCAAAAATGTCCTGTTTGAGTGTATTTAGAAAAATAACGAGATTATTGTTTATGCCAACTTGAAATCCAAACTTTTATTGCCTACATATATTCAATCATTTCCCTGAATTGTATTAAATTTTTCAAAACATAATAAAAAGAACAAACTGTGCTACAGAACTAAGTCTATTAAAACCTCTTCCTTTAAAAAAAGAAAAGTCCCACCTTTAACTTCTTCATAATTTTTAAGTATTATTTTCCATTTTTGCTTGGGAATATGGACCAGTCCTACGCTCCATAAAAATGCATCTTGTATTATTTTGCTGAAATCTGGAGGCTGTTTTTATCTGACTTCCCTGAGCATTACTTTATATGTGGATATACAAAGTAATCCTCTGGACTGCACCCGGGCTGTCAGAACTAGGACTGTTCAGAGGAGGGTAGCGCAGAAAGAGACGACAATGTAATCCCCCACATACCACAGCCGTCTCCCCAGGGCCGTGGTTAAAAAGACACTGGACAGACTTCCCCAGTGAAACTGCTCACAGTTACACCAAGAGTCTATTGCTTACCCACAGCAGATTCCAACTGATGGGAGGAAACCACACATTACTTACTGAAGCAAGAAGCAAATCTTGCCTGCAGACCAAGACACGCAAGGGGATGACGGATCCCACAGCCCGAGAATTGCAGCTGTTCCTCTGTTCCCATGGCTCACTTCACATCTCAGCCTTAATGTGTGAGATCTGATCATGAGAGCCATTGCTGTGTACGTGCTCTAAGTTTTACAGTATAGCATACATTAGGATTATTGTGCTTCGAAGGTAAAAGTAATAACCTCTCATTATTAACATGAATTACTTGTTACTTACACAGACTCCTAATCTCTAAAATTAATAATAACTGTGATAAGCCATTGTAAATAATGTAAATATACATGAGCTCAAATATTCAACATTCCCAAAGATTAACGATGCTTGAATATTATTTCCTCTTAACTTTCTTATTTTGCTGTTTTAAATTATTTTCATTGGAAATAAGAAATCATGCAAATGCAGAGGGTTAAAGAATAAATTCCAAATAAATTCCGTGCAAGAAAACATCTGAATTTAGTGAGTGTTTTTTTCAATAATTCACAAAGATTCATTAAAAAAATACAGTAATTCTTTTGAAGTTCACCATTTTCATTATGATGTTAAAATGTCTTCCTGCAGCTAACCTTTGTCTAAATTATCCTGGATGTACTTATTTATTTTTTCAAACAGAAAAGGAAATTCAGGCAGCTGAATGTTAGTACTGCTTATTAATTTCACAACATTATTATTGTCCGTAATTTATCAACCGGAGATATTTGGTTGATCAGTTAAAGGTACTGACTCAACAGCTCAAATATGTCCCAAAAGCAATGATATAATATACAGGTTCTCCTGCATCCTAAGTTATTGGAGCCCAACTCCCAATGACTTGCTTTTACCATCAGCAATCATGACTTTAAAAATCTCCTTTGGGACTTTTGTTTAAAATGACTATGATGAAGGCTGACTTCTCCCTTATGGTAGACTCACACTTTTCAGGTTATACCAGACAAGACATGTTAGTTGAATGACTTTGGCCAGCAGCAGTATCGACTTTTCCTGTGAAAAGGCAGTCTGTGACACTAGGATCCAACTTATAAGTAACAGAATTAGGACATTTAAATAGTACACTATTTAAATTCCAACATACTGGGAAGGTTATTTTGTGTATCTTTAAATAATTTTACAACAGAAGTCTGCATTTGAATATTCAGATGTTCCTATGGGTTCTGTTCTTCCTCTCTTGTGAAAAAGTCTCCTCTGCATCCCTACCACTATTGCCTAATGTGTTTTTGGAATGTGATAAAAAAAGATCACAGACCACAGTAATGGCTCCCTACTCTTTTTGTCCCTCAGGCATGTAACACTCCCCCTCCACCTTTTCCTTGCTCAGTAGTAGGCAACTGGATCCACCCTGCTCTGGAATCCCACACATAATCTCATCAAAGAGGCGAGCAGACACAGGAGTGTAAAAGAAGAAATCTCAAGAGGTAGGAAGTTCAGAACAAAGATACTGAGAAAAATGGTAGAAGTGTTGAAGGCAGTTTGGTGGAAGAAGGCTGGATTAATAAACCAAAGTGATGCAGCTGAGAGAACAGAAAAAGAAGTAATGTTATAGAGTGAAAAAAAAAAAAAAAAGAAGACAAAAAAGTCATAGTAGTGAGAAAAGGAAAGAATGGAAGAAGACAGGAGGTAAAGAAGGAAAACTAATAGAAGGGGAAAAACTGAAAAATATGGAAGTAATAAATTTACTAAAATTATAATCATTAGATGAAAATAAAATTAGTATGGAGGAGATGATGCAAAACAACCTGGAATTCAGACACTGAAAACAATTATTGTAAACATTTTTAAAAAATAACTGGAAATTTACTTTTCAGAGCCCTGTTTTTATGTATTACATACACTGTGTGAGAATATGCATGAAGAGATGTTGCCCTTTGTCTCCGATTTTGTAAAGACGAGCAATCTAAATCAGTAAAAGCCATGAATTTACAATCACTGCATTCCTTCTCCACTATTTTCTTTATGAACTTGGTTATAGACAATATGCTAATGAGGATGTCATCAGAAAGACGGGGAAGAAAACTCTTCAATGTTTCAGAAAGCAGTATTCTTTTACTTCACAATATCTACTGGAAAATTTGACAAATCAAGCATGTGCTCTTGGAGTTCTTGTTCTACATTTAAACAGTTAAGACATACATATGCAATACATTTTCTGGAAATGGCATACATATTAATTCTTTTTCCAATAACTCATACATATGTGCTCATGTTCTTTTGGGCATCCATGGTGGGGCTGGATGTCCATCTACTTCATCCTCTTTATTTCACCTCAGATTCCTCATAGTGACCTTTGGCCAACTTTCAGATATATTTCCCCAATTTGGCAATTTTCCACTGCTTGTTATGTCATAGTGAGCAACATTTTTATCTTGGTACACTATAGGTCAAAACAATGTATATGAAACCCGAGAAAAGTCCTTGCACTTGGTTGCTCCCTGAACATACTACACAGATAAGGAGTGGTCTGTAGTTGCATTAGTAAAGTACAGAACAAGACTGTTAGGCCTTCACATACCAAGCAAAGCTAAACTAGAAAATTTTACTGCACTAGTACACATCTATTCCCTTTACTAAACTAACACATTACTCCTTTAAATAATATATATTGATTCTTATTTCCAAACCAGCCTATATCAAGGAAAATGGAGCTGAACATGCAGATTGAAATCTGGCTCCTGAAGAGTTTTTATAAATAACCAGCTCCGATTCAGAAATATCCTAACATCCCAAATTCCTACTGAAACCAGGAAGAACACAAGCTGCGTTACAAATTTTGTCATTTCACTACAGAAGAAAACCTTCTTCCATTAAACCAATCCTCAAACAAAACTTTTCTTGTCTGAGTTATAATGACTAAATTACCTTGAATTATTGACATAAATATTCAAAAGACAAAAAGAATCATTACAATGTCTCCAATGATGGTTATTAATGAAACAATATTTAGAAACTGTACAGTTGTTCTTTGTCTCTTTACTCCCAGTAGAGAAGGAAGTCACTTGTCTATTGTTTTTCTGGCAACTGTCAACACTTAGATTTATTCAAGTACAAGTAAAAGAGTGTAATAGTAACTTGAGACAACATAAACTTAATTGAAGCATTGGATCTCAGGACAGGTTACTGATTTCAGCCAGAACTTATGCTGAAATCAGCAGTGGAAATTATTTGAAACTGCTCTGCCTACACAAGCAGAGCTGATTCCTACTAAGGTCAAGGAAAAGGTTCCCACTGACTTCAACAGACTTTGGATTAAGTTGTAAGGAGCTAGAAAGGGTAAATGCTAGCAACAGAACCTGGGGCTTTGCCAGATAAACACAGAAGGAGAAATAGGGAATTTAAGAATGTTAAATTCCTGGAAAAGATGAGACTGTCTATCCTTTTTCTTTTTTCTTTTTTTTTTTTAAAGCTATAATTATTCTTAATTCAAAAAAAAAAAAAAAAAAGGCTAGGAGGAAAGGAGAAAAGATTGAGTTTTTCTTTTGTTTTTGAATCTTCAATAGAATACGAGTGCATTCATGAGAAGGTAATCTGTTTTGAATGCACTAACATTGTATTCATATACTAACAGTGTTTTAATACAGTAACAGTGACAACAGCCAAAATATAAGGAGACATGAACAAGGAGAACAGTTAATGGTTTCAGAACCCATGGACAATTCTTCTAAACAGGATTTTTTTTCATTAAATACCATACTGAACACTGTAGAATTCCATTGTCAGCCCTCATTTTTAATGTGCATGTTTGGGAATAGCTTGATAATTAATACTGGGATATCCTCTTTGATATAATAGGTAACATTACTCATCTGTTTACTGAATTTGGGAATGAAATAGTAAGAGACAAGAAGCATTCCCTTTATTAATTCTATTTTCGTTGAGCTCATAGTAAGACATTCATATAATAAATAATTTTTACTGGTTAACTGGATTTGAACTAAGAGCGTCACAGGAAAGCAAGACTTCGAACTTATTGAAGAAAGCATTTACCATTTTCTAAGCCAGAAAGCACATTCATCTTTCCCAGTGTCAGCCATACAAATATGTGCAATTTACACATAATTATCTAAGCTTCTGAAAATAATGTGGCATTGTGGCTTTGTTCTTTTGAAAATACAAAGTCAAAGTTAAGCTTCCCTTCCCACCAACATTTTTCTTTTATTCTTTTTTTTTTTTTTCCTTTGGAATCAAGTAAAATCAGTTGAGAAATAGAAAAAAATCCCTTGACTTTAACCCATTCACCACAAATTAAAACTTAGTGTGTAAGTAATACAGTGATACACTAGGGATGCCTTGCTATGGTATGACTATAAGAAGTCATTAGATTACTACAGTGTGGCGTCTAAATCAATGCTTTTTTAGTTAATGAGGCAAAAGTTTTTGCAGGCAAGCTGGAAGTAATATTTTATGCTTTACTTTTGTTAGCTGAGGCAGTAAGTATACAAGCCTTAATGAGATTGCAGGTCTTCTCACTTGAATCTCTCAGCCCGGAATAGGATTTTACTTTAAATGCACGATAGATCCAAATGCCTGAGGTTTTGGTTTTATTACCCATTGGGGAAATAGCTCCTTGACAACTCACCAGACCTTTTCTATTTGGTTTGCATAAGAAACAACAGGACAGGATGAATACTTAGTACAAAAGGCTCCCTCTTCAGAGAAAATGTCTAACAAGATATATCTTACATACATGCACTTCTATATAGCTGGTTAATTAATTAATTTATTATCTGCAAGAGGATTAAATGAAATAAAGAACTCAGCACTACAAAGTGCTGTATTCAGAAAATAGCATGTTAAGAAAATCAGCTTGTTAATATGTGTATTAACTCAAGTGAAATATTATTTTAATAAAAGAGCTACGAATGCACTTAAGGCTATAAGTGTAAATATAGTATAACTCATTATGTTTACTCCAGCTTATGCTAGAATTACCAATGTAGTAAAAACAAGTTTTGTACAGCCCAGTGAGCAAAATCGCCAAGACAACTGTTCAGGTGCAGAATCCAAATGAGGGCAATACTGTCTAACCAAAAATAGAAATTTCCCCATCTAATGCTTAATCCATTTATTTGAATTTATATTTGAAGAAAATTAAACCAGGTCAAATACAGATTTTAAATCATTCCTCTCAAAGCCATGATGCACTAACTTTTCAAAATAGCCTGCTTAACTGGCACCCCATGGAGCTAGTATCTTAACAATATAAAGCATATACCTTGGATAATTTTGGTGTCTAAAATATGATCTTCTCTTCAACCTCTCTTATTGCTTATTGATTACCCCTTCACAAAGGCTCCTTCCATTTCTGACACTTCAGCTTCCATCACATCCCAACTAACTTCACCACTGCTGTACACGGTGCTTGGCGGTATGTGAGAGAATGCCAGCCTTGAATCCTCTTCCCTGTCTGCCACAGCCACTGGCTTTCCTTGCTATTAAGCAAACAATTTCCTGTACTGTCTTAGAACCACAGTCTTTATCTCCCTTCCTTTTCTTTTCCCATGAGGGAAATAGAAGGGGATCATAGAATCTCCAGTGTTGGAAAAGACCTCCAAGATCATCCAGTCCAACCGTCCACCTATCACCAATATTTCCCCACTAAACCATGTTCTTTAGTACAACAGCTCAACATTTCTTCAACACCTCCAGGATTAGTGACTCCACCACCTCCTCAGGCAGCCCACTCCAGTGTCTGACCACACCTTTGGAGAAGAAATATTTCCTAATGTCCAACCTGAATCTCACCTGGTGGAACTTGAAGGTGTTCCCTCTAGATCTATCATCAGCTACATGGGAAATGAGACTGACCCCCTACTCACCACAACTACCTTTCAGTTAGGTGTGGAGAAAAAAAAATGCCACCTCTCAGCCTCCTCTTCTCCAGACCGAACAATCTCATCTCCCTCAGCCGCTCCTCATAAGACTTGGTCTCCAGAACCTTCATCCAGACCCCTAGAATATCGGTGGTAACATCCTCCTGGTAGGGGGTGCTCCTCTGTAGAAAAGCTGTGGATCTGAAATACTTTGGCTACCAGTGACCTGCACCAAAGCAGGGAGAGACACTCTGAATGGTCTGTGATCCTTGAATGACACATGTTAGGAAAAAGGACAACAAGTAAGAAGTGAAGAGCAGTGGAAGAAAAATAATAATTGGAGCAGCAGAAAGTAAGACTTATGCACATACCCCAACTGCATGCAATATCCTGTAATTAAGGCACTGGGACACTGTAAGTATAACAGGTGATTCAAATGAGGGGAGTGGAGACTCAGAAAAAGGGAGACCACATATTTAACTGAAATTTATCTTGGCAAGGAAGGAGGAAGGGTGTTTCCTTGTGTGTTTGTTTAATAGCTTATATTTTCATTTTCTGAGTCAATAATTAGAAGTTTTTCTTAACTTGCAGTGTTTTGTCCAAAACACTTTTGAAGAATCATCTGGTATTTTCTTCCTTCTTACTATGGCCATACCTCCATTATTATTGTGTCAAGGTGAACTGCGTCTCAAATGAAAGAATATCCTTTCTTATTTCTAGATAAGTCTAAGTTTTTTCAAAAAATTGCAGGTACAATTGTGACCTTAGCTAACAACAATTCTGGGTGGGGGTAACCAACTACTGATTTTATTAACAGTGTAAATGCTATTAATGAACGTGCTGAGTTTCACACACTAAGACCACAGGTAAAAGTCTTCACCTCTGACAGTGCTTACTGTCATGAAAAGTTTTATTTGTTATGTGTATATTTGTATATATATATATACACACAAAAACGTGTGTTTGTGCACGTACATACGTATAACACATCCCTATTATGCATCAGGAAATGTCTTGTTTATTTTTTCAATAAAGCTACTTCTTAAAATAATAAGAAGCATTTCAAATGGTATTGCACTTGAAATATAAGATAGTGAGATGTTAATGATTAAATTCAGTACTGAAGAACATGATATGTAACTCCAGACACATCCTGCTATAAACTCTTAAACAGGAAACGGCAATTTCCCAGCACAAACATTTACTTTAGGCTTATTCTAATCAAGAATCCTGTATATCAAAGATTCACAAGTTTTCTGTGCATTCCCTTATTATAATATACAGAACCATAGTTAGAAAAAACATAGGAGTACAGTGTTACAGATTTACAAAGGGAGGTAAACTCCAGAAAAGTTTGTCCTTAGGGTACTTTTTGTTCCAGAAGAAACTACTCTAAAATGCTTACCTATTTCAACAACAGCTTAGTTGATAGGAAAGGTATTTCTCTGTGTGGTCCAAACCAGCAACAAAGCTGTGAAGGGTCTGGAGTACAAGATTTATGAGGAGCAGCTGCAGAAACTGGGATTGCTTTGTCTAAAGAAGAGGGGACTCAGGGGAGACCTTATTGCTCTCTACAACTGCCTAAAAGGGCGTTGTGATGAGGTAGGGGTTGGCCTCTTCTCCCAGGTAACTGATAGAATGAGAGGGAATGGCCTTAAGTTGCTCCAGAGGAGGTTTGGGTTGGATGTTATGAAAAAATTTTTCTCAGAAAGAGTGGTGATGCACTGGAAGTGGTGGAGTCATTGTCCCTGGAGGCTTTCAAGAAACATGTGAATGTGGCACTGAGGAACATATTTAGTGGTCATGGAGGAGAAGGGTTGGCAGTTCGATTAGATAAGCTTAGAGTCTTATCCAACTTTAATGATTCTATTAATCTGTAACTTTGGAAGGAGGCTGCTACCTGCAAAAGCCTTTTGCATTTTGTCAGAATGACAAGCATTAGCTCACAGTAATAGAAAATTTTACTTACCATCTTAGAAAACTATGCTCCTGTTTTCTCTGTTGTGAGATAAGATGCTGCCTTCTGTCAAAATGTTCTCTGGATGCCTTTATCATCAGGACTCAAAGCTTACAGCACAATGACAGCCTTTGTATGAGCTATGGCATACATCTGAGTGCTGTATCAGCATGCATTTCCTTCCCAACTTTTATTAGCCAGCAAGAAATCTCCCTCCAACATTTTTTATTTTTAATTGGAAATATATTAATGATGTATCTGGTAATCTCTCTGATTTCCATCACACAAAGCAGAAGACTATGAATACCCAGCCTGAAAGATCATGGAGCTAACATGATAAGTGCAAATTTGTATTATTAACATACTGTCAAAGATCTGGTTGCTTAGAACATTACTGCTGTCATCTATGCCAGTTTGATAAAACAGTTAGCTATTCTAGCATGTGTTAAAAGATAGAACCTTTGCTGAGTAATAAAATGGCTGGAGTACTGTAAGGACAAGTAAAAAGATACAGAGGCTATTTGTGGCTATTTCTAGGACTAAGACCTTGCAACACAAATAACTCTTTCTGCAGGAACTGTAACTACCACCAAACTAAAGTTGAAAGATACTGAAAGGACATGCAAGAATAAATGTTATTTCTTTCTTGATAGTTACTGAATGCAGAATTTGAGCATATTTGAATCACTGATAGCAGCACTTCACATTTATATCTAACAGAAAACTCAACAATTAAGCTAATATTTCAGTTTATGAATAGTGCAGCAAAAATATGGTTGGATGGTTGTTTTACAGTCTACAGTCAGAAAAGGCTACCTTCCCAAATTTATTTAGCTTCCATTCATAAAATGAAAAAAATGCATTATTTGCCAACACAACGGAATTCAAAATAAGAATTTCAGATTTTAATACTCCTCTAAAACATTCGGAGGTGAAGGACTATTTTACACTTGAAGTCATTATGGAGCCATATGAAAGAATTTACACAGTTCATTTCTCAGGTAACAAGTTTCTGAAAATCAGAGATACTCTGAAAAAAACAGCTTTTGCCCTGTAAGTAGCAATCATTCTCCTGTCCACGTTTGAAGGTTTCCTTTCCAAGACAATACTTCTGACATCTCTGTTCCTCTCCCCATTGTAGTACACTCGAATTGCACAGCTGAGGCTTTCAAGTCTAAAATACTTCTGCATCTGGTTTAGTACTTTGTGGAGCACATTTTAAGAGATAGGAATGAAACATAAGAATTGATACATAGAAACAAATATGTTTTTGACAGTAGGTGGAAAAAGCTGGGAGAGTACACACAGCACTCCATTAATTCATCTTTACTCGTGCCATCCTGCCTCTTGCTGAACTGGAATTTCCTTTGGAAGAATTTGCAGGAGGCTTAGTGCACACTAGTTGACAATACTGTTTCAGACCTTTTCTGTTTACTGGAACTGCTTGTCAGTTTGCAAGAGATTTGCACTTTTTTCCACAACTGAGAATGCCTGATGTAGTCCATTACATATGGGAATGTACTGACGTGGTTTTCATTAGAACACTTTTTAAATAAAGGACAGCACAATGCTTTCATTGTTTTGTTGACTTCATAATATTCCATTGGTCACATAGTGTACATCTTGGTTTGTATCTTTCTGTGATCTGTTGTGAAAGATATTTATTTTGGCTAACTGTCACAATCAATCTATACCTGTTCATTAATTTGGCAGTTTCAAACTCAACATGCTACACAGGATTTCATGAAAAAAGATTTGATTAAAAAACCAGAAAAACAAAATAGAAGGGTAATTACAAGAGTGCTCATTGAAAGTTGAAGTTTTCTACTTATTCAGTTATTTTTTAAATTGTAAATAGGTCTCTGCACAGAGGGACTGTTGTACTTCTTCAGCTATTGAGACAACCAAAGCCATCATACCCTAAGTGCTGACCTGTTAGTAAAATTACATAATTTACAGCCATCTGAAGAGAAGAATGAACTGTACTAGTAAGAGAACATGTTTATGTTCCAAAAAGCTGCTGTTGATGTAGGTTCCTATATAGTCCTAACAACATTGCCATCATACAGGTTCAGCCCTGATGTCGCACTGAAAGTTATTATCAAATAGTATCTTACAGAATTACAGAACTGTAGGGGCTGGAAGGGACCTCTAGATATCATCTAGTCCAACCCCCCTGACAAAGCTGGCTTCCTAGACCTGGTTGCACAGGTAGGCATCCAGGCAGGTCTTGAATGTCTCCAGAGAAGGAGACTCCACAGCCTCTCTGGGCAGCCTGTGCCAGTGAATTAATTACTCAAAACAACAACAGATTTAATGAGTTTGATGTATTAACTATTCAATAAAAACTGGAACCAGGTCAACAGAGATACACCATTCCTCCAACATTAAAATCCAAGAAACTGTATATAAAACGTGGATGATGTAAAAGAAAACTTTACTACTGTCTGTCATTAACATGCAATTGTTATGGCCCTTAGCACTGAGGTTTAATTAAACACATTTAAAACTGATAGTCCCACAAGAGAAGCAGCATGTAGCCAATTTTAAGAAAGGACTTAATTCTTATACCTAATCTATTATTTCCGGATGCTATTTACAATTATTTCATTACAAAGTGCTGCTAGTAATTAAACTGTTAATCTACATGTTCCTTGAAAATTGAATTTTTTACCTTCTCTTGAATTAGTTTTTATAATACTTACTCAGTAATTATAAAGAGTGGGCTGCAGTCCAGACAAAAACAGTCAAACTAAAATTTAGATTAAATAGTAGGAAATTACAACTAACAGTGTAGTGCTGGACTGCTAAGAAAGCCAGGCTCCATTGGAAAGTACAGCAGACCATTTACGCAGACTTAACAGATGGTGAGCTAAGTACAGCTGAGAAGTAGGCAGTTCCTTAGATTTTTAATGGTAAAATCCTTCTTCCTATATTCCTACTTTTTCATGTAACTCTCAATTTTATTTATAATTAATATTTTTCACTTAAAAAATCTTTTGCACCAGTATCAACTGTATTCCTTATCTTGCAGGTTTCAGGTACCACTGCAGATAGGTTACAGCATTAGCAAAGTTTCCAGAATCAAGCTTATCTGATGACAGAGAACACATCATCACCACTCAGAACCTAAGGTTATCCATGTGCTTCAGGAAACTTCACTTCCCTAGGATAAAGTTAACTTTGGTGGATAGCTTTTTCACCCATATACAGAGATGTTAAGTGGAAGTCAATGAGGAAATCTGTGTTGTATGAACTTTGCTACAGTGGTTCACTTGGCTTCAGTGAATTTCAATGGAATTTTGGCTGCTTCGAAAACAGCCTTTAATGGCAGCGTATCTAGATGACAAGGGAATCACATCTATTATAACCAATTCTTTAGCATAATTCTGCATTGGTATCAAATATGAATGCTCATGAAGATTCTCTTCTTCCTCCAAGGCGCTTCTTATTTTTGTAAACCATCTTCCTGAAGTGTAGGCCATTCATGCAGAAACTCTACTTTAAAAGTAACTTAATATAAAAATAAAACATTATTTTCATTTGTGTTAAAGGAATATATTCCTGACGTATAGCTGATGCCAGATACTTCTCTACACCTGATTTATTAGCAAGGTTTTTGCATGTATTCTTTGGAATACAGAAAACATTTCTGAAAATTAAATTGGATTTGGTGTGGCTTCAAAGACATTCCAGACCAAATACAATTACTGTGTGGCATTAAAATAAAGGTCTTCAAAAGCACTTTGGTCTGATGAAAAAAAAACAGAACTTGATCAGTGTAAAGTTTCCACACTAGTAGACAATGCAGATTTGAGGCATTTAAAATGGTATTCCTAAAGTCAGCTCTTCCCCTATACGGGGAATCATCAAAATGATTAATTTGACAGACAAAGGAATAACTGAGAACACCATTACTACATTGTTCAGAGGAATCTGTTTAACAGTTTGATATATTGATTTAAGCATAATCTGACTACTTAAAATAGTAAGTACAGAGATCAATATTTAAATAAACTCATGTCAGAAAAGCATCATAATGACTTTGCTACCTACTGCAACCACCCACAGCACCAATGGCAGCAAAACATTCCAACGTTTCAGTTGCAGCACCAGCACACGGAACCACAGGCCAGCAGGGTTAACTTGCAACACCGAACTCCAAGTTGCCACAATTTTATTATTAGCAGTAAGTTATGAGAACTTAGATTTGCACTTCTGCTGTAGAAATGCTCTTCCCTTGAAGATTAATAACCAAAATACATCCTTGCTTTGCATACAGAGACTTGGCTTTATCAGTAGGTCTGAATGTTCAGGATTTCAAAAGCATGGGGAGTGGGAAAAGGATATTTACATAACACAGCTTTAGGCACTTGGTGTACTTCCTTCCCTCTCCTTGCCTCCAGTGTCTGCCAGGTTTACATTTGCTGTGACCATAGCACTTCTGTCTCTTCTGAGAACAAAACACCAGAAGCAGCCTATCACCTCTGGATTTCTGATAAGCTGCAAGGAAATAGGACTTAAATTCATATGACAGGTACTCAGCTAAACATTTTTAGTAAATGATATTGCTACTGTGCATATTAAATAGGGGAAAAGTTTTTGTGTGTACAAATGGCCATTTATCTAATTCAAGACTTCTACAGAGAAACGCTTTAAAGGCTAATTCTGATTTACTCTATTAATCCTTTCCCCACTTGTGCAAGATTACAATGTAAGCCTACATCAACAGTTCTTGTGAAATAACAACTGAAGAGAAGCATCATCAGAGAACACCATCTGGTTTTCAGTTATGCAAAGAATCTATCTACAGAGTCACCATTGTCATGAAAATTATCACTGTTATGAGGAAGATTAATATAAATCAAAATATTAATATCAAACCTGGAGGCAGGACATGGTCAGATTAGCAAATACATCAGTTTATGAATACCTTTATTTCCCCAGATTTCGTAGAGTTTCAGTTATCTTTCACATAGTACACACTTACCTGAAGCTTCTTCACCTTGTTCTGAGAAGCACAGGGGCATGTCCTGGGCAAGCTTCTCTGGGTGCCCTTCCTTGAGCAGGAGGTTAGAGGGGTTGCATCAAAGAGCCTCCAGAGTCTTTTCTAAGCCTCACTTTTCTGTGCTCCTTGGACACGGAGGCACTTCTTCACTCTGGTAGATAGGTAATTCAATCTGAACTGGAATCAGGCTGGTGTTTTGAAAATAGCACGTGTAAACGAAGTGCAGCTGTTCTGCACATGTAGGGTCACTATAGAATGGGACATAGTGATTCTGAAAGATGTGCTCTGTACTTAAAGGGAGCATGTAAGTAAGAGGGGGACTGATTTTGTGCATGCTCTGATACCACACACTCTGGAAATTATCAAAATTAAGAACAGAATTGTATGTAAATAATAAGTGTAATAGGACAAGGGTTTTAAGCAAAAAGAGGGGATATTTAGATTAGATGTTAGGAGGAAATTCTTTACCCAGGGGATGGGGAGGCACTGGACAGGCTGCCCAGACAAGCTGTAGATGCCCCATCCCTGGAAGTGGTCAAGGCCAGGTTCAGTGAGGCCTTGGGCAGCCTGAGCTGGTGCGTGGCAACTGCCCAGGGCAGGGGGCTGGAACTGAGTGAAATTTAAGATCACTTCCAGCCCAAACCATTCTACTATTCTATATCATATCATCATATATGGAATTATTAATGCTGCTACCCAGATATAAGAAGAGCTGAAAATATGAACAATAATAAAACCAAGACTTCTAATTCTTGATTGATGAAAACATGCAGTAAATTTCATTCTGTATAAGTTTAATACAATTCTATGTTATCACATTTCATTTATATTGTAATATACTGTTCTTAACTGTGATAATTTCTAGAGAGTATGGCACTACAGAGCCTTAACACAAGACACTTTGCTCAGTTTTTCTCAGTGTACGAGTTGCAATTTTCAGGCCAAAAGCACAGCTTAAAATCAAACAGGATAAGAGTTGGTGTACATAATTAGAAGCATGGAAACCAATGGAAAGAAAAGACCAGTTTAGCCTTTCTAAAAACAGGTACTCATTTAATTCCAGGCTTGATTTACTCCTTCTTTCTATAATTTGGATAATTGGACTGTCGCAAGAAAGCAGCTGTGGGTGTTCTATGTAGTCACATAATGATGCCAAGTTCTTAGATCTCTGTTCTGTAATATTCAGAATCTGAGATGCGTTATGGAAAGTAGAATTTACCCAAATATCCTTGCTTAATGACTCCCCCGGATTATTTGGACAGAATACATTATTTCCCAATTTGTTTCTCTTCTTCACCACTGGTGTAATTTATATCTAAATTACTGTATTAACATGTTTCAAGACCTAAAGTCTTGACTGTTTATACAAATGCATGTTAGAGCATAAGTATTTCTTCAAGTTTGGCAGAACTACAGGGGGAAAAGAATCAGTAGAAAAATACTGGAAGGGGAGATTAAAACAGAGAAAGCAGATTAGATCATTCACTGGGGTAATCATTCACAGTGCTCGTTACCAGCTGCAAGCAGACAAGGAATATGGCCACAGCCACTGCTATGTGGAAACTGCTCAACTCTCAGAAACAGAATTCATGCTGAAAATGCCATTTGTAATAGTACTGTTACATTGAGCATTTCAGGACTGGAACTTAAAAAAAAAATTAATAGCTGATTTTTACTGCTAGCTACCTTTGCAGTAAGGCAGAGAGATCAGTTTGTGGAGATGGAGTCTCTCCAACATAAGCATTTCTTACGGATGAATGAGGAACATTCACCACAGTGGTCTGTTGTTTTTTTCTGGAGACAGAATAATTAAGTATTTTGTACACCAGTGGCAAGTTTCTTTGGGAAGACAGAAGGATATATTAGAGCATTATCATAAATAAAATTTGTAATTAATAAATCAGACCAGAAGAAATAAAAAGCACTTGATATTTGAAGCTTTTATCATTTTGGCTTCTTCAACAGCAATTTTTCTTTAAAATTATCAGTTTTATTGAGTTCTCAATAGAAGGATCACTAGTTGAACAAAATTCACATGAAATCACTAGTAAATTACATATAGTTTTAAATCCTCTAAACTTCATAACGAAAGTTCCATCACTGAATCTAAGTAAAAGACAGATTTGTTTCGGTGCCAATCTTGTGTTGGGAACTGTTCGTAAAATAAATAAAAGATATAAAAACATACAGCTCTCCCTTCCTACATTCCAATCTGTTAGGAAGGTAGGGAAGCCAAAGCTCTGTCTGATCCTCTTTGCACGGTTTTGCCAAGGAAGCCGTACACAATGTCTGTCAACTCAATTATGCAGGAGTAGGAAGTCTAATTAGTCTGCAAAGAGATGGTTATTCCTTTGTAGTCTAATTGATGCTGGATATCCTGCAACATACTAATACACTCCCATTTTTAACAGAAGAAGCGTGCTTTATAAAGCTTTGGCATGCTTAGATTCCTTTTCCAATGTGTTGCGTATTGTGGTTGGAAGTACCAGTCTTGGCTATCAGTTGGAGGAGCTTCCATGACAAAATTAATACACACTTCAATATTATTCAATATTATTTTGTTTTTGAAAGAATGCTCCTACTTTTTGGAAAATAAATACAAACTTGGAAAGAAAAAAGTAACACACCTTTTGAATAGATAAATCTTCCACAATGAAAACTGGCAGCAGTTATGCAGGATAATGATAGCTAGAGTGACACTAAGCTCAGGGATGCTGCTTCAAGCTCTCCATCCCCAGGTAACCTGAGTTTGTACCCTAAGGCTTTGTTATCCAAGAATCTTTCAGAATATAATACAAAACTTTATAAAAATGGCATTTGCACTGCAAAACACTGATCTAACTTTTTTTTTCCCCATAAACTAGTATTCATGTAAAGGATTTTCATTTTGGCAAGTCTAGCCAATTCTCACATCCAAAACTGTAATTAAAGAAAACAAACAGAGACTGAGTTAAGAAATAATACACTAAAACTGTAATGGAAAACTCTGAAAAAGAACCCAGCATTTGCCAACATAGAATAAAACTATATCCAGAAACTCGTGGAAATACACCACTGACACAATTTTCTCCTTCTAGTTTAAAAATTGCTTGTTTTGTATATGATGCTCAAGAAAAATACACTTGTGATTATCTGTAAGAAGAAGAAGAACAACAACAACAAAATCCTTGGTGAGTCTGCTGACTTCTAGGAGAGTTTGCAAGGTACAGAAATAAGTGAATTTTTCCATTCAGGCCTAGGATGCTTTGAATAAAAACAGGGATCTAGAACAAAAAGTGAGAAGTTGTGGAAATCTATGTTGGCAAACTTTATCCCAGAAGATAACAGAAAGAATTTCTATAGCATGCCAAGAACTTTACGGCATAGGGAGAAAACTCAGTCTCCAGGAATTGTTCAGAATGGGTTATGCCAGATGATAATTAGGAGATCTGTTCCTAAGCAAATATTGAAAGCTGCAGATGTAGGAATGAAAATATCTGACAAAAGTGGCACAATTGAAGATAAAAGTCTTCATAACACACAGTTCATTCTATACCATGCCTTCTACAGACTCTAACATTGCATAGCAAATGGAGAAAATAATGATACACACTGATGAAATTCAGAGAATCACAGAATTGCAGGGGTTGGAAGGGACCTCTAGAGAACATCGAGTCCAACCCCTTGCCAAAGCAGCTCCCTAGCCCATGTTGGCAACAGGTAGGCATCCAGGTGGGTCTTGAATATCTTCAGAGAAGAAGACTCCACCACCTCTCTGGGCAGCCTGTGCCAGTACTCTATCACCCCCACTGTGAAGAAGTTCCCAAGCACATTTGTGCAGAACTTCCTATGCTTCAGTTTGTGGCCATTTCCCCTTGCACTATCACCACACACTGCTGAGAAGAGTCTGGCCTTGTCTCTGCCTCTCACTTCTTAGATATTTGTAGACATGGATCAGATCCCCTCTGAGTCTTCTTTTTTCAAGGCTGAATGGACCCAGGTCTCTCAATCCTCCCTCATAAGGTGGCCCTCCTCTGGACTCTTTCCAGGAGATCCCTGTCTTTTTTGCACTGGGGAGCCCAGAACTGTACACAATACTCCAGGTGAGGTCTCACCAGAGCAGAATAGAGGGGGAGGATCACCACCCTTGACCTGCTGGCCATGCTACTTTTAATGCACCCCAAGATCCCATTGGCCTTCTTGCCCACCAGGGCACACTGCTGGCTCATGGCCAGCCTGTCATCCACCAGGACACCCAGGTCCCTGTACTCAGAGCTCCTCTCCAGCAGGTCACCCCCCACCCTGTACCGGTGCATGCTGTTATTCCTTCCTAGGTGCAAGACTCCACACTTGCTCTTGTTAAACCTCATCCAGTTCCTCTCTGCCCAACTCTCCAGCCTGTCCAGCTCTCCCTGAATGGCAGCACAGCCTTCCGGTGTGTCAGCCACTCCTGCCAGCTTTGTATCATCAGCAAACTTGATAAGGGTGGACTCTATCCCCTCATCAAGGTCATTAATGAAGTTGTTGAACATGACTGGACCCAGCACTGATCCCTGAGGAACTCTGCTGAGTACAGGACTCCAACTGTACTCTGCACCACCGATCACAACCCTCTGAACTCTGATTAAAATTAAACAAATCAGGTTTATTTAAACTTAGAGCCTGTGTTAAGAAACATTAAGAGCAGTTAAGCAATTAAAATACTGTGATCCAAGTTGGCACTAAAACTCCAAACTGACTTTCAAGGAGATTTTTCTGTTTTCATTATCATTTCTTCCACTTAGAGGAATCTGGATGCAGGTTCTCCTGCATCCTCAGACTATTTCCTCCCCCTGTACTAAGAGATTTTCTCCATTTCTCCTTTACATACTCCACAGTAACATGGCAACAAATAATATGGTGTCTCTAATAACCCATTGTTCCTGTACAATTAAAAGGAGTCATGGAAATGATGTTGCAGCTATGCATAAAATGACATACAGATGTAAAAGCATGCTCCACCTTGTGAGAACAAAGCAGGTCATTCACCAGCAACTTATACTTTATAGATCATAACATCAATAATAATAATAAAAAGGTATTGACTAAATTACCTATCATTACTGTTGCCACATTGCAGGGCAGCGGTTGGGTTTATTTTAAAATGTTTATGTGATTTGTTCATGATTCATGGCAACTCCAGCAAACAAGTTGGCTGTATGTATGAAATGGTAATTGAAAGCAGCCAGAGAGAAGTAAACAGAATAAAAAGAATACATACATATTTGCACATGAATATGCTTATTGCCTGATTTTCTCTGCACAGAAATCCACATACTTATTTAATGTTCTAATTTTGTCCCCAGGAGAGTGCTAATTTCATCACCTTAGTGGAAGATCTGTATAGGACTAGATTCCTCTTCTGATAAGCAGAAAACTTGACATCTGGACACTAAGTCTGGTATGATGGCATCAGACATTACTGAACTACAGGCCAATGTTCATATGATGAATTTTATTAACTTTCTCTTCATGTACAATCTGTCCAGGTCATTTTCTTCCTTCCTCGCCCATTTTGATGACACAAATCAAAATTTGTGGTGACAGGGAAAGGAAAAACCAGAGAAGTCATTGTTTGCATTCAACAGCTGAAGACTTGCAATGGATTCCAAGATTTAGTGTGATCATGGAGCACATGGGCTTTTCTGCGAATCCCAAAATGCAAGTTATGATTTGTCATTTGGTGGAAAGTTTAACATTTAAACAAATATCAGAGGAAAATGCATGTGCTAACTTTTGAAGCCATACTTTTCAAATGTGAAGTATGTTATAAAAGGCAGTTCTAAGTAATTAGCTGAACACTAACTTAGTGGATACAAGACATCTGTACAAATCTCTCTTCCTGGAGAATCAAATTAATCCGTGTTATAATGCACAAAGAAAAAGTAAGAGATCACGTAGCTGTGGAAGTTTTCTTTACCACTTCTACTGCTTTGAAACTGCGAACATATAAAATCTCTGGTTTCAATCTATCTAGCCAGAAGGAAATGTAAATTACATTGAAGCTACATCAAAAACTATATTAGAAATCGTAGTTTGAAAACTATTACAAATTATAATTTTGTTTACACTTAGAAGAATTAAGAACATATTTATCATATTAAGATATCTTCATGTACTTCAACTCCCCACTGCAATAAGGATACCACCAGTTCAGTTTTCAACATTGTTTTACTTCAGAGTCTAGGTTCAGTTTTCTTTCTTCCATCCTCCTATGTATGGAAGTTTCTATGCAGGATGCGCTTTCAAAAAGAAAGCCCTTTTACTGGACAGTGACCAGAGCACAGTTGGAAAGTGTGTAAATATGAATGTCTAAATTTTCTACTATTTTATATTTTTCATTTGCAGTATCTTCGTGATTTATTTTTCACTTTCAACAACTGTACTTCTTATGGGCATTTTAGTGATAAAAGATGCCATAAAATCTTGGTTGAAAGACATTAGTTTCCTATAACTACTTTCTTCTAAAATTTATTCCTACACATACAGCAGGTGAAATTATTTTTTCAACTATCTTTTTCTACTTTACAGTTTCACATTTCTAGAGGCACCTGTCCCACCATCATGTGTATTTTTCTCTCTTCACGTTACCTCATCACAGACTCCTCCAAAATTGCCCATTTCTTGCAGACACAGACAAGAGAATAACTTGAATTAGCTTCTCCTGTGAACATAAAAAAGATGAAGCCACTCCAGCATTCACAGAATTCTGTGAATATGCTTAAGGATTAGGACAGATAATGCTTTCATTTGAAACTATGGAATCCATGTTCAGAAAACAAGCATAGTGAATCTCTGAAGGAACCTAACTCCTTAAAGAGTGTAGAACACCAGGCTTGTAACCAATAGGCTGACTCCTTCCTACTTTCCCAGCCACATGGACAGCTAGTATAAAAATAATTCTTTGGAGAGGGAGAGGAGAGATATAACAGCCCTTTGTCAAAAGACTGGTAATAAAAAGCACAAAAAAAAGAGTAAGCAGCAGAAAGGTTCAACTTTTCAATAGAGGAGAGAACCATCACAAAATGCTTCAAGCATAGTAGGAGAGAACATGCAGATCCCTGCCTCTACAGCCACCAGCTGCACCTCAGCTTCTGTACTCAGTGCTTGAGACATTTGGTACATTGGGTGGCTCCAAGGAAAGAAAACAGGACTTATGAGAACATGAAGAAGGCACTAATCTGGAACAGTCAGGAATAATCACGATAGTGGATAAGCATGGTCCCTTGTATCCTCCTGAGAGTCCTAGAGAGTCATGTGACAATAGCTTTGTGCCACTAACCTATCAGAATCCTGGAAGAAATTACTTAGCAAGTCTGGCAAATGATGTCAAATTGACTGTCCTCTTTCATAAAAAAAAGCCATTTAGTTCTTGTTTGATCACTCTCTTTTGAGGCTCAAGTAGACGCGATTGCAACTGAGTTTGTTCACACAAACAAGCTTTTTCTGCAGTACTTAGCATTTTCTGTCAAAGTTTCTAGGACTGAACTTAATACTAAGTATTTTGAAGCAACCAACAGTGAGTGGAAGTCATTAAGATATTTGTTTTGGAGTGACGATAGAAGAATCGAGCAAGGTGTAGATGAATTTAATATATTTTCCTAGCAAAGTACTAGATGCTTGCCAAAATCTCCGGAAACTGCTTTAAATCAAAAGCTTAACAGACAAAGGATTTCAGATCTTCTCAGCAAAGGATTTCAGATCTTCTAGGTCTCCCCTAGAGTGCCCTACAAATATCTTTCAAAGACAAAGCTTTTTTCAGTCTGTAAAAACATAGCATCTGGAAATCTCAAAATTCCTACTCTGTTTTCCATTTCTCTATTCTAAAGGTTTGAAAATGAAAGAGCTTTAAAGTTGTAAGGCATAAACAGATGTTTTCTCTTTTTAGCTCAAGAGACATAACTGTACCATAAAACATACAAAAAAGGTATCTAAAGAATACTGTCCTTTTCAGCAAATCTAGCATAAATAAGTTTAGTAAGATTTATCATTATTGTTTTGTATACATAAAATCTCAGCATTTCCAAACTGAAAATGATAAGTAGAAAAAAGCTAAATTCTGTCTCAAAATCTGCCAATAAAAAGATTATAAGAACACACACACACGGATTGCTAGCAGTATACCAGATTTGGCTCCACTTAAACCACTGCAATTGTCCCAGCTATATTTTACTGATTAAGCAATGTGCCTCTTGCTAAAGCTTTCAAGTGAAACACTTATGTACACGAACACTCACACAGCTTCAACAGGACCATTCACATGGGTGAAGTTACTTTGCAAGTTAAGAGAAGGAAACAGGTCAGATGAGTGTAAGGCTTCTGTTATGAAAGAGTTGCTGAAGTGCAGTGATCACGAGCACCTGATTGCTTGTTTTACAAATATAGATTTAATATCTAGACTTCGTAAGGTATTTTTCCCAGGACTGCACTGATACACTTGATTAACTTCAGCAAACTGTCCATTTTTTTTTTTTCCTTAAAAAGCCTGTTTTTCACTAATACAAGCAAATACGTGCTAGGCATTAAATTCATACAGTGTGTTAAGATCTCTTCATTCTGCACTAAAAATAAACCAGAAAATGCTTCCAATGCATTGTAACAAATTTCATAAAACCAAATTAAGACAAAATGATGCATCAGGAAGACACTGGGAGAAATAAGGTCACCACAATATCTCAGATTTTTCAATCTATTTTCAATATCTAAGAATTTCCACTACCTTCATCATCTCAGTAACTCTTCCTTTCATTTTCTTACTAGTTATCAGGTTCCATACAACAATGACCAGAATCAAACCCAGCATTTTAAAAAAACTTACTAGACTGAAACGATTTCACCTAATGCATCTACTTAAGATCAAAATACAAGTAACACATCCTGATTGTTTAAGAACCATTATACATAAAAAAGTCTATTGTACAGATGGGTTAACCGAGCAAGGAAAGTTGATGATTTCACCAACCTCTTAGATGGAGGTCTCTGAGCTCCTAGAGATGCATTTGTTAAGCTTTAGAGATCTGGCTCTAAGAAAACTTTATCACACATTCTTCTGCAAATACTGCTGCCAAGGATCTTCTGAAGCTCAGGACGAAAGTGCAATCCCTGCATTTTCTCTATAGTCCACATCAGGTAAAAACCCAGACCTGTTAATTTTCCCAAATTACATGTGGGCTATCACTGATATTTAGCACAGCATCAAAGCACAACAATCTCCCTAGAGGGGAAGCTAAGGGAAACTGCAGAATAAAAACAATAGTGGATAAGGGGTGAAAATCCAAAACAGAAGGGAAAGCCCAAAATCAGGAGACGACACTCGAAGAACAAACATGGATCTCTTCATGTCTCTGGTTGACACATCATTTATGACCTCTTTTAATAATGTTATAAATATCATTTATTTTAAATGAGTGCTTAGGTTGCAAGGATGAGATCTACTCCTCTCTCCGTTTTCACCACCCTGAATTTATTTATTTTTATTTTACAAATACCCTTGTTCTTTGCAATCATTTCCTCAATGAGTACAGTTACTTACATTTTCCTCCATGCTGCTGTACAAAAAACAAAAAACAAAAACCAAACTAAAAAAAAACAATCGTTCTTTCTGCACCTCATCCTGTCTGCTTTTTCCAGCTTCTATCCAATCTCTTCTGTAAAGAAACTTCACAGCAGTCACTGCTAATGCTCCCTATTAATCCTACCTTATATTTTCTCTCACCAGCTACTCTTTAACTTTTGTAATAAGCACTTTCATTTCCATTCCAGTTAGAGACATACTTGTATTTTTTCAGGCTGAAGGCTATACATTTGTAAATGATCACTTACTGTGTTTTCATAGCTTACTTGTTTTGTGGATGTAGAGTTTCAGTATAAAAATGTCCAACAGTCTTTTCACACACTTTAATAAACACTTCAGTTTAGTTACCAGCCTTCTTAGTTACGTATTTTCGTTTCATATCAATCACTAAGAAAAAATTCTTTTTCATTGAAAAGCCTCAAATTAATATACTGTTACATCATAGCTGGCTTAATCTAAAAGCCCAAAAGTTCTTTTAATTATTTTATAAAAAGATACAGGAAAAATGACCTCACTTCTTCAGGTGCTGGGGACTGAATACAGTATCTGTAAATAGTGGTATGATGCACAAAAGAAATAAACTTCTGATTTTTTTTTTTTTCTTTATAGCAATGGAATATATATGCAATGTTCCACCTCCTTCATTCAACCAAAAAAGTAGCTTTTCCAATCACACTGTAACAGAATAGAAGAATTTACCTGCAAGAATTTATAGAAATGCAGTTTGATACTGAAGGATCTATCTTGCACGAAGCACTATTAGGCTTATTGATCCAGATTAGCATGCCATATCAACAAACTATGCTTATACCAGAAAACAAAACACAAGCAATATCAGAGGTGTTCTATCTATTAAATTTTTCTTAAGGTAACATTAACAAGTTTCGCACTACCCTTTTCAAACTTGCTGACAGATTAACTGCACTCTTAAAAATGATATGATCAGCTATGTTTTAATGCACGCTTACACTTACGTTAGATTTTGTTTTCCTCATCTTTTTGCTCTGAGTATCAGACACATTTCAGCCTCTGAAAAAACAGTGCAGTTATAAACAGCATGCATTTGATTCAGCAGCTTGGAAAGACAGGCACATCAGATAATCTGATGTTGAAAGATATTGCATAAATCGGACATACTTCGTGGCGTACACAATTACTGTGTCATGACAGTTAAAAGACTACTTACCCTTCCTTTCAAACAGCATGAATGAATTTTTAACAACCGAGAGCCCTAAAATAGCAAAAGCACACTCAAAAAAACCATCAAAATTCAATTTCCAAAATATTTTAATTAGTTCCCAAGTCCAAATAGCCTTCACAACATAGCAGACAGAAAGAATATTAGCTGGGAGTACAAAATCCTAGTTTACTAATACCAAAGATGAACCTAATGGTTGAATAACTGTCCTTTGATTCAGCCTGTTAAGGAGATGAAATAACTATGAAGTAAATCTCCCTTCATGTTGTTTAGCACCTCTGTCTCTGGTTTCGAGATCATCTCCAATAAATATCAGTACTTTCTCTTAGTTAACCATACATAAACAAAATTCTGAGATTTCACGCAAAGAATCAGTGATCAAGACTGCATGCAGCAGTCCACGCAGTAGTTGGTGTTTCAGTTGGAACACGGTCAAAATTACTCTCTCTGATGTATCAAGAAATGTTTTCAACGTAGGTATTAAAATAATACACAAACATCCTCAAGTCCTACTTCATTTTATGTCTCAGGTGATACACAAACTAGGTACAGAAAAAAGTCCTTCCCCCTGTATATCTGTTAGTCTTTTTACATGCTTTCTCTTCTGGAAAAGTAATTAATTTTGTTACCATTTTAAAGTTGTTTAAACTTCTTAAATAATTGTCTGAAATAATGAAAGCAGTCAAAATTTAACAGAACATTCTTATTTTCAACCTTTTTGCAGATTCAGGATGTTTCACACTGACAATCTAAATATTGAATTCTAACTCATAAGCGGTGTTCACAGTGCATTCTTCAGTATTTTGCTTACATCAAACCACTGCATTCACATGTTTCTAGCTCCACGGAGAGTCCTACTGACACAAGAGTGATTTCATCGTCATAGGTGATAAGATGGAGAACTTCTGTATATTTCCACTCCCCTAACAGGTACCGTAATAAGCTGCTAGTTCTTTAGGCAAATGATAAGAATCTGTCGGATTAAAGGCCTTATTCTCTGCCTGTAATCAGTAACTTGAGGGCCTTCTGTAGATTCTGCACAGCAGTGCTCACATCTTCATATTGCAAAGCACTGCCAGCATATTTACAGTATTTTTGAGCTCTGGCAAAATCTTCCGGAGTCAAACGCACTTCCCCTGCAAAAACATAATTATAACATTATTATGTTTTACTTGTATTTGCAGTAATATTACAAAAGAAGCAGGCTGATACTTGTGGTAATATTACAAACATGATATCTTCGTTTCTGGTATTTTAAGAAATCAGCAAATCTTTCAAAACATTGCTTCTTTATAGAATCAAGTGCCTTTCAGATGTAAGTCAATACTTTTGAGAAAGATCTGCTCTTTAGCTAAGGTAGCAAAAAAAGAACATTTTAACAATAAGTTACCTGTATTCAGGTAACAATCTGCATGAAACAAGTACAGTGTTTTTTTGTGCTACAATATAATTAGTTTCTTCTTCAGAAATAATAGAATCATAGTTAAAAACTGTTCCCTCTACATTGGAATAAATTTTCAATGAGTAGAAACATTTCTCACCAAGATGTTTTTGCAAGTATTATATTTCTGTTCTATCCAAGCAATGTTCATGTTTCAATTTTAGGTAAGATAACTAGAAACAGGACTGATCCTCCTACATTTCCCTTATTTTTAACGTTGGAAAAAAATTCTCATAACAAAATTTAAAACAATTAAGTGTCATTAGAATTGTTTCTTGACTTAAGTTCAAACATTATGAATTCTAATAATCACAACACATGCATTCAGTGTTCTAGAAAGAAGGAACTTATAAAATATTTACTTCAGAACAACTTAACTTGTAAAAGATTGATTTTAATGAACACATTTGAATAATTACATGCAATACTATAAACGAATAGCTTTCTATTTAATAGATTTTCCACACAGCATTTTATAAGCAATAAAGAGATCTCACAGATTGAGAACAAATGTACTTTTAGAGGTACCACAGGTTTTAATATAAAATTGGTTAAAGAAATGCTTAGCTCTTTAAGTATAGGTTTCTGATGTTAAGCAAGGACATGAATATACTTCAGTGCATTTTATAAGGTACAACTACAGTTAGCCAGATCATTTCTTTCAAGATAAAAAAAACTCTTGTTAGCAATATCGTGAGAACATTTAGTGAAGTATCTGAGTTCTTATCAGGAAATACCTTTTAGATTTGCTTTTCCTTTTCCCAATCTTACTATTATAAAACAGCTTCTAAACAAATAAAATGGAAAACCTGGGAATATTAAAAACTAGTCTGGTTTGCTGGTTTTTAAAATAAGCATACCTCAATAAAAAGTAGGATGGTAATGCTTTCAAGATTAATTTTATCTTTTTTCCTTTTTCTTTAAATACACACTAAAAATCATTTATTTTCCCATCGATAAATAAATCTGACCACAAATAACTTGAACATTGATGCACATGACAACTTGGTGGGCTCGTTTTCACTGCAGTGAATACTAGTTTACTGCCGAATAAGTGAAACCACATTAAAATCTCTTAAAATTCACAAACACGGGTAAATATGCGAGAGGGAGTGCATAAACATCAACATACTTAGGTGATTTTGCAACCTAAATAAAGTCACAGACTAAAAGCAGCTGGGGTCAATCTGTGACAACATTACTAAACATCTTTAAGAAATCTGGAAGACCATGTTCCTCTCAAAGTGGTTTTATGCTACAATGCCAAAAGAAACTACAAAATCATTCTTTAAAACCAGGCCAAGGCATCAGTCCACTATTCAACTAATTTATTGGAAGGAAGCCTAAATTCACCAGCCTAATCTTATTTTTGCAGTATGAGCTCTACTAATGTTTTGCTGGCATAAAGATTTATTTATTATGAAATCTACTTCAAATGCTATTATGACATAACTTGAGGGAAAAAAATTGACTTCAAATTTATAAACCAAAGTTTACACAAGGTGTTGATCTTTTGATGTGTTCAGCGGCCTTAGCTCCTATTGAAGTCAACACTTCAGAATGGATACTGTGTCCAGTTCTGGGCTCCCCAGTATAAAAAAGACAGGGATCTCTTGAAAAGAGTCCAGTGGAGGGCCAGAAAGATGGTGAAGGGCCTGGAGGATCTCCCCTATGAAAAAAGGCTAAGTGAACTGGGTCTGTTTAGCCTGGAGAAAAGAAGACTGAGAAGGGACCTGATCCAGGTTATAAATATCTGAGGTGTGGGGGACAAAGTGGCGAGGCCAGACTCTTTTCAGCAGTGTGTGGAGACAGGACAAGGGGGAACAGGCAGAAACTGCAGCACAGGAGGTTCCACACGAATGTGCGCAAGAACTTCTTTACAGTGAGGGTGACAGAGCACCGGCACAGGCTGCCCAGGGGGTTGTGGAATCTCCTTCTCTGGAGATATTCAAGACCCACCTGGACGCCTACCTGTGCGACCTGGTGTAGGGAACCTGCTTTGGCAGGGGGTTGGACTCGATGATCTCTAGAGGTCCCTTCCAACCCCTACAATTCTGTGATTCTGTGATAAACAGAATAGAAATAAAACAGCTGCTTTCTAGATTTTTCAAAATAATGCAAGATTTAACTATAATATCTGTACTTAAATAAAAAATGTCACCTCAAAAGTTAGTAGCTAACTTCAGTTCACACACTGTAAGAGTTAAACAGCTTTACAGAAAAGGAGCAACAATCGTAGCGGCCAAGATGAACACGGGCCAAAAACATGATCTTGCACAGAAGGCTGGCTAATGGTATCTGTAGCTGCACTGGGAGGAGAACTGTCAGCAGGTCAAAGGAAATTATTCTCTCTATCTACTTAATACTGATGAGGCTACACTGGAATACTGTGCCTACTTCTGGGCTCCCCAGCACGAAGTGAGACATGGATCTAATGGAGAATACATGGATCTAATGGAGAAGTGAAGGATCACAAAGCTGATTATGAACCTGAATCATCTTTAATGTGAGGAAAGGCTGACAAAGATGGGACTCCAGTTCAGAGAAGAAATGGCTCAGGGGATACTTATCAATACAGATAAATAAATGAAGGGCATCAGTAAGGAAGATGGAGCAATAGGCTCTTCTGGTTGTGGTCACTGACTAGTGTGGAGGCAACAGGCACAAACTAGAAATGGAGGCTCCAATATGCATATTAGGGAACACTTCTTTGATTATGAGGATGCCTGATGACTGCCATAGGTTGCCCAGAGACTGTGGAGTTTCCCTGCTTGGGGATCTTCAAAAGCCACATGGATATGGTCCTGAGCAATCTGCTGTAGGTGGCTGTGCTTGAGCAGGGAGGTGGGACCAGATGAACCTAAAAGCCCCTCTCAACCAATCTGTGTCTTGAGCTCTAAATGCCCAAGAATATTGAGATGGGAAGAAGTATACTGTACTCACCCTGAAATTCACATCTGAAATTATTAGTAAATATCACATTTAATTTTGAACCGACAGACATATGGAATCCATAACTAATGTTAAAAAAAATTATTGTTTTAGTTGAAGAGAAACACAAAGTAAAAACAAAAAGTCAATTTTACTAAGCATGCTGAAAATTATGTTGAGAAAGAAAGCAGCTTTATATTAACGTAAGTATTTTATATGATATATCTGCATCTCCCTGATATCCTTTGCTATTCATCAAATTTCCTTATTCATGAAATTGTCCAAATATAAGGCAGATGATTTAAGAATATTAAAAAAAAAAAAAATCAATATCGAAATAAATACAGTGATGGCAAATATAATTAATATTTATCAAAATCTGATGCTCTTTTTTTCCTGTTAAAGCAGTTAAGACATTCAAGACAATTCCTCAAAGACTTTTTGTTAAGATCACGAAAATATGTAAAATGTATTTATTACTTCTACTCTGCACATGGAAAAGCAAACATTATTATAAATGCAATAAATGGTTTCTCTATTCTATGTCACCTATGGAAGGAAGCATATGGTAATGTAAGAATATCTTATAAAAACTCTGTGTAATACAATTATGAATGAATTTAGTGTTAGCAAAATCTAGAAGTAACAAATTTGTAAAACGAATTAGAACAGAATTATATGAGATATAATACAATGTTTATATAGCTCTGCACTTTGTTAGTAGAAATAGTATGCAATGCATAATTGCATAAGCTGTGATGTTTTCAAAAGCCAGTGTTAAACTCTAAAATCTGTTCTCACAGGACAGGGCACTTATTGCAGGACTTGTGCTAACTAAAATCAAAGGAATACTTTTAACTAAATTTTCTTTTGATAAATATTCCATGCTTCTCTACATAAGCATTAATCAGATTGCTTCTCCCATGTTATGGGAGGGAAAGAAAATATATAATTTATTTTAAAAATATACATTTGATCTTCCTACCACAGAGTCTTCCAGGAGTATGTGGAATATCCTGTTTGGCTATGTCTGTATGAGTACATTAAACAGTGCCAGGGAATGTGTCTCAGCACTTGAATTTGACTCTCTACACTGTTGAACTGCTGGAACAGATTGAGGTTTGGTTTTGGCCCACGACAACTACCACTTTCCCAAACAGTTTCTGGGCACGATTCATGGTTAGAGCATGCTAAAGACCATTCAATACTGGCAGCCTTGACAAACCACCTAGTTTAGAAGGTTTAAAAGTTTAATATTATGGATGTGAGCTGTTCTGTGCCAGCTGCTCTCAACGTCTAATATTTTCAGGCATGTTTATTTTATTAGTACAGATACAGATATTTTGTCTAAATTGTGGAGTAAATGTACTTTGCATTGTACCAGCTGTGTGGACCTGCTGGAGGGCAGCAATCACCTTTCCTTCCCCACCAAAGGCAACTTCAGTTCTAAATGAATAGCGCTTATCAAGGTTTAATCTCAATAGGCAGCCAGGACAGATATAGTTTATCTTGTAATTCAGGAACTGGGAACGGCTCCTGGGTCCTCCAGTTTAGAAAGCCTGTTGGGAAATATTGGCATTGTCTAATCTACTTTCGGGATAAGGAACAGGCTATCATGGGGTGCAATACTGTTGGTATAAAAAAATGAATCCTCCGCAGTATGTTGAAAATTACAATGCTATTCTTACTATCTGAAGGTAGGATGTTTTGGGTAATGTGGCAGGATGGAGACAGACAAGGAGCCATGGTTTCCACTGCACTTAGCATGCTTCATTCTATGCATGTAAACAAAACTGTTACTAACATAATCTGTATATCTTCTCAGAGTACCTCGTAACTGACAGCTTATTCTCTAAGCTTTCACAACCATGGATCTGCATGAGCCTTATCACCTCCCAGGGTATACTTTTCCAAAGCATTCTCATAATTATCTAACACCTTATGCTGTTATAAGACCCAAACTTGTAGTGACACAAGATACAGGCAGAAGAGGAATGCAGTCATGCGAATACTCATATTAGATCAAGTTAAAGTTTCATCACTATACTTAGCAAGGGTCTTACTATCCTAATTACAGTACAGCAGTTATTATAAATTATCAGAAACACAGGGTAATTCACTCAAATCATTTTCATTTGTATCCATACATATTAAATCAGGTTACTACAGGCTAGAGAGAACAATGTTATACTATCCAGACACCAAATAATGTAACTTCTAGTACTTAAAAGTTAAACTTTAATTCAAAATTATGACATTTTGTCATCTAGAGTTAAATATTCAAGCAAATAAACTATGACCAGAATTTTCACAGTATTTATCAAAACACCTTTTAGAATTACTGTCTAAATTATCCTGATCGGTTGATTAAGCATGAAAGTTTTGCTGCCAAACTTACTTTTCAACTAGCAATTACTAAGCTAAAAATAAAATAAAACCTTTAGCTGTTTACATTATGCAGTAACCAAAACTCCTACTACAAGCCCCTCAAATTGTGAAGCTGTAAGCAAGATTAAATGGCTCAGTGGTTGGAGGTTTTCAATAAAGTGAGCTAACTGAAACAAGAGACATTAATATGCCAGACAGAAACAATAGGATGTATCTTCTGTTATTCACGAGAATGCTAAAAGCAAATCCAAATATTTCAAAGATAATTACTGTTATTTTTCTTTTTGAGGCATCTCTGACAAAATAGCTCCTTAATATATTAGGTTTTTCAACATCCTTAAGCATTCTTATGATGAATTACTAAAGTCAAGTTAAACAATGAATTCCTGTTGTAGCATTCCACCAACTAAAATGCTTATGCAGTGAAGCTGGTATTTTTGAATACAGAAGTTAAATTCATACAACATAGGTTAGTAGTGACTCTACATCAAAGAGGAATGACATTAAAAAGATAAAAATCTTGATTAAACAGTAAATCAAAATAGCATCATCAGTAATGCTTCACTGTATTATTTCACTTAACATAAAGATTACTTACAATTGACAAGCAGTGCTGGTACAGAACATAGCAAGTGTGATGCAATAGAAAACATCACTGGAATGTTTTCCTTGATCATTTAATGAAATGAATAAATAATTCACAAGTTAACCCTGAAGAAGTAATTTTAAGGAAAGAGAACATGTATTAATTAGAAAAAATAGAATTTAGAAAGGTTATCAGAATACAGACTTTGTTGAATACACCAGAACCTTATCTGAGAACAATAGAGAAAGCTTAACACAGTGCTAAATCATTGGCTTGAAAAAAAATAATCAGATAACACTATCAAAAAAATACAGTATTTAGATGATGTCCATTCTTTTTAAAATTTATGAATTGCTACCATTCTGGTAATGATGACATGATTTCTCAAACATCTTTAAGTGCTGCAAAATAAACTATGGGGAAGCTGGAGGGACAGGCACACACCACATTCATGCATGGATGACAAATGCCACCACCTTACCTGCAGACTGAGCACTGTAAAGGGAAGGATCTACGAGAGGAATTTGAGGAGCAGGTTGAATGGTATTAGTTGTCACTCCTGTAAATCAACAACAATTAGAGCAGGGTTATTTCTGCTTATAGACTTTACAAGTATGCCAACAAAGTAGGAAAATAAGAACAGGTAAACTTAATGATTCAATGATTCTTAACTTACACAGCAGATGGCTTCTAAAGTCTTGAAGTTTGTAGCAAATAAAACTTACACTGCTGCTGACCAGAAATGTTTTATATAACAATTCTGAAGAATTTACAGGCTCTCACTCAATTAATCAACACAGTATTTCACAGAAAATTAGCTTTCAAGTGTTAAACAAATTAAGAAAATATTACTGCCAAAATACACTGTTTTCCCTTGCATATTAAGGAAAATCTGCTAAGGAACAGTACGGTAGTTTATACTCTACCTCTTAATATTCAATACAGGCTATTTTTAAAGCCTCATGTCTGCAATCATACACTTGCAAGCTAAGTCCCTAATTCCTTTGGAAACAATTGGTGAGAATAAAGAAGCTAGATTTGAGAGGAAAACATTGCTGCTAGAAGAAACAACACAGCAGAGTTAAAAATAAGTAATGCAAATAGAGTATTTCAACAAGCAGCATATTCCATCATTTTTAGATCTGGCAAAAACAAACAGTAAAACATTTACTTAGGCAGAATACAAAAAACAACACCCTAACCCCTCCCCCCCCCCAAAAGAAAAGAAAACAAAAAAACAACTATCTGAAGGATTTCCCTTTGATAAAGCTGAAAAAAAGAGCATCCTGAACTTCTAATAGGGTGAAACATTCTTAAAATTACATTCTTAAAAGTAAAATGAGGGGATGTGTGAGAAAAACATCTTGTTCTTTTGACACAAAACTACATCTCAACAATCAAATGATCATCAGGCAAGAAACCAAGAGCTTCTTACTTGCTAGTCTTATCATTATTATACAGCAACTGGAGATGGAAAAGTTGTATGTTCACAAAATATCTAAAACTACTATTTTTTTTAAAATATTTAATGCAGCTTTTGGAAAGAACTTGACTTTTTAGGAACATGTTTTCAGGCCAAAACTGATAGAAAACAAGAAGGAGTCAATACATCTAGCAGTACATTTCCTACTGAATTTCTATAGTGTTACTGTGTAAAGTTGCTTCTGCCATAAAACGTATTTTATTTTATACCTGGTGGAAAGAAGGCTATCGTAGAGTTTGCCTCTTAATAAAGGCATCCATTATTTGCCTGTGATTTTGATATACCTGTGTTATGAGGTACTTCAGCTGGAGTATTGGCTGGTGCATGGGCACCTGGTGGTACTTGTATGCCAGTGAAATTACTAGCTGGTGTGTTGCTAGCTTCATATGTAGATGATGACGATGCTGGTTGATTTGTTCCACTCTGGTGAGAAGAGGACCCTGCTTCTTCTCTTTCCAGATCTGTTAAGATGACATAAAACAGAAATGTTTTCACCAAGGCATTAGTAGTACCACCTTCAAACTTCCTCAATAGTTAGTTCACAGTCTCTAGTTACAAAAGTGGAATGCTACCCAACTCCAGTTAATTCCCACTACCCCTTGTTTTCCTTACCCAGCAATGCCTAATTCCAATGCTAGTTTTTTTCCACCTCTCCTTTCTGGCTCTCCCCTCCAGACTCCATGTCTGGACCTGTGTGCACTCTATCTATGAGCCTGGAGGCGTTTTCCTATTCCAGGCCTGTCTAGAGAATACACAAGTTTCCTCCTTACAAATGCCAGCTTCCTATACACAGTGGATCTGAGACTCAACTTCAGGCAAGTCTCCTCTGTCTTAGGATTCCCCATGTAGGTGGAATCTTTGGAGAATCCAGCTGTAAAATTCTAGCAAGCCCAAGTATGTGTAAATTGCAATTTCTCAAAGGCTGAGAACATGGGCCAAACACAGGAAGATTTTCTTAGACACAGGAAAAGCCCATCCCTAGGAACAAGGGAAAGAAAAAACACCCAGTCTCCTGCCAGCTCCTTTCTCCAAGTTTTAAGCCCTCACAGAGTCTAATCCATCTCATTCTCTCTGATCTCTTTTCAGAAACAATAATAGTGACTGAAATTAATAAAATGAAAAACAAAACTGAAAAAAAAACCCGAATAACTTGGCAATACTGGCCATGGAAGATAGGAACTCAATTGGTTGAAGTCTGGCAATGTTAAAAAGAAGCAAAAAAAAAAAAAAAAAAGTTGGAAGTATTTGCTATGCTTAATAGCAATCCCTTGAAGAGGCAAATTCACAAGAGTGCAATACACTTTTATTCAGGCATATGCATAAAGATCACGCTCAAACGTTTGCTCATTGTGCAACTGTCAAATGTTAAACTGTATTAAACATAAAAGTAGCTCTGTTTAGATTAATGCTTATTAGGTATTTAGAGTGTCATCAAAGCATAGTATGTATTCTTTCCACAAAGTAAATATTTAAGATATTATTAATCAAAGATTAAATATTAAGACTACGTTGACTTATGTGCTTGGAGTATTCCTGAACAGTTTTAATAGTGGTGGTAAATAAAAGGTTTTCAGGCTGGTGGAAAAGAATTTTTTAATTCAACAAATTGCTTTTAATTCTGTTATTAGAATATCCATACAATTCACAAGAAATATACACATTTTCAGGGAATGCATACTAAAAAAATTACAGAATTAATTTCTCAAAAAACAGTAATATCCCAGTGTTTAAACTATTTGCAATTTTCTTAAGTATACTCAGTCCTGGTCTGTAAAAGTGACACAAAATGCTTCATGTTCATTCTCAGCTCCAGTCAAGTTTCTTGTCTTGGAACCTCATCAGATTTTGTGCTTGGATCTTAGTATAAAGGATCCATAGGATCTTTAGATTTTCCTCAGAACCACAGTATATCCAAGACTATATGTTTTGCAGTTTGTCTAATTACTAAAGCTAAGTCTTTCTGAAACAAGTCTGATATCCCTAGCTCTAAAACAATGTTACGTCTATAAACACTAAAGATTCACAAGGTCTAATGGCATTCCTTGTTAACCATACACATTGTATCTACTGAATTTCTAGTAAATCTCGATGTCTCAAACATAGCGATTTTGAGATCCAACTTAATTCACAGAAATAAGCAGCAGATAGCCATACAGAAGCGGAACATGCCTCAAAAAGTTAACTTTTATATTTTGATATGAACTGTGACAGAATTTGTAAACATAAAAGATGTTTAAAATACTCAGAAAATTTTCAGTGAAATCAATCCATTCTCCAGTACTTTAAAACCAAAATCTAACCTGATTTATATTTTTATTGTCTTACTATAAAAACACCCACCAAACTTGGAGTTTTTCATCCACACTGCAAAATACAGAGACAGTAAAATTCAAGAATTGATCAGTTAAGTTATTACAATCAATGATGTCTGCATTTTGATACCAGGATTTTGTGGGTTGACAGGATAAGGTAAGTAACTAACCCACATTATCACTACATAGGGGCACATGTTTTATATGAAAAGACTGTATGTTGAGGACAAATGTTTCCTCAATTTTGTCTTGATTGGAATGCCTTCTTTACATTACAAATTACTGTGCCTTATAGTACACAAAAACATATTGTACAGTGTAAGGAAGCACCAAACTAACTTAAATTCAACACCCCAGGGGACTAAATTGAAAACTAATGGAATTTACTTGTAAGCAGTCCAGAGATTTAAAAAATATTTTTTGTCATCATCTACTAATTTTATTTTGAAAACATTTTATTTTCCTCATTGTCCTGCAGTGTCTCTCTCTAGCTTGAGATGTTGCTAAAAGATAGACACAGAATATAAGGTTCTTTTTGGAACACCGCTTCTCTCTCTCCCCCTCTTTTTTTTTCGTACCATGTTGAGAAATGAACTGAAAAAATCCTTTCACTGCTCACATACTTCTCTTTCAATTAGTTGAGACTGTAAAGGTTTCCTGGAACTCTACAATATTAATGCAGAATATGTTATATTGCAATGAAATTGGTGACAGTACATTTTACTGTAACTACACTGTGACTATTCAAGAAGTTTGTCCTCTTAGAAATTAAAAATTTAATTTTCCCAGTAGTATAAACTCCTTTTCAATGACCTGGGGTTACTGCTAAGTGACCTTTATGTGCACCCTAAAACTTGTATTCCAAATGCATTTATAACTCATGCATGTCATTTAAAGTTTCCATGGTCGCAATCTGACAAAACATCCATAAATCCAGCAGAAACATACAAAGCATGCCTATGTTACTGTAAAAACATCTCCAAGAGTTACAGTATAGTTTTCAAGAATCACAAAGAAAATAACACTTTGGAAAAAATATGGTAATTTGTCAAGCTATAGCGACCTAGTTTCACTCTGTTTAAACAGACTTTTTCCACTTGCAAAGGAAGGAAGAGAATGTGCAACCAGAAAGGAATGGGGAAGGTCGAGCTGTACATTCAAACAATGTTTCCCTTCTTCTTATGATGCACAAAGTAAGAATTGACACTTCTTTTTATGTGAATCTTTAATAAAAATATAATTAGCGAAAATTTGATCTTTGTTGGTAAAGCATTAAGGCCAACTATGCTACAGAGGTTATTTCAAAAAATGAAGAGCAAAAAGTGTTTTTCATTTACTTGCTCAGAAGATAAAAATTACCATATGAAGTATAGCTTAACAAATAGAAAGATTTTGCTGAATTGGATATATTGCAGACTTCCTATGAACACTGATGTTATAACTTTATCTCATTCATTGTGTGTATACTTCTTTGTTTACAAGTTACTTGGATATGAAAGCAACAATCTTCATCTTTTTACAATATCACTTTTAATGATCTGCAATGTAGACTAAGGTTTTCAGTCTGAATTCTGTTTTACCTCTAGTAACACTTTCTTCTGCAGTCCTGAATAAGTCAGCTACTTTGGCCTGCACATTAAGAAAATGACAGAAGAATCTGTCTACTGCTGCTGAGAATCAGTTATTGTATATGAGTTGTGTAAATAATTTTTTAGCAGAGCAACCTTTGCTTATAAATATATATATTTTTCACAATTAGAATTCACTGTATGCAATCTGGTGAGAATTGTCAACATTCCTACAGTTAGCTACGAACTTAACGACTAAAAATGGCTCATTTAAAGCTGTAACATCCACTATCAAATATATTTTCCTCACATCTTCTCCTCTGAATTTCTAAGAAACTGTCTTACAAAGATGTGGTGATATCTGCATGTGGAGTTGCATCATAGGTCTCTCACTGCAGCTGCAACAGTGGTTAAAAAAAACAAAAACAAAAAACAAAACTGCCTTGAAAAAGAGCATATGTTGAAGAAAGATTAAGTTGATAATGCTTCACTTGAGATACAGCTATGCCAAGACTGAAGCATAAAACAGTGGGTAAGATAACCATTCCAGTGATCAAATGTGAAGGGTATCTTTAAGTATGGAAAATATAATAACCAGTACCTTGGTAGTCAAACTGTAACGTACTCTATTTCATAACAAATATTTGAACTTCTATTTCATTTTTTCAAGAATTATATCCTCCGTTTAACTACAAAATATTGCAGTTGGCATGTAGGCCATTAGATACTTCTCCTTACTTTTAACAAAATAAAACCTAGCAATAAACATGGAAAAATGCTTGGTGCATGTTTACATTAAATTAAAAAATGACTGATCTTATTTTTTTCTGAACTGTAATGGTGCATAGAAAATATAAATTACATTAAGAAATTATATAGTAAAAAGCCACTTTATGGACAGTTTGGGCTTAATTTGAACCTCAGAAGTTACTTCATCTAGTCCTTCCTACCTATAGATCCACTCTTCTAGGTACAAGTGAATGATTTCTAAATAATCATTAAAAAAACGCTGGCTGAAGGGTCCAATTCCTCATAGCAGTGCTAACACAGATCAGGTTGCTGTAAAAAGATCTCATCCTGCAATCAAAGTGATTGATTACTTTCTATAAAAGGTAAGCTAGGAATTAGATTAGATCATCAAGTCTTCTACTTATTTCTACTCTGTTCAGCATCTGATAAAGGTAGTCAGATTTATCTCCTTTCCCGAGAAAAGAGCCCTTAGTTCTTCAGAAAAAAAAAGGAAATACATACCAAAAGTCTCTCCTTCCATTCCAATAGGTCCAGGCTGAGGAGTTTCTCCATTTTTCAAGCAGTTATGAATGTATGCTGCTTTCCACCTGGCATACTTTCTGTGCTGAACATTCTGGGAAAGGAAAATGGTTAGTTATTTTAACTACTCACTTCTGTGAATTAATGCAATCAAGGAAGTAACATAATAGGTTGGTACAATGGAATATATATTTTTTCTATTGCTTCCCCTTTCATTTTTGCAATAATTTTGAGTCCAGGATATTCCATCCAGCTGTGCGTATGCAAAAAAATGTAACTCTTTTAAAACCTTTGTTTTTCATCCAGCCAAGAGATTATACAAATGCTAGCATTTGATGCTCTTGTGAAGGTAATGCATGTGAAAATAATGAGTGGATTAAAATATATATAAAAAGAACAGCTCTAACAGAATCTCAGTATGAAATGAAAATGCAGAGATCTTCAATTAGTATAGTATGTCAGAAAAAGGAAATCAATAATACAAAGACCATCTAGTGTTACAGACAGTGTACTGCACATTAATCACAGTAGCAATCACAGGTAAGTATTTAGGAAACAGAAGCAGACTAATTTTTCTCTTTAAAAGTTCTGATTGAAATTACCTCCAAAGTTTAAGAATTAATAAACTAAAATCCCAAATTGTACCTTACAAAGCCTATTGCACTATCATCTAGGAGAGAGAGAGAGAGATACTGGATAACCCCATCAAGTTCCCTTGCTCACAACTAATACACTGTTAAATAAAATTTGTTTCCTGAAATTCACTTTCCTAGATATAGCTCTGAAAACAGATTCTCTGCCTTTTGCTCTTTTATTAAATAGCCAATAAGTAACAACATATTTATCTGCAAAGGTATTTTTGTCCAAGATTTTAAGGAAGTTACAGGGTGACACTGAACAAAATCATTGAAACAGACGCTTTGAAAATAATACTGGAATTTTCTTCTAATTTTTCAATGTTGAATACAACACTGTCAGCAGCATATCTTCAAAATTAGTTAAGAATTACATTTTTAATAAAGAAATGGAATGTCACATTATAAAATATGTAACAAACTTCACTAATTTATTATAAAACACTAATCCACCCACAGAAGATTAATTGGGAGTGTTCTGCAAGCATGCACTGGAAAGTGCAATTGACTTCTATTGTTGATTTTTTTTCCATTTCATTACATTGTATACTCGATGGCTCTAGGAACTGCTAACAGATGCCAGGGAGCACACCAGACAGTTGTAGAAGAAGACATGAAGGACTCATTTACTTATGCCTCCTGACAGATGAAAAATTTAGGTTAGTACAGTCTCAGGTTGGTTACAAGAGGTGTAGAACTTTGCAACTCTTGACCAAATGCCCCTCTTCTTAGGCAAGAACTCCATCATTTATAAATGGAAGTAGCCACAGGTATTGTATTTTAAACTGAACAAACGTTCAGTTTAAAAGAATTACACACAGGAATTCTAGTCTCTATATTCCAACCAGGGCATTAAATAATTAGAAACAAAATAACCAGAGCTTTCTTATGGGCTTGTAACACAGAAGAACTTTTGTTTCTAAGGAAATTCTACTAGTGGCAGAAGAGAACCCTACAGAACTCATGCATATGAAAAATGTTTTTTGATCAGCTATACAGATTTAGTCGGCCTGACACAGAAGAAACTGGTGCAATCTGTCTTACAAAGATGTGGTGATATCTGCATGTGGAGTTGCATCATAGGTCTCTCACTGCAGCTGCCACAGTGGTTAAAACAAACAAACAAACAAAAAAAAAAACAAAAAACAAAACTGCCTTGAAAAAGAGCATATGTTGAAGAAAGATTAAGTTGATAATGCTTCACTTGAGATACAGCTATGCCAAGACTGAAGCATAAAACAGTGGGTAAGATAACCATTCCAGTGATCAAATGTGAAGGGTATCTTTAAGTATGGAAAATATAATAACCAGTACCTTGGTAGTCAAACTGTAACGTACTCTATTTCATAACAAATATTTAAGTCAGTAGTAACTTTCTTCATCTTTTTCTCTTTGATAGAAATTATCAACTATATTACTACATTTCCAAAGTGAGTTTCTTATCAATTAATTTAGCAAAAAACACTTCCACTTTAATTCTCAGAACAAGGAATACTTTTTATTAAGAGTATCTGCTCTACCACATTCGAGATTAATTCTCCTGTGGGGCAACAATAACAGAGAGCTGATCATACACCTAACTGAAAAGTTTGCTTTAAAACTTTCATAAAGTATCTTTTAATACGAAGAATTGTGATCTTATTAATCCAGTTCTGAAAAATTTGTTTGCAAATTTTTTGCTAAAGAATGCTAAAACAAATCTGTTTTTCTTTGGTAGACAGATATCAATCCAAAAAGAAGTAATTGATGCCCTTCCACCTTAGCCTTTTAATGCTGAGATTTATAACAACACCAAATTATCTACTGTAACTAAAACTGTATGTAATTCAAGCTCAGTAATTAGCAGTAAAGACCTTGCTTACAGGATGAAAAGGGGGAAGGTGGAAAAGCCAGGAACCTTGCAAAATTTATCCCAATCATCATTCCCACTTGATATAATCCTGTGTCCCGTGCAGCATTACCAATATCACTAGGATAATTTTTAAGACACGAAGCATCTTCTAAAAGACAACTATTACCTAATATTTCATATAATTTGAAATATTACTACAATTTCTTCTGATTTAGTAACGTGAATTTGACTATACAACTACAACATACATTCCTTGAAGCTCACATTCATAAATGGATTTTAAAAAATTGCATAGGTAAATGAGCAACCTGCAATTATGTTAGGAACAGCAATCAGCTCATATTGATACCCCTAAAACTTACCTCTTCAGAAAGCTCCCCGAATACTGTCAGAACATCTATCAGGAGACTGGCAGTATAAAAGGACTTTATCATGTTTCTGTAAAAAAGAAAGCATTTCTTTATAATAATAAAGTAATATCATCCTGTTACGATCACCTTTTAACCACTAGCACTCTAGATTATACTGGCTTATTTCAAATCAATCAACACTAATATTTTTTTTTAAATCTGATGCTACAGAACTTCACAATGTTTAAGAATATACTGAGAATTCTCATGAGTAATATGCATAAAGTTTTCAGCAATTTTTAAAGCAGCTCATGGGTTCTGCACTTGATTTCTAGATTGGAATGTTCTGTATTGGACATCCTGTTCTATCTAGGAAAAAGATCAGCCAAAGCATCAGCATGCTGTAGTGATCACTGTAACTCAAACAGCAACATGTATCACTGCAAATATTTCAGTATACAACTACTATATATTCAACTAAGATCAGTATCAGTCTAAGTTCAGTATTATGTTCTAGAAGGTTCACCAGTAGATGAGCAACCACTTGAAGAACACATGATGGAAGACACAAGTTAAATTTTGAAGTTAGAGGCCAAAATGTCAACAAATGGAGTTCCCTGAAAGATGAATGCCCATTCCTGCTTGCAGCCAAATTAAAGCTTAGATATTTATAATTCCTTACCAATATCTTAATTCTGACAACAGAACAAAGATTTTCACCTACTTATGAAACTGCCCGGCTCTGTCTTCGTTGTCTGCATACAAAAACATTTTCAAAGCATAATTCTCCACATGAGCAGAACCAACAATTTCCTGAGTAATTGCTTCATTATCGCCAAATTGTTTTTTCATCTGAAAAAAAAATTTTGGAAAAAATTTGTTGCCTTATGAGACCCTAGCATTTAAGCAATTTAACTCAAGACCAAGAAGCAGCTGCTGATTTAATACAACTTGAGTGAGAAACTACAAACACTTCAATTATTTTTAGGATCTCCAACTTCAGACATAACAAACACTAAAAGTAGCATGCCAAAGAGAAAGCACATTGTTTTGAAGAGAAAAATATTAAGAATAAATAGCTCTTCATGCTATTTTCTGCAAAGTAATAGTTTTTAAAGAAAAACTGAATCTTAAAACAAACACAAAGACATGTAACTAATATTCCGAGGGAACAGCTACAGATATTTTCCCCCTTACTAACTAAAAAGACCAAGTGTTCTGAAGTACGTGTCACAATTAAGCACTGTTTAAATGGTAAAACATAGTTTGTAAAGGTACTGAATGTCAGAGCCATTAAGCATCTTCTCTCTTGCAAAGTATTTCACTGTAGTACATTGTATCTTTCACCAAATCCAAGCCCCATCTCAACTGATCAAATGACCTATGGATTTACTGGAATTTTCAGTATAAGCAGAGTACTGCATTTGAAAGACTTCTTTTCAAAGCTGTTGGGACTACAAGAATCCTCAGGCTTCCTAATAAAAATCAGTAAAGCAAATAACCCACCAACAGTTACAACAGGTGGATTTACAGCTTCTGAATAGGCTTACTGTTTGAATATAAGGAAATCTCAGGTCATCCTCAGAGGACAAAAACAGGAACACTGCATGATATTAACCGGTAGTCTTTATTTTGCCAAAAGATTTAAAAACAGTATCTGAATGGCTGTTATTTTTCAGCGTGAGTGTGAGGAAAATTCAATCACGCAAGCTGTATTTCCATAATATTATTCTGCTGTCAACTTTTTAACACACAGAATGTTTTAAAAAAATATTTCAGTAGCGAAAAATAAACTTTGTAAAGAGTACTTCAAATCTGTAGACTTTTGTCAAACTCATACTCAATATACTTTTCAATAATTACTCATTTTACAAATTATGGTGCACACAAGAAAAACAAAACTACCCTTCACAAGTTCCAGGATACATATTTGAAACAATTTTTTTAATTTAGTATTTAATTACACAGATTTGGAATAGTATGAAACTTCTTGTAATAAAAACATTGAGGAATTTCCACATATATCTATATAATTTTATTCTTTCCTACTATATAATTCAGGATCATTTCTAAGTTTCTGTCTTAATCTCTAAAATAACCAATTATAGCAGGCCACAAAAAGCTGCAATAACCATTAGAGCAGATCTGCAATACCCCTTTGTGCCCCCTGCTGGTACAGGGAGACTGAAACTGACTGCTATTAAATTACTGTAGAGGTACTACTAACACATCAACTTATCACTACACTTAGCCTTTCCAGCTCTCAAAATGCTTTATTTTATCTGCTCAGAAGCATTCTCTCCTGTCTTACACAACCTGGCTAAATAAAAGGAACTGATGTCTTAGCACCAGCTGTCACAGAGACAATCTTATCAGTAACTGAGAGATTAAATTATATGTCTTTCTGGTTATCTAATCTTTCAAATTTTAAACAAGAGTAACCAAATATTGAAGGTAGATTTGTTTGCTGTAGTATCAAAAGGGATAATATCAACCTTCTACAGGAAGTTACACTTATGATCATGCATGCACACTGCCATGGTTTTATGATTTTTGGCAATGGTATTCCACATCACAACATCATGTAGTGCATTAAGAGTTAATGCTCCAGCTCTGTCGATCACTGATAGTTATGGGTATACCTGTCTCAGAAGAGAACTCCATTCCCCAGAGGGCTGTGTGATGCTTTGCATTTTTACTTATTTCCGCTCAGAGGGAAAGACAAAAAATGTCTGCGGTCACGGGATGCTCTCTTTCCTTTGGGCTCGACTCAGCAGTGAGTGCTCGATGCAGTCTCGCCTTCAGCGTTAGCGTAAGGCCTTTGGTTTATCGGATACTCTCACTTATTCATTTTATTTGATTTTATTAGCTTCAATTCCAATTATATTGTCTTATATTGTGTTATTTTGCTTTCTGATATCTTATTTAGTAAATTAGCTTTCCTCCTCAATTGCTGCTGCTCCCTTTTCCCTTTTTCCTTTCCCCCCCTTCCCCTTTCCTGGGGCATGGGTCTGCGGGTCCCCCGCACCAATCATCACGGAACCGGGCCGATCCACCACGTAAACTGCTGACACACACACATCTGTACAAACATACATATATATACACACATACACAGTTTTACCTCCTCACAGTTCTCCTGCTGATTTATTGTTACATAAAACCTAAATCCTTACAGTATATCTGCATACAGAACAGTTGCATCCATGAACGATGACAGAAATAAGACAGTATTTGGGAAGCTTCAACAGCCATTAAAACACCATCACAAATAATTTTAGAGGACAACAATAAATTCTACTTACAGCTTCCAACTGATCCATAAGTTTAGATAAAAATTTGCGGCATTCTGGAGTTTTACTGTCAATCTTCATCCCTGTTTGCATTGCATACAAACGACCTTAAAGAAGACAAAACACAGAAGAAAAAAAATCAAGCGTGTGAGTAGCTAAGCCCAATAAAATTGCATTTCCCATCATATGTGAAACACAAACTCAATAATGAAGCAATGCACTAGTACAGTGAAACTGGGCACTGACAGCCAGATATAGTCAAACTTTCAGAGACACGTAGGTTGCTCTGAAAGTATTTGTGCTAGTTTCAGCTGTGATGGATTTGTTTTCTTTGGAGATAACACACTGATGTTATAATTGCTGCTAAGCCAAGGCCATTTGCAATGAAAAGACTAAGGAGCTGGGTGGGAACAAAAATTTAGGACAGCTGACTTAAACTGGCCAAAGGAATATTCCATACCATATGACATCATGAAGAAGGAGTTTTGAAGGGGATGAGGGCTCATCTCACCCTCTTGCTCCTCAAGGGCATCAGCCAGGGATGGTGAACAATTGTTTGTGCATCACTTGTTATATACATTTCATAAATATACTGTCATGACTATTTTCCTTTTCTCTATCTTAGTCAATAGTTTTATCTCAATCCAAGAGTTCTGCTTTGTTTTTCTGACTTTCCTCCCTCTCACTGGGGGAGTGTTTTGATAGTGCAGTGCTCAGACACCTGCCTGTAAACCACAACAGCATTCTGCCTATTTATTTCCATGGAAACTACAACAGAGAAAAAGAGCACAATGACACTAACAGACAGAGCCAACTCTCAGCCACAAAACTCTATTTTTCAACATATTCACCACCATTGGCCATGATTTTTCTGCTGGTGATGAACAAGAGCCTGCATGTCATGCTGCACCAGCAGAAGTGATCCACTATAGCCACTGCTGAAACATACCACCCACTGCCGAACTGCGATCACATCCACTGCTTGGTCTCCAGAAACATTCAGAAAGCATTGATTAATGTCAGGAGGTGTCAGTTTTTCTCCACAGAGGAATTCAATGACACACCTTTGCTTCATATGCATTTCCATGTCAGACATCATTTTGTCAGGCTGCCCCTCTGCTGTCCTCTTTCCAACAGTATCCCCAGGAAGGTTCAACTTCTTCTGACGTAACACCACCATCCACCTCCAACACACGGGTCAACATAATAAAATAGGAGGCACTACTTTTGGAGCAGCTCTCAGATTAGGAAATATTATTTCTAAACATATTCCTATAATCAGTATTCCTGACGATTTCAAACAGATGACAGTATCACCATAATACCATAGTATGTGCTCTTCTAAGTAATCATTACCTTCCTATGCAACTCTCTCAAATGTAAGCTTTGAGTCAATTTTACCTAAATATACATGAATGGCTTTCATACAGCTCTCATATATATGTATTTGTGTGTGTATACAGAACATCATATGACGTGGAAAATTGTGGATAAAACCAAATAAGCACTATTTACTAGAATTAACATACACAGGGAAGGATAATGTACAGGACATTCAGTAACCAAGCAGAGAACATTTTCCCAAAAAAACATTCTGTTAATTCTCATGCTTAGCAGTCTAGGAGGTCCTGCAAAAGGCATCAAATGAAGAGCTTAAAAACTAAAATTTTAACTCTTCTGCACATTACCATGAACTAGTTATTATGGCACATCCTAATATCTCTACCCTTCAGAGTTGTGCAAGTGAATGTTAACTGCCTCATGGCTTTACCACCTCTTAACTTTCAAGCAGCTCATCATGCAACAGAAAGAGCCTATCCTCATCCCATCAGGAAATGTACGTATAAGACCAGTCTGTGCCTAACCTGATGCTTGCTGTGAAAGAAAACATCACATCCTCAAAAGTTTGCCTGCGTTTTCTGTCCATTACTAGCTTGTCTAATAAAATAAGATGTATGTATATCTCTATCTCTGTTCTGCTGGTAAACATCACAATTCAATTATTTTTTCTATGCTTAACAATACTATTTAATGTTTCATACACAACGTTAAACCAGTCAAAGTATATATTCCTTACTTCGGACAGTAAAGCTGAAACCTTTTTAATGTTAAAGCTGTTTGGTTGTCCAATCATTTAAATGCAAAAAAAAAACCCCAAACCTGCCACAAAACTTGTCCTCACTAATGCCCACGCTTGCTAATAATTGATAAAACAAGACAGTAACTTCCTATTTCCACAAAGAGTAGCCGTATAAAATTCCACTCCAAGTCAAAATTCAGGAATAAATAAAGGCCATGAAGAACAAAAATAAGCGACAGTGAACAATGAAAGTCTCAGCAATTTTAACCGAAGCTGTATTTGCTGTGTAGTTTTGACACAACACTAACATTAAACTAACTACTGATAAATACTCTTAAAATCACCTTATTTATCTTCAGGATCCTATCACGTTAACGTTTAAACTATGAATTTGGCACATGTAAATTTGAAATTACATTCTAAAGAAATCAAACTACAGAAAGATACAGATTTATTTTTAAAGGAGTTCACATCAGTTTGAGTCTACTAGCAACTAAAGTACCATAACCATACATTGGTGTTTATGATCTTCAATTAAATTCACTTTTAAGTACATACTTTATTGAACGATTCCCTGAACACATTTCATGGTACCATTTAATAATATAAAAATTCAGAGTTTAAGTAAGTATGCTGGGTCTATACACAACCTATACGAGTCTCTCCTTGATAGATGCAAATATCAGACATTTTCAGAGAACACTATATCAGTATTAGATTGATATGAAATAGTGACATTAATTTTGCAAATCCTTGATCATTACTGGATACAGATTACTCAAATACACTGAAGAATGTATTCATGCCTCTTCTAAAATCATTTTATACATCTTTTGCTTCCATATAAATGGAAATCTTGAGGATCAGCTTCATCATTAAAAGAGCTAATAACTTGAAACTGTTACTCTTTTGGGCTTCTTTTTCCACATTCATTGCCAATACCCCTATCTAAACCATGAAAGCAATTTTTTTTTCTGCAATAACATCCCAAAGGGTGTATTTACAAGACTGTGGCATTGCCCTACTTTATAGGAAGTCCTGAAAATCCAGACCTCTCTTCTCTTTGGATTTCAGAAGCTGAGAAAAACCTCAGAAAATCCTTGCACTCCAGTGAAAAAAAACTTCCAGAACAGTCTTGAACACACTGAGAATGCAGCTCAGAGAACAATAGTTAAATATAAGAAACATTTTCTCTATGTAAGTTGGCATTGTGGGTGACTCAAAGTGAAATTCCCTACCCACATCACTATCCTATAAACAAACAACTACAGAATCAAGGTGCCAAAGCTGGAGGCTGGTAATGACTGGCATCCCCAGGGGAGATCAGTGGTCTTCAAAATCTTTCTTAATGATCTAGACAGTGGGAACAAGTGCAACCTCAGCAAGTTTGTATATGACACCAAGCTGAGCTGTGCCTGCTGATGCAACAGAAGGAACTGATGCCATCCAGAGGGGCCTGGACAGGCCTGAAAAGTAAGCCTAAGTGAATCTAATTAGGTTCAACAATGCTGATTGTAAGGCATTGCATTTGGGTCAGGGCAACTTTAGACATAACCCAGCAGTGTGTGCTTACAGTCAACTGTATTCTGGGCTGCATCAAAAAGAGTTATGGCTAGCAACGTAAAGGTGACTGTCCCCCTCTACACTGTCCTTGAGAGCCCCCATCTGGAGTACTGTATCCAGGCTCCAGAAGAAGGACATGGAACTGAAGTGGGTCTAGAGGAGCGCCATGAGGATTACGAGAGGGATGAAGCATCTTTCCAATGAAGAAAGGTTGAGGGAGCTGGGCTTGCTTAGCTTGGAGAATAGAAGACTCCAGGGAGACCTCACCTTGTCCTTCCATTACTTGAGGGGAACTCATAAAGAGAAAGAAAATTGACCTTTTTACACAGTCTGATGGTGACATGACAATGAGCTTTTAAATCAAAAGGGGGGATTATTTAGGTTGGATGTTAGGAAGAAATTTTTTTAATCAGAGCGTGCTAAGGCACTGAAGCACGTGGCTCAGAGAAGCTACGGATGCCCCAAAGCCATGTTTTCAAAGCCAGGTTCTCAAAGCCAAGTTGGATGCCATCCTGGGCAGCCTGATCTAGTGAGTGGCAATCCTGCCTGTGGCAGGGGGATTGGAGCTCGATGATATTTAAGGTGCCCTCCAACATAAACCATTCTATGATTCTAGGTCATGTGATATCAAAGTGATTTTGGAGAACTTTTCTTCAAGCTAAAAAAATGAAAAGATCAAAATGCATGTCTCCAATGACCATGGTAATAAACCACTAAACAAAACAACTAGACTTACAGAAGCCATTTGCTTGGTAACTTCTGATACTAAATTTCATCAGTTAGAAGCCAAGGTGCTGAAAAGTCTGATATAAAAAGACAGTTAAAACAATGCTTTGTAGCTGCAAAAGTTTTCAAGATTGTAAAGACTTAAAAAAGTATTAAGAGAATGTAGCCACTCTTGGAAATAAGTGACCTGTAACTGTAATCCCTATTCAATATTTGATGGTTTAGAACACCAGGAAACAAATATATGAATTCAATTATAGGGATTATATAGATAAGTGCATAAAACAGCCTTGAAGTGCATAATCTGCATTTACAACCTACATTTTTTGTTCTTTTTATCCAAATCAAGCAGCAAAAAAGATTTTTACGTTGTCAACAACAGGAGCAGATGCATAAATAAAAGGAGAAAAGACGTAAAGACAACAACACAGTGCTTAAATATAAATGTTAATATTTTAAGCAGAGGTAGTCACTTGCAATTTTTGACGCACAAAGACAGAACTGTTTCACCAATCATTAACTAAAGAGGGTTTGCAGTCAGCTTGCAGACAGGACATTTATCTTCAAATTCATAAAGACTTGGCAAGCAGTCATTCCCAGGAAAATGTTTTGCCAAGACAACTACAAAATTTATGTCTTGATTTTTTGCCCTTAATCTTTGTTCTGTAAATACTAAGTGTGGGTGTGCTGGAAGGAATTATACAGCAAGCTTTACAGAAACCTCTCTGCTCTTACTTGTCACATAATGCCATGTTTCTTTTCTTTTGCTAATGCATAGCACAACTTTAGAGTATTTTGTCTTCAGTATGTGCTAGGCATTCACTGCTAACAGACATTAAGTTATTCCAGATTTATATTTGGGTAACAACTGAAACTCTTCCCATTCCCACTTTAAACTAACCATGCCAAATAAAAATACATCGATTCCATCTTCCCACTTCTGTCTGGTTTATCTTGCTTTCTCCTGGTCTACAAGGATCTAAATATTATTGTTCTTTTTGCCCCAACACTATTTTATTATCTTCTAATAATGAATAAGATGGGAATATTCTTAATACTTTCCACTCCCCTATTCCACAATTTACAGTGAACAGTAATAAAACCATTTCCAAAAGCTTTCCCCATATTTCAATTCCGACCAAAAGTTGAAGCCTTTTTCACCGCTCAGTATATTATTCATTCATATTCTGCACCTTTCTCTTCCCACTCTAAAGCCACTGACCAAAAAAAAAAAAAACAAAAAAACAAAAAAAAAACACAAGTTAACTGTTTGGTACAGAAAAGCAACAGCCTCAATAAAAATGTGGGGAACAGGTGACACAAAAAAACACGAACTTGGATTGTACTCAAAGTATTTTCATAAAGAATGCATCAAGTGTAGAAAATGAATTATTCTTTCTTTCATGAACATTATTGTATCACACCGCTTTCTGCATGCAGATTATAAGTGCTATTCTTCCATGGCCAACTCAAAGCTCTTTGAATCAAGAGGAATTAAAACAGATTTAACAGCACAGACAAAGTTTGAAGTTTTATACATCCTCTCCATTATACAATGCTGAGTGAAACTGGAAAAACTGAAGGTAAGTATTAGGCTGTTAGCATTAACTCAAAATATGAAACTCTCCAGAGAATACAAATTATTTATTTTCAAGTGAAATTAGTTTAAGGAGAAATGCAATGAAGGAAGAGGGAAGTGTGGACCACAGGGATAGAGGACAACAGCACAAAATTTCACTAAGAAATCCAAAATAATAGATGACTTGACTTCCAAAATTCTTTTATAATGTACTGAACCATGCAGAAGACAGTGCATTTTTAACGACATATTTCAAGGTCAGGTTACATGCTAGAGAAACTTAACTAAAGTCAAAACAATCTCAGGTAAAATGTTTCCTTCTTAGAACTACTGAAACTTGTAATGAATTACACTAAGAAATCAAAACTACATGAAGAACAGCAACTTGTACACGCATGAAATAGATCAAACAAAATTTGTAATTACAAACAAGAGCGGTAATTATTAAGATTAGATGACAACACAAGTAATGTAATTGTATGTATTACTAATCCTAATAAATGATTCAGTATTTTATACTTCCATTCGTCACTGTAGTTTAAGGACCAACCTTGCTCTCATTAAATTTGAGCAAGAAATCCATACGTGAAACTGACAGTTTTTTAAGTTTTTACATAGCTTTGGCTATCGGTACTTTTCAAAGTATATCTCTTTATTCTAATTAATAAAATAGAAAAACTACCTTGACTGTGGAATTTACAGTAACTGAGATCTCAAGAAGGCAAGAGTAGAAGGCAGACGCTCAGGACCAGTTATGCTCAATTCATATATAGGTAAAACAGTTTGTAGTGATCAGATGACAAATCTGAAGCGCTTCTATGGAACACCTTTCAGTACTGTTTAAACCAGAAGAAATCTATGTTACACACAAAAACTACTCTGTGAGGTGAACCAAAGTACCCTAAGGAGAGCTGACTGTCTAATACGTTTCTGAAGGGCACTCCTGCTGCCTGACCTTACCTGCTAAGAGCATCTTGCACTGCACTAGAAGCACTACCAGTAGGCTGAGGGGGTCAATCCCTCTCTTTTACATAAGACTGATGAGATATGAGGGCTGGGTCCAGCTCTGGGCTTCCCAGGACAAAAGGCGTATGAAGGGCCATAGACGTCATAAACAACTAGGAGCATCTTTCTTACCAAAAAGAGCAGAGCTGGGACTGTCAGGCCTTGAGAAGGCTCAGGGAGATCCTACATGCACCAACAACTGACCTGGAGAAGGAGGCAGAAGGGAGGGAAGACAAAGCCTGATGCACCTCTTCTTCAGAAGCTCAGGAATTTGATCTTACTGGCTAACTGATCTCAAGAAAATTATTTTATGCATTTTTGAATTCCAGATTATCACAAGCAAGCAAGCAAGAATGATTTTATGCAGATGCTCTTAACTATTTTTTCAAAATTAGGTCAAAACTCAGCATAGTGTAAGAAGTTAAATAAAACAGAAGTTCAATTAAAATATTTGTTAGTTTTTACTCTTCTGATTTGAGAGGAGATCATTAAAAAAATTAACAGTATTTCAGTAGTAAAATTAGGTATAAATTTTATATTCCTGAAGTTCTGACTCGGACATATTCCATAAACTCTATCTTGTCTTTTTTTCCCCATAAAAAATTGAGGGTCTTAGAATTGGTTTACACTGAAAAAGAGTATTTTATGTATGCATAATTAAACCTGAAATTAACAGTCAAATTCAACAGACAGGTATTCCTGCTAAGAGCTGAATGACTTTTGATCTACAACTAGTTGTAGGGAGGAAAACAATCAACAACAGTAACCCAAACAAGCACTTTTTTGCTTTTCTCTCCTGCTGGATTCCATTAAACAATGACAAAACAAACAATCAAACAGAAAAGCAAGATTCTTCAGATGGATGCAATTTTGTAATATGAAGAATTTGAGAATTGAGAGAGATATTCTTCTCACCTTTTTCGACAGATCAAGTCTGCAGATCTACATTACTGCATTCTGAAGTTTAGCATACTGTAAAACAAAACCAATCAGAGCCCAGCTTTGAAGCTACTAAAATATAATTTCATGCTGCATTTACATTGAGTTGTAGGATGCTGCATATCACTTATCAATTATGTTTTTCTGACAACTCCATGGCACTCTGTCAATTTCTCCTTTAATTAAAACATCAATGAGCAATAAGTAAAACTATTAAATAAACAGCACAACCAATCATTGTTGAAAAGGTTTACTACCACAGCACTACAAAATGCCTGAAAAATGGCTATGAAGACAAATTTTGCTGTAAATATTAATACAGAAACAGAACTACCCCTTCAACGATGCAGTTTTTCAAAAAAGTAACTTTTCTGTAGAACCGCCTGTAGCACAGTTTAGAGATTTCTTCAGTAATTAAGCAGACCAGGCATTTCTAATCAAAGCCTGCCTCCTTGTGTTTGCAGCACAGCAGCCTCAAAGTAAAGAGTTACTCACACTTAAGTATTTTTGTTTTTTTTTTTTAACTTAATATTTTATTGACTACATATCACATATTTTCTTTTGTCTGGGCAACATATGTAGCCTACATTCCTGGTATTCCCTTATATTTATTCAAGCAACTGACTCCTACTGAACATTAAACACCTACAGTATGACTGTAACTAATAACAAATGTGGAAAAAAATGTCAGATGGAACAGGTTAGGTTTTAAAAGAAAGCATTGATTATAAGAGCTCTGAACACTTAATTAACTATAAAGTAATTTCTGATCTCTGTAAAAGGGGAATCAGCATTGTGAGGTTATCTCGCACAAACCAATAGCTAATTGATGATATGCTAATTTGAGTGCTCAAAGAAGGAGTTAAGCATGAAGGGTCTGCAAGGAATATGCAGGACCACAAGAAATAAAACCAGATCTTAATTTAAGCAGTATTTCAAGCAAGTAAAACATTAAATGTGGTGAACTGCACAAGAGCATCCATGTTATTCCGTAGTATGTTACATTCCACATGGAAAACAATGTAGTAGTTGAAAAACACAAAGTACCCTTATCATAGCTAACCATATTGTGTAAAACAGGTTTGTATCTGTCATATTATATTTTCTTTAAATCAACATATGCCAGCACTATCAAAAAGGAGAGAAACCTGTTTTCTCCATAAGCTTGTTCCTTGTTTTTATGTGAGAAACAGCTTAAGCAGTGCAACAGGCACAGCTGAAATTGTAGTTATCCACCATATAATTACATAAGGATTTGCTTTTCAAGTATCTTTAGAGTTGGAATGTGAAGCCAGAGGACTACAATATCTCATAGATTCATAGATTCATAGATTCATAGATACATTAGGTTGGAAAGGACCTACAAGATCATCTAGTCCAACCTTCCTCACACCACCATCCCTACCCACCAAGCTACTAAATCAAATCCCTCAGCACCTCATCTAAACGCTTCTTGAACAGCGCTAGGGACGGTGCCTCAACCACCTCCCTAGGCAGGCCATTCCAGTGCCGGACCACTCTCTCAGAGAAAAAATTTTTCCTCAAGTCTAATCTAAATCTTCCCCGGCACAACTTGTGGCCATTCCCTCTCGTCCTGTCATTAGTTACCTGGGAGAAGAGGCCGACCCCCTCCTTACCACAGCCTCCCTTCAGGAAGTGGTAGAGTGCAATGAGGTCTCCTCTGAGCCTCCTTTTCCCCAAACTAAACAATCCCAGCTCCTTCAGCCGCTCCTCGTAAGACCTGTGCTCCAGACCCCTCACCAGTTTTGTTGCCCTTCTCTATCTCCCATAGGTGGCAGTTCTAAATGCCTCAGGTGAATTAAAAAAAACAAAGAGAGAAAGTTTAAAGTAGTATATGCCAACAAAACGTGCAACTGCCATATGAATTCCAAGCTATAAAAACATACGTGTGGCAACAGAAAATGCTGAAGAGACACAGAATATTAACATGAGCACTGTGTAGTTCCTTCTGACAATTTTATTGCTATGGTACAGAAAATAATGTTTCAGGTGGAAAATACATCTTACCAGAATTCAGTTCCTTCTGGTATTCAAATCAATTTCTATTAACAGCTCTTACTTTCAGAAATATACAACATTACAACACACATACCCAATACATATTCACACTCAACTGTGCCATAAAGACATTAACATTAGGAGTAAAACTTTTGGCTGCAGATGACCACTTGAGGCAATACTCCAAAGCTATAAACACCTTAACTCAGATCTCCATCTGACAGCTGCACCCATCATATTACTGAGCTGCAGACATTTCTCCTCATGCAGCAGCTGTGCAAAACAGCCCACTGACTGAGCTGTAGCACTGTCCCTTAACAAGAGCTTGTACCACAGAGTCCCTTGGATGACCAGTATGCCTCAGCACCAGTCTGGTCCTGCCATATGCCCGTTTCCAGCCATGCACAGCAGGGCAGTGCTGGTGTGCTCCAGCACACAGCTAGCTTTTCTCACGCGATTTCTTACTGGAAATGTATAGAGCTCCTCTGAAATGTATTTCAAAGGCTCAACACAGAAATGCTCTGAACTTTTTTTCAAGTGAAGTATGTAATGATAAATATTTCTTTTATCTGTACATAAAAAATGCTGATTTCAAAACGTGACCTCAAAAATATTCTGAAAGTTTTTTATATGCTTAGATTTACAGTTCAGAAATGCAGACATTTAGGAAGAAGTAGAGGTTTGAAATTTAAAAATTAGTAAAAAACCATTAAAAAGCTAATAAACCATCATAAATACATGAATGAATGAATAAATAAATAAATCTTATGAAACATGGATTACATACTTCAGGCAATCCAGCCAAATTTATCAATCATAGAAGGAAATAAACATAATTAGTGGAAAAAGACTGAAAATTATTTCAACTCTTTTGAGTACTGGAAAGAATATAGGATCTAAATAATACTCATCTTGGAAAGTTTACTTCTGTTTTTTTATAGAACAATGTAACCAGAAAGATAACTCCATACTATAGTCCCTACTGCACTCAAGATACTAAAATCAAACATATGCTCAAGTACTCAAACAAAAAAAAAAACAAAGAAACAAAGAAACAAACAGAAAAAACAGATTACAGCAGTATCAAAAAGTTTTCTTTTTTATTTTTGTAATCCAAGTTTTCTCTTTTAAAAGGCCAGACATGGTGTCACGCCTAATAAAAATGAAAAAAATAATACAAAAATTACAGTGCCTCTTGACCTAGCAGGTGGTGCTTCTTGTCACACTGTTTCACACTGTGTTTCTGCAGTAAAAACAATGCTAAACACTACTAAGAATATTCAGCATTCCACTATGGGGCTGTCTGGTTCTCACATTAGCATAGTACTCCCGCATAATGCGAAAATTAATGCCATTCTTCTGACACTAAGTTAACAGAGTGCTTTTCAGAGCATTCTTAAGCCTAAATTTCATAAATTCAATCTTCTAAAACTAAGACTGAGTTATAAATTAATCCATTTCTTTCATCTATGATTTTTTTGATGCTCTGAAGACAAGCTATTGCCCAGTAAGCCCCTCAAATGATCTTCCACCTCAAGAAAAAAACAGGATAATATATATATATACATATAAAAGGAAAAAGCAAATCTCATAGACATATTTCTACTGACTGCAGTTTGAACCCATTTATGACCTGTTAGCCTTAGGAATCTTTCAGGTGTGGTGATCAACTGTAACAGAAGTTGAAGGTGACTTACAACATTTCTTGATGAGCACTGTAAATCCTCTAGAGCAAAAGGCTCACAGCTCACACCCTGACAAACAGTGGATGAGTTAGTCTGAAAGACTTACGTAGGAGAGAATGATCTTTGCTCTCTGTTCATTGCAATTAAAGTGAACAAAAGTGAGCCACTTCCCCCTGCTTCAAGACCCTGAAGAAATAACAGTACTAGCTTGACAGAAAAGAAAGAGGACATTTTTAAGGTTAAAGACTCTCGATCCCAAGTTGCTCACTTAGATAGAGAACAAGGTAAAGGCCTCTTCAGCAGGAGACAATCACTGAAAAGACTCCCGGGTTAGTTTTGCGCTATACTTCTTAAAACTAGCCTGGGGCAGAACACTTTTGCTCTCTATACGTGGATACATATCTATTTAGGCTACAAACCTATCCGCTACGACTGCTAAGAGGCTTATCCTTGAGAAACACAGCACACGAACGGCGGGCGCATAGGGGCTTTCCACCGGGAAAAACACGGCACCGCCCCCAAACAAAAGGAGGGCCCGACCCGCACCCACGGCCGGCAGCGGAAGGGGTGCGATGCGCCCGGACCAACAGACGCTGCCCGGAGGATGGCCCAGGTGGGCGGCGGGGCGGGGCGGGGCGGGGCGGGGCGCGGCCAACTGGGCCTGGGGCGGGCGGGACGGCGCTGCGTCCGCAGCACTCACAGTAGTACGCCACCACCGGCTCTCGCTTGTCCAGCTCCTGCGCGGTCCGCAGATGGTGCTGGATGCTCTTGAACTGCGGCGGCAGCGGGGGGAGCGCCGTGGCTGCCATCGCGCGGCGGAGACAACAACAACGGGCTGCGGCGGCTCTCGCTCCCGAACTTAGAGCCGGTCACTTCCGCTTCCGGCGTGGGGCGTCGGGACGCTCGCGTGAGGCTGCTGGTGGCGCGGCGCCCGATAGGAGCGCCCCCTGCTGGGCAGGAGGCCTCACGCGTCGCCTGCAGCTCGCAGCGGCCCCAGCTGCTGCCCGGAGCTCGGCGGCTTGAGGAGGGGTGTATCCGTAGGACGAGAGCACGAGCGAGCTCAAGGAGCGGTTGTAGGAGCGCCGTGAAGAAGCTGGCTGGTGCAAAGCAACCGTGCGTTTGACGCGAAGGCAGCCACGTCATTTTTTTCCTGGATGCATCGAACTTGTTTCACTGAAGGTGATGGAGGAAGCAATTACAGCTCCTCGCTGAGAGTTGAAATGAGCTAGAGACAGATCTGACTGCAAACTCACGTGCCAGGGGTTGCACCGAGTGCTGCTGGAAGAAATGAGGCAGGAAAACAGTGAAAAAATGAAAGAAGCACTTAAAATTTGTGTAAGCCACGGAAATGCTTCTTAGGGTGTTCTGGGAGACAGGCTTCATGTTCATTCTGTAAGGAAATAAAATCGTAACAAAGAATCCCCAGGTTTATTATGTAATTCCTTCTGTAGTAGGGAAAAAAAGACTTTGGGATCATCTCAAATAATTGCTGAATACTTGAGCTGAAATCAACAGCGCTGGAACATAGGCGTGCTATGAGTCTCAGTGGGAGTGAGGGTGGAGGGATGCTGATTTAAAGCAATATAAGTGATGACAAAACTGGTGCAAATTTGGAAGACTGGAAGAAAGAAAAGCAGAGAGACACTTGAGAATACAGCGAGTGCCAGGAAACAAATGACAAATACAGGAAAGAGAAGCATTGGCAGCCTTTGGGAAATGGTTTCTTTACGTGGAGATAAAATCACCATCCACGTGTTCCTGCAACTAATGATGGAATCAATCACAGAAGAACATTTGCACTAAAAAAAAGCAATAACGCACACTTTTTATTTATTTGTTTATTTTTGCCAGTAGAAAAAGAAATGAAACTGAGGAATTAGAGAATTTGCATTTCATAGGAAGTCTGATCAGAACTGGAACAGCTTTCAAAGTATTCCAGGCTGTGACCACCAAAAGAAACACAAAGCAATGGGTAATCCAGCTTTTACACACCCTCAAAAAGGTCCCTGGGTGGTCCCATAGCAGACCTGGCTCTGCAGTGCTCCTGAATGTAGTAGGAAAATCCCTGATGGGCTGGAGCACTGATACTCTTCTGGCCTTTCTAAAGTGTTCTAAAATCTGCAGCAGAAGCGCATTAAGCAATGGAAATAACTTTATCACAGCCTTGTCAGAATATTTAATTTTGTATGAATGCCTGTTTGAATATGATTTGAGAACAATTGCTCACCGCTGTACCTACACCGTGAAGTACCTACAACAATGAATTTACTGACATTTGTCTTGTTCTTGATCACCAAATTAAAAAGAAATCACACGCTTGTTTTGAGCCCACTTTGATGTCAGTGTTCATACAGACATTTAAATCATGCAATTCCAATCAGATAATAAGGCCTAATTTAGTGGGTGGGCATTGCAAGACTCTCATAACCCAGACTTTACTGCTTAACAGCTAGTGCTGAAAAGTTTTCTCTTAGTTCATCCTGAATTTTCCAAGAACTCCTGGAAGGACCCAAACACTGTCACCTACATCTCAACTTCTTATGCTTTTGCAGTGATTGTTGCCAAAAATATGTTTGTTTGCTTGGCAAGACTTAAACTTAATTAAATAAGCAAAGCTATTCTTAACCCCTTTAGAGATACAGGTATCAGGCTATGTTTAAAGACACTCATTGATAGATTCCATTTGATATTTCTGGTTCTTGAATAGTTAATAAGTAGTATTGAGTCCTGCACCTTGTAATGCTATAGTGCAATGGAAAGCACAGCAGTAACAGCAGGGTGACAAAGTCCCAGGCTTCAGCGGGTGAGGATAAGCCCAAGTGCAACAGCTACAGAAGCAACGGAAAAAAACTGCATGCCCCTGGAAGGCCTCAGGTAGGCAGTTCTCCAGGGAAATACCCTTAGCTCCACTGCCAACCCTTAAATGAGGTCTGGGAAAGGAGGGATCCTGGCTCTGCCTATTCCAGTCACTCAGGTACATTGCGTGCACCTGAACTTCCCTGGGTTGGCCCTACCTTCCCATCATCAGTGTGTATAAATACCTGAAGAGAAGATGAAAAGATGATTGAGACATGCTCTTTTCAGTGGCATCCTGTGACAGAACAAGAGGCAATGAGTTCAAACTAGAACACTAAACATTCTATCTAAATACCAGGAAGCACTCCCATACTGTACGAATGTTGGAGTATTGACACAGGTTGCCTATAGAGATTTTGGAATCTCCTCCTTTATGGTCTTCAAAATCTGCCTGGACATGGTCCTGGGCAGCCCGCTTTAAGTAGCCGTGCTTGAACAGGGTTTGGATCATACAAACTCAGAGGTCCCTTTTGAGCTCAACCATCCTGTGATTCTACATGTTTTATTATGATCCTGGAAAAATATTGCTCAATTCAGTAGCCAGGAACAATGTTGAACAAGGAACAGGAGGAAATCTTAACCCTCCCCCCCCACCCCCCGCTAAGAAATATAAGGTATTTGAAAATAAAATAAAAAAATAGCTGATAATTATGACTGTAATTCATCTGTATTGTATACAGGAAAGTAACTCATCCTTCCTTTCCATTTCTGAAGTCTGTTATTTTTTTCCATGACCTCACTTCAGCACAAGGACTAAAATTACTTCTAAGTTTAAAACATACATTAGTTCTTACAAAAGAAACTACAGCATAAGAAAACATCTTCTAATCTAAAAAAGTACACTTCATAGAATAATTTTAGTATGCAAACTTCATTTTAATTGCTACTCTATCAACTTTAGACAGAGTAATTGCTACTCAGATGTGACATAACAGAAAATTATATGGGTCCAGTTCTGCAGTCATGCACAGACAAAACTAACTGAAATCAAGGCATGACTAGGCAAAAAAATACATATTTTTTTAGGTTATCTTTTTTTTTCCCACACTTCTAAGCTTCTTACACATGCAAGGGCAATATTGATGAATGTATTGTCACCACAGTGGATTGTAGCAGTGGTACTGCTTCACACAAATGCTTAAACACTTCTGCTATCCAGAGAGTATCCATCACCAGTTCATTTTGAAACCACAAAACATGGAAGGAATTTGGAATAGCTTTTCCTGGAAGGCCAATAATCTTAAGAACCAGTGACAAGCAAATGCACCTGTTGAGAAAAGTAATGTATTCTACTAAGTTGTCAATAAAGTAGATTTATAAATAATCACTACATCACAAAGACATTCCTCTGGTAGACAAAGCAGCAAGCCATTAAAACATATTATTGTCTGAACCTTATTACCTTTGATCTGTGCATGGAAACAAAGATTATTCATATAATGAGGTGGTTTGAAGATGAGAAATAATTGTCACATAACTATTTCATAGCAGTAATCACAAATGTGGTTTTCATCTGTGACACTGCATGGAAAACAGGAGATGCATGTTCCAGGCACCAGTACAAACACCAGTTGGAACACTTACAGTGTTGCAGTAACATGGTTGTCAGGTCATTTACAACTGCACTGGGCCAGCTAAAATGGACATATACTGGAATATTTTGCAAGCCTGTTTTTAACATATATCAAGTGCAGAAATGCTTAGGTGGCATAGTAAAGGTGGAAAACACGGGTATGTTTTAAACTGAAAAGCTCAGTTGCTTTCTGAAGGGTGAGGATTATGAAGGACTGAAAGTACACCTACACATTCAGTCACAAATGAAAAGTCATTAAAAGGCAAATACTCATGAAAAAACTAAGTTATAATTAATCCAATTAGCCACTACTTTTTATATGGAACAATTATGTTTAACGTTTGCAGTTTATTGTCTTAATACTGGATTTCTACAGTCAGAAGTGAATTACCTGAGGAGTTACAAGCTTGAACTGGTTATAACAGAGAAGATTAACCTCCTTCTGATCTGAGTCATTTCTGAAATAGAAGGGCTCATTTCCATAAACAGCGAGGCCCAAAACACCAAATTAAAAAATGAAGACTGATCCAAAGAAAAGAGGAACTGGCTAATTAATGTTGGAAGCCTGAGCTACATAGTACAGGGCCACTCAACATGAAAACAAAAATGAACAGTATTACTGTTGGAAGCCTACTTGCTCTTTATCATCATCCAAAATATTTGTTTATCCTCTCTGTTTGAAAAGGAAAGAGTTTAGCAGTGAAGGCAGCAGCAGCTCTCTCACAAAAAAAATGTCTTAGAACATGTTACTATTACTGCTCACAGAAAATGCGTAGCAATGAATCTAACCTTTATCAGTTAATCTGTTAGTTTCACTACCTTTATTGGTTCACTGCTGTTGCAGGAAGTACCAGACAAATCCAAATGCTTCAGGGGAAAGGTCATTAATTTTGCTACTGTATTCATTTACACCATGGCAAAATAGCAACTAACCAAGCCACTGTGAACCTAAAGATACTTGTTCGTGCAAATTAAATGTCAGCTTCTTGAAAGGACCCAAGCCTGTTTCTCTAGGTGAAACATCCTACCTGGAAATCTCTGCTGCCTGGGAGGGAGGGCAGACACCCAGCAAGGATCCGGGGCTGTGGGCACTGTGTGTCCCAGCTTGCTTGGCCTTTTGTCCCTGTGCAGGTCCTGGCTCTCTGTAACCCTCAGAAAACACTGTTAGCAAAGCTGCCACCACGTTCCCTGTCCTTGTCCTGCTGCCAGGCGCTGGCCTTCTCAAGCCTTTCTCCTCTGGCTGGAGGGACTTGCAAGCCCTCTCAACAGGTTCCAGTGGCCATGTACTGGCTGAGGGGCATCCCTGGCACTGCTGCATCCCTGCCCCAGCTGTGATGCTAATGGGCTCAATTTGGAGTTTATAAATTAAATGTTAAAAAATAATTTCAATTAAGTCCCATAAAGAAGAGGGATATAGCCAAACTTGGAAGATGTTGGTCCAAAATTCTGTATTCAAAGAAATAACAGCAATTAAGACAAAGAAAATTCACTAGAATTTTATCACAAATAACCTAATAGCAGTAATTTTTATTAGTGATTTGTCTGCATACTCCGTATGTACAGTTGAAAAACTCCAGAAGAGCTCCTGCCAATGCCAAGCTCTTCTGGTGGTCATGGCCATATAGTGAAGCACGGGAACAAACCTCCATCTGTTAGTTTGGACCTAGTGAGATTTTTGTTAGAATAGTGAATAGAGGAAGCTGGAAGAAGAGCTGATGCTCAGCATCATGATGTTCAGCCGCCAAATCTGAAGAGGAACTGTTATTTTTTGCCTCCAGACTTATGAAGGACTCATGAAGGACCGTCCTCCACAGCTGGTTGCAGCATGATTTCAAGCTCCTGTAATAAATAGTGTTGCCCCTTCCATGATGTATGCTCATAGACGAGGAAACATAGGCAGGAGGAGGGAGGAAATGAGAGTAGGGCTTCCTTTCACATGTAGATTTGTCTGCTGTGTCAGTAAAAGATGCCACAATGACTATAAGAACTGTGTGATTAGAAAAAAAACCTATTGTAAGTCATCAAGATGTACTTTGTAAGGGAAATCTGCCCTGTATCTACTGGAGTAGCTGGGTGCTGTACTATGAAGATGGTGAAAAATGCTTTAGTAACTCTGCTATTTACTACACCACCTTTGTCAAACAGTTAATTAAAAATCTTTTTATCTCCAGGAGAACTGTAAAAGACATATTAGTAGTATAACACTGGATTTCTGATTTTTTTTAAGTATGATCTGATGCTTTTCTACATGTAGAAAACACTGAAGCTTGTATGTTTTGAATGAACTAAAAGCAATAGTATCTTTTACAGTTATGTGATCTGCAATAAAACACTATACTTCTTAGGATATATGATAAGCCTTCACATTTAAAAAATATAGTAACTACTATCACTGTACTTTTTTTTTCTTCTATTCATAATACACGTGGAGCCTAATTAACATACAAAGCAATTTTTATTGTTAACATGCTACCATAAAATTACTAAATTAGCTCATCTTGCTGGATATATTTTTAATATCAGAAATATTTTAATCATTTGATTCCTTTAAATGTCAGTTGCTGTTGAAAACCTAATATTTGTGTTGGTATTTCTTATGACTTCTTAAAGCAATGTTTAAAGAACATAATAGGAAAACTACTAGTTCCTTTACCATGATGGATCTTTCAATGCTTTTAATTATACTTTGTATGTAGTAGTCATTATTTTCCCACTGATAAATGAACATGAACCCACATAACATCTGGTCAGAGAGCACTTGATTTCATTATATACAGCAGCAATAATTAAGGACACATTTTGGATAAAAAAAATGCAAACTTCACTGTACAAATGCTACTGTATAGCTTTTTGTTGTTAGCTAGATATTAAATAACTACTTACCTGATTGAGTCACCTGAACTAAAAAAACCAAATAACTTCCTGTGTGACCACAAAAACAATATGGAAACTTGGTTTCTGCATTATGATAAAGACAGTAAAAGAAGAATAGCTGGCAATGCTCTCCTGTAGTTCTGGGAACAGTTAAGAAATACCACAGAATTGAATTAAAAATGAATTTTGAAGGGACTGTGATTTAATCATGATACAAACACCATGGATGTCTGTGCTCAGACCCCACTGAACGTGATGAATGGGTCTGTTATAAGACTGTTGGTTTCTTAGAAGTGGTTCAAATGTGTATCCTGTGAACTGAAACACAGGAAGCTCATCTTCCCACTAGGAGAAACTGAAAGCAATGTGTTTTCTTTTGTCACGTGTGTTCAATGTGTTCTGTAACACCACATTAAGAGGATGATTTAAGATACGAGTAGAATAAGCTGGCATTGCAAGTCTGAATGCAGTCTTCTAATACAGCTCAAGCAGTTGTTTGGGACTTGCTTGACAGAAAATCATTATTTGTTTTGAATTTGCAGGAGCAGCTGTCGGTTAGATGTCTGTTACACACAAATAAGGCAGAAGACACTGGTATCAGACTTGTTCCCAGCTCAGACTTAGCTTGTCTCTTAGCTCAAGATTGAAACTTAATGTGTTGTTTAACCTTTTAATGAATGTAAATTCTACTGAATAATCACAGTTAAACTAACAGAAACAAAATACTTGCTTAATGATACTCTTTTGCTTAGAATTCTGCTGTATCAGGGTGAACTGTCACTTTAATGTTAAGCACTCATTTCACTGCTTTATAAGTGAATTTAAATGTAATGGCACATAGCATCATTATTAGATAATAGTCACAATGAAAGAAGCCTTATCTCTGATGAAAATAAACTGGTGCTGTTAAGATTTTGTCTGCCAAAGAAGAACTTGCATACTTAAATATTGGGAAATAGCCTTTTTCTGTCAGTTTTGCAGGTTCCTTGCACATCAAAGCTTAGGGACAATGTAGGACTTTGCTAGCCAGAGGTTGGTGCTCCACTGCAGTTCTGACCAGAGATGGAGCTTGCTTCACCTTCAGCTAGAGCAGGAGGCTCATGGCACAGGTTACTTCTTTGTTTCCTCCTGACTTGCTTATGTTTAACACACAGAGAAGTGGACAGAAGAACATGTTTCTTATGGAACTTGTCAGGATGCAAAGTCTGAGAGCTGAGAATCACAGAATCACAGGGGCTGGAAGGGAGCTCTCGAGATCATTGAGTCCAACTCCCCTGCCAAAGCAGGTTCCCTACATCAGATCGCACAGGTAGGCGTTCAGGCGGGTCTTGAATATCACCAGAGAAGGAGATTCCACAACCCCCCTGGGCAGCCTGTGCCGGTGCTCTGTCACCCTCACTGTAAAGAAATTCTTGTGCGCATTCTTGTGGAACCTCCTATGCTGCAGTTTCTGTCCGTTTCCCCTTGTCCTGTCTCCACACACTGCTGAAAGGAGTCTGGCCTTGGCACTTTGTCCCCCAAAGAAGGACAGACAAAAGAGACTGGGCTTATGCAGGCCTCAGCCAGGGAGATGTGTGCCATATATTCAACTTCTTCATCACAATTTTTTCTTAACTAATCATAAGTCCATGCATTTGAAAAGGTATACTTTGCAAAATTAAAAAAATAAGCATGAAGAATCTCTTTCTAGCTTTCTTTTCTACAGTCACCACATCCAGTCATTCACCTAAATGAAGAGAAGTTTTCATATTGGTGACTGTTGCAGCCTTGTCAGGCCTGGGAGCCATACACTGCTCCTGCTTGCAGCCCTGTGCTCCCAGTACAGAGTGCTGCTGACAGACACAGCTTGGCTCTAACAGAACGCTAAAGTTACTTCTGTTATCTTGAGTCTCAGAAGAAAAAAGGGCTGCATGGCACATACCTGACATTTTTTTCTATTAATTAGCTGGTGCTTAGTGCTTGTCTCTGGGCAGCCACAGTTGAATTCAGCATTTCTCTGTTCAACATACCCAGTTTGCTAGCTCATGACATTTCTAACATTCTCTACACAAATCCACAACAGTTCCTTTTAGAGTACTTACCACGTCCATTTTTCCCAGGGAAACTATTGACATTGCCTATGAGATGATTAACATTCAGTAATATTTTTTCCAGTAAAAAAAGTAACAGGTATTTGATATTTAGATGTCTAGACTTAGAGTTTGAGGTCTGGACTTCGAGTTGTAGCCTTAGAAGCTGAACCTTTTCAGGGTTCCCCAGCATGGAGTGTTTCATATCCAAAGAGAGACCCCTTACCTCCATCCTCTCTCTTTTTCCTTTTCTGGCTGCTGTTCCCAGTCACTGCTGAACACCATTCCTGCTGCCTATATAACAGCACTGGCAAGCCATTATCTGTGTTTAAACCTAGAGAGAAACCTAGTAATCTATTTCTGCCCTTTAAATGCTGGGCTCTTTCTTTTTAAGTAAAACCTCCGACTCAAGAAGCTGGGAGTTAATAGAATGCTCTTCCAAAACATACTCAAATTAAGAAGGGCTGAATTTAAGTAACAATAAAGAAGACACAACTTACTTAAGGTTGAGTAGTGTAGAAGAAATCACCCTGTACTGCATATCCACTTTTTCTGACTATATCTGCTGGTTTAATGTGTTTTACTAGAAATCTTTCCCTAAGGTTTGATCTCTTCATTTCAATGTTTTAAAGAATAGTTTTTTTTTTTTGTTTTTTGTTTTTTTATGTCTGATTGATTATTACTTCCAGCTGTGTTTGAATACAGCTGCATAGTTCACTTATTCAATTTTCAAGTCCACATTTTGAATCACAGGCTACTTACTCTGGGCAGTTTTGGTGGCAGATGTGCTTGAAACTTTGTTGGGCTTGTAAAATTTTTGTGATGTTCAAGTCTGGAATTAGCCCCGGGATTATTGTGTGCCTTGTTCTTCCCAAATATGTGTGAAGGGAGACCTTTCCCATGCTAGAAACACATCTCAGTAGAGAGCATTTATGAGATACGTGGAGTTCTTCATTTCTACATAGGCTGACTTGGCATCCCTACATTTGGGAATTACTGATGAGGCAAATTTGCCTCCCACATTTCCCAGCTGTCACAGTCTCTGCCCTGGGGTATCACAGTCCCAGATAGATTCCCTCTGTGCTGCTTGATTTCAGTTGCACACAGTTTCTTTCTTACTAAGCAGACAGACCGATGTCACTCCCATTCTCCTTTGCTCTCATATAAAGTTTTGTATCATAGCTAGATGACGATATTGTCTCTAGACTATAATATGAAATATTAGCCCAAGAGATTATTCTTTCTTTTGTTTGTAAAGAAGATGATGAACAATCTGCATGTGAGGATCTGAATTCTTGCTGTTTTATGTCAGGGTCTGTGGAGCATTTCCCTCTCTCTTTTTTTTTTTTTTTTTTTTTTGTTCTCTGCAGGAAATTATATTCATGTGTTTGAGTATATTCTTTTGTCTTTACACAGACTTCCTCTGAATGACATTAGATGCATAATCTATTTCTGTTTCCTTTGAGCTAGAGACACTCACAGTCTCCAAAGCTTATTTCCTTGCTGTTTAGAATTCTACAAATACAGAGTAGATAAAATCAGATGCTGTTGAAAGTCAGTAGCATAAATTTCCACTGAATATGATCCTAATTCTGTCACCTTAGAAATTCCATCTTTGGTTTCCTTAAAGAATCATATAAACTCATTTTCAAATAAGAGAAAGGATCTCATATTCTGACTCACAGGGTTAAAAACATCTAAGGGAAACAAACAAACAAACAATAAATAAATAAATAAAAAGATTCAGACTATTTGCAGGAAGATGAATATTGTCAGTTCTAGAAAACTTAATGTGCACTCAACATAGTAGAGGATACCAGCAATTGTGAAAATTTCCAAGTTGACAGTAGGGCTGCCTCAGAGGGAGTGTAGGTGGATTTAGCACAGTGTGGAGCATCAGCAGCAGAATTTCCTGTATCTTCTAAGTAACCTAACCAACATTACATTAAGTATCAATTTATACAATTGCAATACATATTTTAGGAAGTGAGAATAGTTGTAAAGATCAACAAATAAATACAGACAGCTGTAACTTTCCAGCTTCTGATAACCTTACTAAAATGTTACTTAAATTAAATGATTGATGTTTTTTAAAATTTGGTTCCTGCACCAGACAGCATGACATGAAGATGCCGTATATACCTGCACAGGTGACACTTTGCTGTTGGTATTTCAGAAGTCAAACTCATTTTCCCACTTCAACAAGACCTTCATGCATTCATCTGCTTTCTTCACACACTTCTTACAAACCTGTAGTGCTTCAAGATAACTATTTGATTAAGGTGAGAAAGGAAGATCACTGCAATCTCTCGTAGATCCTCCTGTCTGAGAAGAGGAAGGGGAATTATCAGTTCATGGAGAATGTTACTTGAAAATGCTATTATTCACTTGTGTTAGATGTTTATCTCGATAACTTGAGTCTTGTCTTGCAGCATAATTGTAGTGTTACCTAAACTTGTGGCTTCTGCCAGAAAGAGATGGAATTGTTTGGAGAGGCAATCCATGTGCATGCCCAAAGAAATAATAGATACTTCCTCACTGAAAAGCAAGAGACACATGGGGCAAATACTGTACGCTTCATAGAAGCAAACATTCTCCATTCTGATATACCATTTGCATAGTAAATGGTGCATAAAACACATCACTTGTTCCCCATTTCCATATTTGAGAGAATGTGAAATGCAACTTCGCAAAGTAAATCCTAAAACTTTAAAAGCAGTTGATGGTTTCCAGTAGGATCTTTTCATAACCTGCAGCTGGACGATAAAAAGAAAATTTCTTTGTCTCCAGGTCTTCCCGTCACTCTGTGTTTCAAAGTGCTGTGGTTTCAGCAGGGTGAACTGGGAAGATCCGTTCCTGGAAGACGACTCCCCTCCGTGCAAGGTCCTCCTTGGCGTCTCGGGGCCGGGGGCGAGCGCACAAACGCGGGCGGAGGGCGGGGAGGCTCCTCCCAGCGTCAGGTACATACTTAGGGCTGCGGAATAAGAAGCGGGCTCGTTCCACGCTTTGCTCGCGGCTCCGCCACCACCCCTGGGGCGAACAGCACCAGCGCCGCTGGACAGCTCCGCCGCGGGAGCTGGAGGCGACCGCACCTCGCCACCGCCGGCAGCGGCAGCCCGAGGCGCTCCGTGCAGAGCAGGCTGCTGTTGTGGTAGCTGTTGCTGAGCCCTAGGATCTCACCCTTCTGTCTTCCCGGAGAAGGACTTGTCCAAAGAACTGAGGGGGAGTGGCATATGTTGTCTTTTTTTATTGTTGTTGTTGTTCTTTCTCTCTTTCGTGCCTGAGAACAGTGTGTCCTGTGCAACTTAATGGAGAAAAGGAGGGAGGAAGAAGGGCAGAAGGGAAAAGGGATGAAGTTGACTGACTTGAAGAGAGGTGAAGATTTTTAGTGTGTCCCACTGCACTTTGCACTCCAGTCTGCCCAGAGGTGGAGGATGGAAGCAGAGCTGCTGTCTGAGCTCACAGAACTGCCCCTCGGGGGCAATGGGAGCATCAAGCTAGTGCCAGACACAACCCTATTGCCTCCGGCATGGGGCATGGCCATGTTCACCATCCGCTGCGTGATCCCTTCACTTTATTTGCTCATCATCACTGTGGGCTTGCTGGGAAACGTCACCCTCATAAAGATCTTCATCTCCAACAGTGCCATGAGGAGCGTGCCCAACATCTTCATCTCCAGTCTGGCTGCCGGTGACCTGCTCCTGCTTGTGACCTGTGTGCCGGTGGATGCCTCCCGCTACTTTTCCGAAGAGTGGCTCTTTGGGGAGGTGGGCTGCAAGCTCATTCCTGCCATCCAGCTCACCTCTGTTGGTGTCTCTGTCTTCACGCTGACTGCCCTCAGTGCTGACAGGTAGGAAAGCTGGGCTGTCCCTTAGGCTAGTCCAAGCTGGCAAGAAAGGTAAGGCACCCCTCTGACAAGGTAACCCTTTTCAGTTCCCTTATTTCCACCTTTGGGTTGCCCATAAGTTTCCTTCCCTCTGACTGATGGCATGTCTGCTAACAGCTTGTTAAAAGGTTTCTGCAAACAGGTGTGCATGTGGCACTTCCAGGGTGCCAGAAGCAGGAACTGGGGCTTAGCACTGTTTTCTGCACCTTGGGATGGCCAAGTAATAGCTTGTGTATTAAAATCTTGTTGGAGGAAGGTTTTAGGTTCTAGATATGATCAATACCAAGCCACAGTGATATGTCAACAGGCAGTGAGCAGCTGAAACTGAGTCAAACACAGATGTATTTTTAAAAGATTTGTTTCTTTCTGCTGAGGAAGTGTGTGAGAGAGCGTGTGTGTGTGTGTGTGTGTGTGTGTGTGTGTGTGTGTGTGTGTGTCTTTCTGCCTTAAAAGAACAGCAGGTTACCCAAAGTGACCATCAGAACTGGTTCAGCTTCTGAGAACTTGGAGACAGCAAACTGTTCTGCTGAACTGTCACTCTTGAACTTTTGATTTAGACTGTCCATTTTGTCTTCTTTGGAGCTTACAGAAAAATGGGGGTAGGGAGAAACAAAACCAGAAGGGAACATCTCCATCTCTACTGCTTCTCAAATTAGGAAGAAACAGAGAGCTGTACTCCAAATTTTTATTTCCAGTTAATTTAAACGCACATTTTAGGAATTTATAGCAAATGGGTAGCTGGTAGACTGCACTTCAGGCTAAGAAATGCTAAATCAGGCACTGTAATTTAGCAACCTTAAACTAAATTAAATTATCCTTCCTTATCTTTTTATTCAGCCAGAAATAAATAAGTTAAATTCCCTTTTTGTAGGAAGTACCCCTTTTTCTTTTGTTGGACTGTGTTACATTGGTGCATAAAGTAAATGTTTGAAGTTTAATAGTGTATCTTCAGACCTAAAGACTTCAAAACTTTAAATCCTTTTTTATAGAGTATAGCTGCAGTTTCTCTTTTTCTTAGCCAGTGCAATAAATCATTTTATTCCACCTAACAGTACTCTTCAGTGGCCATCAGTTTCAGTAGAATATGAATCAGGATCTAAAATACTTTAATATGAAGCCTATTATATATGAAAATTGATTATCTTTTTCAAGAGGAGCATGCAAAATATACTTTAAAGTGAATGCCTGTAATGCCTTGATTACCCCAGTTAAAGAATGTGTCAGAAATTGTCCTCAGAGAGCCAAGCAAACCTTGAATTTTCATTTCTGCTCTGTTTCTACTGTTTGAAAAATATGAATGTGCTATATTATTTGAAATGGGAAGAAGCTATTTGAGAGGAGATCATATCTCCAGTGAAATATAATGAGAATGAGTGCTGGTAGTTTGATGTTTAAGCCTTTATTCATTTACTTTTTATACAGCTTTGAAGCTTTTTTTCTCCCCATTTCCATATTGTTTTGTATTCTTTTAATATCAGTAAAAATTCAGGAAGCAATAAAGCAGAATTTTTTTTGCACTGAGTGCATTTAGAATTATACATCCTACCAAACAGCTACAGATGATGTGATATAACAATATAAGCTCTTAATAAATGCATTCCTCCAGTAATTTGAAGTGCATATTATATGCAAGGATCAGGAATGATTATATGAAGAATTCAGCAACTCTGTTTCTTTAACTTCTGTAGTTATGTTTTCTTTTATTAAAAAAATAAATAAACAAACAGTCAGGAAGAAGAGCCACTGGCTTCAGAAAACAGTGTCTTTTATCCCAAGGGAACAAGTCATCCCTCAGTGAAACTGACATGTCTCTTAGTGGGATTTGAATTGGACTCATATTATTCTGTACAAGAGAAAGTTCTCTTGAACTAAAGAGAAGGCATTGGTATGAATGCTTTTGTTGTTGTTGTTGTTGCACTGATTTGTGACAAGTTACTAAGCTGCACAATATTTACATGATTCAGTGACAGGGAAAACTGTACAGATAATTACGTTGGCAGATGAGTAGATGTGGCAGGATCCTGCAGCTGAGAGGTAATGAGGAGGAGAGACCTGGTTGCCAACAGTGCTGTCTCCAGATAGGAAAAATAAGCTGCAAGTAGTTTGGTAGCTTGAACATGGATATAAGTTTCCATTATAATCTGGTACAAGTCTGTTCTAGTAGACAATAATGGCTTTGCAGTGAGATCTTCTTTTACAGTTAATGCTCTAAGTACATTACAATATGTGATCACTAAAGCATTTCCTACTTTTTACTCCCAATTACCAGAGAACTATATGTAACTACATACACTGATTGCACAGAAGAAGAAATTTATAAATATTTACAATTCTTTACACTGTTCCTACATGAGTTAAGATTAAAAAAAAAAAAAAAAAAGGATAGCTTGGTTTTCAGAGTCTATAAACTTACTATTTATGTGGAAATTCCGCCTACTAAATTACATGCATGGAGTGCAGTTAACAGTAACAACTACAGCAGAGACAAAATCTGAGCAATCATTACCTATAAACTGAAGCTACAAGGAAAAAAAAATAACATACATAGTGTACATTTCTTTTCCAAACTTGCTTAATTTCATATGGCTTTTTGTCACAAAACTGACTGTCAGCATCACTTGTGCGTTCATTGAAAGACACGTGGATCTTCTGTCTGGAAGCTTCAGTATGTGAATGTGAGATTATTTAGATGCTTTCCTGTGTACAAATATTATTTGAAATTTCTAACAGTGCTTCCCACACTTTCCTAGAGCGTGCTAACAGATTGCATTCAGCAGCACACAAGAAACTGGCCCAAGCTTTCCTGTCCCTATCTCAGGACCAGTTTCTGGTCCCATCCCAGCCTTGGGCTAGTGTGAGCTGCCTCTCTGAGTCTGGCTGTTGGAGTGGGCAGTGCTACCCTACTGCAGCCCCACACTTCACAGAACACAGTGATGGTACTGTCAGCACACTGTGTTGGCATCAGAGGTGGGCATGACTTCGTTCTCTGGCAAGAGATTGTGCTCATCTCTGATGTGGAAAGAGATGCAGGAGCAGTACTGCTGATCCAGCTGTACTATCTCACCGCCACAGATGAAATGTGGAGGGAGAGCACCCCTTCCCCTCATGGTCACAGTTTCTATAGATGTTCACAATCACAGAGAAACTAAACCACCTCTTGAAAACTTAATATTAAAAAAAATAAAACAAAAAAGCAGAGGGTGGATTATAGAAGGAGAAAAATTAATAATAACAATGGATGAAAAATGAAAAAAATGAGTAAGGGACAAAAATGTAGAAAGCAAAAAAAAAAAAAAAAAAAGAGAGAGACAATGACCCCATAGGGGCAAAACACCCCCAATAGCACTTAGCACACCCTGAAAATCCCTAAGGATCTTGTACATAAAGGGCAGGGATGCACTGTACCTAGAGAGGTGTCAGGGCAAGGCATGGACTGCAGTCTTGGGCAAGATTCAATGGATGTTAATGAGGAAGTCCGAGGACATAGTGTGTTCTTGGATGAATAAAAGTAGAGATGAAGTTTAGCAAGAGATATTACATCATGGCATGCAAAAAAGAAAAGGTGTGCCAGCATCTCCTTACTGCAAAAAGACACAAATTAGGGAGGAACCTGACTTGAATTATGCCATGAACTTGTTTACTGCTCCGGGCAGTGCTTTTCCAGTTTACATTCATGGTGGGACATGTTAGCTCAAAATGTGAACTAGGACCATGAGGCTCCTCACCTTCTTCTCAGGATAAGAGATTTTGTAATATTATACTTGATAAGGATGTGGAACACCAAAATGATGTTTCCATGCAGTGTTCAGAGGTGGCTGGGGAGGCTCAGGGGTCAGCAGATAAAGAAGTGCTACAGGATGCACCTCTGGCCCTTGCTGTTTTATATATGCCAGTGGAAAGCAATTGTATCCATGAAATGGCAAGAGACCTGGGGTGGTTAGACTTTTCTGGAACAAATGGCAGCCTTGCAACAGTTTTAGATTTGTCTCTTTCTCTTAGGCTATAATTTATGCTTAATGCTTTATGTGAACAGTAAAACTAGGATTAAATTTAATTCTGCTACTTTTTCTAGATTGAATTTTCTTTTTAATGAAGGGTTTAAATGTGTTGGCTCAAATACAGTCCTGCTGCACTTTAATGAAGACTGTGAAGCTGAACAGTGGAGCAACTGGCCCTACTAAAATTTGAACAGCATCTTCTTCATGTTCTTCCTAGAAAATGTGATCTTTGATGAGGCATTTAATTGAGGAACCAAGTAACAGAATTATATTTATGAGTTCCATGACACCTTTCTGATTTAAAAAAAAAATTAATACTAGAGTGCCTGAATCAGATGCTTAAAAATGAATGGTATAACTTTATATAGCTACACTACTTGATCCTTTTTGTAAAAATTGTGCACTTTAATTTTGGAAGATTGCAATTTTTTTAATAGAAATATGAAGAGTTTAGAAATAGTATGCAATGTGCTGACCTTTGACTACAAGAGATGATAAAAAAACACTGACTCTATTTGCCTAGTAACTACTTTTCATAGGTAAAAATACCTTTATTTAGAACTTCTTGTTACACTTCTTCAGAATTTATTTAAAGTTTCTTCTTTTGTCAAGTGGTGATTAAAGCTGAAATGTAGCAATTGGAGACTCGGCTCACCCTTTAGTTTGTATGTTCAAACTTGACTCACAAAATAAAGGTTGCCAGACGTGTTTGGTGAAACTGTCAAATTTTATAGGGATCATAGTGTATCAGTGTGATTTCTAATTCTCAGAGATCTTTTAAAACACCTTATCTATCCTATTCCTCTCCCTCAGTCATTCAGGGAAGGCGTGGAGTTGGGCTTTTTCTCATCTTTTTGTACTAAGAAACTTAGTATGCCCACGTGGTTTCTGTCTTGAGAGACTACAAAAGTTAGCAGAAGAGGCTCATGTAGCAGTAGGACAGCAGAACAATTCCTTACATAAAATTTAAGCATTTTGATCCAATGGAGAATGGCATGATATAAAAATCACTGAATCACAGGATCACTGAGGTAGGAAGGAACCTATAGATATCATGTAGCTCAAACCCCTTCTTGGAGCAGGGTCATCTAACACAGGTTGCTTTGGATTCTGATTACCTGTAAGAAAGTAGTCTCCACAACCTCTCCAGGAAAACCTCTTTGATCACTTTTGCAGTAAATAATGTTTTTCTTATTTTTTTAAAACAAAAATTTCATGTATTTAACCCACAGCTGAATATCATCAGACAGAAGATTAGATGTGTAAAGGAAAAAGCCCTGTACTTCTCAAATCTATCAGATCAGCTGCTTAGAATGAGGATAATTAACAATGGGACAGTGTTGTCCCAGTCATAGCAAGGAAGTTGTCATGTCAGGAGCTCTACCCTTATGACCACACAGTGTCTTCCTGGACACTAGGAGGGTTATGGTTGGGCAGAGCTGGGCCTATGCTTTTCTTTTGCGAACAACTCTCTCTATAATTACTTTGCATATAAGATTATTATGAAGATGGGTAACTGAAAGTGATACTCCATGTAATGTAGCAAGCTACTAATTGCCTGGATTTGGTGTTGCACATGGCAAAGAAAGAGAAGAGAAGGATATGTGCCACCAGTGATCTCAATAGAAGCCAATTGTTAAAGGAAGTTCAGGTTTTTTTTTTTTTTTATTTATTGTTTGTTTATTTTGTTTTTTTGAGCTATTAGCCCTTTTCTGCTTTCTTGTAAGTAGGTTGAACTTCTTTGAGAAACAGGAGCAATCATTTTTATCAATTTAACAGTAAAATCTGCTTTCACCTGCCCCATTCCAAAATGTAGTTGGCTTATGACCATTCTATATAGCTAAAAGGAAAATGACAGAAAATATTTCAGAAAGAAGGAGAGTATAGAAAAAAATACCAGACAGTTTTTATATCCGGGGCACATTCAGGAATTATCTTTCTAAAGTAAGTTAGTCTAAACCTAATTCAAGTTACCTGTTGGATGAGTTCCTCTGTGACCATCTTTAAACGACTGAAAATGATTTCTCAGCAATTAACATAAGGCAAACTGTTTTTACCTAAAGTTCTCAAACTTTGCAGACCCAAGTGTCTATTAAACACTTTTCTTTCTGAGTGCTCTTCAAAAACAGTTTAGCCCTCAAGATGGCAATGTGAGAAATGGCTGTGGTGTTTATCCTGGTCTGTGATCAATTAAATGCCTTTATTATGCTGGCAGCAGACAAGTTTGCTTTGATTAATGTAAATGTTAGTGGCCAAAACTATTTATTCTGTTTCCTGTTTCTGTGATTAATTCAGTAGCAGTCTGTGCCTGTAACAGATAGAATAACTTTTGGAAAGTGCATCCAGCTGAATTCTTACCAAGCAGGTTTGAACAGGGATCTACAGTGCTAAGATTTGTCTCTGTGTTTGTTTTTATATATTAATAAAACAAAACATATCCAGTCACAGTCTCTCAGCTTAAATGTGTGCCTCAACTAGTAACTTTTAAAACATGCCAAGATTGAGTCCAACTTGACAGCATGATTACAAATATCAAGTTTGTACATACTCATCTGTGCTTCTCATGACTAATCTGAATGTTATTTCATATATATATTTTTTTTCTAACTATTTTTCATGGTATTTTTAACATAGTTTGTGCTTTTGTTCCAAGTTTGTTTGATTGTAATTTAAGGATTGCTATATTGACTGTACTAACCTGTACTGATGCATGCAATTATTCTTCCCCAGCTGTAGGATTCTGTGCTTGCTCTTGAAACTTTTGATGTTCCTCTCTGCACAACTCTCCAGCCTGATTTGCCCTTCTGTTCTTTTCCCTTTCCCTGTTCCCTTCTGCTTTCCCCTCCATCTTGAAATATGAAAATGTCACCAACTCTTTCTGGACATTAGTGAACTTAAATCTATTGGAAACTCTGACATACACTAACTTTTTCTGAATAAGTCAATGAAGCACTTTACTCTTACTGTCCTCAGGAGGAGAAATGAATAAATCAATTATGCTACTTTTAACCAGTGCAGTTACTAGGAAATGGACAAGTAGAAGTAAAAAGCCAGATTGTGGACAGTGAGCTAGCATTGTAAAATTTGTATGGGCTTGTAAGAAATGTAGCTAGTTAATGTGAGGTGAATGGCAAGAGAAAGAAAGAGATGAGAAAATTAAAATATAGAGAAATATAGAGAAAAATCTACACTCTCATCTGAAATGCCAGGGGGTCAGGGCAAGTAATATACTTCATGTGCCAAAAAATGTGACAGCCTAATCCCAAAAAATCTACTTTCATTCTTTTCTGGTTGGGGAAGTCACTCAAAAAATGCTACATCAGACTTCTTGTTGAGATATTATTGAACCCAATGGTATGCACCCATGTGTACTGAGTGAGCTTGGAGAAGTGATTACCAAAGCACTCTATCATCTTTGAAAGGTCTTGGAGAATGGGAGAGGTGCCTGAAGACTGGAGGATAGCCAGGATCACACCAGTATTTAAAAAAGGTAAGAAAGAGAATCTGGGAAACTACAAGCCAGTCAGCCTTACCTCCATTCCTGGAAAGATGATGGAACAACTTCATCTGGATGCCATCTCCAAGTAATTGGAAGAGAAGGTTATCATGGATTCACCAAAGGGAAATCATACTTGATGAACTTGGTAGTCTTCTACCAAGTTCATTTCTACTTCATCAGTTAGGTAGATGGGAGGAGAGCAGTGAGCGTTGTGTACCTTGACTTCTGCAAGGCTTATGAGGCTGTCTGCCATAAAATCCTTGTAATGAAACTTAGAAAGTAAAGTGTAGGACAGATGAGTGGACAGTCAGGTGGATTGAAAACCAGCTGACTGGCAGAACTGAGAGGGTTGTGATCAGTGGTACAGAGTCTAGTTCTAGGCCTGTAGCTAGTGGTGCTCCCCGTTCGACAGAACTGGGTCTGGTCTTGTTCAACATCTTCATCACTGACCTGGGCAAAGGGATAGAGTCCACTCTCAGCAAGTATGTTGATGATAGAAAGCTCGGAGGGGTGGCTGTCACATGAGAAGGCTATGCTGACATTCAGCAAGACCTGGAAAGGCTGGAGAGCTGGGCAGAGATGAACCTAATGAAGTTCAACAAGAGCAAGTGTAGAGTTCCACACCTGGGAAGGAGTAACTGCATGCACCGGTACAGGTCAGGGGCTATCTGCTGGAGAGGAGCTATATGGAGTTCTGGGTGTTCTGATGGACAACCGGTTGGCTATGAGCCAGCGGGGTACTCTTGTGTAGAGTAGTAGAAGGCAAATTGTGTGCTGGGGTACATTAAAAAGAGTGTGGCCAGCAGGTTCACAGAGTTGATCCCCTCTCTCTACTCTGCCCTGGTGAGGCAACATCTGAAACACTGGGTCCAGTTTTGGACTCTCCAGTTTAAAGAAGACAGGGCTCTCTTAAACAGCCCAGCAGAGGGCCGCAAAGATCATTAAGGGCCTGGATCATCTCCTTTATGAGCAAAGGCTTAGATACGTGAGACTACTCATCTTGGAGAAGACTGAGGGGGGATCTCATCAATGCTTATTAATATCTAAAGTACAGGAGTCAAATGGATGGGACCAGACTCTTTTCAGTGGTGTGCAGCAGCAAGACAAGAGGCAATGGTCAAAAAATGGAACACGAGTTTGATACAAACATGCAAATGGTCTTCTTTACTGTGAGGGTGACAGAGCACTGTCACAGGTTGCCCAGAGAGGTTGTGGAGTCTCATTCTCTGGAGATATTCAGAATGTACCAATAAACCGATAGATACTGTTTTATATTCAGATTTACTCATATTATCCTTTTCACAGAATCACAGAATTGTAGGGGTTGGAATAGACATCTGGAGATCATTTAGTCCAACCTCCCTGCCAAGGCAGGCTCCCTAGACCAGGTTACACAGGTAGGTGTCCAGGTGGGTCTGGAACATCTCCGGAGAAGGAGACTCCACAACCTCTCTGGGCAACCTGTGCCAGTTCTCTGTCACCCTCACTGTGAAGAAGTTACCACACACATTTGTGCAGAACTTCCTTTGCCTGAGTTTGTGGTCATTTCCCCTTGTCCTGTTGTGAATCACTGCAGAGAAGAGTCCAGCCTTGTCCCTTTGGCTCCTGCTCCTTAGATATTCATAGACATGGATCAGATCCCCTCTGAGTCTTCTTTTTTCAAGGCTGAACAGACCCAGGTCTCTCAGCCTTTCCTCATAAGAGAGGTGTTCCACGCCCTTTATCATTTTTGTAGCCCTCCGCTGGATTCTTTCCAGGAGATCCCTGTCTTTTTTTGTATCGGGAAGCCCAGAATTGGGTACAATTCTCCAGGTGAGGCCTGACCAGGGCAGAGTAGAGGGGGAGGATCTCCTCCCTTGACCTCCTGGCCATACTCTTTTTAATGCACCCCAGGATACCATTGGCCCTCTTGCCCACCAGGGCACACTGCTGGCTCATGACCAACCTGTCATCCACCAGGACACCCAGGTTCCTCAGAGCTCCTCTCCAGCAGGTCATCCCCCAGTCTGTACTAGTGCATGTGGTTATTCCTCCCTAGGTGCAATACTACACTTGCTCTTGTTAAACCTCATCCAGTTCCTCTCTGCCCAACTCTCCAGACTGTCCAGGTCTTGCTGAATGGCAGCACAGCCTTCCAGCATGTCAGCCATTCTTCCCAGCTTTTTATCATCAGCAAATTTGTTGATGGTGGATGACTGAATAGAAGACATCAAGGTCATTGATGATGTTGAAAAGAACTGGACCCAACACCAACCCCTGAGCAACACCACTAAGTACAGGCCTCCAACTGGACTCTTCACCACTGATCAGAACCCTCTGAGCTCTGCCAGTCAGCCAGTTCTCAACCCACCTCACCATTCACTCATCTATTCCACACTTCCTCAACTTTGTTATAAGAACGCTGTGGGAGACAGTGACAAAATGCCTTGCTGAAATCAAGGTAGACTACATCCACTGCTCTCCCTCCATCCGCCCAGCCAGTGATGACATCATAGAAGGCTACTAGGTCAGTTGAGCATGATCTCTACCTCGTGAACCCATGCTGACTGACCACTCCTGGCAACCTTCTTCCAGTTGCTTGGGGATGGCATCCAGAGTAAGCGGTTCCATTACCTTTCCTGGGGTGGAGCTGAGGCTGACTGGTCTGTAGTTACCTGGATCCTCCTTCTTGCCCTTTCTGGAGACCAGAGTGACACTGGCTATCCTCCAGTTTTCAGGCACCTCTCCCATTTTCCAGGACCTCTCAAAGATTAGATAGAGAATGGTTCAGGAATCACCTCTGCCAACTCCCCATATCAGCCCTTCTCTAGCAATGTAAAGTTCTAAAGAGATGAGCAGATGCAAGAACTTGACGTCACCTCAGTTGAATGAAATGAAATAAAAGGTCTGTCTTTATGTAATGGAATCAAGGCAGACAGCAATAGGAAGTAAATTATTGACTAATAAGGTCACAGTTTTTCACAGTGCTGGGAAGCCTTCATGCTTTGTACAGAAGTTGCTGTGACAGTGTATAGGGTTTATTTACACAGTTTCTCATTTTGTGTTAGAAGAAATGGTAAATATAAATAAACAGAAACAGTTTACTGAGTTTAATTTCTTACTCCATGATATGGGGGAAGACACAGGAAAAATCCTTTCGGAATTCAGACAGAATACGACCATAAGTAACCATTATTTATAATTGTTTAATGATTAGTTTATCACTGTCATGAGAAAGAGTAAGCTTCAAGACACATTTTGACTCAAATATTCCCTGAAGAAAAGGTTTTCTAAGGTACCAAGACAGTACTCTGTGCTAGACATTTCCAGAGCATTGCCAGTTGCGCTGATGGATTAAGCAAACTCACAAGTCATGGCATGGGGATACAGTTTTGACCCATAGTTCTTCAAAACTCTTCTTGAGATATTGAGGATTGTTAAATACTGTCAGAAGCTACTTATCAGTCATAAAGTGTTTTGGGGATTGCAATTCCATTTATTACCATTGCTTGCAGCAATCATATTATGTATGCTTAACCAGAACCTAACCCCTTGACAGTATCTAGATAACTGTTCATACTAATTTATGATTGTATTTATATTTATATTTACAAGTGTGGATAAGGAGTTCTATCACTGAGTGGAGACATCTAACTTAAATCTCTTCTGATTGTAAGATGAAAAATTAAAATAAGCACCTCAAAGGATGTTTTAATACACTTAAATACTGAATTACTGTTTGAAAGTTCGGTGGTGACTGGAAAGAGCATAAGAGGAATAAAGTTAGGTACCTGGAATATGAATCTCTCTTGACCCTCTCCCTCACGTTAAACTTCTCTTGGTAAGCAAAAATCATTTTTTCATTTCTTCAAAATTCTGCAATTTCAAGAACATAGAATCAAGTTAAGACAAGAAAAAAATGAAGGAAAAAAAAAAAGGCATCAGAAATAGCAACCTTCCAAATTTTAATAGTTCAGTTAAACTGAAATATTTTGTTAAATGTTCAGCATTTAATAAAAGTGTAAAAACAAAATTTACTTCTTGAAAAGAAATATTTCTCAAAATCAGAATCATGAAGTCAAGCAAAGCATTAGGGTAACTTTGAAATATTTCTTTCAAAGTGTACTTAGCCTTTTAAAACTGATCTTCTAAGAAGTTTTCCTGGGTTTCAGCTTATGCAACATTTTTTTTTTTTTTCAGTAGAAAAATTCCTGACCAGCATCTACTTCTGCTCTTTTGTCAGCTTTACCATAGTGATATTTCCATTCTCTGCAACATTTCCTGTTTTCACTATAAGGGTCATGAAATTATTAATACTGCAAAGATTTACCTGTAATCATATATTATGGTACAGTTTAGGGAAGTGGCGGCTTCCAACTCTTTATGTGAATGTGCTTATGTTAATTAAAAGTTTAATACTTCTGGACATGCTCTTGGCAGTCATTCTCATCTGAGTCTATAGAGAAAATTATGTTTTGAGTGTTGCAGCCAGGACAGTATATCTATGTATACAAAGATGCTGAGGAGTAAAGGCAAAAGGCTGGTGGGGGTGGCACTGAGTCTGTGAGTGGGAATGAGCTGGTGGAAGGAAGGAGCAGCCAAGAAAGAAAACAAGTTCTAGCATGAATGTGCTGGTGTGAGTGGGATGGAGGTACAGAGGATGGATGTGCATTTGGGGATTTGCTGGGAGTATGCAGGGCAAGGAAGAACAGAGTGGGTAGTTGGTTCTGCATTTTCACTAGGCTGGCAGAGAATGGGCTACAGACTGCAACTTTTTTGCAATTCCTTTTGCCACCTCTGATGGATACATATGCAGTGGAAGATAAGAGATTTAGAAAATGCAAATCTGATAAAGATTACAAATACTATGTTGATTCAAAGAAGAAAAAAAATATGACATGATCTGATCAAAGGTATGAAGTAGCCTAAATTGCTGTATGAAGAGATACCTTTTGATGTGTAACTGCATTTTTATCGCTTTCAGGTACAAAGCAATTGTAAATCCCATGGACATCCAGACCTCTAGTGCAGTGCTATGGACCTGTGCAAAAGCCATTGCCATTTGGATAATCTCCATACTCCTGTCAGTTCCTGAAGCAGTGTTCTCTGAACTGGCCCACATCAATGACACAGCTAATGCCACTTTCACAGCATGCATACCATATCCCATGACACATGACATGCACCCGAAGATTCATTCCGTGCTGATTTTCCTAGTGTATTTCCTCATCCCTCTTGCCATTATTAGTATCTACTACTATCATATTGCAAAAACTTTAATCAGCAGTGCCCATAATATCCCTGGAGAAAATAGCGAGCATTCAAAACGACAGGTAAGCAATTTGATGTTTACTACCCACTGAAACATTATGTGCTGTGTGCACTTCTAAATGAAAGGACAAAAAATATAACATCGAAGTTGCTGGATTATGCAGAGGATCAAGCTCAGTTCCACGTGCATGAACTGAAAAATGTCTTTGCTTTCATAATTACTCAGTATTAAGACCAGTATGTTAATGAGTATGAAGGAAAATATAAATTCAATATCATCAAGACATGTTCCTGAAAGAAATAGGTTTGTTTTACACGTATGTATGTGTTTCTAGTATAACCATTGCTAGTGGTTTTACTGACTTCACCTCTTGCCATATGCTGTCATTAGGGGGACAAATCTTACATGTACTTTTTTTTTTTTTTTTTTCCCCACAATTGTCTCTATTTCTGCACAGAAATAAAAAAAAAAAATAGTGACATAGGAAGGTAGATTCCTTAGAAGCTTAGAGGCTTCTTAGGTTGAGGAGCAATGAAAATATCAACAGAGAGCATTAAGAGAACTTTTTTCGCTTTCTAAGTAGGTCTTTCTCTGATACAATCCTGAGCTCACAACTGAACTTTTCTTAATAATCTTTTTATTATAGTTACTGTAGAATTTTCAGTATAGATTCTTTATACCCTTGAGACAATACATTTTAATTGCCAAATTCCCCATAAGGCCCTCCACACCATAAAATAGCAACTGGCTGTACTTAATAAAATCATTTATATACCAACCTCAGCTTTTTCTGTGAGAGTGCTGTAATCACTTAACAAATGCATGAGTACTGATAAACTACTTATACCCATTAAAAGAATTTGGATTTTCTCTGCCAATGCTGTAGAAATTATCTTTATGTTCAGTGAGATCTCTTTGCCTACACAGATCACGCTCATTCTTTTTGAAAGACCCCAATCCCTCATGTCCTTTTAGCTAAGCATTTCATTTCTACTGTAGTCTGTTTTTTGTCAAAATGCATACATATTAGCGCTTTATGTTTTATGTCATTTTCTGTGAAATACTGAGAACCTTTTGGCTGAACTCACAGGATGGAAACAATATTTAATTTATATCAAATTTCTGAACCTACATGTACTTTCAAGTTAGAACATATTTTTCCATTCTACTTAGGTATTTTTTTCTTAATCTATGGGACTCAGAAGAGTAGAAACATCTAGTGTACTTACATATCTCCAAGCAAGAGAAAGTAAATTCAGATTATTGCTATCAGCTCAGATTTCTTTATGCAATAGCACAGAAGTACTATATTCACACAATGTCTTTGTACCTTTTACTCTACTATTGCTATCTGGCCCAGTGCAAATCCTACCAAATTGCAATGGTACAGCTTTCCCGTCTTTTGTAAAACCTCAACCGTTTTTTGCTAAGGTGGAGCTCAGAAAATTCCACTTGCAGATCTATTTCATGGCTTTTGAAACCCTGTTAGAAAAAAATAATTTGCGTTTCTATCAGTTTAAACTTTGTAGTAAACTGAGCAAAGCCAGTACTTCCTGAATTTGTGAAACTTTGGTACCTGTCACAAACAGTAAATCTTTTGGAAGGAATATTTAGAAAGTTTCTACCTCTCTTTGGTTCCTTCCACTTGGCCAGTTTCTCTCCATCTGTCCATTCTGGGACCACAGTGCAGGCTCATTTCCTCTCAACTCTTCATCCACTCTGAATATATACACTGTAATCCAATTATACTTTAGTGCTGCAAATAAGGTACCTTTCTTTCAAGTCATTATTGAAGACTGATCAAGCCTTTCAACTTGCACTGGAATTAAGATGCTTCTGACTGTGTAATGCACTATTTTGTTGGTTTCCACTGGAGAAAGTCACAAACCTGAGGAATTTCAGGCAAAATAAGTAATTATTAATATAAGTAATTAAATAAGTTACTTAAATAGATATTTAAATAAATAATTATTTAAGTAATATCTTATGTCTAAACTTTAGCCGTCAAACTTGCAATGTCTTTCCATACCAACAGTTTCAAAACAACTTCGAACTAAAGCTAAATTTCAAGCCAAGATGTATCTCATTGTATACTTTGGTGCATGCACTGAGGTGACGTGCAAATGCGTACTTGGGTCATGGATTGCTCTTGCTGCGTATAGAAAGTGCAACCTTCTGTAACAGATAGGACCTTTCATTGTAAGTAAACTGAAAGCTGGAAAGTAAATGAGACAGAAAAAATAATTCAGTTTTTTTACTGGTCTTATTATAATTCTTAAAGTTAAAATTGAAGTGAAATGCTAAATGTTTTAACTGTCATGTGAAGTACTTCTATTCACTGTTGTTGATTTGAGTTCTCTTCATCTTTTTAGATGGAAACTCGGAAACGTCTGGCAAAAATTGTTCTAGTTTTTGTTGGCTTCTTTGCTATCTGTTGGTTTCCTAACCATGTGCTATATATGTACCGGTCTTTTAATTACAACGAGATTGATTCATCAATAGGACATATGGTTGTTACCTTAGTGGCCCGAGTGCTAAGCTTCTGCAACTCTTGTGTCAATCCATTTGCACTGTATTTGCTCAGTGAGAGTTTCAGAAGACATTTCAACAACCAGCTTCGCTGCAGGAAGAAATCTCAGCAAGAGAGATCTGCCAGTTACTTACGCAACTCTTCTGCCATTCAGACAACTTCCCTGAAAAGTAATACCAGGAATGCAGTGACTAGCGTGACACAACTGAATGGGCACAACTTGAAACAAGAAATGTCATTATGATTTAATAGGTGTGATTTTTGACTACAGAACAAAATTGAACTTTTTCTTTGCAGTTTGTAGCTCAAGTTTTGGCTCTCATATGTTTAGACTGTTTGAACAGGGAATCTGTCAACATCTGTCTAGTATATGAGACTGTTTTGCATCAGTCTTACTGTTAGAACTGAATGTATTTTTTTGAGAAGATAAAGCTGACTGGCTTCATATTGTGTGTTGAAGATGCTGGTGTATACTTAACATACAAGAAAAAAATAATGGTGTTAAAATTAGTATAGCTCATGTAATGCTTGAAAAAATATTGATCTTCTGATCTCAAAAATGTATAGTTTTAAGTGAATATTCATCTAGGCTTACGTCTAATAGATTTTTGCATGTTTTTAACTGTGCAGTTTATACAAATATGTCTCATTAAGTCTTGTAGGCATTTTTTTGGACTAATTAAGGAGCTAATCAAAGGCATAGATTCTAGTTTCATATAAAAAATAATAACATGTCAAATGTGAGCTCTTTACCTCATTTAAATCTGCCTTGTTTATTCACTTTGACAGACATACAGATGAGAGTTTTGAGGTCATTTGTTTACTATTTACATGTCATAAGTTTATCGGCTAAAATGTAATTCTGTTACCATAAATCTGAAAAACATTAAAAAGCAATAATGAGATTTCTCAGAAGCTAACAAATTGGCTTGGAGTCCATGTCAAATTTTGGATAGTTATGACCAGGAAACTAGGTAAGTGTGTGCCCATACTGGTGTTTGAGCTGGGACCTGAGGTATTCCTTTAAAGTCATTATCGTTTTCCTGGTTTCAGTTTGCCTCTCGGAGCAGTCTCATAATATAGAACCCAGATTACTTTCAGGCAAAAGCAGAACGAAAGATGCCCTGAAGAAACGTATCATACCATAAAACTAACGATCATCCGACCCCTGGGACCAAAAAAACTCAAGTCTGATATAGTGCCCAAGGGATGAAACATAACTAACAGCTAGCATTGTTTGTTCAGTCCTTTTGTACACAAATTATGAGTCTGAACTAAGACTCAGTACTGTTGAAAAATCTCACTTCTTTTCCTGTGAACTCTTGTGAATGAATAGCCAGTGTACTTCAGAAAACTCAAGCTAGACAGCCTATAAGAGGATTTACAATTTTTTCATGTGAAACACTGCAGTTCCATGGTCAATCCACACCATTTTGTGGTTATGGAAAGAGCAGTTCTTTGTCAGTATTCCCAAGAGGAAAACTCGGAGTACTTGGTCAGAGCAGAGCGAGGACTAACATGGCAGGGAGCAGTGAGGAAATCTGTGGTTGCCCGTTACTACCATCCTGTCCAAGGCACATCTCCTGGGACAGTTTACTGCTCTCTCTGCTCATTCATAGATCTTTCTTGGAATATCTTTCACAACATACATGAATCTGCTGCTTAAACCATAATATCAAAGTGGTTCAGCTTTAAAAGTCCTAGTTTAATTTTAGGACTATTTTTCTTGGTATCAAGATATCAATATAAAAGTTCCTAAAGTGTTCCCTGGACAACCTGATCTTGTGTGCATCAAATTTGCCCACTGCAAATGGATGACCTTTAAGGTTCCTTCCAATCCAAACCATTCTAAAATTCTATCAATTTGGCTGCATTTGCTTTTGTTGAAAGAACTGATTGATGGATTAGGATCTGGTTGCCTTCTTATACAGCTATGTGCTGTTTGACTAGTAATTATTCTCTATACCAAGTTATCTGGCACAAAATCTCTTATGGCTCTGATGTCCAGGAAAGAGATGTGAACAACGTCTGTCTTATGAGAAGGAACAGTAGTGGCATGCAGTGGCTTCTTCTGGAAATATTTCTTTGGGCCAGTTCATGGACCAAATATGATTTTAAATAGCGCTTCCTTTCAAGCTGGTTGTAGCTACTCCAACACAGGTCCTTCTTTGTTAAAACACTATAACCTACACTTTTTCAGCAACTTCTTTAAAATGGATAGTAGAAGGGAAAATTAATAGTAGAAGGGAGAATGGAAGTTTTGTTCAGTTTTCAGGATTGATTGAAAGTCTCAGAAATTAAAAAACTGATGTATTAGTGCTGTGTAGCAGCTTACAGTTCCTTCTGTCCTCATTATTGCACTTGTTATTACTGCCTTATTTGTAAGTCTGTGGAACCAACTGAAGTTCAAAAATTCTTTCCCAGACCCTTAGCTTTAAGGCTAGACATCTTTCAACCCCTATTTTTAAAGCAGCAAGATGTTATCTTGGTGGAATCTGTACATGGTTTGAGCTGGTAAGACCTATGGTACGTAACTGTTGTAGCTTCACGTTGCGTGACCTAGCTAACTGTATTAGCTCAGTGACTTTAGTTGCTTCCTGGGATGCTTCACTTGAAAGAACAGATTGATACAATTTTGTAAATCTCTCAGGAATGGTTAAGGAATTTGCCATCCACAACTGACTAATAAAATTTAATCCTCCCTTTGTCTCCATTCCTCTTCTACTCTTCCTCCATGCCTTTAATCTGCATGACCTTATGCATTCTCAGATCTTCTCTTTAACCCTATGCCAGTAATTTCTTAATGCCAGACAGTTTTCAGTTTCTCTCTTTTTATCAGTCTTGAATTATTGTTAGCCCCAGATATTCTACACTCATAAAACATAAAATCATAGAGCTTTCATTTCTCAGTGATTATCATTAACCACGATCAAGTTTCTGGTTTATTTCTGCATTTTTTCTGGTTCCCTGCCTCATTTTATTTGTTAGTCTCTCCACATAGTAGGACTTAATTGTATTTTTATTCACTGAAGGTATTTGTCTCATACAGTTATCTCCAGATGATTCAAATATCCTGCTAAAAAAATACTAATCTAATGTTTAGTAGATTTGATGACCGTATTTTATTTATCCTTCTTTCACTCACTGTCTTAAATTGCTATGTGTGGTATGGACAATGTTAACGTGCCTTCTGGCAGAACTACAAGCTGGAGCCTGTTCTTTTTAATTGTATGGGGAAGGTACTCCCAGATAGGCTGTAACTCCTACTTGACAGGAATTCAGCATTATTTCCCCAGGGCTAATACTCAAAACCTGTTTTGAGTAAGTAGCCTTAAATGTATATGCCTCCTTGCAAACTCCAGTAGCGTGGTGTGGAGGAATTGCTTAATCTGTATGGCACTTACCTAGGCATGTAGCTAATAAAATATGTACATTTTGAAAGGCTCTGTTACTGTGCTTTTGTACACACTGTATACAAATGCAGCTGTATGTGTGATGTTGTTTCCTGACAATGCTGCATGCTAACACTTAAAATGTGGTTACAGAATACAGTATAAGAAGTATTTTATTCTAATTCTAGAGTCAAAAAACAAAAGAAAACATCTATCAATTCATGCAATTTTTTCAGGTGCTATGATGCTATTTTTTCCAAAACAGTTGTTAAAAGGTCACTTGATTCTTTTCCTATTGTAAAAAGCTTTCTTTTTACCTGAATCATCATCTTTGTCTTGTAGACAATCTTTTACTGATAAAATTATTATACCGCCTCTGAAAAAATGTGACAATAGGAGCAACCACTGTTTTCTCTGTATAAACCTGCTGTTTTTTTCTTTTTTTTCTTTTTTTTTTTTTTTTTCTAGACTAGAACTAGTGCAAGTTCTATGACAGCACCTTGCCACCCTACCTTGTCTGTAACAGAAATAATACAATAATAAATCCTGAGATGTCAGTATGGTTCAGTTCTTGACAGACTTGAGGTACCTCAATTCAGTGTTACCTTGTAAAGTGAAAATTGTCTTCAACAGAACCACTTTGGTTACAGTACACAATGATAACTTTTCACAACATACCTTCTCTGTTCACATTTTCTCACTGAAAACAGATTCATAGAATGATAAGCACAGAAAATAAATTTGGGAGTAAAAGAGAAAAGCTGCTTTCTCTAAAAGAACTCATTAAGTGTTGTTTTCTAGCACCATTTCATTCTTCACTTATTTCTAGAATAATAGTCTATTACATCGTAGTCAGTCTTTCAAAGATGTTGCTACTTAAGACCACAAAATCATCAAATACTTTTGAGCATCCACTTGCATATTTGCAGCACTTATAGCAATCACATCATTCTAAAGAGGTGCTCAGTATTATCTGCCACTGTCTTCCTCCCCTTTCTGGCACCACGGTGAGTGTTCTCATTCTCCTGCCTGAGAATGGCTAGAGGGGCCCCACTGACTGTGCCAGAAGACTGTATGGAAGGAAGAAGAATGAGAACAAAGCTATAACAAAAATAAGCTTTTTGGTGGTCTTTGCAGGCTTCAAGATTGCCAGCATTACTGCATTTTGGCAAATAATGTTTGAGAACATAAAATGTTTCGATAGGTTAGGGACCTGTGGGATCTGGGGATTATGGAACAGGAACAAAGACGTGAAAATGTGCCTGCTCTAGCTCAAGAGATGTAGCTTTCCGAAGGGAAGTTTCATGTTTGTAGCTGTGGAAATACATAACAAAGGTAGAACCAAGAACATTTTGACACTTCTCAAATTGATCCTGGTCCAGTGAAGTGGGGTTTTTCCAAAGCAAACTGACATCACAGAAATAAGTCAAAACTTGTGAGAAGTCTGGCTGAAGAACTTGACTCCATGCTATATATTTATGATACATTTTGCAGCTGCTAAGCTGGCAGGTTGACAAAAAAACAAAACAAAACAAAACAAAAAAAAAACATTGCTTAGTTAGATGTGCTTTTCATTTCTGGTTTGATTTATATAATTGTCTAATTCATTATGGATAAGTTGCCTTCATTGTTTCTGACTTATTTCTTTCTCTCAGTACTACTGCTATCTTGGTGTCTGGCAATAATACAAAACACATTCACTTGCTGTTAACAAACATCCATTAACGACCTTTATGACCAAAGACGAAAGGAAAATAGTAATATACTGCAGCTGAAAATGATTCTCTCTCCCACACCCTCTTTTTGTCTTTTAAGCTGTATAGCTGAAAACTGTCATTAAAGAAGGTAAATTTAAAAAGGCAGGATTTCATATTATGATTATACACTTAGTACATTGGTTTTGAACAGAAAGGTAAAATCCATGGTGATACTCAACTAATCTGATGAACTGTTTTTAATCTTATCAGTCAGGAGAGGGATTTTATTACTTCATTCTGTAAACAAAGGGAGTGTGAGTCAAAAGCTCTGTGTCCTCACTGGGTCAATGCACCGCAGATCCACCTCATAGTGTACTTTTAATTCAGAAAAGACACTTCTGAATGAATACAAAAAATGTCTTAATGCTGTCTCTCTCTCAAGTGAGCACAGCATAGCTGTTTTTAATCTGGTTCTGTGCTGCTCCATGACTCAGTATGAAAGACTGTCTGTATAACTAGTTCTCCATGCCTACCGACTTCCTGAGCCATCTATGTCCAGCAGTCCACCCCAGCAAACCTACTGTACAGGCCACAACTTCTTGCCTTAGCTCCTGCAAAGTTGGAAGCCCCATCTGTGTCCACACTGTAGGCTGTTCTGGAGTAGCCCCACTGCTTCCACATAGGATTAGAGACAAGACATCCTGGTGAACACAAGCAATTTTCTAAATCCTCACTCTAAAACAAGCAGCTCTTCTAGCATTTGTTTCATGTAGTACTTATCTGCCAGTCCTTCTCATTTAAATTCTCTCAGTACCTTCCCATTTCGTGTGTGTGTGGCAGCCAGCTTCTCACAGTAGCTGGGGACTCAAAGTATATGAGTAACTTCAGAAAGCTATTTCTGCCTGATGTCACTAACTACACTTCACCTGAATTAGTAAAAGAATTTTTATGTGTAACATAATCATAAAGGGTGAGTGCCTGAGAGCACTTTGTGTCCTCATTCCACGCGTTGTGACTGTCACCTCCTCACACTGCATACACCAGATTTAAATGAAACCTATGAGCGCATCTCAAGATTTGCCTACTGTTGCTGAAGCTCTTTGCAACAGCTGGTGTGGAAAATGAGCCCTTGCCCAAGTACCAGAGTTGTTGTCCTGCTATTCTCAGTGGCATTACTATAAGCCTTTCTGCAGCACTGAGCACAGCTGTGCACTGCCCACTGCCGGAGGGGAGACTGGGATTGCATTCCATTGTTCAGTTATGCATAGCCTATGAATGTGCATATTTTAAGAATTGTGAGTCTGGTTTTACACTCAGAGAGAAGGATAGAAGAGCTAAAGGCAATGAAATAAAATCAATATGATATAAAAGCACTCTCAGTTACAAAATGATAAAGCATCCTATCTTCAAGCATCCTAATGTCTGAAACTAAACGCTGCCAAGTACCCTTCAGTTTTGCCAGTTTGTGAGCAGAGGCACCTGATTTCTGTAACAGAGCAGTTTTTTCAGCAGAGCTTAGCACATCTTTGGCTGAGCCTGGGAGTCTGCAGTAGCTTCTCTGATCTGCTCCTGCAGCAGGGGAAACATCTGGAGGAGATTGCCAGCAGTGGCAAACATTATAGCTTCTGCTGGGCACCAGCATCAGTTAAATGCTTCTTCCATGTCTAGACACTGTTTGCTTTCATTTCCTTTCTAAACAAAGACAGAAGTATTCATGATATTTTATTATTATCACTTTTCTACAGATTTAGTAAAGAAAACACAAGGTTTTCATTGCAGTTTTTCTCTCAGTGGAGAAATAAGACTGTTTCAAACCACCTTAATACCATGAGGAGTTGTGTGGGTTCCTGTACTTCAGTTTAACTTTCTATCTATACTTTCTCTAACACTGTGACTCAGTTTCTGGACCTGAGCATGGAGAAAGGGAAAGGTAAAATAAAAAATTAAATAATAAAGAAAAAAATCACTGGTGCCCTTCACCTCTGTTTTAAATGAGACATCATTGAGCTGATTGTTCCTTTTAGGACCAGAGACTCTTAATACTGGAGACCTGCAGTACTTAAATAATGACCCTTCATTATGATTTTCTTGAATTTTATATGTGATGTTTACAGAGGAAAAAATTTTTGTGAGTTTAGGGTGGAAGCAAAATGTCTTGGTCATTCTAACAGCTTGTATCATAAGAAATCAGGCCACATTTTCCAGCATGTTGGCTAATGCTAATAGGCTCATTAACACAATTCAATTAAACATCAAAGCTTCAAGCCAATCTATACCTAGGCAGTGTTCAGCAGTGCCCGACCAGAAAAGCAACTGATAGAGACACATGACCAAATAACATTATTAAACCAGAGCAGATGCAAATTTAGAGTCTGGATCTTTTGCCCACAAATGCAATAGAGAACAAAGAATACGCGCAGAAGACAGAAACAGTCCTTTTGCACTGTATATATGAGAGGGCCAGTGCATCAGTGATCACACACTGTCAGATTTCTGAACAGTCAAACGTGTGCTCTGCAATTAACCAATTTCTAAACTCCTTTTCAATTCTGTAAAGGCAGTTTAACAGCATCCCTGAAAGCATTCAAGAAATGTGTAGATCTTTTACTAAGGGACATGGTTTAGAGGGGAAATAGTGGTAGTAGCTGGACTTCTGGACTGTATGATCATGGAGGTCTTTTCCAATTCTGGTGATTCTAAGTTGGTTTTCTAATGGCAATTGCAGTCTGAATACGGTTAATAAGAGGAATAAACAAGAATAATATAATGCTGTAGTGCTTTTTGCTTTTCAGCACAGTGTAATTAAGTATTGAATTCTGCATATTAATGGTTGTTCGCATGGCAGGTCAAGGAATTGGGCTTCATTTTAGGATTGCCTGTCAGCTGTGGCAGAGTTGGGTTGTGAATTCAGGTTTGACCTAAGAAACTACATGGTGATATACACTGTGACGTCATTGCCAACAACCAGAACCAAACATGATCTTGTTGGATCTGCAAACCAGAGTGCACAACTTGAAAAAATGGATACAATGAAAGTATTTTTAAGCCTTTAGTACAAAAAAGAAAATGAGAAGAATTGAGAGGAACTTTTTGCTACAAAATAAGTAAAATAAAATAAAGAAAAACAGCTATCCTGCAAAACCTGATCATTTCTGCTCATCCCACAGAAGATGTAGCTTGCTATCATTTTGTATGTTCAAAAAGATATCTAATAGATATCTGGAGAAAATAGCATGAACTAAAAGTAGCCTAAAGCTACTTCAAACTTAAAGGAAATGTTAATCATTTAAGTAAGTGATTACCATTCAACCATTAACATTTCCTGTTAGTCTTAAACTATAGGAAATGACTATTTCTGACTTGAAAGATGACAGAGTCAGAGCACTAGTCAAATTAATTTTTTTTTTTTTTTTTTTTGCAACATATCAACTCCTTCTTTACTATTTTTTATCCTGCAGATTTTCCATTGCCTTGAACCTCATGCTTACCCTGATGAGAACTCTAATACAACTGTCTGCTCTATTTTCTATGGTCGCATAATTAAGTAACAGTTTCAGATACAAGCCCTTTAAATGTGCCAGGAAATCCCTAAGAGAAACATGATAAAGGGTAAGAAAATAGCCTGATGAAATGCCACTGTCTGCTACTGACCCAGTAGGAGATGGAACTCAGGCAGGTGGCTTGATACTTTATGGCTGTTTTTACAAATTATGTTATCCTCTGCCAGTTCTGAACTTCAGAGTTACCTTGATTCTGTTCTAGATATGTATTTAGGTGTCTTTACCCCACAGGCATTGCTAGTTGTGAAACTATGTCCAGCTCAAGAAATCTCAGAGCTACAAGAGGCTGGATGCCTAGAAGGTATTCTAAGAAATATAACTTAGATGTGCTTTCTTCTTTTATTATTCCCTTGGCATCTACTTCTGACCCTTGCAGAAGATACAACTTTTATAAAGTTTTGTTTTGATCCTACACAAATTTTTATTTTTTAGCTTTTACATTATGGATAGGTGTACATCTTAGCTATGTTAGACCCCATTACAAGCCTGGAATAACTAGAAATCATGAGATAAGAAACATCATTTTGGTCTCACATTGAAATTAGTGAGTACAAAATAAATCTCACACTCCATTTTCTAGGAAGGATTTACTGTTGTAATTCTTTATTAAGGTGATACTGTTGTTTTCGAGAGATTCATCAACATTCCTCTAGCTTTCTCACACAGCTTTTAAAGTCTTGAAATTTAATGAAGTTGTCTGTGCTTATTCTTGGCAGCATAACACAATAATAAATATTTAATAAACTGTAGTCTTTTATATGACTTCATTAAAAATCTTTTCCATTAAGTGCAAAGTTATTTGTTCTGCAGCAGCCATACAGTTGCTATATATATAAATAGGAAGTGCATGTGAATACAGAGAGAACAATAAGGTAGCAATAAGGTAGTTCCTCAAAGTGACTGTGAATTATAAACCAGACCACGTGGGACTGAGTATTCATTGCCCTACCTCAGCAGTTACCTCAATTTCAGCATAATTGGGCTCTAATTAAATTTCACTTTTGGAGAAAGGCTGCTAAAAATTAAATCATAAGAGCTTTATTTTTCAAGCTGAGAGCATGTTGGCAAGTGTTCATTGTAATAAGCCTGTTAAGAATCCATTTATTCATCTCACTTGGCCTCTGTAATTCACACAGATGAACAAAAAAACAATGAAGAACAGTAAAAAGCAGGTGTTCTGAACTATGATTTTCACTAAGATTGTCTGAAAGAAGTGGAAATTCTTTCCAAGAAAAGAAATGATGCAAGAAAACCTAATACTTTTTCTAGTAAATTCTACATTCCATATGAATGAGGGAAATTAAAATCTATTAAGGTAAATGACAACCTTGTTTTGAATCTAAGGAAGAAGGAGAAGAAGAACAAAAATGCCCAATTCATTCTCTCAGCATTAGTTTTAAACCTGGAAAAATTGTCATGCAAAGAGATAAGCACAGAAGGCTAAATAAGAGATCAAAATTTAAAGGGACTACCCAAAGTATAGAGAATTTTTACTAGAGAAACTCTTCAATATTTAGAAAATTACATATGACTTTTCTTTCATGCTAAAGATACTGATATGAACAAGCACAATATAGTAATTAGACAGGAAATGCAGAGAGTAAAAACGGTTACTCCATTGGTCTGTTAGATAAAAAAAATAAAGGTATTTTCTGACAAATACTTTTGTCAGGCACTGCTCAAGTGAGGCCTGGGCACATCAGAATCCTTCAATGCATTCTCAGAACTTGCAGATTAGCAATACCAAGAGAAAGTTTCAAATGAAAAAGCAGTTTCCTTTCTTACTGAGACAAAAACGTACACAGTAAATATGACCTTTAGGTACCCCCATCACCCATGTCCTATAGATTAAAAGTTTTCCTGTTTTGTAAATCGTCTTTCTTGAAAACTTATGGTATTTATGACTGCGCAGAATGTTCATAAAGAACATAAGAAAATGTCACGTGACTTTTAAATTCTTTCTTGTTTTCAGAAGTATAGCAAATAAAATATGACAAATGAACAGAAAATATTGTGAGTGGTTTAAACAATGGGAGAATACCGATTTTGCATTGCATCTGTTATGCACTTTCTCTGCTTAAAGGCTATCATATTTAGGAAGGATGCAAAACCCTCACAAGCTGTAAATACACAGAAGACCACAATAACTCATGCAACCGATACAGTTGAGTAGACACCCACACAGCCCTGATGTGGGCTTCTATGCTCTTCAGAGATTGTGTTTCTTTGGGAACTGGTCAGAGGCAGACAGCTAACAGCACAAGACTTACCAGAAAAATTAACTTGATACAATCCCGCTAAATCAGACAAGTATCAATCTTCAGGTGAGGTTATAAATATATTAATATTAAATTAATATGATACAAGTGTTAACAGTGTTGATATAAATATTATCAGAGTGCTTCATTTGGCTGTAACTATTTAGCTAAATATAGGCTAGACAGAACTCCCTGAACTGGTGCTCATTTTAGATACTACCATCCTTTCTAACTCAGAAGTCTGATTTGCTTTCTATGGAATGTGCTGCACTATAGATGTCTATGCCTTCCTCCAGAATAATACAGGAGAAGATACAGCTAAGGATTCCCAAAAGAGCAGACCATACTCCAGAAACTTGACTTGGTTCCATCTTGAGACTTACAGTTCTGGACAAAGTAGACATACTTCATTGAGGAGCTCATTATGTTTTCTTGGGATATAAGGAACTAGGACAGGTAAACATCAAAGATATATGAATATCTTCCTAGTATAGGAGGGAGTTCTTTCTTTTGGAAAGTGCAAAGCTACATCCTGTCATGAAAAAAAGGTGAATCTGGCAAAACAGCCAGTGTGAACAAAGCTGGAGCCTCTCGTTCTCTTTTTCAAGTGAGCGCTTCTAATTGTGTATTACAGTGCCATGTTCTACAGAAGCAATTTTCCATTCTATCAGATATTCTCATTGTCTGTACCATGAGACATATGCAGAAGACTTTGTATGCTGTAGTATGTGCTATAGCAGTCTAGGGAGAATTTTTTTTCCTATTAAAATTCAGTGAGTTTTTAAGCTCCAAGAAAGAAAAAAATAACCCAAACACCAGAAATCAATCTTTCATATAGTTATGTCATGATAGAAATGCCTTAAAAGAAAAAAGGAAGAATATGATTTTCTCTGTCTATTGTTATACCCTTAGGCTATGGTGATAAATGACATATTTCCCCTCTTCCCTGTTCCTTTGGCAGTGCTAGTGCTGCTCCTTCTAGAAAAGCTCCACGGTACAAATAACAAGACAAAAATCACTTTCTCCACTGTGGGAGCTAAAGATTGAGCATTAAATTGAAAAATCAATGGTCCTCATAAGATTATAGTTTTATGGAGCAGGGAAAGGAGACATATGAGACCAACCTTTAAGTCTTAAGAAATAATATATGAGACGTCACAGGCTGTGCAGTACTAACTTTACCTACAGAAAATTTATGATGCTTAGGAAAGCAATTCAAGCAGTCTACAGGCTATCATCTTTGATGTGCCTTATGTGATGACTGAAGGGTATAATATGCACCGGGGTCTTGTGCTTATGTGAAGCTGGTAGGGCATTCATCCCGATCCCAAATAGGAAATGTATCTGGTAATATAGCACTGATATTTTTTTCAGGTGAAAACAAAAACAAACAAACAAACAACCCCCAAAAATGACAGTATTATTGAACCTGGTCTCTAAAACTCCATAGATGTTCTAATTATGATGGAAATTCTCTCCCCCACCTTCCCCCCCCCCCCCCCCCCCCCCCCCCCCATAGTATCTAAAAAACAATGGTTGGTCTTTGTGGTAGGACCTTTACTGTAAGTATAGCAGAGAGAGAGGTACGTAGCTGAGAAGGAAGGTAAAAGGATCATAATACACTATGATTTAGTTTTAAATGTAAATCCTAGCGTCTTACATTAACAGAAGAGATCTGATACTCATTTTATAAGTCATACTGAAATAGAGCACTGCTATCTCAGCCTGAGCAGGTAAAGAAAATTTCAAGAGCAGATTACGATTACACATCTGGAATAACTCTCAAACTATCACAGAGAACAAAAGCTATTTCAGTACCTTCTTTCTATACTTTACACTCAACAGCCTGGTATTGACATCCCACAAAAGGCTAATAATCCTCAGGCTCCTGCTGCATGAATGCGACTGCCTTCTGTGCTGACCAGATCTGCCTGACTGCTAAAAATAAATACGTTGGGAGCTTTGATGAGCACAGTATGCAGTCTGTTGTGATCAACATCTGAGGTGAGGGGCAGACTCTGCTCAGGACACTCAAGCATGCAAGGTATGAAGGCACCAACGTATTGGTCCTATGGGACCCCTCAGGCTGTGTGGGCAGACTGAACAAAGCTTACACTGTACAGCTAGAGAAACATCAGCTACCTCTTGTCTTATGCAGACTTTGCTGATGGAGATGCTCCATCTCCTACAAGCCGTTTATACTGATACAGCTGACTATCACTGTGTTCCTTTCCATTCTTTCAGTACAGTGCAGGAGAACAGATTCATAGACCATGACAAGAATTCAAATGTTCCCTTAGCACAGGCGTGCATATACAGCACACACACTCTCATAAGAAGAATTAGTATGAATTGTCTGTCCTGGTGAAAATGACAGATCAGTGGTAAATCTAATAAAGTATATATTAATTTAAAACACTTATACCCAATGTACTTGCATAACTACACTCTTATGGTTAAATATCCAGTCTCAGACTGGTTTAGGTGTGTTACAGTGCTGGTGACTGCTCAGGTGTTTTCACTGGTCCAGCATGAACCAAGATATGACAGTCACAGCAGTGCAGTCTTTTCCTGGACACGATGTGTTTTAAGATAAGTAATCCTGCATTTCATTTCCTCCTCTCTCACTGTCTAATCTATTTATCCAGCAAATACATGTGTTTGCAGAGTACATTTTGATGCTGAACACTCTTTGTAGGTGTTTTATGTACTAGCATAACGTAACAACTTGTAATAAAAAATGATTCATTATCTGCTTCTGAAGAAGAAGTGTAATGTTAGACATTTACACTACATTCTATGCAGTATCTCTTTACAACACACCTCATTCTTATCTGTAAATCACAGTGGATTAAAGACTGCTCTTTGTATACTCTGCAACCTGTTTGGGTCTTTAACGCTGTGAGTTTTAAGAGCATGAAGTTTTCTGGTCTTGTGGCTTATTTTTGAAATAACATTTTATAAACTCAGACTTACTGTCTCCTGTACTGAGAAGACAAGTAGATGTACCATTAAATTACACAGACATTGGTTTACTTTTCTGAAACATTTTACTTTTTTTCTTATCTTGGCACAATAAATACTATGTCACTTAGAAGGAACAATGCTGGCCTGAAATGTGCAGCTTAAATATAATTTGAAAGCATTTTTGATAAAGCTCACAGAAAGTGCATTGCTTAATTGCTCAGCCCCTCTCTGTAAAACTATTTAATTTGGCTGTTAAAAATAACAATATGAAGAAAGGTGGCTATTACTGGAAAAAGAATGAGAAGCCAGAAGCCTAATCACCAGGCTGCATATGTTAGAATTACCCCAGTACTATGCTTCTCTCCTAATGACAATATTAAATGCCTTTTTAAATATATTTAGGCACATATATATATATATATTTAATATTTTTAGGTATAACAAACATTTTGTCTCTTGCATACCTTAACTGTATAGATCCCCACGTTGTCAGCAGCTGCCTCATTCCCAGGCTTCCTGTTCTTTCAGCTGTTGACTTATTTATAATGACTGCCGAGAGGAGGGAAAACTTGCAGAAGCTGTTCTAATTAAGGCTTTTCACTACTAGGCTGTGAATTTCACATTTGGGTTGTAAACTGTAACAACTTGTGGTTTTTTTGTTGTTGTTGTTGTTTTTTTTTTTTTTGTTTGTTTTTTGTTTTTTTTTGACACAGCTGAATAGAATGTGAGGCTACTTTAATACCCCTGAGGACCAGCCTCTCAAACACCTGCCGCTTCACTTCTTCAAAATAGAGTTTAAACTATATACGGTTTCAAAACTTTCCCCCCTACCCCCAGGTGCGTTTAATACAAAAGTACATTTAGGCAGAGTTGTTACTTTGCTCTAGTTCTTAGCAGATGCTCTGGTTTAGCAGAACAGGCTATCTACTCTGCTTCTTACACTAGATACTGACCAAACTGTTGAGAGAAATATATATTTCTCTTAAGTAGTTCTTCCTCCAGCTTTTTGCCTAAGGCCAACTATCTTGTTATGCTGTTGGTGTTACATCAATATAAAAGTATAGAAGGTTTAAGCTTCTTGGGAGGAAAAAGAGAAACTGAAGTATCAATCTTGCAAAAAGAGCAAAATCCTCTTCCTTGGATAAATGAGTGTTCTTTAGGCATACCTTCAAAAATGTGACTTTAAAGTAGCAATGATTCAATCCACTACTCTTGAAATGAAGTGGTGGCAACTTCTCAAGTCAAACACAAAAAGACTGTCTAATTTGAAAATAAGTATTTTCCTGAGTGCAGTATTAGAGGTTTTAAAAATAAATCAGGAAAACTAATAATATAAGTATACAAGAAGTCAAATCTTATGAGCTGAACCTCAACATCTAAATCTTCCTTACTAAAATACTCCAACTAAGCCACCACTTTGTGCTATGAAACAATGGCTAAGTGAAGCATTTATTCTGGCAGCTGCTGTAATAGCTTGATTTGCTTTCAATTTACTGTATAGTGCCTCCTGTGAGAAACCTCTATCTGAGAAGCAAGGAGTGTGGCTGCTTTTTTCTAGATGACGCTGACTGACTTCTGCACCACCAGGTGCAAGGCCAGGAAAAAAGTAAATCTGCATGGCCTGATGAATCAGAAACAGCCTGTAGCTAAAATGTATCTCAGGGAAGGAGTGAGGGGAGCTCTTACAGATACATGAGTGATGAAGAGAAGGAAGTTCAAAGGTCCAGAGTAGTGGTAGTTGCTGGTGAAAAGATCTTGTCCTTTAAGAAAGGGCAGGGAGGGAGGAGATTAAAATTTTGTGTGTGAAAGCAGATCTCCTCCCTCCCTGCTGAGGAAACTCTGAGATTTTCTTTTTGCAGGGCTAATGTTTTTTACTGTAATGAAACTCAAGAGTAGAATAAAGGAAAAACTGATTTCTTTAAAATTTATTTTTAATCTGCTTATCAGGTGGGCATTCTAACTTGTTACTTATTGACTAGAGATCTGTCACAATGCCTTTAGAGGCAGATTGAGCCATAAGAAAATGACATCTGTACCTGTCTCTTAAAGGAATTAAAAGTTATGTTTACACTGAAGACACTGACTTGTTTCTTCTATGGCAAAGATAAAGTATGCCTGAGAATACCTCTTGGTGCTGAATGTTCAAATAATAAATTGGACAGAAGTCTTGTGTGCCTTTGCTGAATACTATAGGTCTGTGTTCACTGGCAGCTGCTCCCATCACTGCCTCCTACATGTTTTCTCTCCAAGTGGAAGGAAATGTTCAGAGAAATCTTTTTGGATGGAGCACAACAGACAAGAACAAAAATTCCCAGCTGGCGAGTCTTTCAGATGTTTAGATGCTGCTCATTTTAGTGCTGCCAAAGCATATATCTCTTGGGAGCTCCCAGGCACAGCTCACAGAATAGATGTATATGTGATCAGAGTTCAATGGTGATCAGAACTTGGCAATCCTGGAACAGAAATTTCAGGCAATTTTAAGTAGCAAACTTGTATTCCACTGTGGGACTTAGCCCTGAGGGTTCACATTGCTTTTCATTCCCTTATTGGCAATTTGCAAAGTCATTAGTTATTTAGATAACGTAAATTGGTTGGCCTTTTACATGTTTGCCTAAAAAAACCCACCTTTTAGGCAGCTAGCTAATAATCTTTCAATGTTTTGCCAGGTCTCTTTTCCATTTCAGCTCATTTGTCAAGGCAGTACAAAAGATAGAAGAAAACAGCTTTAAATGGATACTTGTTTAAACCCAGTCTAGATAACGTCCCTGCCAATACTTGTTGTAGAGAAAAAAGATTCCAGCACAGAAGTGCAGTTGTGTTTTATCTGCTCTTGCCTTGTACAGTCTTACGGTCTACTGACACCAACTCACAACAACAAGGAACCAAAGCTGATATCTTATAGTTTCTGGTCATTTTTCCTTGAATAACTACATGTAGATTCATAGATTCATAGATTCATTAGGTTGGAAAGGACCTACAAGACCATCTAGTCCAACCATCTTCCCACCACCATCCCTACCCACCAAGCTACTAAATCAAATCCCTTAGCACCTCATTTAAACGCTTCTTGAACAGCGCTAGGGACGGTGCCTCAACCACCTCCCTAGGCAGCCCATTCCAGTGCCTGACCACTCTTTCAGAGAAAAAAATTTTCCTCAAATCTAATCTAAATCTTCCCCGGTGCAACTTGTGGCCATGTCAGTGCAAAAGGAAAAAATTGTGCTGATCACAAGCATCAGCAAATTATAGTAAAGGGAGAATTATTTCTGAAGTTCAGCAAAATTCAGCTTGCTAATTAAATGCTAGGTTATATAAATTGTTTCTAAGGTTCAGTAAAATGCAGCTGACTAACTAAATACCAGGTTGTACAATTATGTATTAATATGTATTATTATGTATTAATATTGTGGTAAATAACTTTTCTAGTTACTAATACTCTACAACTAATGTTAATGTGAAAAAATATAAAATTCTTTGAACAGTAAGCTATTGGCAGAAAAATCATGCAAGGCAAAGTACATGTTGTAGTGAACTGGGTTAATTGCTTAATGGAACAATCATTGGAAGATATAGTTAACAAGTGTCAATGGCAGTCTGTTTTCTATGTATCTACAATGTCAAATTCACTCAAAAATAATACTTTCTGGCCATAAAAGACTCATAGAATAAGTGAGTAAAAACAATCCAACCTGTTACTTTAATTATCACTGTATTGGTCCTCGTATCTCTAACTTCATTAATTCAGTTTTCAGACTGTAACACTTCAGGCAAAGTTTCCAATGGAAAAAAAAAAATAAAATAATGGTATCAAACTGATCTGAAACAAAAACAAGTATTTGCTTGACAGAACTAAATCAGACCACACACTTATCCCAGAGGTGATTTGGCTATTACAGAGGGAAGTCTTTCTGCCTCCACGGAAAACAAACTCCTGCTTTTAGTAACAGGGAAAATACATTTTCTTGCTTTAATTCAGAGTAGCTATTTTATTTATTTAATTATTCTTGTGAATACTGAGTTATGACATGGAACATAACACCCATATGTTAAAAAAGACTATGGAGAAGTGTGGGATGATATAAGTGTAATGAGAGTAGTTCTTATCAGGATATCAGCTCAGAGTATATGTTTGATTTTCTGTCATTCTTTACTACAGTCTGCTAATTCATGTGATAGCTACAAGGTTGATTTTCTTTCACAAGGATTACTTGTCATATTTCAGCTGACACACTGTGAAAATGCAAGGCTTAAGGAACCATAAACTCAAATGAGGACTTAAGTATTTTTTCCTCACCACATTGCATGCAAATGATGATAGAAAGTTAGGAAAACTCATTTTCAGTAATGTGATGTGAAAGAGCTAAATTAATGGATACACAGTTAGAGAGAAGAAGGGATGGTTATAAATAAAATATCTTTCATTTAGATCTGAATACGTAGATCTGCTTTGACGATTTAACAAAATGCATTGCCTTTTCAGCACAATATTGGTTCATATTATTATTAAAGAGATTTCAGTGCTTAGACTGGGAAGAAAGCCAATCCTAATCACAGCCCCAATAAGTATGCCCTTATCCCCTTCTGTGTTTTATTTCCCTCATATTAGTACAACATTGTCTAGTTATTTATATGCATTGGTTACCCAGCACAGTCCTCTGGAATGTATGTTATTTTATCCAACGCATACTCAAGAAGGCCTGCTTTAATCACTTTCTTTATCACCTTGTTAACCATATGGACACCATATGGTTTTGAGAGAAGAGTTTCTTCTACTCACTACAATTATTGTAGTCTGTAGTGAACAGAAAAGGAAGGAAGGAGAATAACTGACAGAAAAATGGCAGAGAATGACTTAAGAGAGTAATTCTAATAGGAGGAAAATCTGTTTTATATATTTTAGCTGTTTCTCTTCAACTGGAGGAAATCATTATAACTCCTTCAAAGATAGTAAAACTATACCTTCTGATGAGAATTCAAGCATAAGAATAAAAAATGAATAAGAATGACCTACATAAAAATATTGAATGAACCTTCCAACTTCCAGAATGATGTGTGTACTCTGGAAGACTGAAATGCAGAATTTTCCCAGACTGAAATAATAGTGTTTATCTCTTAGGGTGAAAGGAGAGACACACAGGACAAGTTGAAAAGAGCCTTTAAGGTCTCCCCAGTCTGATCTGTCCAGCATTAAGTTTAATCACCAATATTTTGTCTCAGATAAAGACATATGAAGTCCATCTTGAAATATAAGAATGAATCCAGTCATTATGATTCCATAATCTACCTTGACTATGAGCATAATTAACCTAATGTTTGATACACTGTAATTATTTAACTTTCCTTTAATATGGCCATTTCTTCCACATATGAAGAGGACAGTAACTTATGTTCTCCTCTAACATAATCAGAAATACTGGTTCCAGCCTGTCTCAACCACTGAATTACATGATCTTTGACTAAATTCTCTCCTATTTCTTTTTCTCCAAATAGAGCCTTTAGTCAGAGAAGTCACTTAAAACTCTCTGATCCCTTTGCCTCTCCTTAAGAAGTTGTTAACTTTCTGAACTGTGTTCATTAAAACATTGGCTTAAATTCATCATATCTTCTTGAATGTAACTGAAAGTGGACAGTTCAGAGGAAATTAAAAAGCTATTTATCATTATAAATTTGGTTTTCATACTGGAAGATCCCAAAATGGTTTTCATATTGTTTTCCTAGATGTCACTATTATGAATATCTGAGGACTAGGTCAGAATCTAAGCCATTAAATATTTCAACATGTCATGAAAATTATGTCACACCATTCCACAGCTTCACAACTCTCTCAGGAGAAATCAATATTTACAAATAAAGAGAGCTGGAAACACCTTAATGCTTAACCTTCTATTTGTGAGGGCTTCTTTCACTGTTGTCACAGATATACTGACATCCTCTAAACCTTTATAATTCCTTGTAGAAATCTGCTGCTAGTTATTTACATCATGAATGCAAGGTCATGAGGACAGTAGCTGAATGTATGGAAGAAAAGGATATTAAGGCACAAAAAGTTGTCTGAATTATTATGTTCTGTCTCTCAGATAGTGAAAAGGAGGCCAACATAGACAATGTACATCTAGACCTCTTGTCTGAGCTAACAAGACTTGTGAGGATTCAAAACAGTAACTTCAAAGCAAAATACTGCATGCGGTGGTGTCTGTGACTCAGGCCAGGTTGGTTTACATTATGACTCATATCTAACATCACTAAAGGTGAGAAATGAAAGTCTCATGCTTGTGCAGAGCTGAATGAAATGAGGAAGCAGTATTTATAAAACTAAACCATGAATAACACTTAATGCCACCTTTAACAGCAAGTCTGAATACTGGATTACACTTAATTATGTTGATCTCTGGTGTTGTACTACAGCCTTCACTAATAAAATCTTGACTTGTCTCTGTCCTGGTTTCAGCTAAAACAATATTAGTAACACACTGATGGCTTTGGTTACTACTAAGCAATGGAAGCCCTCCCAGTATCAGTAGGGCTACACAGCAAGGGAAAACCAAATGGGGGAAGGGCCACCTGTATTAGACAGCAGCAGGGAGTGTGGTGGAGCCAGCACCAATGCCTGAATTAGGCCAGAGGGTTGTTTCATACCACGTGAAGTCCATAAAAATGAGGACAGTTGGTTGAGAGATGTTGGTGGTGCTGGTGCCACTTGGGTGATTGATGAGATCCTGTGTTGTTGATTGACTGCCCTGTTGCTGCTCATTGGTCAGTGGGTGCTAATAATACTGTAGTGCTATGTATATATAACATTATAATTGCATTTTTATTTCTCTTTCTTTTTAGGAAGAAATTATTTACTGTTAGGATGGTGAGACAGTGGAATGGGTTGCCCACGGAGGTTGTGAATGCCACCACCCTTTAAAGGCAAGGCTGGATGAGACTCTGAGCTACCTGGTCTAGAGGGAGGCATCCCTACCTATAGCAGGGGGTTGGAACTAGATAATCTCAAAGGTCCCTTCCAACCCAAACCATTCTATGGCAAAATCACATCTCTATATTTTCAGGAGAGCCACAAATCACCACTATTTGCAATTTTAGTACATGGTCTGAGATGCATATATTTTGCAAGAATTATTCCTTAGGCTATGAGTTAAGAGCTTAGATTATGTCAGTACTAGAAGAGTCAGACAGTGACACAAAATATTGCATGGAAACAATAGCTTACTTTGTCTTGTTTTCATAGCATTGGGTGTGAAACAATATCCTATTTTGTCTTGCTTTCACAGCTCAATTTTGCGTGAAAACCTGAAATACTTGAAGGTTTCCCCTGACATCTGTCTGATTTTTTCAAATAGTGAAAAGTGGAAACAAAAGCAATTAGAAAATTTATGTCATATTTTCCTGCTCCAATATTTAAGATCTTTTCTTCTTGCTTCTATTTGTAAAGAAAAAATAAATAGAAAACTACATCTGAGATCTTGATATATCTTTATAAACCACTAAGTAGCGTACTCTGTTTTGATTGATTCTTCTTGTTTTGGTTAACGTGATGACATATTCTTCCCTACATTGCAACACAGATTTTTTAATAAGAAATTGTGTTTGTTTTAAGAATGACCACATGGGTTTTTTGTTATTTTCCTCTCATGCAACTCCATAATCCTTTGTGACTTTAAGACATTGTTCTCAGCAAGGGACTAAAATATCACAAAGATTAATCTTCTGGTAAGGAAAAGAAAAGATAGATTTCTTTTTGCAAAAATCAAATGCTTTTCATGGGGTTTTACTTGGTATAACAAAGGGAACCATGGCAACAAAAGTAAGCGTATGCATTTTTCTTGTTTCAAAAGCTGTAATTGACTGGTAGGGTAGCAACAAATTTAAAGACCAAAAACACTTGTGTTCAAAGTTTGCAGGCATAAAATGTGATGTTACTTCAAGGTTTGGATTCAGACTTCATAAATATTCATGGATAAAGGTCACAGATGAGTACATTTGAATTTCTTGGGGTCTACATCTACTGATATAGCAGATTTAGCAATTGGAAGGATACATGGTGAAGTGCAAGACTTTGTGCAGAGTGTGTTAGATATTTGGTGATAACTTTCCCAACTCCTGTACGCTTGATGACTTCGAAAGATAATGTTCCATGCTCGCTATTATTGCTTATATTTCACTGATTAGCAACACTAGTCTTTCTTAATAGATAGGCCATCATAACAGCAGCAACAAATGATGTTTTACACCTATAGCAGACCAGATATTAATTTGCCTGGAGAATTGCACCGTGCCCTGTAATGATTAGAGAGAGAATCAATCTAGGTCCAATCCATGTAGAAGTAATAGGAAAGAATATTATCAATGTCAGAAAATGTAGCTTCCCATGAAAAGACAATCCCCACCCCCACCCCCATAAGTAAATAAAAAAAAAAAAATACAGAAACAGAAGAAAAAACAGCATATCTGTTTTTGCAACACATATATATATATAATCTGTACTTCATGACCTTCAGATTTACCTTACAATTATTCAAGTGATAATTAGATGAGAGCTGACTTGGAGCTCTCAAACATTGTTATTAATAAGAAATAACAAGCAAATGAAACACTTAGTTGGGAATTTCCACTGAGGATTATCAAAGAGCACTTTTCAGCATGTGATTTTTTTATTTTGATCCGTAATTAATATTAAAACAGAATAACAATGTACACATTACACAAAGATGTACACTGAGTTGTAAATACTGAAGTTCAGACAGTCATAACTACAAGTTTTGTTAAATCCGAAGGAAAAAAAGATGCATGAACACTACCAGATGCAAATGCAATATTTACTTCTATACTTTTTTAATGGCAAGATACATTTTTTGTCATGGTGAGTAACTGGAGATAAAATCATAGTGTTGTGGCAAAAATTCTAGTGTTGGCAAGACTTTTTGACATGAACAAGGAATTATCAGGTAGAAATGTAGCTTTACCTCTATAACTGGCCTTATTCCTATAAGAGGAAGTACTTTATGCCATGTTAATCCATATTTTCAGAAGGATGCTGGAAAAATTGCAAGTTGTGAGGTTAAAGTCTAGAACTGATGAAAGTTTTGTAACACACGTCTTTTGTTAAAGAATGGAAGAGTTGATTTTGTTTAGTATATAAAAAAGAAGAGTGAGAGATGGTATGTTTCAGTTGTATAAATGTCCTTCTGAAGGTAAAAGACAAGAACAAAGAAAATATTTTCTAGCTCACTGAAACAGAAGATGCGAAGAAAGTCAATGATCTGGAATCAAAGTTGAATAATTTGAATGAGAAATTAAGTACATTTTAATGAAAGCCATAATTTACAAGCCATCAAAGTAAGTAATAAATATTAAAAAGAGCAGTACTTCATTATAACAATTATTATTGTTTAAGGTCTTCAGATGGAGATTGAATACTTTCTGGGAAAACTTTCTATTACTTTCAAATTATTGAGGTTAATATGAGAATAATTGGGAGAAACTCAAGATGTGTTGCAAATCAAATAAACTGGAGGTTCTTTCTGGTTCAGGTTTTGCATCAGTATTTCCATGCCTGTCTTATAAATTGCATTCACGGTGTACGTAGTAGCAATACATGCAAAAGGTATATAATATAACGTGTGTGTAAAGCAGTAGTGATGGAAATAGGAAACCTATATATCCTCTGCATACGTTTTCTCTCTCCCTTCTTCCCTTTCTCTATGACTCTCAGGATTTTTTCCTGACACTTCGGATAATTAAGGGAAGATTTATCTTTAGTAGAACAAGAAAGCCCCATGGAGTTAATAGTCAGCAAAATGTTCTGAAGTAGTCTGAACTACTAATTGCACTTTCCACTTCAAGTGATATATCCATAAAGAACACTGAAAGAGGCAGAAGTGAGGCTGTTTCACATATCAATTCAAAAACAGCTGTGATATCTAATGCAATCTGGAGATGTAATAAACTCTACCTAATTTCTGCTACAACATGCAGTAAAATGTAATTTTTAGGACCCAAAGAAATGAGCAGATGGACAGTCAGAAACAACTGTAGCTGAAATCAGGATCTTGCTCATAGCCCTGGAATTCTGTGATTGCAATTTGCAGCCCAGGCAGAATTGGCTTTTATTCCCTTATTCCCTCAGATCAGCTTTTAGATCAACTTCGGACAATTTGCAGTATTTTGTTTTATTAAATACAGTCTAGGTTTTGAAAACGATCTTAATGAAGCTAACACTATTTTGTACAGATGATTACCTAATCTTTTACTTCTATAACATTTTGTATAGGAAGGAGAGCAGCCATTTTGCAATGGGCAGCTCTCATCCCAGACTCATACTGGAAGAAGCCAGAGATACAAAGGATACCTTCACATTTATGATGAAAGCACCTGATTAACTTGACATCTTCTGCAGCAAAATAATGGGGAAAATTTATGCTTAGTGTGACTTACAACATGCTTACAGTACAAATACAGGCCAGAAGGAATCTATAATTTAACACAGGATACCAAGGTCACAAGGTGCAGCAGAAATGGTTTACAGATGTAGTAGGTCAGATCTGGAAATAGTCATGAGGTACTAGCTTAGGTGAATATGGTTTCTGGGAGTACCTTTGGCAGACTGGAGCATGGCTGCAATAGTCTGAGGGCTTTGTTACTATGAACACCTTCCAGAAAAACTTTACCTCAACAATGCATTAGATTGAAGCATCAGATTCAGTACTATGCCACCTGCAATAATGATAATCATGGTGAAATACCCCTCCTAAATGCTGATGCACATCAAACATATTATTTAAAATGCATCTTTTACATGAAAACTCCTTGCTTTTGCCACTTGCTGGATATTACATATGCTGTTTATTTTTTATATCGCTAGCAATGTGTATTTTTTTGCAAATTTATTTTCCTTGCTTTCCTTATTCTTTCTCTATACTTAGTAAAGCCAAGCCCAAGCTGTTTGAAGTAAGCAGAAAGACTACAGCAAGCTTCAAAGGAAACTGAATGCATTTTTAAGAACATTTCAGAATGATTCTTCTCCTGTGCTGAAGGATCATTTAACTATCAGGACAGGAAGTACAAACAGACAGCACCAGGCTCTGTCATACCTCATAGAAATGTACAGCTCTTCCAAGCAGACCATCTCATCTGTTCAGATTACCTGCCGTGTTTGGGGAAGTAGGTTTAGTATAGCATTTACCAGTCTGAGAACACAGAAGCCATTTTCTTTCTGTGATTGGTCACAAGCTAAGACCTCCTTATGCAATTAAAAATCTGATGGTGGAAATGGCTATGCATATTGTTCCCAGCACGTCTGCACTTGATAACATATCCTGAATTAGACCAGATTTGATCTGATTTCAGTGAATCTGCTAACATTAATTCATCTGTACCAGAGTCTCACACTTCCCCACATAGAGCCTGATTGATTTCCAAAGCAGACATGAAATTCCTGCTTATCAATAATGGATTTTGTAAACCTACTCGATACAGAAATTATGTGTTAAATGTTTTATGATGTAGAGTTTCAAATGCCACATCTGAAACAGAAGGAAACATTGTCAAACTAGGCGTATCTATATATCAAAAAAGTTTATCATGACAAGAATTTTTTTGTCTGTTTGCTCTAAGTTTTGCTGGCTTATACAGATACATCTGCTGTTCTTCCTTGTTCAAGGGAAGATGCTCTATCACTCTGCTCTCAAAAAGCACATAGATTAATCCTCACTGCCAGGCTAAAATCCATGAAGTTAGAGGCTTTACAAAAAGCTAAATGTACCCATGTGTCTCTGTAATTGACTTACCAGTTATGACTGATACAACTAGCTCTGCATGCTTTACTTTGCACTGTCATTATCACTTGCCATTTGTCCTTCCTTATCCAGTCTCTGCTTGGATATTTAAAGAGTTTATGAAGCAAGATACCACTCAGTCTATACACATACAGATTTCCTTTCTTATCCTGCCTCTATCTCATGATAAAAGGGCACAAACAGTGCTGGGAGAATTACTATGCAATTATACATATCCAAAGATAAATAAACTTTTCCTTTATCTACATGGAATAAACTTTTGTCTTTCAAGAACACATGGGAATTTCTACAGAAAGAATGGCTCAGGCTAACTCCATGAGTATTTGTTGTGAACAGAATGAGGATCTAAATGGTACATACAGATGCACAATTTGCTTGAGCAATTAGCCTGTGGATAATGCATTTCCTTGACTAGTTAGATGACTCTGTGAGCTCCCTGTTTTACATAATATTATTCGTGTAATTAATATAGATTGAGGAGATGTCCAGAATTATAATGAATATAGTTACTCTTGAGCTAAGCAGATAACTGTATCAGGAGAAAAGAATTAGACAGATTGTGTTGGGTTTTGGCAGACACCAACATTGGATAACAATATATTCAGTATCAAATTACCCTTGCTGATATAAGCAATCCAGTCTTCAGAGGAAAACACTTCCAGAGCTCACTCCATCACCTTTTTCACTGAAGCATTCTTCATTTCATTGTGTTCTGCCAGTGGCAACAAGCTGGAACTGGAAGCAATTTGACACAGAAATTCAGGACTGAAGCATCTGTCTGACCATACAGGAAGCATTTGAATTATAACAACATTTTTAAATTTTCCTTTTTCTTTTTTTTCCCCCAATCAGTTTACATGCATTATAATGAATCCAAGTTAATTGCATTCAAGTATTCACTATTGAAAGTATTTAAACCGTTTAACAGGAAGCTCATTACTCTGGATTCAGTGACTATAGCTTCAACTTCTTGGAAACAGTTAAAATTACTGTAAATACTCTTCATTTGGAAATCTCTTGAGGCCAATGGTGTGCCTGATGCCTCTCACTTAGGTCTTGGCAGTTTCAAAGTGTGCTCCAGTTTAGTTCTTGCTGAAACGCCAAGTAACTGAAGATTATCACCAGTGGTAGTGTTATTATCATTATTTTTTTAAATTCTATGCAGAGGTAAACCGTTTCCAAATAAAAGGTTTAGTTTAAAAATTCTGTAGACATTCAAACCAGAAATGAAGGCCAAGTTGTCAAACGTTACAAATATGGTACCTACATAGAAGATATATGCCTTTATCTGTCCACCCCCTCCCTGTTTATATGGTATTACATAGATTACGGTATGGAGTATTATTTATTTGTGATGTTAAATGGTAGAATACAATGAAAATATATACACAGTTGTGTATAAACATGCATACATGTGTATTTTTTGTATGTTTAATGTATAAAATTATGACATGCATAAAATTATGAACAGAGTGCTTGGCTTGAGTATCTTTAAGGTTTCCTAAGTCTATCCCAAATTTATCATAACCTAACATTTAGAATCACCTATGAAGAAAACTTTTCAGGAAATATAATGAAAATATATTTGTTCTCATTACTGCTGCCGTGACATGACCTTCTCAAGTACTTGCAATTTTCAGGGAAGGAGATCAGTGTGCAGTGAGTTAACATGCAGAAGTACTGAAGCACAAAGAAACAGAAAGCCTAACCCTACGTATCTTACCTACATACTCATTGCAGTCTTACATGTAGTACAATCCTACCAAAATGGAGAAACACTTATTTTAGCTGATACTGAGCACTCTATTGTTGAAAAACAAACTTGGAGCATCCTTTGTCAGCTTTCCAGTGAAAATTAAAATCTTAAACCTGAATAAATTGCCTGCTCTGAGTTTCTGTCCGGCTGATCTTAGTCTCTGCCCACTACACCTTAATTTCCATTTTCAGTGACCTTAAAAATCAAAGCTGAGAACTGTACGGCATTTGTTTTTCATGGATCTTCATGGGTTCTGCAAAGCACACACAGAAATCCCTTTGGACATCAGCCTGTGTGTGGTTCAACTTCTCCCAAAGCTGAGGACTTAGAGTACTCAGCAACCTTCTGTCACAAAAATTTAATTGTAAGTTGTATGACTTTGCCCTAGGCTAGTAGCAGCTCTTGACCTGTTTATAATCCACAGAAGAATAAAGGACCACAGAATAGCTGTCTCATGCCATATCATTCAGTTACACTAAATCACATCCTCATCTGCTTTCCTTGGTGGCTGTTGAAGGGAAAAAGGAGTACTGAATCCCAAGTCCTCAAATGATAGAAATCAGTGTCACTAACGTGAATGGAGTTGCACCAGCAAGTGCTGGCCCACACTGTACTTTGTGGTTAACAGTGTATTTTTCCATGCATTAATTTTAAGGGACCCCCTCACGAACAGCTATTATACTCTACGTTACCAAAAGCATGTTTTATTCATGTGTTAATAATAACCCAGATAATTTAATATGATGTATCCTTAACTTGCAGTACTGTCTACTTAACACAAATAAATAACGGCTGTTTAAAGCAAATATAGTTAATGCAAATAACTATCATAAAGCAGCATACATAATTTTATGCAAAGAACAATCTAGTTGGCTATTCTTAGTATCCACATGAAAATACTTACCACATGTGGTAAGTATTCTAGGCTAATTTTTTTTTATACAATTCAGAGCTACTAAATAATAAGGAAAAAAAAAAGGAAACATACTTGCTAAATTTAAATCATCACAAACTTTGTTATTGAAGATAATGTAGCATATACAGAAAACTTGTGATGTTTACTATTTCAGAGTAACAACGATCTCTAGAAACGTTATATTCCTTTGTTCTTTTCATCAGTAAACACACTGAGTATCTTGAAAACATTGTTGTGTTTGTACAGGAAGTTAATAATTTCCTCCATCTGCTTTCATTTTTCACATGCTTTTTCTGTCATATTTTCATGCTCTGTTTCTTTCTTTTTTGTTTATCATTTGCCAAGGAGGAAGGGAAAAAAACCCTCACTCTCCTTGCATACTTTCATTTCATTCTCTTTGCCCTGTTACGTTCTTGCATCACCTGTCTGAGCTGACCTTCGTGATATTTCTACCCAAACTTCAATGAAATGAATTTTATGAGCATCTTTTCAATATATTTTTCTTATAAGATTTATTGCACTGTAATTCTAGTGAAGTAACATGTCTAGTGAACACGACCTAGTCTTCAAACATTTTCTAATGAAAGAATCACACCGAGGGGAACACCCTTCCAGGGAAAGCTGTAATGATGACCTGCATTTGCCTCTCTACAAATACTGCTACAGAAGAATGGGGTAAGGGGAGACTTCAATGTATTTCCACTTAATCGTTCCCAGTTTCTGCTGTAGAGGCACTATGGAACTGATCTTGACAAAAGTAATGGTGATGGGGAATTAAATTTAACCAGGAGTACTGACTGAAGGTACCAGCGTGCAGGAAGCTGGGTAATTCCACTAGCCATCAAAAGGCCTTGGTACCAGGCTTCTGGTTGTACTTTAACAGCCCACACACAAGAAAAATGTTGAGCGATCAAGGATGAGGTAAAAACATCTGACTTTGGTTCAAAAATAAGAATGTTTGGTAATGCTAACAAACCTATGTAGCTGTTCTATATTACAGTTTTGTGAACTGAAACTCCTTATTGAGAAACGTTTTCAAGAAGCAGAAAGAAACAACCTTTACAGAATTTGAATCATAAGGCAAATGTTTCAGTTTGTAACTGATCAACAGGAAAAAAAAAGAGTCGAGTGTACATGAGTCTTCCATCACAAATGAAAATGTATTCCTGTAAGTTTTCTTAGAAAATTGAGTAATATTTCATTCTCGGACATGGATAATATTAGAGGTATAGTCCTTATTTTGTTTATATTGAGATCAGCTCCCAAAAAGAACTTCATACCTCTGGGTAATGTCCTTCTGAACCTCATTTTTCTCTCCTGGCCATCCCAGAACCCAGCCAGCTGCCACTTCAGAAAAGGCAACATACCGCAACCATGCAGCAGCCCCCAGGGGAGATTTGTCTAATATCTATCTGTGCAGCTAAAGAGATGAGCATGGCTGTATGGACAGAGCACAAAAAAAAAAAAAAAAAAAAAAAAAAAAAAAAAAAAAAAAAAAAAAAAAAAAAAAAAGCACTGCATAGGAAAATTGTAGGTGCCACAGCCAGCGGTAAGTGGTGGTATTCCTCACTGGCACTGCTTTCTCATGCAGCAATCTGCCAGAGCTGTACTCCGTACACTTACAGAGTCAACTTAATATTTCCTAACACATTTCCAGAACTGTCATCAGACTGGTCAAATTGATGATTTTTTTTTTTTTTTTAAAAACTTTCTTCCAGCAGTTCCCCAGTCAGATCTTTTCACATCTGTGCTGCTGATATTAATAGCAAGACATTTCATCCTTCTGTGCCAAGAATGAAAATATCTTAACCAATCTTGTATATGTGGATCTGAAAACATTACAGATCTTCCTTCTCATTTAAATACATTCTCTTGTTTTATGACTTGGACTAAGTTTAATGTGTTTGACAATTATGAAGTTTAAATTTGTAGTATGTGTAAACAGTTAATAAAAACATTATGCATCCTACATCCATTTGTAATTCACACATTTATCTTGGTTTCCTTGTAATTGCTGCAAAATAGAGTTTCAGATTATTATTTACCTGCTGTGGTACAATTAGCACGTTTCTAATAGCTTCAAGATGGAAAACTAAAGCTGAACATCTGAGCCTAATTACGGTCCATATCACCCATTACAGGAACTGATACTTGTTGCTTTTGACAGAGTTAACAGCCAGTAGAATAACAAACACAATGGTCTTATCAGGCTGCCAAGCTTAAAAGTGTAATTAGTCAAAAATGAATGTAATTTGATTACTGGAGAGACTGTTATCTAAGGAAAAGGGGGTGTTACATTATGTTTGGGTGAGTGATTAAAAGGGGAGAAAATGAGCTTGTTGTTTTCACAGTGCAAATTCAAAACTAGAAGCCTGATTCATTTTCACTAGCATTGTTAAGCATAAAGATCATAAACAGAGTATGTCAAGGAAGCATGAAAAAGCTATCATTAGCGTTTCAATAGCAATAGGCTCCCAGCCTCCATGTGCCGGATTAGTGTAGGCTGCCTGCCCAGTGCCCACCAATCCGCTCTTCACATTTCCCCTCCCTAGTAGGATGGGGAGAAAATAAGATGAAGAAAGTCATGGGTTGAGATAAGGACAGGAGGATTGCTCAGCCAGTACTGACTTGGGCAAAACAGACTTTACTTGGGGAAGATTTTTTTTTTTTTTAATATAAACTTACCCAACAGTCTTTCACACTTCTATATGTAAGCAGTGGTCTAGCATAAGGTTCAGACAAATTGTTTTTTTTTCCTGTAATCATAAATAAACACAACTTGCCATAGCCCAGCATTCTGGCACTTGCTGTTTCACTAGCAGAGGGGAAATGCATTAATCATGATCCACAGACATCTCATCAGCATGAAAAACAGCATGGTTTAGGAAGGAATTCTGTTCTTCACTGTTGACAGCCTCTTCCCTCTACAGTTACTCTGACCTTTAGCTGCTGTTGGAGACTCTGTCTCCATCTCACTCACTGGTTCCACTTCTACAGTTTGTCAAATCCATAAATTCACATACCTCACCTCTGACATACCACGCAGATTACAGCACTAAGCTGCACGTTCATTGTGCTTACTATTTTAAGGAGCCCTAACTGCTCCATCTCCTAAGGCAAAAGCACAGTTCTGATGTGTTTATTGTGTTAAGAGTCTAATCCTCACAGATCCAAGAGAATCTTGGACCGCAGTCATCAGCAGCTTGCAGTATATTATTTATTGAAAAGTTTCCCCCCTTTTCTTCCCCCCCCTCAAGAACCCAGCTAATTAGCATTTCTTTTTTCATGAAATTTTTGCTTCAATAAACAAAGCTAATTTAAAGTTCCATCATTACTTAATTTCTAAACATACTTAGAATTGAAAAATGTATTGAAAGAGATTGTTTTAGTTCAAATAGCTCCTAGAGATAAAAATGGAGCTACTCCAAGCCTCCTGGCTTTCCTGGCAATTTGGACACTCCTGACTGACAGCTTCTATTACTTTGTTTTTAATTCACCCACAACTGTTATGACAAATTGTAAAGAACATATTGCTACTTCTGTGTTACACTTGCCAAACATTTTAACAGAACTGATTTATCAAAAAACAGAAGAATATGTCATATAATCATCAGGTTTTATCCTCTGACAATGAAACCATAGCAACATTTTGCAAAGAGACTACCAGACAGTAACAGCAACTAAAGGAATGCTGATAGATCAGTTACTTTAGTGTGGATGCCACTAAACAGGTCTGTTTTGATACTAGACAAAATACATAAAGAAAATGGAGAGAGTAGAGGAAGTTACTTGTGGTTCAGCTACAACTGGCACAGAAAGTAAGGTCAGACATGGTCATCGCAGAGACATACTAAAAGGCTGATTACTGGAAGGCTGTACCTCCAACTATCTCAGTCAAAGACTCACTTTAAGTCTGCATACACTACTTAATGCTAAATCTGTAAATGAGTGTGTAATTTACTGCCTAGGCAATTACTGTGGTTTGTTTTCAAGGTTTATATGATTTCTCCTTGCCTTAACCCTCTTTCCAGCTTGACAGCTAATCCCACATTGCCTTATAGTCTACTCCTGTATTATAATATTCTGCTGGGTGCCAAAACTTTGAGAATTAAAATCCATTGTTTCCATGCTTTTTGTCAAGAGTAAAAGGTTCTCTTTTACAGTATGGTTGACTGACTCTGTCACAAGCTAGTCCTAAAACACTCATGACACATTTTCACTGTTTCTGAATCAAAGCATAGTAACACAGTAGTTACATAGGAAAAACAAATTACTCTCTGAAGGAAAGAGAAGCAGCATAACAGCCTTACAACATCAGAGTAGATCCTTGGGAAGAGCCAGGTCTGCATCAAGATAAGATGAACTTTTCTACATACCTTTCCAGAGTCTAAGGCACACTAGCACTTTTACTAAGAGAAGGATACAAAAAGACACATCAGTTTGTATGAAGTAACAAAAAAAGCTGTCGTATTTCTAGATTTTCCCTAATCCCTTTTTCATTACATTACTAAATTTCCTGAGTCCTTTCCTTCGGTAAACCGTAGAGTCATCTACATGACCTACAAGATCATCCAGTCCAACTGTCCAACTATTATCAAGAAATCTCACCAAATCCCTCAACACACCAATGTTCCTTGAACACCTCCAGGATCAGTGACTCCACAACCTCCTTGTGCATCCTATCCCAGCGCCTGACCACTGTTCTGGGAAAGCAGTATTTCTTAATTTTCAACTTGAATCTCAGCTGGTGCAACTTAAGGCCATTCCCCCTAGTCGTACCACTAGTTAGACAACAGAAGAGTCTGACTCCCAGCTCACTACAACTTCCCTTCAGGCAGTTGTAGAGAGCAATAAAGCCTCCCCTGAGCCTCCTCTTCTCCAGATTAAGCAATTCCAGCTCCTTCAGTTGCTCCTCATGGTGTGTGCTCCAGACTCCTCACCAGCATTGTTGCCCTTCTCTGGGCACACTCCAGGGCCTCAACGCCTTTCTTGTAGTGAAGGGTCCAGAAACGGACACAGTACTCAAGGTGTAGCCTCACCAGTGCTGAGTACAAAGGCACAGATACTTCTTGGCTCCTGCTAGCAACACTATTTCTGATCCAAGCCAGCATGCCATTGGTCTTCTCGGCCACCTAGTCCAGCCATCTTGTTTCCAAATGAAATGAATTCCACCACCTCAGAAGCACTCCTTTTCACATGAGGATTTAAAAGCAGCTGAAATATCATGGTGAAATTCATTATTGTCTGGCTTCCTGTATATAGCTTAAATGATCGCTGTACATTTACTGACTCAATGCACCCCAGTGAGGAGATATCTTTCACAAGATAACTGGCTATGGTGGCAAAACTGCTTACAACCCTGTGACAGCAAATACTGCTTTCCTGAACATCTTTCAAAGTACTTGTCAATTCATGATGCCATAGTTCCAAAATCTGCATAAATACATAACGTGACTTCACAGATAGAATGACCTTTCAGAAAAATGCTTCCTTGTACAGTGAACATCAGACTCATTAGGTCTACTAAGAGGCACCTTATAGGTATGTGAACTGAGTAAGACATTTATGCTTTGTCTAGCATTGCCTCCAGAAAGAAGTCAAAATGTATGTTGTCATTCCTAATTCTGAATGACAATGTCATATTCTGTACTGTAAGTCTTCGCTTTAACTGAATAAATACGAGTTTCAGAATTATATGTATAATTAGATTTGACAATTCAGAACCACGTACCTATGTAAGAATCACAATCCTTGTTTACTTTCTCACTGCCAGTACTAGCTATCACTTCAATACTGTATACCTCCTACGTCTCTTATTGCCTGTACAGTATGCTTTCAGAATGGAAATTCATGATATACCCTTGGGTCAAAAAGCAGTCCTACACCTTCTGCTGGAGGTACAAATAACTCACAGGACTGTGGAGGACACCTAACGTATCTGGAAAAGTAAAGAGGCCTTTCAGGAAGTGAGAACATTATTATGAATATGGCTATAGCATGAAATGCATCATGGTGAAGACATCCTTACAGTGGGAAGAAATCTAATCTCTCTCTCCTCTTCATGTGAATCATGGTACAGCACTATGCAGATTCACTCATTTGGGCTAGAGGCTACGTACTTTCAGATGCATGATGACACGATAGAAGATACAAAATATTTTATATATATATATATATATAATATTTTGTATATATATATATTATATTTTTATATATATATTTTATATTTTTTGTATATTATATATACAAAAATATTTTGTATATATATATTTTATATATATATATATTTTATATATATATATATATATATATATATATAATGCAGTCCAGAGGTATGCAGTCAAAGCGCCTATATTCACAGCAGCATTCTCACTTAATACTTGTTTGAAATGTTAAACCGGCTGTATACGTGCTCCCGATCCCAGATAAGAATTCTGTTGCTTTTCTTAATCAGTTGAGTCTCTGAAAACATGACCGTATTTTATAATCCACGGATGCTACAAACTTTCTTTTTTTTCCCTCTTTTCCAAGAAATTGGCCTGGTTGACTTTTGGTTAGTTAAAATGACTTCACTGCAATAATTACACATTCTTTCTCTAGTATTTTAATTAACACAGACAATTCCTGATAGTATATTTATCTCATTATATTGCAAGTGACACACAGTTTCCTGAGTGACCCAGACAATTAAATGGAACAGCTAAATTTTGTAGTTTTAAACTAATCTGATTATCTTGCAGCTAGGTAGCTGGGGTTATTTTAAATAGATTTTAAATGAATTTTAATCTCATATAACAATTTACTTCGAATAATAAATAGATGCTTCAAATGTCATTCCCAACAGATTTTCTGTTTTGCCAGTATCTGATTAAGAAGTTCCAGTTCTGCTTAAAAATTGTTAACCACCTCTGCATAGCATCTGACTCAGATGCTGGGAAGTACAATTGTTGGCCACAGTACAGAATGAAACATCTGCTTAGGTTTTGACTAACACAAGTACAGACTGAATTTTTCCTGTTGTCACAGAGGGGACCTAAAAACTATAAAAGGTCATAATAATGCCAGTCCTAAAGCAGCTTTCCTTGTAAGCTTGCAATTTTCCAAGTTCTACTTGGATCATGCACATTTAACTTCACCACAAGCAGACAATGGAAGTAAATGGAAGAGCAATAAAAGGTCATCTTTAAGTAATCTCTGAAGAATTTCTTACACATTGTAACAGTTCCACAGTTTTTCTCCAATAAATCCGGGACCCAGAGAGATAGTAAGTGAATTAAGTGGTTCACGTATGTATGCAGAGCAAAGAAGTTCATTTGTATTATCACTCAGGTATACAAGTTTAGTAAGAGAAAAAATTTTACATGATAAAAGGCAGGGATAAAACACAATGTATGTACTGGCATGCCAGTTAGCAGGTAGAATGCCAATTTGAGTGACACTAATATTTTTTTTCTCTGAGCATTCAAAAATCCCTCCATATTTTCTTTTTCACTTTTTCTCCTTCACCTTTCTTGGTTCACAAGATAACCAAAGAATATAAACATAATACACAAGAACAAGGCATAAGCAGACTGTTTCAGTGCAAGCATTTTCAAGGGACAATTGTATTTGCAGTAATAAATAAAATGAAATAGTGGACAGAAGCTATAGCAGCAGTCCAGTCATTAAGAACCTATCTAAACAGTACTAAAGAAAAAGCTGCACTGTCTGACTTCTGCACAGGGTGGAAGAGGGGTTGAAATGTACCATAAAGGTATGGTAAAATTCTACACTGAATGGCTAGAACAATATCACGCAGAATGATCTAAATTAAGATCTAATGGAACTAATTTTTTTTCATCAGACTGCTGGGCAGCACTAAGTTGAATGTTTCTTTAGTCTGTATTATGTTGCCATTATGTCTTTAACCACTTTAAGTGAAATCCACTCTAAATAAAAGAAATTCATTTGGTAAGACTGTACTGACTGGTATTCACTGTGTGCTTCCTCTCAAATTCTTTATGAGACCAACTGATACATGAATAAAACTAATGCACTGGTTTATCCTAGATTCAGTGCCTGCAAGAGCTGGTTTCCTCAATAGTGAGTCCCAAAGCAGCGGTCGCTGCTCACGCAGACCAAAGCTCCTCAGAGGGTAGCTGTCTGGAGAGTGCTGGATTCTAGGACACTGTCAGATGCTCAGGACAGATGCCCAGGAGCCTGATGGATGCCTGGGAAGCAAATGTCTGTTTCCTTTCCTGAGGAAAAGCAATGGCCCCAATGGAGAAGAAAAAAAAAAAAAAAGTCACCCTGGATCAGCACCGGCAAATAGGATGCTACTTCTGACCAGAAACATTCACAATATTCCAGACTTTACAAAAACAAACAAATGACAAAAAAAAATAATAATAATAATAATAAAAATAAAAATAAAAAATCACCAAGCTCTCTCCCAGCTAATATTTATGCTACTCCAAGCAGCGTGAAGTATTCCAGCTTACAATACTCCATCATCCACATAGGCAATTAAAGCCTTGCTTAGTTATTAACATAACAAAACGTAGTTCAAAACTCACATGCACTCTAATGTCTCATTTTCCATGAGTAAAAATCAGTAGTATTTAATAAACACTTGATGCTTCTATATCTAATGAAGTTTTGGTTGTTTGTTTCTTGTTAAAGAACTCTGGCTTTTTTTCTTTTTCTTCCCCATTTCCAAGCAATACATCTGTAGTGGGCTATAGAGCCTAAAAATTAAGTCGTCAAATACATATTCATAGTGTTAATCTGGAACAGCTCATCTCCCTCATTTTTTATTGTACTTTACACAAAGGGAATGTTCTTTATAGCTCTTCTTTGAAAGATTTTTCCCATTGCTTTATTGCTGTTTTAATCACTACTTTTATTTTCCAGTACCATAATAAAGCTATTATTGATAATAACAATCATTTTAATTCTCCCTGATGTGGAGGGAACACTCTAATTTTTAAACACTGAGAACACTCATTATTTAGAGAGTTCCTCCCTCAAAACAGCAAGCTTGATTTTCATTTGATTAAAGAATGAGCAGTGAAAACACCCCTAATTCTATGTCTTCCCTTCGCAGTGTATATCCAGGCACAGTAAAATGAAATCCCTGGAAGTTTGGCACCTTTCTCTTTCAAGTAGAAAGATGAAAGAAACATTCATGTCTGTCTTTTGAATTTTATTACTAACCTGGTCTGAAAACAGACACAGAGACAGACAGGGCTTTGCCAGTGCCAGACTGGCGTCTCTTTAGTGCAAATCTCACTGTTGGAGCAAATACTCTCTCGTAAGCCACGCTACCCTTGCTGCTGAATCCAGAATAGATTCAGAGCATGCTGTGCAAGAGCAGTGCTTATTTGTGCAGCAACAGCTCAATGGTTAGAAAGAGGCTGCTTCTGCACTGTTTATTACCCTTGACTCGAAGTAAATCATGATTATTTGTTTTGTATAACTCCACATACAAATGTCTGTAACAAATGAGGAAATTGCCTTTGTCAGGAAGGAGAGCATGGAGCTTTACCTGCATAAGGTTGCATCAACAACAGCAAAAGTGTTTAACCACAGTGTCGTTAATTCAGATACTGTATTTTGTTTCTTCATTTTACATCTATTACTGTTGGAGAATGTGATCTAACAATTCTAGAAGTAATGAATAACGAGGAAAAGTAGGATCTCCCAGCACATCCTGACATTCCATGTTTTCACCTCTTCAGAATCCTCACTCCACAGCTGCAGCCAATAAGAGGGGAATGCTTTATTTCCACTACTTTACATTTCCTGGATTTTCTAAGCTGTGCTGCCAAAAGCCATTGAAATCTAATCTGAGGTAAAATGCAATGAGTGAACATAAAGAAAAAAAATAGAAGAAGGCACTTCACATAAATGGCTTACATGAACCTTGATTAAAATGAGATATTTTTCCAGACTCTTTGAAAGTTTGTTCTTCCTCACGTTTAGAGCTATGCAGAGAACAGTAATACTTCAAGAAGTACTTAATATTAAAAAAATGCATAAAATATTTGAAAAGGAGAAGAAATTTTTCAAATGAAAATATTTTAAATGGCAATTTGTATTGCACTGCTTATATTACACTTGTAGTACAACTCCGGCACAATACTCTTGGAGAATTTTTATACTATTTCAAAACAAATGGAGACATGGAAGTCAAGCACCAGCAGATACAAGTTCTTCAAAGCTTTTGATGTTAATAAACATAGCAGTACAGAAGATCTGAAAAAATAGAGTGTCAAGCAAATGCTTTTTTTTTTTTTTTTTTTCCCCCCCGTTCCACTTAAAGTCAGAATACCTGAAAATGAGTACAGGCACTCCAAACAGTGATTTGAGCAACAGAGTGGGCATTGCATATTGTATTATACTTCTCATTAGCCTACTGAAATATTAGCAGACTGCAGATATTGATAAGAGTAATAATAATAGCTTTTCCTTACCTTTGTCCTTTTGCAGGGAAAGGGGTGGGGGAAAGACTTGAGTGGACCTCTCCATTCTACTCACTGAATGCAATAAAAGGACTTTGGATTATTTGTGTTCCAAAGCACTGAAAAAATTACTTTGTGATTTCAAGTCCGTTAGAATATGCTTACTTTAATTTAACTGAGACTGGTGGCCTGTTTTGTCTGAAGCATACATCCTAGTATTACACAATCAACAATATCGTATATTTATCCCGTGTAAAGATGCTACCAATCCAGTTTTCTATCTCACCCCCAGCTAATGTGAGATCATCAGTAAGATAATTTTTGTCTATGAAGTGCTAGTGTTTATGCTGTAACATTGTAAGTGTTGCATAACTTAGAAACAGAAACTGCTGGCTTCCATTTCTCATGAAGTAATAGAATACTGATTACTAATCAAAGCCTGTTAAACCTCACAAGACTTGTCAACGTTTATGGGTACTCTGAAAATAGACAGCCTTTAATACAAGATCAGAAATAAACAACAAACTGGGTGAAAGAAGTAGAAGTTGCATTTAAAGCTGCAGAAACAAAGAGACAACAAAATCCTGTTGAAGTTCAATGGGAATTAAGCTTCCAAGCTTCAGCTAGATACCTTAATTTAGAGGACAAGCAATGAAAGGAATTTACAATATGCAATTCAGTTGCACATTCAGTCATATGCTCAGAAGCGCACTGGCTACCTAGGAAAATAAATACTCAGTATTAAAATAGCAACTATTATGACTTACTGGAATGCTTCTGTTTCTGGACCCAAGCACATCCTATTAAATAGGAGCAAATAATTGCCCCGAGGAGTTTTCAAATATCCAAAAAAGGTGTTAGTCACAATCAGGTAATAACAAATGAATAGGTTACCCCAGTCTGAAGATAAAGACTCATTAGAAAACTTCCCCAAGGAATCTCCAAGTAGAAATATTTCCCACTTGGCTGCCAGCTCTTAAATGAGGTTAGGGAGTGGTGGACTCTGGGTCTAACTGTCCTGGTTGCACAGGTGAATTGCTTCCACCTGTGCTCCCTGGGCTGCCACGCCTCTTCACCAGGTGTTCAATCACTGGTTCAGGCCATAACCTAACAGTTCCCATATGCAAAGAAATAACAAAAGTCAGTAAAGTGTATGAAACTCTACACTATATTTTTCGTATATATAGTTGATTGCTGATGACTCTTAATTTATCCTCTAAGAACACCTTATATGTACATTCATCCTTAAGCAGGAGATAAAAAACATCTGATAATAAATTTTTGTCCTCAGACTACTATAGTCATGGTGAACAAACTAATTTATCCAATTTCTATTGGATTACATTTTACAGAAATTAAACTGAAAATTTAATTCTATCTTTCTGTATCAGTAATAAGAATAAAAATGCATTTCCAATCCTCTGTTATCTGAATAAAATATTATCTTCTAAAGCTTTTTAGCTGCTTATTTTTGGAAATGTTCACACAAATATTGTCTCTAAAAGCACTGATAGTATAAATATTTTTCAGTTTTAAAAAGTTTCTATATACAGAATGAAATAAAAAACTACAAGATTTTTATAATCTCATAACACCAGTTACCTTTGGAAATAATCTTTGTCTAAGTAGTACTTGAAATACAACTGTAGGCACAATGTAAGACATATGAAGATATTTACAGAAAACAAAAAACAAAAACAACAAAAAAAAGTAAACAAAACAAAACTACAACCCCCATGATGAGTACTTCATGTAGTAAAGAGTATACTTTACTGTGCAGTGAAGTATGTACTTTACATACTCCTTCTAGTCCAAGCTGGGACAAGACGGACAGATAGACAATTATAAATTCTCTTGGTTTCTAACCCAAAGATAGCTACAGAGTTACCAAGTCATAGTTCTCTATGTTTCAACTGTTTTTCGTCTGATATAGATCCACAGAATCACCAAGGTTGGAAATGGCCTTCAAGATCATCTTGTCCAACTATCTACCTACCACTGGTATTTCTCTACTAAACCATGCTCCTTTGTACAACATTTGAACATTTCTTGGACATAGGCAGGGATAGTGAATAAATCACTACCCTGGGCAGCCCATTACAGTGCCTGATCACTCTTTCAGAAAATAAGTTATTCCTAATATCCAACCTGAACCTCCCCTGGTGCAACTTGAGTACATTACCTCTAGTTTTATCTCTAGTTATGCAAGAGTGACCTGGGTCTGTTCTGCCTCAAGAAAAGAAGACTCAGAGGTGATCTTATTAATGTTTAAAAATATCTTAAGTGTTGGAGTCATATGGACATGGGCAACCTGTGTTCAGTGGTCTGTAGGGACAGGACAAGAGGAAACAGTCATAAACTTTAGCCTAGGAAGTTCCACACCAATATGCAAAGGAACATCTTCACAGTGAGGATGATGGAGCACTGGAACAGGCTGCCCAAGGAGCTTCTTTTTCTCTGGAGATATATCCACCTGGATGCCTCCCTGTGCAGCCTGCTGTAGGGAGCCTACTTTGCAGGGGGGTTGGACTTGATCTCTAGAGGTCCCTTCCAAACTCTGCAATTCTGTGATTCTGTGAAGACAAGAGGCTGATTCTCATCTTGCCACAACCTCTTTTCAAGCAGTTGTAGAGAGTGTTATGGTCTCCCCTGAGCCTCCTCTTCTCTGGACTAAGCAATCCCAGTTTCCTCAGCTGCTCCTTGTAAGACTTGTAGACTCATACTTTTCTACACTCACAACATCTCTTAAAATATAAAAATTAACTGTAGACTTAAAGATCTCCCATAATAATAGCAAAAATTCAGTTCACTGCTGTGCAAAGCAGCCGCTCTGATTCCCATGAAGTAACAAAGCAGGAGCACTATTACTTTGTGTTGTTGCTGCCAGAAAAGAAGCTTGCACTTAGAAAGGAGGAAAACTTTCTGATATTGGAAATACCATACTGATCAGAGACCCTTTGGCCATGATGGTGATGATAAGGTGGTGTTCATGCTGCCTGTTGGGAGCATAAGGAAGGAACATAAGGAAGGAAAATGTGGTCCAAAAACTACTGAAAAGGGATGAAAGAACTTGAGAAAAATCGAGATGTTATATGTTGCTAGTAAGAGAAGAGTCTCGGAATCTCAAAAATCTCTGGAAATCCCAATGTGGGGATTCCCAGTTAAAGCAATTTCCATAATTTATTTTCCATACCCAACACCTTTTTCAGCTATAATTTTATAATCTCTCTGACTTCTAAATTCATTAAATCTTTTCTATATCACTGAAAAATCTTGAACTTTCTCACTCCCAAGGGAAGTAACTCACAACTGATGTAGTGAAAGGCACTGATCACATTAAAAAAAAAGGTTTAATAACATTCTTACCTCTTCCCAGAGATTGTCAAATGGCTCCTTACAACACAATCCCACTGTGATAGTGGCTGCCTGATTGAAATTCTATGTAACTCATTGAAAAAAAAAAAAAAATATATATATATATATATATATATATATACTCTATTTTAATATCTTATTTCCCTTGGATATTTACTAAATGCTGCATCTGTTTAATGTCTGCAGTCTCACAATGCCTAGTGACTATTTTTCTTGCAGACTGCTAGGAGCATGTCTCATTGTAGTCACATCCTGCAGTCATGCTCTGGTACATAACTTTTCATTTGGAGATAAATGTATGAAGGCTGGCTTGTCAGGTGCCATTTTTGCACAAAATATACAGAACAATTAGTCATCAAAGAAAAGGTAATGTTTCTTCTATGAAGGGAGCTTCTTGCTGCAGAGAAAAGGAAAGAAGCTTGGCAAGCAGATCCACACTCCCCTTCTCTACTATTAATAGAAAACATCTAAAAAACATAAACTGTGACTTACCAGCAAGAATGAGCAGGCATCTGCAGGGAATTTTGCCTCCATTAAGCAGACAGTGCCTTCCAGTGCTTGACTGGAAGGACAGAACTACTCATTGTTAATGCTGCCCTCAGTGCTCAATCTGTCCCTTCATGAATGAAGCATCTGGAGTGGAGCTTCAACAATTTATCGTTTTGAATCTTTTTGACACAAATGAGCTCTCTGAGTTCTTTCAAGTTTCATTCAAGAAGTCTAAGACAGGGCTCTTCAATCATCAGTTTCCTATAAGCCTATGGCAACTTTGAAAATTCCATGAAACTTTTTTATTGCAAAGGACAAATTTAAAGAAAGCGTGATTCATCACTTCACTACATGACACACAGCATGTGGTTAAATTGCCTTCAGGATACTTAGTTCATTGAACAGATAGGGCTTATTTATGTTTTTTTTTTTTAACATTTCTTTTTCTCATCCATTGTGCAATTAAATATGATCTTAAAGTAATCAACTATTTGACATAAAAAGAGTTGGTGGCTGTTCAGACCCCTGGTGGTCTGACTTAACTCAGCTTTAAGTTCACCTTCCTGTAATCTCTTTTAATGATAAAACCATTCATGGATCTGAAGTAATAATGATATTGCAAACACATTCAAATGTATTTCATGAGTGATATATACAAACACATATTTGTCTTAAAATATATAAATCTGGTTTAGAAAGTCAATCATTGGATTGTACAGTATAACTCACTGTCATGCTTAATGTAGTTTCTCTATGCCTATGTGGCCCATAATGGAGTATTGTGTGGGAATATATGACTAAGGGAGGCTGAAATTTTGAAATACTGTAACAAGTGATAGTTCTGTGCTATTGCTCCTGCACTTACCTGGATGGAGATTATTACTTTTAGAAATAGAAAAAAACAACAGTACAACAATCAGCTAATGTGTTTTGTTTATTTATTACTTTATTTAGCATGTGGTAGTAAAGTTGAGTCTAGTTTGAAACGAAGCACGGCCCACTGTTTTAGGTTAATTAAAAATGCAGTCTGTATTGCATGTAAGAAGCTTATCAGAGGGAGCCTTGACAGTTTGATACTTAGCTCTATCAGTCTTCAAGGAACGATGAAATATAACTGGCCTTCTCATATGATGTGCTTGGATAGTAATGATCTGGTTGCTATCATGGAAATGTGGTGGGATGAATCTCACAACAGGCATACTATGATGGAGGGCTACAGGCTCTTCAGAAGGGATAGACAGGGTAGGAGGAGAGGGGGAGTTGCCTTCTATGTTAAGAAGTGGATAGTGGATTGTGAAGAGTTGTCTGATTAACAACCATGACCAGGTTGAGAGCTTATGGGTTAAAATCAGGGATCAGTTTAGTAAGGGACATCTAGTGGTTGTGGTCTGCTACAAGCCACCTGAACGGGAGGAGCCTGTTGACAAGGCCACCTTGATCCAGCTGTGGGAGGTGTTGCACTTACAGGCTCTTGTCCTGATGGGGGATTTCAACCACCAAGATATCCGTTGGGATAGTGGCACTGTGGGTGGCCCACAATCCAGGAGATTCCTGGAGTCTCTTGAGGACAACTTCCTGGTCCAGGTACTAGACTGACTGACCCGAGGTGAAGTCTTACTGGACCTGGTGCTCATCAATGCAGAGGAGAGCATTAGAGACTAAGATCGGTGGCAGCCTGGGCTGTAGTGATCATGCCCTCGTGGAGTTTATGATCTGGAGGAATGCAGTAGAATCAGGACCCTGAACTTCAGGAGAGCAAAACTCTGGCTGCTCTAGGAACTGCTGGATGGGATCTCCTGGGAAGCTGTCTTTAAGGGCATAGGAACAAAACAGAACTGACAGCTCTTTAAGGACACCCTTCTGAGAGCGCAAGAGCTCTCTCCTTCCCCCAGCAGAAGAAATTGAGCAGAGGAGGCAGGTGACTAGTGTGGTTGAGCAAGGGCCTGCAGCTTAAACAGAGAGAAGAGAGAGAGATGTACAGGATATGGAATCAGGGTTGTGTGGCCTAGGAAGAATACAGGGATGTTGTCCACATGTGCAGAGATAAGATCAGGAATGCCAAGGCACTTATGGAGCTGAACTTAGAGAGGGATGTGAAAAATAAAAAGAAGGGGTTCTACAGGTACGTGGGCAGGAAGAAACAGACCAAGGAGAGTGTTTCCTTTCTGATTAATGAGGATGGAGAACTGGCTTCCTCAGACATGGAAAAAACTGACGTGCTCAGTGCTTTGCCTTGGTAGTCACTTTGTTGCCAGCAGAGAACCTTAGCTCTCATTCTTTTATCAGAACTTAGTCACTCAGTGAGGAGAACAGGAGAAAAAAGCAGCACAAAAGACTGTTGCACAACACAGTATAGGTATTATTTCATATCTCAGAAGGTGAAATTTTATGTAAAACCATAAGCTGGTTTCCAGAGGGTACAGAAATACTCACTATAATTCTGACAGTATCTTAAAATCCAATGGTTCTTTGCAAGTATGAATGTTAGCATAGTCTCAGTGGACGTTTTCAGCCACTGTTTTGTCTCAAACATTGTCTTGCTGGAAATAGGTTTTTACTAACTCTCAAACAATAACAATTCCCCTGAAAAAAAACAACATTAGCAACTTCTCTTAGAAGAAAAGAAGTGACACAGTTTCCAACATCATTTTTTCTCATGATTATGCATGAATTATGGTCAGCAGCTGGTTGTATTCACAAGATAGATGTGGTATAATTCAGACATTAAAATACTGCATGAAAGGAGGGTGACCGCATTACAAGGAAAGCATAATCTCTGAGGGTTTGTCATAAGATGATATCTATTTGGGTTAAGAAAAATGACCTTTGCAGCAAATTTCGACATGCTGAATTTGATGATTCCTCAACACTTAATTGATACTGCTGGTTATCATTCATCATCAGATAATTTTATTATATTCAAAAAGAGCTTATATGAGTTAATATGAATTAATATGCATACCTTCATCTGTATCTAATTTGACTAGATGATGCAAATCAGAGGTAAAGTGGAAAGCATTTTGAGCATTCCATTTTAGAAAGATAGTATCATAGAATAACCAAGGTTGGAAAAGACCTCTAAGATTATCCAGTCCAACCATTCACTTGTCATCAATGTTTCCCACTAAAACATGTTCCTCAGTACAAGATCTAAACATTTCTTGAGCAATTCAGGGATGGTGACTCCACCACCTCCATGGGCAGCCCACTCCAGTACCTGACCACTCTCTCAGAAATATTTCCTAATGTCCAACTTGACTCCTCCCTGATGCAACTTGAGACCGTTCCCTCTAGTTATATTACTAGCTACATGGTAGAAGAGCCTGATCTCCAGCTCACTACAACCTCCCTTCAGGTAGCTGTAGGGAGTGATAAGGTTTCCCCCAAGAATACTCTTCTTTAGACTAAGCAATCCCAGTTTCCTCAGCTACTCCTTATAACGCTTGTGTCCAGACCCCTCAACTACTTCATTGCCCTTGTCTGAAAGTCTTCCAGGGCCTTGATGTCTTCTTGTACTGAGAGGCTCAAGTGTTCTAGGTATGTTCTCACCACAGTTAAATACTGAGGGGCTCAGTAAGGCTTACATATCTGCAGGCAGATCAGCGCTTCCTCCCAATTTGGTGTCATCAGCAAACTTATTGAAGGTGAACTCAATCTCCTCATCCGGGTCAACAATGAAGATATTGAACAGGACAGGTCCCCATACCAAACTCTGATGAACAGCACTCAGGATCTGTCACCAGCTGGATTTAACTCCATTCACTACCGCACTCCGGACCTGTCCTTGCAGCCAGTTCTTTACCCAGCAAAGAGTGTACCTGTCCAACCCACGGGCTGCTAGCTTCTCTAGGAGAAGACTGTGGGAGACATTGCTGAATCCTGGGTAGACCACATCAACTGCCTCATCCACCAGGCAGGCCACTTAATCATAGGAGATCAGGTTGGTCAAAGCAGGAATTGCCTTTCATGCACCCATGCGGACTACACCTGACTCCCGGGTTCTCTCACACATTCCATGTGATCTCCCTCAAGATGATCTGCTCCATAACCTTATCTGGCACTGAGGTCAGGCTGACAGGCCTGTAGTTCCCCAGACCCTCCTTATGACCCTTCTTGTAGATGGAAGTCATGTTGGCAAGCCTCCAATCCTCTGGGTCCTCTCCAGTTGAACAGGAATGCTAATAAGATGATGGAAAGCACCTTGGCAACCACCTTCACCAGCTCCTTCAGCACTCTCAGGTGGATCCCATCTGGTCCTATGGATTTGTGGCAGTCCAGGTAGAGTAGTGGGGTGTTTATTCTGCTTCCCATTTGAGACTTCCAGGTCACAGGGTAGAGTATCCTGAGGAGTCACTCCTAAGGTCAACTCTTCATATGGATAGCAGAGCTCACAATTCTAGTGATAGCTTCACAAGCTAATTCTAGTTTGCTTAACTGTTAGTTTTGATATATTGCTTATGGCCTTTGGACTAACACCCTATCAGGAACATTGCAAAATGATTCAGTAGCATATCCAAGCTGATACTGTTCCACGAAACACTTTCAGTATGCAAGCAGAAGCTAGTCATCAATTTGTGTCTTCTGCAGATGTTGCTACTTGACTGCTCACAGTGAATATAACTGTCTTAGTATATTATAAACTTCCAGATATTCCATTCCACGCTTTTTTCAGGAGCAGAGTTCTATAATATTTCATTTCTCAATCCTCAGTCAAGTTTTAGCTATCTTTGTATCACATCATGATTGCTTAGTCACTATAGTGACTTCTTGTGTAGAATATCATAGATAATTTTATTTAAAACTAAAATAGATTTGTCATTGAGTTCTCTTTTATCTGACATTGAACCCCAGGAAGCGTGGTTTGAGTCATTAAAACACATGAATGAGGTCTCTGTGACATTGTTTTTACAAGGGCTTTTCAATAGAGAGCTGCAATTTAAAACATATATATTTCTAAAAAAACTCAAAATGCTATGTGTGAGACCTAGGTTCAGCAAGGAGAAGAGGAAGACTACAGAAAAGATGTTAAAACCAAGGGGAACAGAAAAGTTTGTAAGATTTGGACATAACGTTTATATCAGATAGACAACTGGGTCTCCATTTGAAGACCCATGGATTAAGACATGAAATTCCTTTTACCCTGTTCTAAAGAAGTCACCTGATTACGATTAAGCCATCAGTCTGAGATGCATAGGCAGTACATTAAATCCTGTTTCTCTCTCATTAGGGTCTGCCTCAGGGGATACTCAAATGTAGAGACTCAGATGCAACCTGCCAAGGTGGACAACCTTTCTAACTCTACTCATCAGAGTTGATGATCTCCTTTATTCGAGGTAGCACAACAGAAGTTAAAGAAGAAACTTGGAAAAATGAAGGCACAAAACAAAGAGAGATGGTAAAACAGAAGATATACTGGAAAAAGAGAAGAGGGAAGACAGGGAAAAAATGGTAACTTTAATCACATAAGATAACGTGAATGTAGAAAATGTCATATCATTAATCCATAACAAGGGACTCTGACATCTCTGGCTGGAGAGATTTGCATAAGTATTCCTGCAGATGGCTGAAGTTGTACACTCTGAAGAATTTAGGATTTACATAAATATATCAATGCTATTAATCATTAAAAGCAATTGATCACTATAGCCTTCACAGAGGTCAGCTGGAATTTTGCCATTGCTGCTTTGTAGTTTGTTTTTCAGTTTCAAAGTATTAATGCTGAAGTGAAAAATAACAGACAAAAATTTATCCATTGTATAAACAATGACCTTGAGGAGAAGAGTTGAGGTTCAAGATATATTTTTGAAAAAGTTGATTAAAACAATATTGTTTCTTTCTACTTCCAATGACTGTTTCTGTTATTTGAAATGAGAAGACAGATTTTGTTTCAGCGGAAATAAGTGTTAGGATAAAAAAATGAGAAGACCATGGTAAAGCTAGTAAAGGCAGAAGTACAGAGGAAAACAAATCCCCTTAGATGTCAGCTTAGTGCAGGTAGTCTGCAGTCAGTGTCATGGTACATGCACAATAAAGGACAGGCTATTGTATTTTATAGCTTCAAACACAAAACAGAAGGACTCATGGGAGTTACACAGCTAAGATTCAATTTCACATGTGAAAAAAGTTAATCACCAATGTATATTTCACAAGCATTATCATCCTATTAAATAAAGATAATACTTTGCTCTTTTATCTATTTATTTACTTATTTTAGTTAAGATATATGTTTAGAAATATTCTATGCATATATTTTTTGTAAGAAAAAAAGAAGTACTGTTAAATCTACTGAATGTTTTCAACAACATAACCAGACTGCCTTTAACTGTAGTTAACTGTAATCTCTCAGATAATTTGGTATCTGCTAATTTATTTGGTTGATTTCTGCTAAGAACATATAATTTTCAGTGTGAACGGTGCTTAATTTAATGTATTTAAATGCATTTTAAATTCTATCACTTTGCATTTTAGACTTTTTACTCATTTATGTTACAGTTTCATAAAAGCATTTTTATTGTTTCTTTCTGAAAATTGCAATATATTTCTGTGTTTTATAGTCCTTTCACCAGCTTTGTTGCTTTTCTCTTCACATACCTGAGCAACTCAATGCCCTTCCCCTAGTGAGCAGCACAAAACCAAACACAACACTTGAGGTGCAACCTTACCAGTGCCAAGTACAGAGACACGATCACTTCCCAGCTCCTGCTGGCCATGCTATTTTTGATACAGATGAGGATCCCATTGGCCTTCTTGGCCACCTGGCACCCTGCTGGCTCATTTTCAACGAGCTGTTGACCAGCACCTCCAGGTCCATTTCTGACAGGAAGTGTTTGAACCAACCGTCCCAAAGCCTGTATTACTGCATTGCGTTGTTACTACTCAACCTGATACTTAGCCTTGCTGAATGCTATTTTATTGGATTTAGCCCATTGATCTAGTCTATCCAGATCCCTCTGCAAAGGCTTCCTACAGTAAAGAACAGCAGCCAGTTTCTATTTAGGAGAACTCCATGAGAAACAATTACATACTTTACTAAAATTCAAGTAAACAGCATCCACAACCTTTTTCCTTCTTGTCACAGAAGATCAAACTAATCAGGCAGGACTTTCTCTTCACAAACACAAGCTGATTTGTTCTGACCACTGAATTGCCCCATCTTTGCTATACGATGGCATTCAAGATGATTGTGCTTAGACTCAATATGTGCAGTTCCTTCTGGCATGAAACAGGTCCATACATGATTGAAGTTACTCGACATCTTCTAGTTTTGTTCGTTTCCTGATACTCCTTCTCCTCACAGTTCTCTGAGAAATTTAGAACCAGAGAATTTATTCAATCCAGAAGTCAAATAATAAAGATATCCTGTTTGGAATGAGGTCAAACATTAACCTAGTCAAGGAAAATTCATAGGGAAGAATACCCACTATCAGTAAAATTTCCAAACACATTTATAGAATACAAAAAATTCACAGGGCGGTTATAAGAAAAGAGCAAATTAAAACGGAAATCATTTCTATAGTTGATTCACAGTCATAAAAATGGCCAAAAGAAATAGTTGAGTGAATAATTTGGTAAACAACCTTTCTTCCCTTATACACAAACATACCTAACTGCAGTGTGTTGAAAAAGACACTATTTATCCTGTGCAATTTTGTTCAAGGCATTTGCAAAATGGAAATCAATAGAACCTGATGTTTTGGAAAAAAAGAGTGCTCTAAGCACTTTTGAATTTTTTTTTAAACCATATTAACTGTGAATATGCAAGTTGGCATATCATATTAGAAATGATTCGTTAGATCAATGAGGAAAGTGATCTCTGTTTTTGCAGATTTCTTCCTTTGTAAATGCAATTTAAAAGAAGGATAGCATATAAAATCAGAAGACTTTCTAGTTCTTGTTTTCTAAATCATGAAATGATGCATTAGAACATATTTCATGGGCACTGTTTACTATTGGAAAGCCATGCAATTATTCTTAAAAAAAAAAAAAATCACTAAATAGCTGCTATATTGAATAAATAATACAAAATACCCGGAGAGAGGCACCATAATTGCAAACTAAGCAGACTTTTGGTTATATTGCTTTAGAAGTGATGGGAAATAAAATTGCTGATATTTCTCAATAATTATGGGTCCCATCGGTATTTTCTTCTTCCTAATACAGAAGAGCAAACAAATGCCCTGACTCATTTCTGTAATGACTTGCAAAAGCTGCTGCTAAGAAAATTTTAGGAAAAACTGTTGGGCAAATGAGCATATTGGTTTGAATAGAGAGTTCTGACTCAAAAGTATTTCAGATCTGCTTTACATAGTTGCAGGGCAAGAGTATTCAGTTTTAAAATCTCACAAACTATTACTCCTGGTAGCAGTTTTTCCTTTTAACACAAAACATAATATTTAAGGTAGATGTAATCAGATATCATGAATATAATTAAACAAGTTTGCAGCCTTAAGAGATTATTACAAAAAGTGCATTTGTAAAGATTTAATTCATTGTACATAAAAATGAATTTTAATTAACTTTTTGTACAGTGCTCTGGATTATGCCATTCGAATATGTAATATCCAAATTGCTGGTTTCAAGATATTTTCATCTGTTATTTGGGAGACTATTTAACTTTCTAAAAATAATGAAAGCATCTCTGCTATTATATCTAATAAGCAATGCTTTTTATTAGTATTAAAGTGATGAGTAAAAAACCCTGAGATTTTGGGAAAAAAAAAAAAGAAGAAAGTTATTTACCTGAATTAACTTGAATTTGTGGGGTATGTATATATGCATATATTTGTGTGAGTGTATGTATAGGTTTATATATTCATATATGTATACACACACACATACAATATATGTATACATATAAAGCTATATATCATGTATCTTACAGGATATTTTTGTCCTCGCAACCTAGAAAGCCAACCATATCCTGGGCTGCATCAAAAGAAACGTGACCAGTGGGAATCCTGCCACTCTGTGCTGATGAGGCCTCACCTGGAATACTGTGTCCAGATACGGAGTTCTCAGTGCAGGAGAGACATAGACCTGTTGGAGCATGTCCAGGGAAGGGCCATAAAAATGAACCATGGAATGGAACACCTCTCCCATGAGGACAGGCTGAGAGAGCTGGGGTTGTTCAGTCTAGAGAAGAGAAGGCTGCAAGATGACCTAATAGCGGCCTTTCGGTGCCTGCAGGGGAGCTACTGGAAAGAAGAGCAGACTCCATAGCAGGGACTGTGGTGATAGAACAAGGGGAAATGATTTCACAGAATCACACAGAAATATAATGAAAAAAAATCTTTCACAGTAAGGGTGGTGAGGCACTGGAACAGGTTGCCCAATGAGGTAGTTGATGTCCCATCCCTGGACCCATCCAAAACAAGGCTGGATAAGGTGCTGGGAAACCTGACCTAGGTGTGGATGTCCCTGTTCATTGCAGGGAGCTGGACTAGATAGACTTCAGAGGTCCCTTCCAACTTTAAGGATTCTATGATTCTATGATAGTACTGATATTCTACTAAACCTATCTGCTTCTGGAGCCTGAACTAAAGTTAGTCTTGTTAATATAATAATATAAACTAATATATACTCATACTTGCTAATATACTTAGATACTATACCCCTTAAGAATATTTGTTGAATAAATATGAGAAAGAGTATTTGGTCTTGCAGCTTAATTTCTAGCAGATATCCACAAGCACAGCAATTTCAATTATTTTGCTATATTTTGTGAAGCTAACAAATGCACAAGTTTCTGATTTCCCAGACTTTCACACTAAACTTTGAAAACTTTTCTGTGCATGAATATGAATCATCTACTTCTAACATCCACACAGCCCGAGGGAACACACAACTGGGAGCAGTCAAGAAATCCAAGCATTTCTGACAGTCTATAATGAAGCGCAACATGATCTCAATTAAACTCAGTTTAAAGGCAGGATACTCACACAAATATGTTGGAAATGTCAGTGCAAGACAGTAAGCAGACAGCTTGTTGCTTTATACAGGTCAGGCTCCAGCTGCTTGCATGGTGCTATGGATGAGCAAGTTTTTGATTATCAGTTCATGTTATGAATGCAGTACATGTTGATCTGTTTGTTGTTGGTGACTTGGTAGCTAAACCAATAAAGATAAGACAAAAAGCACTTATGGTCAAATTGTTTAGTTTTGTACTGTTGTTTTTTTTTTCCCATAGGAAAAACTAGAGGAGTGCAGCCCTAGTGGAGAGAGTAATAGGAGATACTGATTGAAGGGGGGAAGACTAAAGCAACATTTCCAAGTAATTCTTATTGTCTCAGTACCTCATAAACCCAACACTTACATGTGAGCTTACCTCAGAAAAATATTTGTATTCCCTTGTAAGAATTTCTCTGAGAATGATACACCCAAATGCTAGCTGGCTTCTGTTTTTCTTTTTTTTCTTCTTCATATCTCACAAGTCTTATTAACCATATCCCTTGACATTTTAGCTGAACTGTTTAAAATCTCTTTTATCAACCTGAGGAAAGTTTTTAATGCTACCTTCAAAATAGTCATAAGGATTTATTGCTCTTGCAGCTCACATTAGGCTTCCATTAGATTTGAGTTTATTTCCTTGATATTTAGGGAAAACATGCAGCAATTTGCACACTAGGTCTGATTACAGTAAGATCAAAAAATTTCTTGTGTTCCTCTTGTAGTTACGTTACAAAGCTTTCAGAGGTCATCAAGTCAAATACTCTAAAAATAAAGCATGAATATATTTCATTTTTTTTCTTGCAAGTGATGATTACCTGTTATTACTACTATTTTACAACAGCTGAACATTTATAAAGGAATGAACACAATGTAGATCTGGCCTGTCCTAACCAGGAAACATAATTTAGAAGGATTAGAAGCAAGGTAAAATACAGCTGGGTCTTATGTACTGGGGATTACTCTCTTGCATATCATGCAGCATTTTATAACTAGGAGAATTTTTTTCCAGTATAAATCACTTGTAGTGCATTTATTATTCAAGTTATTCATTTTTAAAGCAAAAATACAAAATTTCTAAATAATATTCTTTTCTAAAGAAATATTTTTGCATTAATTATGATAAATAAAACCATATTTATAATTTACTTTCTCAAAATCTGTATGTGAACACATAGATGTACACATAAAGATAATGGAAGTAGTTTCATCTTTTTTTATCACTTGTAGATCCTTACAGTTAAAAAGAAATAATTGCAAGATACCAGAGACTGTTTTGCCTGTGTAAGAAGCCTCTACAGCTATTATCTTACACATGCATTTTATACCTTTTGTCGTATGTGGCGACTCTCAAGTTCACAAAATTTTTCTTATTATTATCCATCATTACTGTATTCAAATTATTCCAGAGGCGAGAGAGCAGGCAGAAGGTCTGATTTATGATCACACTTAAAAATATATAAATAAACGGGGTTGCAGATTTCTGCATCAGAAGGTAATTTCCAGGCAATTTTTTCTGATGCCATCTCACTCATTATTTATGAAGTGAAATAGTGAGCTGAGCTGAAAATGAATAAAAAATGGAAACTCACATTTTTGCATGCAAATGATCCAGATCCATATACATTTGCACCTGTGACCTTACTTCTGTTCAGCCCCAATTTTTCTAAACATTCAACAGAGGGTAATATTTCAAACAACACCACACAGTCATGGACATCAGTGAGCTTTGGGCTGGATGCTGAAAAACTGGACAGGAAGTGAAACTGAATGATGAAGAGAAAAACAATGTCAATTTTTGTGCTACTCAGTGAAAAACAAATGTCACAAAAAGCACACAGCAGAATACTTGAATTGCAGAGGAACAGTTGGCTTGTCTGAGACATAGCCATACCTTCAAGCTATATGGACATCTCTCTCTGGTCCCTGAAGTTCAGGGTAACCTGAGGCACAGTATCCTAATTTCACTTGGTTTTTGTATACAGTTTGATCAAACAGGAAGGACTCCTGACATCTTTTTTAATTGATACTGGTAATGTGATGTTGTCATAAGAGAAATTGAAATATATGAAGACTACTGAATGAGAACATTACTGAGGCCATTAACATTAAGGAGATTAACAAAGTTTCCCAGTTTCAATGGGACTGAGATAGCACCATCTGCAAGTGTCTGCAAACATCTGTAAACTATGATTTCAATCACTAGATTACATCAGTAGTTCCCTCACCTCCCATTTTCAATGGTTTAGCAATGCTTAAATCTGACAATCTTTGTCTCCCTGGCTGAGAGGCTGGGAGGAATGTAGTTTATGTTGCTTCTCCCATTGCTGCAGTAGTTCTAAAAGCATTAGACCAAAGCCAAAGACCAATTAAACTTGATGTTACAAGCAAATGTTTTGCTCTGAAGTCCACATGAATAAAAACAAGCAAACAAACAAGAACAAAAGAAAAAAACCACAATAGAAAGCAAGAGAAAATACAATGTTCAAGTGTAATGATTTATATTTTATAGAAGAAAAAACATTATACATACAAAATATACGGTAAACTAAAGACAATGATAAGTATGTGACTGGGAGATGAATCACCTGAGATTCAATGCCTAACTAGAAGACAGTTCCTCCATTTGTGCATCGTATTAACACCATTTTAAACTACTCTGTTAAACTTCACAGGAAGCAAATTGCAAAACAAATTTAAAATGTATTAGTCATTATGGCTTCATAGTCACATTTCTGTTTTCCAAGGATCCTATTGCTTAGCAGTTGTACATTTGAATTCTTAATTACTGTTAGCTTTTTCCCTGTAGTTAGAGTTTTTTCTAGAGTTAACAAGTAATTTGTTTACTGTAAGGAAAACACAGATAGTAAGAAAAACACTAAACATGAGGTGATACAGGAAAACTAGCAATTACCTTCACAGTTTGGAACTAAGTACTACATTAGATTTAGATGTCTATGAAATACTTCTTCTGTTTGAATTTTTTTTCCCACCAAATATATCTTTCTGTTGATGTTTTGGATTTTCCTGGCATTGTTTTGCCTGTTCCTAGAACTTGTTTTGTTCTTTCATAGGGTGCGTAACACAGGTTTCTCTGAATTTAGAAAGAGTCTGAATATGTCTCCAGACAAAGGCTTTCTGCATAGAGGACAATACTGAATCCTTACAAGAATAGTTTTGGTTAGATTTTCCCATGTTTCTATGCAACCATTATTGAATTAGTCCCTGCAAGTAATTCTCTGTATTTCTTAACATTCCTAAAGGGAGGAGAATAGTACCTCAAGCTGGATGCCACATGTGCCTGAATTCTGACACACTGCTTCCACCTGGGAAGACTTCAGTAAAAGCAGATACAGTTGACATCAGTTGCCCAAGCTCTGTGAATAATAACAATAAAAGATACCAGATGGGTGTGGCGCCTCAGGGAATCCACAGGAGATCGCTGCAGTTAAAGCCATGTCTCCACAAGAAGACATTGCTGGTCTATGGTGGGCTTAGTTTTCTCTCTTTCCTAGTTAGGAAATGGCCTTAAAGCAAACACATCTTTCAGCACCTCAGAAGAGTAAGTGACATGAATACAATCTGTTTTTATAACACATGCAAAAAGTTTGGCTTTCTTTTTAGTAGCTTCCAATGAGATTACAAAAACAGATCTGCTAATGAGAGTGAGTATGACTAAGCTTGCAATATACAGCTTTGACCTGAATACAAACTAGACTGCCTGGGAGACTAAACTGGTGGCTACTGAAATTGTTAACATTCTTGATTAACTGCATCAAAATTAAGGTATGACAGCCTGGATCTCGCTAAACAGCAACCACAGAAGTTAAACAAGTTTCTTTCAATTTTCTTAAAAAGAACATTTTCCCTAGTGCTACTTTGAGTTGCAAAGTATTCTCAGAGACAGTCAGCTAGGCCTCTCTGAAGCCTTTGCAATAATTGGAAATACATCACACCTTTCAGAAATGGATAGTGAACATGTAATTACATTTAGCCATACTGATTTTATTTTTAGTCATTCACTGAGACAGACAACACACAAAATAGCATAAAATGTCTTTGAAATTCAGAATTTAACTATATATATAAATGTCTTCTTAAGAGCTTTCACTGAGTTTTGGCTGCAAAGGAACATTTTTAATAAATATCATGTCAGGTTCAGTCATTTGGTTTTTACCCAGCTATTTTCAACTTTTATCTTTGTTGTTTTTCTCAGATTCTATCTTTCCCCTTTTGGATGCTGCTTTCCTTTGATGTTCATATTTTGAAACATCAGAAAAGTTAAGAGACTGTGTTCTTCCTTCCATGCACCTCAAAGATCCTGGAAACCTCAGAGATCTGATAACTAACTGTAGCTTTCTGACACAGAAGGTGTCTCTGGGATAAATTCTGCTGTGAATTAATTTGTTTTTTCAGTGATTCCTTAAAGAACCAGTTTACTTCTACATTCAGGGATACTTTCAAACCATTCCCATCCATTGTCACTCAGATAATCAACTGCATATGAACACTGACTGCATTTGGCTCCCTCACTTTTAACACATATTTTGGAACAGAACTATTTACTTTTTTATTTTACGTTATCTTCTGCAATTATGTTTGTTGTACACAGAAAATGAGTCCTTATTTGGAGTCCTAAAAACATGGAATTGTGCTATACGAAATTATGGCTTCAGTAAAAGTTCCGGGTATCGAGACACATCTTTTCTTTGGGCACTTCTTAATTCATTATTTCTAGTAATTACAAAAGCTATTCTCAGGATTCTTGAAGTATTAGTCTCAATTTATATACCTCCAATTATTGTAAAATCACTGCCTCTAATATACCTTAGTTTTGCTTAAATGAATTAGAAAAGGGATATTATTCCTTTGTATGATAGACACAGACAGCCTAGAATGCTGAAGTTTATCTTGAAGCTTGAGTTTCTTTTCAAATTTGTCTACTCTTAACTTGAGCTTGTCATATGCAACATCATCTGATAACATTACTGAAACAGAGCTTGCTTTCATTTCCATATGTAGTTGCTTGATTGCTCACTCTTTTCTTTGAGAAATCATTGTTTTAACTGGCTTTGGCAGAGAAATATACCTTCTAGTAGATGCTATATATGGTTAAGAGGCTGTTCTCTTTTACATGCAATTTAATCTGATCACTAAACAAAGGCCTGAGTTTAAGCAAATACCATTTTTGCTAAATTCTAGTTACTCCTATTGCGATTATATAATAGGGGCCCACCAACACTACTGTGTTTTTGTTTTTAATTTTCTTTCTTGCTCTTTTCATTTTCCTGACATTGAATATTACCCTTTAATGAGTAAAAGTTTGACTCATTCAATCAGACGCTAAAAGTAAAAAACAGATATCTGGTTGATGCAAATAGGCACAGAGGTCTGTTTCAGACAATTACTAACAGGCCAATGCTCCCAGCAGCGTGGACTGCTTTTACCCTCATCCTCCAGATGTCCTGTAGTTTAATGTGCCCACCAAGTCTGATGGTTGCTTTAGTAATGATAAATAGCAAGGGATCCAATTACAAATTTTTAGTTACTTTCTGCTCTTCTCCAGGTAAATGGATTTTTCAGTCTGGAATATTTTAGATAATTGTGTGGTTAAAATACTCATAAAGTCATCCTTTTAGGATTTAGAAAAACATATGCCAGATATGCTTTCTCTCATACTTATGCATACTATTTATACTGTTTTCTCCTTCCATCTCTTCAACACACAATGGTTACGCAGAGGACAATATCCTTGTTTCAGCCATGAATAATTTGAGCTTTCCTTCACTCTGTTCTCATACTTTCTCTGAGTTGTTCAGAAGAGCAAATAGTATTCAGTCTACAAAACAGGGATCCCTTCTGTTCCAGCACAGGACTCATCCCCAGCCCAGATGGAAGAATCTATAGATAATATAAGTTCATACTCTTCTCTGCTACATGGACTTCATGTTGCTGAGTTTTATTCTTCTGAAGAGGAAAAAAGGGTCCTAAACCAGTGCAGCAATTTAATGGTGCAACTGGTTGTTTCCAGCAGTTCCAGGTTCCATTAATGGATCTCAACAATTGTTTTGTATGATAATCCTCTTTCTGGTCAGCTCCTGCTGATATTTTATCTATTAATGGTACATGGAAGTGAAACGCTTTTATAAAAATATTGTGTTGTTAATAAACAATAGAAGTACTTGTCTGAAGAAAAAAAAGAAAAAGATCAATGAACATTTCAGTATGATTTAGCAGCTAGAGTAAGACCAGTTCTGCCCTTCTCCACAGTTATGGCAAAAACATACTGATAGATCCTTCACATGAATGAGCAGTGATACTTGCTAATTCTGAAAGGTGTTTGCTTTCTTAGCTGTTCTTGCTCAGTAACAAACATTTAGACATTCCCTCAGGGCTGGGTGAAAAGTGGAAAAATTAGAAATAAACATATGTTAATTAGTCTCATTAGAAATTCTTTACACAAGCTGCAATTAAATTAGTTGAGGTTGCCTTGAAGAAATTTAAAAGACTCCTTATTACAATGTCCCTTTTAATTTCTCCTTACATTAGAAATGGGAAACAGCTGTGTATTTTGTTTTATTTTTTATTTAGTTATTTAAGTTGCTTCTTATTAAGAATGCAGTTTGGTAACTGGTATGGGATGAAGCATACCAGGAAGAAAAGGAAGTCTGGACATAATAAGAAGTTACATTTTTAAAATTTCAAACATTCCCCATTGGAAAACATAAACTGAAGGAGCGGGATCAATTTGACTAATCATTCTAATGCAGATCTGAGACTAAATCATGCACCAATACATTTCCCCATTTGTGGGCAATTATGGCAATTCTGGCAGATGTTCTGGAGACCAAGAATTTAATTTTATTGTCTAGTGCATGTAATTTACAAGCTTTCATAAAAAAAATTGGTTAAAATAAACAGAAGCAGCGCTACTAATTTCCATGAACATCGAGTAAATTGTCTTGCTCAGGTTGTCTTTACAAAAATGTCAACACATTATAAGATAGACAAGTTCTCCAAGTACTTTGTTTTATAATGTGTGTATAGGTGCTCAAAAGTTGCAAGCAAACTTCAGTAGGAATCTTTCCATCATGCAGATGTACAACACTTTCATCAACCACATTACTTCTGGGTTTATACCAATTATTCAGCAATCTTAGAAGGATCAGAACTGTCAGTACTTCAAACAAGTTATGTAATGATAACAAGTTATTGCAACATAACAAGGCATATCACTAATTTATCCAAAGAATCTACCTTAATTAAGCTCCTACTAACCACCTATGGTATGTGAAGTACAGAACCATCTAAGCTATGTTTGGAGTGAGAAACAACTTGGGGAGTGCGATTTTTGCATACAGAATGGGAAATCTGGCTATAATAGCAAAACATAAAAGAAGTAAAACCACCTTCAGAGACATTTCCTCCAAAAAAATTTCTTGAAACTAGAATAATAAGAGAACATTTCAAAACAGTGTTTGTGGCATGAGGATGGTAGTTAAACAATTTGCTCAGACTCAAATACAAGCTCTGAATTCTAATATATTCATATAATTAACACTGAAGGAAAAGTGATTGGGAAACTGCACATTGTTAAAGTACTCCACTAGGTTAGTTAAAAAATAAAAAAATAAAAATCAACTGAAGTTGAAGATGAAGTTGTTACAAAGCAATGCATTTGTAGATGGACACTGAAGTATACCTTACCTACTAACACAGAATGGACAGAAGAAAAACTGTGCCAAAGGACTGTGCTATTACATATTCCACACATGCAGAGTAATTAAGTACACATGATCATTTGTATGTGAGAGTGGGGAAGCATTTTAGAGTAGCAAGAGGAAAGCAAGGAAAACACATTTACTCACTTGCCAAGGTAATTTCAGCAGCCATGGACAGTAAACCTTTTTTTTCCTTTTATCTGTTGACGTCCATATAAATCTCTTAAGACAGAGATTGAAAGCTTAGTTTCTTCTTTTGCAATTAGGCGTTATAAACATCAAAAATACCTCTGGTTGCTCCCTCTTCCTGGCCTCCAGAAACGGAATCTCTTTTCTGAGAGACAAGTCATAAGGAGAGTTATGGAATTTTTTAACTTTCCTAGGCAGAAAAGAGAATTTATCCACTTTTCCTATATATTGGTAAATCTTACTACCACAAGAGTAATTCTGGGGGTTCTTCTATGTTTAAAAATTCAAGTACATCTCATCTCTTTGTCTTTCAAGGAAGAAAAAAAGCACTGCCACTTTCTCCAGCTGCTTTGGATCAGGACCACTCCTGCCTTACCCAGATCAGCCTGATTCCAGTAGCCAACACCAAATTCCACTCACATTTTGCCCCCCAGTAGCAGTCATTTAAAGCTTTCAAGTCACACACACAGACTCACAGTCACACTGGATGTCCAGCAGTAGTTGGTCTGGGAGCACACACAATTCTCATCCATGTTGTGGGGAGTAGGAGACCCACATTTGTCCCAGTAAATAGCATTGAGACTCCCCCACTTGCTCACATTAGAGCCCATGTAGGCTTACACCTCATGACTGAATTCAGTAGCTGGCCCTATATCTCACCCCTACACACAAGATCCACCAAAGACCTGTCTGCTTCCCAGTCCTGACACCAGCAGCCTGCACCATCCTTTCCTCACTCACATACAACTTTTACCAGGAGCTGTTATGTAGTCCTTGCAGTGTGCATACACACAAGAGAGAGTGTGAACACACAGTGAGAATTAAGAAAAGGTTTAATGGGAAAACAAGACAGGACAAACTGTAGTGATCCAGTGTAGGCCTCAGCTAGACAAGTGACTGACCAGCCTTGTTTCACACATCACTCATTTATATCCTTTTCTACTTATCCCCCTACCTTTGTTCCTCCTGCTCTCCCTTCCCCTGCATACTTCCCTGAGGTTGCTGAGCTTTGCAGTTCCTACACTCTCCCAGTCTGATCAACCTCAAAATCCAGGCTGATCTACGTGGGAAGTTTGATTCTTGCTGTTGTCTCACAGCTTCTTTGTCAGGTCTCTATCTCAGCATTTTCCTTATTGTTCCCTCTTCTTTAGTTCTTAACATCCTGATGCAGGAATCCTCACTCAGATAATCTTAACTTTCATCAATATTCTCTCACTATCACTTTTTACAAACAGGTTTCTATCTGATCATTGTCTCCCTCTTTAGAAGTTCTCAATCAGATAACCCAGCTGGAATATACATTCCCACAATGCTAAGTGCCCACATCAATTATTCTGGCTGACCAGATTTGGTCAGCCTCAGTCTTTCCTTGTTACATTTTCCAGTGCACTTGACCAGACACCCTGGAGAAAACACTGTCTTTCTACATACCTTCTCAACACTGCAGAATCTAACACTGATAGCATTCTTTGAAGACTTCACAGGCTTAGCCTATAAGAAAGTGAGGTGCTTGAGGACCACAGTTTCAGTAGTATACTGAAGGCTTGGTCCACAGATTAAATTTTGTTGAGGTAGTGATGAATAGCACAGCTATCCTGAATCAGAAGTGACAATTGTTTTCCTTGTCTAACTCATTCAATCACAAGCATGTGTAGCATGGCAGTCTTCATCAACATCTCTACTTACATACAATGCACCCAAATAAAAATTAATAAGCTTAACATATCTGCTGCTTTGGAGACAACTTGGCCCTATGCAAGACACAAGACATAAGAAAACAGCTCTCTTACAGATGAAAAAAGTACCTGTGAAACCTCTGTGGGCAAATCCATCACCCTTTTCCTCTTCTCTTGTCTCCTGAACAGACACAATGAAAGATTTAGTACAAAACTGTAGTTGAACGCTTACAAAGATTTTCCTCTTCCCCTGAAATTTACATCAGAGAATCAAAGCTGAAATCATAGGTCAGAGTTCTAAAGTTTAGTTGGACAGCGTATAAAAAATGGGACTCTAACACTAAACTCTAAGCATACGATGAGGGTGAGAAATATCAGCCCTTTAAACTTCAGCTCACACAGCAGTGAAATTTCCTGGTAAGCTGTGAAGAAAACTCCCTTTTAATCTTCAGGCATGATGACTCTTATTTTAAGATGGCAAAACATGATTCTTAGATGCTTCTCCTTGATTTTCACCTCACTGTAGAAATGGAGAGTCCTGCACTGTGCAGCAAGATATCATTTTGTTACTGTGTTTCTAAGGAGAAGCAACAGTTTCTCTGCTTTGAATTTTATCCTGCATTAGGGCAAATTCACAGGTCAATTCTACTCTTGACAAAGGATGCATTGTTTTTTTTTTTCCTACACATGAACAGCAGTCTCTCAACCGTTCAATCACATTATAAGTCCACACAATCACATTACCTATACTGTAGTTTACTATTAAATTTTTGAAGTGAAACTTTCATAAATTGAAAAGGCAGTTCCAGACCAATTCAGCTAAAATCATAGAAGAAGAGCAAAATTTTATTTATGGATCAGCAGATCAGCATTTTGACAAGCTCTTGTAATACTTGAGGCTTCAATGGAGAAGTCAAAGGAGAGACCATGCAAAAGTGAAGTATTTTTTCCTAGACATTGAATTTTTACTTTACCAGTATTTGCTCCTTTCCACCCTCCCTAAGAGTAAGAAAACCAACACCCTTATTTATTAATGATAGGCATTTCAACTAAAGCAATGAATGATTATGTTTAAGTACTGTATGTAGTTTGGGCGGTTTTCATTTGAAGTGCAAGAAGAAATGGAAATGAGTTTTCTTACATAATGGATGTTCCTTTCTCTTGCCAGCTTTGAAATGGAACATCTCTGTGAGGCAATACAATCTATTACCTTTTTCCTCAGATTCATTATTTATGGTAACTGTAAGAACATACTTCATTTTTCTTACAATGAATTCTTACAAGCTACCCAAATCTGAATTTTTATTATCTGAAAATGTATTTTATAATTTTTTGTAATACCAATAATATATCTTACATTGGAGGTGAACACTCAGGTGCTCTGTATTTAGCACTACCTGAAAGGCTTAGTTTGAATCTTAGCTGTTATATGACCAACAAATTACAAAAATAAAAATGGGAAAGGTTTATGCAGGAAACTAAAAGGGATCAAGCAGGTAACAATCAAAAGCAGATCAGGAAGGAGACAAAAGACTAATCCCTTAGGTTCATTAGTGATATTGATGAAAAGTTGATTTGGTTTTCTGCTCTCATCTATGCAAAACTCAGACCAAAGTTTCATAACTGAATGTCTACATATCACATGACTTGTTACTGAATGACTAGCACTGAATATCTTACAAATCTTTAGAAAAACCCTTTTTAATTACTTGCTTGTCTAGACATTGCCACTGACTTTTAAATTTGATCCCTTTATCTACCCTCTAAGAACTCTCATGTCATTACACAATAAAACACAGAATATGTTCTGTGGGAGGCTATCACTGCTTTTCCCAGAAAAGAGCTACCATGGAAACTGCAATTAGATCTGAAGTATGTGTTCGGGTGCACAGAAATCAAAGATTTACAGATCTGACCAATCTTATAAACTTCAAGAATCCTATGGAAGAATTCCTATTTTAATCTGCTTTTTCTCCTGCCCTGCCTCTCCAGTTGAATCACCAGAAGTCACTGTTTAGGAAGCAAGAGAACTTTTCGCCAGTTTGTCCCATCCATCAAGTCGCAGCACGTCAGTAGCTCTCAAGGTTGTGTGTCCAAAAGAGGACCATAAACTTATGCATTCCCAAACAAAGCATAGTGTTGAATAAATCTCTGGAGCAGAGCCTACACATGGATATCACTCTCTCACATAGGTTCCTCTTAGTGAGAAATCTTAAGACTAGGTTCACAGTTTCTTACAAATTATATTTCTGCTAACTGGCTCCAAGCCTCTCTAATTTCATGCATGAAACAGCAAACTTTTACTAGTGTATAAGTATTTTTCACTGCTTCCTAAAACACGTGAAAGGTTGGTACTGTTCAGACTGAATTCTAGAATATCTTGTGCCAGAGAAGGTACTTCATGAGAGTAAGAGCAGCTAAACAAATGGATAAGTAATTAAAAGAAAAACACACTACTTTTCGACTTTGATTTAAAAAAAAAGAAAAAAGAAAAAAGAGAAACAACTGGAAAAGGAATGTTAAATCAAATATCTCTGCACAGATTTACCTTCTTAGAGTTCAAAGGGTCTGCATTCCCACTGGTTTGTTGATTCTTTTAGGGTTGCCTTTCTGCTATTTTAATACTGCTCAGAAAAACCCTTAGATAGGTTTAGTATAAACAAATCTTCTGAACAGAGTTTGTCATCTATCTGATGAATGTCAAGCTCACTGAGTTCAATGCTGTTGCAATGCTTGGACTTCTAGCAAGGGTGGATGGGACTTTGAGCAATATAGCCTAGTGTGATGTATCCCTGCATATAGCACTGAAATACCCAGCAGTTCAAACACGCATATTGTACCAAGATGGTATTTTATTCCTTCCAGATTATTTCAATGTGTGTAGACACAAATTCATAAAGGTGAGAATGTATTTATTACTAAAAGCTGAAAAGAGAAAATAAAAACATCTATTATGTGTTACACCACTCTGAAAAGAGTTGTTTCTGATGTTTCTAAAACAAAACTGGTAATTGATGTCTCTTTGTCTTGATCCCACTGATCTGATCAGAAAAATTTCTGTAATCTTCTTTAATAGTGTCTTGTAATGGTTTCTGACTTTTCCTATGTAAAACTTTCTTCTTTCAAAATACTTTTTTGCTTTAATTCCTCGGAGGTGTTTGCTCCTTCATTAGTCATGAACTGTTGTAGCCTTTGGACCATGCATTACTGTCTGTTGTTTTGTCACAGAGCAGAAAACCCAGCAGTAATAAAATATCATAACTGGTATTCATCTTTATACCAGAGCTTCTATCTGTTTGAACTAAGTGGTTACAGGTGTATATATTATATATCAAGTCTTCCATTAAATACACAGTGTGTATTTTTCTGACTTGTTAGTAAGATGGTGTAACTCAGTGGTTGGTTCTCTTTTCTTTGAATTCACAAATCTCTATTAATGTATCAATTAGCATCATTACATAAGAAAAAATAATGAGCTGAACAGATGAAATTAATCATTACCTAAACACAGTAGTCTACTATTTTCATAGTAATGAATGCATAGTAATTTATGAATTCATTTTCATTTCATACTTAGCAGTTATTTGACTCTTCTGAAAGAAAATGCATCCTTCAAAAAAGTAATAGGATTTACCAAAACTTAAATATTAATACACACCAAAATAAGTGAACAGAAATAAGAACATTTTAATTCAGTGACTGCTTCCCCACAACACCCCCTCCCCCGCTGATGACACATTATTTTACTAAGTTCCTGAAATAAATCTAATTCTGTAAGCTATTTTGGTTGGGTTGTTACAACAACAATATTGCAGTATTTCTAGCACATTCTTTAAAATGTTCCCCGCACAGAGTTAATCAGATACTGAATAGTCTATTCATCTCCACTTTAAAAAAAAGTAAGACGGTAATCTCATGTATTGCTGGAGATGACTACTTTCTAAGCAAGCGTGAAAATTACAAGATACCTCCTCATATCAAGAAAACTCAAAGTTGATATGGAACTACTGATGATTAATCAAAAGGAAACTGATGTATTGCTGAACTATTTCAAAGACATATACACTGCTGAGAGTCTACTGAGTTACTACCCGAGCAAGTCAAACAACTTCAAAACAGATTTGATTTTGTGTGAAAAGCACAAATTTAGCACGTTTTTTCAAAAGGTACAAAGAAAGAAGTGACCAATTAATTAAGCTATTTTGCCCTTTTTGAAACTTAAGACATTCAGGCAAATTTTACCTAATCCCGAGCTGATACATTTCACAAGGTTGGTAAAAATGTATATTCTTTCATAATACCCAGCCATAATCAAGGAAGCCATGTTAAATCTGCTCGAGTTTCACAGTGAATTATGATGAATTACTTCAATGAGTATTAAAATCAAGTTGAAAGCCAGTTAAATGGAAGTCACTGTATTTCGAAAACTGTTGCTTTATCAAGGACTGGGAATGAGTATCATCATTAGTAACACCATTTCCATGAAAAAGGATGGATTAACTCCTCTCTCTCTCACATAAGTATCATGCTGTAATTCATCCTGAAGAGTAACAACACTAGGAAGAGAACTAACAAACTAAAAATCAAGACTGAATGTACGAATCCCAATGTGAGATCCAGCTCCAATCTGAAATCTTGGTGGAGTAAATGAGAAAGACAATACACATAGGATATTGATCGCTGATATGATTAGGGCTACTACTATGATGGCACCAGAAGCCTTGTGATCATAATGTATTTCCATAAGAACTTAATACTTTTTTTTGTACTTGAACATTAGTAGAAAACTACACCAAAAATATCTGGTAAAATGCTTGAGTAATTCACATTTGGAGGTGATTTGATTCCATTTCACCCTCTCTCTCTCCATTCTGTAATGCTGTTTGGTGAACTGAAGTATGTAGAATTTTCACTATGATTGTAATGACTACTTTAAGAAGCAATATATCAACATATATATATATATAGCCTTACCTAGTAATTTACAAAAATAGATGCATAATTCTTCAAGTAAGTGAAAAAGTTCACTCTTTGTATTTTTTTTTAATAATTTAAGATACTTTCATAATCTCAATAACTACTATAATTTTGTTCTATTCTATCATACAATGGTGTCATTTCTTAATTGTAGCCTCTAACCTGGAGGAAAGTCAAGATATGCCCTGCACAATCTTACCCTTCAGTTCTGGACTAAATTCCATACTGTTGCACAATAGCAGAGATAACATCATCAATCATTCTGTATCTTTTCATTCATTAGAAAGTGCACAATTAGACGGTCATGTGACTATAAAGCCTAGAGTAGTCTATAAGAAGCTTCCATCTCACTGAACACACAAGAGCTAAGACGGTCAACAACCATCTTTGGAATTGAAGTTTCAATAATTATAAATTATTACTAGATAGAAGAGGAAAAACATGAAGTATGGATAAAATAAAGATGTCTTCAGAGCAAAAGCAATTCAGGAAATGTCAGTAAAGTCCCCTGCAACTACAGGTTTAGTTCCACATGTCCATTATAAATAGAGTATAACAGATAATTACCGCTATGATTTATCATATAGATCTATAACACCAGAGATTGTATTTTTGCATGTCTCATGCATTCTGCAGACAGCTTGATAAATGAACAAGAATAACAACACAAAGGTCCAGTAATTCTCAGATGTGCTAGATAACAAGTCACTGTATCAAATAGCCACCAAATCATTCTGAGCAGACAGCAGTATTTATGCTTCAACTTTTCAAAGAAATTAGAAAATTACAGAAGAATTCTAGTACAAAATTGTCTTAGAAAAACATGACCACTAGCAGACATAACAAGCCACAGAACTAAGCTTCAGATTTAGAAAGTGCAAATTTCAATAACATGGTAGTAAAATCAGATAGTCCAAGGTGCTCAGAAACTTAAGCATAGATAAAACTTAAAATGCCCTACAAAAACAAAGGTGCAGAAGTCTGACATAAGTAACAAGAAGTAGCAAGAGTTTTCTGAAATCTAAAAATATGTTACACAAAACTGCACCAGTTGTACTCACCAATAACACCAAAAATACTTAAAAGACTTGAAAACACAGTTAAAAAAAAAAAAAAAAAAAACATTTCCAAGAAAACCACTCACAAAGAAAATAAGAATTTCTCAATATAGTAAAACTAAATTTGTTATTTACTTGTACATACCATAAGGTAGCAGTTGAGTGAAAATACATTTTCATAGTAACTTCTAAAACATGCAGTCATTTCTCACTCTTCATAAAGACCTTAGGCCACCCACCTCTCAGCCCACAATACTTAAAACAGCAGTCTCTTCCCAAAAAAAACTTCATAACTTTCCTTCATTCCTATAGCTCTTTTACTAGTGTTGAAACTGAGCTCATCGGGTAAGTATGGTCTGATTAAATGCATACCTGATTGTTAAAACTGTACTCACCTGTATTTCCAACTACTGAATTGCAGCATACAGAATTGGCTTCACCTGTAATGCATCAACATTTATCTGACAGAAAACCATTGGTTTAGAGCTTGTATACATTAGATATATTAACTACATGTTTTTGTTTGTTTGTTTGTTTGTTTTGGGAGAGGGGCTGGGCAGGCAGGAGGGCATTGTTCCATACTAAAAAAAAATAAAAATAAAAATGACACATTCTAAGATAATATTATATATATGCTTTTCTGATAAAATTCTATCTAGTTTTGTCTTTATCTCATCACTCAACTACATCATCATGCCATGAATATTGTAGCCTTGTCACTTTTTGTGATGTCTTAACTGCATCAGTGGACATGGAAAGAGCCACTAATGTCATCTCTGTGGACCTCAGTAAAATCATTGATGTGGTACACCCAGCATCCTTCTGTTGAAGTTAGAAAGTTTTGGATTTAATGGGTGGACTGCATGGCAATTAGCAGGGGCACCCATAAATCCTGTCACTTAAAAAAGGGGGCAATTATTAACTAAATGCATCCTTATACTGTGCAAATAGTAAACAAGAGTATTCATTTTGCAAAGCTCTTGAGTTGCAAGTCAGTGAAAAAATACTTGTCTATGAATCTTTTCTCCTCTCAATCATATTCATTGCAAAAAATCACATACAACTTTGAAGTTTTTATACACATATTATAGAAAGAGATGTAGATCCAGACCAGTAAGAATTTCTTAGGTGGCTCCTGAGAAAGGCTTTTCAGCCTTAAAAAGAGACATTTCTACCAGTCAGTATTTAGTCAAAATGTTTTCAAGCTTTTTTTTCATTGACAGACTCACAAACTTCCTCAGTCGGCCTGTTCAATGGAAAAGTTCACTCCAGAATGCATGTATAAAAGTCTGCAGGTTAGGGGACAAACATTTGAGGCAAGGGAAAAATGTCAAATTAATATAATTCGTGATGACTGGGGATTTAAACTTAAAATGACATCTTGCACATCCTACTCTCCTTTTAAAAAAAATGCCTCTGTTCTCTGTCTTGGTATGTCAGGCAACAATGTGAGAATGAAGCAAATCTCAACCTTCCATTCTGCCTCCCTCTGGCTAAAATGAGGGATTCTACTGCATTTCTTATAGTGCTTGTCTTCCACAGTAAGGATTTTTATATTGCCAAGAAATGTCACACCTAATAATGGCGGTTTTCCACAAAGTGTAGAAAATAAACTTTCTAATGAAGAGTTCTGAAATCATTTCAGTGTTTATTCTTTGTGAGTCAGAGATAGTGCTCCCAAGTGTACTTGTTTTCCTTTTGTTTGCTTGAACTGGAAACACTGATTTAGAGTATAACTCTGGATATGTAATGTGGATTAAAAGCAGATTACCCTAGATATAACTCAGTCTGCTTTCAGATCAATGTCTCCATTCACCTCTCCCCTAGACATCTCCCGCCTAGTTCCCCAAGATAATTGCAGTACATGAAAAAACCTTCCATAATACAGATCCTGATGGTGCTGCAAAAAACATTTGTCCACGTAAATGTTTTTACCTTTCAAATATGGCTGACAGGATTTAATTAAATCAGGGAAAATATCTCTTTGGCTAGACTAATAATCACATGGAAAGAAATTAAATGGGGGTGGTTGAGTCTGGTTGATTGGATGAGTCCAGGTAATGTACATAAGAACTGTCCGCATGTGTTTCTTCAAACCTTAATTTGATAACTGTTCATTACAAAATACACAATCTCCCTTGGAGATAAAGATTTAAATTGCAGCAGTTTTCTTATAAGGTAGAAAAAAAGTGGATAATTTATAAGAGCTATGTGTTGAAATATTAGTGTAAAATAGCTTAACCTATTTCTAAAGGGGAAAAAAAATGACTCCTGAGCTAGTGTTATAATGTATAAAAGACAAACATGTCAGAGAAAATCACGCGTTATTTTAATCTTAACATCCTTTTACACAAATCCTTTTATTGAGATAAAGTCGCAAATGAAATAATCATGATGGAACCATTCCTGGATTTAAACACGGAGTATTGATTTAGATCATCTTTACCTTCCGATCAATCTTAAGCTATCCTTTCCTCACTCTTTTGAAGAAATTCCTGAAAGGAATTAAACTCTGTGTGAAGATACTACATTCCATAAATTGTATGTTATACAAATTTCAAAGATGCATACATTTCTGCAAGTAGATGTTACTAGGCATTTGACATAGGTCTTCCCTGTAAATCCACAGAGTAGTAGTTAACGGAACATGAAAGCATTTGTAAACTATTATTCCCAGTTATTCAACCAGAATTTTGTGGTTTGGCAGAAGATAATGGACAAGTTAAAATAGAGAATAAGTAAGATATTTTCTGCAGTAACTGTACAGAATATAGTGAGTTTCCCATATGGAAGAAGTTTATAGCCCTGTGTAATTAATAAAAAAAAAAAAAAAAAAGATTGTATGAAGCTAGCATATAACTTCAGAATAAAATTAAATATATAAAGAAGTAGTTTTAAAGCTTATATTTATCATTTTATTACTGCTGTTCTTTTGTGCACTTTTTGGTGATGTTAGTAACATGGAATGATACATCTTTCAAATCCCTAATTATTAAAAAGCCATGGAGTTGAATTTCATTTTTTATCAAAAAGATACGGAAGCTTTCTTCTGGCACTACATTGCTTTGATCCAGTAGTGCATTCTTGTTTGCTTTCTTTTAGAAACAATTTCAGACAGTCATAATAGAAATATGCATTAACAGGACAGATAAAACTTAATATGAACTGATAAAGATTTTGGTCCATAATAAAACAATAAAAAAATCAATCTATTTTACAACGTAAAAATTCAAGTTCGTTTTCAAAAGGTATTGCTATGAATAATACAAAAGGTTTCTAGTTTTGACACCTGAAGATCTTGCAGTCTGACAAACTCTGTAGTAAACAGAATTTATTTTTTAGTAAATTTAACAGGGCCCTTTTAAATTCTGTCTCTACTGGGATTTCTTGCTACTTCTCTTCAAACACCTTTAAGTGGCTATTAGCAGCTCTTTATGTTGAAGGTATCCTTGCAAGACATAGCCTTGACAGAATGAGGAATTGCATGACTGAGAGCTCCAGAACATTCAAACTGACTTTATGCTCAGGCATGAATCTTTTTTTTTTCATGTGACTTATCCTGAGTCTGTCTTGCTGGACAATCAAAGTGATATATCTTCACATGCTTAATTATCAGAGGAGGTTTGTATTTCCAGCTTTCTACCAACCTCAAGTTGGTGCAATTTTATTTCTTCCATCTTTTCTCTTTTCGGTTTGAGTCTGTCACTCCCGAGTCTCCCTTCTACCACCTTCCAGGGCCCCTCACTTTATCTGACAATAGTTTCTTTTCTTTTTTATAAACAAGTATATCTATTTATTTTCTTACTCCAAGGCATCCAATGCCTTAAATAATTAAAATCTGACTGAGATTATGTCTTTCAAGATCTCATTATTCAGCTTGACATTTGAACATACAGAAAATGTTTTAAAAATATTTTAACTTCTGCAACAGAAAAGAATCCTGGTACTGGATAAAAGAGAACAACGCATTTAATTTTCTCTCCTTTCAGTATGATTTGTTCATTTAAATGCTTTATTTTTTGTCCAACTAGCACAAATGCAGGATTCCTTCATGACTGCATGATTTCTTTAACACTGAAATCATTATATTATTATCATTAATAATAATGTGTTTAGGGAGGAGAAGGAACCAAAATTTCAGCAGCTGTTTCTCCACTCTCCTGCTTTTTTTTCCTCAGATGAAGGCATTTTATTTCCTCTTGACTTTTGCTCATCAAGACACTTCAAGCTGAGAGAACTAACTTATAGAAAAATGTCTTTTTAAAAACTTCAAAGTTTCTCTTTTTCATTTAATTCTTCCTGATACAGATTTATCTTACGCACCAGGCAAATTAATTTCCTCTTGAATTTCTCAAATGCTACTACATTTTTCCTAATCTTTTCAAATGATCTCTTCTAATGAAATTTACTTTTGCTCTCATGTAAATGTTGAGTTTTCATGGTGAGTATTTATGTGAACTGAATCCCTCCTGGGAATGAAACAGCTGCTGCAAATTCTGCTTATCAAATTTGCAAATACAAGTCACATGATTTCTGCTTAGCTATGCATAAAGGGAAGAAGACAATCAACTGAATAGTAATTTCTCCTTTTCTAATTCATCCAAGGAAAACTGTAAGCTGCTTTGTAGGTTACTATACAAGCATAGGTTGCCCCTAGAGATGTTCTGTGGAGAACTGTTTCTTCAGTGTACTGATGTAATATTCATGACTTTGGCAGATTTTTAAAATAAAGGTCTAAACAATTCCTGTGGTATAATGTGGTGAAATGTATAACAATAATAGCAGAGTGGGAAAGTCTTTAGGTGCAACAACTGAGGACAAGCCCAAATGCAGCAGCTGTGGATGCAGAAACAAAGCTAAAAAAGCCTGCTTTCCTTGGGAACGCCTGGGGTAGGTAGGGATCTTCAGCAAGATACCTTCACCTCCACTGTCAACCCATAAATGAGGTCTGGGAAGGGGTGAATCCTGGTTCCACCTCATCACTGAGCTTCCCTGGTTTGGCCTTGCCTTCCCACTAGATGCTCAATCACTGGTTCAGGCTGTGGCTTAGCATTTCTGCCACAACACTCTTTTCGTGAATAAAGTCAACATCTTGTTCACTAGCCCTGTGATATTACTGATATGACAACATGAAACACACACAAAAAAATTCCCATAAGAATTTTGATATATTTTTGTTCTGAAGATAAAGAAAAAAACCACGTCTTGTAAACATGACCTGAGCTTTCTCTTTTTCAGGTCTCAAATGAGAAGGATAATCTCAGATACCAAAAAAGATGATGTAAACCTGAATATCCTAGATTCTATGATGTTACTGCAGAACAAACATCAATTGTTACTGCACTTACTCAGTGGCCTTTGAAATAGCATTTTAGTCAACAATAAACACGAAGACCACATTTTTAATCACTTTGACTTGAGAATTATTTCATGTTACACACTAGATTCCAGTTCTCACAAAGTAAAAAACCTTGTCTGACTCCTACCAACCATTGGATGAATCCCTTAATGCAGCTATGAGAATACAACTCACTATGCAAGATGAACTCTTAGACAAATATTTTCCCTGCATACAGTCTCCTTACAACATGATCTTCAACCTGGTCATAAAAGAGAAGAGAAGAGAATTTCCCCTTCTTGGACATTTTACCACAGTCTTTGGCACTGAAGCAGAGTAAGAAGTCAAGGTCCTTAATGTTGTATTGTCTGTTCTCACTGCAACGCCATTAAAAGTCTTGTAAAACTGGTCAGAAATGGGCTGGAATAAATAAAGATATGATTGCATGCCCCTGCTTATGTGTTATGTGGTTAATTAATCAAACAAGTGAAACAGGAACATGGATTGAATGAATTAGTCAGAAACAATGAGATTTGAATTGTATTTTACTAGACCAATAAAGTTTTGCTGGAGTCAGATGTCTTAGAAAAAACAGTAAGATATGTATAAATAATAACCGGGGAGTATGGGGGAGGGAGGGGGAACTGAACAGTCTTCATTCTGACAACAACCTAAGGACCATTATTTTTCCTGAATGTAAAACAGAAGAGGGTAGAAGAGATGAATAAGAATATCCTAACTTCATAGAGAGTTGGTGATCAGTAATGTGTATTAAATCTCCCACATTTCCAGGCCTTTGCTTGCACTCTAGTTTAGACAGCAGTATAATCTGAAAACTCAGCACTGTACAGGAATACAATAACATTTTCATCCCAGCATCCCTGGCCACTGGTCTTAAAGGATGACCCATTTCTTGGAGTAAGGGGCCTTGGATAAAAAAAAAAAAAAAAAAAAAAAGAAGAGCAGTTACTTTCCAAAGTGAGCAGTAACACATCATTGTTCTATTTCTCCTACTGTCACTACAGCTCCTCTCATGACAGAATTTTCAAGGTGCAGGAAATGGAAGAAGACTAAAGAGTAGAAAAGACGGTACTGGGCTGTACTGGCAGTCTGAATGGGACAGTGTTTTTGTACTTTTTGAAACTCAAGGATTTAATCTCATTAACTTGTGGGACTTGCCATTTACCTCTCATTTTTACTGTCAGAAAGAAGCTCAAAAGATCTCAGGAAGAGTAAAGTTGATGACATATTGTTGTCAGCCTCTGCTGCCTTCAAAATCATGAACTGAAAAGAAACAACTGTCTGTAGATGTTTGTTTACACAAAGGAATCAGGTGGGTGTAAGCCGTACAACATCTTCTTTCTTACTGTGTGTCAATCCATAGGCATGGTTTTTTTATATTGATTGATTGCTCTCTGTTGAGATTTTAACATGCTAACAGTTTAATGTGGAATTGCTCACATTATCTTATTCTTCCCCCTTTGTCAGAAACAGTTGGCTTTGAATGATTAAACTGTCTTCATCCACAACACATGGGTTGGCCTCATTAAATGGGCATACCACTGAGACTATTTATATAGCCCATTCCTCCAGGTAAGTTCTCAGAGTGTACGTCCCTGAAAGATCATAGATGTTTGTTAGATCTTAAATGGCATCACTACTACAACCCCTCCAAAAATACATTCTCTGGTTTCCTCTTTGCTTCACTGCAATCCCTTTGTTTCTTGCTGCATCCATAGTGCATAAAGAGAATGTCTACTGCGTTCTCTAGTTAATTTTTACATTCTTGTCCATAGAGACTCACCATCTAATGCCCTTCCTGTTTTCTATATTTTCAGTTATTATTTCAGATATATTTTCCAATATTTTGGCCAGATTCAGTGATTGCTATTTTTTTTTTCTTTTTTTTTTCCCCCCTCCATACTGGTTCATACCTTTTCCTAAAAGGCAAGGTCTGAAACTAGCAGCTGAAGCTATCCTAAAATGGTAGCATAGTAAAATTACTTCACAGGCCTTCTGTACAACACGTTATTTTTCCAGCAGTGTCATCTTAAAGATTCAGACCCAAGCTATGATATTCTGACAGTTGCAAGGGAGATGCAGGAGGAGAGAGGAGCAATCAAAAAGGAGAGAGAGCACAGCAATAAAAGTAGTGTATCTTCTGAGAGTGGGAGTACAGCCAGGGCGCAATAAATGATTACAAGCTGTAATAATAGTACAGCAGATATTTAAAAGCATTTTGCTGCCATCTAGTATTCTGTAATAGTAGAAGTGCGGTTGGAAAAGCACTCAAAAGAGGATTAACATACCAAAAAAAAAAAAACCAAAACAACCAACCAAACAAACAAAAACACAAAAAAAAACTAACCAACACTCCAACCTTAAACATGTAACATCCAACATGTGCGCCACATGCAAAAAATGGACGCACAAATGCTGTGAATCAATCACACACTGTAAAACACAACAGATAATAGGAAATCTGATCCTGTAACGGTATGATGGCAACAGGACCAGCACAATCAAGTAGATGTTACAAAAGAAGGAAAAAAGAGTGCTCACTTTTCTCGGAGGATCTAGGCTCACAAGGGAAAACTCTGCAGAGGAAGGATCTCCAACAAGAGCTCCTTATTCTGTGGCAGTCAGCCCATAAAATGGGGTCTAAGAGGTGTTGAACCTGGCTCTACCTCTTCCAGTCACACAGGGGAATTGACTTCACCTGTGCTCCCTGGGCTGACTGAGTCTTTTCTCCAGGTACTCAATCAGAGGTTCAGGCTGTAACTCAGAAGTTGGCATACAGATCCATAGTGTAATAGTTTTTCTATGAACAGCAATATTGATTTTCTAACTTGCACAAAGGACTAGGTGCTCTACCTGCTCACCTCATCAGCTTTAAAATGTGTGTTTGCTCATGCATGTGACTTCCTAATCCATTAACATTTCTTAAGCCATTGGTTATAGTGCTCCCTTGCAGTCAGGGTGTATCCAAAATTAGCCCCCCTTTCAATATGTGAAATGTTCAGTTAAAATATTCTCTCTGTTACAACCCCTGGGTTTCTAAGATAATCTTTGCCCTGTACTTCTGTGTAGTCCAGATAAAAAGCCCTGCATTAACACACTATGATCAGTGCTCTTGCTACTTCTACTAAACTGAGAGAAAAACATCAACAATTACAACAAAACATAAATTAATCATCTCCCTTCCTATTCCTGGTAGTCAGTGGATATCGGTTCTGAATACACTTTACCCTGTATTGTTGCTATCTAGAAACATATATTTGCAAAGTACAAAGTAGCGTCTCTTTCCCTTTATCTATGACTGATACTCCTAAGACATTACTGTGATGTTACAATATTTTATTGTACTTCACAAAATTTTTATCATGTTATTCAAGCACTATTCAACTGATTCATGAATTACATCCTACCATATTTACTTGGTATTGCATTTGCTGACTGTTTTTGTCAAAATAATATCCCTTGAGTAGCAGTTTCAAGATACATATGGTATATATGGGGTCAAGAACCCCAAAATGACTTTTAGGAACCTAAAAATCCACTTATGCATTTCACCTTCTGAATTAGGAATGGAGAGAATTGTTATTTTTTCCTACATCTGCCTCCAAATAACAATGACCTCAAACAGATGAGGGTTGTGATGAAACAAAGTGAGAGTGCAGAAAACTGTACAAGCTCCTTCCCTGAAACAGATTTTTTTGGCCTGTATGAGGTTAATATATTGCTTTACTTAATGAAGCAGGAATATATACATATGAAAAGGACCCTAACTTTATTGTCCTTTTAGGTAGCCCTTTTTGTTGTTTCATACATCATTTTTTTTATCGTTTTATACACCATTTTCAAGTTCTGCGTGGCTACATCACCAAAAATATCACTTTCACACTTCCCTTTACAAGTCCTGCATTCTGACATTTTTACAAATGCTTGTTGCCATCCTACTAACCATAATTACCCACCTACATCCCCCAAGACAGCCTGAGATATTCTTGAGTGAATGCCCAAATACAAAACTTATAAAGAGTGACATTAAGTTGCAGAGTGCTACTCATCTATAAAGTGAAATATATAGTCAATACAGAAATATAAATGGTGAAAATTCTGGGATTAACAAACAACATATTTAACTTCAGAAGATACAAGCACTTTTAATAAATTAAGAGATTTTGACCTTTCAGATAAGTTACCTTCAGCACAGCTATGTCAAATAAGGACATTTGATTTAGTTCTGGATTGTAATTCCACTTTCAGAAAGTTGATGTGCTTGGAAAGGCCTAGGTAGCCTGTCTGCATCTGCAGGAAACAGAAGGCAAAGGGACATTTTTTTTTCAGATTCTGTGACCACAAGCCCTGGCTTTGTATTTTATATATGATTTGAATCCTCCAAAATGTTTTGTTTTGTTTCGCCTTTATTTTTAGTTCTCATTTTGAAGCTTAAATACTTGCTGCAGGGATTTCAAACATCTGTTTTTAGCAGAAAAAGTTATATATATTTGCTGCTTGATGTGAAAGATTTAGTGGATAAAAGGATATATTAAAATTGTTTGGCATACAGATTAGAAAGAGATACATTTAGAATTACAACATTTTCATATATTTCACAGAAGCTTTTAAATGGGAAATGGTAGTACATATGTCTTAAGTATAAATTACAGATAGGAAAAAATGATAGTCAACATTAGCAGTGTTTTGAAGCAAAACGAAATATTTATCAAATTCCCCACTTCTAAAAAATATGTTTTGATAATTGTATATGGAGATATAATACAATTTGAAAGCAAATGACTTTTTACTTTTTGCGTTATCCTTTTTCATATTGCAATTGTTGTTAACACTGCACTTTATCAAAGCACAGCATAAAAATTCTGTGTACTAAACTTGAATACAATATGTCACAACATATTATATATGTATACTGGCATCAGAATATTTTGATTATCATTATGTTGTTTATTTTTCAGTTTATTTTAGAAAAAAACATTAAAAGCAGACACTGTCTAGAACAGACAGAAATGATTCATCATTACCAAAAATATTTCTTATTTATATTGTATGTGAAAGAATGTGGCATTGAAGAGAGGAAAGTGGCTGTCAAAGCATCCTTCTGTTATGCTGGTCTCTGGATTGCCAGTTACTAAAAGCCTGAAGGCTTTATTATGTTCAAAAGAATAATACTGGCAAGTCTGTCAGAAAGCAGAGACTTTGATCCTGAAGACAGCACTGAGTCCATAACATGACTGCAATTGTTGGTCCATGAAAAAAAACATAAGGGCAGAAAGAGTCCCAGTCATGCAGAACTAGGAGACATCAGCACATAATTTCCCAGGGCTATGTATAAACTTTGCCTTCCACTGTGGAGAAAAATGACAGCTCTTTAAAAGAAGCAACTACAGAGAGGGTCACTTAGTATTGATTAACTGCCACTTTTTGTGTTTTCCAGTGCAGGCAGGAGGAGAATTGGATAATCAATGCATTCTCCTTCTCACCTTAAGAATTAGCTCTCAAGCACTTTGCTCTGCCATGGCTCTGTTGGACTGCTGTGGCAGGAATTTTGTTGGACTCATCAGTCCAGACTTGGCTAGTCTGAACTAGTGGTGCAGTTGGCATTCTGCAGTGGGAGGAGGGACAAAACTTCAAGGAATTTATACAGACAGTAATACCTACCTGAATTATCAGCCTTCTCTCTGAACAATCTTTGTGAGCTTAGGACAATCTTTAAATTCATACTAATAATGAACACATTGTCTGTTATTGCTATATTTTTAAGAAGAGTTTCCCATCATATTCATTAAGATAACATCTGCAGGAAATTGTTGTGGATTATCAACTTTGTCAAATCTTGCATGAAAGAATTTAATTAAGTAAATAAAGATCTTCCAAGATATGCCAGCTGGATCCACAGAAGAAAGAACTAGCAAATTCAGATAATCTTTAAATATCTTAACTAACTTAAATCCAAAGTACTAAAGCCTTTACAGATGTTCACAAAATATGTGCTAATTTATGCGTAGAATAGCAAAGTTGCATTTCACTGTGCACATCTGTCCACCCTCAGAGCAAAGCTGACATGAAGAAACAATAACCCATGTTTTGTTTCACAAAAAAAAAAAAAAAAAAAAAAAAAAAAAAGTTAGGTTGAAAGAAAACTAAACAAATGAAAAAAACCTTCACATCTCATTGGAAATGCATTTTCATATTAATTAAAACTAATGTTGTATGTTACTGGAGAGAGTTGCACGGAATTTTTAAGTGGAATATAAGACTAGTGATGCCTAAAAACGTTAGGATGTTAGAATGTAGCACATATCTCAGCTTACTGTTTCTCACCTTTCCTGTTCTGTTTTAGACAAATATCTATATTCTTTGCATTGGAGCCTCTATAAATTTTTTCTAGTTTATCTCTTAGATAGAAAATCCTTTGAATTTCAGAGGTAGTATTGGACAGGATCTGACATTTAATAATATAAATCCCTAAACCTCATCCCTAACTTAAGAGACACACCTGGCATCTCAGAATGAAAAGGTAGAAATTAAATGTAAGAACAAGTATTAATAGTGGCACTAATGATATGTAATGCTCAAAGGTACACATATTTCTGTAAAACTGATCAATTAAAAATGTATATGTTTGCTAACATATGCACTGCTAAGTATGATGGACACTAATCGCAAACTGGAAATTCCTAAGAATTAAAAAGATTAAGCTTGCTGCAGACAACTCATCTTCATAAAATAAGTATGGAGAAATAACCCAGATGAAATGAAACTGCGGATCCAGTACACTGTGGAAGCACATTTCTCTAATGTTTTAAATTGCCACAGAGAAATGAGTAGTACTAAAGGGTAGACAGAGTCAAGTGGAAGCAATATATTCTTCACATTAAATTATTGTCAACACTGGAATACAGTAAGAAGCCTTGGGAGAAATCAGAACCATTTTAATCTACAACTTGGATAATCCGCTTATGGATAATGAAGAATTTATTTTATTACATCCTGTAAGTACACATCACCTTAATATTTGAGAGTTAGACCTTTAAATGAGTGCTGGTGATGGCCTGCCTAATACACAGGCACTAGTAAAATCCTAATGTTGCTGCTCAGCTGCTTCTTTCTTTCATTCATTTCTATGAAGGAATACGTTTCAGACTGTGAATGTCTAAAGATTTTAAACAGAAAGCATTCTTTGAAGCCTGTTATATCTTCAACAGCTGACTAAGAACCCTCAAATCACCCCCTTTCACTTTGCTCATTTATGAGGTTTGATCCTTTGTGTGTACCTGACCAGATGAGTAGAAAGAGAAGCTCCTATTCTAGAGCAGTTTATTTAGGTAAGGATATAGTTTAAATGATGTGAAACATGCATTCTCTTGGTATAAAAAATTGAATTCCATAGAGATATCAACTTGCTCCTTTCTGAATTTTGCTATGAAAGAGGGTGATGACCATAGTTTTTAAAATGTGCAAAGTAAGGTTGTTTTGTTATTGGTTCTACCAGGTGGAACTTCCATATTTAGTGGTGATTAAGTGAGAAATACAAAGGTCAGTAATTTCACTTTATCATTGGAAAGATTTGTTTTACCCCAAACCTACCCATTTCATGGCTTGTCACAACACAGAGAGGAAGAAAACATGTGCACATGCATCACAGGTATGCTATCATGCTGCAGTCTTCAAATATGTTACAATTACCACCAAAAGACTCTGGTTTGGGCAGAATGAGAGTGAGGGAATGTAAGTAATAAAAAAATTAATGAATTCCCAACATATGCCTTTTTACTTTCTTTCCTGAAGTGTTTTCTAGTAGAATACAGACATAGAGGGATGGCCGATTGACTGATTTTCTATACGGAGTGACAAAAAAATAACAATCTAAAGCTAGACAGGAGGCACTTGTGGAAAATTGGTTGGTAAGCAGCTAGCTGTACTTGTACTCTGTGCCTTCCATTCTGAAATATTTAATTATACTCATGAGTATAATTATTTCTTTTCTTTTCTTTTCTGGCATAATGAACTTCAGGGTGACGTCTATGCCTCCAGCATAATCAGGAAGTTGTTTATATATTGCTGTCAGCACATATTCCCCATACATTTCCTCCACAGCTGAAGGGTTTATACTAAAAAGTAAATAACTAGAAGAGTTGTATGAGATTTGAAAATTACAAGCACGGCTAGTTTGAGTTTAGACAGTCAAAAACTACTGATTCTTCCAGTCAAAACATTATTACAAACATTAGATGACTAAGAGATGATTTCATTGATTTTCTTTAATGAAGATTGTTTTTTTGCAAATATGTCACTTCCTACATTCTCTCACTCCAAATCATAAGATAGACCCTTAAAACTATTACCTCAATCATTTTTCACATTGCCAAGAACAGTTGAAAGTACTTGTACAAGCAATTGTTAATGAAAGATAAATGTGGTTTGGTCTGCCCAAACATGTATGTGTCCATTGTCTGTAATGAATGAGTTCTGGCTGTTTATTTCGTGTACGGTTTTTCTCAGAACTAGAAAAACTGAATTTCTTAGGAGTAGAATACAGTTATAACATTTTTTTAATCCTGAAATTTAGATTTTAAAGCCTAAATTTATCAATGACTAGCATAGCTGGTAACAATGCTCAGCTGGAGTGAAATTACTTTCTTTCCTGAGTCTAAATTTAAATAGAGTACTGTAATTAGCAAGTTTGACAACTGTAATCTTTGGCCTTTGTTCGAACTGTTTGAAAGTGCTATTATTTCTACTAAAAAAAAAAAAAAGCCATTTTCAGGACATAATTAACATATGCTGGAGTAAAAAAAAAGAACTTAATTTGCCATAGTTTGTACTAACTGCTGTTTGTCAGCAAGAATTCAGACTGATGGAACTGAAAAAATAATTAGGAGAAGGACTTGGAAGAAAAGTGCAGCATACACTTTTACTTGTTGTACTTGCTGAAGAACTTAAACATATCTTCTACAACTGCATTCATTGTAAATGTCAGTAGAGAATTTAACTAGTAAAAAATAAGCTCCATGTAAAAGCATTCATTTGAAGATGAATGTTCATACATTAGAAAACAAACAAGATATTAAATATGCAGCAGTAAGTAGCAAAAAAAATCTCGTTAAAATCAATAACCTTGAAAGAGATTATAAACCTTTATTTGCATAAAACAGTATTCTTTACACATTAGCTCATGTATATAAGTGCTGATCCATGCACATAAAAAGATTCAAATGTTTACTCTTTGCCCCATAGTTCTACAGATATACTTACAAAAGAGAATGCCTATGTTCACATAGCCACTGCTCTTGCTGTTTATTGAAACTAGATTCATTTCTCTAGCACTATTCAAATAAGACAGATCAATCCATTTGGGGGCTGATGTTCCAGTGGCTTCTTACCTTCTATACCAGATGTGGAGCCATAGCTTTGCTCCATGTGTTACCTTTCTTTAAAGATCTTTTTGCAAACCTCTTCACATTTTGTAAGTTAATTCAGAATGGGCCCTAGTTTAAGAGTTGTTCAGATAAAGGAATATACAAAAAGTAGAAAGCACAGCATATTTAAACATGTATAATGGGCACTAATGCATATGGTTTCTGACTAGAACTATTTTATCACAGATGAAAAGCATTTCTATTACTTTTCTTTGATTGGTTTATTTTTCAAAATAAAGACTCTACTTCTGACCTCAGTAAAAAACATACCTGCTGATTCCAGTTTTACTCAGCAAACAAGCTTCTATTTTTGTATTCATAAATTGTCCAAACAAGGATTTACATTGGATACTACAGCTATATACGTATCAATGGTACATCCACAGCACTAATGTCATGTTACCAACAATGTTCAAGGGTATTGAAACACCATTTTTTATTTTATGATTAGTGCAAATGTTGCCTTGCATGCTTTTATTCCTTGTGTTCTATCAGGCCATTTTCTGGTGCCGCACACAGCAGGTACCCGGCACAAAAAGCACCTGTGTGCTGGTACACCATTTCCAAGACAAAATCTGCTAGCATGTATGTGGGACACTTTTTCCCCAGTAGCCTTAGTAGACAGCAACATTCCCAGGCTGAGATTTTTACTACTTAATATGTAGCCATAATTGCCAGAAGAAAATATAATAGAAAAACTGTCAAATAAAGTAAAACTTGAATAAATCGCACAAAAATCTTTTTTCTCTCTGCCAATATACTAAAAATATAATTGCAGAAAATTAAGCTTGGTTTGTCTTCCTTAAATAATTTGTTCCATTTGTGAAGCCAGGGCTAATTCTGAGTTTCTATGGATTCTATGAGGAAATTTACACAAACGTTGAGATCAATAATCCAGTCAAGCGTCTGGCCAACATCACCAGCACCATCACAAATTAAGCACTGGAAAGCTACAAACTGACCTGAAAAATGGGAACTACATTTTTCTTTTTACATCTTTTTCTCCCTGAAATCCTATTCACACTTGCAGTGGAGATCTGCTGTCCTATCAATAACACTCTAGCAAGCCCAGTACAGCTTGTAAATCTGTGTATTTTTACAATTCTAGGGATTGCATTCAGCACATGCTTTCACTGGGAACTGAAGACACTTAACTACAGTTTAAAGAGAAGTGAAGACAAAAATTTAGACAGAAATACATGGCTTTTTGTCTAAATATGTGGTTTTTACTACTAGGCATTTAATACTTGACGTTACTACTAGGAGGTATCTTTATGTCTTCATTGGATGTGTTTCATTTAATCTGAAGCTAGTTCTTGTTTCATGATAGACTGGCACTTTAAAAAAAAAAACACAGTGAGCACATTGTAGTGATCTAGATAGTTACAGACTGCTGTTCAGCTTGTAATTAAAAAGTTTTTCCTTGAGAATACTGTTTGTCAATTACTTTAGACTACTGAGATCACCCTTTATTGCAAAAAAGAGTAAATGTTCTACAGTTACATTTTAAAATATAGTATAGCACAAATGACACAATGTAAAAACAGTTTCATTTCATATTCCAAAACTGTGTTTAATTTAGAGAGGAAAAAACAGTAATAAAATGTATTCAATGTTTTGAATGGAGAAATCAAGAACACAGACTAAGAAAGTTTTTATTATCAGTAGCTTCCATTTTCTACTATTACAGGCAGCTTCTCCATTCCGTTTATGGAAGTACTGGGACTTATTTTTGTTTCTACTAAATATAATTACACTAAATAATTATTTTATTTTTCAATTTTAAATTCCACTTCGAAAGCTAGAATAAGAATGCTTAAATCAATCTCTGCTATTTTTCTTAATTTAATGTCTCCCTTTTCATCTCTTGGAAAATCCTCAATGTTTCTAAGACCATAAACCTTTCCTATGCTTATCAGTGAAATAATAGTAATGTTACACTGACAAGCAGGCTTGGTTAATTAATTAATTAATTAATTCTTAGTTTGTTATTGCTAAAAACTTGTATATTATCAGGGTTTTCAAGAATGAAAAATTAGGTACTATAACCGAGTAATGATGGAAAAACTGAGGTCTGGGTATTAACACCTATCCTAAAATTAAAAGATGTACAAGTGTATTAGTACTGTGTTTGGCATGATGATTGCATGACTCTTAATTATAAAATATTATAAAATATAAGGTGATAAAAAGTTGCAACAAAAATGAGCTTTTAACATTACTAGGCTAAGAGCGTGCAGCTATAAAGCAGGAGAAAAGGGATTGCTCATTCTATCTTTATTCTGTAGATTATTTTTTACAAGTAGAAACTATCAGACTTTGAATTTTTGTTTGGGAACTGGTTCTGTAAATATAGCAGCTGTATTTAAAATAAAGTTTGGAACTATAGAACAGGAAATGAATGTGTTAGAGAAACTGCTTGCTACTTTCTAGAAGACTGTGAAGCAGAATTTACATTTATAATCAGATGCATGAATTTTATTCCCTTAACTGTAGTAAAGTGAATCAATAATGCAGTAGTAAAAGGGCAGCTATTAAAAAAATCAGATCTGAGATATCGTTCCTCAAACTTGGAAACAGAGAAGTGAATAAAGATTTTGAACACAATCAAATTCACAGCTACATCATTTTTTGTGGCCTTAAAAAGTATGTCCTCTGAATAGCTGAAAAGTTGTTTATCAACATCTGGATAACTCAGTGAAGCTTGAAACAAAAATTAAGTAAGAGGTACTACAAGAAGATAATTACAAATGTTGAATTCAATTATGAATTACAAATTATGAATTCAGATCACACAAATAATATTTGGAAGGCCCATTAACATATTTAATGTTTGCATGTAGTAGTAAAAGCTTTATCTGATAACAAATGATTGTTTTGTGTTGGCTTTGTTTATTTATTTGTTTACACGTTTGCTCTAATAGGTAATACTTCTTATTACACCTATATCTGTAAGTCTGACTCTGATAATATCGCAGCTACTGCTGCTGTCTTAGTTCTACCTATTTATGTTAATGCGTTACACATCAGTACTGACAGTTTTAACAATGTCACAGCCACATAAATGACATCATGACTCTTTATGTGTCATCTTTTATGTTTGACATAGAAAGAATTGATGCTGTTGCAGTTAGTATGCCATGACTCTTCTTATTTTCTCTACACAGACACTGCTCCAAAACAGACTGCTTTTGTAGTCAGAGATAACAGCTTTAATTAGACTGAGATATATCATGCTAAAATGTAGACAAGCTTTTGGGCATGCAGATCTGAGGCAGAAGCAGTAGACTGCAAAGCTAGATTCAAGATAAGAAGAATTACACAGCATTTAATTATTTGTGTATGAGAATAGGAAGTGAGAGAGTCAAAAAGGTTGTTTTCCCAGATGAAAAGAACAAGAAGCTGTTTGCAGCTTCTGCAATACAAAAATATGAATCAGAGTCACAGGACTGTAATTTAATCGTAAATAAATATTTCTATTGAATTTTGGTATCCAGAAGAATTGCAAATTTGAGTTCTCAGCCTCATTTTTGGAAGATACTCCTTAGGTCATTGAGGATCAAACTTAGAACTGTGTTTTTTGGTTTGTTACTGTAGATTCTGAGCTCTTCATTAGTAGCAGGGATACAAATAATAGAAAATCAAGAAAAGAGCTGTTAGGCAAAAGTGTTTAGAAATAAAAACTGAAATCATGAAGTGAAATAAAAAACAAACAGAAGACCCAAGCCATGATCAGAGCAATTCTAGAATAATATTTAAAATTAAATAAATAAATACATATGCAGGCAATTCATATAAAAACAAACAAAAATGTTTATGGATTTATCAATGACTAAATAAAACATAATGTAGAATTCTGATATATTTATAGTATAGAAACATATATTGTTTTGAATAAAACATTTTTCTATATATTATGCTGCTGAAAGAATTCAGAATGTGCTTGTAATTCTTATAACTGTATAGAGCACTTCCTCTTTCACCACTGAAATCACGCTGAGATACTTTTGGACGATGAAGCATCCAAAAGAGCTGTTCTGGAGCATGGGTTGTGAGCAGGAATGAAAAGATAGATAGCTTTTATACATAAATGAGAGATGTATTTAATCTGGACAACAGTACAGCAACTGATGACAAAGGTGCTACTGGTTCATTCTAGACCACAGGAGTCAGAAAAAGCGTGACTTACATTAGAATGTTAATTGCAGAGTGTTGTGACAGTACATAATTTTCATTCTTGTCTTAATGCTTGCATAAATTTGTTCACAAATTCTTCTTCCCTTATGTATGTGTCACTTTTTTTAACTATGTGTTTCAATCTTATTCTTTTTGCCTTCAGGAAAAAAAAGTTTAAAATTAACACGTTCATGCTTGGAGGGAAAAACTGCATTTTCCATGGGAGAATTATTTTGCTGCCACATGTCTCTATATATTTTGGATATCTATTCCAGTATATACACAACATGGGAGGAGAATTATCCAGTTCCTCAGCGTTCTTCTAATGAATTAGAAAGAAATCACAACATAGTTGCCCAAAACGCAAACTTCACTATGTAAGTAAACATATGACTACTTCATGAGGGTTTACACTGGCAAGTTCTTCTGGACTTACCTTTCCAAAGATTATTCTCCCCTACTTTTCTGCCAGGTAGCTGATATCATCAGTGACCTGGCTGTGAAATGAGAATAGAAGCTTTTCCTCACTGAAACCAGTGGGAGATTTGATGATCGCCTACAAGGGAGCAAACTTTCAGCTGCAGTTGAGATCTTACAGAAAACAGATTAAAATAAAAAAGAGTGAGGAAAAAAAAATCACCTTAGCACTGGCAAATAAGTTCTGTTTCCCTTTTTTATATAAATTTATTTTACTTTATTCAGTTTCCTATTCCATAAGTGTTAATAGAGAAGAAAGCCAACCACTTCACAAGAACACATTGAAGAAATCTATTCAAAAGCTCTCAGGAAAGCTAGGCTCCCAAGAAATCTAAGCAGAACCAATTACTGAAAGCTAAAAGTCTGACCAAAAGTGTGACACTCCTTGACAAAAAGTAGAATTCTCAAGACTTCAATAGGCTTTAGTGGTTAACATCAGTATAAGTCTGCCTCGGTAAACAACTCTGATTAAAATGCAACAGTTCAATGAATCTTGAGGGTATGATAAGAATGGAGTGTTAACAGTACTCATTTTGAGTGCAGTAAAAATGACAGATTTAACGGTACTCAGGAAATTAAGATGCTTGTAGGGAAAGTAAAAAAAACCAGCTCAATACACTGTGTTATCAGTTACATATCCCACTAGGTGGAGTGCTGAAATAAACAATTTTTAAAAGCCACCACTGTTTTAATAAAAAAAATAATAATAATAAAATTCACAAAAACTTAATGATTATAAAAGCATACAGTTTTAAAATAACGAGTTTTAAAACTCAGTTAAGGCTCAAGCTGCTGTTTTGATATTTTGTTAAATTTTCTTGAAATAAAGATTATGAAGGAACCCGTTTTCTTCTCTGTGGATCAAAGATACGGAAGACAATCAGACATTAGGTTAATCAGTGACAGTGTAGAACTCTAACAGAGATGTGATTTTAAACAAAAATTAATAAGAAAATAATGTGTATAAATGATAAAAATTGATTAAAAAAATGTTTAAAACAACAACAAAAAAAAACCCATGGGTTGTAGAATCCTGTCTAAATATTGCTCATTGGAAATGGTTTAACTACAAATAAGAGCTGTAACGTTGAATTTCAGAGTAAAGAGGAAATATATATATATATATATTTTTAAGGATTCTCTATTCCATGATATCAGCTAACTTTCAAGTCAGACGACAATACATTCAGCGCATATTTTTTGCTTTCCTATACTTTAAATTGTTGCCAAGTATGTTTGTGTTTTGCTGAAGTTATTCATAATTTCTTCTTCCCTGTCAACTTTTTTACCCATTGAAATAAAGTAACATGTTGATTTTAAAATAGGGAACTATACAAGAAAAGTTCTACATACTGCATGAAAAACCTTATGTGCCCTGTAAAATTCAGGAAATATTCTGTGTATTCTTCAGCATCATCAGGTGTTTCTTTAATATTTATTTTCATTGTCCATGTTTATACAAAATAACAGGCACAGATTAAGTAATGCAAGGATGTCAACAGGCCTGTATCTATTCCCAGATTACATTCTCAAATTTGAAGAAAGAGAATATAATGCTTCACAAGAAAACATAATAAATAAAAAGCAAACTGGGCATGATAAGGCTTTGAGAATAGGATTCCATGGAAAGAATTAGTTGTTCGTGTAAAAAAATAAACACAAGAAACATAGAAAATACTTTTCTTGAGGAACTGGTGGGGTGCATGGCAACAATCCTATTTCAGTGTTCAGTTCTACAAAATGATACATTATTTTGTAATGCTGTCATAGTGTCCATTTATTACTTATGTAAGTAGTGTATTATCATCCCTGGCAAATAACACCATTTTTTTAATGCCATAGAGATTTTATTGATTTTTCCTAAGTATTCATTCAAAATACCTGTAGTTCAAAAAATGGAGAGCTCCAAAACAGGAAAGTCCGCAGTACAGAAGAAAGCAGGAGACATAGAAATATAAGATGAAATGTAATTCTGAATGCTCATCTGAATGTATTGGAGCTGTAGTCTGAAGTGTAATTTATTTACTTGATTCTTGTTTACTTGTATTTTAATGAATTTGCTGCTAGAGTTTTCCATTCAAATACTCTCATTTGAGGGACATGAGAGAAAAAAAAAGTGCTTGCTATCTGAACATATTAAACCAAGAACATATACCCAAACGATTTTATGCATCCACCCAATTTTGTCACAGATTGCAGCATTAGAGAGTAACATATTTACTCATGTACATTCTTACCTTTCTTGAGAAAGTGAACTGCTGCTTATTGGCCTTATGAAGGGAGTTTTTCAACAGTGCATCGAGATTCATGGTGTCTAAAACCAAAGGGACAGCTGTGAAGCCTGTGAAACAAAAAACTGTAAATACATGCTTTTGTGAGGTTCATCCATCTTTTGTAATTTCAAAGAGATAGCAGCGATTTAAGTACACAATCTAGAAAATATTAAGTTTTGTTTATTTACTGATGACAGTACTTCTCAAACTGTGAAGATAAACTTCAGTGACGTTATGCCCTTGAGACCACCTAGAGTACTGAAGGGAGGGAAAGTACATAGGTCACTTTTAAAGTAAGGGCTCCTATTTATTTACATGGAAACTACAGTAGATGAAAAGAACAATAACACTTTTTGACAGAGAAAATTATCAGCCACAAAACAATATTTTTCAATGTAGACACCACCATTAGCCAATTCCTGCAAATTTGCTAATCAGAACATTTCATTTTGTGGTGTTACAGCTGTGCAAGGTCATCTGGAACAAGACTTGTCTTCCTTTCTGATGTCATCACAGCTGAAATGCACCACCCACCTCCTCATTGTGCTTGCATTCACTGTTTGGTGTCCATCAATGTTTGTCAAGTATAAATACATGCCAGTGGGTGCAATGTTTACAGCATGGAAGAATTCAGTTACACACCTTTGCTTCTTGCACAATTCCATGTCAGATGCTGTTTATCAGACTGCCCCCCTGCAGTCCTCCATGTCACAGTGACAAAACCTAATGGAATATTGTTGGGAAGGTTCAGCCTCCACTGCTATATCACCTACCTCCACCTCTGACATCATAAGTCAACATAATAAGATACTTTTGGAGAAGCCCTTGTATTATTTTATTACATTATTTTGGACACCTTTAATTTCAGCTCAGATGGATCGGTATATTAGAGGTCACATGAGATCAAAACCAAAGGCTGAATAATTTTCGTACTGCTGCAAAACTTTCCGAGTTTGGAAACTCTGAGAACTCTATAACTCTGAAGGAGATGTCTGATGTATTTTGAAATGTACTGAAGTGTTACTCCAAAGGGACCAAAATACATCACATATATTTCTTACTGGATTTATGGCCTTTTTTGTTTTTCAGTGGCTTGCATATTAATCTCTGGAGACCTGTGTAAACCTGCAGTGTAGAGCTGAAGATAAAGAGTGCTTGCATTACCCTGGCTGAAAAGGAGTGCAAGTCCCACTCCCTCTCCTGTTCACAACAGGCTCAGCTGTGAACTCAGACAAGGTCACTAAGTATTTATCCAGGCGGATCTTGAAAATCTCCAAGGACAGGGACTGCACATCTCTGGGTGAGCTGACCCACTGTCTGACTGCTTGTGGGATGAGAAAAGGATTCCATAACCTCAGTCTGAGCCTTTCATTTCAACTCTTGCCCAGTGAACTCCTGCTATGCTCCACTGACAAGAGTCTAATTCTGTCAATTTGTCTCTGCACCAGGCTGAACTAGCACCAGTTCTTAAACAGATTAACCTTAGCAACTGCTCACATACTTGTGTTCCTTTGTAGAATGGAAAATATAGAACAAGAAAATGATCTGAGATAAAGACACAGAAATGGCTTACCAGTCACTGTCACAAGGAAAACAGATTAGACATGGATAAACTTAATTTAATTTATTGCAAATTAGGATAGATTCAGGTGGGAATAAGTAAAGAAGAACATTAAAACTGTACTTTTACTTCTTCCCTTCACAGGCTTAACTTCGTTCCTTCAATTTTGACTGTTTCGTGCTCCCTGAGTGGAACAGGAGGGATGGGAGAAGTTATGGTCAGTACATCTGTTGCTCCTTCTCTCACCCACTTTCCCCGGTAGCCATGTGGAGTCTAGTATCCACGTGCTGCAGTGTAGATATCTGCTCTGGCACAGTATTCTCCGGAGACTACAGGGCATACCTGTTCTGGTACCTAGAGAACTTGGTTCTCCTCTATCCTTTGTAACTTTTGTGCTCACCTTGCTGTTCCTCATCCTTTTTGCAGTCCACTTCTTTCTATGTCCAGAATATTTTTTGTCCTTCCTTACACGGGTTTCCTAAGATGCATCTCCAGCCTTGTTAATGGGTGCAGCTGTATTCTGTGGTAAGTTCACCAGAGTTGCTGTGCCCAGCACAGGACATTTATCTTCTTCTCACAGATGCCACATCCCACAGATTCCAAATGTCAAATGATCTAATCGACAAATTTTCATCTGTCTGTTTTCGAAACTCCTAAACTTGAAAAATAATGCATGTTTGTAACTTATACACAAACTATACCAAAAGACTGAGTTTTAAAAAGTCAGACTTCACACCAATTTAAATGGGTAAAATTTACTCAGGCCTATCAATACTGTGGGTCTCATGGTTTTCAGAAGCCTTTCTATTAACATTACCAAATGTTGGGCAAGCCTATTCAAAATATCGTAAATTTAAGCATAATAAGTAGCAAGTTAAAAATAACAGTGTCATTTGAAATTGCTTTCATTCTCTTTTATTCACAGAAAAAAGAACACATTTATTAAGTGAAGGTGGAAGGAAAATGCTACTAGCACATCTCACTAAGTAAAAGGGTAGCAAATAAAAATCCCAGTCAGAATGAAAATATATCCTCTAATTCCAATATAACATAACAATACCATATGCAAATAAAAGAATGAATAAATCTGTCTTATGAGTGTTTCTCTTCATATCTTCACTTGTTAATTCCCATAAGTCTGTTTTTATAACACAGCCACTATAATGGGTTTTCACAGAAGGAAAGGAATATTGTTTTTCTAGCTTTTATGGAAAATAACTGATTTTTTTGTGTGTGTGAATTTAGAAGCAAACAAAAATTTAATAGTTTATTCTGCTAGTAAGTTGAGTAGAACAGCGCTTATCTAATATTCCTATTTAATTCAGAAAAAGATGTGGCCAATATCTGAGAAGAGTACGCGTATGGCTTTTTCAAGATCAGCAATGACAGAAGACTAGTTTGGTATTTTGTTGTTGTTGTTGTTGTTGTTGCAGGTGGATATAAATAGTTTTCTGCCAGATTGTCACATGTCTGAATAGACTCCATTCCTCTATTGACTCTGACAAGGTTACTCTGAATTAAGATCAGCGTGACTGAAAATAGAAGCTGATTCTTTGGGTTTAGATTAGAAGAAAAGCCTTTCTTAATCTGGGAACTCACAGATATTTATTATTATTATTTTTTAAGATACAGCATGCAACATAATCAACTTATCTATCAACAGGAAAATCAGAGAACTAAAGAATACAAGTTTATTAACCAACACTACAGTTGTTTCAGCAGCAAAATTCCTGATCATACCTACAACCTTTTAGCAGTGTAACTTCACTAAAAGGAAGACTTCTTTTTATGGATTCTCATTATGAAACAAGTGGGTCAGTGATTCCAGTGGAGTTGATGCCATAACTGGCCTAAAATTAGACCTGGCTATGGGCATGACTCTTTGTAGGTGCAGGGGATTTGGAGCACTGCATGACTACAGTCATTATCCTCATTCAAGTTTAAATATACCCTTGATACGTAAAGTCTTCTCAAACCTAAGAGACCGATCCAACTAACCCAGAAATTAACCTGTCAACTCTAGGGCTTAAAATGGCAGTGATCTCTAAGTGTTTAATGTTCTGATGTACTTTTTTCTTTTCAGCTTTTTTCAGACTTGATTCAGATGCATCCATCTATCACAAATGAGTGCAGGTCTATTTTATGTATCAATAAACAGGTACTTCTGTTCAGTTTTCCACTGATCATTTATACCAAAATCAAGAATAGAGTGACTTAATTTCATTGGACTGCATTGTTCCAGGAAACGTCATTTGCAAATACAGATAAGACACTATGGAGATGAAATAGGAATATTTTCTGCAATAAAGTGAATTATATGCATCGTTTCTTGAATATCTTTCATTATTGGTAGACCCAGTGGGCCCACTGGTAATGTGATATAATATCACAATGTTTATTCATCTATTTTTGAAATGACAAAGACAGAAAAATGCATATGTAGGTTTCTGCCTTTACTATTAATTTTCTGACACTGGACAATATGACAGGACAAACCAGTTTGTGGGGACTGGATTTGTAAAAGATCATGTAGCATCATTTTTGTGTAATAAAGAAAAAATAAACCAAGTGTCAGTAATTCATATTGCTTGGCTGATCAAAAAGCCCTCAAGATCAGCTGAGTTTAGAATTTAATGTGGTGCACTTTGTAAATGATAATTACATTGAATCCATTTTAGGTTGTGCAGAACGTTTTGTGAATTTCAAATGGCTTCTTCCTGCAGCTTGGAATTACTTAAGCATTTGTCACAGTCACTAGCCTTTCTTAGTTCCTCAAAACCACACAATGACAATTAAAGGAACTAATGCAGCAAACAAAATGAAGAACAATTTCAGCGTTTCTTTCTACGATGCACATTTTGTTTCCTACCAACTATGTTGATATCAGCATCTATTCTACAAGTCCACTAATAACAGCAGAAATAATTATACCATCATCAGTTAGTACAGAATAACTCATACTTCAGCTGGGATCTCTCTTATTTATGTACCTAAGATGTATGAGTGTAGATCACAGTATTTTGACTCAACAGCATTGGTATTATTTGACAGAATGTTAAGACTGCATCACATTCATTTTCTTGCCTGGTTGTAAGGTTACTAGGTAGAATTATTATATAAGCACACACACAAAAAAGAGATGTTTACAGAAGCCTAAACTTTTAGAGATATAGAAGTTCAACTGACTGATCAGAATGATCGCTTCTGTAAGAAACAGTTTTCTTTGACCTACTAGATCTTGGCATATTTAGGGTTACAAAACTGCAATACCCATCCCATGAGGACAGGTAGAGAATGCTGGGGTTGTTCAGCCTAGAGAAAAGGCTGGAGTTCCTATAGCAGCCTTCCAATACCTACAAGGTAGACAAGGAGAGAATCTGTCTTTGTAGTGATAAAACAAGAGGTAAATAAAAGAGAGTAGATAAAGATTAGATTAAGATTAGACTATTTCTGCCTTAGAACTATAAATTAGTTGGGTATTGCAGTGATACAATGGTAAGAAAGTTTTTATTTTATTCTGTTTATATTTTCTTCTCTTTGGGCCCCCGTCTTCCTCATCTTTGAGCACTTCAATATTGTCTTAAAACACAGATTCCTACAGGCAGTCTTCATAGAAATTTCATAGTTAATCGATTACTGTTAGCATCATGAATAAAAATGAAAAAAAAAGGTCAATAATGCTTTGCAAGTTGGGAGCCTGGGTAAGAAATTGCATGAATGAATTTGTGAGGATGAAAGGCTGTGATTCTATAGACACTGCAGTCAGTTCAATATACAGATTACTACATGCAGAATGTGTTTGCTTTACATCCATTTAAATTTCATTTGAGACCCTGGAGATCAGAAACTCAAGTACACAAATTAACACATTCATTTTGTCACTTAAGTCTTTCAGTGTTATTACCAGAATGTCTGATAAGAGCCACTGACTGGCTACCAACTGTGATAAAACTGCAAACACTGTCATAAGGGTTGATAATGCTAAAACTGCTTCTGGACATTTCTAATCTACTGAACTAAATATATGAATCCCACAGTAAAGCCTTACAATGCACTTGCAAAGTACAAACCCTGGTTAAGTGGGCTGAATTTTAAGCCAAAGTACCCAGTCACCACAACTGACAAAAATACGATAACAAGGTCTAACTCCTGATTGTGAGGCTCTGGAATTGTTCTTTTTATTTTCTTCAGCTAAAGTTGCATTAGCTGCATGACCTCTTATGAGTATGGACATAATATATTTTTGCAGTTAGCATTTTTAATTTGAACTAACAGAATCAAAGCATGAGCATTTATAGCTCTGAAACAGAAATACACAACTCCCTAGAGTATTTTTTTCCAGCAGCTTCTATATATTGTTAGTGAGATCAATTTTACTGGAAATAACTCTCCAAAATATTTTTAAAACTATTCAGATGTATTGAGGAAAACTAAAATGAAAACCAAGGGTTTGGTTTTTTGAAGTTCTTGTTTTGCTTGTTTTTTAATTTATTTTCTGCCTCAACTTGAGCATGGGGTGCGGTTTGGTCTCCAAGATATAAGAAGGACATAAACTATTAGAGAGTGTTCAAAGGAGGGTTACAAAGATGATGAAGGGTCTGGAGGGTCAGAGGTGTACAAGGAGAAGCTGAGGTCGTTTGATTTGCACAGCCCAAAGCAGAAGAGCTGAGGGGAATCCTGATAGCAGTTGGAGCTCCTCACCAAGAGCAGAGGAGCAGCGCTGAACTCTACTCAATGTGGCCTCAACAGGGTCTGAGGGAACAGCATGGATCTGTGTCAGGGGAGGGTAACACTGGGGGTTAGGGAAAGGTTCTTCACCAGAGGGTTGTGGGCATGCCCAGGGCAGTGGGCACAGCCCCATGCTGCTGGAAATCAGAGGGCATTTGAACACCACTCTGAGGCCAAGGGTTTTGATTTCGGGTCATACTGTGTGAAGCCAGGAGTTGGAATTGTGTCCTCGTGGGTCCCTTCCAACTCAGGATATTCTGTGATTCTGTCTACTTTGCTGGTGCCATCTCTCTGAGTATTGCTAAATACACGTATTGCTAGGTAAAAAAGATGGGTCATAAGATGCAAACATATTATTTCAGTCCAAGACAGCAAGCTACTCTGCGTTCTCTGAGTTTGTAAAAAAGTCAACATGATAAACAGTACTGCTTTTGTTCTTTGTCTGAAATGCCCCTTTTTTTTTCTTTTCAGAAAGATTAGAGTGGTTTCTTCTGAAACCACAGTACATACCCAGACAAATTTACATAGAGAGGTTAAAATAAACCTGTGTCTGGCAATCTGTTGAAAGAACAAATGAATGAATCAGAGGTCTTAGAGCTCTTGCCAGTGTCTCCATTTCTCTTCTGGTCAAACACATTCCCCAGCACGTAGGCTGTGGGTCTTTCCTGTCTCTTACCTAACACAAATCTATATTCCCCACTATCCTTTTAGCTGCATTACTACTGCCATGAGCACTGATTAATGAAAAACTTTAATACTGCAATCAGGACATAAATTAAGAAGAACGTACTGCAGATATTCTATAAAATTTTAAGGAACAATAATATTCCTAATAATGGAAATTCACAACAGACTATGCAGCTATTTTTTCAATAGTAGAGAGACTGACTTTCAAAACTGTTCCTGAAGATAAAACAACATAATTTTACCATATTTTGTCCGCACATAACCTAATGACTCTTTATGAAAGCTCAGATGATTTTCTTCAGTTTTTGTGTTATAGAACAAAGACTAAAATTCTCCCAAGTGTATGACTGCGAGAGATTGACATTTAAAACATGTGGTAGTGTGCTTCCATTATATTCACATAGATACAGAGCAATTACAATGGCTCCAAAATAGAGTTCCATGTGAGAATTTGAGTTGGTTATCTGAAGAGTACATAATGACAGAAAGATTTGAGTAATTTAAAATAACTTTGAACAAAACAACATATTCTCCTCAGAGATACTGTAAACTAAAATATTTTCCCTGAGAAATAGGTTTTTACTGTTTAACAGCTCTGTTCATATGACAGAAGTAAACTGTTATTAGTACAAGTCAGTGGTAACAATTATCTCAAACTAGCTACAATTTTGTCTTTAGGGAGTTCAGAGTACATTTTTTTTTCTTCCTTTATTGCCTGTAGTTTTGTCTGTCTTACATGGAATCCCAGTAGGTACTATCCACAATTTTCCTTTATAGGGTGGTGAAATACCTTTCAATAACTTAGAAGCAAGTAAACAGAAATTAAAACCTCCAAACTTACAAAAACTTAAGTAGTCTTTGTCTGTTTGTTTTTAATAGGTACCTAAGCATTCAGCCTTTATTCTTGAAATTTAAATCTCTTCAACAACAGAAAAATACACTGGCATCCATCATGCTCTCTCTGTCTAGCTAAATAAGGTGCTTTACGTCAGCCTCCAGCATGGCTGCTCTAAAGACTCTTTTCTGATCCATACCATAGCAGAGCTCTTACTTTTTTTTAGTGCCCTGGAGGTAAGAGACTTTCAATTCTACTTGCCAATTTGAGAGATTTCACATTTTCTAAATCACCCTAGGTGTATGGGGCCAGTAAAAAAAAAAAAAAACAAACAAAACAACAAAACAAACAAACAACAACAAAAAAAAACACAACAACAACCTGTAGTCAGTAAATAAAATGCTTACAATATCATCTTATTTTGCTTGACTAGTGTTTAAAAATGAAATCAAGAGTTTTTAAACAGTGTTTCTGAAGACATTATGTAAACGAAGTGAAAGGACTGAAATACTGTGCTTGTGTTCCTATTGACAGTTTGGGTTTTTACAAAAAACTCAAAGGCTTTCCAAACATATTTTTGGATGAAACAGTAGATTAGAGTTGTAACAATAATTTCAAAGTTATTTCCAAATCCACATTCATAGCAGTATTAACATTACATCATTTTGATTCAGAATATTTCTGAGCACTATGAATATTTTTGAGCAGTCATCCTGGCTAAGTGCTTTTTAATGGAACCACAGAATAGATCTTAAAATACTAATCTTCAAATTCTTAAGTATTTATTTACAAGTTCAGAAAACAGGTATTTCAGATAGCCTGAAATATTACACAAAACTGAGGAATTATGTACTTGTCAAATATTATAGTCATATTATCATTTCAGTGCCTCAAAAAACAGAGGTGTTTAGAGGATATCTTTATTCAGCAGCAAATGTTTCTTCCCCTTTGCTCACTGCTGTCTTGAATTACCATCCTCACATAAATTGTTTCACTACTTCTGTCATGGTTTTATGATTTTTGGTACTGGTATTCCACATCATAACATCATGTATTGCATTGAGAGTTAGGGAGCTAATATTCCAGCTCCATAGATCATTGATAATTCCAGGTATACCTGCCTCAGAAGAGAAGAAGAACTACATTCCCCAGAGGACTTTGCGATGCTTTGTATTTTTACGTGTTTTCCGCTCAGAGGGAACAGATAAAAACCCTCAGCGGTCACGGGACACTCTCTTTCCTTCGGGATCAACTCAGCAGTGGGTGCTCGCTGCCGTATCGCCTTCAGCGTTAGCGTAAGGCCTTCGGTTTATCGGACACTCTCTCTTGCTCATTTTATTTGGTTTATTAGCCTCAATTCCAATTATATTGTATTATATTGTGTTATTTTGCTTTCTAATATCTTATTTAGTAAATTAGCTTTCCTCCTTAGATCGTTGCCACTGTTTTGTTTCTAGGCCCATCTCCCTTTTCCCTTTCCCTTTTTTCCCTTCCCGTTTCCCGGGGCGTGGGTCCGTGGGTCCCCCACACAATCGTCACGGAACCGGGCCGATCCAGCCCGGTAAACCGTTGACAACTTCTAAATAATCTGGGATTTTTTTTTCTTTTCCCCTTCAAAAAAATGTAGTTCTGATGTGTTTCACTCATGGACATTTTACATAAGGCAGAAGTGAAGAACTGTCATGACAAATATAGAAAATGGAGATCAATATTATGGTTTCATTAAAATACATGCTAAACTATCATCAACTTTGATCAGTCTAGAATTTTGCTCTGAGCCCATCATAAAAATAGCCTGAAAATGAGTTGAAAAAATGTATAATACCTTAATTTCTTTAGTCAAAGACAGCTACATATAGCACATACACTTAGCAGTCACAGGGACAGGGAGTTGTAGTACATAAACACCAGTGACATTTCTGATGACAGGCTGCCCATTCTTAAAGTAGTGGATCAGATAATTTTGCAGTATTAACTTTGGTGAGAATTAGGATAGAGTTCCTTACCATTTATAAGTTCTAATGTTGCAGCTGCCAGACAAGGACAAGTTAAGGAGAGCAATAGGATTTCAAGCACTAGGAACCTCTAGCAGCTTTTAGCAAGCTTGTCAGATGCCCTTAACCCGCAGCGCACACAGCTGTTGCTGCAGTCTCCACCTGACTAGAGAGGGTGAAGCACACTACAGAAGACAAAGGTCTGGACTACAGCTATTACATACATCACAATAGGTAGAAGCAGGTCTTATTTTTGGTTCAGTCTTGCCCTAATAGTCTCAGGCATGGTGGTGGCCTGGGCCAACTGACCCTGAATCATTAGGAAGAAATGATGAGCTATAATAGTGGGAAGCTTCCTCCTGTGAGGGACAGAGGCACCTGTCTCCTGACCTGACCTTGTTCTATAGAAATTTTCTATTTGTTTTCAGTCTGGATCCAAAATGTAGAGAGATTGCTACTACCTTTTGCTGATCTTTCATAATAGCACTAATGATGCTATGAGGTGTAACTTGGAGAACATTGAAAGAGACTACAGAAGTGCGGGGACCCATGTATTCTCCTCTTCACTGCCTGATGAGGGGAAAGGATGCAGGTAGGAAAGTATTCATATTGCATGTCTTCAGCTGAACATACAGTAGGCGTTGACTACAGAGATTTCTGTGGCCATTGGGACCCTATTAGGGCAACAAAAATTGTCTAGGAGATATGTACTACCTCATCAAGTAGGGTAAAGGTATTTGCCAGTAGGATAGCTGGCACAGTAAGGAGGGTTCTCATCTTAGAATGATGGGGAAGAGAGAGAATTAATAGTCATCTTGTGAAAGAAATGTTAGGCAGCATTGATAAGAAAAAAATTGTATGAACATGAAAGAAAGGGAATACAAAAATCAGTAGAGTGAGACTTAAGGAAGAGTCTTGCCGTCTGCGACTGGTGAGGAACAACTCAATTTTATCAGTATATATTGGGTCCAGCCAGATGGAAAAGTATCTACCATCCTATTGGACTCATAGTTGAGCATAAGCCACTAGTGTACCCATACTGGAAAGGAAGCTGTCCTGGGCTGCACTAGGCAAAGAAATGACAGCTGGTCAAAGGAGGACATTCTTTCTCTGTACATAGCACTTGTGAGACTTTGCACTTGTTATTCCATCTTCCCCACTTCTCCAAGTGCAGCAGAGATATGAAGTCCCTGGAACAAGTTCACTGAAGGGCTGCTAAGATGGTGAAGTGACTGGAGTATCTCCCTCACGAGGAAAGGCTGAGGGAACTGAACCTATTGAGCTTGGAGAGAAGAAGGCTCACAAGGATCTTATCAGTGTGGATAGATACCTGAAGGGAGAATGCAATGAAGATGGACCTGGGATCTTTTCAGTAGTGCCCAGTGATAGGACAACGTCAGAGGCAATGTGCACAGATTAGCTCCCTTTAGACATCAAGAAGCACTCCTTTACTGTGGCCATTTCCCTTTCTCATATCACCACACACTGCTGAGGAGAGCTCAGCCTCACCCCTCCGCCTCCAGCTCCTTAGTATTTTATGTGATGTATACTGTTTTTTTTTTGTTTGTTTGTTTTTTACCCTACAGCACCCTCCTGTTGATATATGCTACGTAAAATAATCCACACGAGGAAAGTAAATCCAATTTTTTTTTTTATACTACTGTAGAATATTGCCTTTAAGTAGATAGGTGGTATGAGATAGTGACAATGATTTATAAAATTCCTTGCTATTTAAATTTCTCACAGTGATGTGAGGAATTGTAAAATAGTAAGAAAATATCTGTTGATTGAAACCTACACAAGCACAGAATTTTAAAGCATCTCTTACAACAAAAACAACTACCATGCCTTTGGAGACATATATACGTATAAGTATACATACATATAACAGTGGGCATGTAGTCTTTCTTCTTCACCTTACAATATTAAGGGACTTCTGATTGTTTGCAAATACATTTTGTAAACTGGAGTTAAAACATAAGAAGTAATTTTTTGACTAATGCATAACATGGCATTACTATTATTTTAAGTTGAGAAAAGATACACTCACTGCTCCTGATGAAACATCAGTGATATTTTGCCTGCCGTGAAGTAACCACTCCTAATGGAAAAGGTTCACCTTCTTCTGCCCTTTGGAACAGAGTTGATGAGCTGCCATTTTTTTACTCCATTATATTTTCCCACAACTCTGATTATTTTTTAACTTCCAGAGCGTCAAAAATTTCATGTCTGCCTTCACTGTTTACATATGGCTCAGGTCTGCATATTTCCCTCAGCTTTTTCAGATTTCTGAGGATACTGTGGAGTTTAGAAATGAATTCATGATGCACCAAAAACAGATCTTGTGATCCGAGGATGACACTATGCCAGACTCTTGGTCAGTTTGATTCACGTAGACAATATTTTTACCAATTAGATTTTTGGATTTTGAATTTAAAAGTAATATAGGTCTTCTCATTTTGTGCCTTTTCATACAAGATCCATGAGTTTATGCAAGGTGATATTGAGGCCAATTCTGTCAAACCAGTACCAGGAAATATTTTTCAGTTTGACAGAAGAATATAAGTTTCCTTTCTATTGAAACCTTTGGTGATCTTTTAAGTGTCTTCACAGAGAATAAATGTGTTGTACAGAAATAAGACTTCTCAGATGACAGAAGAAAATCTTGTTACTCTGAGCAACATGGGCAAATTAGCTGAGCATCTTAGGTTTGGGGTGCAGTTACAGAAGCACTGGTATAAGGCCAATCAATCCATTTTTACATCTTTCCATGTCAGATATTACAGATATCTCTAGTGGAATAAAGGCCAAAACAAGTGTTTTGAGAACAGAGGGCAGACAGTAACACGCCCTTTCATGAAGAAAGAGGAACTGACTGAACTTGTCAAACATACAGCAAGATGACTATGAAAGCAGAATTACAGCATCTGTGAAGGGGAAGAAAGATTTTTCTTCACTAGCTTCTAGATAAAGAATGGGAACATAAGTAGGGGTCCTGAGGCAACAGCAGACAGAAAAGCAATAATATGCAGGCAGCATATTAGATGCACACATAGTATAAATATGGTGCACAGTCACTGCAAAAATCAACGTTGAAAACAAGCTGTTCTTAGAGGGGAAGAAAAAAAAAAGAAAAAAGATCAGTAGCTTAAGGACAAAGTGACAACCAGGAGTGATCAGAAGGGGCAGATATAACTGCATTACTAATTGTATTTATTTATTCTCTGTTTTTCTATAGTGCTTGGAACTGATTTCTTGGAATTAGTACTAGAAATCCAATCTTTCCTCCACTTGTATTTGCTATCATAGACTATCTCATGCGATGCCAATTGGGAGAACTAACAAATACTTTTTAAAATTGTTTCTGGATTTTGTTGTGATGAATGAACTACTATTTTTATTTTGAGACAATATTTGTTCTCCACTTCCTGGTTTCTACCACCTCATGAAATATCAGGCCAGTTCATCAATTCAGACAACTATGCACACAAAGGTGAAAGATCATTGACTTCCACGTGCTGTTTGTGATAGCTATTGAAACTTCTGATGACAGCATTCTACTGACTGCTTTAACTACATGGATCTGTTCTGTACAATAGCCACATTTTAATTTTAACAGCTTCATGTCAAATGACAGCATAAAGAGTTTCTGAGGATAGTTTTCTGCAGATTTGGTTGTACAAACTAATCCTCAAAATAAATTATTAGATGCTAGATTCAGAAATGTGTTTGAAGGAGTCACAGTATTAAGCACAGTCATAGCTCTCAGTTTTAAAGCCTCTTTCCTCATAATTGCATGGACACATGCTGCTTAAGATTTATTATCTTGCTCTTTTGTCTGCTGTTTCATACTACCAAGTCATGATTAACAGCCAGTACATTGCCTGGTCACACAGTATGACTCCTTTTATCATTATGGTTGTGTCACATTTATCCATGTTTAGCTAGTTGGTAGCTATAAGGGGAGCATACAAGGAACTAAGTGAAAGCAAAAAACTGTACTTTGATGTGTACATGATATTGATTTTTGCTGATACAAAAATGTCTTTAAGAAATTGGTCACCTTCAGTGTTTAGCTAAATAGATATAAGAGTTCAAACCTACATTAAAAGCGTTCATATTATGTGTAAATTGATTTAGCAATATCATGTGGCCATGTAAGATGAATGCACAAGATCAACATCAGATTTTCATTTCAAAATCTATCTGGAAAAAGCTGTTAAGCCTTAGAAAGAAAGAGTCACATTCTGCACAGATTCTTCTACCTTCTTAAAAGTAGAAGGTTCCACTGACTCACAACTATATATCAACATGTAAGTATAAGTAGCAGAGTAACTGGTTAAGTATTCAGATCTGAACCCTGACTTCTAAAACCCCTTCATTCTTCTGCAATTCTCTAGGATTCTTTCTCAGAGAAAACTGTGAGTACATAAGATGTGGTTATATAGAAGTTTCAGGCCTTTGGCCCAGAGGTAGTTTTTGTGCTTATAAAAATCAAGGGTTCCTCCAGTTTTGTGAGTCACAGTTCCATAATAAAAAACAATTCCAGACTGCAGGAGCAGGACCTAGGAATAGCAGAGTTTCTGTATTATTAGCCTCACAACTGTCTCTCTCTGCTGTTCAAAAGCACTGAACTCTAAGTCATCATGAACTCCCAGTCTCAGGCACAAAAAGTGCTCTAGAACACCATAAGGATAGACAGCAAATGTAATTGATTTCTATCAGTTTCCAGGTCACCCAAGAAAAGTATTAGTCACATCCAGTAATAAAGAAGGAATAGCTTACCCCTTTCCAAAAATCAGAACTCACTAGGAACTCTCAGAAGATGAAATTTTCAGGTAGAGACACTTCCTTTTGGTTGCCTGCCTTTAAATGGTGTTAGGGAATGGTGGACCCAGCTTCTGATTGCACAGGTGAGTTGTTTCCACCTGAGCAATCAGGGCTGGCCACACCCTTTCACCAGGTGCTCAGTCATTGGTTCAGGACATGACCTAATGGTTCTCATGTAAGCATAAAATAAAAATTACTTATACATATGCATAGCATGTCTTTGGAGAGGTGAGGACTAAGGGTAGAACTGACTGACTTACATCATAAAGCAAAACCACTCAAAATGAAAATCAGTAATTTTCTAGTACTATTTACTTTACATTTAATGCTAAACAGAACACCATTTTCAGCATATTTCATAATAGCTCATATTCTTCAGGTTTTCTAGAAAATACTAATTAATGAAACAAATGTCTACTATATAAGGGATGGTCAACAAATCTGTGTTGTTCATACGAGAGCCCAGCAAGTTCTGCTGGAATCAAGACACCTTTTCCATGGACTCTTCATGGGTTGTATTTAAACGTGGGAGAGTTTGAAGTCTCATAATAACCCTGGACAGATCTCTCTGATAAATGGAAGTCAATGAAATGATAGCAATTTGGAAGAGATTACTGAGTTAATCTGTTTACGCAATCTCATATCCAAGTTATTATAAACCTAATGGTTGTTACTGTGAGAATAACAACCTCTTCAGAAAAACTAGGTTTTATTTACTGGGACAAAAGCTTTTTATGCATTGTTATTGCTGCATGGCAACCTCCACCAAAGAATATTTTGTCAAGAATACAAATAAGACACAGTCCTGTGTGTGTCCTTTTGAGTTCCTAAATATTACAGTTATGAATGCCTCTATAGCAGCAATGGGCATTGGAATAAACTGGAATTCATAATTAGAAAAGCAAAACAACAAAAAACATAGGTTAAGAAGTCATTCTGTTGCAGTGATAACGTGCTGTAGGTGGAAACAAATCTTCAGTAAATGACTGGGTATGAAATGAGAGTATCAGACTTTCTGTAACTGGTAGGGACTTCAACTTAGAAAACATCAACTACAGAAAGCCAGAAATCATTCTAGTATTACTAGGAGGAAAAGGTCAAATAGTTGGCTTCGATAGGGGATGCTGTAAACCCACTTTAAAGTACAGTCAGCAAAATTGGTAAGCATGAAAAAGAAACATTATTATCTCTTTCTCTGTCCTAATCAGAAGTATCAGGGTGAAGAAATATGTTTGGTTTTGTTCTAGATCCTAGGTAACAAATGTATGAAGAATAAAACTGTGAAAATCAGATTGACAGAGCTTTTTTATCCTAGTGCATTAGAAAAAAAATAAGATAGAAAACCTCTGGAAAGATTTTTTTGTATGAATTTATAAGGTTTTCAAAATCTCATTTTTCCTAGTCATTATAATAAATTTATTTTTCATATCATTTTAGGGAAGGTATTTGGATCATATATGTATTTTTTTTTTCATTCAGTATAGACTAGAACAATCAAAACCATCTTGAAATTAGCAATCTTAAGTTACAAGAGTAAATAGCACTGGATTTTGTATCCATCTGAGACTGATTAGATTCCACAGTGCTGTCATTATCTACATGGACACAAACCATCTAAATTAGAAATACGCTTTTCATTTGTGTGTATGAAATAAGTACAACACCTGAAAGGATCTGATGATTACATCACTTGTGAGAATGAAGGAACTCGTCATTTGAGAAAATGACTCCATTATCTGTCCAGCCCATTACAAAAATAATACACTTTCTCTCCATTTACAGTATCACTATATTTTAATGCAGAAATGCATGATTGTAAATCAAGAAATTTACCTTTTAAATTTACTCTGCATTTTTTCATTTCCATATAAAAATGTGAACATTTACTGTGTTGCACTTATTACACAAAGTAGCTGAGAATAGAAGTTACTCTTTTTTTGTCTTTTTTTTTTTGCTGTAATTTCAGTGAATCCACTGTTCATAAAATAAGCATTGCTTACCAAGAATTGGAGGCTATATCTACACTGAAAATTGGGTACACATGATCTGTGATATAATGGATCACAGAAATAATCAATTCAACCCAACAATGATAACAATAAGAAACTTAGAGTGAATATATAAATTGTGTCAATTTTCTAGTTGTATATCTGTGTCACTGAATAATGACTTACACAATAATTACTAGGCTCACAGGACAAACACAAACAAGAACATCACTTGTGATACTGAAACAGAAGTTTGATTCAAAATGACTAAATGCTTGTGCTTTGCCACTTATTCATAACTTTACCAGCTTTCACTGGAGCAGAAATTCCCTGCAGCCCAGAAGAGGCCCATGATGGAGCAGGCAGTCTTCCTCCAGCCTACAGGTACCACACACAGCAGATCTTCATGTGGCAGCAATGGAAGAACCTGTGGTGCAGCAGTAGATGTGTTCTGAAGGAGGTGCAGCCCATGGAGAGACACGGCAGGAGCAGTGCAAGTCTGGAGCTGTAGCCCGCAGAAAGGACCCTGTGGAGGGAGAGGGTTGGTGGAGCTGTGGGAACCCATGATGGAATAGTTCCTGAAGAGTGGGCCCTGTGGTATGGAGCAGTTTTGGAGCAGTGCTTGGAGAGCTGCAACCTGTGGTAAGCTCACTCAGAATCTGTTCAGATAGCATCCCATAGGAGGGACTCTGTGTTTATCAGAGGCAGAGAGGAACCATGAAGGAGTGGCAGAAGTGAAGGACTGTAGACTGACTACAGCCCTCATTCTCCATTCCTCCATGCTGCTCGGAGGGAGGAGAAAACAGGAGGCAGATGTGGAAAAGATGTTTTTAGTTTGCTTTTAGTTATCATTAGTCTAGTCTGTTATCCATAGTCAATAAACTACATTAATCTCCACTACAGTGAGTCTGTTTTACTCTGATGGTAATTGGTGAATGATGCTTTGTTTTGAAAACAAAGAGGCTATACTTGTCTTCAATCAGTGCACATTTTTTGGCCTATGTTAGGAACACCTTTCAGAGGTGATAGAATTAGAATTGGGATCATGATTGTGGATTATTAGTAACTTTCTGCAAAGAGGCTTTTTCTCACATCTGTTTAATGAAAGATCTTTGGAAATGGAATACAACAGAACTGTGACTATTGTCAATCCTTGTATCTCCTTACCTCAATTTTTTTCTTCCTGTAACAGGTACAAGCCTACAGAGACACCCACAGAGGCAATGGAGTACCATGTCAATGATTCCTATGCAATTGAATTACATATTATGTTGAAATAATATACAGAAATATCAGTTCCCAAGGTGATACATCTGAATTACTGGCACAGTGCTTTACAGCATGGCACTGAACAGCTTGAGTTTTAGTGTTAACATTGTTTCCAGTAGCTCCAGGATGTCTGATCTGTGTTAAATTAGGTAAGGAGACAGAGGCAGCTGCCTCTTCCAGCTACTCCTTCCCAGTACAGCTGAGGCCCAACCCAATGGTCAGGGTGGGGAACAGAGCTACTGCTTTCTCTTTTGCATGTTCAACCAGTATTAAAGCCGAGCATATATCCCAGAGACACTGTGAAAGACAGAAACTGCTTTCCTTTCTTTTGTCTCAAAGCTTGCTTCGTAAGGCCTTTTCTGGTGACAAGACTCTGACTGATAACTGCTGGTTACCCAGATGGGTGTTATGGTGCCTCATTGTCTCTGCTTATGGTTGTAAAGATAAGCAGAAATAGGGGCAAATAGTATCCACCCAGTATCATGAACTTTACAGGCAGTGCCCTGGTAGTTAACAGTCGTCCAGGCACAAAGTCGGTAGAGCCCTCCTTGTATCCCTAAAAAGACTTTTCAATCCTACAGAGACTCTCCTCCCACCAGAATTTATTGATGTATTCACATGGACAGGAAATAAATATCCAGGTAGGAAAAAACAGAAACAACAACAACAACAAAAAAACACAAATCCATTTTTTGTTTGGAAGATAGTTGTAGAGCTAGCAGCAAAGAAACTATTTATGCACATAGATCAATAACACTTAGAATGCTACACTAGTCTTATTTTCCATGTATTCTTTGATTATTTTTTTTCATATGTAGGACTATCATATAATCTAAAGTTCCCAATAGATTAATTCCCACTGTGTGTGTAAATATTTCCCTGCCTTAAATGAAACTTCTGGGACGCATGACTGAAAAGCCTTCTGCTGCTTGTACACCTTTTGTGCTTCTAAATGTCACTGAGCTAGATATTTTGCAGGCAATGAAAAAAATCCTACAAAAGTACAGTTAGACCTGTAGGATCAGAAAAAAACACAGGACCACTACATTCAGCCTTCTACTCAGACAGGCTGCTACAGAATGTCCAAAGTCTACACAAAACCAATTTTACACGGTGCCAGGAAATTGGCAACTAAAAGCCAGGAAAAAAAAAAAAATTACTACAATGAATTATAGGATTGCAACTGTACTGAATTTTCTATTAGGGCTTGGATACATGATTCAGCTGTGCTGTACTAGTTTAGCAACAAAGGTTAGCATGAAACAAACATGAAGACATAAGCCTAGTTAAAATAGTTTAAAGGAAAATACTACTTCTGCATTTTGTTATTTCTGAATGGAGGGAAGGCAGCTTGTTACTTTCCCTCAGGGGACACATGGCAACAACTATTGACTTGCAGTAACTGGATTAGACATCTGAATATATAGTTAGTCTTCAGCTTCTCTGATTCTACTGCAGTAATCATACAAGCGATTGCAATTGGGGAAAACTACAACTCTGGGAACACAACCTTTGGAAAGTGTTTGTTGTTATCACAAAGTGTCTAAAATGTCTTTTATGTCAGTGTTTTGTAGCAGGACACATGAAAGATACTCTGTGGTAACTGCAAATAAGGTTAGGACAAACAGGGTCAGAAAGCTTGAGATGTTTGACTGTGCTGTAATATGGGCCAGAACTAGATGTTTTTTAGATACTCAAGCAACTTTGCTTCTGTAAAATCATATCCCAAATCATAAAAGTCTGTACGAAAATAAACAACAATTGAGCATAAGCAAATGCAATCTAGATTTTTGTGAAATCATAGCACTGGCAGATGTTTGAATGAGAAGAGCATAGTTGAGGAATAGGCGCTTCCTAGCTCCTGTACAACTTTAAATACTGGGTGAGTATTAGTTCACCGTGGTTGGCAAATATTTCCATACTTATTTGTTTACCACAATGAAATGTGACTAGTGAATAGTTTTCCAATAGTAGAACTGGTAGATCACTTGGTTCTTTTAAAGTCTTGTTGCCTAATATTGGTTCTAATGCTGCATCTGGAATACTAATACAATAATTTCAGACTAATTTGATTCTTCATTAGGTTGTGTTTTAAATAGATAGTGCAGAAAATCATTACTTTAGCTGGTTGACTATGGATCATGTACTATGCAAATAAGAACAACAGGAAAATAGCTATTGGTCATTATCAGTGAAAAGCGAGAGTGATTTGTTACTGATAAAACATGAGTACTTACATTTCACAAATGAAAAAAAGTACTACGAAGTTCTTAAAGATTTACCAAATAACAGAACCAGAGACTCAAATATGCCAGACATAGTATTAAAAAATATATTAACAATCATTATTAACTACATCTCTGATGCTATAAAGCTGCGAATCCCACAGAAATTGTCATACAAAAATTTAAAGGAATATGAAGTGTTCAAATATCTGGACATCGCTCTTTTTATGATGTGTGAGGTTTAAAAACCTAGTAATTTTATAGGTTAAAAGTAATAATCAATGCCAAATGAGGGAAATTGTTAACATTCTTTTATCATAACAGATTTTTCAGTTAATCTCTACTTCTTTGCTTATCTTATATTTTAGGGTTTATTAAAAAAAAAATAAATCTCTTCAAGCAATTATTTAAACTGATGAGTTAGAGAAACTCTCCTAGTAGCAGTAATGGACAAAACAAGAATAACTAACAGTGTCATTGCGTTTCAATGTACTATTTAGAGGGAATGAGACAGTGAACTACAGCTGTGATATATCAGTATGCTGCCCCTTCAAAACAGTGCTCTCTTGAAATCTTTACCCAATCATGAAGTCAGTAAAGTCACACAGTCATAAGAATATGAACACAAGGTAATCTCAGAGAACGCATCAGAATGACCGGGGAAACTGAAAGGCTGACTTCTGAGGAAAAATTTGCAGAGCTTTGTGTACATCCTCTAGTGTTCAGGGAGTTATGTTTGTGAGAATCCTAGACTTCATGAACAAGTGTAATTGAGGTCAGGAGAAGGAACAAACAGAAATTGATTCTTTCTTTCTTTGAGAGGTTTATTTCATTTTAAGCTGTGGCACTCTGGTCTTTGTGAAGGTTTATGCACAGTAAATTGATTACTGACTTTTTTCCTAAAGGCATTTTCTTGGAAGCATTTTTTTTTAGAAGCAATTTGATAGTCTATGAGCTCTACACTGATAGTATTCTTCAAGTAAGAAATCAATAACAATCAGTTTGCACATATAAGGAGTGGTTGGCTACCATTTTCACTAGCAAAGACAATACAGCAAAATGAATTGAAGTTATAGTAATTTAAATGATTCTAGCATTAAACACAGTGGATCTTGCCTGTTACTCTTGTTACTGGAAAAAACCAACATATTTCAATGTTAAATCATGTTCAAAACACCAGGATACACCCTGGATATCAATAACCTTCTGAATAGCATCCATTTAGAAAAGAAAAACTGAAGGAAAGCCCTGGTCGGTAGACTAATGATTTCAGTCATCTTTGTAACTTGGCACAAGCAGAGGAACTGACTTATAATACTTAATAACATCTCCCAGGGTAATGAGACAGCCAATTCTTCTAAAGGAAGGATAGATAAAGGCAGGCTTAAATTATTTACCTAACAGAAAGAATATCATGAAGACTATGAGATAAGAGTCACAGCAGTCATTATGAGGAAGGAGGCACAGCAGCTCTTAAAACATGGGAGGAACAAACGTAGACAGAGGCAAAGTGCAACCTATGATAGCAAAGAAAAATGAAACACACCGTATTCTCTCATGCATATAGACTTTTATTGTGGGAGAAAAGGCAATATTGAACTCATTTCACTAAGTGAATGCATAATAACCATCTGGTAAAGGATCATTAGCAAAGACATAATGGGACACAAAACTACTGGTATGTGGAGTAAGAGAAAAAAAAAAAAAAAAGCACGAGGGAGCAGATAAAGACTATCACATAGGAAAGAAAATTACACGAAACAGTTATAAGAAATTTTTGTTTCTGGAAAATGTACAAAGCCCATAGCATGGAAGGATGAAACAGGATGGAACTAGCACAATCAACAAGAATGAGAAGTCACATCAGGGAGCTCAAAATACTCTGTAATCTGTTCAGAAATGTGCATTCCAGAAGCATGAGAGAAATCCATTTCAAGTCTCTTCAGTGACAGTAGCACGTGCTTGACTTTTGTGCGTTACTCTTCATCATAGAGAAACATTTTATTAGTGCTCCCACACTTCCTAACTACTCTCCTTTGAGTCTGCAAGGCTGTACAATATTTCCAGATTGAATTTTTTATGTCACTGAAGAAATTTGTGCATTTAGTGACATATTCTTGATATCAAAACCTTTTTTTCAGAAGTAGAATGATATCTTAACTTGCTTACGTGACTGGTTTTAAGAAGGGATTGCCATTTCATGGGACTACTGGCTAACCATCATCTGTCAGTCAAGAAGGAATACAAGTACAACAGATCAATAAAAATAAAAGTTACTTTGCTTTAAACATAAGATAAATACTGTGACATTGAAAACAAAAACAAAACAAAGCAACCTAAAAGTTTAGAAGTGTAACATCATCAGATGTGAGATAACATGCTTTTAAAATTAGAACAATGCTTCAGTATTGTATTGTCAACGGTTTACAGGGCTGGTTTGGCCCAGTTCCATGGCAATTGGGGCAAGGAACCCACAGACCCATGCCCCAGTAAAGGGGAAGGGGGAAAGGGAAAAGGGAGATGGGCCCAGAAACAAAACAGTGGCAATGATCTGAGGAGGAAAGCTAACCCACCAAATAAGATATCAGAAAGCAAAATAACACAATATAATACAGTACAATTGGAATTGAAGCTAATAAATCAAATAAAATGAGCAAGAGAGTGTCTGACAAACTGAAGGCCCCACGCCAACACCGAAGGCGAGATGGCAGTGAGCACCCACTGTTGAATCGATCCCAAAGGAAAGAGAAAGTCCCGTGACGGCAGACAGTTTTTATCTTTCCCTCTGAGTGGAAACACATAAAAATACAAAGCATCACACAGTCCTCTGGGGAATGTAGTTCTTCTCTTCTGAGACAGATATACCCAGAACTATCAATGATCCATAGAGCTGGAGTATTAACTCGTTAACTCTTAAAGTACTACATGATGTTATGATGTGGAATACCAATGCCAAAAATCATAAAACCATGACATGTAGATAATATGAACAAAACTGGGCTTCAACTATTTCCATCTCTCTTGAATATGGTTTTTCATTCCAGTATGGTACATTTGTGAAAGTGAACATATACTGATAAAAAACAACAACAACAAGATACAGTATGATTTAGACTTCACTGAATACAAGTCTGTGGTATAATGAACCTCCCATCCCCTGTAGATGGAATGACTGCTTGAGAATTATCTTCAAAATGAAACTGAATTGTTTCAATTGAAATTGAAACAATTAGTTCAGAAGTGATGAGAGTAAGTGAGCCTGTTCAGTTTTATGTCTCTTCTTTTAAAGGTGACAAGAACTTGAAATCAAGAAACGTATGCCACAGAACAGCTTAATACATAGCCACTGGGATCCAAACTGGAGTTTTGTGCTCAGATCATTTACACTTCATTCCGCAATGGGAAATTAATCTTTTGCATTCAGTGGGTGTCAGCAATGCATGAGGCTGAATTTCATGAAACATGAAGCATGAAAATGATTACATATTATTCAGCATCACTTCAGAGAGCGTATCTGAATCTTACATTGATTCTGCTGAGCAGCGTTAGGCAGCTTTCATACCTTCGCTGAACTGATAACATCCAGAAAAATCTTCACTAATAAAATAATCCTGCTTCAGAAATGAAGCAAAGACACATTCAATTACATATTTATGATTGAATTTTAAACGGCTATTGGCTTAAAAGTGCTTCCATACATAATGAGGTGAAGGCTATTCACTTGGGCCTATGATTTTCTCATACCTGACTACATGGCTAGTTATTGTTTTCACACGCTGTTTTTTCTTAGAAAATTGTAAACAGCATCTTTCTGCTGCTCAGATAAGCACTAGTTGTTAATGAAAACTAGCTGAATTATCTTCCTCTCCTGCTCTTCTTTCCTGTAACTCCCATTTAGACACTGAAAGGCCACTATCAGGTCACCTTGCAGCCTTTTCTTCTCCAGACTGAACTGCCCCAGCTCTTTCAGCCTCTCCATTCAGGAAAGCTGCTCCATTCCGTGGATCATTTTTGTTGCCCTTCTCTGGGCACACTCAAACAGGTCTACGTCTCTCCTGTACTGAGGACACCACAGCTGGAGACAGTACTCCAGGTGAGGCCTTGCCATCATAGAGGGTTGACTGCCCTCAAACTGCTGGCCGAACTTCTACTGATGTAGCCCAGGATGTGGTTGGCTTTCTGGGCTGTGAGGGCACATTCCTGGTTCATGTCCAATTTCCCATCCACCACAACCCCATTTATTTTTAAGCAGGGCTATGCTTAAATTTTTAATCCCTCAGCTTGTACTGGTAATGAGATCTCTAAGAGAAAGGATTACATACTGGATAATTTTGATTTTAAGAAAAATCTCTGTAGAATATTCTTTGGTTTGTTCGCTTGACTACTGCCGTTGTTGATATTGGTTTTTGTCAAAATTGGCTTCAAAATGTTCTTGATAAAACAGGAAATTTTATAAAAGTACACAGGCTGCTGCAGTTAATACCTTGTGATGTCTTTCCTACTCAGTTATCTGGTATTAAATTCCACTCCCTTCTCTAATTTGCTCAGTCTTTTCAGCCAGAACAAATCTATCAAACACATAAACAAAAAAACCTAACTAACCCGTAACCAACACCAAAAGCCTACTAAACAAAAACTACCTAAGCAAAATGTATATATTTGTCTCAACCCAGCAAGGACATTGTTACCTCAGGTAACAACATGCAAGAAGAAGTGTTAGATGAAAGAGCCTTTCTTGCTGCCTCCAAAGTATTTCATCAGAACAGGAAAGGCCTACCACTGGAGTTCAGCTTTTACAAACACAAGCAGTACTTTGCGAGGAAACACTGTATTGGAAATGAAAGTAAATTACACTGGTAGATGAAATAAAGGCTTTCAACTAGGCTATTAATCTCAAATGACTGGAAGCCACAGTGTGGATTTATCATGAAGTACAGTTGTGTGAGTGAGCAATCACATCCTACATTTATGAAATGTTCTGGCAGTGCTGCACCAGAACGCTTCTGTAGTGAACTGCGATAATCTTTGGAGATACCATTTATCTGGATAAATGCTAATAAAGGAGGCTTGGTCAGCATGGTCTATCTATCACAACATATAGCAAGAATTACCAGAGTTGAAGATGCTATAGCTTAGGTAGAAAACAAAATGTTTTTGCTTTTCTAAGGATAGAAAATACAGATAATTAGGTTTTGAGTAGTAGATTCTTCTGGGACTTACAGTTAGACATTTCTGGACAATCTTTCACCAAACTTTTCTTATTATTTATTGCAGTAGTCACAATACTACTTGGCTGGTACTTTTGTACAGATGATTCAAGGCAGGTTCAGCATCATTGATGATAAATCCGGTGTTAACATGCTGTTTGCCTTCCATAGGCTGCTCCTCCCAGATATTTGTTGAGGTGGTGTATTAATCAAGAGCTACCCACAATCCTTTTATTCAGTTTTGACAAGATAATGTCAACAAGATACTGGAAAGAATTTCATAGCACAGGAAACATCTTCTAAGGACCAGAATAATATCCAACAAGTATAACAGAAGTATAAGGATGTTATCTAGACTTACTCTAATTAAGGGTTATAATCTGAACTACTTCAGTCCTTAAACCATTTTCATTTGTCAGCTGGTCAGTCTAAGCAAAGGTTATTTTTTAATATTTTCACTGTGCATCTTTCGAGTTGGTGAAATAATGGCTCTACACTAAATTCAGAAATCTAACGTCACTTACCTTCACAATAAAAATAAAAATGACAGTACCCAAGGTTTCTGTACTGCTTATAAATGAATGAATCAATCAACAAACAAAGCTAATTACTGTCTGAGTAATTTGCCACTACTTACTTGATCTTCAAAGTATTGGGCGCAGAAGTCAGTAACACAAACTGAAGTATTTATTGCTTACTTTTCTGCTGTACAATATGAAATGCATTTATTAGCTGTTCTTGTGCAAAGGCATATATAGATTTCCTAAATGTCATATATGATCAAAGAAGTACCTATTCAATGTTTTGTTTATTTGATTGTTCTCTGAACGTGTTTCAGTATCATTTTCTGATAACAAATAAGTAGAATTTTATTTAAAGATGAGAACAAATAAAACAGTCTAAGAAAAACTCCTTCCACTGTTTTTGCTGTAGATCAAGTTTAAGAAAAGATTCTAGAAATTATCAAATATTACTGTGTAATTATTTGCAGATTATACATACACAACAGGTTGGCAAAGACTTCTACCATGAAAGTTTTCTTCTTTGTAAATAAAAGGCATATAAGGAGCTTACATAATACATTAAAAACTAAAAAAAACATTACCCTTTTTCTCTACTTGCAGTAAAAGAAAATTAAGAATTCTTAAACTAAGTGTTTCTTTTTAAACTAAATGGAGGTAGACTTAGATTAGACATTGGGAAGAAATGTGTCACTTGAAAGTGATGAGGTTGTGGATGCCCTAGCTCTGGGCAAGGTCAGATAAGGCTTTGAGAAATCTGATCTAGTTAAAGATGTTCTTACCCATAGCAGAGGGGCTAGAGTTAAATGTTTTTTTACAGTCCCTATAGAATTCAAATAATTCTATAATTCTATGATCTAATGCTGCAACAGGATCTAAATTCAAGTTTGCCTTTGCTCTGAGTGGGGAATGGGACAGATTGATCTTCTGAGGTCTCATTCAATCAAATTTATTCTGTGATTCAATTGCTATTTTTGAAAGAACCTCAGTCCTGTTCTGAGTGGTTCAAATTTTTAGAAATGGTACTTCTCTAAATTATTTTTCAACTGCTATCATATTTTTGTTGTAACTAAGCCTCTGCTTCTCCAGGGAATTCTATATGTCTTGCATGACTACAGTTTCCTCCATCCAGATGTTTAACTGACAACAGGGTTGATTATGGCTTGACAAGGTAGAACTTGAGGCAGTCATATCTTGAACTGACTTTGACACATTAATTATTAATTAGGAGCTATCTAGTACCAGCACACACCTACTGAATACAAATGTCACTCAAGCTACATTTTAAGCTATCCTTTTCTTTAAAAAAAAAAAAAAAAAAAAAAAAAACAAAAAAAAACGCAAAGAACTTTCTGTATTACATTTTACAGCAAATAAACTCACAAAAATATAACAGAGCATATACACCCTGTGAGGATCCAGGAAAATGATTGACTTTAGGTAAAAGCACACAAGTGCTTAGTATGAGCTCAGGATTACATTACCAAAAAGAAGATATAAACAGGGATTCAACCAGTAGCGATGAGTAGTTGTAAATTCCTAGTTAAAGCAGCATTAGAGAAATTGAATCCTTCTGAGTTCAGTAGCTATAAAATTCAAAGATAACAGCACTCACCCTCATAAGAGCCATTGTCTTGATCTGGAGGCTTCCCATGAGACAGAATGGGTAAGCAATAATAAAAAAAATAAAAAAAATCTTTTAAAGACTGTTGAAACATTTCCACGCCTTAATTACCTCACTTCTAAGAATTGTGAATCAACTTGAGAAAGTACAAAGGATTTTCTTTTTATATAAAAAAATAAAAAAGTTCCTTTCCCTCCCTCAAACCAGAAATACCTCTAGGAGCTGCTTTTCCTAAATGAAAATAGAGAGATCTCACTTAACTATTTGAAACTTACAGAATTAACTTCTATCTGTCTACTACCTACTGCAGAGTTCTTTCCACATTTGGGTTGTTAGAGTGGAGATCAGTCTGGCAGATACAGTCTCTACACAACAAGGATTAAAATTCATTAACTGGAAAAAATAAAGAGAATGCAGAGACTTAATGTTAATTCTACTACATGTATTGGGTTCCACAGTGATTCCAAAATTTTCAGATTACTTGACATTATTATCCTAGATGGAATTCCTTCAAACTCTTTCTAAAAGACATGACAAAATACCCCATAGAAAGCAGAATTTCTAAGATCTCAGTTAGTTTTTGAATAATTTTGCATCTACAATTATCTTTTAGAAGTCTCTTACATATAATGGAGAAGAGAGACAATCTTGTGTCATTACCTGCACAATGCTTAATCATAAATAAAAGGTAATCCCTTGGGGAGTCATAAGCTGCAAAAGCCAAATAAAATCTTTCCTTAACTGACTACTACAGTTGTAGTTACCAGGTATTTTTCTCTAACCTAAAATGAACATTAAGGAAAACTACTTAGAAAGGAATTTAAATAATTCTGCAGATATTTCTTCTATTGTTATAGACTAGCCCTTGCAAATATAAAAAAAACAAACAAACAAAAAAAAAAAACTTAAGTGACTCAGTGATTTACTTCTAGATTTTCTGGTCTATAAGCCCAAAGGTAAATCTAACTCCAAAGAGTCTTACAGATTTTCAAATGTAACCGTCAGAAACATCTAAAATTAATTAACTGAAGAAAAATTTATTTTTATCTTTCCAGATCATCAAGTCACTACAAAACCAGAGAAAGATTCATTATGTCCCAGATTTCCAAACTTCCCTTTTGCACACGTTCTTAGATTCCCTAACTGGAGTTCATTACCAGCATTTCCTGGAGCTCTGTCACCTCTGTGTCAGCAGCTGTTTTCTGGCCAAATGCTATCAGGTTGAACATGTCAATGGCTGAGATATACATACCTTACTTCAGATAATTTAAGACCTTTCCTCCACCTAATTGCTGATATTTGAGAGAATAATTTTGCTGAATTTGCCCAAAATTACTGAAATTACCATAGCAGGTTTCTGACAGACATCATGATATCACAAATACATTTTCTTTATGAAATCAGGCCAAAAATCCAATTAAAAATATATTTACTTCGACAGGGATTTTTTATCTTATTCTGCTGCTACTGGTATCAACACTCTGTCATTTGTATCAACATGGTTCAATAAATTTGAATTATGGAACATCAACACAAGTACTATTTTATGAGACACCTCATCATTATACATGCAGGTGATTTCTGGGAGAAGGAATAACCCATCTGGTTAATCATTTCTTAGTCTGGAAAACCTTCAGCAGATAAATAGCTTTAAAAAAAAAATTGATGATCAAATGTAGTCTCCTAAGCATGTACATAACATTAAAAACAACATTTACCATTCCCATTTAAAGTAAGAAGTAAAGGCTTTTTACACCTACAAATCTATTTCTGTTTTGGAATACTCATTTTCTGCATTTAATTATTTGGATGCAGGAACAAGAAACTTCTCATGTGAAGAAATGATATTATGCAAAATAATTTACATTAATCAAAATAGCATTAAATAATATTGAGTTATTTCGCATTAAAAAAATAAAAGCAGGAGACAGATAGTTACTGAAAGCCCTGTGAGCAACTCCATTGCCTGAAAACTCAGATTAAGACTTACAAAGACTCAAAGAAATGCTTACATGTCTTTTGTTGTTGCACATGTATAAGAGAGAAGATGGAGGAAATATGAAAATAAGACTGTAAAGAGCACCTGTGTGGATGGTACTGTCTAACAAAATCTATTACTATTCCAAACAACACAAAATAAGGGCAATCTACATTAAGAAGTTTTTACACTCAAGCCAAACTGTTTCAAGTGGGACTGGATGCTATTACAGCTTAAGACAAAGCATTGATATCAGAAATTTGGCATTAAATCTCCAGTTTTTGAAAAGCTAGAAGATGTATAAGTATACATATTTTCATGCAATTAAAGAAAATATTAAACTGCCTGAATGAGTACATTGTAAGAGCCAGACAGTGAGAAACCTTTTATCTTCCTCTCTGTGCTGCTAGTTAAACATTTCTCTGTAAATTGTTAGAAAACAGGAGAGAAGCAAGCAAATATACCTGAAGTGGATGGTGGTATCAGATAACTAACTTAAGGAAATAAAGTAGCATGCACAAAAGAGGTTCAAAGAGACTTTTCTTTCCTCCTGTGAAATAAAGCTCTTGACTTTCACAAAGAAAATAAATTATAAACAAATAAAATAGCAAAATGGTGGCACAGTTCTGTTCGGTATTATAGCTAGTTCTAATTTCTGTTTTATTTTGAAATTCAGTTTAATTTATAGTACTTTTTAATTTATTCTAAAGTGGTATGTAATGATTATGTTCTGAGAGGGTTGGATATGTCAGCCATTGGCATCTCTCTTTACCTAGCCTTAGTTGTTCCCCACTTGGCACATAAGGATAATTATTTTCCTTAAACACGTTCAAATTGCCCCTTTACATATGTATCATTTGGGGATATGATGATCAGTAGTTTGTTGTTTTGTTTTTGTTTTTACTTTTTGAGAAAAATGGTTTGAAATCTAAATTTAAACAGAACATCAAAAACTATTTTCTATCTTCCTGCTTATTGACTATTACATGAAAGAAACATTCAGATCTTCATATTTGTATTTAATAACTGATTTGTGGAAAGAATGAAAGTGTTTGTTACAGCTTTGTGACTTTTGGACACAGTTCCAACAGAAAATAATTGGTATCCCCTTCACAGTCAGTCAAGCTTTAAAAGGATACGTACATTGAGGTAATATATACTAAATATTTTATATTTCCCCAGCCACAGCTAAGTCCTGGGTTGTTTTTAGTCCCTAGAAGGGAGAAACACTCCAAACAAATACCAGGATCATCAAGAGAGTCAGAGGACAGTCACTATGCTGTAAAATATCCTAGAAACGATAACTCAGCACTTCAGAGTTGCGAACACCTTACTACTAATTCAAAAACATAATCTCTCTATATCTGTAGGTGATTAATTTAAGAAATAAACACTTAAACCTAATTTTTTTTTTGTGTGTGTGTGTGTGGGGGGGGGGGGGGGGGGGTCCTTTAGCTCTCCAAATCTAGATGAGCAATATGAAGAACAGAGGAGTGATTAGCAAAAAAACATCAGTTAAACCTCTTAGCTCTCATTTTATAATTCTAAACAATTGTCCTTCATCTGTGTGCCTTAGGGATATCCAGTATACTGAGTTAACTGATACTGTGGATCACCAAACTCAGCTAGTCTGCACACCAATGGCCAATCACTTTGTGATACCTGAATTCTCAGGGAAAGAATGCATCTTTTGTATGGCTTCATATGGCCCTTTACCTTGTTGTGCAATATACATTCAGTGCATTTATATTCATAAGTACTGCATATTTTATGTTATTTTTGGTCAAACAGAGGTACAGAAGTTATGTCTTCCTGCTTTTTGCTCTGAACGTTTAAACATTAAAGTCTACCCTTAGAATGTATAAGCTCAGTCTCCACTCATAAAATTTTTATTACTCCTCCCTGTTTAAAAATTGTTATATGCTTACTCAAAATAGATTAGCTTTCAAAAACTGAGATACTGAAAACTGGATATAAAATATATATAAAACATTTAGCCACAGGAATGAATATCTGATTACCCAAAAACAGAATTGAAATTTTGGCTGAATTTGAGACCAGAAAAATAACGAAGTTCATTGAAGACATTCTGCAGTGAGTTATTCACCTGGTCTAGGAGAAACAATCACTTCCTACATGAAAGTATTAGAGTAAAAATAGTGTAGTTTAAAGTTGGTTGACAAGCCTCTCATTTTGAATTTCTTCATTATTAATTTTGAAGGATATGTTAATTAGAGTTAGCTAAGTCAGACACATCAAGGCGCTAACTCAGAACTTCCTGGCTTTTCTAGCCTATCAGCACCTGTAGGTGACCACATACAACATTATAAATCACACTTCGAACTTAACTACCTAAAGATGTGAAACCTAAGACTGAATGGTATTAATGGTATCAGAGTCTCTTGTAAACAGTATATTGAGCTTCAACCACAAACTCGGAGCTTGGGAGCTGCTGGATGGGATTCTGAGGAATGCGAAAATTTGTTGCCCTTGTAGCAGGTACTAAGTAAACCCCAAAGGAGATAAATTGCTTTCTGAGAAATCATATAATCAAACTCAAGTTTTGGAGTTAAGTAAAGCTTTAGCACTACTCACCCTCTATTTCTATTGGCATTCTTTTCACCCCATTAAGTAATGTAACACAATGGAAAGCATAGCAACAACAATAGAGCAGCAAGGCCCCAGGCTGTGGCAAGTGAAGACTTGCACAAATGCTACACACATATTCACAGAAATAAAAGAGAGAAGCTACTCACCTTCAGAAGAGCTCAGGCTTACAAAGACCTCTAGCAAGATACCCTCACCTCCACTGACAACCCTTAAATTAGGTCTGGGAAGGGGTGTATACTGGTTCCACCTCTTCCAGTCACTCAGGTGCATTGCATACACCTGAGCTCTCCTGGGTTGACCCTGCCTTCCCACTAGCTGTACAATCAATGTTTCAAGTCATGACTTAGTATTTCCACTACAAATATCTTGCGTATTCTTTTCATTTTACTGTTGTCTGTTGCTTCTCAGAAGATAAAACATGTGGATGAATCATTTATATTTGATTTTTAATATTTTTTCACATGCATCTTGAAGGAGAATTTTGTCAACAGCTTTTATTCTACATAGGTCCCTCTGATAGGAATGCTTCCTCTTTATTTCCATGGAAACAACTACAAATACAAAGAACACAATAACACTATTTGATAGAGTACATTCTCAGCTACAAAATACTATTTTTCAGCACAGGTACTACCATCAGCTATGCATTTTTGTCAGTGATGAACAAGAGCTTGCATTCTATACTAATAAAAATCAGCACCAGTGGAGATGACCCACTATTTAAGAGCTCTTATGACAGCATCTTTGTAAAATGAACCACTGACCTCCTGTCTGTACTAACATCTACTGTGTGGCCTCCATAACACTGAGCAAGCATCAGCAACTGTCAACAAATGCTGACTTTCTGCATTGAGGAATTCAATGGCACACCTTTGCCCCTTCATATGTATGACTTCCATGCCAGATGCCATTTTGTCAGACTGCCTCTGTGCTGTTGTCTGTTGTAAGGCAACAAAATTTAACAGAACTTGGTGAAAGTATTATCCCCTATGGACATATCCCCAGAATCCACCTCTGATATCATGGTCCAACATAGTAAAATAAGAGGGAATAATTTGGAGCAGCCCTTGAACATGCCAGCATCATCTACTGAATTCCTGCATTCACAATTCTTCACCGAAAGTTAGCTTTCAAAAGCAGACATAAATAAATGTTTTATTGGCTCATCTTCCAATGAACTAGTGTCAGCACTGCCCTTGAATACCATTTCTAAAAAAGCAAATATTCATTAATTTAACTATTCTTTCCTTCATAGGGCCAGATATGACTTCACTGAGTGCGAAACTAGAAATATCAAACACTATATCCTTAAGAGCAGAGTAATTGGCATACTTTGAAAGTATATTCATGTTGGGTGGGGTTTAATAGTTATGAACTACTGACAGTAGAAATTATTTTGTTTTACCCCTACTAGTTTTGTATTACTATCACTTAATAAACATGTATTATTTTCGGATCTTTAAAAAGTAGATTAGATATTATCAGTTTCTAAAAACAAAGAAGAAACCAAAACTTGTAAATGGAAGAGTTTAGAATACACACAATATGTTAGATAAAGACTCTTACAATAAACAAGTATTTTTTTATTGTTCAAAAAATGTTATCTAGCTGCAAAGGGAGGAAACCAGATGTTCTTCATTGTCAAACAAATCTTTTCCTTACCCAATACAAATTTCCAATCTTACTCTTTAAATAATTTATATCTGAATATTGGCCTAACTACTTGTTCAGCCTAGCAGATGCAGTCCTCTCACAGCATCACTTCAGGCAATTTTCTGTTCCTACTGTACAAATTCTTATTTCATTTCAGTAGTAGAAGACCCTTAGAATCTATCACAGCAATTAAACTAGAAGCGTGAGAAACCAAACAGGAAATCCAAGAAGAATCCTATATATAAAATGAAGAATTAAAAAGAAGCTTTTTCAATCTCCCAATTAATACAACAGGATAGATAAATAAATAAATAAACTAATAAAAATAAAAGATCCCCTTTTCCCCTCATCTGCTGCTATGTACCTGCCACACTTTGGACCTGTAATTAGCATCCTGAGATAGTAGGTCCTGCTATTGAAAGTTTCTGCTTGGCTGTCTGATTCTATTTCTAATGAGATGCTTATTCTTTCTTCTACCTTTGATACAGCAACCTGATCCATGATGCAGCTGACCAACAATTGGACAGGGAGTCAAGTGTCTGTCAGCAAAATTTCTATGTCTGTAGTACAAGGACAGGAAAAGTTAACTCTGAATGATATATCTTGTTAAAGGTTTGTTCTCAAGCTCAGTTAGATACCAACCAGACTTTAGTCAATCTAAGTCAACTACGAATTCATAGACGAATACTTCAAATGAAGCTCAATTATTCCTCATCTTTTACAATATTTTAGTGTGTTCATAGAATAATAGAATCACCAAGGTTGGAAAAGACCTGCAGGATCACCCAGTCCAACCTTCCACTGATCAGCAATAGTTCTCACTAAACCATGTCCCTCAACACAATATCTAAATGGAGATTAGCTCACAGCCTTTGAAAATTGATAACTGTTAAACTGGAATAGAATACTTCAATATGCATTTGGTTGATAACTATGTTTCAATTGGAAATATGCTAATCATGATTCAGTAAAAAGCTGCTGGTAGAATGGCAAGTATTGCAATAGGAAAAAGAAAAGGAAATAAAAACTCATGTTTGCCTCCTATCTAAACTGAATTAACTTTACGGTGCTTCTCTTTTTTAGTCATGGATTTAACTGAACATGTTTTTTTTTTGTTTTTGTTTTTTGTTTTTTGTTTTGTTTGTTTGTTTCCTCTATTATGTGAAGAGCCAAGACTTCAGCTTAAAAATGCAGAATTGGTATTCCTTCTGATGTTATGAAAGTCTATTTCCCTCTCCTATTGAGCCACCTTGTGGTTAGTGATTGTAATATACTCTTCGATACAGCACAATTTAATGGGAATGTTCTCAGCCAAGTGTAATCAAATGGTTCCATTAACGAATTACTCTCCTTTATTCTTGAATGTTAGTTTAGCATATTTCTTGTGGAAAAAAAAATCAAAAATGTAAAAACAAACAACAAACGTTACATATGTAAATGTAGAATGAATATAGAATAATATATTGTCAAGAGAGAGGAAATTATTATTATTTAACAGGCAATTTAATATAATAGGTACTTAAGTATAATTAAAAAGGTTGTTGTAGAACATTGCACAACAATTGCACAAGCAATTTTTGCCTAAAGAAAATAAACTTAATACTGTATATTTCCAAGCACAATGACTATAGCTGAAATTCCTTAAACATGCGTGGACTCTTCTGAGTTGAGTTCGGTAAATTGATTATAGTGTAAATACAAGAAAGTCAATTTTTAACGTTCTTTAGTTAGCATGGCCATGTAGAGAATCCAGTAAACTGAGAAAATGTTCAGAAAATGTTCAGAAAATATGTGGTGTGATGCCAGAAACAATGAAAAATTTTTCTCATGCAAAGTAAATATATAAATACATTACATGTAGCTCCCAAAGAGGGAAGTACCAAGTGATTTCAGTTGTATTATTTTATTCTTGTGTTCAATAAAGGAATGTTCTGGAAAATAGTAGAAACTCTATATTGTTGTTTTTTTTGTTGTTGTTGTTTTTGTTTTTTTTTTTTCCATACAAAGATAGGCAGATCACAGTGTCTGTCAACTTAAAGAAAAAGTAATTTATTCATTATTCAGCACTGAATAGAGTTAATTCCTTATATCACTGACTCTGTTTAAAGTCTAAACTTTTGAAACTCATTTTCTCCATCTCCACAGAGTAAATCCCCATACTGTGAAGTAACACTCATGAAATATCTAAGCATTTGACAACATTTGAAACCCATAAAATAAATGATATAAAAAGCATCAGTGGCAATCCTCCAAGTGGAAAAATGGAACTCAGGAACAGATTGAATTAAAGAGAAAAATCTGAAACATTTCACCTTATATTCCAATAGAGCTTAGCAAAAAGAAAAATAATTAGGTAATTGAGAGCAAGTTTTTCAGAGACCTCGACATATTATGATTTCTTACTTACTTATGCTGAAGGATGCTGACTAGGCAGCTGTCAGGGACATTCAACATCCAACATAAAAGTTTAAAATATGAGATTCAAACTTTTAAGCAGAAAGTAAAAAAAAAAAAAAAAGACGAAGTCATATGAAAATCTGTTAGTTACAGAGCAAAATTGCTAGTTAAGTAGATCCTAGCTAGGGGTCTAGTGTTCTGGGAGTAGTGACTAAAAGGAACATGTCTGGGACACTGAGTGTTCATATTGACAAATAGAAGATTATGGAGAAATGTAAGTCACTGAATTCAAGCTCTAATTTATGAAGCATGAAAATCTTTTAATAGTAAATACAGTAGGAAATCCAAAACACTACTGGTAATGAGGCCTGCCGCAATAATCAGAGCAGAGCAGCAGAGCAACACAAGTCAAAACACTGATATATGCGTGTTTGTGTTCATACCTATGTCCATGTGTGTTAGGTTTCACAAACACCAACAAAATATATTGATGAAATAGACAAAAGTAGCACAATTACATCTGACATAGTCTTTGTAGAAAAACAACCTTTCATTTTTACAGCATTAAATGACTGAACTAAGTCAATTAGGAAACAAAAATGAGATTATAAATGGATACTAATGAGTGAGCAAAAACTTTTCTGTTGATATTTTTAATAATATATAAAAAGTTGAATTAATAGGTGAGCAATCTAATAGAACCCTGCTTTTTAAGTAGATCAGCATATCTCCAGTAAAAGAGTATATAGGTGAAATGCAGAAGGACTAAATACATATTTAGAGAAATAATTTACACTATCCTCAGCGAAAGTGCAGCAGTGGCTGGCATAAAAGAACATCCATGTTTTATCCTTCTCAGAAGAATGTAGTGTTAGGTGGACAGTGAAACAGACCTCCTTGCAATGCAGAAAATTCTGCATAATAGCAGAATTTCCAGATGTTTCATAGAATCACAGAGTCGTAGAGGTTTGAAGGGACCTATGTAGATCATAAAGCACAACCCCCTGCTTCTTTGTCTCTCATCTGATTTCACATTTATAATAAAACAAAACAACGAATCAGAAAAAGACATTGCATAACTTTTGAGCAGGCCCAAATGCTGAGCAGAAAGAATCAGTAAGTAGATGTCAAGTAGGAATTTCTGAAGTATAACTATAACGCATATCATCACATATGTATAAGTGCATTTATGCAACTCCATTTTTTGGAGGGGGGAGTTCACCAGCAAATCAGCACAGGTTCTTTCTTGAAGTTAAATCAAGCAGTTCATCACTGCCTTGGGAAATACAATGGTTTCATCTTTTACTATTATTGGTGTTTGTGAAATGTACTTAATACATATAGATATATAGTAAAAAATTTCTGTGTGAAAAAAAGTTAGAAATGAAAATTACTTACAACCTCTGACCTTTTTTATGTGTTTACAGAACTGTTTACAGAATAGAACACAAGAACATGTTCAAATAAGACAACATGTGATTGGTTTTGATAGATGTATATTTGCAAAGAATTAGGAGAGTCTGTGTATTAATGGAGAATTAGTTGCCTTCTCCTGTGTTGGAAAAATAAACACTCTGCCATTGTTTCATCATTATGTCCCATCACAGCTTAAAGTAATGTACTGCAGAGGGTAGCAGGCAGTCAAATTTAGAAAGAGAGAAAAACCAAAAGCACTCTTTAAAAAAGAAAAAAAAAAGCACAATATCTCCAGTTCTTACTTGTCAAGAAGCGTAAGATGACTCTTATGACTCCAGTAAAAATGACTAGAGAGCTGATATAGACACAGATGGTTCAGAGCACATTTTCTTAAAATTGCCTAATAAAACATACGAAGAAAATCCTCACTTCATGAAAATTTATAGAAAATTTTACTAACATTTTACTACAGATATAAAGCTACTTCAGTGCAAATTAAATTGTCTAGGAAAAAAAAAGAAAAAGCAATAAAATATATATGGAAGTTTAAGGTTAATATTGTAGAAACAAGATTTGAAAAAGAATGATGATTTTCTGTACAAATATTTCTGTGTCTGGGTAGAAATTATTTTTTCCATTATGACCTAAATTAAAAATGTAATAATCAATTTGTTAATGGATAGGATCATGATATTATTTAAAATAAATTGATATCCTCTCTGAGATGTCAATGAGGGATGGGTGGCTGTGACTGGATGGATAGAGCTTCCTGCAGGGGGCAAACTTGGGCCATTTTCTGACTGTAAGCCAGATTCACTCTGATTTATGAGTGTTACATTTCTGGTTCATTTTACTTCATTTTCTCCAACTGTTGCTACAATTTTCCTAAGCATTTGTTTATCTCAATAATCCTGAGCCAATTCTAAACAACTGGGTAGAAATAAAAAATGCAAACCTTAGAAAATCTTAAACTAGGATTCAAAAAAGGTTCAGTAATGACTCACAACTAAACAAAGAAACAAAAACTGTACGCCAGTTTCCAAAAAGGTTTAGAAGGCTTTTTCATCACTTTCCTTCTACCATCCCTTTTTCTTTCTGTTTAGTACAATAAAGTTCCCAGTGCTCCGCTATAGAAGCACAAGTCTAAAAGTGATATGAAACACTGTATTCCAAGCAAACTCAAGAAATTTGTAGCATAATTGGCAACCTCTCTAAGATCAAAAAACAACCTGAGTTCCGGGTAAGGTCTACACGAAAACTCAGTAAATTACTACTTCACAATTTTTTGCTTTTGACGTTGACATTGTCCAATGAATCTATAAATTCATAAAATGGCTTGAATTAGAAGTGACCTGAAAGCCTTCACAGTCCCAACCTCAGCCATGGGCAGGGCTGCCACCCACCAGATCAGGCTGCCTAGTGCCCCAACCGATCTGACCTTGAATTCCTTCAGGTGTGGGACATCCTTAGCATCTCTGGGCAAATTGTCCCTATGCATTACAATCATCAGAGTAGAAGATTTGTACTGAATACCCAATGTATAGCTTGGGTGATTGGGATAGTAAATACATTTTACATATAAATTGGTACTAAACTAAGGACTAAGAGGTTTCCAATGGGATAATCTAAAAAAAGAAAATTTTTATTCCATAGTTTCTCATAACGTCTTGACTCAACAGCCACTAAATATCTAGGGTTGCCAAGTCTGAAACCTTAAATGAATTGAACTGAAAATAGTATTATTAATATCCTGCTTTATATTTGTCAGTAAGCAGTATATAATAGAGTAGCTTACTGATCACCAGTCTTTCTGAGTAATCAGAAATTTTCCCCTAAATAGGGTTCAGTGATCAAGCATTTCCAACTCACCATGTAATGTATTCATTGGAGGCTTCCCTGCAAAAGTACAGACTGTGATTATCAGAGGTTTATTCAATTTCCTAGAACACACATGGGATTTTTATTTACACTGCAAAGACTTGAGTCACATCTTTTGAGTTTTACAGATCTTGGCTAGGGGTCTCTTGGGAGTACATTCTCTTATACAGTTTGTAGCGCACATTGCTTTTCTGGTAAGAAACCAATTAATATGAAAAAGAAAAAACAAACAGAAAACGATTCTAGTGGGACTAGACTGAAATAGGAAGTAAAGAGTATCAGAAAACTGAAGAGCTTCTAGAAGTTAACAACTCATTTTGGAATGAAAAGGTTTTAAACTAAGTTTAGAAGAATTATAACTAGGGAAATACAATTTCAGACTTGCACAGTCCCTTCCTCTGAGATTCATAGCAGAGTCTGCCTATTAGTCACCATGAGTCACCCTCTGTGTTAACCTCTCTTTCTTATTGGTAAGAATATGATGTCTTCTGGAGCCATTTAATAATTGTAGGAATTTTGTCATTCTCTCATCTCCTGTGAGAGCAGCATCAGTTCTCCCATACTTCTGGAGTGGTGGAGGGAGGATAGAAACCTCAGAGTCCTGTTAATAATAAATTGGGCCTTTTCTTAACCTGAAAATACTTGAAAGACTTGAAGGATGATTTGTTTATGTCTGCCCTAAGTTCACTGTTATTTTAAAAGGGGCCTGACAGTGTTTTGGTTGCTTGCTATCTGAAATGAAGGCAATAAATGAGGCACTAATAAAATAAAATTGTTAAAGTTTTCTTGTTGTCGGGTTTTTCTTCATCAAAAGGCAAAAAAAAAATTGTTACAATAACATGTTAGACATTTTTTTTCTGCCAGAGATGGGAGAAATGTCCTTCTACGTGCTTATTTTAGTGAGAAAAAAATCCCAGCTTACCAGCCATGAAGAATTCCAGTATGACCTATTTCCAGTTCTTGTCAGAGCTCTCACACTTTACTTGAGGGAGATCAAAACATCCCCAGAAACAACTGACTTTGAGGTTAAGATATTCAATCAAGCTGATGGAGATTTAAAAATGAAAACCATCCTTCAGGTAAGTGATACACACAGAGGATCCAGTATAAGGTATGTTCATGAACCATGCAACCCTGAAAAATCTCATCTTGTCTGTATTTTCTGCAGCTTGAAATCTAGCTGTTGTACTCTGCTCATTCCTGCTGGATGCTGGATCAAACTCCACAGAGAATATTCAAGAAAGCAACAGTGGGAGCTGTCAGAGTTCAGGTGTCAGCATGCTTAGTCTTAGAAGCTGTCTGGAGCTACTTCAGTAGCAGAAATACCAATGGCTTTAAACTTAGGAGTGAGTATGTATAAGCTTTTAAGATCTGTGTTTTAAGCAGCGGTACCCTGGTGGCAGAGATAATTCAATGTAGTATGGCAGTGACTGAGGTTTGGAAGTCCCCTGGTAGCCACAACTGATTGTCTGACAGTAACAAAATTTGTGTTACGACCAAGAGTTATTCTTTTTCAGTAGCTGAAAATGTAAAAGGCAGCCTGTTACAGCAATTACAAAAACAAACAACAAAAAGAAGAAAAGAAAACAAAACAAAACAAAAAGACACCTTTAAACATCCTTTACAAACTTAGTCCAGAGCACTGCTAGAATGCAGTCTGTTTCTACACTGCTGAAGTGTTTGTCACAGAATATGCAAACTGATACACCTTGCTTTCCTATTCTACACAGATGTTAAAGCGATCTACTTCCTTCTTGGTTTTATTTCCACAGCTGAATAGCATGCAGCCAACAGCCTAACACCAACCTCAACCCCTAGATGAACATGTCCTCTCACTTCTGTATTAGGTTCACTTTGAGACTGGTTTGAGCTGTATACTCAAAGCTAAACACTTCCATTAAATTCTTCTAAAAATCAACACCTTCTTTCTCTTTGTCTCAACTGTCTGTAAGCGTTATCTTAGTATAGTACATTTCATGGGACTTCTGTATCTTGCTATTAGAAAAAGGTTTATTAAACTACACTTAGTCATTTATAATTCCATTCCTTTAACCTTCAAAAAAAAAAAAAAAAAAATTTCCCTGAGGCTTTCCTTTGATATCTGTCAAAAGGTGTGGTCTATTCCACTTAAAAAATGGAACACTGAAGTGGTTGGTAAGGGCAGGAAGGCGTAACCATTGTCACACTATTTTAATATGAGGGCAGACCTTTCTGATTATTAAGTCAGAGTGAAAGAAGAGCTGCTAGAGAGCTTAAATTAAAAAAAAAAAAATCTGCTTGAATGAATTCCAGTGTAGATAAGAGAAGTACAAATGATATATTTCATTATAAATGTTGTAAAAACTTAAAATTGATTAGTGTTTGAAGGCTGATGGATAACTACAAAGCATTGCTATTATAAAGCAAAGCACAATTTTTGATACTGTGCTACTCCTTCCAGATCTCTAATTTTTCCCTCTTTTATGATATTCGCAGCAGAAATAAAGAGATATCTGTCATTCATGAGAAATGAGTCTAGTTCTGAAAATGATATTGTTAGTCATGTCAAGTTTTAACAGAAATGGAAAAATAATGATTTGAAAATAGTGGGAACCAGGATCAGAAGGAATAGTTCAGTCATGCAAGTGCGGGAGGTCTCTGTCTGCTTAGAATCTCAATTAAGGTAGGTCAGGCAAATGGAGCTCAGCTGCAAACATGAAATTTAGTATGAATATATTCAATGATATATGGAAGAAAAAGCTCATATAGGTAAACTACAATTCAGTCATGAGCTCTTGAGTAGACTATTTAGCCTCCTTCTTATTCTTTTCTTCTCACAAGTTGGCATATAAGAATTTATAAGGTAGTAGATAGAAATTGCGCCATGGAAAAGGTATATTAGTTTTAAAGGATAAGTCAGAGCCTCAGCAAATGTGTATGATATCAAATTATTTTTTACAGAGCAGTAAATAAAACTGTTATATATAATACAATTTTGAACTCAATGTAGTTCAGTTTATAAGAACATTCTTTCCCTGATTATGTTGTTATGACTAACCAGAATGTTATTTGAACTATTTCATTGGAATCCAATGTCACAAATATGGTTAGATTCTTTCCAATTTTTATTTTTCAAAAGAAAAGTCAAAATAATCAAACTCTCCTGTGTTGAATTTTCAGATGGTAGCAAATCTTAGCTTCTTTTTCAAGCTTCAGATAGTTACAAAGACAGATGGATAAGTAAGTAGGCAGACAGAGATATAAACTTCTCTCTGGCAAACAGTGTGATGAAAGTAGACATGAAAAATCTTCCTCTGAACTGACACTTAAGAAGGTAATGTGCAGTAACTATTGAAATTAAGTTGGGATGTGTAACAACAACACAGATGCTAGAGTAATCGACTCTTATAGGAACATCCTATTTGGCTTCTTTTTCTCTTCTCTGACAGAGCAGTTAAGAATGAGTGCTAGGAAAAGAATTGATTTTATTTAAATTTAGCTTTCCTGGCAGGAAATGAACAAATTCATTTAAAAAGAAAAGTAAATTACCAATGATTTCTGACCAACTTTTTTTTAAGGAAGCTCTCAGTAACAGATGTGGACCTGACAGATTTCCAATGCAGCTGCAATAATATGGGGTAGAATTTGGTTGAGCTGTGAATACTTATTATTAGTAACTTCCTTTTAGAAGGACTGCAAGACAACCTGAAAAGTCTGCATGTACCAAAAGAAGCAATGCAGAGTAGGTTTAATATATATCAGATTTGAGTGTTTGCAGAAGAGGCCAGAATATATCAAATTGAATGGAGAAAGTGAAGAGATACCTATTGAATCTTATTTTAAACGTTTCATTCAGGCAACAAAAGAAAGTAGGTTTGAAATTTTAACTTAATGAAAGTGGGCTGCTAATAAATAGAGTTCAGTCTTGCCTTATCAAGCTGCTGCTGTAGCAGTAGTAGTACTGTAAGGTTTCCTTCATAACAAACAGTAATTTTCTATTCAGATACCTTATTCCAAAGATAATATGCAAGTTGGATTTGTTATTTCGCTTCTGGCTTTACTGACCTCAACAGTCTGAATTTATAAATCTAGCAGAATTCAAGAGGAGGAGGAAGTAAAAATTGTTTACCATGGAAAATACCATTACCATGGCCTCGAATTCCTTGGCACCAGCTACATGAGTCTGAGGAATTACGGCAATGTCCAAAGGACATCCAGTCTTCTATGGATGCACAATGGAGTTTTATATATCTGCCCTTTCTTACCCCTGCCTCAACATTTCAGGTAGAAATGAAGAACTTAAAGTGGACAGGAAAATCTTTAACAATACTCATCTGATAACCACAAACTCACAAATTCTCCTTCTGCCCACTAAACAGGTATTGTCCTTGCAGTTGCACCTGCAAAACAAAACAAAGCAAAGCAGGCTCTGAACAACACAGCATTCATTTATATTTATGTGTATGTATATGTACATATACACATATATATGTATATATTTATATTTACATATCTTTATATACCTTGAATATTCTGATAAAACAAATGATTGTGCACTTTCAAATATTGGTGCACAAATCCACGTGAAATTCTCAAGGAGTGCTTCTTAGAATTCTTGCTGACGCGATGTGATAACATCACAGTGTAAATGTCATAAGCCTTGTGATAGTGTCCAAGGAGAAAATTTTCTTGCTTCTGAATTATGTTCCATTCTTCTTCTCTTTGTTGTGCTGTACAATGCTGTATATCATATTAAAGACCTCATTAATTTTCACTGGCACCTATTGACACTAAAATCAAAACTATTAGTCATGAATAACAAACATAGAACAGAAAGTGAAATTTAGAAGAAATCACGTATAGAATGTGAAAGTACTCCTAAAAAGAGCATTTTTCAGAAGGGAAATATTTATCTTGAGAGATATATATATACATATATATATCAGAAGAAATTTTTTGAGCTGCTTTTAATGTATGATTGAAAAAAAACAATGGAAATTTATGAATGAAGAAAACAGTGATATAAATTAATATGAATAATATTTGAGCAGAAGCTGTGAAAATCATATTAAGAGTACAAAAAATGCTCAATAACATGTTGGGGCTAGGCAGTGGGAGAGCTTGCGGCAACAAGCTGATCAAGAATTGTCAATGTGCCTCTGGAGCAAAGAACAGCATCTTAAGCCACTGTAAGCAGAGCATTGCCAACTGGTCCTTCCCCTCTTCTCAGCCCTGATGAAGCAACATCTACAGTATTTATCCACTTCTCAGCTCTCCAGCATCAGAAATATACTGACTGGAGTGAGTGAGTCTGTTGAAGGTCTGTGAAAAAGATAAGATGCTAGAGCATCTCTCATATATGGAGAGGCTGAAAGAGCTATGACTGCTCAGCTCAGAGAACTGAAGGTTCAGAAAGACCTTATCAGTGTGAGTTAATACCTAATAGAAGGAAACCAAGAAGAGGAAGACAGAATTTTCTTGGTTGTGCCTAGAGATGGTACAAAAGGCAATGGACACAAATTAAAATATATGAAACTTTATGCATACATGAGATCTTTTTTTCCCGTGAAATCTGTCAAGTGCTGGAAAAGATTGTCCAAAGAGATTTTTAAGTTTTGATATGTGGAACTACTAAAAATTTAAGTGAATACGGCCCTGGACAACCTTGTGTACATGGCCCTAAGTGAGTTGGGAGGCTGAACAAAATGACTGAGAACTGGCTGACTGGCACAACTCAGAGGGTTACAATCAGTGGCACAGAGTCTAGTTGGAGGCCTGTACCTAGTGGTCAATACGGGGTCTAGTACTGTTTTACTTATATATCAGTGACTTAGATCAAGAGATAGAGCACCTCCTCAGCAAATCTGCAGATGAAAGAAAACTGGGAGCAGTGGATGATACCCCAGGTTGCTGTGCTGCCATTCAGAAGGACCTTGACAGGCTGGAGAGGTGGGTAGAGAGCAGCCTTTTGAAATTTAACACAGAGAAGTGCAGAGTCCTCCATTGGAAAGAATAACTCTATGCACCAATACCAAACAGGGCTGAGAGTGAAGATTACCTCCCTTGACCTGTGGGCAGTGATCATCCTAGCGTTGCCTGGGATATCATTGGTCTTGGCAACAAGGACAGGTACATTATTGACTTGTGATTAACTTGTTATCCATCAACAGTCCTAGGTCTTGCTTTACAGGGCTACCTTCCAGCAGGTCAGTCTCAATAATTCTGTGATTATCTGATTCTGTAAATATGTTGATGAGGAACACCAAACTCTTTGTCATCTCATCTCACAATAGAAGCAGGGACAACACAAAGATATTATCATAATTAATAGGTGTAAATTGGCTGTAGTGCTCTTTGGCTGAGAGAGACAGGAAAAGGCAGAATTTGAAAGGTGAACTTCTAGCATTCTCATGGACTCTATAGTATTGTTTCTGCCTTCCTGTGCAGTTCATTTTCTGCAGGGTGAAAAAGGTACTATCCTTTATTTATAGCAGTCTCATGAAAAATGTCATTAAAGTCTCTGTGTTATCCCTACAGTGGATGACCAAGATGTTCATTAAATACTTCTGCTGCTATTTCTAAAGTTGTATGATCTGTAGCTTCATGTTCAATGGTGATTAAATTGGGACAACACTTACCCATCATTATCTGTACAGGTTTATTATCTTCCTTGGCACAACATTAGTCTGTGCTATGTAAAACACTTACAGAAAGAGCCTAAGGGCCTCAGACCTGAAACTCTCCAAAGCTGTAAGAGTAGAAAGAGGTCAGGCTGCACCACATGCTGTCATGACCAGAGGACAAGACAAATTTCAGACCTGTTACGCTTGACAATGCAGGTATAGCAAAATCAGATCAGAAGTGCAGTGGCAGTTTGATAGATCATTCATACTTGTGTCTTTTCCCCCAAAAGTTTCTCTCTGATCATAGTCTACTGGGTGTTCCAAAGCCTGAGCTACAAGGTTCTGTCTAAATGGTTGAGTAAGATACTGTAAGTGTTTAAGAGATGAGCAGCCTACATTTGTAACAGTAATGGTCTGCCAGATGTTACCAGTCCTCTGGCAGTCTTCAACAAATGCAATGCGTCCTTTTACTTCAACCAATTCAGTATGTATCCTGGCGCTTTTCCCCATTCTCCACTTGCTGCAAAATTAATGCACTGGCCTGTAGACCAAAATGTCTAGTACATGCATTTTATTCTGTCAGCTCTATTATAGAGCAGTAGTTATCTTAAATTGACACAAGACCAGTCATAGCTCATTTGTCAGGGACATTTTTCTTTTGAACACAGTAACCAAGGTCCAAATGGACTTTCAGCTTTTGGAAAATGCCAACCTACATTTCTTGGAATTTCTAGCGATCTGTGTCAGAAAAAGCAGCACTTATCCCACAACGATGACAAAGTTTATTCTCAATGTTGCATTGTACATTAGCAGCATATTTTACATATGGACTAATGGACTATCAGCAGTCCCAAACCTTATATTAAGTATTAAAATACTTTTGAAGACATGATGGAATAAACTATGACTATAAAAAATTATCTTTGGGAAGGAGAGTTATGAAGATAGAAATTAAGGCTCTCTTACAGGTTGTCAACACTTAGGTATTCACGGCATTAGAAAAAACAACAAAGTTTTCAGGATATGTTACAGGTAAAGAAAGCAATTAATTCTTAGCAGAAAGTGATTTTAGTAGATGCCAAAATATACAGCCAGCATTAAAATTTACTGAATAATTTAAATAGCAATATAGAGCACTTCTGAATACATTTGAAAATAGGAAATAGAAAAATGTATGGTTTATTTCATTTTTCATCATGCATCTTTGTAATCGTCCTAACATGACCTTAGCAGAAATAAAAAATTGCTTATGGGAAAAAATGCAATTCACTCATTAATTCTGAAGACTTTCTGTAATAAATTGAATTACGTAACAGACATCAGTTCAGTCTTGCGTGACTTAGTTTTGTGAAGTGTGATGTAATCTATCTTTTTAAGTGTTTTTGAATGTGAAAGAAGAGATTTCTTGGAGTGCAAGAGTTTTATACTGGAATGAAACAGGACTGTCTCTACACCAGGAGTCTACTTTGAACAGATGTTACACTAAAACTTCAAGGAGAATGTTAACCTTTACATAATATATAGATTTGTCCAATTCTGTATCATAAAAATAAATTTCTTCTTGACTGTAAATGGCGATCTCTTTATTTCCCAATGTATGAACGTTGGTTGGGAGATAGTGGTTTTTGGCCTTACTTGAAGAGAGAAGACCCTCTTAACACTATTTATGTTCTCATTTTAATTACTCTGATATAATTCCAGAGTAACTCCCTTAAGGCAAATGCATTGATCTGCTATTCAATTATTATAAGCAGACCTAAAGTTAAGCATAAGATTTCATTGAGACTGACTTGATAATTCCCCAGAGAAAAGGCAAAATTATGAAAAAGGTAATTCCAGAACCAGGAGGCATTACATTTAAGTTTTTATTTAGACAGAACCAGGGATCTAAAACCCCAGAAAATGATAAATTGGAATCATAACAGTGAAATAGAAGCAGTAATCAGACAAGGAAACAGAATCAAGGTAGGAAGTTCTTGCAAAGAGAGGTAGCGAAGAAGAACCATCAGATATAATATTAAATGAAAGAAGAGAGAAAGATTTAAAATAAAGGTATAGGATGAAGTTAGGGGATGATCTGGGAAAACTCCTCCTTGAAAAGATTTCCTTTTGCAGAAAGCAGTCTTATTCAGAGCATAACAAAAAAGAACATTCATTAAAGGGTTTCAATTATTTCATTCTACTTTTGCTTAGTAAGAGGCAAAATTGGTACAGCCAAAAAGAAATAACTGTCCTGTTCATGAGGAAAATCTGTAAACTGAATGTTTGCATCTTAAACACTTTGTTTGCATAAAGACATGAACATTATATACTGACAAGACAAGAAAAATACTGAATTTCTTAGAAAAGTAGAGCAAGAGAATCTGCCATTGTCTATTACCATACCTGCAAGTTATCAGCTGTATCTATCAGGGAGAAGTTGTCAATCAACTCTATTGCAAGGATGAAAGAGTAGAAGGTACAGTTTAATTTTATTATGGAAATCGATTTGCATCTTTTATATGTCTTGATTGAAATCTTTCCAGGTAATGGCATTGAAGAATACTCATAAAACTGCCATGACTGTGGTAATAACTATTATTATGATCAAATTTAATAATAAAAAAACCTGCCTGCAAGATGGGCAATATGAATAATTCATGTACAGTGTTGCTTAAAATGTGATAGAGAGAAAAAGACTTGCAGGAAAATTCTTAATGTATCTAGACAGGGATGATAATTGGTTTTTGCAACTAAATGAGTACTTCATGTACAAGACAGCACTAACAAGGAAGAAGAAGAAATTTACACATTGGGGAGACAATTTCATTTATCTGGTTAGAGAAGAATAAGTGGAATAAATGGTTTCCCTTAAAGGAATTGACAGACAAACGCATATAGTGATAACAATTAGTTTTGTTGCTACAGAACAACAGAACGGGAGACAAAATAGCATCTTTTCAATATGTAATAACATATGCACTACATGCCTGCGTAGGCCTTACTTTTTGCTATTAATCAACTACTTGCAAACACTGGCCAGATCTTTTCTAATGCAGTCTTCTGGTTGCATACATAAAAAGGAGTCTGGCATATGGAGAATTGTTTCAGAGTTGCACTTTATTTAATTTTGTTTGATTTCTTTTAAGTATACAGTAGCAGAAAAGCTTTTGTTTCCTGCTTTTACTGCCTACCATCTGGTGGAAAAAGAATGCAATAGCAATAAAAAAGGGTAGATTACTAAGGCAATATTTTAGCAGCAAGGGCTGAAATTTAATGAATGAGTTCACCAAGGATGTGAACTTCAGAGACAGCAAGCCATACAAGATCTCATCCCTCTATCTTTGTTTAAAGACACTGAATAATTATGGTAACTGGCAACACACTGAGAGGTTTGACTAGGGGAATTTCCTACAGTTCAATGTTAGTGTTTGTCTCCCTAGAGCAAAAGAATCTTGAGAATAAGCCAATCTCACAAGTAGAAGACTAAATTCTCCAGTTTGAGCAACTGAAGTTTGGTCATTATTTTCTGTTTGCATGGATCTCTTCAGTACTGAACACACATCAAGAGGTCCTGTGTAGCTTGTATGCACTTTATACAAACACTCAGAACAAATACAAAATAAATTTTACTATATAGGAAAAGGAATAATTTTGTGTAAGAAAATGCTTCTGCTGCAAGAATCTTTGTACTGGTGTTAGTCAAGCCTAGCATTCAGGTTCAGGTAGGAGGTTCAGGGTTTGATAATTTTTTCCTTGCTCTTTTTATTTTACTTCTAATCAGGGCAAAGCATGCATACGAAAAATACAAATATCTATAAGTAGCTATATGTAACAGAACAGGAGAATAATTCTGTCTGGAGTACACTGTGTTCTCAGATTAATACAACAAAATTAAAACTATATTTTCTTTTTTCAAAATGCATTTAACAAAGTTATTTACAGTAACATACAAAACCCTGAATAAAACTTGGGAAAAGGATTTAGTAAAAATCCCCCTTAATACAATGTGCTTTACTCATTTCTAAATCTCTCCACATGTGAACTTGAGATCAATCCTTTTTGTTCTGGCTTGCCACTAGGGTCTCTGATCAATGTTGATAAAACAAAATGACAATAAAGAAAGAATTTAAAGCTTCTGTGGAGAACTGTGAAAACAACAAAACAAAACAAAGCTGTGCCCTTTTGTTATGGCTGTGGTTTGTACCACTGTGTGTTTGTTTATGATGATTATTTGCTATGGAGATTAGATCTAAAGAGAGTTACCTTCGGGAAGCTACATAATAATCCAACTAAGAGACATCCTAACAAGTACTAAAGCACAGTAGTGTGGTTAGTAGGTCTGTGGTTGCTTTGCCAAGATACAGATCTAGAAATTATAAAACCTCTAAATCTTCTCCATTGTCTAAAAGAATCCTGCCCCTTGAGGGGCTTTCCAAAATGGCTCAGATGGAAGATCAGAGCTTGAAAACTACTTACTAGTTTCTAAGAAAACCAGAGCTGTGAAGGGAATGTTGTCCAAAGCCCAGAAAACAGATCAAAACACATAATTGATAGCTGCAAGCACATGCTTTTGAGTCTGGCTCCTAAGAACGTGCTGTGGGCTGGATAGTAGCATGGAATGGTAGCACAGTGGCTCAGAGTGACAGTTATAGCCAAACACACAGCAGACTAAAGTTTGTGCTAGCAATCCAGGGCACTGCATCCCAAAAAGCAGCTAGGCTGCTGATCTCTGTCTTGGTGAGAGCTCCCAATGGATCTGATCTCAAATTGACAAGTTATTCTAGACATGTTCTGCTCTGGGAAAATGTTTGGGGTCATCAGTTCCAAATGGATGGCACAAAAGGACATGGCATGTAGTATTTCCAAGGCAAAGGAAATACATATAAGTATAATACCAACAGAAATTTTTGTAACTTAGCCATGCCCAAAGGGCATATAATTTAAGAACAGAATTCATACAGCTGAATTTGAAGTTTTCCAAAATATTTCAGAAAAGGACAGACATTCTTCATTTTATGTCCTGACTTTGCATGATTTGTTATTAGAAAGCATGGGGATGTTATCCAGACAGATAGGAATTTTTGACTTTCCAGTTACACTGAAAAAATAATTTGTGTTATTTCTGAATCCCCACATTTGGGTTGAGTGCTCCCCACTGCTCACAAGAATGACATGTATGTTGCCTTGAGACAGAGTGAATCTTTATCTCCCAACTTAAAACTGTACATTTCTTTCCTTTATAGACCAAATCTGTATCACATGAAAAATGGGAGGGATTCTTCTTCCTGGAAAGAAAAGAACTGGAGAATGTGGTATTCTTTTCCATGCCAAGGATTTGCAGGTAGGAAAAGGTTACGGCCTATACCCTATCACTATTCAGATGTTTACAGGTGAAATTCAATACATTTTTCAGCCCTGTGTTCTCAATTCTCAATTTATTTTTTTTTTAAATACTTCAGTGAAAGCCAAAATACTCATCCCAAAGGAAAAGATATGCAATCCTAGATTATATATTCTATTGCAGAAGATCTTTGGCAATGGATTAACGGTCTTGTTTTGTCCCTCTGGATGTTTTCTACATTTTGGTAGTTTCTAATTATACAGCTACCATTCAGAAATGTCATTTCTTTGCAATTAATATGTACTGTAGAATAATACAGAATGTATGAAGGAAGGAAAGGGAGACTATGATTTTGTAATTTGTGAACTCAGGAGACGGGAGAGACTCAAGCACTAGTTTCTGATCTTAAGAAAAAAAGTTTAACTCCAGGCTCAGAGAGAAGGATTTGGGGGAAGAATAAAGGCTAGGCAGGAGTAAAATAATTCTTTACCTCAAAGAACACAGAGGACCCTGTTTTCATCACAGCTGAGATGAAAGAAAAGCAATGTACAAATTTTCTACATTTTTCACAAAGCTCTTTCTGCATCTGACAAATATTTGGTTGAAATAATTGACAGTATGGTTCCTCAAAGCAAAACAAATGGGCATTGTGATACAGCATAATTGGGTGGGTCATAAACTAAAAAGGATAGAGTCTGAAATCTCTTCAATTTAAAAGCACAGGACTGTGCTGTTCAATCTAAAAAAATCCTTCCTCTGTTAGAGGGATCAACTGCTGAACTATCTACTGAATGCCAATAGGAATGAATTTAAGTTACTCATGAACACCTATAAAACACATAGGTAGTCTGCTTTGAAGTGTCAGTGCCTTAGACTTAATATGCTAATAATTTATGCATAAAACACAGGTTGAATTGAGAGAAAAATCCAATATTGTCAGTTTCCATGACAACCAGTGTGCTAGCAGATTACACTGTCTCACATCAGATGGTTGCCAAGGTTGTGACCTATTTCTTAGTTCTAATCACTTCATTTGAAGAATTTGGAAATGTTACCTGCAACATAAACACCAGTGTATTACACATGGATAATCCTCAAATATAAAAACACACTCTGTGTTAAATTAAATAGGTTGAAAAGGAAGCATAAAGTAATAACACCAAAACCAAGGAAAGACTTAGACAGCTGTGTGAAAAGTCAGTGGGCTGATGTACGAAAATTCAGGACCAAGACAGTCAGGGGGTACATCATAGGCTAGTAGGTAAGTACCTGAAATCATTTGTCCAGTAGTTCATATGAAATGAATGCTATGGTTTTCTCTAAGGAGCAGTTATTTTTAAGGGTAAAACTTACCAATGAAACTGGCAATTAGCTCTATTGGTGCTCAGAGATTTCAAAGAAGGAAAGGACCCATGCACAGAATAATTCCCCTAAGGATTATAGTAGTCTTACCCAGGCAAAACAGAGAAGACTGCCAGAGTTGATGCCCACGCTGCTTTCTTGTGTGCAGAGAGAGATTTCTTGCCAAGTACTATCAGTCAGATACTTTTTCCACTCCTGACATCAATTATTAAGAGCAAACAAAACAAATATGATTGTTCGTATCAATCTGTTAATAACCTCAACAGAGATACTCTCCAGATAGTTGAAGGAAGCATTATTTGTAGGATCAGGACTTTGGGAAATACATTTTTTCTTTTTAAATGTGAACAATGACCAAATATTTTGTAAGGTTTGTGCCAGAGTACAACATAAATCAACTGCTGTTGCAATTAAATGAAAAGGAGTCTTTCCAAATAGCACTTTGCTTTAGTATACTGTATAGTCACATCTGGATTTTTCATTGACTGAAGTTCATTTTGGTTTTGAATAATCTTATACCTCACTCTGATTAGTCACTTTTTTCCTTCTCTTCATGATCACAAAAGGTGTCAAGTTGCCATTCTTAAATATACTGCAAAAGTATCTGAAGGGCCTGACTGCAGTTTCAAGCAGCAAACAAATGGCCCTCTATTATTATTTGCTCATTTTACACAGCCTCATTTTAACACAATCCGTATTTTTTCAGTTTTATCAGTAGTACTGTTAACTGACAAATAATTGCTCCTCATGCAGCTACAAGTCCAAGCAGCTACCAGCTTGGAAAACAACCATTGCCAATTGTGATGGTGAAGCCACTATTATATAAGTCACTGAAATCTTGCATACTTCTTAAGTCCTATCAGACAAATAATCCCACTGCCTGTCTAATAAAACCTGTCGGGGCAAATCACCCAAGGCAAAAAGGAAAACAGCTTCAGTGGCTCTTATTTTCAGGATTAGTATTTGCTCAAGTTCAATCCAATGGCCATCAAACATCAGTATTACAATAATTACATCAGAGTTATAGAACTACAATAATACACTGGAATTTGACTTCAGTTATCACTATATGATTAGGAGAATGCAAGTAGCCATCACTTGAAAAAAAAAATCTTTTTTTTCACTGGTAAATCTGCTTTGTTTTCTTTTTCTTCCATTCCTTTCTTGGAAATTGTTCCATCAATGTAAAGGATTATTTTTGAATCTTACTCTATTCTTTCCATGTTTGTATACTATAAATCTTGCAAGAGCTGCAAATAATATGCAAAACTAAACACTGCAAAATCTGTTTCATCATGTTCTGTTTTTGCTTTCAGTTCTTTAACCTATTTTTCTCATGACACAAGCATTTATAACTGGTCTTTACTGGGAGGTAGATTAACTCTAATGAATAAATATGATAATGGATGTTTCTTCTTCTGCCTTAGGCTGGTCAGCTACTCCAAACAGAAAGATTTACACAGAACAACTATTGGCATTGATTTAAATGATTTCCTAGCTGTCTGGTTTGCATAGACATGTAATTCATGTGAATATTTATTATTAAATTTTCGTCAGAAAAATCTGCAAGCAATTCCTCTAGATCACTCCAGTTGGATTAATATCAGATAGTTCCTGAACATTCCTGGATTTCTTTAACTTGTTTTTCCATCTGGAGTTCAGCCCCCTTTTACTGATGTTGTGACTTTGACTAGCCTGAGAGAATTTTAAGAATGACATTAACAAATGTGAGAGAGAAAATAAAAAATGAGAGAAGAGTTTTTTCAGCAACATGCAGGTAGCATGGCTCTTTTACTTCTAACTAGCAATTGTTATTTAGTAACAGGCTGGATAAAATAAAAAAGTCCCTAGAGAGGAGTACCTTGTCCTAGAAAGTAGTATCTATGAATTCCTGTTCCTCAGTAGAATCAGTTCAGATACTCTCTGTGTCTCAGATCACATACACTGGAAGAGGGGGCTCTCAGCATGACATAAAAGAGAGCAGAAGAACATAAAAATAGACAAATATTATCCTTAGATCTTTTAACAGCAGAACACTTGGGATAGTGCTTATTCGTTGCGTGGATCAAAAAAGATAGAATAGTACATTCTTTTACCATTCTCTCATGGGTAAATGGAAGCTGAATACAAGACTGCTATTTTCTACTTCCCCTTCTTCTTGGCTGTACATGAAAGTATCAAATCTCAGTGCTGGACCTAAGAAGCAGTGCTTTGAAAATCTCTCTGAGTGCCAGGCTGGCTATCAGATGCTGGGGGCCAAGTACGGCTTGGTAGGATACCATGATGTGATGCTCACACATTTCTCTATTTCCTTTGGTTACTTTTCTGAATGGGCAGAAAAGCCCAAACTGAGCACAGGTTTTGTGAACCCCATAGCGGGACTCCTGTTACTTTGAAACTGGGCCCTCCAGCACAGTTAGGTATGCCATTACTACTCTGACTGTGCTTTATACTTTTTGTGCATGTTTGACATGTTGAACTTATCCTCAGAACTTTCTATTTGCAATCTTTTGCGTATTTTTTTTCTTACTAACAGCATAATAACAGAAAAAATATATGAAATAACCTTGAAATAATTTAATTCCATAAACCATTCTCCTATTTCCTCTGTCTCATAGTCAGCTATTAGTGGTGAATAATGGTGATGCAATAATTCAAACGTGTGACTATTCTTTTTAACAAACATTAGTTCAAGCTATTAATTTGTGGTGAGGTGAAAAGCAATAGCAAGCTGGGGAGTGAGACATATTGTGTGTGCATGCTTCTTCTGCTCTGCAGTGTTTTACCCACACAGTTATGTCAGCAAGGAGTGTGAAAAATCATGTATTCTTTGCCAAAATAGTTTTACCAGCCAAAAACCCCATGTGGACACAGCTATGCTGACAAAGGAGAGTTTTATGGGCTGACCTCTGGGTGCTTGGGGAAGTTATATAACTACGCAGGCAGAAAACCTCCTTCTGTCACCAGGCTTTGTCTCTAAAGAAAGGGATCTTTCCAACACAACTAAACTGGCATGGATATATTAACATCGTTAAGTCTGCAATATGGATAAGTTCTGCACCTTGTGCGCTGTCCAAAGAAATTTAATCATGGCAGAAAAAAAGTAATCATGGCTATCTTACCCTATTATGAATCCTTACTTAGCAATATTCAAAATATGCCTATTACCACTATCTTATTTCTAAAATATAAAATAAATCATCTTTTACAGTGATATTTTCGTTGCTGTCTTTTCCCTCGCCCTCTGGAGAATTTTCAATACTGCAGTATATGTATTGTTAGGAGTTGGGCTTCTGTGTCAGTGGTTTAAATCCATGATTACCGCATAGAATATGTCAAATTAACTGATTAATTTCTAAAATTTTAAATTTTCTTCACAGTTCCTTGTAATTATTAAAATATTTAGAATTTTTTTCAGTGACACGATTCAAGCATCAAGTTATGAAAATGAATATGTTATGAAAATATATTTGTATATGCATTTTTAAAAATAGTTTTAGAAATAGCTGCTGGAAGAAGGGGAAGTAGCTTTTTGCTGAACCTAAGTTATTTACACATTGTGAGCAAAGAAGAATTCTTCTAATTTTCTGCAAATGCAGAGCTAAGTGAAAACTGGTACACCATAACGTCTTGGAAAGAATAACCCAGTTACTATTTTTCTGTAAATATATACAAGTCTGCTTGTTATTTTGCATTATTCAAAATGTTTTGTTAAATAATTCCACAGAAATCTGGTGAAGAACTTTACTTTTATTAGCAACATTTTCATCTTCTACAATATCAAGCCTTACATACCTCTTAGTGATGGTGACGTGAGTAGGCAGTCCTTGGGCAGTCCTTTTTCTCTCTCATATATATACATAAACCAATATATATAAAAGTTGAAGGGAGTCAGCGATGAAAATAATATAATTTTGTTTTGTTAACACATTGTACGTAACATATTAGTCATTGAAAGAACAGAAAGCAGATAAATGGAAAAAATAGGTTTTTCAAACGTATCTGTTAAAGCAGCTGTAAGTTAGATCATTAATTTTATGATATTACAAAAAATATTCAAATCTTATTTATTATATTGAGAAATTTAATTTCCTGACAGTAAAATATGTTAGGTTTTTTTTGTTTTGTTTTGTTTTGTTTTGTTTTGAATCTGTATGCAAGAGATTGAGTTGAACAACTCAAAAAACAAATGCTGACCATGTCTCGCTGGCAAAATTGAACCTAGCTCTCATGGCAAGAATCACAAAATTGAGTTAAAAGGTATTTTTTAAGAATAAACTTTCAAAAAAGCCAAGAATTTTAGACTCTGTCATGAGCAAAAGGTTTTGAAATAATAGTTTACATAGTTCGAGTAAGGGTGATGAGAAATCTGTCATGCTGGAAACCAGAAAGCATGAATCATGAAAAACTTCATGAAAGAAGTTATTGAGAGAACGGCCAAGCTGATTTTTGGGTAACCCTAAATTTTGTTATCTTAAACTGAAGCTCAATTGACAGTAAGCCATAGGCAACTAATATAAAACTGAATTTATCTTTTGTAAAGGGAGCGTGCCCATAAATGTCTAAAAGCAGAAGATTGAAGCACACCGTTTCTACAGAGAAGTAGGTATCCTCACTAATGTTAACTCTTGTATCTTTACATTAATATTTATTTTTCACTACTTAAGCTTGCATGATATTTTAAATAGCACATCTATTGGTGTACAAAATGTTCAGACAAGCCCTCTCAGGTTATCATGCCTCTTTCTCATAGCTCACAGATGACTGTCTAAAGAGTGACATGTAGATGTCTAATTTTCAACTCAAACTCCCCTAGGGAGAAGCAGCTTTTTCCACTCAGGGAGAAAAGTTTATTTTGAAAAGGGAATTAGAAGGTATAAACAAGGCAAATTTTGAGAAAGGCTAACTTTTCAATTACACTGAATATATACAAGTGTACTGACTGCCAAGGAGAAAGCCACTGTTCTTTACACAGATTATTTTGTTTTTTTTTGTTTTAAGGTTTATGGCAGGATTGCAGAAATGTTCATCCAGTTCTGAGTGTGAGGTGAGCTGAGCAACGGTAGCTGCAAGTTTTGCACGTATGGAAAATCTTCTTGTGGGATGGCCCTATATTGACTGCAATCAAGTCAGGAGAAACATCTAGTCTTGATGTTTTATGCTATTAAATGTGTTATGAGTAAAAAAAAATTGATTTAATTATCTGCATTACCATAGAATTCCTGTGTGATATGGACAAACAATTAAGTTCGAGATTTTTAAAATATCTAATCTGATTGGTTCCAGTAAGAGCTAGGCACCTGCAGAAGAGATCACGATTTTACCCTTGAGTTATGTACTTCTGTTGACTCTAAGTTTTGTCTCAAGGAAACTGTATCACAGTGCCTACCCAAAAATATTCACTTAATATTTTAAAGCACTACTGTCTCAAATGATTGAATAATTTGTAAGATAAATGAAAGGACAACAGCAGATTTTTTTTTCCCCTAATGTTGATCAAGGAAGAGGTAGAAGTCAAAGAGCCAGGTAATTTTCTTCTTTCTTTTCCAAGCATCTTCACAAGTCTGTATTGTTCTTATATCAGGCTTCTTTTTAATTTACAAGATCTGATAAAATCCCTTCCTTTCACTGGAGAATGCGCAAGCGGAACTGGATTCAGAAGACTCTTGTACTTAGTGGTACCTTTCCGCTTACTAATGAAGATGACAAAGACAGGTATAACAGGAGGCTTTATGCTATTGCAACAAATTAAGCCACTTTTATTAAAACAAATGAAGCAGTTTAGATCCTTTGATATATCCATAGTGCCTACATCCTGCAGATGTCTCACTTCAGACAATTAATCAGACATTTCCCAGAGCATGGTAACTGTTTATGCAATCCACTTTGATATGTTTTATAACATTTTGTCTAATCCTCTCTAACTTTTCATCCTTGGCAAGAGCTTTGTGGTAACATAAACTGTAATTGTGCAGTAAAGAAAATCACCTTATGTTACAGTCTACAACTGCTTTATCACCCTCATCCTAACATACATAACATACACTCAAACAGGCTGGGCAGACTGCTTCTTTAAAAGCAAGTAAATGCAATTAATTCATGACAAAGAACTTAACGTCTATCTGTACACAGTCAGAAGTGTATAAAGAATTTTTATATTTCTCTGCCAATGGCAGGAAGAAGAATATATTTCAATTATAGCTGACAGATTTTTTTATCAAATTATTTGAATATTCTGTCTTTCTTACAGATAAAGGAAGGGAAAATTCTTCAATATTTTCTATCCTTCTTGAGAAAACTTTTTTGAACATTGATAGTGTTTTTTATTTTAATGTTATGTTTAAAATATAAATATTTTCCTTAAATTCCTTTTTATAGAATAAAACCAAAAATGAAATAAAATACACGTAATGTTTGTAAAGACATAAACAAGGTAAGAGAGGTAGCTCCAAAACTTCTGCTAACTTACTATATTTCATAAGTAAAGTAAAACACAAAAATATAATCAGCAACTGAAACTTTTTTGAACTACATTTTTAAGTCACAAATGCTTCAGAATCAACTGTCTTCCCTGACCTTTTGTCTTAACAGGAATCTCGTTTTCATCAAACTAGTAAAACACATTATCAAAAACTTCTGGTCAACACAATAACAACAAACGTTTGTCCCCAACAGTTGGCAGCTACCAGTGAGCAGGGAAATCCTTGTGATTGGTGAAGCTCTCTATCTCTAGAAGGAAACTTGCACTATTTCCAGATTCATATCTGCTTGCATAATTCACTAGATTTATTGTGCTTTTAGGACCTGGGCTACAGAAATATCTCTTCACTCCTCTTCTGTTTCTGCTGCATTGACAGTTTGTCCCTGTCCTTCTGAGGGCTTCAGAAAACTCTTGGCTTTTCCCCACTGGTCATCCTCCCCTTTGCTCCAGTAGAAAGTAAGAATGATATAAACTAAGTACATTTCCTTGCAGATGTCTTGCCTTTATAAGACTTTTATTCTCCAAAGGCTACAGCACAAAAACATGGCAGTCAATCCATGACAAAGCAAAAAGGACCATCATGGGAAGAAGTAAGAATGATGACATAACACATGAACTGATTGTGCCTTCAACCATTACTGATTGCACTCTTGTCCAAATTCTGGACTTTGAGGCTACAATAGTAACTGCAGAGACAAATCAAAATCTCTTAAGCAGGTAGAGATAGAAATAAGCCACAGGCGTGAACTTGAAAAAATAATACATCAAAATTAAGATAGAAGTATGAGGGAACAAAACAGCTTGCCCGTTTAATTTCAGTCCTTCATGAAGTCAGTGTCCTGCAAGTCCACCTGTCTCTCAAAGTCTCCTGCCTTACCAGACCTATTTTCTAATAGTTCTGTTTGAAAAAAAATTAAAATAAAATAAAATAGTGCTCCCACTAACCTGTGTGCTGCCCCACTCTGACTTGGACCAGGAAGGTATTGTCACATCAGAGATGCTGGCTGGCATCAAGGTCTCCTTTCTATTTCATGAAGATGGCCTCTAGATTTCTATTGTATGTCATGAGACTCCATCAACATTTCACCTTATGATAGATCTCTCACAGCTAGGAGCACTGGAAGCCATTGCACTGAATTCCACTTGTCAAGAAATAAACTTTAATCATAAAACCCAACTTCTATCTTCATGCCCCGTCCTCTTATAATCCTTTCTGTTTGCTACTTAAAAATCTAAGCCTGGGAAGAGGTTCTTTAATGTTAATTTGCACAGAAATCCTATTCAGTAAATCTGTCAGAAGTTTTTATTTGTTTGGCTGGGTTGTTGGTTTGTTGGTTTTTTTTGTGTTCTTTTTTAAGCCTTTCCCCCTTCCTCTCTCAATAAACTGAAGACCTATTTTTTCCTCAGCACATGGCCACAAAGCCTGATGCTATACAGCATCAGTAATTCCATTCTTTAACCTAATGCTATATATATATATATTTTTTTTTTGCCATGTTTTCTTTTTAGGTGAAAGAAGTGTTATGTATTACATTTGGATCATTTCCAGTCTTGCTGTTGTGTGCCATCCTAAGCACCACAATGATGCTTAATTGGTAGTAAATTGGGAAAAAGCAGTCATCCTTAGAAAGCAGCTGGTCTATGAATATACAGTATACTGGGTTTGGAGGCTGTGAAGGAAGGTTTTAGGTCACAGATAGCTTGAATGCAGGACTTTGACCTTAAGCATGTTAAACTAATAATACCTCCATACAGTATTTGAGGGAACAGGACGGGCAGGAATATCCAACAGAGAGTTCCAGTATTAAACTGCTCTTTTCTATGAAATTGACTCAATTCCCTTTTGTCCCTCACTCTCTTAGTTGGACAAATTGGAAAATTATGACAATTTGAGTACGGATCATTATCCTGTCTTTGTAGCATTTCACACTGGATACATTTGATATTGTTTTTGAGATCATCAAGGCAAGTGAAACAAAGGGACTTGGATGTTAAATATATTTAGCAGTGGTTTTTTTTTTTTTTTTGTTTTTTTTTTAGGAAAGGCTGTCCTTCTGTTCCATATGGGATGCTCTCACTTCACTTTTAACATGATATGAGAGGCCTACCATTTTTCAAAGACAGGAAATAAATGCAATTTCCTTGGTAATTTATTTTTCTTATCACTAGACAGAACACAAGTTATCTCCAAATTCAATTTATATGAATAATACTTTTCAAAGAGAGAGAAGGAAGAGGAAAAGAAAGGCATTCACTTTTTATAGCAATTGGGATATGCACTCCTTTAATTCTCAAAAACTGCAAACCTAGAGAGCTTTTAAGTGAGCAATTGCAACCAGGTGGATGCAAATTCATTGCTCAATGATAAATTAATTTTCTTAGGTATGATACATCATCTTCCTCTTCTCATTACAGTAATTGAATATTCATCACATAAGAAGCACTGTTAATTAGCACATTACTCATTTACTGGACAAATAAATAACATCTTATGCTGAACAAAGAAAGAGAATAAGAAAGCCAGAGGGAAAGAAAGCATACATTTTTATAAGGCTATTATTTAGATTAGCCTTCTTTTAAATAAAGAGGGAAAGAAGAATCACCAAAAACACACAGTCAACTATTTATTATTATTTAAAGATAGCTATACTGTATCTAAAGAATAGCGTAGCTTGAGCTTCATGCAGAAAAAGGAAATTTCTTCTACAGAAATCAATGGTAAGCCTTCTGTTTTGTCAGTAAGACTGATTTTCACTCCTGATATTTCAAAAAGAAATGAATATTATCATCAGTTCAAAACAAAGAGTAAGTCTTCATGATGCTTCATAACTGATTCATATATATATATATACATACATACATGTATATATATATATATATATATGGTCCCTTGAAGATTTTTTTTTTCTGCCTGCTTGTAAGCAGTCTGTTGTCTTTTGTTTAACGTTTCGACATCTTTCAGAAAGGCCATTTTTTTTCTCCTGTGTTCCTTCCCCATAACTCAGAATCCGGTATTGTGTGCTCCAAACTTGCCACCTACTAGCTAGCCAGAAGAAAGATATTTTCTTGGTATAAGTTGGCACAGCTCCATTAAGTGCAATGAACCCCACCAAACTACCTAGTTACTGAACATGATCCCTAAGACTGAAGTTTACTTATTCAAACAAATATATTTTTTTAGCCTTTCATTTCTTGCTGAGGTATCTATGCATTTTGTGGAAATTTCATAGATTCTTAAATGCAAAAGAGGCGTAATACACATCTGATATAATTCTCTTACGTTTTACAGCTGCACCAGATAAAAACTCTAATTGAAAATTTAATGGTGAAACATTCCAGTTCCTACAGGCAAAGCTAGACCTGCGCTGCTTGTGGTTACGTGACATGGTCTGTTTGTGGGATGTTTTCGTTGTGCTATGACAGCTAATCATTATACTACAACCTGCTGGTAACTGTCCAAATGGTTCTGACATGGGCTACATTTCACAACTTCATGACTATGATAAGCAAGGATATCTTACAAAAAACATTATATATTTGGAGGCAAAGTTTTGGCAAATTGAAGATTTGGAGAGAAGAGCAGGGTAGAAGGAGGAAACATGGAATGGAAAGAGACAAAAGAAGAGGAAAAAAAAAAAAATAAAGCTTTCATGGGAAGGGGTAGGAGATGGGAATTGATTTCTTGTAGCAAATGCCTTTTCCCACATGTTTTGGCCCAATAAATTCCTATTGGAAATGAAAGATGAATTTCAATGAGAGACTGGAAAAAGTTATTTTAGTCCCTGAAATTATGTTTAGTACTGCTGAATTATTGTATTCCTCATAATGACTCTATATACTTAATGATTTAATAATTAAGAATCTTTAATCCTCGTGAGCCCTGCTAAGCTTTTTAATAAGCTTATACAAACAACTGAGAGATGTGGTATCTTGAAAGCTGTGTGGACTTTAGCTAAAATGCAAGACAACTCTGAGAACTGGGCTGATGTCTCTACTGTGAATGAATACAGATATATATATAAAGTTACACCTGTTATATATCAGAGAATACATCTTCTAGTTTATTTCTATTTGTAGGATAAGGTAGGTCAGCCCACCTTAAAGCCTTCTTGAGATGCTCAGAGGGATCTTACAGAGCTCATCATTCTGGGCACTCTGCAGAATTGGAGTGGCAGTCTGAGAAACAGCAACCCAAAGTACCTAACAAATCACAGCTGGTGCAGGTGGAAGGTGCTGGCCAGTGGATTACGAGACAGAGCATTGCTAGTGAGGTGGGCACAACTTTCGCTCAAGCTAAGCCTAAATATCTTCATAGTGGACATGTAGTACTCATTGTAGGCTGGGAGACATCATTTTTGAAGTGTAGTTCCTTTTCAAAGCCTTGTTCAGCCACAGATGAGTGGAGCTGACAGGCACTCTTCGTAAAAGGTGACTCCTGTCTCAAGTCAGTTGAGAGCTGACCCTTGAGAGCCGACCCTTGAGAGCCTCAGACCACCACTGAATGCTGCTAGTGAGTACTGTGCAATGGGAATGAGCCAGGTTGCATTGGCATTGTTCCAAGCCATAACCAGAGATAGCTTAGTCTAGTTTCTACCTGAATCAGCTGGGGCCTCACCACTGGTACTGTATTACAACACTGACAGAGTGAATCAGTCAGTGAGAAGCGTCAATGGCTTGTTTCAAACTTGCATCTAATGGATATGCAGAAGTCCAAGCCTTTGCTTAGCAAGCTGTTCCAGCCCACAAAAATATTTTATATCCTCAGCAAAGAAGAATTATGGAGAGTAGAAAAGGAAGCTTTTTAAAAAACATAAGGAAGCACCATGATTTAGGCAGAAACTAAACATCACTAAAAGCAGGGAAAAGAAAACACCTCTTAGATTTATGCTTTGGTATCTATTGTAATCCTCTGCTCAGTCTGGCAAACTACTTGAGTTTTGTGAAGATGTCCATATTCTATATCCATCTACATCCAGAAGATTCAGAAGTGTTTTAACAAATAATAAATAAACCTTGATAGACATTTTAACATACAATTCCTTTACATAAATCTAAGCTGCAAAATTCAATATAATTCTAGGTAAGAAACCAAACCTACCTAGTTACAATGTAATGGATGATACAGGAATAATAACAGAGTGGCACAATCCCAGGCTACAGCAGATGAGAATAAGCCCAAGTGCAGCAGCTGTGGATGAAGAAACAAAAAAAGAAAAACTACCTATCTTTAGAAAGCCTTTAATAGGTAGGGAACTCCATCAAGATGCTCTCACCTTCACTCCCAATCTTTAAATGAGGTCTGGAAAGGGGTGGATTCTGGCTTCACCCTCTTATGGTTGCTCAGGTGCACTGCATGCACTTGAACTCCTACCAGGTGCTCAATTGCTGTTTCAAGCTATGGCTTAGCGTTTCTGCTATGCTAGTTTTCTTTGTTTGTTTGTTTGTTTTTTAAATAAAAAGCATGAATCAAACTAGATAAATAGGCATGTTGTTGCGTGTAGAATCTCAAGCAGATGTGTTTTGAAGAGTCTTGGGAGAATGGGAATTATCCAAAATATAGGATACGTGACCCTGTGTCCCAGAAGCAGTACAGTAGCTTGAGTTTAACTTATACAAATAGGCATTGTTGTATGTGTAATTTAAAACGTTCTTGATGACTCCTTTATTTATTACTTGTTCTCTTCCACTGTTAGTTTGTAACCTTGGATAGATAGTATATTCATCTGCTTACATTCAAAATGATTTATGCAAGCAGCAGAGAAGTCTGGTAGCAACTCAAGGCGTCTGCAGATGTGGACTCGGTTCAGAGACAGAAGGGTTAAAAACATAGTGGAATAGGTTTCCCAGAATAGTAACAGCTACTGTGAGCAGGTGAACAGAATTAGTGATCTTGCCAGGTGCCTGTCTGAGGGAAAAAGAACCAGAGGTGGAGCCTGAGGGAGAGATTTAATGATAAGTGGTTACCATGAAAATATGTGATTCATATATCATCTCTTGAAACTCATACATACGTTGGTTAAAGTTTACATGAAATCTCGCAGTTTTCTCAAAGTCTCAATTACTGCAGAGTCATTTCAGAGGCTGCTACAGCAGTTAATTGCTCTCAGATGTGCCATGCGAAACTCTTGCTAGTTCAGCTAGGTGAAAATCTGAAAATCTAGCACATCTTTTAGATGAAAGAAAAATTCTGGCACACAGTGAAATATGTGAGCAGTGCACTAGTTCAAGTATTTAGAGCAGAGTACAATATATGAAATTCAAAATGAAATGTTCAGTATCTCAGAATCTAGTTTACAGACTGCTTAATGGCATGAAAATCAAAACTTCTGCTCAGCATCAGCATTCACATATCTGGTGAAACTAACCTACAAAACCGGGAACGTTGATGTGGGAAAGGGGCAGCATGTGAATATACAACACAGAGAGAAAGGCAGCAGATACTGGAAGAAAATTAAAAGTGACCTGAGTTTAAAAATAGCACCATCTTCTCCATCTAAGAAAAAAAAAAGATCCAAACAAAGAACACCTTATGGTCTAATATTTTGGTTCACTTACTGAATGTAACTGATGCATGCCACTATCTGAAGTATTATTAGTAGGATGAGAAAAGTCCAAGAGCATTCCCTACACTAGGGATAGTATTTATTTTCTAAATAATAAAGATAATGAGCAGAGACGACTTGTGAAGAAATTGCTTCAAGCTGCAAAGCATGTAGGAGAGGTGATTCGCCTGTCCTCCTTTAATCTTGCCGTACTTCACAGATCTAAATGTATTATTTGCATAGTGTTTATTCCCTAATAAGATAAAATCAAAACCCGTATTCCTAAGAGATCAGAGAGGTCAGCAGTGTGAATTAATAATTAACCAAATAAAAGAGGTGTGCGCCAAGGTAACTGAGACCAATTCTTATCCACATATTAATTGGTGGCTTGCTCAGGGAAGTGTTAAAAAAATTCTGTCAGATAAAATGAATGAAGTCAGTGGAAATGTCCTTATAAAAGATACGTAGTTTTTTGTTTTGGAAAGGAAAATACTAAATATCAAATTACAAATTCACTGCTGCAGAAGATAAGAGAAAACCATGTGTATACTCTGCAATGGGAGACTGGCCTAAACAAACATGCATTTCTATCAGTTTATCAAAGTTAAAACAGTTCTGAAGAGAGGATTTGGAATAAGGGTGGACAAATCCTGCAAAATATTATTTGGAAGGAATGAATGGACAGCAGAAAATTCACACCATTAAAATCTGCTTGGCAACTAGATTTGCATTTGAACTAAACAAACTTCTATGGCTTATCTACGCAAGAGGAGTGCATTTTGAGTTAGTTGAATTCTTTAGATGAATGCTGTTTTTCATGAAATAAACAGACACCTAAAGTCCCAACAGTTCTTTATCACAGACTTTATCAAACAGAATGAAATTTGGGATTAAATCATCAGTACTTTTCAGTCTCCTGCAGGTTCCAGGTCAATGACTTTGCTGCTAAATTAGCCTTCCATCTCAAAAGCAGTGTGCCCAGGATCTGGCAGAATTTGGTAGTTTCAAAGCATGAAATGTGTGCATCTGTGTGTATTAAAATAGAGGCCCTAACACACACCATGGAAAGTACTGTGTCTGCTCTCTACTTTGGACTGAGTGAGCATCATCTGAAAAACACTGTGTAACAGCAGAAGCAGAGAACAAAGCAAGTCATTACATCTTCAAGGATATTTGGATCCAATTATACACCAGCAGACAGAAAGCTAGTGCATACTTCATAGAATCAAGTTCTTCCTTCATGAAGTTCTGACTAGAGAGTAAGATGGTGGCTGCTGCAAAAGCATCTGTTGTCTGTGGATCATGTTGAGGAACAATTCCAGAGAAAACCTGTCACCATATGTGTCACCATAGAGAGTTATTGCTCTACCCGGACTGCTACAAGTCCATGGGACCAGATGGGATGTGCCTGAGAGTGCTGAGGGAGTTGATGGATGTGATAGTAGTGATGCTTTTCACCATCTATTAGTGCTCGTGTTCAACCTGAGAGGTCCCAGAGGACTGGAGGGTTGCCAGTGTCACTTCCACCTACAGGAGGGGTCATAAGGAGGATCCAGGGAACTACAGGCCTGTCATTCTGACCTCAGTGACAGGAAAAGTTACAGAGCAGATCATCTTGAGTGAGATCACAAGGCATATGTAAAAAACTTGGGGATCAGGCCTAGCCAGCATGGGTTCACAAAAGGCAGTTCCTGCTTGACAAACCTGACCTCTTTCTATGATCAAGTGACCTGCCTGGTGAATGAGGGAAAGGCTGTTGATGTGGTCCACCAAGACTTTAGCAAAGATGTCTCCTGCAGTATTCTCCTGGAGAAGCTGGCAGCCTATGGCTTAGACAGGTGCACTCTTTCTGGGTAAAGAACTGACTGGAGGGCTGGGCCCAGAGAGTGGTAGTAAATGGAATTAAATCCAAGTGATGTCCAGCCATGACTGGTGTTCCCCAGGGGTTTGTGCTGGGGCCTGTCCTGTTCAGTCTCTTTTGATGACCTAGAAGAAGGGATTGAGTCACCCTCAGTCAGTTTGGAAATGACACCAAGATCAGTGGAAGCGTCAATCTGCCTAGGGGTAGGAAGGCCTTGCAGAGGGATCTGGACAGGCTGGATAACAGTGCTGATGCCAATGGGATGAAGCTCAACAAGACCAAGTTCTGGGTCCTGCACTTCGGTTACAACAACTCCAGGCAATGCTACAGACTTGGGGCAGAGTGGCTGGAAGACTAAGCAGAGGAAATGGACCTGGGTATGCTTGACAGTGCACATCTGAACATGAACCAGCAGTGTGCCCAGTTAGTCAAGTTGGCCAATGGCACCCTGGCTTGTACCAGAAATAGTGTTGCCAGCAGAAACAGGGAAAAGATCATGTACTCAGCTGTGGTGAGATCGCACCTACAATACTGCTTTCACTCTTGGGACACTCATTACAAGAAAGACATTGAGGCATTGGAGCATGTCCAGAGAAGGGCAATGAAGCTGGTGAGGAAGCATTATGAAGCCTTCACATTATGAAGGCTTCATGAATGAAGCCTTATGAGGAGCAGCTGAGGAAACTGGGATTGTTTAGTCTGGAGAAGAGGGGACTCAGAGGAGACATTACCACTCTTTACTTTCTCAGCTGCCTGGAAGGAGGTGGTGGCAATATGGGGTCAGCGATAGGACTAGAGGGAATGGACCCAAGTTGCACCAGGGGAGATTTAGGTTGGATGTTAGGAATTTTTTTTTTTCTCTGAAAGAGTGGTCAGGCACTGGAATGGGCTGCCCACGTTGAATCACTGTCCTTGGAGGTATTCAAGAAATGTTTAAGACGTGGTACTGGGAGACAGTTTAGTAGGTTCATTTTGGTAGTAGGTGAATGTTTGGATGGATGGGAGTCTTTTCCAACCTTGGTGATTTTATAATTCTATGTAAAATATAGAGTTAAAATGGCCACTCTGGGCCATATCTTGTGCATCTCTCAAAAATAGCCAGTGGCAAATTCTAAGCAGAGAGTGTAATGAATTTCCATAGTAATTCACAGATTCAAGAATCACTGTGGTGAATCATTTTATTTAATAGATGCTTGCCATTTATCATGCTAACAATCATACTAATAATATTCGATAATGTTGTCTGTAACTTTTAAATCAATGTACAGTTTTGTCCTCTATGATGTATATGTTTTTATCCCTCATAAATTAATCACAGAATATGAAAGTTTTCAAACTCTTTTGAAAGGCATAAGTATGTGAGTATATAATACAGTCTTGTTGAATTCTCAAAAAAAAAAAAAAAAATCTGATTATTTGGTGATAATAAACTTTTTTTTTGAAGGATGTTTTCTATTTACCAAAAAACAACAACAAAACAACCAACACTTTGACTCTTCCCTGTTATTCTGTGTTTAGATATGAGCATTCCATAATACCACTTTTATTCTTTTTAACAAAATGAAGTAACAGTTTGCATTTCCACTAAACTCTAGAATCAACATTGCATTTTCTATCCTCCACTCTTCTCCCAGTCTGATCCGGAAGTTGTATTGCAACATACATTGTGCTGGAAAGGTCATGTTAGATATTCAGCAGTTCAGTCATGCAACCCAAAAGTCAGAGCCATAGGAACAGAGCAGGGTTTGAGACAATGGGGTGACAAGAGTGTCCATGAGAAGTCAGGTAGAAATAAGTACATGCACATGCATCGAGAACCTGACCAAGGCAGCAGGATCTGATCAAGGCACTGATCTCTGATTCATTCATCAAAGGGAAGGACTCAGTGTGACAGTATAATTAATAGTAACTATGTTGGAAAGATTAAATGTTTACAGTATCTCAAAGAAAAGATTACAGTCACTTAAATGACAGTATCAGAAAGTTTTATTGACAGTACTAACAATAGTGCTAAACCATACTCGTAGTGTAGACCTCCTACAATCTCCATAAAGCTGTCATTGCGTATTTTAAACATTTAAATCACAGTCATTTCTCTGTTTCATCCAAATATTATCAAATTGCCAGGTATTTAATAATCTAATTTAATAATATTTAAGGAAGAGAAAGGTGTGGAGTGGGAAGAATTAAGTCAAACTACAAAAAGCAGCAGCTGTCTGAATGCTTTGTACAGAAGGGTAAGACCACTATAGGGAGATACACAGTTCACATAGGTTCAACATAGCAAAGTGCAAGGTTTTGCACTTGAGATGTAGTAATCCCAGATATGTGCACAGACTGGGAGAAGAACTCCTTGAGAGTAGCCCAGTGGAGAAGCACCTGGGAGTCCTGGTGAATGAAAAACTGAACATGAGCCAGCAGTGTGCTCTTGCAGCTTGGAAGGGCAGTGGTATCCTGGACTCCATTAGAAGAGGGGAGGACAGCAGGGACAGGGAGGTGATTGTCCCCCTCTACTCTCCACTCATGAGGCCCCATCTGGAGTACTGCATCCAGGTCTGACGCCCCCAGTACAGGAAAGATGCAGAGGTATTGGAGAGGGTCTAGAGGAGGGCCATGAAGATGATCAGAGGTTCGGAACACCGGGGGGAAACGAACAGACCTTAACCAAGAACAATGAGTGCACTGATAGTGTGGAGTACCCTGATAGACTACTGCACAGGAACAAGCTGATACAACAAAACTGAGGACAAAAACCAGAAGCTGAAGCAGAATCTCCAACTGCAGCGGAGTGAAAAATGCACAGTGAGGAAGACCCGCAGCTTTTATCTTCAAGACCCCCACCCATGACCGCAGAGACATACTGTGCATGTTCACTCAAAGAAATTCAAGGTGGGACTTCAGGAAAAGACTTCTTGGAGTTAATTGCAATAATCCATCCCAGTTCTTAAAAATGTAATGAATATGTACGCTTCATGCTCTTAAAATTGTAGTTGCTACTCCCTCCAGTGTGCGTTAGGTGGGGCTACTGCCCTTACACCTAGCATGTATGCACGGTGCCAGATAAACAAACCTGCTTTATAACCTAACTCTGGGTTATAGAGAGTGTTTCTGCAAGTCATTATCACTTTATAATCTTCCCGAGTCTACCCACAGGATTAGGGTTTTTTCTTGAAAGACTGAAATCAGTCAAATTACATTTTCTTGTGAAATCTGCTTTTCAGCTGAAACCTTAGACTGTGTCCTATTTCTTTTAGTTTTAAAATAAACAGTATTGTGGAAAACCATTAAAATTAGTAGGTGATTAATGTCTCTAGTGCCAGGAGAAATGTAAGTGCTATAAAAGGATTTATTGTGTTGAAACTCTATCAACACCAACAAAAGCAGAGTTCAGAACAACTCAAATTCATTTGCAAAGGAATCAGAGTACTTTCAGAATGAAAGTGGCTTCTCAATCTCTGAGGCACGACAATACCAGCTGTTTATCACTTGAAAGAACCCAAGAATCAAAACACTGTAGATTCTTCAGGGATTAAAAGAAACCTTGCAATTAGCTTTCATTTTTAGTATTTGCTAGCTTGATTTATGGAGCTGTACTGCAAAATAGTGCATTATTATTAACACTGTATTTATTTACTCAAAAAACAGTAGAGTTGAGTGTACAGAATGAAAGGTGAGTAACTTTCTTCAAATATATCTGCTCAAACAGCCCAAAACGGAAATCAGTAGATTATAAATCCTGAATTAGGCTGATAATCAGGGAGAATTTTGGGCCCAAAACAATAAGGAAGGAGCACTAGGTTGAAAGTTCTTAGCAGGACTAGGAATGTGATAAATATCTGAGTCCATTTTGTTCGTATCACAGTTTTGCAAATCTTATTTGGAAAATGAGATGACAGTTCAGATAGCTGCCTATCCAACAGGACAGCACTTTATATAGGGCCTCAGTTCCCTTTGTCTGTTTTTCTTCAGTTCTTTTTTCCTGCATTTTGATTCTCACCATTCTGCAAAAACAGTGCTGCATGCAGAACTTGTCAGCTAGAGACTGAAGATGCTCCCTCATTCACTCATGATGCCTGCTGGATATCTGTTACTGCTGTTTGATTCCTAACAAAGATAATATTAATCTTTATGCAGCATAGCTCTAGGATCAATCAAACCAGCTGCTTGTGATTACAAAAGAAAAACTACAGTCTCAGATCAGAACTGTTATTCAGCTAGAATGGTAACATGTCACTGACCAAAAGTTTCAGAGGACCAAAAGAGGGAGAAATCCAATGGTACATTTACAATGTAAGGAACCCAAAATAAGATCAGGAGAATTTAAGAGCATCTCTTTGTAAAACTGTTAGAAAAGTCTTGTATCTCCCTCTTAAGCCATCTATAAAGTTCAGGATATCCCTTCCCTTTTAAAGCAGAGGAATGAGAAATAGGATATTTATCTGTTTTAACTTCCAATTTTCATCAGTTTGTAACAAATAAGAATCATTATTTTAAACTGCTTGTTTTAAATTCTGTTTTAAAGTGTTCTATCTTCATTTAGCAATTATAGATACTTGAAAAATACTGAGTCTCATTGTAATGGTTTAGATCAAATGAGAAAATCGCACTGATAGTACTGTATGATTTAGAGATAGGAAGTTCAAACTCACTGGGAGGTATCTTTCAATTCAGAATGCTCTCTCTCAGTAGCAGAAGAATGAATAAATCTTCAATGGATAATTATATTTATCACCCAGAAAATATTGAAATATTGTTTTGTTCAAGAAGCAAAACAAAATATGCAGAATTACTCCAAATTTGTATGAAATATTTTCCACTTATAAACCATACATGCTGGTAATGTTTTGCTTTCATTTCCTTATGTTCATGGACAAGTTTATTAACAATATCTTGAAATTCGTTAAATGTCTCACAAATATAATTACTATAATTAACAGAGAAATACAATACACTTAATTGTATATAGATTATATATTTTTAAGTGTGAATAATGAATATAAAATATATTATCACATAATAAGGCTGACAAATGCATTTAGTTTACATATTTAGTGTACACATTAAATAATGCACTTTATTGTAGATGGAATGAGAGTGATGCTATTATTTTCCCATTGCGTGAAGCTCATAATTGTGTTTCTTTGCAAGTAACAGATGTTATAGGCAAAAATGGCCATGGGTCAGGCAAAAAACATCTCAAAAATCTTAAGTCTTTCATTCTTCATTATCTCAGACCTCAGGCAGTACTATGTATTCTCACTTCAAGATTTTATAGTAATTTTAAAACCCTATTTTTTTAGACCACAGCTCTAAGGAGTTGTAAGCATTTTCAAGTGAAACAATGGCATTTATAGCTTTATGTCATTAAGACAAGGCTGAAGAACTGTGAGGCCAAAAGAGTTCGTCAGTTAAAATCTGTACTGAAAATTTGTAAGAGAAGCCAACTCATAGAATTGAAATATTTTGAGTATTTAGTACTTCTAGTATTGTTACCTGTTACATATAGATGAATACACAGGTACTGATTATGTGTTCAGCTGCTTCAGTATCCTATCTTCCACTAGTAGATAATAAGGATGTGAGAAATAAATAGTTACCTTCTTATATGCTATAATTGTGCCTGGACTTGCACAATTCAGAGATTTCCAAAGCTAGAAATAGTATCCTTACGCTGGATGCCCTTCACGGATATTTTGTTGTTTCTGTTTTATTAGATGGTTCATCCAAGCACATTTGAACCATGGTAGAACTTTGGCATTCATGGCAAAGTGTGACAAGAACTCAATTATTTAATTTGTTGCAGGTAACAGTACCTACTTTTGTTTGTTATGAACGGTTTTTCCCACTGATTGTGTTGCTACTATTGGTGCTTCCTTTTAGTTTTCCTAGGTGGCCACAACTTCAGTTTTCTAGAGGATGCATTCTCAAATGAAATAGACTCTACTCATTCCTTCTTTTCTGAAAGAGAGCTTTAATTTTAGTTTCCCTAAGGTCTTTGTATCCAGGTTGTATATATTTGTTCTGAGACATCAATTCTTATGTGCTTAACTAGCCCACATGATATCTGTAAAAATTTTGCTCTCTTTCTTTAACCTTTTAATATATTCTTATCAAGTTTCTTCACTTTTTCATGATTTCAATTTTGGCATAAAGCTGTCTTAATGAATATTGAATTTTTGGGGTTTTGTTTCCTCGAATGTAAATACACCATACTAAAAAATGCATCTATCATAAAATTTTATATCAAGCTCAACACTCTTTTCTTTCACTATTAATTTACTTGTGATAGTGTAATGTTTTTCAGTTGTCTAAATGTATAATTTTCCTGCTGTGTGTTAGTGAGTTAATCTATTCAACACTGTGTGTCAAGTAACTGAAAGTACACTTTATGTCCTTCAGTCCTGACATGAATTCCCTTAGTAAGTTTCAGCCACTCTCCTGGATGGTTGATTTATTGTGCAGATCTACTATGTATTTGTTTCTTCTGTTTAAGGTTTAAACCTTTGTTTCCTGGTAAGACAAAAAACAATTATTTATCTGTTTAGGCTTTAGTACACCTCGCTCAAGAAGAGGGGCCTTCTTGATCTGAAAGCTTATTCTCTATATCCCATAAGTTTTAAGTACCTGGCTTTCTAGGCATAGCTGTATCTTCTCATCTCAGCCACAGGTGACAATCAAAATGATGAAGATCTAAGAAAGGGAAAGACTATAGGTGTGCTTTGGATATTCATCTTCCACAATCCCTGCAAGGGAAATGTTTGAAATGAAACAAACCCCTGATATATCATTATTCATGAAAAGACTATACAAGTATTATGACTGCCAGATTGTTTCATTCTGAATAAGCAGGGGAGCATTTCCTTTGCGCTAGAAAATGTGTTTAAATAACTATTGTATTTTGTTTATTTTTTAATAAAACAGTTTGACAAAATAAGCAGTAATGTCTCCATCAGTTCTGCAGAACAGATTTCCCTCCTGAGTAAAAAAATCCTAGTTTAAAACACTATACTGCTGAGATTCAGAGCTACAACGTGTGCCATAGTGCAAGGTGAATATGTTAGTATAGGATTTAAATACAGGAAAGACAAATCAGTATCAAAATTGCACCACTTTTTTCAGGACAAAAACATACAATATTCAAAATTAATCAATTTTTGATGTAGAATATTTTTCCAAAGCAGAAGTCAATGATAAAAAATTATTTCAATTAATATATTTTGAATATCTTTATCAGTCACTCACTGAATAAGATTCATCCAGACATGTGGGTCTTCATTTCACTTCTAGTATCTTTTCGGGCTGTTACTAATTCATTACAGTCTTGTCTGTGGAACAACAGGAAAATTACTTTCAATAGAAATTATTTGAATGAGTCAAATAATTAATCAGACATTTATGAGGATACATACCATTTGGAATAGTTCTGCTTCTTGGGGCATTATAGAAACTAAGATGAACTAAAAGATGATGCTTCTCAGACAGTAGAATAATAAAACAGCAGTATAAAAAATGTTTTCTGTATGTGGATAGAATAAAACAATAACTCACAGGGAAGCTGGAAAGAAGGATTAAATGCATCATACTTGGGCCAGAAGTGGTTTAGAGAGCCTGCTATACTTTCTATATGACACTGGCCAATATACTAACTCAGAAATAGTACACTTACAAGGGACATTTTAGAAGCCTCAAACACATTGATAAAAAATTTCCAAATAGTTGTTCTTTCCCCAGAACACTGAGAAAAAGAACAGAAAGTCTCCCCAGTTAATCACTGGAGTCTCATTTTTTTTTTTTTTCCAGTATTATAAACATTAGGAAACTGGAAATATATAGAAAGTATTAGAATAGATCTGTAGTGCTGTTCTTGTAATATTTTTTAGCCTACATCTGCTAGTCAGAGGCAAAAAGAAAAAAAAGAAAAAAGGAATTTTTATAAAGTGTAATTGTGATGTGATTTGAATACCAGGAAAGCCAGTGCATAAGTAAGATGTTTGTTTCAGTTGTCCCAGCTGTATGTTGCCAATGTAGACTTCAGTTTAATTGCAGGCGTTCTTTAAAGTAAATCATTATCTATCATTGTCATTCCAAAATGATAAAACATTAAAATAGATGCAATGTTCAGCACTATTTAGACAGATCTGAAGACATTTTAAAAGAACGTATTCTGTAGGCTTTAGATCACAGAATTTTATGCAGTAGCTAGAAAGACCTTTCAGATCAAAATGTAAGCCAAATCAGCCATAAAATACTGTAAGCTGGTAGAGGAAGAAAGGGACAAGCCTTCTAATTTCCCCATTTGTCTGAAACTGGGGATGCTATAGAGATGTTTAATTGTTGTCATTTCATCAGAATATCTCTACAGTCAATGAATGACACAGATATTTTGAGATATCAAATAGTCTATTTAAAATAATGAAAATGCAAAACTCCCCAGCAAGATGTGACATTTTACTTGGATTTTCAAGTTGTATGTATGACTAACAGATTCTCTAATGATTATGAATGTCCAAACTCAAAATTAAGGGAACTGTAATTTGGAATCCTAGGAAAATTTCAGTGTTCTTCTGTGTAGCATGTAATATAAGAATTGCTTGCATTTCATTTTAAATCAGCCCAAATTAGACTTATTGGTATCTTTCCTCCCCACTGTTCTTTTCTACAAGCAGGCTGCATTTGCGCTGTCATAAAGGCTATGGGAACAAATAACACAGAGCGTGCAGGGACACAATGGAAGGCAGGAGAGTCACTCTAGCTTACAGAAGTTTTGAGCAGCACATTGTAGATGCAGTGAACAATAGCTGAATTTGTTCAGTGATCTTGGTATTTACACTGAATATGTGTGTCACTCTGCCTTAGTGGTTCTGACATATTACTCCTTACACTATCTTATTGCTGATTTTAAAAGTTTCCTCTGTTGCTGGATCTTTGCCTCAGACCATATTCCTTCACAAAAAAAAAAAAAAAAAAAAAAAAAAAAAGAAGTCAGAATAATAGTGTGTATAATAGTGTGTATATCTATCTATCTATCTATATAGATATATGTGTGTGTGTGTATTTCCCTGGAGAGGATAATTCACCTAGGCCAACTGCAGATTAAAACACAATACAGCTCTGCATAGCATTTTAGAACCAAGGTGAGGTAAAATAAATTCTATAACAAAAGAATACCATTGTCACATTTACCATCCACCCTGTTTGCCAGACTGTGCAGCAAAGGAAAGTGAAATCATGAGAAATATGTTTCACTTTTCAGTGTAAAAACAATCACTTTCTTATAGTCACAAGGAGGCTAATATCTGTTATCACTTGGCAACATTATTTATGGTAGCTGCACTCAAGTGGAAGTGTTTATGCTTCATAAATGTATTGAATATCTTGATAATGCAACATAGTTTTCAAGCTGTACTATTTAGAATATGTTTGTGAGGTAGGATTCTAGGATAACCTGATTAAGACTTTTAAAGCGTAGCTAGTGACATTTTCCTGAGACTGCTGTTCCTACAGATGCCTGATACTGAGTACAATCTGTTCCATTCCAAAGTGATAAGTCAAACAGATTGATTATTCTGTACAGTCCCAGTCATGTTAGACCTGATTTAGCTGGAGACAAGAGGTGCCCTCTTCATACAGTCTGTAATGTATTTTATGACTCTAAAGGATAAGTGACTTTAGAGGGAAGATTTATTTCTCCATCTGCCAATTAAAGCATGGAACTCAGGTCTACCCTACTGTGTCAGAACAATTTCCCAAGAGGATTCAGCAGAGCAGACTGCACCAAGAAAGAAATGAATCCTCCATTCTTACACCATGAAGTGTTACAGTACACTCTTCCTTCTGGACACAACCCAACTTTGCTGTATAGACTGATGTGCCAAACACATCTGGTTTCACGAAGATTCTCTAGGTTTTACAGGGCTCCTACCACATTCTTTGGCTCCAGCTTGCAGAATGAGTTTCCAGGATAGTGGATCTCTGTCCAATATTACTTTTTGAAAATGGATCTCAAGCTGTAAAAACAACACTGATCCCCCTAAGGTACCTCTACAAACTCTACATCCTTAAAAATCTTAGATTCCCCAGTTCATTCCTGGGTCTTGATATGCTCATACTGAGGTCAGTGTAGCTATTTTATCACTCTAGACATAGATTAAAACTCTCTATAAATGTCAGCTTGATCTTCCCATCCCACACTTGTTGATAAGAGCATTTGAGGAAAGGAGGCACAGACTTTTCAAGAGACTTCCTTCAGCACATCTGGGCCAGCAAACAACAGACCTGTTCTTGCACATCAAGCATTCTCTGGTGAATTCACCTACAAATACCTATTCTCAGATGTTGTATTTTCAGACACTTGGCACTGCTTTTTCTTTATTTCTGTCAAGGGTATTTTTAATCCCTAAAGAGTTAGTTCTCTGCAGAGGAACTGGAGAAAATTGCTTTTGCTCAGGATACTGTCACTACACTGTTTTATTTGAGCAAGACATACTCAGGTGCTGATGGCCATCAGCAGGTGTTCTGAAAGGCTCTGCTGTGCTTAATTTATAGGCACTTAAGACTCTATTGATTATTCCCAAGATTCATTTGGGATAAGGAAAATTGCTTTTCCCGAATAAGTACATATTTGTACAATGTAATCACCCACAACAGAAAAGAGAACATGTTTCTTAATGCCCAAGTAACCTACACTTTACCAAACAGAATACTCACATGGGACATAAGAAGGATGCAAACACTCATAAATGAATCTTTGTTGCTTAAATTATTGTTAAATCTGAATTCCTATGATGGATAGATTTTAATTTCTCTCTGAAATATTTTCTTTATCCCATTACATAATAGAAATTTTGAAAACTACATTCATTCTGTTTCCCGCATATATTTATGCTTGGTACCAAATTACAAATTTCCTGAGCTTCTAAAAGGAGTGTGCTTGGAGAATTATACTTTATTTTATATATTTATTTATTTATTACTAAAGAAAATAAATCAGCACAGAAAGAAATAAGCATCTAGATTCTTGGAAAAGTCTGTTCACAATAGCAAATAGAATAAAATATTTTGTGCTGAGAATGCAATAGCCAACCTAGATCCATTTCAGAAGTTTGTATTTACTGAGTTTCCATTTGAGATTAAAAGGTCTGAGGTGCACTCCTTGAGTGCTCCTTCCAGCTGAGAGAAACCTGAAAAGCATTCAGTATATGAATTCAGTAATATCTCCAAGACCATTGAACAAGTCCCATAAGAATCAAAGCACAGATTCAAAACAGCAACTTTTGACAGTCATGCCTATCTCTGGGAGAGTACACATACAGAAGAATCCAAAGACAAATCACAGTAATTAATTAGGAGTCATGGGTGGTATGCAGAGTGGTTTATAGGAAAGGAATAAATAAATAGCTTACTGTCAGCGGTTTGTGGACTGGTTCTGCCCAGTTCCGTGACTACTGAGGAAGGAGACCCACAGGCCCACACCCCGGACAAGGGGAAGGGGAAAAGGGGAAAGGGAGATGGGCCCTGAAACAAAACAGTGGCAACGATCTGAGGAGGAAAGCTAATTTACTAAATAAGATATCAGAAAGTAAAATAACACAATATAATACAATATAATTGGAAGTGAGGCTAATGAATCAAATAAAATGAGCAAGAGAGAGTGTCCAATAAACCGAAGGCCTTATGCTAATGCTGAAGGCGATACGGCAGTGAGCACCCACTGAGTCGATCCCGAAGGAAAGAGAGTGTCCCGTGACCGCAGACAGTTTTTATCTTTTCCCTCTGAGCGGAAAACACGTAAAAATACAAAGCATCGCACTGTCCTTTGGGGAATGTAGTTCTCCCTCTTTTCTGAGACAGTCATATCCATAACTATCGATGATCCATAGAGCTGTACCATTAACTCTCTAACTCCCAATACACCACATGATGTTATGATGTGGAATATCAACAATACAACAAAAATCATAAAACTATGACACTAACAGAATAGAAGCTATCACCTCTTTCACTGTTCTATCACCACACCCTTCCTTAATAACTGTATATTGAAAAACTAATGAGTGAAAAGTCTACCTATCTGGATAGATGAGACAGAAATCTTTATTTTTCTAGTATGTTTATAGTGTGTTTGATATCATAGATTAGACAGTGCCTCATGTATTAAACATCTGTAAAGGCAAAGGGACCAGCACAAATAAAAGCAGATGTTACAAAAGGAAGGAAAAATACATGTTCATCCTTCTCTACGGACCTGGGCTTGTGAGGAAAGAACTTCAAAGGAGGGATCTCCAACAAGAGATCCTTCCTCAGTGTCAGTCAAGCCTTAAATGAGGTCTAATTGTCTTCACCTGTACTCCCAGGGCTTATTGGGTCTTTCCTTCATGTCAGTGGTTCAGGCTGTGACTCAGCAATCCCCAAACAACATCCATTTTGTGTCACCTGCAAAGATATTAACTTTATGATCTAAAAAGAGACATAATTCCAGAGAAATAAGCAGTGTCAAAATTGGGTAATATTGAATTAAAAAAATGTATCAAAAGAACATTTTTATGTTGTAATTGCACTATTTATCCGTTGACTATGGTGGAAGATACTAGAATTGTTTCATTCTACTTTACCCACAAGATCACAGGAGTGAAAGTGTCATGAGCTACAACATAAGAGACAGTCAAGGTCCTAGAAATATGCTAAGAGCTCTGATAATGTATGGGCAAAAGTGAAGCTCTGTCTGTCAATCAGCATAGGAGTGTTTTTGTTTTTTTTTTCTCTGTACACTTCATTTACATTGCATCTTTTGGTAGACCCCGATTCCAGTTGATGTACAGAATAGACAGTGCTCACTTAGCACAAGTACAGTGTGTATTCCCATAAGTTATACACTGTTTTAATCTTTTCCTCATGTCACTTTTTTTCTACTGTTTATCACTGATATATGAATGCTTAATCATAATTAACTGAGAAGATAAGTGTGCAACTCAAACAAAAAATTACCAACGGAAGTGAAACAACATATCATGTGCCAAACAGACAAATGTAATTTCTGGCTCTGAGATAAGAAATGCATATCAAGTACTTGTTCTGCAGTCATAAATGGTTCTGAGAAATATTTTGGGTTACACTGCTTTAGAAAGATGATCTTATCCTTGGCTTTTGGTTTAAATCCCCATAGAAACAGGGAAGCTGTAAAGCATGTATTTTGCACAACTCTTCCACACTTTTAAGGCAAAAAATTACTAAAATGCCACAATATCCAATCTCTATTGCCACACAAGGTGGAATTTCTTAGATTATAGTGGATTTCGAAAACTTTTATAATCATTTTCACTCCCTTAAAATGTGAAATAGTATTATGTGTATTACATTGCAAAATCTATATACACTACCACATAAAGGAACAGGGGGTATGCAGAATGCTAAACTTAACAGAAGGGAAATGTTGTATTACTATTCATAACACTACCATCTCCATAGATGAAACTTGTGTGAAGAGGAGACAAGCTGTGGACCAGACTTCTGAACTGTTTTCATCACTCCAACCTAAAGTGGAACCTCACTCAGATCCTGGTTTTCCACCATTTTCACAGGCCCTTTTGTCAGTTAATTGTTGTTTGAACCATGGATAGTGCCTAAAACTGAAAAAAGGGCTTGTTACCTTGATTATGTAGAATAGAGCCTCACAGAATGAACTTGATGACTCAAACAGGTAGCCTTGTTTTTTCCCTTCTTGCCTTGGCACCCTGGAGAGGTAACAGGGGAATGTGGTCGGAGAAGAAACTGTCACACCCAGACCAGACATTTTTCTGGAAAGTCTGAGCATTCATGATGGGAGTGCACAAAGCAAATTTTATTAGTTAGTCATTAGAAAATATTTGTGAAAAATAGTGATAATATACCTTAGAGTCAGAAGGCAGATTTGCAGAACAAAGTTGACAATTATTATAAAGCCTTTGTTCATAGCACTCTAGTTGACAATGAAAAAGTCCTGGAAATGACTTGAAAATGTGGAGGCAGTTAGAGTAATTCTTGATCATTTAACATTGCATCCAGAAACCTGTATTTTCATTCTTATAATACAAATATTAGTTGCACTGGACTACTTTACTAAATTGCTACAAAGAGAAGGAAAATCAAAAGGTTTTAGCACGCACAGTTTAAAATAGTATGTAGGTTACTCTGAATTCAATGTGCCCTTGCAGCTCAGAAAGCCAAATGTATCCTGGGCTGCATCAAAAGAAGTGTGGCCAAAAGGCTGAGGGAGGTGATCCTTCCCCTCTACTCTGCACTGGTGAGGCCTCACCTGGAGTACTGTATCCAGATGTGGAGTCCTCAGTACAGGAGGGATATGGACCTGTTTGCGTCCAGAGAAGGTACATGGAAGTGATCCAAGGGATGGAATGCTTCTTCTGAGGACAGGCTGAGAAAACTGGGGCTGTTCAGCCTGGATAAGAGAAGGCTGCAAAATAACCTGATACTGGCCTGTCAGTATCTAAAGGGGAGCTACAGGAAAGAAGGGGACAGACTCTTTAGTAGGATCTGTGCTGACAGAAGAAGAGGAAATGCTTTCAACATTGAAGAGGGTAGTTTTAGGTTAGATATAAGGAAAAAAATCTACAGTGGGGGTGGTGAGACATTGGAACATGTTGCCTAGTAATGTAGTTGATGCCCTGCCACTGGAGACTTTCAAGGTGAGTCTGAATTAGGCCCTGAGTAACCTGATCTAGTTGTGGTGTCTCTGTTCATTGCAGAGGAATTGGACTAGATGGCCTTCAGGTGTCCCTTCAAACTCTAAGGATTCTATCATTCTAAATTAATGCCTCCTGTTTATTCCCATGGAAATTACAATAGATATAAAGAACAATTATACTACTTGACAGAGAAAATTCTCAGCTACAAAACACTATTTTTCAGAAGAGTCACCACCATTAAGCATGCATTTCATCAGTAATGAAGAAGAGCCTGCATAGCAAACTTGTGAATACCTGTATTGAAGGTGACCCACTGTTTCACAGCTGCAATTACAGCATAATTGCAAAATGCACCACCCACCATCTCACAGTGCTAGAATCTACTTTTTGATATCCATAAATGTTTATCAAGTGTTGATGAATGTCAATGGGTGCCATTTCTTCCCCCTTTTATTCCATCTGTCATATGTCAATAAAATGTAATGGAATATTGGTGGGAAAGTTCAACCTCTACTGTCATACCACCAACATCTGCTTCTGATGTCAAGGGAGAAAACAATAAAACAGGATGCATTATTTTCAGAGCAACACAGTTGACATTTCTCTCAGTGCTTATACACTGGACAAGAATGCAACAGAATCTCAATTAAAAAAAAGAAAAAATAAGAAAAAAAGACCTTCAGAGCAGTTGAGTGCAAATCTATTGAAATGCTTTGAAATTGAATGACTTGAATCTGGAGATACGTCCTGGAAAATAAAAAGACCTTAATTTTCAAAAAGTCAGTTTCTGTTCTGCTCTGTAAAGTTTGCGTGTCTGGGGCAAGAGGTAAATACACATAATTTTCAGTCCTAGAGGCTCATGCTCAAAATGGTATCATGGATAAATAGGTTAATTGGTACTTGTTAACCTGTCATTTAATAGGAGAAAGATTACCTAAATTACAACTGCAGAAGAGGAAGAAGGAAAATCTTGCAGAAGTGCTTAAGACACAAATCTTTTGTGCATCCGACCACTGTGACTGACACAGACATCCAGCTCTCAGTGCTGCCTCTGAAAACCTCAGCTTAAATCTGTGCATACAAAACATTTTCTGTTTTTAGACATGTATTAACCCTGTTTGAGCACTCAGTTTTTCTGTCATACTTTACATCTTCTCTGGAGATTTTTTTACAATGCTACCTGCCTTGTTGCGGGTTACCAGCTGTAGAGCAGGCTGCAGCAACAAAACTCACCCATAAAAACCGTTTAGAATTAGTGAAGGAGTGCGGTATGCAGATAAGCCATCCAAGCGGGGAAGCTGAGGAAGGACATTTGCTCTTGAGTGCTAGGGACACAGAAATGCGAAGCTCACAAAGGGCTGCTGCCGGTTTCTGCGGGACGGCGCTTGTCGCTAGGTGGCAGAAGCGCTCCTTCTGCTTCTCGCATCCCGGTGGTGTGGGCTGTAATTAGGTCAGTCTATGGTAAAGTAGGACCGAGTGATAAAGTAGGTTTTCGCTGCTAGTACACATTGCAGCTTAATTTCACTTCTTTTTAGGTAGTGTTACAAGGTGGATTAAAACTTTTAAAAGGCAAAGAAAAAGCTGTCTTGCCAAAGTAAATGAAATTTAAACTCACCAAGGAGCAATGGGAGAAAAGGAGGAGAGAAAAAAAGGAAAGATGACTCCTCTCTGGTGACATTGATATTCTGTTCAGAATAACACTGAGGAGGGGGAGGGCTGTGCAGAGATGTGTGTTAAATCTCAAATCCAAACAGGAAAAACGTGCAGCTTTGCCTTCTCTGGTGCAAGGTAATGATGTGCAGTTTTTCCTTGAGATTTGTCTAATTTTGAAATGGAAAAAAAAACAAACAAACAAAAAAAACAGTTTTATTCAACAAAGCACAAGTAAATTGCCCTTCTAGAGATCAGAGTAATGCATCTCACTATGGAGGTGGTACTGAAGGTCAAAGATGAGATAACATCTCCTGTATCACTTAATCTCCATCTAACTGGGAACCACGTTACCCCAGAGCTCAGTGTCAGCTTGTGGAAAGGAAAGTACAAGTTGTCAGAATAATTATTACAGTATGTGCTTAATCAGATTCACAAGGTTGTTCTTTCTAGGTTAAATCATGTTAAAGACTCAATACCGTTGCTAGTGAAGTCAGTGCAAACCTATCTGATTTCAGTAAGAACAGATTTCTCTCTGGCATTTCTGTTCCCAAAAGACATGTTAAAAAAGGATTTTCCAAGAAGAAGAGAGAGGACAAGGATAATCCTCATCAACTCTTCAGGTTTTCTACCTCTAAAAATACTAGGACCTACTTAAAACAGAATGACTTGGGTAGCTGAAATGGTTTGATAGAAAATAAGAAAGAAAAGATGAATACAAGTGCTGAACTATGATATAGGCAGAATCTAAAATCATTCCTGAAGGTAAAACAGTAACCTTCAGTATGATGTTCCAGAGGTATGCTAGGAACAGGAGCTTTGAATGTTCAGATCACTCCTTTGGTTTTCCAAGTAATTACTGGTGTTTTGGCTTCAGGAATTAGTTTTAGAAATTCCTGCCATTAACAGGACCAGAGATCATAGGAGAGCACTTATATTTGCTTTAATCATTAAGCAAATAACTACTGCTTTGATTTAAAGAAGTTTGTATTAAAAAATATACACATTTTAAAACAAATTATGCTGCTAAGTGGTAGCGTCATCACCTGCTGTAACATCCTGGCAATAGATGAGTAGAATTTTAGTAGCATTACATTAAATGCACACAAGGATTTCCATTAAATTTCTGTTCCTCTTGGTAGCGGGACAGCATCTCTTCTGAAGAGTCCTTGTCATCTCCTGTTTACAACTACTCATGGGATGGCTTCACAGTAGCCCTTTAGGTGTCAAACAGCTGTTGACCAAATGAATATATTTTTAACGTGAAGCTAAGTAGGCTGGAGTAATGCGATAATGTGATGGAAAGTACAACAATAATAGCAGAGCAGCACAAACCTAGGCTATGACAAACAAGGTCAAACCCAAACACAGCAGCTGTAGATACAGAAACAAAGGGGGAAAAAAGAAAAAACCAAAACCGTTTACCCTCAGAAGGCCTTCAGTAGGCAGGGACCTCCAACAAGATAACTTTGCATTTACTGCCAACACTTAAATGAGGTCTGGGAAGGGTGGAGCTAAAATCCACAGGTTCTGGTGTGGTCTTCCAGTCACTCAGGTTCATTGTATTCACCTGATCTCCCCCGGGTTGGCCCTGACTTCCCACCAGGAGCTCAATCACTGTTTCAGGATGTGATTTAGCATTTCTGCTATAGCTGATCATTCCTGGTTTAGCTGTTTGGAGATTAATTTAGGGAGGAGGAACCCTGGGTCTCATACAATTGAGTGTGTTATCTGCTTTTATATGTTATATTGGTAATCCCATTTTGACACAGCACTCACAGGTATCATCCTATAGCTTAACGTGTTTGAGTGAAGAAATCCTTAGTCATTCTTTTACCTTTTCTTTCTCAAGCCTTTGCTGGTCTGTGAATTTCCAATTCAATTCTCTAACAAGTAAGCTGTTCTGTAAATAGTGGGCACAGTTTCCATAAATCATCTGACTTCTAAATGCAATGCGTTGAACTCTGCTCTTAACAAGGCTACATGAAAGCAAATATTCCATGGACTCAGGTTTCCCCTTTTCCAGTGACAGATGGGAGCTGAGATCACCCTTGCTTGGTGTCTTTCAGTGCAGTCTGGCTTTTTTGGAGAGATCACGTTACACTCTATATAACATAAATCCTTGTGTATACCACCATGAATAACAATGCTCAAAAGATAGCTGTATCTCTTTTTATAGGCATCTAAGTCTTATATTGGACCTAGGACTATGGCTTTATTGTTTATTACTCTTAACGAATTTAAATAGGACACTAGTTACATTTGCATATTAATTCTACTGCGAATTTCAGAGTCTGAAAAAATTTACAGAGAAGCGAGAAGTGGGAAAAGAACAATAGAGTTCTGAGATCCATTTACTTTTCTCTCACTCCAGATGTGGGCAGGCTTTCTATGCTGGGAGTAATAGTTACAACACAAAGATATTATGAACCTGAAAGAATGAATGTGTTAATGTTAGCCATATCAACTAGGTCCTCAGATGAAGATGTGTGAGAGAGCAGAATGTTAATTCAGTATCTTCCCTCGGTCCTATTCTACCCTCTCTATTTATTAAGGGTCTTCTGTAAGGAGCTACTGAGTTGTTTTTAGTTTTGTGTGGCTCACCATCAAATGTTGAGTATGTTCACAGTAAAATATATTGTTACTTGAAAATCTTGTCAGGCATAGGTGTCTGACACCTACTGAGATTTCCCTGGTGTCATCACAATTTCCCATCTCCAGCTACAGCTGATGTTAGTGCTGAACACTCCTGCAATTTGCTGTCCTTGTGTTTGATCTGCAAATCATGTATGAGCCAGTTGGCTAGTTTGTCTAGTTTAATCAACTGCCATGCTTGCTAGAAAATCACTGTGCTCAGGACTAGAATCTTTTTAACAGGTTAACAGCTTTTGAAAACATTTTGTTGAATAGTAAAAGAAGTTGGTACTTTTCCAATTTGGAGTTGCTTAGCTTATGAGTTCATGAAATAACTACTACAACTAAAATGTACTGCAGACACAAATGCACACTTTTGCTTTCTAATTGAGGTCCAGATGTTGAAAAGAAAACACATGAACAGAAACAATTTTTTTCTTTTAAAAATACAATGCTTTTTTTTTTTTCACTTGTAGAATTATACAGAGCTTAGAGTTTCTATTTTACAGTTGTGATATGTGATGCATGGTAAAATTTAATGCTATGTTTGAGATGACCAAGTCCGTAGCACAAAATATGATGTATTTAGCTTCTTCATCTCAACGATGTTCCCAAAAGAGTCAACATGGTAAGGGAAGAATTTGCATATTGTCTATCCAGTGCTCTCTTTGTGAGAATCAACTAAAAGCAGAGGTACTTAATCTTTCTGACAGTTCTAGCCACAGAGTCAGTGAACGGACAATGTCAGTGCCTTATGCTATCACTTCTATACTGTATATATATTACTGCCACGGTGATATGCCATACCCTTGCCTTGTGATCCTGCCATGTGTATGTGCATGCCAGAATTACAATGCACAAATATGCAGCACATTCCTTTCCATGATATTTTCCAAAACCATCAGTGCCTGAATTATCATATCATCCCCACTACTTCCTGTGCCATTTTTGTATGTGTGGTCATGGCAGAGGGGCACTCTGAAAACCATAAAACAGGGAGCAGACACCAGCTTACATCCAGTGCTGGGCTGCTTCTGACTCAAGATTCACAGACATTTATCTACATTCTAGACCATTAAGTGCACAAACATTTGGAATAACATGTTCTGACTGTCACAACAGTTTAAGCAGATGTATTACTTTCCACTTGTAGAACAAATGGACTTCTCTGATAAAAGATACAGTTACTTGATTTCAAAATCAATTTTATTTTGTGCTGAACAGGTGAATATCAGTTCACTCATTCATGAACTTTAGCATGAGAGTGAGATTGTTTGTTCATCAGAGATATCAAACTGTGGTGAACAGGTTGCCGTAGTTTTAGTGATGAACTTAATTGGCATCCAGTGGCAATAAAATAACAGAGAGTACTGCAGGTCAAACATCAGCTCCGTTGGCAGAGCTCTGTGGGGAAGCTTCCACAGTACCTGCATTATTGTTTCTCTATTCAGTACAATCAGCATCTCTCTTTCTGATGAGCTCTAGCCTTTTTATTTTAAACAACAACAACAACACAAAAAAAAAAAAGAAAGAAAAAAACTCCTCACAAGGGGTTCTGCATGCTATTATTTGCATAAGAAAAGGTGAATAAGCTGAAAATACCTCCTTGAAAGGCAAGGAGTTTTCTTTTTTGATGATAAATGCTCATGTCACACTGTATCTCATTGTGTGTCTTCCTCAAAATCATTTGATTAGAAAACTGAGGATAATTGACATGACTAAAACAAGGACACAAGAAGTGAGGCATTATGTGCTATTTCCACAAATATTACAGCTAATTGTGTCAATTAAATTACTTAATTAGTCTACAGTAAATCACTTGAACACACACTAGCACAAATTCAAAGCATATGTCTCTACAGAGAAATGAATATTGCTCCTGAAGGGTCAGAGTTTAGGAATTGCTCTCAGATATAGCATGAGCAAAATAACTGTGATCTGAATTTTGTTTACAGTCAAACAGTTAAGTAGTCTGCAGGTCATCTCACTGCCTGGACAGTGATCTGGTAATAAATATAGTAAATGACATGCTGAAAACCTATCTGGACAAATTCTGACTGTTCTACGAAACATCCTAAAGCCATACCTGTATCACCACAGGGTTGAATCCCCATTAAAAATCCCTCAGGAAAGGCAGGGTATATGCAGTATGTTACATGTACAAGCCAGTAGAGGCAAAACCTGCACCAGACAATTAAATGATCCTAGGACCACTCACTGCCATTGAGACCTGCTGGCAGGGAACAGCCTATGCCCATCTCATTACCCCTGTTGCAGTCCCAGGCAGGGTTCCTCTCATCAGAGCATCTGGTGGGAATGCCCACGCTAACTCTCAGACTGTGCCCAGTAGGTATTGATGTGGGTGCCAGTTCACACAGGCCAAGACCATCTTGAGCTCTTCTCACCTTTGGATGGCTCAGGAGGTCAAGTGAGTTCCCAGAACTCTTAATTTGCTACTGTACAGGTAGTCATGATGTGTATTTTATTCTTTGTGTGAAATTGTTACAGGTCACCACTGCTTTTACATAGAAAACATGAGTTGACTGCAGACAATAGGGTCACAGGTGACAAATGTTAAGTACAAAGCTCTTCTCCAAATTAAATATTTTATCTATGTTTACCTATGTATGATCTTTACCTGGAGCTATAAATTGAAGCATTTCACTAATGCTTGACTTGTACTTTTCCGTTACATACACATGTGCCTCAAGCTGACAGACAACCAGTCAACTTCACGCCAAGATCTCAGCTTAATCTGGAACAGTATCTGTAGTAAGTCGAGGTACAATGTGTAAAGTATAAGATGGGCCTTTATGGCCATTAAAAAGTTGTATTCTGAGGTTTGATTCTTTCTGGAATGCAGTTTGGATCAATCCATGGCATCTGATCACTTAGCAGTACACTATAAAAGACAAATAAGGAATGTCCAAACAGTTGTTAGCTACAGGATGTTTTGGGAAATCGGTGTCTGGAGTCAGCTTCTTCTAAGTAATGAAGAGGAAGTTGTTATTTTTCATTTGGCACCATTTGATGTCATTGTTCACTGATGTTTCTTTTATCTCATTTCACAATTTTAATAACAAATATACTAAATTCCTAATCAGTTGTGGTGGGATAAAACTATCTTAAAATCATGTAGACTTACATGTGTCTTCAAGCTGACCATTTTAATGCTCTCTTTTATTAATCTCTTTCCATGTTACATTTTTTATATGAGCTTGTCTGAATATAAACTCAAAAGCTGACTTCCATAGAAGAGTATTTAGACTGTATCAAATGGCATTTGAGAAGAATTTTGAAAGTGGAATATCCACACCAAAAGAGTTTAATTTCTCAGTCACAAGGTGAACATTTTAAAATTAACTTTTCAAGTTACAAAATATGAAATAAAAACATTAAAATTTGTTGTTAAGAGTTTATGGGCTGGTTCAGCCCAGTTCTGTGATGAATGGGGTGAGGGGGCCCACGGACCCGTGCCTTGGGAAAGGGAAAGCAGAAAAGGGGAAAGAGCAGGGAGATGTGCCTAATAACAAAACAGCAGTAAGAGTCTGAAGAAGAAAGCTGATTTACTAAATAAGATATTGGAATGCAAAATAACACAATATAATACAATATAATTGGAATTGAATCTAATAAACCAAATATAATGAGAGAGAGACTGTATCCAAAAAATAAAGGCCTTACTCTATGCTGAAGGTGAGTTGGCTAGGGAGCACACTCTGCCAAGAGCAGAAAGGGAAAAAAGAGACAGTCTTGTGACCTGCCTGCAGATTTATCTTTTCCTCTGAATGGAAAATGGAAAAGGAAACTCTTCTGGGGTACATAGTTCTTCTTCTCTTCTGAGACAGGTATACCCAGAACGATCAATGATCCATGGAACTGGAGCATTAACTCTTTAACTCCTAGTGTTCTGCATGATGTTATGATGTGGAGTACTGATAAAAAAAATCATAACATCATAAAAAACCATAGAATCATTTGTAAAGGGCAACACTGAAAACAAGATTCAGATGGGTGAAACTTATGTCTTACATTCAATAAGTTGCCTCTCCCCAGCAAAATCTGCCACATAATCACCATATATAGAAGCTCTGACCCTCTTTACAACTGAAATTCCTCCCTCAATTTTTGGATCCAAATTGAAATATCTTATTTCATTTTTTGTTTTGATTTGATCTCTGTGAAAATCATATTTCCCTTCTCTTCCACCAAGCAGGGATGCTTCCAGTCTATAGAGTTAAATAGCAGCTGTGTAAATTGTACAAGTGATTCCTGTCTTTTTCTTGAAAGCTATAACTGCCTCCATCCATAAGTACAGGAGGCTGGTTCACAAAACTATCAATGTCTAAATTAAGAAGCATATAAACATAGTGTTCCAGGCTAACTTTTCACTGAGGAACAGGAAGACATTTGCTTCTTTCATATAGTCTCCAAACTTTAGGCTGATTTTCATTGTATTGAGCTATTTCAAAAATGAACATGCTTTCCTTACATTATGAGAAACAGGTGCTATGCCTCCAAACCATGGGTGATGCAAGCAAAACAGCCAGGAAGGCTGTAACTGGACCTTGGGATCACCCTACCTTTCCACATCCTGCAGTGCTCTCTCTCCTCTCACAGCAGCAGCTTCCAGATGTGCTGCCTTCTGGGTTCTCTACAGGGAGCTCTGGTGGGCAGAAAGCAATGCCTCGAGTTTCAGCAACACTGTTCTCAGTTTCCTCTATAACGTAAAAGTTGCTGGGATACATTGACCTTACAAGTCATGATTGGATCATGCCTCTTAACTTTTTGTGAAAAATCCTCTTGTAATAAGAAGAAAAACAAAAAGAAACAAAAGGCAAGTAGGCTAATTAAAGATTTCCTTTTCATTCCTAATTCTTTTTCATCCTGCTAACTCATTTAATATATTGTCAAATAATTCTGATATTGCATGCAAAATAGGATGACTGAAAAGAGGTAAGCCTTATTATCACAAACAAATGCACATTATTGTCTTTGAAAGGTAAAAAATAACCACACTGACAAGCCCTCCATGGTTGTGATGCTGTGCAGAAACTTTCTCAAACACAAGCAAAGTGCAGCCAACTTAAAAGTAAGGAGCATCAAGATCAACAAAGACACATAAATGATTCTAGGGTATGAAAGAAGTAACATCTTGGTTTTCTTCCTCTGTGAGTCCAACTTTTGCCTCTTTTTTGTAGTTTTAACACTGAATGACTCAGCATATGAGCTTTATCAGGAACATCATGAATCTGTTTTGATATTCTATTTTATTTAAAAAGGTGGATCTCATTGATTTTACTGACTACTTTGCTTCACAACCAGTGCAGTTGTTCTAATGAAACTAGTATTATGGTCTTATAAAATTTGCTTTATTTTCTAACTACTGGGTTGCATAATCCAGAAATAATTAAACATTCATGTAAAGACATTTCATAAATCATGCTCAAACATAATAGTAAATAAACATATAAGTTTCTTCTCCTCTTGGAAGGAAACAAGTTCTTTTACAATGATTAATATAGTCTATTCATAATTATCATCAAAAATTTGCACGGGATGAACAATCTTTTCAAATGTAATATGTTGCAGGAATTGCATTATTCTTTAAATTACATTATTAGACCTCTTAAACAAAAGATTATTTTAAAGCACCAAAGAAGTATTTACTAAAGCATTACAGGCTATCATGAAGGCCAGGAAAGGACATTTGCACACTATAAGCCACAGAAATATGTCCATTTTCTGAGAAGAAAAGGCTTTGTTATAAACAGGGAACACCTGTTTATAACAGATCAAGAGATGATATTGTCTTTTAAGATATAAGTCCCAAGTCCATTCAAATAATCTAGTTTTCTCTCTTTCAGGTGTAAAATTTCTTCTTTATAAGGGAAAGAAATCCTTCTGACAAGGAAAGAATACTTTGCAGAAAATGCAATTTGGAATTCTGTAGTAAATAAAAATTATTCTAGACTAAAGATAATTGCCTTCCTAGATGGCACTTAGTATTGGACTTGGACAGACAAGAATACAGTTAAGGGGCAGTCTTCTAAAACAATTGTGAAATACCACTGTATCACAAAAGATGGCAAAAGCAGCTGATCACATGCATGCATGTGTTCTTATGGCAGTGTATGTGCTATAGCACAGTTCATGATTTCCTTTACTGTTATTCAGGTCTAGCCCTTTCTTTTACAGTGGACTTTGCACTTTAGAGACCCCTGACAGCTTCCTGCTGACTGCAAGTTATAATTGAGTTAGGGCCCTATGTGCACATTTTGTACTATTGTGACCTGAGATTCGTACATGAGACAGTATCTGCTTGGGAAGATGACAGGAAGGCGAGTGGGGGGACAAGATATTTGATGCAAATTCTTATATATTTGTGTTAGAATACACATGCTAAGTTTCATGCTACATGACAAACAAACAAACAAACAAAAAAACAACCGTGGTAGTTTATCTGAATATGGGAGAGAAATCAGAAAGATCATGGGAAGTAAAAGTAAGATGATCACCATCAGGTGGAATTATTGCTATGAGGTTTTAAGTTCATTTCTGTCTTCAGTAATAACTAGGTTTTTCATGTAGAAAGAAGAATTATAATATCACTATTGCCCATTCAAGTCTGAGAAAAGGTTGTATTGTTAAGACCTTTTCAATTCTGTATTCCAAAAGGTATTGCAAAGTTGTATAGAATAGGCACTGTTCAGAGACTGGAGACAGATGAACTAAAATTAAAAAATGAAAGAGAAAAGGTACCATGAATAACTACAGAGAATGATGAATTGTAATGAGGGAAGTGAAAAAAAAAAAAATTGATCTGTGGGATATCTGGTGGGAGCACACATAAAGAAATACATGGGAATAAGCATACTGTTTCTGGCTGAGGCTCACTGGGCTCTGGCTCTCTTCCATCCTGATTACTAATTGCTTCTGGAGCAAGATTTAAAAAGTTATTCAGTATGTGAGAATTTAAGCTTAAAAAATAAATGCCATCTTCCTGCAATGGGGAGACTGTAGGAATCTAATTTGGACTACGATCTAGTTTATGTTTGGTCTGCAATGATATAATAGCATATCACACACCTATAATAATAATACTGAATGTAATGGGGGGATGTCATTATTCCAGGCTGCATAGCTGATTAGAGGTGACATGCTTGTTTTCAAGGCCTATTGCATTCTTCTAAGGTAACTTCTGCCTACAGCACTCTTAGGCAATACTGAAAAGGTACATGTTGGAAAGCAAACACAATGCCTGTCGTTTTTGGTAGAAGACACAGCTGTAGTTTCCCACTTATTAGACTGAAAATGTATCCTCTACTGTATTGCTTTGGGCTTTGTCGGCATACACTGTGTGCATTTTTTGATACAACACAGGCTGATCTAACAAGACACAATGTGACCCATGTAACAAAAGCACTAAGAAGAGATTTGCTTTTTTAATGGATAAAAACAGGCAGTTCCTTTGACAACATCATTTCCAGCTGCCTTTTTGTATTAAAGATAGCTATGCTTATTAGTAAGTACTTGACACTACGTCAATATTGAATTTCTGCTTGTTTGTACATTCAGAAATGAGAAACTTCACTAACATGATATGATAGAGATATTTGCAAGCTTCATACACAATCATGTATAGCTTACATTCTGCCTATTGGGGCCTACAGAAAGATATGGAAGTGCTCGCAAGTGCAGCTGTAGCTTGTTCATTCTGTTCTCAGTAATAGCAGACATTAAAATCAGAAATACCTTTGTGCATAATTAAAAAAACAGTGTTTATGTAGTTCTTTTCATGCGAAGAAAATGAGTGTCCTGACCTAGCTGATTTATTTTTCAGGCACAAACCTTTGTAGTTATAGAACCAGCACTATCAAATGTAGAATTGAGTTGTGCTTTTTTGGACAACAGTTGCCAATCCAGTCACTCAGATATTCATTTTTAATATAGTGGAATAGATGTGTTCTTACTACAGGAAATGTTCTAGCCATTCCCAGGTGAGATAATGGGCCAGATTGTGAAGAAGAGTCGATCTGCATGAGAGTTGAAAGGCCATACAGAGGAATTCGAACAGGCTGGATTGCTAGATGAGGCAAACGGGATCGAATTTAACAAGACAAGACGCTGTGTCCAATATTTTGTCCACAACAACCCCAGACAATCCTACAGGCTTGAGGCACAGTGGCTGAAAGAATGTGCAGATGAAAAGGATATGAGGGTGCTGGTTTATGCTTGTCTGAACATGAATTAGCAGTTCGTCCATGTGGACAATAAGGCCAATGGTATCCCAGTTTTTATGAGAGATATTGTTGCCAGAAGGTAGCAGGAAGTTTATCATTCCCTTGTATTCATCTCTGGTAGGGCCTCACCTTGAGTGCTGTGTTTAGTTTTGAGCCTCTCACTACAAAAAAGACATTGATGCCCTGAAATATGTTCAGAGAAGGGCAATGAAGCTGATGAGAGGACTGGAACACAAGTCTTATGAGGAGTGGCTGGGGCAACTGGGATCGTTCAGTGTGGAGAAGAGGAGGCTTAGGAGAGACCTCATTGGTATCTACAGCAGACTGAAGGGAGGTCGTGGCAATGTGGCAGCTGGCCTCTTCTCCAGGTAACTAGTGATAGAATGAGGGAGAAGGTTAAGGTTGGATATTAGGAAAAACAACTTCTCTGAAAGAGTGGTCAGGTCCTGGAATGGGCTGCCCAGAGGCATGGTTCGCTCTTAGTCCCTGGAGGTGTTCAAGAATCATGTAGATTTAATAACAAACATTGTTTAGTGGGTAAAAAGTTAAAAATAAAAAAAAAGTGAGAAAAAAATAAAACAAGAAAAAAAAAAAAAGAATGTAAAAAGCTGGAAATAAAGAAACAGGATTAAGTATTGCAGTATTGCTGATATCTATATGTAGTCTTCCACAGCCATTCAGGAAAGAGAAAGAATAACATGTAAATTTTGGGGTGACATTTAGACCTTCTGACCTAGGCCAGTACAACAGGACTGGAGTAAGTGCTGGAGAATGCAAAGGTAAAGGAAATATTAATGCAGATCAAATATCAGTACTCTCAAATGTTTCATATAGCTGATGTTTTTCAACCCACAGCACTTGTTCTGTACCAATCCATTTCTCATCCACTGAACTTCAAGCTGGAAAACACCGTGAGGCAACAAAATTCTCTGCCTCAGTTGCAAATCACATCTGTTCACATATTTCATAGTTCAGAAGCCAATCTGGAAGCCACTTGCATTTCATCTTTTATTCTATTACCATCTATTTAGTACTGAAACTTTTAATCACTTTTGGAACTGGAATGTTTACAACACAAAGTTTCCACAGTAGTTTATACCTCTAGGTGCTTCCTCAGCAGGAAAGGAAAAGTTTTAGATGTTTCTTAATTTAGTTCTCTTACTGAAGGACAAGTATATAAGCTTGTGTTTGAAGCCACACAAACATTATCAAATGGATTATCTACCAGGCAACCCAGAAACAATTAATTCATATTTGCTGAAAATACAGTGTCTGGATCTACATTCTGTAACAGATTCATCCATTCAAAATACATAGCCACATATTAGAAGATGAATACACACGAATTAAACAGCTACTTAAGACATGAAAAAATCAGAAAACATAAGAAATAACAAAAATCAATTATGTCATAATAAAGTGATGTGACTCACATTTATCACTATTTTTCATTGAAGAACTGTGGTTATATTAGTTTTAACTGATTACACTAGCATCTTCTAGACTCTAAATGGCTGAAAATTAGGAGAGAGTCTTCTATGAAAAACTGAGGTTTTAGCATAACAACATAGACAAGAAAAAAAAAAAAAATCAAGTCCAACACTATACTTTCTGTATGGGGGAAAAACATGTAGAGGAATGACAAGGGGTGAGAGCCCTCCTTCTCATTACTATGGAGCTGCATGGTGGCATTCTGCATCCCAGACTCAGAAAAGTATATAATTTTAAAATAATTTATATGTGCATATATCTACATTTATGTTTATAGTTTAAAATCTTTAAAATTATGCTGCTTTTTAGAGAAGTGTCATATGGGATTAGAACAGAGAAAACACAGACTGAACTGTAAGACAGTGTAAATGTAATGCTACTGTGGGTTGAAAAATGAACAAGCAGACATCAACAAATAACATTTAAATGTGAGGAACTATCTGGATTTTTCACCATTTACGTGTTTGTACATGTGCTTGTACACAAAAACGAGTGTAGTGCTCAGGCTAGTTTTCTCTATCAGTTATAACTATTAGTACAGCAGCAATCACAGTATCTAGGTGCCAGTTTTGACAAAGTTTCACTGGGAAAGAAACAGTTATTATAGGTTTCATAGTGAAATAACTGGTTATCTGTCAGCAGCTGCTGTAGAGAACTGCAAGTAGATCAGTGACTGTACAAAATGAGTTTTATAAAGATTTGGATACACATCACCGAGTGCTAGAGAGGTACAAAAGGCTGAGCTGTGTTCCTATTGCGCAGATGACCTATTTCCCTGGAAAATTTATTTTGAGGTATACTCAGAAGGCTAAATTCTATACAAAGACAACAGATCCCTAAAAATTAGAATCTCATCATACTTTTGTGCCTTTCACAACACATGAAAATTAAACACAAGACATTCAATTACAATTGATTTCCTAACACTAACACACTCAAACTCAGATGATAATGTTGACTGATCAGAGACAAGTAATGATAGTAATGGCTTAATGCAGTGAGTAATGTTTCAATGAATTTATATAGGACAATTGTCATGTTGTTCTGTAGCTACCAGTAGCTAGAACTGCAAGTCTGATGTTGCAGACACTGGCTAAAGTAGGTAGTCACCTCACACTTTTTTTTTTTTTTTTTTTTATTCCATGGAAATGAATTATTAAATCAATTACCAAATAATATAGACTACAATGCTTAAAAAGTACAAGTTGTAGGAGTGTACATTTGTGGTAAAATTTCTTTATTTTAACTCATACCTGGTAATTTGACCTTCTAGTATTTCAATGCTCAGAGATGCATTAGGAAGGCAAGATCCACATCTCTCCCTGGTATGCTTAGAGAATAATTTCCATTGAAATTACAAGTTATGTAACTATGCATGTCTCTGACATCCAGGACTCTTTGTACTGGGGAATCCCTTGAGGAAATAATTTGTTATTCCACATAGTTCTTTGAAATATGGTGTTTAATTCTTCTAATAAGAAGTACTCATGTTCTGACAAGAAGTATATACCATGAAAAAGGAAAATGTTTTATTCCTGTTTGAGTCATCAGGTTTTGACATACTTGCATAGGTAGAAAAGCACTATCTCTGAGTCCACTCTTCACAGGAGTATTTTAAGCAGCTGTGTTCTCTTATTCAGAAACTGATCTTTAGCTACAATTCATGACTCTATTTAGAGAAAGGAAAAAAGAGAAAAAAAAGTGTTAAAAACACAGGGGAAAAGTTAACTTTATTTTTTATCTCTTCTATTAACTTCAAAGTAGTTTCATTTTAAGTTTTGGACACATGTTGGGGTCATTTTTTTTTATCAAAACAGTATTCCCATCTTAATTAAAATCAGTGGACTATGCAATTCTGCTAGACTGGAGGAAAGGAGAGTTTGTTAATTTACATTTAAATAAAATTGATTTCTGAACTTTTGATATACTTGTATTTTTAATATCTTGAGCTTCATATTATATTTATAAGTGTTACCACTGGAATTATGTGGAGTCTTGGCTGTTATCATTCAGTATGAGTTTTGTAGCCATGTAGTCTAAGAGCAGAGACAAAATAAAGGTTTAAGTGGGTTAATGTTTTTGTTTTTTTTTAATTTATGGATACAATTTGAAGATGATCTTAAAACAGTGCGCATTTCTTTCCAAGTATTCCATTTGGTCCAACAGAAGATAATGTTCTCTGCTACAGAGATTACAATGATTCTATTGTGGTGTCTTGTTTAACATCTTTCCTTTCTTGATTAGTGATTAACAAAGAACAGATTTCAATGTCTTCAATAAGTTAAGCATATGAAAACCTTTGTAGTATAAGTACAGCACAGAAGAACTCCAAATAGCACCTGAATTGTGTGTAACTAACAAGAATTCCCTGCAGTACAAAAAGATGCAGTAAGTTTTTATAATACCACTACAGTATGAGGTACGTAGAGGTGTGTCAAAAACAGACTACTAGAGTTCACTTATTTTCATTTCTGAAATCAAGTAGTACACAAAGAAGTTTTCTATTTGGTAAGTATTTGAACATGTAAACCCAAAGAGATTTCCTGAGTTTGCACTTAATAATATATATTTATGCATTCAGCCCTATTATGACTGAAAATGCAACACTTACCTGAATGCAGTGTAACATTTTTGAGAACGCTTTCAGCTTAGATTTGTTGCTGTCATTGAATATAATATGAAAAAGAGACTATTTTCTATCTGATGAAAACAGAAGTATTTTTGGACTTTTAAAATAAATGGTAATAGAAAGTAAAAAGAAACTTGATGCAGTTAACATTTCATATGACTTTTGGGCTTGAACTTTACAATATTGCTGAATCAATTTCAAGACATCTTTTTTTAATTATTTTGTATTAGTACATAAATAGCAAGGACATTTTTCTTGTAACTAGCAAGCACACTTCATCTGAAGTGTGATTTTTCAGTATCAGAAAAAAACACAGGATGGTTAAGATAAACAAATGCATCAGAATGAATAGATTGTGTATCAAAGTACCAAGAGAAAGGAAGGAATTATAATTATTGTGGTTTTGAAAGATTATTAGATCATTGAGACTGACAAAGAAAATAATCATTTGCATAGGTATCTGTCATATGGTTATGAATCACATGATTTATATACAGCCTGTACAGCCTTGATGGGCTACAGTGATGAGCATGCTAGAAATACGACAGATGAATGTAAGGTACTGAGTGAGTTGAATGTGAATTGGGAAGTCAATATCAATTTGAAAATCAATCAGCAAGAATAAGACTGCTCAGTCTGTGTGCACAAAATACTGTGTTAGGCTCTGTCTGTAAAGACTAGGTAGAAATTTCTGAACCTTACAGAAAATATTTTCTCTAGCAATGTTCATAAGTTTGCTACAAAACATATGTGATTCAATTGTTTATAGCTCTGGAAATGATAATCTCTTCTATAGTAGAATGCTCTTCCATTTCCAGGAGCCTGCCCTGCCTGTCTAGGGTTTAGAGGAAACTTTCTTCCCTTTCAGAAACATGAGAAGGGCAGAATGGCTGCAACTCCATGACCTCTAGCTGAGAACCCTATGGTAAACTAATTCTTTAGATATCTGTTTTTTTGGAGACACTTGGCTGCTCTTATCTCTGCCTCAATTTGAAGGGGTTAGGACGAAAAAAAAGCCCTATTGTTCCTATTCTGAATGTCAAACATATAAAGCTCTCTAAAAACTCTGCACCAATTTATACAAAAAACTACTTAATGGCAGTCATTTTCTCTTGCTGTTTTTATAGTCTAGTACAACAGGACCTCATTCTTGATTGGGAGCTTTTAAGATTACATTTACAAGAATGCTCTAAAAATACATTGAAAACCATTAAGGTTAAATGCCAAGATCTCCAAACTTAGGAAATACCAGAATTAATACTGACAACCTTTGCCTTAGGTTATACAACCTCCTTTTGGAAATGTATTTTCAATAAACTACTTCTTACAGATTCTCAGCTTAATTCATTGCCTAGGAAGGCTTATGCTCAGCAAATGAGCAACAATTCAGTACTTCATTCCATTCTCTTTTCAGGGTTTGACACCATGTTCTGAATATTGCACAGCATTCAATTTATCATTTCAATACAGAGTCAATATTCACAAGAGTTTTTCTATGACACTTACTGCTATAGTATTTGAATGTGGCAGTGGAATAATTTAATCATTGTCTTCGTATAGGATTCATATGTATGTATTTCAGAAGGTTATAGTTGCTTTGGATGCCTAACCAAAGATGGCCTGATATGCTAGAAAATTTCTTGCATCAGAACACTGTCTATTCAGAGCACAGCTCACATGCAATTCAGAAGCAAATGAAGAAGCATAGTGTTTTTGAGATTTGTGGACCCCAAAAACAATATTCATTTAAAAATCCGAGTTCTATGTGATTTCTCTACCACAACATTTGAACATTCACATGGAGATGGGGATATATATATATATATATATATGTATATTTATTTATTTATTTTTACTATAATTCTTTGCTTTCTGTTTACAATCTAAGTAGGGTCAGAGTTCCTAAAGCAAAGACCCAAATAATTTTAGCATATGTTAGTGAATACTGAGGGAACACTGCCCCCAGGAAAACTGGAAGGAAAGAAAGAAGAGGAAGGAAGAAGGAAGGAAGGAAGAAAGAAAAATTGCAAATACTGTACTTCCCAGAAGAGCTTCATTCACTTTTGGATCCAACAAAAAGTATAATAAAAATGGAAATCATATGTTTATAATGTCCATTATGTTCATTGTCAGAAGATACAAATAAACATGACAGGAGTGAGAAGCATGCAGAAAGAAGCTACTTCCACACACACTGACAAACGTACAAGAATTGTGTCTACTATTACAAAAACAGAAGGAAAACTCATTCCACACTAAAAATTTGAAAAATGTGCAACTTACCACTGTACTTGATTTGTCCTGCTGGACCCTAACTTTTGGGATCCGATTTATGTGATACAATTCAGAATGAACACATTATTATTTCAACAAATTTGTGATGAAGAATTTTATCAAATCATAGAATCACCAAGCTTGGAAAAGACCTACAAGATCATCCAGTCCACCTGTCACCAATAGTTCTCTCTAAACCACGCTCCTCAACACAACATTTAAATGTTGCTTGAACATCTCCAGGGTCAGTGACTCCACCATGTCCTTGGACAGCCCATTCTAGTGCCTGATCACTCTTTCAGAAAAGTAGTATTTTCTAACAACCAGTCTGAATCTTTTGTGGTGCAATTTGAAGCCATTCCATCTAGTCCTATCTCTAGTTAGATGAGAAAAGTGGACAACCCCCAAGCTCACTATAGCCTACCTTCTGGTAGTTATTGAGAGAAATAAGGTCTCCAGTGAGCCTCCTCTTCTCCAGACTGAAAAATATCAGTGGAAATAACCTAATGAAGTCATTGCATTTATTCGGATTTTTTTCTACAATTTTAAATCAGATTGCCAACTTCTACAGTTTCTCATACTTGAATTTTTTGAAGTAAATACTAAAGCTTGAGCTAAGCAAAAACTTTCTTGAAGGCTACAAAGTAATATAGTTACTACTGTAAATATTAAAGTGAGCTGTGCTAAAACTGATAACATAGATATTCAATCCATATTCCATTCTGGAGGATCTTGATTGTCTGAGTATCTATGTCCCCAGTGAGCTTTATCTAAATATTTTTTTCCTAAAAATTCAGTGTAATCTGAAAACACGCACTACCTACAATGCCTAATATTCTTCAACACTGCCTAGAGGCATCAGTCTTCATGAAAGTTAGTTTGGATGTCCTTACACATTTCCTATCAAAATGTGTTGTGTTTTTTTTTGTTTTTTTTTCTTAAGATTTTTAAGATTTTTACAGTATATAGGAAACTTTGTAACAGTGAGATATTATGAAGTTTCTGCTCTCCCAAATTTGCCAATTACCTAACTCAAGAATGATCCTCACTAGCTGATATTATTAAAATTCCTGTATCAAATGATAAGTACAAAGCAAAGTATAAGACTTTCAGCTTCCTTCCTCTAGGTTATACTTCCTCAAACCATGTATAAATACTCTGTCTAGTCCAGTCTTGGAAAAACACTTTAGGAGCTGTAATGAGGCAGAAGATGCTTCTTGCTTTAATTAATGCATGTGCATAATTTCAGAGATAACTTAGTTGTTTTCTTCAGTCTTTTTTTTTCCTTCCCCCCCCCCCCCCCCCCCCACTCCTCTGGTCACAGTGAACAATCCATATGCAATTACAATTCAATGTATGTAATTGAAGCTTTATCTACTGATCCATCAATTCGGTACAGAAAGTGATCCGAAAGTTACAGCTTGATTACTTTTTCCTAAAGTTTATATACTCTATTCTATCTTCACAGAACTATGTAGAAGAGCTTTCTTTATTGTACCAAAAAAAAAAAAAAAAAGTAAAACAATTACTTAACTGCTTATCTCAAAACCAATTTTCTATCTTGAGAATTTGTACCTCAGATCAGCTTCTAAAATATACTTCAGAGGCAAGACCACGTTGTTCTTTTCCCTTTTGTTTCTCATTTGATATGATGTTGACAAAAAAGATAAAATGAGTTAGTTTAAAAAAAAAATTATTCATAAATTCAGCTAATCAGTGCTATTCTTTACTGTTTATCAGTCCTAAGCAATAATGGAAATGCTGTTATATAATTCACTGATGAGGAATTTAGTGATAGTGACACAATTAACATCAGCCAAGATGGTTTTACATAAATTAGATCTAGTCAAACAAACCTGTTTGATAACAAATTTGTCTAGAAAGGTGAATGTACAGATGTCATACACTCAGGCTATGATAGAGATATTACACATTGGTCCTGAACTCCAATTAGTATTACATAATACCAATTAATCAAATAAAAGAAATTAAGAACTAACCAAAAGATGAATCTCAAAGGGTTATTTTTCAACTGGGATTGAGCACCAAATCTGTCTTTGCAGTGGAGCTCCATAGAGATTAGTTTATTCAACTTGTGTCATGTTCTTATCAATGGTCCAGATATAAACAAAACAAAAAATCACAGATAAATCTGATGAAGGATGTACCTACTGGAACAATGCCTTCTAGAAGATGAAGGAAATAGGGTATAGAAATCTAGTATTTCTAAGTAGAATGGATCCACAGACAATCAGGTTCAACAGAATCAAATAAGAAGCCAGATGTTCTGTATCAAGCAGTGCAGGAGATTTATACATAAGACAAGACCGTACAACAAAAATCAAGATTCTGGGGAGAATTTAAGAGCTTTATTAGACAAGTAACTTGATGTTTCTTGTCAGTGAGGCGCCACGGCAAAAAGACTAAAAAAAGAAATGGAAGCAAGATGAATGTTTCACTGTTATAAGATTTAGAGAGATACAATATTGGAATGCTATTCACAATACTTACAACTTCACTATTTAAAGAACAGCGATGGAAGATGTGATCATTTGCACAAAACTCAAGGAAGTTTCACAAACACTGAATAATAATAATAAAAGAAATTAAGCTTGCATAATGGAGGCTTACGTGCTTGTAAGACAAGCCAGAGACATGAGCTGGTAATAATGTAGTTACATTTTAAAGGGGAGCAAGCATCAGGTATCAACAGTTTCCTTTCTATAGTAGGTTAAAACACTTGACTTTGTTGAAGTCATGGCATAAAAGCTGAAACCAGATAAAGTTAGAAACAAGCCAAAGTATTTTGCAACTGGTATGGAAATGATTGTTACAGATGCATTCTAAATGGGAATATTCTCACTACAGACCATTTCTTGAACAAGTTGTATTTAGTTTTCTTCCCTTTCTCCCTTCTGATTTAAATCACATGCTAAAGTGTTCTGTCTGAATCTTTGTTTTCATTTATATTAAACTAACAAGAAGTAATTATCTAGAAAGCCAAAGAAAACTAATTTTAAAATAAATTACCACAATTCAAGTGTAGACACTGGAGTTGATGACAAAATTTTAAAATGATTGTGCACTTTTAAATGTAATGCGAAATAGCTGCATACAGACTCCATATAGAAAAAAGCAAGAAGATGAATACTTTACAGAATTTGGGGATAAGAAAAGGATAAAAATGTATACATCTTTATTAATGTTAAAATGCAGAACTATTTCTGCACCTTTGACTTTTTTAAACGGCACTGGAGGAATCGCCTGTTCCAGCTCCGCTTCAGATGCACTTCCAGGCGCTCTCTCACAAAAAAATCCTATTCCTAAGTATGAGACTTAAGCCTAAATGTAAAATAGTCATGGGGATGGACTCCAGATCAGTAGTTCCTCACATAAACACCTCTACATCCTACAGTTCATTTTAGGAGCTAGGTTTCTAGCTTAATCCCTTCTATGGATCTGAAATTCCTCTTTCTCAATGTTCATCCCAAGCTAATGCTCAATCAAGTTGCCCAAAAGCAAAGTCGGTACAAAGTGACACATAGTAATTCCTGAATACTCCTCCAAATAAGCCAGATATTTTTGTAGTTCTTAACATTGGTTACAGATTTGGGAGACTTTTCAACATTGTAGTTCTTCTGAGGACAATTCCAACCACCCTTTGGTGGGGTGGGGGGAAATTAAAAACACTGCTTTATTTATTGCTCCGTTACTTAGAGTATATAATTAAGATTTTAGATGCACTGTGACAGTGCTCCATTCTTAGAAGTGGTAGTTACAGAATTAGATCATCTTTACATCCTATGATGATTTAAACCCAGATATATAAGATGAGAAGAGGTACATAACTGTCTCTGACCAGTTTTAGAATGATCTGTAAAAGGCATTGTCCATGAGCCAGTAATAAAAACAAAAACCTTACTCTCTACCCAAAAGTAAGAGCTTACTGAAAACTCTCAGAGAGAAGTGATCTCTGAGTAGAGATATTTCCTTCTGACCTAACAGCTCTTAAATTAGGTTAGGGAGGAATGGACCCAGGGTCCACCTGTTCTGGTTTCACAAGTAAATTTGTACCTGTGTTCCCGGGGATGGCAACACCTCTTCACAACATGTGTCCAGACATTGGCTCAGGCCATGACCAATCTGTTCTCATACACCAGGCTAGAAATCCATACTGAAATGTTGATTATGATTTCATTCAAAAGGATAATCAGAATAAGCAGCTATTCAGAACAATACCATCACATTTGCTAGCATACCACTTGTTGTAATATCAGGCAGGTAATCTGCGTTCTGATGTTTACTAGTTAAAATCCAGTAATCTTTTTATCTTTAGGAAGAAAACTGGTTCTGGAAAATTCATGTTGTGTTTCTTTGTTTAAAGATGTTATTCAAAATTCCATCTTCATAAACTGATGACAAAAGAGATCAGGGTTTTGTTTTGTTTGTTTTTTGTTGGGTTTTTTTATGATACCAAAGTCAGGTCAGTGTTGGATAGAAGTATAGAAGTTAGATAATTTTCTGATAAAATATGTTCAGACTGAATATTATTACCAAAGTATACCAGATTCAGTCTTCAGACTGAAAAGTTCCAACACATTTTGTATGTAATTTCTGCTCAGAGTGAGTTCATTTATCTCAAAAACTGGGTGATGAGGGGAAGATGTTAGAGAAACTGAAGCTGCAGATCCTTGTCTGATTGATGAAGTGAAGGTACTTGCATTTGTTTGAATACTGGTAGTTATTGTGTAGTCCACTGTGCTTTCCCTGGCAATTGAATGAGGTGTAAATATAAAGCATTTGATGTCTAGTCTTTAAAATAGAATTATCTTCTTTACAATATTTCCTGGAGAAGTAGGAACAAGAATGAGGGTAAATCTGAGCTTCAAGTTTTTTTCTAGTTTTCATCTGCTTCAGGATGAATTGTATAACTCTTCATGCTCTGACACATAAAGACCAGAGGAACAATTCAATTGCCAGCTGAAATGCCCTACATTATTTGATAAGGAGATGACAGAAATGACATAGTGTTTAGAAGAGTTTCAAGTCTCTTTGGTATAGGAGTAGGGTGCTTGCTTAGATACCCTGAAGTCCTCTGTTGGTGTTAGCTTACTATGTTTAAGAAACAGATCTGAGCCCTGTGTTTCCATTAACTCCATAAATTTAAGGCCAATCACTTATTGCATGTGTGGGTACTCCAAAACCCACTTACGTTTAGAAGTCTTAATTTGGAAACAAATTCCAATTCAAATTGGTATGGACAAGAAATACATAGATGGTTTGGTTCACTAATGTAAAAGGTGAAACATTCTTGAAAAATAAAATTTCTTTCAGCAAGTCCATAAATATTTTATGCAGGTAGTCAGAAGTTTGACTGAGATATAAATATATACATGAACTCTTATCCAGACCCTTCAGTCCTGAGACTGATCTCTTGGTGATAATGAAAATGTCTTAGAATAAGTCTGTTTATTTCAAGACACTCAAGAGCACTAACAAATAGATATGTCAGAAGGAAAAGTCCTCCCTTGTATGAGAAGAACCTCAAAGGTGTGCCCTGGTATAAATATTCCCACAAACAAATGGCAAACCTTTGCTTCTAGAACTGTAATAGAATGTTTAAGTGATTTTTTTTTCTCAATATACTATATTTCGCTTACTCCAGTTTATTCTAAGTAATTATGGTTCCATTTGTTTTTTTTCAGGAACAAACCAGTGTTAGACAGTTGACTTGGGAAATTTCAATTATAATCCAAATGAATGCTTAGAGTTTGTGGAAAACATTCTTTCTCTGACTTTGTTGTCATTCCAGAAAAGATCCAAGACTGAGTGCAGTGAAAAATAGATTTCAAATTGATATATATGGAAAAGACAAATAAACTTCAACAGCAACAAGAACAACATAGTATTAGAAGACTTCACTTTGGATTCAAATTTTATTTCCAAATTCTTTGGAAAAAATTTTAACTTTGCTTTAATTGATGCTATAATTCAAGTTCACAGTGAACTAAAATAAATATTAAAAAACAGAAAGGGCAGAAGCTCAGAGATTTATGCCCAGAGAAAAGGGAAAAAAAGCAGCAAACGTAGTTCTTGAGAAAAATGTTGATATCATAACTACTAGGCACAGTATTTACACAAAAGCAAGATGATTTGGGATGACACATTTGTGGAAGTAGCATTTATGAGATATCATTGCTCATGTCAGCTGTGTTATTATTAAAATCCTAGCTTGAATGCTTTAGTGAAACTTTATTGAATAAAGTTAATATTCTGGCAGCTTTGGAAAAGAAAGAAAACACCTAATGTCTATTTTCTAGTAATTTAAGAATACCAGCAGAAAAAACAGATGGCAAAATAGCTCAATATCCTTTGGAAAATCTTCTGTTAGCATTAAAATATACACCTGCTGAAATGCGTGATCTTACTTTAAGCATAGAAAAGCATTAATAGGAACTTACAGCAGTGTGGTTATATCTCTTAATTGGTATACCCTAGTGGAAGCAAACATGCTAATTAAGCATTCGTCCTGATTATAAAAGTCTGATAGAAATATACACTGCTGGGAGACATTATTTTATATTATAGCAATTGCTTTAGAAATAATCATAGTAAGATGCTTGAAATTTTTAAATTATATAAAAGTAAGTGACTCATTAGAAAGCATAGAATCAGTGTAAGAGTATCACAGTAGAAAAATTTGTGAAACATATCAAAGTTTGCAACATTACTCCATATAGAATTATGGACAACACCAAATAGTCACTTTTCTCGAAAAGTCCTGCCATTTTTCTACTCATTAAACAGAAACTGATTACATTCAGTCTGTTTCCTGAACTTATTTTGTTTAAGGCTTCACTTTAATGGAGGCACCAATTTACAAGCTTATTTCCAAATTCTTGTTCAACGCTCCTACTTCAGCATTATTATTCTGGATTTTTTACTTCAAATTTTGACTTTTGCTCTTTGCAAGATAACATTCAGATAAATTTACCTTGATGTTCAAGCATACTCCAGTCACACTGAAAAAATTTCTTCCATGTAAAAAGATCAGTGCTGACACAATCAAGGTAGCTGGTGGGTAGCTGAATGAGAGCATCATTACAGCTTCCAGACCCTTGCTTTTCAACACAGCAGATTCCCACAAGAAGAGTGTTTGTGTCTTTGACATCTGACCTACTTGTGATTCCAGAGAAAGAAAGAGAGAAAGAAAAAATTCCTCTGGACCGAGAGATTGGTGATAGAGACATGGTAAGTATTTTTTCAAGGAAAGGGCTTTTTATGGAACTAAGTACCATTTTCTGCAGCCAAATTCATTGATGGAAGTATAACACAAACAAATATATCTCTTAACTAAAGTGTGTACTTTGATCTGAACCACACAATGAGCACAAGACCAACATTTGTCTGTTTCTTTCAATAACATTTCTAGACATACTGAATAGATGGAAGTCTGTAGGAAATTACAAACGCTGTCACATGAGCATGTATCTTATACCACAGGATAGGACCGAGGATTACTTCATATAGTGTATTAGTGACCGCGTTTGGAGGTATATTTATACTTAGAAGAAAAGTGAAAAAAAAAGCCAGAATGTATAATTGTGGCTAAATTTTCAGTAAAAAACCATTAAATTCAATATCTTACTTAAAGTTGAATATACTACCACAAATTCAATTAAACTCACATAGAATGTAGACTAGTGATATTAATCATCTGCTATAAAAAGAAAAGTCCAAGAGCTAGTGCAACATAACATTTCTGATAACTGTTTTATTCCTTTCTTGAAGTACAGTAATATAGGTACAGTTCTGCTTAGCTTCTTCTCTGTTATATGTTAACAAATAAAAAAAATGTATTTATATTCAATTCCTTACAAAAACTTAGGGTTCACATTTATGGTCATGAGTCATAGAATTTCTCATTAAATGGCATAAAATACACTCTTTATTATTTTTTTTTCCAGGTTAAATGAACAGTAAAGCTCCAAGAATACAAACACTTTTATTTGCTGACTCAACTCAAGCCCCTCTCTAGCTTCATTCTGAGATTTATAACTGTGTGCCTTGGCCCACACCCTAATGATTTGTAGAACTTTAGAGAATCCCCCAGTACAGTCTGACCTTTAGGAAATCTGATGGAAACTTCATTTTTGAAACTTCAGTTGTAATTTACCATAAAATAAGATCCAAGTATTTATGTTTCTATTAAATACTGCTGGTATTTCTATTCAATTTAAGAGAAATAGAAATAGATGAAAAGACAAAAAAAAAGAGAGGGAAATTGAGTAGAGAATGTAAGGTACAGTACGTATGAGACTGCAGGGATGTGGTATTACATTCAACTTGAGTGAAAGAGTAAAAGATTTCTGAGAACCAAATGTTTGTTGAATTCCCCAGAATTAAAGGGAGTTAGGTAATTAAAATGCAAAACAGAAAACAACTCTCCCCTCCACCTTTGTTTTGCAACTTTGTACAAGAGCTAAAAAGGTCCAGTATAACTTTGAAGTTCCTTTTGTGAACTTCAGCTCTATAAATCATCTAATTTTTTATGTTTTTCCAGAACACTGGGTGATTGGATTCCATCAGTGATTGAAATTATCGGAGTGGGTCCCAGGTAGGGCCATGAAGATTATCAGAGGGCTAGAGTACCTCACCTGAAGGGACAGGCTGACAGTTGGTGTTGTTCAGCCTGGAGAAGAGAAGGCTTCAAGGAGACCTTATAGCAGCCTTCTAGTTCCTGAAGTGGGCCTATAGGAAAGCTGGGGAGGAATTTTTTATAAGGGTCTGTAGCAATAGGATGAGCAGAAATGGTTTTAAACTGGAAGAGAGTAGATTTAGACTGAATATTAGGAAGAAATTCTTCATTGTGAAGGTGGTGAGACACTGAAAGAAGATGCCCAGAGAGGTTGTGGATGAGCATGCCCTGGAGGTTTTTAAGGCCTAGCTGGATGGGACTTTGAACAACCTGGTCAAGAGGGAGGTGTCCTTAGCAGGGGAGTTGGAACTAGATGATCTCAAAGGTCCCTTCCAGTTCAAACCATTCTGATTCTTAACCTGATTTGTGATCCCTTAACTTTTCAGCATATACAAATATACATAAATATATAAACGCGTGTGTATGTCTGCATATATATAAGCATACATTTAAACATATACATACATAGAATTTTATAGTTATGGGAAGTTAGTGAATATACAACAGCTACAATATAGCAGTTCCGAGGCAAACAGCCCAGCAAAGAAAACAAAGAGGTCCTAAAACTGCATCTGTCCTGACAGTTTCCCTGTATATTTCAAGTCAGTCTGTTACAATGCATCCTGTCCAACTCTTCCAACATACCTGAAAACCAAGGTTTACCAGAGATCTTAGGTACACATTTCCACAGCAGAATAACAGGGCACCTTCTGTAATTAGAAAATTAATTGACAGGACTCTTTGTGCAGCTGAGTTGACTAGAATTTTCAGTGCTCAGACGCAATTAGAAAATATCTGTGAAGGAAAATCAATTGTTCCTGGTAGCCAATGCCTAATTTTCCACAATCAGAATAAGGAATGCAGTATGATATATTTGAAATGAGCAATAACTGTTCCTCCTTTCTTTATTTTTTAAACATATCTCCTTTCATTTGTGCTAGATATCATTTATTTTCTTCACAACCAATTTTCCCTGTCCTAAGATCCTCCTAATGATATTTAAATCCTGTTTTGCTGTAAAATCCAGACTGCAACAGAGTTCTTTATAGTAGCAATCTGTGCTTCGTGAATGAAGAGTTGAACAAATTCTTACAAATTGCTCTGTGATGGTTTCATAACAAAATACTTGCTAAAAGAAAAAAAAAAAGTTGAATACCATTGATGAAATTGCGTATTTATTAGTAAGTAAAAATTCTATGTCTTGATCTTTGAAGTGTCTTTGAGTTACACCTGCATTCCAATATGCTGAGTTTCTTTTTGCTGACATTGTCAAGAAAGGGGGAGAATGTGAAGTGAATTGTGTCCCTCATGTAGCTTGAGTAACAGATTGCAGGGTGAACCCCTGCAGTTGTGATCCTGAGATCAAATTGCAATGAATTTGAAGTCTGGATGGAAAATATGATTTAAAGTTATTAGTATTTGTATTAACCTAGTGCTGTTAATATTAGTTTAATCTTACACTGTGACAGAAATTGAAATGCCAGGAGTGATAGCTGTGCTGAGCAGCTCTGAGAACATAAAATGGTATGGTGTTCAATTAAACCACCACTGCTTCTTTTGTTTATCTTAAGCCGCACTGTAAATTTAATCTCTCATTACATGATTTGGATCCCAATTTACATTCGGTTAGAAATAGGCAAGCAAGGCACATGTATTTGCAGGAATATTTCCATTGACCTCCTATTAGTCTGAGGGTCTGTTTCCTCAAAGAGAGAAATGCTTCAATGAGACTGCCTCACAGGAGCCTGCACAGCTCTCCAGGGCCAAAGCTGACCCTGCTTGTTGTCTGCTTGTACAGTGCTTAGCCCAGTGATGCCGTGATCAATAATCTGAACCCTGAGGAACTACTCCTGTACATCTAAGTATTGAGACAACCATGTTAACAGCTCTTTGGAAGTAGTCCAAATCTGTACCCTGCCCCTTGAGCTACTCTGCTGGTGCAGGCATTTCCTGCTCTGGAAGGGGCAGGGCCTGCTTGTCCCTGAGCACAAGCTTGTCAGCCTTAACGCTCAGCTGCACGTTGTAAAACCTCCTGCACCTTTGGCAGTGAAGGCAAGACTGATGTTCATGCAGTGTTATAATTACATTTTAAAACTTTCTTCCTAAGTCATCAGGACTGCGTGGCTGGGGCTGAAGGCTTGGATTCTGCCTTCAGCCCCTAACTCATTTGCAAGGGCCCTGGACCTGTTTAGTATCACTGCTTTTAAATAAAATTGTCCACTTAATGCCCAGATTCTGCTAAAAGTAGCCACTCTGAAAAAAATATATTTAATGATAGATTTCCTAAGAACACCCTGTAGAATAATAATATGGAATTATATCCCATATTTATTTGGGAAAAATAGCAAAATATTTTCACAGCTTCTAAATGAGTCTGCCAGAAAATTTCCTATTTGTGGTTTTAGGCATAGAAATAAGCTAACTGAAATAAAGAAAATATTACAAAATGAAAATATAACAGCAGTTATTGGTACAAAGCACATTTCTCTCAAATTTTTGGGTGGCAAAATTCAGAGAGATTCCTAAAATCTAGAAAAAGACAAAATATTTTCAGTATGTTGTCAAGGACAGATGCACTGATATATGTACTTTTCTACCTTAGAGTTTTAGAAGGGTCACATTTCCTTGGCAGGTTTCATAGTAACCAGTGACATAAATCTGAGACTGGTTGTATTCATTTAGTCAGAATTATAAGGTGGCTTTAACAAGAATATTAAACACTGGCAGTGGGGTTACATTTTGGATAAAAGCTCTAAATATTGACTCCTTTCCCTATGGCAATTTTACATTCTTTAACTGGTGAATTTTCTCATAACTTATGCCAGCCTGGATGAAATGGAAATAAGGGTCAAATGGTTTCACAGTCTGAGTAATTTGTTTCCCTGTACCAGCTTCAGGTTCAGACCAGGCAGATAGCAACCAAAAGCCGCATCATCTGGCAGTTCAGTAACCTCCCTTAAATGAATTTTGTGATCTCATCCCTGTTCCCAGAGGATGAATATCTTCTGACAATAGGCAAGCAAGCAAACAAACAAGCAAATAAACAAAGAAGTGCCATCACAACTGCTACACTTGCTGAGAAGTCTCTATAACGGGGTCATACTCTAAGGCCAATTGCTGAAAGGACACAGAGAACAAGCTATTACTTATATCTTCTAGGAAATTTCTCAAGTTGAGTATAGTTAATGAGACAGAAACAATCTGACATCTCTTTATGAAGATAGAAATTGCATGGAAATTCTCTTCAAGCTGAGAACTGAGCAGACAGATTTTTTTAAATGAATGAAAAGACTTCTCTGAAATGCTTGGTATCAGGTTAGTGAATTTGTACACCTGACTGGCAAGCTATGGATTAGTGTGAAGGTTGAAAACCAGGAGGGGAAAAGGAAAGGCTATTGAGCCAAGCAAAGATTTTAAATATAGTGCAGGATCACTTAACTTTATGTTTTCCTTTACCCTTATATTCCACAGCGCTGCTTTATTTCCATCATTAGCACAGCTATTTTATCTAATGAAAAAGATGTGTTACTACTAATTCTACTGTTGAACAACAAAATTAAAAAAATAGTAAAATTTTGTAACAGAAACCCAAGCTCAGATTTCTCTAGATTCGTTCATTGTAACTTTTTCTTCTTTTTGCTGTGGGTTTTCAACCTCTCTGAGCTTTTAGCAGGTAACAGCATTCTGATTCTAGGAGGCACAGAGGGCACTGAAATTACCTGCAAGCTCTGAATCTCCCTCCATTTATTGCTATGTTGGTCCATGAAGCAGTCAGGCACAGATGTTACACAACAGCAGCAGAGGGTTATAGAGTCCTAAAAAGATTTTGATTTAATTAAAAAACAACAACTACAAAACAATAACAACAACAACAAAAGGATGTTAATGTTATAAGAACTCTATTTAATCCCATAGGTTCCTCTTTTGCATCCGGTAGTGACTGTTGTAATTAGAAGTTGGACCTTAAACTAGGTTATTCTGTTGATTCACACAGAATTTGAAAGGTGCAAAAAAAAAAAAAAATAAAAAAGGAACAGAAAACATGGCATCTGAAAAATAGTGTAGACAGAAGACGAAGGGGGAAAGCAGACACTTGAGAAATTTTTCAAGCATGATTCTTTGTCTTCTTGAACTCTGATTTAAAGGTTGCTTAGCAACAGTGGCAGTAACAGCTGGGACACCCTTGATCTTGTTGTGTAAACTATTAAAAATAGGTGATAGAAAGTGGCACCATGGAAACAATGACAATTCTGAAGCAGGTGTCTGCAGTGCTGCTTTTCAGCTTAATGTCAGAGGTGTAAATTACAGAATTACTTTTTCCCTTTAAGCTGAATTCTCAGGAAGGAAGGCAGGAATGTTTGTATCTCCAAAATTAAATAAGACTGGAGATAGTATTATCTTATTCTGTGGCATGGCATTTCTTCTGATTACTGCTGTATGCAGTTTCTTGCCAAAGCCTTTAGAGGATCTTCATTTCCAGAGACTGAGATCACCAGTGATTTACTGAAGCAGTACTTCAGCAAGGGGCGTAACTAGTATTTACAACATTAACCTCACCTATGAAAGGAATCATAACCTTGATTTCATCTGGACAGATTGGCTGAAGACTCACCCCAAATTATTACTATTAAAATCATATTCTGAAAATTCTTACCTTTATACAGGGCTAAGAATCATAGGTGGAAATAATAAAAATAGACACCAGAATCTGCAATGCTCATTCTGAAAACATTCAGAGACCTAGGGTCAAGATTCTTTTAATATGACTTGTAAATCTAGGGCATGCAAAAGAATACCAATTCTAAGAAGCAGTCATTTTCTGCTCTGTGAACAAGGCTTCTTTTTAGGATCTTAATTTCAATGCCTGTGTTAAAGAAGAAATATTTCTTTAAAAATGAGAGGACTATCTTTTATTAGGTAAAGATTATTAAATTACAAATTACTAGGGACATCTTTATATAAATGATATTAAAAAAGAGAAATAATATCTCTGATCCATTGCCAGATATTTTCTTTAGAAAATACATTCATAGTAAGAGAAATAGTCAAATATTCATAAATGACTCAGAGATCCATGACATTTAGGAATTTTGAGAACTCTTCCCTTATTTTATTTTGGGGTATTTGCATTCAGATGAAATAGTAATCACCGATAGTACAACTGAAACAAAGCAGGATCTGGGGAAAAAAAGTAGAAAATAAAAGAAAAAAACCATATATGGTCAATAAATCTTGCTTAAATTCGAATTTAAATACCAATTACTTAGGATACTCTGACTGACTGAAAAACTCCATCATTTTACTGCATTAATTGGAGAAATCCACTTAAATTTTTTAACATAGTTTATGCATCTGGAAACTATATTATCCTTCAGAATCCTTACTGATGCTGAGATTAGCTCATTGCTAAAATAATACCTTGTATTTCTTCAAATAAAGGAATTAGGGACTGGATTGCATAATTTTTGTAAGATACTGCAGTGTGCTTTACCACTGTTGGAAGGCATTCTGAATCTCATGCTGAGAGAGAATAGAGTTGTCATATAATGGCATTGCTTCCCAAGGAATTAACTTCTGTTGCAACCTGGCTGGGGAGTAAATTGTGGGTATAAGACTTATTCTTTCAGTTTACAAAAACTTGATAGAAACCTTTACTGTATTCTCATCTGGGTGGGCAAAGCAACAGTATAGGGTAGCATGAAAGTTACAGTCTTTTTCATCCAATCTAATGTGAACGTACATACTTTCATACATTGTTAGACAGAACAATTACCCAGAGACATTCAAATAGTGCAACTGATATTAGGTTCTATTTGAAAGAATGTTAACAGAGCCCAGCACACATTTCTTCAAAGACTTCTCTGTAGCAAGAGAGATGTACTAGCCAAGTTGATAGACTTGTCTTCTTGACCTCTGTGAATTAAGCTAAGTGCTGGAACTGACTTCACTGAAGCCTGTTCTTGCCATGAGCTTCATAGGAACCATTCTGCAACAATCCGGTAACACTGAATTATTTATTCTTCCTCAAATTATTTTGTGAAGTAATATATTTGATTTCTATTATCCTATCTGGTATGAAAACCAGCATGTCCTCTGTAATTTGGATGAATGAGGAGTTGTCAAAAAATGTAGAATTTATTTTTAGTATTCCATACATGATACATAAATCACTCAGTTCTTATTAGTAGCAAGTACATCACAAAGAAAGATACTTCAAGAAGTTGTATTGGGAAATATAGGTAATGAGCATTTTTCTTTTTAAATTTGTGAAATCTCTAAATGCTGGTGTGGCAGGTACCAGCTGCGGGCTAGAATAGAGACGTCTCATGTTCATCCTCATCTGAGTATTATTCTAATTTTAAATATAATCTGAAATCAATTGAATTACCTAAGAAATAGAATAGCATAATTGATTGTAATATCTTTTACAGATTAAGAAAACACAACCTACTTCTGGGGCTGAGAATTTCTCATTCTTTAAGAGTTTCAGGGTAAATAAAACTTACCACAATTATGGCTAATCTACTTCTTTGCTTATCTGTTATACCAATACATTCTTTGATTTATATCAAGAAGATCTCTGTCATTGTAAAGACTTCACAATACCTAGAGGTTACATGCTGCTTTCACTGTTTTCTACGGTCCTATATTTTTTTTGTTGCTGATACATTTTACTGTGACAGTAACCACACGCATTAGGAAAGTATAGCACAGGCAATGAACTCCATCTAACAGGAACTACCAAAGCACTAGAAAACACTAAATATATAACAGTAGCTGCCAAAGCTATGCTTTTTAGGTAACTTTTTTTATTGACGTCACAAGCATATGTCTTCACAGGTGGAGGATTCTGAGGGGTAAATTTAAGGGAGTGATAATCTCACTTTTTCTCTTATTAGCCTATTTTTATTTCTTTAGATTCTTTCTCACCAGTTGCTAATATTATTTTCTGTTAATTGCTGTTTTGTATAGATGTATGTTAAAGGATGTTAAAGTTCTTAAAACTACCCAGACGAGGGCAACAAAAATCTGAGAAGGTATTCCATATGAGGAGAGAATGAAAACACTTGGTTTGTCTACTCTGGTGACCTCATTGCTGTCTTTGGTTTTATGAGGGAGAGAAACATACGAAAATGTGCCAGCATTTTCTCCCTGGGAACTGATGACAGAATGAGTAGAAATCCCATAAAACCGTGCTAGGAGATAGAGCTAGATATGAGGAAATATTTCTCTGCCATGAGGGTGTTCAAGTACCAGAACAAGCTTCATGGAGAGATGATTTATGATCCATGCCTGTCAGTGTTTGAACAATGCCCTCAGTAATATGTTTTAATTTTGGTTCACACTGAAATGGTCTGAATGTTGGACTAGATGATCTTTGATGGTCCCGCTCAACTGAATCCATTCCATTCCATTCCATTCTATTCCGCTCCATTCTTCTTATTTTTTTTCCCATGGATTCTTTTACAGGTCTCTAAAAACCTGCTTTCTTTCTGTGTCTACCCACTGGGCAGAAACATCTTCTAATTTATCACTTTGCTGGCAAAATAGTTATCTGGAAAGTCTTCTGCCAGCTACTGAGATTACAAACCCTTTGGCTTAGCTACTGTCTTCTTTGTTTGTGTAAAGTATGCTCCTAATTTAATATTGAGAGTCCCCTGCAGCTGCTCTCCCCAAATGAAATAAAGATAAAATAGTCATAGTACAGATAAGATTACAAATCTTCTTATACCCCTCCTCCTTTGGTGATATTGTCACCAAAAATGAAGCAAAAGAAAAGGAATGAGTAGCCATAGGAAAGCCACTAGTCATCTTTTACTCTGAGTTCTCATAAAATTTTAAAATTTAGTAAATGGAAATGTGAGGACAAAACTTAGCCGTTGTGTTTTTCCATTTTTCTTCTGACAAGGTTCTGAAGCACAGCATCTTTGTGCTCCTTTCTAGGGGTCATCCATCCCAAGAGATAGGAAGGCACCAGAGCCAAGCAGCAAGAAACTTTAGGGTAGAAAGTGAAGAAAAGCTGCTGGTAACTTTGCCTCATCCCACTGAGCAGTTTGGGACAGAGAAGAGAGGGGGCTGCTCTGAGTGCTGGGGATGGTAAGGCCTCAGGACTAAGGCCTTCCTTTGTATGCTGCCTCAGTTGTCTGCATGGTTTAGAGGCCAGCCTGGAGCTGTGGAGAAGACCTGGGGCCCAAATCTAGGAAGGGCTTGAGCGAAGCCTTTGTGCAAAGTCAGAAAGAACTTGGGGACCTCAGATTTGGCTGGTCATCTGCGGTATATAACATCTGTGGTTATACTCAGTGTCCTGACATCCTTCACCGGACAAGAAAGGAATTTCCCATCTGCATTTGAATCTTCTCTCCGTCTCCTCCATTCCCTCTTCTGGCCACTCTTTCCACATTTGCTTAATTCAGCATTTTCAGGGTTTGTGAGTGAGACTGTTTTCTGTACATGCAAGCAAATAAACATATGGAGCAGTCCAACAAACCCTTGCTCTTGCTGATTTCACTACCTGCTGGGCAGTATAATGAACCACCACTTAACTGTTTGCCAGCAGAATTTTGAGATTAATGTTTGAAAAAATAAGCCCAAGAATGGTAATACAAGAACTGAAAAATGGAATCACAGATTTCTCAGAAGAGATGCATTTTACTTTTGCTATACCCTGACAGGTATCTTCCCATCAGGGCTGCAGTTTGCAGTGTAGAATTTAATTGGATGTTCAAGATAATTAAAAATATTCTGAAGTGCTTCTGGGAAAGAGATATGTGGAATGAAGGGAAAGTTCTTAAATGGACTTGCAATCATTTTACAGTTCAGTTACCCTCAGCACTCCTATTAAAATGATTCTTATTGTTACTTTTGGTCTGATTGTGGATTTACAGTATCAACAAAACAGTTATGGACACTTTATTCTCAAATGAAATGCATACTAGAAGGATTTATATTTGCTTTTTTTTTTTTTTTTTTTAATCTCAGTAGCAGCATTTCATGTAGAGTTCAGAAGAAGCAAAATTTGTTTTATTCACAGGGAAAAGACAAGCACAGAGGAAAATTAGATTTTAAGTGGAGGTATTGGACATCAAGATACATACCTGCACAATGGAGATTCCTTTTTCAGAGGTTTACTGGGACAACTTATAGACTCAGAGAACCTTACTCATTAAGTCTACTGCCCTGTGATCTGGATGGAGCCCACAAGCCAGCAAAATAGACCAGGCTTCCCTCTCTTGTTTGCATGAGCTATGGAAAAAATAAATGTTTCCTGATGTTTACTTGACAATCACATGCCCCAAAAGATGTGAGGTATTTCCTTTATTTTGCCCTTATCCTCTCTGCTTTTCCAGTGGAAGGAACCAATAGAACCACTGGAGGAATTTGCTTCCAAAAACTCTATTTCAAAGATCCACGTGACTCTTTTAGAAAAACATATCCCTTAGCAGTTTTAAACTGTGATTATGCCCTTTTAACGTCTTCATATCTGAAATCAATATATATGCCCTCCTGAGTAGTCTAAGGGGAACAAAAGTCTAAGGGGAACAAAAGTGAGTCTTTTCAAACTCGGTGGAGAAAATTATGCTTTCAGTAACATGCAATTGTGTCCACATATTACGTATGTATAGGAAAAGATTTCATATTATTTCACTTGGATACTCATTTATTTTCTTTGGAATATCTTGCTCTTTTCAAGGCTCACTGTCCCTTCTGGCACTCGAGCTATATAATACTAAATATGTGTGACACCACATTAATAGCAGGGGATTATAATATTACAAACATGGGATTAGGTCCACTTGAAAGATCAGAGCAAGAAGAGAAGTGAAATGTGAAGAACATAACTTTCATTTATTTATTTACCAAGAAAACAAATAATACAGTTAAGAAGAAAGCAACTGGCCAATAGAATGCTTGCAACTGAACCTGAACCCCAGGTCTATGGGAATATGGATTTTACCTAAAACATTTTTCACCCATAGAAAAATTCTGAGTTAGCTTTCTTCTGCTTTCCACTGCAGCAGAGCTATTCAATACAAATCTGAAACAATATCCTGGGGCTATTTTCATACAATTTAGCATCTTGTATTCATGCGCATCAGGGAACAGCTATGCCTCCCGTTCGCGTTGCTAAGTTATTGCAGTACATTTGTGGCTGATTTTTCATTGATGCTAGAGAAGTGTGTAATTAGCTGTGAATAACTTGTTCCATGAATTCAACTTCATTTTCCTTTTTGTGGAATGTCCACAAATAGATAAAAACATCTCTCTTATTCCATTTTAATGTAAATGAAGAGAAGCTTTCTAAGTTCTGAAGGTTTCTGAGTATTTTGCTGCAATTATTCAGTAACTGAATTTGGTTATTAAATATGTGCTTGAGAGTTAACATTTTTCACCTAATTTCCATAGTTTTTTTTATATTTCAAGAAGTGTTACTATTTCAGGCTGAGATATTAATTTGATATAAACTAGCATAGATTTTTTCAGTGTAAGAGTTATTTGTGTGACTGAAGAAAGAAAACTGAAGTGACATTTTACATATAAATGTCATGGACAAAGGAAGTAAATAAAAAATTAAATAGCCCACAGTCTGAAATAAAAATAAATTAAAAAAAAAATCTACCTTGTTTCTCTGCAAAAAAATGTTTAAATACCTCTCCCACCTTCCTTAAAACATATCTTTATCTATTGAATAACTAGTTCATTATTCAAGAACCTTGATGAAACCAAGAAGCCCTATTTTGTTCCAAAAACAGTAGGAAGAGATGCTTGATTTTCAAGTTTCTTTTTCACATTGTTTTCTTCTGTTATGTCACATCAAATCCTACCCTCCTTGCTGTCCAAAGAAATAGTCTGTTTTATCTTCATACTTGCATTTAATCTAAACTATGTAGAGCAAAGACCCCTTTCATGGGAAATTTTAATAGCAGGTGAAAACGTATGTATTAAAATGCATTCTTTATGATTTATTTTTGTTCATAAATACTGCTTTTCTTGAAGACATATGAAGATGCATGTCTATTACAGACTCAGAGAAAGTATACAATGATTAATCCATTTTAACTACCTCTTAATCTAAGGGTATTACCAAGAATACTTGAGTATTCTAAGTTTAGCTGTTGGGTAATATGATGACACATTTATTTCTCAGGGAGAGCAGGGTGAACAAATGAAGTCTTTGAACCATCTCTGGTAGTTTTACACCAGTTTCTCACACATGTGTGGAAAAATTTTTGGAAAACAGTAAAGATTTTATATGTGTCATGAAGTATCCAAGCAACCACTTTAGGCAAAAATGAATAGAATAAACAGCAGACATAATTTCCCATTTGTCAAGGCTGAAACCCAATCCTTAAAACAACCTGAACAGTTCTCCACTATCACCTTCACAAACTGCTAAATAAAATTCATTTTTGAATGAACTTTGCAAATCAGTCTTACCTATGTGTTGTATATTAAATATAGGTATACAGTGCCAATGCCTGACTGTCAAAACCAGCAGAAAATGTAATTGTGTTCTGAATTTGAAGATCCCACAGGGGAGCATAGTAACTAGAGAGTTCTCCATTGAGAACACTTATATGCACTATGGGTTGTGCACTCCAGGCTGGAGAGTCTGGAGAATTTATAAGAAAAAAAAGAAACAGTGAGTGAAAGCATTTTCTTGCCAAGTGTATTTATCCAAGCTAAAGATTAATCCACAAGAGCATAGAGGCAGAAGATTAAGGAACTAAAGACAGTCTTCACTCCTTGCTGTATTTTATTTTTACTTTGAAGCTGTTTGAAGAGATACGTCCATAACATTGCATTCTGTCAAGCACAAGGCATTGTTCATGAAACAGATGTACAGTATATTAGCAGATTTTGAGTAGTGGCACATACGTACAATTGCACTACAGAAGCTAGACTCTCACAAAAGCTGCAGAGGAATTTTTCATATGTGAGTAAGATAAAAAAAATCTTATTCAAACCCTGTTTTGTTTTCATGCAGCACTATAATTAGGATTGTATTTACATTGAGGATAGGAGAATTTTGATGAAACATTGTCACCAAAAAAACATAAATTTCTCACCTAAACTTGAATAAAAGTCAGGAATCATACATAGCATGGACGTTCTATGTTTGCACTAAAGAATAAGAACAGAAAAATTAAAATTTATTGACTTATATTATAGACTGAAAATAAATATGAGAGGCATTAACTCAATCAGATAGTAGAGCTGTGCTTAAAAAATATCCTTACAGTCTAACATTTTGCACAAATATTTGGCTCAATTAAATAAAGTATTGATATACATGTGTAGACAACTCAAGGATTCAAAGCAAGATATGTGGGTTTTTTTTTGCTACAAACAAATTGCTTAGTTCTAATATTGCATAGGTGGATTTTCATCTACCTAACATCATGCCTTGTCATAGTACTGCAAGACTAGATGCACTAATTACATTTTTGAAGCAAAAATAAAACTGTATAATACAGAAGCAACTTAAGTATATTGCCAGAATAGACATAAAATAGGCACTGTAGGGAACTGTGACTTAAGAAAAGCAATAGGTATGTTCTTATATTATATTATTTATGACATGTCAGAAAATGAATAACTTTCTGTGCATTCTTTAAATCAAATATACAAAAGAGAAGGTAGTATTCTGGTAACATATCTTGTTTTCAGCTGGGATAGAGTTGATTTTCTTCATAGACTCTTATCTGATGTTTTGATCTGTCTTTAAAAAAAAATAACTGATGATAACTCAGCTGAGCAGTGCTGTACAGAGACAAGGATATTTCAGTTTTTCAGCTTCTCATACTACCCTAACAGCGAGGGGACCTAAAGGGGCACAAGGACTTGGCAGGGGACAGAAGCAGGACTTCTGACCTAAACTGATCAAATGGATGATCCCTGCTGTCTTGTGAAAAACCTATAAAATTGAAAGAAGATAGCCAGGGGGACAGCTGCTGCTGGAAACTGGCTGGTCATCAGTCAGCGGGTGGTGAGCAACATATAAACAGAATATATATACTATATCACTATATATAAACAGAAAATAATCAACCGTTCTTTCCCTCTTCCTCAACCTATGAGTTCTACATTTTTTTGTCAACTTTCTCCCCAGTTCCACTGGGGGGGTTGGAAGGGACTGAACAGCTTTGTGGTGTTCAGCCACTTATTGGGTTTAAACATGACATAAAATATAGGAAAGAGAAGACCCAGATGATTTAAGGAATTCTATAGACTAAGGTAACTTGCAGAAATTTGATCACAGAAAACTTAAAGAAAAGCATTTGTATAAAGCAAAAATACACAGAACCATCAGAATATGTATTGAGTCTAGGCAAGTCTAGAATGCTACCCTAAACTTTTCTTCAAAATTAATCATAGCAAGACTATGGCTGCACACAGGATATTATTCTAGTACTTACCCAGTTATTTTGGTGTAGTTTTTACTTAGTTCTACAGTGTGTAGAAAGCCAAGAGGTTTTGAAAATGACATAACTTAGCACAGGCCTTTTCAAGATGACATTAAAGTGAACCTTATTTTCAGTATTTTCTCGTTTAATGCCATATAGAAGAAAGGAAACATTGTGCTTTTAGTCCAAAAAGAAGATTCAAGGGAGAAGGAAGTTCATATATGTTGTTTTCTTTGACCAAAATGCAGGACATACACAAGATCTATGCAAGAACCTGATGCAAGAAACAAGGGTAAAGTAACGACCCAGTTTAAGGGCTAAGAAAAGCTTCTACTAACTCAGAGGAACCAGAATTTCACCTTGTTTCTTACAGAACAGCAATAAACTGTTGGCCAAAAAGACAACCAAGTGTTAACTATTGTGAAAATTGAAAATAAACTGCATACACGCACCACTCGAATACAGACTCCAAGAATAAACAGCTGAGCATCACTTGTGTTGTAACATACTTATGGAAAATCTTTCAAGAGACAATGCTGAGATCAAGATATTTTACAATTACTTTCTGAGCTAGAGACTTGAACTGCCTATGCTAATTTTCTGTCCTATATGTTACAGTTCAAGAAGGAAAGGAAAACCTTCAGAGAAAATCATATATTTCTATTTTGGAATCAAACATAGCAAACCTGTGAAATTATTTGCATTCCAAGCACTGCAAGCCTTCTGAATTCAGTGGAAACAGAAGCTAAAATGTGGCGATGTTTCTGGATTGATTTGTTTTGATATCAGCATCAAATTTCTGTAAAATGATCTTTCCAGTACTTGGAGCTACATTGTTGGAGATTGCTCTCTATCTATTGTCCCTAAATCTGAAGCAGGAAGCCAAAGAGTGTTTCTTTAGACCCTGATGAGAATTTTATTATCAGAAGTAAAAGTAAGTGCATAAAATGATTTCCTTGGCTCCCATGAATTGGATACATGCAACTGAATAACCAACATTTGTTCATGATGCCAATACCTCTTATTTGAGCCATGCATACATACAAATGACCTCTGCAATTCAAAAGATTGATATTTAGGACTTGTGGTGTACATATGGCTTGTACAACGATATCTCATTTTATCTTCTTTACAACTTTAGTATCTCATGCAGTGTTTCTTAATAACTGTAATAAAGTGGCTCTGAAATAAGTGGCAATAAAAGAGCATTCTGCCAGAAAACAGAAGGTAACTTCTTCCTGTCTTACCTTGGATGTGCTCTGTACAACAAGGAACTGATAATTTTCTTGGTCGTGTGCTTTACAGTCTTCTGACAACACTGGATTTTCATGCCAGACCACAGCAGAAAGTCCATTATTAACTTACTACCAGAATGGTAGTACTATCATAAGGCAATGTATGAAAAGGAAAAAGAAAGTGTGATAAAGTGTAGGTAGAATTTGGCCCAGTGAATTTAACAAGGCAGATTGATTTATTTTGATGGATGAACTAATTACTGGATAAGGATTTGGCTGGATGGTGGCTCTGAGTGTTGTGATCAATGGTTCAATGTCCAAGTGGAGACTAGGGATGAGAGGTGTTCCTCAGGGAACGGTGCTGAGACCAGTGCTATTTAACATCTTTGCAGGCACCATGGACAGTGAGACTGAGCGCACCCTCAGTAAGTTGCAGGTAACATCAAGCTGAGTGTGCAGTTGATATGCTAGAGGGAAGATACGTCATCCAGAGAGATCTGGAAAGGCTACTCTACTCTCTTACATGAGACTCCATCTGAAATGCTACATCCAGTTTTGGGGACCCTAACACAAAGAGGATATTGAGATGTTGGAACAAGTCCAGAGGAGGACCACAAAGAGGCCTGGAGAACCTCTTTTACTGCGGAGGGCTATGAGAGCTGGGGCTCTTCAGACTGGAGACTAGAAGGCCTTTTAGAGAGACCTTTTAGCAGCCATCCAGTACCTAAAGGAGGCCTACAGAAAAGCTGGACAGGAACTTACTAAAAGGACATGTAACAACAGAACAAGGGAAAATAACTTTAAACTAGAAGAGGGTAGGTTTTGACTAAATAGTAGGAAGAAATTCTTTACTGTAAGTATGATATGACACTGGAACAGGTTGCCCAGAAAGGTTGTGGATGAGCCAACCTTGAAGACATCCAAGGCCAGATTAGTCAGGGCTTTTAGCAACTTGGTCCAGAGGAATTTGTCCCTGCATATAGCAGGGGGGTTGGAACTACAAGATCTTCAAGGTCCCTTCCAACCAAAACCATTATATGATTTTATGATTCATTCTATGACCAATAGTCAAAACGATTTTACCAAAATATGTAGGACATGTGATAATGCATTAAACTAGATATTTTGCATCTTATTTCAGACTTTGCATAACCTTTACTAAAACTGTGATTCAATGTTCCTTTTGTTATATTTTTATATTTTTCCCCCTCTTAAAGTAAATGACTGCACTTGCATTTGGTTGTAAGGTCATGGTAATTCTTCTCAGTTAACAAGAAGTAAATAGCTTGATATTTTTACAGAAGTCTGAACATATGAAAAATCCCTTGAGTATTACAAAACCATGAAAGGTTATCACTCTGTTTATAAAAACAGAGTAAATTAAACCTCTGCTTATATGACAGGTACATTAACAGGGATAACTTTGGTATCAACACTTATGCGGACAGACATGGACAGCATGGGGTTTATCTTTGCAGGCATCAGGCACTCACTCTTTACTTCCTTGATTAGAAAGGAAGTTTGGGGAAAGATTGCTTTATGCATTGTGCAAATATTAGGTATAATTTATGTATCACAACTTAGGCAAGGTGCTAGGTTTGTGAATTCCATTCAATGGCCTTTTCAAAATCCACTTCTAAGCTCTGTGTCAGTACTGCTAGCTTAGATCATTTTCCTCCTGCCTACTCTGTCAATTCACTCACTTTTCCTTACAGAAAAGACTGTCAAACTTGTTCACCCTTCAATAGTTTGTCACTTAATAGTAATAATAATAACTCAAATGATAGAGAAATAGATCACCGGTGGATGAAAAATGTAGCAGCTTGAACTATTAACTGCCAGATTTATATAATATAGAAGGAAAATTTGTGCACAACAAAGGATTCCCTTAGCATGTCACAATCTAGAAGCTCGAACTTGTACCTGCAAATTAAATCCACAAAGGACAAAAGTTTTTATAGAGTAATTATGGTAATGAAGTCATGGATGTCCAGGAATTCTTCATGAATGTATTGAGGGAAGCAGAGACAGGTTGCCTATTAATTACTTTCTGAAGATTACAGGTTACTTGAATGAAATTTGGCTTCTCCTTTGCGTTGACACCTTCCTAAATGCCTGATCACCTGCATACCCAAAGGTGAAATTGAACTCCACCACCTATGAGTGAAGTTGTGTAAATACACTAATTGATATGTTCCCTTAGGCAGATAGCAACTATTTTGATATTTTCTCTCTTTCATTCTATCTGAACATAAACCCTAGTTCAGAAGCTGGGTAGTGTTATGATCTTTTAATTCATGTTTTAGATAAAAAGATTTGTTTATTTCAGGGACTCATTTCAGAGGGGAACTGACCATTATCTCACCAACCACTAGAAAGAGAACTGACGGATTTCCTTCTAATATTTTCTCTCTTTTAGTTTCAAACCATTCCCATGTACCCTGTCACTATCAGATCAAGTAAAATATTGATCTCCCTCCTATTTATAAGCTCTCTTATAGGTGTTCCATCGCCTTGAGGGTTTCAGATACTGTAGATCTGTAATACTGCTATAGCGTGTAGTTCATTAGAAAGAACACTCAAAGTAAGCAGTGCTTTTAACAACAGCAGTAGTCATGAAACACTGACCTAGTTGAATTGGTGTATCAAGATTTCTAGGTTTCTGGTTTGTCAAAGAACAATTTTCTGGTAGGTATATGAGTGAAACAGAATGAGTGAAAGAGAGCTTTTCTCTGGTTTCCAATTAGTCCATCTTAATATATATTAAAATTCAACATAAAATAAATACATAGAAAACATAAAGAGAGAGAATCTAAATGTTCTGTAACTTCCTGCTGTGGAAATAGAAATGGCTTTTGGTTTAATGACTAGATTAGAGCAGCATTATCTCTTTCTAAGAAGGGAAATGGACAAGAGATAGAGACCTTAACATTTAGATAAGAGTAATATTTTGCTTAGACTGTTGGTTGTAAATGGACAGTGTTGTTCTTCCTAAAACTGCAGTGAAATGAAAAACCTGTTGAAAAATGCTTCACCTATGCTTGTTAATGCTAGTTAAAAATCTGTTAAAGAAGGAGTCAGACACAAATCTGTCAGAAAGCGTTTGAATTCCTAATTCTGCATTACATGCAAAATTCTTTTAGAAGGAGAAAAAATCCAAACCAAGATATTAAAAAACATATTAAAAAATAACTGTGCATTGTAGAATTTAGCAATAATTTTTCATGGCAGACGTTTGCACACATGACAAAATCGTGCAAGCTGCAAAATACTTACAGTAGAATATTACACACATCCTCTCATGAAGCATTATGTTTACTCTAAGGCTAAAATTCAGAATTGTAAGCCACTTAAAATGACAATATGAGAAACTTGTATTGTCATTTAGAAAAATAATTTATAAACCAACAATGACTTAAAGTTGTTTTTGAACTGAGAATATCAAATACCTTTAAAATAAAATTTAAGCGTGAGTGAGGGTTTCAGAGAAGTGTATGTGTTTAATATAACTGAAAAAGTATATTTTTCAAAGAATTATTTAAAACAAAAGTGATGCATTATTAATGGAGAAAAAGTCATGTTAAAAAAAAATCATATATATTCAAAGAACATATTTGAAAATTATCATTTAAGCCTGTCCTTGCAGACTTACTAGAATTGATTTTGAATGAATTACTCCAGTAAGACTAGTTTCAAAAAAGATATGGCTTGTTTAGCAGGTGTTGAAAGACTTGGTATACCAAACTCAAAGCAAATTTTTCTACAGCAATTAAATAACTCTCACTCTAATATGCAATATATCATACTATACCATACTCTTGTATATGTCACTGTTCCACTCTGATAGATTTACTGACACTTTTAAATTATACATGATACTCTATTTACGAAGCAGAAGATCAAATCTAAAAAGTTAGTCAGATGAAGCAGCTACAATAGTATGGAAGCTGCCCACTGTGTAGACTTGTGGAAATCACTGAGAAATAAGTTATGAATTTTGAAATTATTGACACACACACACACACACACAAAGAAAAAGCAACAACAAAAAAACGGGAGGTATGTCTCTATTTAGAAATCTCACTGGCCCCATGCCTAAGCTCCATATTCAAAAGTATTTAAAATTAACCCTTTCACCTTAGAAACCAGTGCTACTAAGAATCCTGAATTTCTCATGGGAATTAAAGGTGAATATCAAATTCTAAAATAAAAATTTATGCCAAACATTTAGAACTTTCTATACATAATTCATATTTTTTTATTATTATTATTATTATTTGTATACAGTAGGGCAAATAACCCCCAAGAAGAGCACTCAAGGAAATAGTGTGAAAGGTGGTATATTTCGGTAGGCTTAAGTAGGTGGTATACAAATAGTAAAAAGAGAGTGGCTCACCTTGATGATGACCAAAGCTCACTGAAAACTCCACCAGGGAGGGACCTCCAACAAGAGATCCTTCCCTGGTGGTGGTCAGCCCTAAATAGGGTCTTGGGAGAGGTGGAGTCAAACTCCACCCCTTCCAATCACACTCACTTGTGCCTCTGAGGCTGACTCAGTGCTCGCCTCAGGTGATCAATCAGTGGTTCAGGCCATGATTCAACAGTTCCCATACGTATACATAGTTCAGATATTATTACTAAGTTTACTCAACTTAGAGGAGAGCATAGATCAGTGGCTTGATTTCCTTTATTTAACAGTATCCACTAAAAGCAATGAGAACATGGCATGCTTCACTATCAACTTATGCTTACCTGAATAAGGGCAGAATTTTCTTACATTGTACTGTATTGGGCAACACTTAAGTCTTCAGTGTATATTCCTGTTCAAGTAATGCGATAAGACTGGACTATGATATTAAATATGAAAAGACATTTTTTCAAGGAAAAAATATGTGCAGAAAAGGTTATGTTCAAGAAATTATCAATAAGTCATTTGCAATCTTCATCTGCGTAAACAGTAAGAAAAATTTCCAGATAACCAATAATTAACATTTTAAGCAAAAAATCTTTTTACACACTGGGTAGTTTAGCTCTAATAGCACTGTATAGAATAGAACTGATTGCACTTGCCACCCACACAGACTGAGAGAACAATATGCAACAGTTATTTCTTAAACTATTTTTAACTACTTTTGTATTGTACACTTGTTTCATGAATTTTGTATCTTATCCAAGAACTACGGTTAAAGCAAACATGAAAAAAAAAACAACAACAACAAAAAAAACTGGTACTAGGACATATTTATGAATTGAAATATAATACAGAAAGTACATGTTTGAATATAGAGATGTGATTTCTGATATCAGCCATTTAGATGTTTCCAATATTTTTTCAATTTGGGCACAAAATTTTATACAACTTACCTATCTGAGCCTAAGAGGTTGAGCATAAGTCCCATAACAGACTAAATATGTGAACTAAACTTGAAATGAATAAAAACATGCAAGATATACACACTGCAAGAAGAAATGATCCAAGGTCTATGATGAATATTCTATGGACACAAAATAAATCTTATTGCTAGCATAGATTATTTCTGTAATTTCTTCTCTCATGTTATTATAAAAACATTTACCTAGAATACATGTTATAGCTCTAAAGATATTAAAGGTCATGGAGAGCTTAACTTCAAGGACAGTGGGACCATGTCACAAACATTTTTTAGTATTTCTACTGCAATCACATTTCTTGAAAACTTATATAGAAATAGATAAAAGAAACTGGGCTATGTAAACACTTTTAAGAATCATCTGCTTTTGTATACATGAATGCTTTTGCAGAACTGCCTTACAGACTGGCCATCCATTTTGAGAATAGCTTGGACTAAGTTTAATTTATATGAAAAACAAACAAACAAAATCAAAACCAAAAAAAATGATGAAAGTTCAAGGGGAAGGCATAGTTATATTGCTCTCAGGAATGATTAAACATCTGCTTGCAGACTTTCTGCAATCAATAGATTTTTCCAACTTTAGGCTGAGGCTTTCAACACTCTCCCATCTCCTGCATTCAATTGCTTTCTATGAGATGAGGGAGGGTGTTTCTGACAGCACTTCTTGATTTAATTTTATACTGCTGGGCAACAGCATATCAGCCACAGTGCACCCCTGGTGGATTTGTACAGTCTGGGGGATATAGCAATATTCTATTTTTTTTTTTTTTTGCTATCATAGGCAGGGTGCCAGACACAACAGACAGAATTAATTATTAACAGCATTGCTATCTTTTTAACTTAGCTGCAAGCCACAATTGTGTTTGCTCTCACTGATGGTGATTATTTCTCAACTGTTCTGTGTAAAATGAACTGCATATGCTTCTCAAATTTCAACCCTTAATCTAACAGGTTATCTGCTGTAATCTGAAATCCTGTAATTCCCTGAATATGTAGGTATTGCACTTTGTGATTTAAATGGCATGTGGCAGTAACATATAGGAGACAATGCTGAAGAGCATGTGCTGGCAGACATGCAACACTACAAGTTCATGGATGCTATCTGTTGGGAAAATATATACACAAATTAACTAGTTTAATTTTGTGCTATAACTAGTATAGAGAAATACAAATTATTTAGAACAGAATCATGAAATCATATGATCATAGAACAGCCCAGATTAGAAGGAACATCAGAATGTCATTATCTCCAATTTCTTGTGGGAAAAAGAAATCCTATTCAGTCTCATATTGAAAACCTCTGATGATGTGGATGGTATCAAGTCCCTAGGGAAATTGTTCCAATGATTAAATGATCTCACTCAAAATAAATAAATAAATAAATTACATCAAGACAAAGCTTCTCCTGTTGCAACTCGTACCTGTTGCCCCTTCACTTCTCCATATGGCACCTTGTGAGGGCAGACCAGTACTTATTTGCATATGACATCTGTCATTGCTTCAGGGAGGTGAGGATTTCCTTTCAAGCCTGTAAATGACTTAAAAGTTAATTTATTGTGAATGTCAAGGGTATACTTGAATATCTTTCATGCGTTTTTTTGACCTGAAAATTGTCATCTCTATTATCTTTATAATTCAACACTGTAGTGTTATTTCTCAGTCAACAGCATCTCTTTAGTGTTTTATATAAAATTAAAAAATACTAAAAAGCATTTGTCTCTAGATACATTTTTTTTAGTTGAAGAATATATGTGATATTAATTTTTCACTCTGAAATCAGAACATAAACAGACTGGGGCAGCAGATTAAGAAACCAGAAACAGGTTGTAACAGGGTAGGAAGGAGACTTTCAAAGAGGCCATAAAATCAGCACACATTAACATTATTTTCACTAAAAGAAATATTTACTGAATATTTATTGAACCAAAGGAACAGAAAATACTGCTTATATAAAAGAAAGTGTATTCTGTGCTTACAATTGGCAAGTTTGAGGAAAGCAATTGCTTTTTAATTGGCCAAAGTAATTACATAATAGTGTTTTTAGCTTTTCTATTCTAAAGGTTTTCTAATTTAAAACTATGTACAAATTCAAAACCTTGTCAATTGTTATAACTCTTCTTAGGATAGTGCAGATAAAAAATATTTTCAAGAAAGTTTCCCCAGTTACGCATGCAGAAGAAGTTGCAATTTTCAAAATGCAAATAAGCAGGTCTCCTAGAAAAAAAATATTGCTTAGCATAGTTTGAGAACTTAAGAAGGATTTAATTTTACTTTGTTTCATTTTACAATTTTTTAACTTTTTTTTAAAATATATATATGAATCCTTAAAACATTAATACTCAAATGTGAGGTTGAATTCTTTTAAATTATTTCAACATTCGTGACTACTTCAGACAATATTTCCTTAAAACTTACCATAGATAATGAGACAATGAGATATCTATGAACTGGTCATAGTGCCATCATTTGGCAAGAATCACAGTGCTTCTTATTGTCTCTTCAGAGTCTTCCAAGACCACCTATCTCTAAGAGAAACCTGTTTTATTAAACTGGTGGTATTATCAAGTACTTGGGAAAAAAAAATCACAAAGAGAAAAACATAACATTAGTAATTGTTCTCATTTTTTTCTTTTTTGTGCATAAATAAGCAAAAAGTTCTTGGGATTCAATGATCTCTAGAAGTCCCTTCCAACCCCTACAATTCTGTGATTCTGTGATTTTGCATTCTAGATTCAAGATCTGCATTTCAAAAATGTTATAATGAATTTTCTTCTTTAAAATTAATAGAAGTTAAAAGGTGACAATTCTTAGTAACATTTACAATAAAATATTGCTACTAATACCTTTTACTTCATTGTCAAATAATTGTCACTACTTCTACTACCTATTTGGATTACAACTAAAAATTGTTCTAGTCTATTAATAATAAATGATTTTTAAAAACTACGCTTACATATCTTACGATTTTTAAATACTTTAGTATACAGTGTGAGTGAAGTACATACAAGGGCTGCTCTGAAAGTAGTGTCTCATATTTTATTATGTTGGACTACAGCATCAAAGTTGGTGGTATGACAGTAGAGGTTGAATCTTCCCACCAATATCCTGTTACATTTTTGTACTGTGTGACAGATGGCAGCAAAGGGGCAGTCTGACAAAACAGTGTCTGATGTGGAAGTGCCTATGAGGCAAAGGTGTGTAAACCCCGATGTGGAAAAATCACACCCACTGACAGTCATTGACCATGCACAGCTGTCACACCACAAAATGAAGAACATCTCAATTAGTTTGTTGATGTGAATCAACTAATGGTGGTGACTGTGTTGAAAAATGGTGTTTTGTAGCTACGAATTTGCTCTATCAAATTGTTTTATCTGTTGTAGTTTCCAGGTAAATAAATAGGAGGCACTACTTTCAAAGTGATTAATGTAACAAAGTAAGATTTTCAAAGTGACTTTGTAAGTTGTAATACATTTGATATTCTGCAATGGACTATATGGCCCACGTAATCAGAGATAATGTGGTATAAGGTTTTTATTATTTTCAGAAGCTGATAAAATCTGAAGGATCAAAAGAAAGACCAGGAGAAAAGTAACAATAAAGATATTTGTCAAATCATTGCATTCCCTTCACGCAAAGCGTTATTTGGCAGCTCGATATGATGTTTTTGTTCCATAAAACAGAATGCTAAGAGAAGGGAAAATGTAACTTCAGCTCTTGAAAACAGTAATACTTCCTCAGGGTGAATGCATCCCAAGTATTCATTTGGTAATCAAGGATGCAACTTGCAGTTGATCAGATAAGGTAAACAAACGTAATTTAAAAATTCTTGTAGCTAAAGACTTGCCACAAGTACACAGCTGCTCTGTTCGAGACTATACTGAAGGTTATTATTTTTAAGCAGTATCTGCACTCATTTTTATATACAATAGAATGCAGATTATTTTAGATACTTTCCTGTGGGTTTTTTTTTGTTGTTGTTGTTTTGTTTTGTTTTTGTTTTTGTTTTTCTCATGTACTCATTCTGGAAGGCTAGTATGCTACAAGCCATGTAATTCTTGATTGAGCTTACAAAGGAATGAAGGAGTGTATAGTTAACATCCAGCTTTGATGAAAAATAATAAATAGTTCTCACTCCACATATACCAGAACAAATTTTTTTTTTCCAGAATAATGAAGATTGACTTCTGGAGAAGATTCTGGAGAACGAGTTATGGTTCATTTAATTCCTCCCCTCTTCCTACACTCCCACTATATTGAGACCACATCTGTCACACATGAGCAGAAGTAAAGAAATTCAGATCAGAAAGGAAGAAATTCTTCATTATCAGAGTGGTGAGATGCTGAAAAAAGTTGCCTCATTATAGGAAGTGATCAACGTCAGGTTGGGTGGGTCTTTGATCAACTTCATCTTGTGGAAGATGCCACATCAGGGGGGACTGGAATTAAACATTCTTTAAACATTTCATCCAATTCAAACTCTGCTATAATTATTTTCTGTGAACTTCGCAATTTTGAGATCACAGTTTAGAGGAACACTAATAAACATCAGCGTGAGATATGATAGAGGATTTGTGTCAATAGGGTGAGGAAGAGGGGCAGACTCAAGGATGATACTGTACTGGAGATGACATGGGCATTAATCACAAGCACCCAAACACTTTGTTATAGGATAGAAAAGAGACAAACAGAATGGGATGTATGTGTGGGCCCCCAATAACCCAGAGAAAATGCTGTATCAGCATACTTTAGCTAAGCCTAACCCTTGAGCAATTAACCTTGTACAACTAACCCAATGTGCGCATGCCTGGAACCAAAGATGAATAGAAGGACATTGAGGAAGACAACTTATCTTCCTCCTCATGACCCCCTCAGCCCACACAAGCGCAAAAGGACCAAGTGACATGGAATAAAGGAAGGAGGAGATTTTGGGGGAATTGGGTGGAATTATGTATAAGAGAAGGGGGGGTCGGTCTTCTCAGTGTGCACAGTTGGTGGAGCAGAGACACCCCAGAACACCCAGTGCTGTTCGTTTATTGCTTTCGGCCGTTTGATTATAATAAAATATTGTAAAAACTCTGATTGGACTCTGGGCATTTATGACAATGAGGAAGATTAAGCGTTTTCAAATGTAATCTGTACTTCTGCAAATAAATAAATAAAATAATATAATGAAAAAATCATTTTGTGCTTTGCCAAAAAGGAATAATACATTCTGAAGACATTTTACAACAGTACTGCAAAGGCTGACAATATTTTTATAGCAAGATACAGATTTTGAAGGAAATTAGAATCTAAAGTCCTGATATTTACTGAGTGAAAGTAACTGTTATCCTTGTTTTCACTTCCATGTTTGTTGAACAAACTTTGAGCATTAGTGTGCAGCTTTACAATTCATTCACTTGCTTGTATATTTGTTTTCATGCAGCAATCCCTACAGAGCGATGCAAAAAATAACCTAAAATGTATGAGCAATACTATCCCTTCTCCAATGTCCATACGGAAATAAATGAAGATTAAAATTATTCACTGTGTTAAATAATGTCCCTTTAATGTCTAACATTTATTTTGAATGTTAGAATCCAATTACCATATAATAATAAAGATCCTTGCAGTACTATATCTTTCAGCACAGGGCCCTTAGCTAGTTTTCATCCATTATTTGAACATTTCCAATTTGTTGAGTACAAAAGTATAATTAGAGAGAACTATAGGAGAACAGAAAGCAGCTCATTTTTGTCAGAAATATACTCAAAATCAGTATGATATAAGAAAACAAAGAAGGTGGAGTATTACAAAAAGAAAGGGGTGAAGCATTTAGCCAGAGAAGCTGCAAGAGAATCCAATTGGAAAATGAGAGAGGTGGTTAAGTAACTGAGTTATATGTGACCCTGTTAAAGATGATCAGAATGAGCTCCTGAAATAAATGTCAATGTGATCCAAAATACTCCCAAGGGATACCAGAACTAAGATAAGTGACAAGCTATTGTGTGTCTTTGTCCTACAGAACTGATGTTACTGTCAATATAGCTAGAGATAATATCACCCAGCACACAGAATTTCTTCTGAAATATGGAATAAATATATGTTCTAGCAGACAAAACAATATAATCTTTTAACTTTTAAACTACTCATGTACATAAGGTCACACACAAAAGGAACAAACTCGTATCTCTAGAAGAAGGGCAAATAGACAAAGAAGCTTGTAAGAGAGTGACTAAAACATTACATGTTGTCCAATAACAGGTTATAAGACAACATAAATTACATATGGTATGGATCCAAGTGGATAGAATCTTCCAAAAGCTGCAGGCAAACAGTTTCCTTATTACGAGAAAGAAAAAAGTTAATGAACTACAGATGAAACAAAAAAAAATTACAAACTTGTCTCCTTTTTAAAATTTCTGTGCCAGATTATAAACCACTTGGGCTATTAAAATAAATACTGTTGGCTTTCTGACATTTTTTTTCAATAATGTCCCCAAAATGGTATTTTTGGTCTCCTGCTGTGCAAAAATATTGTATCCAATTAGGAATTTAGTTGATTATGACCAACTATGAAATGAAGGATTTCAGCTGCTATGCATCTGTACAACTACACATTCAGAATAACTACGAAGCTGTAGTATACAAAATCCTAAAAAAGACAAGTTTATATTTTCACGTTTTCAAACTTTGTAATATTTGGAAAATTGGGTCGTTTGCAGATGAAACAGTATAAAATTAGTATAATCCCAGTTAGCATTAGAAGTGTGTCATGGAGTTATCTCTAGATCTAATGTGTGTCTGTGACAGGTAGACAGCAGGTCCACAGGCCCACTGACCCAAAAAAACGAGGGAGGGAGGGGTGCCAGAGATTTACAGGCCCATTCAGCCCAGTTCTGTGACTAATGGGGCAGGGGGGGTTCCACAGAATCATGTCCTGGGAAAGGGAAAAAGGGGAAAAAAGGGGAAGGTAGGGAGATGGGTCTAAAAACAAAACAGTGGCAACGATCTGAGGAGGAAAGTTAATTTATTAAATATGATATAAAAATGCAAAATAACACAATATTATACAATGTGATTGGTACTGAGGTTAATAAATCAAATAAATGAGAGAGAGCACTTCCAAAACCAATGGTGTCACTCTAAAGCTGAAGGTGAGATGGCTAGGGAGCATGCACTGCCAAGATGAGCAGCCAAAAAAAAAGAGGCAGTCCTGGGACTTGTGAAAAGTTCTACCTTCCCTTCGGAATGGAAAAAAGGAATGCAAAATCCTCTGGGGTATGTAGGTCCTCTCTTTTGAGAACCAGGTACCCAGAAAGTCAGCAGACCACAGAACTGCAGCATTAACTCTAACTTCCAGTGCTTTAGATGATGTTATGTTACAAGATGCTATCAGTGGAATACTGATAACACAAATCAAAAATCCATGACAAAGACATATTACTAAGGAAATTTGCTTTTCATGGGTTTATAAACTTCGAAAACATTTTAATGCAAAATGGAAATATGCTATTACTTTTTACACTTTACTAATCTTTTGCTTATTGATTAGCTTTACAGGCAAATACTGATACCTGGAAATACCTGAAGCAAAATTCCCTCATGTTTCAGTGTTTCTCCTTTAAAAATATTGTTCTCACATTCTCTCACATGTTGTGACAGAATATGAAGTAAACCAGGCACACTGTGTTTTTAATTTTCTCAACACAACATGCACAAAAATTCTGTGATATGTAAATGGAAAGGATTTTTCTGTAATTCTTATATTATTAATGATCTACCAACAGTGCTGACTAATTAGAGAGGACCCAGTTGACTGGAACCTGGTAAATGTGAACCTGGTCTATAAGAAGGTTATGAAGGAGAATTCAGGGAATTTCAAGTCTGTAAGCATGATCTTTGTACTAGGAAAAATTATCATCTGGATATGAGCAATTTGCTGGATGATTAAGTGGTGGAGAGCTGGGCTTAAGGAGCCCTAGTGAATGGAGTTAAATTCACTTGGCAACTAGTCATCTGTGGCAATCCCCAGGGCTCAGTTTTAGGACCAGTGTTTAAACATTTTTATTAATGATCAGCAGGAGCAGACAGAGTGCCCCTTCAGTAATTTTGTAGATGAAGTCCGGACTGTTGATCTGTTTGAGTGTAGGAAGGCTTTGCAGAGGGATCTGTATAGGCTAGAACAATGGGCTTCATTTGGGTTCAATCAGGTGACATTCAAGAAGGCTAAGAATCAAGTCCTGCACCAGGGTTATAGCAATGCAATGGGGTGGTACATGCGTGGGGAAGTGGGGCTGGAAAGTCACCTGGTAGAAAAGGACCACATGAAAATGCTCAACAGCTGGATGAATATAAGCCAGCAGTATGTCCAGGTGGTAATGAAGGCTAATGGCAGGCTGACCTACACCTGAAGTGGTATGATCAGCAGGTCAGGGAAAGAGATTGTCCCCTTGTATGTGTCACTGGTGAACCTCAAGTACTGTTCTCAGTTTTGGGACTCTCATTATAAAAAAAAAGATGTTGAATTGTGTGAGAGTATGCAGAGAAAACCACTAAAGCTGGTTAAGAGACTAGAAGCCAAGACTTATGAGGAGCAATGGAGGGAGTTGAGAACATTCAGGATGGAGAAAAGGAGGCTTAGGGGAGACCTCTACAAATAGCAGAAAGGAGGTGGCAGCCAGAAGGGTACTGGTCTCATTTCCCATGTGACAAGTAATAGAACATGAAGAAAATGTCTCAGGTTAAACCAGGTGAGCTTTAAATAGGATATTCAGAAGAATTTATTCATGGAGACAATGATCAAGCATTGAAATAGGCTCCCAGGGAAGTGAGAGAGCCTAGAAATATCTAGAAATATCTATTTTGCCTTGTGTTCACAAATGATAAAAGTTGATACCTGCTGCAGTAAGTGGCAGATACTATTATATTTCTTTTAAATAATAATAATTATTATTACAGGAGTAAGTAGAAAGAAATCCAGCCTAGTTCTAATGTGGTACAAAGTTCTATTGTGGTACAATTTAAAATGAATAGGATAACTTCAATATTTTCTTTGGATAGATAAACAAGTTTGAAATGGTTAATGTGAAATACATATGTGATCCTATTTATGTTAAATATAAGAGCATTGGGATGCTCTTTCACCCATGACTGTGTGTTCAGTGTTCAATTTCTGCAGTGAACGTTTAATATGTACAATTACAAAACTTAACATTTGCATTCATTGTGTGTTTTGCTTTATTGCAGTACTGAGAAGGGAAGGAAAAGAATATATAGACAGATGGCATACATATTGATAATAAGTGTTTTTACTGATTCCTAACAATTATTTTGCTGTTTCCGCTAGCATCAAGTTTGAGCAAAATGGCTTTGAATAAAGAAATAAGTGAAACATTTTCCTTTGATGTTTATTTGAATGAAAACATTGAAGGTTTTCGTTTGTTTTTGTTTATTTTATTTTATGCAATTTCAGTATCAAAAAAGAAGAAGATTTAAAGGAAGTAGACAAGAAGTTTATAAGAGGAAACGTCATTTGCTGTATTTGTTTTTATCCTTTATGACTTCAACATCTTTCTCACTTTCTCTTTTGGACTTACAATTAAGCCTACTTGTAGCCCTGAAGACCTGTTTCAGTTATGACATCTATTAATCTTCAGAAAAAATCGCTATTTTGATACTACCTGAGGTCTGAAAAGTATTTTATTTTAATTTACAACATACAAAATATGTTGTAATGAAATAAATGAAGTATACTATAAAGCCTTGTCAAGGTCTGTGTAAATTTTGTAAACCATGTTATGGTTGATGATGTTTTTGACAATTCAGCTCAGTAATTTTAGTCCAAAGACATTTCCCAGCTGTGTAGAAGGTAAAAGCATCTCCAGCAGACTTTCTTAGAAAACCATATATCCCAAACTAGGGAAACTGATCAGCAATTTTATTTCAATATCACATCATCTATGTGACTATATGCTGCCTTAAAAAAGGGGTGGCCAGCAGGAAGAATGAGGTGATTTTCCCCCTCTACTCAGCCCAGTCTGGAGTAGCGCATCCAGGCCTGGGGCCCCCAGCACAAGAAAGACAAAGAACACTTGGAACGGGTCCAGAGGAGCTTGGAGAAGAGAAAGCTCCAGGGAGAACTTATCATGGCTTTCCAATACTTGAAGGGAGTGTATAAACAGGAGGGAGAATGACAGTTTATGCAGGTTAATAGTGATAACTGAAAACAAGGGGAAATGATTTTAAACTAAGACGGGAGATTTAGGATAGATGTTAGGAGGAAGTTTTTCAATCAGAGGGTGGTGATGCACTGGAACAGGCTGCCCAGAGAGGCTGTGGATGTCCCATCCCTGGAGACATTCAAGGCAAGGTTGGATGCAGCTCTGGGCAGCCTGTTCTAGAGGGTGCAGACCCTGCCCATAGCAGGGGGTATTGAAACTAGGTGATCTTTGAGGTTCCTTTCAATCCAGGTCATTCTATAATTATTCTCTGAAACTGTTTCTTCACAGCATTTCTAATTTAGTTTATGCATTTTCAGACACAAATCTTGACATAGTTAAGATATCAGAAGATCTATTGGGATTAGAATGGGAACTCAAGATAGAAATACCTGGAAATACACGCTTTGAGCACTCTTTTGCATTCTTGTCACATTTTTTTTTATTTTTGCTTCGAATAAATAAAAGACCCTTTGTCTTTACAATGCATGAACATGCATTTCAACTCTACAAATATTTGAGTCAAATAGCATTCAGGTTGAGTCATCTACTATAAAGTATTGTTTCTATGAAAATTATTTTGGAAAACAAGATCAAGAGTGTAAAGCTAGCAGTTAGCAAGTTATACTGATAACTTGTCACAGGTACTAAATAATCAAATATGGATCTATATTAAACACTTTGAGAAATGGTAGATACCTTGAAGTTAAAAGGCTGCCCTACAGAGACTGAAGTTTTGTTTACAGAGAAACATGTCACGTGAAACATTCTTCAAGCCATTGAACTGAAAAGCATCATAGCAAATGTATATTAGACAAAGGCTTCATAATACCTGCACATCATGAGATTTATAAAGAGTTTATATTTTCTTTTTATGCATTGATAAATATTTGACAGAAGACAACAGAATTTTAACACCGCCTACTTTATGAGTAAATTCTTTCAGATTACAGGCATTTTCTAGACTGCAAAGGAGAAAAGTAACAGGTGTTTTGAGTCTAGAAAATCACTGTCTCAATTTACTACGTCACCTTGACATTTCCTTCATGTACATCATGTACATCATCTTGACATCTTCCCTTCCCTTCCCTTCCCTTCCCTTCCCTTCCCTTCCCTTCCCTTCCCTTCCCTTCCCTTCCCTTCCCTCTTTTATTTCTTTTCCCATTTCCTTTCCTCTTTCCTCTCCTCTAAAAAGCTAGAAAGTGTAATTTCTCTCCCACACATCACAGCAAATGACTTGTATGCCTCATTTTATAGTCTTCCTTTGAAGCAGCAGAAGAACTTCATATTTCAAGCACCAGGCAAGGAAAGAAATGGATCATTAAAGATCATGGCACAAATCTAAAGTCATTTCAGTGAAAATTGAGGTTTACTTTCTCAAGAAATGCTAGAAGAAGGAACTACCTTGAGACACATTCAAACTCAAACTCATCTCAAAACTCTTTGTTGGCACAGGTGAAATGGAGTACAAATACAATTTTATAAATTTCAGTTTTTTAAGGAAGTTTAGAATAGTATTATGTCACCCAGTGAAAGATTCTTCTACATATTAAATGTAGTTGTTGATATGGGAAGAAGCAATAATATTATGCACCTTGCACTTACTATGACCTAACATTTAATAGAGGGTACAAATAAGTCTAATGAACTATGCAGACCTAAGTTATTTCTGTCAACTACATGTAAAAGTGCGTTGAATGCTGTTCAGTAGAGATATAGCCTATGTTCTGCCATACACTTATTCCATAAGTAATCTGTGTGCTAGAAGAAATAATATAATTCTTAATATTAAGTCATTACAAAGGGATTAAACAAGATACAGATTATCTTACTGAAGAGGAGTAATGACTTCAAATTAACATAAAAAGCAGATAAAAAAATAAAACCAGAAACCAAAATGCCCTTGCAAAATAACCCAAACAAATGAAAACAAACAAACAAAACCAAGCAGAATCATATGATGAAATATTTTTAACCACCAGGACTCCCAGGACCCTGTCCACGTTTTTCTCCATCCTGTATTTATTTTGAACATTGCATTTGGACTTGTTAAACACCATTAAGTTCACATGGGACCACTTCTCAAAATTATCTAGGTTACTGGGTATTTTGTATTTCCAGAAATGTGCTCCTGATCTGAAGTTGATTGTAGATGAAAACAGCAAGCAGAAATTCTGATCTAATATAATACTTGTAGACACTTCAAAGTCCAGAATGCTGATAATCAAACATTGTTCATTGATAAACAAAAATAGATTATCACATTGATTCTGTGAGGTAGTTTTAAATTGTTTGAATAATTCAAATCGCTAATCATTCCTATTGTACGATTAAAATCATTTACTCCTATTCAACAAACTATTGTAGAAAAAATTATTTCAAGTTTCTTTTGACCAACGAAGTGTAATAAGTGGGCTTTTGTCTATAGAATCATAGAATATATAAATAGTATCTATGGAAATCTAAGATTCTATGAAAGAATAATTTGTACACTGTGGAGTCATTGCAGAAGAGAAAATTGCTCAGTGTAGAAGAAACCGCTTAGCGAACAGCCTCGCAGTTTCAGATTTTCATCCATGTGTGTTGAGAGATATCTTCTTTTGCAGCAAGAATTAATCTTCCCTTTTTGACATCTTGTTTGAACCATGCAGTTCTGGTTATTAATGTAAATGGAGTTGTAATTATGAGACAGAGGTGAGAAAGGAGTGGTGTATGATGATTCAGATATACCAAGCATCCCTGAGAAGTACACACAGCCATATGTCACTATAGAAGACAGTTGGTGAGAGAAAAGTCATCACTTCTGTTACTCACCTGCAGGTAAAAGCATGAAGTATGATGAAGGACTGTATTTCAAAATCAAGTTAGGGATCATCCTGTAAGAACATACATGAGAAATTATATTCTTCATACATAAGAAATTATGTACACAATTAATTATTTTTCCTTACTTGCAATGAAAAAAGGAAGCAATATATTTCCAGAAGTGAAACTTCTTGGAAACTGTGTGAAACACTTTGGTCCAAGGAGCACTCATAGTTAGAATTCTTTCCTTGAGGGAAACTGACATAATTTAATTTACCCAACTGAATATTTACACTCTCAAAGTTGAACATCTTCACAAGAACACAAAAGAAAAATCCTGAAATACTCTATCCCCTGCAGTTTGAGATCTTCCTACACTTAAAAAAGGTGCATTTTCGACTTTTCAAATAAATCTCAGAGGTGATAATTGAGTTAAATTCTTTAAACACTGACATAGTACAGAAGAAAAAAATGTACCAAGAGTTTTCTTTTTACTTTTTTCTTAATGTTCTGTATAAGTGTGCTTCATAAAAAGTTTTATTTAACTACATCAGTGAGTTAGTTAGAGAATAAGGAATTTATGAGCCTTCACTGGATTTTGAATAAATGTGTCAGCCTGGCAGGTGACATCAAAAACTATACTGCAATGGAGCAAAAAAGCTAGGATTATTCATTTCTGAGTCCTACTAAATTGTTTAAATGAAATTTTTGTGAATGCTCTGGCAAACACCAGAGATCTATAAACAGTGCAGTGAAGTCGTCTAACCAGTGACTGTAATGAAGCTGCTGTGATAAGCATATACGAGTCTTCCATAACTGAACATGGAATAGAAACTTGAATTCCCCAGCTCAACTACAATGCATTTTTTTTTGCTTGGTTTTTTTTTTTTTTTCTGTAAAGTTTTAAAACAAATTATCCATTATAGGGAATTGAGTTAAATGGAAAACTTCACAATTTTCTCTTTCCTTGTATCTTACTACCTCAAGGTGGTTAAGACATTTTGGCTGACATTCACAGAATGGTATTATTTCAATGCCAGAGGCCAGATTTCTTCTCAGTTAGCAATAAATCTCAGACTTGAGAATTCAAAGCATGTTGTCTGCTTTTGGGGAAGTACTGAGGGAGACTATTTTTAGTATATTCTCATTTCGCTAATTTGGATAAATTTTCAGTCAGTATACGGCACAAAAATCTGAGGATGACTGTAGTGCAATTTTAGAAAACCAGGTTTTGTGAGTGGATAATCTAATACACATAATTTTTATTTTTATAGCAGTTAATAATCTGTCCACAAGCACAACTTATAATATACAAATTACACTTACTCCTTCTATCTCAATGTATAAATTGACAGCTTGGCTAAATATATGTAGGTCACTCTGAAAGTAACGCTTCCTATTTATTTCCATGGAAACTACAACAGGTACATAAAGCACAATAACACTATTTGATACAGAATATTCTAAGCCACAAAGCAGTATTTTTTCAGTATAGTCACCTCCATTAGCCAAGCGTTTTCACCAGCTTTGAACAAGAGCCTGCATGCTGTACTCATAAAAATCTGTAGGTGACTCACTGTCACTGCTGTTAAATGCATCACCCACCATCTCACTGTGCTACATCCACTATTTGGTCTTCATCAACATTTAACAAGCATCAACCAATGTCAGTGGTGAAACTCTGCACATGGAAGAATTCAGTGGCACACATTTGCTTCATAAGCACTTCTATGTCAGACACTAACTAGTCAGAATGCCCCTCTGCTGCCATCTGCCACAAGGCAACAAAATGTAACAGGATATTGGTGGGAAGTTTTGACTTCTACTACTATATCACCAACATCCATCTCTGAAATAACTGGCCAACATATTAAAATAGGAGGCATTACTTTCAGAGCAGCCTTTGTATATACTTGAATTCATTTTTTACTTGCTCTTGTCCTTCCTGTGGTTTAAGCTGTAGGTTTAATAACTACAATTCAAAACCTATTTGCCCTATCTTTTACAAGTTTTATTTTAAAGCAGTTAATTATTCAACAGAATACTTACAATTCAAACTACTCATCTAGGAATGGTTCTTAGGTTTTTTAATTATTGTATATTGATGTAATTAAGTTAACTTAATCACTGGATGCTCAGATAAGCAAAGTGCCTTAAAACAAAAAGGATCTCATTTAAAGAAAAGAGAAAGTTTAAGACAGTGAGAGACAAGATAATCTAGCTATAATGTTAGGATTCTGTGAAATTTTGGATCTTAATGAAGAACTCTATTTCCTTTGAATGAAATGTTTATTTAATGCATCTTGCATTTTTCTCTGAATACTTCAACGTAGACAAAAGAATGGATAGAAATTTAAAAAAGAACACATATACCAATACAAAATAAGGCAAGCCAGCCCTTCCCCAGGAATCCAGGCAGTCACAGTGGTGCATCCTGACAGAGTAAAGCAGCAGGAGACAACTAATGAGGCAAGTCATCCGTTATCATTGCAGTGCTTAGCCTGATTTAGTTATCTGAATCAAAATGACAGATTCAGGAGGAAGGCTCCTGGGAACTTGACTGAAAATGTTATGTTGATAATACCATGCATTGATCAGTCTAGTAGAGTATCTCTTTGTCTCCATGACAACAATGAATAGAAATAAAAAAGCAGAGGTTAAGAGGTGTGCTTTTGGAAAACTGATATCAGTGAAGATATTTTCTTTATAAACAGGTTTCATTAAACACTGAAATAAGCTCCATGTCTAGGACAACTCATGGATTTTCAAAATATAGAAGGTTTTATAATGTAATTTCAGCTTGTCAGGAACAATTTTCTTCTTTCCATTTAAGATTACTTAGAAGTTTAGCTTTAGTAGATACAGTCCATGTCGCTGGTTGCTTATTAAGTTTATTCCAACATAAAGAGGAAGAAATAGACTTTAACTATTTCAATACCACCCACATGCCACTCAGTATTTCAAAATGAAAAGTGGATATATATTTATAAAATATGAAACTAATTTTATGGGCAAAATAAAATAAAAACTAGTAAGTTAAAGCAGGAAAGATGCAACCTAAAAGGGAAAAAATGTGCATTGTCTGAAAAATGTAGAAGAAAATTTTGTCCAGAAATTGAAGGCAGAGTTAATTTTTTAATGAAGGATCCAGACATGGCTGACTTGCTAAATGAGTAAGGATAATTAAAAAAGAATAAGAAATAAAACAAACAAGAAAACAACAATACAGACCTTAAGATGATTTAATTGTTCAGAAAAACAGCACTTCATTATAGAGGCTTTCACTACCTTTTAATGTATTTAATGTAGTATTCTTATTCTAGAAGAATTGGTGATGAAGGACTGAAATACAAGCCATATACTGGTTCTGTTGTCATTTTTCCTGTAAATATTCATGCACATTTGGACAAATTACATAATCATTTCTAGACTCTGTGCTTAGTGTTCCTATTCCTCATTCTTTGTCTATTTTTAAAATTTAGACTATAAGATTTCTTTCTTCATAAGAATATAATCTGATCAGATTGTTTAAAATTTTTACATGCCTCATAATATGGACATGAACTGCTTTGTGTTGGAATTCATGATTCTCAAGTGACAGCAAACTAATATAGAGTAATCTTGTACTTAGGAAAAAAAAAAAAAAGATTGAAAGAAAAGAGATTCATTGCTACATAATTGAAGGTCTTTTCAGAGCACTTACTTAATGTTCAGAGTTCCTAGAATTGAAATGAAGTGACCTTTCCAGAAATCTGAGATTCTCTCCTTTCCTAGAAGCAAGAAAGCAAATAAGTTTTCAAATACACTTTTACTGAATGAAATGAAAAACCTAATTTTTACAAGTAGTTTTATGACTAATTGCCCAATGTCTTTACAGACAATCTTTGTGTCATGCTTGTGCGTCATATTCGACGAGACTGGTCATGTGAAAGGAGCTCAAAGTGGTGATTATAGGTTGGAAGAGACTGCACCTTAACAGAAGGAGCCTATCTTCTCTTGCTTAATACCTCTCCTATTGGAGAAGCCATTGTAGCAAAATTTGCAACAAGGAAACTCCTGGCTCCACAGTTAACTACTCTGTGTGGTTAAATCTATTTAGAGGACTGAACCTCAATAGGCTGGCTGTATCAAATCACATGATTATTAGATTTTCATTCTGTGATGTGAAACAGGTTTATGGAGATACTATAACATGCCCTGAGTTACAACGGTACTGCAGAACAAAAATTAAATCTGAATGTATGAGTGCTGTTCCAGTATTATCCTACTTGGTAATGCTTTTGTATTTCAAAAGACTCTGTTTAATACATGAATTTCTATTATACATTATTCAAGAAAAAATAGCATACAATTTGAGAGTTATTTCATTCATTTACAAGTGTTTGTAAAACAAAACAAAACAAAAACATATCCCATCTAGCTCTAGAAAAAAAAGTACTTTCTAGAACATAAAATAATCATGGAGGACTGTAGAAATATGCCTTGTTTTCCTAAAACAGATTTTAAAAAAAATTGTCACCATTAGTTACAGATGAATTAAACAGAGTGCTGATGATAACCTTACTTTCTACCCTGGTGAGCTATTTCATTATATTTTATGCCAATGTTAATGCCAGTCTATCAAATGGGACAGCTCTATAACTATAACTTAAGAATTATAGAAATGTCATTAAGTAAATTTGGTAATGATGTGAGCTTTCCATTAAGTAGGTTGAGTGCCTGAAGACCAGAGTGAGAAATTTCATGCATACAGAAATCAAAACTAGTATAACAGGAATTCTGATGAAATGCAAGATTGAAAATCTTGCATGCTAGTAATACCAATGGCCTAGTTTTATACTTCTTAATTTCTTCTTCTTGTTAGTTTTCTCAATGCATTTTTTTTTCTTCCAGAAGTCCTCAGTGTAAGTTACATCAAGAGTGACCTAAAGTCTTTTAGAAAATATCTAATTTACATTAAGATTGATAAGGAAAATGGTCTCTACAATAGTGAACTTGAAATCAGAACGTACCCCTTAAAACCAGTTACTTTTTTTCTGCTTCCATATGAACGGTTACTTTTAAGCTTTTAAGTACGAGTCATATAGTTAAGCTCCTGCTGCATTCAAAAATAAAAGACAAAACAGTTTGAGTGCAAAGGAGATGACTTCTGCTGTAAACTGAGTCCAGAGAAAAGCTGAAGGTAAAGTGAATCATACGACAGACAACACTTTATTTTATAAATCCTGCAAGTGCATAACCATCTAATTCTTACTCTCTCATTGGGAAAAACAAAAACAAACAAACACAAAACAACAACAACTAAAAACAATAGTATCCCCTCCTAGTTTAAACATATTTCCAGATTGTTTGATCACTGCAGCCTTCCACTTATCTCTGTTTCTGTCAACAGTTTATGTACTATTTCAGCCACTTATAACGTAAAAATAAAAATAGGCTCATATTTCTTAGTACATAGTATTCAAACTCAGTTTAGGTGTATTAGGTTTTGCTTGCAATGGGGGTGTGGGATGGCCTCTATAGGCACAGTCCCAAAGCTGCTCAATTTCAGATAAAAGCCAGGTCCATCCAACTCAAAAGGGATCTGTCCCAAGTCAGAGCAGAGTCATGAGCAACGCTCCTTGCACTTCTCTGACAGCAGATTTAAGATAGGGTAAAAAATGCTGTACAAGTGCATCTGGGAGAGATGAGTGAAAAAATGCAAGGAAATAGCCCTGCAGCCCAAAACATCAGTAGAGAAAGAGAGCAAGATGTGCCCCAGGTGTGGAGCAAACAGGTTCCTGCAGTCCAAGAGGCCCATGGAGGAGCAGGCCGTCCCCCTGTAGCCCACAGGCACTGCATGACTGCATGGGGCAGATGTTCAAGTGCAGTCATAGAGGAACGCATGGGATAGTAATGGTTTGGAGGCACAGCTCATAGAGAGCCCCCTCAAGAGCAGCCCTGGCTGAAGCTGCAGCCCATGGAGAAGGAGGGTCCTACGGTAGGGAAGGACTGGGGGACGCCCATGGGGACTCATGCTGGAAGGGTGAGCCTGGTAGTACAGAGCCATGTAGGAGCAGTGCTTGGAGAGCTGTGGCCTGGGAAAAGCCCATGTGGGATCGGTTTAGGAAGGACTGAATCACATGGGAGGGACCTCGTGTGGAACAGAGGTAGAGACCAGCCATGAAGGAGCTGCTGATGATACAGTGTTACAGACCTATAACAGCTCCCATTCTTCCGCTCAGAGGGAGTGGTGGGAGAGAGATGATTCCCCTCCCACCCCAGGGATAATTATTTTTAGATTAATTCATTTTATATTTTTACTAAGATCTTTCTGGTTCAGTCAACAAATGAGACATTTCACACTGTTTGCAGCTTTTCCTTTGTCTTCATCAGTCACCTTTAGAACTTGATAGTCTTTTATGTATGTTAGAACAACGATAACAATTCAGGAATGCAAAAATAATGTCTGATAACAATTTTTGCGACCTCACTGTTTTCAAATTAAGTTGCCACTTTTGCACATCAATAACTGAAGGTAGTACTTGTCCTCCAGCAATCTATTACCATAATGTGAGAAAAGGCGCAAGAACATAGTTTATTTCAGAATGCAGTCAACAAAAGCGCAAATAGCAATTACAGAAATAAATCTTTTTGCTTGCAAGTTAAATAAGTAAAGGTTGAAATAATGAGAATGTAAACCATTTTAAAGACATTTTGTACAATGTCTTTTCTGCATATCTTCACTTTATCCTTTTCGCCAAAGGCAAAGAAGAAAGAGGGAATGAGTAAACAGCCTGAATCTGTTTTATAAGAGATCATGTCAGTTGTTATTAGCTGTAATATTATCTTTCATTGGGCTGGTTGAAGGCAAACAGAAGGTCAAAATACTTGTATTTGTTATTTTGCTCTATTTTTGAAGGAAGATTCAGACAACTTTTTTCCACTGACTTTAATAATTTCAAATGCAGCTTTTTATTAAAATCATCCACCATTTCATGCAACATTTTTAGAAAGTGTATAACTTTTGAAATGAGCACATGGGTGCAGAACCTTGTCAGGAGGGGGGATAGGGGGAAGTAACTTTACTGTGTCATAACAAATGCCATGCCTATAAGAACTAATGTGAAGGACACTATTTTATTCTATCTTTCTCCTATCAGCATAAGAAAATAATTATGGATTGATTCAATAAACCTTAGGAAGATGTCTCATTTTCCATAAGTAGACCTCAATGAACTTCACATTCTCCTTTTGTTATAAAAGGAGTACAAGTTATCAAAGGTAAACGGGATGAAATGCTAGAGTTGGTAAAAGGAGCTGACTTGTCTGAGATCTAGCTCGAGGCACTTTTCATCAGGCAATGCACTGTTTAAGTTATTCTTCAGTGTTTCTTTTAACTGTACTGACAAATATATCTCATCCAACATTTTTTTGCAGTCATAGACATACTCTGTTTTTTTCCTCATGCTGAATGCCAGTCTGAGATTTATGTATGTTATCATGAAGAATACTGTTAAAACTGTTCTCAGTTCAGGAGTTCAGTCTGCTCAAGATTACACTAGAAAGTTCCTCACATAAATGGGCTCTGTACTCTACAGCTTTTGTTCAGCTTTTCCTTTTACCTGTTTAACGTTCTTGTTCTAAAACTCTGGTTCCAACAATAATGGTATAGTTAAGGTGAGAAGGGACCCATGTAGGTCATCTGGTCAAAACTCACAGCTCAAGCTAAAGTAGGTTGCTCAGGACCACATCCAGGTGTCCTTTGAAGACCTTCAACCTGTGCTGTACAGTAAAGAGGTGCCTCCCAATATTAGAGTGGAACATCCAGTATTCTGGTTCTTGATCACTGCCTCTTGTCTTATCACTGGGAGCTTCAGAAGAGGCTGGCTCCACCTTCTTTGTACCAACTTTTAGATATTTATGGACATTTATAAGAGACAATGAATCTACTGCATGTTAAACAGCCCAAATCTCTTGTCCTTTCCTCATAGGAGAGATGCTACAGTCCTTTAAACATCTTCATGGCCTGTTACTGGACTCCTTCCAGTAGTTCCATGACTCTCTTGTCATGGAACTTGACATGCCATGATCTTGTCAGGACTCCGAGAAGCTCTGCACTGGACCCAGAACTCTGGGCACGACCCTAACAGTGCTGAGCAGAGGGGAAGAATCTCCCCCTTTGACCTGATGCTAACAGAACCCTGAATTCTGTTGACTTTCTTTTCTGCAAGTGCACATTGCTAATTTATGTTCAGCTTGGTGTCAATCAAGTACTACCAAGCTCTTCTCTGCCAGGCTTCTTTCCACCCAGCCACCAGCATTTACTGGTGCATGGAAATGTTCTTCCCCAGCTATAGCACTTTGCACTTCTCCTTGCAGAACTTTAGGTGATTCTTTTCAGTCCATTTCTCCAGCCTGCACTAATTTCTCTGGAAATAATCGACATAATAAATTGAAATAAGTTGATCTTTTTTAAAAAAGATCCTGCAGAAATATTGGTCAAAAAACCTAGTCCTCTGAAAGCCTCTATTATTTACACTAGATATATTCATTAACAAGCAGCATTCATATGTTCTTGTGAAGTAATAACTCTGTACAGCTTCTCTATCTTTGTGTCATTTTCATTTTTACATCTTCCAATCTCATTTAGAAGTATCCCATTTTCTATTGCACCTGTCTTGGTATTTTGCCTGGAAAATATATTTTATAGAGGTTCTCAAGAGAGTCATACATTTTTCTCATAGTACAGGATGCAATGCTAAAAGCTCTGCTGGCAAAGCTGTATTAGACAGAGTAGTGGAGGAACCTCAGAACCTCCGAACCTCCTAGTATCACTGCTCAGAAATTACTCAAAATGAGAAGTCTTGAGTTCTTATGAGAAAGTTATCAATTACTATAATCTAGAGTTGGAACTGTGTCAGGAAGTTGTCAACAGAATGGCTTTCTGATGGAAAATGCTTTTCCCTCAAGATCAGATTTTTCTACAAACAAAAAGAAATTATGGTTACAAAAAAAAAAAAATCTATAACTCTTCATTTCTCTGTCTGTCTTGCACAGTAATCAGGGGGCAGTCTGATTCTATAAGGATACCAAGAGAATTTTTATACCAGTCTCTCTATTGCATCTGTACACATGCATTTTTCTTTTCCAGTAGATGACTAAAGAAATCTTTTAATCCTGATATCCAAAATAACTCTTTAACAACCTGAGTCCAAAAGAACTCTTTAACAGAAAGTGACATTTCCTGTCTATATATATATCCACTGAAGTCAAACCCACATTGTCTCTCAAGTGGAGAGAGTATTTGCTAAATCTTTTCCCCCACTAATATGCAGTGCAAATGCTTAAAATTAAATCAATACTAGCAACATAAATAAAATGTGATATATTTCTGATTTTTTTCTTTGTCCAAAAAGAATACTGAAGGTCCATAACATGACAAATGACTGAGTCTGCCATCCAAGTCAAAAATTCTAGGAAAAAATCTCTTTGGGGATAATTCTTCCTGCTTCCACGTGCACTAAAAATACTTTGAGGAAGGAACCTGTCATCATATTTCAGTTCCTCCCTTTTGATGTCTGCCAGAACTTATAACCTGTGCAGCATTTCTATGAATGAAAACATTTCTTATTTTTACTAATGTAAAAGCAGAGCTTATTTTAAATACAAGAAAAAGCTTTGTTTATATACTATAATTTTTAGTCAGAAAAATAGATTGTATCATTAATTTATTCAACCAGTAACAGTGTCAGATTTGAGATTTTTTTTAATGTCTAATTTACACTGGAAAATACATCAATCTGTGTTTGTTCCTGTCCAAAAGGAACCTAGAAATTTGCAGTCTTAAAAAGATGAAGATGAGCTTCATTAATTTTTTGACTGAAATGTAGCTTCATTTCAAAACTTAGGAAATATTTTGTATCTGTATTTCAATCATTAAAATATTTTGTTTTAAAATGATTTCATTCTAAAACACAAGATCATTCAAACAATACAACCATAAATGAGATCTTGTTGTAAAATGATAAAATGACACAGAGGCACTGCTATAATTGTAAAAAACAAAAACAAAAACAAAAAAAAAAGTGAAAATTACATTTGTTGGAAATGACCTTTTCTCATTTACAGACTCAATTTCAACAGATCACACTTTCCTAAGAGATTATGTACTGCTATAAATCCATGGAGTTTCTCAATGAGCTTGTAATATTTGGAAGATAACTATCATTCCTTATTTTTGTGATCCTGGATAAGTCTTAATAATGAACAAACCTTGGAAAATCATGTCATATATATCCTTTCAATGCCTTCATTCAGTCATATTCAGTTCTATTCATTTCACAGGTACCTCAACCAGAAAAGGTATGTGCAGGATGGCATACCCCCCCTCTAGTGAATGAGGCAGGCTAACTGGTAACAACAGACAAGGAGAAGGCAAGAGGTACTTGATTTTATTTATTTATTTATTTTGCCTCAGTCTTCTCTGATAACTGCTCATCGCACAGCTGTCAAATGTTTAGTTTGGAAGGATAAGATTAGGGTAACAGTGCCCATTCTACCATAAGCATAAATCAGGTTCACAACCACCTGAGGAACCTGAACATTCAGAAGCCTAAGGGTTCAGATGAGAAGCATTCCAGAGTCCTGAGAGAATTAGCAGATATAGTTGCTAAGACATCTTCATTGATATTTGAAAAGTCACGACAACCAGGAGAAATCCCCAGTAACTGGAAAAAGACAACATAACACTGACTTTTAAGGATGGTGAAAAGGATGTCTTGATGGAGATCTATTACAAGTGGCATCCCACAGGATTTAGTGCTGGAAGTGATTCTTCATCAATGACACTAACAGTGGGATTGAGTCCACCCTCAGCTAATTAGCTGATGACACCAGGCTGTGGGGCGCAGTCAACACACCTGAGGGACAGGATGTCACCCAGAGGGACCTAGACACACTTAAGCAACGGACGCAGGAGAATCTCAGGAGGGCCAATAAATCCAAGTATAAGGTATAACACCTGGGTTGAGGCAACCTCCACTGTCAACACAAGCTGCAGGATTACAGGATTGAGTTCAGCCCTTCTGAAAAAGACCTAGGGGAACTGGTAGACGGTAAGCTAAACACAAACCTGAAATATGCCCTCATAACCCAGAAATCTGTATTCTGAGTTGCATCAATATAAGTTTGGCCCTCAGGCTGAGGGATGGTGATCCTGACCCTCAAGTCTGCACTGCTGAGTCCTCACCTAGGGCACTATGTTCGTATGTGGCATCCTGAGTACATAGACCTGTTGGAACACATCAAGAGAAGGATCAAAAAAGCAATCCAAGGAATGAAACACCTCTCCTGTGAGGACAGACTGAAAGAGCTAGGGCTGCTGAGCCTGGAGGACTCTGTGCAACCTGATAGTGGCCTTTCCGTATCTAAAGGGGAGCTACAAGGCTAAATTATTTCAAACTTCAAGAGGGAAGATTTAGGTTGCATATAAGAAAAAAGTCTTTTACAGTGATGATGGTGAGGCACTGGAACAGGTTGCCCAGAGATGTAATAAATTCCTGTAAAGGCAAAGGAACCAGCGCAAACAAGATGTTACAATAGGAAGGAAAAATAAATACTCACCCATTTCCAAGGATCTAGGCTAGCTTTGATGGGATCAAGGAGGGATCTCCAACCATAGATCCTTCCTCACTGGCAGTCAGCCCACAAATGAGGTCTAAGAGGGGTGGAGCCAGGCTCCACCAGTCTGTGGTCCTTCTGGTTACACAGGTGAATTGCCTTCACCAGTGACCCCAGGGCTGACCGTGTCTTTCCTTCAGGTGATCAATCGTTGGTTCAGGCTGTGACTCAGCAGCCCCCATACAATGCCCAATTCCTGGAGACTTTCAAAATGAGGCTGGATAAGGCACTGGGCAACCTGATATAGCTGTAGATTTCCTTGCTCATTACAGGGGAGCTGGACTAGATGACTGCTAAGTATCCCTTCCAACTCTAAGGATTCTATGATTCATATCATGGTCTTGACTATTCTATTCAAATTAATGAATGTTATTATTCATAACTCAGTTCTTGTTAAACTGGACAGATTACAGTTTCTTAGTTTTGTTTTTTTCCCTACATAACTAAGCAGATGGTTCATATGGGTCATTATCACCACCTACTGCATGTTTGTACTTCATAGCAAAAGAGAAGGCTGGTTCTAGTTGCTGCAAAGTAATTATGAATTATGACTATTTTTTCAAAGAAAAAAAATCAGGAAAAACATTGTTAGAATAAAGCTATTTTAAAAGCAGCAGAGGAAACAAAAGGTAAAGCTTTAACAGTATACTTAATTACAGCAGTTCAACTCAGTTTTCATCATTCTTTTTCATTAAAAAATAAATAAAAGTTTAGAATAGCAAAATTTTTTCCTTCATACAGATGGCATTAACTTTCCTGGCTGTAACAGGCTTCCACAGCAAACTGCGCATTTGTCTAACATACTAATGGATAATTCTGTCTGTGGTGAAATGCATCATTTTGCTCTTCAGCTGTCAGGTAAGTGATACTTCAATTGATCCAAAATCCTTCATTCTCTCACTGTTTGAAAAATATATCCTAAAAGCAGGTACACAAAAAATCACCTTTCTCCATTTTACAGGAGTTTTTTTTTCTATAAAATACTGAATGATGTTATATTTACACTTAGACATGGTTAATTTTCAGTGCCCTGTAAAGTAGAATAATAACTAAAGAGCAGTAGCCGTGCCATTGATTTTTTTTTTTCTTTCACAATATCTGAAACATGGCTGAAAAACAGACCAATTTTCCAGTAAGTGGCATATTTTAGCTTTCTGTAATGTGTGGAATAGCAAACTGAGACATCAATATGTCTTCAAAATCACTTAAGTGCTTGTCATCAAAGCAAGGATTAATTGCTTCACAGTAAACTTGCACACAATGTATAGGTTCCAATTCTTTGTAAAACATAATGATCCTAGGGCTTTGACAGGTGCCAAGCCTGACATCTCAGGAGACTGAAAAACTGTACTTAGCCATAAAACACAGAGACCATAGAGAGAAAAACTCAAGCATTACTCATATCCATCAGGTCATCTCTCCTTCAAAAGGCAAGTACCACTTCTAAAGTTGAGGGGTACTTTTGCCCGCATTAGACATTCACTTCTTGTCCCCGATCACAGGAAACTCTAATACCAATGGTGCTGAGAGCAGTCTGGAAAAGAAAAAAAAAAAAAGTCCAATGAATAGGCTGGCAATTGTTTACTTAAAAAAACGTAAGTCTCCAGAATCAGCATACTGACATCGTCTTTTTCACAGCTGCTTGCTTTTCACAGTCCTCTTATGGCATTTCATAGACTCAAAGTATCTATTGTAATTTCACTGTGGTCTTCATTTGAACTTCACATGAAAAAAAATTAACAAGCCTGAAAATAAGCGTTTGTGTATATAACAAAAAAAGTTGTAAGATGACTATTCTCATTCACATCAGAAAAAAGTTGTTGCTTTTGCCTTTTACTTCCTTTTTCAGACGCATGCCCAGCCCCAACTGTCATAAGCCACTTGCTGAAGTGATATGTAGAACTTCTTTAAAATTCTGTAAAGACTTAACCAGCGCTCATAGCTTTTCTTGCTTTTGTTTTGTTTTGTTTTCCTTTTTCTTTCAGCTTCCTCATTTTTCTACTACTTGAATTCACTTCAATGAATAGTTCATTAAAGATGGGGAATTTGTTAATCCTGTAAATGGTTGTCAGGACCCCACCAGAACCACTCCCTGCAAATTTAATGAAATCCAGCCTTTAAGAATTCTTATGTATAACAAAACCAGGTAGATGAGAAACTGTTTTTCTTGTTGTTTTCTTTGTTTGTTTTGTTTTTTTACACTTTTGTTCTGTATTTATTCTCTCCTCATAAATAAGTTAAAACTTCCATATATTGGAAAAAAATACCTGAAAAAACATCCACAACAGGACTAAAATGACAAGCAATATTCTGGATTCCCCAGTCATGTCTCATCCTGTATGAGTGAAAATAATACTTTTTACAAGCTTGCCTAGACTTACCAGTATGACACTTGAAATATAATATGCATACATGATCACATGATCTTTCAGGTAAAAAAAAAAATAGAAATCCACAAAAAAAAAGAGCACCAAAAACAAAAAAACACCAAAACAAAAACCAAATTTAAACACACACACACACACACACACACACACACAATTTTAGCAAGTACTTCTAGTCTTTACATATTGGATTTTTTTTAAAGAGAGCTTATTCTCTCCTGTTCTTCAGGAATAAATAGTGCCTGACTTATCCCTACAGTAGGTCACTGAGCCCTTTATGGTGGCCGACAAAGTATTTCAATCTGCTTTAGGACTAACTGTTCTTAAGGCACAAAACCTACAATACACTGAGCGTGAAAGATGATTAACTAATTTTTAGTTTGTTTGTGGGCAGACCACCATTTATAGCACAAACAGACAAATCACTTCAAACAGGGAGAACACTCAAAGTTAAGTGGTATATTTCTTCTGCTGATACTCAATGACCTTTCAAGATGAAAGCATAATAGTCAACACAGAAAAAGAAAAAAAGCCCTGTGTTCTGTTTGCAAGGTTTAGAGGTCATTTGGCTACAGAGAGAGCAGGATACAATGGAAGCTGCAGAAAACACTGAAGAGGCAAACATGGCTGTTCGTTTAGAATTTTTTCTTCTGAGCCTCACCATTCACTACTAGCCTTCTTCATTTAACAAGTGCCTCTGTTCCCCAAACTGAGAATTTGTTCTGTTTATTGTTTGGCTGAGACTCCACTTATGTATCAGCTGCCTATCTGCACTCTTCTTTAGAAAGCAAGTAATTGGTCAAACCCAAAAGCAAAATGGCATGCTTATCCCATTCAGCTGCCTGGTGATCATATGACAGTGCTGAGAGAATATGATAGAAGTCTCACAAGACAAAGTAAGATATTATTCCCAGTGAAAACCTCTGGCTAGATGCACCTCCTTCTACCAGTACAATCAGGGTCTTTGTTCTGCCTTAGATCCTGAGAGTCAGCTCACTTTTTCCATTGAGAAAACTCAAAGCAATTTCCCACATTTGTAGCAAGCCATCCCTAGGTCATAAAGATAGTTTCTGTTTAAACAGAAATAGAATATTAAAAACAAAATCCTTTGTTTTTTTACTGATGCTCAGAAGCTATATTCTTAGAAGTGGACACTTGTTAGCAAATTTCATTTCCAGCAAGAGAAACTTGTCTTCACTATACAGAATATGCTCTCAAAAACACTTATCAGCCTGGTTTAAAGCATTCTGTACTGCTTCATATACACACACGCACAAAATAGTGTTTGTCAGCACAAGGCCTGGAAATACCAGTAATCTTTGCATTTTACTTTTCCATGTTTTCACTACTACCCGTAAACACCTCCACAGTCATATAACCACCAAATTAACTATGAGAGAGCCCTTTTAACTGATAAGAAGTATTAAGCCTTTTTAGCTGTAGTGACCAAACTGACCAACAGTTTAAGTGGCAGAAGTTGGTGTACCAAATACACCTTGAGCACTGTCATTAGAAGTTATCTTTTGTCCCTACTCTATTCTCTCTGCATTAAAAAACAAACAAAAACATTGATGAAACATGGTTCAGTTTTGATATTTGACCCTGCATTGTACCACTATCACTATGTTTCTTTCTCTATTTTAACCCACACTTAAAATAAGACTGTTCATTTAAAACTACTTTTTTACCTCTTTAGTGTACTACTTCTGAAAAACAGTAGAGTTGAATTATATCTGCTCTGGAAAAATTGCCTCTGGGTTGAATATATATATATATATATTTATTTATCAAGAAGCTAAAGACTCAGGTGAGGTAGCATTAGTGAGATGATGTGGAAATTTGGGTGCCTACCTAACAGGAGATTAAAAATACTGTTTGTTCAGTCTAGTGAAACAAAGGCTGAGGAGGAATAGATGTTAGTCTACCTCAGCAGGGTAAATATCAGTAAAGAAAAAAAGTCATGTAAATGGCAAAACAGCGTTGTCACAAGAACACATGGATTTGAACATTTGGAAATAAATTTAGCAGGAAATTAGAAGAAATACTCCAGCTCTTAGAACAGTCAGGTTCTGGATCAGAGCCTTCCAACAGGAAACGAGAGCAACCTCCAGAAAATCTTAATAGGTTTGGAGACAGAGAGAATTAATGAGTAAATCATCTGAAAAGTGAAAATCTGTATAAAAATATTACAAAAACTTTCTGCAGTCTTGTGTTCTTGGGATATTTTAGTGCTTTTATTTATTTATTTTGATTTACCATAGCTAAAAAAAAAAAAAAACCTCAGTGGAATTTTAAAAGCAGGCTGCAGGAGCAGGAAAGCTAACCAGACATCTAATTTCACCTTTATCTCCATTGAAAACTGCAATGTCAGAATGGATCTCTTTAGACAGAAGAGAGATTACAAGAGTAAAGTTATGTTCTTTACTCTTGAAAAATGCAGAGCTCCTATGGAAAGTTGAAGGTCTGAAAAGATTCAGCAAATTACCAGCATAGAAACTAAAAATGTATCTCTCCACAGTCAGTTTCCCAGAGGCCCATGGTTAGAAATATCAGCTAGCTGTATCCCACAGCTCAGGAGTTTAGCTAACTGTAGCCCAAGACCCAGCTCTGTAAAATGCAAATATATGACCTTGACTTGATTTTACTGTAAAAACTGCTGCTGTGCTGTGTGGGAGTGTTCCTAACCTGAAAGATGAGCATGATAAGAAAAGAAAAAATAAAGATATGAAGGAAATGGTTGAGAGAAAACTAGTGACCAGCTCAAAGAGTAAAGAGAAAATACGCTATATGAAACGATATATAATACTGAGAAAAAATCCCTAGAAAACAAAAACATGAGTCTTGCTGGGGACTGACTCTCTACCTTCACTTGAAAGATTAATCAAGCGCCTGCCTTCTAATGATTAGTCTATTAATACATTAATGTCAGCTGTTAGCTAATTTACCCATTGTAATAAGCACGTTAACCAATGAATAATTGATATATGCTCATGCACATCACAAGAGCTGGTAAAAATCCCAACCCGAAGGGTTTATGTTATTCAAAAAGGAATCCAAATTAATATCTCAGAGTTCAGAAGGTGAAGACATCCCTTAAAAAACTTAGTTTGATCTTTTTGGATATATTAACATTTTGAAATGCAATGCTTTTGAACGCTGATCCAAATTCTTGCTACCACCAAATTCACAATGCATATGGCTAAGTTTTGAAATTTTGTAACTACAGAATGCTTGTCTATTTGGAATTAATGAGGGAAGAGAATAGAATTCTATTCCACCATAGGCTACACTGTGTTGTTCCTACTTAAACATAGGTGTTCATTTTTTTTCTCCCCACATAATTTCAAATGGACTCCTTACTTGTTAATATAATTTGCATTGTTGAGACAGATAAGCATGTTTATACCCAGCTGGAGATAGTTAATCTTCTCCAGGGCTGTCTTTATTGTCACCAAGGTCTATATCTGTTCTTACTGCTAATCAGATAAATGTTATTGTATGGCAGGAAACAGTGAACAAATATAGCAGTGTAAGGTTGTGTTCAGCTGGACATCATCTACCTGAATGATTAATTGAATGTATATGCTAAAAGCCACTGAAACTCAGCAGTTCTGTCAAACAGAAAAAAAATCAATAGGAACACTGTGGTCTTAGTCTGTCATAATTTTTGAGAAACAAAAGACTATTCAAGTATATATTTTCAAACCTGCCAGGAAGTCACTGTCAGGTGCAAGCTTTTTATTTTTTCCTCATTGAATTATAGTTTCTATTAATACAATGGCATTGACAGTAAGGACAAAATCGAGTATGCAACACTTTTCCCATGTCTTTCATCATCTCTGAGGTTTTCAGTTTATTTGTCCTCTGGTTAAAAATCATTGCTACTATGTAATCATTTTTTTTCCTATTTTCCTGTGTCAGTGTTTAAGAAAGCTTTAAGTGCTGTTAGGAAAAGTAAAGGCTTGCAAGATATTTACAAGTATGTTCAGTTTGCATAACACATTATGATACACCGATGAAGGAAGTGTAATTCGTAAAGGCAAATGAACACATGAAAGATCACCTTGCTTATAGATAATGTCCAGCCATATCCAACTTCTTAACAGCAGTAATAGTGGGGAAGCAGCTTTTGTCTTGAGTCTGAACAACAATGACAACAAAAAAAAATATTTCAGAAGACGTAGATAGGCATCTAAATTACCTATTTTCTATGCTTAATTTATATTCAGCAAACAAAGAAATCAAGAGACTGAGTGTTTTAAGAGAAGTTCCCTAGTTGGGAAGTACTTAAAGATAGCTGGCTTCTAATCTTGAGAGTAAATGTCAATTTCTTCAGTACTGGCTTTATCAGAGAATAAAGGAAACACTATTGGTGATTCTTTCGCCAAATAATAGCTCCCAGTCCAATATACTGTGAGATTTGTAAGATCAATTGAATCCTCTCTGAGAACTGTTGAAAACACTCAATGCAAAAAGCTTGCCTAATGCCATATGAACTCATTCTGAGGCCAATGTATTTACCAGAAAGATATAATGGATTTGTTCTTTAATCTTCTCTTTAAAATATTACAGTCATAGAATTAGTGGAAATAGTATAATGCCTCTTTACTGAGTAGCAGTATACGAATAAGAAAAGATTACAAACTGAATTCCTGTTTAGCAGTTTTTAATGTAGTCTGGGAGCAAATAAGGGTCAAATCTGGAGTGATTCAATAATCCACAGATTTACTGAGTGCTTGAATAGTTCAATGAACTCTAATGAATGCAGGTTCCAGTGACATTTCATAGTAAAATCATGTGGTCAAAATAAAATAAATGATACTGGGATTAAAATGTCAGTATGTCAGAAGACATTGAATCCAAATTTTGAAGCTAGATTTGAAATATAAACTTCTGCTTCTGAACACATTCAAGAGTACAGTGAAGTTCCTGGAAAATGAAGAGGATAAAAAGTCACTGAAGAACTCCATGTGAATGGTCCTGACCTAGAAACAAATAACAGGTGAGGAGAAAAGGAGTACTTTCAGGAAGTAAAAATTACCTGTAAATTGTGCTTACTATATTCAAACAGACTACATCTGCACTGGACTGCTACAAAAGTTAATTAACTGCTAATTCAAAAGCTCTGTTTTCAAATGGAGTCATAGAACAGTTAAAAGCTAACTTTAAAAATACAGTAAGCCTGGTGACTTAGGTGAATCGAATTCTGAACATCCTTAGCAGCTTGTTGACATTTCAGTATAAGGTGGAATTCATGTTACTTCACAAAATTTATCTAATAAAATTAGTCAATTTTGTAACCTGATATAATCAGTAAAGAGAATAAGTCTTAATTGGCAGTAGAGAGAGACAAATCTCAGTATCCTATCCCAAAATAATAATTATCAGGTGAAAGAAGTTGCTGTCTAGAGATATCTGCTTCTCTCAATTATTCAATCCTAACTAAAAACTAAAGTTACATTTATGGGAGATCTCTTCTACATCTCTTATGTAAAATTCCATGAGTGGGGCCTGTAGATGAAAACATTTATAGTTACATTGCAGCGATACCATAACTGTAATTCTGGTAGATCTTATAAATCCTGGACATTGAGTTGCTCAGCAGAGAAAATAATGAAGCTGGTGAATGGACTAGAAAACAAGTGTTATGAGGAATAAATCTGAATGTGGTTTTGTCTCACGGAAAGAAGGCTAAGAGGAGACCTCATTGCTCTCCACAAATGTTTGAATGCAAGTTGCAGTGAGAAGGTTCTGACAAGGTGACAAGTGACAGAATATGAGGCAACAGTCTCAGGTTGTGCCAAGACAAATTTAGATTAGATACTAGGAATAATTTCCTCATGGAGAACCTGGTCAAGCATTGGAACAGGCTGCCCAGAGATAAGGTGAAGTCCTTATGCCTATAGATAATTAAATGATATGTGATTATGGCACTGAGGAACACAGTTTAGTGATGAGACCTGGTCAATTAGGTTGATCAAGGACTTAATTGTGAAGAATTTTTCCAGTTTATATGATGTAATGTTCTGCTTTCAATCCTAGTAGAGTGGTTAAGATGACACATAAATCAGATGGAAATACTGTGATATGAGTAAATAAAGTTATTAACAATTTTAATAACCCTTATGACTTCTCAGAAAAATGAGTATAGTTTTTGATCCAAGATAAGGAGTTAACAATGTAGTTTAAAATACTCCTGATACTACACAGGAAAAATAGTAAAAAAAAAAAAAAAAAAATCAGGACCAGATAAGTGAAAATAATTTGAACTTTTGTTGGCACAAAAGTAAGGTTCATCAAATCAGTACTCCAGAGTACAAACTTGTCAAGCTATCTGGAATCTTGGAAGAAGAAATCCATCTGACTTATAAATACTGATAATAAATGTACCTTCATAAGCTGTGGTATGTATTGAGGGGTATGTGGCATGTATTGAGGGAAAGAATTCTGTTATTGGTTTTGGTTATGGAAAACTATATATATGGTTATATACAAAAAGGAGGAAGAGGAAAAAAAATTCAAACTCTATCAGAAGAGCATTGTAATCCATCTTAGGAAGGAGTTTTTAAAATTTAATTACATACATTAGCAGAATGTTTCAACAATGATGTGTGAAACAATGATCAGAATCCCAGAGTCACCGAGGCTGAAATCCCCCATCAGCTATTTATAAGTACTGATAAGACCCCTCTAAACTCCATGTACTGAATGCCGAAAAATCTCAGCTCACTCAGACTCTCCTTGTATGACAGATGCAACAAGCTCTCAATAATCTTTGTGACCCTTCAATGGATTTGCTTTGGTATCTACATGCTTCTCTGATAATGAAAAGCCCAAACTGAATTCAGTATTTTCTGTCTCACCATGGCTGAGCAGAGAACTGGAATTAACTCCATGGACCTACCATTTTAACCATTATATTAATGCACAGTTTTCCTGCAAAATAACCATTACATGACATTTTGAAAATGGTTTTGCTTTCGACAAACATTATACTTTGTGTGGAAAAGAACAGTACTTTCCAAGAGTACTACCTGTAACTTTTTTTTTAAGGTCACCATTTGTTTAAAAATTATTTTTCATATAGAATCTCAACTTAAATAAAATATTTTATCTTACCAGAATTTTGTTGCAGAAAAATTTAATCAATTAGATATTTTTCTCCTTATTTGCTACATGAAATTTGAATAGAATTCTGCAAATTATAGCAAGATACAGGAGATATTTTCCTGAAAGATTCTTTAAAGTACTGCTTTTAAACAGTCCCTCGCAGTTTAATTGCTCATACATAAAAGAGGGTAGCTGAGTACTTAGGAAGCATAACAGTCATCAGGGCAAATGAGAATGCTAATACCAGCACAAACCATATTCAGGGTACCTCCTCCAGTCTCACAAACCACAAGAGTCTAGGATTTTTCAGGAGCTACATAGCACTTAATTTGAACTTGTACATTAGACCTTTCTGAGTCAGCATTGTCTGCTGGAAATTGTTTATTCACTTAATGCAGTCGATTGCTTTGTCTGATGTTAAAAGATTATCATGAAAAAAAAAACCCACAAAAAAAAAAACCAAGGAATACCAGCCCTTCACCACTAGAGAGAGAGGAAAAATAATTAAAAATAAAGCTTGCAGTAGATGAGGAAAACACCTGTAACTTATTTAACCATCTTCAATACCTGGCAGCTTATGCTTTAGAGTCAGTGAAGATGCTTTTTCTGCTTGCCTTTGACTCTTATAATATGGTCTGACAAAAGTTCATTTAGAAACATTTCTGACTTTGACTGCATTCAGTGCCTTTTTCTTAGCAGAGTAGAATATTGGATAATTTTTGACAGAACATTCTCAAAAAGAAGGGATTTGAAATCCTGTACAAATAATCCAGTACTGAAAAGTTATTCTGAACAGCTGTTGAAGACTTGAGAATGGGATTTAAGTTTGTTATTACACTTCCTAACTGCCAGCTGATTTCTCAAATAATGAAGACCTATGTCAGTACTCAGGATTTAAAACTCATTGCAAGATTTATTACTTTCACTTACATAGTGAAGGATATCCCTAAACATCAAACTGACAAAAAACTTTTAGAAAAAATAGAGATATTATTAAAATACATATTTCATGATGTTCAAGTTACAATTTATGGATTTATATTTATAATCTGAATAACACTAAATACATGCAATGCTTCCACTGCTGTAGGTATGGACTAATACTGTCAAATTATTTCAATGCACTATTTTCTATTTAGTTCTTAAGAACAGGAAAATAAGTTAAGGATTTTTACACAAAGTAAAAATTGGATTTGATAAAGTTTATTATAATATACTTCAGCACGATTAAAAGAACACAAATTTTCATTTAAACAACACTGAAGACATGAAAATTACTGCTCCCATAAGAAACAGAATTTTCTTCATGTGACTGGCTCTCTAAATGTCTAAAACTGCTGCTGAAGTCTGTGCTACTGACAGGTAAGGGAAAAACAATGAAAGAGAAAACAACGGAGATGTCAGCTCTAACCTCATTGAAACAAAGCTGCTAAGTGAAAAATGCACAGTTGTTTTAAATGAAGACAAATATACATTACGGTCACCAGACTTCCTCTTTTGAACTGAAGTTTAAGCATAGATTATAAAAATTTATTTCTTAGAATATGTAAGCCTTTCTTTCCAAAGTTTAATTTCATCTAAGGGCAAAATTGAGTGGGCTGCTTAGAGAAGAGCAAGTCAGAGCAGTAATAGGTTAAATCATAGAATCATAGAAAGGCCTGGGTTGTGAAGAACCTCAAAGAACATCCAGCTTCAACCCTCTGCTGTGGGCGGGGTCACCAACCACTAGAGCAGGCTGCCCAGAGCCACATCCAGCCTTGCCTCGAATGCCTCCAGGGATGGGGCATCCACAACCTTGCTGGGCAACCTGTTCCAGTGTGTCACCACCTGGAGTGAAAAACTTCCACCTAATTCCTAACCTAAACCTCCCCGTCTTTGTTTAAAACCACAGCCCCTTGTCCTACCACCATCAACCTATGTAAACAGTCATTTCCCACTCCTGTTCATACACTCCCTTCAAGTATTGGAAAGCAACAATGAGGTCTCCCAGGAGCTTTCTCTTCTCCAAGCTAAACAAATCCAGTTACCTCAACCTTTCCTCATAGGAGAGTTGCTCCCGCCCTCTGCTCATTTCAGCAGCCCTTCTCTGGACCTGGTCCAAGAGTTCTGCGTCTTTCTTTTGCTGGGGGCCTGAGGCCTGAATGCGCTACTCCAAATGGGGCCTCACAAGAACTGAGCAGAGGGAGACAATCACACCTCCCTCTCCCTGTTGGCCTCCCCTTTTTAAGGCAGACCAGGATATAGTTGTCCCTCTGGGCTGCAAGCACCAACTGCTGGCTCCTGTCCACCAGGACCCCCCAAGTCCTTCTCCACAGGATTGCTCTCCAGGATTTCTTCTCCCAGTCTGTATAAATCCCTGGGATTACACCCGCCCAATTGTAGCACCTTGCACTTGGCCTTGTTGAACCTCATTGGGTTCACAGGGGCTCAGGTCCCTCTGATTGGCTTCCCTTCCCCCCAATTTATTGACTGCACTGCTCAGCTTGGTGTCATTCTCAAACATGCTGAGGGTGAGCTCAATTCTAACACATATATCATTGATGAAGACATTGAAGAGCACTGGTCCCAAGGCTGACCCTTGGAGGACACCACTCGTCACCAGCCTTCACCCAGACACAGAACCATTGATCACAATCCTTTGCCAGTGATCAGTCAACCAGTTCTTAATCCATCAAACAGTACAGCTTTTAAATCTATACCTCCCCTATGATATTTAATAAGACTACTATGACACGAAAATACAAACTTGACAGAAATAGTGGCTAATAAAAGTAAATATTTTCTAACATAACAAAATGCACAGAAATCATTTTTAGAAATACTGTTACGCAATTATCTAGGGAAGTGATGGATCTTCATTTTGGCTTTTATGGTTAGTTTTGATCAACTAGCTTTGAAATCTGAAAGAAAAGATTGTGAAGAAAGTATGAAAACTGATTGTAAGCTGAGACAAGACAACAAAACAAGTTTTCATTATTATCACTATTCTTGCCATGCTGTAAGATCCATTTTAAAAGTCAATGACTGTAAAACTGGAAAAAAAAAGAACAGAGAACAAAAAACATATCAGTAACAAGGGAGAAATTAACTGTCCTTTTAAATAGTGGGTGCAGTTTCTGCACTAGTAAATTGCTGGAACCTATCAGTTTCACTGGGGACATTATCTGCCAAGTCCCTATATCATTCCCATTAAACTTTCACAGGCTTCAAAACAGACAAGCATCTAACTTTCCTGTTGAATATTCACTGCTTAGTCTAAAACAATGTCTGCTAATTCTTCCAGAGTTCTAGGGGAAAAAGAATGTCAAGAACACTTCTATCATTTCAATTAGTCTAATTATGTAAGTTCCAGGGCCCAGGAATTTTCCTTAACACTTCTTAACTGACAAGCATAGAAGTACACATTATGTATTACCGAGGTCTGGTTTCAATATTTAATAAAATGAATTTAAAATGAAAAACACAATGTCAAATAAAACAAATTAGAATTGTTTATTTGCTTTTTCTCTCTGTCATTTGTGGTCATCCAAGCAAACATCAGGTGCTTTCATTCTGCCACAAAGTCAGGATTAATGCTCAATTTCCATTATCCTGAAGTTGGTGTCAGTGAATACAGAATATCCACAGTCAAGAGATGGAAAAATTTACATCTACATGAGAAAAAATATCTACCATTATCCCAGTCAATTACAAGACTACCAATCACTCTTCATCTAATAACTAGTAATCATTCATTACAAGTATCTAGAAACAACCTAGTCCATTATGAATTACATAAACATCTAATCATTTATAAAAGGATTGTAGCAACATCTTGCCATGTTTACTTAGAAGTGGCAAAGTCACTTGAAGACTCAGCTTTTCTAGGGCTAATTTCATTGCTCCTATGAAATGCAATGTAGACATGCATTTGGAAATGTTTAACTTAAATTCATGATGTTTGTGAGTTTTTTAATGATGTCAAATTTGGAAACAGAAATGCCTGTCAAGATAGACCATTAAACTTTTGCTGTGTAAGGAGAGTAAAACTCACCTATTTTTTTTTTTTTTGAGCAACATCCACATCTGTATCTAGGGATCTGCAGATAGTTTAAGCTATATGATGGCCTGTTACACAAGGATTGGATCTCAGCTTCTGGAACAGCTGCAGAGTCATGGAGCTCAATCCAAATGCCCAAAGATTGCTTTCCAGAGACTTTAGCGTGACATTTAGCAAGGGAAGCAGATATGACACTTAAATGGGAAGAACCCTGCATTTATACTTAGAATAACTTCTATCATTTCAGCTGGAAGCAGATGGAATAAACAACAAAGCTACATCTACACAACTGAATGGAGTCCTTAAAATTGGTTCATTATCAGTAGTAGGATTGTGACTGCAATCATTTTCAATATACTTTGCCAGAAAACTAAGAAAACTTGTACAAATGACGTAAAAGTCTTTTGTGAATTGGACTTTCAATACTCAAAGGAAGACATCTGATTAACTAATTCCATTCACTGATTACCAAGAGAAAAAGACACACTTTTACATAATTTAGCATCTCCATTTGTGTAAATTTAGCATTTTCATTTCCTTTTTAAAAAGCAAATTTAATTTAATGTTCTGTTTTGCCCGCAAATATTTTTTTGAGCGCAGTAGATCACACAAAGCCAAGATTCCTTTTGTCAGTGAAAAAATACATCTTCAAATCATATGCCAAAATCTTTCAAAGCACATTTTAGTTTCAACAGCACAACTTTAATTAACTCAGACTTAAAGATACATTACCATACAGACGTAAAATATCCCATCTGTTAGCCTCATTTTCTCTTTCCCTAATGTAGAAACCTGTGAGGACACAGACCCCCACACTGCTGGCTGAAAAACTTGCTTGTTTTTGTAGAACTGTTTCAGTGAAGGTACTACTATTGTTCTTCAAATTCCACATCTGTATTTCCTATTCAGTAACCCTTGTATTATTGTCCTCTACAAACTTCTGACTTCCAGTGCATCTGAAGTGTACATCTTGCAATTAGATCAGAAGAAAACATCACAACCCACTCTGGAGCTCACTTGAATAAAATAAGCCCACTTGCTTTCTCCTTTTGTGCAGAAAAAAATGTGTAATTACTATTTCTCATGTACCAAAAGGAACATCAAAGCATATTAGTTTATGAAATGAAAAAAATAATAATTTGTGACTTATCATTAAAAATGGACATTTGTTTTCCTTTCCAAGACACTCTCTTAATGTCCATAAGAGGCTTCCATGAGGTGTACTCAAAAAGTTAATTCACTTGTTTTTGTCATAAAATTATTCTCTGACTACCGTAGACTGCTTCAGCTGAATTTTGAAATTTGTATTTTTTTAAGTTAAGCTTAAAATGAATTTGCTGTATTGCTTAGATTACCTAGACTGTAAGATAAAGTTTATTACCTACACTGTAAAAATAAGTTTATTCATGCTAATTTTGTCCTAGTCAGAAAGCTTTTCAGTGTTTTAATGGATAACATACACACTTTTGCAGCTTACTGTGTTTCTTATATCCACAAACTACAAAAAATAAAATAAATTTTGAAGGCTGTTGATTCTATTGAACCACAAGAGCATATTTCTATTTAATGCTTGACAGCTGACTGCTATTCAATCCTGAGTGGGTACATAGCCGTTAAATAATGGGCCCACCTCCAACTAAGTCCAGAATTTTTCAAAACTAACTTAGTATTTGGTTAGTAAATGTAAACAAGATGGCTTGAACCATTCCATTGCTCACTCTTCTTCACAGATTCTTAGTTAGGAAGTATTTCCCAAACATTGATCTTTTTCTGCCTTCTTTGTTGTTTCCCAAAGCCTTTACAAAAGGTTATATCCACTTTTGTTTCTGTTTCTACTGTTTTGTTTGTTTGTTTATTTACTTACTTATTTATTTTTTTCTCCTCGGAAATCTGAAAACAGATGAAGTTAGAGCAAGTTATGACATTAGTGAAAATATTTAAGATTCAGTTAAGATATGACATATTTCATTCTGTAGGTTCCATTTATGTTTGATGAAGAGATATAGACACCATTAGTGTGTGTGACTAACTAAAAAGTCTTTTTTAGATAAACATGTTGATGAGGTAAATTATTAAATATACAGTCTAGATCTTCATGGAAAAGAAACAAAAGATGACTAGATAAAATGAAGGATGCCTTCAGCAGATGAGTCCTATGCAAAGTGTATGCACTCTGCCACATTACTGTATTTGCCATAGATTAGAGCGGTATTAATATTGGAATTGAGTTAATGTGGGAAGATGGAATATCAGCAGTTACCTCACAAAATTCTGATGCTGTTCTGTATGTGGTATACTAGATTGATAATCTTCTACGAAATGCATTCCTTATGCTTGTGAAAAATACTACAGACTTTTTCACTGGAGTAGGTACATTAGTGCCTATTTTCTGTCTATGTAAAGGAATTATACCTGAATTTTTCCTCCTGAAGTACCAAAATTTCTATGGAAGAAGGTACTTCCTTTCCTTTATTAGTAAATTTTCAGGAAAAAAATTGTAAGTGAAAAATAAACTTTCCCATATATTTCTAAAGTTACACTTAATCTATCAACCCAAACCAAACATAATTCATGAAGAAAACCTGGCAGAAATTTCATATTATATCTTTTCATGTTTTTTATTTTCTAGATATTTCTTGTAATGTGGAAATTGCTTTGCAATTTGCTTTTCTAAATGGAAAAGAAAGTAAAATTCTCCCAGAAAACATCATAGAGCTTACTAACTACGTAGTTAACTTCTATAACTTCTAGCAAAAGACATAAATATCTTCTCAGAATGAAAAAGTAAATTGTTTTAATCCATGGTGTCAAATAATTGGAAACAAAATGTACTCAGAACCTTCTGTTTGCATTTTGTCTGCCATTTTGGGAATAGAAGGCATCTCTAAAGCATCATCAGAATGGATAAGTACAACCTTAATGATTACAAAAATGATGACACTTGGGCACTGAAAAAATAAAAGATTTATCTGGGGCAAGAATTTTTGGCAGACCTCTTAAGAACATCTTCTATGGAGAAGATATTATGACTAAACTGAATGATTTTTCAGGCAACCTAGGAAGAATCTGCACAGTTAGACTGCTTAGTTGTTTTGCAGAGATGACAATGTAAACATACTAAAATCAACACTGTTTGCATTAATAGAAATACAAATGAAAAAGGAAAAGAATATTTTTAGTCTTCCACAGATATAGTTGTAGCAGTTAGTGTTCTGCTGATCAATAGAATATTTCAAGTAACTGCTTATGCAGATACTTGAAAAATAAATATATTGTTTGAGGAGGTCTGAGGTGATACGCTTTATGGTGTATATGAATAGAATGTTACAGAGCAGTGAATAAAGATTTTTTGGCAATAGCATAAAAAAATGTGTCTTTAGCTTGCCAGTATATTTAACTGAAGGACAAACTCTATGTTACATGAGAAATACAACATGTGGCATTTCCTAGAAAGCAGTCTAATGACTTGGGAAATACATCTGCATGAAATAGAAACTTACTTTACTTCAGTTTGGAGCTGAAAATTTGTGAACATAATCTGTTCAAGTTTATGGTTGCCATATGGCATTTCCATGATAAATTGCTTGAGTGCGTAAGTAAATAAGAATACATAAAACAAATCATACAAATTAAATCATGCAATTCCTAACAGAATATTTAAGATCTTAGTTATTGCTAGTAGATCAGTGGTCAAGCATATTTAATTTCTAAACTGGCAGAGGATGTTTGTATGGATCATTCTGATAGTTAATCAATTTACAATACCTTTACTATGCAGCCCTTCTCATATTAGAATGGAGTACTCTGAGAACAATCCTTTTCCATTTCTGTATAATGCTTTTCTTTAGAACAACACTGATGTTTTAAAAAACTATTAGAGATGGAAATTATTTTTAATTTCACAAAGAGGAAAAGGGATTAAGGGGTCCAATTTTACTGAAATTTTTAAAGGGAGAGACAATATGGTACCTGGATTTTGCCAGCTCTTTCAGAAACCCCTTCTTTGGTGACCTGTAGAAAAGGCTTATAATCAAAAATTTTAAGCTTTAAATGTTTATGGTAAATGGCTTTGTGTCCATGTGGACACTGGTAACTAATGGTGTCTGCAGGGGTCTATCTTGGGGAGGAAATTGTCCCCCTCTACTCTGTCCTTGTGTGCCCCATCTGGAGTGATGCATCCAAGTCTGGGGACCCTACCACAAGATGGATGTGGAGTAGTTGGGGCACACCCAGAGGAGGGCTGCAAAGACGATCAGAGGGTTGAAGCACCTCTCCTATGAATAAGCTGGCCTTGTTCATTCTGAAGAAGGCTCCAAGGAGTCGTCACTTGGGCATTCCAGTACTTGAAGGGAAATCAACTTTTTACATGGGTAGATGGTGACAGGACATGGGGAAGTGGTTTTAAACTAAAAGAGTGGGAACTATCGTGCAAGAAAACTCAGAAGATGGTGAGGCATTGGCACAGGCTGGAGGCATTCAAGAACAATCTGAACTAGGCCCTGTGCAACCTGATCTGCCCATTGCAGGGGTGTTAAAATTAGATGATCTTTAAAATCTGTTCCAATCTAATCCATTCTAAGATTTTATGACCTACAAAAATAAGTTTTCTTTACCAGCTTCCTCTTCCTCCTTCACTGTAATTCTGATCACTCAGAATTAATATAAAATGATACCTGAAAAAGTACGGCGGATTAATGAGGAAATGTGGACAGATTCTAAAAATATCACCCAGCACTTCAAGAACAGACTTGAACAAAATTTAATCACAGCAGTCTCTAGGTACTTTGATGAATGACAAATGCAGATTCTGTGCTAAACATTCGATGCGATATTTTGAAGCAGGAGAACTAGAAGAATAATTGTCCACTGTGTGTGTAGTGGAAACACGTTGGAGAATTACATTTTTTACTCCTCCAGATGAATTTGAATGGTGCAGAAACATGTGGTTCTATTGCCAATTTAAAAGAATAGCAGAATGGAGAAAAGTAGCAAAACACATTCATTTTGTGCAGTCACCCAGCTTTGCTGGTAACTGTTAGAAACAGCTGGATCTCTAATTCCGGTAGAGGTTTTTGATTGCCTCTGTTAATATGGCTCAAATGTGTCTGAAGTTGATTAGAAAAAGAATTGTGCTGTCAACATACAAACAATTATAAATTCAAGTTAAAACTTATGCTCACACTTCAGAACATGAGCATGAAATTTGGAAATTATTTCAGGTAAGAATCATGGAAATCCTTGTTTCTTTGAATGCTGATTTGAATTCCCACTTAAGTAGTGGATTTATTACATTCTTTTTCAAGCTATTTATTATATTCCAAACATCAAATAAAATGAGGTATTCCTATGTTTCTGAAGTACTATGACTGTAATATCCAAGTTCTGAAGTGTTTCAGGAAGTGTCAAGATCTACTGGTCCCTTTAAGCTTAATCTGAGTATGTGCACCCTAAAATATTATCTTTAACAGTATGATGATGTACTAATTTGTTTTCATGAAAAGCTCGCTGAAGAGTAGTATGACCTCAAGATGCTGTGAGACTGTTTTTATTTCCTTATCCTTTTTCAGTTGATTATTTATTTATTACTCAGTAGAAAAGAGAACTCTCCTTCCTAATGAAAATTAAGGTGTATATTTCAAAACGTCTATTCATTACAAACAAAAATTAAAGCAAAAAGGATTTAACATTTAAATTAAAGGAAAGAACTGATATTCTGGAAAAATCCAAACAAATAAGAAACTAAGGCTTTACAGAATACTAATCACAAGTAATTATTTATATGTGACTAAACAAAGCAAGTATAACTTGAAAAGAATTAAAAAAAAAATTCAATATGATTAAAACCAAGGAGAAGAGCAAAAGATTCCGAATTGGAACTTATTTAATAGAACAAAGAAAGAAGTTTTCATTGCAAAATGTTTACTTGTGCCATTGCACATCTGTACATCAAATACAGAATTATTAATTTTCTCACTGAGTTTTCAATAGTATGTCAAACTGAAATACTATTTACTTTTATGTTTAGCCACGTACTGGTTGTTTTCATTTATATCAAACATTTATCCATTGCTCAAGACACTTCAGAGATAATGAAATACCTCCAATGGCCTCTTCTGTGTTTTATTTTTCTCACATCATAGTTATCAGTTGTATAAAACCAAAGGTGTTTTCAAAATATTGTTAAACATTAATCAATGAAATACACATTCTAAATATTTATATATCTAAAAAGCAAGTACAGAATCTAGGATAAATTAGAAATATAGGTCACAGTTTCTGAGATAACAGCTATGAAAGAGCTTGAAAGTAGAGTAGTAATAACTCAAAGCCACAACAAATATGAGGTTTCTAGACTAGATACTGACTGAAAAATATTAGTGAATAGGTAACTTAACTTCTTTGTTTAGACCTTCATACAGGACACACTCCCACTAAGCCTTACATAAGCAAGAATATAAAAATATTTTTATTACTTTTTTGTTAACTTAAGATATCCCTTAACTATTAAGGCAGCAGAACCACTATCTTCCTTTTAAGCAGTTTTGCCATCTGAATCAGTTAACCACAGAAATAGGGAGGATAAACATGTTTAACTTGAACCATTTCAACATCCTATTTCCTTCTTGGTCTCTGTCAGATGTTGTATGGACCTTGCAGAGGAAAAATGAACTCCAGAAGGAGAGCAGAAGGGAATGGATAATGTCAACAAGGGCTGCCTGTGCTGCTTCTCCCAAATACAAAATTAACATGCAAGTAGTTGATCTTAATGGGCACACTGAAGCCAAACACAAGTTTCTGGCAACTGTGTTAGCTATGAGATCAAATGAAAAGTTGTTGTATACTACTTGAGCTTAAAGCCTATTAGTGCATGACAGTTGCGTGAAAAAAGAAGGAATTTGCTCCCAAGCTGACAAAGCTCAGATATTTAATTGCTATTAATTGCATTTCAGCATACCCCATTAAAATTAAATCTAATATTTAATTCTGGACAATCTGTAGTCCAATATTCAAGTCACTGGTGATGTATATATCTGGTTTATTTACAATAAAAAAACATTACCAGGATCAGTTAGTCTTCAAAATGAAAACACATGCTAATGAATTTTATATTATTAAAACAGATAAAAAAATAAAGTCTTTCAGAGTTAAACATGTAAAATCAAAACAGTTCTTTATTAATTTTCTTGTCTATATGCTGTTAGAGGAAGTTACATTGAAATAAACATGGAAATACTGAATCATATTGACCTCCAGTACTGTACAAGAATTCCTCAAATCACTGAGGACTAAATACAAAGTGAATTTTATTTATTTATAGGATTTACAAGTCTGTTTCATTGTATGCTATGATTTTTTTCACCAGCACAGCTACAGATTGATGTTGGTACAATTTTTCACCAATATAGCTTATGTCATTATAATGAACTTGAATCTGAACATTTCTATAGATACCACTATTATTACATTAAAGAGGTCAGGGAGTGTGTTGATTTTACCAATAACTTCAACTTTAAAAGACATTCCTAATATCTCAGTGACACTAGTTTTATCAAAATGCAGCTAATTGATGATTTCACGTGCTATAAAATCTAAATTGTTACAGGAATTATTCAAAAATGGAAACAACAGCAACAAAAAAATAATAGCAATACTTTTAATAAGGTGCAGGAAAACAAAAGTAGGGGAGGAATAACTTTAAAAAGTTTGCAATGGAAAGTATTCTTCAAAGAATTCAGCTAATAAAGATATTCAGACAGCTAATGAAGAATACAAAGAATCATAGAATCATAGAATCACCAAGGTTGGAAAGACCCACAGGATCACCCAGTCCAACCACCCACCCATCACCAATAGTTCTCACTAAATCATGTCCCTTAACACAACGTCCAAATGTTCCTTGAACACCTCCAGGGTTGGTGACTCCACCACCTCCCTGAGCAGCCCATTCCAGTGCCTGACCACTCTTAAATTTGTATTTCCTAACGTTCAGCCTGAACCTCCCTCAGTGCAGACTGAAGCCATTCCCTCTAGTCCTATCACTGGTTACATGAGAGAAGAGGATGACCTGCAGCTCACTACAACCTCCCTTAAGGTAGTTACAGAGAGCAATAAGGTCTCCCCTGAGCCTCCTCTTCTCCAGACTGAACAATCCCAGCTCCCTCAGTCGCTTCTCATAAGGCCTGTGCTTCAGACCCCTCACCAAATTTGTTGCCCTAATCATTCTCCTTTCTGAAGAGGTGGCAACACCTTCAATCTCAGAAAAAAAATCTTTGCTCAGAAATTCCTACATTCTGCTTCAGTTGTTCCCCACAGCTGAATCACCTATTAATTTCTATTTTGTGGACAGAACTTGAAAGTTCTGATGCCTGGAAGCATGATTCAGTGGAGGGTAGTATAAGACAGTTCATCGAAACCTGTGGTTGCCATTGCATTTTAAAATACTGAGTTTCACAGATAAAGGAGAATATTTAAATTCTGCTGCCATCAAACAAGCAGCATGCATGTGCACACGGCTCCCACCTATGAGAAGGCCCCACTAAGAGCAGACTGATCACAAGACACAGCTGAAGAAGGTACTTAAGTGTTGGCATCTTTAAGACAAGCATCTCCTTATCTCTACTCATTTTCCCCCATTATGAAATAGCCAGCAATCATTTACCTACAGGAAGAGAAACATCTGGGTATGACAGTGATAGTGTTCTCTTTATAAGTTTAGAATGGTTCTATTATTTCAGAGTTGAAGTGCTCCCCTGTAACATGGGAAAAGGCAGTTTGTATTGTCCGTGGATGAAGAGGTCTTAAATAGGTCATCTTCATCCTGTGAGACTGCTGCAACATCTGGAATGCTACCTGATAGCAATGTTGCCCGTAATCCCCAATGAATTACCAAAGCTTCTGGTGCAGTTGGGATTTCTACCAGGGGGTCTGCATTGCTAAACTCTAGGTCCCAGATCAACACTGTAATTCCTTACTTTTTACCCTGAGGCACTTGACTCTTTCCATATAGCTGAATAATGTGATAGACAGTTCTGCAGTCCTTGCCTGAGGGCAGGTCTCTGCAGATTTTAGGTGTATAAGATCTTTACTGACCCAGCTCTATTTAACCCAACACAACTGAATTATCAGAAAATGTATCCATTTTAAAACATTCTGCAATGTGAAATGTTCAGTTTATGATTTGACACACATCTCCTAAATACATGGCTTTGAGCAGAACTTCTTCAGCATTCAGAGAAGATAATGAGGTAGATAAATTACTGGTTTTGATGTCTATTTGGCTTGCAGCCACAAGCAGTAGTTAGGATCAAGAGAACGACAGATGTCCTTTATAATATATGTTACTGAAGGAATGATCCCAAATTCGAAGCACTGTATGTTCCTTTAAGAGAAAGTACTTATGGGTGGAAGATTTCCGAATGGTAGAATTAGATTTTAAAAAATACATATTTCTGATGAACACCTGTGTTCATCATCTCTGTGTTTTCTTGCATCAGACTGCTGAGCTGAGTTACAAAATATCAATTCAGGTATCTGGACTGCAGGAATAGATTGAAATATAATAAAAGTTATGTTCAGGGCAATAAGAAAGGGATGTTTATCAGTTTTATCTTGTATGTCTAGGTTTACAAAACATTTGCTAGAAACAGTGTTGTTATTCTTCTCAGAGTTACCTCTCCCACTTCTGTTGTTTTGTGTGTTGTTTGTTTTTTTTCGTTCTCTGGGTGATATGGAAGCTGTCAGTTGATCAATATTAAACTAAAAACAATTATATTCTCTCTACAAAATATTTTATTAGAGACTACTCTGGCACGTGGTGCCTGTTGCTTTGACTTCCATCCTTCAATAGAACACTGCATGCCACACCACATCACACAGAAATAAGATATAATTTTGACATTTACCATATAAATTTGCTAAGATGGGTTATTTCCCTCTTTGTGATTGTTTCTGACTTGCTCACACTGTGGCCTCCAGAAAGGTCTGTACCTGGTTCTTCCTCTCCATTGCAAGAAAGCAATGTTCACTTTTCTTCTCAGTCATTTTACATACACCTTTGTTTTTTCACACTCAACAATTTAAATATACAACGGATTTCATGTTGCTTTTTCCAAGGGTTGGTTCCGGTTGTTCTCTTTTGGCAACTGGAACACATACGTATCTCCAAATTTTTCATGAAGATGAATAATGGAATCTTTTTTCTATTTGAAGGCTAATGATAGGAAGTGTTTGTTGGTGAAATAAGACAAGGAAGAAAGATACTTGTTTTTTTCAATAAACAACACACTAGTTACTTTACTTCCTGATTAGAATGAAGTGGCATTCAACAAGCTGATGAAAAGTTTTCATTTGAAACACTTATACCTCACTGCAGACAGTGTCAAAATTCACTTAACACTGGATATCAATATGCCTCTCCATGTGGAAAAACAACCTGCAGCACTGTGCAGAATTAGTGACTTAGCTCCGAAAAGGCATACATATATGCTTGTTTATTTTCAGTGGTATTTTATTCTTTCAGCAAGACCAATAATGCATATTTATTAGTCTTGGAAAATTTTATCTTCAGAAAAATGGCCAGATTATTCCATTAATAACTTAATTATATGTAATGACTTATATCATACAAAATTTCAGAGGAACTACGGTTTGAGGTATGCATATATACACATATATACACTTACGTACAATACTCTCAGAATGTCTGTGTTTAGAAAGAACCTTAAAGATCACCTAGTTCCATTGTACATGCTCTGATAAGAAACATCTTCCAACTTGGCTCAGGATCAGCAGTACACAAACATTAGCTGGGTTCAAGTCCTCAACTGTGACAGTGTTAGACATGGTACTTCTCTGGTACATTAGTTTGTAATGTTTTGTTTAGTATAAGAATGGATGGCTTCTCTCATCCAGATGTCTATTGGTGTCAACCACAGTGATTGAAAACTGCAGACAACTGAAGTCCATTTATACAGATCAGAGTACTTAATGTTTTATTCCTTTCTGTTTCCTTTTGTTGTCTTAGCAAAGACCAAATCTAATACTGTTTAGCTGTCTGACCAGCTTGCTGAAAGGACACATTTTACTACTCTTCCAGACACTGGTGATCACGGAGACTGAAAATTGAACATATAAGCTGCAAATACTCAAACCAATTATAAAGCAGTTCATCACTTTCTGTTGTCCAAAAGTTAGGTGTCTGAGTATTAGCCACCTGACAGCCTTCATTTTCAGTCTGCAGAAATGTGGGAACATCAGGAGAATGATTAATCTCATCCTAAAATAGGTACATAAAAATGAAAAAATGATTCAGTTAAAAGGTACCTGCTTCTGTTAACTCTAGTGATTATCTGAGATTTAAATATTTAACAACTTTTGAACATCTTCATTCCAGCTGAATTCCATCTATGATATTTGCTGGTGCTTTTTCCTCCCACACTCAGTCCCTAGAAAGAATCATGAGGCTTTCAGAATTAAAAAATACATCAGAATCTAGATATCACTTTCAACACTATGAAACAGAAATACTGAAAAATAAGAATATTACAAGCGATTTCACATAAAAATGTGAGCACTGAAAAATTGTCAATACAGGCTTGCCAATTAGAATTTCAGAATTACTTTCTCTTTTGCTATTAAAGAAAACTTCAGGTTGTCCTATTTTTCAAATAAATTTTTGTCTCTATAGATAATCTGTTAAAATGTGTATTTTTATTAAATGTTCGGTTGTTACTGAGAAAAAACATTAGACATATTTTTTAACCGTAACTGTAGTCCTACAAAGTATTGTAGAATGTGAGTGTGACTCACAACTGAAAAAAACTTTAATTGGAAAAGTGAGAAAACCATACACTGAATAACAGAAAGGCTGATGGGAAATCTACAGATTTTGTGGTACTGTTCTTCAGAATTTACATTTAGAGTAACACACATGTAAGAAAATTCACTTATTTACAGTCACATGATATTATAAAAGTGAACACAATGAAAGCACTCAACAAAAAAGAAGACTATTTCACATCTCCCCCATTATATTAAAGCATTTTACAAAAGTATATTTGCCAAAAAATATCGAGATTCAGATGCTTAATTTGCATCCTGATGCATAATTATTCAGATTGCTAACACTTCTGGCATCTTTGAAAAAATAATGATATATATTTTCTCTTGCATAGTTTCCATGCATTTCTTATCTAAGAATAGCAAGGTCCAATATTCCAAGACAGAAATTTAAATTACCAAAGTATAAAGCAAGAGCTTGGAGAGTGCATTACATTTTGACAGTATTGCTTCAAATTTGAATTACCTGAACAGAAATTCTAAGAATTTGGAAGAAAACTGGAAAGAGCCCACAAACTCAGACAGTGCCAATGGTGAAACAAATGCAAGTTTATTTGTCATGCTGATAACGTTTATTTGCATATTATTCTTTTTTACAGTCTGTGATTTATTCTCAAAAGTATCACCATGAACATGGTATTTTCACTATTATTTCATTATCTAATTTAAAAACAACTCCATATAACTTTATATAACTTCTTTGAAGCCTTTAAGAAACATGCCACAGACAGGAATCACTGTGCAGTATATTTCAAGTTGCACAAGTTTATCACTTTTAACATTGATACAGTTATACTTGGGAAAAGTATAAATAAAAGAATCTGCGAGGCTGTTTTGTATTTAATTGTTAAAGAGTCAACTTTATTTTAAAGTTGTAAGAGACTATTATTATACCATTGCCTCAAAGTTTGCTGATAAACATGTCCAAACATGTCCAAGCTAGTCCTGGACAGGGTTGTGAAATCCTTTGTCTAAGGGACAAGCAGATGGGCATTTCCTGGGACAACAAAAGAGAGATAAGCTGCAGCTCAATGGCCGCTGAACACTCTTTTGTTTGGTACTCATCTCCGTGGGGAGATAGCCATCTCAGGAGACGCTTGCCTGGCACACTAGTACCGGATTTGTCACGTAGACTGGAGGAATCTGGAAGATAAATAGAGGGGTCCTGCAGCCACAAAGTTGGGTTTTCTCTGTATGGGGGTTTCTCTTTGCAGAGACTTCCCAAGCTGATCACTGCTGCTTCCTGGAGAGGCCTTCTCTTAGGAGAGACCTCACGAGCTGATCACTGTTCACTGCTGCCCCTCTCGGGGTTGACTCCCCCAATGCTTCTCCAGTGCTGACCCCTCGCTGCTTCTCCGGACAACTGCTTGCTGCTCAAGGCTGCCTGTCACTGCTGCTGTTCTCCCCACTTCTGCCATTCCCTGCTCTTTGGCCTCAGACCGTCGGAGCCACTTGCTACCGGACCGCCCGTAGGATCCTGGCTGGTGACTTTCCCTGCGCTGTACTAACCCTTTGCTTCTTTCCTATCTTTCCTATCGCTCACCTTCCCTTCCCCATCATCCTTAACAGTGTCCACCTTCCCCTTCCCCATCTGCTTGGACAATATTGGTAATAAACTGGTCGGACCAACATTTGGACCGTTGCTTCTTAATCTCACGCTGGGTAGACACATAATCTTAAGAACCTTGTCTCCCTCCTTTATATTGGAGCGTGACAAAAGTAAATAAAAAATCATTTATCTTATCCAAAATATGAATACCTTCTCTAGGTTTTACATGTATGCAGGAAAAAAAAAAAAACAGAAAAATCAGTTATAATCCAAATGAGCAATAGTGTGACTGTTAGAGTAGGATTAATCTGTGGTTCTGACCAGAATGGACCATTCTTTGCTTTAGAGCAGCAGTGTTCTCACAGAGACCAGATCTCTCATACACAAACACAATGGAAATATTGGAGATTAGTGACAGATTTGGAACTATATGATCAGATGTATCTTCAGCAGATTTAATTTTGGAAAATAAGGAGGAGTTACTGTATTTGAGTTCCAAACAAGACACTGGTTTGGATCTAATTAATCTTTAAATCTATCTGAAGATTAACAGGGACTGAAAATAAATGAACAGAACAAGTTCAGGGCATATTAGTAGGTCTATTTGAACTTTAATATTTATTTCTCTACAACCCTTCTGCAGAAATGTCTGCTCCTTTGAAGCTGGCATAATTTTCAACAGTCATTTAGAGTTTAGCTATTGTTATCTTTCTACAGAGAAGAAAACCGTTCATCCAGTTTCACGGATGTGCTGCCCTATTCCTGGAGTCAAATGTCAGGCCTTTTGTGAAAGCACATCCCATGGTTTGAGGTATGCAGTAATTTAAATTTAGATGAAGTCAACAGGAAAAGCTTCCTGTCAGAGTGAACTCTTATAGCCAAAAGGAAATGATAGAAGATAGTTCAACAGATACAAAATTCAACTTGCAAACACTTTCAGTGAATATAAATGGCACAGAAAGAAAAAAAAAATGTAACTGACCAATTGTCTCTTTCCAGCCTTCGATTCTCTGAAGCCCTCACTTCAGTACTGCTTCAAGAACATCACAGGAGAGATTCAAGAAAGATTAAAAGTCAAGTTTTTCTATAATCTTTACTACCTCAGTTAAGACACTACAATCTGTGAGACAAAAAAGCCCAATGGAAATGCGGTTGAATCCAATGTTGTTAATACTTTTCATTGTTTATGTATATTTAGTTGTACTTAAAAACTGAATGTCTAAGAGTTATCCTGTATTCAGGACCTGAACTTTTCCTATGTTGAAGAATATGTCTTTGAGTATGGATCTCTCAATTTTCTCCACATTTTAAAGTAGAATTTTCCATTTTTCTCCATTTCTTTGATGGAAAAACTGGAAGTCTGTTCCTTCCATTCCTGTTCATTTAAAGAAGTCCAGCTGTGAAAATCTCCCTGGATAACAAATCAATTGTTTTTCAGTACTTCAACCTTCTCAGTGTTTCTATCCCTTGAAGTGTCTTTCCTCTGTAAGTATCTATGCTTCTCCTGGGGAAAGAGAGAAGAAGAGGGTTTTCCTTCAATATGAAAAATTTAGTGAAAAAAAACTTTCATAGCAAAACTGTAGGAAATATGTACAGTTTTCTATAGATTTTAGTTCCACTAAATTTGTGATTAGAGTTGTCATTATGTGAAACCAGACAAAGGTTACAATTTTGAAGTCCAGACGTGAAACCAAATTTTCCAAAAAGAATATGCCCTAGCTTAACCCTTAGAATCTCAAACTTGTATTGCTGTTTAATAGAGGAAAACAGATAACATTCGTGTTCTAAAACATTTCTAAACCAAGTGGAAAAGAGAACAGTAGAATGGAGCTGTTTCAAATTCAGTACTATGAAGGAAATTTCCATTAAAAAAAAAAAAAAGGAAAAAAAGAGAAAGAAAAAGACAAAAAACAGAAGGGAAAAACAAAGAGAGAAATAAAAGCCAGCAAAGGTAGGTTTTTTTTTGTTTTGTTTTTGTTTTTTTGTTTGTTTGTTTGTTTGTTTTTGTAAGAGCTCTGGACACTCACAACCAGATTATTACTTTCCTTGCACACATTCATTCCTCAGCACTTCTGCTTCCCATTGTCAGCGTTCCAATCAGCAGGCCTCTGGCTGCAGTCATGTACACAGGCACTGACAATGGTGTGGGGGAGCTGATTGTAAACTGTTAAGTGTATGAAAAAAGGCTTACTACAAAGCAAACGCATAAGGGTTTCCAAAAGTGTTACTCCCCTCAAGCAAGCAAGACAGGAAATTGATCATGATTTTTCAAAGTGACTTTGAAAGGAATTCTATTTATCTAAAGCAATCTTTGCTTTAAGTAAAGACAGCACCTCAAGCCTTGTGAAAGCCTTCTTGAAGAAGAGTTATAAAATAAAGCAGTTATGAAGGGTGAGGCAAAATAGATGTCAATAGAATGCATGTAAGCATGTAAATTCATGATATGCAAACAAGGCTTTAAGTCAAATGCACCAGACATTCCCAATATTGTATAATGAGAACATGAAATGTTTTCAGCATGGACAGAAATATTTTATGACATGTATTTGATGAGTGTGAAAGACGGTTGGCTCACTTACTGCTGTGAAACCAAGAATAAGTAATCTATAAAAAATGAAATCAAAATACTTCGGTTAGTTGCTTATTAACTTAGAAGAATAGTATCCTCTAAATTTTGGACTTCTTGACAGTTCTGATAGACACAGAACATTTGACTTCATCCTTTGTGAATACAAGTTTATTTGTTTGTTCATTTATTTTTAATGTATCATATAAAGAATATCTACCATAGTGTTTGAAAGAAGGCTTAAGTTTACTGTATCTAAGAGTTCCACAAATCTGCATTATTTTTGTATAGTCCGGTTGAAATTTGATTTGAATCAATTGAAATCAATTGAATTTGATTTCAATCAAATTAAATGGCTGAAAATCTTTAAAGACAGGTTTTTAGTTACAGTGTGCCACAGTCTATGAGTCTAATTATATACCTTTTGTACAGATCATAGTTTTCGAGTTTTAAAATATAAGGTTATCGTATAGGGAATTATAAAACTCCTATCGCTTATATATACTGAAAGTCACTTGAGGAATCAAGAAACCAATGCCTATGGGCAATTATAATTTTATGAGGTATTACAATCCATGAAAAGTAAACCAAAGAGAATGTTTTAGTGAACTGAAATTTGTTCACCAGGTTTAGTAAGGTGTCAAGAAGAGAACATCTGAAGTATCTGATACCAACTAAGGGATAAAGCAAAAATAAGAACAGATATGAACAGGGCATTCAGCCAATGTCATGGGATGCAACTCTTCCATCCTGCCGTGATTATCTTACACTATGACTCATCCAACTCTGAAGTAATCTAATAAAGATATAATTCAGGGCAATGTGATAGGGATCGTGATTGATTTTGCATGCATAGATTTCTGACATGTACAAATGGAGAAGACTACATCATAGATAACCATTTGAAGCTTACAGAAAGACAAATATATAATACATAACCCAAACATTTGTTTTTAGGAGAGAAAATTTTACTTTATTCATAAGTTGTATAGAAAACAGTATTTAATACAATAAATTTCAAATAAATGAAACATTTACTCGGAACTGGAGAAATAATGAACATGCACATGTTTTCTGTAAGTTTGACTACAGTAATTAACTCCTTTCAGATATATCTTTTATTACCACAAACATGCTTGGATTTTAATTAGAAGCTTTACCAAGAAAAACACAATTTTTGAGCTTATAACTTGAAATGCCTCTACAGTGAATTATCAGAAATGCTTTTTGAGATCCAGAAACATAGGTATTGGTAAAAGGGCTATCAAATCACAGCAAAGAACCCATACTACTTTACCTTGTAGCATGCTTGAAAATTAAGTAACACTATTCAACTGTCACATTGCAAATTGAGAAGCAAAATATCTGATTTTTTGTTTGCTTTCCCTCTGTTTATCTTTTAATGGGTGTATTTTTGTTGATATTTTTAAGTAATTCCCTTTGCTTGTCATACACCTTGTACCACACAAGGAGCACAGGAAATGTCATGAGTGATACTCCGGACTGAAGGAGAAGAAAATATCATCCCCAGTAATAGCAACTGCATTAGTCATAAAATGCTGAATGATCACGATGCAGAATCTCCCATACTGAAGAAAGAGGCAGACAGTTTTGTCTCCAGATCCACTGGTGCTTCCCTTGCAGTCTTGTATCAAGAATTTTCTTCAGGTAGGCCTAAGAAGGTCATAGAATCATAGAGTATAGGTTCATTGGGAGTTGAAAGGGACCCATAGGGATCATCACCACATCATCTGCAAATCCTGCAGAAGTTCACAGTTGGGAGTAAGTTTATCTTTACTGCAGTTACAGTCCTTGAATTCAGGGTTCTGAGAGTCCCATATATGTATGTACCTAAAGGATAAAATTTCCTTCACTTTTCCTGATTTTTTTCTGAACAATAAATAACTTTAAAAAAATGTTTGTCCTTTTCTCTCAAAACTGTGTCTCACTGTGACTACCCACACCCATTTACTATGGCACTCAGTGTGTGTACATTTCTAACAACAAAGATCAGTACTGGAAACTGAAACAGGCCTTTGCTGAAGAATTTCTAATTCTCTCTTTCCTTCAGCAGCTCAATTTTTTTCCTTATAGATAATGTCAGTCAATCCATATAAAGAAAACAGCTAGATTAACTTCACTGAAGAAAAAAGATAAAGTAATAATACATTTCATAGATATCAGAGTTCATACATGCATTGACTTAAAGTCTACAGAATGTAAAATCAAAGCTTAGTTACTACACACAGCTACCTTTCTAGCTTTTATTCCAAACTGTCAGTATCCATTACAGCTTCAATTCTTTTATTATTGTACCTTTCTTTCTTTCTGCCTATAATCATCTATAGAGAAAAGTGAGCTTCTGTTGCATTTACCACTGCTGCTGAGAACTTGAATGAGCCTGGTTTTCACAGATATTAAGCAAGCTTACTCCTTTATCACAGAGAGATATACTGTAAAGCACATCTATATTTAAACAACTAGCTAACATGTACAGTCATTTATCTTGTTTTAAATTAATTAAGCTGTTGTAAAACTACATAGACTAACTGCATTCTCATACACTTTAACCTAATTCTATACTTACTCTTCTTATAAACTGTAATGTCAGATTAAGTTAAATCACCTTACATCTTAAGTAAATGTTTTGTAACCTACAGCATAGTTTCAGAAATCGTATTCCACACCATTCATTTCCATTTATCTGTTTAAGCACTCTGCCTCAGTGATTTTATTTCCATGATTTCTCTTTAAATCTAACTTCATTAGGAGGTAATAATTTCCAAAGTTCTCTCTCTCTCTCTCTCTCTCAATTTTTTCTACTCAGAAAATCCAGTTGCTTTTTGTTAGTTTGCTACAGGGTAATTTATAGGCCCTATTCACATCTGTCTTTATTACCAGCATCCCTGTTTATAACATTGGCATTTGTACATGAGCTGAATTGTGTAACATCCAACTACAAGAATTACAGAAGAAAATTGTCCTCTCTGATATCTTCAGGCTTCTTGATGAGAGAGTGGATACATTCAGGCATCCAGATGTAGCTACCTGAGCCACCAATAGACCATGTCAATGAATTCTGAATACCAGTGAAAGAATTACATCATCCGCAAGATCTTTTGAAGTGAAATTTACAGACAGTGTACCAGTTCTACATTTAAAATTGGTTATAGAGAAAGAAATCTGAGTCCTGCTGGATATCATATCCTTCAATTTTATTCATTATATTCCTCAGAACTTTTGGGAAATCTGAAAAGCTGACATACTCCCTCAAAAATGTCAGATTTTAACCAAGCCACTGATACAGTTGCTATCTTAAAAGAAGGAAACTCAGATTGAGAAAAGGGGAAAAATTATGCAACAGTGAAAACATACTAGATTCTCTTCTGTCCATAGCCATTGCAATACTCCAATCCCGGCCAAAAATATTTTTCTCTTTTCCCTGAACATATTTTACAGAAACTCTGGGGATGAAGACTGCCTGAGCCTGAGCTCACCTATGGGAATTTGCACAATCAACATACCACAATTTTGAAAAACTTGATGTGTATTGTGCTAGTGAGGATTTTAATTAAACTCAGTGGCGGATAGTCTGGAGCACCTGAGCCCCATAGCTATTGTATATGAAAGAGCCTTGTAGATGGGGCTATTTTACATTGAAATCAAAACACATTTCAGGCTCCCATATAATTATCTGTGTTATCAACACAGCCCCTCAAAAACAGGAAATATTTGTAATACAGAAACTTATATATATATATAATACATATATACATATGTAATACAGAAACCTATATATATATATGCATGTTATATTACTAAACTCAGACAATATTACATGTTCAAAACATGCAATTCAACTACATATTTTTTCCACAAACTATTAAAACACAAACTCTTGAAAAAAAATCCCTGTATTTCTCTGCATCTGGAAGCATTTAAAAGCCAATCCCACCCCACAAATGAACCACAATTTTTATTTTTTTTTAATTAATGTTCCATTTTCTGGAAAAAGCAGAAAATAAAAACAAGGAACTAAGATGTGCACCGATAGTACATAGTGTGGTCAAGGACAGAAATACTATTACGATCTTAACTGTCATTGCATCATGAGCTCACAAAAAATCCAAGATGAATACAGAATAAGATATGACAGATACAATAGAAATCTGTACAAATATGTATTAAAGAAGTTGATAATTTCTTCAGGAAATTAAAATATTGAGTATTTTGGAAATCTTCTGTTTAGGCTGTGAGTGCATTGTAGTACCTTCAGAACTGAGATGAGATGTTTGATGACTGCTAGAATCAGAACTGAACCCTAAAAAGAAAACCTTTCTATCAAGCTCAGATTAGAATTTCTGTCAAATATAATTGTTATCTCATCACATGTGACTCTCTACTTTAAAAAACCAAGCAAAACCATGAAAAGCGAGTCTTCAAAAATATTAGAATATTTTCTATCTTTCTCACCAAAAAAAAAAAAAAAAAAGCCTTTGGATATGAACACCTACTTGTTTATTAGTTCTAGATCACTTTACAGGAAGGCTGAAGTGGACAGGTTAAAACATTCTTTTTACATCAGTCCTACTGTCAGAAATATTTAAGCACTGAACCTGGTAGTAGTTACTAGAATGCACAACCTGGTGTACATAGCACCAGGACTAACCCTTGGCCACTGGCTGTAATTCTGATTTGTTATTGAAAAAGATTCCATAAGTTAATTGCCAACAGGCAGATATTTTTATATGTGTTTTAATTTAAACTTCTACAGTTGCCTTGAATGCCTCCCAGTTTTATTTCTATGGGCTTTACTATCAAGATTCTGTTTTCCCCTTTCCTGTTATCTCAATGGCTTCACTTACAGGATATCACCCCTCTCTCCTAGTTAATGAATGCCTGACATTTATTCTCATAAGTCAGCTGTTCCATCATCTCCAACATGTTATTTGTCCATTTTTCTTCTCCATAACATAATTCTTTAGATGTGGATACCAAAACAAGTCACTATGATCAAGAAGTAACCACATCTAAGTCCTGCATGGCAAACTCCTTCCTTCCTCCCTTCCTTCCTTCCTCCCTTCCTCCCTTCCTTCTTTCCTCTCTTTCCTCCCTCTCTCCCTCTCTCTCTCTTATGTTTTCAAGACAATTGATTTAAGGGCTATTTTCAAGCTGGAGAAAACTTACAATGAATATATAAATGGATTTCTCTCTGTCACTGTAGTAGAACTGGACATATTTCAGAGTGTCTTTCTTCTTGTTTTTTATTGCATCATTAGGTGACTCTATCTTCTTGTGCATTAAAGAACAGCTCTCCCACATCTCTCTCCAGCTTTCCCTGTAATCTGTTTACTGACTTATCTCTTTTGTTATTATAAGAAATAAGGAAGCAGTTCTAGAAAGATAAGTTTTGATGGTTATTCTGAGAAACATAATTTAACAAACCGTACCTCCACAGCTGAGCTTTATGGCTTTATGTCTTGTATCTGCAAAGGGCAAAGCATGGCAGATCTAAAACAGATAACATAATATCACAGTGACATAGAAGTATATTTAAAGAGAACATCAAACCCTTAAATTATACTTTGATGAAATCCTACACTAATTACTGCAAACTTCAGGATAGTGTTTACATGCATACTTTCAGAAAGCCCTACTAAATGTGCTGTAAGTGAAAGGTTTTTAAAACTCTCGTTCACATTTAAAATTGAGAAAAATGGATTACATGTCTCAGTTTTCTCCTTGTCTCATGAGAACTATTCCTTCTCACTAACAGCTTTTTGGTATCATAATGAAGCCTTTTTTTTTTTTTTTTTTTTTTTTTTGCTATGCATACTGTGTTGGCAGGGAACTCCCTAGTCAATTTTTGTTCTCATTTGAGGTGACAGCCTACCAGTAAATAAGAGTGTTCAATTACCAAATGAGATCTGAAACTGCAGTCCTATCACTTCAGACACAACTTTAGAAAGAATACTGGGAAAACAGGAAATAATACTTATTTGGGATTAATTTTTGTATAGTATTCAATAATTAGCTATTCCAAACACATTAAGAGCCTAAGGGAATCTTTCTTCTCTCAGTGGTGGAGATGAAATTAGTAAAAAAAATTATTTATAACAGTCGCAAGAGTATTCTTAACCATGAACTCTATGCCTACTATCAAGAGAACTAAGCAGTACCTGAAGTCACATTTTTCTGTCATGTCTTACGATAGTATTCTTCATGATATACAAGTTAAGCTAAGTCTTTTATAAAGGGAGAAAAAATATAAGGAAACAGTTTTGTGAATTTTTTTGATCAAGCTCCCTACAGGTTTTCCATAGGCAAGATTCACTTGCTTTTTAGTTTCTCTCAAATTGCAATTAAGATGTGCTGTATTAAACAGAAGTCAAGAAGGTTTTGATAACTAACTTAACTGTTCTATTTGTAATGCTTCCTAAACGTTCCTCCTACAACTTTTTACTTCTCTTCAATCTAGCTCAGAGGTACTTCTGCCTCTAGTGAACTTCCCTCTCCTACCATGAAGCTACTACGTTACTTATAGATACAATGGTCAAAACTTTCAGTCTTCGCAGTTTCACTCTTTGAGACCTAGCATAACAGTAGATCTATACTCTTAACTTCGTTTTTCTTTTATTGGGACGTGACAGGAGCACTTCATTTATTAGTTATTCAATATTTTCTGTATTTGTAAGCAATTCCTTGCATGGTCTCTAAAATTTCAGTTCTGAACATATGTGAGTTAATAGACTGAATAGCTAAAAATTGAAATTCCAAGTTCAGCACCAAGCTTTATCAACTGTATTTTGACTGATAAGAAAAGGATATAGAGGAACAGAAAGTGTATTGTGCTTTTTTCCCACAAAATGTCTGGAACTGAAGTTACTTTGAAATGCAAATAGTGTTTGGAGACAGTTGTCAGATACCTGTTTTTAATATATCCTTCCTGAAACCGTGAAGTCATTTTAAGATAATGTCAGCTTAATACAGCTAATAGTTTTAACACTGCAGTAATTTTACTTACTGATTTGGGATTATTTTTTTTTTTTCAAAAGTAAATGTGGAAACTTGAGTAGTACAGTTCCTCAGCTACTTGGCACTCAGCTCAGCTAGACAATAATATGCATGAAAGTCAGAACAGCATCAGTATTGACAGGTAGTGATGGTCTGAAAATCAAATAAAAGACCAATTTAAATTGAGTTTTGCAGTCACTCTTTTAAGCTGCCATCTACTTAAAAGGTAAAGGTGTAAGAATTACTTTCTTAGATAGAAGGCACATTCTGCTTCTCTGCTGTATTACACTGTGTATGTTTGAAAACTATCCACTCCCTCTTCATGTCAGCAAACAAAAGAAATACTAATTTTATGTCCAGAAATTATTAATTCACTCACAGCAAAATAGAGAAGGAACAAAATTTACATATATCTTACAGTGGACTCGTTCGTTCCAGGCTTTTATGGTTTTATTTTGTATTTGCTATTTTTTAATACACTTCTTTAAATATTTTGTCTTCTATCACTTGCCCACTAAAACAAATTGTAAGAATTTTGAGCAAATAATATATAGCTATTTCTTTATTTTAATGTGGCTGTTAAGTCTTACTTTGATAATGAAACAATTCATAATCAGGTTTGATGAAACGCTTGCCTTCATGGTGCTCAGATGTCCTTGCTCTGAACTCAGGCAATCATCCTTTTATTTATGTTACAACCTCTGTTGACTCTCCTCTGCATTCCTTTCCCCATACTTCTCAGTTCTGAGAATAATTAGCAACACCACTGCTGATAGCAGGGCTGCAGCAACCTAACAGTGATATCTTGCCAACACCAGCTGTGCTTCAGTATTTATTTATTAAGATCACAATATTTACACAGGACAAACTTGCTGAGATGGCAAATGGATGTATACAGTTACAGCAGCTGAAATTCAGCTTGACTTTTGGAAAGAAATAAAATTCATACTGAGTAACATTTATCTGTAAGTAGAGGAAATCCAAGCCTTTAACTCTACTTTCAAATTATGTTTCGCTGGCTCTTGAGTTTAGACCATAGATGATGGAGGGAAATTTTATACTGCAGAGTGCAGTTAGATGAAACTTATTTGTGTGCTGCATTTAAATAGCAGAGTGTAGAGACATTGGATAGGCAGGAAAAAGACTTGTCAATGAGACAGGCATCCTTTTTGCATTGCTATGGCCAAGCTTTGACAGAACGAGCCACAGGTTGGCTTTGTAAATCATGTTAAACTTGAATTCTCATATTTCTTGTCAGTACTGGTGACATACTGTCAAGCTGTTTGAAAACTAAGGTCCACATATTCAGTAGCTCTACTGCTTTTGAATTCATCTTAGGTGGAAAGAAACGTTAGAAAGTGTGTTTTACAGTAGAGTAATAGTCCTAGGAGATCGTTAGAAATCCCCCATGTTAAAGTGTAATACGTAAGTTTTCACTCAGAGACGTTATATATTTGGAAGATTCCTGGCTGATATATCCTCTTTTTGAAAAATGGTGGATTTTCTCTTCCTCTGCAATCTTCTACAATTTTCTCTCCCAGTCATATCCTGATTTATTATAACCCTGATGAAATCGTAAAATTGCACACGCATTTCCTTTAGATCTAGGGAAAAAGGAACTAGTATTGCAATGCTACTCAAAAACTGGTGTCCAATTATTCAAGAAATTTTTTGCTAAATTATTCATAATATAAGTGGGGGTAGGTCCCTTAGGTAGAAGTAATGCCTCCAAAGGCAAAATTTGAACCAAGAAAATATTTTCTAGAAAATGCATAAACTAAACATGGCAACTTTAAACAGAGAATGAGCAGATTATTTTATTTTATTCTTCTTCTTAAAAAAAATATTATAGGAAAAAATAAGGAAATATATTTTATCTCCAATTATGAACTTCTTAAAATCAAGAACCTATTATTTTGTATACTTGACCTTTAGAAATGGGGCACCAACCCACAGGGTCTGAATAGTGCAGGCAGAACCAGGTGCCCATAACAGTAGACATAGACATACCCAGACACAGCAACCCTGAACCAAGGAATCCAGGCAGGGCTGAAGAAGGGACTTCTGCATGTGCCTAAGATGTCCATCCAGAAGCTGGAGAGGTAAAGGCTCACACCTTTCCAGCACAGATCAGGCAGATCCCAGGCTGACATGAGCTGGTACTCCTAGTCTAACAGGTAAGGAAGTGGGGGCGGGGGGTGGGGGGGGGGGAGGGGGTCACAGGTGAGTCCATACGGGGCCTATTAGTCTTATTTGTATCCTGAGTCCCCTGAAAGGGGGCCACCCTGAAGTATGCTGAAACAATATGACTCATATTTGCCTGAAAAGAAGTCTGGGGAAACAGTACCTACACCGACTGAATATTATTCTGTATTAAATATGAGGACATCTGATCAATTTTCTGACAGTTAATATAAAATGAACTCCTTATGTAAGAAGGCAAATCTTCCTGAACAAGTAATAAACAATCAGGTAATAAAGGATATCTGTATGAAAACATCATATAAGTATCTGGGCAGGAGGATCTTTTCAAATTTTTGAGTGTGAATAATACAACCTGAATGTTTTACAAATATATTCATGTGATATATGCATTGGATAGCCTACACCAAGAACTCAAATTCTGCAAAAGTTTATTTTGTTTCACCTCCAGTTAACAATGGTTAATCTCCACTCAACTGTTTTGCATGCATACTTAAAGCTTCTCAGGATATATTATTTTTCCAAAGTGGGCAGCTTCTCTGTTTTTAATCAGTGATAAGTGATTAGCATTCTTGAAGATATACGTGAGAAACATTCATAAGTATCATTCACCTGACCTCTCCAGATACATTAAGGATGTTAGCTTTTATGAACAATGAATAAACAATTATTGACTGCTAAGAGTTAGCTATAAATTCTGGAGTACGTGATCAAAAGTAGTTATCTGTTAGTAACTGTTTTCTGATCTGCATGAAATAAATTTACCTTACATCTTTCTCCGTTAGTGAACATCGGTACTAGATTAAATATCACTAAGGAATGTCAGGAACTTCTGAGTATAAGAGCAATACTGAGGCCAAATCATTACACAAAATACTGACCTTTCTCCTGTCCTATAGGTGGAAAGGATTCTAATTTGAGTTGGATAAAATGAAGATTTTTCTGTGCTGTTAGTGTACATAGACCTGATTTTTTGAATCAAGTATTCATATGATCATTAAATGTCATGATAGTGATAATTACGTAAGAAAACCTGGCACATCTCTTGGTTTATAATGATTTTTCTATTACGTAGGCTGTATACCTGCGCAAGATAACACTCCTAACTTGTCTCAAAATGAAAAGTCTTGTTTCCAGCTTTTTAACTGAGATGGTTCCCTAGATAAATATATAATAAAAAAAACCAATGAACAATCTATATGTTAGCATATGTATCATAACATTATAACATAAAACTGCACATAATCATTGGTGCTTTACACATAACAGTATGTCATTATTGCATGGACATATAGTCCAGTCCTTGAGGGGACTGAAGTGAGGTCACAGGCAAAGACTGAGTTTGAGGTGAGGACATGTCAGTGCGGTTATTTGCGTGCCAGTGATGCATCCTGATTATTTATCTAGTTCAGAATGGATTGAATCATTCTTTGTTCTCAGAACTGACCAGCTTTTCCTTAACTTCAAGAGTTAAGACACATATGGATAGACAGACATCAACCTGTAGCTAGATACATGAGAATACAGATAGTTGCACATATATGCCTCTGTGTACGCCTTAGTCTATTTGTATATCCTGCATATCTTAAATCCTATAGTATGTCCCCTACATGAACACCATCTCTTTGAAAAAGGAAGTTTCTGACTACTACGAGTTAACTAAATACAATGAGGATGAAAGTCACCGGGTAATCCTAACTAGTGTATTTGATGTCCCTGCAATTATAATGTAGATGTTGGCTGAATAAAAGACAACGCATGCGCTATTCGTTACTTTAATTACAAAAATAATGTAAACTTAAATATTAAATGTTTATAATTGATAACAAGACTATAACAACATAAAATGAGCATCTGTAATATCACGTAGGCTCTAGGATGTTAATTATGCCCCCAGCAAAATTTTCGAGTTGTGACACTGAAGGGGTCATAAAGTATCTCAAATATATTCTTAATTAAAAGTCATGTGCAGAACATCTGTTTTAGTACACATTTACTTCTGCAGTATTGTGATCTCATTAAATGATGTTCTGGTAGAGATTAATAAGGATGAAAAAGAACTGTTTTAGAAGCTAGAATTCTAATATAGAAATTACAATAGATGTTGAGAGAATCTGAAAATGGAAACATTTAATAAAAATCCTATAGTAAATCTAAAAATTTCCTAGAATATTTCAGGAGTCTTTATTAATCAGTGAAATCAGTTATTCAGCTGTTGTTAATATTTACAGTTTTTCTGAGTACATATGTCTGTGGTATTGAAAACATAAGGCACAGCTTTCATTAAAGTGTAGAAACACTGCATTAGTGAAAGGTCTGGAATAGCAAATCCAAACATTCAATGGACTCTTAGAAAAGAGTAGATCTTTTCCTTCTACCATCAGGTACTAGAGAAAAGCGATATATCTTTGTTATTAGAATAGGATTAAGCCTACTTTATTTCAAAGTCACAAATCAATTTTCACAGTGCTTTAACCTGTGGGATTAGAAATGAGTGACAATTAGTAGGGAAAGAAATGAATGCTGACTGCCAGGAGATTTTCTATTTCAGTGAAACCTATGCACAGGAAATTGACTTTAAAACCAGAAGGGAATGTTTAAGGACTAACTAATATGAAGTGCAGTTTTTTCTTTCTTTCTCTCTTTTAAGAGTGATGGATAGCTTTTATTCCACCTGTGCTTATATACTCATAAACACAAAAATATAAGAGAATGACTTGCATTTGTAAAAACATAATGGAAATAATTATTCTTAAAACAGTGATCAACACAGATGATCTGTCAGTGTTGTAGATGATATTTGATGAATGAAAAAGTATAAAAACAAATAAAGTGGGAAGAAATAAAAGCAAATTTCCCTCTATGTAATAGAAAAATTGTTTTCATTCATATCAGAAACTTAGATTCAACCTTAATGAACACAGCAGATTTTCTGTTTGACTCATGAGGACAAGTGAGCATGAAACCACTTTGAAACCATAGTACTTCTATTGTACTTTGACTACATTAATTTAATCACAGAATCACAGAATTTTAGGGGCTGGAAGGGGCCTCTAGTATGTGCTCTTGTTATGGCTTTCACACACATTGCCGGTGTGTGAATAGATACTGTCGGTACAGAATAGATAAACACTATTTCACTTAGCCACGGAGTAAAACTTCTTACTGTGAAAGTATATGTAATTTAAATGACATGGAAAATAAATCAGTTAACTTTTAAACTAATTATGTATTTCAGTGATGCAGTTAATTTAACTTTAGTAAAACAATAACAGCATGATAGATATTAATTGACAGATCATTTTATGTGTTTCTGCAAATGTAAACAAAATTAGACAAGTTGCTACAATAGGCATTAAAATAATACAACCAACAAATGCACTGTTATGAGATTAAAATAGAAAATCCAGCAATCATTCAACAGATACTATATGAAATACTGACCTTTGGAAATTATTTGGTATTTTAATGGCCTCTGGTAGGGGTCACAACAAATCTGATTTTAGGAAACTCTTTTAATGCTCATATTTTAAACTGTGTTTAACAGTAAACAAAAATGTCATTATTTCCATCAGAGTCTCTTAATAAATCAGCAAATAATAAGCAATACAATAATATTAAAAGCTTATTTTTACATTTACAGATGTGAAATCAAATGAGAATAAGAGTCTTTAGTATCCTAATTCTCACAGTGTGCCAGTGACAGGCTTTCAGACACTTTTATAGTAGCATAGGCTTTCAACTGAGAATTAACAATATTAAGAAACAATCACTCTCTACATTATGTTTCAATATCAGACATCTTTATTTGTCCATTTCCTCCTGTATATGCTGTATTTTGATTAAAAACACCCATAAGCAATTCACCTATAAAGATTTTTTTTTCATTAATACTGTAGTGTTGAATGTATTCAATTCATTAAGCTAAACTAATCTTAGTAGTCTGGATCCTTGATCTATCGTATGTATGTCTGACATATATATGCAGTTCATGGTTGCCTGACTGAAAAATCTGTGAAGAAAAAAATAAGTAAGCCTGAAACTGAATAACAATTCTCCAAGATCTAAATGACCTAAATTGGGCTAGATTAATTTACTTAGTATTTTCTGGACTACAAAATGAAATAATATAGTATCTTACAGAAAACATAAGTAGAAAGTTGGTATAGAGTTATATTTAGCTGAAAGGTTTGATTCAGTTCATGTAAAACTGTAATTATTTTTGAAAAAAACTAATAGCATCAGTGAACATTTAAACAGACCTTTGCTACCTAGTTGCTACCTCTAATGCAGTAGCTGATAAGTCCCAAGATACCTCCTCATAGCTAACAGCTGCTTCAGTGGAGTTCTTGGTGGAAATCAAGTCTTGCTGCAAATTTCAATGTGACTCTAAGTACAGAACACAACAGGAAGAGTGTTATGTCCTAGGACATCAGCACAGCCAGTACCTGTGTATTTCCCCTGAAAGCATTTCTCAGTCTTTCATTAAGCTAAGAACAAAATAATCTGTTCTGTAAAACAAAACAGGCAATACTGTTGAAAGGTTTTATTTTGGACCCAAGTGGAGGAGAACTGAAGACAAGAAAAAATGTTTTTCTGAGTGGTGAGAAAGGTCTGAAAAAGCTGCATTGTTTATCTCCTTTGTATTTCCTCTGAAGTGACAACTAAACTCCAACCTATCTTTTCCCACTTGTATTCTAGTCGTGCACTTTTTCCTTGTTCAAACAAACGTTATTTTGAAAAACAACATAGACGCTGTCTATCATTAGATGGCCTACCTACAGACCGAGTGTAGATATTTCTCTCTAAGCTGGTTGTCTATGCTCCCTTTGGAGGCAATTTAAAGAACAGGCTCCCAAGTTTGTTTGAATCTGAGGTACATGTCTAAAATAATACAGATGAATTGGCCAAACAAGCTCAATAAGAACTATGCTACCACAATTCTCAGGAGTGTTATGATGACATCAGGGGAACAGTATCACCTAGTGCCTCTATAAAACATTTAATCAGTTGATTTTAAACATTTAACAAAGAAGTTCTCTGGTTTTGTTCTGTTTTCCCTGGAAAAACTGATCTTGGACAAGAGAAACTTATTAGCTCAAGACAGCTGCAAAGGCCAGGGACCCAGACAAGTCCAAAGTAGTTAGGAATATTTTTGCCACTAGTCCACACTGACAGTTTAGGAGATGTCTGATGCGAATTTGGAAGAGCTAATTTCAACAAATGTATCCTTTGCTTTTGAGAACTTAAATTTAGAACTTTAATTTTGACTGAGTTGGGTTTTAATTATTACTTCATCTCCAAACACCTTTTTATTTTGAGTTATTTTCTTTTGACTCACTGTAGAATTTAAATTGCAAGGACATATTCAGACAAACACAAAAGCATTTGGAGGAAAATAACAACCAATTTTTTCTTCTAAGGACAATTTTTTTTTTTTTAATCTTGAAGTGTAGAGATATCTACACTCTCAATTTCTCTAGGGAGAATCTGAACGTGTAGTCACTGCTAATGAAATGTTCACCATAGTTCTTCCCCTGGACATGATAATATAGAAACAGTGTTCCAAACAAACTAGCACTCAAGTCCCCAAAAGGAAATGGAGGCCTTGAGGAAATATCTCAAAATCTGTTTTTATTTTGCATCCAGAAAAGCACAGCATCAGCATGGTCTCTATACCCCAAAGAGGACTGCTCCAGTTGTCCAAGAAACTTTATGGGTTTCAGGCACCTCCTGGGAAAGCATCCTGGAGATCCTCCCCCATCCAGCAAAACAAGCATTCACAGGTCTTAGTCACACTTGAGATCTCATTGAGAGCTATTGCTTGTCCTGTGTTAAACATTTGAGTTCTCTTATGTTTGTGCTCCTTCTATACAACTGGAAGCCCTCTGTGTTTACTGTCAAATTTGACTTCCAGCAATTTTTGTATCTACATCAGAATTTCAAAATCGGTTATAAAATATATATGTTACAAACATGAGGTACATATACCCAGGCCACATGAAATGATATGCTGCACGTAGATCTTATAATTGAAACAGCGCTGAGGACTATATGTCTACACTTAAGAAATTTTGATTGCAGGGGTGCTGTATGTTACATACTGCAGTTTGGAGTCTTGTCCCATGGACTGATTGCCCACTGATGACTGTAGTAGTTTAGAAGCACTCCTGGAATACATGTTCCAGTTCCTCTTCATTGTAAAAATCCCGTTTACATTCTCCAGACAACTCCACGTTGTAAACTAAGGTGTGGGAAGTGGAGAGGATCAGAAAACATGCTTCAAAAGAGTACTTAGGATTCAAATTAAAACTGTAGTGTAAACATACACCAAAGTGCACAAATTTGATATTGTGGAACTAGCTCAAATATGACTTCTCTTCAGTTTGACTCAAAGATTTTTATTGTTACTTTTGCCTAACTATCAAAATCTTCCCTCTAAAATATACTTTCTCTAACTTTAAGAAACTGTGGAAGATTTTCAGTTTTACGGTTTCAGATTTACAGTTAAGGTTAATTAAACATTTGCAATAAAACACTATAAATGTTTCTAAAGTAAACAAAGGGAAAAAAATATTCATAATATATAGCAGCTTATTTTTAATTTGAACAGTAGTTTTGGAGAAAATCCTGAACTCCATAGGAGACTAATACTTTCTTTTTATAAAAAATCAGATTGCATCTCTGATTATTCAGATTTCACACAGATGAAGTGTACTGCGAAGTAATTCACAAGAAAATTAAATGCATTATTCTTTCTATAGTAATCAGTTGAACAAATCACAGTATAAATAACTGCAGCTTGACTGATACTGAGTTATATGCAATGCTAGATTTCACATTTTGATTCACTCTCGATGTTTTTTCTGCCTCAGCTTTTGATCTTCCTGTAATCCTGATACTCTTGTCCCAAGAAGGATGAACTCTAGGTGCTGATAGAAACAAAGTATTTTAAAAAACTGTTTCAGCTGACAGCGTTTAAGACTCCTTGTATTCCTAGAACAAAGAGTATGAGTGCATTGGAGACCACTTAAAGGTCATTTTTACAGTATCAGATAATTTTAGAACCCAGAAAATAAACAGAATTTTCTTGGCTGAAATGAGACAGAGCATTTTCAAAGGAAATGTATAAGCTATTAAAGCTTGTCTTTGGCACAAGATCACTCAAAAGAATAATGACTTTCACCAAAAAGGAAGTGATTTAATTGCCTAACCTGCATTATCCTGCATAATAACACTGTAAGCTTTCTTAGTGCACTCTTCCCTTAAAGTATTTTATTCATTGTGTCAAATTCAGCTATTCTCTTCAACTGCACCACAGTGGTTTTGGCAACAGGGCTTCATTAACCTTACTAAGAGTGCAATCTAACCTAATTTTGTGCCCACATATAATAGGCTTAGTGGTTGATCTTGAAAAGACTAATGCCTGTCTTAACTTTCTATCTATGCTGCTCCACTGGCATCAATGAACCTCCTTTGAGTGTATAAAGAGTGTACACATTCATTAATCTTTGCTGAACAAGAAGACTAAATTCTGAGTGAATAAGACCTGACTGTGTGCTATAAAGTAACATTTTACAATGGAGAACGCTATGACATAGTAGGTACAGCTGCATGATTCTTCTGAATATTTCTCTGAAATTTTTAAGCTGAGATTTAATTTCTTTATACTTCGGTAAGTATTTGTGAAAGCTTAAGGAAATACATCATTTTTCACATTTCTAATCTAAAAATCAATTCAGCTTCTTCATTTTAGAAGTCAAAATTACAGCAGATTAAAATATTCCTTTATTTCAGTTGTTTCAGATTGGACTACAAACACTCTACTATTTTTCTTTCCAACACAATTGCCATACATAGAGGCTGATTTCTTTGGACAGTTTTTCATTTTCTGTTTATTTTCCACTCAGACTAAATGCAAATAAAGATAAAATGGCGATCTTGTGAAGTTTGGAAATCAACACAGATGTATGAGTCTTACTTTGAACTTAATGTCCAAGAAGCTAGAAATATTTTTTTCCATTGAAATCTTGTCACTGATATAACTTTGAAGGAATGGTAAGTCTGTAATTCATAATATATATCTGCATCTGAGAAGTAGCATCATTGAATTTGTTTTCAGCAGAAAGGGACAAACAGTATGTTGCAGTCCATTCCAGACACAGATTAACATATTTAGTTTGTCTTCATCTGGTGTTTCAAGTCCTTTTCCATGTACATAACTGTCCAACACAACTCCTTTTAGTATAGCTGCCAGTACAGCAACTTTTCCAGTAGATGTCTTAAGGTTATTGTATCATCTGAAACATGGATTTTCTTGTCCTTGGCACACTATGGCATACGCAGGTTACAGAGGACAGCAAGGTTAATAATCTCAGATGAATACAAAGCAAAGGCTGTTTCAAACACATCTTGCTGTTAAGTAGAAGACTAGTGGTTCTGCTTGATCTTTGGTTAACATATATCAGAGGATGCCAATGGAAGATTTCATACTATGAGAACATTATTTAAGAAAGATAGGGAAAATTTTTAAATACATGAACTTAGTATGGAACCAAGTAACCTTCAGTACTGGAAACACACACATCTGTGCTTGATTTTACGCCACTGTGAGACTGATAAAGATTGTAAGGCTCAAAAGAACAAAGCATCCTTAAATTGTCTGAAAAAATACATGAAGGAGCTAAAAGAAATAAGCTAAACAAGAAGAAAATTCCATTTGTTTGTTATCTTCTAAGGAGGTGCTTTAATAGAACCGGTTATGACAGGATAGTTCTGAGAAATAAAATTGTTAAGAGCAGCCCTGCCCTGACAGAAGAGTTAGCAGCTGGCGTATATACTACAAACAGGTGTCCATTTCAGAAGTACATTTTACCCTTACAGTTTTCAAGGAAAGGGTCCACCGGCAGAGGAAAGATTGTTGTGGAACAGAATTCTTAATGCAGGATTTTCCATAGCATTTTCCTTTGATTTGAATAAACTGCACTGTAACAAAAAGAGCAAACGCCTGTTTCTTTACATGGTTCTGAATATATAATTTTATTTTCATATCATTTCAGCACATCCCTGCCTGCACCAAGTGGATTTCTGGAAGAAAAGTCCAGAACACCGGTCATATGGAAAGTAATCAAGAGAAAGAATATACCCACACTTAAGTATTTAAATAGAGAGATGTGTATATATATCTTCTTGTCTTTCTCACTGTACAGTATTAGAGCTGTGAAGAGAGTATTTGAATAATAAACAAATTCCCAATTTTATATTTTGCAATTCCATTAGTTTGAATTTAGATACCTAACATTTAAGTCCCTGTTCCTGGTGTGTGTGAGGTACAGACAAAATATTCAAGAGTTGTGTACTTCTCTCATCTTCATTTTCTGTCTTCAGTTTTCTGGATTTACACAATGGCTATACTGAACACTAGGAAAAGATTTTGGTCCTTTTTTTTTCCTACATAGTTTTTTTTATTTCTTGCTTCTTTTCCTCCAGAGCTGTGCAGGCAGTAAAGACATGAGAACTCTATGTCTCAGTATGGTTGTATGGTCAAACTTATGCTTCTTTTCAATGTGTCTGCAGTTCATTAGCTGCACTCTTTTAAAAATAATCTTATAACAAAAATTTACTCAAAAAATGCCCCTTCTAATGACTCTGCTAAAATTTTAGCATAATACTTTAATATATCCAAGAAAAATGATTCTTTTAACATACCAGTCTTCTGACAAACATGTCAAATAAACTGTCTGCAGAAGCAAACTGAAAGAGTGTATATTCTAAATTCAACTAAATCATAAAAAGCTGTAAGACAGTTTTTGAACACAGTGTTATAGGAGGAGTTCTGAAAAACCTACTAGTAAAAAAAAAGACACAGGAAAGATATAAGTGAGAGCTTGGAAAATGGGAACTTCTTTAAGTTTCAATTAATAGATCCCATTTCTGAGTAGTTACACGACATGAAGTTTCGATTTTGCTATAGTCTATGGATGGAGAGAGAGCAGTGGATGTAGTACACCTTGACTTCAGCAAGGCATTTGACACTGTCTCCAGCACCATCTTTATAACAAAGTTGAGGAAGTGTGGAATAGATGAGTGGATGGAGAAGTGCATTGAGAACTAGCTGACTGGCAGAGTTCAGAGTGGCTCAGAGTCCAGTTGGAGGCCTGCATTTAGCAGTGTTCAACATCTTCATCAATGACTTGATGACAGGATAGTGTCCACCTTCAGCAAGTTTGTTGATGATATGAAGCTGGGAGGAATGACTGACACACCAAAAAGCTTTGCTGCCATTCAGTGAGACCTGAACAGTCTGGAAAGTTTGACAGTAAGGAATCAGACAAGGTGTAACAAAAGCAAGTGTAGAGTGTTGCACCTAGGGAGGAATAACTGCATGCACTGGTAGGGGTTGGGGGATGACCTGCTGAAGAGGAGCTCTGAGGAGAGGGACCTGGGTGACAGGTTGGCCATGAGCCAGCAGTGTGCCCTGGGGGCCATGAAGGTCAATGGCATCCTGGGATACATTAAAAAGAGCGTGCCCAGCAGGTCAAGGGAGGTGATTCTGCCCCTCTACTCTGCCCTAGTAAGGCCTCACCTGGAGTACTGTGTCCAGTTCTGGGCTCCCCGGTACAAAAAAGGGACAGGGATCTCCTTGAAAGAGTCCAGCAGAGGGCTACAAAGATGATTAAGAGTATGGAACACCTCTCTTATGAGGAAAGACTGAGTGTCCTGGATCTGTTCAGCCTTGAGAAGACTGAGAGGGGATATGAACCACATTTATAAATATCTAGGAGCAGGAGTCAAAGGGAGAAGGCCAGACTCTTTTCAGAGGTGTTTGGTGATAGGATAAAGGGAAATGGCCACAAACATAGAAAGTTCCACACAAATTTGTGTGGAAACTTTTTCACAGTGAGGGTGGTGGAGCACTGGCACAGGCTGTCCAGAGGGGTTCTGGAGTCTCCTCTGGAGACATTCCAGACTTGCCTGAACACCTACCTGTGCAACTTGGTCTAGGGAGCTGCTTTGGCAGGGGGGCTGGACTCGATGATCTCTAGAGGTTCCTTCCAACCCCTACAATTTTGTGATTCTATGATTCAGTTGCTGTTGGAAAGAAGCTGGTTTATCCAATTCAATCAATTTTTCTATGTACTTCCTACCTCAATATAAAACAGGAAAACAACTGCATAAGTATATGTGCCATTATCAACATCAGAAGACATATAGCATGTGTTTTCTCCTACTTTCATTTCTATATACATCAGAACTATGTTAATCATCTAAGATTTTGGACTTTTAGCAATTCTGAAAATTCATTCATCAGTTCTTCGGTCACAATTTCCCAGAGTAAAGTTCTTGAAGAAGTACAGACTACACCTTTAGTTCCTACCTGTAATATGCTACAGATTTTTACCCAGGCTAACAAGATGATCTAGATCAGAACTATTGACAGCACCTCCCGTTCCTTTATTGGCTGTACCTTTGTCAGCAGTAATTCAATATCTTTTTCCTACTTTCTCCATTTAAAAGTTACAGCACAAGATCATTAATCATACCCTGTGGGAGCTACTAAAACGCACTAATATCCATTTATAATTACATTTTAAAAAAAGTTAGAAATATTATTTAAAAAAGAATGTTATCTTCTCACCCAATAAGAGCAAGGCTTCTCAAACTACACATCTGAAACAGATAGACACTTTTGAAAATCTTGGTCAACTTTTCAGTTTGTTTGGATTCTGGTGTTGGTGTGTCACTTCAGTTTTTGGGTTGGAGAAGGTGCTGTTGTTTCTGTTTTTTTCTACTTCTATACCTGTTAGCACATACATTACTTGCCAATGAACAGATATTGGAACATAAATAGTCATTGAAGTTATAAGAAGATGATGTTATAACCAAAGCAAGGCAATGGAGAAACAGCATAAGCACCTACCATGCCATGTATAAATTTGAGAATACTATACAGCGTTTGCAATACCTTTGATAAACATACTAGATAATTTTGTTGTGCACTCAACAGAACAGTTATGTCATGAAAACTGATCAAATCCTATTATTATTATCCTATTATAAATGTCTGAGTTTTGTTCCCTTTTACTAATCTCATGAGCAAGTGCCTCAAATCAGCTTTTTCAGCTGACTCACATCCATCACTTTAGAGCTACAGAACACAGAATAACTTGCAATTGAGGGTGAACAAATGATTCAGTACTCCATAAAGACACCTAGGTGTTATAAAATGAGCTCCCAATTGAGATAGCCAAAATGAAAGCTTAGTCTGAAGATATTTTTCTCTTATCTCAAAGGTAAGGATAATGATTGATCCATCTGGCAGGGTTGTTTTTTTATGGTGTAATTAGTGTTTGAAAGGATTGCTGAATATGAAAAAAATGTAAAACTGTATGTGTTATTATTAAAAGAAAATCGGTTACAGCTCTAGAGATCTCTGAAAGCTTTAATAGTCATTGAACTCAAGTACATCTCCACAGTCGGTCATTATCTTTAAGAGAATACTAGCTTTAAATGGAAAAGTACATATTTTATACTCTGCTTTACACATTAGTGCTCTAATATAAGTTAAGAGGCCTCACTACATAATAAAACCTGGTTACAAGAAAAGTAATATTTTTAATATTAATACTACTGATGATCACTGATGACAAATGATAGGCAAGCTTATTATTTCAAGCAATTATCCATGACTACTTAACCAAATTTTAGTGAAATGTGTTTGGCTCTGCTTGTGTATCTTTCCAGTCATGCTGATTTAGCATGAACGTTAATGGAGAGTAAATGTTAAACTCTATACAAACAGTCATGGAAACAGAATTCTAAGGGCCTAATTCTCTTGTGGAGTCACTGTGGAATCATGCCAAGGCAGAAATTTGGCTCCATAAACATGTGTGCACAAGTAATTGGCTGCCAGGTTTTCTGCAGACAACCAAATGAAGAATAGAAACAATAAGATGTAAATTAAATTCTTACAAGGAGCCAACACATTCTGATTACAAATAAAAAAAATTCACATAGGTAAATGATCAATAGTATTAAATTCATAAGACTCAAAAGATACTTACTTGAAACAAAGACATTAATAGAAATCTGAATTTGTGGGTTTGCTAATTGTGCAGTACTCCTTTCTGTGTATTGCTGGGGTTAGCAATAAAACAGGGAAGAGTCACAGTACACAGCATGCTCTTCAGCAAAGTAAGCAAACATAATAGTAAGGTAAACAAGGAGAACAATGAAAGAGTAGAGTGCCACTGAAAGAGGGGCATCTTCCATAACCAGTTCTGTAGCTAGGAATAAGATACAGTTATTGAATTCTGTATTCTTGGAGAATTTTGATTTCCTTTTACTAACCAGGAATAAAAGATATCTTGAATGTGCCCTGGACTTTTGAAAAATTCAGTTTGTCCCTGTCAGAACTGAAGAACTATTGGGAAAGAAACTACTAAAAATCCCACAAAGCAACACTGTTAGACATCCAAGTAAATTTGAACTATGTGACTCACAGTGAAAAAGTAAAACAGCTGTATAACCAACACTTGGGTCGTTCCTCTTGTGTCAGATGGTAATCCATGGATACATTAGGCTGCTTAACTGTGAGGATTGACTATCATCTCAGGACTACTGTTGGTGCGGCGTGTTCTGTCTTTTCTGCTTCTAAATAGTGATCTGGTGGTAGATGAACCATTGAGCTTACAATGTTGTTACTCATATATCAGAGGTAGAAGGCTGAAACACCACACATGGAGTTCAGATCAGGCTTTGTGAAAGCTTTTCACTAAAGGAATCTTTTGAAACAACATTTCTTGTGGAAGGCCAATTGCTGGTACTCTTCCATGAGCCCTCACTCCTCTTTCATGAGGAGTTTGCAGAACATTCAGGTCAAACAGATCCCAGAGAGTCTTACAGCTCAAAGAATGACTTGGATAACTCTGCAGAATGCATCTTATATACCTAATTTTTGAGAGAAAAGTATGTTGTCTTAGTCTTTTCTTTCTTTCTTCCTCTCTTGTATTTTCTGGAAAAGGTTTCACTCCAGTTTTTCACAAATTATTTCATCAAGTTGACATCGATACTGGAGCAGAATGCTACAGTGAAGACTGGGCTGTTTTGCTGTTTTTACAATCTAGCCAGCTCTGAAATGAGAAGACTGTAAATTAGCAAAATTGAACTGTACTGGTTAGAACTATCCGAGATGCTAAGACACAGAAACATTTCCTGGAGCAACTCAGTCCTACAGAGCTGAGCAGCCTTTGTTCACTGTCATTTATTCTGTTTGTCTCAAAGACATTTATTAATATATAATGCAGTGGAGCCAAGGCTCACTGTGTTCTTTCCTTCCTGCATGATAGTTCTTTTCCTCTATGAACAAAGAACAATCTCTTCTGACCTCTTTGCATTGTAGTCTTTTAACAAGAAATACAATGCATTTTTCTGTATTTAATCTACATTTCTTGATTACTTGATCATCTGATCATCTACCACAAATACTTATGTTCTACAAGATCAGTAGGAAAATTGTGGAACTATCATTTCCTGAAGTGACTTTTCGGTTAACCTTCACCTGTCAAATTGTACTTTTTTCTCCAGTGATGAATAATAGGGTATATTGTTGTTCAACGTATATGACAGGAGAACAGAATGATATGTAATGATGAATTTGGATCAGTTTTATAGACCACACTGAATTCCTTAGGCTTAGTGAACAATAGGCTCCTGTGCAGCCAGAGTCATATATCTAAAAGCAAAAAAATGGAATCCTCCTTTAAAAAATGATAGCTATTGCCTATAGTAAAGAGACTTTCAGATGAAAGCTTTTGCTACAAAGCAAATTTGAACTTCCATACGAGGTAGTTTTATTGCTGTAAATGAAATAACTGAGGCTATTTTTTGAAACATTTATGCACTTGTTAGAGGTTTGAGTGGTTGAATATATATATATATTGAGTGGTTGAATATATTATATATATATAATATATATGAGTATATTTCAGAATATTTCATATTCTGTCATTTTTGTTAAATTTTCATTTCATTCTTTTGATAAAACTAAGAATGTATAGATTTATCATATAATTTGATGCCAGACAAAAATAGGATTAATAAATCATTAAACAAACAATATATAACTGCATTAAGTTTACAAAAACATTGTAGTTAGACTGTGTTAGAACTGTGAGAACTGATCTTTCTGACAGCTGATCTGTTGCTTAGTTAAAAAATTCCTGAAATTACAAATTAAGAAACTGCATTGTCCTGAGCAGGAGACATCATTCTGTGCAAAGGGGTTTCTGTCTGAAAAGAAGATCATCAAAGAAGTTTCGCAGATGGCTGTTCACTCTTGGAAACTGCATCAAGGAGAACATTCAAATAAAAGGAAGATAGAGAAGGACACCAGTCTTGTGTACAAAATGCATTTTACAAATTTAATCATGGGCTCATGGAATATCTCAAGTATCAAACAGAAGCTGAAAATTCTGCACGGAAAATTCACACATTCTGTGATTCTGTGAAACATTTCCAAACTGTCATATCAAATTAAAACTCGGCCTCCCAAAGCTTCAACTCTGAAGGACATCCAAGTCAAAAGTTCTGGCAAAGTCTTATCTGAAATTTAATAGAGAACTGTTTAATTTAGGATGTTAAGATTAAAAATGTCTGGATGACATCCAAGACATTACAAACCTATAATTTTTCAAATATTCATAACTTTGTACATTTTTAAAACCATCTTTCCCATGCAAATAATTAGGCTCTTCATTTTTTTAAACTGTGTCTTAAGAATTAGCATAAAATCAATTCTTTGTTCCAAATTCTGAATGCAAATATGAAAAAGAAAGCATCTAGTACAAAGGAGCCATGTAGTTTTCTTCTACAGAAAGACTGGAGAGAACAAAGGGCTTTTGGTGTCATTGTCATGTTTATTTCCTACTCAATCTTCACCTTGCAGGGAAGCAATGCATTTTATTACTTTTAAAAATGAAAATCTTTTATTTCTGTAAGCAATTCTTGACTGATAGCAAATCTCCCACATAGTTTAACTTCATTTAATATCTGTTCTTTTGTCAACCTTTTAAGGATTAAATACATTACATTAAAAAAAAAGCAAGATCTGCGTTCAGTGTCCTTTCCCTAAAGAATGATCCTCTAATTCTCCAGGAAGATCATCAAGAAAATGACTGTACCTTTGTATCCGTATATATGAGCGATTTAAAACAATGTATAAAAATTTTGCATTATATATAAACACAGATACACATACAGATATATATCAACATATATGTACTCATTTATGTATAAATATATATATACTTAGCATGCATTTACATATGTGTGTATATGTATGTTTTTATGTATTATACCTATTTATAATGCATTCTGGGTATATGGCAGATTCTAGATTTCTGTATGACTTGAAAGAATAATTCTCAAAGAACTCAAATGTTATTAAAAAAAACAACACAACTATTTCTCCATGTTATTATTTTCAAAACCTAATCAAAAAACAAATAAAAAAATTGTTCCTTAAGCTCTTCTAATTCTTCACTCAATATCAGCATTTCTAAAAGCACATTCATTCTGGATGAATTACTATAATTTCACAAATCCAAGACTGGGGTTTATAAAAGAAATAATAATATTAAAAATCCCAGGAATATTTATTGAACTACAGATGTCATGAAGTTCCCTCATTTGCAGGGCTGAACTGTCTGAAGTGCAGATCAGAGGTTTAGAGTGAAACTAGCAGAACTATAAAAAAATAGCAAAAATAATGTTCCTAATTTTATTCATATAAATCTGTCATGTGACAAGGTACTAAAAATGGCAGTTTTATCTTAAGATCAATCTATATGTGATGTAACATAGAATCATAGAATCCTTAGAATTGGAAGGGGCCTTTAAAGGCCATCTAATTCAGCTCCCCTACAATGAACAAGGACATTCACTGCTAGATCAGGTTGCCTGGAACCTGGTCCAGCCTGACCTTGAAAGTCTCCCGGGACAGGGCACCCATCACATCTCAAGGCAACCTGTTCCAGAATCTCACCATCCTCACTGTAAAAGGTATTTTCCTCATGAGCAATGTATATCTAGCCTTTTTACGTTTGCAACTGTTTTCCCTTGATCTGTCACCACGGAACAGACCCAGCTCTTTTAGCCTGTCCTTGCAGGAGAGGTGTTCCATCACTTGAATCATTAGTGGAAAAATGTGACATTTCAATAGACCTCCATTGGCACTTGCCAAGCCTGATGGTAGGCCTTAAGCTGTTGCTAGAGATATACTCCACATGTCCAGAGGATTGTGAAATTTCAGAGAGCACTGTGGCACAGTATGTCGTTTACAGAGGGAGCTTGGCTGGTGGAGCATGTTCTTGGGTTGCCGTGGAGCCACTCCTCAGCAGGAGGAAGGGATTTTCCATCCCAGAACAAAGACCTGGTTGGGAAGCCCAGATGATGACACTGTGGCATGGCCATGATGGGTTACGGCAAGCTGCCAAGGCCACATTCTCATACAGATTTGTGCCTGTCAGTGCACAGTGAATCTGCAACTTGTACAAGGTGAGCAAACTGTGTGCCCCTTTCAGAACAACTATCCTCACTCACTCAGCTGTTTGGAGAAATTTACACTGAAATTTGATCATATTTCCTAGTGAAGAGAAAAAGATTAACAGTCCCTCCTGTTGTATATATATATATGTATATATATATACACACATCTGTATATACATATGTCTGATACAGTGTTAGAGGATAGCTCTTGCACATATTATGTGCATAAAGGTTTTCTGTGAAAGTATGGCTACACATTTTAAAACTATTTTGTCTGCTTTACAGAGAAGGGAAGTCATCAAATGCCTCTGGTAGGAAGAGTACTGCAAGAAGTAAATTCTGTATCATTAAAATGGAAATATTCAGTCAAAGGTTATCTGCAGATGAGCCAGTGCCTTTCATATTCCAACCATGTTTTGAATAAATAAGAAGTGCCATTTCTTAGAGAAGAATTGGAAGCAGAAATGCAGTGTTTCAGATAAAGATTTTCACAAATGCATCAGTGCATGTGTTATACAGCATCCCTATACTCTTGTCTGTCAACCTGGAGAAGTCCAACATCGTTTGTGCTGGTGAAGATTCTAGAAGTATTACAGGGAGAAAAATCCCATCTTGAAAATACCTTTGTAGCAGACTCTCTTGCACAATATTTCCAAAACCTCCACAATTGGGTATGGTTCATGGAGCTGGACATGGTTCATTAGATGAGTGTTCATAATGGCCTCCTGTTACATTTGTATCTTAAAATGCTTTGATATTCCATCCAGAAACAGGTTCTGAGACTGCCTACAATATCATGCATACTAATGATAATTTACCCTTAATTTTCCCATCTGAATTGCAAAACAGCAGGGAAGTTGGCTTATGTCTAAATTCTGTAGTGTTGAAAGAATCAGTAGAAGCCACTGCCAATATTCATGTGGATTTCATCGCTTCAGATTTGGAACAGAAAGATTCTCTATCTGTTTATTACTAACTGATAGCCAAGCAGATAGTCAGCTATCCTGTCAGCTTCCATGAGAATCCCAGATATTTATCGTTATCAATTAACTGGTTTGCTCATCTTCAATAGTCAACCATATCTGTCTCCATCTACAAACTCAAATTCCATAGTAAGTATATGGCAAAAATTTATCAACAAGACACATATTTTTTGCCCATAATGAAACTGTTGATATATGGTCAATGTTCTATTCTTTTGAAGTGTATTTATTTATTCATCTATTTATTGGGGAAGGGGTCTTTTTTTTTTTTTCTTTCTTTTTTTTTTTTTTTAACCTTAAAAGCATAATATTGGTTTACTGAGGAAAAAGAGTGGCTTTTTTTTCCTCCTCTTCTTAATCACAAATTTCTACATTAGTCTAGAATCAGAAAACCCAGGAGAGTTCTTGTTTTTTTGCCTTTACAAAGCAGATTGTTGAATGCACCTGGTATATTGGATGTTCAAAAAGGGAAACAAACTAAGCATTGTTCCAAAAGGTCTGTATAGTATGTATGTATGTATAGTGAAACTGATTCAATATATTATTTGAATAAACAAATACAGTAAAATAATAATAATAATTGAATCAGAAGATTTTCTGCTTGGGAACTGACATTTCCAAGGACTAGTATTAGCCAGAAATAAATTGTACTTTTTATTTCATCATAACAATTCTCTTTTCATGACATCCAAACTCTCCAAGTGTAAGAGACTATTATTTTATAGCATTGCCTCAAAGTTTGCTGATGAACATGTCCGAACATGTCCAAGCTAGTCCTGGGCAAAGGTTATGAAATCCTTTGTCTAAGGGACAAGCAGATGGGCATTTCCTGGGGCAATGAAAGAGAGATAAGCTGCAGCTCAATGGCCGCTGAACACTCTTTTGTTTGGTACTCATCTCCGTGGGGAGATAGCCATCTCAGGAGACGCTTGCCTGACACACTAGCATGGGGTTTGTCACGTAGACTGGAGGAATCTGGAAGATAAATAGAGGGGTCCTGCAGCCACGAAGTTGGGGGGTTTCTCTTTGGAGAGACTTCTCGAGCTGATCACTGCTGCTTCCTGGAGAGGCCTTCTCTTAGGCCGCACGAGCTGATCACTGTTCGCTGCTGCCCCTCTCGGGGTTGACTCCCTCAATGCTTCTCCGGTGCTGACCCCTCCAGGACAACTGCTTGCTGCTCAAGGCTGCCCATCACTGCTGCTGTTCACCCCACTTCTGCCATTCCCTGATCTTTGGCCTCAGACCGTCGGAGCCGCTTGCTACCGGACTGCCCGTAGGATCCTGGCTGGTGACTTTCCCTGCGTTGTACTAACCCTTTGCTTCTTTCCTATCTTTCCTATCGCTCGCCTTCCCTTCCCCATGACCCTTAACAGTGTCTGCCTTCCCCTTTCCCATCTCCCTGGTCAATATTGGTAATAAACTGGTCGGACCAACATTTGAACCATTGCTTCTTAATCTCACGCTGGTTATACACATAATCTTAAGAACCTTGTCTCCTTCATTTATATTGGAGCGTGACACCAAGTCATTTTCAAATTTCATGACAGCAAATGGCAGTTCCTTCTGCTGCACAGCAACCGATTCTCTCAACAGTCCTTATTTGTGAAAAGGATTCATGTCAAAAATATGGCAACCTCTTAAAATATATATACAAATAAATTCAATCTCAATAGCAAATTATTAGCAAATTATTATCCAAAGCAAAAGCTAGGTGGAATAGTTTTAATAAATGAGTCAACATGATATTTAGTAAAACATATTTTTGAGGTGGCAAGAGTTGAAACGGATTACAAACCCAAGGAATTCTTTTGAACTTTTAATGATGGCTTGATAAAAGAGAAATTAAAATACAAAGAAGATCTGAATCCTTCAAAGAAAGCCCTTTTAGTACTTTTTGACTGAATTGTCTTATTTTCCTATGCAGTACTTAGGGGAAAATCTGAACAGTCCAGGAATTCTAGGACATATTTGAAGATAGTGATGCTCTTCATAAATTCATGCTTTTGATCAATTATAATACTCAATTTTATGTCTACACATATCGTACTCTAATGGAAAAATGCAAAAAGAAAAACAACAACAAAAAGGACAACTATTCCTCCCCCACATCCCAAACAAAAAAAGCGAACAAAAAAATCACCACTGCTATTAATGCATCAAACTTTCATGAAATAGAAAATCCACAGAAATGACAAATGTCATTACTCTTGTGACATGTTACAGAAACACAAAAAGAAAACATTTAAAAATGTCTAAAAGTGAAATCTAGAATTTGAGAAAGATCACTCAGCACATGTCCAGTGATAAACAGAAGCTATAAGCTTGTGGTAATTATGTATCAGAAACCCAGATCTTACATTTAAATCCTTTTAAATTGCTCCTAATAGACTTTTAGGATACATGAAAGTCAGTACTTTGCACTTAAACTAGTGGCCCAAGGATCTTCTCATCAGTTTCTTCCTTTCTTGGAGAGAAACTTGTATTTCCAAACTGCAATTATCACATAACAACAGATGTTTAAGAGTAGTGAGATGCCCTGTCAACTCTAAATGTCTTTCCACAGTATGGAAAGTGTGGATAATTTTTTCAACAAAGTGAGATGAGTTTCCCTGTCACTGAATATTACACTGTTTAAATTCTTAGGCGTAAGCCTAGGCAATACCATTGCAAATTTATAATTACAGTGGATTGGAATACATTGACATTAAGTAGATTCTTGAGAAAATAGTATTCTTTTCTGACCGAAAATTATTTGCAGAGCTATACCAGATTTCTACTTCTGACTAATTATACAGTTGCTATTATATGTTACCTAAGCATAGATTAGTCCTTCATGTTTTCTTTTCAAAGAGACACCTCTCTTGTAGATAAATCAAAAAAGGCTGATCCTTACCAGTCCACTTTAAGGTATTAGTGTAATATGTACATACAATAAAAATTTGTATATCTTTATGTTTTGCTTTGCTTTTTCAATATTTACCATGTTGAAATCAAGAATATTATCTTTTATTTTACTAGAATAAATATGTATCATTTTCATCATTAACTTTGCCCAGTAGTGAGCATTTACTGACAGGATCTGAGTATTTCATTCTTAATGGAGAAGTGAATACATGGAAGTGTGTTCATAAACAGACCTCCTAGTTGCCCCTCAACCCAAAAAATTATATGATAATCTCAGGATTTAGGCTTTGTTTTTCTAGCATGTTTCAAAGCAAATGAACCTGAGGACCAGAAATGCCCCATAGCTAGAAACAGGTGTGCAAGGTTACTATAAAGAAATTCTGACAAAATTAACCACGCTGCTGTTGGTAACTGCTGCTAGTGAATAAATATCTATTGTGTTCAGAAATATCTATAAGCATCTCCATAGAAAAAAAGTAAAAAGTGAGAAAAAGACTTAATAAGTACAGTAACAAGAGACACAGAACAACTTTAACACAGGGCACTGAAATCTATGCTCAAGCATCTGTAACTTACAAAAAAAAAAATACTGTGAAAAATATAATGCTGGGATCTATGAAGAGAAGGTCTTGACTTTCTCCATCTATACATGATTGTCTCTTTAGAGTAAAGGAAAGAGCTGAGACAGTCTGGGGTTTATTAAAATCTTCATTGAATTTTCCTTTGTTAATTAAGAAAAATCAAGGAAGAGGTATACAGGCTCTATTTGATTAGAAGTATTTATGCAACTTTGTATCCTAACAGATTGCATTTCAAAGTCATCCACAAAGTCACACATGCTTTAAAGTAGCTCTCTTCTGATCTTTTAGACTCAATTATTCAGACATTTTTTTTCTGGATATGCTAACATCACATCACATGCAGAATATGTCTCATAATTGTCCAATACAGTTTATAAGACAAGGCTTTAACCTGTGTTGTTTAAGCAGTTGTGCTCTGCTTTTATGCTGCAGCCAGACATTGCAGTTGTCATCTTCATTAGCATCAATTCTCTTGTGTTTCTAAATCTCAACATATTTTTCAACAGTATGTGTACTTCCCAGTGTCCTCTACAGACGAACTACTTTCTATTATATACACAGGCATATTAGTGCTTTCAGGACTACAGGACTAACTTTTATTAATACACTCTTTACTCTTCACTCTATCATATCATGTATGAGGGAACTTTTCCTCTGTATAAAACAAGTGACCAAAGTGTCATGCAGAGAAACATACAAGACCTATCACTAAAGGGTACAAGCCTGAATCAAAGGCAGAATAGTGGCTTTTCTCTGCTTTGAAAAATGTGCTTAGTTCTTTTGCCTGCTCCTCCATTTTCTTGCAATGTCCTTATTAAGTTTTTCCATTACATCAATTTCTCCATATTTAATTGTGAGTTTGGTGTCACATACATGACTGCTGTGATTTTAAGAGATCCAGTAGATTAGGCTTGGGTAGATGAGGCTTTTCTCTCACTAATCAGACATGTAAATTAGTAATGATACACTCAGGAATTTATTTCTATTTCTGTACAAGTATATTTTTAGAGGAGTATGTCCAAAATTTGACTTACATATAACTGAAGGTAGAATGAAACTTAGACTTAAATTTGTTTTAATGTTAGAATTTCTCTGTGACTGCTGTGATACTTTTTTTCCGTAAGAGGCACTTGTGTCAGTTACCTGTAGTATAATCCATACTGAGTAATTGCTATAGAGTGACTAAATTGCAGTTTTTCTTTTTTCTCTTTACTGTATGAGCACTAGCCATGGGCTAACCAAATATTATTAACTTTGTACCTTTACTGTATAAAAAGCAAATAAGTAAGAAATCTTGTATCACCACTTTGAGCCTGACTGTACAGGGATCTTTCTTGTGTAAATTATTGTAATTCTCTCTTTATTTACTTAAACTTGATGACATCTGTCCCTACAGCTTTTAAATGTTCTAGAGGTGATTCTCTGAGCTGCAAAACATTTCATGCTAAACATCTTGTTCAGTCTGAAAAAGAATATTTTGTGTTTGGCATGCTTGAAATCAAAGGCAGAGAAGCCTCATTTCGGATTATCAAATAGTATCCAGATTTTTAATTCCTATTTAATGATCCTATGCTTAGAAAATTCATTTAAGGGCACAAAATGCACAGGTGAAGACTTGTCTTGTGTGGTGATCTGAAAATCCATGTTATATAGTGGTTAACAAAGCAGTACCAAATATTTTGGAAAATGTAGCTCTTCCTCATCATTTTCTGTCAGACCTGTGATATTCTGCACAGGCTGTTCAAATATTCATTGAGAAAGAAGAAAGTATAAAAGTGACTATGTGGCCTGCTTTTTCAGGTGTTCTTCTGGGCAGGATACATTAATTCAAATCCTTGCTCTGAGTCAGCCAAAAATAGAACTTTGATTTCACTGTGTTCCAGCACCTCACTTGTGGGAAAAAGCAACTTTGACTAACTGAATTTTATGACAAATACTTATAAGCTGTCTTCACATTTCAGAATGCTCTGTCATTCTTGTTTGGGACAATAACATTTGGTAGATTTTTGTCTGATCTGTGTTTCCCAGTGAATTACTGATTTGTTGACAGTTTAATACCCACCTATACCAGATATCTGGCATAAACAAATACGTGCTGAAAAGAAAGAGCAAACAATCAAAAATCTAGCTCTACTTACCAGAATACATGAGAACCTGAGAATGCTAAAACAATTGCAATTTTAGAAAATTAGCTCTCCTTTTCCCCTCCCCTTTCCATTTCAAATAAATGTCAGGAAGGATTTCCCTCACTGCATCCAACACTGATTGCATTTCAAAGAGGGAAATTATTTCAAATCTGCAAAGAAACTATGAATATAGCTTTAAGTAAACTCCCAAGAGATGTATTTCTTGTCATTTTGGCTAATCTTCCTACACAATTCAAGGAAATTGTCTGTATTTGTGTCCAGTGCGTCTAGCACAATGGAACTATGTTACTACAGTGGATATCAGTCTGTAGTCTCTGGTACAATGAAAGTATGCCAAGGAATTAAAAAAAAAAAAAGAGAAAAGAGAAAAAAAGCAACTTCAAAACATCCATCCTAAAAACACCAGAAAGAAAGCAAAGTCTATAGTAGCGTGACAATTAAGTCCTTAGTGGTCTTCATCAGTAGGACTGATGAATAGCCTTGAAGTCTCCTGGAGGCAAACTTTCCTGATAGCCACTAGGAAGAAAAAATCTCCCTTTTGAGGTTTTTAATTCTGACTAAAGAGTGAAAACAAAGACTAAGAAGCCTCTGATATGAAGTGGTTTAAATATTTGCACAAGAGTGGCATAAGACTGTCACTTTAGTGCTATATTGCCTAAGCCCTCATTACCTGATTCGTGGGGAAAGACACACAAATGCGGAAGGACATCTCCACTCTGTCCTCAGACTTCATCAGTGTTCACCTACAAATTTCAACATCTGTATAAAAATGACTATAGCTGATCTTCCAAATTTTACTTATTTTATAATGCACGTGAATGATCATAAATTAAAAAAAAAGCAAGCTTGATATTTTATTTTTCATTTTCTATTTCCAGGTTTCGGTTTTGAAACTAAGGTTCAAAATCTGAAAGAAGGATAGCTGTCATGGTTTTATGATTTTTGGCATTGGCATTCCACATCAGTAGCACAGATTTTCTGTTTTCCTATTCATAAACAGAAGAATTTGCTATTTCTGAAGTACATAAAGCAAATAAAAGTTTTTATTATTATTATTCATAACTAAAATTCTGGCCTATTTTTATTCTTACTGTAACTTTTATGCATCTGAGTGGGCATCTCAAAGCAAAACTCATTTCCAATTCATAACTTTTTTTTCCTCCAATTACTTGGGTTCATTTCCCTCTCATTTCATATTTTCACTTTTGACTCTCATTCACTGAGATAAAACTGCTACAAAGTGAAATTCTCCATTTACAGAGATATCATATAATTGAGTAGTTTTACTAGGCTTTCTCTGTGTTTTGTTTGTTAGTTTTTTAAACTATATAACTACATGGTCTTGACATAGAGCTTGAGTGTGGGAAGGAGAAAGACTGTATGGGAAGAATGCCCATTTGTGCATTTTATGATAGCTGTTGCTATCTTCAAAGTGTCATTTTTCACTCTCCATACTGTTGTACTGATGGCCTGGCAGGTTTCTAAATTTATTTCTTACACATTCTTTTTTTTGCACTCCAGCCTTCCTCAGAGCTTGATTTTACTTATTCTAGGTCGTCTATTTCCTTTCCTTATTGTCTGTTTATTTTTTCCTTCTCATTCTTTTGTATCATCAACTGAAATTGCCAAAACTTCAGTTATTCACAGTGACACTAGGGTGCAAGATGTCAAGCGCACAATGTTGTGTACACTTCTAAATTAAAATTCAAGATACTCACTGTTCTTTAATAGTAAGAGTTTCCATAGAAGATGTTATAAAATGTCTAATAGAAGCACAAAGATTGTCATTAAAATGTTATTCCAATTTGTAAATATATTTCTAATCATTGCCTTCACAGTGGATTTTGTTGGGCTTATACTGCACTTGCCTAGAAACATGCTGGCACTTTGAAGGGTTATTGTGCAGCAATGTTTTCAGTCTATGCCTTGAGACATGTATCTGTGAATCATCCACCCACAACAGCAGAGAGAAAAACAACATGATCATCCTGGGCTATGGGGGGGGGGATATTTTTTTATTATCTTCCCAAACTAGTTTTTTGCTCTGATGGCAGAGTGAAAGGAGTCTTGCTGAAATGTACCAGACATTTATAATTGATTTTACTTATGGTCTTCCACAGTACCTGATACCTGGGTGATATTCTATGATATTGTAAATCTCTGGCAGATTAGGAAAAATAAAAAGCATTTTGCTTACTCAAAAACCAAGGACAGAAGAAAAGTGCCCTGACAGTTATATGTCTTATTTTCTATAATAACTGTGCTTTATTTAAAGGTCTCTTTGTAGAAATAGAAATTGCAGGTATAGCAGCCAGTCTGCTATTAAAAACCATGTGCTCAATGTGCTAGAGTGCTTATTCAAAAATAGCTCATAGACAGAAAAATATAGCCCTTGCAGCAAGGTCAATGAGTAGTTAAGATGGTCTGAACAAGTGCAAATTCTGCAATTGAAATCCTAAGATTAAACATCAAGTATTCCTGAAGTTTCCTTGAATTTGACCAAATCAGATCAGTACAATTTATTTCTCTTAGCATGTTTTTTCTCTCCAATGAAATCCACATATTATTTAATGTTACCTTACTGAGAAACATGATGACAACTTTGTAAAAATACAGAATCTCTGGGTTAAATTAATTCTTCAGTGAAGCTAAGACAGATTTTTACTTTAATTGATGACATAACCTAAATTGCAACACTCACAGAGAAACAGATACGTGAAATGGAGAGCTCAGCTCCTCAAAGAGGAAAGCTTTCCAAATAGGCTGTGACCAAAAAACTGACAGAGGCACTCCCATTTGTAAGTCATACAGGGTTAAATGGCAGTTTTGGAACAAGCATTTCTATAAGAGATTTGGAATAAATTTTTCAGTTTACAGAGAACAACAGCAGGAATATAGCCTCAAAGAATCTGACTGCAGGAGAACTCTTCTGGAAAAATCTATACTAGCCATCCAGTCATAAGCAAGCACATAGTGGGGACATGGTGAAGCTAAGAGCAACTTCAGTATTGGTACAGTATGTTTAAATACACTAGTTCAGAGTAGTGGCATTTTATATATATATATATATATTACTTCCTTACTTTTAGACTTGATAGAAATGCCATGAGTGAAAAACATCTGAAACTTTTTGATAGATATGTGGAATAAATATATCTTCGCAGACCACAGTCTTACCTGTGTTTTTTTTTTCAGGGCTAAAAAGAGTAAAACTAAAAATAAGTTTATGTTGGTCAGCAGCTCAAAATACCTAGAGGAAGCAGAGCTGGGTTAGGCAGCACTATTTTTATCTAGCTACTTTTCACAGAAAGTCAGTAGTTCAAATGTAAAGATGACGCAGTCATATCAAAGTGAAGAGTGAACAATTAGGATCACCAGAACATTCTGAGGACTTTACTTAGTTGAGAATTGAACACCCATTTAGAGACAACCTGAGAATCTGTATCCAAAGAAATTGTGCTACCAACAGGAATAGAGCCTGCTTAAAGAGAGACAAATGGACACATTTCCTTCAGTGATAGTATGGGACTCCCATTAATAGAAAATGCAACAATACACAAGAAAAAAGGTGAGAGTAATTCCTTATTCAAGAGTTCAAGATAGCATTTAAAAATAAATTCCCAAAGAACATTCTTAGCAGGCTTACAATTAGTTTAGATGCAAATATACTCCTTCCCCTGGGTTTCTATACTTCTAAATACACATCAGTGGCAATGAGTTTGGTCCTGAGTCTGTAAAATTTAATTGATCAAGACAGAGGTAGTTATGTCTTCCATACACACATTTACACAATGTGCGTATGATTCTGGAGATATCTTATTCCATGCTATATCATAAATATGTTACTGAATTTAAAACACAGATGCATTACCCTTGGAGTACAGTGTCTTCTGTCTTCTGGATATGTTTATTTTGAAAGCTTTTAGCACTTTCATGGCTTCATGACAAGTTTAGACTATTATAACACATCCAAAGTGTAAACTGAGATTTGGAACCAAAGAACAGATTCGTTTGTTCAATATTTGCTGCACATTAATCTTTTTTTGTGTGTGAGTATATGGTTAGTGTGCGTGTGCATGTGTGTGTGTGTGTGAAAATGTCCACCAACTATTTGAGAACACACAGTGTGCACTGTAATGTCATACATTAACTTGTCTTGTGGTTAAAATAAATAACATTTCTCAAGATCACATGGAGTCATTCAGTATTCTTTGTGTGGTCAAAATGAAACAGTAAAAGTTACAGTAGTCTATGTCTAATAAAGTGTTAATGTTATTTATACTGTTGTTCATAGGTTTCATTGATTACTATAGATATATGTTAAAAAATGAATACACCTATATAAATAAAGGCAGACAAAAACATTGCATTGCTATGTGCACCAAATACTTTTCACCAAAAAGGACCACCCATACAAACTATGGTACAACAAACATTTAAGTGCATGACTGTCATTTGGATTTTTATATTCCTTAACAGTGTTTTCATGAGTTTGAATTTTTTGTTATTTATAAAGCCTCAGAACAAGCCACAACTCACTGATAATTTAGTGTCTCCCCTTTACAATGAATATCAAGAACACACAGTTATGTGTACCGTTTATACACTTCTTTTTATTTTCTAACTGAAGAGGTCTCTAGTTCTGTGGTTTTGGTATCACAGCCAGGAGACTGCAAATATGTATGTTCAGAAAAAAGTGTTTCCTATTTATTTCCATGGAAACTATGACAGATACAAAGAGCACAATAACACTATTTGCTAGTGTTTTATAGCTGAGAACTTAATTTTTCAACATAGTCACCACCATTAACTATGCATTTTTGCCAATGATGAACAAGAGACCAAATGCCACAGTCATAAAGCATTTCATGGGCACCTAGAAAGTGGCTTCTCTTTTATATTGCTGTCACTGCTACTGACGCACACCACCCAATGCTTGACTGTACTACATCCACTGTTTGGTCTCTGAAAATATTCATTAAGAGCCAATTAACGTCCACAGTGCATTTTTTCCCACATGGAGCAAGACAACACCTCTTGGCTTCATGTGTGCTTCCATGTCAGACACCATTTTGTCAGACTGTCCTTCTGCAGCCATCAGTCAAATGGCAACAAAATGTGATGGACTACTTGCGGGAAGGTTCATCTTCTACTGCCATGTCACCAACATTCACCTCTGACATTACGGGCCATCATAATAAAACAGGAGGCATCGCTTTTGGAGTATAACTTCCTGAATAATGTGTTTAGAGTAACGTCACGACCAGAAAGTCTGCACTGTATATTTTCTATAGCAGCCACAGGACTTGCATACAGCAATGATAACAGTTTTGCAGAAAAAAGAAATGAATCTGTTTTCTTTCCAGCTCATGCAGGTTTCTCAACAGACTGTGCAGACAAACAGAATGTAAGACTAAGTGTAAAAGTTTAGTTCTGTGGATACAAATAGAATAATATTACATAAAAAATGATTGAATTACATTAGGAATTAATGTGATAAAATGCATGCTTCATTGTTCTCAAGAAGATAACTATGGATCTTTGACTTAATACAGAGCACAAGAACAAATATTACAATATGGGATTTCTGCACAAAATAAAACAAAAAAAAAAGTTTGCATTAATTCATTGTCTACATACTAAGATTAGATCATGCAACAGTTTGAAATTCAGAATTGCTTTTTCTTAACAAGTACAGTGGAAAGTAAAGAGACATTACACTTTATATAGGTATAATACAGTTACAGATGTGTCAATATTATTTCTATTATAGGCAAAATCAGTGCAAATACATAAAATTGTAGTACATGCATTACGCAGTTTGCTAGTATTCTGTCATACAGCAATTAGTATACAGAGATGTTTTTACTTGAAATAGCAGGTAAAGTATCAGAAAACTGAAGTCTCCTTATATAACAAACATCACTTTCTTAAAAGGTCACTTCAAACAAATCTTAAATTTTTCTGAGCCTTTTCTTCTGGATCTAAAAGTAAGATAGTGACACCAAATACTCCTATAATACTCAGTTGCATATTTGTGTCAATAGCTGTGGCACAGTAGGTGTCCTAGGGATATAGAAAATAATAATTAGTCATTTTAGGCGTAGGAAACAGTGACATACATAGCCTAAGATCAGTCAGTGGTGAACATTTATGTCACTTCTTACATACAAAATGAGATATTAAACATTCAGTTGTGTGTTAGCTTGTTCAGAACACAAACTATCACAGAGATAGAAAACATCCTTTGCTCCCATTTGATTGCACAGTATTACTGCAGTCAGTTTAAGTACACACAGCTCAATGTGCTGCTTTTGTATGGTCAGAAATGATGCAACAACAAAAATGTTTGTTTCAAAATCATTAATGATCTTGGAATTTAGTTCTTCTGAACTGAAAGAGGAAAACAATACAATCTTTCCTTATCTAGGATCTATCAATCCTAGAATCTAACAGTTCTTGCCTCATCTGAATCCAGATTTGTCTTGAATTGCTTGGAAACTTTTTTTCACAATCTTTTTGTTATGGTTCTGTAAAGCAGACCTAATGATCTGGACAAGCCCTGAAGCTCTTCTAAGGCATTATGGAAAAATTAATTGAAGATTCACTGCCCTTGGAATTTACTACAAGTGGAACTTAATAGCTCAGACAAATTCTCTCCCATATGTTAATAAACTACTGTTGCAAGGTGGTGCTTCTGTCTTGGTTTCTGCTGTTCTTATTCCTGTGTTATCTCAATTAGTTACTAGAGGATCTTATTAATGTAATTCCCACCTAATCCCCTTTCTCTTTTTCTCTTTCCTGTGTCACTGATATTTTGATATATAATCTTTTTTTCTTATATGTATTTCAGCTCACTTTCTTATGACCACTTTCAATTCTATTCTATTCTGCATTACATGTTAACGCAAAATCCATATTTATAAGAAATTCTTCCCATTACTGCTATGGTTGTTTATTGTCTCCCATGTCTCATGTGCACACAAAAAGGCCTAGTGATACTAGCTTCATAAAATTTAGAAATATATATTAAAACAAATAATAAAGGTTGATGAGAATTGAAATTCTGAAATAAGAAAAGGAGACAAGAAACCCTAATGCAATATTGCTCTTGCCAATCTTAAGTGATATGACCCGTTTATTTAAACTTACAGTCCACATCTCTTATGTTTGCAGCTTGGGTTGAGGAAGGGTTGAGTCATTAAATCTTATTGAGCTACTGGCAGATAAATCCCACCAAATAACCTCATTCTTGATTCCAGACCAGGGCAAAAAGAAAGTAATACGAATAAGGAAACTCATTCAAGAAGAAGCTGTCTTCATGGTCTTGCATAACAGCAAAGTGCAAATATACACATACTTGTCTTTACACAGATAATATTCCACACCCCATCTACTTACATTGGTAGATGAAGGTACTTTAGATCCTCCTGTTGCAATGTAATCTACTTCGGAAATAACCTGTGAATAAACCTAATAATAACCCCTATCGCTCTTACTGTAATTCCAGCCCACCCTGAGTGGGAAGTAGATCATTATTCATGTTGCCTTGCAGGAGGTAGTCATCACGTATGTTCTGCAGGACAAAGAAAAAATATTGCAGACAAGAACCGGATATTTTTTATCCATACACACACACACACACACACCCTTGATCCACCCTAATATTCTATCTAACTTAGATAGAACTCAAACCAGCATAAACAGAAGATTTCACTTAACTATCAGAAACGGTGGTAAATTATGGCTGCTAGTTTGTTAAATTGGCTGTTTATTAAATTAGGTAATCCTTTTGGTCTACTGAAGTCTAAGGTGCCTGAAGGGCAGTTCAAATACTGATAGTATATTCTAAATGAAAGCATGTTTTCTGTATAAAGAAATCACTTTTTTAAAGAGAAAACCTGTATTTTTTTCTTAAAAGAAAAAAAAACGAAAAACTTATTTTGCTATGTCTAATGTAGCATGTGTTTAAACTCTCTTTTGTATCAAGGCTATAAGATTTTATTTCCATGGGGAAGTTTAAGTGTTTGTTTAAAGTAAGTATTTTGAGTAACAGAAAAAAATACTATTGTTTTTCTGCTTGATCCTACATTTACTATCATGTAAAACATTTACTCCTGTGAATAGCCCTAGGAATCTTATATTTCTACCACTTCCATATTTCACAATCACTTCTACATGAAATGCTCTTCAGTTCAATTTTATTTTATTATTTTATAAGAATGGTTTTCAGTGGGACCACTGGCACCTGTAGCCAGTTCATATGCTACTGTATCTTTCCAAATCACAGTAAACAGAAGTTTGATAGCTAGCATGACTGAAACAGCCAAGAAATTGTATTATAACACAGGAAGACTGATACAGTAAACAAATGGTAACAAGTTGAAAAGCTTCTTTTCAGTACTAAGAAATGAAGCAGTCTAGGAAATCTAGCTTTATGGGCTACTTGTTTTTAAGAACACTCGTTATATGAGCCATCCTCAAACAAAAACAATTTTATGTGAAAGATTTGGAGCTTTCTGTAATTAAAAAATTGTGCTCTCAGTTCTAGTCTGTTAAGCCAAAGAAGGACAGGAAAGGGAGATCTCAATATTAAATAACAAAAATAATGGTGACTAATGAGACAGAGAGAATATAGTTATTAAGCAGAAGCAATGGTCATAATATGATTTCCTTGCAAAGATAATTTTGAAAAATGACATACAGATCTCTTCTCTTTACTTGCTTCTCTTTTCTTTCCTCTTCTCTCTCCCTTCCCTTCCTCTGCACGGAGTCCTACAAAAAAGAACTGTTTCTTTATCATGATAAAGACAAAGTACACTATATTTTGAATAACAATATTTGAAATCCTCAAATGCTTTAAGTACTGCTTACTGTAAGTGTTAAAACAAAATGCCTGAGGCAAATCAATGTTCTCCTGCTTAGTTCTGTCATATTTAGTCCTTTTGTTATTTAGTAAAGTTTAATATTGTGGTATCTCAGAGAGCGTTGAAATCTTTGAGACTGTATATAGCTAAGAGACTCCCACACTTTTGGTTACTGTACTTAAAAACAAAACTTAGAAAGCCTTATAACACAATACACAAAATATTTTATTCCAAGTTTTACACTGAATAAGAAATCCACGTGCCCTTATTTATTAGGAGGACCTCGAGAAGGATTTGAAAGAATGGCTTTCCAAATATAAACATCCATTCTGTGTTTAACTGCAGATATGTTCACTTTTATATGCTGTGTCTGTACATACATTATTGATTGCATTCATTACTAAGCAATGGCTCATATCTTCAGTACAAAACAGATTCCTTAAAATTTTCACGAAACACGAATTTTTCAGCTGCTGCTTTAGTAAAAAAATATGAGACCGGACTGTTTTCATCATCTCTATGTCTAGTTTAGCAACTTGATTCAGAATTTCTTTTTTCCTCTTGAAAATAAATGAAAAGAGAAGGTTTGAGGCTCTCTAAAAGAGGCTGCTGAGACAATCAGCTCTCTTCACACACTAAACGTAAAAGTTAAATTCCTTTCTTTGCATTTCAGATGTGTTTGTTTTTTAACATATCTGGTTCTGGACATGTCTAGATGCCACCTGCCATCTCCAAGTCTAATAATAATGTTTTCAGTTAGTAATATAATTCCTGGAACAGGTTGTTATGGACAAGCAGGCAGTAACAATAGGCAGAGGTAATTATGATAAATGACAGCAAAAGTAATGAGCTGCTTCCTGACTGAGACCACCTGTTGTTCTGTTTTCTTTAGGTATTTTCCTAGTGATATTAGCTCTGACTATAGATGCCCATGTACAGCAGCTAGAAGAAAAGTGCAACCTGTTTGTCTTCTCTAATGGCAACTCAGATTGTGAAATAAAGAAAAGGATCTCCACTTCTCTGCAAAAAAGTTCCAGGAATTCAGATTACAAAGTCCAACAGAGAGTAAGTAGGCTTGAGGGTCAGTAAGACATAAGGGAAGAGATGAAATGTGGAGAGGTTAGTAAAGGAGGCTGAACCAAGATTCCTCTAACTCTCTATCACCTGTGTTGGAGCTTGATGAACAAAGGCAAATATATATTTATATTATTTTGTTCTCCTGAATAGATGAAGCTGCACCTGGAATATGGCTATCATCACAAGTTAGGCTAGGAGGAATGAGTAGCACCCTACTACCCTACCCTAAGTTTTCCCTAGAGACCATGATGAAATGGAAATGAAAAAAAAAAATCTGAGAAAGCTTGTTTCCTAGATTAAAAAGAGAGGAGATGACCATAGTTGTTAAAGCACTTTATGCTGTTACAAAGACTTATGCAGCATTTTGGCAGATACAAAGGAATATGAAAAATCAGGGAGGGATTATTGTTTTCATCGGTGTTTCATTGTATAAACACAACAGAGAGCCTATGATAGCCTGGTGGAACTGATAGTAACTCCTTGTTTCCTTTTCCTTTATTTATTGAGGCAAAATTTAAAGGAAACTATATTTCCATAATGGACATCTTGCAAATACTTTAAGTTTTTGTGTGTTTTATGGGCTACCCAACAAGTGGTTTGACTGTCTGCTTCTGTTGATTCTTCTCCTTACAGAGCCTTGGTTACCTCACAAAAAAGATACAAGAAAATTACTTGTGTTATTCTAAAAATATGATTAACAAGATCTGCCTTAATTTTCTCTGAATATCATGCTCATCTTCAAGACCTCTTAATAAGATCTTTGTATTTAATTTTTTAAAATCAACCTTTAATTTGTTCTTATTTTCAAAACCTGAACGAGAGAATACACATGATACATAATGCAGTTTCTCAAATAGTCTGGTTAGATTTGGCTAACAGCACTTTTAGAAAGAGTTTCAGTGATAAAAGACTGCAAGATGTAAAAGAAAAGGAACTGTCATTAAAAAAAAAAAAAAAAAAAAAGTGAAGAACTGAAAAGAAAGAATGTGAAAATGCTGAGCTAGGCGTCTGTGAAGCTAAACTGTGCAGGCAACAGATTTTTTCCCCCACAGGATTTCTATGGAAACAAAACTAGATTTACAAGATTAAAATGTTATGAGAGTTGCTCTGAAAGTAGTGTTATGTTGGCCCACAATGTCAGAGGTGGATTTGGGGGGATGGTGGAAGGTTGACTGTTCACACCAATATTCTGTTACATTTTGTTGCTGTGCAACAGATGGCAGCAGAGTCTGAAAAAATGGCATCTGACATTGAAGTGCGTATGAAATAAAGGAGTGGAAAAGTGAATTGATACTTGCAGAAAAAATTGCACCCATGGACTTTCATCAACACTTACTGAACTTTGATGGAGACCAAACACTGGGTATGAGCATAGAGGCAGTGTGTGGTGTGTTTCAGTAGTGGCAACAATGACAGTGGTTACCACTGTTGGCCCAAATGTTTCTTTTGTTTGTTTGTTTTATATGAGCATAGAGTACAGGCTCTTGTTCATCACTGGCAAAAATGCATAGCTAGTGGTAGCTACTATGTTGAAAAACACTGTTTTGTAGTGGAGAATTTTCACTATCAAATAGTGTTATTGTACTCTTTGAATCTGTTATTTCCACAGAAATAAACAGGAGGAATTATTACAGCAACCAATGTACATTTTTAAAGTTTTTCTAAACTGAGTTTCTACTTCCTAAGATAAGAGAGAGGCAGCTTGTATGTTCACAGCTGTAACTTCCCAAGATACATATGAAAATATTGTATGTTGTAGACAAGGGATTGAATGTTGTTGTCGTTGTTTTTCTTGTTTTTTTTTTTCCTTTTGTCAAACAAAAATCCTTTATATTTCCATTATTCTATAATTCTAATTACTCCGCATGTTTGTTAGCTTACAACACTCTTATTTACACACTACTCACTTTCTTTCCTAGAGTGTATGTAATAACATGTGAAGGAATTCCAGGATTGTCAGGATGGAAAAAGAAAAATCATACTGCACTAATCTTATAATTCCCTCTTCTTCTAAGCTGTCTTTGGGATTCTTTCATCACCATTTTTATTCATGCCTGTAATTAAAAACACCCTCTATTGTTATATTATGTTTCCTCACCTAAAGTACTCTTTTCCACTGAATTCTAAGAGACACTTTCCATAGTTTAATTCAACAATTGCTTATGATGCTATCTCTGAAGTACCATTTCTTCACAAGAACACATTCTGGTTCTGCAGCTGATAATACAGAAGTTCTTTGGATGGAGAACTGTACAGGTATTTAGAAACACATAAAGTCATGAGAAACTACTGTGATGTTCATTTTCAAAATTTTAGAACCAACACAAGAAACAACATTCACTGGCAGTATTCTATAACAATAGTATTAAACTAGTATTTATCAACATGGTAGACCTACTTCTAGCCAGTGTTTCTCCTAGCATAATACTATTTCCAAAATATACTATCTTATATATGTTTCCTTTTGCTTTGAGTAGCCTTCCCCTTGTTCATGTATTGAAGATAAATGATTATTGGAAACCTTCTGCTCTCACTATAAGGTTTCATTTTTTCCTCTCTCCAGTCTTCATATTTTTAGTTATCTGTCTCTATATTTATAACATCACAATACACCTGACATACATTTCCTTCTCTCCTTTTAAACTGACTTACTTTTCTGAAAGTATTTAAAATGATCTGTCTCAGTAAATATGCTGCCTTCAGCTAGCAGTGCTCATTATTAAAATGATTACTTCTAAATTTGAATAATACTCTGGCTGCTATCTATATCCAATACTGCCTACCACATCATAGAATTAAGTTAAGAAGAAGAACCTATGTGTTTTCATACTTTATACAGCTGAATCACTCGAGTATAAGAATATTAGAGGTGACAATAAGCTTAAATTAAATAAATATAATTCAGTAGATAATTTCGGTGTTGGAAATGGGCAGAGTTAGCAGGAAAAATGGAAGTCCATAGGATAAGTAACGGAGGAGGAATCTGTCTTTAATCTCATTTTGGATCAAGCAATAGGTGAAGAGTATGTAGAACTTCTCATAGCTCTTTCTCTCTTGCACAAATGGAACAATGACCCTGGAATCTTTACTTTGCCAAGCACTTCAGCACCTGCTCCAGCGAAGTCCCTTGACACATATCCAGCTCTAGTTTCTGAAGAGGCAGATGACAGATACATCTGTCTCCCAGACTTTACTGGATCTTAACCAGAAGATCGAGTTCCTTCAAGTAGTTATTGAAATATTAAGCATATTTTGGAAAACGTTTCAAAGGAATCTCAGAAACCATTAAATAGTGAATTAGTATAGTAAGCCCTTGCATATTTTATTAAATTTTTGGTACAGAAACACAGCAGTGAACTTAAGATCACCTATACCTTTAATCTATCTGTATCTGAAGCTGAGACATGTCTATGCTAAACCTGCCTAGAGGAAAACTTTTTTTTTTCTACATAAACTGAAGACCACAACTGAAAAAAGGAAAAATGCATGCACTCTTCTGCAAACTATTCTGCATTCTTGGCTCCAGTTTTAAGCAAATGTGTCAGTTCTCATTTCTTATAAATCAGTTTACCAATTCCTGCTTGGGAGGTAACTGCTCAGACTTCTCACATAGATGATCTCCTAAGGGAATCCAATTTCTCAGTTTCAACACGCCCAAGGCGCTTGCTTTCCTTACAGACAAGACAATCTCTCTGTCACTGACATCAGAGGAATTACCAGTACATTTGACAACAGTTATGTTTGGCAATGGATATAGTTATAATATCAGCAAAATAACATGGCAGTTTACTAGAAAAATTGAGAACAGAAGGATTTCAAAAGCTTTCATTTATGTTAAAAATATAACTAACCGATCAATATTATATTTATTTGGTTACCATATTAAGAAGTTATTCATTTGTTTGTTTTCTTAAGACAAAGAATGGCCAGTTTGTCACAGCAAACTCTGGCTAGGATTACCAAGAATACACTGCAGCAATTATTGTTGACAGTGTTTTACATCAATTATCGACAAACTAGAAAAGAGTTTGAAACTGCTGCTAGGAAGAAAGTTGATCTTCACAGCAAGGAGTGACATTTAGAAAAATATACACTATTTTCTCTATTTTGAGGAAGCTGTCAGAGATTACTGTACTAAACCTTTTTAATATTTCTCTTTCTGAAGACTGTCACAAATTCAAAAAAAAAAAAAAAACCTCTTAGGAACTAGGCTTTAGATCATTTCAAGTTACATTTAAAAAAAAATAGACAAACTCAAGCATAGGCAGATATCTGTAAAGACTCATTTTAGAGTTAGGGTTATTTTAGATGTTTATTACAAACACAAATGTGCTGTTAATACTATAAAACACAAACCATCTGTTTTATATATATATATACATAAATACATATATATACACATTTTAATAAGTGAACTGGTTAGAGAAGTGAAAAGCAGTTTGTGGTAATACACATACGTTAAATATTTAATTCCAAATCTTGGCTCAGAAATAAACTTCCAGATAACATTTATATAATAAGACACTTATGTTATTTTTGAGTGCATCAAATATACAAATAACAGTATGTTCAAAGAACTAGGAATAATATTTTCAAAACTTTTTTGTTGCTTTAGCATAAGGTACAGTGGGGTTTACATTATAGTACTAGATTGAAAGACTACCCCCAAAAGACAATGATTGCACTCTGAAAGGTTCTATTTAAAAGTCTGAGTGTCAGAGATTACAGTGCAAATAAGCATGGCAGGAGACTGGACGTTTACCACAGTTTCTACGAAGTCTTAGAAGAAGGAAAGCCAAAATTGCAGGGACATTTTAATGCCTGCCTTTTTTGTTCTTTTTATTTGCTTGTTCATGATTTGAAACTTCCATTTTCCATAGCATTTCTTTTTTTAAAATAGAAAAATGTCAGTGGAATCGCACTTTCTCTTGCACTTTTCAGCAGTTTCAAAAGCTTCAGCTCACTGAGACAGGTGATGAAATACTGTACGCAAAGTATCTGAAGAGTGTAGTTTGTTTAAAAGTAGTGACTACTAAGACAGAAAACAATTTACCATTTCTATGTATAACTAGTGTATGCACATTTCTGTGTATAAAAAATGTATAATATAGTGTATTAGATATAAAATAAAGGTGAACAATTTAGGGTGATTCAGATAGTTTTCTAAGTTCCTCTACTACAGTGAATGCTATTTCTTGCGGGTTTCCCTCTCCTCACTTTTGGACTTTTCACAGAGTTACAGAAATCCAGCTTGAATATACCAAAGTATTATTTGTGGTGCCTTTATAATACCTATGAAGTTTTAGATAGCACAGTGGTAACTGAAGTCTAAATAAATTCTAGAAGTTCCTGTTATATGTTTTATTCTAGTGACTATTTTTTATTAAAAAAATATTTATTAAAAACAGCAGACCAATTTTGTCGGTTGCCAATGAAAAAACCCACTGACAATCCTGCAAAATAATTAAATAAGTAAATAGAATTTGTCATAGTGATGAACATCTTTAAGTATTTTAGTACAACATAATATATTTCATAGCATTCCACTGGATTAAAGTTTGTAAGCAGTAATAAAAAGAAAATGAGCACAAAGGAGAGAAATAAATCAAATTTTTACATTTGATCTACATGGAAATTCCCATGCAACACACCTGCCATCTTTACACAAGCAAGGTAGTTGAAAACCTGCCAACATGTATTTATTTTCCACAAAAATCTCAAAATTTCCATTTCCCTTACACAGTCTTTTCACCAGTCACAAAAGACACAAATGAATCAGAAATCCCCCCTCATGCCTTACTCTGGGAAGCCACAGAACTTTCAATATTAATGTGACCCAATATTAATGTTCCTAGCAGTCTACCTGCTAGGAACAGTAGGCATACTTCGGTAGAATAGTTATATTAGAACTACACATTCATCTATTCAACTAATTAACAGCAGCAAAGAAAGAGATTACAAGTCAGTGACACTGACCTTATTTTATTCTTCAAGAATTAAAGTCAACAGGAATTTTCAAATCATGAAATGTTCCTCTGCTGATCAATTAAAGTCAAATATTTAAAGTAATTATTAACATATATGGTGTTGTATTGACACAAATGTTGCACGAGTGTCTGCATGGCACTGTGGGCCATTCAGTACTTTGATTAGCTCTGCTGTGGGAAATGTCAGAACCATATGATAAACCAAGCTGATATAAAGATGTAAAAAACAATAAATTATTTGGAGTGCACTGGCAAAAGAAGATTGTAACAATAAATCATAATATTAATAACTTCATAACAAGAAACATTAAAAATCTCAATTGTAGACAAAGTATAATTGGTGTTTAAAGGCAGAGGAATAATCACGCATTCCAAAATAAAAAGCAAGGCAAATAATGAGATAGATGCACAAGAAGGACAGGAGTGAGTGATGGCTGACAAACCTTTCATGCATAAAAAAAAAGCATCATTTTCTCACACACACACACACAAAGTGATGGAAAAGAAGAAAATGTAAGCATAGTAAGTTGCCTTAATAGATTTATTACTCTTAACAGGTGAGTTAATTACACTCTTCCATTCAGTGCTTATTAAATGCGAGTCCTATGCTGTTTTAAGCACCATATTTGAAAAATGAAAACAAATTAGAGAAGTCAGCAAAAAAAACCAACAAAAAATGATTAAGCATGTCCAAACCAAGTCCCATAAGAAACCATTTAGGAAGAAAACATTGAAGGGAGACAAGGTTACTGAGAAAATGTGCTGCAGGATGTAAAAAAAAATAGACAATGAGCTATTGAATGAGAACTATTAGTTCTAGTGAAAAGCTACAAGAAGTGAAATGTATGTTAAATAAAAACATCTCTGTAAGAACAGTTTAAGCTTTAGGGAATAAAGCACTTAGAAGTTAAACAGTTAAAATCGGTGACATTTGGGATAGTGTCAAGTCTAGCCATGCTATAAGGAAGAGATTTGCTGTTTTGAGAAGTCCCTTGTGAGCCAAGATCTTTATCTGACTTTATGTGGATGTGGATATGTGAATACACATCTAATGTGCATGTGGATATGTTAATACACACCTAAACACTTCACTACTGTATAAGGAGGAGGATATGTGATTGATAATGTCTTCTCATACCAATATCTCCTCATAACTGAAGACATGATAAAAGTTATAAAAGGGTTGGGTCATTTATTACAGAGAATGGATTTTCTCCTTTCACTGTTCTGAAGGCTGAAATGCTTTTACCTGACAGCTATGCAGTGCTGAAACTGCTTAAATGGAGGAGAGCAGAGAAATATGAAAGACTGTTAAACTTTCACTAACTTCAGAACTCTCTTAATAAATGGCAAAACTGGGCATAGGCCTTGAAATGCCATTCCGAATTTGACAATCTTTGCAGGCTGTGTCTGTATTAAATTTGATTGGAGAGTTGCACCTAATGGCTATTAACTCTTAGAAATTTAGTGTAGCACAGGAATTGGAGAGACTTCCAGAAGAGGCTTGGATTTCTGCATCACTGAACTCCATTGCCACTTTATCTATGACTGCTTTGATTTGATTACTATAGCTATAGCTGTTCTGTCACACAAGGGCAAAGTCCATGCTACAAATAAACAGATTTCTTAGCAGGGGGAGGTGTGCTATTTATTTATCCAGATCACTGTTGCTGAAGGAATTGGTTAACTGCCTAAGTAAGTGATATCTAAATGTACCCAATTTTTCTGTTACTGAGAAGTCATACTGGCAAGGAAAAAAGTAAGATTGACATGTAGCTCCTAGTACTTTTGACTTCAACCCTCTGTCTCCAAAACCAAGGGACTACTGACTGTTCAATATTTGGAGAACATAAAAAATGTTGACTCATTCTTCAAATACGAGATATCCTACTCTTTTTCATAAGGATCTGCTATTGGTCAAAGCTGGAGACAGACAAGATATTAAAGGAGACTGACTATGTTAGTCCTCATCTCTTACTAGTCAGACTTACTGTTTTGGTTAGTTTTAACTATTCTTATTGCATGCTAACTGGATATGATAAAAAAGGTCTGTTTAAACTAGTAAATAAGTGCTGAGAAACTGAGAATGACAGCAATGCCATTTTATTTATGAAAAAGAACAGGGAAGAAGAAATGGGCAAGAAACAGAACTGACAGGATTTTAAACTGCTTCCTTACTCAATATTTGTTTTTGCAGATGTGGCTTCTTTTCTATTCCATATGAATCCCAGATTCAGAAGCTATGAAAAAAATGAAAATGATAACCAAATGTAATACTCTGTTTTCTTCTGTTGTTTTGATGCAAACACAACCGTTCCTCCAACTCTCTAGTGCTGAAGACTTAATATAGCCTCTGACATAAATCATCTAATTGTCTTCATCCTATATTCACTGTAGCATATATGACTGTATATTTCCACATTTTATGTAGGACAGTAGAACAGAAAGCTCCTTCCTTCCTAAATATAGGGAGATGTGAACTCTTATAAAATATATAATAAAATACTGCATTCAGAAATTTTCATTTTACTAGTAATTCTCAGCAAAATTGTACATGAAGCACCGTAAGTCCCTGTGAATCCAAGGAGTCTTCAGAATACTACCATTTAATAAAAAACTTCCACAACTAATAAAGATCTTAGCTATCAGAAAAACACTGAAAAAGAGATAGATGACTTGTTCTACAATCGTTCCTGGTGTTATCTGACTAGGGAGGAATGGAAAATAGCTGTTTGTAAATTCTCCCCTGAAAATCCAAATCATATTGGTAGCTTTCCTGTTGCCAGAAAACCTCAAGCAGCCTCTAGCAGGGTAATGGTCCCCTTGCACCATACATTGTATACATTACTGCACAGGCCTAGGAGCACAGAATAGAAATATCATGCTGATCTTACAGATGATCTAATGAACTGTTTGTTCTATATATCTTTAAGTTCACTGATTTTAAAACTAGTTGATAAATTCTTTGATTTCCCTCTAAATCATTTAGTACGAATCCTTAAATCATTTTTTTTTCATCTGCAATGACATAGGCTGTGCTGAACTCTGTTAATTCTTATTCTTCCTAGATATCATGGCTAGCTTTTGCAACTAGTTTTATGTACAAGAAAAGCCTCCATTTTTCCCATTTCTGTCATCATCAAATCTCCTTGTACATCACCTTCATGTGGAAAAGTAGCAAACTGATCTCTGTAGGGCTGCCAGTGCTGCAATCATCAGTTGAAAGACAGGGATGTTCTGCCCAGTGATGCCGTCAGCTTTCTTCTCCTCTTTCCTTCTAGATACCGTGTCACCTTGGGGTACAACCAGGTCCTTCATTAGTCCATGGAAATAGTCCTGAATACTTCTGAATCTAGTAGCAGGCTGACAGGATTTGCTGTAGTTACAGCTACCTTTGACACCTGATCAGGTTGTTAAATTTTGTGTACTATCTAATAGTGAAGATATTTACAAAATGCTCTGGTCACAAGAAAAAGAATTACCAACAATCCTTTCATGCCCCTGTACCGACTGAGAAAGAAGCCTTTAAATATCTCTGTTCCTTACAGATGTCTGTAAGTGGATTTGAAGATAATAAAGGTGTAGCTTCTACATAAAGTGTGCAAAGTGTAAATACATTGTTGAGAAGCAAGTAAATTAACCAGAAGTTAAAAAATGAAGCTAGAAAGGTGTAGAAAGGTAGAAAGCTGATGTATGACATTCACAGAAAAGTGCCAACAGTCTTGGGCAGGGACTGACCTTTCCCTGGAAGCCTCAGCCAAGGATTTCTCCTTAAGTTCGTATATGGAAAAAAATGCATTACTGTCAAAGTATATTGTGTCAGTGATCTGAGGAAGGGGACAGATCCCATTCTGGACAGAAAGGAAATCAAAACTGGTGGCTGTAATAAGGAAGATGATACTTATTCTATTCAGGAAAACTGACAAAATTTACATGCCTCATCCAATGTTGCATCTAAACTATTCCTGAAGAGATTGGAAAGAACATTTTGTTTTGCACATAATCATTTCTGTCAGCTGAAAGAATTGCACTAGCAATCTACAGAGAAGAGATGATATATAACATTAGCTGCAGAACTGAATTTACTTAATATAAAATATTTCTCCTTGTTAAAAATCACTGAAGTTCTTAGGGCAAAAGTTTGCCCTAGTACATGATGACATACTGACAACTATCAAAAAAAGTATAAGCTACAAAGATTAAAAGATGTAATTGAATCACCTAATGGAAAATATAAATAGGTATGTATAATATAGACAGCTTACGATTAAACTGACCAAGCAAAAAAGCAAACTAACTGAACTCATGAGAGACCTATGCTTTTAAGGATACTAATTTTGTCAGCTGTGCGTGCTAAAACTATACTATAAGCCATTCAGTGTTATTGTTTCTACACAGGCTACCATTAAAATATATAAAATGGGAAAGAATTTGTTGTAGAACTTAAAACTGGGACAGAGAAGTATTGTTCTCTAGTTACCCAAAAGAAATTAAAACTTTACAATTCTAGTATCACAGTATTCCAAATTAAACAAACAAACAAACAAACAAACAAAAAGATCAATTAATAATTTTATTGTGTCTACAGAGAAAACAAAGTTTACTGAGAGTGGATAAGCCAGAGAAGATAAAAGACTATCTTTTGAGATGGCAATAAAGTTCTGATATGGATAACAGAACATTTAGTTCCTGGAAAAACAATTGGATTTTTTTAGGGTAATAAAGTAATAGAGACTATGAGCGGGCAAATCAAGGAACTAGAATTACTGTGGAGATTAAACCAGATAGATGTAAAGAGAGTTTTGCCTTAAAGAGCCTTAGATCATAGAATGAAAATTCCTGATTCTTACATGCACCAAGACAGCTGTTATTCTTTAAAAATTAAAAAGAAAAAAAAAGATTATTGTAAGAGTTATAGAAGAATAAGATAACAATTTTTTTTCCAAAACTTAAAAAAGTAAAGCTTTTGTTTGCTTTAGAAGGGAAGGATCAAATAGAGACATGATCAGATTAAAAAAAAAAACTATGAACACTGACACCACAGGAATGCATTCAGGCCCAGCTTATTTTTCATAAATATTGCAAAATAGGAGCTTTACAAAGAAAATCTGAGAAGTTTTCCCATTATCTAGAATGCTTACTCTTAAATGTATTTTCTGAGACATTCATTTCTGCCACATTCCAAGAGATAACCAACAACAAAAAAAATAATTCTGAAAATAAAAAAGATCCGTACAGTGTACTCTATGTCTTCATCTGCTTCACTGCTTGGTCAATAATCTAATATAACTGGAAAATAAATGCATCAAAAAGTGTTTGTTTTTGTTGCTATGGTTAGTAATCTCCTACTTCAGGATGCAAGCCTTTTTCCTCTCGTCTATTTATGCCTGAATTAATTCTTCTCCCGTACAGCTCAATTACACATTTGATTGACTGCTCTGGTTACATCAGTGTTTCACATTGTAGATTTAATGGGCATATTTTCCATCTAAAAATAGTTAACCAGTTTTATGTGTCTGCATTTTTGCAAGCTAACCAAAAATGAAGCCAAATGGTTAGAAATGTTTCTTTAGTGCTATACTGTAGGGGGTTTTTTAGTACTCAATCTATTCCTGCTAAGAATAACAAATAAAACGGGATCGTACAATGTATTTTATTAATGTTGCTTCTCTAAGTTATGTGTGATGAATATCCATTCTTTACCATCAGCTCAATTCCACAGTTCTACAATCCTCTAGTTGATTACTTTAGTCTTAAGGAATGTTAAGCAACACTTAAGCTTGATGTGTACAGAACTGAAGTAGCTGATTTGAAACATAAGAAATGGAAAATAGTTCATAAAGAATAATTTACTAACTTAAGAAAGTAGTAAATTAGTATAGAAATTCCAGATCATGCAAATGCCTCTGTTTCTCCTCTGGACAAAATTTTTTCAGTAGTTTCAAGCTAATCAGTTTTTGAGTAATTACCTTACCACTCAATATTTTTATCTCACCACCTCTTTTTGGAGTTAACAAATACATAAAACTGTGTTTCCGTTGGTAAGAGCAATGAAAGTTAGAAATACAACTGAGAAGAAAAAACCTATTTTACACAAGAAAAGGGAATTCTGACCATTTCTCAGAAATGATTTTTTCTGCCTTGCAGTGTTTTCTTATTAAGAAATATTTAAGTTCAAATGCAGGATATTACACAGGAATATTCAGCTGCAAATATTGATTCTGTAACTACTAGTTGAGTGGAATTTCTGTAAAATACTCTTTGTTTTGGGATTAATCATGAACATTAATCAAAATTATCATCCCCATGCTAGCACACCAAGTACATACAAATGGGTATACAGACATCAAAAAAAAAAAACAAAAAAACAAAAAAAACCAATGCAGTAATATTCATGCGGTAATATTATTACACTTCTACTGTAATCTCATCTTCAAGCTTCAATAATGATACTGACCACTCAAGACATTCCAATGATAAGCAATCTAAATTATAAGAAATCATGGGGTATTTGTCCTCAAGGAAGATGGCAGAAACCAGGGCAGGATAGCATATAAGAAGTTTGAGAAAGAAGAGGAAGAATATCCTCTCTTTTGCAACCATGGGTATTCAGATATCAAATAAAGATTTTACTGACAAGGTTAGATAATTACTGTAGCGGATTTGCTGGAGTGATTGCAGCAACTACATTAGAGATCTCTAAGAATAAACCAGGCAAGTGCTTGTTATTTAATCTCCCTGTCAGACATGGAGAAAGTAGATTGTTTTTTCACCTGGACAAGTAAGTTGGGTGAATTCAGCTCTATTTTTCTGTCAAGGCACTATTTTGAAGAGAAAAAGGAAAACTAGAGTCTTATCAGTGTCAGTGACTGACAGATAAATAACACCAGGAGATGGTAGCTGTTGGTCTTTGGATGCAGGGAAATTGCTTCAGATAAATGCAAAGCATCATTAGGAATGCCAATAATCATATTCAAAATATTTACTCACCTGAACAGTGATACAATTTCTGATTACATACCACTCCTCAGGAAGTAGCCATTGTCCAGAAGACACTCTCCCATTGGAACCTTAAACGAGCCAAGGGAGAGCTCTGGGTCTCTTTAATATGAAAATGCCACATTTTTTTTACAGATATTAATAAAAAGAACATCATAATTACTATGTGGTCAATGTAAATCCACCCACTGCTCATTCATATGGACCAGAAGCAAAGACATTAGATGATATTTCCCTAGGGACCCTTTCTCCTCCTTTTCCATTCTTTTTGCCTTTCTCATACATCAAGTCAAGATATATTTTATTGATTTAAATAGAAAGCTGTGTTAGTGTAAACAGTTTATATGTGTGTCTCTAAGTAATGTTTCCAGTACATATGGTTTCTATGTATAGTATCAGTGATCAGATCATACTCAGACTAAACAAGTTTCTTTAGTAAGTCTCTTCTAAAACAAAAAAGAAGGCAAAAGTTAATGAGATTTATTGTGTATCTTCTAAACTTCTTTCCATAATCCATAAAATAGTTTAAATATTTATGAATTCATTTGTATAGTGTAATCCATATTTCTAAATACTTAATTTATCTCACTTAAATAGCAAGCATATGATCTAAACTTTGACATACACTTAAATTTCTGATGTCACATAAACCTTCACTACATTTTCCATGGCTGTCACAATAGACCTTCATGGCCTATATGAGATTTCTGTCCGTGAAGTGTTTTTATTGACTCTACTTTAGTTAACATATTTTCCACTTATCAGAAATAAAACTGAACAAGTTTTCATTTTTTGTCACAATTAGTATGCTTTATGTATGAAGACCAGAAACTGTCAACATTGAATCAATAAAAATCTTTGAACAAAAATCTTCAAGGTATACAACAGAGTTGAATGCGTTATTATGTCGTTTATCATTTCAGTGATACTCAATTGGAAAAGATTTATCTGTGACCTTTTTTCACTCCCAAATCTACAGTATTTGAAACTCGGTGCTGTAGATTAAATTGTTCTCTTGCAGTAATAATAAAATCCTCTTAAAACTACATTCTCATTATTAAAATGTCCACTGCTTAGAAGCATGTAGCTTGATCACCTCCTTCTATGGCAGATGAATGCTAAACTCAATTTCTAACATTGCTATAAATTACCAGTTTTATTAGAAAAAAATTCTAGGAAACAAAGACTTCATCTACATGGCAAAATTATTCAACAATGTATGAGCAAATTTTGCTGGAGGAAAAACAGAGTGTATTTCCTACTACAACAAGTTACATATCAGAAAAAATATTTGTACAATTATCAGCTTATTACCATGGTGTGACTTTGTGAAGTATTCCTAGTTCCAATTACGTTCTACAGTGCTATCCTTTGAAAAGCAAACACCTGAACACTGCTAATTGGGCACTTTAAACTCTCCACCTTTGTAACATAAGAAAGTACAAATCAGTCTCCATCCTCAGGTTTTCAAACAAAAAGGATTGCATAAAACTTCTTTACTTTTTAATGTGACAACTTGGAGCTCCACCAGGTTTTCCACTCTGTGCTATTTTCCATATTGTGCTTGGAAGCCACACCTTCCTGAACACAGCAGATTATAGGAAAAGCAATTGATTCTCATAGTAGCAAAGTTCAGCCTGCAATCGATATTTTCTTTTTCTGAAAGTCCCAGCTGGGACAGGTTTCCACTAAAAACCCAGCTGGGAAACAGGACTACTCTTTTTCTGGGGCAGAGGCTCCTCAGTTAATACCATGCTCCTCTGAACGCTGCTGGGAGCAGGTTGATTGCAGGACACTCTTGACTGGCTAGCATGATGTTCAAGGATCAGCACTGGCTGTTGGGCTCTGTAGCAATATGTTGTCCCTTTAGAGCTCACTGCTCCAGATCCATCTGATCTCAGCAGCAACCTAGCACTTGAGTCCAGCACCTTCAGGGACAGGACTGTGGCTTCCCTCAGTGCTGGTTGCAGGTATTTAGGTATGTGTGTTAATGCAGAAGCACTCTATGACCCATTTGCTCTTTTATTATGTTTTCATCAATGCCTGATCATTCTCTAGCTAATCTGGAAAACTTTCCACTTAGCTGCTTTATCTTTGTCTTGTTAATTCTGAAGCTAAGTTGTGCTGCCAGAATGTTCCTGCCTGGTTTTCCTCGTATTACCCTTTAACAACACATGGCATTTCACTGCTGTTTGGATGGCTGTGGCTTTGATTCTGTTTCCACTTAGATTCATAATGAAACAACCCCCACACTCTCCATCTTGTTTGTGAGGGCATTCATTTAAATGAATTTAAATGTGCATAAGTTTAAATAAATAAATAAATAAATAAGGAGATATACCTCCTATGTCCTCATATTAAATATGATTATAAAGAATGATGAGAAAACAGTAACTGGACAGAAAATATTAGTTTATTTAATAATAAAGAAGTGCAGTTGTACAAAATATATGCACCCATACTCAGAAATTGTTTTAGAAAGAGTATCTTAAATGTGTGCTTATCTTACTAATCAGTAATTTTATTATTCAGAACAAAAAGGAGATCACATCTTACAATAAATTTCAGGGTAACAGGAGAAAGATACTTCTTAATTTGCAAGGCCTTTGGCTTGTAACTGGTGGAAGGTGATCCAGACCTCCTCTCAAACACATTAGGCATTTTCAGTAGTACGGAGAAGAAGGGGTTACCTGAATTTTATAAAATAAATAAAATAAAAAATAAATCCTGTTGCTATAGTGTGGTAACACAGGAGATGGAGAACTATGACTGCAGCCTCAAGAACAATCTGCAGTCAGCATTAATTGCAAAAATGATCATAATGTTGCCATCTGTTTCAGTGGAAGCCATTAACAGTTTGTGGTACTCTGAATACATAAACCTCTTTGTGCTCCTGGAAAGTTACAGCACCAAAACTCAGTGGTTTCACAAGAGTGAATCCAATGTTAGCAATTACAGCTCAAGGGTGTTTCTCCCCACCCCCCTCAATTTTTAAGGCTTTTAAAATTCACTGCAGTTGTATAAAGTATTAGAACATTAACACTTCTAGTTGCTTCTCAATACTAAAAAGTGGTTTACTGTCTCCATTATGACATAACAGACTTTTTTATTCCTTTCTTATGAAGTCAATGACAGTGTTTACCTATGACGTCTAATATAACTGCTCTGAAATATTCCACGGAAGATTCACTATCTCTCTTGCTGTGACTGAAATGGAATAATCTGGAGAGATTAACTTTCTTATTTAAATACCTCATTTAGGTGATTAAAGTTAGATCAAGTCTCTAGCTGCAGAATAACAGTGTAAGATTAGAAGATGACATAGAGAAGAGATTTATATATCATTGCTGCCATTGAAATAATGGGAAATTTTAAAATCCAATTAGATACTTTATACATCTCATGAGCAAGAATACAGGGAAACAAAATGCCGCTGGTTGAAACTTTGAATTAATTAATTTATTTTCAATTTTATGTCCAGTTGTTGTCATATTCACTAGACTATTAACATACTTCAGATTGCTTACCTAAAAGATATCCATACGTTTACAAAATGAAGAGACTGTGAGGATGGAACTATATTTTTTTTCCTCAGAAGTGTAAAATGTCCCAACTTCCTCAGTGCTATTTCTGAATAAAGGGGGAAAGAGATCTATAATCAGATGCTTATTACCCTTTTCAAAATATGCTGAACACAAAATATTTATTTTAATGGTGACAGAATACATTTTTATCAATTTATTACTACCAAATAAAAAATCTAGAACCTAAGCAAAACCTTTTTCTGTTGGTTTTTTTTCACTTGTGCAGAAATGCTACGTAGAAATGCTACTTACTTCTTTCCAAATCAATAGCTTAATTCTTCCAGACACAGCTAAACTGATATATGAACCACCCTATAATGAGATGATGTTCTGCAAAAACTGCTTTTAGAAAACTCGTTGGAAAGGAGGGCAATAGGAACTGAGGAAAGAAGAAAATGTTACTGAAGTACTTGGGCCATGACAAATTATTGCTCTTTTAAACTGACTACTGAAGCATTATTGTTTCCATTTTGAAAGAGAACCTCTGTGTTCTGTGATCTTTTCAGAACTTTCCTGATCAGGCAGGAATTGGTTAATGATCTCTGAAAGAATTTAAAATTCAAAGATGTGTAATGATTATGCTGGGGGAAAACAAAAAAGAGAAAAGAAAAGAAAAAAACCGTAAGAACGATAATTAAGAGTCTGAAGTACAGAAGGGTAATGCACTGTCCTCTTCCTCAGTAGGGAAGTTCATTAGCAGTGAAATCGTGTCATTTGCCCATCTGTTCCTAATTGCATTCACCGCAGGAACTAAGCGACGGAAGTGACATCACCCGCTCCCTGCACAGGCAGCTCAGTAAATCACGAATGGCTTTGCCTCTGCATGGGTCCCAGCTCAGCCTTTTCTCTAGCCTTCTCCATGGACCAGGCCCCAATCCAGTGTATACTGCTGCCTGAGCAGAGCTGGCCCTTAATGAATTCTCTGAGATGGGGGAAGGGAAAAAGAGAAGGTGGCACAACTCCTGGATGTGGGCAAAACTGTACTGAGGGGGTAATTACCCTTCACTGGTTGGAAGCAGACCTCTTGTTTGTGTGTCCTAAACATCGGGTGCTCAGCAGCTGCTGTAATATCAATGGGCGATTGAAGCAGGCCCTCATTAGATTAGCGCTGAGCTTATTGCTTGTGCCAGTCTCATTATTATTGGTGACTAAACTGGCAGATTGTCAGGACGCCTCATGGCAAGATGAGCTTTTGCAGCTCTTTGTTTGTAGTTATTATAAACAATGAAGTGAAAGCAATCCCCTGGGCATAGTCATGTCTCAGATGTTTTTTGCAAGCAGCAATCAGCTTGCAGAAACAGCAATGGTAAACAACTTCTTATTTTAAGAAGCGATATTAATTAAAGCACTAGGCATGGTTCTGAAAGAGAACTTGTTAATTATTTAATGTCACCTGCACTATCAAGCCCACCAGTTGGAAATTGTTTCATTTGCCTCAGATGGGCTCTGCCTGTCATCTGAACCAGTGGAAAATAATGTGTCATGCCAAGTGCCAAAAAATGTAGGCAGCATACAGCTGGGAGTCATATCACATTTTAATGTACAATCCAGCTTTATTACTTCTAAAGAATTCTGGATGTGAATAGTCGGCCTTACTACACAGTGTATAGTGCTAAATGCTAAACTTAATTGGGAACATTACATTCCTCATAAGAATATGGAGAATATTAAGTGGGCTGCAATAGTACATATTCATGGTTATTGAAATTCCTGGCCATCTACTGACATGACTGCATACCACTAAATGCACTGAAAACTCTGTCCAGCTGTTAGATTAAATAGTATGAATCAAGGGTTTGACATTTGCTAAAACACATATACATATTTTTGCTAAGCTGCTGCTGCTATTCCTATAGTAGACACACACACACAGACACACACACACACACACACATAAATAAATAAATAAAAGACTGCCTACTTTTCTTGAAAGACTTACAAGTATGAACAGGGGAAGTATGATGTGATCTGGAATCACTGGATCTGAAACTCTGTAATTGGGATGGGCCATGTGTCTTCACTTCATTGGAATTGCTAACTCAACTGAGAACCGAATGGACTCATTTGGTTACCAAATTCAGCCCTGACACAACACCAGTGGTAGCATTCAGTGATATTTCTAGTTTCAGCTGAGGTAGAAAACTCTAGCAGATTAGTTTGTGTTAAAAGATGACAGCATTTTGGTAAAAGCTGAAAAAGTGAACATGAGTTACAAATATAGAAAATGTAGAAAACAACATCTTTTCTATATTAATATAAACGGGGGCTTTTTTCAAGCATCAGTGGGTGGTCTATTTTTCCAAATTGACAGACATGTTGCTCTGGGCTTTCTGAGAATAGCTTCCAATATTTATGTATATTCCTCTCACTATGTAAACAGAAATGCAGGTGAAAAAGAACTAGTAAAACAGGATTGCATAGCTAAGAGTCATCTCCAAGCTGACTTCAAACCACTAAACTGGAGTGGCAAAGTCAGCACTCTAAGAGTCATTAATCTCTGCCAGAAAATACATCTAAAATGTCACCTCAGCCTACTCAGTACACATATCTAAATTCCAGCTTCCAACACGCATCAGTCCAAAAGACGGTAGCAATTCAGGCTTTCAACTCCTATTCAGAGGATATAAAACATTAACTCAATAACATGAAAAAAGTATATTCTGAGGACATTTTCTATGGGAGGTTCAATCCAAACAGAACAGTAGGAGAAAAAATAGGCAAGCATGACAAAGTTATAGGCATCAATAGGTGCAATAAAGAGAAAAGGAAACTAGGGAGTAAGCATGCAAGAAAAGACAATGACACTGATTCACTAGCTGATTTGTGTAACAGAACTGTATTTTTTCTTGCATATAGGGTGCAAGAAGGGCCTTGGAGTCCTAGGAGAACTAGCTTAACCAGAGGTTCTGCAATATTAATGAATTGCTATTGTGATAAACTGTGATATCTATCAAAGACTGAGAAGAATACAAACCTTACAAGAAATGTTAACTAATTATTATGGGTAGAGATAGGACAGCAGGTGATCCATATCCCAAGTTGATCCAGAAGCTGACAGAGCATATCAAGAAGGATGTTAGCTGCAAGAAGGAGCATGTATTGAAGAATAGCAATCAACATAGTTAGATCTAGAAAACATTTAGAGCTAATGGGACATAAACATGCTTAAAATGAAGCACCAAGGAACGTAAAAGTAGTATTTCAAATCAAGAAAGTGCCTCTGAGCAGTTTGTTCCTTTAAGAAACAGTTATGATTTGTGAGAACAAAATGCTGCTGTAAGTTACAATTCTATTATCATCTTGCAACACACTAAATTGATTACACAATAATGTTTCTATTTTTTCTCCACTCTCTCAACCATACTCAAAGGTGTCTTAACAGTCAATAAAACAGCAACAGCAGCAGTCACAGCTTGCTGATGCTAGAAAACATTTTTGAATGGGATTAATTTCATCTTCTCAAAAAAAAAAAAAAGTGATGCATCCACTACTGAGAGCATTTTTCTGCCACGGTTAACGGTATAGAAAGACTGTCAACTTCAGTTCATTCACAGTTTTTTTTTCCTTTTTTCCAAGGGAAAAGAGCTGGGGGCAGTAGCAAGTCTGTAGTACAAGACAATTTTCCATATGTCCACTTCAATATTAACTCCTTGAGTACTGACCTGAATGAACTTAAATAAATAAATAAACTCTCATGTCTTACTTTGTGCAAGATGGCCAACCAGTAGTTCCTGTCTTTTCTAATAATGTGTGAATTAATCCATAATCCATATTCTGTCACAGAAGCTAAATTTGCTCAAAAACAGCCAGAATGAATCATGAAAACATTATTTTCTTCAGAAATTGAAGTTATTTCTCCCAGAAGTTAAAATTAAGTGAGATTGAAATATTAATAATATCTGTCAAAAAGAAAAAAAAGACTAGTCTTAATTTTCCTATATTTTAATATAGGAAAACATTTTTATTAATCATAAATGGTAGCAAGATCTAGAATTTATAAATAAATAAATTGAAGGATTGTGATAATAAATTGAGCATAGTGCATTCAGCAGCTGAGAAAAATAGCATTTTTTTCTATTTTAACAGCCATGACAATTGAAATAGGCATTAACAGAGTGATTTAAGGAATATGCAGCCTGAACAGGGTAGTCCACCAATAAAAAAAGATTAAGAGTCATTTGATTTATAACTTGGGGGACATGCAGAGGAGTGAAACAGATTCTTTAATAAATGTTTTGATTTTCAATGAACAGGAAATAATGTTCATTGAAAAGGAAAAGTTAGGAGACTGTTGGAACTCTATTCAAAGAATATGTGAATTGCACTGTGTACTTAAAAGAATGCCTCTAGTTTCTAGATTTCTGCTGATGTACATACAAAATGGACATTTCTTTGCATTGTGAAGATGGACAGTAGGAGTGAGCTACCCAGCCATGCACACACAGGCCAGCTGCCGAGGCATTTCTAAAATAAATCAATGGCTCCCATAGGCGAACAAACGGGGAAAGTGTTTCTCTGGATATGGATCTAGTAAGGATGCTTACATACTATTTTGCTTACAGCTCCAAACAGTTGTAGCACAGACCTGAAATGCAAAACTTTCACTAGATAAGCACTTCTATAATAAGTCAACATGGATTGTCTCTCTTCACACTTAAACAGTTTCCTTTTTCCAATATTTTTATTTGTTATTGATCAGTTAGTCAGAAGATTATGAATAAATCTGTTACTTTGCTGCTTATACATCTTTACAATTTAATGAACAAATACTTGCCAACTAAGGCAACAGTCACATCAATTTTCATGTTGTGCTGGGAAAAAAATAATCTATGAATGTCAATGTACAGAATCAAAGGAATAAAAATGTTATCCTTTGAAATGTTTCTGAAGGTTTACAGTATTACTAAAGATGTGAAATATAATAGCAACAATCTAGTGCCTATATTACTGTAGTCTTTTCCATAATACTTAATTCATTATTTTCCTTGTTCCTCCAAAGGACTTTATGTTTTCAAAACAGGAGTTAATTTAATTAACTTAGTTAATTTTTAAAGTACTAAAAAGCAGTAAAAGTTTCACCCTTGAGATTTTACAAAGTAAGCTTTCTACTCTATTTTTTCATTGCAATAATAACTGTCAGGAAACACATATTAAAGTAGAAAAAGATAATTTGACACTGAATCTCTGCTTTTCTGTTTCCTTTCTAGTGACTAACGTATTTGGCATCTCAGAATGCAGACAGACCTAAAACTGAATATGAGATTTAAGGACAATTTACTGATATTTCATTCTGGGTTCCTTTGATGATCAGTAATTAGTATCATACTTGTGTCCCTTTTCTTATTTTTATTGTGGCATTTTTGTGTGTGTTTGTTTTTCTTTTTTTCACTTTGTAAAACACACTGCAATGCTGCCAGCTCAGCTTCCTTTTCCCTTCTTGGAAGGATGGTACAGCCAGACAAGATCCTGAACATCTCCACATGCCACAGGAAAGTCACCAGGGACAGGTACAAGATAAAAGCTTAAGCTTTATTTACTTTAGGTCTAAGAGAGTTACATTTTGGTATACAGAATTTTACTATGGGAATCTAGTCAATTTAGCCAATGGATTCTGGAAAAATGCCTAAAACTACAGGTGTAAGGATGGACCACTTGAATGTCTTAGCTCAGCCTCCAGATGTAGCTCTGGATAGCTGCAGATCACTCATCAGTTTTGTGTCGCATCTTCCAGTGTTGTACAGATGTCCACACAATCCATTTGAGTGTTTTCACTTTTCACACTGAGTTAGTTTTGCTCCCGTTTTACCTTATATACTGAAATTTTCTGGATTCATTGGACACTGTGGATATTTTAAGGGAAAAGTTCCAGGCTTTTAAGATGACTTCAGTATATTGCTGACTCCGAGGCATCTAGGGTTTCAGTTCTCATTTTTGAGCACTTAAGGATATGAAATAGTAAATCCTTTGTCAATTAGACACTGTATCTAAACAGCATCTAAAACAACATCCAAATTTGAGCTGTAATATCCACCATAATTCAGACCTTCAAGAATGAAGTTATCAGATCTCAATCACAACATTTGTGTTTGCAATTGGTAAAAGATTTTCTCCCATTTTTGTGGGCTTCCAGCTTTGCATAATAGATGACCTGCTTTTCCACATAGCTTCTGACTATCTTAACACGTACAAGAAAATGATACAGAAAAAAATGTGCATATGCTCTTTAGATCATGAGTTCTTTGCTTGTTGGTGTGGACACATGGTTTGGTGTGTTTTTTTTTTTTTTGCAATTTCTGTATAATTGTCCAGAATTGTTTTTGCACTGATCTGATGTCTGATGCCTATCTTCTGTGCTCAGTGATGTAACCAGCATGGAGTCTTGCTTTTTGAAATTGCTTTTGGTAGTTTTTTTGTTTCTTTGGTTTTTTTTAAACTGTGTTGAGGCCTACTTACTTGTAAGCCTTAGTCATGGATACCTGTCTCTTCTGTTGCACTGAGTAATCTGTTTACTACTATTCTCTTGGCTCTTTCTGCTGTTTGTCATTATTTGTGCTGAATAGAAACAAATATGTATGAGATAATTTATATGAGAAACAGAATTTAGCCCTCCACCTCATCAGTCTTTGCTATAAATTTCCATGCCTAGGAACACAGAAAGCAGCTTTGCAATGGCTGAACACTGCCAGGTAACATCATTCCCACTTGTTTTAACTTTTTCGTCAGTCTTTTTGTTTCTTCAGTACTGGCTCTGCTCTTATGTTATTTGGCAGCAAGTTGTTTGAATTATGAATTGTATTGTGGCTCATTGTCTGAAGATAGAGTGCCTTCAATTTTCTGATCACATTCTTTGCATAAATGTCTTCCCAGAAATAAAAGTAGCAATTGATTTTGACCATACTGTTATCAAATGAACAGGCATGACTCACTCTCCATTGTAAGTTGACCATTTTCTGCACTTAACCACTTGCGCATGAGTCCACAATCCCCTAATAGGGAGGTTACTGGCTTCTTCAGTATTTGCTTCTAGCAACATCCCCTGTCCAAGAACGTTAGCTGCTTCTTGGAAAACAGTCACCAAGTCCTGCTTTATACACTGACAAACTGGACTGGACTATTTTTCAGAAACAGCGACATGCTTCTTAGAAAATGCTAGTGTTAGTTTCTGAAGGTATACTCTGCTAAATGTATCTGCTTTCAGCAGCAAGGGACAGCTACTGCCTTAGATTTGGCTGCCAGGAGTCCCAAGTGACAGTAAGGCAGAAGCTGACTTCTGACCAGCATGAATCTGTCTCACTGTGCATGAATCAAGAGAGCAGGGCAGACTTAAAACAGTAGCAAGCAAATTAATATAAATAAAATAATATGAATAAAAGTAGGATTGCAATGAACAGGTATTTTCCATTAAAAAGGGGATGTTTAAGTCATTCCTAGCCACCTTTACTTAAAAACTTTTTATAGATCTCTATTTGGTTTGATAGCTGGTTGTCATGAGATATTAATAAACTCCCACAACATCCTATGAAGTTGTCATACCTGTAAAGACTCCCTGCTTAGGATCGGCTCAGTCAGTAAGCAACAGACATAAGGGATTTTCATTTCTGACAACTTCAGCTAGTCTGTATTCCACCCAGTGTCCTAGTCTCAGATACTCAGGAGTTGTCATAAACTGTCATCTTTGTATTTTTGGTCCTGGATTCTCTTCATTGTCCTTCAAGTCAGATACTACGGCGGAAGAATCACAGAATCACGGAATCATAGCATGATTTGGGTTGAAAGGGAACCTTTAAGGTCATCTTACTCCCCTGTCCCTGCAAGGGACACCTCCCACTGGACCAGGTTGCTCAAAGCCCCATCCAGCCTGGCCATCCTGCCTGGCCCCCACCTCCAGGCAGGGGACATCCACAGGCTCTCTGGGCAACTCCTTCCAGTGAAATAAAGAAATTAAAGTTCATTCTTGTTATCCATACTCTTGTTTTTCATCAACACCATATTTTATTCAATATAGCAATTAAATAACAGGGAAAAACTCCAGGAAGGAGACTAGTAAGGCAGTAAATTCACAAAAAGGGAAAAGAAAAAGAGGAAAAAAAAAAAAAAGAGAGAGAGAAAAGAGACAAGGGGGGAAGGGGGAGGGGAGGGAGAGGGGGGATAGGGAGTAAAAGAGAAGGAAGGGAGGGGAGGGAGGGGAGGGAAAGGAAAAGAAAGGAAAAAAGGGGAAGGGAAGGGAAGGGAAGGGAAGGGAAGGGAAGGGAAGGGAAGGGAAGGGAAGGGAAGGGAAGGGAAGGGAAGGGAAGGGAAGGGAAGGGAAGGGAAGGGAAGGGAAGGGAAGGGAAGGGAAGGGAAGGGAAGGGAAGGGAAGGGAAACTTAGTAATTTATTCTTTATATCATCTCATAACATCCTTCATAAACACACGCTTATTCCCATAGAAGCAGATGTACTGTAAATGGGAGTTAGGAAAAAACTGAAGAAAAAGAGAATGGAAGAAAAAAAAAATTCTGTAAAATCTGCACACATTACTACTTCCAGGGGACAGAACTAATCTTGAAGTGTCTCCAGGTTTTTGGTATTTGGTTCATTATTTTATTTAATAGATCATTTTGTGAACTGTCACATTTATTTAGTCATTCAGGGTACAATTAAAACTAAGATCAATAAAATGAAATGCTAGTTCATGGGGCTAATGAACGCAACGGTGACAAAACCTACTTACTGATGACTCATGACACACCATGCTGCTAATACATAACAATAACGCTTTCATTAGTTAACACCAATTCCATAAATATAAAGCAATTTGTTATATTAACACTGCCATCCTACGAGAGGTGAATAAATAACTTGTATTATATTGTAAATGCAGGTTTATTGGCTGTAATTCACAGATTTTTCTTTTTTCTCCTTTGCAGTATTACAGACAATAGCTATTATCCCTAGCTCACGATAGTGACTGAAATACAGAAGCCAATACAAAGCTACACCTGTTCATTCTAAAGCTGCATTTGCAGTTTTAATGCTTCTTAAAACAGCTCCTAAGATGTACAGATTCTCCTTTAGAAAAAAAAATCCAAAACACATTTCATCGTGATTCTGAGATATTTTTAAATTTACTGGATTTCTTTTATTTCTAATAATTAGATATTATCAACAACAATCAAAATGTAAAGTATACTCACTAACATCTTTTCAGAACATAAACTGCTTATTGGGAAGAGTCAGGAAGAAATTTCTCCTTAATGTATACTATTTTAAAATCAGACAGATAACTTAGGGTTTATTTCTTCCTCTGAAGTTTCTGTCAATGACTTCTGATAAAGATAGTGTCAACTGGATGGACCTCCTGGTCTCTTTTGCTGTAGAAATTCTAGAATGCATTTACTTATACAATGAGCTATAGAATCCAAGAAAAGTTTCCCAAGTAAAATGGCCATCATCTTGCCCTGCAATGCAAGTTTGCCAACGGTGTTTTGTCCAAGTTTTGGACAAAGCATTCCTCTCGTGCATCCTCTGTATTCTTTCCATCAGAATAGAAAAAATACAGTGTTCATCTTTTATAGTGCTTTTAGACCTATCACTCTAAGTCAAGCTTAGAGGCTCTGATAAATTAAGAAATTAATAGGCTAAGTATAAAAATAAATGGTGAAGGAAGGTTGGAACTGATTGGCCACAGATGTCTTACACAAATGCACTAGTTTATAGAACAAATCGCAAAATACAGTATTGCATTTAGATTAAGATCTATATTTGGACACACAACCTCTCTTACAAGAAAGAGCTAAAGACATTCTGAAACTTGGCTGTGTTCACATTCACAAAGGATTTTCTAGTGCCTAAGCTATGAAGTCTCTGTTTACCCATGAGTTCAACCTAGCATTCAGAGGATTTATAAATATTTGCAAAGTTGTTTGTTTCTATACAAGGTCAGCAAACAATATTGAGTACATCAGTATAAATCTCTCAGAAACCTTGCCATGTAATAAACACAGAATTTTTCAAAGTAAAATGTGTACATTAAGGGTATGCCTGGTAGAATAAAATGTCATGTGCAAATCTTCAAACCAGCTCACTTTCTAGGAGCAAGAAAAGACTCATGTGGGTGTAGCTCTGCAAGGACTAATCAACCTAACCAATGCTATACTGTTATCCAAACTAGTGAATTCATATATTGCCTGCCACTTAGAAACAACATGAGACTAATGGACTAGAACCATAATAAAAATGTTTTCCTTTGACAGAACATAAGTTGTTCTTTCTTCAGCTGGGGAACAAACAGGCTACTGCAATTTGGAAGATAACTTCCTCTTTTATGAGGAATTAATATTTCAATACAATTTTTTTTGCCTTACAAATTTATATCAGCTTAAATAGTAACAGAGGAAGATTTGCTCTCATTTGGAGTTTTTGTTTTCTGATTTTTTTTAATGTGAAATAGGTTATAAAGAAATTCAAGAAAAGTTTATTGCTCTGCTCTGAGGATTTTAGAAATTCTGTTCTGATTTGCTGTTTCTAGAATAAGCTTTAATTACCTCTGTTCTTGAAAGTCTTATGTATAATCTTATTTAGTTCTCCTTTGAAACCATAGCACACTGCCCTGGGTAGTTTACACTTTAGACTAAGAGATACTACAGCTCTTACTGATGCAGAACAGTGTGAATTTTAAATGGGATCCACTCACTATACCCCTCTTCTACTTGAGCATAGAGCTAGTTTCAGGGAAAGAAGAGAAGGTGACAGAAGTAAAAACAAACAGAAGGAAAATAGAGTAGCCTTCAGTCAAGTAATATCTGTAGCCATCTCCTGAGGATATAACTGGTGTGGTTTTGTTATATCTCATTTCAGTAAGGGATAGTGTAAGAAGGAGGTAAGAAGGGCCTAGAAGACATGGCAGGGAAGTGGGCACAGACAGGGAGATTTAATCAGACTGGCAAAGTAAATATATATTCTCTATGAAAGAGGAGTCTCCAGGGTAATGGTTTCAGTGTTGAACAAAACTCCAGAAAGTTTAGAAAGCTAGGCTGAGTCAGGATTGATTTTTCTCTGTTTACTGCATTCCCTAGGTGAAAAGCTAATGAACCAAGGCTAAAGCATTAAAAAAAAGGATAGGTTACCTATAGAGCTGTGATCAAAATATCATCCAGCAAGATCAGGAATGAACTTTCATGCTTCAGAGCAAGCACCTCACCAGCTACTGAGAGAAGGAAGGAAAAATGTACTGACAGTGCAGAGCATGCTTTACGATGATAAAGTGTTACAACCAAAAAGTGCATGGTAATTGCAAAAGTGTAAGTTTATATGGACACCTCTTAACCAGTAGTTGAGTATGTAACTACGGGAATTTTGAGAGGTCCAGAAATTCTGAAGTAAACAATTTAATTTAAGAACTATAATTTCTTGGGAAAAATGCGAGAAGCCAGAATCCTATGTTGTTAATTCCAACTTCAAGTGAGAGATTCAGGGCTCAAAGGCCCATTAGCTTGGTTAAATCTACCTCAGCAATATGATATAATGGTTTCCTTCTACAACTCTTTCTTCTCACTCAACCCACACAGATGCACCTCATGAAAAGATACATGGCTCCAGAGCTTCACTTCTGTTCTTAATGCCGTATTAGAAGACTCGTACTCTATTTTGCATCCTGTTTATGGAGAACTTTCTTGTTTCTTTTTCAGAAAAGAAAATGGAACAAAAAATTTAACTCCCTTTACTGTTCTACTTTTCATCACAGAAAGTCCAAAGCAGTTTTTTATCTCAGTCTCCTTTGAATCCAGGAAGAGTGAGGAAATCAGAACAGTTTGATCAGAAATAGTGGTTCTTTTGAGTGTTGGAGATAGTCAATGATAGTGTTGCTGATTATAGGTGGCAGAGATTTTTCCAAGTTTCGCTTTTATATCTTACTGCAAATTCATTATCACAGTCTGCAGAATTCTACTAAGTTTTGATAAACAGCATTTAGGAAGTTTACTACAAGCAGGGTTGAAACTACAGAACATGTATGACACACACTCTATTCCAGCTCATGTTGAATTACACAAGTAGATTAAAATACACACAGGCTCCATAGCCTGGTGGTTAAGACATTTATCCAAGACATGAAATTTAATATATCTAATATAATTTACCCTCAGTGTATTGAGATTTTAGGGTAGGTTTGACTGTGATCTGTCTGTCTGTCTCGAGTTTTTCAGCTTCACTTCCACTCAGGCTAAAGTAAGCATTGTTTCTTCTCAAAAAGTCAGCATTCTACTTTTGACTGGAAAGTTGTTTCCCTTTGAATTTTAGTTTCACAATGTGAAAAGTGCAGCACTTATATTTTCGTTCAAACAGGAACAGAATAGAGTGAGCAATTAAAGAAAATTCTAGATATTCCTTTTGTTCCTGTTTTGTATTCATGTTCCTTAGATTTGTCACTGACATGAAATCTACTTAACATCTTTAGAATGACCATAAAAATTTCAGGAATTAATTATTGTAAAAATACTGAAGCAACTCAGAACAGCTTAGAAGGAAAAGAAGATAGTAAATAATATATCTATACAATATCTATGTCCATATGAAAAACATCAGATCAGCAGTGTAAACCTGTTCATTTTTTCTTAAAACAAAAAATCTGGCAGGAAAAAAGCTGAAGTAGGTCAGGTAGGAGTTCTGAAGTGAAGAATAACACAGGAGCTAATAGATAGTGGTGTCTTCCCTTATTTTATTTTTCTGTTAAGTTTTGGAGGAAAAAATAGTACAAACTCCTTTCTTCTTTATAATTCAAAGGGCATACTCATAAAAAAATAAAAACACCTGAAAGGTGTGAACCATAATATGATTAATGCTAGTTATCATCTTCCAATTTAGTCAACAGGAAAGTAGGATTCTTCCTCCATATAGATCTTCAAAAGCCATCTAGACATGTGCAACCTGCTCTAGATATCTCTTGCTTAATCAGGGGAGATGATGCTGATGACCTTCAGAGGAGCCTTCCAATCTCCACCTTTCCGAGATTCTGGGATTCTGTGAATCCAAAGGTACATCAGAAGATACAACCAGATAGTAGTTCTGCCAGTGCTCTGAGCTACTGGGTCACAGCAATGGCAAAAGCAGTCAACTGAATGCTTTCCTACCTTTGATTGATGGATGAAAACCTGGCCCACAGTAAAATATTCTTTCACAGGTATCCTATCCACTGACTTTTTTTTTTCTCTCTTCAATAAAGGCCATTTCAGCTAAAGGACTTACAAAGTTTTACAATAGAAAACTCATCCTCTCAAAAGATACATCTAACCTAACAGAGAGGATGCTGAAAGATACTGGCTTTTTTAAAAGTAGTCAACAATAGTTTTTAAAATAGCTTTTTTTCAGACTGTATTGTGACAGTTTGCTTTGTGATGTCATGCCTGGGCAATTATAGATCCATAATTGCATAGCTATGACTCATTGCAAGCCAATCAGTGCAGTCAGTTTCCTAATGCTATTTTCTACTATAACACTGTTATTGTAAAGGCAGGAATTCTTTAATCATCAAGTTGAATGTCTGCCAAGAGCTCATTTTATTGACCATTAAACACGCTTCTGTTTAGAAGAAATGCTACAACATCACTGTTTCCAATAGCAGATTTGTTCTGCAGTGGTTTTTCATAGGACAATCTGCAACCAAATGATAGGTCAAATAGAATGTACTGGACATTCACAAATGAAGGGCCTAGTCCAAAATTCTTTAAAGCCTCTATTGAAAATCACTGATTTAAAAAAAAGTTTTGTTATCAAATCCCATAAAAGGAAATAACAAAATTCACATTTTTGTTGACAAATGCTAATGTTCCTGCAAAAATATCTATTCCAAAAAGTAAAACTAATATCTGCATCCAAATACCACAACTACATGTCTTCTGATGTTCAACAGCTCTTGGTGACTCAAATATAATTTTCAGTAAGCTTACAGATTTAGAACATTAGGCGGAAAACAATAAATCCACCGCTGGATTGTGGGAATGTTTTTAATGGCAGTATTACAGCTTCCTCCCTCTGTCAACTGATTTAATGTGAAGAACAGCGTGATTCTTTTTTATTCGCATAATCATTTTCCACCTGCTGGAAAGAGGTATTTTGTTGGCAGATACTTCAATGATCTGAAAATTGAGATGAAGTAAAAATATACAGATAGCCATATTGACTTCGGTGGCAGAACGATGAGTTGGTTCCCAATCTTTGGAAAGCAAGTATGAAACCTTATGCCAGTTCCTAAACACATCCACAACTGTAATTGAAGAACCATTCAGTAAAAAAACAAACTATTTATCAAAATACATTCTCTCTGGACAATAAGACCATGCAAAAATCATGTAATTATGCTACCTTTTATCTTTAAGTACAAAACAAGTTTAGAGTCTATAGGAATAATCTTACTGTGTTGACCCACTAGTGCCAAATAATGCTTTCTTACTGTTTTTTTTTCTTATTCAGTTTACCAAGAAAAGTGTGCAGAGAGTAAAAAAAAAAATAAAAAAACCTTTTTCTAGGACAATAAAAGATGTTCAAAAGATTTTCAGCATCATAAACATCAGTAGAATCATGCGACATTTATCACAAATAGCCAATTCAATCAATGATAAAGATAGAGGAAACAGTATAGTCTAATAATGTTCTTAAAATAGAAGATACGTTTATATAACAAAACAAATCTTATTATGTGAGTCCTTAAATAAACAGAAGTTGCTTTCTACCAGTCAGCAATCTGTGATCCTTTTTAACTGTCATGAAATTAAAATAGATTTTATTAGTACTAAAGAAACACACAAGAACTACAAGAAAAAAATATTTCTGTAACTCTCCAATGAATAAATCACTCTTACAATTGAAGTATCAAGTGTCAAACCAGCTTGGCCAGTTAAAATTGCAGGTTAGACGCTATCTAAGATCTACTAATGAACCAGTGTTTGTCACAGAATCACAGAAACATTAATTTTGAAAAAGACCTCTAAGATCATCTAGTCCAACAATCCATCTATCACCAATTTTGCTCACTAAGCCATGTCCATAAATACTACATCTACCCTTTTCTCAAAAACTTCCAGGAACTGTGATTCCACTATCCCCCTGGGCAGCTTGTTTCAATGTCTTTCCACTATTCCAGAGAAGAAATTCTTCATAACATTCAACTTGAACTTCCCCTAGCACAACTTAAGGCCATTCCCTTTAGTCCTATCACTATTACCTGGGAGAAGAAGCTCACCACCACCACCAGAACCTCCTTTAGGGGAGTTCTAGAAAACAATGAGGTCTTCCCTGAGGTTTCCTCTTGTACATCATTTGTTGATTCTTAATGTGTTGTTTTGGTTTGATTTTGGTTGTTTAGTTGGTTGACCTATTAAGGAAGCAAGAGTACAGGTGCTCCTGGTGCTTTAGGCCATATATTTATCTTTATCACTTTTCCTATTTAGGAAGTCATAAGGGGATAATGCTTTGGAACTTAGTGGAGAAGCCAATCTATCTTCTAAACAATCTTGAGGTAAAATTAATGTCTAGAAACGTACTCAAAATGTTTCAGATCTTCTATCTGAGTATAGCTCATGCCTTAGTATCCCAGTGCTTTTTATCCATCAACAGACTGCTGGAAAACAGGTGAAAGCAGATCAAGGTTTAAGTCTGTTTGTTATTAATCATAGGCCATGGCAGGTTACCAAGAGCATTTAAAAAATCCATTAATTCTTGTTCAAATACGGTTTGACATATGACATCTAATTTCATATAAATTCAACCATGTGATTCTGGGAAAACCTACTTCCAGATAAAGACATATCTCAAGCAGTCATGGTCAAATCAGATGCTGTGCTGCAGATACCCAGGATGCATCACTGATCTAGGACCATGAAAACCTCCACACTCTGCCTTTTACAGTACTGATGTGATTAAGTTCTCTCTCCTTGCATTGTATGCCCACTGACAGCTGTCAGTTGCATAGAAAGGTAAAGATATCCACTGAAACATCCAAAGCAAAATTTTTCAAATGCAGAAACGGAATTTAACAGAAATCCCCCTTTAAAGAGTAATCAGGAAAGAAACCAGCCATAACCACTGTCAAAAGTCAGTGTTTGGGCACTCTTGCCCTGACCTGCCCCACAAGGACCTCCAGCCAGACCTCTCTCGTCCTGTTACATGAGGCTCCGTTCAGAACATCCAGGACAAAACATGTTCCCTGCTGTTCCTGACTTGCTCCTTGGGCTTCTGGCTTGATCTTGTACCAGACTCATCACCTCTCATTTGCTTGTTGGTCACTGGATTGGAGGTGGACAGTATCCCTCCCTGCACGTCAGTCACGTAGATTAGGGCCCTGCTTGTGTTGGGGGACAATCTCATCTCCTAGCCTAGCCTTCCTTGTGGAAGTGTCACACCATCCCTGCTCCTTCTAATTGCTGATGCAGGTGAGGAAGCAATGAGAGTCTCATTTTCTCTCTTCCACTCCCACTCAAATCCCTGGCTACAGCAGCTGTGTATGCGGAATGTGTTTCTGTATAAAGTACTGTCTAGAAGAATTGTGGTGGACAGTGGCTAGAGGAAATAAGCATTATATCTGAAGACACTGATGGAATGTACACAGAGATTTTAGAATATCATGGATACCACACCAAAAATTTCAGACTTTGAATGCAGTACCTGGCAGAGGGGAAGGAAGAAGCTGTTAGTATATGCTTCAAAAAGAGGGCTAAAGCAATGGGGATGTAGGAAGAACAGCCATACAAATCTGATTTAAAAGAAACAAACATTTTAAAGAAAAAGGTCCAGAAGGAAGACTTTAAAGAATAACACTTCAAGGGGACTGTGAATGGGGAAAAGCTGAGCCTTAAGGATGAATACTGTGTGCTTAACACCATCAGGTCCATCCACAGAGCAAATCCAGGGTGGAAAAGTTGTGAAAATTATGAATATAAATGCAAATATGGGTCTTGAAAGGATGCAGAACATACTATTTAAACATCAAAAAGGATTATCATCCTGTTCCCATCAGGACTAATTAAAGCTGGTAATATCAAGCAAGATGAAAGGCTTCCTACAATATTCAAGTCACTTTAAGCAAGATGAAATGCTTCCCAATACATCAGGTCACTTAGAAAGACAGTTTACAAAGCCTGTTGTCTTCGCAGAATTGTTGGTTTCCATTTTGGCTAGTGTCTTCCAGTTATAATATGACATCCCTAAGTAAATGAGGTCTGTTTTTTGTTGTTGTTGTTGTTGTTTTTTAATTCCCATAGATCTTCTATTTTTGTTTTTCTTTTTGTTCTTGGTTTTGTTTTATTTTAGTATCATGTATGACATAATAGTGTCATTTTTGACAGACAAAAATTTTAGGGATTTGTTGCCTTCACTTTGTTTGAATTCATAGAATCATGCAATGGCCTGCATTGAAGAAGGACCTCTAAGATAATCAAGTTACAACCCCCCTGCCATATGCAGGGCCACCAAACACTAGACCAGGCTGCCCAGAGCCAAATCCAGCCTTGCCTAGAATGACTCTGGAGATGGGGCATCCACAACCTCTCTGGGCAACCTGTTCCAGTGTATCACCACCCTCTGAGTAAAAAACTTCCTCCTAACATCTAACATGAATCTCTTCTGTCTTAGTTTAAAACCATTCCCCCTTGTCCTATCACTCCTATAAATAGTTGTTCCCACTCCTGTATATATGTTCCCTTCAAGTATTGGAAGGCCACAATGAGGTGTCCCGGAACCTTCTCTTCTCCAAGCTAAACAAGCCCAGTTCCTACAATATTTCCTCATAGGAGAGGTGCTCCAGCCCTCTGATCATTTTAGTAGCTCTCCTCCAGATCTATCCCAAGAATTCTGCATCTATCTTGTGCTGGCCTGGATGCACTACTCCAGATGGAGCCTCACAAGAGCTGAGTAGAGGGGGACAATCACCTGTCAAACTGTAAACTAAGGCTTTTTGAATGCCTATGAAGTAATATTTGGTGTGTTATGCTCATTCACATCCAGAGTGGAGATGATTTTTTTCCATCCTTATAAAAGTTCTTTGTAGCTCATTATCAGATTGCAGGTAAGAGCTCATAATAAACATAATACTTGTAATAATGTTCATTATTTATCTACTGATTTATCAGAATAGCATACTTCAGTCAGGGAGATGTTTTATGCCAACATCAGTCTATATTTTGCAAACAACTCCAGGCAGCTGAGGAGCTTGAACCTTTTTTTGTCTTTCTATGTCTATCATTGAAGATAATTGTCGAAACTTATTATACAAGTAAACTTCTATCAATCTCAGTCTCTTTTCAAGATTTTGGTAACCTCATAATTCTTCATTTCACTGCTGAAGTTGCAATTTTTATTTGTTCTCCTTTTCCATTGAAGGAAGTAAATGTAGAAAATGAAAGCAAAGTTCCTTTGCATTCATTCCACTTACTTCAACTCATAAGGCAATATTCAGATGATGTGCATTTTAAATCATTAATATATATAAAATACAGAATTTTGACATAGATTTTTCTTATGTTCGTGTTGCTTGTAGAGCACTAATATATTTACAGATCTCCTTTCATCATCATTTTTCATGTAAAACCTCAGCAAGCAGGCACATCATCTTCAAAGCACCAAGAAAAGTGGATAGTAACTCACATCATGTTAAAACATCTTAAAAATAGAGTGTGTATTATGAATTAAGAAATATCAAGATGAAACAAATTAGAAGAGAGATGCTACCCTGAGAGTAGAGGCTCCCTGTTATGTTCTTCACAGTAGATCAATGAAGTTTTGATGCAAACACAGAGCTTAGTTACTAAGGCATATGTCAAGCAATTGACTTTGCACAGAGAGATTCCACTGCCCTCTTGAAGCTTCATTGACTTCAACTGACGTGTATTCAGTTGCAGAATCAGAGACTCTAGTAATGATGGTGCTATTGAGGACCCAAGTCCTTGCTCATTTAACTGTAATTTTTTACACTTGACTTTTTGGATTTCAGGTGCAGAAATTAGGAAGTATAATCACTTCAAATGAATTCCTGAATTAAAATATTTTCTTTCAGTCACTGCGTATAGATGATAAATTCAGCAGCATACATCTTTTAACATACCTTCATATTTTTATAGGAAAGTAAATAAAAAGAAATATAAGGATAGCTTAGATACTAACATAACTAACATAAAATGAGAAAAAGGTGTGTTGTTTTTTTCATGTGTACATTTGTTTGATCTTTTTCCCTTGAATTTTCAAACCATTAAAAATTTATTTTCCACTCATTTTCACTGGTAGTTTTATATATTCCCAGTATAACTCGTTGTTAATTAAAGTCGGACAATGCATCTGAAACAATTATAGACTCTCTTTTGGATTTAAATGTTTCATCACTGGACAGTTACAGTCAAATGCAATTAAAATTTTTGCTTACATAGGTTACATTTCTCAACACTATCCTTTTTATGTCTTTACAGTGAGAGGAAAAATCCACCTTTGTAACCAGTTTCTTCACATGTTTTTATCCTATGTCACTTTCACAGGAAGAAATACTGATGAAAATGCTTACTTCAGTAAAAGCTAAGAGTATTTATCTGTGTTTCTGGGGGCATTGAGATATGTTTCTGTTGAACCTGCTTCTCATGAGAAGAATTACCCATTTCGGAATCTTATTAACACTAATTCTTTCCCTTAAATAAGCAAATCAGAGAGATTTTTAGAAGCTAAGATCTAAAATGAAATGCTACAAAACATATGGTAAATGGTTGTATTTCCTTTGTCATTCAAATTCCAATTTTCATTTTTTATTTTGTACATTGTATATTTTTTTCAGACACTTGACAGAAGATCATTAGCTTTACCCACACTTTCTCCATGCAATAAATATAAAACATACAGTTAGAAACAAAAGGTAACACTGTAGACGTGAAATATTTATACTATTTTTGGATTACTGCATTCCAGAAGTCCTACTGACTTTTTACCACTCACTCTGCTGTAAAGAAAAAGAATTGAGGGCATATGTCCTCAGCATCTGTATATTAGAAGGCACCTTTATGATAGTTTTTGAAAGAATCATCTATAGTATTTAATTGCTGGATATTAAGTCTATGATATTCAGTTGATGAACATTAAGTACTGCCATTCATACAAGCAGCATAACTGGTTCTGTCTGTCAGAGAAAGTGCCCCAAACTTCCAAAGCCACAACACTGTTTCTTTCAGTTACCTTTAATTTTGCAAAATGTATATGTATTTAAAGGTATCATACTATCTATATATTTTGGGAAACGCTTTAGAGCAAAATGAACTATTTTGATTGAATATTAAAAAGGAGGTTAACTTAGTTTTGACTGAATTCTAGTAGGTGTTCTTTGCCCAGCTTAGATGACCTGACGATGAGAACTTTCAAAAGTTTGACTTTGTTAATCTATTAAGAGCTATTTACCATTCTCTGGAAAAATTAATGCAGACCTTGTCAGGTCTCAGGCTTGTGGTAAATGGGAGTAATTGTAGAGGAGGCATTTTCAATTTTAGGAGCTATATGCTTATGATAGAGTTATCCTCTCATAACATTATTAAGTCTTTGGTTGTACTGAGAATCTATGTCTTAACACTCACAGAGTAAACATACAGGCTTGCTGAAGCATGGAGCTATTGGCAACCATTTGTTGTCTTCAATTGCTCCTTGCAGCTGCACAAGAGTGGTGTGAGATTAGCAGCTAGAAGAGAGAAAGGAGCCTCTCCTAGTAGGACCTAAACTGGATGAAAATAATAATAATTGTAGAAAAGGAAAAGCAATCTTGGAGATCTGGAGGGTACAGAACACTGACCTCACACAAGGACTCATACTTCAGTGGGAAAGATTACGCACACTGGAGGAGAGCAAAAGAAAGAAGAGACAAAGACAAGAGACTATGTACATCCTCAGGGACTGTTAACCTCATACTACAATGTAACAGCTCTTATAGGAAAAAAAAAAAAGAAAAGAAAAGAAAAGAAAAGAAAAGAAAAGAAAAGAAAAGAAAAGAAAAGAAAAGAAAAGAAAAGAAAAGAAAAGAAAAGAAAAGAAAAGAAAAGAAAAGAAAAGAAAAGAAAAGAAAAGAAAAGAAAAGAAAAGAAAAGAAAAGAAAAGAAAAGAAAAGAAAAGAAAAAAAGAACAAACAAAAAACGTTGAGAGGTGACAAATATATTTTTATGAATATGACCTGAAGGGCCTAATTTGCAGATATTAAGTCTTTCACCAATCAGGCTATCTTCATGAAATTTGTAATAGAATGTCTCTGAGACCCTTTCTTGATCAAGGCCTGTTGAGATCTGTGCTGTTATAAAGGGGCAACAAGGCTGTGAACATGCAAGCCTCATGTCCTGGCAAGACCCATCTCCATGAGCACTACTGAACCCATCCAGGCACAGAAGAACAGAATTAATGATGCATAGATCTCACTAATTCCACTAGTTTCTAACTTTTAAATGTTTCTCATTGGAAACTTGAGTAATGCTATTTATAATACAGTGTATTTGCAATGCCCCATCACTATGAAGTTTGAATGCATTAGCCATATTAGTACAGTGATGTTGTCAGTGGTACAAACTGAACTTCTCCAGTTACTCATCTGAAATGGAATAGATATAGACTTGACTTTGTAAGCCATTCTTCATGTTTGCAGTGAAATTTTATTTGCTGTCTTTATTACATTCAATATACTCCTCAAAAGGTAGGAATAAAGTTGTAAAAATATGTTATTTATCAGCCAAAAAGAAAATCTTTCGCCTTGTATTTTCACTTGCAATTGAACTGTCTGGAGGAAAAGGCCATTAAGATAATAGGAAACTGAAGGAAGACAAAACAATGTCACGCATCAATCCCTGTTAATACACAAAAGTTGTCAAAGCAAGATGCAGCTGCAATGCCAGTGTGGAGAAGGTAGGCAGAGGGGAATCACATAGGGTTCACACAACTCTAAATATACTCCCTACAATAGGGACTAGTAAAGCTTAGTTCTTTGTGCCCCTTTCAAATAAATCTCCTTTGTTCTTCTGTTCCTGTCTCTGAAAATGTGATAAAAATTGGTCTTCCCCAGACTAGGATGAAAAATGTACTACTTTAATGTACATTAAGGGAAAACAAGGATTTTGCCACAAACTTTGAAATACCATGCTAGCCAGGGAAAACTAGACATGCATTTATTTTCTAGAAAAGGTGAGAGATCTTTTATTTTACCAATAAAACTAAAAACATATTCTTATCTTGGAGTAGTAAAATAAGTTAATTGCAATGATTTTTCTTGCCATTTGGAAGTTTCACTTAAAAAGATACATAAGGAAACAAAAATAAAGTTATAGATACATAGTTACATAACCATTAACTGCTCTAGATTCAGTTGGAGTTGAAAAAAAAAGAAGTTTTCTAACTGTAGGAGATTCATAGAGATTCTTCTTATATTTGTTCCATGTAAAACTGGAAACCCTCTGATGCAGTATCAGCTTTGGCCATTTCCCAGCATCCCAACTATATTACCAGCAAAAATAAATAACCACGCAAGAGCATGAGTGAATGTTTGCCCTTTTTGCTAAGGATTCCACATTCATATTTTGAGGGCAACTTAGCTGAGGGCAACTCATCTTAAAAAATCTACCTGGTGAAACATAAAGTTTCTTGGTAAATCACACGAGAAGCTACAAACTCAACTGCAATTTTAAAGATTTCCTTCTAAATTGCAAAATCTCTACTTTTTTTTTCTGAATCTTTTAATTCTATGCTTATTTTCTCCTAACCATATAACACAAGTAGTGTTAGCACTCCTACTGAAAAAAAAAAAAAAATGGACATATTACTATACCAAAAATATGGAGAAGGATATTCCCAGGATTATATGAATTACAGCTTTATGTTCTTTTCAAGAACATCTAAAACTGTCAAATGACAGATTGCTCAATCTCATTCTTTAACTCTCAGTGTTAGGATCTGAATGGACTTCAAGAAAAAACAGTTAGGAAATTGGTACTGACTAAGTGTAATTTTAGACTAATACTGGAGATCTCTTTAGTCTCTGGCTATAGTTAGAAAAGTAAGATTGCCTAATGTAGAGGATGATTCAGAGCAGAAACCTAATTTAGCTGCTCTGACTCACCCTGCTCAAAATGAATCAGCAAGCACTCTTGACCAACATTATGTCTGAAAACTGAAAATGTCTTTCATCTACCTAGGCACATATGACGCACTATTCCCATTCAGAAATAAATTTATACTCTCTACAATACTTAATGTAACCTATTTAAAATAATATTTTTCTCTTTTCACTGGAAAGGAAAAAAAAATCAACAAACAAACGAATAAGAAAACCAACAAGATAAAAGATAAGACAGTTAAACAGTGTTCAAAGTAGCATAAGTATTTGCGGTCAGAGTTGATACAGAAAAAATGTCATAAATTTGCACCATTTTATTTATCTTTTTATGTTAAAAGGTTCTATTGAGTGTGAATTGTTAACAGATTTAACCAACAGTATCCTTTGGGAAACAGAACTGTGATTTTCTCTATAATCTTGGGCACTCCTTGATATGCCATAAGCCTAGCTGGAAGATGGAGCTAGTTCAGGCTGTTAATTTCAAATGGAGAAAAAAATCAGTCAGATACAACAGCTTGGCAGTAGCAAAGGTGACAGACAAAAGAAAATACTCATGGGTACCCACTTTTCCCACCATCATATTCAAATCCGTTTCTTGATTATTATTTGTTGTTGTTTGTTTTCCAGAGAAAGAGATTTTCTGAAGTATATAAAAAGGCAAGAGTCACCAAAATTACACACATTTAAGTTGTAAAGTTTTATAGCTGTATCAACCAACTATGAAAATTGCATGCTATTCGGAACTAGTGACTGAGAAATCTCATATGAGTAGACAGATTCTCTGAAAGAGATAAAATATTCTCCAAGTTCACTAGAGTTACAATAGAAGACGTCAGTCTGAGAACTCACTTTCATTTTTCAAGTACGTTTGTGTATGTATTCAAAGGGGCATTCCTCTTTAAGATTTTATTTTATCAGTATTAACCCTTACAAGATGTATGAGCATACTTATTTTGCAGAATTTTTTTCTCTTAATTTTAAGGGAAAGCATTTACATTTATACACAACCTTTCCAACTGACTTACTTCATTTGCAAAGAGTGCCTCAGATCTGTTCACACAATAGATTTACAAATAGAAAGCCTGGGTAATAATTTACAAAAGCCTAACTGTATTCTTGTTTACTCAAATGACTGAGATTATGGACAAGTCTGTGTACTTTAACATCTACAGCCTAGCACCAATGGCCTGTTACATTCATTATATCTGAAGTTGCTTTAAGACAGCTTGTTTGTTGGTTTCAAGCCAGCAATATTCCTTACACTTTTGATATCTGCAAGTATCTACTTTGAACTTGAGCACAAAAGTATAATCCTATGACAGTAGAAAAAGCAAGCTAGACATACTTGGATTAAGCAAAAGGGGACATGGTTATTTAAACATCAATTTCAAGTATGTTCTTCTTCAAACAGCAGCCAGTGTGAGTCATTTCAAAATACAGTTACCTGTTCTGCGCCCACTGATTTTTTCTTCATTCTCTATTATTGTCACCACATCATAATCCAGGCAAGCTGCCCAGAGTAATACACAAGTGCTACCTTTCAGATCTGTTTTGCGAGGAAGAAGTACTGTAATTCTGCACTGCTGCATCATAACATCTGAATATGTGTATGACCATATAATCATACCACATGATGATCTTGCATTTTTGCACATTCTGATGCTCATCATCACACCATGATACTGCATTTCAGTGAAAAATCACCTCACGAGTTCCACAATAAAACAGAAGTGTTTCTGATGTCCTGAGCCTGGAAAACTGAAACACTTAGTACAAAGCTCAAAAAATTGGGACTGCACTGTAAATATTATCATGTTCACAGATATTGTAACCAACATTAGCTTATGCAGTAAATGATTCAGACAATAGCAGTGCGTAGGTATTCACTATTAGCTTAAGGAACAACATTTTGTTTGATTGTTTTTCTTTTTTGTCTTACTAGCTTTCATCACCCATAAAAAATAAGCCTGATTATAGAGTAAACAGCACTCTGCTTAAACACTGTGAATGACTGCTTTACCACAGATTCATTATTTAGCTAACAGTTTAAGATTTCTTCCTACTTTAATGCAAGTCTAGACATAACATCACAATAAAACTTTATTCCAAGTGTTTTGTGTTGTTGAATTGAATCTTCATCTATTTTTGTTTGTCTCTGCCATGCTGGCCTGCCAGAGTTATTACAGATGATGCCCAATGGTGACAGACTGAAGAGAGGCAGCTTTGTACTAAAAGAGGCAAGATTCTAAATATCCTGGAAATCCCAATACAGTATCTGGCCATGTGGTAAAAGAAGATTAAGGAAAACTCTCTCCATGTTGACACTACAGAAGTTATTCAAATGACTAGATTTACACTGAGAGATGAGATGGAAAGATGTTCACAAATACCTTGGACACATGTGAAAGTTGGTATGAAACGCATGCCCTTGAAGCTACACTAAGATTGTGCTGATAATTAAAATAGCCCTAAGTCGTGTTATTTAAGCAGCCCTAATACAAACTATGTGCACTTTGTCTTCCTCGGGAATGGAACTTGTTCCAATGTAAAAGTAATTTCTACATGTGATTCAAGGTACTACAGTAACCCAGGGTAAGAACAAAATGCAGAGAAGGATATACTCCTACCATCTTAGTGTATCCTCTATTCTGTAAAAAAAAAAAAAAAAGAAAGAAAAAAGTTGGGAAAAAATACACATATTTCTCTGTTAAACGGTTCTACAGTTACATAGGATTATTAAGGAACTATATGACAGATCAGTATGACATGACCAGTATGCAAACATGCATACTGATCAATTCTGTGAATTATACACATCAAATGTCTCAGCTACTACATACATTCAGCAAGACATTTAAGTTTAGCAGATGTTTCAGTTTTCCTTACAAGCAGAAACTTAATGGGAATACTTTTCCCACAGTTTCAGTGACTGAAAAAGAAGTCTGACATACACTAGAAATAGTAAATGTATATAGTCAGACCCCAAAGGGAGCTTGAAAGTGGAGAAAGATTTATATATGCATCAGAAACTGAAAAAAAAATTACTTATACTCTTATTCATCATGGGGAAATTAAAAAATTAAAAAAATAATAAAATACTAGCATCATTCTTTAGTTGTTTTTGTTTTTTTTTTTTCTTCAGGATACTAGAATGAACTAGTTTCAGATTTAGGTTATTGGAAAAATGAGTTTTCTTTAAAATGATCTGCCCTGTTGTGCAGCCTTTCCGATAAGTGAGGCAGAAGTACTTTACTTTAAAATTACAGCCAACTTGTTTATGGCTGTGGAAAAGAGAGCAGTATCACTCAGAGCGTCTTGACACTTACCCTCTGGATAACACAGCTTTTAGAATATGTTAAGGTTTATTTCTTCTCTATGGGATGTTGTATGAAAATGCCAGAAACAGGTATTCAGGAGCTGAGATTTTCATTAAAAAGCTGTTATGCCTATATGTGCTTAAAATTAGAACTCAAAAGAAAGTTGAAATCATTTAATAGAGAAAAACTGTGAAAGAAAGGAAAGGAAGAAAATAAATCTCAATGGTTTGTACAATTTTGTGTAAAAGTGATACAATCATCAAAGCAACAGAGATACTGATTGTCATCCTCTGGGTACGCTATCTGTCATCACAGAAATGGTCACTATTTACAACCAAATCATTTATACAGAGACGACACAACTCTAGGTACATGAGTGTGAAAGAAAGAAGGAAACCATGCATTATAGAGGCTGCTGACCTCAGTGGAGACAATGCATCCAAGGTCTGATTTTCACTACTTAGCTAGTATGCTTTTTCTTAACATATCCTACAGCCTTCTTCCAAAATACACAGTAGATGTGTGACTCTGATTTACAAGTAGTTTTCTGGAATGGTAGCTAACTCTACTAACTGTTTGCACAAAGAGTCAGGGATCATTTGTTCCCACAATTGTAATTAGCAACTGATGTTCTAAATGATGTCCTGCTCTATATAACGATCACACATGATACACAAACTTACTCATTAGAAGGGTAAATTCACTGATTGATTTAAAGGATATAACTTTAATATAAAGGATATAACTGGCTTTATTAGCAACTAAATATATATATATATAATATATATAATATATATATATACATATATATGGTGTCTAAGTGCTTTATTTTGAAGTTACTGGCATTTCCATGTTGCACCTATTTGACACTGACTAGAATGTCAGACCATGTACCTACTACACTAGTCACTAACAGCTGGCACAGTGAGTTAGCATCACTTACACGGCAAGCTGATGAAACACTGACTTTTGCTGAGCAAGAGTGTCAGAAGGAAGGATCCTTATATTCTTACATATTGATGGTAACTGCCAGTCTGTTAGGGGCATCTTCCATCACACCTCTGACCTAAGGAAGTCACAGTTCTTTCTGAACTTGTGCAGTTATTAAAACACTTGTTGCCTTGAAGGAATACAGAAGTCTGCTGCTAATGTAGGTCATTCAAGGGATCCACGTTCCCATTTGCAATTACATTTGAATGGGTTAAGAATGGGCATAATTGACTGAACTAGCAGACTGATTGTTTCTTCTATTCCCTTACTTCTCTAAACTACCCCTTTCTCCCAGTAGTCAAGCTCACATTTTTATTTCATGAGGCTATTTGCAAGATCACTAGCCTTTCTCTTGAAATTGCTTGTACAAGTGGCTCCATTTTAATTGGCTAACATGCACATTAGAATATCCATCACCCTGGAACTCTGCTGGAAACATGTGTCACCTATTTTTACAGTCTTTGTTATTCTATTCATCATCTGATCTTCTGATATCTGAATGTTTGCATGTTGCACATAATACAATGCTATGGTAAAACAGCAACCCTGAACAGAGATATTTTGGGTCACATGTCCAGCATTTCCTTTTTCTTAAGATAGTTAAAAGGAACACAAATACAAGTGTCATATTCAGCATTGTGCTCTTGTTCACTGCAGCTTTCTTTTTTTAGAATTTGCTGCAGTTCCTGTAAAAAGCTGTGTGACTTCCTCAGCTTGTGTTCAATTTCATACATGGAAAAAGTAGACAGAAACTGTCCTGTATCCAAATCATGTGGGAAAAAAAATTAAAAAAAAATCTTGAAAGAAAAAATAGATATATTTAGTCCACATGAAAGAAAGGTACTGAGAAGACAGGTTTTGTACTGCACTCATCACAAAAATGGTGCAATTTTCTACACTAAGCCATATTTTACAATGACAAGCAATGACTGGACAGTGTCTGAGATCTGAACACTGCAGCACTATCAATCAATCATGCATCAGATAAACACATTTCAAAGTGTATATTAAATACAGGCTGGAGCTCATGCAGCCTGACATACAGTATTTCATTCTCAATGTGTTCTTTTCCTACTACTAGAGCCTTCTTTGTTCTTAAACTGCTTCCTTTCTGCAAAACAATTTCTGAAATTCAGGGTTTTTTTTTAAATCTATTTTTGAAAGTTGAAGCTTAGGTCAAATGCAAATACGAATGTAGTTTTATCCTGCATGCATAATTTGTAGTCTGTGTGGAACTGACTCATCTGTCTTCTGTATCTGGCACTCATGTGATGAGCTCTCCTGCTAAGAGTGACCTATTCATCCTTCAAATAAACATCTACAGAGGAAGAAAAAACAATATGTACTGCTCCAAAGACGGAACGACATATTGTGCTTTGTGTGATGTCCTCATGTCAGCTCTGTCAACGGACTTTTGAATTAAAAGTCCCTTATTCAGAAAACATTCGGAGACACTAAGTAGTATCTTCTGCACTTGAGCAAATCAAAACTTAGAAATATATTAACTGTTGATGACACGAGATCAGTTAAGATAATGTCTTGGTTCAGTGATCTTCAGCAGAATGCTCTGAATAATTAAGAAAAGTTTTGAAGAAATTTTACAGCTTAAGGAGCTATAGTCTGATGGAAAGGAAAAGAGTATTAGCATTGTGAGTGGCAAATGTATTTACAACTTATAGCTATTTTTAAAATGATTATTTTTTTGTGTATCACCAAATCACAGAATTGTAGAGGTTGGAAGGGACCAAAGCAGCTCCCTAGTTGCAGAGGTAGGCATCCAGGCAAGTCTGGAACATCTCCAGAGAAGGGAACTCCACCATCTCTCTGTGCAGCCTGTGCCAGTGCTCTGTCACCCTCACTGTGAAAAAGTTCCTATACATATTTGTGCGGAACTTCCTATGCATCAGTTTGTGGCCATTTCCCTTATTCTATCGCCCCACACTGCTGAGGAGAGTCCAGCCTCATCCCTTTGCCTCCTGCACTTTTGATATCTATAGATGTAGATCAGATCCCCTCTGAGTCTTCTTTTTTCAAGGTTGAACAGACCCAGGACACTCAGCCTTTCCTCATAAAGAAGGTGTTCCATGCCCTTTAACATTTTTGTAGCCCTCCAAGGAGGGCTCTCCTCCCTCAAGGAGATCCCTGTCTTTTGTTTTTGTACCAGGGAGCCCAGAACTTGACACAGTACTCCAGGTGAGGCCTTACCAGGGCAGAGTAGAGGGGGAGGATCACTTCCCTCAGCCTGCTGGCTATAGTCTTTTTAATAAGCCCCAGGAACCCATTCGCCCTCTTGGCCCCCAGGGCACACTGCTGCCTTATGGCCAACCTGTCATTCACCAAGATACCCAGGTCCCTCTCCTCAGAACTCCTCTACAGCAGGTCATCCCCCAGCCTGTATCGGTTTATGCAGTTATTCTTCCCTAGGGGAAAGACTCTACACTTGCTCTAGTTAAACCTTGTCTGGTTCCTTTCTGCCCAACTCTCCAGCCTGTCCAGGTCTCGCTGAATGGCAGCACAGCCTTCCGGAATGTCAACCATTCCTCACAGCTTTGTATCATAAGCAAACATCATGTAGCAAAAAAGTCAGCCAATCTTTTACATTTGTGACATTGATTGATTAAAGGTGCTCCTTGTCATTATTTAATATATACTTAGAATTTATTCACAGGAGAAGTGTTTTTACATCCAACAGAAGACTAAAATTATGAATATTCACATGCCATGTATGCATGACATAGAGTTATATTCTTAGATGTTTTAAATAACCAGCTGAAGACTGGACATAAAACACAGCTTGAAAATATAACTATTACACAGACAAATGGAACCGATGTAGTCAAGATTAATTTTTCAAAATCTGTTGAAAAATTGAGCATTTCTGATCAGAAAAAAAATAGAAAATATTAAAGCAACTAGTAGACTGAAGAGGAATCTAAGTAAAACTTAAATCTAGTATCTAGAAAGAATTAAAAGATAAGTTAGTTATCTGACAAATAAAAAGACTTTATGCAAGTATTGACACCAAGCTTTCATACAGACTGTATATCTACCTGAAAAACACAGATGATAAAAATGGAGACAAAATTTCTTTAGTTCTGGCTCTGATATGTTATCACTTTAAAGTAAATATATTTTCGTTTCTTTTTCCTCTACAAACCTTTACTCTAATGATCAGAGTTAGTTGATTGTATCATATGCTTTGCAATACCTTGACAAAGATATCTGTATAAAGCCACTGGCTATATTCATTCTAAAACACAATCTGCAAATTATATCCTCCAAAAGTAGAAAAACAAGAGTTTATGTACTTCCAGAGATATTACTAAAAGCATAATAAAAATATGAGGGTATCTTCAACACAGGATAGTGTTTTGTTCAGCAACAAGCTAAACAAGCAGAACAAGAAAAAGAAAATAGAATGCCATAATTTGTTACTTTATTTCATAATTTTATAGGGTACAATTGGCAGACTCAGATTTTGTCAGGTTGTTTTCTGTCACTTGGCACATTCTGAAACTCAGTTTTACTCACAAACACTGTCAAATCAACTCATTTACTAGATTAGAATTATAAAGAAGTTGAGTTAACACTGAAATTAATTTAATCTGAAAGTGGAAACCTTTCATTTTCAGACAACTACCTGCAGTTCTTATGGCATCGCCTGTGTTTTCTTCTGGGTTCTTGTTTGTGATACCACATCCCACCTCCCACCCTCCCTGAAATAGCTTCCTCTGAGCTTCATGCTATCTCCTTGCTCATTTGATTTAAAAAAATATCAAAATACAGTGTGATTTACATGAATGATGAAATAATGAGGGTTCAAGAGAAACAGCTGATTTTATCTCTCTCTCTCTCTCTCTTTTTTTTTTAAGGTTGTTATAGAGAATAAGCATAATAATAACAATAAACATTAAAAATTCATCTCTGTGATGTGTTTGGGAATTAAACACTTTCTCTCATTAGAAATAAGGAATGGTTATTTATTCAGATATGACACTATTATTTGTATAAGACTTAAACTATTATTTCCAGTTCAAAATTTGAAATCTAGTTGTGACAATGTTTTTATTGTCACCATGATACGGAATTATCACTTGAAACGTGTGAAGGTACATCAGATGGAATCCAACCTCATGATGTTCAACAAAGCCATATGAAAGATCCTGCACCCAGGTCAAGTGCAGATATAACGTTGGGCAGAGAATGGCCTGAGAGTAGCACTGAAGAGAAGGATTCAGGGGTGTTGATTGATGAAAGAGTCAGTATGAGCTGGCAAAGGGCCATATCCTAGGTTGCTTCAAGAGAAATATGACCAGCAGGTTGAGAGTGGTGATTCTGCTCCTCTACTCTGCTCTTGTGAGACCTCATCTGGAGTACTGAGTCCAGTTCTGGGATCCCCAACACAAGAAGGACGTGGAGTTGTTGGAGTGGGTCCAGAGGATGGCCACAAAAATGATCAGAGGGCTGGACCACCTCCCCTGTGTGGACAGGCTGAGATTGCTGAGATTGTTCAGCATGGAGAAGAGATGGCTCTGGAAGAACCTTATAGTAGCCTTCCAGTACCTGAAGGGAGCCTACAGGAGAACTGGAGAGGGACTTTTTACCAGGGCATGTTGTGACAGGACAAGGGAAAATGGTTTTAAACAGGAAAGGCATAGATTTAGACTTAGGAAGATTTAGATTTAGGAAGAAATTCTTAGATTTAGATTTAGGAAGAAATTCTTTACTGTGAGGGTGGTGAGACACTGGAACAGGTTGGACAGAGAAGTTGCCCCCTTACTGGAAACATTCAAGTCCAGGCTGGATGGAACTTCAAGCAACCTGGTCCAGTGTGATGTATCCCTGCCTATAGCAGGAGGGTTGGAACTAGATGATCTTAAAAGTCACTTCCAACCCAAACCATTCTATTATTCTATGATATGACTATGAAAAAGAACTTCCTTATATTACCAGCATGTTTCTAGGAGAGTGTTTAATGGGGCATTTTCTGCTGCAGTGACCACAATACTAAGAATACAAAAAGGAATTTACAACCAACAGTGAATTATGAAGGAATCCACTGCCAATAAAGACACAGGGAGAAAGACAACATACTCCCCAAGCACAGTATATAACATGTTATACAACTTAAACAGAAAATGTTCTCTCATAAAAGGCACCTGTCATTAACTACTTTGCCAGCATCAAGACTATTACAGCATAACAATAGTATCCAATAATTCAGAGGAGTTGAAACACAAGATAGTTTCACAAGTTTAGTGGATAAGGAAATTTTTTCTCAAGGAACTGCTCTAGCAATTGACAACTACATTCAAAATTTCAATAGTCATAAGAAGAGCACAATAACTCGTAGGTGTAGCAGGGCAGCTGTCAGCTAGTATTGGATTATAGACGATGGTAAGAACTGCCCTGGTCCTCTAATGGTGTTCCTATGCTACTAGTTTAGCACAACTTCAGATTTTTTTCTCTAACATACCGTCCTCAAATTTCCAATTATTATTCATGAAGGCTTGTCCCACTGTTTATGGTCAACAGTGCACAAACTGTCCAAGTCCCTGTGTTCCTAAGTGATGCTTGTTGCTGATCAGTGGGCAGCAGCCACAGATGGCATGACAATCAAAGAGATTACTGTGCTTAAATACAATACACTGTATACATAATCTAGGTATCTGGAGGCCTCAGCAGTTAGCTTCCTTTAAGCAGCAAGAGTTCAATTTTTGTATATAAATTACCAGTCACTGTACACAAAAGGAGAAAGCAAGTTACTTCTTAGACTGGGATCTTTACATTTGAATTGGAATTTGTTATCATACTCAGTATTTCTAGGACTTCTGTACTTGGATCTGTTTTTTCATTTTTGTTTGTTTGTTTGTTTGTTTGTTTTTAGTTTTCCCTTAAACTATCATGAGAACCTTTGGGATGCTAACAGAGCAAATGTGTTTGAGGACAAGTTTCCAGTGCTTCTGTCAGATGCATCAGGGGAAGAATGAGATGTGAGGTACCCCTATGCAGCCTCTAACATACCTACAAAGTGGCAGAGATTGATTGTTCTCTGTGGTAGTTCAGAATAAAGTCATGGTCAGCATATAGTAATACCATGAAGTACAGTGAATTCATAGACTGTTTGAAGCTAAAAATAACCAGTCACTACTTAGCCAAATATTTTCAAGTGAATTCTAACTGAGTGACCAGAAAGAAAATTCTCCTATTCACTCGCTTTATTTCAGGTACATGCTGAGCAACAGAAGTACCGTCTTATTTGGAAACTTTTCTGGGAAGCTGTTGGTGCTGTTAGGACTAGCCAAAAGCAAGAAGCTAATTTTAAGTCTTCCGTGCATAATACTTTTGAGAATCAATTTAGAAAGACAGTATAATGTGTCTTTTTCAAGATCCTGTCCTACACCATGTCCTGTTGATGTGATTCTCCATCTTCCTCAGTGGGGCACATAGATGTGAGATGCTCCAGAAGTTTATGTGTGCTTAGTAACTGGAGCATCCACGTGCCTGAGGACATCCTCTGGCAAAAGTTATCTGTGTTGATCTCTTTTTCCTTTTTCCTATAAAGAAGCCCATATTTCTTTTCTGTTATTGGATGTAAGGTAATTGCTGTCCACTCTCAAAGGGAGAGTTTTTGGTAGTCCAAAAGGTAGCTAGAGCAGCTAGAAGCTTTTGTCTTTTCAGTGACGAGGGCAAAGACTTCCTTGGAAACAGCTAAGAATTTTCTTTATTTTCTAGGTAGTCTTTTATGTTTTTGCCTATCTCTCCTTCATTTTTTGTCTGTTTGTTTGCATTTCTGAAATCTGTTAGAACATTGCTGACATTTAAATGCATTATTAAGTGCATATTGCTAGAGTGCTTTTTCTTAAACAGCTTGTGCTCTCAACTACTTGCAACCAAATATCTGAGAGATGCAAGCAGAATGTGAAAACCCTCAAAAAAACATTTTCCTTCTTTTTATGTGGACCTCATAAGCTCAAGTCATTTAAGCTAGTAGTCCATTGTGGATGTTCTCCATCAACTTGAAATAGATCCTTAACATAAGCCCTACCCCGCTGATAACTCACAACTTATATGGTATGAAGCATACTCTGAAAAAATCAGAGCAGAGCAGAACAGTGAAGGCTGTACTAGATTCTGCAAACAACAGTTAGAAATATAGCCCAGGGAGAAGAATGTGAAGGTGAAAAAAAGATGCTTGGAAAAGGAAGTGAAAGGGATGAACCAAACAAATCACAGTAAATGGAAACAACTCCCATTTTCCACAGACTCTTAAATGGCCTGTTAGTATGAATGACTAAGTTAGTAAAGAAAGAGATTGAATTATCTGCAATAAATATTTACAAACATCATGTTATTTCTTTTCCTTCATGTACCCTGGAAAAGGCACAATCAGCATTTATACATCACAACAATTGTGATGCTACAGATCACGTAATTGACACGACATATATTTTTTCTTTTGTCTTCTACAAAGAAATTCAAATAAGCTGCATGAAATAGAATTTAAGAACTGAATTTATAGGTGTTTTTTGCTTTATAGAAGAATCTACTTCCTTCAAGTAAGCAACCATTAACATTATCCAGAATGCCAGAAAACGAATTAAACCATACAAGCAAGAGATAAAGTTATGACAGTCTTCTATGCTTGCATAAAGTTGTCTCACTCTGATTTTAAGAGGGAGAGAAGGTTATTTTATATACGTATGCCTAATGGAAAATTAAGATGCAATGTGTCAAATGTTAGCCCCATCAGTTTATTTCAAATCCTAGTTGCTTAGGGAGATGGGGAAGGGAAAACGGGTGATGGAAGAGATAGGAAATAAAAGCAAGAAGTCTTTGTAGAAAGCAAGAGAAATAGTCACCACCATGGTCCAGCGTTGCTCATAGTGAGTCCATTTATCCCAAGAACTTGTCTGGTCGCGGCAGGGGATGGGAGAAAGATGGGCACCATAGCAGCAAGCAGGCCCTGGGGGTTCTTTCCTAAGAGGCTTTTTTTCTCTTAGGGGATTCAGCCACCAAAGGTTTGTTTTCTTTTTGAGTTCTCCTCCAAAGTCCTTAGTTTATTGGGGACCTTCTACTTAATTCACAAATTAATTCCCAGAAGCGCATCAGTATCTCATGCATCAGACTCAGCTAGTTTATCAGTGGTCTGAATCTAAACACTAGCAGATGGCAATTTAAGAAATGCTGATCTTCAACGACTCAAATTGATTATTTTAATTCAGCATTGGCTTCATAAACATTCCTGTTTGACTGTTCTATGTTGTGGTGGAGCCTGTAGTTCAGCCTGGTCACAGCCTGAACAAGTGAATGAGCATCTGAGTGACCGGAGCGGAAGAGCCCAGGTCCACCCATCCTCTCGCTCTCTCCCTCTCGATGGTGCTTCCGGCGGTGCTTCTGGGAGCACAGATCCGCTCAGAGCCTGCGCGGATTGCCCCCCCCCCCCCCCTTCCCTGGCTCTCTTCCTTGCGGCGCGCCAGTGTTCGAACGGGAGGCAGCTGCGTTCCTTAGCCTAAACGGTCGCCAGGAGGGGTGAGTTCATCCCCTTATCTCTAACATCTCTTTCTGTAGCGCCTCTACCTCAAATAAAAGCTCTGTCACCGCCTTTGCTTGCTTTACATATGTAGCCAAGATTAAGACATTGATGCAACTCATAGACACAACTTGCTTCCTAAGCAGTCAGGAGAAGAGAAGATGAAAGGACTACACAGACAGCTCTGGGGAACCTTACAGCCATGGACAACTGCCATGTGTGCAAAGCAAGAAGGAAGGGGTGGAGCAGTTGCAAAGAAATTGATGATGATGTATCCCAACGTGGGAATTCTAGAAGGATGCCCTCTTTCAGTAGTTCTTATTAACAGCTTTCCTTGGCATAATGTGGTTGACTTGTGCCCACAGTGATAACAGTCATCAGGAAAAACAAGCTAACATTGATTTGTCTGAGTGATTTCATGGTAGTTGTAGGGATATTTTATAGGGAGGATTTTTCCTCTTGAGTAAACAAAACACAAACAAACAAAGAACAGAAAAAAAAAATAAACACTGGCAAAATAAGCAAAGGAAACTTTAAACATCAATTGATGAGCAATAAGCAGATATACACTAGGAGGGGAAAAACTTAGAAACTTAAAAGGATTCCGTTCACAGAATCACAGAATTACAGGGGTTTGAAGGGACCTCTAGAGATCATCTAGTCCAACACCCAAATGTTCATTATAAACAAACACCATATAAGGAAAGACTTTGCCAGGATTCACACTGCTCATTAGTGAAGACCCTGGATGTCAATAGGGAAAGGAGGAGGCTGGTAAGAGTTAACTGACAACAGAGGGTCTGGAAATGTAAGCATCAGCCAAAGGCCAACTACATTCTGCCTGGTGGGACTTCATCTGTGCGCATCTTGAGTTCGTGGAGAGTTAATGAAGGAAAGGGGTATTTCTTAGTCCCTGTTACTCCAGCTCATGACCACCAGAAGGCACTGTGCAAGCACAAGCTTGGAGAGACCCTTCTAGAATTCATTGTAATACGAAGCAGGGATAGGTTATAAATATGTATTAGGCACTATGTATATCCGTACCTGTACACTATAAGTAGTTGCTACTTAGATGATAGGGTGTGCAAGCTGGGTGGAGTTATCTCCCTCTCAACCACCAACGAAATACATACCTGCTTTATAACCCTTAATTGAGTTATAGTTTGTTCTGCAAATAGGATGGAGATGTTCTTATCAAAGAGCATAATCACAGTTGGGAGCTTTGACTTCTGTAGTGTATGTTTGCTCAGTCAAACAGAGGAATGACATTAATCACTTAATTGCAAACCCAACTGTATGGAGGAAAGCAGCAAATATTACGTCCTGTTAAGAAAACCCTGTTGGTAAGGGAGGAAGGGAGTGGGGATTGTTTTACTTTATTCTAACAAGAGGGATTTCTAAAGTCATTGTTGGTATACATAATATCATGTTCCTTAATGTTCAGTCCTCTACATTATTTTTCTCTAAAAAAATATTTTACAGAATTGGAATAATCTGGGTTCAAATCAGGAAGTGCTGTAATGTTAAGTGCAAAAGATTGATGTGATCAACTCAGTTCTAAAACTGAGCAAAGTCTGGAGTCTTGAGATTGTAGTTATGGGAGTTAACATACATTGATATCACTGAGATTCAATGCAAGTCACTATGAAAGTCTGTTAGAAATATTACCAGGAGCAAAGGCAGTAAGAAGAAACATAAACTGATCTCCAAAAAAAAAAAAAAAAAAGAAATGATAATTACAGGAATATTACAGCAATACAGTAATAATTTTCAGAGCCACATCATACTGATTATATTAAAAAAAATCCAATATTATTAGTCTTTCAATAAAAGCAATAAATCAAGAGAAGAGTTATTCTATTCTTCCTATAGGAAAAAATTCTTTACAACGCAAACCATGATGTTTTTGAATTGAATTCTAGGGGTCATGCTTTATCTTTTAAGGAAAAGAAAGCACGATCACATTATGGGACATGCAGACTGCAGAAGTTCTTGTCTATTTTAGTGGATAATGACTCTGAATCCCACTGAGCCCAGTGGCATCTTGTGACCGTGAATCCTTCGGTACCATTTGGTGTTGATTTACTCCAGATTTTAATAAAATCAGACAATAAATAAGGAAATCAATACTTCTCCTTATGGAAAGAGCATTATGAAAAACTGAAGGTTCGATCTGAAGACTCATTAACTTGGTTACTATTCAGAAATGCGCACTTAAAGACAGGACAACTGAAAAGGGAGGGGGAAACCTTTCCTAAAGATTAATGATGATCTATAGCTGTTTGCTTCCTTTGAATAAGATGTATGTTTTAAAATGTTCAGCCTAGTTTTTGTCTTTCAAACTGAAAGGAAGTTCTGTTTACAATTGATATCTCTGCCATTAGGTCTTACCTTTTCTAAAAATTCTTATTTCCAAAATGTTAGTTTATCAAATTAATCATATGCATTTCTAAGTAAATGTAGTTTAGTAGTTCAATTGAATGGAGCATCGCAAACTTTCTTGGTGAGTGTTTTAACTTCTTTGAGGAGCCCTGCCTATGACGTTCCCCCCACACATATAATTTTTTGACACTTTTCTCACTAAATACCCAGTCTCTGCATACCAAAACAGTAATTTCAAAATAGAATGATCTATAAATCATGAACTTTTCTCCCATTTTCAGTATTAGCAAAATAGTTGCTTCAGTAACCAAGCTTATATTACATTGGTTTCTAAGGTCAGAATTTTTTCTACCTTGAGAAAGATCCAACAGTTCATTTGTGGTTGTAAATGAGAAAATATAAGTGCCAGAAGATTGTTCCTTCCATTGGGTAATGAACTCCCACAGAGTCTGTTTCCATTCATTCAAGAATAGAAAAAAAAATGATGACAGGCATTGGCATCTTCCCTAATTTAAACTACAGGCAAAATGTGGCATACAAAACAGTTCTTCAGTGACATTAACTTTGCACAACAGGTACATATACTTCAGCAGATATTCCCACTTCTTACTTCAAAGAAGAGATGTTTATCATTGATAGCAGTGCCTCAAATCTCAGCACAGACAAGTCAAACTGACAGTATAAAGGTGTCCCCAGATGATCCCTGGTCTGAAGAAAGTTCTACAGAAATAAGAGCATAAATCTGTGTAGCCAAAGCAGAGTATAATAAGGAAATAGGGACATTCAAGACTCGGTCTCAATACTAGAAGACTGTGCTTGCAATGATAAAGCGTGTGCTCAAGCTCACAACTGATCATGGTAAACTTGGGATTCCCGCTCTTCCCACTCACAATGCCAGAATGTGTGAAACCTATCCAAAAAATCTTACATTGTGCTTAAGGAATGGTTATCTAAGGGTCCCCACAGATAGATGAGGGAAGATATTCCTGCCTCCAAAACATGAGTTTAGAATTGTGCCAGAAGAAAATTAGTGCTCTGCTCATCCAGAGTACCTTTGACCACAGAGAATGTCAAAGCTGTGAAGCCTGTAGAAGAAGATGCGGACATCAACAGTGTGGATAGCTATCAGATCTTTACAACAAAATTATGCTGACATAATCCCACCCGCACCTGTAGTTAGTGCTCCCACAAATGTAAATATTAACACCCATAATAAGTTCACTAACTGTCCAAGAGAAAGTCTGTGCAACTGTGACTGTGAGGTCATGGATGGTAAGTTTAGCTTGTTTCCCCAGTAGTAAAATTCCAATTCCAATGTTTACCTGTTTTTAGAGGGTCACAAAAATAGATCCAAGAGTATTTGAAGCTGTAAATAGAAACAGTTGGATCAGTATATCGTTACTATATTCCCTCTGTGGTGTGGGAAGCATTACTATAATAATTTGCATTCCAAAGGAAAAATTCACTTTTGAAGATTTTCTTGTATTCCAAAAGATGAATTTCTCCTCAGAAAAATCTAAGAAAAAACAACAGAGCTGCTGAGCACACCTTTGCACTAGGCTATATTTCATTTCTAAAGGTTTCACTTCGCTTCTTTCTTATTTTTTTCTTTCTTTTTCCATTTTTCTTTCAATTATTATTTTAGGTATTAGGGAGAGCTGAGTCTGTGGGATGAGTTCTCCTTTCATTCTTGCTTTCAGACTTTTACCAATACTGGAAGATTTAACAATTCAACAATCCCCTTTCACGTCAGTAGAATTGCTCTTTAGATTATTTTGTATACTTTTCCCCAATCCATTTACTTTTGACTTTTGAAGTCCAGCTTCCCATGAACTTTTGTTGTGAACCCGTTCCAGGTTTTCTCAACAACAGTAACCACAACAATATTTTCAGATATAAATAAATAAATTAATGAAAATCAACTCTTTATAGCAGTGATTTAAGTTCAGTATATTCAAACAGAATTCTGCTTCTTCAGCCCATGCAAAATCTGATATAGACTGGGTATACATCCAAGCTCTGGGTTAATGGCTGCACAAGTGCTACATGGATAAAATTCACAGTCGTTCCCTGCATTTTCACCCAGTTGTATTGCATGGAATTTCTGTACATCCCACTGAGGACCCTTAAGGCCTTCCTAGCATCATTCATACTCCAGGGACACACCCAGGACACTTTTCATTGCAAATAGTACTGCCTGTAAATAGACACAGGGAACAGGTTCAAAAGACAGTACAGAGATATCCTTCTTCCTATGTAAACTCATTCAAAGCCACTGTTCTACTCCTTAAAATGAGAAAAGGACAGAGTAAAACCCCTCATTTAGATAATCACTAGTTTCTTCTATATTTTCCAATATCTGATGAAAAAAAAATCTTACCCAACTATGCTTACTTCTCTACTGAGATCACCTGAACTATTTCAACAGAGGCTGATAATTGAACAGGGATTTTGCTTACAAATATAAAACAGCTGCAGGTGTACCATCACAACATCAGAAAATTGCCATGGTAATAATTTAAGCACTGTGACTAAAACACAACATCCACTTTTAGTGGACAAATAAAAATTTATCTGAGAGACTGAATAGCTTTATAGCCTGGGCAAAGTTATGGGCTCTGCTCAAAGAAAGTTGACAGGTGAAATATATTCATTGCTCTAATCACAATGAGTACAGGCTACTTAAATGCCAGATTCAAACATAGAGAAAGCTGTTTTAAAGGAATATTTTAGAGCTTGCTCAATTTCTTTCAGCAAATGTTAGTGGATCCCAGTTGCTCTCTAAGCATTATCCCCTTTTTTTCTGTTCTCTTATTTAGCAAATTTAACTCAAATTTAAGGATTTATGCTAACTATTTTTTTCTCCTGCTAACTTACACACTCTCCTCAGTTACATCTCACAGTTTTGTTTTTTTTTAAATTAAACTTCTACTCTAAATGAAGTGGATACATAATTTACAGCTTAGCCTTAAATATATCTTCAGAAGGTGAATATTTTTTCCCTGTTATACATACATACATACATATATATATATATACATATATACATATATATATATATATATATATATATATGTGTAAATATAAATATATAAAAGCACAGTAAAGGACTCTCAAAACCTCTCCAAAATCTTGGGTTGTATTCTTAGTTCATTTTTTGAGAGAAGCTAGCTGTTAACTTCCCTTCTGTGTGCATCTGTTTCTCTGCAGATATTTACAATAATTTCATCATTGTGGTTTCATCGACTCCATGCTACATGACTTTGTGATCACAGGTGGCATAGAAACCATAATCTTCCTACAATAAGATATTTTCTTCAATTGCTTTAAACTTCATTAAATTTTAACAATAGCAACTGATGATTTCCATGCAGCTATCTTCTGAAGGCTATTTTTTATTCTTAGATTATTATTTCATCCACTTTCTAGAATTATGTACAAGCACACATGCACACAAAAGCTCTAACAAATATCAGTTTTGGAACAGGGAAAAGATAGTTGCTATAGACTCAGCTGTTCATCAGTGTTGTGTCATTTTCTACACATTTGCTCTTTTTTTTTTTTTCCTCAGAACTGTTTAAGTCTTATTTGACTCAGAGTGAAGAGGGATTGATTCAGTTTTGGCATATCTAAAATAGTGGGGCAAATCAAGACTTTCCCTGCAATTCCGGCTATTCAAGAATCAGGAGCTGCTGTTTCCTTGAACAGAGAGATTAAGAACACCTCTCTCTTGTTTTGGTAGTATAGTGTTGTATCACCACTCCTGGGAAGCAGGAAGAAAGTGAGGAAATCTCTACTAGAAAACAGAGAAGCAGGGAACTGGTGGAGGCAGCAAGGCATGCAAATTGAATTGTACAGATTACATATACTACGTACTCAATATTTATTCATAAAATCATAGAATCATTTAAGTTGGAAAAGACCTCTGAGGTCATCCAGTCCAACTGTCCACCTAACAACAATATTGCCCACTAAACCATGTCCTTAAGTACCACACCTACACACTTCTCAAACACATCTAGAGATGATGATTCCATGCCTGTTCCACTGCCTGATCATTCCCTTGGAGAATAAGTTTTTTGTATCTATCCTCTTTTGCTGTTGTCATTTTGTTGTACTCTACAAGTGTATTGAAATCCATCTCTCAATATAGATCTCTAAATTTCTGGGTATGTAAATTTCAGATTGATCTGATTGAAAAATGCATTTCATCCATCAAGAAGACTTCTTCTATTAGCTCAGGGCGAGCCCTCCCTTCGGCTCAACTCACAAGAACAATGGTTCTCTTGCTGCTCAGCCCTACCCCATGACAGCTTTACTGCATAACACTAACTCTTCCCCAGGATTCAGCCTGCCATAAGCATTGAGCAAAACAGTTGACCGCTGAAAAACAAAGGACAAGATTATATAACTGAAGACAGAGTCATAATGTATATACACAGGAGGGCAAAATTATGGCCATGAAGGGCATTCTGTAATGATTTCTAGTTATTTTTTTCTTAATTTCTGCTCAGCACCTACCTTTGCTCTCTTTTTGAAGATTATTCCCCCTTTTAACCACCACTTTCTCATATCCAACCCAACTCATTTCCAGAATCATGTTTCAGCCTCTCTTTATTCCTGTCTCTTGCCCCCGTTTTGATATTATATGTACACATGTCTCTCACTCCCCTCTCCTATTTCTCACTGCTGTTTGAACAAATAATACACTGCCTGAGGCTACTGTCTCCTGACAAATACAGCTCTCCCCTTTCCACATCATACTCATGTCTGACTCTACATTCTAACAAAAATACTTTCAGATGTACAGAAGATTTTCTGATTTAATTTCCTCTCCAGACACAGAAAAGAATATTTTTGAAAAATCCTGACTAGACATGATCTGAATCAACTAAGGCAATGTAAAGTACACACAGCAATAATAACAATGAGCATTTATAAGTAGGTTGCTCCAAAAGTAGTGCCTTCTGTTTATTTTCATGGATAATACAAAAGATACAAAGAGGGTAATAACACTATTTGATAGAGTAAATTCTCAGATACAAAACACTATTTTTTCAACATAGGCACTACCATTATCTTTACGTTTTCACCAGCAGTGAACAAGAGCCTGTATGCTGCATTCATAAAAATCTGCACCGGAGGAGGTGACCTACTCTTTAATGACTGCTGTAAAGGAATCATTGCTAAGAAAATGTTGCTCACATAGCTCAAACAGATGGCAGTTGAAAGGCTTCAAATCTGGACTACACAACGGATGTGGCAGGGACAGCCAAGATGGCAATGTGCTCCATGGTCTTCAAACTGGCACAGAGGATGGAAGCATCCATTTGCAAGAGAAAGGTTTTCTTGTTTTCTGGCCTGACTCTGGAAATTGGAGCCTTCAACTTAGTTAGCATTGTGATGTAGTGGTCAGAGTTTATGCTTTGTCTGGATTCCAGGAAGTCCAGAAGCATCACCCCTTTCCTATAGAGCACATCACTTTGTTCACTGAGGTCTGTATCTTGAATGTTTTCTTTGATGGGATTCACAGTGCTGCTGCATAGACTTCTGTTTTGACTCCCAGTCATTGCTATGACACCACGTCTCATCACCGGTAAAGATGTGGTCCAGGAAGCTGTTACCTTCAGCCTCATATTCATTCAATAGCTCCTTGCATTTGACTTCTTATCTGCTCCTGTGTGGGCATTCCTGGAAGCTACCTTTGTTATATTGCAGTATTGCCATCATTGTTTCCTATGCATTGAAGTTTATATTCAGCTTCACGCTTGTAATGTGAAAATTCGCATAGATGAGCTGATTGAGATGCTCTTCATTTCATGATGTGACAGCTGTGCATGGACACCCAGAATGTGCCTTGTCTTTCATGTTGCTGTTGCCACTGCTGAAACACATTGCCCACTGCTTCACTGTGCTTATGTTCACTGTTTAGTCTCCAGAAACATTCAGAAAGCATCAAAGAATTTTAGTGTGTGCCATTCTTTATGCATGAACAAATTCAACAACATATTTTCGCTTCATCCACACTTCTATGTCAGTACCATTTGTCAAACTGCTCCTCTGCTGCCATCTGTCTTGTGGGGACAAACATAACCAAATATTGGTGGCAAGGTTCAAACTCTACTGCCATACCACCAATATCCACTTCTGAAATCGTGTGCCAACATCATAAATAGGAGGCATTATTTTCAGAGCGGCCCTAATTTGTGTGTGTATACATATAAACGCACAAACATAAAAGACATGCTTGAGAATAGTTTTTAAAAATGAAGAATAGTTTAGCAGTTCTTCAAATATAAATCCCCATCCTTTGAGGATCATACTGAAGACTTTCACTTGTGGAAAATAATTGGAAAAAAAGTCTTCTCTTTTTTTTGTATCTAAGTTAAAATTATTTTATGAATAAGTATAATGCCAATACCAGAACTCAGTGTAATCCAAATTCACCATTCCTTGAATTAATATCTAAATAAATGAGTACTATATGACATAGTGCTGAATTGTACTCATGAACATTTTCAGAATGAATATATATATAGTACATATACTGTAAATACAGTTTGCTTTATGTTCATGACAGTTTTATGGCTCCCTGTCTTATCTGAAATTGCCTCACCTCAGATTCATTGTGAAGCTGTTTTGCTATAACATCATGGCAATTTTTGCTAACCATTTCAGTTTATCAAGATACTTTCAAATCTCCAGGAAGTTGATTAAAAGCCCACAAAGCTTTGCTTTCTGAAAGTAGACTGCACTTGCATACCAACAATTTCAGTGAGTAAAATATCTGTCTGAATGTAATAAGCTGTGAGTTAAAATGGACACAATACTATATTCTCAAGCATAATTGTTTCAAGCTTCATCTTATGAGTTTGGCTGCATAGCTTGTTCTGGTTAAAGGAATTCCTCTGACCTTTAAAAGAAAGCACGTCTGATAAAGAAATTAATTTTCAGATCAGGGCAGCAAACAAGACAGTGTGGTATAAGATCTTAGGTTAAGAATTTTAATGATAAAATTGTGGAGTGCAGATGAAGCAGAGGCTTTATGTTTGTAAAACACTGAGATGGGCGGATTTTTCTCTCATTCTTTATTCTCCTTAGTGCTTTACTGAAACATACTCGGAAGGCATCAGACAAAAGCCTGAAGTTTTGTGTGTACACTTAATACATATATATACACATCTATTTATTTACTTGTGTCTATATATTCTTTTATATATGTGTATGCAATATATAACCTGTGAATTTTCAATAATTTGGAAATTTCCAGATCAAGTCACATTTGACAAGTAGTTTCATATACTGTTCATACTTCCAAGCGTATTATATATAACACATGTTATATATTTGATACAAGTGTATTATATGTATATATGTATAAAATGTATAATATACATATGCATATATTTTAAAGAGTGAAAAAATATCTTCCTTTTCTGTAAAAAATTCAGTTGTGGATTTCCTTAAAACACACAATGTTTCCAATAACATACAGTGTAACACATTGTGTATATTATAAACTATCATATCTAATATATAAGAGGGGAAAATCCCCAGAAAAAGATTGTTGCTATAATTCACAAGCAGTTTGTTAGAGGTTTAAGTGCTATCAGCTTTGCCTTGGGACGTTAACTAACAAACCAACCATCAACTGCAGTGACTCTTTTTTTTTTTTTTTTTTCCCAGAGATTATTGCTTAATTGAACTCCTGTGCTCTGTCAGTTATTTTTATGCCATTTCACAATGACTATGCATTACTGCATTTTCCTGGTATGCCAACCACCTACTGAAATAAACAAGATAAGTGTTGGAGAATTGGATCTTCCACTGTACATCCTATTTGAAATACATTACTTTAATGAACAGTTTTGATGTTGCAGACGTGCTTTTTCATTTTTGCTATTCTCCAGAGCATATGCATCAAGTAACTTAGATGCAGAATTAATGCATGCTGCTGTTCAGTAATGTATACAATGTCAAGACACTGTATTAGTAAGCTGTGTTATATATTCATTTGGGTAAGACACATTTGATTATTAGCATTCTGTTCTACAGCAACAAGCCACATGTGCTGTCTGTTGCCATGGCAATAAATTAGGAAGGATAACCTGACTACTTATCAATTTTTATTAGAGCAATCATCCTACCTGCTTAACCCCTCTGTAACAGTAACATATTTAAACACAGCTGATAAAATCAATATAACGCAGGGGGTGTGAGTTAAACTAACAGAGGGAGGAGGAAACCAGGATACTGTGGAGACAGTAGAGTAATACCGAGTGACAATACAATATTGGTGTGATTCGTTAGTGTTAGAGGATCAAAAATGTTAATGTTTCTGAGGTTCCTAGCACAGTGGGTAGAGATGAAAATAACAGCAAATATGTAAGATGGATAAAATGAGAAGTGTTTTCTTCCTGCTGTGTTTAGAGCAGTATGTGTAAATGCATATGCTAAACATCCACTTGCTAAATATTAAGGAACATTTTATATTTCTAATTGTATCCTTCATAGAAGAGAGGAATAATCTCACTGAAATGTCATTGTGATTTTTTTTAAGATATTGAAATTTCTATTGCTCTATGAACTTTAAGATTTCTGCTAACACCCTTTCAATTATCATACATAGAAAAATCAATTATTCTGAAGTATTCAGAAATAAGAATGTGCTTCCCATTCATTCCAAGATCTTCCTGGGTTCAAAATAAAAGTTACAACAGATTTATTCTGAAGTATCTCGTTTGAATCTGAAGATCTAAATGTTCATGCAGAGCTATGTCTGGTTAATCTACGTTTGATTGTTGTAAGGCTGGCTATTTAAATCTGAATATCAACGTTAACACTACTACTGGGTTCACGCACATGAAAAAAGTCTCTTAGTTTGTTCTAATGAAGAGCTGGACATCACTGCTGTTATAGCAAGACATGAATTCACAGTGGCAAAAGATAAAAGCAGCCTTACTGGATGAGCTCTCATTTTCATTCTTGAAAAGTGATGCGCCCTGCTCTGCTTTTAAATTTTGGTGTGACTCTGCTCATCACCTTGGCCTTAGTATTATCCGTTTGGTATCCACATGATTTGAGTTGTCAGCCTACACAGTACCTTTGTGGCCATGCAGCATATGGTTAGCAAAAACGCTTACAAGTTAAAACTTTTCCAAAACCTTCAAAACAAGGAAGTTTCTAACACAACACCTTATTTCAGCTGCAAAGTATTAGAACAAAATTTTCCAAAACACCTGACTCCTTCACTTTAAATCCTGCCAACTCTCATCTTTTTGGGAGCCATGGAACACTATTGCAAAATTCTGGTGGGAGCTAGAGCTTGTCTCCTGGTGAAAGGAGCAGCTCTGGCATGGTAGGGGAAAGTCTCATCTCCTGGGATTGAGAGCTTGCTCCAAGGGTAAGGCAGCCCTCTTCCCTTGCCCCTTCACTGACATCTGCTTCTTTTACTGAGGGAGATGGAGACAACCAAGGGGGATTTCTTTCCCATTGTGGGCTTTCTCCATGTACTGCAGAGAAAGAAAAGCACCCTTTGGGAGTGGCAAGGTTACCCTGGGTACAAACTCAATGTGGAAGTGGCATTGATGGGAATATGACAGGATGTTGAGCAGGAGAGACCTCAGGAGTTTGGGACAGGAATCACTGCTGGGAGAAGAGTGAGCAGAAGAGGCAGCTAGAGTGACCAGATCTGTGACAAAATAGGACATGTGGGAGCTCTCAAGCCTTTAAAGCTCATCTCTACATGAATTGTCAAAGTTAAAATAAAGCACCATTAAAATTAGCATGAAACTTTAAAGAATATGAAATATTTTTAACTGGGAGCTAATTGGACAATCTTATGTTTAATATGTTTAAGTACTTATAAATACTGATTAACATATGCAAAAACTCTGCACTTTCAGTGATACTGAACCTCTCAAATCACGTTTGACAGGTAGTGTCAGGGTCAGACCATATTTCCTCAGAATATATGTTAAGAGAATTCAGAGCCTCTTGAAATAATTTGTTCTGGAAAGAATAGTTCACTGTGGAGGGAGCTCCTAATCAGGTGTGCTAAATGTTTTTCTTTACATTATCAAGACATCAGCCATACAACACATCAAGGCTGGCCGACTTTTTAGAAGTCTTGATAATGTAAACATGTAGAGAACCCATGAACCACAAGAGATCTGTCTCTGTGTATGTGCGAGTATTCAGCAATAACTGGTTGTGATAACTGAACGTGTTCTCACTGAGAATCCTTATCCTTGCAAGAAGCTCAGCTTTACGAAGGAAAATCCTTTGTTCAAGCTTCAGATTGACACTATGCTTTCCACACCTGAGAAGATGTCAACGTGACCCATTTCATTCCCATAGCTAAAGATGAGTTTTCAATGAAGCTTGAAGTGCTCAAGGTCAAATTTCAAACCGTATAGACAGATTACTTATTCTATCCCACTCCAGACCTTATCTGTTAAGGAAACAAGGTATTGGTACAATTGGCTACCTACTAACAGATTACCTTTTTCTAAATAAGGCTGCAGTTTGTTCAGAGCTCTTTGGAATTTCAGTTGTGCACAAACTGATCTTCTGGAATTGAAAGCTGAAAAAAAAACCAAAATTGTTGTGCCCCCAAAATCTCATCTCTCCCTATTATCACCTCACTAGAATAAGAGTTGTTAAACCCCAAATCCATCCAAAATAATTCTAAAAAATTAGCACTTTCCAGGGATAAGCAGCTTTCTTTCTTGCGTGATAACAAGACCATGCTACATAGAAAGCTTGTCTATCTCCTTGATTCCTACAGCCAGGAGAACAATTCCTCTGGGAGATGTTGTGATAGAACCATTAGTAAATCGTCCATTCTCTGACTGTAAAAATTAATAACTCAAATGGCTTTGAGTAACATCCTGTTCCAAATTCCTTTTAGTAGCTGGAGGCATTCCTGGGAAGAGGATAAAAGGGCAGTTTCGCTCCAAAAAAAATAAAGAATCTGTGAAATGCATCCATCCTGTTTCTTGTTTTTCACCTTCAGATTCTACATTAGAGGATGAACTTAACTATGCAAAATATATGCTCAGGATAGGCTGTCTTGAGGGGAGAGAAAGGAAGCATTGCAGAATGTGTTTTCACACAGAGAATTCTACAAAATAAGCATATTCCTTATAAATATTCTCCTATTAAAATATTGAAGTGACTTCTATAAGACGCATTAAAAAGTTAGACTTTATTTCATTGTATACAACTCAGACGTAAGAGATATTTCAAAATTCCCAGTGTCTGGTTTCAAGTAAAAAAGAAAGCTTAATAAGAAAAAACAAAAAAACAAAAACACAGAAGAAACTGAGAATAAATAATAGTGAGCATAAACTCAAATCCCTGTACCATTAACAGCAATGTAAAAACAAAAACAAAAAACAAACAAAAAAACACACAGATAGAACTATTTGTTTATTTGAACTTTTTTTTTTCTCTAACAATATCACATAATGTAATGCAAGAAGTCAGATATACAGAAAGTCTCTCACAGGAGAAATTTTTAGGTAATGACAGTTCAGACATTTTTAAGAAATGACTAGCATACTGAGCAAAAAATGTACTTTCTAGCCTGTCTAAAATTCTTACTTCCCTTATTCTGTAGCTTGCTCTTTCCCTCAGCTTCTATACAACTTTTCAGTTTTCACAGGTAAAAAGTTTGCTAATGACCAAGCCTGGGGAAGTGGTATGACCACAGCATTCTCCAGAGGCACAAAAACTCACAAGCTTGACAGTTGGTTTTATTCATTCTTATGTCTCAGTTCTTGCTGTACAGTTGTGATTCTTTCTTACTGTTCCTTTTACACTGATGTGAGCTTTCTTCTGGCTCCTTAAATACATCTTTTACTAAACTCCAAGTGTAAAGACTAGGCACTTTTTCCTCTGAACTCTAAGTATTTTTAAGTATATTTGTGATGGTTTACTTCCAAAAAGCACTTTATTTTTTTTTTCTTTAATTTATACAATTTCTCCAGAGAAATCATCAGGTGCACAGGCAAGAAGCCAGATGTAGAAGTTGTGATTTTGAATAAATATTAGATACACTGTGATTGATTACTCAGCCTAACAAATAGTAAAAGTTCTGAGGAACTCAAAAGACATACCCACATGATTTAACAATATAATATTTAATCAATTATTTTAAATATACAGTTTTTCTTAATTCTAAGAGTTTATAAATAAAGTGTTTCTCCAGTGTTCCAGGTGTCCTATGGACAGGAATAAGAAGATATAACCTACTTCTGAAACCTTCCCTATGTTGACCATTCAAAAAATATTTATCCAGATCATGGAGTCTTTTGTGTCTAATAAAGGCTGATTTCAGAATGCAACTTTCCCCACAGTTGAAGGGGAATTGATACCCACTTTTTACCTTCTCACCACAAAATTCTGCATAAAAATGATGATCTGTGTAAATATTAAGGTTTAAATTAGTAAACTAATTCAAAAGTTGTTTTGTAGGTGCTGTGGACAAATGTACCAGTGTTTTTGGTAAGTATGTTTAACCACACACACAGCTTGTTTTCCTATGAAACCATAATACTCAATAGATGGGCATTTGCCCATCTGGGCTTAATGGTTTCTATACTTGTCAACAAGTTATTTTTCCTAACATCTAATAGATTAGAAAACAAACTTTGCAGTGTGCTTAAAAGCTTAATAAATCTAAAATTTGAAGGTTGAAAGAGAATCTAGTAAGAGTCTTGGAATGTATTATTCCAAGATTTGAGACACCTTAGCTGACACAAGGGCACCAATAGCATTTCATTATTTTAGTGGGAAAACTTCAATCATTTTCCCATAGCTGTGCAAAACTGTGGGAGTTTCAAACCATCTAATGTAATATATCTCAAAACAGCAACTTACTGCTGAGGGTTGAATAACGTAAAAACAAAACTTGTAGTTGCTTTCTGAAGCACGTAACCCAACATTCTTGTTTTTGACAGCACACAGTAAAAGTGACACAAATACCACATTTAACCATTTTCCGTTTCCAAGGGACTCAGGAAATTAATGATTATTGTGTGAGAGAAGTTGCAAAAATATCAGCTGGAGTAGTGTGCTTCATTCTCATAAGAAATATGAATTAAACAAAAGCAGGCATTGATAAAAGATTATAAATACAAAAAAAATTAAGCAAAAAACTTGTTTAGCTTAATAAAGCTATGATATATAATATATAATGTATAATGTATAATATAAAATATAAATATCATATATCATATATCATATATCATATATATAAATAGAAAGATGGACAGCTATTTAAGCTAAAAATGTCAGCACAAAACATACATAAAATGACATTCAAAACATACATAAAATTAAGCTTTCTGTTTCCCAGCCGTAATAATGCTGAGATTATCAATGACCTCCCTATATGGCCAATGATTTTTAAAAGTTCACTTCTCACTTGTCCCTTGACCCTTGTCACTTGACATATTCATGAAAATTTATAACATCCTTGCACAGAAAGAGTGAGTCTTGATTTGAAGATGCAGGTGGTATTTGTCAGTCTTGTCTTCCTGTGAAGTTTTATTGGCTTTGCATTACTGGTATTTAGATGTATCAGACTAAAAACATAAGTGAAAGTTCAAGAGAGATTTTCAAGCAGGAAAGTTGTCTAATTCTTAACATACTGCAGTGGAAAAGAATAATATTTTGCCTTATTTTACTCTGACTGTAAATCTGTATTTCAAACAATTAACAGCTACCCTGAGGAGATGCAAATATAACTATGTTCAGTTCTTGCAACTGGTTCTCCATTCCACCATTACATTTTTCCTTTCACTTGATTTGATCTTCTAGAAAAAATCTACTGCTGTAGTATTTTCTGTCTGTATTTTAATTATTATCCCAAAAAGTGTTGACTACAAGCACTTCTATCTGTATGCTCACTTTCTTCATTTTGCCAAGCAAGGTCATCTCTGCTTACTATCCTGTAACCTCAGTGAATTCATACTACATTCATCATGAAAATTAAAATCCTACTTTACCAAAAAGTTTAAAGTCTATTAAATCAAGAAGTCTATTTCCCAGATCGAAGGCATAATTAATCAGTTGTAGTTTTCCTACAAGTGATGATCTTTATTTCTTCAATTCCCAAATTCTGATCCTATTCCAGTACTGAGTTAGCAGTCATCAAGTTGGCATTACTATCTAAGAGTTAAACAAATATTTAAACAAATGATTTCATTTATAAGCATTAAAGCTCTTCTAGTAATTGCTAAATCAATATTAAACAAGTTGAAAGCATTTAAGTTCTACCTACCCAAGCTGCAAGTTGAAGTATTCTGTTATAGCACATCAAGAGCCATAGATCTAAATTTATCCATGGTAATTAATGTTTTTAAATTATAGTACATTATTTAGTTCAAGTATGCATTTTTATTATACTTCCCAGCTCCTCGGTAGTGCAGAGATAAGTAGTTGTCTATTTTTATATAAAAGGTTAAACCTTTGGTCTTTCAGATGTGTACATTTGCGGCTGTTTGAAGAAGTGTGAACTAAATAGCCTGCTGGAATACTAGATTTCAAAAGACCGGGAATGGACAGAAGTGGTAAGAGTCCTGATTATACATGAACTAGATGAGCACTCCAGCTGCATTCTGCTTCCAATTACTTTTGAATCATCCCCAATTCCTGGAACTAAAATGTGACTTAGACAGAAAACACAGTTTGAATTCTGCATTAGGTAAAAGAAAGAAAAGTTAAGAGATAGAAAAACAATGTCAAAAAGGCATTTTTAGCCTAAGTACTACTGTTAGGCTGTTGCAGGAGTGTTTGTGTCACAGGGTAAGATTATAAGATGTCCGCCTGAGCCTTTTCTTAATAACAATGTTGAGAACCCAGACTTTCTTAAAAATAGAAATTCTTTTTTTTTTTCAGCAAAACAATGAACTGTTTTGGAACAGATGTACAGAACTCAGTGAGATGACTCATCAGCTGTGTTCAGTTTCAGTGGCTTTATCTGTGAATGCATATAGACAAAAAGCCACTCAAGAGACTTCATAAAAAAAACAGCCCATCTACAGAGAGCTAATCATACAGGGCTATTCTTGGAGGAACACAGTGTTTGTATGTAAGGCCAGCAGTTACCAATTATTGCCTCTGTTTGGAAAAATGAATAGACTTGTGCAGTTATTTAATTGTGCTCTCTGCAAAGACTCTATTTAAAATATTTGAACCTATAATTGTCTAATGCTGACCTGACCCAGCTACGTAGCACACTGCGGTGCAAAGGCATTTTTGCTTAACTTAAGCTTGTTTTCTCCACAGCAGACATCCACTGTCTGGCATAATAAAACGCATACTGTAATATGTTGTTTGCATAAAGTTGTATTACATTAGAAGAAGATGGATTAAAATCTGCCTTTTAACCTGAAATATTTGCATGATAGCTGTTTCTTTTGAGGAAATAACTGAGATCCTATCAGAGTTGTACTGTTATTAGTAAATGTCACCAATGTAAGAAATGTACAGGTTAGTCATATTCTTGTAATCATAATAAGCGTTGCAGTCTCATTCCCTCTGACATACAAATCAAGAGCAATTTAGTGAAGAAAGTTTTGTAAACACTAGCAGCACACACAGGTACACACACAAAATCAGAATAGAGCATTTTTACTAGCAAATCTGTAACTTCATTGTCAAATCCAATTCTAGTGTCAGCTGAACTGACACTTTTGTTACAATTCTTGAAAAGTTGGTGCATCACCTTTGAAATCCTTCAAAGTCAACTGCAGCACCTGTACATTTTGTGCCTTTTTTTAATAGATGTAAAACAAACGATTCAGTTTTGAAGGAGCACATATGTTGAAAGACAAGGAAATGAATTTGTGTGATTTATTCATATAATTTTGAAGTAGCATATTTAAAATCTCATCCGATTAGCATCCATTGCCCACCTAATTACTATAAGTAATTGACAACTCTCATTAGTAAGAGACAAAACTAAATGGAATTAAGGCCTTGCTCTTGCAGTTGGATTTCCATAAGCTGATGCCTTCCTTGAATGGAGCCTCTTCTGCACATGTAGGCTTGATCTAGGTACATCAGTCTATTTGTGCAAATGGGATTGCGAGATTGAAGCCTAAGTGATATCACGTGAATTAATCTGATTCTGTTATTGAAACAGATCTTTTTCCAAAGTTATATAGCAAGTTAAAAGTTATCAGCACAAAATAAATTAAAATTATGATAGTTTGTTACTTGAATTTGAAGTTACCTACTCTCTGGTAATCAAAACCCAAAAGCAGAGGAGAACGTTTTTTCAAACTTGTTTTTTTATTATTATTTTAATACATTATTGGGTCTTTGATGTTGGTGTTACTGTTATTGAGAGATTATAAATGCTGTATGGAGAGATAAATAACCAAATATTGTTAGCAATAATAAGATTACTGATAAAAGCCCACTTTTCAAAGGTACCTCTTAGACTTTTATAAAGCATTTAGGGAGTAAGATTTTTTTTTTTAATTTGTAGCCAGTTTTGAGAGAAATGTACTGTATGATATTTATACAAAATAAGTTTGCTCCAACTGTGCATATGTGCGGTCCAAATTTACCTATGGACTAAGCATCTGCAAATCCTATCAAAGTGCTGTGACTAATTGTTAACCAAGTAGTAGTGCCTGTTACACAAGGCAATGAATTGGTAGAGGAAATGAACATAAGTAGTGTGTTAGAGAGGATATATAAAATAGCAGCAACAAGCACACAAGAAGAAGCTGTAAAATGATCAAAGTATATTTCACCTGGTACCTGGCAGATCATCTGCCCCTCATCACCTATAAGTACTCCTGCCTTGCTTTTTTTTTTTTTTTTTTTTTGTTTTGTTTTGTTTTGTTACAGTTCATTCTCTCCTTTTTCTTATTCATTTGCTTTCAGGTAGAAGCAATTTACTAAATAGATGTAAAATCCATTTTACTACATATTTTTTCATACCTAACATACTGATGGAGCTACTAGTATATGTAGCCACTGATTCTTGTCATTCCAAGGGGAGCAGCTGACTCACACATTTCCATACTTCCTCTTCTGACCACAGTGATACTGCCAGGCTTCTCTGTCACCCATCTCCTCAGTGGCACTTCATGCAACCTTCCACAAGATTTCTCCTTCATGTAGTTCTCATGTAACTCCAGCCTTCTCCTTTTCCTGTCAGCCCTGTCTCATGGGCCCTACATGTTTGGTAGCTGTCCAGAGATGTTTAAGAGTTGACTGGCACTTGCTAATCATCACGATGCACACTGGGCAACACTCTGGGAAAAGTAGATGAGCACCAAGATGATCAAAGAATTGGAGCACTTCTTCCACCAGGAAAGACAGAGAGAGAGGGGAATGTTTGGCCTGGAGAAGGGGAAGTTTATAAACACCTAAAGGGAGAATGCAAATATGCTCTTTTCAGTGGTGCACAGTAAGAAGACAAGAGGCAATGAGCAAAAACTGGAACAGGAGATTAATGGATGAGGAGAGATGGTCTTTGAAATGGTTTTAAATAAAACCAAACATGTAACATTTCAGTGCTGTATAAGTTTTCTGGTCTTTTATTTGAGTGAGGTAAAGGAACTCAAAGAAAACTAATAGAGTGCGGAATTTCTATTTTCTGTTCTCTGAAGTCACTGTGTAGTGAGTGGCTAGCTTAAAATAGCAAAAATTGTGATACAAATAAGACTTCTCCAGTACTTCATGTGTAACTTATGAACAACAGTATCCCAGCATATCAGTGTGTTGTTAGCATTTGTGAGTGGGGGAGAAGGCTTATTGGCTGAATAGAATGAATTCATTATACTATAAGTAAACATGGAAAACAGATTCTGCAGCAACATCAGTAAACTCAGTACAAGAACTTTATGAATAATTGTTCTGGGGGTTTTGCTTGCTGAACTGAAAAATAAAATGTTGAACTCAAAAAATTAAACACCATTTTTCCTCTTGAAAATAGATGATTTGTTCTTAATAACCAAAATCAACTATAGCATTTAGCTTAAATGATGTTAGGACCAGATAGGCCTCTCTTTTAATCCTATCTGACTATTAACTGTGTTGTAGAGATGACCTATTCTGATGTAGATCAAACAACAATAACCTGTAAGAAGAATAGTGAATTGATAACCTACTATCAAATATACACTGAGAGCAATAATATATATTATTAATAAAAGTCTTAGTTTTCTGAGACTAAAGGTAGAAAACAGTTTTTTAAATGCCAATGAGTAAAAAATCACAAGAAATCTTTTTCAAATCTTGGCTAGTAATTGCCACTTATTCTGAGACAAATTGCTGGTGGGTTGGAGAAAAGAGGTCTTGATCCTTTACTGAATAGCATTACTATTGTGAATTTGACTGAGAGTTGCCATCATTTCTTCTAAATCAGAAGTCAGAAGTGCAAAACAAGACTTCTGACCTATCTGGCCCCATTTTAGTGTTCAATTTAGTAGATCAAACACAGCATTCAGAAATGCAACAAAAATGTTTTGGTCTGGCATAAGGTATTTTTCCTTCTCTTATTTCTCTATTTACCCTTTTACATTCTTAATAAGAGTGTGATTCTGGTGAACAAGCTTAAAATATGAGAGAAATCCACAGCAATGTAAAAAGTCATAGCTTACAAATGACTGATTGAACTTCTTCAGAGTTCTCAAAGAGGAGAAAGAAGGAACAATGTGAACATCTGGATAAAGCATTTTTCATATACTGCATCTCAAAGCAACTGCTCTGTATCTTCCAAAACTTAGATCATGCTTCCTCCTGCTATTTTAAAGGAGGTGCTAGTGTCAGACTTGGAATGGTGGGGTTCATTGGGAACAGGTGCAGGGCTAACTTTCTGCATGTGGTGGCAGAAGGGAAAAGTGTGCTCCAGTTTGCTGGCCAGGATCTGCAAGGGACACAGGGATCCAATACAAAACCACATTAAATACACTTGTATGTTTCTCCCTATTGACATCTCTATCAAATGGAAGTTTTTTAATGTATCACTTTGAACAAAACTCAGAAAATAAACTCACTAGGGGAAGTTCTTCAGTAATATGCCTAATTTGTTAAGAATGAATATGAATAAATTTTACTTTTGTAACACATTCATTTTAGAATTCGCTCATGTTTTTAATGTATACTAAGAAAGGCATATAATTGGATGGGACACTTGTGTTCCACTATAAATACAAATACAAGTTACCTGTCTGTTGTTTGCTCTCTCACATTCTTTTTGTCTACATAACCATACAAAGGCTAATACATACTTTAAAAGAATTAATACTGAACAGATCTCACATTGTTAAAAAACTGACAACACAAGCAAGGAAGTAACTGGTTCCACTTTGTGCCTTAACTCTTTTCTCATGGACACACACCAGCAGGTAGTGTCACTGCTTGAACTCACTTTCAGTGATTAGGATAGCCTAAAAGGTTACTGTAGAAATGCTAACCATGTCCTAGACTGAAGACAAGGAACCTGGTCTACCATGGCATTATAATTTGAAAGGCATGACACCAACGTAAGTCAAGAGTCATCATGATGTGACTATGTATATAGGTAACTATGAATTTAAAGTAAGCATATGCATATCTTTTAAGTGACACGGCAATCTTGTCATTTGCCAAAGTACAGAATGAGGAGAAAAACACAAATATGTATAATAAAACTTATTAGATTGCCATATTTTCTCTAGTGCCTACATAAAATCATCTGCATTTTCTAATGTATGTGGCATGATATTTACCTTTTATGCAGGAATGAGGCAAGATATAACTTCAGTAGTGTTTGCAAAGTGCTCTCTAGGTGCAAATGATTGATAAAGCCTGTAAGTGGCAAAGAGCCAAAGAATATTTAGACTGAGGAGTGTTTAATCCAGAAGCCTCTAGGGAAAGTACACATCTTCCAGGTTTTTCATAATTCACAAATCAGAACTGGTGAGCAAAACTATCTATTTACACATGCTCAAATACAGAAAAAGGAAGAATGCAAAATCAAATATTTGATCTATCTTCCTATCATGTTAAGATAAAGGTGCATGATCAGAAATCATTACAAAGAATACTCATTGGAATTTTCCCTCTTGCCTTTTACTATTTATCTCTTTAACAAGATTTTGTGAAATTGCTTTGTGTAATGACATACAGTATTATTACAACAGTTCTATCACTTCTAATAACAGTTCTCAAAACAAGAAATTCCTGGGTAAGAAAGGACATTTATCCAGCATAAGATAAATCATGAGGGCACTTCTTAAAAGAAGATAAGAAGGAAAAATTGTTACTGCCAGAAATGAATGTAATCCTATTTGATATAAACAGTATCTTTAGTGTTTAAAATTTTTTAAATCATTTAACATATTTTAATGTAGTTGCAGCAGCAGATTCTCTCAGAGGATTTGTTTTCAGAAAGCTGTAACTGTGTAAAATTTATCATCCACAAAGAATCCCACTGGTTTTCAGGAAGTTGCCATTTCATCATAGAAGATATTTCTTGCCTTTTATGTTTCGCAGCATTTTGCGTACATACATCTTTCACTCCAAGGATGACTAAAGGGGGATTCCTTACAGGAGCATTGTTGGGATTTAATCTGCTAATTTCATGCCAGTGCTGTAGCTTGACATCTAGTCTGAAACCCTATTCTATAATTACCATTTCAGAGGGTGATTATAGAATAGGATCACCTGTACCTGACTAAGCAGTCTTTCCCAATATCCCTGGGCAAACATGTAAGCTACAGGGGAAGGAGGCTGTGGGAAGGAAGAGAGAGGAGTTGATTTATTCCTGACAGAAAATGCATGTTAACAAGACTACATATTCATGTATCATGGTGACAATGTACTACTTTCTGCAATCATTCAAAGAATAATTTCTACTAGTAGTTAACTAAGATGAACCTTCTGTTCTTCCTCAGAAAGGGCTTTGATGAAAGTGAGGACCCCAACAAGAGGAGCACCCACCTAGTGTTCAGAAAGATTAGAGATCAAATCCTCTCCCCATTGACTCTACATCAGCACTGAAGCTGAATCTCTTATTTTTCTGTCATCAATCTCTTCTCCCAGGAGAACCTAATGACCACATAGGATGGGCCAGTACCCACCCAACACTTTAGGATGCTGGCTTTGCAGGATGGTTCTCAAAGCACTGGGTTTTAAGAAAATTTGTTTCACTGTCTTATTCCAGTAGTTCTTAAAAACAAAAAACAAACAAACAAAAACCTCTGATTTATTGAATGTGCTGCAAAAAACAAGCCTGTAAATCTTGATGTAATTTAGCAAAACTGAAATCTTCTTTATTTTCTTTTTTGGCCAGTCTTAAATACCACACATAATAGTATCTGATGTCATGTTCAATCTAATCCCAGCATCAGAGTGTCTTATATAGAAACCAGTGTGACATTTTAATAGCTAATCATTTGCTTACCAAAAATGTCTTGAAAGAACTCTCAGAGCTCAAAAAAATTAGAAGGTCTGTTAGTTTGAGGATTAGATATTCTCAAAAGGGGGGAAATCAAAATTAATATTTACTTTGAACTTAACAATTATAGTAGCAACAATAAACCACCCTTACAAATCTTCCAGCACAATTGCTAATCTGACGGTGACAAGGCAAAAAGTATATAAATTGTTTTTTTGAGAGAAAATAATTGATTCAAGATAGAGAAGGTATGAAGCTGTTGAAGATGTGAGTAGCATCTTCAAATGAATAGTCATTGCAAGAGATTACAAGAGGAATCACTATTAAGATTTTAGTTGAAGATTAAAAGTGAGTGGAGAATACAGAGGTTAGGTTACATCTTTGTCAGGATAATTTTATTCAAGCTATAAATGTACAGGGAGCCTGCAAGAATAACAAAAAAAAAAAAAAAAAAAAAAGAGAGAGAAAGAGAGAAGTTTCTACAAAGCTCTTCAGCCATGGTCGCTACTGATCTAGTATCTGTAGGATGTTAATTGAACTTTTCCATGGTTTTTAAAGCTGACAGTTTAGTGTGGGCAATGCTCCTATTCAAGCAGAGATTTTAGCATAAATTAAACCTACTAGTAATGACTGTCAATCACACTGCTAACTTCTTTCAGTTAAATATATTCCATGGACTCTAAATACACTTAAGACTCATGTTATCCCAGGAGCTATTTTAATATAGCATCTAAATAGGACCTTTAGTATTATCGATACAGTTGCCAACAATGTGTCCTTTTGTTATGGTCTTAGAAAAGGCACAGTAGCCCACAGCAGTAAAGATCTTTCTGAAGTGTGCAGTGGAAATGTAACCATACAAATCTGTGGTTAGCTTCACCAGCCAACAGAAATAATTTTATAAGTAGACAGGTTTGGATTTTTTCTTTCCCTCCTGAATTCTGAGATTGCCAGGAGTGTCTTTCTGTGAGAAGTGTTATTCATCAAAGTATACAGCAACAGCTGAAGCAGAACAGCTCAGAAGAGGCTGCACAATATAGTCTAAATTTCCAGGCTCTCTTTATATGAATCACATTCATACCAGTGAGAGGGAAAATTTACAGAAGCATAAACTGTATTGTTAAGGCTTTAGTAAATCATCAAAGCCTTGAAGTTGTTTGGGAATTTTTATTCAGTGTTGTTAATGGTTACTGACTTCCTGTTAATCAGATACAAAGCAGTGGACAAATTCTACTGCTGGATGCTTGGAGTCAGGTTCTGTCTGGGCCAGTTACAAGTATACTTGTGCTTTTGAGGGAAGATTTTGTTTCCAAAAAGTTCTACCAAATCAAAAGCCCCTAAGTACACTTCCAACTACATGCCACTTAGAGAAATAAAAAAAGGAATCATATCTTACAATTATTGTCTAATTACTACTCTGCCAGATTCAGATCAGCTAATGGAAAAAGGAAGATGTTTTATTCTACATTTTGCAGAAAATTAATAAAAAGCAAACTAACAAACAAACCTAAAAATACAGAAATACATCAGGGCACAAACATAGAAGAAAGATTTGTAGTATATACATCTAGTACAGTACACATATCAAGAATCCTGTATTCTAATCACCTGATTAGTGAAGAGTTTTTGAAACATGTTTCATTTGTTTATCAGGCATAACAACAAGAATATAACTACTGCTCACTCATAAACCTACCTTTTCCAGCATGAATAGTAGATATTAGTTTTGTTTGCTCTGGGAAACTAAGGGTTCTGGGTGAGACCCAGCTATTTCTTTCACTTTTAAAAGTGATAGAATTTTGAGGGCCTAGGCCTGCCCTCAGAGACAGTAAAGAATGAAGTTAAGAGCAACACTAAAAGCAAATAACAACACGCTGTGAACAAAAAGATCACATTTCTGACCAACATCTACTGAGCTACTATAACACTTATAAGAATTTTGTTTTAGAAAGCTCTGGTCAGATCTGTCATTATCTCAACCCTTTGAGCCCTATGTTGGGTGCTAAAATGAATGTTGTAGTTTAACCTGGCAAGCAACTAAATGCCACACACTGCTGATTCCTGTTCTCCCAGTGGGATGGAGAAATGAGGAAAAAAAATAGTAGAACTCATGGGTTGAGATAAAAACTATTTGATAAAGCAAAAAAAAGAAGAGATAAATAATAGTCATTATAATTGCATATAACAGAAGTGATGCACAGTGCAATTGCTCACAAAACAGAATAAAGCAAAGCTGAAGGAGAGGAAAAACCCTTTTGGGTCATATTAGTTACGAGTGAGTCTTTGAATCCATATGGTATTTGTGACCTGCAGATCTGTGACATTTGCAAACCTGTTGACTAAGCTTCTCTCTTTTTCTCTCTTAATCAGCTTTAAATCTCCTTTAAACATTTCCCTAAAGTGTCATCAAGTATTACAGGTTTAAGTTGCACAGTTACCTCTTCTTCCCAGCATGCATCTACATGACTGAATTGAATCAGATTCATTACACCTTGGGTCTTCTGCAGATGCAGGTGGACACTCTGGATTCTATCCACAGTGTCCAAGACAAAGCAGAAGCAACAGACATTTGATTTTCCCTCTTTTTACATGTAAAGTAAAGCTAGAATTCATCTCTAAGAGTGTATTTGTGAAGTCAGATAACTCTAGATCACTTTCAAGGTCCCTCGAAAAGTAATGTCCTGTATTTATTTCTGTGGAAATTAAAACAGATGCAAAGAGCACAATAATATTATTTGATAAATTCTCAGCTACAATACGCTATTTTTCAGCATAGTCACCACCATTAACCATGCATTTTTGTCACTGATGAACAAGAGCTTGCACGCTGCAGTCATATACGTCTGCTCCAGAAGAGATGACCCCGTCACTGTCACCATCAAAATGTTCCACCCACAACCTCACTGTGCTCACATTCACTCTTTGGTCTCCACAAACATTCAGTAAGTGTCAATGAAAGTACATTTCTTTCAGCATGGAGGAATTCAGTGACACACTTATTCTTCATACACACTTCAGTGTCAGACACCATTTGTCAGATTGCCCCTCTGCTGCCATCTGTTGCACGGTAACAAATGTAAGAGAATATTAGCAGGAAAATCTCTACTGCCATGCTACCAACATCCACCTCTGAAATCATGGACCAACATAATGAAACAGGAAGCTTTACTTTCAGAGCAGCCCTCAAGATTTTGAATTATAGATGCGTTTCTATGCTGTTACTCCTGTCTATTTTACAACATTAGAGTTATCTTAGAGAAATGGTGCTTAATACATGCAGCATAATATATTTTCTACAAAAAAAGTATATTATCATTTTGATTTTCTTCTTTTACTTGTCACACAGATTTTAAATTGCCTTGTATTTCTGGTTGATACCCTGGAACAAAGATAGATAATGAAGATTTTCTTAAGTTTCTCCTCAGTATCAGTACCACTGACTCTATTATGCAGGACTGTTGAAAGAGTTTTACATTGCTGGAAGTGTGTGAGATCTTTCTCTCATCTATTCTGATGAGCTCAGTAAGCTGAATGATTCCTATAAATAGACAACTTGCCAAAAACCGTGCTTCTATTATTAGCTATTAGATAGATGGCAACTAATCTGTATTCACTTCTCTAATTTTACTGCATCTGGGTTCTTCTGGAAGTGAAAGCTTTGCCAGTCTTATTTTCACTGCTTTGCCAAAATTATGATTTAATAGCAATAAAATTTTCAACAGCAAGGCAATTTTTCCCTGTTTTTATCCCAAAGTCATATCAAGTGAACCTGAATCAATGATAAATGTCTACATTAAAACCATCATTGCTAATAGTATTCTGTATCATTCGTCTTTTATTCAGTGTGACAAAATTGCAATCAGCACACAACTATGGCTACTTGTGATTAATGATGGTTATACTTAGGAACTGACAGCGAAGATTCTGGAAGGAAAATGATAATTTATTTCAAAATTTCAACCTATAAATTTTGAGAATAAAAAATAGCAGCTTTATTTTCAAAACTGTGGTTAACATGTCTGCTGGTGCTCTTAATATTGTCAGGCTGGAGGCTTTGAAGTAGACCAAATTTTGAAGTCCTTATTCCTGTCTACTCAGGGTGGAAGTTTTGGCTCAATAGTTCTTAAATTGCTTACATTCTATACACTAAATTTCTGAAGAGCTAGAGACTATACAGGGTAGAGTGTTGTAATTATTAAAAATATATATATTAATGACCTGGAATAAAGTCTCTCTAAATGCATGGAAAATTAAAAAATTATCAATAACCTTTATGAATGACTTAGAGAACAGGTTTTGTGAAACACTGGTGAGAAGCTGTAAAAGCTTTCTCTTGGAAAAGCCTAATCTTGATAAGGTCAGAAGTGGCTAAAAGCCATTTTCACCATCTGATAGCCACTCAGCAACATTAAGATGGTGTGTTTCTTAGCCTGGCTCAGATGTTCACATCAAAATAAGTGCTCCTGTTGATATTCTCAAGAGTCTGTATAAAAGACCTATATTGGTGCTGTTGAATTTATTATAATCCCGAGAAACTTATTTACCTTGAACCATTAGTCTGCAAGTTGTACTGACACTATTGTTCAGAATTGAGAATGAATTTAAAAAGTAATAAAAGATAAAAAATGAACTGTTTTAGTTGGGCTTATTTACAGCGTTGATCAAAGCTTGATCGCTACTTTCAAACCCTTGAATGCTACAGCAAAATTCTCCTCTGCCTTAGCTGGGTGAAAAGCACTTCTCAATCAGAGGGTTTATAAAAAGCCAATTTTAAAGGTGAAACCCTGGCATTAAGTAAGGTCACTAACAAAACTCTGACGGATGGCACTCAATATAGCATTGTACATTAAATCTTTCCATGCAAGAAGAGAAAGCTTCTGTTTTTACTGTCTTATACTTAGACAAACTCCAGAACACTTGCAGGGCAGGCAGAGCTCTGTGATGTTCTACTCAAATTTTCTGTTCTGTTAATTTGGGAAAATTGCATTTCATAAAATAATATAATGACTTGGTTTGGAAGGGACCTCAAGGATTATCAAATTCCAACCCTCCTGTCACAGGCAGGGCTGTCAGCTGCTAGATTAAGTGTTAGATCAAATTACTCAAGGTTCCATCTAGCCTAGCCTTAACACCTCCAGGGACAGGGCATCCACAGCCTCTCTGGGCAAACTGTTCCAGCATCTCATTACTCTCTCAGTAAAAAAGACTTCCCCCTGACATCTAATTTAAATCTCCCCTCCCTTAGTTTAAAACAATTCATCTTGTCCTGTCACTATCAACTCTTGTAAAAAGTTGATTTCTTCCATCTCGACAAACTCCTTTTAAATATTGGAAGGTCACAAATAGGTCTCTCTGCAGCCTTTTCTTTTTCATGATGAAGAAGTCCAGCTCCTTCAGTCTATCATCATAGGAGAGGTTCTTCAGCCATCATGAGTCCGCATGAACCAGAATGCAATCACATCAACATGTAGCTTCAATATGTGACTATTCATACAAGGTTTTTATTCCTATGCATCAGTTATCTAAATACGCACATACTTATACCTATATACTAGGCGTTTTGAACTAATGTGGCTGAAAAATATAAATACATTTTCCATATTTCGGCAAATGAATAAAATAACATTATTTACTGGAGTTTCACAGAATCTGGACTTCCTTGCCAGCTAAGACAAAAATCAATTGAAGAGCTATGGTAGTATCACTTTCCATTTGTGGCATTTGCTTACCTTTTATTTTTACCAGCAGAATAACAGATTTCAGCTTTCACATGAATACTGTGGGTAAATTTTAGCTACAGAAATATAGTTTATAAAAGCAAAGAGCAATAGATATTTTAAAATTAATTATTGCAACTAAATATGACATCTAAGAGTTCTGGGAGAAAATTTGCTTCTATTTTTTTTCCATTCTTTTCCTCATAACTAATGAGGAGAAATTTAAGATTCTAACAACAAAGTGACCTGAGATCAATGCGTAAGTTCAACAGCACTGTGCTTCTGGATGATCACTGGAACTCTGCTCCCACTAAGGTTTGCTATGAGGCATGTAAAAGAGGAGTCATCTATGTTTAGTGAAATTGAGCACGTTGGATCTACAAACTGCTGAAAGATACTACAGAACTCTTAGATACAAACTTTATTCAGTTGTACTTTTTTAAAAATTGCAGTTGTTTAAAGCATGGGTGTATCTTTACCCTCCTGAACAGCCTCACAGTAACATAAATATAAAAATATCACTAAATAGTTGTAACATTTTTTGAGTATAACTAATTGTGTAAGGTTTACATTATTTTTAGTATGTAAATTAATTTATTCTTGCTGTAATTTGGAATAAAAAAAGATCAATAATGTAATTCAGTGGATCAAAATTTACAGATTTTTCTTGTACACTACTTGTCTGGAAATAGCAGATACTTTGTGACATACAGATCATATTGCAAATCCATAAAGTGACCTTTGCAATGAATTATAACAATTCCAAATGAGGCACGTGAAGTTTACACTTTATTAGTTAAACAGAATTTCCCATTAAAAGTGCTACATGCAGTAGATTAATCATGTATTTAAAAAAACACACACTGTTCTGATGTAGCCATTCACAATGAATTTTTTTGGATCTTTTACAGCAGTGACATAATAGAGAATCTTAAAATCTGACAGTCAGGTCAGAAACTGAATTTAGCACATCTGAAAAAGTCTTCTAGCTGCATTTTACCACCTAACATAAATTGTTATTGCAAACAACACTCTTTTCCCAATTAACCCGGTCGAATTTTATCATGCAATTCACAAAGATCAGTCTAACTTACTGATACATTAATTAGCTGACTTTTAATAACTTTAGTATAACAATATTAATAAAATCAAATAAAAATAAATGATAATGGCAGTAATAAACTCATATTATGTAATTATATAATGATCTTTATTAGTTAATATACTATACTGTCAGTTAATCTCTCTCACAATATAACGTGCTACCAATGGGTAAGACATAACTTTCAGATTAGGTGTAATGCAAAGGACTTTTCACTCTATTGAAGAGAACAAATTATATCAGTGAAATAAATAAGCAAAAACAGTAGATTATGGACTGAGAAAAGAGATTATATAAACATAAAGCAACATGAATAGGTTGTACCTGCATTACTTTAGCAGTTAAACTGCGGAGAAGCCTTAAATATATATAAATATAGGATGGTAGTGATTACCTACTGGAGAATTTTCCTCCAAAACAGTGGCTTCCTCATGGTTTCTTTTCTTTTTATTTTTTGTTTAGCTCAACTAAACTCAGGCAGAATCACTTCCTTTCACTACCTTTGCTACTACAACAGAAGTTTCTCTGTCACTAAAGATTAAACATCAAGGATCGTTAATTAAAATCAGTGTTAATTAATTGCTGTCCCTTTACTATACTATGGTTTTTGTTATAACTTTTATTATCATCGGGACTATATCTGTTAGCAGTTTCAGAGCTTTCACATTTTCTCCTAAAATCTATTTTCAAAATCCCGTTACTCATAACTATGTTTGGAATATTTAAATTCTTGCTGTGAGGTCAGTTATTCATCTAGCCTGTGATTTTATGCTGTATCAGACTGCGGTTCCTTCACACCAATCCATGGCCAGCATATTTCTCAGTTGAAATTAAGAAAATGTGTCTAAAACTCAACACCTCACGAAGAAATAACAAATTACAAAGCAGTTATACATATAGATAAAAAAAGAGACAATTGATCTCAATTCACTAATCATTGTTTATGGAAGGAGATGTACAAATGTGCTGCTTCAGTAAAAGATTAAAGAAATTTAATTCTTTACAAGTATTCCCACTGAAATCAATGGATGTTACTTAAGTCAACTACATTACCATGTGCTTAAATAGCAGTTAAATGTGGACACAAATTTGGGGAAAGTAAAACAAAACAAACAAATAATAAACTCACTTAATAAAAGTGAGTAGTAGAGCAGTTTTAATCAAGATTCACCACTAGGACACTGGTAGTGACAAAGTGATAAAGACAGGAGACTGTGGGCAATTTCTGTTTAGAAACTGCTCTTTCAGCACAGGAAACAGAATTCTTCTCCTTTAGCATCCAGTGGTTAAAAAATAGTACTTTTCACACTGTTCTAAAAGAGTCGGTACTTTGAATTGAAGGTTTTTTTATTTGTTTTTGTTTGTTTTTGCTTTTGTCATTTGCTTTTGTTTTTAATTTATTATCTCCGTACTATTGCACTCATGAAGACTGGGTTGTTATACCTAAACAACTTTTATTTCCTACATATTCCATTACTAAATCTTCCAATTTCAGCCATTTGGTAATAAAATTCTTCATTGCTTATGTCTGTGTGCTTTCATTAGGATACAAGATCATTCAAGATAAAAATCTTGGCTTAGGGCTCTTCACTTATCTGATACTGATTTTCTCTTAAATTCGGTAGGATATTTTTCAGTTCTAACAGAGTATTTCAGAAAATTTCCCATGGTACTGAAAGTTTACAGTTTGGGTTTTCTATAGATTTGCACTTGTTAATATTTTATAGGTTGGCTTTCACAACTCATGGCAAAAAAAGTCTTCTTTTAGTACTTTCATGTGTGCCTTTTTCTAGAAGACATTACAGACCCTGCTGTGATGCACAGTAAAGGGAGTCTCTGAAAGGTAATAAAAGGTTCCAGAAATTTGGAGGTCTTCTTTCATTGCAGTGCCCTGAATTGACATAGTGTTATTTCAAATGAATAAATATCTTTTTTTTCCTAGGAAATAAAAAGAATACTATTTATGGTTGAACTCCAAAAGTTAATTTTATAAAATTACATTATGTATTTTTCATTTAGTTGCAAAAACTGGACACAGTCATACAGTGCAAGGACCCAGTAATGCATCTGGCAGACTGAAAGCTCTGCCTACAGAGAAGGTTAATGGCGCAGAATTAGTCTTGTTTATGCCTACACATGAGCCTCATAAGATACATTATTAAACTCCATAAACTAAAAAACAAACAAAAAAAATTAAGGAAATCTAAAATTTACCATAGTACTTTTTGATATTTGAATATTATATTGAAGAGGAACAGAGGTTGAAATGCACAAAAAGGCTTGCGAAATATTTCTGTGTACATGAAGATTGAATAACAAATATTTTAGAAGGCATGGGAAAATAGCTGTGTGAAGAATTGATCCAAAGCAGTAACGTGTTCTACACACTACATTTATTAAATTTACATTTTGTCTTTACATAAATCCCAATATTTACATGGAAAATGACTTTTTTAAAAATACACCTTTGCCAAATGAATGTAGAATCTAAGCACATCTGAAACTTCAATATGGATTTTTACTCGTGGGTAACTGAAGTTAGTATTAGATACTAATAGTTGATTAAAAGGGAAGCCATTTGTTGAAGACAATAAAATGAATATCTTCATCTGTCCAATTAACACTATAACTTCCCAATTCATTTCCAGGTAACCAGACAATGTATTTAAAATCTCAGATAGAAACATCTGAAAGGAAAAGCTAAGCAATTACTCTAACACTCTATGAACGTCTTAAGTTCTTGTTCCACAGCTGTTTTCTTCTCTTTATTCATTTTGTTTATTTCTATGCTAGTTTGTACTACACATATTTCAACTGAGTTTGCTTTTGGAAGTTAACCTGACTTTTTCATAGGGTAATGCTCACAAGGAGAATCAAATTACTCATACAGAGCGGCCAGTCACTGTTTGGGTGTTGACAGGATTCACCTTTGCAAGGGTTCTTATAAGAGCAACTCCAGTGGGATCAGGAGATGCTCCCTATGAATTCTTGAGGTCCAGATAATCTGTGGTCCAGTGTGTCTACTGCAGTGCATGCATGAAGTCATTCTATTATCTCAAATAATGTCTAAAACATCCCCTACTTGTATTAACCATATGCAAAATGTTACCCTACATGACCATCAATGCACCTGCATGAGCATTTCATACAGCTAACCTGCAAGCATTTTTATAAGTCCTATAGCAGGGACTGTTTTGAGGATACCTGCCACAGCTGGATTCTCCACCCAAGTGGTTAAATGACATATTTAAGCATAAATGTCATTCCCACCAATTTTGCCCCAGAAGGAATTGCTTCAGGTAAGCTAGGATTGTCTGAAACTCTTGCCTGTTGAATTCCTACATGAATAAGCCAAATGCTTTACTGCAAAGCTGCTAAACAGTGTAGTTCATCACCTAATTTCAAGTCAAATCATTGTCAGTCCAGTATCTTTCCCACACTACAGTCGCAAGCATGTTCCTGGACTGTGAGGAAGTGGCTGGGTGTCAGTTTGTGCACTCAGAGGCACAAATACATACAGCTTAGATGCTACAGTTGCAAAAATACCACAAATTTGAATTTCATCCTCAAAATAATATTATTATGTAGATACCCTGTATCCTATGTAACAGGTCAAATGCTACAAAATTGTCTTTTCAGAATCATCAACTTAAAAAAAAGCAAACAAAATAGCTGTATGTGCATTCACTGTGGGAATTTTCACTCATGTGTCCAATAAACTGATATTTTACTTTCAAAAAGTGGCAGAAAAGATGGCTTTTGAACTCTTGGGAAGTACACTTTTATAATTAATGCTAATAAAATATTAAAATAAAATATTATTAATAATCTGAAAAGATTATTAATATAATGATAATAACAATTTAATCCAGAAAACTTCTGCAAAATAATCTTCAGAGGGCTAAGCATATAAGAAGTTTGGACTGTTAGATATGAAAATTAGAAATATGCAAATGTGAGATTAATGGTATCTAAAGAAGTGAATACTCGAAACTGCAAATAGTTCACAGTAATCCATTTAATGAAATAAGTAGCTCTTTATTTAACAGCTTTAATATCAAGATGTGAGTGAATGTCTAAGTGTATTCAGCATAATTTACAAACATTAAGAGAGAGAGACTTTAAATGATCATATACTATAAGGTAAGTATCTAATTCTGCATGTATCATGTGGAGGTTTTTTTTCATTTAAACTAGATGAGGAATAAAGGAATCAAATCACACTTTTCCAGTCAGTGGTAGGGTTATTTCTAGAGGGAGTCTCCAGTTACTGGTTCTTTTCCATCTCAGGAACTGCTGTATATGAAGCTATAAATATCAGTTTTGTATCTTCTCTTAGTCGTCCAATTGCCACTATCCAAGCTAGAAGTTGCAAGTTTCTTTCCACAGATCCTCATGTTTCAGTTTTTATTCCCAGGATGAATCTATCTAGTGGACTCAGATTAATGGTATTATTTTTGACTGTATTATTTTCTATAAAGATGCTTCTACCTGTGCCGCTTTGTTCCTCGGAGTGTAATTTTGAAGTATTTTGCCTTGCACCACACGGAGACCTTTCTCATTAACAGTCTAACAAAAATTTGCAGTGCTATTGCATCATTTCAAACTTTCCAAAGTGTTTCAAAAGTCTTCTCCCGACTGACTGTTCTTTTTTTTTTTTTCTTTTTCTATAGGAGCAGCCATAGAAATAACTTTTTTAAGGAAGATAAAAGATATGTCCTGTCTTAGCAAAATCTTCCAGCTAGTAGCTCATTATTTTTGCTTAGAATCACAGTATAACTATTTTTTCCATTTACAGTATCAACTTTTATTTTCATTGGTGCAGTGTATATTTATGGTAGAGCAAGGGAGAGTGATATTAAATATTGCTACTGAATTATGTTACTAATTCAGCCAGCTTACCCCATCTTCCTCTTAGACAAAAGCTCAGGACCAACAATTAAGCTTAGTGAAATCTCTTTTGTCTAGAATGGTTCCAGCTAAACACTGAAAAATAACTACAGTCTTTTAAATTCTTTATCACTGTTATTGCTGTTACGGCAGATCAAATAGCAATTCTAATCTCTTTCAGTTTAAAACCATTTCCTCTGGTCTTGTCATCATGTGCTCTACTAAAAAGTCTTTCCCCAGCTTTCCTATAGCCCCCTGCATGTGACTGAAGGCCACAGTAAGGTCTCCTTGGAGCTTTCTCTTCTCCAAGCTAAACAGCCTCAACTGTCTCAGTCTGTCCTTGTGGGGAAGTCTCCTTCTCTGGAGACATTCAAGACCCGCCTGGACACCTACCTGTGCAACCTGGTCTAGGGAGCCTACCTTGGCAGGGGGGTTAGTCTAGATGATCTCTAGAGGTCCCTTACAACCCCTACAATTCTGTGATTCTGTAATGTCTGGGATTCCTTAAACATTTAGATGTTTGTCTTTAATGCTGGTGAATTTCCAGCTTTCCATATGTTAAGATGAAAATAGTGTTTGAATGGAAGTCTCATATACAAACATCATTCTTTAAAAAAAAAAAAAAAGACAAGAAAAACAGTAAAATGTATTTGTTGAGACAACTTTCCACGCTATAAAATTTAACTCTCATTTAAGAAATGTCCATTAGGAGTACAAGGTGATCTGCCATGCTACTGTCATCAAAATGCCAACATTGTCAGGGTAGGTGTTTTTTCCGGGTGAGCTGTCATCTTAATATGTTTCTTCTTTCAATCTAAACTGGCTTCTTGACATCCTGCCAGCTTTGTCAGTTATAGGTCTGAATTTTCTCTGGAGATTTTGTTGCCTTCTTTGAAGAGCACACAGTTCCCAGATCACAGCTGCTCTGACTGAGTAGTCTCAAAGTAGCACCAGAGACCATCCTCAGAGATCAAGAGCTGAAAACTAAATAACTAGTGTGCTTAAGAGCATCTACAGAAATGCAATTTCCTTTGGAATAATAGACTGTGGTGGGCTACTCTCTTGCTATCCCCTTTTGGCAGAATTTGAGAGAAGGTGCACAGAGTCAGATGGGGTAGGCCAGAAGGATCCACCACTGGTACTTCTCCTTTGCTGCATCCATGCCAATGACAGCATACAGTACAAGGACAAGGAAAAGTAAGAATGCTATGCAAACAAGGGGACAAATATATACATGCTTCTGGCAGAAAATCTAAATGTAATCTTCCAACTCCTACAATCATATTCAAAAAATCTGCAAGATTGTTATTTGACTTACTTAGTGCCTATTAAATCTTTATAAGAAATGCTCAGTTATCTTAAATGACTGAAGAATGAAAACATCATAAGTAGCAGTATTGCAATCCATGTAGAGTAAGCCTCATTAAAATCCTTCAGCTCAGGCCTAGAAAAGTCACTTCAGTGAACAGGAGGTTATTTCCAACTTTCTGCAGCTGATCAGCCCTTAGCTTCTTCATCTAATGTCCCAGCAGTGGTATCTGATATTGTCAGTGGGACAGTTGCATGTATAATGATGATATTTGTCCAAGGAAATCTGGACAGACCCCAGACACAGTCAATACAACTTTCTCTACTGCCATTAGGAGCTTCAACTCTCATTCCCCAATAACCCTCACTGATTCCAAACTACTAATGTAACAGTGCATTCCACATGTTTTTGACCGTCTTGTGCCTAGTTTGGCCTACAAAACAGCAACTTCCTTAAATAAACCAATATCTGATTTGCTGAGTTCTAATAAATAACAGGTATAAATGGTTACTATAAATAATAACACTGATTATCCTGTGTAATCAAACTCTTCACCTGCTGTGAGACGTACCATATTTATGCAGATCAGCTGTAGGCTTTTCATCCATGAAATTATAGAATGTATAATGTGATGGGCCATGATATATTTAGTGTACTGTAATTGCTTATTTATAAAAGAGCTATCAACAGCCCACTTTAAATAAATTCAGAAATCACCGTAGGGCATTTAAAAATGAATATTTTATATGACATTTCTAAAAGATTATGAGCATTTCTTTGAACAGTAAAATTAATGGCTGTTTTGCTGTTTAAAGTCATCCTGTGTAGATTCAGGATAATGGCATATAAACTGTAATTACTATATTTGTGTTTTAATTAGGAATATAATCATCCACCTCTCTCATGCTGCAGTTTTCTGAAATTAATATTGAAAGGGATTTAAAATGGTCTGTTTACTCACAAAATGGTTATAAGAAAGTGAATGAATTAGGCTATAGATATACACTTGCAAGAGAAATTCTTCAGGGTCATCCTTGCCTATTGCATTTTGGGAAGCTCTGGTTGATTTTTATCCTTTCCTGTAAGTGAGGTCTGACATCTACTAAAGGTATCAGCTTTGCCTACTCCCTTGCGTATATCACCAACCTGCAATGCATCTACTCACATTCTTTTACTGGAAGGGACAGAAAGGAAGGAAGCAACCATCCTAACAGAGAAATTGAAAACACACAAAATCCTTACTGATACGAAGGCCAATTAAGTCTCTATACTTTTTTACAGATTGAGAGATTAATAGATAAATTAAAAATAAACAATTCCATAATCTTAGTGACTGTCAAGACCTATTTGATATCTTCTAGAGTAGTGTTATTAGTGTGCACATTTATCCATAGAACAATATATCAATATCACCCTCAGGATCATCATTCTGCTTCTACCTCCCCTGTGTTTATATGGTCTACAAAAAAAGACTGAAGAAATGCCTAAAGACTGCAACTATGGTGTTTTCTCTATCTGCAACAGAAAATGATAAAGATCATGAGTTCTGCTAGCAAGTTTGCAGGTGGATCTTAGTATAATATGAAAGTATATATTTATGAAACTAACCTTGTACAGAATTGCAAATTTGGAAAACTAATGAAACCTGATTCTTCAAAACTTTGTTTCGTGGCTTGATCTTCCAATGGTTAACAAGATACTAAATCTCCAGTGAGATTTTCCATGGATGAGGTATTAAGATTCTTGAAGACCCTATGGTGTTTAGTGTCAGTGTTTCACTTAGAAAGGTCATCAGTAGGACCTCTCATTTCTACAAAATCACATCTTTCATTGGAGATAAGTGATATCATTAACAGTAAGATCCTGTAGCCCATCTGTCAGATGTGGTTGAAACTAGCAGATTTGGCTGAAATTGAAAATACAGAAGTTTCTATGAGCAGAAAGAGACAGGAATCAATGAGGAAAAAAATAAAAATAAAAACCCAAAACCTTAATTTCATAAGTCAAAATAGGGACTTTCATGATATGTTTGCATTTTGTTCCCTTATCCAGCCTGAACCAATTTGTACAAAGCAGGAGAAAAAGGGAATTGTCATAAACTTTTCAAACCAGGTCAAATTGAAGCTAGGCTCAAAAGCTGGGTAAAAGTATAAATAGATTTTACTTAAAATAATGTCATGTGTCCAACCTATTTCTATTCAAGAATATTTTTCAGATGTTTTTCCTGCCTGTGTTTACAAGACATCTGCATGATTTCATTAATGCATGTAAAATGTTTTTGCGTTTTTTTTTTCTCTCTTCTGATGTTAAATGGAATTATACCCTTACAGTACCAGCAAGGAACTACAGCTGAGATATACAGGTGCCAGAAGAAAAACTCTTTATTGGAATGTCTTGAACTAATTTCCTATTGTTTCTGGTTTTACAGTGCAGGGCAATCTGCAGTCACTAGACCATCATGAATGATGTATATTTTCACAGTGAATTGGATCAGAGCCATATTACACAGATGTTTCTGTAATTGTGATGCATTGGAGAAATTTACTCTTCAGTGTCCCACGTACACATATTTTCACCTGTGCTGTCTAGTAGAGAAGTTGGACCTGTAAGATAAAATATTAAGTTAAGATAGCTGGCAGAACACCGACTACATATGACCTCTTTGAATTGTGTGTGTACGAATTTCTGTAGCCACATTCATTTGTTTCTGCAACTGGATTTCCATCTTTTCTTCAACAGAGAAGTAAAAACAGTTGGAAGACTGATGGTAAGTTTAATTTAGTTACTGAAAAGGGGAAAACATGCATTTTAACATATCATTTTATGGATAATCTTGAAACTAGGAAGTCAGTTAAACCTCAGTATGAAAATACCGTCATGCTGACATACAGATCCTAAAATCTTTGAAAAGTCTTAGGCTGAATATGTATGTGCGGCATAAAATTGTCTGCATGAATGAGGTGAAATGCCTCTCTAGAAGTATCCAAATACTTCTCTGAGTAAAGTGCTTCTAGTTCTGGTCAGCATCATTAATTCCTGCTCTCTGATGCCTCATAGAATAATCCTTTTCCAAAATTTGTCTTAGTTATGATAAAAAACTTCTTGTGACTGCTTGTTTTTTTCTTTCTTTTCAATATACATATAGTTTGAACATTCAAGCAAGGAAAATTTAGCAATGACAGTTCTGAATAAGAGATGTATTTGAGTGGACTGCAGAAAATATTGTTGGAGAATCAGGATTTTCCTCCACTCTTTGATCAAGCAGAAGCACACTGTTCTTCACACAGTTCTAATAAAAATCTACTTGAGGGCTTTCTGTGGTTCTAAATTCAAAGCAGAATAGCATGAAAAAAATAAAGCCTCACTTCCAGTGTACTCTAAAACATACTGTTGCAGTGGCAAGCAGCAAAGGTAACTTGTAAAATTCACAGATCTAACATTATTCTGCTAAACTTCACTCTTCCCCTGACAAATGAAGCACAAGTAAAACATACTAATAGAAAAAGTCAGCACTTTAAAATACCCATAATGTATAAAATAATTGTTGACTCCTTCCAGTGTATTTCTGTTGTTCATCTGGTGTTTCCTGAGGTCTGCTTTTTTAATTCTCTTCATGTAAAATGAATTCTCGTAATGTTGCACTGACAATTCTGCCATCTTAATTATTGTCAATCTTACTAACCTCTCTGAATAAATAAATATTCAAGGGTTAAATTTTTATCATAGGTCCACTGTAAATACTCTGATTTTTTATTCTCCCCATTGAATCTGTTTTACAGCAGTGTCACTGCATTGATTCCAAAGGAATTTCTTATGATTTACAATGGTGTAAGAGCTGAGAAAAATCAAGCCTTAATAAAGTGGTGAGCTCTACATGAAGGTTAAATTGAATAGGGGAAAGTTTATAGTCCAAAAGTCCATGGAAACAATAGACTTCTGAAGAAATAAAAAGAAGTAGATTGATGAATATATGCTTGTGAGAAGGACAGCATAAAAAAACAGAGAAGTACAATGTGAAAGGAAAGAAATAGAAATGTTGATTTGGAATTGTTTTAAAAGAATGATAAAGAGCTGTAGTTGAGAAGAATTTGGCTTTAGGGACTGTCTCTTCATTACTGCCATTTTGGAGATTACATTTATTTATTATTATTACATTTATTTACTATTATTCATTTACTGTTCTTGTAAATCAGGGCTAACATTTCTGAGGCACTACTCTGCTGACTGCCATGATGTACCTTCAGCAACAGCCAAGTTAAAGTACTGAACAGTGGACAGAGATGCTTTTCTGGGTTGGATTAACACAATGGAGTTTTGGAGGCTGTAATCCCTGCAGCTATACAGCAGCCCATGGCTGTCACTACCCTTGAGACCAGCAGTTCCCCACTCTTCAGTAAAAAAGGTCACATGGTTACATAGCTCCCAGCTGTTGATACAGTAGTTGAATTTTCACCTCTCAAATTGCAATTAATGGATGACATTCCTCCCAGGATGCAGCTGAACCATCTATTTTGACTTCAGTAAGGTGTTCAGCAGTGTCTACCATAAAATAACTCATAAACATGCTGTTGATACATGGGCTGGATTATTCAACAGAGAGATGAATTGAAAACTAGCTAATAGTGACACAAAGTCTAGTTGAAAGAATATCCCGGGGGTGAATACTCGGTCCAGACCACTTTATCATCATTTCTAATGATCCGGATGGCAAAGCAGAATGTACCCTCTGTAAGTTTGCTTTTGATATACAACTGGAAGCAGTGGTGAATATTCCAGATAGAGCAGGTTGCCATCCAGAGCAACCTGAGCAGGCTGGAAAAACAGGCTGATAAGAACCGCATGAAGTTTGACAAGGGGAATTACAAAGTTCTATTTTGGTGAGGAACTACCCCAGAGAATCAGTAAGTGATGGAGTCAGATCGAGTGGGAAGAGTACTGTTAGTAAAGTATCTCAGGATCCTGGTGTGCACCAAAGTGAGCATAATCCAGTAATGTTCCCTTACAGCAAAGAAGGCCAACTGCAATCTAGGGTACATTAGAAGTGACAGGATGAAGGAGTTGATCCTTCCTATCTGCTCAGCCTTGGTGAGGTCACATCTGGGTTGCTGGGATCAGTGTTGGGCTCCTCAGTGCAAGAGTCATGGAGCTACTGGAGAAAGTCTAGTATAGGGCCAAAAAGATGAATAAGGAACTGAAACATCTCTTCTATGATGAAAAATTCTTAGAGATCTGGTCTGTTACAAAATATAAACCTTTCACATACATTGCACCATTTTCAGCTCTCTGCAGCAAATCAGACACAGGAGAAAAAAAAAATTGCTATTATATTGTCAGAAAATCAGTTTGTTGTCATCAGCTTTGGCAACGTCTTTGTAAATCTCAGAATGCATAAACCTTAAGTACCCCTGTCACAAGCATTAATGTTCCTAGTTAATTATGTTGTGTATATTTCAAAGCATTATTTTGCTTCCTGACAATGACATAATAAGAAGAAAATTAAAAAGGGAAATTAAACAAGTGTTTTGTTAAACTGGTAATAAAAAAATGAACTGAATACTGTAAGCAAAATTTTTTGGCTGCTATAACTGTTTTAGAATGTTTGTCCTCTTCATCTATATGCAACATAGAAAAGCAGGTAGTGTTCTTAGATGGTTAAAGATACTATCAATCACTGTCTTGCTTGTAATGCTTCAATTGCTGTGGAAAAATAATGTCATCTTCATGGCTACAAAATGATGCATGGAAAATCCCACCCACTCCCTACTCAAACAGTAATGTTTGCATGTGAGGAATGGAGGCAGTGTTGACAGGATGATGAACAATTAATAAACCTTTCTCTGTGACTCTCAAGAACATAGAAAGTGTACTGCATGACAGTCAAGATCTTTATAGGCTTAGCTTAGCGGTTCGCCACTTTATACGTTCCTGCATTGCTATTTTCTCTTAGAGCTTTTGTAAATTTCATAGTGTACTGAACACTTGATCCTACTCTAACTATGCTATAGCTTTTCCACAATAAGTTGCAAAAAGGCACAAGTATTTAGTTTTACGTGGGACTGATATCAGTTACTAACCTATGTGCACATTCCTTTCAGTATTTTATCTTCAAAGACTGTCAGAGTCTGCAACACTACTGAGGATGTCATGTAATTTGAAGTCAGTTCCATACACAGGAGAGAAGTAAATGAAAACATTTAGGAATATAAATTATATATATATAAGAGAAATAGATCAACAGATCTGGAATGGGAAAGGAGAAGTGGAAGGGATGAAGAGAAAAGGGGAAGAAGGAGTAAGGGAAAGGGAACTGAGAAAGACAGAGAGAGAGGAAGAGGAAGAAGAGAACATTCACAGAAAAACTCTCAAAAACAGAGTAACTGTGGAACACAGTTGTTTCAGCTGTGTTACTTTGCAGACTTTGCATGTAGGAAAGGGGGACAGTAAGAAGTCTAACAGATAAGTAAGGTAAAAATATACTAAGAACTAAACTATCTGATTATCACAGAACAGATAATGAGCAGAAAAGTCTAAGATTCAGATAGTATGTTTACAAAATATGTCATTTTCTCTTTTCACTTTCCTTCACTCTCCTTACATTTTTGTAGAATGAATTCTGGTACATTCACACTAGTACTATCACACTCTGCATCTGTTTTATACTCCCATTTGAATTAAAAAATAATAACCACTTTGTTCAAGTTCTTGTTCATCTTGAGTTTACTTCAGAAAAGTAAATATGAAGACTGAGAATACTTGCTGCTACCTGGAGAAAGCATGAGTCTTAATCCTCATGATTATTTGAACAGTCATAAAAGTCACATTATGAACATCACAACAAAAGAGATAGAGGAGTTATTACTGTAGATATGATAGAGTACTTCAAATAAAATTTCTCAGTTAATTTTACATAGAGATTTTATTCATGTTTGTATGCATGTAATATGCAGTTTGGCAGTACTTTTTATGTACTGTATCATATACAAATACAATCATTAAAAACAATAAACTTTGTCTGTTTACTGTGGGAATACAAGAAACTATATTCAGATCAGAGGCTGTGGAGCAAGACAAATGGCATGAGAAAGGAAGACGGAGAACCAAAGACACTCCGGAAGAAACAAGTTCAGGTAAGCTGTGTGATGGCAGACCCTGATACGAAGAAGAGCGCGTGGCTTGAAACAACTCATGACCCTGACTGGATCAACACCTGCATGCACGGTTAAGGACTATTTGGGGAGTATTTCGTTGACATGTAAAGGCAAGTGGGAGATTTAAAAGAGAAACCTTGCAAATGTATATAAGGGAAGTTAGAACTTGTTATGACATTGATCGTTTGCATCTGAGTCTATGCCTCAGACACTGCAATTTACTAATAGAAACTATCCATCAACACGTGTGGTTTGTATACTACTGAATGCTATACAAGTCATCTTTGTTTCACTGTTCTAAATCAACCTGGTTAAATTAGTAAATCTAAACAGTCTAGGTAAATCTAAACTGAAATTCAATTTTTAAGGGAGCTTTTTGAATGTATCATACTTCCTAAGCTAACCATGTTATTAAAGCCATACATAGCTCATTTCTTTCTGTTGAAAATAACAGGAATATTTGGAGAGGAGAATCTTATTCTGTATTCACAGAACTGGACAATATTCATCCTATGGAAGAGCGGTTTAGTGTGTCATAACTAGTGTGAGCTGAGTTTTACAACTCCATGAATTCTAGGAAGTATCTCCAGTCCAATATATGATAACTGTTCGTTACTAATACTGGCAGATAAGCATCACCATTACTGCACAACTTTTCCATCTTATTCTTCACCAGTAAGCCCACAACCTTTCCATGACGATTTTCTAGGTGTCTGGAGCTTCAGCTATAAGAAGGACATTAAAAACAGGCAAACTGGGAGGAAGCACAGAAGTATTTGTTGCTTTTTCATCTGAAGATGCACATGCTGTACAAGACTAAAACGGATAAGGAACCTGACAGATTGTTCATTTCTGCTGATTTATAGTAAGATGAGGCAGCGATGGTGCCAATGTGCTGTCATTTCATTCAAATGTAAGATGGAAAAAGAGGGAATTTGTTTCAGTGTTTAAATTGTCACAAATCAAGTTATCCTATGTAAAGTCATTTTATAGAAAAGGTTTCATGGTTGTTTTTGTAATTTGGGAATGACAAAACAGAATAATGATTTCACATTTAAGATTTAATAGGCTCCCCTTAGGGTGTTTGATGTTATATTTAAAAGTCACGCCTAGTCTAGCTGACAAAACTCACAAGGCTCCTTATCCTGATTTGTATCTCCCACACTGCTGAGGGAGTGACTGGAGTGGAAGGTAAAAGTTAAGCTGCCGTTATTCATTGCATTCTAACAACACTCCATTTAATTAAATATTTATTAAACATTCTGGTCCCAAATCCCTTTTATAAACAAGTTCTATCAGAGACAGGCAGCTTGAAGGAGATGACTACAGTTCACCAATTTGAACTCTTTAAGCCTAAGCACACATTGCATGAAAGTAGTGGCAAATCTTTGTACTGAGATTACTTCCCATCCATCTCAGCACTTGCAATTCCTGAAACACATAGTATGGTCTGGCATACTAAAATGGAGCAGAAATCTCCATCAACTCCACCCTCCATCACTGTGCAGCCTATAAACTTCTGAATATATGCAAATACTAGTTAGAAATGTCCAGGTTTGTACGTTAACAGTTCAGTAATAGAGTAAATAATGAAAATATGATGAAGTAAGTAATGAAAATAATGGCTGTATTAAGCACACACAGTGAGTTGCACATGAGCTGTGCAGGTTCTCAAACCCAGTTAAGGCTTATCAATTTGGGCAGAGTACCCTGCTTACACTGCTCTTCTGTCTGTAGAACTGAGACTATCCCAACTTCTTGTATTTCTGCTAGCTGACTGCTAGTTCACTTGTGCATCATGAATGTGCACCTAATATCAGAACTCTTGAGAAAAAAAACAAACACAAATAATGTTTTACACACAGAAAACAGACTCTTTTACATGAAAATACACATAACATCCCTTCCATTCAGCCAGATGTGTCATTTTACAAGTGGCATGGGACTACCCTTGGGATAAGTCAAAGAACTGAAAACATCCATCAATATTACAAGAGATTGCATTAAGTAGCCATGGTTCTTAGTTGTTTTAACTATATCATTCACAGAATATTCACTGGGGAAAATCTCACGCATATTTTCCTGTTAAATACAGTGATTAACAAAGACTCAAATAGAGCACTTTGATAATGCCCAGAGAATTGGAGTATTAAATATGAGGGATGCTTAATAAATTACCCTCAGTGCACAGTTTATCAGACAAAAACTACTTAGGAAAGTGCAAAGTATATAAATGGTGAATGCAAGTAATATATACAACTTAAAACATGATTTCCAGAATGGTCCTTTCTCATCCTCTTTTTAAAACATTATTTAATCTTTACTTTTGCTTGAAGATTTTCACTGTTCCCATAAGAAAGCAAAGGTAACATAGAGTATGTATAAAATTTTGGTAATAGAAAAATAATAAATAAATAAATAAATAATAAAAGAAGTATTTTCTCAATTTCCTCAGCTTTTATTCTCTTGAAATAGATTGCTTTAATATTTCTAATAATTCTGCAATTTTGCCTAGATTAAGAATAAAAATTTTAAAATGCTTTGAGTCCTTCCCAGTTTTCCAAGAACAAATAAAATGTATGCTCATCTTAAATCCTCAGGGGTGAAGCTGTACTAATGGCAGGGTAGTGGCCAACAATCTTCATTGTCAGCATGACTCTCTGTGGGACTTAATCCAGTGTCTGTTGGAAAGACATTTTCTTCTGGATATTATCATTTCTATTGCCAGAGACAACTTTTCTCATATCATGAAAATAAATGGACAGATAAAATACTACCACCTTAGAGAGTTCAACTTCATATTTGATTATAACATGTTCTAGAGCTTACTAATATAATTCAACTTGCAAACAACTGAAATTTCCATAATATTAGAAGAGAAAGGCCATAGGAAAAGATTGTCGGAATTAGTGAAAAACTTCAGTCCAGGCAGCACATCTGGACATCCAAGAAGATTCCCAGACTACTAACAAATCTAATGAATAATATATTTTCTCATTGAATTCCAGTTTTATTCTATTATTATTGAATTTACATCTCAGAATATGTGTTTGCTAGTCCAAAATCTCTTCATGTAAATCAGAAATCCTCAGCAGTTGAACAAAAGGAGAGGAATGAGATGAAAATACAGGAAAGCAAATGCTATGAAATATTCAAAAAATAATAGTTCTGCTATTCCTGTGTATCTCAACTTCTGGCCGATCAAAATGTTGTCTCACGTGGATAAGAAAAAATAGAAAAGTTGCAACGTTATTTGTCTTCAAGCAGAACATCAGAACTGCCCTCAAAATTTGGTCACACAGCTCACAGTATCTGCATACATAAGAGTTTCCTAAAATGTGTCACAAACCCTCACTCATGACATAACTGATCCAAACTGATCTGAGTACTGCAGCTCAAATGAGCAGCAAAAATACACTTTATCTAAAACATTCGGCATTGCCTACTGCACAGCAGCTGGAGAACAGTTTTCAAATGAGGACCTCTGCTTTACCTTGCACTGCTCACCTATCCATCAGCGGTGATTATATCCTTTTAGACTTCTAAACATTTCTGTCTGACAAAATGCAGCTGTTTAACCGTGATCTTTTCACCAGCATGAATAAAAATTCTGATATGGATGCAAACTACTTATTCACTAAGCATTCATGTTTCCAAAGGGTCACGATTTTTGGATGCTATGGTGGACATGCAGGGGCTCTTCCACCCATGGTCTAGACTCTAGATCAATTACAATATTCATTTACTATCTACCCTGGCTTGAAATAAAAATGTCATTCATTGACTTTGAGTTATCTCCTTTTCTATGTCCTCTGAACATTTTTGTGGCTTGAAAGTGAAGATTAAAAATAGTATAGAATAAATATTAAAAAGGCAATATCTTTTAATATAGTAAAAATTCTGTTATTTATTGGCTTATTGGTGACTTGGGTTTTTTTCTACAGAGCCCTTTGTTTACCTTAAATACATAACCAAATATTTATATTTTCAATAAACTACAGAGAACTCACTACTGCTTGATGATTCAGTTTTAAAATGCACTCCTTAGTAAACCACAGTAATGAAAATATGATATCTTAAAGACAGTACAGTGGCAAATGCAGCTTATATAATAAGAACATTAAATAGTAAAAAATGAGTCATTTCAAATAATCCATTGTGTTGCAAAATATATTTACTTCAGTACGCAGGTCATATTCATTGCAACGAGTTTTAAAAAGGCTACATTCTATTGTGTTTTACCTTCAGGGACCCTGAGATTTTATTCTTTCTAATGTGTTGCATACTATTCACTTAGAAGTTTCATTCTTATTATTATGCATAAGTTTGTGTTAGGTTGCTTTTTCTTCTGTTTTAGCAATGCTTATTTAAAATAAATTGATTCATTTCCTAGGCATTCTGTTAAATGCATGGGATAATATCTGAAATGCTTACAGTGTTTCTTAACGGTTTGAGAAAAACATAAAATATTTTCAAGCAGATTGTTTATATTAATGATATCTTCCACTACAATAAGAATGTCCCTTCTGGCTCCATTCGCATTGTTGTTATTATCCAAGTGGTGACACTGAAGAAAAGGAAAACCACATTAGCAATAATGAATCCTTGTTTATACAGGTTTAAACTGAAAATTAAAAAAAAAAAAAGAAAAAGAAATGGAGAATGGAAAATGAAAAAATGTACTGATTTTATCTTGGCTATATATTCCTCCAATAAAGAACAATTTCAAAAGATAGATAGATAGCTACCATTTCAACCTTACAATCTATTCATGAAATGAAACAAAAACACCCTAATGAATTTTCTTATTCTAGACTTACAAATGGAAAATTGCTAAATTTTGGTAGCCTTTAGCTCGTGCGTTATCTTGTCACAAATAGTTGTCATATCTATCAGGTTCCAATAATGAAGCGTCGTGAAAGACAAGGGGTAGACTTATTCAGTGCCACCTTCAAGGTTATTTTGTAATGGCAAAGTTAATCACAGTTCAGATATATATAACTCTGATATGCACATTTATACACCCTATATGTACAGGTAGGACACATGCAAGTATAATATCCTCTTCTACCACACAAAACCATCAGATTGTTCTATCTTGTTTTCTGTTTGGTGTGCAGTTTATCACAGGCATATATTTTTTTTTGCCTCTTTTGTCATAAAAGATAGTATGCATCGAATACAAGTTGCATTCAGTGGTCTCAGTCAAATACTTGCTTTTAGCAATGTGGATTCACACAACTATGTAAATCATCTGGAGAACTTCATGGAAGAATGGACTCTGGTTACTAAATTCAAAGACATCGTATTCTTGCATGAAATTTCCTGGGCTACGGATTACTTGAGACTAGGAATTCATAAAACAAAAGCATCACTACTTACTCTGAGCTTATGCTGAGAGTATTTTTCTGCATGAACTTCTATTCAGATATGGTATTTCTGTTCTCACATTCTAGTTACTAGAAGAAAAATAAAGTTGAAATTCTGACTGACACTAATACTTCACTGTTTGAGACTAATAAAAGCATATGTGAAGTACTTTGGATCCTCTCAATTACTGTTGAGAAAGAAATTAGAAACAGACTAATCTGTGGAAGTGTGAATACTTCATCACTAAAGCTTGCTGCTTTCTCCTGCTGTGTATAAAGCCCTAAAACTGGGAATGCACACAGACTGCTTTCTCTCCTCCACTGGAAGGAGAGAAAAAAGGAAATTCCTTCAAATTTTGATAACAGAAGACAGGGGAGTCCTTTCCACTGCGCTCTCTTGCTCAGATCCTGTGGAAGGAAGAGAAGTGAGAGCAGCACCACAGAAAGATAATGTTTAGTAAACAAGGCTCTGCCTTGAAGAAACAGACTAGGAACTTGGAGCAGAGAGGTGGTTTGCTGGGTGCAACAATGCAGAAGAGGCGTGAGAAACAACCAGGTAGTAAAGGTCATAATGAAATTTCACCTTTCTGCTTTCTTTCTAGTGGCAATGCAGGGAATATTTTCCTGGAACTGTGTTTTGAACCTGGAGAAGAAACATTTAATCTGCTTCTGTAGGATATTGTTCTCACCCATCATTGCTCACATTTAAGTACTCTTCTGTTGAGAAGGTGCATTTAAAGTTATTTGAGCACTGACTTCTCCTACATAAGAGACATTCAGAGGAAGTCATAGTATAAGACTACAAACCAAGGAGACTTTTTATGAAAGTTCTTGTATGTGCACAGAGGTGTCCAATGTCATTTAGAAACGAACACAGCTTTTCATGTCATTAATTGCCATCTGTTTGTAAATAGTTATGAGACAACCGTTATGTACAACTTTTTGCTCTCATTCTGGAAATTCAGCTAATTTGGTACACCTTAGCTGAATTCAACTCAAATTTGTAAAATCAAAATTAATAAATAATAATAAATGTAACAGATTTTTCACATATATCCTCATATCTTTTCATCTCCTCTTTTCTCCTGTCTTCTCTTCTTCTTTTCCTGGGAATAAACCATTGTTTTCCAATGCAAAAAGAAAAAATAGGACAGAAAATGCAAACTCTCATTCCCAAACCCATAAGATAATCATGTACCTTCTGCTGTTGCTGTTGATCCTGCTGCCAGCACTGTCAGCAGCTCCAGTGCTTCTATAGCAACAGCTACTTCCAACTGTGCAATGCTTGCAAGTAATTTAGGTGCATAAGACAACTACATTTTCGGGAGATCTGCATGTTCTACATTAGGAACACTACATTGTCAATAAAATCAAAGCCTGTCTCCAATTATAATTCTTGTTTATTTCTCCTGTGCTCCCCACCACTTTCCTGGGCAATATCAGTTTGCAAGAAGAAATTAGCAATGGGAAAAAAATAATCAAACAAAGTTAAATATAACCCTTTCCCCCAAACAAACAACAACAAAAAGCAGAGAAAGGTAACAACCACAATAGTATACCAATTACTAACAGGTAACAAACGGTATGTGATCAGGTAGGATGATCATTTCAAAACAAAATGAAGCTGCTGAAGCATTTCTCCTTCCTTTAGGAATATAACCATTACCATGGGTCAACTAAGCATCATGTTTCATCTTTTTTGGAGTTCTAAAGACATTTCTCAAACTGCTGGATCAGTTACAATCACAAAATTATTTTTTCCAATCCATAATGTTCAATTACTGTCTGTCATCTACAGAAGAATTATGGTCAAGTAAATAGAAGCATATTCAAATTGACCACTTCAAAGATTACCTGAAATTATGAGAAAAACTTAGGGTGCAATGGCATAATGTAGAATTAGTAAGCATGCTTTTGGACATTATAATGTGATTCAGTTATTTACTCACTTCAGTGCCTGGTATAACCAGTATAAGGCATTAAGAATTAAACAAATGAGCATACATTGAAGGAGCATAAAGCTGAATCAAATAGTAATATTTACAAGACTGAGATCATGTGGCTCACACAAACACTGAGCCTAGTATTTCTGCTTGACAGCAAGGCCCTGTAAACAGTAAACTATAGATGCGTTTATAAAGATCAATAAACATGAAAATTTCACACGCCACTTTCAAAGGCATTGGCTGCTGTAATATTCAGTAGGGATACAACCTAATGCTGCTACCTAAATCTAGAGTTAACAGGAAGTTTTGCTCACAAGAAGGCTACATGAAATAGCAAACATGGTAATTTAGTGAAAGACAGTTCAGAAGATTAAAAAGCTCAAATTCCCAGTGTCCCTGGCTTTATTTTCTCCTCAAACCTACCCACATAATGACCACCAGCAATGCTCGAAGAATTGTGTATGATAATGCCCCAGCACAGTATTTATTCTCTAAGTATTGCTCATGTTCCTGGATTCTTATCCACACTGATAAAACTAATATAGAAATGCATGGAATAATAAATCCTCCTAAAAAATCAGATTCTTGTGTGTTTTCTGGCACCCTAGTAACATGACTCAATGTCAAAGAAATATTTTAGACAGGATCAAAGTGTCATCTTCATGTTTGTTATTGCGTGGGAATTGACAGATCATAGCCTAAACCAATGATTGACCACTAGGTGGGAAGGCACGCCTAACCCAGGGAGCTTGTGTGCAAGCAACCTACCTGTGTCACAGGAAGGGGTCAATTCAAATGCACTGACATTGCCTCCCTTTGCTCCACAGTTATCTTTTGCCAAACTTCATACCAGTGCCCAATGTAGCAGCCTACTTTCATACAATACATATCTCCTTTTTTGTTTGTTTGTTTTTGTTTTCAGACAAAGAGACAAAGTGAGCTTAAAATGCATAAACCTTTGTGTACAATGAGTAAAAAAAGAAAAATATCCAACTTGCTTCCTTTAGAAAGCACCATTCAGCATTGGTGGCTTCATTTGTTAAGGCACTTGAACAAACCCTTTCTATCACCAGTTTAGATTTCACCATCCCTGTTAATTCTTCTGAAGTAATCTGCTTGCATAGCCTACGTACCTACCATATCTCAGACCCCACTTCTAAAAATAAAAGAAGATGCAGTGCCATGGTTAGAAGATTGCCAAAATATAGATAGGCTCAGCGTGCAAGAGATTTGGTTTTCATCAGTTTGTAAGGTGTTCATCTTACAGTCTATGGAGTTTCTTGCAGATTCTATACTTAGGCCTGGAAAATTGTGGGTAAAATTGAAAGTTTCCTGTACAACCTTAATCAAATTCAAGTGTGAATGAAATACTTCTCTATTTCAGTAGACAGAAAAAAAAAAAAAAAAAAAAAGGTGCAAAAATTGAAGATTCTTAAACACTTGTTTGCAGCCTGTAAATCCTCTTGGCACATTATGTCAGCCAAAGTGGGGAAAAAAATCTTATTAATGATGATGTTAAGCAAGACAGGGCTTTTACTGTGGCTGATGTAGTAAAAAATATAAACCCTGTAGAAAACTGACAACAAATGTAAGAAACAACAGCCAACACTGTCTTATAGTATGAGACTTTTAGAATAGTCTAGTGAAGAGGATTATTCATTGGACTTCTCATCCTTGGTACTGCTAACTATGTCTAGTCTAGATTTATCTGGAGTGTAGTTAAATAGGGTAGATGCCACCTAATGCTGGAGTCACTTGTCAGTGCATGTGAAGAGACAACAGTCCCTTCGTAGAGGTATTTACCCCTTCATTAAAGTTTGAGATTTTTCACTCAGTTCTTGATTTTTCACCTTCTGATTCTGGCTCAGCTGAGTCTGCTTAAAATTTATTTTCTGTTTTGAGCACTTTCAGGCTTTTCCTCCCACAGCTCCGCACAACCTTAAGTTTCTTATACATTCCTCTTTTTTTTCTTAGAAGCCTCTGTTGGCTAAATGCAGGTATCATCATTCTTTCTGAATCTAAAACTAAAAGGAAATATGAAATGTACTTCTTTTCTCTGTGAGGGAGAGTATTGTGCCCCATTAAATCACTAATGCCAGTAACTATCCGTATGCCTGAGAAAAGCACTACTCCAGATAAATGCAATGTGTTTTTGGACTTGCAGCCTCCACACAGACATGAAAGCAGCCAAGTTTGATTCTCCCACTTTGTGCTGTTAACCTACTCCTTCACCCATTTCTAAGTATGCAAGTAAAACATTCTACTGCACTATAAATTCAACATCATACTTCCTGGTATAAAGTGAAGCCATTTATCACAAAGATCTTCTCTTTTTTTTTTTTTTCCACATACTCTTCTCTGCTTCTTGAATATAAAAAATTGTATTTTCCCTCTTCAAGGGAAAAATAAATATATCATGCCTCAATACCATTCTGAGAGAGTGTATACATAGGCTGCAACCTAGCTTAGTAGCTGAATGCCTATAATAATTTCCAGTAGTGATATGAAGACACAAAGTCTCCCCAGGATACCTCAAACTTCATACAGGAGATCAACATGATAAACAAAAGAAGAAATCTCAAAACATCAAGAAACCATACTTGATAGACTGAGAGGGAGAGGGAAGAAATTAATTTGTCTTCCACTGAATTATTTGCCTCTGAAATAATTCTACACGGTATCATAGAAACTCATAGGAAATTCAAAACACTGTGACAAAGAAATGAAAAAATGTCACCTTTCAGAAAAGACTGCTTCAAACAGAAATTACTATAGCATCAACTAGGCAATCTCAAATGTTCAGAAAGCACAGAACCAATTACAGAACAACAGTATTTTCACTAGTCATAGAAATCATTTTTAATGGTAACAGGTATCTATTTTTTGTGTGCGACTTTTGTATCTTCAGGTTACTCTGACACATTCTTCTCTGCAGACTGAAGTGAAAAACGTGATGATAAAGTAAGAATGTTTAACTTGAATAGTTGGTGGGAAAAAATAAAAAATAATAATAAAAAAGAAGATAAATTGGAAGAATGTGTCTGCTTATTTAATCACAGGTTCCAGCAGCAGTGCCTTTAATCAAGATAACAAAATAAAACCACTGAATGTAGTAAGCACTAACTAGGCTGTCTCATAAAAATAGTACAACAAATGTGCTACAATATATGAGAGTGGGACAAATTCAGAGAGAGCCTGATGGGAGAGGTCTTCCCACAGAGAAAAGCATCCTTCCAGCACCTCACCTCTCAGCAGCTATTTGGCTGAGCTGCTCATATCTGGGTGAATATTGTGGTTTCAGCCTGCAGCCCACTCTAATACACAAGGTGAAAACACAAAAAATCACTCAAGTCGCTCTCTAATGCATTCAATATAGATGATAAAAATTGTATTATTACATTTTCATTCTTTCTGACCATCTCATTTGAGAATAAAAATTCATTCTTTAACTCACCACAGTCTAAAGCTCATTACTGACCTTAATTCTGGTTTGAATTTGATCTTAGCAATAAAACAGAGTGTTTTTAACCCCCCACTACTCCTCTGCAGGGCAGTCAGCCAAAAAGCAAGACAACATCATCACCACAGTTTGATATTGTAATTCTGCCCAGAATTTTTCTGCATATAATTTCCACACAAGCACATAGAACAAAGCTGTGTGTGTTGCATGCACATAGATCATGTTCTGCATTTGGAATGACTATATTAATGCGATAAGTCATTTAAAAGTTTATTTAATTAATGGAAACCTTTCCACAAGCAAGCCTGAAATACTAAATGTGGTGAGGAACTGCCATTACTGAATGTGAAGACGTTTCATCCAAATTCTGCTGTCCACTTCTTTCCCTGCTTCAGTGCTGTCAGATTTGGCAACACAGACAATGAAGAGGTCAGTGCTTCAAGATCATGACAATTGAGTAGAGAGAAAAAAGAAATCTTCCATATATGATTTGAATAACATTACATGTTCTGTCTCTGTGAGCTCAAGTGACTAGAATTAGGGAATAAATGTGCCTTAGTGTGAACAGTTATTCCTATATCACAGACTCTGAATGAATACATTCAGCGCAGAGGAGAGAGCTGCACAGTACAAGCAAGCTCAAGTCTGACTCTCCGTATTTCCACAGGATATTTATCATTAACATAGGTGGGTTACTTTCTACTTTAAGATTGTCACAAAGCCAAAATTTAGGAAAAATAGTAATTCAGTCTTGCTTTCAGATTGCAAATTGAAATAATACCCTGTAGGATTTGCTCACGATGAGTGATATCTTAAGTTTAGTTTGCTTATTACTGTAGAAAGAAAATTAGACACGGCATATTGCTACTGAAGTAGTAAAACCAGTGTGTTCACTCATAAATAAATATGGTCTTCAATGTTTTGCCACCAAACTTTTTGCAGAAGTGCGCGAACATGAAAAGCTGAACAGCCTGTCAATCTTAATTATATTTTAGCTTTCCAGGAAACTGAGAGGAGGGGTTTTCAAGAAGTTTGGTACCTAAAATTTCTGCCTAGTAATTATACTATCAGCTTTGTTTTATTGGAAAGTAACATGAAGGAAAACAGGAAATGCTAGGACAGAAGCAAGTATTTAATTTTATTAGGAAGAAAAAAAAAACAACAAAGAATGACACAGTAGATATTCTAATTCTCATTCTCTTCACTAAATACCTTTTTTCTATTCAGACCACTTTAAAATGAAGTAGTGGCGTCTGCTGTCTTCACAAGTATGTGCATAATTATAGATAACCAGCTTACAGATATTTCAGTCCACACAATTAAACTCATCAGCTGAGAGTTGCTTGTAATGCTCTCTCACTCATAAAAATTGTCCATTTCTAATGACATTAATTAGAAATTTTTTACCACAACAGGCTTGAATACTTGAGCAAGCAGCAGCACTCTTAACCTCTGCCATAAGTAACTTAAAGAGCTCAATCTGTGTAAGTTATCAAAAATATTGAGAGGTGACTTGATTACTGCATGTAAGTACCTTCACAGGGAGAGAATACAAGGATTCTCTAAACTAACAGTGGTATAATAAAAACTAGGAGCTGAAAACTGAAATCAAGCAAATAAAGGGAGAAATAAAGCCCACTTTTTCTTAACTATAAGGAAGCAAACCACTGGAGCAACCTCCCCAGGAGTAAATAGATTTTTGATCTTTTAATATTTCAAGAACAACACTGAATGCCTTTCATAATATTATGTTTTTGCCAAATACAGTATGGTTTAACTGAGTACCAGCTACAGAATATCTTGGAGAATTTAATGATCCATGATATCCAACAGGTCAGACTTCAGCATCTATTACCATGGGAGTGTTAACATTTTTTTTCTATGCCAGCTGATGTTGTTGCAAAACAGACTTCCAAGCCCACACTCCTTCCTTCAAATATGATATAGGTCAAAATAGCAACTTTAAATGCTGAAAACAAGATGAAAACAAGTGCTCCAATCTTGACTGCTGTTACTTGTGTTCCATATTCTGGGTTAACATGGCTGACAATAAAAGACAGAGCTACCAACACAGAGTAGCATACATTGTCCAGCACAATTTTTTAAGGAGTGCTAGTGGTTAAGGAATAGACTAGAACCTGCTTTTTAACTGCAAAATACAAGGAGAACTGTTTTTTACTTATCCCACATAATTACCACTCAGGAGGAACTGTAACAGAAACAGGGAAATTTCTAAGCCTAGTCAGTCCTTTCTTCATATTTTGAAATTGTGGAATCTTTCAGATGACAACTGGAGCACCAGGTCATGAGGTATATATATATGTAGTGTGTGTGTGTGTGCGTGTTTATTTTCTTTGTTTCTTTCTTTGTGTTTTTTTTTTTTTTTTGTCATTCCATTAGATCTTGTCATAGCAAAAAGAGGCCACATTTAGAGCTGTATCAAAAGCTCCATTTCCCATTATTATATCCATTACATTTGGAAATATATATTATTATCACACCGTAAGTACCTTATGCCTATCTTTTGAACCATTTAGTAGTCTTCCTGCATAACAGATAATTCTTTGTATACTAGTGACCAGACAAATCCTTAGTAAGAGATTCACCAACATGATTCCATCATATCATTGAAACTATTACTGCTGAGAACGTTTTGCCCTATTCATTGCCATGCAGGATTTTCCCATGTTCCTCTCTGTTGAGTTTTCCTTTTAAAGGTAATTCAAGTCTTTAGTATGGCAATAATAAGATTGAAAAAGCTATTTCAGTCCCTTTTATTATGACACAGTAAATATTACAAATGCCAAAGTAGTTAAGCTAGCTGTAGATGAATCAAATATTTAACCATGTATTTGAGAGGAGGAATTGAGAATAACTACTGTGGTAAATGCCTGAGGGTACTACATCACTTGCAGAATTCCAACGAAATTTTACTGACTTCAACAGATTTATAGCATAAATGAAGAAATACATATGCCTCTCTCTTGATCTTTAGATGTTTACTCGATCAGCCTGGCATTTAATCTTGGATTGATTGATTGTCAGTAAAGCTATCTAGAGCAACATCAGTTTGCTTAACATCTATAACATAAGTAACCTACTTAGTAACATTGTTCCTAGAAGTCACAGAATCACAGAATTGTAGGGGCTAGAAGGGATCTCTAGAGATCATCCAGTCTAACTCCCCCACCAAAGCAGGCTCCCTAGACCAGGTTACACAGGTAGGCATCCAGGTGGGCCTTGAATATCACCAGAGATGTTCACTATCCATCCATGTAAACAGTCATTCTGCCTCCTGTTCCCTTCAAGTACTGGAAGGCCAACATGAGGTCTCTCCAAAGCCTTCTTTTCTCTATGGGCTGAGGGAGTTCAGTGATTCTGTGATCTTTGAGGCCCTTTTTAACCCAGGCCTTTCTATGATTCTATGATCCCTGCTGGCCCTGACTACATTCCTATATTCTTCCCAAGGTCAAGGAGAGCCTGAAAGATTTTAGCCTGTCTTAGAACTACACCTTCTAGAGAGCTCAAATGATCACTAACAAATCTTGTTTAAAGAACTAAAATTAGTTTATATGAAACAACAGAGCAAAGTTACACATGCACTGCTGAATACCAGTGTGATGCAGGCAAACATTCCGCTGTACATCACTCATTCATATTTTGCTCTATGACATTAATTAGAATTTCCATTTTTCAGACAGGGAAAGAGGAGAACTCTACAAACTGTTCCTTCAAAGGATTATCAGAAACCTACTGAATGTCAGTTCTCCTTGTTCTCAACATAAACTCTTCAATTAATACTAACAGTTAAATTACTTTTTTTTTAATGGAAAGTGCATACCAATCAGTATCTGTTTTTCTACAAATAATCAGTACAGCTACTGAAAATTCAGAACTGAAAGGACCAAAGTAACAACATAATAATAACTTGGTAACAATAAGTTGCTGTGCAAGCAACTGTGACTTTCTGTAATAGCAGCTTATAATAATAGGTGCTCACAGGCTATAGCTTTGATTTAACAAAGTTTAATAGATGTTTAATTAAAACTTAAAGCTCTTGCTAAACTGAATGCTGGAGCATAATGAAACATGGATGGTTTATGAAAAAGCCAGTATATGATGAATTTTAAACAGTAAGCAAAGAATGTCAGACAAAGGAGAAAACTCCATAAGCTTGCAAAATTATTTCTTGGACTACTTTATGTACTTTAATATGAATTCTGTCAGTGAGTAACCTCACCTTGAGACTTAACAGTCATACACAGATGTTGAAAATACATGCAGTTGAACATATACATTTTTATCTCTGTTACTACAGTGTTCATAGCTACTATTGTCTAACAAGTGTTTCATGCTCATAAAGAATACTAAATCATGTGCTGATTTAGTGTCTTACTTTAGTCCAGAATGCAGTTCAAAAAATTTTGTTTGTAGATAATGTATACTTACAGATTAATTTCTCAGAGAGAGACTACAGATATCAGTAGCTGCAGTGACAACTCAGTGTGGCAACATGTGAACAGAAGTTATTATCTCTGCAGTAATGGAAAAGAAATCTCAGTGGTCACATCTATTCAGTAAAAATGACATGTGGATTACTAAAAAGTAAAAGGAACCCTCACTGTAACCTGTGACAAGGTGTACTAGCTCTGACTGGGAAGGAGTTGATTTTCTTCAAGATCCTATAAAACGGCTTAAAAATTTTTCATAACAAAACAATATCCTGGCTATTGCTGAGCAGCGCTTGTCAAAGCATTCTTTTTCTCCCACTCTACCAAAGGCAGAGGTTGACAAAAGTCTGGGAGAGAACACAGGCAGCCGATCCCAACCAACCAGAGAAGTATTTCCTACCACATGGAATTGTGCTCTGAAGTAGACTCAGGGAATGGAGAAGGAAGAAGTTCATGGTTATGTTATTTGCCCTCCCAAACAACAATGTCGTGTCTGCAGAGGCTTTCCTAGAAATGGTTGGAATCTGCCAATACAAATTACTGAAATAATTTATTGTTTTGCTTTGAATTCATGCAGTTCTTCTTAATAAACTGTCATCATCTGAACCCACAAGTTATCCAATTTTGCTTTTCTGATTCTCTTCTCTTTCCCACAAGGAAGTGTGAGAGAGAGACTGCTGGGTGCTTAGTTGCTGGCTGTAGTCAAGCCTCCACAAGAAGTAAAAAAGTCCAAATGCAGAAATAAAATCTTGGGCATGGAAAAAAGGAGGTGAGAATGGTTTACGGAAGGTACTTATGCATTGTTCAGTTCTTGCATTCATTTCATTCCACTCCACCTAATGTAGACAGGGACTGGCTTTATTTTCTTTTAAATGCCAGAAAAGAAGATGTCCAAGATGCCATTTAAATTATTGTAAAGGGTTTTAATCTGGCAGATGGGGACCGATAATCCAAACTCATCAAAAGTAGAATTATTTGATTATATCTAACCTGAGGGAAATATTGGGAGTAAATATAGAAGAAAGAGAGAAATCTGATGAATTGAATGGAGGGATCAGTTAAAAATGTGTTTTGTAGAGGCATTCACCCCATTTGTTCTACAGGAAGAAGCACAACTGCCTTTTTTATTAAGAATTTACACCAATCCCTTTGAGTCTCCAATGCAAATTTGTGACTTTGGTGAGAAGTGCATACTGCATTCCCAAACCTCCATTTGCCAGGCCCATGGGATAGGACAAGCATGACTTTGGTTCTGCAGCACTTCTAAGGCACTTCAGAAGTTTGAGGAAGCAAAATCAATAGTAAGGACAATTTAGAGGAAAAGAATGCTAATAAACTTTGTATAGAGATATTCTGCATCAGCTGTACTGAGGAATGTAGGAGGAATACTAAAAATTCACAGGTCTTTCAGCACTCTGGGACTCACTAGGTAGGGCTAGGAGAAGTCCCTTGCCACTTACAAAAAAAGTTGTCCATTAGAGATGTATGCTCCATTCCTGATCACATCTTCACTCTGCTACCCTCTGATCTCCAAAGAATATTTTAAACTGGGTCTACATGGAGGAAAATTTTCACAATTCTGTCTTATCTTCTCTAAATATAATACATTTACTCATCTTCAACCCTGTATTATTTTCAATACTTAAATTATACTCCATGTCTGAATATTAAAGAAGTTAAGAAAGGTTTGCTTAAGACTCACTTGTCCACTTTATTCACAAAGAGAAAATACTGATAACTGTTTGATAACTTGAGATGACTTGCAGCGAGTTAAAAGGATCATGAAAACTTCCGGAAGTGATATAGAAGTATGTTTGTTTGCAAACCAATTGCAAGGGCAGGGGCTTTAATCTAAAAAGATCAGTGTTAACAATGACCAAACTGGTTAGAAACATATGATTCTCAAAAATTCATAAAAAAAAATGATATTGCAGAAATACATGTTTCAGTGAAACTTAGGTCTGGGATGAGATTCCTGCTGAAGATGATATAGTGTAGAGCATTCATCTGCATGTGAGAGCCCTTATTTCAAATTCAGACTGACATGATGCAAGAATGCAATTCAAGGTTTTGCAGTTCTCAAGTGTCAAGTTGGTAAGATACAGACCTCTCATTTTATAAGCACAACAGCTACATCTGTATAAAGAATTTATAGGACTACAGATGAAAGAAAAAAATATATATATCGGAGCCATTAAAATATCAAAGCAAGAGGTCCAAGGCAGTCTAACTGGCTCATAAGAATCTTTAGTGAGTCCTACATGTGGATTTTGTTCGTATATATGTGAAAAATTAGTAAATTTCAAATTTGAGATTTGAAATAGAGTAGGGGCAAAATGAAATATGATATCTTGACAATTTGGGTAGGAAAGAAATCATGTTATATTTCAGCCTGTTTTGCTAAAGATGAATAAGGAATTAATATGTGTTATAGACCAAAAAAGAGTACACAGGTGTCAGAGACTTGATGACTGAAGAGACAAATCAGTGATGCCTAAAGCATATTCAAGTGGCAGAATCCCTCATAATCAGATCTGGCCTCAGGCAGTAAAGATGAAGAATCTGTCCCATTTTTCTTAGTTACAGAGAAGGAAATATAACTTTTTATAGCCTCATATATGTCTGTCACCCAGATCCTCAGTCAGTCCAGACTACCAGATTAATAATGAACTCCTGGTGAAACCAAGAAGAATACTGTCAGATAAGATTATAAAAATATTTTAAGCCTGTTGTGGCTAGCTTTCTTCAAAAAAACACAAAAATAACTCTGATTTTTACCTGCATTATATTTTTGGGAAGGTGATAGAAAGCAGACTTTTCAATGAATTTCTCAACATAAAATTTTCATAGATTTAAAACGTCTGAAATAATTTAAAAAGTACATGGGGACTTTCTCTTTACATGAACATACTTTGCATTATGTAACTTCAGTTATGAAGGTGAGGTCCTCTGCATTGTCTTCACATTATTGGAGTATTATTAGTACAGATCTTTTTTAAAAAACCCGTGTATCATAACTTATCAATGTAGGTTTGCAAAGAGTATATGTTCATCAACAAAATTACAAAGACCTGTGTTTACTCTTTTGTCTGAGAGAAAACTATTTTCTACTAGAGCTTCTTATAATCAACTCAATAGTTGATAAACAAGATTAATATTTTCCATATGATTGATTTATTTTTATGGTATTTAAGTAGGAAAAAAAGTGGAAATTCTGGAGATGAAAATGGCATCTTAGTATTTTAAGGGATACATTCCCAAGACAAGGTTCTACTTTCTTATTGATGAGCAACAGAAAACTTTGAGTAATTATAATTTTCATGGTCTTTGACTTCCAGGATTCATGTACCCTAGAGAATAAGGACAGTGGTCCTGACCTAATTATCTTCTTTTTGAAATCTGTCATTTGTTCAAGACATAGAACATCTTTCTATACATAAGAATTTCAATAAGATCACTTTAGGCAGTTTAAAAAGTACCATTCTGAATTTCAGTTAACTGCAGAAGATTTGCACAGATATTGAAGCATAAATGAGTAAAAGTTATATAGGGGAAAAAAAAATGAGGAAGGGGAAGGGGAAGAGGATACACAGTGAAATAAAGCTAGAATTTATCAAAACCAATTGACACAAAGACTTTCATATAGAAATGAAAAAAAAAATAAAAAAAAAATGAGGCTAGAGGACTTTAAAGTGTATAAAGTAAATATTACTGTATATCATCAATGTTAATAGTAATGTGATGTCATATCACTGTAATCTGACTTTTTTATGAATGTATGGAAACTGCAGTCAATATAGCACATTTACAAATCATGTATTGTCCTATAGAAGATTTTTTTCTGCTTTATGAGAGCTGGAAGATCTGAATGTCATGCCTGTAATTAAGACATTAACAGCAAGAATCTAATAGAATTTTTGTGTATTTTTGTGTCCTTATATTTTAAGAGGAAACATCTAGCTACCAATATAACTGCCAATAAAGCAGGAAGACACATTATCAGCCAGAGTGGAAGCAAATAGAAAAAAAAATAGAAGCATAAATTTACATAAAGCTTACAGAAATCCTATTCTTTTCTTATGCAGGTAGAGACAAATACTGGTGTCATGAAGATTCTTAGCTTTAAAGCATAAGTAAAGTGAATAAACACACATCAGTAATACTGTTTATTTCAATATGGTTATATGGAACAGTATGTATTTCAAGTAAACAGCAAACAGTGGTAATCACTCTGCTAATTAGGAAAGTTGAAAAACCGGATAGTTCAGATCACATACATTGCAAACAATTGCATAGAAATTGTGCTGCAGATTTCTCAGTAGTGCTGAATTAATGAACTTAACAATTAGAAAACGGAAACCACTGGTGGTGGACTTCTCATGTACAAAGGGAAATATATCTTTCTGCAAAAGCAGAGATATAAGAATAAAAATCAAGCATAATTGTGAAGACTGGACACATAAACATACAGAAATAAGGGAGGGGAGATGATGGAGTGCTTTAATAATTCTAATGAAACCTGGTATGAAGGAAATAATGTGATACTGATGATAAATAATGTTGTTATTCATGGAATGGATTTGAATTTTTTGGCTCAAGCATTCTGGTAATTTGTTGAAGAATCACTTATTGTGATCCCAGTTTTTGATGTCTTATGGTGTGTTGGTACTACATCAGGTGAGATAAACTTGTATTGTGATATAACTTACCACTAACTTAAAAGGAGTTGGCAATATTTACGAAGAAGCATTTTTCCATCTGGCTAGGATTAAAATGCTGATGAATATGCTGCATATCTGAGTGGTTACTAACAAAAGGAAGAAATGTCTTTCTGATAATTATTAGCTCAATTGCTAGGGAAGAGGAATACCCAAAAGACAATCAACTTATCAACAGAGTAAACAGGTAGCAAATGCTGGGATAATAGGGGTACCATACGAGTATGTATTACGTTATACATCCTTTCCTCGACATGGCAGCAGTAACAGTCACTTCAGAAACCTTCCTCCCAGAGTCCACTTTCACCAACATGCTGAGCAGTCTGATTTCACAATATTCAGAGTAACTTAGAACAAAACTGAAAGGGGAATATAGCTTGCTCCTCAACTTTACTGCGTTAATTTATCTTAGCCTTATTATGGCAGATAGTCTGAAGTGGGTGGGGTTTTTTTCAGTTTCTTTGGAGTAACAACTGAAAAATGTTTTCTTATTTTCCCTAAATATTATTATTAGGATAGGATATTTTTTTAGTTATCAAGGTCTGTCAGTTTCTGTCATTCCTTTTTCACCACTTTGTTTGCCTGCATTCTTACCCTTCACTGCATAGATGAAACCAAGCTGAATTCAAGCCAGGTTTCCTATGCTTGTTCTCAAAGATTTGATTGTCTTTATTGCAATTCTAACTCAGATCAGTTCTCCCAGAATATTCTCTCCCCAGAATGATCACTATTTTAAAGAATATTTTAGAAACAGGAAGTGTAAACTGTTCCTCTTCACCACCACACATCTAGCTTGTCAGAATAATGAGGAAATTTAATGATATGATTCTTATTAAACTATATTGCATTAAAACAACATCTACCTTCTCTGAAAGTTATGAATTTAAACTAGACAACATTGAATTCAAACTCTCAATAAAGTTTATCTTTTTGTGCAAGTTCATACTGGCATCATTTATATTTTCTCCACTTCTTCTAATGAGATAGCTGTTTCTCTTGTGAAAAAAAAAAAGTTCTTGATAACACTGGTGAGGCTGTAGAAATCTAACCCTTTAAACAAAGCAGTAAATAAAAAGTATTCTCTTATTCACTGAGTTTCTTATTTTTTCAAACATTTTCTGTTGAATAAGAGCAGAAAAAGTAAATAATATCTGTTGTGTTCTCTCTCCAGGTAGAGATATCCATAAGTTCAGATACTGGAAGAGATGTCATGTGGCCATTTCAGCTCATGTCATTATACTATAAATAGATAACCACAGGCATAGGAAGGAACCTTGTTGTGCTGCTGCTCACAATGATTTCTGACTGTACTAATGTTTTCCCTTTCAGTAATATAATCTTACTTAATGACTGCTTCCCTCAGTATTCTATTTTTGGAATGGATATTTAATTATATGCCTGGTTTATCATTTCTTATATTAATTACATCTAGAGGTCATGTGTTAGTACTTTTAATATTTAATGTTTTTAAAATAAATTAAAATATATAATTTTAGGATGACTAATTTCCAGATATTAAAAAAGGGTAACAGTATCAATTATTCTCTATATTGTAAGTTTAGATGACTCAAATCATGACTAAATGGAGACTACTCTTCTCTCTTTAGGATATCAATTCAAATACATCTGGTTTACTAGACACAGAATGGCAGTATAAAATATGAGTGTCTGAGTCATCTGCTGCAACAATGAGAATTATTTAGGTTTGGATATTCAAGGCATCCCAGAAGTCTAATCTCCTTAGATTTGAAATCCTAGTCTCAGCTCTTTTCTGAGTTCACGAAGTCATTCATAAAGTGTAAAATACTCCATTGAAATCAAAGGGAATTTTGCCTTTCAGTAAGCCTAGAATTCAAGCTACATAAGGCAAGTCTTGTTAATCTCTTTTTTCATATCAATCAGCTTCCGAAGAGTGGGTTGAATGCATTTCAAGTGTTGTTTCCAAACTCTTCCAGTTTTGCATTTTTCATCTCAAGTATTATTACTTGTTCTGCCAATAGGGGAATGGTGTGAGGCAACCTTAGCAAGAAAAAGCTGACAAAAGGATGATCTGAGTAAGAATAATGCTGCTTAGACACATCAATTTCTTGAAAAGCATTTGCCAAATCATTGGTCATGCTGTGATAAATTTTCTAAATCCCAATACTGTTCAGGGTCATAAGCTCTGGGGTTGCCTGCAAAGTAAGTCGCAGCCCAACAGGATTTGTAATTAAGCTACATAGAAATGGTAGATGAAATCTGGACATCATTGTCACTTTTTGCAGATGAAGAGACAAGATGTAAAAACCTGAAATAACTTTTCAAACATCATATAGAAAGTCAACAACCAATTCTAGAGCTCCATTAAGTCTTCAAAATCCTTGTCAAATATAGCCGTGTATTCTATATGGCTACAGTCAAAGTTTCATTCATATACCTGCATACTGAATTATTGAAATTTGCTAATAATGTGTCTGGGCATAAAAAAGGATTTCAAAACAGGTCAGTCTCCAAGTTTAAATAAATGTTTTTGAACTCTTGAAATTCCACTCTCCTGAGCACAAAGGATTGGGCAGAATCCTATGCACAAGCTAGAATATGTATCACTGTATCACAGTTATGGTAATGATTGTCAAGGATGTTAATATTTATATGTATAAATATTAATTCATTCAGTATTTAAAGATTATAAAACTAAAAAAATCCTCCAGTATGTCCCAGTTTTTCTAATTTGCAATGAGATCATTTTAAAGTGTTATTTTGTCATATCCTCAGTCTCTTTACACTTACTCACCCATTTATAATGCTCTTCAGAGTTGTGTTGACAAACTGTTACTCCTTGTAGGAGATTAGTGTATGCCCCAAATCCCATATTTACTTCTCTTCTCTACACTGGCAAACATTTTCTCTTCACCCACTTGAAACCCCCTCACTTTTCTTCAGAGCACTAATATCTTTTGTATTCAACCCTGCTGAACCTTGGAAACAAGGAAACAACTTCAACCAAAACAAAGTTAAATTGATTTCGTCAGGAAGAAAAAAAAAAAAACAAAAAACTCCTCAGAATCTTCTGGCCAATGCGCGAGATGTTTTTCTACATCCTGGTATGTCTCAGTCCAATTTGATTAGAGAAGAAGTTTTCTAGCTATTGTAATTTTGGATTAAGAAGTGGATTGAACTGCTCATTCTCTGGCATGAGGAAATGACTGCAGCAACAAGCTAGGCAAATGCTTCAGAATGCAAAAAGACTGTTAGGAATCTACTGTTACTCTGAAGGGACAGAGTAAGAGCACAGGAGAAAAGGGAACAGGAACTTCTGTGCTGAGGCCTTTAAGAGTAATAACTAGGAATTTTTTGCAAAGACAAATCCTGTCCTGGGGGAATTTCCAGAGACTTCGTTTCACTCTGAGTGACAGAAAATGTTTCAATTACCAATGGGAACTATTCAGCTGTTAATTTGTAACACAAAAAAGTCACCAGAATCAGACTTCTACATCCATCTCTTATAACAAAGCTTGGTGAATTTGCACTATTGAGGAAAACATGTACAGATACAAACGAGGACGACAAAATGCAAGAAAATATGATAAAGCAGTTTTTCCTGTTAGTCTGAGAGTGTCACTTTCTCAGTTTGAAATCCTGTTTTGAAAACACCTGCCTATAAAGAATTGGCCACAGAAGTGATTTGTCAGATGTAGTGAGTATAGGACAAGGAGAAATCTGATCTGACTTCCTACATCACAGGAATAAGATTGTTAAGGTTCCACAGAGTAGTGAGTCATACAGTTTCTGGCTAAAATCGAATCAAGTGAATGTAAGACTTTTGTCTTTGGCAGTCTGTGTGGAACTTCGGCCTGGTTTCAAAGAATGATTTTTATTTCACAGTCAAAATAGTTAAGAGCTAGTTCTTTGGAGGCTTTGAATTTGTTCCAAATTTCTCTTTGAGGAAAAATGTTTCTTGGAATATATTTTCTGCTGTTAGGAGTGCCTTATAGGACCCAAGCAAGGAAAGAAGGCTCTGAATTCTGTCTGCCTGCAAATGATTCACCAAGTAAGAGTGAACATCTATCCATTTAGCTGCCACGTTGTCCAAGCCAATAAAGAAGCATTCTGATGACTACATTTATCTTTTCTTTGGTGTACTGAGCACTGATCAGTTTTGTGGTTTATGAACTAATAACTCAGCATTTCCTTTAGAAAGTTAAAGTGGAAAATGATTTCAACGAAGTGCTGCAAGGAAAAGGTGAGATTGCAGCAGGAAACCATTAGATAATAAGGAATTATATTTTAATTCTGGATATCTATCCAGTGGGAAATACTACTGGCACCAGCTGGCCTTCAACACTCATATTCCATGAATAAAGCATTGTGTTAGATTCCTACCTCGTTAAATCAGCTGTTTTGCTATGTTGAGTTCTGCTAGCTCTGATCTTCATTTGCTGTGTTGTCTGTAATACCTAATAAGGCAAACAAAATACCTGAAGCATGAGGTACAATGTAACAGAAAATTCAGGCCAGTTACATTCTTCTCTAGTTAAGTACATTTTTACACTCCTTACTGAATACTTGTTGAGCAGTGTGTTTTTTTAATCTAGTGTTGGTGTTGCAAGGAGCATTCAGCTTTCCCAAAAATTCAGAAGAACAGTCAAAATATCTCTGGAGTTTCACAAGAAAAATTTCTTGTCAGCACCAATCAGGACCTGTTAACCATAGGAGCTAGGAAAAAAAAAAAAAAAAAAAAAAAAGTCTAAAAATAGGACCATATCTTAAAATGGAAAGTTCCTGTTGAAAGGCCTTGGATTGGCATTCCTAGATATTTTGATGGACTATTAAGACAAATGCCATCTGGACAAGCAGCAGCACAATGCCCCCAATATGCTACTGTCTATAAGTCCGGGCCAGTAAAAGCCAGCTGTAAATGACTGTCAAGATTGGATGGGTTCTGTCACAGACTCATTTATTCTTCCTTAAATGGACAGGATGGTTGACAGTGTTGAAGCTCCCCAGAAATTAAATGTACTGTTTCTTTTTCAAAGTTTTCCTTGATTTTTTCTCCCAATTTCTGCAATGAATTTACTTAACTAAGCTTCTGGGATATTGTGTGCACAGTTTATTAGACTGAGCACTGAAATGTCAGCCTTCATTCTGGAGATCTATCTTTCATATTTCATCCTAGATTTTGAATTTAAATACAGTAGGATATTTTTGTTCTATTCTTGTTGCGCATAACATAATAGTGGGGTGTCAGTGAACAGAAACAAATTAATATGTGAAGAACACATGAAAAATATATTTCTATGTAAATGATCAAAACACTAAGCTAATAGTATTGCACATGTAAAATACTCCAGAAAATGTTGTCAGAAATAGTTCTGCTCTCTCCTAAACTTTAACTATTCCATGCTTGCAACATTTTGCCTAAAGTCATCAATTTACAATAGGGATAGAAAGACAAAGGAAAGTTTTAGGAGTTTGACATGGAGGTTAAGAGGATAAAATTTTGAGTGGATCCCTCTAAAACATTTATTACAGGTCCATCCATTGCTGTAGTAAGCAAACAGGATTCAGTGACACAACTAGGCTTGCCAGTATTTTGTCATGGATTCCAAAATTTGCATTCATGACATAGATAAGAAAGCATTTGTGTAGTCAGGGATGATTTCCTAATTTCACTGTCAAAATTAAACATATAGCTGGGTTTAAATTTTCCATCTTTTTCTTCCTTCTTTTTCTTTTTAATATTTCACTGCTCTTCTGGTTATTACTATGTCAGAATCATCAGGCTGACTTTTACTCTTAGAGATCATATAGATCATCTTCTTGGCTCTGAACCACAACAGATTTTGTCTTTTTTTTTTTCTTTTTTCTCACTAAAACAGCTTCATTTTCTTTCTCAATCAAATGATACAAATAGAATACAATACAAGATAGAAGTACACTTGCTAGGAGTTTTTCAACTTCTGCTGCCACTTCATACAATTATTAAAGACCATTTTGGTTTGCTTTCAAAAGCAAAGGAATACATTTGATAGTCCCTTGACATTCCTCTGCAAGTGTATGTGTCTGATATGAATTCTGTCCCAAGCCAGTGGGAAAAATATTTTGATGCCCATTGTTAAAAGACTGGCAGCGCATCAGAGTTTATATCCCATTATAGGTTTCTTGAGCTGCTTATCTCTTTCAGTGCTAACACTCATCTTAAGCAAATCCTATCTCCTGCCAGAAATTCATTGCCTAACTTGGGTCAAGTCTCTTGGGTGCAGACCTAGGTACAGTGTGGTAATGCTAAGTATAATAATCATGAGTTTACATCAAATCCAGTATTTTCCCTCTGAACCTTTATTTTAGGAGTGCACAATCTTGTGGTGTAGATAGGATATGTCTTCCTCTGTCCCCTTTCCCCTGTTAATAGAAATGGTGTCAGAAGGTAAGAACAAAGACAAAGACAAAACAAAAGCGAGAACAATAGAAAAGAATAGGTAAACAAACAGACACAGAAACTCACTCAAGATATTTCAAAAGAAATGAGGATGAGGAAAAAAAAAAACAGAACATACAGGAAAATTATAAATGGAAGTAGCAAAGATGAAGCATTAAAAAATGATAACTCATTATTTGTTGTAGCTCTCTATTAACAAACATCTATTTGAATAAAGCTATCTCAAATCTCAAAACCATAAACACAGACTAGTCAAGATATCTCACTATCTACTCTGCATCTTATTCACCTGGCCCTGTACTTTGGGCTAGACATTCACTAAACCCACCATTTTGCCCAAAATAAGACACCAGCAAGCGTTAAGTACTGGATATATAACTCCATAGTGAGATAATGAGTGTTACAAGAGTAGCCTTTTTCATACACTAACCTGAAGGGGAAAAAAAGAAGAAAAAAAAAAGAAAAAAAGAAAAAAACACTGCATATTAAATGATTTTGCCACTTTTGTTTGAGCTGAAATAGACCAACAGAATGTCTCTCATGTTTGGTACCAATTTTAGATGAAAATCAACAACTAACAACTAATTAGATTCATCTCCTGTAACCTGTTCACAGAGTATAAATATCTGAGCTCCCTCCCACCTTGGCTATTCTGGGTGGTGACTGAAGGTGATGTGGGTTTTAACACATCCACAAATGTTATTAAGGTTTAGGATTTCAAGTCAGAGAATGGTGGGCTCAGGGACAGCCACCAGAGTTTACCCTGGAAAACAGTAGAAATATGGTAAGTGATGCCAAGACTCATGCTACTAGCTGCAATTTACAGATTCTCATAATAAAAGAAAAAATATATATACAAAGAAATTTAAGGTGGTAGTTTACTATGGATTCTCTCATTGTGAATATGTCCTTGCTGTCATAGAACTGCATCAGATCATGATCATTCCTTCCATTTAGTTCCTTTTTATTATATTAGTAAAATTACGACTTTCTACAGTAAAATCAGATCTGATAACTCCCACACAGAGGATAATAAACTGAAAGCCAGCATGTTAAAAGTGTTATAATTTGCATTCATATAGTACCTTTTATCAAAAAATCTCAAAATACTTTTGTCAAAGTAGAAAGAAAAAAAAGAAAGAAATCCCAAAGACATGCATTTTACTATTTGGATATAAATATTGGATTTTAAGAACATCACTAGTTGCTAGTAAAGATTTTAATTGCTTAGGTTTAAAGCTTGTTGAAAAATGAAAGCTGTTTTTATGCAGTATCTTGGAGCCTCAAGTTTGGATTTATTCATAAGGATCTGAAAATGATTTTCACTTCATTTCTTTATATATTAAGCAATAATCTACAAGTCAATGATTAATACTACAGTTCTTTGGGTTTTCAGTTAAAGCAAAAGCATTATTAGGATTATTGTTAGGGTTATTTTTCAGATCACGAATAATACAAAATACCTCCTCATTCTCCAGATCTGCAGTTACAGGATGACCATATATTGAGTCAGTTTACTTTCCCATTGCAGCTGTGTAGATAAGACAAAACCATTAGCGACTTCCAGATATTCTAAGAGTTACCACTGGCATCTAAAATTACATACTTAACAATCCTCATAAATTCATTAACAATTCTTGAGATCTAGACTCAAGCAATGAATGCAACACATTTGTCTCAAGTGACCTAGGAAATCCCAGCTCTACAAATGGCAACACAATGTCTCCAACAGAAGCCTTGACAATCCCCAAAATATAAATATGTCTAGGGTCTTCACCCCTTTGTCCAGAACTGAAGCCTACTTCAACTTTGCTGCCTTTCAGAGAAATATCCTATGTATTGGGCATGGTAAAGGGCTGAGGCTAATGAACAGAAGGATGTTCTCCCCTGTGAAATCTGCACCAGTACCTAACTAGAGAGTGAGTGCTTGGAAAAGATGGAGGAAAAAAAAGAAAAAAAAAGGGAACACAGGAATTTTTGGTCCTTACTGTAGTAAGTTTTAAGCAAAAAATATTAATTATATTTCAAATGTATCTTCACCCAAGTTAGTGTATCTTTCTAGTCAAAATCCCAATTCAGTATTCATCCACATTTTTTGCACTTCTTACTCACCATCGGTGTTTATTAACATAATTTTTTATCACATTCTACTCAGTAAAAGGAATTAAACTTTCAGTCTCAAGTAAAGTAGTTCAATAAAGGAAATACCCTTCAAATTGAGAGTGCAGTTTGAAGAGTGAATGACAGACAAGTTAGCAAAATATCCTTGCTATTAAAAGTGGAAACAGAGTACTGAAAATAAGCTTAAACAGACTTCTTGTTGGTAAAAATCATGTTGATGTACAAACTTGAAACATCTGTCAACAACATTATTTCAACAGATCTTTGCAGTCTGCAGCATTTAAAGAAAATACACATTCTGAAGAATGCTTCATTCAGCTGTCGTTTCATAATTTTACTGCCCATGGCTCAGAAAAAGATAAAAGAAAGTTAATAAAAGAGAAAAGTAAAAAGAATAAAAAAAGAAAGGATTTTTTTCTGGTTTTATTTCCTTACATTAACTATTGGCTTGCTAGCACTAACTAATTACCTACAGCTAATTCTCAATTGGTCCCTCAGTAAATTTTGTGCAAGCAGTAAGTTCCTTTGAGATTGTTTTTTTTTTTTTCTTTTTTGTGATTTTTATGTTGTTGTTTTATTCTTTCCTATTTTCAGTCATTCCTACTATTTTAATTTAATTGCTCCTACTCAAAAACAATTTCCAGCAGGCAATTGCTCTCCAGGCATGACCTCTGATCTAATTGCTGTCATCTTTGAAGATATGTAAACTCTGACACTCTCTGGCATCAGCATCTGAGTATGAAACATGCCTTGTATGTGGGACTGTGTCAGTAATTACATATAAGTCAATGTGGCAACAAGTACTTAAGAAGTTAATAGCGGTTTGTTATTTTTTTGAATGTTCTCAGTCACTCTCAGCTAACAAAAACTTCATCTTATACATTCAGAGTAATGACATATGATTTTTCTGAAATGAAATATTTTGCCTATGATCACAGCAAACTCAGGAACATTTTCAATTCATTTTAGTAAAAATTCAAGTAGATTTTTGAAGTCAAAAGGATACCTGCTGTTTCAGTTTGATTCTGGCAGAAAAATAACCAGGGGAACATAATGTTACAGTTTGGCTTTCCCCTATCGAGACAAGATTGACAAAGACATTGAGGTGTCACTAGTGCTATCTGCCTGAAAAAATATATTCAAAAGCAATGCTGACAGATGAATTTGCAAGTCTGCTACCCAGATATTAAATAGTCTGTACAGAAAAGCAAAATCTTGTCACAAAGATCTTTACTTGCTGCTCTTTCTCTTCATTTTCTTCTTCCTTCAGCAGTACATCAGAAATTGAAACTTCAAATTTCAAATCAAATACAGAAAGGTATCTCAAGGCAAACTTGCTAGGTTTATGATTAAAGGCTAATGAAAAGGTTGGAAATCTGTGCTGAGAACAGCTGGGAAGTTCAGCCTGGAGATAAAACTGTTACCAGTTTGAATGTACAAGCTATTTTTCCTAATGCTTAATATTAAAAATATAGTTTGCAAAAATGGAAACAAGAGTTTGTGTCCAGTTTTTGCAGCATTCACTTCTTATATATACTGATAGACCTCTCTAAACCATTGAATAATAGCAGCTGCTTCTCACCAGATAAATAAAGGATAACTACAGAATGAGAAATCTGTAGCAAGCGGTAAAACAACAGTTGTTAAGTCACTTTAACACAAAATAACTATCACTGACTTAAATTGCACTTTACAGTTTTAATAAAATATAAAAGATGCTGTGACCTATTACTATACAAACATCAGGCAACTGATACTCTTTAGTCTTAAAAGGCAATTTTTGATTATTTTGTTCTTTAGCACTGGGTTGTCCTAAACATTTATTTTTTTGTAAGAAACTCCATACCTGACAAGAAATGACAATGAAACATCCCTCCTCCTTAAGAGTAGCTAGAAGGAGAATACAGCAAGTGCCATTCTGGCTTCCTTTCACTGCTTTTTCTTTACGTATCTTTATGGATGTTTCTTTCTGTCCTTTGTATTCTTTGTTGTATTTACCACTGAAAAAATAAAATGCATTAATTTCAGACTGACGTATATATACTGTTTATTTGCATAATAATTAACCACCTTAAATACTGAATGACTAATATTTATGAATTAAATCTTCTTAGAATGGACTTGGGATAATTATGTGTGTGCACAGATCCACAACACTAGTTAGTTTTTGGTTAACATCTGATTTTATATTTCATGTTCCTTGAAATTTTGTTTATTTCTTTCTACTTTCTGTAAAGATCTAACCATTAAAGGATTAAAATGAGTAGTATTTAGTTTTATTTGTATGTAAGCTGACGACTAAATTCATATTAACTGCAATCAAAAGCATTTTTTCCATCCTAAATATGTGGCTTTGACTCAACAAAACACTTAAGCATGTGTTTAAGCCATAACGAAGCACTGTAGGCCAAGACTTCATTCCAAATACTCATTAAAGGAAAAGACAAAGCTCTATCTGATTTCAAGGAGATAGATTTTTAATTTGTAGAAAACTAGAATTGATTTATTGATTAATATATATGTTTAAATAGTCTCTGTATGTCCAGATCCAAAATCTACTCTGCAAGCATGAGTTCCAGTCGTGAACTCCAAGTAAATCAAACCATTTCCTTGAGCAGTAATATCTATTTTATTATCTTGAAAAGTTTATGCTACCAGCATATAGTGCAGCCACTATCTAACCTAAAGGCCAAGAAGCACTGCTATACAAACCTGGTATCTGGAGGGTGACATAGACAGAAACACACATACCCGTACCAACATGAGCCTGGTCATGCAGAACAGGATGCAAGCATTCTTCAGGAGATGACCTGCACAAAGAGCAGCACAAGATTCGCAGACTGTGTCTTGCCACTCCCTACACTTTGCCAGGTGATACACTCTATCTTATCATTTTGGAAACACAATGGGAGCAGACTTCTGTAAAAAGAAATGAAAAAAAAAAAAGAGAGAGAGAAAATCAGAAAAATCAGTAGTCTTTCTCATTTCTGAGATCTTTCCTGGGAAGAGGAATGAAGATGGAGCGGGAGACTTTTTATGGTGAGATCACATTTTTTCTATATAGAGAACTTCCTCCAGTAACTCAACAAAGAGTGTATAGCATTCAATGGCATTTCAAGAAAATATTTTTTCTCCTCCTTTTTTCTGCTACAAAAAATACAAAACCTTAGTACATGTCCCTGGATCTCATAAATTTGTAGGAAGTGGCAAATGCTTAGGTATTGCTCTTATATAAGCATGTTTTTTTTCCAGACATCATAGAACAAGTATAAATGTCTTTCTGAACTGTAAAAAAAAAAAACATCTTGTAGAAAGGGTAATTTGCAAAGATACTCAAGCAATTTGATCTCCCAATTCAAACGCTGTTATCTGAGAGATGTTTGGACACTACTAAGTCCTGAGAGAATTCTATAAAACTTCATTTTATTTCATTTACCACATTCCTAATGTTTAGTATTACCTAAAGTTGAAATATTGCTACACAAAGCATGCAGAGTGTTAAGGAACTGTTAATGTTTATAATATAGTAGATGAAGTATGGGATGTGGAACTTAATGAAGCTTGCTCAGTATGCAAGTATGTAACACATGTAGCTGTGCTGGACACCAAACAAGGAAGCAATCTAACTTTTTTAGAAGCTAGTTAAACTGTTTATACAAGTTTTTTCCACTTCAGAATATACAGCAATTACATTAAGCTAGAGAGTCTCTAAAACATAATGAAACTGCCACTATTCATCTATTTGGTAAATTGAATTCGTTAACCACTTAGAACCTAGCCTTCTTTACTCTGAGGATGATGAGCCACTGACTTAAGCACCCAGAGATGCTATAAGTGCCCCATCCCCAGAGATATTCAAGATCAGGTTGGATGGAGCCCTAGGCAATCTGACCTAGTGGCTGGCAACTCTGTCCAGGGCAGAGGGGTTTGATCTGGATAGGTTTTAAAGTCCCTTCTAATCCAAGTCATTCTGTGATTCTGCAATTCTGAAAAGAACTGTTAAATATTGAACAATTACTCTCTCACAGGTGTCCTTAAAATAACTTACTTGAACATGTAACACTTACTTAATTTTTGTAATAGAATAGGGATAGGGAAGTCCCAAAAATGTAGAATAGCAGAAAAATTATGAACATGGAAAAAAATCATTCTGAGGAAGTGTATATAACACTGCCTCACCTGAATTATTTATGTTTTGATGATACTAGCAAAGCTGGTTTTAAACCTCATATCAGTGGACAAGAAACACTAGTACCATGCAAAGCAAGTACTCTGATAAAAGGTTACTCTGTTTGTTCAAACTTATTTAAAGTATGTGATAGTTAGCTCTATCCAAAGGTATGTGGACCATACACCATGGATCTTCCTAGGCCTGGTGTAAAACTGACTCCATATTCTGCTCTCTTTGACATTAACATAATCTTGTTCTATCTGTTCCAGACTAACAAGTTCTGCTGCACAGTCTGTGAGGACAGTCAACTGAGAGAAAAGGAAACCTTATTTGTCTGATGAAAGTACTTCAACCTCAATGTACTTTGTCCCCTTAACTAGACAGTTAGTTTAGCTCTCTCTAGCTGAACTTTATATGATAATGAAACATAAGCAGTAGTAAGGTAAAACTGGATTGCCTCAGACCAATCAGACTGTGATACCAAGAAATGTTTTTAGAAGTTGTGTTAGAAATATTAAAGCATCTGATGTACTCATACATTAAAAAGCACTGGTCAAATTAATTTCTCCGCTTTCCTTGCAATTAGATTTATATTTCCCCCTGTACTCAGCTCTGGTGCGGCCGCACCTCGAGTACTGCGTTCAGTTTTGGGCCCCTCACTACAAGAAAGACATCGAGGCCCTGGAGCGTGTTCAGAGAAGGGCAACAAAACTGGTGAGGGGTCTGGAGCACAGGTCTTACGAGGAGCGGCTGAGGGAGCTGGGATTGTTTAGTTTGGGGAAAAGGAAGCTCAGAGGAGACCTGATTGCACTCTACCACTTCCTGAAGGGAGGCTGTGGTAAGGAGGGGGTCAGCCTCTTCTCCCAGGTAACTAATGACAGGACAAGAGGGAATGGCCACAAGTTGTGCCAGGGAAGATTTAGATTAGACTTGAGGAAAAATTTTTTCTCTGAGAGAGTGGTCCGGCACTGGAATGGCCTGCCTAGGGATGTGGTTGAGGCACCGTCCCTAGCGCTGTTCAAGAAGCGTTTAGATGAGGTGCTAAGGGATTTGATTTAGTAGCTTGGTGGGTAGGGATGGTGGTGTGAGGATGGTTGGACTAGATGATCTTGTAGGTCCTTTCCAACCTAATGTATCTATGAATCTATGATTAACAGAAATGGTAATTTACCAGAGTAGAGACGCTATATGGTTGATAATGAGGCCATAAGATTCACTGATGTTCTAAATATTAGGACAGAATAGCATTGATCTTTCTTAACGTTTTCAGTGAGCATTTGTCAAGTAAATATTCTGAAATGATAAAATCTACAAGGAGACAAGGACTGATTTAGACATGTGACATGCCTTAAAACATGTCTGAAACCAATAAAACTATTACCTTTGATGACTACTGTAAATCAGGGGTTCATGTGATAACTAAAGTTATTTTTTTTCTAGTATGCTGAGGAAGGTTTCATGTATGATTTCCCTTAATGATCTCTATGTATGCTTCATCTGTTTTCTTTTATCTGTCCCTTAAATTACTTTAGCCTTTTTAGCCTGTTCGATCAAATGTCTCATTCTATATGCAATTATTCAATTTACTTTTAGCACTTCCTAAACACTTCTGACAGTTATATGCTTTTTACATTGTTGTTGGTTGTTGTTGTTGTTTTATTTTGTTTTGTTTTGCTTTGTTTTTAATTATTATTTTAAAATCAGGATAATTATTAAATTATCCTTATTTATTTCTCTGGAAGCTACAACAGATATGAAGAGTTCAATAACACTGTTTGATAGAGTACATTCTCAGCTACAAAACACTATTTTTCAACTCAATATCTACAATTAGCCAACCATTTTCACTAGTAGTGGCCTGTATGCCACAGTCATAAAAATTTGCACCGGTGGAGATGACCCACTGCCACTGCTGCCACTGCTGAAATGCACCCCCCTACTGCCTTGCTGTGCTCACATCCACTGTTTGATTTCCATAAATGTTCAGCGGGCATCAAAGAAAGTAGTGGATGCCATTTTTCTCTGCATGGAGGAATTCAGTGACACATCTTTGCTTCACATGGAAGGGCCTGTTGTGCAATTCCATGTCAGGCACCATTTTGTCAGACAGCCCCTCTGCTGCCATCTATCGCACAGCAACAACATGTAACAGAACATTGGCATGAAGGTTCAACTTCTGCCATAGCACCACTATCTGCCTTTGATATTATAAGCCAGCACAATAAAATAGGTGCCATTACTTTTGGAGCAGCCCTCATTCATAATTAAACATCAAAAAGCAGAACCATGGATCTTATTTGTAGCGTATTTTAACACCATTTCCAAAAGCAATACAGTTAGAAGAACATATTAAAACTTACCTAATTGTTCACAGTTAAGCTGATTCACAATTAGAATGTAAGAGAAAGTGATTTATCATTTAAAGCAACATTGGGGTTCATGCACAAATGACCTCAAAGGAAGAAGAAATACTTTGTTAAGTCCAGATATTTGGTTCCCAAACCAAATTCAGCTTGCTTATAAATAGGCATTCTTCACAGTATTTGTAAGCAAGAGAAAATCAGAAGTACCAGTTTCTAGCACTGGAAACTGTGTTCCGCATGTTAAAATTGGTTAAAATCTTCTGACAAACTCACATACAATTTAACCAGTAATTTTTCCAAATAGCAAGCACATGACTTCTCAGTTTTTTAAACAATTAGCAGGTCAAATTAACTGATACGATCAGGAATATTTGACACTCAAGCATGCAAAACACTGTTGGCCACACTAGTTTTAAAGTAAACAAAGGTGGTAACAGAGTCTTTATGTGAGATACAGGTGCTATAGAACAAGATACTAGAAAAAAGGGGAATTAACTCACCGCTCCCAGCAACCGCTTGGGTTAAGGAATACAGCCGCTTCTCATTCAAACTCTGGCATGCTGGAAGGAAGAAAGGAAGGGAAAGGGGATGGGGGGGGGGGGGGGGGTTCTACCAGAGCAGGCATTGAGTTTATATGTGCTCCCAGAAGCACAGGAGAGAGAGAACCGGTAAATCTGGGCTCCTCCACTCCTGTCACTCAGATCACTCAGGTGCTCATTTACTGGTTCAGGCTGTGACCAGGCAATCCCATTGCACTAGTCATAATAGTCTCCTTATGTAACATCTAACTCAGTATTTTACCAGTGATATTTGAACAGTCTCATTTATATATAAACTGTTTTAGAAAATGTACCCTAACATGTCCCAAGGCACATATACAAAGTGCAGTAACTTGCATAGAAATAATGCCCTACAGTATAATAGAATACATGCATAGAAAAAAAATGTATGATATGAAAAATCATTCAACTAGTAAAATGGGTACCAGTGCAGGAAATTTTTCAGAGGTGGATTTATACTCTAGAGATCAACTCATCTAATGCCACTATGAATTCAGTGTACGCCCTTTAGGAAACATTTGAAGACAGTTGATCCCCAGTCAGCCCAATTGAAAAAGTTGTTCTCTCCCTTTTCCGTTTTTACACAGCCTTGCCAGGATGTTATGGTGGGGATGCACTTCACAGGGCCATGTTTTGCTTGTGCATAAATGATGCACACTGAGTCATAAATGGAATATTTTCTCAGACATAAATTTCTTGATGGCTACAAATTATTATTTCTCATGCCATTCCTTAACTTCACCTTTTTCTTCACTTATCATTAACATAGAGTTTTTTTATTGTTCACCTTAATTGTGTACAACTTACTATGTCACAATTATTTTTCTTATTATTCTTAATGTAAGCAATATTTCCCAAATTTAAAAGTAACATTTTCCAGCAGCATTAAAGGACAAAAGGGAATTTTTTCTTATTGCCATAAGTGGAAAAATACTTATTTGCATTTCTGGAAAAAATTAAAATCAATACAAGGGGAACACCAAAATTGCAGCACTTCATTTTCAGTACACAGTAGCCTTTGTGGATCAGGCATCCTAGCTATGTTAACCCAGCAGTTAAAATTAAGGGAATCATTTTCAGCTATCCTGGGTTTTGTTGCCACATTCACAGCAGAAAGATTAGGCATCGAGACAAGTTGTCACAAAATCACTAGAGGAAAATATTTTTTAATTTCACACATACAACTATCATTACAGTAATATATGTCAAAATCTCCTTTTTTTCCCCCAGCTCTAGTTGAAATTTGAAGTCCTACTCATTCCCACCTAAAGCTTTTCTAGACTTTCTAATTGTCCTATGCCAACACTTTCATTTCCATTTTGTCTGTCAGTAGAGAGTTATGGACCATGTCTTCTCTCTCGCAGCAGAAATTAAATCAGAAAGTAAGACCTGTTTCTAGGTTACAATTTTACAATTTTCACTGATTCTATGTGCACTAGGATATGTTCAACTATTACTTGGAAGGATAAACAAGAATATCAGATCAAGTTCTGTGTCAAACTGGCTACTTCCATTTCCATTAATGTTGCCTGCTCATGCTGGTAACACTATTTCTGATATAAGCCAGGATGCCATTGGCATTCTTGGATACCTGGACACAATGCTGGCTGAAGTTCAGCCATCTGTTGACTAACATACCCAGATCCTTTTCCTCTGCACAGCTTTCCAACAACTCTGCCCATGCCTGCAGTGTTGCATGGGGTTATTGTAACCAAAGTACAGGACCTGCCATTTGGTCTTGTTTAAACTCATTCAGTTGGCCTTAGGCCATCCATCCAGCCTATCCAGATTACCCTGTAGGGCCCTCACACAGATCAACACTTCCTACTAACCCAGTGTCATCTGCAGTCTTACTGAGGGTACATTAAACTCCCTTGGCCAAATCATCAGAGAAGGTAATAAACAGGATGAATCTAAATACTAGCCTAGATAACACCATTCACGACCAGACACCAGCTGGATTTAATTCCATTCACCATCACTCTTATCAGCCAGATTTTTTCCAGTGAAGAGTGCACCAGTAGAAGCCATGCACAAATATATTATTTCTGGAGGTACTGATGGAGAATTGTATTGATTGGGGGACTGGGGTCCAAGTTTTTCAAAGTAATTACAGTCAAGCTGTTAATCCTCTACTGAAGAAATATTTCATTCTTCCTAAATAGCTCCTGACAGATTCTTCTCTTGTTCGATACTACAGATAGTACGATACTCAATTCCTCTATTGCAGACAGCAGTTTCGATTGACCTATCTTTCAACAGGTTACTTCATGTCAAACCTTGGTAAAAATGGGTTCATAGTTTCTTTAAATCTTCTGAAGCCATGGGACCCACTGGAATCAGCTGCAGGACTAGAGGAATAGAGAAGGATCAAAGCTTTTAGGAAAGTTATAACTCAACAGAAATAAACATCTGCAGATTTCCAGAGTAAATAAAGCTTAGGTGCTGTTTGGACTGCCTGCAAACACACTAAATTTCAAATGGTCTCCAGATTGCACTGATATAGGAATTTGAGCGAAGAGAATCAGCTCTGACATTCACACAGTGATCACAATGTTTGGTGATCTGTTTTTCAACAAATGCCAAGAATGTCAATACTTGGATGATTCTATTTCAAAACTGCTGAAGATTATAACCTTGAGAACCCTAGAGATTAGTTTTCTGAAATGATCTGTCTGAAGTCTCAAGGGCTTTTGAATTAGCTAAGTAATTACTTCTTAACAACAGAAAAGGATTTGGGAGGGATTCATTAAACTTATCCTTTAGTTTGCCTTATATTTGGTGTGTATATAGATAATAAAGACTGTGGGACACTCTCACTGAAGTGAACAGAACTTTGCATAAAAAGTAGTTAACTAATTCAAAAAGTGGTTACATATGTCAGAACTTAAAACCTGAAAAGGAGAAAATTGTCTTTAATATCATTATTGTTGTTCTAATAAGTCAACAAACAAAAGATTTGCACTGGAAATTAAAAAGAAAAGAATAGGAGAGAAAATTTCTGACAATTTCATTTTCTAAGCGAAAACAAATGAAAGAAAATTCCAAGCAATTCCAGGGTAAAAATCCTTTCCCTCTCAGTTACTGAGTTCTCCCAAACTGGACATATTTTCCTTTCTCTAGATCTCATTGTTTTGTTTTTTCTCAGTTTAAAAAACCAGACATTCACACAGGAAAACTGCATCCTTATATTAAAAATAACCATAATTATCCAACAATCTTTTCAGATATATTACGTATATCATGAGGAAAAATAAGTAATAACATGACCTTTTTTCTTTTTTCTGGTAATCTTTGAAAGGCAGCTTTCTCCATACAGGTGACTAGATGCCCTCAACATATTGCATCTGTTATCTTTGATATGCTTAGTACAGACTCCTGTGGAGATATTCTCTTAATTGCGAGTCAGAGAAGCTCTTGGAAACCTTACTGTCTCTTTTACTTTATCTAATCTGACAGGCTCATTTGTCCTAAATACTTTGCAACCCTCAGAGTCGTACTCTAGCAGTATCGTATAACGTGTCACTGTTTCCCTACTAATATCCAATTAGGCAGTCATTCATCTTTTGCTATTACCTTCTTTAATCAGAAAGTCATATGCAGAGATAGAGAAGTTGTATTTTACCCATCTCCCTATCAATGCAGATTTATTCCTGAGAGTATATTTTCTAGCATTTATGTTTATTTAACTTAGATTACTACAGATTTTCAAAATAAAGTTTGAGCCAAATAATGTGAGTAGCTTGGATTACGCCACTTGAGAATTATAAGAACAGTAACCAATGCCAAGCCTATCAATTGACAGGAAATAACATTTGCAATGTGAGTAGGGAAGAAATGTGCTTGGTACTCTACAGTCAAATACAATTCATAGACTTAAAGATTGGTTAAATAGTTATAGTGGAACTATTACAGTTCTTCAGAAAAGAAGTGATAATCTGCTAATGGGAACCAAGCGAGTGGAAAAACAGAAATGGTCATCATTTGCATTGCCTATGAATTTATGCCACTATATATTTGACCTTTTTCTTCTATTTATTAAGAGTCAATTACAACATGGAATATGTGGATTTTTCAAAGAAAAGCCCAACCTTGTCTAGAAGAAGTAGACAGGTCTGAGCTTGACCTGCCAGACCTCAGACAGCTTGCAGAACCTCCAGTGCTCCTCCAAAGAACTCTCCTGGACAGATTAGTGAATGTGAGCAAATCCAATTGCCTGTTCTGTCCCTGGGTTGTGGAAACTCCTACTAATTTTATCAGTTAGTGCCAGTGATTATAGCATTTTTTTGTTGTTGTTGTGACTTGCACATTAGGTTAGGGGATGATCCAACTAAAATTTGTTCGTATAAATCACTGAGTAACTGTCAGATGACAAGAAAATAAAATCACCACCAACTTACAGTAACCAGTCCTCATGCTCAAGAGAGAAAAAGTACTTTAAATAAGATCATATCAGAGGACACAGTCAAAGCCACCTCTATTGACACAAAGGAGTGCACAACTCATTAGAAGTGAGAACAGCTATTCAGTGAAAAGACAGAGAGCAATGAGTGAAATAAAAAGATTGATAATATGTCTTCAGCTCTCTACATACTAATATTAAGGTATGACCGTAACAACTCAAGGCATTCACTTGATGAACTCCAGACCTAACATAGATGGATTTAGTATCAATATACCCTGTAAATTAACATGAAAGTTGTTGGCATTTCCAATTAGATCTGCCAATAGAAATTAATTTAAAAAATCTTAATTAAATAATAAAATTGATATACTAGAAGTTTAAATTAAAAAAAAAAAAATAATAGTCCTTCCACCACTTTCTTCTTAGCTCTTTAAAGAAGCAGTGAAATAAATTCTACACAAAGGAGAAACACCAGTTTCTGTTGATGAATGTCATAACTTCACACACTGTTCTCATTTGCTACAAGCTCACGTTGCAACAAACAGATGAAAAAGACTTCTTGTAAAAGGGAATAAACAAAGCCAATGACCTGTGTGTCAGAACTGCTTACTCTCACAGCCCTCAACCTCACTGAGCACATGCTAGTAATTCAAGGAAAGGATTTTTAGCTGTAAGATGCCAAATGAGATTCTGTTGGCAAAATTGTTAACCCCAACACTAACATGGTTTTATCGCAAGCCAATGATACTCTCTGTTGATCGTTTCTCAGACACAGCTTGGAAGTTACTAGAGACTCTTCAAAAAAGGAGGCTGGAGTTCAGGTGTTCATTTCAAATGAGCTCATATTCTCAAGTTGGCTTAAGAGAACTGGTCCATTTGTATTTAATTTACTATCATAGATTTGACATCTGGAAAAACTAGCCACAGCAGAAAAGGAGAAAGGAAGTGAAGATTCCTTGTTTTCTCCATGCACTTAGTGATATGATTAGCAAATATGGATACTGATATCATAGTTTTCCCATGCAGTCTCCCTCTACAGTGAATCACTGTGTGAAGAGGTAATGTGTGAATAATAAACATCTCTGTTTTCTTACCTTACCACTTTACTCACTCCCACTTGGGATCTTACTTTTGCTGTTAACTGTAAAGTACCATTGTACCTTCTATGATTATAACAACCTGAGAATAAATTGCTACTGCTCCAGTCAATAATATAGTCTTTCTTCGTTCTATTTTCATGGCTTCTAGATAGGTTGCTATGAAAGTAGTGCCTCCTATTTACTCCCACAGAAACTACAGCAAATACAAAAAGTACTGTGGCTTTACTTGATAGATCAAATTCTCATATATAAAAAGATATTTTTCGAAATAGTCACCATCATCAGCTATGCTTTTCATCATCAATGAACAAGAGCCTGCAGGCCAATCTCATAAAAATCTGCACAGCCATCCAGAATGTGGCTAGTCTTTCTCATGATTGTTTCTACTGCTGAAACATACCACCCACCACCACACTGTGCTCATATCCACTGTTTTGTCTCCATAAACATTTAACAGGAATCAGTGAATGTCAGTGGGTGCAAATTTTTCCACATGGAGGAATTCAGTGTTGCACCTTTGCTTCACGTACACTACTAAATCAGACATCATTTTGTCAGACTGGCTCACTGCTGCCATCTGTCACACAGCAATAAAATGTAACAGTGTACTGGTAGGAAGGTTCAGTCGGTAGTGCCACACCACCACCATCTGCCTCTGATGCAGTGGGCCAATGTAATAAAATAGGAGGTATTACTTTTGAAGCAGCTTATGTATGCTGTCATGACTGACTGGATAAAATAGGAGAGAGCAGTGGATGTTGTGTCCCTTGACTTCAGCAAGGCTTTTGACACTGCCTCCCATTATATAGGAGATGTGGGCAAGCTGATGAGGTTCCACAACAGCAGACATAGAGTCCTACTGCTGAGGAGGAGTAACCACATGCATCAGTACAGGACAGAGACTGACATGCTGAAAAGGGGCTCTATGAAGAATGACCTGGTTGTCCTGGTGGACAACAAGTTGACCATGAGCCACTAGGGTGCGTTTATGGCCAAAAAAGCCAGCGGTATCCTGGGGTGCATTAGAAAGAATAACGCCAGCAAGTCAAGGGAGGTGATCCTCCTCATCTCCTCTGCCCTGGTGATGTCACATCTGTAGTACTGGAACCAATTCTAGGCTCCTCAGTTGAAGAAAGACTGTGAACTGCTAAAGAGATTCCATTGGAGGACCACAAAAGTCATTATGGGCCTGGACCATCTCCCTTATGTGAAAAGGCTAAGAGACCTGGGACTGTTTAGCCTGGACAAAAGAAGACTGATGGGGGATCTTTTCAAAGCCTACAAATATCTGAAGGGCAGGTGTCACGTTGATGGGACCAGTCTCTTTTTCAGGTGCCCAGCAACAGGATCTCACATCCTACACAAAAGAGATGGAGTGACAGAAGGATAACAGTCACAAACTGGAATGCAAGAAGTTCCATCTGAACATGAGAAATAACTTCTTTACTTTGAGAAACAGACTTCCCAAGGAGGTTTTGGAGTCTCTTTATCTTAAGATATTCCAAACCCACCTGGATACTTTTCTGTACAAGTTACTCTAGGGAATGTGCTTTAGCAAGGGAGTTGAACTAGACTATTTCCAGAGGTCCCTTCCAACCCCTATAATTCTATGATTCTTTGATTTCTTTTTTGGAAGAGTCCTTTAATGCCAGCAAGTCCAACCTAACCTACTGAATGCTGTCACTAAATATGCCCCTTGCTTCCATGCCCACTTATATCTCTTAAATACCTCCTGGGATTTAGACTTCACCACTTCACTTAGAAAGATCTCCTCATGCTTGAGCATTCTACCTGTGAGTAAATTTTTTGTAATGTCCTATCTAAAACTCTGCAAACACAATTTGAGAACTTTTTTTTTTTTTTTTTGGTACTGATTGTCTTCTTTCAAGAAGTTTTGGCTTCCATTTTAAGTTATTCATAAGGCATTTAATGACTCCATTAGTAGAACATCCTTCTGTAAAGAATGAATAAATATGAAGTGAAGGAAATTTTATCTTCCAAAAAGTTAATACGCAAGACATTGCAAAATAAGTAACAAAAAAACTCAAAAGAAAACTATTTTAACTGGTATTTTTTAATAGATCTGGCTAGTATACTTGGGTGTCTTATACCTATGGCTTTTCTTTATTTTCCTGAGGTTTAATGGAAGAGAATTTTTGTGAAGTTACACCTGATACTAAGTTGGAAAGGGCAGAGTAGTTGTGCACTGTTATTCTCACTGTGTATTGGCTTCAAGGATACAAATCTTTGCTTTTTTTTTTTTTTTAACATGACCCTTTTTGCCTTTTCCTATTGCTGGTAGAGGAGCTACATGCTGTCTTGAAGCAGTTTCTTACATTTCTTTTGTTCCCTTTCATTCATTCCCTCCTGTGTATCAAGGGTCACAGGCTCATAACATTTTTGGACATTTGATGGACTCCATCTTAGATGTTTTTTCTTTTCTTCTTATTCTGACATAAAATTAGTCTTTCATTCATTCTGGGGAAGAGGGTCCTTTTTACAGATATACCAGATTAAGTCAATGGTGAAAATAGCTTAAGAAGAATATTTTTAGAGATTTTTTATATACATGTTGATTCGTAAGAAAATTTCTTTAATTTTTCCGTAAAAGGCTTTCAGGATTTTTGACCCAAGATAAATATTATGTTAACTTTTTTAACAATACTTTAGAGTTTTTAGGGTGAATCCAGAGGTTCTTTGTTTGGTTTCAGGTGATGATAAGACATTTGGGATTTCCCAAATATTAAATGTAAATCAAACAGGATGCAAATAAGAATGATTATTGCCAAGCTTATTCCAGTGCATTCTGGAATAGAATCTTAGATGATGAGTCTTTCATGAAATTGCTAAAAAGCTTAAAGAAAATTGATCACTGACATTCCTGAAGACCTCCAGGAGACGCTACTCTCTGAGCTGACTGGAGATGGTCATAGAAAGATGTCCTGCCAAGGTACAGAAATAGGACAGCCTATGTGGAGCATATCAGAATGGAAGCAGACAGTCCAGTGCAGTTTTTGACCACATTCAAGGACAATCAGGCATACACTGCTCATCTTCCTGAAGGTGTGCCACTAAAACTGAACGGTTCTTTGCTCAACACCCCTTGTTTCTTGGGCACAAATTAACATCCGTACACAGCAGCACAGGCTCATATCCCACCCCCTTAGAGCAGAGGTCTGTCTGTGCACATCCCAAGTAGATGGGTCCCTGGAAACATGTAGGCACAGTTTAAAATACTTGAAAATATTTTCAAGGTTATGCCAGGAAACAAAAGGATTCTAGTGCCAAGAAAAATCTAAAGCTCTGCAAACAGGGAAGGATGGCCAAGCTGATCACATTTTGAGAGCCAATTCAAAGCTTCACACTATGACCCAGGAGTAAACTAGCTCTCTGTCCACCTCAGAATTCAGACACAGCATGCAGATAATTTGTTTTGGACTCTAGAGCTGGAAAGCTAGGGCATTTTGAATTAGGTATTTACACTGTAGGTTTTCTTTACAATTTTATTCATAAAAGCCCTGCAGTTCAAATTACTGGTTACTGTATAGCTTGCAAGTATGATTTTAAATTGTGGGATTTTTTTTAATTTTTATTTCTTGAATGCTTAGGCATGATTTTCAGTAATATATTGGTTTATGTTGCTAGAAATTCCAACTGCTCACACTGACAAAAGCACACATTCAGGAATAATTGTAGGTTTTTAATAATATTTTCTTCAATTTTTTCTTCTCTACTGCTTTTTGTTGCCCGTGAAAGTTGTACTTGTAAATAGGCAAGATCCAATTCTGTTGTCAAGCACTGGGAAGGGGAAGGAGGAAGGGCACAGTTGCACAACATAGCATTCTGTGTAGCTCTACATGAACTCAGTAGCTATAGCTTATGGGATGGGCAATAAAACGTCGATTAAAACATTCTTCTATGCCCAACTAGAGCTTGGTGGAGGAAATCCATCTCTTTTTCAAACGGTACTACCCTATCACAGGTCTGCACTCCTCTATGTTTGAGTCTGCTCCAGTTCTCTGAGACACTGTTGCTCCCACATGGCTATAATCACCAACCTGGGTCATCTGTCAGTACATATAAAAACAGCCTAGAGCTAATGAGAAATCACTGAGACAGGAAGAATGTTGTGTTTATCCACAGTGGTTCATCGCCTTCTCCAGCACACTGTCTAGAGATCTGGTTCAGTTTAGCAAAATTTATCATGAACAAATCTCAAAGCTAGCTAGGAAAACAGAGGAGAGAACAAAATTCAGTGCTACAGTCTAATTCTGATAAGAGTTGAACTCTGAAATGACTAATCTTCTCCTGCAAGAGAACAAATTAGTTTGAAAGGAATTGTCACACGGTTAAATATATATATATATATATAAGAAAATAAGTAAATAAATAAGTAAAGCCAGTAATCTGACTAGATGTCTGCCACTGTTCCTGCAGGTGATACAGAACTTAACACTACCCCCATTTAAACAGGCCTCTGACATTACTGTTTTTACAGAGATTGAGAACAAATTTAACCAATTTTAATAATGACAGATTAAAAATAAGAATCAAAGTGTGTTTTTCAAGAGACATTATCTGTTGTGAGGGATTAATTAGGAGGGGGTTCTTGATATTTAAGGTTAGACATGACATAAGAGGGCATGCACATTTGTATATCTGAATTGCTGACTGCAGACTGGATGTTATAAGCATTTGTATTTACACAAAACTTACAGATACAGCGTTGATGTGTCTATTTGTGTTATGTTAGTGATCAGTAGTCCTCCAGAGATTATAGCCTACCCTACAGGGACATCTTCATAACATACCAACGGAAGGAACCTTACAGATCTTAAGTCTAATATTAAATGGTTTAGCAGTGACACTCCAAAAGTTAAAAAGTTCTCAATGATTGTATTTTTGAGAACTCATCTCACAGAAAATCTATAGCATTTAGACTGTAGTACATTCAGCTACCACATACAACTAACTCTCTGAAGTTGCATGATTGCCCAGTAATGTCTCTTGTAGTAGTGTCACAAAACTAGTAAAGATTTCACAGGAATGGAAATCTGCAGATCACTGTTCAGCTGAATTTATCAGATGCTGTTTTGTGCATATCTAGCATCTCTGAACTTTATGGTCTTGCTCGGGAGTGTAGAAAGAAGCACGAATACCTTCATAGCTGTGTGACTCCACAAATCCTGTAATTGCATCTAGTCCAGGTTATCAAAGCTACCACAAGGAAGATTCAATGATCTGAATCAAAGACATAATACCCGTTAACCCTGTATTTAAATACATTTCAGCATCCTGAATTGAACTGAGATGTCCTAATGCAGATCATAAACTAGCATCTCTGAACTTTATGGTCTTGCTCGGGAGTGTAGAAAGAAGCACGAATACCTTCATAGCTGTGTGACTCCACAAATCCTGTAATTGCATCTAGTCCAGGTTATCAAAGCTACCACAAGGAAGATTCAATGATCTGAATCAAAGACATAATACCCATTAACCCTGTATTTAAATACATTTCAGCATCCTGAATTGAACTGAGATGTCCTAATGCAGATCATAAAATTAATTAACAAGAAATAAGAAAAGGACAGTAGAAGTAGGAAGGGAAATATAGACGTATGGATTTTTCAGTTCTGTGCCCAACAGTTTTTATGGAAGTTATAAATCTCTTTGCCTTTTTGCTATGCTGTGGATTATCTGTGAGGGCTGCTCCAAAAATAGTGTCTCCTATTTTATTATGTTGGTCCATGACTTCTGAAGCAGCTGCTGGTGGTATGGTAGTAGAGGTTGATCATTTCCACCAGTATTCTATTACATTTTATTCCCATGTGACAGAGGAGCAGAGGGGCAGTCTGACAGAGTAGAATCTAACATGAAGTGCATGTGAAGCAAAGGATTACCTTTGAATTCCTCCATGCAGAAAAAGATGACATCCATTGACATTCACTGACACTTGCTGAACATTTATACAGAACAAAGAGTTAGTTGTGGGCAACTCCGCTGGTGCAGATTTTCATGAGCATGGCATACAGTCTTCTGTTCATCACTGTTGAAAATACATAGCACAGTGTCAACTGTGTTGCAAAAATAGTGTCTTGTAGCTGAGCATTTACAGCTGAGAATTTGTTCTATCAAACAACATTGTTGTGCTCTATGTATCTGTTGCAGCTTTAAACCACTGCTTTAAAAAAAACCCTCAGTATCTCATAATATCAGAAGTAGAGAAGAACAATAGCCCAGACAGGTTGGAGCAGCAGAAGATGGGAAAACATTGTGTAAGGAGAGGAAACAAGTTCTGGGGAGGTAGAAAGATTCCTACAGCAGAGGGGATTTTCTGGAATAAATATCTTCATATTATCTCTTACACATTTATAAACAATGCAAATAACAAAACGGTGGTTTTCTTTTAACCGTTGACCTTTTGGTTTCATGTACAAAATGTATGACTGTTTTGTTTCTGATTAATACATGGAAAGTTAAATCCCTTCCTTTTTAATTGTTCTGTGTTGCTCTTTGAATGCATATTTTCTGTCTCCATTTCCCTTTTTTTTAATTGCAAGAGATATTCCTCTGCAGCAAACGTGGTCCCACTGAAACAAATGCAGTCCTCTCTGGCAAGTGGGAAGATCTGTATATACTTTATTGCAAGTATGAGGCCTGTATGCTTTGTCTGTTATGACAGTTTTAAAAGATGAAAATGTAGTTTTATGAGAAACACACTGGTGTGAGGCTGTGGACATAGAGATTCTGCTTTCTCCTCATAGATGGAACATTTTGAAGTCTTCAGCAGTACTTTTGCAACACGGCAACAAGTTTTCACTTGACTCTTGGCATGAAAATGGAATCATCAGCTCTTTTCATTTTCTCTTTCACCCATCTTTTTGGGTGGAATGAACAATGATGAGTTTTGTCAGCAAGGATGCGATTCAGTTTCTGAGCTATTTACCTTAACTATTATTATCTTTTTTTTTTTTTTTGTCAGAAGGAAGTATCAGATCTTTTAGCAAGCAAATCACCTTATACTAAATGTGACATCTAAACATTATATCATTAATATCCCAGAGCACATGCTTTTTGAGGTAATCTTAAATGACTGACATGAGAGCAAACAAAGGTACTGTATATATTTTTTTTTATCACATTGATGCCAGTCACTTATTATTTTTCTGTGGCCATAGTAAATGAACTAGAAAATTGACCTCAGACCTTGAGACCTTGTTTGTTCACAAATACAAATGAAATTACAAACAGGAGTAAATAATCTCTTCTGAGTATTTCAAATGTGCAAGTATATCTTCTAGTCTTGATAACAACAAAACTGCATGGAGTCTTGGGCTTTTGCTCAGTAAATATTACCTCCCACGAGATGTACACACTTCTACAAAAACACAAAATCATAACATCACAGAATATTTCAGGAGGTCTCTAGTTAAGCCTGTTCAAAACAAGGTCAACTATGAGGTCAGACCATGTTACACATGAATATTTTAGACTAAAATTCTCCAACTGAATCCCCATTTTGCTCTTCCTACTTCACAGAAAATAGTTAATTGTCTTAAAAATAGATATCTGGAGATCACTGTATGGATGCTATGAATTCTGAAAAATTTAAGATCAAGTTTTCAAGATTTTCTTCCATACTTGTGAAAAATAGATTTTTATTTCTTAATTTGTGAGTTTCTTGGAATCATGGGATACAAATGCCTTAGATTATTAGAAAATCCCCTAACAATGTCCAAGTTAATAATGCTGGAAAAGCTACATCAGTACTGTCAATTCTAGTTATGTATTAGCAGGTAGATCTATTTCAAGAAGTTAAATTTTAATTTGCTATCAATAATCTTCTTTGCAGGTCTAGAAGGATTATGTAGATGGCTATGTGTTTTCTGTATTTAGCAGCACTATTGTTAAGAAAAATTTGTCAGCTACTGCTCTCTCTAAGAAAGACAAAACATTCTGTGACTCTTCACATCAAAAGATACAGTTGACGTTTCTTATGAGTCACAAAGTTTGCATTCTCTTAAGCATGTAATATGATCTCCAAGCATGAGCAACAATTTTTATATTTCAATTGGTAAACAATTACTCTTAAAAAACATTCCAACTGATCTTTATTTGTACTATCTGTCCTTCAGCAGAGCCTTAATCTGATGAAATAAAAGATGTAACTCTAATAGCAAAGTGTCTAAAACCTGACAAAACATTACATTTGATCATGTATGATGAGTGCACTAAGGAAGTACGTAGTTTGGAAAGCTGATACAGCATCTCATTGAAATGACTGTCTTAAACATTGCTTCTTTCTAACTAACTGGTTGCTTTCACTACAGTGAAAATTTTCTTCTTTAAATTACAGGGATCGTATTTCCAATAAAAAGCATGACTAATGCATAGTTTGAATGAAAGAAAAATAATACACTTTGTTCAGTCTTAAGAGTGGTTACTGTGGATACATCTTTCCCTTGGGATGAATGCTATGGGATCTTTTTTTTTTCCTAAGAGATAACAAACATCGAATCAGTATCAATGCTGAGACCTTGATTGGTGGGCTATCTGAGTTGGGACTTTTAGAGTAGCACACAAGATATTATTTCTTGATTAGGATAACTTTGTTGTGATTAAGAATACTATAAGAAAAGAAACCTTGGAAAATTACACAAAGATTATACTATAACTGAAAACCTGATTGCAGGTTTTTAAGCCTTAAAAGTAAGAACTGCAGCAACAACTTTGGGCATCCATTCATCAGAAAAGAAAAAGAAATTTCCACTCACACTTTCAGTGGTCTATCACTGTCTGTTTTACAGCACTTCAGAAAATACTGGTATAACACAGATACCTAAATATATAATAGAAATTTATTATACTTAAAGAGGTAAGAAAAATTTGACCTACCTTCACAAAATCCCACCTCATTTTGCAGTGTTTACCAAAGCCATATAAATACAAAATTTTAAAGTCGAGTTTTAGATACTTTCAGCAGAAATAGCAGCTCATTCAGGACTGAAAACCAAATTAAATGAGTTTTTGATTAAGGTTAAAGAAAATGTGTATCCTTGTCTTGTTTAACATATTAACTAGTGACCTGGATGAAGGAATAGAGTACACCTTCAGCAAGGCTGCTGATGATACAAAGCTGGTAGGAGTAGCTGACACACCAGAAGGTTGTGCTAACATTCAGCAAGATGTGGGCAGGGTGATGAGGTTCCACAATGGCAGAAATAGAGTCCTACAGCAGAGGAGGAGGAACCACATGCATCAGTACAGGACAGAGACTGACATGCTTGAAAGGGGCTCTATGGAGAATGACCTGGGTGTCCTGGTGGACAACAGGTTGACCATAAGACATCAGGGCGCCTTTATGGCCAAAAAGGCCAGTGGTATCCTGGGGTGCATTAGGAAAAGAAATGCCAGCAGGTCAAGGGAGTTGATCCTCCCCATCTCCTCTACCTCTGGCCACATCTGCAGTACTGAGCCCAGTTCTGGGCTCCCCAGTTGAAGAAAGACAGTGAACTGCTAAAGAGAGTTCAGTGGAGGACCTGTGAAAGACAACTGTTTTTTTCTTTTTTTTTTTTTTTGTCTCAAATCTTACTTTGTGAGGACTTCTTGGTGATAAGACTCTAACTGACAACTGCAAATTGTGTAGGGGGGTATCATGTCACAGTGCCTCTGCTTATGGTTGTAAAGATAAGCAAGGAAAGCACTTTTTTGGGGTACAGCTTGGAGAAGCTGATCACTGCAAAAGACAAAGATAATGCTTGTGCATGGCAATGAAGGCACCACTCCCTGCTAGCTTATCTGTTGGACCAGATATGTCACACTAACAGAGAGGAAAAAAAAAAAAAGAAGAAAAAAGAATAATGGGGGCCTTCACTAAACCAAGGAATTTGGAGTAGAACTCACAAAGAAAAAAAACCTTTGACAGAGATTTCGCTTGGGGAAAACCTCTTTGGAAGAAAGAAAACCTCTTTGGAAGAACTCCCCCTGGGGCCTGCTTGCTGCAAAGCTTCCTGGCTTTCTCCCATCCACAATGGTGACCAATGGTCTCCCATCCTGAGATCAACAGATCTACAATGAACCTCTCTGGACTCACAGTGGTGATTATATCTTTCTTGCTTTCTACCAGGACTCCTTGCTTTTATTTCCACTCTTTTCTATCACCTGTCTTCCCTTACCCATATCCCTAAGGAACTAGGATTTGTAATAAACTGGTCAAGCTAGTATTTCACTCATTGTTTCTTAATCTCGCAATTGGGTATACGTAGATAAAAAGGAACCTCTTCTTCCTCCTACAGATTGAAGTGAGAAAGGACCACAAAAATCATTATGGGCCTGGACCATCTCCCTTATGTGAAAAGGCTAAGAGACCTGGGACTGTTTAGCCTGGACAAAAGAAGACTGATGGGGGATCTTTTCAAAGCCTACAAATATCTGAAGGGCAGGTGTCATGTGGATGGGACCAGGCTCTTTTCAGTGTTGTCCAGCTACAGGATAAGGGGCAATGGACATAAACTGGAACACAAGAAGTTCCATACAAACATGGGAAATAACTTATATATTTTGAGGATGACAGAGCACTGGAACATGGTACCTCAGAGAGATTGTGGAGTTTCCTTCTCAGAACATATTCATAGGAATGTGGAGTCCACAAAGGCCACAGCTTACTATAGGGAACCTGTGGCTTGGACTGGATATTCTCCAGAGTTCCCTTCCAACCCCGACAGTTTTTTGATTTTTTTTGATCACCTTCTGCCATAATGAGAAAATATTTTTTTCCTAGCATCATTACTTTTAGTCTAATTCACATCCATTTCCTTTGCCCTGCCTAGAAGTGTGAGTAGTACACCCGTGTTTGTCCATATAAGTCTCATTAGTCTTTGTATTTCATCTCCCAGTTTAAGGATTTGTATATTGTTATGATATCTATTCTTAGTGACAGAAGAGTGAGATATTAGGTACATCTCTATCTTGTTCTGCATGTCCACAGTGCCATACTTTACCAGCTCTCAAATATTACATTTCTTCAGTACCGCAGTCTTGCAGAGAAATTGCCACTATGACTACAAACATTATGGATACAGTGTGGAATTTTGACAATTCTCTAAATCACCAGCTAGATTCTGAAACACTGTAACAAATATTTCATCCCTTTAATAAATAAATAAATAAGTGAATGAATTAATTAATAGGGTGATTTTTCAGGGCCCCTAATTTCCTTGGATCAGGCTGTGACTGCAGACCTGTGTGGTACAGGACACCCTGAAGATAGCCACAGGACCAGAGGCAAATGTCTTCTTTCAGCTGAGGAAGACAGGCATACAACCTGTAACAAAACATATTTTAATCCAATGCAGAACTTTAGTACTTAAAACAAACAAACAAGCAAACAAACAAAGCATAGGAGAAAGAAAACGTGCCTTTTGAGAAAAAGTTTACAACAGACATAGAATATTCAAATGCATCAAGATGAAATACAAAGCAACTGCATAAATAAGTAATTCAGGAAGAAATACATCTCCAATCAAATCTAAATTGCTGCTTCAAACCAGATCCGGTGTCTAAAATGTTAATTTGAGGCTATGACTTCTTATCTGCAGCCAACGTGAAGTGAATTCCTGGTGCCTGGCCAGTTTCTAATGGACAGGTGGCAAATACCCAAGAAAAGAAGGCAACCACAGTTGGCACCCTGGTGAGGAGTCATAGCAGTGGTACAAAGACTGAATCATTCAAAAGAAAATGTGATCTCTTCACACTCTCCAGACAGTTCAGCTAAAGCTGGCCCGAAACAAATGGGCAAAGCATTGTGGAAGAAGATTGTATTATGATTGTCCTGCCTTCCTTACTCTTTGTGAATAAAACAGGGTACTTTGCTTTTCCAAGGCTGTCAATCTCACACCTTTCATGATTTGAGAAATAAAGAGAGAAATGTTGCTCTGTCCCCCTTTACCAGGTCTCCCTGCTGTGACACTGAGTGTTGCCAGTCACACACTCCAACTCTAGATCAAAACCAGGTGGCACAGCAAATTGTGTTTAAACTTTGACCCTCAGTTCCACTCTGTTGAACAGCTTTTACTTTATATATAATATATATATTTATATATATAAAGCAAAGGAAGGGAAAAAAGTCAAGGGGAAGGGGGGTTTCTAGTACAAAATGCTCTTCCCTTGCCAAAGAACTCATTATTTTACCCCGATCTCAGAGGTTTCTGTAGTGTGAACCTCCTCCCAGAACACTGGTTGTAAAAGCAGATGGAAAATGAATTTGTCTTTCAGATTCCAATATTGAATTTTCTTTCCCCTTTCCTTTTGAACAACCAAATAATAATAATAATAATAATAATAATAATAATAATAATAATAATAATAATAATAATAATATAAATAAGGACAAGGTGAAAAAAAAATTGATAAATCTGTCTAGCTGCTGTGCTGCTGTGAGGAAACAAAATGACTGCTGTGCAGTGTCACAGTTAGCAATGCCTGTGATGCAACTGAAACAGAACTGAAAAATATCTGAACAGGATCTTTTCATGTCTGACTTCATAGGTCACCCACCCCATGCTATGTCTTCTATCTTTGAATCTCTCAGCTAAGTACTTCCAGCGAAAGTGGTTCAAGTACAGAGAATGAGAAAAATCAGCAACAACAAAGAAGAGACATGAGCAGTCTAGAAGAAGCCTTTAGCTGATAGATTGTAACATGTAGCACTGGATTAGTAGCAATTTAGAAATAACTCATTGCAATTTGAGAACTTGTCTTAGAGCCAGTGTAATTTTCATATTTATCCTTCAAGTTTGAAGTGTATTAGCAGATATGTGCATGATTAGAGTACAGTGAATGTTCATTGGAGTTAAGAAAATTCACAGTAACTCTGCTTCTAGCAAAATGGTACGCTAAAGTAGCTTAGTAGTGGATACAGAACAAGAACACAAGTTATTTAACACATGCAATGAAAGGAGCCAAGATTATTTCCATTAGAAACAGAAACAGTAAATAGAAGAATGCATATTAACAATATCTACCACACTTAGAACTACTGCTAGTGAAATGGAACAAGGGAGAAAATTGTTTTGCATTCCACAGTTGTTTGCATGCTTCTAGACTATTGCACCACCATAACTGAAGAAGCTGCACAGCAGAAATAATCAACCATACCAAAGCTTTGCAATATTGGGAGTTAAAGGTTTTTCTGAGGTTAGGTTTTGGTTTGGTATTTTTCTGTTTTGTTTGTTTGTTTGTTATTTTGTTTTTATTTGTTTTGTTTTCTTGGGTTTGGGGTTTGTTTGTTTGATTTTTTAAGAATATAAGACTACAGAAAACTGTTTCATGTTGGCTGAAATTTTCAGAAACTAATAAGGACTCTGAGTTCTTGCTGTTTTTGTTTGTTTGTTTGTTTGTTTTGTTTTGTTTTTCCCTCCCACTGTTAAAACAATTACATTGTTGGTAGACTACTAATGTTTTGTACTTAACAGATCTCTGTGATCTTTCTGAATTAAAAAGAAAGCACATGAAAGAGGCAGTCTATAACCAAATGCATCAAGCAGATACTGGTGCAAGAGTTCCTCAGCTCAGATTTCTGTTTACATTGCAAATCCAAGTACCTTCTTGACTTCTGGGAACTTATCTACCCATGGCAATAATGTGGAAAAAAAACATCAGTACCACTTTCCACAATTTTACACCATTCACTCATTGTCTTATTTGTACATGACTTGTACTATGGTCCTAGGTAATTAGATGATTTAATGATTTTTTACTCATTATGTATTAGAAATTGGTCATTGTCTGCTTTAATTCTCTCTAGTTACGATTTCATTTTTTTCAGCCTGGTTTTCTAAGGAAATAAGTTTTGCTTCATCATTCTGTCACTTTTTAATAGATTTCTAATCTACAAAATCTGAAATGCAGATTGGAATCTGACAGATAGGTTTTCATTAGAATTTTGAGAAAAATTCAGAAATCAGTTTTAGGAAATTGTGGGATGGTTACCTTCCCCAAATGTCATGCAGTCAGTCCCACCCAGAAAAAGGGAGAGAGTTAGCCAGTGGGCACACATACAGTACAGCTTATCCATTGCAAATACAGCATCTTGCTTTAGGGCAGGCTGGTATGGGAAATAGAAGATAAATTGTGTAAAAGAATTAGGACGCAAATACATAGGAATCCAGGTTTCATTTGTTCTCTTCTTCAGAAACTGATTTAAAGTTTTAAAGATTTACAAACATATGTTGTCCAGAAACATAATGTTCTATTTACTCAAAACCCACTACCCATCATTATTTTTCAAATGGGAAAATTTGTTATTTTCAAAGATTTCAGGGTACAAGGCCTCTTGCTTACTTGAGACATCTGTAGAGTTCTTCTAATTATCTGTTGATAGACAAAACAAACAAACAAACAAACAAACAAAAACACTGGTTATGTGCCACATTTACAGGTGCTTCTTGCATTTAAATATTTATTATTTATTTTCAGGTCACTTCCCAGTTTTTCTCAGCTCTGAGCCTGGTATACTTCATCAGCACCTACTAGCAGTTAACTGATTTTGGGTGAAGCTACTCATTTGCAATCAGACACTTTAACATGTCTTGTTTCTGTTCCTGACTTACTTTCCATTGATTTTGTTCTCAACACTGGCCTATATAACTTTCTAGATAAATCATTAAAATTCACATACCTCAGCTAATTTAAGGCAGCATAACTATGGAATGTAAAACTCTACACCAGTAAGAATAAACTGTTACCAAACATTTCAATTTTATTAAACCAAATCAGAATTTTATATAAAGTTTCATTTGATAGTGTTGAAAATCTTCACTGTAACTCAAAAGTAGTTATTCACTATGCAGTTTCTGGTATAATGTGGCATCATAGTATTAGAATAATTCAATTTTACCTACCTTTCTCTCCAAAATGCCACTAACAAACAAAATATTTTTGTAGATGTTTAATTATTTTTTCTGCTGTTCTCTACTATTAAAAAGGCAAATATGAGTTTAAAAGGAGTATTATAAATTTATTGTGCATGATTTTGTCCCTTACTCAGTGCTAAGGATTTTGTATTCCAAAATATAGCAAAAGGAATGAGCATTATACTTATGATGATCGTTGTATGCCCTCTGATGTAACTATCCATACCTTATCAGAAATACACTGCTTTTGTTTTGAGTTATGACTACACTCAAGAAGATCTACCATAGAGATGTTGGTATAAAGTTTTTAAATATTACATGTATTTGTAGTCAAGCAGAATTATTTTGGGAGTAATTGAAGAGAGAGGATATAAAGAAGCATGACATTAATTTTACCAATTAATATGCTACGTGCTTTCTTTAGGGAAAAAATTGGGAAGTTGATGTTGGTATCATAATTTTCTTATTAGCACAATGTAACTGTGGTCCATGGCCACTGCCATATTTAGAGACCCTGGACTTTTTAGTAAAACACAAGTGAAAAGTCTACCCCTACAGCAGAATATCTAATAGTTCATTGGTTTTAGTATCAAGCTAGTAATGGAAAAATGCTGTTCTTCATGTCCAGAAGTCTTCCTACATGACCTGAATCAAGATTATTCTGATCAGCAGATGCCTCAGCAGCAGAATTCCTAATAAGGTCTCTTTGAAAAAACATGTGCCATCTAGCAGCCCCAAACTGTGAATGACTGTCATAAATTTCAGTTCACAGGGTCTGTGTGGATAAGATAGTTTTACTCCTTGAATGACATGCTAGTCCAAAGAAAAGTAGTCTGCATTGGCACCTGAATGTAGTATTTCGAATGCTGTTTATTATCAGGGCATTTATCTGCTTATTTGTATAAACTAGTGCTTTTGATCAATGAATAAATTTGACACACATTTCCAGGAAAAAAAATACCAAATCAACCTTTAAATTGTTTCATTTAGGAATTCATTTATATTCTGGGGAAAGTTCCTTATTTTTTTCATAGTTTCATTGTATCTTTCAGCAATTTTGTCATTAATACACTCGCTAATACATTAATGGAAGTCTATTGTTCACAGTGTTTCATTTTTTTCATATTAATTCCATATTGTATTATTTGTATTCCCTTTGGTGAATGCTCCTTTTGATCTGCATCTTATCACATTAATGATTTTGCTACAAAAACTATTGTATTATGTGACTTCAATAATCTGTTAGAAAATTAAATGCTAATAATTCAAAGTTGATCAAACCACGTGTCAAAAAGGTCAATGTATGTGCAGTCATAATAAATGGTTAGCAAAGCTATTAAAAAAAATACAGAACTCATTAATAACCATTGTATCAAATACTTTTGAAGATTAATAATGATATGAGAATCTAGAATTAGATTGTTAATTAACTATTATTGCATAATTTGTAACTAAACATATTTCCAACAACAAATAATCAAATAGGTAGGGAAACTGATACTACATTTTACCCTATTGTTATTTTCATCTATACTTTTTTCTCTATCTCGGTCCTTTCTATTCAGTGTGCCTATATTAGTTTTGCTCTCTGAGGATGTCTTGTCCACATTTCTCAGGCTACTCCTGAATGCACATTCAGACATTTTCTCATTTCAAACAACTCAGTTCTATGGTGTCTGTGGTAAATATGCTAACTCCAAAAGGCTGTGGGGAATTTGAAGCTAGGCAAAAAGGACTTTCTTTCATCCATACTGTATGCAGTACTGGGTTGATGGTCATTCTTTTTAGAAATGGCATTGTATTTATCACTTTACAATACCTCCATGACAACAAATCTTTCTGTTTTTGTGGTATCAAATAAATGCAAACCAAAGTAATCATACTTCAGCTGGGACTGTCTGAATGTGGGCAGCTAAAGTTTCTAAACATTTTCTTTATTTGAGAACATTTTCTGTATTTGAGCATTGAAATTCTACTTTGTTTTATTTCTTTAAACACAGTTCCTCTGCAGATTTGGAGGTAAAGGTTGTTATTTGCAGTGTTAACCTTTGTTCAAATTAGGCAGCATACCAATATGCTCTGGAGTTTTGGTAAGTAAATAACTAGAGAAACAAAAGAAATGTTGTGTTTTTGTTTTTTTTTAAGAAAGTTAAAAGAGAGCTATGAAATTTCCAGGATAAAACACACACAAAAAAATGCTTCTATCAGGAAATAAAGTGGGTTTTGGTGTTGTTAGATTCACGTCTACTCAGTTCAAATTTGCCTTCTTAAAATGGTGGGAGTGTTTAATAATAAAGAAAGTACATAGTTAGACTTTCAGCTGAAGAACTGACTTTTCTACTGTCACTGGCCAGAATTTTAATTATTGAATTATTTATAAAAATGAGTTTATTTGTATATAATAGCTAATATAGCCTTAGGATAGCTGATGTTATACAGCTCTATACAAAACCTTCACCATTTTCTGCAGGCTCTCATTTTAAATGTCTCATACTCACAAAGTGATTTGGGTTTGTTCTAAGCTAAGAGTATTGCAGGCAGGCTTCTGAACCTGAAAGCTATTCTGTGCAGTTTGACCTTTCCATCTGCACGCAGACTTTCTGACTCCAGCAGCTGTGATCTCTGGTGTCAGCGGCTGCCTACACACAGCAGCTAGCAAGACCAGAACCATCATCACACAGGAGGATCCAAAAGTACATAGAAAGGCCACATCAAAAATCTATAGATGTGAAATTATTACTTGTTAGATGAATTAGAGGAACTATCTACTATCAGAGGAGATTTCCTATAGTTCCAATCAAAGTTTCAACTTTGGAACTTAGAATACTAAGTCCTATGACTACAAATGGTCATACGAATCTTTCTTGTGTAAGGAAGTAAATCACCTTTGCTGTAAGTTAAAATAACATGAAATAATTCTATATATATTTAAAATGTTGCAGAACTTATTGTATTTTGTTTCATACATTCTATGATACAAGTGGAAATTTAACTAATCTTCCTGATCATGGTCCCAAATGAATGCTCTCTATCTAAAACAGTATTAGATATGATTACATGTAATTCATGAGTTAAACTTATCTTCCACTTGACAGCCACTGCCTCCCTCTATTCAAGTGCAGATTCCTGAAATGCACAGGGAGATAGTATTTCAGATTTCCATAATTTCATCCTTGTGACCCTTATAAGTACATCTATTAAAAGGTTCCTGTTTCTCTATCTATCACATTTCATACAATCAGAGAATGGCCCGGGCTGAAAAAACATCAAAGATCATCTAGTTTCAGCCCCCCTGCTGTGGGCAGGGGTGCCACCCACTAAACCAGGCTGCCCAGAGTTACATTCAGCCTGCCTTGAATGCCTCCAGGGTTGGGGCATCCGCAACCTCTCTGGGCAACCTGTTCCAGTGCATCACCACCCTCTGAGTGAAAAACTTCCTCCTAACATCTAATATAAATCTCCCCTGTCTTAGTTTAAAACCATTCCCCCTTGTCCTGTCACTATGCACCCACGTGAACAGTCATTCCTCCTCCTGTTTATACACTCCCTTCAAGTACTGGAAGGCCACAATGAGGTCTCCTCAAAGCCTTCTCTTCTCCAAGCTAAACAAGCCCAGTTCCCTCAACCTTTCCTCATAGGGGAGGTGCTCCAGCCCTCTGGTCATTGTAGTGGCCCTCCTCTGGAACCATTCCAACTACATGTCATGGTTTTATGATTTTTTTGGTACTGGTATTCCACATCATGGCATCATGTGGTGCATTGGGAGTCAGGGAGAACTACATTCCCCAGAGGACTTTGCAATGCTTTGTATTTTTTCACGTGTTTTCCGCTCAGAGGGAACAGATAAAAACTCTCTGCGGTCACGGGACGTTCTCTCTTTCCTCTAGGATCACTTAGGAGTGGGTGCTTGCTGCCGTCCGCCTTCAGCGTTAGTGTAAGGCCTTCGGTTTATCGGGCACTTACTCTCTCTCTCTTTCTCTCTCTTACTCGTTTTGTTTGATTCATTGGGCTTAATTCCAAATTGTATTGCATTATATTGTGTTATTTACTTCCTGGTGTCTTATTTAGTAAATTAGCTTTTCCCCCTCAGATCGTTGCCGCTGTTTTGTTTCGGGGCTTATCTCCCTTTTTTTTCCCTTTTCCCTTTCCCCCTTCCCCTTGTCCGGGGTGTGGGACTGTGGGTCTCCTTCCTCAGTTGTCGCGGGGCCGGGCCAAACCAGCTCACAAATCCCTGACACTACATTATCAAGTGCATTCACCAGAAGCCCCCACCTGTCTTTCATCTCATTTGGACTTGAGTTCGGTTTATCATTTGTCCACCTTGTGATGGTGTACACACTGCCGGTACCAGCAGGTGTATTTACATTTTGTTTGATACTAGGCCACCTGCTTTAGAGAGAACTTCATCAATGATGTCCAGAAACCACTTCATCAGTCTTTAAGTCATTGCTTAACATTCCTCCATTGCAGTAACTTTCAAACATACAAATACCCTTTGGCAGTGGGTATGCAGGAGCTGTACTTACACTCCTGCTTGCTAAGATGACTGATTCTGTCTCCCCTGATTTGTTCAGACAAGAAGGGTGTTTTGAGATTGTGTAAACAACCAAGTTTGCTTTCAACTGCTCTTAGACATACCACTGGCTCCTTGGACACCAAATCCTCTGTATTTCAGTTTTATACTTTCTTGTCCTTAGACTGGAAATGTTGAAAGAATATGAACCACAATTTTGGTTTTGCAGTTTTACAGCAGGTCCCACATGGAGGGGATAAAATGTGGTCCTTGTTCCTGATGGGTTTCTAGATATTTTCATTTAGATTCATAAAATAAAATAAAATAAAATAAAATAAAATAAAATAAAATAAAATAAAATAATTGTAAAATCAGACTCCCTGCCAAGAATCCAAGTAAATTCTATCTATTGAGTTGCTGCATATGAGCAAGACATGTTAGGCTAGTTCCTTAGTCTCACACCTGTAAAAGTACTGCAGAAGTAATGGTCTGTTCTTAAAATGAATATCTAACCTAATCTTGGTGCAGTGTTCTAAGCCATAGCTACTGAGTACAGATCGCTTCTTTTATTGTATGGTTTGGCTTTTTGACTTCTTTTTTTTTTGTTGTTGCATGAAAGAATGAAGCTAAAAAGTGATCTTCCTGAGTTGTCCCATTTTTTTCCACAAAAGGATGAGGAAATAGATTTCTTGTAATAACATGACAAGCCACAGTAGGACATGCAAAAACAGCTTTACATTCTGCTTCCTAGTAGGTTCTATGGAGAGCCCGGAGGCTGAATCACCAGCACTTTTTCTTTGCCTTTCCTTTCCTTACCTTTTTGTAAAATGATGTTGCAATTTTACTTCTGGGAACAAATGTAAAAACATGAAAAATGAAATCAAGGATTAAAATTTCATTCAAGCCGGTCTCCGATATATTTTATGTTGACAACTCTCTTCCTTTATTCCTATTCCTTATTCAGCCACCTCAGTTCTCATTTCAGCTTGAATGTGTTTTCAGCCTAGCAGTATACTAAATGATTTTTTTTTTTTTGCCCTTCCAAAGATTTAATTGAAATCCCATTTTTGGTACCTCACACTTGCCAGGTTTCTTGCATAATACAAAGGCTTCAAAACTTTCCAATTGAGTGTATTTTTTACTTGAATCTAATTACTACTGTTGGACCTGGCCTTGTTTTCATCCTCATTCACTCTTTGAAGTTATCTATTTCAGAGCTTTTAAAAATCATTCAAATTACCAAAGAAGTTAGATACTTTGCTATTATTGGTGTTTGGTTTTTTTTGTTTGTTTGTTTTATGCAAGCCCATATAAGTAGTCCAGCTCCATCTATCTGTACAATGTATTGAGCTGTACTATGTACGACATAATGGAAAAGCAGGCAAAAGTGATGCGATCTGTGTGCTTGGCAGTAGCAGTTGCAATCAATATTTCAAACACGGACAAGCTGTCAAAAATTAAAGATGTACAGAACTGTATTATTTTACCATGGGCTGGGTTATTTTCAAAGGAATCTGGGGGACTTAGAGGCCCAGTTCTCATTAAATTCTAATGGGAACTGGGAGTCAAATGCTATTGAGCTGTCTTCAAAAAATCACAGCAGTGGATAATATTTTGATGAGGTCAGCCAATGAAGATAAATTCACCATTATGTCCATATCCTGTTAAACAACTTCTTGGGATTAATTTTTCTATTTTAAAGGATTAAGAAAACAAAAATAAATTGTATTTATATTTTGATAGAATTTTAAATAATGTTTTCCTAGCAGTAGTCCGACTTCTTTTTCCTTTCAGAGTCAAATTATTTTTAATGTCTTACTCTGTCTTCATTTTGCCACACTCCCAGGAGAAAGTGATGCAAAATGCAACTGCAGATACAATCTCCAAAAGTTGGGGAGAGGCAGAGGTTGAGCTGGACTCACTACTCAACCCTGTCTAGGTCTCTCTGAACATCATCATTTCCCTCAGATGTGTTAACCTCACCTTTGTGTCACCTGCAAACTTGCTGAGGGGACACTCAATCCCAATGTTGAAGATGTTAAAGAACAATGGTCCCAGTACTGATCCCTGAGAGACGCAGTTCATCACTGATCTACATCTAGACACTGAGCCATTGACCATCATTCTCTGGGTATGATTTTGCAACCAATTTGTCATTCATTGTACAGTCCACCCATCAAATCCTTGTTTTTCCAATTTAGACAGAAGAATATAAGTGACCACGTCTTAGGCCTCACTGAAGTTCAGACGAATTACATCAGTGACTCTTCCTTTGTCCAATTATGCAGTTATTTCATCATAGAAGGCCACTAGGCTGGGTCAGGCAATTTAGCGTTTAAAAATGTTAATAGTTCTTGAGCACTGATAGACTTTCATCTCTTTGCATCACCCACTAACCTTCCTTCTCAGGAAAGATGGGGAGGGACTTTTTGTAAGAACATGTAGTAGCACAAGGGGAAATGGTTTTAAACTGGAAGAAGGTACATTTAAGCTGGATATTTGTAAGAAATTTTTTACTGTTAGGGTTGTGAGACACTGGAACAGGCTGCCTGGAGGAGCTGTGAATTTCCCCACCCCAGAGATGTTCAAGGCCAGACTGTTGGGTGTTTTGAGCAACCTGATGTAGTGGCAGGTGTCCCTGTCTATAGCGGAGGGGTTGAAGCTTAATGATCTTGAGGTTCCCTTCCAAGCCAAACCATTCCATAATTCTATGATTCTAAGATTCCTTCGACAATGTATTTATGTATTTAATTCTGTGCAAATCTTTGTCAAAGACCTAACAACATCCTGGGTTTCTGTATAATACAGATGATGAAAAAGGCAAACTGGAATGGCAAAAATTTTGGAATGATAAAGTGGAATATTTTGACCTTACAGCTGTCCTAGAACTGACGGTCAGCAAGCTGGCTTGACACCCTCTGGATCAGTGTTCATCTGTTTTCTCATATAGACAGAAATACTTCTCAATTTTTTCTTCTCACTTCATGACTCGATAGGAAAATATTTCAGCAATTTGAAACTTCAATCCTGCAAAAAGGCCATTTACAATAACAGTGGGCAAATTTATGAAAGATTTATATTGGAATGACAGAGATCTGTCTTTCTGGATCAGATTCTTTGTAAGATATGCAAACTGTACAGTATGCTTAACCTGAAGGATCCTGTTCTCATCTCATCACTGCAAATAAATAATTCAGCAAATCTACAGGAGTGTGTTGCAAATCCAAACCCACTGATGAGTTCTGAAACAATGTTCTTACTGAAATCATGTTTCCTTTGAGTTGATTCAACTCGTGGATCATAAAACCATAAAACTCTTCTGGGAAACACTCAACGTGTCAAAATTTCATATTCCCATATTTTCTTCATAAAATGGTCACCTATTTATAGAAGTGGTTTGCCTGCAAGCCATGGCATGCAGCTGAGATTCTTTCCCTGTCATTCATTTTATCTGACATCAAGGTATGTAAAACTGAAAAGTCAATGAAATGTAAGGGCTGATTAATAATGGTTTGTATTTCCCCTTGCTTTTCTCCTTCTCCAAATACCCAGTTGTGGTACCAGATGTAGTTATTAGAAAACTCATTCTAATAGTGAGGCAATTTTCTTTTACAATGGAACCTTTGCTTTTACTACTCCATGAAAGCATTAAAGATGAGTTACTAAGCAGAATTCGAAAGTAGGTTATACACAAAAGAAGAAAGTAGGGAAAATAATATAGAATCATAGAATCATAGAATATCCCAAATTGGAAGGGATGCATAAGGATCAAGTCCAAATCCTGGTTAGAAATTCAATATGGTGAATTAAGAAACACAAAAATGAAACAAGTAGCTTTTTAGTCAGACTGTACTTTCTTCCTGTCCTTTCATTTTTTCACCAGTTCAAGTTTTCTCTAAACATATGAATATATTTATAGGCATACAGTTAAGCATACATGCACGAACATGCACATCTCTTCCATGGAGTTGAAACAGCCTTTTATATAGTACATTATACCTGTGGTAATATAATGGCTCCAGTTTAATCAAAGTTTACATACAGTCCTTCACATCAAACTCAGATATCTTGGAACACAATTTTATATGGTGTTATTACTGCTAACAGTTGCAAGGAAATATATCTATTATCCTCTCTGTGACTATTCTCTATTCTTTGTCAGATTTGATTTTTATTACCAACAGTCAATTCACAAGTCTCATACTTTATTACAAGACATATTTGTTTTCTACGAGGGAATGTTTTCTGAACTTATGATCTCATGACAATTAACAATAATAACTTGCAGCATTGATTTCCAGAAAAAGAAGAAATGTGTATAATAGATGTATTTCTAACAATTAAAATTTTTGTTTGGTTGTGGTTTTGTTTTTGTTTTTAGCTTTTCTTTTCATTTTCTCTCTGTTGGAAATGTTTCTAAATGTTACTGAAAGTACTTTTCAGATAGTCATTGAAATTCTAGAGTAGCTATGAGGGAAGCCATACATTCTCAATCAGTTGAAAATAAGCGTGTGGAAAAAAATATTCTGCTGCTTCCAGACCCAATCCAATCACTGTAATAGTTTCTGAGAAAGAAGAAACTTTATTCACATTTCATTCATGTGAAGAATGAGATAATAGAAGACTTTCATGGTAAATGAGTACCCCTCAGGTACTGCAGTTTGTTGCAGCATACATAAGGCCTTGTTGGGTTCATTCCATGAAGTAAAAACTCTCTAAAATTGTATTTTTCCTCCAGGCATCAAATACATTTTTTTAATGGACAGGAGCAGTAACCAGAGGGATTTTGCACCCCAGTATGGTTTTTTCTTTTGAATTATCTGATGTTGGGGAACTTTCAATAATTCTCTTTTTTAATGAGGTAAAATTTTCCTGTACAGCAAATACCTGGGCTCTCACTATCAAACTTAAATCATTATTTCCTAATCAGACCAAGAAAACCCAAAACAACCAACAAAATAGATGTTTTGTTTCTCTGGTATTCTTTGTGCCCACAACTTTTGTGTGGCTTTCAGTTTTAATTGAAATTCTGTTACAGTAGAGTTCAAAGGCAGAGTGGATCTCATCCAGTGTACTGCAGCAACAGCAGCAGCACTGCCAGAGAGGTGTGGTTGTCTGACAAAGAAAAACGTTCCTTTGCTTTTTATAGCACACCATTGTTACCAGCTTCCCTTTTATTGCAGTGGGAAAGATAGCCGCCACTTTAATGTTCAAACTCTGTGCCCACAAGAATCCCTTCTCAGCTGCTCATACCTTTTCAAATTGCATTCCACCCCCCAAGCCAAGACTGATCACCTTCACTCTCTACACAGACATAGCTGATTTGAGAAAGCTTGCATTAACAAAGAAATGTCATTAAATTAAAAACTGAAAAAAATGTAGAGCTAACTTCCAAAAATGGTAGAGAGTTTTGAAAAGAGGTGACTAGAATTTACTCTAACTTGACTTATTTGACCTTGCTTGTGTTTAACATTGATTGATTTTCATTCAGGACATGCTCATACTTAAAAGATATATGATCTATATACACACATATATGAGCAGTAGGAAAAGCATGAAGAAAGAAACTAGTTATTTAAGGAAAGCCTTGCATGGCTCAACATTATCAAGAGGCATGAAGGACTTCATAGCAGGAAGTCTTTAATTTTAAAGAAATCTTTAATTGTCTTTTACATGCAGTTCTTGTACTTATTTTAAAATGTCCGCTGCCACATTTTGAGTCAGTTCTAAACAGTACTAAACAGATTATAGATATGTTGTGTTTACAAAGCACCACTTCTACAGAAATAAAATATTTTAATATTTATTTAGTTAATATGATACTGTCACTGACAGATTTTATTTTGCTCATCATTAAACCATCCTAGAAAAATAAAATATGACATATACACTATGGAATTTAGCTTAGGTTTGACAATCAGTAATAGTGCTTGTCCACACACCTATATGATATGGTCAAAGCTAACATGTATTTGTTGTTTCATGTGGCTCAAGTAATCTCATATAGAGACTTCACAACTCTTAAGAGTTCACTGACCCCTCTTCAAATCAAAAAGATTCTGAAAGAAACCAGAGAAAGATTTCTGCTGTATGTAACTTTAATACATTTCTGTGACATAGTAGGTCAAGAAAAATTTGGAGTTCTTAGAATGTTTGTAATTTTTGTTAATGCCAGTTTTATGAAGGCAATTTGAATAAAGGTTGTTTTTATTGCATTGGATATATTTTTTGTGGAGGTTAGATGCTAACTATGCAGTTGAATTTGGAATGGTAAACACAAAATTTCACACTGGGGATGAATAATTCAGTTTTTAACTTGCTGGCAAGATAAGAATAAGTGGATTGCTGTCAAATGATCTTTATCTTATTAGGCAAGATAAAACAGAGTTCCAAAGACATAAACAGACTGTGAAGCAGACATTTCCCTTCTTACCATTTCCTTTACATTTTCAAAGATCCTTGCAAATCTGTCCAACTGAACTACAGATTTTGGTTGTTGTTTTTTTTTCCCTTTATGACCTGGTATTTTGTAAGTGAAAGAAGAAAAATACTCGTACTTTGTGCATCAATATCTAGAAATCCTTCACTTGTAAATTAGTTACAAAAACAAAACAGACCTACATTTTCACACGTAAAACTCCTAACGATATGTTCTACCTCTTATGAGGTATTTGAGTTTAGTTATCTTCATGACCATAGCTGATACACTGTTTTATTCATTAATGAAGAAAAACTTCTCAGTCTCCTTTTACATCTTTAAAATTCTCATTGAAGCTAATTTCCTGTCACAAGTATTGAGTGATCCACATAGGAAAGATTCCTTCCTGAATGTGCTGTTTAAAAATACAGAAGATCTTGTGGGAGAAGTGACAGTAGTAGGTGGTTGTCTTGGCCACGGTAATTATGGATTAGTTGAGTTTAAAATTTTTGAAGTAAGGAGACAAAAAGGTGCCAGTCTCTTCTCCCTTGTATCTGATACACTGGAACCACACAAAGGAACTTGGAACTGAAAAACCTCAACATTCATTCCTTAGGATTTTTGAGGAGGAAAAATTATTCTATTGGTGTTTATCGATATTAATATTCAGAACTGTACTCATCTATCTTGTCATAGTATAACATTTGAAGAGGGGTGTGCATTTAGGAAGAAGTCACCCTGAATTCTGAATTGCTGGCCTAACTCGTCAGACAGACCATAGATGTTCTGAATTTCCATGTTTTGCTGTCATGGTTTTATGTTTTTTGTTATAAGTATTCCACATCCTAACATCATGTAGCACATTGGGAGTTGAAGATTTAATGCTCCAGTTTCGTGGATCATTGATAGTTCCTGGTATAGCTGTGTCAAAAAAGAAGAACTACATACCCCAGAGGACTTTGCGTTGCTTTGCATTTTTCCATTTTCCACTCAGAGGGAAAGATAAAACTGTTCATGTGTCACAAGACACAGGCTCTTTCTTTTTCGAACTGACCCAGCAGCAAGTGCTAGCTATAGCCATCTAGCCTTCAGTGTTCGGTTTTCAGACACTCTCTCATTTTATTTGATTTATTAGCTTCTGTTCCAATTATATGATATTATACTGTGTTATTTAGCATTGTGATATCTTACTTAGTAAATTAGCCTTCCTCCTCAGATCATTGCCACTGTCTTGTTTTTTAGGCCTATCTCAATTTTCCTTTTTCCCTTTTCCCCTACCCCTTTCCTGGGGAATGGGTCCATGGGTCCCCCCACCCCAGTCGTCATGGAACTGGGCCAAACCAGCCCATAAACCATTGACATTTGCCTGCTTACATAGTGTGAAACATGTTCCAATCTCAGCAGAATGCATATGGCCAAGCAGCAGTGAGTGATGGGGGCCAGAAATATGATTCTGTGGAGATAGCTGCACAAGCTTTGATTGGCTTCATTAAACATCCTCTTCTAGGGGTTTATGCACTGACAGCAATAGTTAGAAGTTATAATTTGTACTCTGCTGAAAGAAATACAGAGAGACAGTTCTGCAGATCAAACGGGGAACAGATAACAGTACAAACCAAATTTTGACACTTTATTTAAGACAAATGCACCTGATGGTGATACTGTGATGAGCAAAATTCATATACTATCTTGTTTAGAAGAGCTTCATACTTTGTGTCAATTAATATATAGGAAATTTCAATTGGCACAATTTTTGCATTAATTAATATTTTGCTTGTGTATTTTGCAATGCATCTGGACTGGGAAACAGTAAAGCTTCATAAAAGAAGAGGGAACTTTCTACTAGAAGATGTGACTCTACAGTACTGCGAAACTTGCAGTTTTTAAAGAGCTACAGTTGCCTCACTTTGTATTAGTTGGGCTTTTTACATGAAAACAACGCTCTTATTATTTTCATCTGCTGCTTGTTCCCTGCCTGAAGTCAACATAATGAAATGTTTGTGAGATTTTAATCACCTCTACTCCAAACAATTATGAAATTATAAACAGAAGATTACGGCTTCAAGTGGGATTTAAGTGGCAGAAGATCATGAACTCCTAAAAGCAAAGATCCCATTATCATGCAAATTCTTCTATTAATGAAGAGAATGAAGTGATAAATTATGTCAAAAATCTAAATGTGAGCATCTTAATCATAGACAACAACAGGTCTTTCAGACAGGGTAATGGTAGTTAAAATAATTTCATAATAAACACATAATACTAACAATTATATTTCCATTGTTGTATTTGTAGTATATCTTTTTCTATTGGCAAGATTTTTATTTATTTACTGAAAAAACAGAATCTTATTAGGTTCTTTTTTTTTTTTAAGGTAATATCATTTTCTGTACCTAGGAAGTTATTTTCAAACCTCCTGTTTATGGCATTTACATCCAAGATAAGCAGAGCATCCATGATTTATACTTCATCTTCTCTCTCCTTCCAGTGCAACGTTGTTGAGGAATTAAACAGCAAGCCTGAAATGTTCACCCTCAGAAAGACCTAGGGAAGTGACCAACCAGACTACACGTATGCAAAATCCCACACAACTGCACAAGTGTTATCTAAATATATCTCAACTAGTGATAGCAGAGGGAAGAGCTCTCTACCAGAATTTTGCTCTTTTATTTCTAAGGCAGGACAGAGGCAAAAAAAAAAAAAAGAAAAGACGTCACCATCTCAAAGAATTAAAGCATCATCAAATGTATTTCTCTCTGTTTCACTGCTTCTCCTCACAGGGACAGTTTTTAAGTACTCTGCTTCACATATTTGTGCAAAGTTCATTACTACCACTCTGTCCTGATTGATATCTGCTCAGCAACGCTGGACAGCAGAGTAATTACGCTGCTCAGAAAGACTTGTTCTCATCCATGTTGCGAATTAGGGTGGCTCTGTGAAATCCTGACACCTACTTGAAAAATTGTTCATTCCCACTATGCTGTCTGGACTGCACCTATAATAAGGTGGCAGTTTTTTTCATAGCTTTGACGAATTATCTGTATTGTTTAAAGACCTCTATGCAAGGTTCCTTGCATAGGAAACCTTCCTAAAAATTGTTTTATATCTATTTGTACCATGCTTTATTTCCAGTAGCAAGGCAGATGGCCTGAGAGATCATGTCAGAGGTTGCATTCACTGCCAGCATAACAATGGGAAAACACAAGCAGCTGGATAAATTTCAAGCACTGCAATGGGCTGGTCAGGGGTATGATAGAGTCCCCACCTCCATAGATATGTGAAAGACATGCAGGTGTGGCTCTAAGGATAACATTTAGTGATGGGATTCAGTAGGCCAGGCTGATTTTTGGTTCTGGTGATCTTGAAGGTCTTTCCAACCTAGATGATTCTCAAGTTCTAAAGCCCTGTGCCTGGAAGAGGTGATCTGGTTCAGCAAAGATGACTCAGCTCAGGAGATAAGCATAAACCATTTTCTAAAACTGATTGTAATAAAGATGAAGTCACTGAGAGAAACGTGACAGTCTCAATTCTTCATATCAGCAGATAAAGTTTTCAGGCAATTTTGCCTATAGTGATCAAAGTTAAAGTGTCCATAAAGCAGAATGGAGGTGAGAATAAGGATAAAACATTCATTACTCACTTTAAACAACTTAATTACTTATGATGACAACGCTGTAATCAAGTGGAAAAAAAAAAAAAGGCTTCTTCAGAATTGCATCCTGAGAAGATGGCTGATATTTATTAGATGACAGACTTTTTGTATACTTACTCTGCTAATTAAAGTTTCAATTACTCTAAATATGTACCATGTGATGAGAGCAACACAGCCTTCATAACCAGCTTCCAAATGCTGACAGGCATAGACTGAAATTTTTCACATCAAAGAACTAGCATAAGGTACAATATGACTTGATTTGGTAATTAGCACTTGCTACCTTGCTTGAAGCCCCACCCTCCAAGAACACAATGAAAATGAATGCTATCAAAAGAGATACAGGCACTACAGATCAATAGCAGATAACAAGGAAGGAAAACTGGCTTACCCCTTCCAATAACCAGTGACAGAATCACAGAATTGCAGGGGCTAGAAGGGACCCCTAGAGATCATCTAGTCTAATCCCCCTGCTAAAGTAGGCTCCCGGGGCCAGGTTTCACAGGTAGGCATCCAAGCAGGTCTTGAACATCTCCAGAGAAGGAGGATCCACAATCTCTCTGGGCAGCTCATTCCAGTCCTCTGTCACCTGCACTACAAAGAAGTTTTTGAGCACATTCTTGCAGAACTTCCTATGCTTCAGTTTGTGGCCATTTCCCTTTGTCCTATCTCCACACACATCTGAAAAGAGTCTGGCCTCATTACCTTACCTCCTATACCTTAGACATTTATAGACAATGGTCAGAACCCCCTTCAGCCTTCTTAAGTCTGATCACACCCAGGTCACTCAGTCTGTCCGCATGAGAGAGGCACTCCAGCACCAAACCCTGAGGAACAGAACTAAATACAGACCTAACAGCTCAACAAGCCTGACAGCCCAAGAGAAGTGTAATCACAACCCTGAGAGATGATACTCTCTTGGCTGGTAACCCTTAAATGAGGGAGAGGAGGGGTTTGACCCGGACTGCACCCCTTCCAGTCACTCAGGTGCCTTGCTTCCACCTGAGTTCCCTGGACTGTCCCTGCCTTCTCACTTGGTGCTCAGTCATTGGTTCAGGCTGTGACCTGGCAATTTCACTGCAGTCGTGTACTTGAAAGCACATGCAGTTCATTGTGTAAAGTCTTAATCCAGTGACAAAAGTGTTCATAGATCTGTATCTTACTGTGTTTTCTCAGAAAACTACCAAGAAGTTTAACAATTTCCATCTACTTCTTGTGCATTCTTTCCATGAAGATTCTCTGAAAAACTAACACTAAGAGCTTGAAGTAACTAATCCAGCTTTGGTCATTGTCAAAACAATACTTTTTTATATTTCTGTTGCACAAATTAAATAATAATTGTGGGTTAGGATTTATTGAGTCTATAGACCATATGATAAAATCAGTTTCAAAAATATTCTTCCTTGATTGTCCTTTCTCAATACAAAGAATTACACTATGGGTGTACAGAAATCAGAAATTTAAATAAAATATAGTATAGATATTATAATTTAATTGTTGATAGGAGAACAGGCTATGACTTCTAAATGTAGTGATAGCGGATTCTAGCATTCCCTAATTCTCATCCATTTTTACCATTACTGCTTCATTTTCTTATCCAAGACCATATAGTATATAAGCTGTGTTTTTAATAATTTTATGGAGTCCTAAATACGAGCATGATTTAATGAGGACAAAAGGTGTAAAGGGACAGCAGTCCAAGTATTTTCTCTGGAACACTTACCAATTTGAGATACAGAGCAATGGAAATTACGGTATATTTTTCCCCTTTGCTGGATACTATTGCAACCTCCAAATGCTACACTGTAATTGTAAAGCAATAGACTTATATCATTCTCTGCTGCAGGAAGCAATCAGTGCACTGTAACAGACATAGTTCTCTATTATCTCTGTTTAGTGTCTCCAGCCAAAAAATGGCAACAGCAGTTCATCCTTGGTCAGGTCTCAGTTGGGACTGTGTAATTACCATTGTGGTGGATCAGAGGCAATTAATTTTGTTTCTCTTGCTTTAAAAATCTGCAACCATAAGAAAGGGGTGGGGTGGTAAGGTTTTTAATGTCAGAATACAATTCTGCACAGAGGTTACACAATTAGAATAAGAAAATGTCAAGCAAGAGAAAAGTTAAAATAATACCTCAGCTTGTTTACAGTGGCAGAGCACTGTGGGAATAACACCAACTTATACACTATAAAGATTTATTTCAGGTTTCCAGCAGCTCTTGCACTGCTATTACAAAGCATTTTTTTCATTATTAAAGTCATCACAAAGTATTCTCTTTTCTACTGTAGTGGGCTTTGATGCTTGATGGTTATTATTCTGATGTCAGACTTGTAAATGATGATATTACTTTGGATATGTGACCTATCATGACTATCATTCCTCACAGTGTTTACACAGATTCCCAGTCACGGTGGTTTCACCTTAAGAAAATAGACTTCTGAGTAGCAAGATCAACATGTGAGAGGTTTTCCCAACATGTTTCCAAGTACTTTATTTTCAAAATAAGGAACCAATCACATTATTAAATCTTGCTATGAAGTCTGTCATATGTATTAGTTTCAAAATAATTTGGACGACATGTAAGTTATATGTAAGTTATATCCTTTCACATGTACACTGAACTTCACAAAGAATAAAAAATAAATAAATTCTGTTTGTGAAGAGGAGATATTATAGAGGAAGTAACATGAGATGCATGTTAAGATAGTTCAAAAATTTGTCAGCAATAAACATCAATTGTTTGTCTGTCCTCAGCAAGTTCTCAGCAGAGAAATTAAACCTACTCAAAAAACAGTGTGCAGTTTGCCTTGCTCTCTTTTAAAAGCAGTATCTATAAAGAAGAATGTGCTGTATGGGTAAGTGAATAGTAGATTTGTTATCCGCTTTTGAAAGAAGAGAGATTCTAAAATATGTGACAGAATCTTAGATCTAGCATGTTATGTTCTAACACTCTTTGAAAAAAATGAAGTCCTTAATTTGACAGCAAAAGTATATGCTAGTTCTGACCTATTATGATGTTCCTGAAAAAGAGACTGCAATAAAAATGATGTACACGCTTTGCTAAATGATCCATTTCTATTCAGATAACAAACCTCTCTTAACATCTAAAAATGTTATCTCATCTCTTTGAAACTGAATGGGATTGTCAATAGACTCTTGCATGGGTGAATTGACTCAGGCTATTTCAGAAAAGGTTTATGAGGGAACTGCAGATAAATATATACAAGATATGAGACAGGACTAGATTACATTTTCTCTGCTATATTATACAACTAATCCATTAATTTGTTTTTCCCAAATTTTATTTTAGGTTTGATTTTTTGTTTGATTGGGTGTGGTTTTTAATATTATCCGAAGGCAATCAGATTCTTATGTGGATTCTCCTACACTAAAATTTCAGGCTCCAGGCTTTTTTAACATCCAGTTTAATGAGTCATGCGTTTGCCTTACTCTCTGATATCACCTAGAGAAGGCAAATAACCCAAAGTGTACTGGTCAGTTATCCATCAGTGACTTATCCGAAGGCTCTTAGTTTGTATTTCCCACGTTATGGAGATCATACCAAATCACGTCAGTAGCAGAAGCATAGAATTGTTACAATCTTTCACTTTGAAAACCCAGGTGTTAGACTGGCAGCTGTGCCTGATATGTAGGAAGCTACACAAAGAGAGAAGTTATGCAATTCATTTGTGGTCAAGGAACAAGTATCCTGGATAGGGACAGCACAAGGAACAAGACATCCTCCCCACTCCTAATCTCATTCCTCTTCTGACATGAAATTAACCACTCTCAGTCCAGAAACTGGTCTATCCCCAACAGATTATACAATATGTGGGGAAATCCTTTTCTTAAATGCTAGCATCCAGTCTTAAAACAAGAGGCAGTGGATCTAGGAACTAGGAGCACAGAAAAAACAATGGTGCTTGCAATCTTAGGTTTAAGTTATGCAGTGTAATATTATATATGCAATATGAATGGAAAGCATAAGTTGGACTGAAAATCAAGGCCTTAAATTCATTAGTGCTGGTGCTCTACACATGACATCTGTTTTACGTTAACATAACAACACTAATATTTCATTAGAGCATATTCCTGTACAGCAGAGTAGAGAGGAATGTATTCTAAGTATTTATTCCAAACCAGGGACAAAGGTGGGAGGGAGGTGTTAGGAGCCACTCAGTGTACAGTAAAAACTCTTAGAAAGTTCTCCCTTGTGTGAATGCTGACTTTTTGATGTTTTGTTTGTTTGTTTGTTTGTTTTTCTTATTTTCTTTTCTTTCAGTGAAGACTAATACGCATTTAAAAGAAGCATACTGGACTAAAGAAAATGGAAGTTGTGTGTACATATATTCCTTGCACATAACTTGAGCAGTCTTCGGGCTAAGAAGCAGGAGTGGTTTTGGAGTAGACTAAAGTAGAGTGTTTCACCCTGCATTTCTCACACATATGTGTAAACAACTTCATATCATATAAATTGCCTCAGTTAAAATTCTGTTTTACATGGTATACCAGAAGTTTGCACTCCAACTTGTGTCAATTGTGCACTAGAGTCTATGGATCTCAGTAGAAATACTGAGGAACCAAAGGCACAGGTACATTTGTAATATACTCCATCTTTCTTTTCCTAGTGCAACATATTCAGTACTGACAGTATGGCTAAACACCAGGTAACCAAGGAGGTAATTTGCTTGATAGCCTGGATTCTGGTGTCACATAACAGCTTTCACACCTTAACCTGAACTAGTTTGTATCTGTGTCTGTCAGGTTTCTGTCTTGCAGATGAAGAAATCAGTTGCTCTTGTTCCTTGAAGAATACCCAAGGGTACCAAATCTCATGCATAAAGTCAAAACACACAATCTGATTTCCATATAGAATAACTAAAGTACCTACCTTCTTCCATTATTTATACACAGAAGTTATCATGATAAGACATTAAAGAGAAATTAAATCAGACTTATAGTTAAAATTAAGATCGCACCAACTTTATGGACAATCTGACCATAATTTCAATTATGTCATCTGGTTCTTTATGAACTTTTTACTGTCTATTTTCAGTGGCATGTTTAAGTTGCTTCTATTTTTAATAAATAAAAGCCATTCTGAAAATCTTGCCTCATGGCAGCATATGTTGCAAAAACTATCAATCAACCAAAAATCACACCTTTCAAATCTGAGCATTAGCTCAGTAAGAGGTGTGGAGAAGGGCAAGCTTGTTGCTCTGTAACTGATTATTTTATTACCATTCAATTTCCTGTTTTAAGCACAGATTTAATTCAAGATAAACCAAATTCATTACAGGTAGTACGAATGTTAAGTAACTACAAAGCTCCTGTTTTCTGTTGTTTGGGGGATTTTGCAGATCTTGTTCTTTGAAATATGAATGCTCTCTTTAAAAATCATAAAAGTGGTTTGCTGGCATGAGATGCCCTATTAAAAAATTCCAGCATGGTCTACTTTACCTTTTGCCATACAAATTGTTTTTCAAATATAATAAGATCATACAACTTTTTGCATTTAAAATATCCTACTATATTCAAACTACATTAATAATGACAAGTTAATATATTAAATAACAATAAAAATTAAAAAAACATCTGCTGGAAATCATCTTTTTCTACCCTAGATTCTAAATCTCACTTTGGGAACTGAATGTATTCCATACAAAATCAATACCAGTAACAAAATCTTCACTTATTTTACAGCCTTTTTCATTCTTATCTACTTTGACATCAGAATTTTGCCTGTGGATTATTAATTTAACTCTGTTGTTTATGTGTATTGGAGATACGATCTTTAATTAGATAATTACCTAGTATTTTTTCAGCACAATACACAAGATGGTTGGTTCGCTCTTCATGAACAGTTAATCAATACTTCCTCTTATCCTCCTATTTATTGCATCGTTCTGACCTTATTTATTCGAGTCTCTTCACTCAGAGGGATAATATTTATTACTCAATAGACTTCTTCGTGATTTTGCTGTCATCTCAGTAGGGTAAAAGGGTAAATAATTCATCTTTGCAATACTCCAAGCAGATAAAATCTGTGGAACTTAAGACTTACGAGAACAACTGATTTCTATTAAGGCCTGGAATTAGCAACAGAATTTCATACATTCTCCTATTTTTGTAACATTTAACCAAAACAGCTCAGATGGACAGCAGTTTAGATTCAAAAGGAAACAGCACAACTGTAAAGGTGTTTAGTTTTCTGAAAGATTGGAAATTTGAGTTGACCCTACCCAGATCTTGTGGAAATTGCTCTAAATCTTTGACATAGCCCTCATCACTGTTTGAAGAAAAAAAGTTATGACCTCTGAAATCGGAGGCAGTTTAAAGCAGCTACAGTGATATAAATGGGAGATAAGTACATGCCAAATATGCCAAAAGAGAGAAAATCAAAAGCGGAAGCTATGAGGAAAACCATGGTCTTCCAAATTCAAGATGTTATGTTTTCAAATTTTAACTCTTTATGGAACATTTGGCATGAATTCAATGAAAGAATTAACCTGACTACAAGAGAAGTATATCTCTTGATATTGTACAACGGAAAGTATAAGCCAAATAATTGTTTTTTTCCATCAGTAGATGAATGTTCTAAGTTCAGAAAAGTTCTCTGTGAAACACATGAGACACAGATATATAAATAAGTCTTTCTTCTGCTGAAATGAAGAGCAGAACACCTTCAGGTAAGAGCAACACATCATGGGAATTATATAGCCTCCTCAACTGTGTCTACAGAGTTCCTAGTTATCATCACATCAGTTTTGGGAAGACAGAGTTCTTGGCCTCGGGTCCTAAACAACAAGTATTTCTTCATCACTTGGAACAACCTAAAAAAAGAATAAAGTGTTAATTAGAGCTGCATTGTGAATTTTATCTCACTAGTGGCAACTTTCAAATTTTGAACTGGATATAGAAGAAGTTTAAAATGTTTTCTGGAAGTTGTAATGTTTGCTACTACCCAACCTTGTCTTTCACATTTCTCACTTTATTTGAAAATTTAAACATGGGAATTTCAGAAGGCAAATGTCAGGGGTTTTATGTGCTTTATGTATTTTATAATGACCTGTTCTAAAATGCCAGCAAAAATTTTTATCCAATGAACAGTGACCAAAAAGCTGTGGGAAGTAAAATGTCCACTGAAGTTCTCAGAATAATATAAATCTTATTATAGCACTTCTAGCCACTGTGACATTCTTGTAGGACAAAAATTTAGTTTCCCACATAGGCAACAAGAAGTATATCTTATTGATTTTCCTCAGCAAAAGCAGAAGTAAATTGAGGTCTAGAAGGAGAATAAATTCTTATATAAGCATGTACACTACACAAAGTACTTCCAGATTTTCAATTGGCTTCTATAGATCACCACCTCCACAGTGCATTAAACATTGTGTTATGTAGATACACAAGGAGGATAGAAGCATAAAGCAACAGTTTACATCCAGGTTATCTTCAGTTTAGGGAGAAATCAACAAAATGCACATTTGAATTTTGTCCTGAAGACCAAAGTCTGAGAACAAAGCAAGAAAAGACAACAACAACAGAAGTCCATTTTCTTTATTCTCACAACTTGACAAACTGAAGAAAATGAAAGACAGGAAATGTCTATCTTATTTCCTTTTTTCTTTTTCAATTTTTTTCTATAATGGGGAAAAGTGAAAGACCAATAAACATAGCTGAGAGAATGATTCCTGAGTTGTTGCTACACTGCACATATTCTTATAGCCCTCTAAATCGTAAAATGTTAACTGCAAAACTAAATCTTGACATGTTGATAGCTAAAACCATACTGCAATATGGCACATCAATTGCCTGTTATGTTTTTGAGGACCAAAAAATATTCTCTTTTGTACCATTAACATAAATCAAACTGGTTAAATCATTTTAATACTCCAGGTGCCTTTTTTATTTTTTCCTCAGCTGGCACAATGGTTGATGTCAATGCTGGTGATGCAGGGAGAGGGGGAAAGAGTGGGAAGGCAAATCATATAAACCATAGACTTGCAGAAATGTTCCATAGACAAATCAAGCTCAATAAGCTTGTCAGATGAACACTTCATATTAAACAAAATAATAACCTGTCACACAATTTTAAACAACTTATTTTTTTCTATTCTTTTCTCCCTTTTCCTTTTTTTTTTTTTTTCTTTATTTCCAGGTTTCAGAAGAGTAACATGAGGTTGTAAGCACAGTACCGCAGCTTCATTTCTCAAACTCAGAACAAACATTTAAAACTCTTCATTCCCTTTGTCCTTGCCAGATATTGATTCTGTCAGGAGAAAAACTATAAAGTTTTGCCAGAGCCTCAGAATGAGTGGGATGCAGCTAATGCAAAACACACAAATAAATGATAATAAAATCTCTAATTCCATATCTCAGGAAAATGTCTGCATACATGTAACATTTCTTGACCCTATAGAAATAGATGTATTAGATTAAAATAAATAGGGCAAAAACCACAATACACCTAAGTTTTTTTGCCTGTTTTGAATATTTGAGATTTAAACCTTATGTCCTAAGTAACCAAAGTAGGGCATCACCATTCTCTCTGCTAACCACCAGTGACTGATTTCTCTCAAAGCAACTCTATCCTGTCTCTAATAAATATTTAAGTCTCTGTTGATGGTAAAAGCTCATGCTGGAATTCCTCTACTCAGAGAGGGAATAAAGCTCATAAAATCTTAGGGTTCATTCAAGGTAATCTGTCTATGAACTTGTTTTTTCACAAAATATTCTGTTTCATGAGCTGCCTCAATTTCAGACCACTAAAACTGTAATTAATGGTAATGGAGTGACTAGACCTCATTTGCCTGATGAGTGCACATTCCACCTGGTGCCCATTCTTATTCTAAGGCTTGCTGCTGTGCTCAAACATGATTATATATGTTGGTGATTGAGAGATATGGGTTCATTTCTGCAATTGTTTATATACAGTCTTGATGTTTGTTTCAGCACCTGTGCCTCGGTTACTCCTGAATGTAAAAAAATCTGAGTAGGAAACAAAACAAAATGAAACATAGCAAAGCAAAAAGTGCTATGAAAATCTCTTTTGTGTTTTTCATTTTGTCAGTGCTTTTTTGTTTGTCTGTTTGTTTGGTCTGGTTGTTGTCTTTAGGAAATTAGGTTCTGATTCTGTTCATATTGATTTCAATGGCAAACTTCCCACTAAATTCAGTGGTTGAAGACCACAGCTTAATAAATGTAATTCTCTGAGTTTGTTCTTGGTATAGCAAGCAGTCTTCATTATATTGTACTCTTCTTCATGGTAATATTCAGGTCAGTCAATATAGCATTAAATGAAAATCAGTAAGATTTAACTACATTCAGAGAGATTCAGACCAAGATTTTAGTATTAAAATACAAGAAACTGTGTACATTTTTACACAAAAGAGGAATGAGATAGAGAACTATTTGTTGAAAGGGTATCTCAAATCCTCAATCTCTCTTGTCTATAAATTGCATTCATAATTGACAGTTCATTAACAACTATTACAGATACTGAATATTACACAAACAGATGCAGTTCAGCAAAGGACACAAAAACCAAATTCGTGAAAAGTAAAATAGGGTGATATTTTTCAGTTAAAGAGTATGACTTCATTAGTAGCATTTAGGTTCTTTCATCTGCATTTAAATTGCCAAAATCAGATCTAGTGATAACAACCACTTCTCAGTACCTATGAAAAATGTCCATTTTATGTAGATAAAAAACCAGCTGTATAACCAAGCAGTGCCTCCTTTCCACAGGCTAACAGGTTTAGAAATTACAAATTAATTACATTTCACTAAAGTGAGTGAAAACATAACAGGAATTCAGTAACTGCCTTTGTATAATCTTTGAAATGAATTCAGTAGCAACCGTGATGCAGCCTAGGAAATACTATGTTGCTGTTTTGTAACACTGACATTTCTCAGAAAGTTACAGTGATACCCAGCATCCATGCAGATGAGAAATTCAAGCAAATGATCAACAAAAAGGAGAAAGAAAAGAAGGCTACCATTCAACATGCTTCTGAATTCAATTACCCATCAACTGCATTTTAACTGTTCAATTTCACAGCATTTATTATCTTTTAGGTCCATCAGATCAGACATGGAGTGATAGCTCTGGGGAATGAAGGATAACACGTCTTTCCCATATTCTAGTACCATTTCAAATGAGATGTTTGTACGGCACATATGCTGGCAGCCTCAAATTAGACAGTTTCATGAACAGAACAATGGAATCTAGAACTTTTGTTACGCAGAAACATAAAAACTTCTGGTATATGCTATTTTTCTGCAGTAAAAATCCAGGAATTAGCACAAAAAACATTGTGAATAGAAAATTTTACACACCTATCTATAAGCTAGGGAATTAGAAATGTGAATTCTGTGTGTTTTATATCTCAGATATTCTATTGTGCTATTTGCACAACAAAAATTAAGACCTGATACATCACTTTTTTCTTACCTCAAGAAATTTTGTTGCCCAAAATCTCCTCTGTACCATATTTCATATATTGAGCTTCTATCCATACAGAGTACTGCAGCTTTTTGGGTATGTAGAACAGATAGGGTTTTTTATGTTTTTATTTCTGAATGTATTTAACCTCCTTGGGGGATGATTCTCCTAGATTTGAAGAGTTTACCAGATTTCCCCTCTGCAACTCTGTGCTATAGCACAGAAAGCCAAAACTATTCTGGGCTGCATCAGATGAGGAGTGGCCAGCAAGGAGAGGGAGGTGATTGTTCCCCTCTGCTCTTATGAGACCCCATCTGGAGCACTGTGTTCTGGCCCTTGGCAAAGTAAAGATGCAGAACTTCTGGAGAGGGTCCAGAGGCCATGAAGATGATCAGAGGTCAGGAGCACATTTTATAATGACAGACTGAGGAAGCTGGGCTTGTTCAGTCTCAAGAAGAGAAGGCTGCAGGAAGACTTCATTGCAGCCTTCCAGTAGTTGAAGGGCGCTTATAAATGGGAGGAAAATCAACTTCTTACACAGGCTGACAATGATAGGACAAGGGAAAATGGTTTAAATCAAAGGAGGGGAGATTTCTGTTAGATATTAAGTGGAATTTTTTCATTGAAAGGATGGTGAGGTGCTGGCACAGGCTGCCCTGAGAAGCTGTGACTATCTTATCCCTGGAGGTTCTCAAGGCCAAGCTAGATGGGGCCCTGGACAGCCTGAACTGGTGGGTAGTAGTCCTGCTCGCAGAAGAATGTTGTAACCAGGTAGGCTTAAGGTACCTTCCAACTCAAACCATTCTATGATTCTAAGATTCTATGCTTTAAAAAACAAGTAGCAAGAGTTACAATTGAGCACTGTCATGTCAAAACTGAAAACATTAATATCCACTCATACATTTCTGGAAGACTCTTTTGCCTTTCAAATGAAAGAGATAAAGCTCAGAAGCTTGAGTTTGTTAAAAAAAAAATAGAGAGAGAGAGGAAGAGAGAGATCCTAAGAAAACTAGGCAAACCATTGGAAAGCATTTAATTCTTTACTTTTAGCAATATTACACGCAAATACGAATGAAGCATGAAATGTTTTTTGTAAATGTATAAATACTGTTTCACACTGAGACTTTAAGACCTTTGTAACTGTAAAATATTGAAGGAATAATTCATTTAAGACTGGTTACAGTCTTATATCTATCAATCGTGAATATACTAACAAAATTAGGTTAAAAATAACTCTGCCATTTTGTCAAATTAATAGAAGATAAAAAGGCTTGAAGATAAAAGACTACAAGATGAGCTAAAACCAGTGCCAATAATATTTAATTTGTTTATAATTGTGTAATAAATTTATATATGTTATTTTCCTAAGTCATCAATGGCACTCAAAAACAGGGAGTTATAGAGCCAGTGACAACAAAATTTGCTTTGATTACGGTGATACATCTACCTACCTGAAGGCCACAAAATCATTAATGCTGCCTTTGCATGTGTACCTGTTTCAGTAAAAATCACATTATATAGCAGTCCCATGTCATAACGTAAACTGCTAATGAATCACAGATGGAAAACTGTAGAAGACCATACACACTACATTTCTGATGTTCTTAAGATACACATGAAGAAGAATACTTTTTATGAAGAAAATTAAAATAATAATAAGAAGAAAGTCCTGCTTTATGTACAATGCTTTAACTTCCTTTATTTTAATGAACCCTGAATGTCACATACTAATTGGTGTGAAAATGGAGAAAGACAGTGGGAATTAAAGCTTTGATGAATGTCTCAATTTGGCCATACAGTGAATTTGTAAAGTTTTCATTTTTCTCCACAGAAGTTCTCAACTGTAGATATTCACAAAGTATGTTGTATGGATTTGAAACTCTCAATTGCACACCCTTTAAAAATTCAGATCAGCCCAAAAGAGACATGAAAATACTTGCATCATAGGTAAAGCTCCCTGAAAAGAGAAACTGCAGAAAGTAATGTTGATCATTTTTAATAAAATCTGAACATTAATTCTTTGCCTCAATATTCTAGAATTCATCTGCTCACTCTAAAAAGTCTTTGCAAGCAGATCTCTGTGTAGACATTCATATTTTTACAGTTAAGAATGGGTCAGCATTTCTGTTCCAAATTGCTATCTTTGGTGTTAACTTGTCATTCTTATAAATGTACATCATGCTGAAGTTTAGAAAAAGAATTTCATTCCAAAATTAACAGAGGTCTTTTGTCAAGTCTGTTTAACTATTATTTATTTTCAGTGGGCAATTTTAATTAATTTATGTATTTATTGCTGATACCTGCTACAATGTACAAGAAATCATCAGGAGAAGAAAAGAAAACTCAGATACTTTGTTTTCTGAATAGAAATGACTCATTTTTCTCTACCTTTTCAAAGCTTTGCAAATCCAGAATACCTGAAGAAAAATTATTTTGATCGGTGATGAAATAAGTATGCCTTCGAAGTATTTACATCAAGTGTAGTGGCTTTTTCGCAAAGACAGCTTATTCAAAATCGTGTAATCATTACCAGGTGACATTAAATGGCTCTGTTATACTCTAGGTCAAATCAATTATTCCTTCTGATTATGGAAATCCACTGAACATCAGAACAAGGGGCAAATGTTAAATCTGTATCTTGTTTTATGATTTTTATGTTTATAGAGTATTGATCATCTTATACTACAGAAGAAAATAAACATCAAAATATCTGGAGTTCTACCTTTTTTTAATTTGTGTAATGGCTAAATTGTAATACATATTTTTTGAAAAGCACATTATATTACGGGGAAAAAAAAAGAGGAAATACTATCCAGATGTTTGTTACAGTCTTTGTTTTAAACACCAGATAAATTCTGTTTTAGTTACACTCAGTTTAATGATTGTATCTTTCCTGTTAAGACTTTATTCTGAAATATTTTAAATTGGTGCAATTTTCTTACATTACTGATTACATAAAAAGTTAAATTTTACATCTCATAACAAATGTAGAATGTGACACATTATTTCACAGGAGTTTTTTTTTGTTTGTTTGTTTTTTGTGAAAGAGGAAGGAGAGTGTCGGAAAGTACGTCCAAAACACCCTATGCAAGATTAATGATTTCGTATGTTAACTGTACACATCTATCATCTCAACTGCACCAACATGCACAGAACCTATTACATTATGTTTTAAAGTATGCCAGAAGAAAAAAGAAATCAAATTAAAAGATGATCATCCCCATAAATAGTCAATTAGTTTATAAACCACATAAATGATATAGGAAATTAAGTCAATAATGTATTAAAATCCATGGGGTAATATGATTCTGTATATCAAAACAAGATGCAATGAATATTCCTTACACCTATGTCTTTTGGTAAAGCTTCAAATTAGTTCACTATTGACTGTTAAATTAACTTGTGTCTGCTAGCTCAAGTGGGAAATGCATGTTGCAAGCATATGGAAATGGAGAAGAAAAAGAAAAGAATATTTCTGAGAATACTATAAATTTTCAAAGTTTTTCAAAAAAAAAAAAAACTTCAGAAAAAATAATCTTTTCTTCCTACATTTCTGAAGAAGGAAGAGGCTTGGCTTTTCTCCCTTTCATGTCATTGCAATTGTGACATATTCATTCAACTGACTTTAAACCACAAGCAAAAGGTGTTGGCATTTTTTTTGGCTTATAAACAGCTTTTTCTGCTTTGCACAAGAAGTCACCTCTCCCACAAGACCCTGGCAACAAACATACCCTTCACTAGCCCGTAGAAAGATGTATTTTTCTAATTAACCACCCATCAAACACCAGCAAACCACATTCCTTCAAGGACTGAGTTACTCTAGTGGATTTCCCCATCTTCCCTTCTGTACTTGCTGTCATCAGAAATCATAATAATAAGGAAAAAAAAAAAAGCTGAAAGTATACAGTTGACAATACAATTTAAAAATACAGGATAAAAAAAGTATTACGTTATTATTCACCCTGTCTGATCTCACCAGTGGAAGTAACTCCACTGAACATAGTTCCTATTTTATTTACCTCTTATTTTTGTATTTTCATTCTGATCTCCCTCACACAAATACATTACAAACAGATGTGATAACTTCAAGGATATCTTAATTACCTCATATTTATGTCTCTTCATTCTAATCCCCCTTACACAAAATACATTACAAACAGATGTGATAACTTTGAAGAGACAGATCTTTTCTCTAATCAATTATTTTCTATTTGGAATCAGAATTTTCCCTGGTAATAATTATCTGATGGGATGCTGTTCTACTGGCAAATAAAAGCAGCGAATGATACTTTCTTCACAAACATAAAGTCTGTACTAGACATTTTTAAGGAAATGAGCTTTGATCATCAGTCCATATGATGACCACAAGGCTTTATGTGTTTATTTTTTAAATTTATTCTCAACAGCACTGTTACATTTTGTTACTATATTGCCTTGACTGAATTAGTGATTAGAAAAGCACTGAATGATACTTTTAATGCACTTAGAATGATCAAAGGATTTCTTCTGTATTTGTTTCAATTAATCTGTGAAAATCAGTTCTTCAGGATGCAAATAGGTTCCTGTATTAATAGCCTTGCAGAAGAAATTGTCTTTGAGGAGTCAGTGATATTAAGCAAGCCAGATCTGTCATAGTGGACCCTGTACTTATACACTCAAGGCTTGATAGACTTGTATGTTTGCTTGAGCAATCACAGTGTAACACTTCACATATATAAATGCACTGGAATACCCTGGATGTGTGCTTTTTTCTGGATACTGTGGATAAAGTTCATAGATACTTGCAGCTAGATATGTTCTGGTGGGAATTAAGAAACATTCTTATCTGTCAGGACAAGATATATATTCTTTCTATAGCAGATAGAAGGAGCCACCATATGGGAGCAAAGTGAACCTCTCCACAAATAGGAATCCTGAACAACATGCCATGAGTACACGTCTCTCAGTGCTGCACAATAGTAATTCCACATAATCTAAATGAACATAAGATTTGCTTTCCATCTGCATCTCTCTTCCTGCTTTATTCCACATTCTACTTATTGCTGTTCCTTTCTTGTTAAGATGCAGAAGGAACTACACATCTTTTTGTCCTGATGCAGAACAGGGGCAGCCTATGGCGCATCAGATTTGACTACAGGATACAAACCACACCCTTGGGGAAGGCTGTGATTAAAGAAAGAAAAAGTGGTTGTCCTGATTCATTATTTGAACAGGCTAGTAAGTTCCCAGATGGTCCCTTCTGGAGTGACAGGGAAGGAAGGCATTACTATACACAAAAAATTTAAACAACAGATTTTGGATTTAGTTACAAATTTTCCACTGTTTCAGAATACAAAGGTTCAAGACCCTTCTTCCAAACTCACACCTGTGTTTAGAAAAACTTCTTATATTCTCTGATAAAGTACTGTGAAACTCAGGAATACAGAGGCTAATGGTGAGCAATACTTCTCCACAGTCTTTAGGAAAGGATCTTTAAACGAATGCCTTTGCATAAAATGTGGCATCAAGTCAGAACTTCAACTTATTTCATATAGTTTCCAGAGAAACTTCCAGGAGTTCTTTTGTCAGAGGAAACATTTGGCACATGCAGAATGTCTGAAAGAAAATCTGCAGTCCCATTATAACACATAGTCAAGTGCATAATACAAGACACATTTAATTTTAATTTATTAAAGACCAAGGGATCACCATAGAAATGTACGTGTGCATGTGCATGGCAGTTTGTTTGAATACCCTCAGTGTTCAGAGATTTTTTGATTTAGCAGCTGATGATTCAACCAAACCTAATATACATTCCAGTAAATTAAGTGTCTCTGATGGATGCATTGCATTGTCCAGTCATGCACACATTGGAGTAAACTCTTAAAATTGCTTGATGTTGAAGCTACTACTTTGCAAGAGCTCTTACAATTTGATACCTAAAACTACAATAAAGATCAGAAAACAAATCTGCAGAAATGATTGTTACATACTTATTACTCCTGTAAGTACTTGTTTTTTGTTATTCATTGTCAATACCTTTTTCGATATCTGCATCCCTTCCTCTCTGTTAAGGTCATAGAACCTAAATTCCAGAGAGACCATAAATCATTTTCTGACAAAGCTTATAATTATAATTTTTTCTTAGATTAAGCATTAGTCATGAAATTCAAACTATTTCAAGGTAAAATATGTTTCCTGTTTTTTACACCTCACTTCTTCCTTTCAAAGGAAACAAAATTCTGATATCTAATATATAAATCCTGGAACAAGATAGAACCTGCAATACTACTAAATATGAATTTCTATCTCTGTAAGTTCTAATTTAAACATTCACTAACAATGCATTTCTTAAGCATTTTTTTTAAATAAGTCCAATTCTAGAGTCAGGGAAACAAGCTGTTTAGTCCAGAGTTAACCAAATAAGAACAAATCATTGCTCTGTCATAATAAAAAATAAAGGAATCTTTCAACTACCATAGTCAAAAATAAAGGTTCCTTTGAACTACATACACGAAAGAAAGACTAGGGTTTCTTTTTCCTTTCTCATAATTTCCATTTTTCATCCTTCCTGCAGACTCCTACTAACCTGAAACTATCCTACTGTTAGTTTTTTCTGATGCTCAGTTGTTAATAAGTGCTCCACACACTTCCCTGTTCTTCCTGATTATTGGCAATAAATAAATAAATAAATAAATAAATAAAGACAGCCTTACTTTTCATTTCAAATGATAATGCCTACCTTAATCTGCCTGTAGGGACAGTGTCTGATTTCAGGAGTGCTCTATTAGTTAGGAACACATGTAATCAATACTGGCTGCAAGACATTTACAGGTCATGCTTCAAAGAAAATTGGAAGAAAAATAATATCCTTAAATAAATCTAAATATATCTTTATCAAGGCTATTGCAAATTACATTTCTTTAAGAAAGAAGGAATTCAGTTATTGAGAAAAAACTACATGTTTTAACGTATATACCAAATATTTCTTTCAAAGAATTGAACCAAAAATGCTAGTTCTGAATCACCTGTTTTGCACATCAGTTGTTGAAGGATGTGAAAAAATGCTAGCATTTTGCAAGTTATTAAGTAAATATTTGCTCTTTTTTGGATTGTTTAAGTTAGAAGAAAATATTTCCAGCAGCAAATGATCCTGCATTCTTAAATTGAAAGAAAAGGTTAGTTGTAACTATAGATAAGTTGTACTCAGAAGCATACTTTCCTGAGAAGAGGTTTGTTACCTTCAGCTTTCTACAGATAGAGCCATGCATTCTCACCACTCTAAGACTAGAAATCCTGGTGAAGATATCTCATTTAGTGCTCACATTCAACTGACAGACAGACACCTATATGTGATTATCATCAATAAACCTGTTCTTCTAAGTCTATGACAGCAGATGAATTGAAGTGACCCTGATCCAGCTTCTCCAAAACAAAACATTACTCAAACACAGAAAAAAGAGCTTAAACAAATGAAAGGCACTTACCTCAGCTTTTGTCTTTCTGTTTGAACCTCAATAAATTCAGTTTTCCTCTGCTACTTCTATCTCTAGGCTATGTGGGGATAGATGAGACAGGTTGCTCTGTTTCAACTTGCCTATGTGCCCCTCAGTCAGTCATCATGTTCAGCCTGTGCTGACAGCTCAATTAACTGCCCTTCCTCCCTCAAATCAGTGTCTGAAAAGCTGTAATATCCTGCTTGGGATGGAAGCAGTAAACTTGCTCACAAACCTTGCAGAGGTAATTTCCAATTCAGAACTTCCTTATTAGTTCCTGCAAAGATTTTGGAAAATTTCCTCAGACTCTTTGATTGTTTTCTTTCATTTTTTTTACCTTTGCAATCAAGGAAGGCAGCAACAATTAGGGAAAGTGAGGTGTATACTGTAATTTTTAATAATATCCATAGCTCCCACATAATCTGAAGTAGTAGAAAGCAGACAGCCTCATTCCCACATTGTTTCATGTTTTGTCACAAGAAAATTTGATATCTTGTTCTTCAGTGTCTTGAAATATACCTGTTTAGGAGGATGTTTGAAATGCAGACGCTTTTGGATCAGCCCACACTGTATCTATACTTTCTCTGAATTCAATAGTAATAGCCATATCTAAAAGATTTTACAGGAGTATCTTTTCCATTAAATAAACAGCAAAGTGCTTCCAAATATAGCTGGAGCTACTTTCAAGATACTCTCTCCTGAGCAAGCAGAAGTGGAACTTATCCCTAACTAAACGTGCTTCTGAGCTTCAACTGCTTTGAGCACTGCTTCACTTTTCTTATTGTGCTACACCCAGTAGGTTTCATCTGCTGAATCTGCAGAACTTTCCCAAGAGAAGTACCAAGATTCTCATGTAAGTACTATTTTAAAATGTGCTGGAGAAACATCTTGGAATACAGTGTGGAGAATTAACTATTAAGCAGATGATGGACAAGGCTATCATATATAGTATGATCCATTTTACACTCAGTACTTCTTATGCTGTTCACAGAAGTAAGAGCAGGTAATTTAACATACTAAACTTCGGTGTTATTGCATTACAGGTTATGGCCATTGAGAACTTGTTATGTCCCGTTAACTAAAATTCCCATCCTTTCTGAGTATTTGATGTTCTGTAAGAACTAAATTAAAGTAGTTTGCAGCCAGCAGAGGACTAGAACTATCCAGTGGTGCAAGCTTTCCTTGTTTTTGTGCATTTGTATCAGACATTTTGAAAGTATGCGTCATTCTAAGAGTTTAAGAAGCAGTGAATTGCTTAGTCCATGGCAAGCTGAAGTTACTTTTACTGTATAAGTTGAGTTAATAAACTCAGTTCATAACTAAATAAATATTATGAATGTGTTTAGAGGTTGAGTTGAAGCAAAGCATTCTTACTGAAATGTAGCACTAGGCTACCATGTGCTACTGCATGAAATTTCTATCACCCTAGAACCATCTACAGAGTTAAGAGTCCAGAGCTTCTGGGAACACCCTTTTCTAGTAGGAAGAAACCACCACTACAAGCATCAGAATTGTCTGACAAGGGATCCTATCTGCACATATTCAATTAGGAATGTGACGTTACATTGGCTGACCAAATTTCATTTTGATAAACAGAGAAAGTTCACAACTGTCTCTAAACATACTTGAGCTTCTCTAAGTATCTTTTCTTATTGTTATTATGAGATTGTATCTATACCGTTAAACTGAACATTACCTGGACCAGTACCTTGCCCTGAAATCATTATCATATTCTGGCCTCCTTCTATCTGTGTCATCCTCCCTTGAATAGTCCATGTTTTCCATTTATTCCCAGTGCTGTCTCCAGAAGTAACTTTGTAGAGAACAATGTGTATGAACAAGGAATCCAAAGGGACTTTACTTTGACAGTGTCTCTGGGCAGAATACTTACATCCAGTGCCTGGACCAAGTCCTAATGTCTTTTAATGTAATGCAACAAGTCTAGCCTGGAAGTCTGAGGTTTGTTTTGTTTGTACATTTAACAACAGCTCTCAGGCTTTAATCAGGGAAAACATTAACATTTTCAGATATTTTCTTTAGTAAAGACTGTGATTTTCTTGTAACAGTTGACTCTGAGCCGTTTGGTAAGAGGACAATTTGGAACATTATGAACATCAAATTCTTCAACTATACATACTGACCAGTACAAAGGGGCACTGGTCCCTTCTCTGAACAGCCACTGGAATAAAATAAAATAAAATAAAATAAAATAAAATAAAATAAAATAAAATAAAATAAAATAAAACAAAATACCAGCCTTCTTCTGGAGAATTTGTAAGTTCTTGTGCTGTCCAAAAATTATTGCAGCTCTGAAGCAATAGCTATCCAAGGTAGTGTTCAGAAATAGTCTCATGGAACCTCTTTGTCTGGGTTTCCCTGCTATTGTGGTATCAACAGCCAATATTACAGAAGCGTTACCACTGACAACCAAAAGGAAATTCTCACCTGCAAAGCATCCCCTATAAGTGCACTCACAGTAAAGAGCTGTGCAGGTAAGCCACTGTAGCTGCCATATCCAGAATCATTTTTTATAGATGAGGTATTGGGTTTTGTCACAGTGGGAACCAAGGGGTGGAATAAGTCTGTTTAGCCTGAGATGACAGCCAATAAAAACTAGGTTTACCTGCCTATCTGCCTTGGAAATAACAAACTTCTGTCAGCTCAGTTTGTTCTGCCTCAGCCTTCACAAATACATGAATGACAACTCTCCAGCTCAGATTCATATCTTTTCTATCTCACTTGCAGTTTTCTTCTCTGAGAGAATCAGCAGCAAATCTGAGGTGCTTTGCAGAACTTACCTTGCAGAGCTGTGATGGAGGCAGATGGAGGAAAATATCTGGCACTCGTCAAAGGGTCTCTTTTTCTACTTTGTAGTCACTTTTGCACACCAAGTTTTGCTTCCGGCTCCCTGAAAAGCCCACTAAGCATCATATCAGGAGTGATATGTTCATTGCTTGGGGGACTTATCAAGGACCTCACGAGGTAGTCTCAACCTGTCACTCCATCATACCTTGTCCAATTCCATCAGAATTTGATTTGCTTGGGTACAACATCTTCTAAAGGAATATGGTATCTTTGCATTGTCAGTGCACTGTAAAAAGTAACTGGTGAATCAGTTTTGGTGAAAAGTAGTGAAAGTAGAAAGACACATGGATTTCCAATTAAGTTTTTCTGACCACCATATAATCAGTATAACTAGGAACCTGTAGCAACTTGATCATACTCATAAATTGGATCAAATTTCTGTGTGTTACCTGTATTTGCTCTCAGTCACAGGATATAGTGGTAGAACCTAGTCAGCAGTGGTATATGGAGCTCACAGTAGATGACACAACAGTTTCTTCTGGATTTAAACTCTATGACTGTTAATGAAAACAAGTATAACTGCTCTTTCATCATCTATCTCACAAACTATATAAATGGCTTGCCAAGAACTAATGGCCAGCCAGGCTCTTTCCTGAATGGTTTATGCAGCTCACATAAAAACTGGAGGAATGCTATCAGTTTAAAAAGATGAAGCAACATTTGTTCAAAAATACTGGCAATGCATTTATAACATAAAACATTTATAGCATAGAACAACCATGTACCTGCTTTTGCAAAAAGAAAAATGCTACTACTAAGTTATTTTCCTAGCAAGCAAGAAAATAAGCATAGGAAAAAAAAAGTTCATTGAGGATTAGTGAAAATATATGATCCCTAAGGGGTAATAAGCCAGGAGCAGCCCCAGTATAGACTGAACCATGTGTTTGCTGACAGAGACTGTCTCACAGCACCAGAGCAGGATGAGAAGAGCAGGATGACTGAAGCAGGAGATCCTAGTGATGGTTGGTGATCCTACAGCAAGCAACTTGAGCTCAAGAATAAAGAAAATGAAATGAGGAAAAGACAGGCACACTCACATAATCAAAAGCTGAAGGCTGAGGGCCCAGCTGAAACAGAGCACCTGGACTGGAGAGAGGAAAAAAGGAGGGGTACAGTTCCCCTGAAGTGGCAGGCCTTTCAGCCTTGCAAGGAATCTAAGAGCCCTCAAAGGAAAAGATCCTGCAGCAAAATACTCTAGATTTAATCTAGTGTAAATTGAAAATGGAAAGGTTTTGAATTCCCCAAGCAAGCATTTACGGTAAAGATCTCAGTTTGATTTTCATGATTGTGATAATTTATTAAGATTAAGGAACTGTAATTTCTGCTACTCATTTATGGACTCTATGCTCATATTTTGCAGCTGACACAATTCTCTGCAACCAGTGTTTTAAGGCTTTCACAAAACAGGGTGGAGTCTGGACTGAATTCTGTTTTGGGTATATTTGCAATGTTATTGTCAAACAAGATACTTTGAATCACATATGATAAAGTATGTTACAAAATAATACTTGTTTTCACTCATTAAATACTGTGTATTTAGGACAGTATGACCCACTCATGGCTCATTCGATTGCTTATCCAGGATACAAGCAAGGTGGAATCCTATCTATATGCCAAATTAAATGTGAAGAAAATAACTTCAGCAGTGATAAACAATACTAACACTTTTACTGAGGTGATGAATGCTATATTAGAGAGGTCATACTTATTGCTGAGTTGAACAGCTGAGCTGATAACTGTAAACTTTAATCATAACTGGCTAAACATCATATATCTTTGAGACACATCACAAGTCTGGTTCAAGATATTTCTTGTCTATTCTTGTTTCTTTCCTTTTTACCTGTCAGTCTGCATCAAAAGCTGAAAGAACCATCCCATAAAGTCTTTTCCTTTTACTACTAAATACAGAGAGATAAGTAGCCCAAGGCTTAATATTTTTCAACCTTTTAAATATTTTTTATCTCAATTTAGAACATGTATGCATCATTTCTCTGACAATTCAGAAGTAAATGACACCCAGTTCGAACTATGACTTTTCAGATCAGATCTGCTAGATAAAAATTTGTTGGGATGATATGGAATTCATTTGCAGTAGATGATAACTGAAACTGACAGAAGTAAGAATGCACTGACAAAAGAAAAGCAAATTCCAGAGATCAAAAAATCCTAAACATGGCAATGTGTCAAATAAAATGTCTTTATTCATAGCTCATACACCTAATTGTTTTGTTCAGTGACAAAGGGATTAACCAAAATGCAGTCAGACATCTGGACTATTCCATTTCTGAATGCTATTTTCTCTTAAAAAAAAAAAAAACAAAAAAAAAAAAACATTATTAGTCAGCAGAGGGAGAGCAGAATCGTGGTGCCAGGAATCAAACAATCCGTAAGGATCAGCCATAACACGCAGGCCGTTTCTTCTCAGATTCGTAGCTTTATATCTGTGGTCAGCATTTAAAGCATCAGACATGAATTAATAAATATTGATGGCTCCACAGTCCTCACAATGGAGATCTTTCTGTAATATTAAACGGAATGAGGAGACGTGATAGGGAAAATATAATAATTTCCTGTAACTGATCACCAGCAAGGACATTTCTGTTAGTCTATTAATTAACTGTTAGAACAGAGTGAATGATTCAAACTGAAGTATTTGTTTGACAGGTCTATTCTTTTACTGATTGCCTTTTCGAGAACAGTCATGGCCTTCTTAAACTCATTGCTTCAAAGGCTGGACTGACCATGAATAATTCAGTTTATTCATGTATTATTTTTTCTACTGAAATTTGTATTATTTTTCTTTGACTTATTGACTCTAGTCAAATGGAATGAGTGAGCAAAATCTTCTCACATTAAATTTTTATGAGTGAAAATTTTAGACGTATCGTGAGACTTACCAAGTATAGGAATTAGGGATCATCCATGACATTAAGTATGCTCCTCTGGAAATGAATCTTGGATAGCAGGGAAACTACTAAGAATTGCCTTCAAAGTAGAAAAGTAATTCATCTATCAAAAATAAATGATATTACTCCCAGTGTATAGGATGTTTAATATTGTCAAAAATATTAAATCTTTTCTCATTTTTTCAGTCTGTGTACCTACCCATTTCACTGTTCTCAGAGAATATTCAGTTTTCCCTTTCTGTTTTGATGGAATTGCCACCAAGCAGCTGCAGTAGAAGAAAGACAAAAAACAAAACAAACAAAAAAACCTGGTCTGTTCTAAGAAGAGAGTTTTGTGAATAAAACACAGGAAAAATCAAACAGAACCAGTCAAGTACTTCCTTATTTGTTCACTTAACCATATCACTGCAAGGGTAGCTATTTCAGTAGCATGTACTGTTGGCCACTTCAGACTGAACAACATAGCTGAACCCCAGAGAAGCATCATACAGCTAAAAGATGTTAATGGTTTACTATGTTGATTCTACCAGCTGAAAAAATACTGCAATATATCCTCGTGAAGTTTTAGAGCAAAATGTTATTATTTATACTTCCATATTGACCAGTGATATGCTCACCAATATACACTAACTGCACTGCTGAATTAAAAATTATGTGTACCAAGCTGCTTCTGTCAGCTCTTATCTATAACTGTAATGTTCATAACAGTCTGAGATCATTAAATCCATTGTGGGATAATTAAGGAGGGGTCTGTAGTCTATTTTGCAATGACAAATCAAGAGAGAATATTTGAATAAGACTTCATCCAATGGCTTCAAGAAAAGGTATGATTAGAAGTGATGAGAAGGACATAAATATTTCATGCAAGAGCCTGGCTGACAACAGAGAAACCAGCAGGAAGCATCTTAATCTAATAGACCCCCACCCCCTCTGCTTGACAAGCAGATGAGGATTAATACAAAAGCTTTCTTAAAACTTTAACATGGGCTGTTATTATATATTTCAAGGTATTTATTATGGCAGCACCTGCCTGCACCATGAGAGTCTGAGTGAATGTCAACCTTTTCTAGCCTAAGTTCCCGATTATATGGCTTTTATAATGACCATAAAAAGAGGCTGCAGGCTCAAACTTAGTTAACAAGGATTGCAGAGGGTAATTTTCATGAGTACAAAGGGCATTCAGTTGTTGGTAGATTTTGGTAAGAGCTGCACACATGTCCTTTTTACATCTACATATCTCTCTCTCAGCTGTTTTTCCCTCAAGGATTACTTGGATGCTTTGGCTTCTTAAAGCATAATGAAAACAAACAAGCAAGCAAGAAAAAAGAAATAAACATTTATTTTCCTGTTTGTTCTTTCTCTTTTTTTTTTTTTTTTTAATACTCTCACGGATCTCTTCATTTTCTTGTTTCTAGAACAAGAATTGAATGAATATATTGAATAAAGTTCAGTTTCAAAATGGAGACAAGATGCTGGCTAAAAATATTCTGATAACTTGGAAATAAGTCAGTAGATGGGCAGTGACTAGTGTTGAGAAAATACTGCCTACATTTATTGCATGGGCACACACAACAAAGCAACAAAAATAATTTAAAAGCTGGTGTTTAAGCAGAAAATCAAAAATTTCTGACAAAAGCTCGTGATCTGCAAAAACTGAGTATATAATAGAATCATCGAATCATAGAATCATTAAGGTTGGAAAAGACCACTAAGATCATCTATTCCAACCATCAACCCATCCCCATCATGCCCACTAACCATTTCCCCCAGTGCCACATCTCCATATATATGCTGGTGTAAACTGGAACAATCAGTAATTATCTTTGGTCTATATTTTCTTTGCATGGAAATATGAAAAGAAGCTTGAATCTAGACACCAATCTGAGAAATGGAAAGTAATCTTCCATCTCACAACACAGAACTGATTTTCTGTTGATATATAGAAGCGAGAAATATTTAAATTTTTAAATACAGAGCTGAAAGGATTTAACTTCATTTTCCGAAATGGATTTATGGTTTCATATAAAGCAAAATGATGCTTACTATAAATGAATGTTTTTTTTTAATGTCATATTATTTTTTGATATGTTTTTCATTTTAAGAAAGTTTGAGTTCCTCTTCATTTGTGAAATACTTACATATATCAATGATATATTTAACGCAGAACCAGATACAGCTTCATCAGAGCCCAGATACAATTTGGAAGACTTAATGGGGTGAGGTTTTTGGCCAGCGCCTACTCTTGTCTTTCTCAGAATTTAGAGAGAATGATATGTTTAGAGTTCACTGCCTCAGTGCATTACAACAGGTACTTCCACACAGTATATATGACATTAAGGACATTCAGCAATAACAATGTAATGCTATGCAGATATTTCTTACTTGATATAAAGAGCATATTCCTATATTTAATACTGGTAAAGCAAGAGTATTTAGAGGCTCCTTTATGAGGGTGGGCTTACTGGCGTGTGGCTTAAGATACAGGAGTATAAGATTTTACTACCTAAATAAAGTAGACATACAGGTGCTGAAAAGTACTAGACGGGGTTAGAAATCTATCTTCTGTCTGAGAGGGATTTTGAAAGTACAGTTCATGACAAGTAGGTCTGTCACTTTCACTAGGTACTTGTCTGACTGTTACAGACTGGAGCTCCACAGCACATGCATTGGTGTCTCTGAGAAATGCCTATGTCTGAGCTTCCCCACTTGTTCTCTGTGATCCAGAAAAAGGACACATGAGAGAAAACTTTGGCAACTCAGAATTACACAAGGGAATTATGGTTGAGAAAGTCCAATCAACCAAACCTTCTCCTGTTGTCCTGCTTTTAGAAGCAACTAGAGGAAAAAGCATCTCACAGCTGAGGTAGACCCGAATATAACAGGAATTTCCGAAATACAGCAGTCTGTCCTAGTCCAGAAGAAATAAAAGTGTTGTATTTCCCATATGTACAGATGAAAACTTTTTTTTGAGGTAGAATGAGGATGAGATTTTATATGGAGGTGAAGTACCTGGGGCGCAGTTTTGGGGAGCAGGTAGTGCGCAAACAAATAAGGATTTGTGTTATGTCATCCAGTTATTTGTTTGTAGAAAGAAATGGTACATTTGTTCATTCTTTCTGGAGCAGCTCTCATCTCAGTCTGCATGCAGACTGAAATTATTTTGCTCTTTGGTCAGTACTTAAAACTGCACCACAAGTTACCTGCTGAAATGGTAAGTACACAGCCTCCATATGTTCTGCTGCATGCAGCAGACTGAGTTAGAATCTCTGTGTTCCTCTACTGTCAAAAAGCATGACAGTAGAAACCCACCAGAAAAAGAACAAAAAAGGAACAAAAAGAAAAAGAAAACAACTTATCTTTCAGCTTGCGGGATGAAGTGGGGCTATGTGTTGAACAGACTCTCCCACCTCATCTATTGACAGTGTCAAAGACAAAAATGTCAAATGCCAGTACAAAAACTAATAATATTATAAAAACTTTCTTCTATAACAGGAGAAAAGAAACTGAAGTTGAGATAAAAGAGAATAAACCCTTTAAAACTGTGACAATGCGTGGCCATAACCACTTTAATATAAACTCATGTCAAAAATGAAGTGTGGAAAAGCAATTTTTCAGTTTTACGCAAGTTGAATAGAACTGGCAGCTTTAGCAAATGCATGAAGAAAATCTCATCCTAAGTAACACCTAAAGAATTTGATTAAAAATTGGATTGGACATTAAGAACAGTGACTGAGCTGTATCTCTTGTAACGCTGTAGTACTGAGGAAGTGCTTCCAAATAAGGAAGTGTGCAAATACTTTCTCCTTTTCTATCTTCATTAACCATGTTTTCTTAATCCTGAATTCAGTTTCTGGATCTGTAAATAACTCAGCCTGTGTGTATGCCCGTGTTTCTGATTCATCAGTGAGATTTCATTTTCTTGATCCCATACTAATTAATCATGAGGAAAGATTTGAAGAAGCTTCTGGCTAACTTTATCAAATGATTTTCAAGCATAATGACAGCATGAAAAGACACTTTGCAGATAATCACACTCAACAAAACAGACTAGCAGACAACTCCTGAAAGGCTGTGGAGCAAACTTGAGTGTGAGTAAGTAGAGTTAACAAATGTGGATGGTTGAAGAGGTTTCACAATCATATCTTCTCAGAAAATGAAAATCCATTGCCAGAACTAGTGCTGAACCTCTCCAGAGATCAGAATACAGCTAAATTCTATGGGTACAAAACTATGTTTTCTTTGTCTGCACTGATAATTTGTTGTGTTTTCTTTTCATATTTTGCTTTTGTATTTGTTTTTTCCAACTCTGCGTCTGGAGCCAAGGACAATACCTTCAGGTGATTAGGCTTTTGGTAACTTGCTTCTTTCCTGTTTCAGGTAGAAGAACAAAATAGCGATGAGCTGGTAGTTCAGAGACCTGCAAATAATCTTTGTTCTCCAAGGCTGCATCTTCAAGGCTGTGAAGAGTGGTTGGAACAAGGATTTATGAGTGAGCTGTGCAGAGATAACCACTTAGCACAGTGAAGCTCAAAAAACTGCCTTCTAGTTCAGAAACTGAAATTAGATCAGCCTGGGCTGTGGGGGTTTTGGTTGCTTGGTTTTTTTTGTTTGTGTTTTTGAGTGGAAAGAAGGAGGGGATTGCTTTTTTTAGGTGAGAAGAGTGAGTTGTTTTTTTCCTTCTTAAGTTTGTATGGTAATGTTATTTCATGTCTCAACTGCTTAAAAGGAAAACAAAATCTCTGACGATAACAGAACTGATATCCAAATTAAATTTCATATAGTAGTACACAAAACAATAGAAGTCCTTCAATCCTGAATAAAATCCAGTAGAAAATGAAAATCAACTGATAAAAGAATAGTTATCCATTCTTAATGCAGGAGAAGCTGGTGATTCAAATACCAGAATAGAACAAAGTAAAATTGAAAGCATTTGTAAATAAGAGAACAGAACACAACGGATATTTTCAGTAAGCCTAAAATCTCTGTTACCACTATAGTGCAAAGATAATGGTTTCTACCTCTACAATTCCTAGCAATGATTGTTTCGCCAATAAATAGTATAAAAGAAACAAAGACTAATAATTGCTTGTCAGCACTGATGAAGCATGACAGGCATCAGCTGTTGGAAGGGGAATACCACTTCACTGCTGCATTTGATAGTAGCAGACTGCATACAGTTTATACTGTTCGCCTAAGAAATTGGCTGAGGACCATAAAAGAAAGGACATTTGGAGGTCAGCATAAACAAACTGTCTATGTCTCTTTGGTTAAAATATATTCAGAGAATCTCAATCACTGAAATAATTTAAAACTTCATAGAACATTGTTGCAAATAATAAAATGGATAAAGTCTCTGCTCACAGATCAGGTCCAAATGAAATTCAGAAAACTTTAATGCTTTTTTTCAGGAAGAAGCATCTCAGAACATTTAGTTTCTTAAGCACCAATTTCTTTTGGAAATCAAGAAGACCTTTTTGGAATGTCTATGTTGACAGAATCACAGAATTTTGGAGGTCAGAAGAAAACTCTGAAGATCACCTAACCCAATACCTCCTAAATCAGGTTTCCTAAGGGTAGGCTGCACAGCAAAGCATCTGGGATGATTTTGAATATCTGCAGATGAGATTCTACAACTTCTCTGGGCAACTTGTTCCAGTGCTTTGTTACCTTCACAGTAAAGAAGTTCTTTTCAAGCTCAGGTGTACTTTCCTGTCTTTCTGTTTGTGGTCTGTAGACCAAAGACTTGTTAAACTTCTCAGAAGAACAACACTAGGCTGCCAAACATTTCACTCCTAAGTTGACATTTGAACATAGCACAAGGAAGAACTAGATGATATTCTGAGAAAAGTGTAAATTTTTCCCAAGTCTTTAATTCACCACTGAACATGTAGAAATGTTGTGTTCTTTTTTTTTTTTTTTCACTCTGTAAAAATATTTTGAGACTAACTAATATAATGGTTGTTCACAGATAGTAGTAGCGATGCTTAATTCCATTTTTAAGTATGAAAAGACTGGTCAGTGCCAGTACTTTCTTACAGCTTTACACTTATGGATGTAAGGAATATAGAAGAAGATAAACAATCACCTCAGAAATTCTCTCCCAGTTAAGACTTGTAACACATTAGTGGATTAGTGTGGGAAAATTTACATTAAGTTTTCTTGAATAGTTCGCCCATAGATAACTTCAGTCCCCAGAGCTATCAAGCAAGAGGTTCTCATCACTGTGCTACCCTTCAAAAAATTCTAAACAGTACTTTTTTTAGGGAATGCGAGTTCATATAAATCTATGAAAGATAAATCAGTGAGCCAAATAATATCACAAGCTACAAGGAGAACAGCACTAATAAAATACATAAAAGAATTAATGCTCAGTACTTTATACCATACAACTTTTTGGAAAATATAACATTTTAACCACTATCTATCAAGAAACTCATCAAGATAAACATGCTCCTTTTTTGACACAAGATAATCTGTTTATTTCCACCCTTTAACTTCACTAGGATTTTTCTTTTAACATAATACTTTAAAAATATAAATTCTTAATTATCATCCAATATCCAACAATTGATAGTTCATTTAATTAGGTGATCTGCCATTCAGAAATACATGTATGCTTCTCATTTTTTCTTAGAGTCATAGAATGGTTTGGGTTGGAGCTTTAAGACATCTAGTTCTAACCCCACTGCTATAGGCAGGGACATCACCCTCTAGACCTGATTGCTCAAAGTCACATCCAGCCTGGCCTTGAATGCTGCCAGGGAGGAGGCATTCACAATTTCGCTGGACGTGTTCCAGTGTCTCACTATCCTCACGCAACCTAATTTCTAGTCTAAATCTACCCACTTCTAGTTTAAAACCATTTCCCTTTATCCTGTCACTACATGCTCTTGTAAAAAGTCCCTCCACAACTTTCTTGTAGGTTCCTTTCAAGTACTGGAAGGCTGCTATAAGATCTTCTCAGAACCTTCTCTTCTCCAGGCTGAAGAGCCCCAGCTCGCTCAGCTTTCCTCTGATACCTCCACTGGACCTGCTCCAACAGCTCTGTGTCCTTCTTGTGTTTGGGGCTCTGGATGCAGTATTCTTGATTATTCCTATCTAATGCCTCACTTCTGTGAGTAAGTACAGGTGGATGTTAATAATAGAGGAAAATAGTCACAGAATATTCCCATTCTTACTGCTAGTAACAGTGTCCTTTTCTTCATTGTCATAATTTCCATAACAGGTATAATATAGACAGAATAATCACAACTTAAGATGGGGAAAGTGTATCCTTTTTTATTAGTATTTTGAGGGGTCATGTTTTCTTCCTCTTGTTTTTGAACAATATATGTAGCTCTGTCACTTTCACTGCAGGAATTTCCCAGAGAATTTTCAAAAGAACTCTCCCTCTTGTAAATAGGCCAATTCTCTTGCAAGTATCTATTCCAGAAAAAAAAAAAAAGATGAATGTATAAAACTTGAAGGTGGCTGTTCCTGTGCACTGGTTGTACTTTTCACTTCACACCTTGTCTACACTAAGGATGTTTTTGGATAAGTTTCACACCTAGACTAGAGAACCCATTTTGACTTCTGTCAGCATTTTAGCACCATATTGATTAGACCTGCATACAGTTTTCAAAACACAGCTAGAATATAGATGGTAGCATAGATACTTTCTAAGTTCAAACTTTATATTCAAGTTAACATTAGGAAGAAGGCAATTCCTACTTCCAAAACTTCTTAACTAATAAAAGCTTACAGCAACTCTATACACCATTGTGATTTGAATACTTAAACCACTCATCCTTTGCTTTGCTTCCAGTGTAATTATAGTGTATTTTAAAGCAATCCAGTGGGCAGTTTTCTTCCTTGATCAATCTGGGGGATTGTGCAATTAAATGAAGAGACTTCTGAAAAACAAAGCATATGAGAATTGACATTTTCTGTTGAATGTTTTAGAAGACAAATCACAATTTCTTACTGATACTGGATGCATTTAATTATATTATTCCATATAATTCTGCTAGTATCATCACCCTCAAAAATTACTACTGGGAACAAAAAAAAAAATCAGAGATGCCACATTCAAATGGGTTTGACTTTCCATTTTCCAGGAGAAATTTATTTATTTATGTATTTATTTATTTACACTTTCAATTTTCCAGGAGGCCCTGGTGTTCAGCTGAAGCCCTTGATGCAGTTCACAGGCTTCGGCGCCCTATGTGGTCATGGCTCAGATGGTCTGCAAGACTCTGTCAGGGTGAATAGAATCAACGTTTTTATCAGGAAAGGTTGTTGCTGTCAATAAGTATTGAATACTTAACTTGGCTATGTCAAATTTAAGCACCATTTAAGCTATTGAAGCATAAACTTAAGGTTGGCATGTATGATCATATGAAAGATTTTGCTTAAGGAAAGCGTGCTATTAAGTTCCTATCAATTGGGAAGGTCTGTGTATGATTTAGCCGTATTTTGGGTAGCAAGTTACACTCTAGTTTCAAACCGTTGAGACCGTCTGAGACCAACCTCTTCAAAGGCTTTGGCACTTAGAAAGAAATGTGTGTCAAAATGCACCCTTCCTGACACTTTACAAGCAGGCAGAAAGAAAACATTAGTGATATAACTGATACTTACTAGATTTTTCCATTAGAAGAAAATGACTGTTTCTTCAAGCTGCATCAGAGAATGCAGCAAATTTAAACTCCTACCCTGTGTTCACAGCACTGATAGCAGTAGCAATATCCTGTAGGCATATACAGACTTTCAATGTTAAAAGTTCTGAAGGGCAAAATGGTCACATCAACTACACCTGACTTTTAGGTGCCCGTGGTATATGGCTTTGCAGTCTTCTCTTTTTGAAGTTTATACCTGAAAAATACAGGATGGTATTTGAATGGTAGGCAAGCATGGATGAACCCAGAGACTGAATCGTGTCAGTATGTAAACAGGACACTTGAACTGAGCATTTTTAGCAAGGCACAGATCAAGCATTGTGCTACTGAAAATTCTTGAGATATTCTTAAAACTGATAGGTTTAGAGAGAACACTCTATGGCCGCAAGATCAATTTCCATCAGGCTGGGCCATCACCCATATACGCTGCACCAAATCACCAGTATAAATTCAGATTTTGTAATTACTAGTACTAATATCTGACATTCCTCATCTGTAAGGAGACACTCCCTAGCTGTGTGTTTACACCACATGTTGCACATCAAAGGGAGATTGCTGTGGGAACATATAAGCCCATGCTCGGAAGGGGGAATCCAAAGCCTTAGGTGACCAGTGTCAGTGAATTCCCCATCCTGGGCTAATAACCTCAGACTCTCAACAGCTTTCATTAGCTCAGTGCTTTATAAATGCTCTCACATAACCTCTTTCCATTCAGCTCTGGGCACAGTAGGGTAAGTTTGCACCTACCCACAGAGTACAGTGCAAACACTGTGTAGGAGAGCTTTATAGGAAGGATGATTTGCCGTCCCCCATGTGGAGCAGATTGTGCTCATGGAAAAACAAATGACTTAAGGACATGATCATCCCCTATCTCAAGTGGTGGAAGAGAGATAAGAATCTGCTGGGAGGGATAGAGTGCAGCAGCTGTAAACGCACTGATTGATTGGTGTGGGAGGGTCTCCCATACAAAACTGACATTGATCTATCTTTTAATCTAACAGCACAACAACAAATCTTAAGGCAATCAATTTTAATGGTATTAATAGTCCCATTCAGATTATTCACTTTCTACCTTAATTTAGGAGGCTGGCTTCATATTTCCTCAGCAGATTTGTCAAATAACTATTACTATTTCTCTGAGACCAGCTTTCCTTATTGCTTAATATCTTTAGCACCTCACTTCTTTAAAGAGTGTTACAATTTCCTCCCAGTGCTGAATAATTACTAATTCATTCATTTGCTTCTTGTTGTGATAATATTTCTTCTTTCTATAAATCTTTTCCATGTTGGCCTTTTTTTCCTTTTGGCAATGCACAGCCAACTTCAACATGTCTTAATCTAACACAAGCTCTGATGAGTTTAGATAATCTTTGTCACTCTCAAGTCAAGGTTGGGCACAGGTCAGGACTCTCCATTCTAGTAATTGCCTTTGCTTCATCTATAATTTGTTCTTGTGAATAAACCACCAGTTCTGCTTGTTTCTTTTTCCCTCTTCATTTTTTATTTTCCTTATCCAGTGGCCATGGGAATCAAAACAAAATTCTACTCTGGCAACAATAGACACTAAGAAAAATTTTGTCATATTCCAGTGTTTTGAACTGTGTGAGAGCATGAAATGAAGCAGGGCTAGGAAGAAACACTTGGAGAAAGAAAGCAGTAACTTGAGCAGCAAGCTCACAGCCCTGCAAGCATATGTTCATCTTCCACAGCTGCTTAAGTCTCTGGAATAAGTAAATAAATAATAAATAAAAGAACAGAAGCCAAATTACTGTATTCCTGTAGCCAATAGCCTCAGAGTGATACAGTAACATTAATTTCCATTTCAATTTGTTTCTAAATAAGATATGAATGTAAATACATGTAAACACCATATGTATAAGCCATACATCCCCGCTATTAAGGGACTATATCTTCAGTTATGGGATTACAGTTAATGGAGTGCAATTAAGTAAATACATCTTTAGTTTCATATAATTTCCCAGTTTCAGAAAATTCAATCCTTTTAGAAAAGACATTTCTGTTTAATGTAAGTTTGGAAACTGAGTTTTTTTATTTTCATTTATGTCATGGTTTTATGATTTTTGTTATTGGTATTCCACATCAAAACATCATGTAGTGTAGTGGGAGTTAAAGAGTTAATACCCCAGCTCTGTAGATCATTGATAGTTCTGGGTATACCAGTCTCAGAAGAGAAGAACTATGTTGTCCAGAGCACTTTGCATTGCTTTGTATTTTTACATTTTCCACTCAGAGGAAAAGATAAAAACTGTTTGCATGCCATGAGACATTCTCTCTTTCCTTTGGGGACTGACCCAGTAGTGGGTGCTCGCTAGCCATCTTGCCTTCAGTGGTTCAGCATAAGGCCTTTGGTTTTATCAGACACTCTCTTTCACTCATTTTCTTTCATTTATTAGCTTCAATTACAATTATGCTGTATTATATTGTTTTATTTTTCATTCTGATATCTTATTTAGTAAATTAGCTTTCCTCCTCAGATCGTTGCTGCTGTTTTGTTTTTAGGCCCATCTCCCTTTTCCTTTTTCCCCTTTCCCCTTCCCCTTCCCTGGGGTGTGGGTCCATGGGCCCTCCACCCCAATCATCACAGAACCAGGCCGAACCAGCCCATAAATGGTCGATAACATATTCTTCCATAATGGTTTGCTACTGACCACTTCCAGAAGTAGGCTTAGTACACTTTTCATCTGATACAGTAAGACAGATCTTACATCACAATGTGGGTCCTCTTCGTAGAATCATAGAAACATAGAATCATATAATACCTCGTGTTGGAAGGGACCTGAAGCGTCATCACGATCCAACCCCTCTGCAAAAAGCAGGGTTGCCAGCTGCTAGGTTGAGTACTAGATCAGATTGCCCAGGGCCCCAACCCAAATCAGCCTTATATTAGCTTAATATATATAATAGGCTTATAGGCAGGTGGATTTAGAGATTTTTGCCATGTATCTGACACTCAGACATCTGTATAAGTTTCATAATCATGATATTTATCATACCTAACTGAATATTTCTACAGTATCTGAAAAAAGTGACCCTTACTTGAAACAGCGGAGTTATCTTCCATTAAGTCTTATCTTCTCTGCCTATTGCAGACAGATAGTTTGCTCTTTTAAGACTGAATTTCAGCCAGCTTGTCATGGGTGTGATCAGCTGTGTGAAAATCTATTGTTGTGTCTGTGGCTTATGTCCTTACAAACAATTAAATTCACAAGTTAACAGGATCACAGGGGTTCAAAGTGACCTCTAGAGATCATCTAGTTCAACCCCCTACTAAAGTGCCTTTCCTACAATAGGTTACACAGGAAAGTGTCCAAGAAGGTTTTGAATGTCTCCAGAGGAGACTTCATAACCTCATTGTACAATCTGTTCCAGTGCCTCAAAAGTTTTTCCTCATGTTCATATGGAACTTCCTATGTTCTAGTTTCTGCCCTTTACCTTTTGTTCTGTTGCTGGGCAATGCTGAAAAGAGCCTGGACCCATCCACTTAACACTTGCCCTTTGTATATTTATATGCACTGATAGGATTCCCTCTCACTACTACCTTCTCCAGGCTAAGTCCCAGCTCTCAGCCTTCACTCACAAGCGAGATTCTCCGGGCTTCCAATCATCTACAGGGCTCTCCACTGGGATCTCTCTATCAGTTTCCAGTCTTTCTTGAACTGAGTGTCCCAGAACTGGACACAGTATTCCAAACGTGGCTTCACCAGGGCAGAGTAGAGGGAGAGGAGAAATTCCTTTGACCATCTGAACATGTTCTTTCTAATGCACTCCAGGATAGCTTTCAGTTTCTTGATGACATGGTCAATTAACTGTCTGCCAGAACAACTAGGTCCTTCTCCTCACAGCTCATTTCCATCAGGTCACCCCCTAACGGTGCGTGCAGTTGTTCCTCCCCAGGTGTAGGATTCTGCACTTGCCCTTGTTAAACCTCATCAGCTTCATCTCTGCTCAACCCTCCAGCCTTTCCAAGTCCTGCTGCATGGCAGCAAAGCCTTCTGGTTTGTCAGCCACTCCTTCCGACTTGCTGAGGGTGCACTCTATCATTTCATCCAGCTTATTAAATAAGATGTTAAACAAGATCAGATCAAGTACCAGACACTGGGGAACACCTCCATCTACAGGCCTCCAATGAGACTCTGCTCCACTGATCACAACCTTCTGAGCTCTGCCAGCCAACCAGTTCTCAGTCCACCTCGCTGTTCACTTGTCTATCATACAATTCCTAGGCTTACCTACAAAACTAATTAAAGTGACGAATTAAATCCTACCCTTACAAATTAGACTTGAAGACTCTACAGTATTGATATAGTCATTAAATGAGAAGATAACTTATGTCCATAAGAATATTTTGAAGTACCTGTTCTGTGACTCTTTCATACTTCAAAAGACCTCCCTTATTCAAATTAATAAGGAGACTGCAACCACAGATACCATATGTACATCCTATCTTTTCTTATGTACAAGCCTGGAATATTACATTACTTTTAGTAAAATACACAAAATGAAGGGAGCACTTCCCAAGGACATTTAAAGGTAAACACAAATTCTTCCCATTAGTCTGCTTGATCAACTATTTTTTTGTTTTGCCACTTTTTATTAAGAAAAGACAGAGAAAGGGAACAGAGTGAACTGAGATTAAGCAAGGAGAGAAACAGAAAATAAAAGAGATAGAAGAATATAAGGAGAAAAGGGATGAGAGATAAAAGCTTAGGAGGAGATAAAAAGGGTAAATGAAAATGAAAGTACAGAGATTCATCCCATGATGAGGGACGAATAATCTTATGATGAATATATTCACAAGGAAAACAGAAGATTTTCCTTTAGTAAGCTCAGAAAGAAAGCATTACTTTTTCTCTTTAAGATGTTATAGTGAAAGAATTGTTGTTAATGTATGAGAATAGGAGATAATTTTATCAGAAAATCATCAGTAGCACAGCTAATATATAAAAATCTTTTCAGAACTTACTCAGAAATATATGCACTTCATGGTACAGTGTAATTATATGACAGTTTCACTGCAAAGTTTATGGCAGTTGCCATTAGTAAAATAGGAACACAGTACAAAATACTTTAATGTTTATCACACTTAGATATTTTTAATATTTGCTTTGGTATATGTTTGGCTCTACACTTAATATGATCATACAAAAAATATCCTGTAGCCAAAGTTTACTATACTAGTGATGAATTAGCTGTGCATAATCACTGTGTTGAATAATTAATGTATTTCTAAAGCCCAGATTACAGTGTACAATTATATAACACACAAATGTAAGATATGAAGACAAAGTATATAATAATTGCAGTGTACCTATAGGAAATAAAATGTGATTGTAAAGTATCAGTCAGACAAAAGACGTAAATGTGACTCCCCACCACTATGCTAACAGAACATTGTTAACAGTCACCTAATTAGTCCCAAGAAAGTGAGAATATGTTCATGATACCCCAGCTGGAGGAAGAAATAAGACTATTTAGAGAAACAAAACTTGATAGATCACCTCTGAAAAAGGTGAGAGAAAGGTGAGAGAAAGCACTTGAAGTTGTTGATAAGACTGGAGTATTGACTATGAACATCTTATGCGTATATTTGACTGCAACACCTGATTTGGGACACAGTAAGCAGGATGAGAATTGATCGTATTGCATCATTTAGAAGCTTCTGAATTTCAGGAAACAGTCAAATGCTATGAAGAGAAAACCAGATGCAATCTGCACCTCTGTGTCTGGAAAGGAACCACTGCTACATGTGGAAGAAAATGTGTAGTACCATTACCGATTTATGTGAAATGTTGTGCTCACACCATCCCTCATCATTTTCTCCTTTTTTTTTGTCTTTTTCTTTTTTTTTTTTTTTTTCCAGTGTCTGGAAGCCATTGGAATGTTAAAGTCTTAATCTTATCTAGAAGAATCTTTCCTCTGTAGGAATCTCTTTACCATTAAGGATCATTACTAAAACTTCAGAAGTGTTCAAATATCAACAAATGCCAACAATCTTTGCAAAAGTCCTCACAAACCCAATAACTATATATCCTTCATATTTATAAGATTCAATCTTTCGCAGCCATTTAGTCAGAAAAAAATACTGAACATAGCTCAGTGATATGTCCTTGCTGCTAGACTCATTTTGCAGAAACTGAGAAGAGTTGGGGAAGCCTTACAGAAGCATATGTATGCAGTGGTCACAATTCTTCACCCTGCTCAGCAGTCATATTACTGTTTCTCAACGTATGGATTTCTCATTGATTTGGCTTTAAAATTAAAGCCTGACTTGTCATTCTTGACTAGATAAGAAAAAATACTTGATCAACAAAAATGCTGTATAAGAGCTCTGCAAAGACTTTAAAAGGAGAGAGATTTGGTCAGGTATGAGTAGAAAGACTGTGCTTTCTTGGGTGTCTAGAAACTGTTGTGTGAGCCATTTTAAAGCTTACTGTCTTTCAGTCTTTCTGTTTTTCTTCTCTCTTTCAGCTAGAGAACACAATCATTAAATGTTTCTTGCATCTATTTCCACTCATCTCTGATAATTATACCTTCTTAGTAATGTGTTATTAATACCTTTGAATGCCAGAGATCTCCTAAGAACTTATGGTTCTAGGCAATGAACAGATATATAAGAAAGGTTTTCCTCTGCTATCTTTTATTCTACAGAACATTGACAAGTAATTTACTAGACAATAAACTAAATGCAGCTTTTCTATGAGCTCAGAGATTGGTGTGCTTTGATTGAGAAACTGAAATTGTTGTAGGGTGAGTCTGAAATTCATTTCTACAATATTGATTCAAGAGGACAGTTAAGTCCATCAAAGCAAGATAGAGGACTGCTTTATGACCTTTTTTAATAGAGACAGAAATACAGCTGCAAATTTTCAGAACACTTCAACTGCCATCTCCTACATTACCATTTTGATATTTTCTCCAACACCCAGTACATGCTAAGGACACCCTGGAAACCACTAGTAGTTCCCAAAAGATGTCCTTTCCAGTGAGAGCAAACAAATGGCTCCTGGAGCAGGTGGTGGGCAGGAAGGACTATGCAACTGGCACAGTCTGTAGTCTAAATAATATCCTGCCAGCAGAAATCCAGATATTTCAGATGCAAGAAAATGATTCCTAGTTTCCATGCACAACAGACTGTTTTCCACTGAAATTCAGTATAAATTGACAAGCAGTATATTATATAAAAAAGGGACTGTTGATGTATTAGATAAGTATGGTAATGTTAGAAAAACATATCCTCTTAATTAAGCCTGGGGAACTGTGGGCATGAAAAGCTCTAAAATAAGGTATGACCTTATCCCTCCTCACCCTATTTGCCTGCACTGCAGACACTCATCTCTCACAGTCTATTCTGCTTCTGCTTTTCACTCACAGTCTTTGACATTTTATATGGGTACTGAGTTAAGGTTGTAACAGGAGAACAATGCAAGTGGTATGGTAAAGTGCTCTCCCTCACTCCAACTCCAGTTTCTCATCCTATCCCAGAAAAGCATAAACAAATAACACAGCTGCAGGCCTTTAACAACTTGGGATCAGTTTCACACTTTCAGTCAGGACAGTGCACTAGAATGATTTCTGTGTACCTGAACCACCAGAGCAGTCAAATTTGAACTCAATTTGTTTTTTTAGTATAACAGAAGTCAACTAGAGAAATTTAGGCCTTTTCTAGGACAATCTTTAGGGCCCTGTGGAAAAAAAAAAAAAAAAAAAAAAAAAAAAAAAGCAAGAATTATGTCCATCCAGTTCAGCTAACTCTCCATCAGAGGTATTTGAGATCTAGTCAGTTTTATAGTACAGGAGGAAAAAAATCATCAGAATGACCAGAGATGCTGTTCTCTAAGAACAGAACAGAAGTTTTAAACTGCAGTGGAAAGACATTGAGATTAAGTGGTATATTTTTCAGAAGTTTTAAACAATTATGATGTTTCCTAACAACAGACAAATAATCTCTTGACTATTTCAAATAGAATATTTGATCATTTCCTTAAATAAAAAAGAAAATAAATCATATCATGCATGTCAAGCAAAATTTGTTAACATATTTCCGCATACTTCATATTCATTCCTTTATGTGACAATCAAGTTTCGCTGTATTCCAGGTAGTCAACAAATCATTAATGAAGACCAAATTGCCATAAAATTGTAAACACTGATTTGTCCTTCTTACTGTTTCTCTCGTTTCTGAAACTTTAAGATATAGTCACTTTTCATGATTCCTTGGCAATGAAAATAGCTAGAAGCTGGCGATTTTTTCAACATTTTCTTCTGAAACTGGGTTACTGAAATAATTCCATAACTCCAGGAGGCCATCTTCTAAACTAATAAAAAAATACTTAAAGCAGTTGCAATATTGTGTATTATTCCTTAATACAAATATAATATCTGGTAGAAGAAAATCTAAACAATTTTAAACAAAATAAATTTACACACACACATGTTTCCAGAAAAATCTTTTTTTTATATATAATTTGTTTTCATTTTCATCTGAAAATGCTGGAAATTCTTCAGATACATTCTTTCCCCACTACACGATCACCCTCTCTGTACAAAGAAGCTTTTTTTCTTATTTGCTGTTGTCTGACTTTAGCTCCCACCTATTATAGTTTGCAATGCCTTTGCCATCTTGTTTAAAAATCACTTCAGTAGGTAGTGTTTCCTTAATGTGAAGTTACTCATATCTATGCTATAATCAAGTCACCACTCAATCTTCTACTTTAAAGGAGCATGAGGGGTGAAAGACCTAAGACTATGAACTGTGGATGTGAACTAGAATGGAAAGCTTAGTGTTCTTTACAGGACCTGTCTTATCTAACTTCATGTCTTCTTTTTTACAGATTTATTTCTTGTTGTTTAAATTGCAAAAACCTTGGATGAGCCTATAGCAAAGATTAGTAAGCTTTTTTTTTCCGAGGTCTTTGTTAGTGCAGTAAAAGGCAGCCTAACCATAGTACAGAGGGACCTATCCGTACAGTTCATTCACACTTCTTTGGTTGATAACACTTACACTGTTCTTTCATGTTTTTCTTTTTTGCTTGTTTGTTTTTCACATGAAACATTGATTAACACTGAAGAAATAAGGTTACCTATCTAGATCACTGCTGATATGATTTCAGAACATGTAGAATCTATTTCTCATAAGAACCTGGAGTTTTTTCAATCAAGTTCAAATCACAAGAGAAAACAAATAGAAAAAAAAAAAAAAAGCAGTTTCCAACGTATATTTGTGCTTTTTAATTTTAACAGTTAAATCACTAGCGCAGGAAATTGTGTTTTTTTACAGTATTAGTTGTTCTTTTAAGTTAAGCATAAGCTTAATCTTTATCCTTTGTATCATCATTGTCACCATAGCAGAATTATATATTGCCCTTGTAAATATTTCTGCAATAATTAAAGTCCTTAAATAGCTGAGGCAAAAGGAAAAGCATCATTTAATGACACCTGAACTCTGCTCCATAATGCTTATTGGTTTTTATGTAAGTTGAGTTAATTAAACTCAGAGTAAAGGCTAAAGGGTTAATAAATCCAGGGCAAAGTGAAAGATTTTTGAAGGTAATTATGTCCAAAAACATAACGACAGTCAAACAATTCTGAGGATATTTCAAAAACATACCACAGTAGGCAGCAATAGGTAACTTGTGGTAGCTAACATTCTTCTCAGGCTACCTCATTCTGTCTGTATATTATTATCATCAGTGACAAACTACACAGCAATGCTTTAGCAAAGAGACCAGACCAATAGAATAAGAAGGTGGGATATTACTTTCATCAAGGCATTACCTACTTTCTGAGTTCTCCTGACATGACTAGAAGTAATATTAAACATTCTAACTGTACACAGCAAAGAAATCTGGATTTAGGTAGTTACATGAAAGTACTAAACTGTATAATTTCACAAGATTTATCAAATTACTTTTCACCTATTCCAAGAAGAACGTGTTAGTGAGGGATAGCCCTTTTTACAGTTCATTCTAGAGTGGCTCCAAAATAAATTAAGTTGAATTTTAATTCTCACTCCAAAGAATGAGCAAGCTGAAGTACTACAGAAGACTTGTAATGATACTATGAGAGAGTTTGCATTCAGTAATTCCTAAAACTGAATTTCTTTATTTGTGTAGCAAATTCTTTTTCAACCCAATGAATATGGAGAAAGACAAGGGAAATAATAAACATCTGAGATGAAGGCAGTGACAAGTTCATTAATGTGACACTCAGATGCAATTTAAGGTGCTAGGATCAATATGAGTAACTTGCAAACCAGCAAATTTACACTGTCCATCTCACCCTTCTGAGCAGAAGCCTAAAAGTACAGGTGGGCTGAAGTTTCCAAAATAAACCCATCCTATGTAACTATGCAAGGTATTAACTTATTAGCTAGTGCAGATCAAATTCTTTTAATTTTTATGACAAAACAGAAAAGACAACCCATATTGGTACCTGCCAAAGCCTGTTGTCCCAGTTGTTCACAGAGATAACTCCTTGCTAGTCTCTCCCATTATAATTTTTGCTGATTGTTTCTGATTCTAACATTTGTCCTTTGGTTTACCCATGGATTGTACCATAGCTGTAGGGGTGGCTCAAATGTTAACCATGAAAAGATATAAGCAAGATGGGTTGTCATTACTAGTAGGGTAATCTGCTCATATTTATCCTGCATACTAGAATTCTGACAAAAGGAAAAAGTATATATATGCACAAAGGCTTCTGGCAGGTTTGTTTGAGTTTTGCTTTCACAGTCAGCAGTCTAATGTGATTTTGAAAGTAACTAAAGTGTTCATTATGTATCAAGGACACAGAAAGTCTCTATAACTGGTGCCCTGGTTAGCTTAAAATTGTATTGGCGCCTTTCTGCCTGCTTCTGTATCTTAAACTAAGCATGAATCACAAGCAAATTGCCCAGTCTAATCAAATTCCACCTGAATATATATTACATAGGGTTGCAGAAGATGTGCTATATCTTGAAAAATGGAAATATTTCAAGGTCTAATCAGATCACTTTAAGTGGAAAAGCAGTGATCACTAATGCCAAATGAAATTAGATTGTGGAAAGTACAGAACGGGTTATGAGATAAGGGCAGAGTGATCACTAATATAAATTATTGATCACTACTTCCAAATTCCACTGTATGTATGACATCTCCTCTGGTGCTTCTAACCACACATTGGTTGTTTTGTGACTAATATCCTTTAACCTTATACTTTCAAAGTACATGCCAAGTGCTCTAAGAATCAGCATGATAGATAAAGCCTGATCCATCACTAGTTTTTGTATGAAATGCTATTAAGCTCAATGGCAAATAAAGTAGATTTACTCCTAAGCTGCAGGATCAAGCTGAGGGTGATTGCTGAAGAAAAAGCAGAAAAGGAAAGAGAAATGTGATTTCAGAGAGCATCTGAAGTCAGGAACTGAGCAACCAGATTATTTAATGGAGTTTAAACCATCTTTAACTTTCATACATTCTTAAAGAGCTAGAACAGGAGGGTATAAGTCTCTGCTGGTATGTAGAGGAATTTAAGAAATAAAGATATTAAAGACAGTGGTCTGAGGAAACACATTACTATGAAAGGTAACATTCTTCTTATTTTTTGGAAAGTTTTCAGACAGCCAAGAAAGATATATCATACTCAAACCTGAGAAAGTCCCAAAGCGCTCAGTTCCCAGATACTTAGATATAGCAGATCCCAAGTCTAGCAGACAGTGCAGGTTTACAAGAGCCACAGCAATAAGTACTGACAGTACTGAGCCAATATATATAAAGAAGAGAAAAATGACATGCTGACTCAAAATATGGATCACTGTACTTATTTGCCTTCAGAGAATCACTGAAAAATGTATCTTTCACTTACATTTCAATTCATACCTCATGCTCCTGCGCTTCCAAGCTAGGTACACACACCAGATTTTTATTTCACTTAACACCACTCTTCTGTGATTTTGAAGACTTTCTTCCTGACTGATCTGTAATATTTCTGTGAAACAATCTGAATATTCTAGATTGCTTACATTGTGACTTTGGTGTGTCTTGAGCTTATGGGCTTGGCCATTTTTGCACAGTAACAAGTAAGGGTGCAGAAAGACATACAGACAAAAAAAAAAGAGAGAATGAACCAGTTGTTCTGCACTGCTTAGTTACAATCAAAATGAAGGCATTCCGGTACTATAAACAGCAGAAAGGATGCATTCTAGTTCTCATGTAAAAGTATACTTCTCAAAGATTTCTTGTTCAATTTTAAGAGAAAAGGGCCTTTGATGTAACTTCATCTTTAACTTCATTTTTTGATGAATATCATGGAGTGTGCATCAAACAAATCATTTAGATCAAAGGAATAATTTTCATTTGAGAATTTAGTGTGAATATTCTTACCTGTTGTATTTGTATTGTTTTTGTTGGTGTCAATGGTAGTGGAGACGAGGTTTGGGTTGGTGGGGTTTTTTTGTTTGTTTGTTCAGGATTTTTAGTGTTAAAAAAAAAAAAAACATTGAAATTGGAGTTATTACACACTAACAGTATACATTTTTTCAAAATTTTTTTTGTAAATCAACTTGCTGAGTCAATTAAAACCAACACCATTGGCCTGTGAATTTGCAGTCAATTCAGAATTGATAGGAGGAAGATCAATATAGCCACTGAAATTAATAGTGCCATTTTAATGAATATGAGCTTTTAACTAACGAGCGTTTAAATAATCACTCCTGTGCTCAATATAAAAGTTCCGTAGTTTTAAACAGTATTTTAAGGAAATATTTATTCATTAGCAGGTTAGAATTTCTAGATATGTTTTACTGATATGCAAATAATTAAAGTTGGTTTTGAAAACGCATCAAAGACAATCTATTAAAAGCTCTAGTTTAAACTTACAGAAAAACTTAGGAAGGTAGTTAAAGATAAAATCTCTGGTACATATAGCACTTAGATCAGTGAAGAAGGCCAACATTTCTGCAAGTGCATGGAGCTTTTCTTCACCCATCTACACTTCCTACAAGTCCTGCTCTGTACGAGAAAGACTTCATGAAGAGCTCTATGAGAACCTATTGACAGATTCAGTCAAGATTGAATCAAAACATCTTTAAAAAGAATTAAAACTGTAGAAATCTGGTCAAACTCATGAGAAAAAATAAAATTTTCAAGAAAAACACACTATAAAGCATGTACTTCAGAACAGTTAATCTCCCCTCAAATGTAAAAAAATTGCATTTATTATTCTCCTCAAAATTCTTTTTGTAGTGCCAGTTCTGTATCATAGCAAGTAGTTCCACTCTGTTTTTTAAAAATGGATTTCCCATTGTGTTCACCTTCTTGACAACCCATTTTTTTTCTGCCACAAATGTGAATTTCAAGTAATATGCAGACATTGAATATTTAATTCACCCATGCAAATACTCACTCTGACAGAACAAGTGTGATCATTCAGTTCTCAAATAGAAATGTTATCATGTGGGTTTCTGACCAGCTACAACTAAGTAACACAATATAAACTTTGATGTTGCGTATCAACTACTCAGAGGAAATGGCTCACGATTAATGCCTTCAGGCAATAAATACTGAAAAACCACAAATGGAGTCCACTCAAGGAAACAAGAAATCCTGATCTGATCACAGCTATTTCAGGGAACACAGAATAAAGATGCATTTATATAAATGATTAACTTCAAATTCTTTCTGTGAGGAAGACAATTTGTTTACACTTCAGGTATGGCAAATTCCCAATACAAACGTATTTCTAACCAGCTATCCAAAAAATAAAACAAGGTCAGCTCTGCCATTATTGACTGTTCATTTACTGACTGAGCCATACATAAAAATGTTTTCCAGTATTTAACCACAGAATAATAAGCTACAGAGAAGCAACAGAGCATGTGCATCTGGAAATATGTAAGTTTTAAGTGCTATCCTTTCTATAAGATATATTTTGTCTGTTCTTTTGCATTTAATCTTCATTGATCTTTCACATCTATAGATAGTCTATTGTGAGATTATAACCATATGCTTTTTATTTTTTCTTTCAAGAAGTAAAAAATAAAAAGAAAATGGTAGCCCATATTGATTTAAAGATTGGCTATATTGCCTCTCTGGAAGTCAGACCATACAGACATAATATCAGCAGGTTATTTTCTTCTGTTTGACAGTAGCAATCACATTGTGGGATTTTTTTTTCTTTTTATTCAGACATTTGGAATTGTTTGTTTCTGTTGGTAATGACTCAGTGTTCTTAAGTGCTTGAAATTTTCTTATTTCAGAAAACTGACAGAATAACATGAAAGATGCTGTCACTTGCTATATTTTTCTCCAACCTCCGTGACATATCTCAAGTAAAGTAAAGAAACAGAACATTTACTTTTCCCCCATCACTCTGAATAGAGACCGCATTTGATTCAGTTTTAACTCTTTAGCATCTGTTGGTGAAAGGAAGAAAACATTCAAAGGCTATAAGAAGTATGGGAGGATGAGTCAGCCAAGCAGGAAGAATAAACAAGAGACTCACTACCCTTTCCTGAACTGTAAGGGTGATGAACTTAATAAAGTTGTCCAGGCTGCCTGCGAAGGATGCATTGTTGGACACAGCCCACACCATCATTCTCTGCACAAACACAGCAGGGCAGCTCACTAAACTGATTAAACTGGATTTTCTTCTGAGCAAATAAAAACCAGGAAAAAATGCCCCTCTCTCAGCACTAAGCTAAAGTGTTTTAGCTGCTGCATGAGCCTTAGCTACAGGATCACAGACCTTCAGCTTAGTTGCTTATTACCACAAACACTCCTTCAATGAATATAAAACCAGCTTAACAAGCTTCAAGTCAACAAAACTGGGACCGCAATGGCTAATACCTACTGTCTCATCTTGGGAGTGAGTGGCACAATGGCAGAGATCTTATGTGATTGACTGAGCATGAATGTTATTTTCCTCAGTGTGGCCTAATATGCCCTGTCAGACTCGCAGGGGGTAAACTAACATCAGTGGGAAACCTTCAGTTAAATCCCTGAGAACTATTCTTGAAATATCTCTCCACATCACCTTTTAGAAAGGCATTAGTGCTGCACACAACACCCTCTGTTGCTCTGGCATCTTATTGCCAGAGGAGGAAGATTGTTTAAAAATGTCAGGGCACGTAAGAAAAATACATCCCATCCTTGCTAAGGAAATCCCTTCTAAGTTGTACAAGGCACGGATACTGATACTGATAAAAAAGGACGTCTACTGATAAAAAGCTAACACACTAACAGCAAGAAATCCTTCCTTGTCTGTGGTATTGTAGCTGCTGCTGAAGCCATTAATACTGACCTCTACACTCAGAAAAAAGCTTTCACACTGTCTGGATTTGACCCATGGACCGAGGAAGACTGTATCTGAGGATTTTAGGACCAGGTCTTCAGACAGACAGAACTAGTGGGCTTTTGGCTTCATTTACTTTTGAAGTTTTATTCCCTTTCTCTTTTGAATCTCCCTGTATGACCTCACGTGTCATGCCTACTATCCCAATCAGAGTTACAGCAATCATAACTACTGCCAATTCTGATCCTTACCCACAAATCACCTTTTGTTATGAATTCATGAACTGAAGAGTAACAAAATCTTAATCCAGGTATCATTTCTCCATTTTGCTGGCAACATATGTGGCAAAGTAGATATTGATAGCAGCATATACCTCTGTTTTCTGCCCTCTGTTGTGAGCTCTAGCATTCAGAGGGAGTCCAGGCTTTGGGTTGCAAAATCAACTGTTCTGCCTTCTGTATTATTTACTTCTTGCCTTCTGTATTATTTACTTCTTGTCTAACTTAGGTATGATGGCCTCACAACTCTTTTGTGACAGAGAAAACTTCAGAAGGCAGAATTCTGGTAGTCATTTCTTCTTCTTTCCTAAAACTTGATCATTCCAATATTAACAAGTCCTTGCACTTTCCCTTATATAGATTTGTGTTCAAAGATATTTAAGACCTCATTTTTAAAGGGACATGAAAAATAAAAACTTCTTTTCCTATTATAGGTGTTCTTACACCCTAATTGTCTCCATTTATTCAAATAAACTAATGAAAACGACTTTTTTTTTAACCAATTCTTTTTCAAGAAAAACAAAGAAGATAAAATGTACACTAAGATTAAGCATTTTTTCTTTTGTGACACCTTCTTGTGACATTTTTTGCAGCAGCTGTACTTGAAATTTCCCCATTTAGCTTCTGCCATTCCAAGCTTTATACACTTTTTCTATTTTTATTATTGCTTTTATTATTGTTGTTGTTGTTGTAAATAATCTGTGAATACATAATTTAATTAGTAAAGAGTATTTGCTAAGGGAGGTTATTATGGAAAGCCCTCCCAGGTCCTCCAGATCCCTTCAACTTTAAGTGAAGCTGAATAACACTGATGGAATGAAAATGGGAGAGTAAATTTCTTGAAGTGTCTCAAATCACATTATTTATACAGAGAAATATACATGTTAGAACCAAGTAGAGTGACGTGGGGATTATGTCCCAGTTTATTATGGCACTGAGTCACTAGTATGGGACTCATTCAAGTTCAGCACCTCTGGACATCTTATGATCTGAAAAGGGTAAAAATAGTTTTACTTGAAAATGTGAAACATACTATGCCAAAATTTGGATATACTCATTCCCATTGGCACAAATGGAAATTATGTGAAAATGTAAAGGAGTTGGAGTCCTGCCAGTGACCATCCACAAGCCTGAACCTTTAGTTCATCATGCAGTGTTTATTCACATTATAACAAAATAGTCTCCAGTAAGTTATTTGGAGCTTCAGTTCATTTGCCTTAGTACTCAGTACTGTTTTGTACTTAGTGTTTCATGTATTATATTTACACTGTACAGATCCAGTACAGTCCTGCTCAGAATGAAAGAGAAAAATGGCATGTGGAAATGAAGACTGTGCAGCTTCCCAGTGGACATAAACAAACAAATAAATAAACAAATAAATAAATGTGATACTTATTGCCTTGATAGTTTCTGAAGAGAGATGAACAAATGTGATGAGGCAAACAGCAGAAATAACACAGGTAATCAAATCTTTATTTTTCCATTCACCCGTGCTGCAGATATTTGCCTTTTTTATTCTTTTGTGGTGTTACAACTTCTCAGAGTGGAGCACTGCTAGTGGATGGGAACAACCCACTTTCTTCATATGTCAAAGAAATGCGACTACTTCATTCATCTTTCAGGTTGAGAGCCACTTTTTCTTTTACTACCCCCCACACCTTCTGACATCACGACTAAAATATATTTTTCCATGCAAACAACCTCTGCCCTTCAGGCCAGTACAGAACTTCTTATATAAACAGCTCCATATGTACTAATGAAGATGTCTGCCTAGAAGTAAGGTTATAAAATTCAGAATCTCCCCTAGCTGTTTTGTGGGTTTTTTTCCCCACCAAAAAAAAGGTCAGAACATGCCCCTTGGGCTGCAAAAACAGTTTATGTTACCAAAGAATGCTTCATGAAAGCAATGCACATTATTTCATGGAGAAAGTGTTTTTTTTTGGTTTTTTTTTTTGGTTTTTTTTTAAGTGATGGATACAAATAAAGTCTAAAACAATGGAGAACCTGTTTTGGTATTTTCAGATGTAAGTTGCATTCAGGTACAACCCAGTGTTATTTCTCTTAGTAATGGATTATTTTATGTGTGACATAAATTATGCGTTACAATAATTTTTATCCAGCCCTGCTCTTGCTTTCCTGTCTCACACTGTCATGTGAGATCTTTCAGTGTGACTGGACACTTGTTGAAAATGGATGAAGAATGCCACAGTATGGATGAAGAATGCCACTTAGGCTAACAAATAGTGAGTTTAGTGTGGAAACACTGGTAAAATTCAAGAGCATGTAAATTACATTTGTGTTCTACCTCAATGTTCCTATCACAAATGTTGCCAGCATCAGTCTACTGACACAGAGTTTTATCAGAACACTTTCCTCTCATAGCAGGTAACTCCCTTTTTTTCTCATATTCTCTTTCATGGATGATTTTTTTGAAGTGACAGTTCACACCAGAAACTTATTTGTAATTATCCTTATATTAAGGTTGTTTCTTTGAAGCAAGAAAGATTTTCTCCCTGGTCCTGCTCACGATTGAACAGTATGGCAAGGTGAACAGCAGACCTTTAGTTTCTATATTCTGCCATAGTGATTCTCAACTGAAAAGTCAGCAGTTAGTTGGGAGAAAATACACTTTGTCCTTTGTAACAGCACAGTACGCCAGGAAACATAAAGGAAGGTGGGAATGGGAGCTTTTTTTGAGATGTGTGAACCAAACACCCAGTCAAGCTTAACCCTCATCTCTAATCCCTCTCTCCTTCAATAAAAAAGAATGTAATTCTAATTAATATAAATAGTAAATAAAGACATAAAGATTATCAGGAGAAAAGCTCATTGTATTTTTGAAAGGACAGATATATCAATATATCTATATATTTATATATCTATATAGAATCCTATTTAAAATAAAACATAAAAAATTAAAATATGAAACAAGATAAATAAAAAATAAAATGTACATTACAGTTGTTATATCTTGTTGCATTGCTCCACACTTATTCTGTTGTATATTTCTACAGATTCTTAATGTTATTTTAACACTGAAAATGTGTCATGGTTTTATGATTTTTTAACTCTTAATGCAATACATGATGTTATGATGTGGAATACCAGTACCAAAAAATCATAAAACCATGACAAAATGAAAACACAGATTTATTTTTCAGTTTAAGAATTTAAAAATAAAATTTTAGAGTCCTGAAAGAAAACTCATTCTAGATACATTTCTCCCACAGATTTGCCTGTTAAAAGGTTGCTTGCAAAATTCCTTAGAGAGGAATAGGCTCACTGTAACCAGATAACAAACCTTCCTATCACATCAGCTTAGCATTTGTTCCTATTCATGGATGCAAGGGAAGAGAGCTCAAGGAGTCTGGCTGGCTAGATGCCCTGGAGAGACAGTACTGCTCATCCCTGATTTTTTAAAGGTAGTTTATGAATGGGAGATAAATCAGAGAGCAACATCATCACTGAACAGAGTAACACAATAAAAAGTCCTTCCATTGTATGCATTTAGACCTCAAAAGATAACTGAGCACAGTACAAGGAAAGAGCCCATGTGATCAAACTTTTCTGCTTTTTCAACTGCATGAATTGTTCTAATAGAAAATTGTTCCTTTTCCACAAACCTGGCTGGTGAATAGAAGGCTACTTTCACTGAATCAGCAAAAAGGAAAAAAGGCAAAAAAAAGGATAAAACAAAACAAATTTCAGCGACCATATTGCAAAGGCTTTTGTTACTTTAGTAGATTGCCTAGTTTAGTTTAGATTCAAGCAGGCACTGATTATTTTCTGGATCCATAAGGAAGAAAACAAGTTTTATTAACAAAAAATAGCTATATTTCCTGGTTGGAGGCCATGAAGCAACAGCTTCTTGAAGATAGTTTCACCTGAAGTGCAGAATAAGTTTAGCAGAATGAAGTATTTCACTAGCATTTCTGTCATGGAGGTTTATTTTTGCAAAGTACTGAAAAGCAAAGTGACCATTTAGACTTACTCTACTGTCTGAAAATCAGATGACTCTTAAATCATTATTTTTGCTTCCCAACTCTCTTGAAATGTTGTCTTTGGTTTCTTCTGTGTCTGTTCTTCAAAAGAACAGAGCAGATTTTGAAAATCCAGCTACAATTTACTTGGAGGCAGAAAGATACTTAATGTGTAAGGGAAAACATTTGCTTTTTTTTCTTTTTCATTGACATCAAACATTAATTATCACTAAGAAATGTAGCCAACTTCCCTTTCTGAATATCACAGTCAATGCTGAAAAGCTCAGTTGATATCAAAATTCCTTTTGAATCTCCAGATTGGACCTGCTTTAGAAAATATTGTCCTCAGTCAGTATGAAGTGCTTCTTAGCCACCTTTCTTTAGCTTTCATGCAGAGGTATGAGAGCATGAACCTCCTTAGAGTCCTTCATCTTTTCTTTTTGGAAAACAGTATATCTTTCCATTTCACCAGCTACTCTTCTCATCTCACCTTTATTTCCCAGTATATGATAGAGGAAATCTGTCTGAAAATCAAAAACAAACGTTGCAGCCCCAGAAGCCAGCTACTCTCAGACGAGGTCACTGGTCTGCATCATCAGGTAACAACTGCCTTGTGAGAGGTCTACTGAACTGCTTAGGCTGACCTTGGAGTGATATTAAGAAAAACAGTGGCAATGACATTAAGAAATGGAGAGGACAACAGTATCTGGAGACTAAAGCATCATGTTGCAGTAACAGTTTGTTCTTCCAAGCAATCAGTTTCCAGCTGAGGGTAATATTAGGACTGTGAGACAGATACTGAAATAGAGAAATATGCTTTAGTTATACGTTCACATGTGTTAGAAATAAACCAGTTTTCCTGAGAGTACAGGACTTCATTCAGTTCTATCTTTCAGTGACTCCTAAGTATTCAAAGCTCATATAAAATGAAACCTTTCTGATTAAAAGCAGAATGACCGTAGCACTTCTTCAGTACCGCTAGGCCTTGAAACTTACTTAAACATGGAAGTTACACTAAACTGATTACACAAGGAAGTACAGTATGATTCAGTGCAAAATGAAGTAAGATAAAGGTCTCATAAACTTTCACCAAACAGCATGCCCCTATATATGCCCCTGGGGAAAAAAAAAAAAAAAAAAAAGAGATTTTACAGTAGAGCTTCATTAGTACAATAGATTTACCAGAATGGGCTTGTACTGGGGTACCTACAGAAATTTATAGGTAAGGGCAATGCTGATTACAGAGCAAGAGAGTTTGTTTGCATAAATTCATATGATCTAAAAACAAAGTAGATTAACTATCATTTACACAGAAAACACAGCAGAGCATGAAAATTTGACCTCATTTTGTAGAAAAATATACCATCATCCATCTTCACAAAAATGAACTTAGTAATTTTTTGTTATTTTTGTGCTGGATAGGGTCAGTAGGGTTTGCCAGTCACAGAGAAATGCCTGGATTGATGTGCTACTGTTTCCCCTGCAATAGCATAAATGACCTTCATATAGCATAAAATTGCACTTCATATTAGATACTGGGATCCCTGGAAATCCTATGTTAATTTAAGTACTACTATCTCCCTGTTCTTTCTGAGAAAAAAATTGCAGCTCAAGAACTATTTATTGAAAAAATAAGGGGAATGATACACGCATTCTTGGGAATACAATATATCCCCCTCCCATCTTAGTTTATCAAGGCCAATTACCATCCTTGGCATAAAATGTGCATGTTATCATCACAACAATCTTGAAATAAATGCTTACCCATGGAAACCCAGTAAATCATCTCTTAAAGAAATAATACAGCATACTGTTTGTATAGTACAAAACTTTTAATAGAATTATAACCTAGTCCATATGTATTTTAGCACAATGTTTGTGTTACTTTGTAATCCTAAGTGTGACATTCTGTATAGTGTTTACTTTTGACTTACTGGGCTCTCAATATAATGTAAAACACCTTTTGGGTCGAATTATCCTCTAAGATAAAACAGTGATATTAGCTAGAGGAAAGCATTCTATATTCCCAGGAGGATCTTAACAGCTTCCTGTCTTAAACCCAAAATCAAAATGAACAACAACAAAATCATTATTTTCAGTGATCATTTTATTTCTGAGGGGACTAGCATCATAGGGGACATTTTCTTGTATAGAAAACAAACTCTATACAAAAAGTCACCCGCAAAATCCCAGACATATGACTCACAGTCCTTTACAGAATGCAAGAGATTGACTAAATCCTTAATTTGACATCTAAATCATCATTTTCTCCAGATCATCTCAGCAAGAAGAAACTATAATTACAAACAATTCCAAAATTCTTAAGAAACAGTCTGACACCTCCACCCCCAGCTCCCACCACTTCCAAAATACATTTGAAAAGCATTTAAACAAGTTTGCAGAAAAGTTCTATAAATTAATAGAAATCTTTCCCTAAGATATTTTTTCCCTTATAACAGACATGGCAGACAGGCCTGGACTGCATCTGCAGACAGAGGTGAAGAAAAACATGTTTCTGTATGAGAGTGCTTGTTTTAATATGGCTATGAAAGTAGCTAAGCACATTCATATAAACATTACTGAATGTCTAGCAGAATTGATTATTTGATCCTGCCAAGCACTTAAAAAAATATGACTAATGATTTCGAGCCTAGCTTTTGAATGAACCTGCAACTTCAATGAACACTCAAAAAACAACAAAGGACGTTGGTGGTACGTTGTCCTATCCACCTTTTGGCATACTTGCCTGTTTCTGTCTGCCTTGAACACACTGTAGCAGACAAAGAGAAATATTTTCAGAAGTTCTCATAATAATTCTGACTTGTGGGATTATAATGTCTGGATACTTCTTTTTGTCTATGGGTCACAAGGAAGAGGATAACACCTTCCATAATTTATAATAAAAGTACAGTATTTTAGGTGAAAGGGACATGCAGCTAAGCATCTTGTGCCACAAAGTGGCACACCTACTTTCTTGACACTTCCCATTCCTTCTCATTATCCTAATAAACCCACTCAAGTTTCCTCCCTTGCCCCCAGAGGATCCTCAGACATTTTATAGGAGCCATTTCACACCTTCAATCACTTCAGACTGCCACATTCTTAACATTTTTATGTTGTTATTTTCTTGAGATGATGTGACCAGAACTGCACAGCTCATGTGAGATGCTGTCATGTCTTAAACTTTAACATAGTAGTGTTTTTTTACTTTTTCATTATAGCCTTTTTAATCTTTTATTTTTCTACTACTGAATGAAGAGTTGAAGATACCAAGGAAGTTTTACTGAAGTGATTAAGGCTATCCTGATATCTATAAATCTCATTTGCATAACTTTAAATTGTTTTAGATGTGTCTGAGTTGTTTCTTTTTTGAATTTCATTTGTTTTGTTCATTCTCTTTCCTTATTTCTTCTTTCTGACAGCTTTCTGCCACATTTTACAGAAGTATTCAATATCATTAAAAATCTGTCACTACAGGGTATGACTGGCCTTTCTAGACTTTTAATGCATTGTTATTTACCCATAATCTCACACAAAGATACTTGTAGCACAAAATTGTAATTTGCAATGAGAAAACTGATTAATGTTTTATTATTTTTTTTGTCCATAACCATGTATTGATTTTTTTTGAGGACGCTTTTTGTTCTCATGTTTGTTAATTCCTTCTAAGAACCATACTGTACTGTACTAGCTTTGTAAGGAATGGTCTCCATTCATACTAGCAATATTGATTGTTCCCTGGTAAAACTGTGTTTGTCAATTTGTCCAGTAACTCTATGCTTTAGTATACTTTTTATCACTGTCATATATCAATCTAATGTCTGAACAGATAATTTTAAGCATCTTGTTACACAGTACATTATTTATTCATTTATTTCATTCTTATACTGCTTTAGCACACATGGGTAAATAACACCAGATCCTGATGACATTTAACAGTTTATTTTGTCTATCTTGTTCTGCACTATCTTCTGCTGACTCTTTGTTTTGAGGCAGAACAGCAAATATGAAGACTACAAATGGTGAACACAGAAGGATAAATAGAATAAGAATAAAAAAAAATAATCTTATATAGCCTCATCTTCTATAAGTGTTTCCTTATTTTAATAGTCAATGTCCTACAGATTTCCTAGGAAGTTTCCCTTTGATTAGGATGTATTTGAGCTAATTGTTAGTTTCAGGTATTTCCTAAAAATATTATCTATTTTGTGTTGTCTCTGTGTTTTGTTTCGTTTTTTAATTTTGCATACCTTTTTATTTCCTTTCCTCTCTCTCTTTTTTTTTTTTTTATTTTAACTCAACTTGGCTTTCTTGAGGTCACTCTTACTTATGGTAGCCTGCTGTATAGTCTTGTTAAGCTTCTACCTGAAGTTTTCTAAGAGGCAGGTTCCCCTCCAAGTCCTTAGTTCAAGATTTCACCATAATCTGTATTACTGTTCCCCGTGACTTACTTACAGTATGGGTCCTCATTTTCAAGCTTTTTTTTGTTTGTTTGTATAGCTAAATATTGTGGCAATTAATTTATTTGTTATATGCATCCTGTATCTGTGGATATATGATGTTAAATCATAAGATATACCGTGTATGTTACATATGTGGTAAGTATCTATAGCATATATAATGTGTCATGTAGTATTAAATAGCCTTTCAGGCTTTCCTTTATCATGTTACACTGGACTAACTGTTTAGTGAAAAAAAAAAAAAAAAAACCTCACTACAACAACTCAGGCATACAAAAACCTGTCTTAATAGAAAGTGGAAATCAATATATTACTTCATTGCTAGCACACGGAACATGAACAGTTGTGACTAAATCTTGACACAAAATAATCTGTGCTTCAAGGATTCGGCTGTCTCTGCGTAAGATATTAGTTGCATAATTATATTTTAAAGGCTTGGGGAAGGAAAGAGGTACTGAGCTTCCTTGACATCATAACTGAGAAATGAGATCAGGGGAAATGGCTGTTTGCAGAGAAGAGAAGGCAGAGAAGGCAGAGAGTTGCAAAGCTAGTGCTCCCTGAAATCTGAAACAAAGAGAATGGGTGGAGTATAGAAAGATCCATAAAGAAGTCTGGAAATGGATACTCTGTAAATCAAATTAACAGAAAATGTTTTTGGTAAAAGAACTAGGATTCACATGTGCCAAGGGTATAGAAGACACACAGTGGTAAACCTTAGAAGTGGGTGCACATGTCCATGGGAAGCCCCCAGGGCTTGGAAGACAGGAAAGTAAAAGCAAAAGAAATACCAATTCTGTTCTGGGAGATGGGGATTACTCTAGGATCTACCCATGTGGAAAAGGCATGAGTGCTCCAAACACACAGATAGCGTGACATATGGTTTTTATATATAACATACGGTATGTGTATGGACTGTAATTAAAGGAAACTACTCTTATGAGTCAATATATGATCTCACATAAGTTTAATATGTAAAACATATGCTATTTAGGTATATATAACACTTGCATATATCTTATAATTTTGTGGTGCATCATGGGCAAGCATAACAGGAGATATTTGGATGACTATGAATGCAAGGGGAAGGGATTTTTAAGCCAAGAGAAGACAGTATCCTGATGGAGTACACAACATGAGCAGTGACGAAAACGGCAGAAGAAAAATCAGTGAAAAAATTAGTCTTAAACCACACAGTGAGAGAAGGGGGAGGATTAAGTGGTACTCCTGTTTCTTAGCTTGGAGGACAAAAGCCTATAGTGAGAAAAAACACATCACATAGAATTTTCTATGATGGAGTAAAAACAGCATAGAACAAATACAAGAAAAGGGTAAAATAAAATGTATTTTTTTAAAGTAGAAGAAAAACAGAAAAAAATGAAAATACAGTGGAATGAAAGTAAAAGAAATTTTGAAAACGGAAATAATAAATAAAACAAAGATAATAAATAAGGAATACAGCAAAAGAAACAAAAAGCATTTGATTATTTTATTGTTGGCAATTAAATACGTCCATAATTCTTGAAAAATACACCATCATTTTCCATATATTAACAAAGTAATATTAGGCTTTTTTTCTTCAGTTTTTGTCACATCAGGCCTCCTCCGGATGTTGAGATTATACATCATTAGTATCCATTCGGATGAAAGGCACTATGTAAATTTAAACTTATTAGCATAGTAATTGTGACATTTCCTCAAATGCATCGTGATTCAGTCTAATTTATTTGTTGTTTGAAATGATTTGCCAACTAATTTCTGTAATTCTTGGTCTGCAGCTCATTTATATTTTATTGTGTAGAACTGAAATCCATAATCTTTGCTATTTTGGTTGAAGAAATAATCACATGGTGATTTTTATTTGCTGATTTGAAGACCGCGACTCTCAGAGTATACATTTTGTTCCATATATTTTCTTGATTATCAGCTTAAAATCTGTTTGTAACTAGTAATCTATATTTTACAAATACAACTTGAAAATATTTTACAAATAGATCTAGAAAATAATCTTACCATAAAACTCTGTAAGAGTACATACTGAAGGAAAGTGAATAAAATAGATATATGTACAATGTAAGAAAAAATAATTTGAAATTGCAAACAGGTGTTCACAGTATGCTTCTTCAAGCATTTGCTAGTTCTGGAAACAATCATGGCCTAGGTTACACCCAGAAACATGTGTATACAATCTATTTAACCCAAATCTAAAATTCCCACTAATTTATGGGTTAAACATGGAGTTGGTAACACTCCTAATGAGCTTGATTTACAGAAAAAATACTAACATCTTACTGTTCTTCTAAAGAGAATAAATTAATAGGTCTTAGAGCACTAGCAACAAATGATCTTGGGTTAGTGATTGCAATCAATTTTCTAAATTATTGATTTTTTTGGATGAATTAAATTCCGATTCATTATTTCATCTTGCTTAGAAATACTGTGCGGATTTAAGTTTCTATTAAAGAAGAACTGTCTTAATTTGAACGTATAATATTGACTAATCTCTAGTTCTCACAGTACTCTGCTACATCAACTCATGTTTCACCTGGAGGGAGTTGAATCACAGAAGGGTTACAGTAAAATGCATCCAGATGCAGACTTAGTCTGAATTTTTAATGATATTCATGTAATGAATTATTGATACTCTGCAACATGTCAAATTTTTGGTCCATTCACTCATGCAGTAATGTTCATTTGAAGATGTAAATTGTTTTAATATACTCTCTTTATAGTTTTTATCAATGAATATATTTCTTCTTAGGGAATTTTTGTAAAGTCAAAGATCTGAGATACCCACATATTGCTGTGAATTAGTAATTAGACAAGCTGTCTGTAAGTGTTAACGGTTACTTATTTAAGAAAAATATACTCACTATTTCTAAGTTTGTTGTCATTCTCCTTCAGAAACCCCAGGAGAAAGTGGCAGGCTTTATTTAAGTAGAACCTTGTGCTTTGCAAAGGTGTGGCAGGATATAGCTAATTTTGCTCTGAGAATAACGAAGATGGAAAAATTTCTAATTTCATGATTTCTTTTCATGCTTACTTGATACTTGTAGAAAGGGATAGTATAATTTTTATGTTTTCATCACCAGTAAAGTCAGAACAGAAGTATCCAATACTTTGTCTGAAACATGCCTCAGTCCTCATTTTGAAGAATAACAATAAAATGCATTTGTCCAGTTTTGTTTTCCTGTTAGATTCATAAAACACTGACTGTCATGATTTTATGTAGATAATAGACTATGAGTTTAGACACACAGCCATTTAATCTAGATTTGTAAGACAGTGTTCAGATTATGCAAGTAGTTCCAGATAACCATATAGTAGAAGTACAGGATTTTTCCGTATTACCTGTCTATTCTGTAGCACATGGAAACATGGAAACGTTTTTCAATCATCCGCTGCTCATTAGTTAACATTCCAGTGGAATGGTAATCAATTAAGTAAGCAAGCAAATTCATGCAATATACACTGTATACAGGAGGTTCAATAACAAAATGATTTTAACTATCAAGAGCTAAGGCTGTGAATGTAATTATGCTCAGTCTAAATCAATGTTTTTAATTCTTACTGGAAATTGAAGTTATTGTAAGACACCTTAAACAAAAACTGCTTGATTTAAGGCAAGAGTATGTCTGGATTCCAATACATATGAAAAAATAATATTTTCTTTCCCCAGCTTTTAACTCTAATAACGTACAATCTTCTAGGGGAATAAATAGAGTGGTTTGAAATACTTGATATTCCAAGGGATATTCTGAGCAAGATATTCTGAGGGATAAGGGAGAAGAAACAGCTGTAGTTTACTACTACAAAAGCTTTTCTCATTGTTTTTCTTTCAAAGCTATCACTTGCTCGAAGACTTAATTGGCTATACATACACACACACACACACACACACGCACACATATATATATATATATAAATGTTGAACATCTATTATAGAACTCAACATGATACGTAAGCTCATATATTTAGATCTTCGCATCTGTTCCTAAGCCCCCACACATTCTTAGATGCGAAGAGAATCTAAAATCTAGTGGAAAGCTTTGAGTGTCAGCTCATGTGACTAATTCAAAACATGTTCAAAATAGAAAAAGAGTAGGAAGAAATAAGACTCTAAAAACACCAAAGAGTGCAAAGAAAATATGTGGGCAAATTCTCCCTGCAGTGGACTTTGAAAGGTTATGCTTAATATAGAGTAAATTACTTAATAAATTAAAAATTAAGCTAATCAGCTTTCATGTAGAAAGTGTAAAATGCAACATTAAAGACTGTACCATCTTATAAAGATGACACTAACATGCAAAACGTGGTTATTACTCCCTTTGAACCAGGAATATAATTCTTTGTGAGGAATGTGCATTTTATTAAATGACTGTAAAATATTATATGTAATGTACATATTAAAGAAACAGGATATGTATTCTCAGTATAAAAATGTGATATCAGTGATGATCTCTTTAAACAGAAGAAAAGAATTATGCTTACAATTGAAATGATTCAAGGGGGTAGTAATCGTTTTTCCCTCTATCACCTGAAATACTTTTCTTTCTACTAGAGCAGAGAAAACACTTACTGAAAGATCACCATCATAACACATCCCTGTTCTTATTTCAGCTTCAGTGTTCCTGAGATTCTGATTATACATGCTTAGCTCTCAGCTGGGGTAGTTTTTTTTATGAGATTTGGTAGCCATTCAGGTGAGTATCATCTCAGTCACACAATAAAGCACAACAAATAGTTCATCATTTGTGCAAGTCACTTTATGTACAAAATTACGGCATTGAGAGTATTAGCCACTTGAATGTACCAATTGGCTGAACATTGCTAAGTGCTCTTTAGTAAGTGTTCTCTTTATTTCTTCTAGTGTAAAAGGCTTGGCTACAAAGCTAACAGGCTTTGTAGGTAGGAGCAGGCAATTAAGGTCTTTTTCAAAAATGCAAATATCTGTTAACTGAATACATTCTTCAGTGGGGCATTTTGTTTACTGAATTTTACTTCAGTTGCCTTGAACTTTAACTTTGGTGTTAAATTGTTTTCTTCAGCTATTTACTGATGTGATTTATATGCAGACCTCCCACACACATCTAATAAAATATAATTCACAATGCACTGTGATTTTCTGTTCAGCTACACTTTTTATTCAGCTTTATGGCTAGAAATCAAGATGCCATACAATTATTGTGCTCCTGAAAGGCCAGTTAGCTACAGAGATAGGAAGAACATTTCCACTTGGAGGCAATACATATGCACTATTCTAACATAGAATAATTATAGAATCTTTTAAATAGGAAGGAACCTTTAGTGGCCATCTATTCCAACACTCTCCAATGAACAGGGACATCTACATCTAGAGCAGATTGCTCAGAGCTCCTCCAGCCTGACCTTGAATGTCTCCAAGGATGAGGCATCCACCACCTCTCTGGTAACCCGTTCCTTTGCCTCATAACACTGAATAGAACAAATTAACAGATAAAAAAAAATACCTTCCTTATATCTAATCTAAATCTCCCCTCTTTTAGTTTCAAACCATTTCCCTTTGCCCGAACACAACAGATGTAGCCAAAGAATCTGTACCCTTCATTCTTATAGCCCCCCCTTTAGATACTGTAAGGTCTCTATCACATCTGCCTGGAGTCTTCTCCAGGCTGAACAGCCCCTCTAACAGCCTGTTCTCATAAGGGAGGTGATCCATCCCTTGGATCTATGTCAGTGTTGGAAGAGACCTGTAGAGATAATCTAGTCCATCTTCCCTGCAAAGCAGGCCCCCTATGACAAGCTGCACAGGTAGGTATCCGACAGATCTTGAATATCTCCAGATAAAGAGAATCCACAACCGTCTTGTGCATCCTGTTCCAGAGCTCCATCACCCTCACTGCAAAGTTCCTTCATATACTGGTGTGAAACTTCCTATGCTCAAGTCTATGGCTGTTTCCCCTTTTCCTGTCCCCACAGATTGCTGAAAAGGGGTTGCACATGTCCCTTTGATTCCTACACTGAAGATATTTATAAACATTGATCAGATTCCCTCTCAGTCTTTTTTTCTCAAGGTTGAACAGACCCAGTTCGCTCAGCCTCTCCTCATAGGGAGATGCTCCAGGCCTTTTATGATCTTTGTGGCCCTCCAGTGGAGTCTTTCCAGGAGATCCCTGTTTTTTTTTTGTACCGGGGAGCCCAGAACTGGACACAGTACTCCAGGTGAGGCCTCACTAGGGCAGAGTAGAGGTGGAGGATCACCTCCCTTGACCTGCTGGCCATGCTCTTTTTAATGTACCCCACTTCTTGGCCACCAGGGCACACTGCTGACTCATCGCCAAACTGTTGTCTGAAAGGTCACCCTGGTCCTTCTCTACAGAGCTCCTCTCCAGCCGGTCATGTCCCAGCTTGTACTGATACTTGCAGATCACCTCCCTCAACATGCTGACTTGTTCTTCTGGACCCACCACTCAAGCCTGTCGTCTTTTTGAATAGTATCTCATTCCTCAGGCGTGTCATCCTCAAATTTGCTGAGAATGCACTCAGTCCCACTGCTGATGCAGCAGGAAGGAGATTTCTCCCAGAGTTCCCACCCTCTGAACCACCCCCTTGAGGGATGTGTGAAGAACAATTGCTAGTTAACACTGAGGCAACTAAGTCACTGAATACCTAAGCCACCTTCTTGTTAGTTGTTTCAGACCTTGATCACTAGGGAGGGTATGCCCTCCTGGACTTTTCTTTCCTGGTTGATATATCTATAGAAATCTAATGTGCTTATCACTGAATCTTTTGCATCAGCCTGCAACATTTTCAGGTAAGACCTATTTCTCAACAGACTTTCCCAAATAAGAGTAATTTGTTCACTGCCTCTGATCTAGCAGAAGTGAAAAAAGTTTACAGATTTCAGCTGATGAACACTCAACTCAGGTGCAAAATTTTTCTACTTAAATTTAGGGAGCTACCATGAAAATATCTATGTTTGAGATAGTCACGTTGCTTTCTCTTTATAATTAATAGAAGGGATAAAATAACTTCAAGATTCATCATACATATCTGAAGCGTTCACAGTATGATAACTTAAATCTTATGTTGGAAGTGTTTACCAGGCATATAAGAGAAAGAAGTTTGAGAAGGATGGAAGAAATATTGGGGAAGCTTTTCCAACAAAGGGGGAGTTTTCAATTGTCAGCATGAGAGAAAGCAAAAGCTGGCAACAAATGAAGGGAATATAAAAGGAAAGAAAGAAATTACTTATTCAAAGGAGTCTAGTCAAGGTATTCAAGGTATATACCTCATAGAAATTCCTGTCAAAATAGTGTAATAAGTTAAGAAAACTGAAGTATTCTCCTCTTCTGTTTTGTTATTCTCTCTCTGGATTTTTCTTCCAGCTAACTAAAATCCCGCTTCTCTTTTTTTTTTTTTTTTTTGGCAAAACTGGTATTCCTGACTGGTTTCACAATCAAATGTAGAAGCTGTGAGCTTATGTAAGCCAGAGCTGTGAGAGGATGAATCTTAGGTAAGTTTTCTTGGGAACTTTTAGATACCAGCTAGTCTTGGGGGGGCTAGAGCTTTGCATTACCATTTCAATAAATCAGAAAACAGACTTTAGCTATAAAATGTGCCAACATCCCTAGAATTTTCTCAAAATTTTAAGGCTTGTGAACCCAGAAGTGAATGTTCAAACCTAGTTCTAGAATTACAGAGCACTCAGCTGAAGTGCTTGGCCAGAATTTTCTTTGCAGTGTGTTGGTCTCATGCCAAAGTAATCCTCATTATGTTACAAGCACTCCTTCACAAATTTAAGTTTGTAGAGAAGGATTTAGAATATGGGAGTAGTACACTTAAAATATAAAACATCTTGATCTGATTACCAAATATTCTCATATCACTAGCAGTATCATTGTGTTCCCTTTCCTCAAAACATTAATCCTAATTTTAATAGGTCAGAGCTCAAACGTAGTAAATAGCTCATTCAATGGGAAATAACTGTTGTTCGAAATAAAGCATTTAACTAACTATTTAAAACAAAAGAGTTTAAATAAAAGAAACTAAGAAATATTTTTGTGCATCAAAGAAATAAATTGTAATTGTGAACATAAATAATGCCTGGAATTAAGAGTTGGGGTTTATTAATTATGGAACAAGTGCTTACACCTCCACTTGAATAAAATATCAACGTATTTCTTAGGCAGAACTTGAGCTCTTAGCTGCAAAAATATTTGAAGTCGGCCTTAATTTGGTTCTGAAGTTCTAACAGCTTTGTTGCAAACTCAAATACAGTTACTTCTCAGCCTGTAATGAACTGGAAAGTATGTATGTACCTAGAAACTCAGCTCTCATGTAAAAATACATAAAATGAAAGTGCTAGATTAAGAGTATTTGTGAATACCAACACAGAAGCTGATCATACACTCTCCTTTTGACACTTCTTTTTATCTGTATTTAGCATTTAGCAATAATAATTTACATTAAATAATACTGAGTCTTTGTAGGTGCAATGTAGTGAATAAAAACAAGAAGAATGGAGAATATTTTACCTCTATAATAACAATATAATAATTTATCTTTCAGATATTGAGGAAAAGTATATTTGTGTTGATAAGTACATTTGATTTTTTCCTAATGCTCAAGGTTAGCAAGCAACAACAAAATAGAAACTAGTCAAAAATCTCAGTAATATGTAATTTTGCCAAAGTGAGTCAAACATGTTTAATAGAATAATGTCTTCAGAGGAATTTAACCAAAATGTATAATTAAATTTTAAATGGGTTAAAAAAGTAAGCATATGCATAAATGATTTTTTTTTCCATGTAATTGCTCTGTAAAGGAAAAGGGGATGCATTAAAAAAAAAAAATGGTGAGTGGAGCATAAAAGCCTTAAGATACATTTAATACCAAAGAGGACGAATTTCTTAAAAGGCAAGGAAATAACCTTCATATAATTATATTACTCAATAGATCTCAATATTTAATTTAAATTTTAGAAAACAGTTACTGGCGTTCCCTTGTCTGAAAATCTTAATCACAAATGTGGTTATCAGCTGATCAAAAAGACTGAAAAATTGTTAATAATTTATCAAAGAGTAGTTGCACTCCCCTCAACTCTGGCAGTTGTCCTTGACTGGGGAAGTAACAGCTAGTTTAGGTACTTTTGACCATTAGAAACTACTGATCCAAGTTCTACAAGTTCCTTGACTCTGATATGTTAGGTCATCCAAAGCTTATTCTTCTGAAAAGCCGTGGTATGCCTCAAACCTCTATAAGGAACATTAATAAAGTTCTCTTTACAGGTTTTGATCTGTCTTTGTTTGAAATGAAAGTATTTCAAATATCATATTGATTTTCCATAGTAGAAAAACTGCAGGGTACATTTCCATATTGTAGACGTCAGTCATATTGTGTAGAGCAGATATGGAAAGTGCTTATGTAATTCCAAAGTGGCAGCAGACCTTGATTAAGGCAATTTATTTGTGTGTGATTAACTAGGCCCATATGTCAAGTTGGCTCCATGATGGTTGCCTACCCATATTGCATTTACCACATGTCTAGTATGGGAACTCTGTATCCTGGCTAGAACAGCACATAAGACAAATGTCAGATGTCCAGAGATTAGTTCCCCTTTTTTATTCTTTTGTTCAAGTCAATCACAACTAGAAGGCAGTTCTGACAATATGTAAGGCTAAATGGATAATGTGGAAACTGATAGATCTAGTTTTCATTAGCTGAACTTCATTGCTACTTGGCCAATTTAGCTTCAAACTTGTCTGACGATCTTGATCCTCATTGCTTCCTTGCACAGATTTCTTATTGAATACAAAATGCCAAAGCTGTATCATGGGGTTAGGGAGTACTGCACTGTGGATAAAAGTGGTTAAATATCTTCTTCCTTTTCTTTCTTATGACATAGCTTATTTTCCATGCAAGGACATCTGTGTCCAAGCAGGAAGGAAGCCATGGTGCACATTGTTGTGTCCACATTGAGATAACAAAGGGACCAGAATTCAGAAGACACTGCGTATAATAGCTATCATACAGTATAAACACTCCTGACCCATGACTTTGCAAATTGATTAAATTAATTTAATAAGTAGAATACATTACTTAAAGGATGGCAGTGCAGTTGTAGTATTGCACTCCAAAATCCTACAGTTGATTCAGACTAGTTCCTCTGTGAATGTTTGTATTCTTCATAATTTAAAATATAGCTTCATTGGTTATAATGGGCTGGCACACAGTATTCATGCAAGTGCACACAACCTTAGCCTATAAACCTTAGCTCCTATAAATCTGTATCTTCAGAGGTTTAAAATCCAGGCAAAAATAAACATTCCATAGCATGGAGCATTATTTCCATAGACCTTATTCTGCACAGTATTAAGCATGTCTGCACATGGAAATTGCCCAGTTCACTTCAGTAGAACAAGTTCTTCCTATTAACTACTAGAATAGCTATATAGTGAATGTTCAACTTCAGAATAAGAGTGACGTGACATCAAGATAACAATTCCACTGAGATTTATTTTGCTATTGGTAAGTTAGAAATTTTCTGCTTCCAATTTTTCTGTTTCAATTGGAATATCTGGAATATCTGCTTGCACATTTTAGTCATGTACTTAAAATATTAAAAAAAAGACCAAATACTGCCTATGTTGTCACTGCATTTCTGTTAAAACAAAGATTATTTATTCGTTCAAATATGGTCCAATTTGTGTGATATTACAGATTATTTCAAAGTGACAGATTTTGCAATTTGGCCAGCAGTTATTGAATATCTATAGCTGCATATATACTATATATATTGTATATCTGTAGAAAATATTGCAGACTAATTGGTCAAAGGAATTTTGCTCTCAACGTCATTGCTATGCTATCAAATTAAGTGAGACTATCTTTTAATTTTCTCTTCATTAAAAATGTTAAATTTACTTGTGCAAAAAAGAGAAAGTCTATAGGTGGATCCAGTCAGATATGCTATTTATTTCACTTCTGAACGTATATTTTCTTAAGCAACTACATATTGGATATTCACTACGTAACATTCTTATATTTAAAAAAATATATGAATTCTTTCTAAAGACTAAAAATTTGTGAATAAATATTTCTTTCACACTTACTGTAGAACTGATAAGAGTTGAACAGAGTTCAAGTTTTGGGTCACGTCATACTTTAGTTTTCCATCCATATCATGGTTCACTGTCTGACAATAGTTTAAGTTACCTGAAGAGTCTTGCCATTGTTTTTCCCTCATTCCTCATTTGGTCAGCTTAATATCAAATGCTTATCATAATTTAAGTATTTATTTTGTAATGTAAACATGTGAGATTCATAAATATCTATAGATGAAACTTTCCACGTATCTATAATACAAAGTTTATGCAGCATAGGCTTAAACAAATAATGGGGTTTTGTCTTCTGCCACTTCTTTTATTGTCGTCTATCAGATGTGCTCACAAAATGAAAGTCAAAGCCATGTTAAGTGATGAGTTAAGCCCAAAATACAGAAAAGGAGAAGAGAAAAAAATTTCTCAGGAAAGTCCAGCCCCCATAGACCCCATTTCTGACCACCTTATTAGAAAAGCAAATCAGGGAGACTTTGATTGATATATATATATATATAAACATATCCTTCTTATGTAATGTGGAGATAACATAAACAAGCATTGTCATATGTTTCTACCTGAAACCCCTCCACAAAATGTCTTGCAATTAATCAGTCCAAAAACTTATTTTTATTCACACTGAAAAGATTCTGAGATTTCTAACCGTAGAGCAGGGGAATAAGTTGGGTAAGAAAGATATAAAGCTATAACAACTGCATTTTAGAGAAAAACAGCATCAATATCATATTTGAGCTTAATATGTCTTTTTAATATATATTTGTGGGCATAAGTGGCACTAAAAAATATACAGAAGCTTAATCCTGGTCTACTGTGAAGGCTCAGTCTCCTCTTGCTGTCCATAGTTTCTTTATAAACACAGGAACTTAAGACTTCATTTCAGTAAGTGAGGAAGTCCAGTTACTCCCTATCAACTGGGAGAAGTTCACCTTAGATGACAGATCCAGAGTTTCAGACTTCTTGTCTATTGGGGAACTAGAACTAGAAGTTCTAAAATGATGGTGAGAATCACTAATCCATGACATCAGCTGGCACACCCTGCAGACCAAATGGAGGTACTGAGATCAATGTTAACACTCAAAAAAAGAATCAGAATTGCCTTACCATCATGAAGCTGTAAGATTAACATTTTTAGTTCTGATGTTATAAGTTTTTCAAGCAAAGTGTAACTAATTTATCTTCTTGAAGCTCAATTTTTGAGTTTGTGTAGGATCTAAATATTTATCAGACCACTGACAGTGTGAGACTGACTCTGCCTCTATATTAGTACTCAGGTAGGACTACAGAAAGCCAGTTTCCAGGCTTTAAGCTACTGATAAAATATTTTAGTGAAATAGTTTCAGAGTGTCTCTCTTATAAAATGAAATATTGGATACCAGAACTGTGAAAAGAGAGAGCATTTATCATATGAACTTTGACATGGATAAGCAATAAAACAGGAATATACTAACTCCTTGCTGCTAAAATTTTGAAAGTTACTCTGATGTCTTTCAACAGAAACCTGTATACGTGAAGTTTTAAGCACCTATAAAAATGTAGGAAGCAGAGGAAGGAAGGATGAATGCTACTAGCATTTAAATGCCAGCCCAGGTTGCCTGAAGAGGTATTTATGAGTCTAAACTCTCCTTCTGAATCTAGGTCTTTAATGTTTAATGTGCATGTTACTGATTGCTAGAGTGAGATGAATAATTCACAATTAGCAATGTATTCATCCAGCCTAGCTTATTCTGCTTGCATGATGTGGGAGAGTATATCTAGATTTCCTGAATTTATTTGCTTTATTCCTTTAGATGTATTGCAAACAGCTTCTGTCAGGGATTTGTCCATCTCAATAGAATTCTGAGCTTCAAGAATTAAAGTGAACGAGTTCAAATTTCCAGGTATTTTTTTTCTAGTCTCTGATTATGGTTTCTAGAAGGCTTTTAACCTCTTGAGTCATTGCAAGTAGAAAAAATATTAAGGAATTTTAAAACACTTTAATTCTCGTCTGTTCTAGCCACATACTTCTCAGGGATTCATAACTCCTGAAATTAACTTTTCATGGAATATCTCTCATGAAAACAGAAACTTTTCATTCACTATTTTGTAAGAACTTTGCATGTAGGATTCCTATGACCTTGAGGAGGAGAAAAAAATATAAGCCTGATACATTGCTTTTGATTGCCTACGCTTTATTGCTTAGCACCTCTGCATTCTTGTGGACAACTAATTTTCCTCATCACCACAGCCATTGCAATGCTGAAAAATTGTGAATCCACTGGTAAGGGTCAGTGCATGTTGATCTTAGCTCCTTGTCTGGAGAAGTCACCCATTTCCAGGGAAAAGCCTGGAGAAGCTGTTGTTCATCTCCAGAAGTGATATGCATCTCTTAACCCACTCTTGTATCTCAAGGCATCAAAATGTCATCACTGCAGGTAGTGTTAATCCATTTGAAAAGACTGCAGTCTCTTGAGTGTTTACAGTAAACCCTTAATAACACAAAAGCTATTTTTTGGATCAGATTTGTACTTTCGTATGATGTTTCTGTATTTCCTTTGTACAGGAATAAATGTCACCTATTCTGTAAAATGATGCCAAAAAAGCCTGCCTGCTCAAGCCTCTGTGGAAAATACATGCAAAAAGAACAGGAAATGAATAATGAACTCAATCAAAACTGCACAAAAATGTTTTACAGTGTTTGTCTAGCTCTTAACGGCTAAACAACCAACATGATAAACAGTTGCCATGCAGAATACATTCACTGTTTGTTTTGCAGTTTAAGGCACCTAAATTACTTCAGAGAAAAATGTTGATCTTTAATTAACCTATCACGATTTTTATGTGTTGTTAATTAAACATTAAATATATTCTCCAGGATAAATATTTTGATAAAACTCCAGTATTTGTCACTGCTTTACAGCTTTGTACTCTATGACAACAATTCACTAAAAGTCCACAGCCAAACTGCACTGTAGCAGCAGGGATACTCTACATGTCCATTTTGGATTTATAATTACAATAATTATACTTTAATTTCTTTTTCGGACAGCTTCATTAAGGTAACACCTTTTTTCTTTAGAATGGGAATGTTCATACTGCTGGTGATTTCAAACAAGAAACATAATAATTTTATTTAAAATCTGAAATCAGATCTTTGCTCATTTGTATAAAATGATGATCGTGCTATTGGCCTCAGCTTCTGGACTGATTCAGTGTGGCTTTCATGGCAGTGTAGATGTCTTTGCAAAGACCTTTTTCATTCTATAAAGTTTGTTGAAGTCTTGAAAATATTGGAGAATATTTCTGATATATGTATTTTGCATTTATAATAGCAGTATATTTTGATGCTATGCTGGTGGAGAATAAGATAGAAGTCAGAATCGTTTAATAAATGACCCAAAGTACATAGTACCTAAACTGCTGCTTCAGCAATCTGCAACAGAATGAATGTTAAAATCTCTTTTGATGTTCAGCTTTTAATAGCACTTACATTTTATATATTATCCAGCTTGGATAAAATAAAAGATTTAAATTTATTTCCTCTTAGCTTTATTTTTTAAAGTTTTCAGATATTCATAGAATTATATATCTAGTTCTTTAATATTAAACTTTACTCCAAGCTAAAATAATGTTTAACAATATCTAAAATCTTTTCCTATATTATGGAAAACAACAATAAAAAATTCCTCCTTATATTTACTAGCAGGCAATACTTAAATGTTCTGTCTGGATTTTAACTCAGGAGAATAAACTAGATTACACGCTTACTGGCAACATCATTGCACTGAAAATATGCCCTGGGAGGGCACATCCAAAGGAATCCCACAGTCAATTGTGATTTTCTTTTTTTCTGTTTATAGGAATACTCTCATGTAGTGCTTGTAGAGAATGGTTATGTTTCTAATCCAATTTATAGTTTAATAGAAGTATAAGATATTCATGTTTTTGAGTCTGTAACCTTTGGAAAATCTTGGTTGCTACAACAGGCATAAGAAAAAAAAAAAATCCCTCCTCAAAAATTCAAGCAAAGTTTGTTTTCCCCAAATTTATGGCAAAATATTACAGAAAGAGGATATTTAAAGCTTCTGGATATTTTTGACACGCAGAAAGAAGTATCAGATTCAAACCAGTTTATATGAGACAGACAAAAAATTGTGTTCTAGAGATAGCCACCTCACCCCTATCCCAATCCCCCTAAAAAAAATAAAATAAAAATGACAAACTGACAAACTCATATTTTCTTTTTATTTTTGTTTGCAAAAACCTCCTGAAATCCACATAAATTCACAATGATTTGCAAAAATATTCACAAAAGATCTGTTGTAGAAGTTAACATCAGACACTATTTTATTGCTATAAGCTTCAGAACCATATATTCCTGATGTCCTTCTAAAAAGACAGGCTTTAATTTGTAACGTTCATTGCTGATAGGTGATATGTGCCAGTAGTTTTAGACTTCCTAGAAATAATAAATTAAGTGATAGAGCCTGGTTGTACACCTCCTAATTTTAAAAAATCATGACAACTCTCGTAAATCAAGATTAAATTTCTATCCACTTCAATTTACTCTGTTGCAACATTTCATGAGAGAATCCAGTTACCGTGGGATATTCTCTTTGGATGGTAAGATCAGGTGTGTTGCTATAACAATGAACTTGTTTCCAAGGAAAAAAATTGAAAAGAATCACTCTTTTTCAGCATTCTTTTAAATTCCTGGCCTTGTGTATTTTACCCTACTTTCTTTCCTATCAACTTTAATGTCTTGCTTAAGTCCCTGCTGAATGTCGTCTCTTATGAGACTTGAAATCATTAAACATTCAGTATCTATGAAAATACACTTGATTGTTTGCTTTGATTGTGGGAATTCTGTTGTAGTGGTAGCCTTGTCATCCAGGGCTGGATGGACTGGGCTTTCTGCATGGCCTTAGCACTATGCATCTACACTGCAGATTTACATTCCTGGCCTTAGCTCCTGAAAATAATTAAGGATCATCTCCAGCAGGTTGAAGGAGGTGATTCTGTCCCCCTGCTCTTCTCCAGCTGGAGTACTGCATCCAACTCTGGAGCCCCAAACACAAAAAGGACATGAAGTTGTTGGAGTGGGTCCAGAGGAGGCCACAAAGATGATCAGAGGACTAGAGCACCTCCCTTATAAGAACAGGCTGAGAAAGCTGGGGCTCCTCATCCTGGACAAGAGAAGGCTCCAAGGAGGCTTTATAGTGGCCTACAAGAAAGCTGGGGAGGGACTTGTTATAAGGGCATGTAGCAACAGAACAAGGGAAAAAGGTTTTAAAGTGGAAGGGGGTAGATTTAGACTGGATTAGAAAGAAATTATTTACTGTGACAGAGGTGAGAAACTGAAGAAGGCTGCCGAGTGAGGTTGTGAATGCCCCCTCCCTGGGAGCAGTCAAAGCGAGGATGAATGGGGATTTGAGCAACCTGGTCTAGAGAGGTGTCACTGCCTATAGCAGGGAAGTTAGGACTAGACTATCTTAAAGGTCCTTTTTTTCCAGCCCAAACCATTTATGATTCTCACTATTCAAATATTTTTCATCAGTTGAACTTCTTTTAATGGTGTTTATAGACAGCTGGCACTGTACATTCACCAATGAATTTAGGAGGAACTCTAGAAAAGCACTGAATTGAAATATTTAGTTTCCAGGGGCTGATTTGCTTCAGAAGTGGGTATCCAAGGAACTGACTGATGCAAATAACAATGTTTTGTTATTAAGATCTCTAGACACTCAAGGTTGCTCCCTGAAGCTGTAAATCTCTGAAGAAATTTCTTGTGGGCACTTGAAAATCTTCACTATACCAAATTGCATTTAGTATCTTTGCCTTTCTGCTGAGCATCCTGGGAGTCAGTCTCATGAATACGTACTGTGATAAAACTCATTTCATTCCAGCATGCCCACTGGCTCTTGCAGCATTGCTTGTTTGATTAACCATGCAACTCCTGAGTGGGAGATGGCTGAATCAGTCAAAAATGGGGGCAGGAGTAAGAAATGTTTGTAACAAACAGAAATAATAAGGAAAATAAGAATAGGATCTGCTCTTACTGCTTCATGAGTAACAATGTATGCCGAATGTATGTATCGTAGAATATTTTCTAGAAAGATTGACTTATAAATTCTGAACATTTTCTGATTTTATTTGCCTAAGAAGAGTATGCAATATTTCAAGTATCATTTTGATTTTGTAAGCTATTTTTAAACACTGTGTACATCTGCAAATATTTGTGCTGTATAAGCAGAATAATACATAACATAGACATGTTAATTTCATTTCACGTAGGCTATACACTATGATAATTAAATACATCTTATCAGAAATAATAATAGACAAATCCAGACAAAAGTAGGATAATCTATTTTTTGTATTAATTAAACATATGTATTTTATTTAAACTGCTCTTCATTATCTTGAAATCAATTGAATTAAGATCACACTGAATGGAAGACTTAGAGAACTGAAAAGGTTTCAATATTTTCATCTGTGTGGATGATGAACTATGTATGACTTTAACTTCCCTTTAGAAGAGTTAGCATTTGAACTTTAATATACTTAATTCCTACTGAAGTGGTATAGCTATATATCAAGAAAGATCCAGTTTGTTTACTGTTAGTGTATTTCCCCCCTTAATAATAACCTTTTAATGTCAATATTAATGTTAAAAACCTGAATATAAGTGTGAATTGTCAATTTATGAATATGTTTCTAAATTTCTCATGCTAAATTTGGCATGAGACTTAGGATCACAGTAGAAGTGGTTTTTTCACATGGGCTAATGAAGATGAGAATGATCACGTTTACTTTCTGTGCCAATAAGACGCCATCACAAATTTCTCAGAATATGTTTTCACAGAAGATTAAAGTTACTTTTGTGATAATTTCCAAAGTTGTTTTATACATAAATTACCACTGGATGGAATTAATCTGTCATTTTTCAGTTTCAGGGGAGAAACAAAAAGTACCATGTGGAGCAGGTACTTTATCAGCTTAGACTAAAAATTATCATTATTTCAATATGCCTGTGTTGCAAATCCAGAATGCAAGGACAATTGCTAAGTTAAAGATGGTGAATGGAGGGTAGGAAGTTACAGAGTTAACATGCAGAAAAGTTTTGTTCTTTCAATTTTTTTTTTTAAACTTACATGTTTTGTGGCGTAATGGAAGAAAACGAATGTCAACAGCCCCTCTGTGGAATGCATTGGAAGCTCACAGGCATGAAGGAGAGAATGCTTTAAAGAGGCAACTCCTCAGCAATTGGGCCTATTTGAAGGCATCTGCAAGATTAAGCCCACAAGGCTTAGAATATATGAAAAAAATATTGCTGTGAATAAACTGCATTGAGTGGGATGTAAACTTTCCTCAAATTTATTTGAAGTTACTGTTGCCATAATGAGCTGGCAAGCTACCAAATGTAGTTGTTTATATGTAAGAGAGGCATAGAGCTATGCAGATGTTGAGCAATAACTGATAAAGATCAGGTTCGTTTGGAGGGAAAAATCTCAGTAGCATAGCACAGAATCTCCATAACACAAAGCTAATTTTAACCTAGCAAGTTAAACATTTCCAGGGAAGACAAACAGTACAGAAAAACAAAACGAGGTCAGGAGATTAAAATAAGAATGCCAAATATAAAGGCATGAAAAGCAGAACTTCAATGAATGCTTTGCTTCTGAGTTGTTTTTTTTTTTTATAATGAAAGCTTCAGAGTAGTTACAGGTACCTAAAATTCATTTTATTCTTACAGCTACTATATTCTGTTTGCATTTATGATCAGCTGAATTACAAACAGCATTGTGTCTCACAATATTTGTGGGAATCTCACCAGTTTTGGCCCAGACCACCACACTCTCATGTTTACACTGCTGGTCTCCCAAAGCTATAGGGTGAGCAGGCAGACAGACACATCACCCTTATCACTGATGCATCTCTGGTACCTTATGTCTACTAAGGAAAAGGAGGGACCTTGTGTAGAAAGCCAGCACAAATAGATAGCCAGCCTACTCACTTGCTTGTTCTACTTCAGGTCAGAAGTCATGTTTTGTTCTGGCTTATTCAGGTGGAAAAGGTTAATAAAGAAGGGCCCTGTGCTGCCAGAATACACAAGAGAAAAACAGGGATAGAAAGAAATGAGACATGAGCTTATCACTGACAGAGTACCAACTCTTTGGCAGGTGAGCATAGAGAACAAAGTGTCCAGTTGTGGCATAGAAAATGTTCTTGGAAGGTATGCAGGTAATTAACAGGGGGAATAGGATGGTAAATCTGAAGTTTCATTGAACCAAGAAACAGGATTTCTGATTTACTGCTTTGCACATCTTAAGTTTGTGCTGTATGGGATTGAAAGCACTGCAGGGGAATCCCTGTAAAATTTCCTAAAGATTCTGACAAACGGAAATTTTCTCTGCATTTTTACTATTGAAGAGGGAAGAGAGAAAACCTGCAGGTTTTTTATAGACTAATGCATTAAGGATAGTTAATGCTCACAGGCACCTGTAAAGGGACTATCTTTCCTCAGAAGGGCTTCCAACCTAGCAGTATAATTTCAATAGTATGTTTGCATAGACCTGGACACTCCATTCTGTCAGCCCGACACTTTCAATTTCCTTCCTTCAAGAATCCACTTGTCCAAATCTGTTTCTGAAATAGCTGGTAGTTGTGCAGTTGTCAATCAGCTGCCGTACTGCTACAATTTGTAGCCAAGCAATTAGCCAGATCCCCCAAAAAACGTGATCATGTCTCTTGAATGATGGTTGAAGACTAGGCCCTTGCCTTTAATGAACGATCAAAGACTTCATCTAGTCTGTTTTATTCTTAAATCAAGTTCTATTTTCCTGAAAAATATTTTAACTATATTTCAAAACTGAATGTCATAAATAGAAGTTATAAAAAGATACAGCATGTTATTTCCCCTTAAAGCAAAGTGAAATCATACTGCCTTCATAAGCTTTTTAGTCAATAACTTTATGATCAAACAGCTGTTGCAACAACAAATTTTATCCTTAGAATCTCAGCTGGTGATTCCTTTTAGAAATAAGAATATTTGCTTTTGAAATACTAAATAATCTACAAATAGCTACATTATATAGATCTACAATTAAAACAACAGGATGGTGCTGGCACAAACACAAATGGATATAGGCTGATCACGAATAAGTTTGAGCTGGAAATTAGAAGATTTCTAACAGTCTAGGTGCTGTGGTTCAAAAACAGCTTTCCAAGAAAAAATAATATTCAGACTCGTACTGGAGGCAAAGAAGCATTTAATTTCTGAAAAAAAGCAAAAAAAACCAAAACAAACAAACAAACAAACAAAAAAAACCTGTTGTCTCAACAAATGTTGCTTTTGAAGAAACATGGTCTTCAGATTTCATGCTTAGCATGGAAGAGTCTTAGAATAAACTTTTCTCCTTTTCTTTCACCATTACTTTATCTTTGAAATTGTAGATCAACAACAATTGCCTCCTTTAACATCATTTCCAGAAACATTTTTCCATGAAGAAATATAGATCTCTTCCAAAATCCCATGACATGTCTTTGAAAACATTATATGAAGGAAACAAAGGTAAGTTTGCTCTCAGAGCTCTCACTCTTCACTACTTGGTCTAGATAATTCTCAGCATTTCATACATTTTTTCATTCCAGTCTAAGCTCCCATTTTTATGAAAAGATATTTTGTTCCTGAGCAAAATGAATTCAGATTTGACCATTCTCCTCTCCTCCATGTGAACTATTTTAGCCCAAGTAAAAGATATTGAAGGTTGTTTCCAAATGATTTCCTTAGCTAGTCTTTTAGATGAGCAAGTCTTCCCTTCAGTCCACTGTTTCCCCCATGTTAGCCTTTATCTGAAAGCATTTCAATTTCTAACTTCTTCCTGTTTGCTCTAATAACAGAAAGAGACTGTATTCATGCCACGTCACATCACTGACATTTCTCCTCATTCCTTTTTTTTTAATTTTTCCTTTCCTTTTTTTTTTTTTTTTGTACGTTGTATTTTGTTTTGTTGTGTTCTATGTCTTCTTCAATGACCACAGAATGTTTTCTTGGTTGTTATTCTGCACATTCAGGTCTTTGAATGCATGCCTTATTTACCTTTCTTTGCTGCACCAAAAGACATTTGATTCTTCACGAGGAAGACTTTGAACAAAATGACTGGACTGAAAAATGACTGGACTGTTTTCTCTTCTTACTCAATCTGTATCTTTTTGAATATACCTAGAAAAATTTCTGATATAGGTCAGTCTCTGTCTGTTGCCCCTACTGCACAGAGAGAAAATCATACATTTCACACAGTCACTAGACACCTGACTGGGAGAGGCCATACCTTCCATTTTTAGGAGGACTCAGACCTACTGAAGATGCACTAATGCTTAAATATGAAAAATTTCCTTTGAAGCCATTCACCTCATTCTTCTCTGGAAAGGCTTGAAAACATTGTAAGCACTTAAATTCTGCACTTTTCCTTCATTTCTCATTTCATTAAAGACCTATGACAACCTCCTCCCATACAGGCTGAAATGAATGCATATATAAGATGTCATGCAAAATCTACATATGTGTGTATGTGTTACTGTAGCTTGCCAGTTTGCCCGCTTGGAGTGCGTTATTTCAGGAATAATGCAATAATGTGAAAAAGAGATTCATACATAGAATTACAGATTAATAGTGATGATATGAACATATCAGCAAAGATCACTTTTCCTCCATGTTCTGCCACAGACTTTATTGTGATCCTTGATAAGCCAGTGTTTCAGTTTTCCCTAAGGAGAAATCTTTCACAAAGGTATGAGAAGAATAAATTTGCCACTGATTGGGCGATGCTCATATGTTATAGTGACAAGGAAGCATAAACCTAGCAGTATTCTTCCTCTGCAAGTTCTGCTGATTCTTTTCCTTGATAATGTCTTTCCTAGATTGCAGTTAGAAAACCAGCAGAGTTTTTCAGACACCAACTTAATATTATTTGAATGCTTCATTTTTCCTTGCTTAATTATACTCATTAATATTGTGGATAAAATAACATTTTTGATTTCTTTATATACATACGTACATGAAATCTGTAAACAGAACCTTTTTAAAATACTGTCTCAATAGCCCTTTTGAATCCAAACTTCATATAGTCCATGGCACCAAAGGCTGATTATCTGTAAAAGTTTAAATACTTTTGACTAATATTTACAGAGATGTTGTCAAAATTTCCCCTTCATATATATATTAAAAAAAAAAAAACCCTACTTCGTTTGTAAATAGAAAGATTCATAGACCTTTAGGTTTTCTGAAACAACAAAATGTAACAGTTAATTATTTTACAAAAAAATGGCTCTTCACACACAACAGAATTTTACTTAAAAAGAAAAAAAAATGCTGGATTCATTAGAAAGGTTTTGTAACATCAGTATTCAAAGGGATTTTAGATGCTACGATAGTGTTCCTGCTTCAGTGTTATCAGAGCACCACCAGCTATAATGCATAGTAATCTTATTATTCATTGACAGTTTACACCCTAATGGCTCTGATGGAGCTGTTATGATGTATTGTGTCATATCCTAATAGGGATTTAGTGCTAAAAACAGCTGTATCTTGACAAGCTCCACACAAATCAGGTCAGAAGGATCTATCACTGTATGCTGACTGTATATAAGCTAAAAAGTTTGTATAAAATGAAAATCTAAGTGCTCAGGAGAAGTCTGCCTTAGTAATGATTATTACTAAATATTTTGCCTAGATTTTTCTGATTGAATTAAAGTCTTTGTTTAACTGAGCTTTACCAACATCTCTGTGAGCTAGGAAACATTTTAATTTCCCCCATCTCACCCTGTGGTATAGATATGTTCTGTGATTTGTCAAGGTCACCCTGCAAGTCTGTGGCAGGAAAGTCAGCACTCCTTGTTTCAGCCCTAAGTCTTAGGGAAAAAACTATGTTATTGTTTAGAGATATTAACAAATTTGAATTGCACCCAGTTATCATGTCATTTAAATACCATTTAGTAAAGCAAATTCATTCTAATTCTAGAGCTAATTCTTCAGTACTAGCAGAGGATAAAACTTATGTCTTTGCCCTTGCTGTTCCTTGGTTCCATTCACTAAACTGAAAGTGGTAATAGTATTTGCATATAATTTTTGGAATTTAATTTTCAGTCAGGGTGAGAGCAGAAGGGAGATTTTGTATTCTCTTGCAGGCTGGTTCAGAGGTATCACAAGACTGTGCCTTTACATAATTTAATGCAGTCAGTGTGACTATAGAAAGAACTGCAGGATCATAAAATATAAAAATAGACAGAAAGTACAGGTGCAAAGAAAATTAGATTCTTGTATTGGTATAGTCTTCAGCTTTTCCCATGGGGAACTGAAGTTTTGAGCCTTTAGGATTTGGGGGAGAAAAAAACAATGTTTTAATAGAAATTAACATTAAAACTGGTTGAAATCTTCTGATCTAAGGCTCTTGAGAAAAACTGGAACATAAGAAGGAGATGCACTGTAGTTGCTGCTCTGCTGGTGCTTTAGGAGAAGGGTACAAACAGCAATATATTTTCAGAATAATTGGTGGAGAATGCAGCTCTGTGAGATAGGTATAAATTTCCTCCTCACCATGCAACCTCTCATGCTATCCATCAAAAAATCCTTTGCTGCACTAACTTAAATAGCCAACTTTACAACATTCCTCAGAAGCATGCCTGGACGTGTACCATCGTCCTAATTTTCCCTCTCAAAACACAAGCCACAAAGTATTCCCTTACACCAATGCAAGTCTGCCAGAGCATAAGGATTCCCTGTGGCTTCCTCCAGTGCTCAAAGCAGGCAATTTTACTTTGTCCTAAATCATACTCAGTTATGACATGATGAAAAGTGAAAAACAGACACCTGAGAGATGACTGATAATGTTTTAAAAAACACTGACAAACCTTAAAAGAACCAATAGTTTGTCCTTTTTGAATCATTATACTAAATCGTAATTGCTACTGTAGTTCATACGAGGCTTGTGAAGTCATGTAACATCAAAACCTAATGAGCAGTTTAATACATGTGCTCTATAAGGTATAAATACAATAATTTCCAGATCACATCCACAAGAGCTGCTTAATGGTCAGTAAAGTAGCAGGAAAAAATCCACGGCCTAAGGGGATGAGAGACTTAATGTCAGTTAATAACATTTCATGCAGAATATACATGTACACTCCCCCAAGAGAATTGCAAGAGGATAAAAGGATGAAGAGATAATAGATATTCCAATGGCTGTTTTCTTCTGGCTTGTCTGCTTATTAGAGAAGAGGAAATAATTCAGAAACTATAATTTATTCAACAGATTTCTATTCTAATCCACAATAAAATTTTCTCCATTTCTTGAGTATTTAAAATAACTCATTAAATATTTTCTACACACAGGACTGAGTCTAAAATGACTTCAGAGATTTGTAAGCTGTGTAAGTATTCAAACCATACCAATTACAGAGGGAAAGAGAGAGAGATTGGGGCTTCAGTTAATGTCAATTAAAAAATCAGATACTTTCTTTAAATTTAGCGATTCTTTCAGTTATACTGAAGCTTAATGTAATTACTAATAATTAGTAATGCATTTAAGAGCATGAGATAACAGTTAATTTACCTGCATATAACTATTAACACAGTGTGTTTTTTTCTATAAGCCTAATTATTGATGTGTGCTTTATGTGATCATTATTTTCTATCAAATCTAGACAAATATATCATAAGTTAAAAAAAATAATAATTCTCTAGAATTATTTTTCAGTGTTCTTCTAGGGGTATGCAAGACAACGCTTTAACATGTTCCTAATTTCATTTCTGTTCAATTCTCATTAAAATATGTATGTTCCATTGATTAATTGTGTTATGTAAGTTTCTTGAATAAAAAAAAAATTCTTAAGTAATAGAAAATTGTATTTATTTTTCTTTTTCACATAATTGTGCTGTAAATTAGAATATTTAGCTATTTTTAAATCATCACGTGGAATTCTTTTCATGGGATACCCAGTTGACCACAACCATAGCCACTGCTTAATTTAGGATTTTTCTATGGGAATGACCATTTCTTTGTATATCAGAAAAGTTATTATCAATTTATGTGTCATGAAGGGCAAATTAGTGATTAGACAATAAGGCAGCTAGTTTTTAAAAAGAGAAACACCAGTCAAATGCCCAAACCTGGTACATACATTCAGAAAGAAAGATTCATGGCTTCATGACACCCAGTGAGACCAAGAACAATCCCTGGAATCTTGCCATGGAAAGAAAACAGAACTCTAGTGGCAGACATCAAAATTTGCCTCTGTAAAAATATTTTGATATAACTTCAAGTAGAGCAGTATGTACAAACATATGGTAATAAGTAAGCAATTACATTTTTCTAAAAATATAAGGTATCAGTTCTAGTAGTCTCAACATTTCCAGCCATTGGTCTTTCTGATATAAGCAGTTCTAACAGATTCACATAATGTCTGGAAAAGAACAAGGAGTCCTCATCACAAGGAATACTGTCCCACTTTTTCAAATAATTTTAAGAAGTTTACTCTTAAAAGTTATGCATTTATTTTTAATTAGTACAGTAGTCTTTCTTAATGGTAGAGCACTGTAAGAAATCTTGGACATCATCCCTTTTTAACTGAAAAGACAGAAATCACACTACTTTTTTAACAGTTCATTAATTCACATCTGCACAAATAACTGGTTGGGAAGTAATACTGAAGTAGTATTATGTACAGCTCTATTAAACTCTTTTCTTGAAATTCAGGTTAGCTCTTTGCTGGAGCAGAGAATATCTGTCTTTTCTGAAACATTAATTAAGATTTGTGAAGTAAGGGAAACTGAAATCAGGTACTAAATGTACTTCTCACGCCAAGGTGTAATTTCTTCATTAAAAAAAAATATATATATATATACATTAAAAGAACTCTAAACAGCATCTAAAATATTGACAGAGAGATTGAATAAATACATAAAATACTAAATATACTGATGATTCCTTCATAGCTCTCACATTGTTATACATTTATTTCCATGTGAATTTTTAACATAACACATTAACGTTTAGTATTTGGGCAAATATATCACTTCATTATCCTTTGAAATCTATTCAAAGCCAATTTCACATTCCTTGTAATCCAGCTAGAGTCTTTAAAGATTTGAGAAAACTGCTGCAACAGTTCTGTTAGAGTCACAGAATCATAGAATCACCAAGGTTGGAAAGGACCTCCAAGATTATCCAGTCCAACTGTTCACCTACCACCAATTTTTCCCCATTAATCCATGTCCCTTAGTACAACATCTAAACATATTGAACATCTCCAGGGATGGTGACTCATTCACCTCCCTGGGCAGCCCATTCCAGTAACTGACCATTATTTCAGAGAATAAATTTTTCCTAATGTCCCCTGGTGTAATTTAAGGCGATTCCCTCTAGTCTTCTCCTAGCTTTGCAGAAGAGGGCAAAACTCACCTTGCTACAACTTCCCTTCATGTAGTTGTAGAGAACCGAGCCTCCACTTCTCCAGACTATACAATTCCAGTTCTCACTGCCACTCTCCATAGTACTTGTGCTACAGACCCCTCACCTGCTTTGTTTCCTCTCTCTGGACAAGTTTCAGAGCCTTGGTGTCTTTCTTGTAGTGAGGGACCCAAAACTGAACACAGTACTGAAGGTGCAAGAAGTTTGGAATTCAAGGTTTAGAAGAGCTAGATATGATCTCTGCATACAAAGAAAACTTCTGATCTTTTCTTTTTTTTCAATATATTTATCACATCCCAACAGATTATAGGTTAATTTTTAGTCAGGTTTAAATGTAATTCCCTTTATTCAAGGTGGTATAGACACAGATTCAACATATAAAATATCCATCCCTAGAGTTCTGTAGGACCATCACTCTGCGTGTCATTTTTCCCTGTTAGTCTACCTAAATTAAAAGAGACCATAAGCTGTAACTCTCCATATCTAAGACAAAACAACAGCTTGAAGTTAATTTGCAGGAGTGTTAAGCTCTGTAACCTGTAGTTATAGTGAATGTTTCCCCCTTAATCTAACATCTGAGCCCATGAAATATACTGAGAAAAGTTTCCCTATCAAAGTTGAACATACAAACGTGGGAAGCAACTGTTGAAGAACTCATTATATATAAAACTCAGCACCACTTCTCCAGTCTTCTTTGACCTCAAGCCCAACATCTGAATAGTCCCATCTCAAACTTTCATCATTTGATTTCTCAAATTATTAGAATTATAATCTGAGGAATTTTTCAGTGTTCTGTTTATGAATTACAGCAATAAAACATGTAATTCCATGTAGGTTGCTCCCAAAGTAATGTCTCCCATTTATTTCCATAGAAACCCACAGCAGGTAAAAAGAGCACAATAACACTATTTGTTAAAGCAAATTATTTACAAAACACTATTTTTCAACATTGTCACCATGATTTACATTTTCACCAATAATGTAAAAAAGTCTGCATGTCACGCTCATAAAAATTTGCATGTCCCTCCAGAACATGTTTTATCTTTCATGCCATTGTCACCACTGATGAAACATACCAGCTATCACTTTGTTGTGCTACAGCCACTGTTTGGTCACCATCAATGTTCAGAAAGCATCAACGAATGTCATGGGTGCAATTTTTTCCATGTGGAGGAATCCAATGGCAAACATTTACTCCATATGCAATTTCGTGTCAGATATCATTTCTTTTGACTGCCCCTCAGCTACCAGCTCTCACATGGCAACAAAATATAATGAAATTCTGGTAGGAAGTACCAACCTCTACAGCCAACATCCTTCTCTAACATTGCAAGCCAACATAATAAGAAGTATTAGTTTTGGAGCAACCCTTGTATGTGGAGTGAATTATATCATGTATCAGTAAACCAGATTTGTTGGGGGGAGTGTTCAAAGAGTTTGATTCCCATTTGAATGGAAGGACTCTGGCACAATATCATTTCACTACTACAATAATAATCAGTTTGTTTAACTTGCCTGAGGATGAAAGGAAAGATGCAGCATTATAAGAAAGGCTGTGGTGGCTTAACAAGGCTAAATACTACAGAGCCATTCACTTACTCTCCTCCACCCTATAGTGAAATGGGGAGAAAACTGAAAAGTGAAAGAACTTAAAAGTTCAGATAAGGACAGTTTAGAAGAAGGGAAGGGAAGGGAAAGGGAAATTGAAAGGGAAAAGAAAAGGAAAAGGAGAAGGAAAAGGAAAAGGAAAAAGAAAACACAAAGAGTAAACAAAGCAAGTGATTCACAAAGCAATTGCTCACCATCATTTGACTGATGCCCAGCAAGTTGCCAAGCATCAATGGCCTCCCTTTTCAACTCCCCTTAGTTTCATTGTTCCACATGACCTTTTGTGGTATGGAATGTCACTTTTGCCAGTTTAGATCAGTTATTCTGGCTGTGTTTCCTCTTAGCTTCTTGTGAGCCTCCAGGCTCTGTGATAGCAGGGTCATAATGGAAGCTGAGAAGTTTTTGACTCAGTGTAAACACTGCTCCTAAACAACTAAAACATCAGTGTTTTATTAGCATTAGTTCTCAGTGCAAATCGCAAACACCATACCAGCTATTAAGAAGAAAATTAACTCTACCCCAGCCAAAACAAGGGCAACAGCAAGTGCAGAGACTAAAATAAAATGAGTTGTATCCGGAAAACACAATGGAAGGAAATTAGATATGTTTTTTACCTAAAAATGCTAGTGAAAAGGAATCTGAGATGTAGAAGGTTACAGATGATAAAATTAAACGTGTCTCTTCTATTCTGCTTTTTTCATCAACTTAAGAATTGAATATTCTTATAGAAAGTGTACAAGTAAAATACAGAACTGAAAAGTTTGCATAACATTATTACTTCTCTTATAAAATGGGAAAGCACAGTGTCAGATTTGTACCTGGTGGTACAAGTATCATGTACTTTACAGCCCTAACAGTGCAGCTATAAACCTAAATCCTGATACATTTGTGGCACCAGTTAACAAAATGGCAGCCTAGAGCAGCCAGTACTTCTTACCAACGTGACCAGTAAACAGTAATATGGAAATAGGTGTCAGATAATCATCCTCAACATTTTTCCATGACAGTCTGAAATCAGTTTATGAATTCATACAGTTTTAAACTTGAAAGATAGGAAGAAATTACCTGAGCCTGGAAGTTAATGATATTTGCTCAGAATAAATAAGGCAGTCAGAGAATGCAGACATGATATTCACCATTATCATCATCATCGTTACTACTATTATACCATCCCACCTATAACTCAATCTGAATTTGTCCTTGATAAAGCAGCAATGGCCTGAAGGATAAACAACAGTACAAGTAGTTACCACCAGGGAAAGAAGGAACTCAACAAACGGAGCCTCATGACTTGCCATCAAGGTTGTCTTGTTTTCAGATGACCTCCCATTTTCTGAATTCCCTGTGGTAAAGGTTATTTGCAAATGCTTAGTAAATATAGCTTCTTAACATTCTCTCTGTGCCTTGTCATTGTAGCATGAAACAAATAAATAAACCTTTGATCTGATTGCTTTACTTAATCTTTTTCCAGAATTCATGGTGATATCACAAAATCTTAACACTACTCTTGAACTCTTCACCTTTGAATCTGACATAGTGTACTTCATATATACCCTCGGGATTTATGTCCTCTAGTTAAACTTCTGCATACAAGAAAGGTAAATGGTATGAGTCTTTTCAGGGAAGAAACCTTTCTGAAGACAATACCTCATGGTTTCTATCTTTCCTTATACACGCTAACATATCTGTAGTTCATACCAAAGGCAATATTCACACATATTTTACACAATGCCCTACCTGATGTTTTGCAAAAATTCAGTACAATTACAAGTATTTGGTAACAGTTAAAATTCATTCATTAAAAATATAAGTAACACTGCTGTGAATCGTGGTATAAGAAAAAATTAAACAGTGAAGTGAATCTGAAGTACACTCTATGATGAAGCAGCAGTCCATGCCAGAGAGAGGACCAGGGTGACCCTAACAGAGCAGGAGGAAAAAGTTTTTGGATAGAAAACTTCAAATAGAATCAGCTCAAGAATTCAGCAAATCGCATCTCTACAGCAAAATTAAATAAAGAATGGAAATGACAACAAAATAAAAAAGCTGTTTGTAATCATAGAATCACAGAATAACCTGAGTTGGGAGGGACTCACACTGATCACTGGGTTAAACTCCTCACTCCACCCAGGACCTCTCAAAAATCTAACCTTTTTTCTGAGAGGACTGTCCAAAAACTCCTTGAATTCTGTCAGACTGGGGCCATGACCACTTCCCTGGGGAGCCTGTTCCAGGTCCCAGAACCTTATCCTAACAGCTAACTGATCTTCCTCTAGCACAGCTCCATGAAATTCCTTTGGGTCCTGTCAATGCCAGCAGAGAGTGGAGATCAGTGCTGCCCTTCTGCTCCTTTCATGAGGAGATTTAGGCTGCCATGAGTATTCCCCTTAGCCTCCTCTTCCCTGGGCTGAACAAACCTAGGGACTTAAACTGTTCCTCACGCACCTTGCTCTCCAGACTCTTCACCATCTTATAGCCCTTCTTTGGATGCTGCCTAATGGTTTAATGTCCTTTTTATATTGTGGCACTCAAACCCACACTCAGTACTTGAGGTAAAGCCATACAGGACAGAGCAAAGCAGGACAATCCCATCAATCACTTACCCAACTGGCAGTGCTTGGTCTGATGCATGCCATGTTCTGGTTGGCCCTTTTGGCTACCAGAGCACATTGCTGACTCAAGTTCAGGTTGTTATAAATAAGTGCTGTTTGAAACAGCATCAGTGAATATTTTCTTTATGTATTTCCCAGTCTATTACTGTTATCCTGATTATTGTGTTGTTCACATAGGAGCAGTCACAGACATGTACAGACTGGGAGAAAAACTCACGGAGAGCAGCCCTTTAGAGAAGGATTTTGGGATTCTGGTTGAAGAAATGTTGGACATGAGCCAACAGTGTGCTTTTGCAATCCAGAAGTCTGACTGCATCCTGGGCTGCATCAGAAGTGAGGTGTCCAACAGGCAGAAGGAGGGGATTGTTCCCCTTCTCTGCCCTTGTGAGGCCATGTCTGGAGCACTGCATCCAGACTTAGGGCCCCCAGCACAAGAAAAACATGGGGCTGTTGGAGTGGGTCCAAAAGAGGACACAAAGATGATCAGAGGGCTAGAGCACCTCTCTAATGAAGAAAGGCTAGGGGAACTGGGGCAGCTCAGCCTAAAGAAGAAAAGATTTGGGGAAAATCTCTTTGAGGCCTTCCAGGACATAAAGAAAGGGAGCTTATACACAGCTTTTACACAGGCTGATAGTGATAAGACAAGGGAGAATAGCTTTCAAGTACAAGAAGAGAGAATTATTTTGGATGTTAGGAGGACATTTATTTAATCAGAGGCTGGTGGGGAACTGGTACAGACTGCGCAGAGAAACTGTGGATGCCTGATCCCTGGAGGTTTTCAAGCCCAGGCTGGATGGTGCTCTGGGCAGCCAGATCTAGAGGGTAGCAACACTGCCCACTGCAGAGGGGTTGGAACAGGGTGATTTTAATGTTCATTCCAACTCAAGTTAACCTATGCTTTTATTATATGATTATTTGATAATTGCTAATAAACTAAAGGAAAATGGGGAGAAATAAAAACTATAGAATCTTAAATGTACTGTATGAATTGCGTTCACTGGACATCATTCAAAAAGTTCAGTATTTATAACTACCTGCATTTCCATTATAAAGTTCCACTGTACAATTTCCTTTCTGTCATGAATTGAATGGTTTTTTTTGCGCTACATCATTTGCACATTTGATCAAGGAATACAAGACCCTATTAAATTTCAAAGAGTTTTAGATAATAATACAGAAGGAGTTTATTTTTCTAGGCATGATTTGCATTATAACTACCTGCAGTTTTTCCTAGTCTGGGATAAATTAATTTGTGAGGAAAAGAAAGGAACACACTTATCTTTAATATATGATCATTAAATAAACATCTTTAATGCTGAAGATTTGTTATATTAAGGAGCATTAAAAATATATCAGTCTGCTTCTTTACTTTGAAAGGCTATATACAAGTGGGGAAGTAGAGTAATACTAATGTAAAAAGGTATAAATAATAAGCAAATCTTCTCATCCTTTCCAAATAAAAGCTCCATTATATTATTTGTTATCCTGACTGTCCTCACAAAAAGATAAGTTGATTTTGATTCCTAGATTATTTTGAGTGAGAGATTTTTTGTAAATTGTCTTCCATAGGCACACAACTCCATCTAGCTTTCCATGAGATCAGAGAGCCAACTCGTCTTTTCAACTCTACTTCCTCAGAGAGCCACCAAACTGCAATTTGTCCAAAGATGCTCACATTCCTAAAGAAGGGGGGAAATATAACTGATCTTCTCCAACTGCTAGTAACAACCAGGTGCATGGGACAGATTTGTCAGCAAACGAATATGCAGTTCACTGAGAAGAGTAGAAGCTGGTTTGGGGGCCAAAAATAATTAAATTTTGAAGGAAAAATAAAGTCTTAAAAAATGAACTCTAATAAGATAAGTGTGTTAAATGGGTGATGGATGATGGAGATTTAGGACATTAATCTGAAACAAATACTAATTAACCGTACTCTCGAATAACCTTCCACCAAACCCTGCCCTAATTCTTGACCAGTCTCTCTTCAGAATTAAAAATGGGAAAACAATAGTCATCTAGGATGATTTATGATTTATGTAAACAAAGACAGGCAGAAAGGGCCTTCTTTATGAAATTTTCCTGGAAAAGTATCAAGAAACCATGGCAGTCATACAAAGAAACATCCTCAGAAAAGGAAGTAACAATTACAGTAGTTTCAAAGGGAAAGAATGGAAAAGGCCAGTCCAAGCTACCCAGACTAGATCCACATAGGTCACTCCAAAAGTAATGCTTCCCATTTATTTCCATGAAAACTGCAACATGTATAAAGAGCATAATAACACTATTTGACAGAGCAAACTCTCAGCTGCAGAATGCTTCTTGTCACCACCATTAGCTAAGCATTTTCTACAGCAATGATCAAGAGCCTTTATGTTGCACTCATAAAAATCTGCACCAGTAGACATGAGCACAGTGAAGTGGTGCCTGTAGTGTGTTTCAGTAGCAGCAACAGTGGTCAACTCTGATGGTTTTGTCTCCACTCACATTTAGCAAGAGTTGATGAATATCAGTGTGTGCAAGTTTTTCCACATGAAGGAATTCAATAACACACCTTTACTTCATATGTACTTCCCTGTCAGATATCATTCTGTCAGACTGCCCCTCTGCTGCTATCTGTCTCATGACAATAAAATGTAATGGAATACTGGTGGGAAGTTCCAGCCTCTACTTCTGTACCACCTATATCTGCCTCTGACATCATGGGCCAACATAATAAAATAGGAAGCATTATTTTTGGAGCAGCCCTCTTACACCAGATTAGTATGTACTGCCTAAAAAAGAAAAAAAAAAAAAGAAAAAAGAAGAAAACTTCATGTTCCTAAAGCTCTTGCTCAGTATCAACTGACCATTTGTACTACATCAACGTTTGCTGCAACTATTTTAAAAAAAGCACTATCTTAGATCCAATGTTGAGAAATTTCTGAAAAGAAGGTGTTCATCTCTGTTTAAAGGAATGTGTTAATGGTCAAATGGTTTTCTGATTCACACATAACATACTGCTTCTATTAAAAAAAAACCTTCAGAAAAACTGAAATCAGGTGAGTTGCATGAACTCTGTTGTGCATAGTTTTCACAGAACTAGTTAAACTAGAACAAGCAAGTTTTAGTTTATATATGTTTCCAGTGTAAAATTCATTTTCATGCACATTTGCTCTCTTCTCAACAGCTTTGTTCCATGGAAGCCATGGGCCTTACTGGTATTAATCAAGCAATACTGGATTATCCAGACTGATAAACAGCTCTATAAATCTTAGATGCTCTCCTGAAATGACTGCCAACAGGTGGTAAACTGCTACTAATCACTGTAAACAATTTTGCAGCAGGGGCATCTAGATGCTTCGGAAACGGATGGCTCAAAACAAATGGACTTGTGAAGTTCCTGGGACCACACACTAGGTTCATTCAGGCCATGAAGCAGACATCAGATGGCAACAATTTTGTCACCACTAGTACAGAACATAATGGAATACATGTCCTGGAGCTGAAAAGCTCCATATCTCATTAACTATCCCCTGAGTCATGCTTGTCACCACTAGCTTTAAGTTTTAATTTCCTTGTTTCCATTTGTTGTCAAGGCTATTTGACTGTATCTCTTTTGTGTTTAATCAGTGTTACCAATGCTTTTGATGAGATTATGTTGCAAACCTGTTGTTCCAGGAAGTCACAAACACAGAGTTGTTTATACAGGAACAAATTAAGTACAGGTCTTTACTTCGAGATAGAAAAATAACTAGTCCTATGAAACATAACATCTTTAGCAAAAGCTCTTTGTAGAGCAAGATTATCAAATGTAACAGTTCAGTGGTTCAATTCATACCTGACAGGCTTCAAAGAATATATATGCAAATTGATCTCCCAGCTGCAAGGGTAATTAACATGGCCTGCTGCAGGGGGCTGTTCTTCCACCCATTCTGTTTCATTATTATTTTAGTGACTTTATATTTTTCTCAACCCACTGTCTTTTGGTATGGAAATAAATGTAACTTCCTGCTTTATGTAAACTCCATTACACTACAATCAGCAGGGAATCTAGCCTGTTTGGAAGTGCTAATGTTTGAAAACCAATACTGGCTGACACAGAGCTTAGCACTCTACAAGCACTGTTGTTGTTACTAAGAGATTTTCCCTGAGTTTGCCCAAAACAGAATCTTGGAACATGTTGTTTAACCCGTTATTCACCAGGGTATTCAAATCACACTTACACTTAAACCAGTTGACTTATTTTAACAAAGTAGGTTGGTAGCATTGTTGATAGCATTTCAGGCAGTACCAGACCAATAGAGAGTACTCTGGGTTGTGAACTGTGGTTCTGTTTTCACAGAGAGATATGCCATATGTAATACATACTGTATGTATAGCCATATGGCTGTGAGGGAACACCAATACTATTTTCCCATTATGTAGTAAGACAAAAACGTACAGGGAAGCAATCACATTACACATGCCTGAGAAAGCTGTAGACATAAAAAGATTAATGTGTTTGGATACCTTTTATAACCAGAAACTTCTGTAAGAAACCATTTCTACAAATAGTAAAGCAAAATCACATGTTAAATCATTTTAAGCAAATATTTACAAGAAGACATAAAGTTACACATATCTATAATTCATAAGTGGCTCAACTTTCCTTTACAAGGGTCATGGAAGTCAATCCCAGTACAGGGATAAATGTAATCCAGACTACTGCATGTTCCCATGTTCCTTGCTACACATTTTTATATCAAAGTTATCTATCACTGTTTTTTGGGGTTTGTGTTTTTGTTTGTTTGTTTTTGTGTTTTTTTTTCAGGCAAAAGCATTTACAAGCTTCAAACAAAATGTAACACAGCGTAGGTCAGGCTGAGTGGGGCTCTGAGCACCCTGATCTAGCTGTAGGTGTCCCTGCTCATTGCAGGGGAGTTGCACTAGCCTTTTAGAATACCTTCCAACTCAAATGATTCCATGATTGCATGATTCTATTTACATGAAACTACACATGTACATGACCACACGTACATGTTAAATAATGTTGGGAAAACCAGTGCATGAATTTTTTGTTAATAATTCAGGCAATTTCTTCACCAAATCTGTGTCAGCTACAAACATTGAAAAAAATCCAGTCTGTATGACGCAAGGTTTAGGCCAGGGCCTTGTAGGATCAGGTCATGCCCTATATTTATCCTCATCTGGTGTCAGAGTGCAAAACAACTGAAGGAGATATGTTACCTACACACTACTTAACAGAGGTTAATTGAATATATGCTAAAAGGACACTGGTGGAAGTGGGAGCAGAATCTCTACTGTGCAGGTGGATAAAGCCAGTCCTGACTCTAGACATCATCTCTATATCGTTTCAGAAATTAAGTAAATGGATCATGAGAGAGAAAAAGAAAAATATGCAAGAGAGAAGGGGAGAAGGTATGAGAGGGAGGACGAGCTGTTTGAATCAATTTTATATTTATGAAGATATATTGTTTTCAGCAATAACAGATGGGTATTTTCAGTTATGTCTTACAGAATTAGGTGACTAGTTCCCACTGAGTTTTATTGCTGTTTGAGAGTTTATCTTTCTTAATCTCCATAGAATGAGCCAACCTGCATTTTGGTGTGCAAAGGAGACTTCATAAATCATGTGTTGCCAGTAAGGCAAATTGCACCTTTATGAGGCAATTTCTGGCAGATTAGCTGATGTGCATCACCACATCTTCAAATTCGAGTGATTTGGATATGGTCCATAATGAATAAGACATTCCCAGCAACAGAACACTGATTTTGCATTATTATAAACCAGGGGTTGACAGCAGAATACCGATTTTGCATTATTATGAACTGGGGAATGAAAGTTACTGCTGTCTGGAACATGTTCAACAATAATTTGTTGACAGTTTCAGCTGAAGGACCAGGGACTGGGAAAGCAGGGAGGCTAAACTTGTCTTTCTAAGAGGAAGTCTCTCAGGACAATGCTGAGAAATACTTCCACGTCTGTGCAGGGGCTGAGTGAAGCTTGCTACTCATGCATCATGAAAGAAGAAAGGTTGAATCCTCAGTGTGGACTAACCTCCATGTTTTACATCCCACATGTTTTTACATCCCTCCATGTTTTACATCCTTTAAAATAATTATAAAGAAAACAGCAGACTTATAATGTGAGTCTAAAATGCTGACAGGATAAGAGAACAGTCACAAGCAGGGACTGATTTTTCACTTCTTTCAAGTTTTGCTGTGGAGCTGAAAAGGCTGAAGTAGACAACAAAACTCCTGCTTCTGTAATTTTCCACTGTCTCTGCAAAACAGCTCTTTAAATGCTTGACCTTGAATGCAAAAAATAATCTGTCCTTCATCAGTCCTGTCTTTTCATGGCCTGGCTAATGGCATCAAATTTACATCCTGCTTTATTGTGGAGCTTCTTGTGATAATGAATTCAACCAAATAGCAAGTACCTGTGCTCCAGAAATGCACTCCTCTTCATTGTATAAAAGAGGAGTGTGGATGCCTTTTGTCTATCATTTGCCATTTGACTCTGACATACAGACACCAACCACCACCACACATCTGTTCTGGATCACATTCTCCTCCTTCCTACTCAGGGCATTTCGCTGGAATGCGCTAATCAGGCTTTTGAAAACTGAAGACCCCAGCCTAGTACAGGGCCTCCTTCATACTGCACAGTGCCTCATGCTGGTTCAGGTGTTGGCTGACAGCAAGATTGGGATATGTGGTGGGGGATGCCTTCTGCAAGGCTGCAAGGGAGGCAGTGAAATGGAATATGGCACATTCACACTGCCTTATTACCTGCTTAGCATGTAGGAACAGAAAGTAGACACATTGAAGTAAAAATTTAACTGAGATGATGTAAATCGCCTTCTTACCCAGCTTGTTTATAAAATTCTCACAAAATTATGTGTTTTCTGGGCAGAGGCAGCAGGTGTGTGCTTGAGAGTGGCTGGCACCTGATAGGTCTGTTTCTGGTTCCTTTGGAGCATGCCCTGAAACAAGCTGCAGCAAGAGGAAAATTTGAAAATGAATACAGTAATGTGGATAAATGACAGTTCTTCACAGCCTAGACAATGTACAGCTAAATTATGATGCATTACATTAAACCGAAGCTTACACTCCTGGCTATTTCCACTTAATTCAACACACTGATTATATAGCCTAGAATAAATACATTTACATGATGAAAACCAACTCAGGGATCTGCAGGACTCCTGATACAACACTGCTGAATTAGAGAAAGAATGGAGCTGTACGAAAAGAAACCACTGCCCACTCTACATCCCCACAAGCAGTAGTTCAAATTAAAATGACCCAACAAACTTGAGGCTTCTGTGATTCTTTTGTCCCTTTTCAATAGGCCTTCCGAGCACCATGCAGAGTGGACTGTCTCTCTGCTGAATTATAAGTGTGCAAAATTGATGGCAGGTGTCCTGTTCCACATCTGCAGCATTCTTTTTGTCAAGTTATGAAGGCAGGAGGAACAAATGTCCTTGACATCTATGAGGGGCCATCTAACCGCAGACCTGAAGACAAACCTCTGATTATATGCCCTCCAGCTCATGCTGGATCAGTGTCAGCAGCAAGAGCAGCAGACTTTGCTGTGTCTGACATGTAGAAAAGAGACAAATTTATTAGAAAAATCACAAGTTATTAACGGGAAAAAATATATACACATTTCTTTCTTATTCTGTCTCATAGTTATGGGAGCTGGTAAAGGTATCAAGGTGATAGAGTCACATCCTAAACATGCTTTTAAACGGATTACTGGAGCGAATTCTTCCAAAGTAAGGAGGCTATAGCCAGAGTTCTCGCAACTAATATGGCCAAAATAATTGGTGTGTCAACCATTAAACTGTCAAGTCTTCTATGGAAGCTTCTGATTGTTTTTTTGTTTTGTTGTTTTTTTTTGGCATCCTCTTCAAGAAGCAAGTTATTTCTCTCTGACTGATGTCAAGTTTATATGCAGATATTCAGATTCTTCTCATTGGGAAGTTATCAGTTTCAGGCTATTGCATATCAATATTACATTGAGTTATTCCATGCCTTGAATGTGAAAAATCTCAGGATCAGATTGTTGTTGCTTAACTCCCAGCATCCACACAACCAGGCATCACACAGCCACTTACTGATTCCCCTACTCACTGGGATGGAAGGTAGAATTAGAAAGGTAAAAGTGAGAAACATCATGAGCTGAGGTAAAAACCGTTTAATGGATAAAACAAAGCTGCATGTGCAAGAAAAGCAGAACTAGGATTTCATTCTCTACTTCTCAGCACCAGGGAATCATTCAGCCATTTCCAGGAAAGCAGGGCTTCTTTAACATAATAGTTCCTCGGGAAGGCAGATAACCTCATTTTGAATTGTCATCTTTGATCTGTGATCCTTGTCTTGATCACATGTTAGGAAATGTCCCATTGATCATCTGAAGCCAGCCTTCCTAGCTTGTCCCCACCCAGCTTCTCATTCACCTCGTCTTCTCATCAACAGGACAGTATGAGAAGCAGGAAATACCTTGTTGCTATGTAACAACTAAATAGCAACAACTAATATGTCCATGTGTTATCTCCACTATTTACATCACAGTTCCAAAATACAGCATCATGCAAGTCTCTATGAAGAAAATTAGCTCTGTTCCAACCAAAACTAGGACAACCACCCAGCATCTCAACCCTTACAGATTAGTCTGTCTGCCAGTTGCCTTAAAATAACACTATCAAGCTGTCAAGTGCAAAAAAAAAAAAAAAAAAAAAAAAAAGCCTGAGCATTTGATGTGCCCACACAATCACTCTATTAATTTTGTGTAAATTAAAAGGGAACAGCTGTCTAACTCAGAAATGTGTTGGGCATTTAATTAGTTTCATTAATTAGAGGAACCTTCCCCTGGAAAGCAATCCTGGATGACGCTTCTGAGTCAGGATGGTCTGAGCATGGGACAAAGTGCCATGGAAACCTGCAATTGATCTGGACACTCAGTATTTCATCCAGATACCTCATAAACTTCTTCAGCACTGGCAAGATGCTAACTGCCCACCAGTTCAGTACCAACAAAGGAGCCAAGAAGGGACTTCACAGATAACAGTGTCACCCACAGTGAGGTTTGGTAATTCTACACAGAGTTGCACAGCTTCAAAGGTCTGTGACAATCCCTCATCTGGATGTTTGCAGGGCCTGATATAAGAAATGAGAGGCAGCATCAGCAGCATTAAAAATGTTATAGACTTTGCAGCACATATTCACATTTGCTGGGAGGAATAATTGGGGCAGTTTGCAGTTAACATCAGTCTGCAGGTTCAAAAACTTGGCAGTGCTCTCACACTTTCCCTCTGAAGGTCCTTTTCACAAAAATGGCTCATAATGACATTTTGCACAGTATGACTTACTTTCTTTTTGACCCGTATTTCTCTTTCCCACACCAGGTTTCCTATCTTGACACCACATCTGTTTGGCTCTGTTTTCTCACTTAGGATCAGTAGTTTAAGCACAGTGCTCTTGCCAAAATCCAGTTCCAGGTGACTTTTAGCTGTATGAACAAATTCAGAAAGACTGAGATAGGTTAACATCCTCTCTGGCAGCATCTCACTTCCCACGTTAATAACCTTTAATTTGCTGCTGAAGCTTACACTTTTTACCATTTCAGACAAACTGAGATATGTTACTGTAGACAGTACAAAAACTAGCTTTTTGATGAGTTTGCTGTTTTGACTGAGTCAAGTGAATTTAGATGGTGAATCAATAAGTAGGCTCTTCAGAAAGAAGAAAGGTCTAGATGTAATAATACGTTGGTACAACACAACTGGATTACATCGTGATACATGAAATTATCACTGGTAATTTTAGTGAGAAAAATAAAAAAATCATATAAGCTAAAATCTACCTATTATTGGAAATATGTACTTTACCTAAGTGATTTAACAGTATTTAAGTGTTCATACATATAATATTTTTAGACGTGTGTTTGAGTGGCAATATTATGAGAAATGAAAATCAAAATAATTACATACATCTGTTTCCTATATTAGTCAATTTTCAGTTCAGTTCCTATTAACATTTTATAGTGTCTGTTTTTTGTTTTTGTTTGTTTGTTTGTTTTTTAATTTTCATGGTATGTACATGCACAGTTACATATATAAAGATAATTGAATATTCTAGTTAATCGTGAAGGTCCTTTTCTCTGCTAGGAGAGGAAAATTTTTAGACTTTTTTTAACTCAAGAATTTCACTAAAATAATGGGAAGAATAGAAATAGAATGTATTTTTTATTTTTTTCCCAACATTTCTTATGATGTTTAAGTAACTTTTTCAACATTGCTTATATAGAACTTACTTATATATATTATCTTAAAAAAAAATCCAGGTACTTCAAGAATTCACATAGAATCATTAATGGCTTCTGTCACAGCTAAATTTTGCCATCAATCTGTATTATTTAGCAGAAACAGGAGGTGGTGAAATTAATGTTAAGTAGTAGGGTTTCAAAAACAGTTATTTTTTCCACAATTCCTTTAAATATATGTATATACATATATTATGTATATATATGAAGTTATGCCTTACCATGTCCTTCCAGTCTCATAATGGAATTCAATAATTTCTTCCCACGTTTAATCTACTCCAACAAATTCTGTGCTGGGAGGATCTTCTATACAACTCTGAGGTTCTTGTACTAGAAAGAACGCATACAAAGCCTAGACCCTGAGACTCAAAATCTTGATTTAATTAGGATATCTAAATTTAGAAACAGCAGCAAATTACAGTGGAGATCCAACAGCTATGTGCATAAATGATATCTGACAAAATAATGGGCTAAGAGGTGAGAGCGGAGGTATCATTTCAGGATCTGCAGTTTAACCAATACAGATTCCTGTATTCCTGTTGTGTTTATCAATTAACCAAAAGAGGGGGCTAGTTCATTCTTTTCTCATGTTTTTCATTTCCTGACCATAGTCCTTGGGATCTTGGAATATCCCTGATGGAAAATGAGGTAGACTCTTCTCCCTAGTCACCCTTATTACTAGCAAATTGACTCAGTGAAACTTCTTCCTTTCAGTTTTGTTGGCAAAATTTCCATGTGTGTGACTATACTTCATACTAAAAGGCCCCCAAGTAGCCACAACACCTTGTAACTTTGGCAAGAAAAGAAGACCTGTTAGTGTGTTCTCAGGTATAGGAATATACATTAAACTAATATTTTCCTATAGCCCAGCAGAGAATTAAGAAAAAAAATGTTACACAAGTTTCGATTTTTTTTTTTTTTTTTTACTTATGACTGTAATTATACTAATTGCTCGTCTTCCTAGTGGGAGGTTGCAGGAAGCTGTTCTGAAGTAATCAAGCCGAGATGTGTCCTTCTATTTATAAGAGGCCTAAAAATCTTACATTCCCAAAAAGAGTATCCAGCTGAATCTCTAAAACACACCAGCTACAATTTCTCTTTCCTCATAATCTCACCCATGAGTTTATGATTCAGTTCTTTCTCACTATCTGTGAACTTTAGATGATGCTGCCAGATGATGCTTCAGACAGTTATCATTCTCCAATTTACTCCAGCCTCTGAATGCACAGCAAAACCTCTGTAGCTCTATATTTATTGCTGACATATGAATATACATACACATTAGCCAATATGTAGGAAGCTTAAATACAAAAATAATAATTGATCAAATTTACCTGGAGGCATTTGGTGCCAAATCAGTTTAGTGTTGTGATATATACTTACAGTACCTTAAGAAAATAACATCTGGCATGCAGTTGTAGCACCACAGAATCTCTACACTTCACCTAACTGAGTAGACACAATTTAGAACACTCTGATCTATGCTGACTGCAGTAAAGACCACTGAAAACATTTTTTCTCTGTACAGAATTTTTAAAGGTAAAAAGAAGGCCAAAAGTCAATGTATTTGCCTGAGACAAATGAGACAGTGTCATGAACTATGGGGATTTAAATCAGTACTTCTAAATAATCTATTGAGAGTTTTTGTGTGATGAAGGCAGGGTAACCCTACACAGAGAAACAAGATCTTTCTGCTGAGAAGAGGTTAAATTTCATCATAGATCAGTGGAAGGGTTTTGCTGTTGTTGACGTTCTTCTGCTTTTTTTTTTTTTTTTTTTTTTTTTCTAGTTTATAACTATGGTTTCTTGGTAAAACTGGGCACATATTCTTAATAAGTTGTTCCAGGAATGCCAAAATGACTTGATAGCAAAGGTTATATTTTGCTCAACACTATCAACCAAAGAAAAAGAAAATGGAAATTCTAAGTGAACTGTTCTGACATTTCTGAAACATTTTATTTACAGTCACATGCAATAAACAAAGAAAATAAAGAGCTAAATCTACACCAGTACTAAAGGAAATGGCAAAAGTGACGTTTTTTCACGGTAGACTTGCTACTAGAGTTTTTATGGAGACTGTACAAAACCCAGGTTAAAATTCCTCCCCAGTACAAGAGGATTTGTAGGCATGTATTTCATCTCCCAAGGAAATGTCTTGCCCACTGACTGTTCCCTAAGTTATCCTGAGGTGGAGTAGATGTATGTAAGATAGGTGTACCTTCAGGCAATACTAACCTTGCAAATGAATGTGAATATGAATTTACAGGAATTATCTTAAATATGGTTTAAGCTGACAACTTATTTAAGTACTTAGTCCTTTAAAAACTAAGAGCTTTGTTACCTGAAAGATGGTATTCCTGGATGTTGTTCCATCTCAACTAATAAGTCTCACAGAGGGTACAAAATAGAATCCTAAAATCATAGAATCACCAAGGTTGGAAAAGTCCTCCAAGACTATCTAGTCCAACTGTCTACCTACCACCAATATTTCCCCACCAAACCATACCCCTTAGTATAACATATAAATGTTTCTTGAACACCTCCAGCGATGGTGACCACCTCCCTGGGCAGCCCATCTTAGTACTTAACCTCTCTTTCATAGAAGATTTTCCTTGTATCCAACCTGAATCTCTCCTGGTGTAATTTGAGATCTTGCCCTCTCATCTTATTGCTAGTTACCTACCTTAACAACCATGTTGTTGTAGGGAACGATAAGGTATCCCCTGAACCTCTTCTTCTCCAGACTAAGTAATCCCAGTTCCTTAAACCACTTGTGCTCCAGGAACCTCAACAGCTTTGTTGTCCTTCTCTGAACTCACTCAAGAGGCTCTATGCCCTTCTTGTAGTGAGGGTCCCAAAACTGAATGTACTATTCAAGGTGCGGCCTCGCCAGTGCTGAATACAGAGAGATGATCAGTCCCCTGCTCCTGCTGGCAAAACTATTTCTGACACAAACCAGGATGCCACTGTACACCTGGGAACACTGCTGACTCATCTTCAGCCAAACATCAACCAAACCCCAGGACCATTTCAGTATATATAATAAAATGTACTGTTTGGACATGTATATATTGTACAGTGAAAGAAAACACATCCCAGTATAGAATGCATGTACAGGCACTTTTGTGACAAATTAGATGTCATTTCAGAACACCTTTGGAAAAATGATCTCAACTGGAATCTCCTACACATTATACAAAGCTCCAAAACTGAACTTTTCAGTTCATATATTGATGACTGTGTAACACCTATTTTCAGACAGTTTGCATCCACAGATATCTGAAGCTGAGACATGAGAAAAGAGAGTTTAAGAAAGAAGAGCTGGCCATGGGAAACTGGAAGGTTTAGAGAATTCTGTGTAGGTTGTTTCACAAGGAATGCCTCCTATTTATTTCCATGGAAACTATAGCACATACTAATAACACAATGACACTGGTTGGTAGTGCAAATTCTCAGCTACAAAACAGTATTTTACAAAACAGTTGTCACCACCATTAGCTATATATTTTCACCAGTGATGAACAAATGCCTGTATGCTGCACTGATAAAAATCTGCATGGATGTCTGGAACATGGTTTGTCTTTCATGTTGCTGTCACCACACACCATCTACATCACTGTTTTAGCATCCATTGTTTGATCCCCATAAACCAATGGTTCATGGGTGCAATTTCTTCTGCGTGAAGGAATTCAATTACACACTTTTTGCTTCATCTGTACTTCCATGTCATATACCATTTTCAGACTGTCCCTCTGCTGTCAGCTGTCCCATGGCAACAACATGTATTGGAATATTGGTGGAAAGGTTCACCCTCTGCTGTCATCCACCTCTGATGTCATGGGCCAACATAATAAAACAGGAGGCATTATTTTTGGAACAGTCTTTGTATTTAAAAGTTTTATTAGCAAGACTTACAGGAGTCAGAGGTCAGACACAAAAGAAAACTCTTGATATAAATTTTGAAGACAAAATTAGGAGGTCTGTGAAACAAACAGCAGGGCATCTGTTACAGAAACTGAGATTCAGAGAAGGACTAAGAGAAAAAGATTAAAAATTAAAAGTCCTCATCTCCCTCTATACATCATTGCAAATCAATACAAACCAAATAATTCACAGAGCAAGGCAATTCTGTGTGTTTGTTTGCAAGCTCTGATGGATCTGTTGGCTGCCATGCCTGTTGTTCCTATCCTTGATGTGACATACACAGCACAGGTATCATGATGTATATAAGCCATGAAAAACTCCACTGTGTTTCATTATCATGAGAAATGCAGGAGCTGGCTGCTTTTGACAGCCAGTGATGCTATTAGCTAGCCTTTTGCGTTGGTAGCTGAAGAAAATCCAGTCAACATATTTTAACCTTCAGAGCAATTCGAGCACATTGTGATCTTACCAAAGCAGCTGATAACAACTGAAGTACAAGCTCTGCGTCAGACAAACAGCAGCTGGGGGAAGGGAGCTCTCTCTTTCCTCCCCCATGCCAGCCCAGCGTGCAGACAGCCTCGTCATCCCTTGCAAGGCAAAAGACACTGACAACATCTTTCTTCCTCAAATAACAGAGAAAAAGCTATCTTGCCGCCACACTGAAGCTTTACAGTGCAGAGAAAAAACAGCAAAGCACAAGGAAAACAGCTTACACTTACCTGATACAGGGATTCCAGCACAGATCTTGGATTATAAATTGGATTAGGCTCTGGTCCAAGACAAATTGTGAACTCATAACTTAATTTCAACTCCATTCTGCAGTCTGTCATTAGAAGATGTAAATGTTTCTTCAGAGCTTTTTCAAAGTAAGGAAAACCCTAGTGGTCTCTAATTTCAATTGTGGACTGTGAAGAAAGTAGTCTTGTTGGGGAGGTAAACTGGTCAGGCCTTTGAGTTCAGTCTGGGTCTCACATATGTAGGAGTGCAGGAATCCCACAGTTTCACATTTGGAAGTGAGCCCAGGCTGAAAAGTAAAAATAGAAAAGTGTGTATGTGATTCTGAGAAGCTCAGCTGCAAGGAAGGGGGAGAAAAGTTTCCTTTAGACCTTGATTCAAGCTTTTCAGAAGTTTCAAGGACAAAGACGAAGCAGCTCCAGGGCTCCATTTCATTTTGAAAACTCATAATTCGTTATTCTGTGTAGTGACTATTCCTAGCAAAATGGAACTTTTTTTTTTTGTTTGTTTTCTAGTTTGTTTAAAAAAATACTCTTAGGTAAACATCCTTATATAGACTTCATGGTTATTTTGTATCAGAATCACATTTTAATAATTATTTTCTAACACTAAATAAATGGAGGCATTGGCAAATGGAAAGTATTATTAGTAAGTAAAACTGTCCCTTTAAGCTTCAGCCTTAGTAATGAACAGCTGTCTGATTTCCCACAGGGAACACAGTTCTTCCCTGCTCTAATGTACTCAGAATGGGTGAAGAAACTTTGCATGGGTTTGTGTATCAAAGTCTACTGAGATAAGAGTGCAGTGTCCAAATTTTCTACACAGTAAGCCTCATGCTTTCCCATACAGTCCAGAGCACAAGCTACATGTTGTCCACTTTGAGAAGGTAAGTACAGAGCAAACTGAGGAGTAGCTAACATGGAGTTAAAGCTGGCATCCTTTGGTCTTGTCAGCTGGAAGGTGGTCTGCACTGGACTCACCCAGTAATACCTTGCTGTATACCCATATGTATACACACAGCTATTTATACAAAAAAGGTAGCTGCACATGGTGATACTAAAGCCAGGGCACCATTGTCTGTTTTTACTGAAGAAGACCGAAGCACAATCAAAAGGAAGTGCTGAGAGTCAAAGGAAGGGTTAGAAAGCCCCAACAGAAGCACTGCTGCTCAATGCCCTTACATTTCCATATGAATCCTATTATTCTTGCTGCTCCTCACCCTCTGGATGAGTCTTTATTCCTCACAAGACAGGGAACATTTGTAAACCACCCTAGGCAGCATAACTGATGTGCCTACCCAGACCTTCCATGAGGAAGCTCTGCAATGAGATCCCACTGGTCCCCAGTGCCAGCCTCTACTGACTGTGTGGGTTTATCTCCTTGGTTTCCCCAGTTTGGCACTGAGGGTCTCACAGCTTGGGGACAAGGAAGCTATAATGAGTTACAAGGGGAAGCAGAGCAACAGTGGGGCTCCTTCACAACAGTGGCAAGATATATAGCATCCCTGAGTAGTTGAGAAACACCTGGCCTTCCCTAACACTTACTAGACCACATCTGCTGAGGTCATTTTCTGAAGTCTCTTCTTTCTAACTTTAGTTTAACACCGGCACTGAAAAAGGAGATAAAATTTCTATCCCTCAGAGGGAGGATGCATGTTTGCAAACACATGTTTTCAGTTTTAAAATATTAACAGCACTGTCCTCACTGGTGGTTTTGTTTTTTGGGTTTTTTTTCTTCTTTTTTTTCTTTAAATGATAAAATAATTTTATGTGAAGTAAGGTCACTCAAAAGTCCAAATAGATCAAGCAAGAATCACAAAAAGATGAAAACAACTCTAAGCAGTTCTACTTGCAGAATCAAAACAGACCATAGCTTAAATGGATAAATAAAAAGACTATTAATTTCATTATTTTATTTAATAATATAATACAGTTTCAATTGTATCTCTCAATATAAACAGTTCAGTGATTGACATGTTTTTATGAATTTGTGGATTTTATCTGTAATGAATATGCTCTGAAATGACCTTTGAGAGTAATTCAATACTGTAAAGAGACCTCTGCTAATCTGGTTTTCTGACTATTCTAAATCAGTTTTTAAATGCACAGAATTTCTACTAATAAAAAGAAAAAATAATATAATCTATGAAGAATAATAACAGCTTTCATAGTACAGATCATCTCAGCATATCTGATGTTCTTATACAGTACTTCATGTCTTTTGGACTATTGAGATGGTACACAGATTAGAGAAGAAATCAACTAACATTTTCCAGAATGGGAGTTTCCAACCTGTGACCACCACAAATCCACAGGTTTAACGGCCTACAAAGAGAACATACATACATACAAAAAAATGCTAGTCATAGATATCTTTATTTTTTTAAAAAGTCCACAGATTAACATGGCTAAAACTATTGTCTCTGAATAGAGAAGTCTCAACTGTGAAACTCACCTTTCAACACTCAATGAGCAGCAGGCTGAAACAATGTAGTCTTTTCTCCTTGTTTTCAGAAAAGTCCACATAGCCAAATCCTCTGATTTGAGGACATGACCAGGTACTGAACCCAACCTGGCATTTCACCCACTAGAAATTCCTCTACTTTAGGTACTGGTGAAAATAGTGATGTTAAAGTCATGCAGCTGCTGGTGGCAACCCTGAAAGTCTCCATCATTGGGGCAGCAGTGTTTCAATGAGGTTGTACACCCTGGCTGTCATGTTGTTTAACAAATCAAATAGAAACCCAGGGCTAGTTCTCAAAGGCAGTAGGAAAATCACTAGTTATGCAGTCAAAATTTTCTGACTGTTCTGTCTTTATTTTATTAACTTGTAAGTCTCAAGCTGGCACTAATTAATTCACTTCAAGCATCTAAGCTGCAACCAAAAAGGTGGGATTTACTTTTGCACCAGAATTTTGTGCTGTTGAATCACAGTTACTGAGCTCCACTTTGATTTTGCTGCTTTGAAGATTCTTTTCCTGTTTGTTATGAAATCAGTATCACTCTTTTGTGAGTTTAAATGAGGCAGGGTGGCCTAAGTTTTGCCGATGAGCTAAATTCAGTGTTTTGGGGGTAAAAAAGAAGACATTATTTTTGCTGCCAAAATGAATACACAGGCGTTAAGGAGCAGTTACTCAAATATGAGCAGGTGAGAGTCAAAGTCACAAGTATAATTGTGAAAGAGCTGCTAAAGTAGAGAAATATTTATGTTCTGCATAATATTTGTGCTGCAGAGCAAATCTGACTCCTCCTGGGACAAAACCTCACAAATGGATTTCCTTGCAGGCATCACAGTGGGCAAATAAATATTTTAGTGCCAAATAAAATGAAAGATAAAAAAATATGAGCAGTGCACAAACGATGAAGTGAGAAAGGATGACTGGGAAGAATATTTACAATCTCATTGCCCTGGAATGTGGGGATACCAAACATGAAGAAGCTAGTAGGAGCGCTTACAGTCAAACTCGTGTCCTCCTCTGACCACCAGTCATCAGTACTCATTTCCAACACTACATCACTTTACTATTTCCAGTACAAAACCTGAATTAGTGACAGCCTTCTTGTGACAGAATGAGTTGGTGTTCTGCGTTTAGTGATGTGACAGCCCTCAGTAGCAATGAATTCAAGTGAGGATCAAAAGGAGGAATGTTTCAAAAAATGGTTCATCTAATCCTGTATTTAAGCATATAGGAGGACAAAGATATCCCATAAAGTACACAGAAACTGCATGCAGCTGGCTGTTATTTATTGAGTTCCAGTGGTAGATACAGCGATTTGCATTGGAAAGTTCTGAAATAATTATTTAGGCCATTTCAAATAATAATATTTCATTTTTCTAAGTCAATATTTATAGAGAGATTTAGAGTCCTTATACAGGCTCCAATTTGTAAAGACAGGGGGGAAATTCTAGCAGCAGGATATACGTTCATCTTTAGTATCTGTAGCTGAGTGTCTGTGACCTGCCCCATGTACATACAGACTTTCCAGTTCATGTTAGTTTGTACAGCCAAATTTTTCTGCTTCAGTGTAGTTCAGAGACTTCCCTGTCTCCACTTGTCTTATTCTGAAGATCACTGTGAGGTAAAGAGAAAGAACAAATAGAACAAATGCATTCCTGCTGTAAGCAGATGAAACCTTATAACCTTATTTTTCCTCTGTCCCCATTTTGGTACTTGTCAGTTGAGTAGCAGCTGTTTACACCAATTATGAATTTGGCCTAAGATATAGAAATGAAACACTGGATTATATTTCATGGAGAGCACATTAAAAATAAACAACTCATGTGTGTGCAGCAGAATAGTCTTGAGTCCTTAATTATAGGAAACAGGAAATACTTTGTTTGCCCTCCTTCCCAAGATCAAAATTAGTTAATAATTACACCGCTTCTTAAAGGTTCCTTCTCCCTTCAGCTTTAGTGCCACTGGGGAGGGGGAGGGAAGGGTGGAGGAGGTGAGAGGAAACCAGGGATCACCATAACAAATGTAGGTGGAAAAACGAGTCACTGCATGTTCTAAGATAAGAGCAAGGAAAGCATCAGTTGAAAAAATCAGCCGGTCCTCCCCTCATGCAGTGCAGGTCATCCAGGAGCATTCAGGAGAATTCTTTTGCTTCATTATCTAGGAAACTGCAGAGCACCATCAAAAGAAATTCAGGAGCCGGGGTTGGGGTCAGTCTTAGCAAAGATTTCAACCATTTTTTAACTGTCTGGCAATCTTCTATGCAGAGATCCAGCTGGAAGTGGAGACAAGGAGGCAGTTTTTCTTATGTGAGAAACCTGGCATTCTTCTCTGCTTTACAGCATTATCTCCTCTATATTTGCATTTCTTTCTTTTTAAACTAAACAAATTCAAAATTAACAGCTCTTCAGATAATCTTAGCCAGATTCCCAAAAATGTTGCACAAGACTCAGTGGCAAAGTTTGTTCTGTTGCAAGCAGTCTGCACAGGCTCAAACCAAGGAAGGCTCTTCTATTAGCATTTTTTAGACAAGCATTATGACATACTTTATACAATAACATAGGTGAAGACTGAAAATCCAGGACTGCATCTTCACTGTAGAAAGAAAATTCACATCCTGTCAATACTGAGTATTTGGGCTGCAAATGAAGATGTAAAATCAGGTTCATGTTTAAAACATCTAAACTAATTTTGCTTTAGGAAAGAAACAACACATTAAGAACAATGTGTGAATATTCACTGACAGCCCTGAGTGCAGAATATTGTTTCAGTAGTGCAGTTTGCTCGTATACATAAAATAAGAAGGATTCATTTGGTTAATAATTTACATTGTGACTCCTTAATCTTGAACCAAAAATATCCTTGAATGTTTCCAAAGGAGCTGATATCAGGCATCTACATCAAGAGTAAAATCTGACCCTCTTCTGCTTTGTACTGGCTGATAGTTCATCATAGCTTTGGCTCTGTGAAAGACATACATACGTGATTAATTTCATGTGCAAAAAGCAGTGTTGTTAGCATCATGTACCTATGTCTTTCTAAAGTCAAGGGCCCAGGCTCACTGGTGTTTGCCCAGTGCCCTCGGAATACTGAGAGAGTCCTTGGGAGGGCCTTCATGAAAATATTAGTCTGAAGATAGGAGACTGAAAAAGAATTTCTCTCAGTAAGTCCTCTCTGTCAGAGATATTATTAAGTATGAGCTGCCTGCAAGTCTTGAAGGACCATCTCTTGTCAGGTGCCCACATGAAAACTACCCATCCAGAGCAGCCACTTCTGGCTCTGCGATACTTTGTTCTGAACACTTAGCCATCCAGTGAAGAGGGATTGTCACCATCATGAAATTTTCCTTAACCGTGTAAACAGATATACAATTATTTTTTGCTACACTGGCAAAACAAACCTGTATTACAACCTTTTTTCCTCTTCTTAAAAGAGTCCTGATCTTGTTTTCCAAACCAAAAGAAAGGCCCCAGGGCTGAGGCAGTGAACGTTCAGCTGCTGCCAATACTCCAGCAGATAGCATTAACCCTTTGGTGGCAAATTCCTCTCCAAAGAAAAATGGGTGTCTGTACTCACATTTATTTGCTACTCTGAATATCCTTGAAAGTTCAGGGTTCAACAGCAGTCAGGCACTTAAGCAAGCACTTACTGCATTTTGGTGGTCAAATGGATAACAGCAATTACATCCAAGGGCTGCTTGAGTGTTTTCCGCTCTGATGCTGGCTTGGCTCTCCCCAAGAAACTCCCTCTAACTTTGCATCATGATGTGCATTAACATTGAATCTGAGACTCATTTAACCAGCTAGTCAAGGATTTCTATCTTCTGAATAAGAGGCAGCAATGTGAGGAGAAGCACCTACGGCTATACCAAATTTTAAACTATAAAACAATGAGCAGATTTTTCAGTGTTGCTAAGCTGAGCAACTCTCATTCATCTGCAGGAAGCATTTATACTTCATTTCTCCACTCAGACAAGTGACAATTTCTTATATCAACCTTGCAAAGAGTCCCTTGTTGAAACAAAACAAAGCAAAACACATTCACACAGCCTTGTAAAGCTCCTCTTAATCCATGTGCTTACAAATACAGTGGACATAAGTATTTGGAAGTTAAATAGATTTGTAACACAATGCTGCAAGAAATAATATCACTCTCGGAACTAAGTGGTAATTTCAGAATGTTGAGGAGAGACTCTTAATGACTTTACTGTTGGCTACCATGGAGAAGACGGTAGAACTGGAATGCCAGATTATTAAACACTTGGAATTATTATTCTTTTCAGTACTGTAGTACCTATAAGGACCAACTCAGTCTCTGCTCCAAAGAGTCTAGCTACAAGAGTTCTGATTTTCCCAAAATTCATCTGTTGATTTTGTTTCATTCTGTTTTAAAACATCCAAAGTTGTTTCTGCTTTTTCTGAGTCCATAAAAAGCTTACAAGTCTGTATTTGTCAGGAAGATAATGTGAATGTAAAAGACACAGAATCGCCACCCACAGCATTATATTATCATCAGCTGCAAAATACCCCAAAAAGTAATTACCATGCTAGAAATCCAGTTCTGTGCTCACAGTTACTGAACAGCTATCAGATTCATCTAGCATAATTCTCTCAGGGAACAAAAAAATTGCTTATGGTAAATGAAATAGCTTGTCAGTGTACTTGGAAATATGCATCCCTCCTGCTCAATTTACAATGCTCTGGAAGAACTCCTAAATATTAAAGATGAGCACTGGGCAAGCTATACAAAGAAGAACGAAGCCTGAATTTCTGTTTAATGAGTTGCCACATGCTCTCTTAGTAATTCTTTTATGCAAGAACTTCCTTAAAATGTGATCATTAATAACACACTATTTGAATGCCTGGAATTAATCTTAGGTTTCCAATATAAAAGCATTTTTATACTGCTTGTGATTATGACTGGAACAACAGGATTTGAGTGTTAGTGCTCAGCTTATCTGTGACCAGGTAACACTTAGAATTCAACCCCTGGCAAGATGTCTTACAGCCTTATCTGTAAGATGTTTTAGAATAAAATAAAACTATTTGCATTTTAGATATTTTAGTTTAGCATATCAGAAACACAAGAAATTTACACAAGCTTAGGTTAACAAACAACAAAAAAGTGAGGAAAAATGATCAGAAGGTCAGGAGGATGTAAAGTGTCTTTGGAATGAAGTGGATTCACTCAGAGACAACAAACTAGCTTGGTTTTACTTTTTTAAATACATACTGCAACGTTCTTATGGATTACTTGCATAGTTTTGACCTTTTTACTGCATTGTTGGAAGTGTCATATATAGTGAAAATATGTATGCATATATAAAAACCTATTTTCTGAAACTGTGTGATTATTTAGCAGTTTGTTATTATTAAGTTAAGTACTAAGTCCTCATGGCTACAGAGAGAAGTATGAAAATACTTCATCCAAATACTCAGCAACATATATCAAAATATATATTCTTGAACCCTCAAAAATTCTGGGGGCCACTGCATAGGTGTGGGAAACCATTCCTTGATTTTGAATGCTTCAGTTTGACAATACAAGTAGAAATACTTTTTATAGGGAGAAGTGAATTGTTCTGTGATTCAAAAATCTAAGGTAGCATTCCAAACAACATAGCATAAAAATCTCCAGGCAGATACATGATCACACACACAGCTTTAATCTTGTCACATTCAGGTGTTGGATATGACATCAATTTCTGCTTTTTCCAGCAATGACAAAACTGCTTGCTCCTGTCTGAAATGTAAGTCATTTGAGAGACAACTTATACAGATAATAGATACAGAGACATACACTTACCTACATATATATTCAGAGAGAAAAAGGAAGGGAGAAGTCACAATGTACATATCCCTGTCTAGAAAATAAATGATGTTTGCTTTTGTATGTGAGGCTCAAAATTCCCATGAGATAGTTATTAGAAATTTCCTTCTTGCATTTAGTCATGTTTGGAATTGTTTTCAGAATGTTTAGACTCATTTCTTCAAGTTGTCACCAGCTCATTTCCACAGAATTACATTTTACAAACAAGAGTGGGCTAGAGCCAACTTGGCTTGGCTACTGCTGCCGGAGGGAATTTGAAAAAAAAATGATAATTTTGCTGCCTTTAGAAGTAGACAGGCAAGGACCAAATCTCACCTCCTTACTCCATTTCTGAGCTGAAACAAGCAGCTTTTGTTTTCTTAGAGGAGCTCTCTTTTTACTAGAAAAGTAAAAATATGCAGAACATTTTTAGACAAGAATAACTGAACAGACATCAATTTTCATCTTATTGACTCTTAAAACACAGTGCTGCACATGAGCACAGTAGACTGATCACTGCATTCCACTAGAAAGAGGTACTAAGAATGGGTGTTAGAAAAGTTTCTTTCAACGTAGTGGTGAATCACACCCCTGCAAACAGTACTCAGTGCAGGCCACAAGATGGTCAAAGCAGCTCAGCTCTTTGACTTTTCTAAAAGAGGCAAAGTTAACGGTAACATTGACTGCAACCAGAGCAATTTCTCTTCAGTGTTCCTGGGACTCAAACTTTAATAGATTTATGACTGACCCACCTGCAACTTACTTGACATCACTTTACCCATTGCTACCACCAAAACATACCTTTCACAGAATCACAGAATTGTAGGTGTTGTAAGGGACCTCTAGGGATCATCTAGTCCTACTCCCTGCCAAAGCAGGTTCCCTTTTGCCTAGGAAAAACTGCCTTTCTTCAGTCTTTGATCCTTCTGAAAATGCCCTTCCTCAGCTTCTGTCTCATAAACTACATTCAAAACTGAAGTGTTCTCTTTTCTGACATTCTCATTTTTTGAACAGACTTGTAAAGGTCTCTTCAGAGAAGGAGGTGTTAACTTTAAGGGAAATTCAAGGCGAACATTAAGAGATGATCTCCCCACACAGTTTATCAAAGGTCAAAGTGATGTGCATTTTCTTGTAATTACAGTTAGATAGTAACCGCTGGTTAGTAATAGATTAAGTCAGCACATCTTAGCTTGGCTTGGCATGAGAACAGGGTATTAATCACAAAATAGCCATAATTTACCTTCAGTTAAAACATAAATTGTAATCATGGATAGATCAAGCTGAGTGTAAGCATTTTCCAAAAGCAATCTACAGCACAGATTCTCAGGCAGTGAGACATTCCAAAGTTTAATTAAATTCAGAGCTACATCAATTAACACTAGTTGAGATTTGGGTCCAAAGGATGATCTGTAGAGTAAATTGAACAAAATTTACCTTAATATCTGTAAGGACATTCGCATTTGTTGTCCTGATGGAATAGCAAATCTGTCCTAAGGACACAGGAACATATTCTGATGTCTTTCCCAGGTGAAAAGGTACAAGCAATTTCACTGCACTGCGCAGAATAATTCCCTTACAAACATGATCTGTATGTAAACAGTTACCTGAATTTGCTGTGAGCATCAAGTTAATTGAAAGTCAATGGTTCTCATTGCTAAGGCCTTCTGCAACAAAAAGTCAAATTATCTAAAAGGTAAACCTGGGTGCAGAGTTCATGAATAAAAACAATTCAAACAACAATTTCAGGAGTTCAAGTCTTCCAATGGAGTAGTGATATTGCTTGACTTTTAGCCCAAGTATGTGAATACTGGAAAAGAACAAGTATGTCCTTGAATCTTTCCCAAAATACAAGGAAAATTTCTTTTTTGTGTGTGGGTTAATTTATTGAGGAAAAAATAAAGATCAATAATTAAGAATAAAAGAGGAATAATATTTTAGAAGCATTCTGGTTTGGCAGATTTGTTATTTCATATCTCATACTTAATCCTATGGAAATCATTTTAGACAGCATAGTGTCTGTGAAAGTAAGAAACTCCAATTTTCAAGTTTTGCTGTCATTTTCTCATAAGGTTCTGGTCAGAAAATGAGATTAACATTTCATAAAAATGCTTGCAACATTTTTGTCACTGTCTCAAAATGGGTATAAATGTGTCAGAAAGTTTGACAAACATCAAGAATGTGCCTATATGCTGTCAAGAGCGTCCCCCTTCTTGATGAGCCAAGACATGTACTACTCCCACATTCACACTTCTGCCTAAAGCTCTGTAACTTCTTCCTGCAGGGACTCCTAAACCTTGAGCTGAGAGACTTTCCCTGTGTTTACATTAGGTAGAGCGCAGCTTTTTGCCATGTTAACAAAAATGCTATTCCTCTTAGAAACAGGCTGACCATCTGAACAATGCCTCATCTGAATACTTCTAGATATTCAGCAGCTGAAGAGTCCTATAGTGGATCATTCCCTAGCAGAACAAATGTTGCTGTCTGAGATCGTTCCAAACATTTGTTTGGCACACGAGCATTCCCTCTCCTTTTGAAGCAGTATTAAAAGCACTGTCAACTCATTAATGGACTTTTTTTTAACTTTTCTTCTGGCAGAAATGAAACTATCGCTGAAGGAAATATCTTGTAAACACTGAAACAACCACAACAGCATTCCAAGCGTACATGCTGGAAAACAAAAACAAAATAAAAGCAGCCTTTTGCAATGAAACAAGTCTTTCCTGAGTCAGCAATGACTCCCATGACCTTGCAGCCATTCTTTGGAATGGCCACTGAGAGCTGCATGAATCAAGCAACAAAATAATGGTACGGTAGTGCAAAGGACAAATCTTCTAGGGCTGAAGAAGAGTCCCAGCCCTGTAAACATCAAGTACTAAAATTTTACCCTTGGATTGACTTGTGCACTAATGTCACTATGCCTACACTAAAGACCAGATTTTCCAGAGAACTCAGCCTCCCTCAGAGTAAATCAGTGAAGTTCGGAGTTTTAAAGAACTTGGCAAGCCAGATTTTAAGAAGACCTTTTTGCAGAAGGCTAGCATTTTTACTGTGATCCGGGCATAACAGTAAAACTTGTTACATAAAGAAGTCCTACTGATGAGGCAGATGAGAATTATATGCTTATAATATATGAATGTTCTTATTACATTTACTCTCCTTCTTTCTTTTCCCCTTTTATTTTCTTAATTCATTGTACATTCTAGATTTTATCTGAACTCTGTAGCTTCTACATAGGCATTCTCTGTAAAGAATTCTATATCCTTCCTTCCCTTATTGGATATCACTGATTGAATTGTTTTCACTAAGCAGTTTTGATTGTGTTATGAAAATCCGTTTGAGAAACAAAAATGGAGATTTGAGTGAAATATTCAAAGATTTAAAAGAGGAAAGGCCTTTCTCAGGCATGTCCCACTTTAGTTTAAAATGCCTATACTTAACAAGCCAAGACAGAGAATGTTAAAGTTAGTCCTACCTTCAAAAGATCATTATGAGTTGCTATACTGTAAATGTGTCTTTTGAGTATGGCTGAAAATGATTCGTCCTATTCTTATCCCACTTATATGGTATTTTAGATGTATATAAATGAGAAAGAAATCGATTATATATATAAAATTAATCTCTACACTTTGGGAAAATAATCTGTGAAGATCAGCGCTTTGTTAATTCCAGAAAACTCCGGATCATTTGTTAGATCCATGGGAAAGCAGTCATGTTGCTGTGAATTCATACAACATGAACAAAATTGCTATGTGTTCTTATTATTCACTGTCTAGGATTGGTTTACACTTCCAAGTTTGTAAAAAAAGTCTAGATAAAAATTCTTTTAATAGCAAGTTAGGTGCTCACTTAAAATAACAAAAATAGTTGGAGGAGATTAGATCGATAGGTAGGTTGATACACATATATATACACAGATGTACCAGGACTTGTAATGAAATTCCTTGAAATACTCTGCCCTCAGGAACTTTCAGTCTCATGACGGATTTGTGAAATGGATTTTGTCATCAGTCAGAAAGAATAGAGGATCTAGAACTGCCATCAAATATATGGGACAGTTTATGCTAAGGTGCAAGGTTTATGTAAGATAACCATAAGTCTCACTCATTCCTACATCAGTTTGAGCAAAGTAACTTTGCTCATCATCTCTCATAGCTGTCAAAATCCCCTGAACAGTCCAAGATTCAGACACCCAGAGCAATTACCTACAGCAGACCAAATTTTGTGCATCTTACTTACAAAAATCACAGGAAAGCTGGAGATTCTTCTAGTATGAATGAAAGCAAGCCTGCAACTAGAAATGAATTTATAATGTATTTGAAAAAATTGGAACTATTGAAAAGAATAAATAAGGGAAGGAAAAATAGAAGATCATTGTGACATCAGTATTTTAAGCACTTTGCCTTAAAACATTATCTGTAATACAGAAAGATAAACAAAACATGTAGAAAAAGGTCTAGATGATCACTTCTGATTTCAAATGCCCATTTTGTGTAGTCCAGACTCCCTTTTTGAACACATTTATTTTTTACTTCAATATTGTGTAGAGACATTCATGAACTCCTGTTGAATTTAGTCCACAAACAGACGAAGGGAACAATGTTCTCTCCATTGTATATTTAATGTATCCATTTAGAAATGTAGTCACCCTTGTCTAGATGCTTGAAGGCACTACTAATGTTTTCAATTTTACATTTGGAATTGGACAGGCAATGTACACCCTAATCCATGCATAAAATATTTTTTTGGAAAAAGTATGACATCCCTGATGTAGGTCAATTAGTAATGAGCTTGGCTCTGAATTAGCATGTTTCAGTTGCAGAAGGACAGCATGAGATTGTAGAATATCCTAGTGCACTTGAATAACTAGTCCCATTTCTACTAGAGGAGATAAAATATCAGTCACAGTCCACTTTACTTTCCAGACTTCAAAACAATAAGGAAGAGGTTGTGTTTAGTGAACATTTTCTCCTAAGGGAAGAGATAAAACTCCATTAAGTCTTACTAAGTTGAGTCAAAGCAGACCTCAGCTTAGGTCTGGAGAGCTGATGATTCCTATGTTCTTGCTATCTCCTCAAAGATTTTTTCTGCTCCATAGTGTGATATAGTCTGAATTTCTCTACCAATCTCAGCAAGTTTAATTCTCCCAGTTCTAATGAAAACAGTGTAGGCTGTGAATTTCTACAGATTGGCTGTTTCACAGCATTACATATTATCACTCTGTTTCTCTTATTATACACCTAGGAATTCATATTATGTCCACTGTTATGTTCATCAGAGTACTTTTCTGTTGTCCTAGAAAATGGTTCATTTACACAGAAACTAGTTCTGGAAGGAAATGTTCTAGAGAATAAATCTGAAGATGTGTTTTTCTCTGAAGTGGTGATTTCAGAGAACTGACATTTAATCTATTGAACACTCCAACAATGGAAACAATGAGATAATCCATAAATGGCTACTTCCTCTTGAGTGATGTCCTATGGCATTAATATGAGAATAGGCTATGTCCATTTCCAGAGTCTGAGTTTTTGCTTTCTAAATACTGTAAGAAATGTCCACCACATGACACAGGGGAAGACACTTTCTTTAAAAAATGAAGACTGAAATTTCATAAATTCAGAATGGAACTGAAAGTTTTACTTCAGCTACATTTTCATTGTACCTCAGAAGAGCTGGCTTTAACAAATACTGTTACTTGAGTTTGAAAACAGAGCAGCTCCAGTCACTGGAAAATGAGCAACACAAGAAAAAACATGTCTCGTCTGAGTCTGAAAGTGTTCCCATCTAATTGAAATTGAACTGAGATAGGAACAGACCAATCCATTTCTATCTTCACATGACTCTGTTAATTCCTTGGATTGCTTACATAAATAAATACACAGTGACTGACACACACAATAAGTTCATGTGGTCACACATCAGCAAATTTTGAGGCTAGTGATTGTCTTGCATATCACTTAGATATCATCTTAAATCTGGCAAAATGAGCAAGTGCATATCCATATTCATTATTTCCTTTCCTTCCCTTTCCAGGCCAAATACAAAGAATCATCCCAATCCCCTTCTCTATTGTCTTGATCACTTTCTCTGCCAATTGAAAGGACAGTGGAAGAAGTGCAACAGAGGAGACATTGTATTCAGGAATCCCCACATGGGCAACTCAGAATAGCTGACCTCACCTAGATTGACTGCTGCCTACACAGGGCATTACATCACTGCACCACACTCTCATTAACCAGGTGCTCTCAGGAGCAAGAATCTAAGAGAATAGAAGGTAGAAATAATGTTTACAAACCGCATGTATGATGTCTTTCGGCCCATTCATGGTCTTTCAGTAGGTCTATTTAGTATTCTGTACATCTGCTTGGGGTTTTGTTTTTTTCCATAGTGTTTCCTATCATATCAGCTACAGAATTGCCTACATGGAGGTATCCATAAATTATACCACAGCTTCAGAGTTTCTAGTGTGTGAACAAAAGGCACAAATGCAAATGCAAGATGCTTAATTCACTGTTTATATGTGATGTTACCCAGGTGCCGGTGACATCCTTCTGACCAGCACAGAGGCACAGGGGACCAACCCAACATACATTTTTAATGTGATCAGCTGTGACAGCACATACACACAGCAGACCTTGTGGCCTTAAAGTCATCCTTATGGAACACTTCTAGGGGCCCCTAAGAAATGGTTTAATTAATCTTTTTTTTTTTTTTCAGGATTGCAGCTTTTTTTTTTTTTATATATAAATTATGTACACTGAAAATCTGCCAATTATAGCAAATTAAGGGACTTGGCAAGTGCTTCCCTTGGAGACAGATGGTAAATAACACTCAGATTCTGAGTTGAAATAGGGCTAGCGATTAACTGGTACAGGATAGAAAAGCAGTCCAAATAAATGAAATAAAAGGGTTTGATATGAATGCAAGTACTGCAGGTTGTTTTGTGTGTGTGTTTGATAATGATGGCACCAAAAATATTGATGATTCATAATTAATATTCTGTACCCTCTGAGTGGCAGCAGGATTCTAGATCTTTAGCACTATTTTAAAAAACAGCACTTGTTGTTTATTTTGCTTTCACAAGTCTGCAAACAACTGTCATTTCATCCTTTCTGGAGGATCTGCCAGTTAAAAAGACAATGGTGCAGCTTCACAGTTAAGATAAATTGCCCCTACAAATAGGATAAGTCCACAGGCAAAAATTCAGAGGAAACAGAGCTATGGTCTCCTGAGGTGTAGACTGATATAATGTAAGAATGAAACTACTCCAGGAGAGTGCATTTTTTTCCAACTTGAGCTGTAAATGAAACAGGAGTGATGTCCTCAGCCTTGTCCCCTACTGACCATTTCTCCATTTCATAAACTCAGTACACCTACTGTTCTGAATAAACCTCCAGTCCCTGGCACAGCAGAGGTGGTACTGATCAGAAATGCACTGGCAGAGCTGCAAGATCTCTAAAAATGAATATCCCACAGCACCTGCATGTGCTCTGTCAGGGAACAATGATTATTACTAATCTGTCACCCTTGGCAGTGCTAAAATATACCAAATCTAACTTAGTTTAAAAATGCAAAAACACAGAGATCTTTTTAAGAATCCAGCCAGAGACAAAAAGATGACAAAGTCAAGAGTGTGTTAGTCATTTAATTCATACTCTGCTTAGGATACTAAATTCAGGAAATGACTCAATCATTGCACACAATTACAGCTATTTTCAAACCATAAATGATGCAGTACGCCAATACTGATGCAAAAACATACCACAATTAGTTCCTGCAAATGCTCTCGCAATAAGGCATCATATCTAAGGGTGCCTTCAACCTAATTATGGCAAAAGAGTATGCCTCAGGGCACACCTCTCTATATGATTTCATTATTCTTGCAGGATGACCTGACAATGATGTCACCAGAGTGCTGCTTCACTTTGCATGCTCCTAAGCACATGCTAAGAAGGCTAATTCCTTTGATAAATGTTTAAAGGGTCCGTTTTGTCTCAGATGATAGAAGCACACAGAGCAGTCCAGTTACCCGTCTCTTCAAGTTAATATTTGTATTCAGGACGAAATATAAGAAAATCAAGATCATATGTGGCTAAAAAAATAAAAGATTATTAAAAATTTAAGACGAGGTTAATTTATTTCCAGAAAAAAGTGGATTCTTTATTTAAGAAAATTTGATATGACACGAAGTGATTTTTCTCATGAACAAGAGGCAGAAACTTCGAGGAAAAAAGTAGAAACAGTAAAAACCCATAGAAATCTATATTACTTCTCATTAGTATCTGATTTATGGGAAATTGAAATCCAGACACAGAGTAAAGTTTAAGAGTAAAATCTGAACTGCGTGAAAGTACCATATCTGTCACTAGACATACTAGAATGCCAGGGAGGATCTTAAGCTTTATTTCAGCTGCCATGCTGAAATTATGTATAGCAAACTGCTATTATGAGGAATCACTCATCTTCATAAATCCCTCCAATCCCCTCAAACACGATAAGACAGAGCAATAGGAGTCAGATCTTCAAATAAAGGACTCCAGTTTTCCCTTGAGAATGGTTTCATTTGTAGTCCTGAATACATTTTTATTCTTTGTTTTATCCAGTCTACAGTATGTCAGGTTTACCTTATACTAGAAGATAAATTGTAGCACAGACAAATTATGTCAGCAGACTGACAATAAATAAAAAAATAAAACAAATTTGTGTTAAAAGCTACAGATATTTCTAAAAGTTTACTTTTTATTGTTTAAAATTTATTCTATTTAAAAATATATTTATTTCCAAAGTTCTGATTAACGCGTATTCTTATGTTTACAATCACAAAAATTATCTTCTTAGTCAAAATTAATTCACAGAAACTGGAAAGCATTGACTGAACTAGGACTTACAGCATTTCTGTCAAATTTGTGAATAATTGCCTTGAAATATGAAAAAAACCACATAAATAATAAGAATAAAATAATAAAAGAATGGCTTAGGAGCAGCCCTGAGGAGAAGGATTTGTGGGTGTCTCGTGATGAAAGACACAATATGAGCTGACAACGTGCTCCTGCAGTCCAGAAAGCCAACTGTATTTTGGGTTGCATCAAGAGAATGTGACCAGCAGCTGGAGGGAGGTGACTCCACCTCTTTACATTGCTCACGTGACACCCCACCTGGAGTAGTGCGTTCATTTCAGAGGCTCTCAACACAAGAAGGATATAGAGCTGTTGGAGCAGACCTAGAGGGCCACACAGACGCGCAGAGGGCTGAAGCACCTCCCTAACAGAGGTAGTCTAAGAGCAGGGGCCCTTCAGCCTTGAGAACAGAAGGCTCTGTGTGTACCCTACAGCAGCCACCCAGTACCTGAAGGGGGATTAAAGGAAGGCCTTTAATAAATTCATGTGGCAACAGGACAGGGGTAAGTGGTTTTAAACTGGAAGAGGGTAGATTTAAACTAGATATTAGGAGTAAATTCTTTAATGTGAGAGTAGTGAGACACTGGAACAAGGTGCCCAGAAGGTTGTGGATACCCCCACCATGGAGGCGTTCTAGACCAGGCTGAATAGGGCTTTGAGAAACCTGGTCTAGTGGGAGATGTTCCTGCCTATAACAGGAGGGCTGGAACTAAATGATCTTAAAGTTCCCTTTCAACCCAAACCTTTCTATGAGTCTATGAATATTGTTAATTGTAAATTTCTGTTTCTGACATGCCACTATATCAGCTTGCCTTACATGTTCAACATAGTTTCACTTAGGTTTTTCCATGTATGATAAAAGCAAAGGACTAAAAGTTTGTGCAGTGTTAACAAGCTTATCCTACAGAAACTCACAGTTTACAATATGCAAAATCATTCTCTTTCAAAGTCTACTTTTTGAAAACTACTTGATGAAAGAATATTTAGTGGAAAAGTAATCTCTGCAAAGTCATCACAAAATTAAGTGAAATGGAGAAAGCTAAAAGTAATCCCAATACTGATACTAATAAAACTTCCAAATGGCAGCAGTATGATAATTCTGAATATTGTATAGGCTTTTCTTCATACAGGTTTAAAATATTTAAGTTTCATTTTGACAATACCAAGTTGAGTTTGGTGACACCAAGCTGAGTAATGCAGCTGATGCAATAGAAGGAAAGGACATCACCTAGACAGGCCTGGATAGACTTGAAAAGTGGGGACATGAGAACCTAATGATGTTTAACAAGGCCAAGTGCAAAGTGTTGCACTTGGGTTGATGCAAACCCAGACTGAGAACAGGCTTAAAGAGGAATTCATCGAGATCAGCCCTGCTGAGAAGGACTTGGGGGTCATGATGGGTGAAAAGCTGGGTATGAGTCAGCAGTGTGCACTTGCAGCTCAGAAGTCCCACAGTATCCTGAGCTGCATCAAAGGACGGTCAGCTAGTAAGGAGAGGGAGGTGATTGTCCCCATCTGCTCTGACCTTCTCTGTGGCCCCATCTGGAGTACTGCATACAAGCCAGGGACTCCAGCATATGAAATATGCAGAGCTGTTGGAGCAGGTCCACGGGAAGCCAGGAAGATGATCAAAGGGCTGGAGAACCTCTCCTGTGAAGACAAGCTGAGGAAGTTGGGCTTCTATAGCTTCAGAAGAAAAGGCTCCAGGGAAACTTCATTGCAGCCTTACAATACTTGAAAGGAGTTTACAAGCAGGAGGGGGACAACTTTTTACATGATCTGGCAGTGATAGGGTAAGGGAGGATAGATTTAAATTAAAAGGGAAAAGATTTAGGTTAGAGGTTAGGGAGAAATTCTTTACTCAAAGTAGTGGTGCACTGGAACATGTTACCCAGAGAGGTTGTAGATGCCCTATCCCTGAAGGCGTTCAAGGCCAGGTTGGATGGAGACCTGAGCAGCCTGACCTGATGAATGACAGCTCTGCTGTCTATGATTCTATGTTTTATTAACTGGAGGGTTGGGTTTTTTGCTGCTGTTGGTTGATCAGTTTGTTGGTTGATTGTTTGGGAGTTTTTGCTTGTTAAAGGAAAATGTTTTATGACATCAGGGAAATAAAGCATGTGAACATCAACAGCAGAGGGATGGGGGAGATTGTTCTTTTAAGAGAGAGAACAGGAACTTACTTGTTAGTTAAAGGCCAGAATAGGAATTCTAGTACCATAGGAACAGGATTGCTTATGCTACTGTGTTTTGGATTTTTATATTTGCTCAAAGACAGGCCAAATACAGGACAAATACTGCAAAGCAACAGCTCACAGATGCATTGTTTTCTATGAATTTATTGTTGTTTTTTTTAACTGTGGTCATGCCTCCTTTTGATTATTTTACATGAACATAATCTTTTCTTTGCATGTGCGTGGCCACCTGAATAACGTCTGTGGTCCACGTGAATGCCCATGTTCCCATTGGAATAAAAGTGCTTAGCATCCACTGTTTAAAATATATGAGTTACCCAATAAAGAGTAGCAAGAATATTATATGACTTAAGCAACCAGTCACAAACTAGAGAGAGATAAGTAAACTAGATAAAATGCATTTGTAGGAATTGTGTGGCAAAGAGTTTGTATCAAAACGTGCATTATGAGATATCTGACAATGCCCATGTACAATTTCTGAATTCCAGGAAGAGAGGAACTCAATAATATAATTTTCACAGCACATTCTTGGTCCAGTCTTAATGAATATTTGAAGACATTTAAGCTGGAAGAGGTCATGTGACTAAACTTGTATTTTACAGGCATTTTAGCTTGATTAGTTGAATCATGACAATGTAACCTCCATAGCAGAGTTTCACTGTGTTATCTTCTGTCCTTGATCTTCACAAAAAAGATGATCACTGTCCTAAATAACTGGTAGTTCAACAGGAAAATAAAAGAAAACAGCTGGCTTTAAAAAGCAGATGGGCATATCACGTGGTAATAGTGAGAGCATAATTAACCCAAGCATCATCAGTCACAGCACACCAGCTGCCAGCAAACCTGCACACATCACTTTTGTGTTGTTTTGGCTTCTTCAGAAAAAAAAAAATATTTAAAAAAAATTGAGATTCTCAAGAATTCTTTTTCTGCTTAACTCAGGACTCTTGCCGAATATCTCTCCAGCTGTGTGAACCCTGGCCCTGTCATACCATTATGTAAACCATTGATGAGCTCTCCAAAAAGATACAAATCTCAGCCAGGTTTGATGATTCCCCTGAGCAGTGAAAATTAGATTAAAGCAGGAAGCCAAATAGACCAAAGGGGAAAAAATGTAAGGCTATGGTTCCTCTGAGAGAATAATGGAAGGCGCTACATCACAACAGTGCAGAAAACAATTTCACAAGGCATAAATGAAAGGAGAAAAGAAATTTGATAGCACTTCCTCTGTGCTTGGACATATGTATTGACTCCTGGTCCAAATTTCAAGTGATTTCCTTAAAAATAATTTAAGGCTTTCATTAAGGATCTAGATGATCCTTATGAATATTGTCTCATTTGGGTCAGGAACCTGGGAACGCTTCTCAGAGATTCACAAGTTCAAGTGTGCTCTCCAGTCATAACTATTATCCCTGCTGGAATGAGACCTAATCATGCTGTGTTCTGCTTCTCCACTGTATTACTGTTTTCCTTGAAAATGAAACCTGATCATGGTGGCCTAGTATGGTACAGTCATTCTGGCCAGATGCCAGGATGTTGTGAGGATCAGAATCCAAGTAAACATTTCAGTACAGACTTCCTGCAAACTTACATCCTTATCCAAAAGGTTCACAGAGATGCATATGGCTGGATCGTCCTCCAGAAAGAACAGACAGTAACTAATTCTGATTCAAAGTTGAAGCACACTGTTTTCTTAATATATATTATTCTGTTATACAGAGGTGTTTATGTGTGTGTGTATATGTTATGTCATCTGCAGCAGATAGATTGAAAAGTACCACGGCAGTGTTAAGTCACTACTCATAGAGAATGATGTAATGTGATTGAACTAAGGCAACCCCACTGAACAACTAATCATAATGATTGGCTAGAATAATACACTTATTTAAAGTGTCTAAGATCTCTAAAAGATATTTTCTTCTGCTGTCTGTTTTCACACATTTATTTTTTATCTTCCTGATTCAGCAGAGAGTTTTTAAGAGATGTGTCAAAATATCATAAGATAAGCTATTTTGGTATCCGTCAAAGTAGAAACAAGAACTTTCAGTTGCTTAACTTAACATGCTATAATTAACACTCATGTGCTTGTGAAGTTCATTCTCGCTTATCTAAGAAACATAAAAACTGTGAAATAAATACTAATGAAATACTACTGACAATAAAAATTACTCAAGAGTTTTTCCATAACTCACCTCTCTATTCAAACATGCTTGGCTAAGGCCAAGATTATTCCCAGGAACAGGTCAGTTTTTGTAAATTCTTTACCTGGAAAAATGTTAGAAATGTTCTCAACATGTCAACATTTTATTTCAGTATTCACAAGAAAAAAATTACGTATTAGTTACAATCTACTTCTCACTTTGGAACTGTTGCAGTATCTTTTTTTTTTTTTAATTGTAGAGTACTTCATGGTTGGCCAAATTATGTGTTTCAGAATCTGTCTGTTTCTCTGGAACACGATAATAGTTTCCCTTTCAGTTTGAGCAGAAAATTTCCCATACTGATAAGGAGATGTCAACAGCCATTGTTAAGGGTATCTTATATTAAGAATGAAACAAATGATTATTTCAGAATCCAATGAGCGAGGATATATTCTGGAACAAAAATTTTCATTTACTGGATTCTTTTTCAGCTATTATACTCGCTTTGTTTATGATGTAAATGATTAGAGCCATGAGATTTAGAGAACTAAACAGAATTACATTCTAAAAAAGTTTAAAATGAGAAGCATAACATTTCTGAAAAGTAGGTTTTAAATTGATAGTGTACATGAAAGTGAATAATTTTCAAATTTCTGTCCAAAAGCATGAGTGGCATTATTTTCTTGATTAATATGTTCTTTGTACTTTTAGAGGGGATTTTCTGACTAAAGATTTTAATACGGTTAATCAGCAATTAGTCACTAAACCATGCTTTTATTATTCAACATTTCAATGAATCAGCACTTAGGCAAGAATTACTGCTAATTTTTATAATAGACATAGTGAAATATAAGGAATCAAGTGAGATGATTATGGTCACACACAGAATCAGCAATAATAGCAGTTCATCTTGAACGAACAATGGGTAAAATGTGCCATACACTACAGATGAAGAAATCAATCATAACTGTTCAGAAGCATTGAAACATCATTAATGTTTATAAATATATAAAGGGTGAGTGTTGGGAGGATGGAGCCAGGCTCTTCTCAGTGACACACACTGACAGGACAAAGAGCAATGGGTGCAATCTATTTATGTGGAGGTTCCACATAAATATGAGAAAACAAAATTATTCACAGTAAGGGTAACACAACACTGGAACAGGCTGCCCAGAGAGGTTGTGGGGTCTTCTCCGCTGGAGACATTCAAAATCCACCTGGACGTGTTCCTGTATGACTTGGTATAGGTATTCTTGCTCCGGCAGGGTGACTGGACTTGATGATCTCTTCCAATCCCTGACATTCTGTGATTCTGTGACAGTATACATCCAGGATTATCTTACACATAAATGTCAGTTCTCTGGCTCTTTTCTAGATCAGTTTTTGTTCATTATTCCTGTACAAAAGAATCTCAAGTCTAAACAGTCAGCCATAAAGTGCAAACTTTGTTATTTCTACTTCCTCCTGTCAACTGATGACAAACACAGAAATATTCAATGTTCATTTACATGTGTCCAGTTTAATCTCTTTCTGATTTTATGCAGCAAATGTTTGATGATTCTCTGCATCCCACTTTTGTAAGTGAAATTCAGTATAAATTATTCAGGTTTGTTTTTAAAAATATTTAGTTTGCATTAAGCTAACTGAACTACTTTTCAGAAAAAGCTTTGCTTATAACAGAGAAAAGATCTTCCTGAGCCACAGTGACCACCAGAGTATATAGGAGATGATGATTAAAGCTGTATTAGCTACAATGTGTAATTTATTACATCATTAAAGTTCCATCTTTCCGAATTGCTGTGCCATAGCATTCAGGTTGTGACAAATATCTTACATGTATCTGAGTATCATTTAAAATACCATTCTTTTCATCAAATACAGCCTTTGAAACAGCATTTCTCAGGCTTTGTAGGTATTTCAGAGTCAAGAAAAGATTATAGCTGTAGTAGAGCCCCACAATGCAGCCCAGTATTTATGCATGAACTCTGGCACTCACACAGAGGTATATTTGTTTTAATGGTCGTAATAAACAATAGAAAGAAAACATCATTCTAGTTCTGACTGGGATCTAAATACACTAAGCAATTCACAGGGCTGTAAGTCATTGTGTTTAACAATGTTTTCTGCAGTACATTCTGAAAATAAAGAGCTGTGTGCAATGGGAGTGAAGAATGTAGCTTGTATTTTTTTCCTCAACTTCACAGCAAGATAACCAGAAAACTTTTTATGTAGTTGATGCTTCAACTTATTTCAAGGCATTTCAAGACATCTTTAATGTCCTTCGCTCCCTGTTTCCACACACTAACATTCAGTATGCCACCGGCCTATTATTAGATTGTATAAGCATGCACTGCAGACATATTCACCAGCACAATTGCACATATGGTTGTCACTCCATGTTCTGTACTCAAGGATGGATTCTTGCAGAAAACATTTCTGCCCTCAGTCTTCCACTAGCCAATTTGACATCTTCCCCAGATCAGAGACCCTTGCTGGTACCTCCAGGGGCATGGCTGAGCCTATACACATGCTGTCTCCATGAATATTTAACAGAGAAATAGAGAAGAGACTTACTGGTGATCCATCTGTTAAGCTGCTGGAGCTATACCAGGCACCCATGAATTGGCTGCAGACATCTTCCATAACACTGCCAAGGTTCAATAGAGAATTTAAGGCTTTCAGTTGATCCACTGCCCAAAGCTGGCTACTGAGAAGAAGGGTAGATGGAGTGCATAGCTAGTGGCAGCAGATTTATCACTGAATAAAGTCAAAGATATCTCTGACATAATTATTTGTGCCTAATAATAAATAGTAACCTTAAGCTATCATTTTTAGGATGAATTTAGGTTGATTCTGCTCTATTTAAAGTAGCTAATGTGTGTTTCCTTCCATGTGATTTTAGCAAATACAGGTACTACACTAGCATGCCAAATACAATCCCTTTCACTTTTTGGCTTCTAGAACTCACTTCCATATCCAATAATGAATGATAGTAACAGTATTTTGGGAAGAGATCATGGGATAAGAGGGAGAACAGCACAGCAGATCAGTGCATTATGTCATCTTGTCACCTAATGGAAAACGTTTCTTAGGGAATGTCAGGATTTCCAATAAATCATTGATGGCTCATAAAAAAGTTGAATCAGTTTCCTGGAGGGCATGTCTCTCCTGTGAAGCTTCAGGGCGGTAGCTGAATTTCGTCTCTCCTTTTCATTAATTTTAGATTTTGTTTTCACCCTTTAAAACTGAAATTATCTTATGCTTTAGAAGTCAAGAAAACCACATATACCAGCAGTAAAAAACCAAACTGTTGGTTGTTGCTGATGAAAGTTCCATTTTAGGTTGGATCTACCTGCATTTTCCTTTTTTGTCCTTGTCTTCTTCTCCCAGCTCACTGCTCTCACGGGAGTCAAGGTTAGAATGAATCTCTAAAGGCTTGCTCCCTTATAAAATTTTTAGCTTGTTTCAATAAAATTCTTTACAAATTAAGTTAGTTGACATGATATAAACTGGATAGCATCTAATGTGGGAGAATCTTTGTTCAGTTCAAAGCCCTATCACCATTTTTAAATTCTGTAAGGCCAAAATAGGATCCTGTCTACTATGTGTGGAAAAAAAAAGACTACTATTTCTGTTCACTGACTGTAATTGGCAGCATCATGTTAGCTAGCTCAATTGTTTAAAACCATGTCTAAACACAATAAAATGCCCAGTGCAGTAAAGTCCTTAAGTACCATTAAAAAGACAGAGTAGTTAGTAAAACTAAGACTGTGGTTTGATGTCATCATAAATCTGTCTTGAGGTCTCTAACTTATTGGTGTGACAATGCGATACACAGATCTGCTCTGATAAAAATTGTGCAAAACTCACCCAGACTTTCTGACAGTGTGTATCCATACAGTTACATTTTTTTCATTAGCATCTGGTCCATGCCGAAGTTTTCCTGGATTTTATCATTTGATCTAGTCCTGACTCTAATGCTCTACATCTTAAAAAGACTAGATACTACCAGTCTTCTCTATATATGATCTCAGAGTTTCTATTTTGGCGCATTTCCACTCACTTCTGTCCATTCTCTTCTTAATGTGAATTCCTGATCCAGTTGTACAAAGTTGGAGATTCAGCACTCAACAGCTGGTACAAACCACACTTGAGTTTGTGCATTCTATGGCTATGTTTTTGTCTGTGTGGTAATTTTGTTCTTCCTGAAGTTTTGTCCTTTGGGATTCATGTAAGAACTTCTGGCCCTACCAGGAGAGAACTAGAAATTAAATCTAGGAAATGATCTGTCATTCCCTTCTTTACAGAAGCTTCAGTGTAGGCTCCAAAGCAGTCTGGAACAAGGTAGAGCAAGACCAAGCAAGAAACCTCAAACAAATCCAAAGAATAGACAATCTTATGCAGCAAGCTTACTTTAACTCTAGCAGGAAACACTGTAATATGTAAGGACGACCCTTAATGCAAGCTCGTAACAGACAAAGAAGAGACATCCCAAAAATAATGACAAGACTTTTCAAATAATGATCTCTCATCATTAACTGTTAACAGAATCAAGTAATTGATCCAACTAGAAAATGCAGTCTTCTTTATAGTGAGTTAATGTAATTTTCTAGCAATGTAAAGCAAGTGCTTGACCAAAAGACTAACTGTTCTATGCTTGTCTTAGTTTCAGGTAAGATGGAATAGCACCAACTCCTTCAACAGGTCCTACAGTTGTTCCAACATCTGAGATGTTTCCTGCTGTTTGCACTGACCTTTTCGAAAGACTCTGCTATTACTTTAACCCTTCAAAAAGGACCTGCAGGTGCCACAATCCTCACAATCAGTCCTGTGGTCACTCTAATCCCTCTGACAAGCCCTGTATTGGGAACCAAAATCACCGTTGTTGTTTAACCTGGCAGGTGACTAAGCACCATGTGGTTGTTTGCTCACTTATCCCCATTCCCAAAGTGATTTAGGGAAAAAAGGCAAAAAAAAACAATGCTTGTGAGTTGATGTGAATCAATTTACTAAGATAGAGAAAAGGAAAAGGATACGTTATGACATATATATATTTATATTCATGAATGTATAGAACAAGTGATGCACAAGCAATTGCTCACAATCCTCCCTTCAAACTCCTTCCACCTAATGTCATATGGTATGGAACATATCATTGAACAGTTTTAGACAGCTGCCCTAAGTCTGTTCCATCCCAGCTTCTTGGGCAATTTGCTGCAAATGGCCTTGGTACAACACTGCTTAGCAGTAACTATAACCATCTATGTGATATCGACATAGCTTTTCTCCCAGTATCAAAACATACCATCATACCAGTCACCCAAACAATTCCATCATTCCATCCCAGCTGAAACTGGGAACAGAAAGTCACTCACTTGCGCTAGTCCAACTTTTTTTTGTTTTTTTTTTTTTTTGAGCCTACCTCACATTATGTGTTCTCAACAGAAGGATCTTAAAGTTTGGATGTGGGAGCCACTGTAAGTGAAGTCACATTCACTCCATATATGGAGTCGACATATAAAACACATAAATTTTTTAGTCTAATGGCATCCACACACCCACAAAAAATCTCAATGAGAGTTCATTACATGTAGGCATTCACTAGGTGAAAAAGGGCACTATATACACATTTCCCCTTGTTAATAATTACTGATCATGTGTTATATTCAGAAACATGGTATAAGACTGAACTGTAGTTCAAAACATTGATACAGCATCCACCAGATGGTCCCTAATGAATGAAGTTTCTTGATCCTGTGTAGGTTGCTTTTCCTGACTTTGGTCACTACACACAGTAACAGTATCAAGCTATACTTACACAGGCTTCTGCAGATCATGAATGAAATTAGTTTCATGACTATGATCAGTTATGGTCATTGTACAGACTAGTGCAAGCTGTGGCATCAACCACTGTTTCAGAAATTTTACAATCCAGCTTCAGGTAAATAGATACTTTTTCTATAATCAGCTAGAGCTGGAACAGTGTAAGTAACCAATTTGAGAGCAGAAATCTAAGATGCTCAAAGTGAATTACATGCTGCAAGCATTGACCTCTTTTTCATTGACTGGAAGGTCTCAGAAAGTACTAAAACTTCTGAAGAATTCCTTATCTACAGAAGTTCATATATAGAAGCTGCAGCAAATACCAACCATGTGCACACTGATTGTTCTGCAGTAATTATCAGGTCATATCCTGCTACTTGAACTCAATGATCTTCAAGGTCTCTTCTAACACAAGCCAATCAAAGATTCTATAATATTCTGGGCAGTCAAGGTTGCCTCAGTCCCACACACAAGATTAGGGATTTCTAATTCTTCCACATATGAAATGAGACTTAGGGTGTAAAATGATCCTCAGAAATCTTCCTATTCAGAGGAAGTGCAACCTCCTGACACCATTTGTTGCTTACATAGACCCTGAGATCCCCAGTTAAACTGATAGTCCTTCCAGCCACATCCAGGATGGACCTTTTAACACCCAAAGCATTAACAGCATAAATTTTATCTTAGGAATCTTCTTACAAGACAATAAGAAAGTGTAAGTTAACTGCAGGCACACTCCCCCAGGATTTTGAAAGTATGTCTTACGAGATTGTTACCTTGAGTTAGTAACTTCATGGGCCATTTGTGAAAGCAGATACAACCATAGTAAATCTCTGCTTGCTGCTTGATAGCCAAAACCTGCAATAAGGTTTGTCCAAAGACTGAGTGAATTTAATTACATAGCAGGACATGCGGTCACCTTTGCGGTGAGGAACTGGAATGGGCTAACCAGGGAGATGGTGGAGTCACTATCCCTGGAGATGTTCAACAAACAAGAGGATGTGGCTCTGAGTGACATTGTTTACTGGGCATTGAGGTGATTTGTTAATGGTTGAACTAGATGAACTCAGAGGTTTTTTCCAACCTTAACTATGCTGCTAAGTTTCTCCATCTGGGGACTCAATTAGACAAATAAAACTAGTAAAACATGTAAGATAAGGCATTTAGTGGCAGGAGGCATGTGAAGTCAAGATTGGAGTTAATAATTGTTAATAAAAATTCAGGGCTGTTCTAATATGTCAGTCACCATTACATAAGGCTTACAGCTTTGACTCCATTATTTAAATCAGTGCTTGTAGCACTGAACTAGAGGACGATTCGTTTTGCAAAGAAACTCTAAGAATCATAGAAGCACAGAACCTTCAGAAATCATCTAGTCCAAACCCCCTGCCAAGGTAGGCTCCCTAGACCAGGTCGCACAGGTAGACATCCAGGCGAGTCTTGAATATCTCCAGAGAAGGGGATTCCGCAACCCCCCTGGGCAACCTGTTCCAGTGCTCCATCACTGCACTGTGAAGAAGTTCCCATGCATTTGTGTGTAACTTCCTATGCTTCAGTTTGTGGCCTTTTCCCCTCGTCCTATCGCCACACACTGCTGAGAAAAGTCCAGCCTCATCCCTTTGCCTCCTGCTCCTTAGATATTTATAGGCATGGATCAAATCCCTTCTCAGTCTTCTTATTTCTAGGCTGAACAGACCCAGGTCTCTCAGCCTTTCCTCACAAGAGAGGTGTTCCATGCCCTTTATCATCTTCATAGCCTTCCACTGGACTTTCAAGGAGATCTCTATTTTTGTCTCTTTTAGGAGTTACTAGGTTGTTTTATTGTTTGTTTGTTTGTTCTAAGGAGTTACGGTTTATTTCCTTAGTTGTAAAGATGGAGTTTGTGCAACTACATACACGATATTTAATGTTTCTGCTCCAAATTAAATCATCACCATGGTTTTGACTTACAGTGTGTGGCAGTGTGGCAGAATCTGATCACTGCAATCTAAATACATCCTTGAAACAGCTATTCCTGTGGGAGGGCTGGATGGAAGAGCAGCAACAGTAAAAAGGATGATGCACAACACATAACTTTTTGCTTATTTAAAAATATGTTGTTCCTTTCACAGTGACATCTGAACTCTGTATGTCCCTGATGTTCTGTTTTAAAACTTCTGGCCCCTTCCATGATCCTAAACCATCATCTTTCACCTAATGCTCTTCTTATTTCTCCTGAATGAATGATTATGCAGCTTGACTGTCTGAGAGCTACGCTGTACTGATCAGCTTCTCAGTAAGTGTGTCAACTGGCCACTGAGATACTCTCTCTCAGAATGGATGAAGGACTGAATTCAAACAGGATTTCTCTCCAGTCTAGGAAGTTTCTAGAGTGTATCACAGAAGATAACTTCCTGTTGCTGCTGGTAAGAATGCCTACTAGGGGAGATGCCCCACTAGACCTGCTGTTCACAAACAGAGAAAGACTGGTGGGAGATGTGGAGGTCAGGAGCTGTTTTGGACAGAGTGACCACTAAACGGCAGAATTCTCAATTCTTGGTGAAGTCAGGAGTGGGGCCAGTGAAATTACTACCTTGGTCATCTGGAGGGCAGACTTTGAACTATTGAGGACACTGGTAGGGAAGCTCCCTTGGTATTCAGTCCGAAAGGGTAAAGGGGTCCAGAAAGGCTGTACAATCCTCAAGAAGGAAGTCTTAAAGACACAGGAGCAAGCTACCCGCAGACTATCTCCCAGATTACAAAACGAGATGGCAAATACCAATAGAAATGGCTAGTGTCAGACCATCTGTCCAAAGAGGTAGCTATGAACCTTTAGGTAAAGTTTTTGGATAAAGTATTCTTGACAGTTTCTATCTTCATGAATATTAAGACTCCCAGTGGACAAGACAATATCTCTTTTTTTTTTTTTTGCATGTGCTCTTGAAGATTAAGGTATACTTTAATAACAAAATATGTCAATCCAGTGATGGAAAATTAAGTATAATAGGGACAGTAGGACAGTAGAAATCAGGGACTTCTTTGTTTGTTTGGTTTAGTTTGGTTTAGTTTGGTTTTGGTTGGTTGGAGGTGTTTTCTCTTTTTAAAGCAGGCAAGATTAAGGAATCCACAAAGCTCCACTGGAACCTTTACCACCTTCTCCATCACAACTACTTTCCCACACACAAACAGACACGGAACACCTCCCCTCAAAATTCAGCCTGCTGAAGTTACAAACAATATTTCAGAACTCCAAGGAGCCAATTGAGCCCAGTGAATAGGGACTTGTTATGTAAAATCAGCTTGCTTTTCTTAGCCTCTGACAGACTTCCTTCAAACCGCTGGTGTCATCCAATTCATTCTTTGCCTGCCCCACCCCAGCAGGCAAATCAGACTTGCTTATTTCCCTAAGCCTCTTACTTGTAGTAAACCTATCTTGAATATATAAGCCCATCACAATACTGTGATGTACATTATCACCAATTTTAATGAAGTTAAATTGATTATCCATTTCCACCAGCATCTCCAATGGTTCTTAAAGTCATAAATAAACTATGACAGAAGTGTTCTCAGGGGGAACAGCTGCAGTGAAAGATAAAAATTCTGATCTTTGCCCTTGTTGCTTATTTCCACTTCCAAACTTTATGAAGAAATACTGAGGTGATGACAAAGAAAATATTCATTCCTCTTGTTGCTTGGGGGAGTAAGGGAACATACAGAATGAAAGGGATCTTTGTAAGGCAAAAATGTAGGCCAAATGAAGACATGAAAGTAAACTGGGGAAGCTTATCAAATGTTGCTTCTTTGACAAATGTTTTCTATGTCAAGTAATGCATCTGATGAACAGCCTAAAAAGCTGATTGAATATCAGAGTAACTGATCTGTCAAATCTATTATTTTATGAAAGATGACAATTTATTGACTAATATTTGACTCTTATTAATCAGATCTTGAAGCTTTAGTCAAGAAAAACTCCCTTGAGAGTAAATCCAGATCTTTAATTTGAACCAAGGTATGCTGAACACCAAAGTACACTGCTATTCAATGCAGTCAAAATGGTGTTGTTCATGTAATGAAAAATGCACTGAAGATGAATCTATGCTTCTGAGATTATTGACTTTTTGTCATGAAGAATATGTTTCAGTGGTCATTCTAAATGTGTGATATTTTCTTCCAAATATCTCCAAAATTCTCTCCTTCCCCCTGCAGATAATTGTACAAAATAAAGTTATTAAACTCCTTGAAAATACCAATTATGAGCATGTTATCCATCATCAAGCATTTGGTCTTAGATATAGATTCCAGTAGCATATGGGAGCTGTTTCAACCAGGAAAAGGGCAAAGGAGGTAAGTAGAGTAACCCAGAACTTTATCTGGCATAGATATAACTATCATAAAAAGAATTCATCATTTTATGTATGGATTTAATCAAGAATGTACTGCATTTATCACTGAAATAGCCCAGGATTTTAATATTGCTTGCATTATTGTTGATCTTTCCAGACAATGACATATTAGTTCTGGCCAGTTTTCCACTGTGATCATACAGCAGCACCAAAGAGAAATATTTCCTTCCTGCTACTGATCTTGACTGGATCAAAGAGAAGAGTAAGGAGAAAAAGCAGACACATTCGAGTACCAGAAGCTGAGAAGTAAATGCTGGAAAATGAAACGCCACTGCAACTTTCCATGAGCTTGTATAGTAGAAGATATTGTCTTGGCTTGCATTTTGTCACCTAACACTCTGCTGCACCCCATTTAATGAACAGCATTAATTTTGACAGCCCCAGACAACACTAAGGAATATGTGGTGTATAAAGCATAAGGTGCTATCATGCAAATCATGTGAAAATAAAACCAAATTTAAACTATTTCAATAATTACCACTGTCTAAAGATCTGAAGAAATCTCACATTGCTGTCTGAACCAGAATTAATACACTGTTTTACTGACATACCTGTATCTAAACAAAATCATTTCACGCTCTGAATTTACTTGCTTATTGAGCTGAACGTTTCTTCACTCATATCACATCAGAAAAAAAGACTTACACTTTCTGATTGCACGTGTGTACTAACACTTCAGAACACTTGCCTCTGTCCTAACCATCCTTCTCTTTTGCATGAATGATACAGTTTAGATTTACTTTATCTCATTACTACTGAGTTATATATTGTCATTTGGAAGGCATACAAGGTCAGTAGACATCCTATGAAGCTTGATATTCAATGGAGATTATGACTGAGATGTTTCTTACATTTAACTGCTTTTTCTCCCAGCCCAAACTTTATATCCTCTGCAAGAAGTCAGAAGAAAACTACAGTTAACTGCACTTCAGACGAGGATTTTACGCAAAGCAAATATTGATATGTAAGAAATAAAAGAATAATCTGATAGGATGGAAGTCAGGGAATAAGTACTGAAGAAGTGCCTAGTTGAAGATATTTTGATGACATGATGGAATTTGGAAGTAGGTTCCATTAGTAAGAATAATGAGCCTAAAATTACCAAAAATATCAAATTCTACATGGGCTATAATTCTAATTGCAGAACCAAGTGAGATTTCGATGTTTAGGCTAGAATGCCTTCTTTGCTCATATTTCATGTCCTTCTCATCTTTTTCTCTTTTCTCTAGTTCTGTCTAAACTCTTTGTAGCTCGGTGGGAAAGCACCAGTAACATCTGTAACCTGAATCAAAGATGACCTGTATTACGCATGCTCACAGGGTCTGATCAGTCCTCCAACAGTGCTCTAGCTGGCACAGCCAGTCTACAGCCCTCTGCAGTGAACCATACCTAGCAAGAAGTGTACTAAAGGGGCTATCCCTCATGCAGACCCTTCCATTCAAGAATGCCTAGCTGTTGTCGCACTGTGGGCCATAAGAAGCAGAGTTTTCAAAATACACTCTCTGTAAGCAGAGAAGAAAGCAAATCTGGCAGCCTTCAAGAGTCTCTCTGAACTTGTGCATTTGTTGGTGTCCAACACTACCTGAGACAAGCTGAGGTAAGCACTAGGCAATGCAAGAAACTTGTCTCTCATTTCCATTAATAGGCATCAGAAGCGCATCTAATGCACACACCTGCACCATAACCAACATAATTTTTACATGAAAAATAAGCACTGAGATGAAAATGAGTTTTAAGCCAGATTCACTGTAGGTGGTTATGTAGAAAAATGTATATGTAAGGAGGACAGATAATATATAGATACACATACAACAGATATAAAGATGGCTCTTTTTAAGAGGAGACATATATTTTCTTGGTACACTCTTTGTTCACTTGCGTAAGCTTCCAAGCAAAGATAATACTAATACAGTGAGGGAAATTCTAAGAGTTCATTTCTGATAATGATTTTTGATACATGCTCTGCATTCTCTGGGGTTATTATCTGAAAGGAATAAGCAGGAAGCAGCTGTGTAACTGCTGTGCCATTCAGACCATGGACTATGTTTTGCTGTTTATGTATTTGTTTTTTTCTTCTTATTTTTCTTATTATTCAAGTGAGCTTGAATTAAGCTATCACATAATTTGGCACTGAAAGCAAGGCAAGTGAAAAGAGGAGCAAAAGTATGCATATCAGGAAGTAAGTGTAAATAGAATCCACTAATTTTAAAGGTTTGCAATGTTGCCCAAAACTTTTACTGGAAATGGAGTCATGCTATTAATACGATTCTTCATAATACTACAAAAGGAATCTTACAATAGGACAGTTCAGGCAGGGAAATTAACTTCAGCACTCCTCAAGGAAAGAGTCTATAGGAGGGCTACAAAGATTTGGATATTATGCAAGCTACATCTTAATGGACACATTGTTTTAATAACTAGCACTTTAGCATTACCACTTGCTGGTCTTTCTTAGGAAGAGCCTGATCATTTCTTGTGAAGTCTCAGAGGAATCACTAGAACTTTTATACCTCTTAATAGGTACTCTGTGTGCATTTTATACAGCGCACAGCAACAAACAGGCCACAGTCTTCTCAGTCTGACCACTGTCATTGTTTCTGCAATGATTGTCTGATCATGACGCCTGTTGTACAACAGGCTGGCCTGCAATAGGTGATGCTGAACTCCTGCCATACTGTGTCTATTACCCTGGGCTCAGAGCAAAATCCTGAGAATGAAAATAACATCCACTTCCTCATAATTTAAGGATAATCTCATTGTTCAGTTTGGTGTTTCGTATAATCATTTTGTGCTCTGTATGACCATTTGCCCCCCCTGGTCTATCTGTTTCTTATAAGATTTTACGCTCTGATTTTGGTTCAGCCCTCCATAGAGCATGGTTTTCAGAGCACTGTGTGCTTTGGATGACATTTTCAGAATAAAAGAGGAACTTTTGTGTTGGGCTATGCACATATCTGGATGTCAACACAGAAAACTGAAAAGTGATCTGCCTCTCTAAACAGATAAGGCCTATGACCAGTTCTCAAATATTGGCTCTGAAGTGTTTAAATCACTTTCGAAAAGTATAATTAGGTGCTTTTCTAAAATCCAATTTGTTCAATTGCTTGGCTTCTGAGACAGGTCAGCTGCTTCCTGTGCACAAAAAATTTGATACTCACGGTAGATGGAAAAGACAAATTTTGCTAGCAGCATCATTCCTTGCAAATTTAAATGACAGTTTCCTATAGGAGACAGGAAATATTAGGGGTCTATATCTCACTTCATTTACCCTGACACAGAAATACAAGGCAATATTTTGGGAAGCAGCATGAAAAAATATCCATCATAAAAGATAAGACTATCATTTCAAAAACAGCCTCTTTCCTCAGAGAGGGTAGCCTTGTGATGGAAGCACTCGCTTATTGAGGAAAAAGCACACACGTAAACATATCCCACATAGTCCACAATGCAACGCTTCTCTTCTAAACATAGAGCATGCTATCAACACTGCTGTATATATCAGCAGCTGAGTGGCTGCTCAACACCATGTTTATCTAATGTACCATAATAGACAGAGCGAAGGAGCACAATAGACAATGAGCTGTGCAAGTATGTTCTGAGCTAGTACAAGTCTCTTCTCTTCTCCAAACTGGGGAAGGAGGGGGTGAGGGCATTACACAAGACAGATCACACGGCTGTCCAGCAGCCACTGAACCACAGTATAAAGGCCTTGTTTAGATAAATAATGAATCCTTTACTTTATTCTTAGAAGTGAAAGTCTCTAGAGCTGAAACACAGTGTCCCACAAGTGCTTCTGGCATCTGTTTTTCAGAGAGAGGACTGGGCCATTTTTACAAAAGTCTTCTCTGTTATAGAGAGAATCCGTCTCTTCCCATCAATAAGTCCCAGCCACTCACAAACAGAAGCAAGGCAATGAGTAAAGAGTTACAACACAGTGTTTTGGAAATGAGCTACTCAATTTGAGGCAAATCATGTGTCTTCCTGGACCTCTTCCGAGTATTCTGCAAAGTGTTCTAGGAAGAGTACACAAAGCAAAGAGAAAATTATGATCCACTGAAAAATCTGTATAGTAAGAGATACATTTCTCCATTTGTAAAACTTTAAAAATGAGCACTCTTTTAGAATTTAACCTCATTATTTGCTGTGTTCTGGAAATTAGAATAAAGTAGATTAAACATTTTTCTCATGTTTCCTCATTCCTCAAAGACGAAGCTTTTAAGGTGAACAAGTCATACAAGAGCTCACTAGTTGAAAGATAACCGTAGCAGTTTGAGGTTTTTTTTTCTTGCCTCTCAAATACAAGGAGGAAACAGTAAAGAAAATAAGAATGGTTTACTCCTGGAGCCTATCTGTTACAGTTTCTGCTGAAATACTGTTTAGGAGAAGCACCCACTCTGTGAACAATTTATCTATCAAATTATACTCTTTTTCCTAGCTGTATCTTATTATCAAATGGCTCATGAACACTATTAATTTAGCTTTTATTTGACATCAGGCTTTTTTTCAAAAAGCACTTCAGTCGGTATTAGTTCATGACCTAATCATGACAGATTTCAACAGTCATTTCAGAGCCCCATGCAGGTGTTGAGTCCACATCTGAAGCACCTAGCCTGAGCCTCCCAACAAAGAAAGGTTCACTTCATTGTTTGATAAATGCAGGGTCTCTCACTAGCAAAGAGGTCCTACTCAAGCACACCTGCAGCAAGTACTGGACAGGAAGAGGGAGTAAACAGCAACAGACAGGCAGGGAGAGCCTCCTGGTGAGGCTGTTTGTTGGAGTGTTTTGGGAGGAAAGGAAAATAGGCCAGGTAGCATGGCTGAAAGCCTGGGGATGTATGCAGACATCTGAATGAAACAATAATGTTCAGGTAAGATGGTGACTTATACTGAGCGCCTGACTTTACTGTACTTCTGGAAATATTATTACTAAAGAATGGACAGGAGTAGTGAGTGTTTTAACTATCAGGCTGACATTGATGGGCTGCAATATTGAGAGGAGAAACCTGTCAGGGTAAGAAAGGGAGAAAATCCTTAAACTGACTGCAGGAGTGCTTCCAAATTTCTTTGCCTCATTTTTCAGCTTTACAATGCTGTAAATTTTATTTTAAATCTTAAAAGAGTAAACCAATAAGCATTACTTGACATACTTACTTCATGGATAGTTTAACTTGGATTTAGAGATTGGAGAGGGCTTTACTTCTTTTGTGACAGGAAAGACTGGCAACAGAATGACAAAATGAAGGGAATTTGGGAATGCTATTTCAAGTATCCAAGAAGCAAAACCACATAGTGTCACCAAATCATTCAGGAAGCTATAATTATCTGCTCTGTTTTGGAGAATACTTGTGAGGAGCCAGCCAATGTTGCAAGTGGTGGCCTCAGATAAGAAAAGGAGCCTGTAAAATTCAAGCATCAGCAGAAAACTATGGATGAGTCACAACCAGGGTTAAAACTGAAACAAAAGACCACATTGCACTAAGACACTTAATTAAGATAAACACCCAAGATACATACACACAGTTCCTACTGCCTTCTACCAGGAACAGTTCACTCTTTTCCTGATGATTTTATATACGCACCCTCTGGGGATACAGCTGACTGCTAGCAATTACCCTTGATACACCAGCAGGTATTTCCTGAGGGGAAATGAGAATCCTAATAGCTAGTGGCTGGTAAGCCTCTAGCTGACTGAAACAATTTTAACTCCTGACAGACTAGGACCTGCCCAATAACTTTGTCACAGGTACTCTAATGACTTCTTTGGAGAGGACTCTAGTTTCCAGAAAAATTTCCAGAAATATTTTATAGGCACAAAGATCTGCAACACTCCTTTCCACCTGCTTCTGCTTGCCAGGGAGGAGAGTAGATGTTGGGAACAAGTGATAGCATGGCTCAGGCCCTCCAGCTGATCTTCACTACTGAGTAAACAGGAGTATGAGGTCTCTGGGGTGCAGTGTCGCAACTGGTGAGAGGGAAGAATCTACATGAGAGAGGGGATGACAAATTCTCAAGTCTTCCAAGAGTTAGATTTCCAAAACCAGATAAGACTGTGACTGTGTTACCCTCAAGACTCAGATGGACATAGCTTCTCCGCTGCCAGATTTGTCTTATGTCCTTAGAGCATGTCCCCCAGCACCCTGCCATACCCACAAGCTACCAGGCAAGAGAAGGCTGGCCATGCTGAGTAAATTCTCTCCCTAGTCCCAGCGACAAGAGTTTGGTCTCATTTGAGAGAGGTTACTAGTGAAATTCAAGATCAGCCTCTTGCCCAGGAGTTTAAGACACTGGCACTCAGTGAGCAGACAATCCCTACTTGCAAACATGAATAAATGACAACAACAATATTTCATTAAAGAGTGAGGAGAGGTTTTGTAACCAAGTAAAACAGCTAGCTGATTTGCATTACCTGAGTCTTGAAGTACAATTACTCCACAGTCTTTTCTGGCAAAACTATGTCAGATAGTTTCTTCCTCCTTTTTGCAATAACATCTTCCCATTTTGAGATTGTCAAGTATTCCCACTTAGAAAGGTCATTTCAATCTTCTTCTACTCTTCTGTTTTCTTCTTTCCCACCAGTATCTCCTAACTGTGTCTGTTAACTGTTGACAGTTTCTGTTATTTTACCTTTTAATAAAAACACATGTACAACTAAGAGAACTATCAGTTTTCTCACATAAGCAAGATAGTGTCTCCTGTTTCACAGCTTAACAGGGGCCATTTTAGCAGTCTTTTCACCTCTAACTGTAACATACTAATGCAAGAAGATGTTGTTCTAGTTTAGCATGGTTACTCACCCTATGTATTAAACCAGAAATTGCTAATACTCACTTTCCATCACAATAAACAACATATATGTATAATAGCTTTGTCTCAGGTTGTATACGGTCCATTCACTTTCCCACGTACTGACAAGATGTCCTTGTTCTGGGGGTAGATTCTTAGTGAGAGTTACTGGCTGGCATAGTGTTCAGAATTGCTTCCAATGTTCCAAAGAGTTAAAGAGGGTACTCTTCCTGTATGGAGTAGATAAACTGTATCAAGTTCAGGAAGGCTTTTGCTTCTCAGACACTTTGACACTCCTGGAAATTCCAGTGTCAAACCTCTCAGGGTAACCACGAATATAAAGTGAAGCCTCTCATTAGATCAAACGCAGGATGATTTTGGCTGCTTTGTAGTTACAAAACATAAATTTAACTAATGAAATGTTCAAAAAAAAAAAAAAAAAAAGCCCAAACCTCTAGTATTTGGTCTCCTATTGCAGACATACATATTTTTCCCAAAAATAAAATGCAAATTACATATGCAAGCCTAAGGCACTCCACATGACTTTTGGTTCCCATTTATTAGTTAGTAATAAAAGAATAAGATATTCAACAATAACGAGGGGCTAACAACGTTTTGTTGGCTTTTCTTTTTTACTGTAAATTAACTTTAGTCTGCTGCTCACTGTCTTCGTTTACTTAAAAATGTTTCAAAATGCTTTGCTAAGGACAAACATTCTAATGTTGTTGCCAGTTTTTCAGTCAGACTGAAAATGTGCATAGCTTATTGCCTTTAACACTGCACAAAAACAGAACGTTTCATGCTTCAGTTTGCAAAGCCTGCAGGTTACTTTGTGAACAAACTGTAGTGCCTACATGAACAAAGTGCAGATCATGACCCTACTGTGCAAAGTTTCACCATTTTGCACAACTTCCTCAGTGCATGGCTCTAAATAAACCATACTACGCCACAGCCTGCAGCACACAGCTTAGAATTGCAGCTCCAGTAAAGACGTTGGCACATATCAGAGCTTCCAAATATTTGTTCAAAAAGGAGCCAGAGAAACAAAGTGTACATCCAGAAAGTGCAATGCATTATACAATTGCACATCCTTTTTTGGTAAAAGATTGCTAAAAGATAACATTCTCCAGCTGAATGCACTTCATGAGCTGAATGCACAATGGGCTATGTGACTCAAACCGTCAGTGTTCATGCTGTATTATTAGTAGTCCAGTCCAGCTCTCAGAATCTCTTAAAACAGAGCACAAGGGTGACCTAAGAAAGTGCATGCTAGAACACAAAAGGAGATTAGTTGCTGAGCATTTGATGTTGGAAAGTGGGCTGTAGACCAGAAGTAGACGACACTTAAGCTAACAAAAAAGGAAGGATTTGACACTTGTGCACTGTGCTGAGTGCTATGAGCTGTCCTCCTTCCCCAGCATTCCTCGCTGTGTTAGTCCTTTCCTGATCAGCGACCTATGCTGGACATTCTCTTTAGGCCATTTTCTGCTCAAGAGGAGATGCTCATGTCTAGATGTATTTTTGTAGAGGATGATTTCAGTTTCCAAATGGTATCTCCGTATTTCCCAGTCTGGCCTGATGGATGGGACATTTTACTCCATGTTTCCAGTCCGTTGGTGTTTTGCTCCTTTCCTGCAACTTCAATCCAGTTGGAAGCACAGATCCAGTCTAACACTTTTTGTGAAGAGGTGTTCAAAAGTTATGGGATGTGAATCAAGCTTAACAGATTGACTTAGCATTAAGTACTTACAAGATATTCAGATTACATTCAGCTTTATTTTTGGAACTAGATTCCAGCTGTTGGTTATTTTTCTAGCACTTCTAGCAATCGTTTCTCCTTAGTCTCCACAGGGAATCTCAAGGAAAAGGAAAGGAGAGGAGAAAGGAGAGGAAAGGAAAAAAGAAAAGAAAAAGAAAGAAAAAGAAAGAAAAAGAAGAAGAAGAAGAAAAAGAAGAAGAAAAGGAAAAAGAAAAAGAAAAAGAAGAAGAAGAAGAAAAAGAAGAAGAAAAAGAAAAAGAAAAAGAAAAAGAAAAAGAAAAAGAAAAAGAAAAAGAAAAAGAAAAAGAAAAAGAAAAAGAAAAAGAAAAAGAAAAAGAAAAAGAAAAAGAAAAAGAAAAAGAAAAAGAAAAAGAAGAAAAAGAAAAAGAAAAAGAAAAAGAAAAAAGCATGTGAGTGAAGGAAAGGAGGGGTAAAGAGTATTTTTTAAGAGCTGGAATGAAAACTAGAATATCTTAACTCTTGTGTCATCATTCAGTTCTTCCTGATCTTATCTTCTGACAGGTCTCATATAATCTTCTTCAGACACAAACATCTGCACTGAAGAAAACTTTTCTGGACTATCACAATGGCAAAGTTGTTGCACCTTCTGAAAATTATTTCTTATAAACGTCAATCTGTAGTACACATGTGGTTAAGTGTTACTCAGTCTCTTGCATAGAGTAAAGCAGAAATACGGGGATAGTTTTACAAAGAGGAGGAAGTGCACTCTCAGGAAAACGCAGATGATGTCTGACCACAGTAATTTAAACAACATTCTGGTGTTTTGGGCAACCATCCATCAGAACACAACTAAAATATCTCATAATTAGAAATAGCACAATGAGGTGGAGAAGGTAAAACTTAATGAGAAAAGATACAATGAAGATTGGTCTCTGGAGTGAGAAGCAGGGAATTTTGAAATAATCCATGTTTGTGTACGTGGAAGACAAAAGAATTTCAAACATAATTACCTAGTGCAGAAAAGACAACATAAATAGTAGATGACAAAATGTGTATTACAAAGAAGCATAGACAGACCAAGAAGAGTGGTTAATGCCTATGTGTAGCTGGCATTTACTTGTAAATACCACTGATACACATTGTAAAAACAACTGAATGATCACAATTTGTAGAGAAAGAGAAGGTATAAGGAGTAAGACTAAATGTAGTCCATTTTTGTTGTAAAATATGACAAAAGGTAAATTACAGAAGAGGAGGAGATAATTTTTGGAGAATATTTTGAGGGAAAGTTTGTAAAATGAAGTCTCACTGCTATTCCTTGGAAATAAAGGAATCACCATCACCAGAATTCCATGTCTACCTTAAAAGTTATTTGTCTGTGTGGGGTAGAGTTATTACACTGCAGTGCATTTCTTAGCTCATATCCTGAAGTTCAGAATTATAGCATAGAATAAGAAACATTTATTTCTCCAACAAACTCAGATTTGTTAATTCTTACTGAAGATAATTTCTCCGTTAAATAAAACATTTCAAATCTCCTTTATAATGAAATGCAAAAGGGAATGTCCTTTTATTCTTGTTAAGAAATCTTCTGTGTTCAAAATAACTATAAAATAAAAATAATAGAAATAAAAATGATAATAAATAAATAAATAATGGGAAAATATCATTTTGGGGCAGAAATTATATTGGTAAAATTCATTGTAACTCTCAATTAAGAAAGATAAAGCATCTTAAAATAGGAGGAAGGCTCTCATAATGAGAACCATGAACCACAATATTACCTAGTTTTTAATAAGCATTATCTCTGAAAAAAAAAAGACTTGAATTTCCTTAATGCAAACTGAACTGCACATAGACATAGCAGCTGCTTCTGAACAGACCGAAATGAAATACACTCCTGATAAACATGGGGAAAATAAAAGACCAATAAAGAAGCCATGCTGAATTTAATTTTTATTTAAACAGAGCCTGGCTCTGACATAGGCAATTGTTAAGATGAAGACCCTGTTAACATCTCATCCCCAGGGTAGGAAATCTCACTTTTTTCTGCCTAAGCATAAGTCAAGACCCCCAGCCAGTTCACACTTGAAGGCTTCAAGTTGCACCTGAGAAGGTCTTCCAGACTGATTCCATCTTCCATCCCAGAGGATGTTCATGAGATTAGGTAAATTTACTCTTCACCTATTTTCTTCACTGCAGAAAAAACCTCAGTTGCTCAGACAGGAAATGATCTCCTTACTTTTGTTCCTTCTCACCCCCTCTCTTCCCCACCCCACCCCCCGCATTTTTTTGTTTGTTTTGTTTTGTTTGTATTGCCTTCTTTGCTAATTGACATTAACCAAACCTCTGATTCCCACAATCAATCATACACATACAAAAATTTACAGAATATCTAAATCAGATCCACAAAATAAAAATAATTAATTTTCATAGGATCTGTTATTGAGGAAGAAAATACTTAAGAAATCTAGAAATGGAAATGGGGACTGAGAGAGGCAGAGCTGTTCACCCAAAGAGAAGAGAACTGTCCGTAGGTTATCTTCTTGAAGCCAGCATTTATTCCTTGCTGGTAGTCACTGCAGTTACAATCACCCAGAAATTTTCAGTGTCCATTCTACAAAGCCCCTACACTCCAGAATGCATTCAGGAATGAAGACATGGAATAATTCAAAGGGAAATGTGTTAGTCTTCATCTGTACCAGAAAAGTACAAGTGATTAAATACTAAAGAAATGTTTACAAAGGAAGAGAGCATAAAGCTAAATCCAGCAAATCCATCTTTCTTTGTAAAAAATAGCTCAACAATCTTCTAAATTGTTTTCATATTTTAAGTCATCAGATTTATTTTTTCCATCATTGTCTTCCACTAAAATTTTTATCATATGGTTCACTGTTCTTTTCTCATTCTTTTTTTTTTTATTTTAGAACTCTTTTTACCACTCCCTTTTTTTTTTAACTTGTAACCTCCCTGCAACATCTGTTGGAGATTTTTATACCTTAGCAAGTTGAAGCTTTTAGGAAATATTTAATGTTTTTGTTTTCTTTTTCTATTAGCAAATTGTTGAGACCCTAATGATACTGTGATAGACAGATAATTTCAAATTAAAACAACAGTGAATCTAGAGCTTCTTGCAATGCTTAACTGAACCCAGGCTAAGTTTCTACTGTTGAATTGATGAAGGGATCCATTTCTCATTTAAATTTGTTCACATTTCCTCTTCATTTTCTTATTTAAACAAGCAAAATGTTTCAAAACGGAACATCTAGAGATAGGGGCCAGGCAGAGCAGGTCTTACCAATTAAAAAAAAAAAAAGTAAAAAAATGTAGAATTCTCATGAAAGAATTTTGAATTCTTCTCAGGTGATTTGCAGCTTTCTGTTTCGACACTCAATATTTTGATATATTTCAGTTGTAAAACCAAAGCTTAGATTAGAAAATCTGTTAAACCAAATTGGTTTCTGTCCACACATGATCAAACAGGATTTCTTATTCTCCTCAATTTACAAATCTCACCAGTTGTTAAGGATGAAGCAGTGATACAATGTATCATGAAGCACATCATAAATTTTGAACCAAGACACCAGACCAGAGAGAATCATAATGTAACGTTACCACAGCTGCATTTGGCAAGTAAGATCAACACATCCACATGCAAGACTGTTCATTCTTAAAAACAAGCAAACAAACAAAAATGTCAGGTCTTTGGCTTAAAAACAGTGACAGACTAAAGTATGAGGTTACTTTTATATTTATTTAAGAACATCTGAAGTAAATTTGGCATGCAATCTGTCACATTGCCCGCTGATTTTTTCAGTTTGTTTAACTGATTTACAATATGAAAGGTGCAAGTACAATTATGTATGCAGACAGTACATCTGGAGTGAGGTGTGCTACATCATTGCTTTAACTTTTTAAAAAAGCCAGAATACAATTAATAAACAAATGCAAGTTACTCTCATGTGTCCTGATCTACTATGTTCTCTCTGGAGAACATATGCTATTGAAATATATAACTATTTAAATTTTGAATAAATATTTTTGAACAAGAGAAGCATATACTGATATTTCCATTGCAAGGGGAAGAAAATTCATAAAAACTGAAAGTTTCATAGTTCTAATGGTCAATAAGAATCCAAGTAATTCAGATTCTCAGCATAAATGCAGTATTGGAATGTGGTTATTGTTTAATTTTTCCAGACATGCCATCTCAGTTAAGTTAATCTTCCAGTTCCTGGGCAACTTTCCTACATTTAGGAACTCTCAGTGTTAATATTATCTTCAGTTTAGAAAATCATCCTGCTTTGGAATAACAGGCAGCCATTTCCATCAGAAATCTCTCAGACTCATGAGACAAATCAAAAGCCAGAGCACTCATTGTGACTAACTAAGGAAGCAAGAGATGTTTATGTACTGAAGGATAAAAAGCTAGATGAAGAGCTTGGACCTACCTATGTTTGTTTATCTGTCACTGATGGATTTCAATCAGGAAAGTAGTAAACTGGTCCCAAATGTTTTCTCTGTTAATTGGTTTCGTTTATTATTCGGATTCTGAAGAATGTTAAATGCCCCAGTGAAAACTGGGTCTGTTGTAAGACTTACCAAAACAACTCTTTTATTTAAATGTTTCTTTCAAGAACTTGTGAAATTCCTCACCTTCATCTTTCATTCTTTGGGGAACAGGCTCTGAGGAAGTGAATTGCACCAACTAATCAACTTCTTTGAAATTACAGACCATTTGACTGCAAAAACACATCTAATCTATTTTTCCCCTGACCTTGTGGTTCCCCCATATGAGTTTACCACCACAGTATCTGCAGTTATGGATTTTGGCTGTGACTTTTGTCTATATTTTTAACAGATGGATTCATGCTTTTTCTCACGCCTGCATTTAATTTTCCTCTTCCCTCAACCTCAAAGCACCAACTTCAAATGCAACACTTCCTCTCTCAAAGAAGTGTCACCCTCCTCAGTCCTGCCAAGGCTGATGGCACTGAAACGTCAATGAATTGAGGACTACACCGCATGTGTGTCAGCCACACCGCACTGGGAAAAATCTTTCGATCAAATATGGGAAATCCTTTCTGGATAAAGTGGTGAGAAAGGCACAAAATTTTCGTTTTATATTAATGGAACTATTTGTAATTTACATATTTTTACATTTTTTTTACAGCTTTTACATCCCTTGCCAATTGATTTACAAACTAAGTCCATCTCACTGATCAGGATATCCACCTTAACACTTGAAGTACAGGATTTTACTCGCAAGTAGAGAAAAAAAACCTCTAGGGTAATAAAATGTTCATTAACTGAGGACTTTCAGGAGGGAGTCACAGAAATAAAACTTCTTTAGCTATTAGTAATCCGTCTTGATGCTGTTTATTTAGGTCAAGCCTTCTGAGTGTCTGTTAGTCCTTTAATGATTTGTTAATATCTGTAATTTTCCTCAAGGCTAAACGAATGAGGAAGCCATCTTGTTTCCACATCAGTGGACCTAGCATGCTACAGCAGATTGCCATGGCAACTAGAGCTAATGTGCCCAGTATGAAGACTACGGTGTAGGCCTCATTTCCTAAAAACAGCTCCTACAGAGGTTGATTCACCACTTATAAGACTTCTGTCCTCCAGGGTTTCAGAGATGCAAATAGAGTTGTGAAGCCTGGCTGGTCAGCTGCTTTACCTGGGCTAGACACTCCAGCTGACTGTCTAAATAAAGAATAAAAATCCATCAAACCTGGAAAGAAGGTTGTTTCTGGAATTTCCCAAAGGACTAATACAGAAAAAAAAAGAAAAAAAGGAAAGGGAAAGGGAAAGGGAAAGGGAAAGGGAAAGGGAAAGGGAAAGGGAAAGGGAAAGGGAAAGGGAAAGGGGAGTAGGGAGATGACAAATTTTGTTGTGAGTTGTGATTACTAAGTAAACAGTTTGAACAAAGGGGTGTTTTCTAAGCCTTGGTAGACAGTCACAGTTCATCTTCTAAAGCATCAACGATAACATGTTTTGTCATCAGCCTTCTGTCAGTGTGTCTGAGTCACACACATTTGTTATAAGTGAGGGTTTATTATAAATATAATAAAAAAAAGTGAGATGGTGGGATGACTGTTCCAACATAGCTTTTAGGTATCATTAATCTCCTCATAAGTGCCTTACTGTAACATATTTCTATTTTAAAGATAAAAAGATCTTATGTTTACAAGTTATCTTTATTAAAACAGAATTAAATTATACAAAGGAAGGTAACTTCTATAGTACTATCAATTAATGAATGTGTCACCAAGTTATCTGTTTGCGTGGCTACAACTTATTCAAACAAAATATTCATAATCATTTTTCCCATATGTTTTACTGATACTGGTTTAGAGAAGATGGCAGAGTAAATTGGTAGAACTGCATACAGCAAGTCCATGTCTATTCACTTAAAGATGCAGGTAGGTTACAACTGAATTTTTCTAAACCTATCATCTTCTATTGATTTCCATGAGAATGTCATACCTACACGCTTTTGAGACCCATTTCTATAACTAATTTACCTCCATTTCCCAGTTAGTATGCTTAGAACTCTCTTTCAGAAAACAAACTGCTTCTAAATTAAGAACAGTAAGAACAGTAGCACCCACTGTATTACTTTCTCTAGACCATCACTCAATATAATTCTGCCCTCTCAATTGAATGAATGTGATTCACTGTTATTGAATCTAACTAGCTAAATACATTCTATTTAAGAGTTATCTTGTAGATAAACTCAATAACTGTCTGCCTTGGACAATCAACAGCAAATCATGGCTGTGGTTTTGGCTCGCTAGCTAATCAGCATTTCCTCTAAGTTTTCTAGACACAGTGTTATCAGTTTGACTGAGTTCATTAGTTTACAACTCTTGAGGAAACCAGTTAAAAATATTGTTGGAAGAGGCAAGCAAAAATTCAATTTGCATGCACATTTGTCCACGCTGGAAGTGTAGAGAAGACTTCTTGCCTTAAACAAAATTACCAAATTTTAAGACTACATTTTGAAATTGATAGAAACAATAGAGAAGATTTATAACATCGTATAAAAATTATCGATTCTCACTTTAATATTGAACTCAGTTTTGTTTGACTCACTCTCAAGAAAGATAAAGCAGAGATAGATGAAGTCCAGGGCAGAGGTAGAAGTACAGTAGGATTTTGTATTGGATGAGGGATTAACCCAGACAGGACAAGGGTAACAGAAGATATGGTGCAGTTATACAAAATTGTAACTGGTATAGTAAAAAAATGATCAGTTTCTGCTTCAACTAAAATTTTCCCATCATGTAACAATATAGGCTTGGGAATTAAAAGGCTCTAAATTCCAATTACAGAGTGCAATATTTACTTATGTGTAACATGGTATTGCACAAGGTAGTTATGTGAAATAATACAGATACATTTTGAAAAGTAGGCCAGTGTTATGATCATTAATATCTTCCATAGACATGAAAATCATTGTAAATGAGTATTAATGTTATGTCATGAAGTTCACAGAAAGTGTAATTTCTCTTTTTACATGAGGGTTGCTCCAAAAGTAATGTCTCCTGTTTTTCATGTTGACCTGTAATACCAAAGGCAGATGTTGGTGATATGGCAGTAGGGGTAGAAACTTTCTGACAATATTCCATTACATGTTGTTGCCACGTGACAGATGGTAGCAGAGGGGCAGTCTGACAAAATGATGTCTGACGTGGAAGTGTTTATGAAGCAAAGGTGTGGAATTTAATTCCTCCCTGCAGAAAAAAAAGGTACCCATTGACATTCTTTGGCCCTTGCTAAACTGTTATGGACCCTAAGTAATGGATGTGAGAACAGTAAGACAGCAGTTGGTGCATTTCAGCAGTGGTGGCAGCAACATGAAAGATAAATCACATTCCAGATAGCTATACACGGCTGTCACACCACAAAATGAAGAGTATTTCAATCAGCTTATCCAAGCAAATCAGCTACTAATGGTCAGTAAGTTGAAAAACAGTATTTTGTAGCTCAGAATTTACTCTATCAAATAGTATTATTGTGCTCTTTTTATATGCTAGAGTCTCCATTGAAACAAATAGAAGGTATCACTTCCAGATCAACCTACACAGTCCCACTCACCTAATTTGTTTAGTGACAAGGACTTTACAGCACTCTGAAGTATCTTACTGCCAGTTTATTCTTCATAAGTTTTAGTTTTGTTTCATTGCCCACTGGCTCTAATCATCTGAGGTGCATGAAAATAACATTTTATCATCTAATTTTTCTCCTTTTCCGCTAGGTAAACATTGGTTTCTTTTGTGTGCTTCAAGACAAACTGAAATCAACACATCTGTTTCAGCTTAATATCTTCAGTTTATATAACAAGATCTGTGAATTATCATGATGTCTTTACAGTGGTGTTTCCCAACCAGCAAAATCAGACCAAAACACCTATGGTACTTTAGAATTTTACTGATTATATATAATCAGGGCCTTGATTATATATTTCTGCTAAAATACACCTTTAGTTACACCAGACCAGCTTTCCTGTTTTTGACAGCTCAAAAAGGTGTGCTTACCTAATTATCTGCATCCAGGAAATAAGAGTAAATCTCAGTTCAAGAGTGACATTCCTTCATCTCACAAATTTCTGGTGATGCAGTATTCTATTTAAATAACAAGGACTGGGTAGCACTTTTAGCATCCACTGAGTCCAGAAATAGCTGCCACTGAAACCAAGAATCCTTCAAGTGACATCCATTTGTGAATGTGCCTGGGGACACAGGAGTAGAATTTGCTCTGAAGAGACGCAACAAAGCACAAAATTCCATTCTGCTTTGAAATAACCAGTCCCTGGTGATTAGGGTCATTGGATCCAAACACAAATTGTCATCAGTATTCAGAAATTATGTCTGTGGTTTAAAGTTGAATTAACACTAGAGTAAATAATTAAAACACACACAAAAAGAGAAATTTAGACTCATTACAGTTTTTACTCAGATAGTAATTTCTCTATATCAGATCTTCAAGGGCATCTCTAGGATTTGCTTTGATGGAGTCTACCATTATCTCCAACATCACATTCAGGCCTTGTGAGACAAAGCCCTGTTGGAAAGCACCCAGTCTTTATGGAGGTCACCGATAGGTCCTGCCTTGTCTTCCCTCATGGACTGACCCCAGTCTTGCTGCTCGGTGAAATCTTAAGCATGTATTTCCAAAAATTTCAACGTGGACTCTAATACTTCAGTGATTTTCACCTGAGCAGATGATCTTTAACTTGAGCTCTATGCAGTTACTCTGACCCCACACCCACAGCTGGGCTCCTTCATCGTGGCTTTTCCGTTTGTGCTATTTTTAGCAGCTGTACCCACAAACAGAAGCATTTCTGACAGTGCTAAGGAGTTCAAAAACAGTCCCACAGTTAATTTCCAAATAGGATCCAAAAATAAAGCAGTTCTATACAACCATCCCCAAGTTACTCTTTCTGATAATTGTTTTCTGTAGATATTTGGACTGTGATGTGTACTACACAAAACAAAGTAAGAGCCCTCTTGCTAAAGTGGGCTCTTTGCTGAAACTGGATTGGATTTTCTCTGCAACTCCAGAGCAGTTCAAATTATTTGGTCATCAAGTTATTGACCGGATAAAAATATCACATCTGGTTTTCCTGATGAAGCTGTCTCGCTGTCAGGAAAAAAAAAAACTTAAAACCTCATCAGCCATATTAAAATTAGAGAAGAAGAAGCATTTATTCTACATCTTAGCAACAGGAGATTAAACTCAGGAAGTCCTGGCTTTTGGAACATTCTTCAAGAACAGTTTATGAATTCTGTCAAGAAACAGCTTAGCGCAAAATATACAAACAACCTTTGAAAATAGGACCTGTTTTTTCCTTCTGTCTCTTACAACATAGACTAAAAAATATCTTCTCCGGATACATAACTGGATCACAACCCAGCTAATTTTTTAGCTACTTTGGCTCAGATGGATTTCTCTTTCTGAGAAGCATTAATCTTTCATTGAGGTTTCATCACAAAGATGATTCAACTATGACTTAGAGGGATTTATAACAATACTTTCTTAGTTATCTATATTTATTTCAAAAATATTATATTCTCAGAGCCTGCTCAAAGGCAAAGAGTCACCTCACTATAACAAAATCTCAATTCATCATCCTTATCTCTCCCCTTTGTCCACAGTAATGATAAAGAATAATTCTGATCTTAGGTGTACAATGGCTCAAGAGAAAACCTAAGGCTACTGTGTTCCTAAATTCCATGAATTAGTTTCTTAGACTCAGTTGCAATTCAGGGATTATTCTTCGCTGAAGTGTTATGTGCTGTGTTCTGTCCACATAGCTTCAGCTGTACATTTTTTCCATCCTACATAAGGACCTTCAAGTTCAAATGGTCTTGAGTCAATAGGTTTTAGCCTCCTATTTCACAAGAGCACTTTGGAAAATCTTGTATTTGTATGTTCAGTACAAATATGATATTATTCTACAGTCCTCTTCTAAAGTAATAGAGTTCTGATTCTGAATCTAACACTTGGAACTAGACAAAAATTGGGAACTACTCTACTCTCTCTCTTTAGTGAAATGTACATTTCCCCCATTTACCATTTTCTCATTCTCTACCAAAGCAGCAAGTACCATTCTCATGTTTGGAAATAATGAGAGGTTAATTGAGCAATAAATCTTTACATGCTGATATCTTAAGTATTACTTTTATATAATTAGTATTATTTATATTATATAATTATATAATTTTTATTTTAATTAAATAATAAGCAAAACAATTTTTGGTTGGATACCTGACAATTTTTGGTTGGATACCTGACAAAAGAAATCGCTTCGCGTTCTTGCACAATGAACCATGAAAACCAAGTTAAGGTAAGAATGAAAATGGAGTTGGTGCTGCAAGTACTCCTGCAAGTAAAGAGCTTAGAAACTAGCTGAGCTTATTGTTACTAGATTTCTTTGAAACTCAGGAGATTACACTTACAGAGAGGTTATCTGTATGCTTTTTCTTTATTTCAGTTCACATGGTTTCAACTTTACTTTTTCAGTCTCACTGGGAACTTCAGATCCAAATGATTTCTAAACCTCTGAGAAAGCTTCACTTGAAATCGTTCTTCACATGGAACTCACATAGAATTTAGAATATTTCAACTAAAAATTGTCAAGTAGTCTTAGTTAGGATTAAATATGATCTTTAATAATACAAAACGTTCAAACAGGAGGCATGTTTTCATGAGTGAAGATTTGTCTGTGTTTTACTTCTCCTTAAGAAGTTATATGTGGGGACTTTTCAAAAAAAACTACAGAAGTCTCAAGTATTTTGTATAGTAAGTACATCTGATAAAGCAATTTTCATTTAACAAAAGATATGATTCCTCTAATACATCTTATACATCTGCTTAATGCCACCCAAGTCCCTCATATTACTCATGAGAGTGATGAATGTAAGACCAGTTGTGTCTGAGTTTCCATATACATCACAGATAATTGAGATCATAGATACAGCTAGTCAGATAATGCCAGATAAAAATAGCAATTTGATGATCAGGAGGTCTAGTAGAAGTACATTACATGTTGGAAGCTCTTAGAAATGGCAGAGAACAAAACATAAGATGTTTGTATTCCATTGTTAAACATAAACGTATGGTGACAGACATGCTGACTGCAGTATGCCCTATCTTGGGCTACCTTCTCAAAATATGAAAACAGGAAAAAAATCAAAGCAGGGAAATATGAGAGATCAAATGTGTGGAATAGTTCTCATACAAGGCACAGATAATCAGACTAGGGCTTTTCAGCTTGAAAAAAGATGCCTGAGGGAGGACATGACAGAAGTCTATAAAATCAATGGCATGAAAAGGGTGAATAGGAACTGAATGTACTTTGTTTTTCCCTCAGTACAAGAACACTTGCTGGTATAACATCAGCCACATAAACAACACAATTCTGAGAAAAGCAAGTTCAACCACCTATCTCAGTGTTCCATGGCAGCAATGTTTCTTTTTAACTGTATAAAACTATGTCTGAAAATCTGTCCAGTAAGTACAGCAACGTGAACTCCATTTGATATTTTCTAAACATTAGGACAGCTTGAATTAAGTATTTACCTGTAGCCATAACTGAGAACTAAAATGAGATTATCTTCAAATTAAGTGTAGTCATTTCCTTCCTTCATGATTTTTCTCTAGTGTAGAAATGTTAACAGCATCCCAGCCCCCTAAAAAACTAAATTTTGCTGGTCACTATTGTAAAAAAGCCTGGCCTCATCCACTTGACTCCCACTCAGTACATATTTACAAACTTTGATATGCTCCCCGCTCAGATTTATCTGCTTCAGGTTGAGCAGTCCCAGTTCTCTCAGCTTTCCCCCACAAGGGAGATGCTCCATGTCCCTAAACACCCTTGTGGCCCTCCACTAGACACTCCATCAGTTCCCTGTCTTTCTTGAACTGGGGAGCCCAGAACTGGAACCAGTACTTTAGGTGTGCTCTCACCAGGGAAGAGGAGAGGGGGAGGATCACCTCCCTTGACCTGCTGGCCATACTCTTTTTAATGAACCAAATGATACCATCTTGGCCACAAGAGCATACTGCCAGTTTGTGGTCAGTGTATTTGTCCACCAGGACAACCATGTCCTTCTCTGCAGAGCTCCTTTCTAGTAGGTCGGCCCCTAACCTGTACTGATCTGTCCTTCTCTGCTGCTTAAAAGTGGAATTGCTGTTGATGCTGTCTTACGGTGATTAATATGCATCACTCTGCAGTGGACCAAGGACTCTGGAGCCTCCTCTGTTCACCAATACTGAGAAAAATAATGTTCTTCTAAACCTTCACAGTGAAATTATGTTGGCTGTGTGACAGCATAGTTGAAAGCCCACAGCCAAGATACAGTTGGAGATGATAGAACTGGCACAGATATGTATATTAAGAATTAGAGAACGTTGAATTAAAATTTATGAATGTGTGTTGATCAAAATTAGATGTTTTTTTTCTCCTGAAGTAAAGTTAAATTTTGCCAATTGTTGATGGAAGTTATCATGCACAATAAGGTTCACATTTTCCAAACATGGTTATAGTAACAAGTCATTAGTAGCTGTTAAGTACAGATACAATACTGATGGCTAGAGAAATACATTAATTGCATATTGCTAGAAGTTCAGAAATTATGACCATAGATGTGTCCATTACTCATACAAAATTTGGTAACTACTTTTGCCCACTACCAGAAAGCACTTTAGGTGAATTTCTGGCCCAGCTGAGGCTACTCTTATCTTTTGCCTCAATCCCTTCACCATTACTTTAGGTTATGTCACATCCCTACATCTCCTGTTTCCATCTATTCTCAGTGGTATCCTACCATCAGAAAGACTGAACAACAGGTAGCCATTTCTTTGCTGAAAACCCTATTGAGTCATCCCCTAAGATGTCATTATATCTTTCTTCAAAATTATTTCCAATTTAGAGCAGTTACAGGATACAATTAGGTATCCATATTTTGCAAGAAGGGCTATGAAATCATTGTACATTTGTAGGTAGTCTAGTTTGTCCAGCCAAGCATGGTTTGACTTTGTCAATCTGTTGACAACAATACTAATTTATGTTGTTATTAAAATCAGATAGTTTCTGCAGTCTCCTGGCCTCCACAATACCCTCTGTCATCTACTTTAGTATACATTCCATGCCACTTTCACAAACGGTCTGTCTCCCTGTCTGTGATCTTATACCCAGCATTTCATTTATAAGCCAATCAACTTTATTTTGTTTCACTGTCTCCCTGATGTTTCCTGACTTAGTACAGGTACAGCAGCACAGCAGCAACCCATCTTTCTTTCCTTGGGGTCAAAAGTGCGCTACAGGAGCATCACTGGTTTATCTGACTCACAGGGAATCACTGGGAACACCTCTTGCCCCAAGCCAATGATAAGTTGAAAGAAAAAGTGTGGAGAACAAAAAGTTAGAAGTTTTGAACGGTACTTTGAGAACTGGAAGCTTTTGTTTATTACAATATTATGCTAAATATATACATACATGCTAGGTACATTGATGGGCTACAGAGAGGAAAACAGAGCAACGACAGACAAATAAGCCAATAATATTAACACAGGTAAGTATTATCCCATGTATTCTTAAAAGCTCTTGCAAAAATAGTAACATCTCACTACCGTGAAAAACCTAAAGGATGATCCTCATATTGAATTCAACAAATAAATCACTTTGGTATCAGCCAGTCGTTAATTCCTGTCAGGTAGAATGTTAGTAGAATAACCTTCAAAAAACAATATTAATCTCCTAAGATTCAGCTGCTGTATTTTGTTTTATTCAGTTTGTCAAAATATGATGATTCATTACAGTCAGTCTATATGTCAATGTCTGTATTTGAATAACACAAAGACGAAATTTTAGGCTGGTACATCTGCTTTACTGCTATATTTATTTATTACTTACATTAGTCCAGATTATCAGATTTATGGACAAAAATAGATGCAAGATACTGTACAAATACAGAAGAAAAAAAAAAGATACTGCCAAGAACATATTCAGAAAAAAAGGAATTACTGGAACAGATAGTTAGCAAAAAATACATCAAAGTTTGCCAGTGACCTAACCAAGAGATATTTAGAGAGATGGGAGTGAGAGAAAAAGACATTTAAAAAGCAGTTTGAAAAGAAACAGTGAAGTATTTTGAGTGTTAAGGCAGCAAATGCCTTGCAGCTGGAGAGGACAGGAGAGAGTCATCACTGTTAAACTGTAAAGCATGTAATTGCTACAAAAATCCTAAGATCTTATTCAGGAAAAAAATCTATATTTTTCATTCCAGCAATTTCAGATTTCAGCTTGGAGGACATTCCCTCCACCCAAATCAGACTAGCCAAACCAGTTGACTCTGTCAGTATTAGTGATTGCTGTGGGGAAAGCCATTTATGTCCACTGTGGCAATGAGTTAACAATGACTTGATAATGCTCCACCACCTGATTCAATCAGTCTGCTCTCCACGCATGGCAAACCAAGCCTGAACTGTGAAATTGCATCCTATAAAATTGTAGATGTCCCTGCAGAATAACACTTCATTGAGAGTTTGCAACTGTTTTTTGCTGACTTGGAGAAAATTTGTATATTTTCCCCTCTGGAACAGTTTTCATACAGTTATTTTTTCCCCTCAAAGGCCACTTTAGAAAATAAATAAATGGTAATTATGTAAAACATGTAAGGTTAGGGCTGAATCACTCATTTGGGTAACTGTAGAAAGCCACTGCAGCAGAAATCCAAGTGAATCTTGAAAATAAAACAGAGTACCACTTTCCAAAATCAGTTTCATCAAAGACATCCTGCATGCAACATATATGCAAATTGGTTGAGTTGATGGGCCCTTTCAACAGTCATGAAATTCTCTCAGTGCCTTCAGTTGCCAGAGAAAGATAAGTTTCACAAGAAAGAGTAAACAAATCTTACAGCCCACTGTGGCTGTGGCTGAAAGGGGAAAGTGCATCTTCACCCATACATTCCTACTCTAGCACCCAATCTGTGCAGTAGCACAGGTGTTTGTAATGCTCCTACATAAGCCAGCTCACTAATGTGGTAGAACACTAAGCAAAAAAGAAAAACTATTACTGTTTTGGTTGTTACTGAGTTGAAATGCCTCAAAATAATGGTCTAATGAGTGTCAAAGACAAATAAGAAGTGAGTCAGTGGTCTTCCAGAAGAGATGATTTTTGAGATGATGTGAAGGAATTGAAAAGAACAAGATTTCTGAAGGTTCTTTCTGGAGAAACATGAATTCTTAGGGCTCGTCTCGTGCAATTTCACCTTTAAATCCACAAATGTCTTCTTCCTGACAAGGAAGAGACCATGCTATCTTCTTTAACACCAACTTTCCAATATTTCAGCTTGGAAAAAAAAGCTCCTTTCTGATCAGTTGAAAAGATTTCTCACAAATTTATCTAGTATATATGAGATGAGAAATAATTCAGTGGTCACACAAACCCACTGTTGTAACCAGTGTCCAAATCCAGTTTATAGACTTCTGATGCTATAATTATTCTATTTTTGTGATACATTATGCTTTTAACAGAAAGAGCCGTCTGGCCTGGATATACCTGAAGACACTTTTTAAGGCATTACAATTTACATTACTCTTGCTAGATGACCTTGAAGCCTTTGTCTGCAACTATTACTTAGAACAATCATCATTCTGCAGTTATTCTGTTTTTCATATTCTGTATGTTCAGCTTTCAGCTTTCAGCAATCTCAAATTGAAGTGGTATATTAGTATATATACCACTAGTAAATATACTGGTACATAATGATTATCTCATCCTATTCTTCTAATCATGTATGGAAGTTCTGAGGAACTCAACAGTAAAGCATGTGGTACTCAAAACATGGTGAAAATTAGAAAGAGTGACAGAGGTAATGATAATGAAAGGTTTTGCAAGCTCCTCTCACACTACATAAATTTCTTTATTTTCAGACATAGCTGGATGTTTGGCTTAAGTCTGTCGGGAATCTTTGATTTTTGATACCTAAAGTGGTGCTGGGGGCACAAAGCAAATAAAGACACTCATCCAGCTGTTGAATTTAGCTAAGTAGTCACACATGCAAAAACAGTATTGAAGATAATGAAGCTGCTATAACTTTCAACAAGATGTTATTGTTCAGAGTCTCAGTTTGCAAGACCTCTATGCCTCTCTGACAGCTTCCACATAGATTTGTCTGCAGATACTGCAATTCTGACCACAGCATTGAATTTTGTTCATGAAGCTGTCTGAACCAAGGGGAAATGTTTCTATACTCCTTTGCTATGTACTCTCATGCGACCTCTACAATATTTTGTCCATATGTTTGCAGAGGATCAGGAGCTAGTAATGTTATTTCAAATATTACCTGATTTCATAGAATCATAGGGGTTGGAAGGGACCTCAAGAGATCATCGAGTCCAACCTTGTTAACCTTGTTTTTATTCTCTCATTCCCCAAAGTATTTCAGTCACAAGAGTAGTCAATTTAAAATACTTTTAAATGGCAGTTCTTCTCACAGTTGAGACGGATTCTACCTGTGTTAAAACTGGGGTGTAATCTGATGCTCTGCTTGCCTAAAGAGGATATTAAAAATCCGGTCCCTAATTCTCATTCTTGTTACTGATGCAAGCCATCAGAGCACATCTCTGGGATATACTTTAAAGGCATCAGCTCTTCTCTGGAGACTTTCTTATACTGTCTTGCTTATTAGTCCTCCTGGGGGAAGTTGACAATATCTTCCAGGCAACTTCAGTAGCAACTTTATTTAAATCTTAAAAATTTACAGCAGTGATAGAGAAGTAAGGAATGAACACAGAGCTCCAGAAATCTTTGACCTACAAAAATTTTGGAACATAGACTACAGTAAATGCCCAGGCATGAATAAATACACTCTGCAATACTTGCTTTAACCTAATTCTTAGAGATACAGGAGAGCAAGCAGAGATTCCAGGATTTTCTGGACTTAAAACATAAACAATATAGAGTGTAGCAGGAAGATTTCTTTTAGAAATTAATTCTTTTAGAAATTAATTATGGAATTAATTTCCATACAGAACATCAGTATCAGCCTGAGCAGCACTGATGTACCAGTTAAATTCCATTTCAAGAATTTTGTTAGGACTTCAAAGGGCTTTGTTTTGGTCACACTGAATTGGAGAGATTTTCTTTCTCAGTGATTTATTTTCTCGTAAAGGTTACTTAGATCCAAGCTTTAGTTTGTTTTGTTTTTCTGAGTTGAAAGGTAATTTTCAGTTCTTTTCACCACATTGTAATGTTAAGGTATTCTTCTGAATTTTTAATTATAAAGAAAACCATGAAAAATCATGGGGCTTACAACAGTTTTATGTATTTTGGCAATACTAAGAACAGATTGATGCCAATAAACTGTTTGAGATAGGAACTAATTGGAGTCATGCAGTTTTGGACTGATGTTGAGGGGGTGAATGGATAGATCTTAAACACAGTTCAATCAGATATTCCTTAATCAAATTGGTTGAAAAGGGAAGTTCAACATATGGTCCATATATGTAAACATGTTTCTTCATGATCTGCAACTCGAATAACTAGTGATGTAGACGGATAAAGAAAGTTAGATTCTACATGTTTTAGGAGATGAGTGATATTACTGTGGGAAAATTTGCATAGCATAAAACAGCAGTTATGCTTTGATGGCGTCATAATCCAAAGGGGCTGAATATTGTGCACCATAGCAAACAAGTAAAAAAATTTAAATTTTTTTAAATTTAAAATCTACCTCAGGTTATTGATGAATACAAATGTTACTGATAGCTGATGTGAAGCAAAAAAATATCCTGATGTTTTTGATTTCATTAAAACACACAGCATCTGATGGTACAAATTGTGACAAGCTTAAAATCCCCAGGAATGAGGAAATACCTTTTCTCTTTAATATTTCCCTTATTTATTTCCATTATCTATATTCTCTTAATTATTGAGGTACAGGGAAGAAAGTACTGAACATTAGGAAAAAATTCTGTAATGTGGTGGTCGAACACTGTAACAGGCTTCCTGGAGGTGATTGACACTCCAGGTATGTCAGTGTTCAAGAGGCATTTGGACAATGCCTTAATTAATATGCTTTAAACCTTGGTTAGTCCTGGCTGAGCAGTTAGACAGGATCGTCTTTGAAGGTCTCTATTCTGTTCTACTCCAGCCATTCCTTTTCATTCTACTCTAATCTATTAAGAGAAAGCCTTTCTTTATACAAGACGTTAATCAAGTGGATGCATGCTTAGGGCTTGAGGGGAGCACTTCAGACAAAGGCAAAATTAAAACTTCTGAAGAATATTAAAGCTGCCCAAGGATAACTAGAAATAACTGCTGCATAAAACTACATTTTACAACCACGTCTTCTCACTGGGTCATCTCACTAGGAAGAAAAAAGAAACATAAAAAAAAAACAAAACGAAACATAGACAAGATCACATTTGCAGAGCCTTATAAACAATGATGTTTAGTTCATATCAGAAAGAATGCAGCATAACTCATTCACTAAAGTGGAGTTAATTCCTTAGGACAGTCAAATGAACAGCTTCCATCTACACAATATTTGCTTTTAAAAGACAGACAATAGAAGCATCAAAATTGTTTATAAACCAGAAACAGTAAACACAGTAGGTGTGCTACTATACAGTTCTTCATTGTGCTACTTAACATCTATTTTTAAATGTGATTGGAGTTGAATTTTTCTGGAACAGTTTAACTAAACAAAGCTGCCTAGTTGAATAAACAGAATTTCTTTGAGACAAAGACAAAAATAACTAGCTTTATGACAGGAAATATGAAATTTGACTAATACATCCCCACAGCAAAATCTATTACTACTAAAATTAGGCAGCGATAACTTAAAATCTTTTTTTCATAACATATTGTCAAAGTGTTCTAGCATATAGGAGAACATTTCCAACGTGTGTACTTCTTAGATACTGAAAAGTTTGATATAGAGAATAGTTCTGTAGCACCAACATTCCACTGGTGCTGTTTAATGTCTTTGTTAGTGGCTGGGACTGTGAATTTGAGTGTACTCGGCAAATTTGCTGCTGACACCAAGCTGTGTGATATGGTCAACACACTGGAGGGAAGGGATGCCAACCAGGAGGATAAGCTTGAGAGGTGGGACTATGGAAACACCATGAAGTTCTACAAGACCAAGTGGAAGGTGCTGCACCTGAATCTTGACAGTCCCAATCGCAAACACAGGCTGGGTGGAGAATTCAGAACAGACTTGAGGAGAAGGAGTTGGGGATGTTTGTTGATGGGAAGTTCAACAAGACCCAGTAATGTGTACTTGCATCCTGGAAAACCAACTGTACCCTGGTCTGCATCAAAAGAGGCAAGCAGATGTAGGGAACTGATTATCCCCTCTGTAGCGAGACTCAGCATCAAGTACTATGTTTGGGTCCCCCAGCCTAAAGGTCAGAACCCTGTTGGAGTGAATCCAGAGAAAATCCATAAGGATGATCAGAGTTTTGGAGCACCTCTTCTATGGGGACAAGCAGAGACAGATGAGGTTATTCAGTATGGAGAATAGAGGACTCCAGAGAGACCCTGTAGCAGCCTTCCAATAACTAGAGCATGCCTACAGAAGAGCTGGTGAGGGACTTTTTAAAAGGATATGTGGTGACAGGAGAAAGGGTAATGATTTCGAACTAAAAGAGTGTAGATTTTGATTAGACGTAAGGATTAAATTTTTCTCTGTGTGGGAGGTGAAGTGCTGGACCAGGTTGCCCAGAAAAGCTAAGAATGCCCCATCTGTGGAGGTGTTCAAGGACTGGTAGGATGGGGATTTGGGTAACCTGTTCTAGGAGAACTCCCTGTACATGGCAGGGAGTGGTATTTAAGGTCCCTTTCAGCACAAGTTATTATTTAATTCCATGACTCTACGGATTTGATATTTTCTGGAAGAACAAATAATTTGCAGTTCTGAATAAATATGAATGTATTTGGCTTTTTTAATGAATGTGAAGAAGCACACAATATAGGAGATGCTGTCCTTGTTGATCTGTGCTGTTCAGAGGTGCTTATAGTTTCAAATACCTATTCAATATAAAGACCTCTTTTCATTTTCTTTATTTGAATTCTGGAAAGTATATGCTAGTTTAAATAAACCAATGTTGTCTTTAACTCCTCTTAACAGCAAGAAAGCCACAGGGTCTTTAAAACTGACGATTTGCTAATGAAATGGCTCAGAAAAAGGAATATTCTGAAACGTGATCTAGAAATTGCTGGAACCTCATATCAGTGGTGAAGTTAGAATTAAAGACAAGGCAAGTAGTTCCAAGGCAAGGGATACATCTACAAAACTGTCCATATGAAGAGAATTCTGAAAGCCACTCAGTTGTTTCTTGTTCTGGGAGAAGCTTCATCCTGGAGACATGCTTTGCAGAGGTTTATAAACTAATTTTCAACAGTCAGGTGGTTAAGGAAGTAGGAGGGTAGTTAAAGCATAAGCCTTATCAGAGGAAGACTCCTGTTAAAGCAGTGCAAATGATGCTATTCTGAGAGGTGAAGGAGATTGACATGGTTCTTGAGGAAGAAGCTAAGACAACACTGGATTTCTTTCATCCTAAGGGAATGTTCTATTCACAGAAATACTAGATAAATGAAAAAACTCTCCATTCCTTTCACTCTATCTGTTTGGACATACAGTTCTCAACAAACACCATGCAGAAGTACTATGATCTCCAACAGCGCAAAAGTCTACCACTCTCCCAAGCTTTTCCCTGGAGCTACATTCAACAGATCATCTCTCTGTCTTTTTTGAATCTCATTCATAGCCAGTTCCCCATGGATTGTTCATGTCATGAAAGCATAGATTAGGTCAGTGAGATTGTACACGCCACAGTGCATTTCAAATGATGGTCATTTTACGACTCTAACCAGAAGTCCCCAAACTGGGAGAAGAAGAATATGATCTAGAACTGAAAGGAAAAATGTCAAAAAAATAGAACATGGAGTGTAGGAAAGAGAAAGTTGATACCAGAGTAATTCCCTAATTTGAATCGCCAGATGGATATGAGGTATGTGACAGCTTGGACATTACAGGTGGATAAAAGTTACAGATTATTTATTTTGGATGTACATAAATGTGTAGGACATAGGTGTAGTCATAAACAAAGGACAAAAGAACAAGCAGTGTGCAAGGAGAAATCTCAGGTTTGCAAATCTCAGTGTTTAACAAAGAATAGCAAAAGGCTTTCACACAGAATAGTAGTTATGGAATGATCTATCTCACTCATCCCACTGTTTACTGCATTTTAAAATTCTCAGTTAAATTATCTATTACCGGCCTCCTCTCATAGCTGTGAAGAGGGTTTCTCCTCTACATGAAACCTCAAATATTCTTAAAATATTTAAAATACGTAGTTCCAAATTGTCCTCAGTGTGTGGGCACTTATCATTTTCTGTTCAAGAAGTTTGCATACATTTTGCTCTTCACAGGTGGGGGCTAGCATAGGACTTAGCCATTTCTCCTCTTGGTTGTCATCTATAAAGTGAGTGTTATCAAAATATCTTCCTCTGTCAAAAAGACCATAAGTGATAAACAAGAGTATCAATGTTATTATTCAAGCTAATTATCACAGCAATTCCTTGCCATACTGTTTGCTTTTCAGAAAAAAATTCCTTGCCTTCATTCACATATTTAAATTCTTCTGGATGGCTCAGTATGAAATCCTAAACAAATCATAGGAATATACTTACTGTGTGTTTTACAGTGTTTTTACATATTTGAAGCAAGAATTTGGACTTGATTATCCTTGTGTGTCCCTTCCAACTACGGATATTCTCTGATTCTATGGTTCTACTGTAAGAAGAACTTTCCAACTGTTCTGAAGCTTTATCCCTCCTCAGGCAGTTACAGCACTACTTGTGATGTAACCTGGGAGAGACAGATTTTGTTCACTGAGGCCAAACACATTTAATCTTGTTTTCCAGCCCAATGAAATGGCTACAGAGGACAAAGTCATGTAAATGATTTATAAACTTGGTTTTATGTGAGCATCCATAACTCATACGGAGGGGAATGTATCACTTTGGCTCTTTCAATGCCAGAATGCAGATCAGTTTTTTACATAGAAAACCCTAGACATATGATAGAGTTCCCCAAAGGAAATAGAATGTTTGCTTGCTAAAATCAAGATAAGTATGAAAAAAAAATTCCTTATTAGGTAATGACACAACAGCACTAGGTGAAGTAAATAATCTTTATCACAAGCACCTTATCTCAGTATCTTTATATCAGCACAACTCCCCACGTGGACACCCTTCCTTCAGAATAATTCCAGGATAATTACAATTATGCTGTATAATTATACTGCATAATTATGTCAGTGAATTTCTTGATGTAAACAAGTCCTCATTCTTATTTGAATCCACTTGAACCTTCAGAATTATGCCATTGCTTTTGCTGATGTTTACAGCTTTTTCCGAATTTGTCAGTTGTTTTGAATTCCCAGCCCATTACTGTTGTTTATCCAGGCCAAAAGTATCTGATTGCTTTTCAGATCGGTCCTTACAGCCACACAGCCTTATCTAATAGTCAGAACATCTTAGTATTTGCTAAGGCCCTTTTGACATCAACAGCAGGACTTGGAAGCTTATCACGTCTGTTTAAATGCTTTTAAGCATTTGCAAATTTGATCTGCTTGTTAGTAGTACCAAAACAAGGAATTTCTTCCTCACTGTTGAGTGGACTTGAGGAACAACAGACAAGAAGAAGGCTGACATACTCAACAACTTACTTACCTTGGTCTTCTCTCATACCTACTTGTCATACAGCCCTCAAATGATTGTTTCAGAAGGAGGGGATTGAGGAGACAATGCCCCCCCAACATGAGATCAGGTTTGTGACTATCTGATGAACCTGAACATCCATAAGTCTGTGGCTCCCAAAGAAATATACCCCATAGTCCTGAGGGAACTGGCTCATTTAGTTGCCAAACCACTCTCAATGATATTTGAAAACTCATGACAGTAAGAAGTCCTTGGTGTCTGGAAAAAAAACCAACATCAAACCCATTTTTAAGAAGGGTAAAAAGGATGACCTGGGGAGCTGCCAATATGTCAGTCTCACCTCTGTGCTGGGAAAGAACATGGAACAGATCTTCCTGGAAGCTACACTAAGGCACATGGAAGGCAGGGCAAATCTTTCTTGGCCAGCCAAGTAGATTTCTATGATGGTGTAACTGCATCAGCGGATGATAGAAGAGCCATCTGATGTCACCTATCTGAATTTTAGTAAGGCCTTTGACACAGTACCCCACAACATCCTTCTCTTCAAATTGGAAATAAATGTATTTAATGGGTAGACTGTTCGATGGATGAAGAACTGTCTACAGAATCAAATTCAGAGAGTGGCGGTCAGTGGCTCAACATCTGGATGGAGATCAGCGATGAGTGGTGCCCCGTGGAGTTGAGTTCTGGGGCAGATACTCTTTAATATCTTCATCAATTACATCAACAGTGTGGTCAAGTGCACTCGCAGCAAGTTTGTACATGACACCAAGCTGTGGGGTGCAGTTGACATGCCTGGGGGACAAGATGTAATACAGAGGGATCTAGACAGGCTTGAACAGTGAGCCCAGGAAAACCTCCTGAAGTTGAACAAAGATAACTGCAAGGTCTTGCACCTGGGTTATGGAAACTCTCACTATCAATACAAGCAGGGGAATGAAAGGTTTGAGCACAGCCCTGCCAAAAAGGATGGGAGGGTACTGGTGGATGGCAAGTTGGACGTGAACCAGCAATGTGTCCTTGCAGCCCAAAATACCAATCGTATCCTGGGCTGCATTGAAAGTATTGAGACCAGCAGGTCAAGGGAAGTGACTCTCCCTATTCTGCATTGGTGAGGCCCCACCTGTAGTACTGCATCCAGATTTGGAGTCCTCAGTACAGGAGAGACACAGATCTGATGGAGTGCATTCAGAGGAGGGCCACAAAAATGATTCAAGGGACTGAACACCTCTCCTATGAGGACATGTTGATAGAGCTGGGTCTGTTCAGCCTGGAGAAAGGAGTGCTGTGAGACGACCTGACAGCAGTCTTTCAGTATCTAAAGGGAAACTAGAGAAAAGAAAGGGACAGACACTTTAGCATGGTCTGTGGTGATAGAACAAGGAGCAATGGCTTCAAACTAAAGGACAGGAAATTTAGGTTGTATATAAGGAAAAAGTATTTTACAGTGAGGGTAGTGAGGCACAGGAACAGGTTGCCCAGAGATATGGTGAAAGACCCATTCCTGGAGACATTCAAGGCCAGACTGGACAAGCCTCTGAGTATCCTGATCTAGCTGTAGATGTCCCTCTTCATTGCAGGGGAGTTGGACTAGATGACCTTTAAATGTTCCTTCCAACTCTACGGATTCTGTGATTCTATAATTCAAAGATAATGAAAAATTCAGTTTGTTCATAAAACTGATGGAGTGGTTCTCCTTACATTCTTTTCAAGGATCTTACCACTATCTTCAGTATCACTCAGCTTCAGTTAGATTAGGAGTTGGAGGCCATTTCAAGAGTAGTTTTTAACCCAGTGAACTGCATCAGAGGATGAAGGAATGCATCTATGGAAGGAGACATGCATCTCCAATCTACATTAGCAACCATCATTTCAATGGCCTAAAAAGGTTTGTGTCTTGCTTTAGAAAGTTCTGCAGAGGGACCAGTATTTTCAATCCTGTTTTCATAGAGATATGGGAAGTGGTTAGTCATAGTAAGCTATAAGAATCATTATTCCAGCTTGTAGGGAATATTTCTGTGTTGCTTTGTTTAAAGTGTTGTATGACATTTCACTGATTTTCACAAGTTGCCTCTTAACAGTCAGAAGATTCTTTACTGTACAAGGTATTCACACCTCATTTTCCTCCCACTTCTAAACCCCAGTGTCAATGTTATCATTATTAGCAATAGCATAGATGTTAATAATACCAAATAAAGCTAATAAACTATTGTATATGACCTGCTTGGTACTGACATTTTAAAGCATTTCTGGTACAGTTACTGGGACTTTTAGCAGTCCACAAGAACCAAGGAATGTCTGTTCTCCATCCAGGGAAATTCAAGTTCTCATGGGCTAAAGTGCAGCAGATTTGTAACTGTGCACATCAACACAATGAAAGAGTTTAAAGCAGGAAGTAAAGAAAATTATTGAATAGAAGCAAAGAAAATGTTGCTGCTGGAGAGAATATTGGACTTCAATAAATGGTAAGGAGTAAGTCATACAACTCCTTGCATTTCAGCTTCAGACTCTAGCCCAGTCTCACTTCCTATTCATACGTGCGCTAGTAAATTATCTTATTTTTTCTCTAGCCACTCCATTTTCCAGTGGAAAAAATGTTTATTCCCTTAGACCACAAGGAATATCCTGAAACAGCTCTTTGCTGGTGCATTCAGAGCTTGAACTGTGTTAGTTGGGAAAGATCATAATAGGGCAAGACTCAAGGGAGTTGTGCTGTGTCCCTCATTAGCTGAGCTGCCCAAATAATGAAGATTATCAGAAGATATTTTCACTCTATTTTTCAGGTGTGTGGGGAGGGGGAGGCTATGCTCCTCTGAGCACTCTGATCTCATTTAAAAAAAAAAAACAAAAAAACAGCAAACGAAGAGAAAACTTTCTGATAATTTATCATAAGCAGCAGTACAGCTGTTTATGTCAAAAGGCGGAAGTGGAAGAAGGGCCTTTGTTTCTCTTTGGCAAATTTTCCATGACACTCTCAGTAAAAGAAAGCTATTTTATTCTGTAGGGTGCAGTCCTCACATGGGAATGCAACAGTAACAAATAAGGGCTTAGCTGAATATTTGGCAGTACTCTTCATTTTGTTATTTAACACTAGCATTCTTCTAGCTTTTCCCAGTGGCAAGAATAAAATTTAATTTATTGAAACTCCTACTTCCCCTTTGTTCAAGTGTGAGCACAACTCATACAGACATCTTACAGTATAAAGCATTCAAAAATAGAGTATGGGGAAAAAAACAGGATCCTTTTGTGTTCAAATACCTACTCTTGGAACTGAAATGGATGCAGGGACCGCCTTGGTTACCATTCCTTAATTAAGCTGTCATTGTTCGTGGAGCAGTGCAGTAGAAAGAGAGCAACTCTGATCAAAAGCCATGTGGATGGACAACTCTGTGATTCACAGCGTAGCATGGGGTGCTGGGGCTGATGCTGTCCCTTCGGAGCCCCTTGGATAGGACTGCTGGGCAGTGGAATATCAGGGTTGCTGCTGGAACAACACAGGCATGGCACAGGCAACATTTCACTCAGAGGAGGAAGGGAGACTTTTAGACAATGAAAGAACTACAAAATTCTAATAGATTTTAGTGGCACATGCTGGTAAGTTTCTGTTGGAGAGAATACAGTTTAGGAAATGACACACACACACACACACACACACACACACATCTTTTACATAAAGAGACTGAATCTTTCTATTGTTTTGGGTTAGGATAACACAGGTAGAGTAGCCAGACACTGTTTTTGCCTTAGTGAGGTTCTATGTATCACATTCAGAAGAATGCTCTAGGAACTTCATTTTCAATTGGACTCAGTACAGTAGCTTTGTTCAATTAACCTCAAAGGTCCTGCTAACACAAAAATTTCAGTGTTATAATTATTGATATGCAGGCTGCTTGAAAAGTAATGCCTCTTATTATATTATGTGAGCCCACAATTTCAGAGTCAGATGTGGTTGGTATGGAAGCAGAGGTTGAATCTTCCCATCAGTATTCCATTATATATTATTGCTGTGTGAAAGAAGGCAGCAGAGGGGCAGTCTGACAAAAGGGCATCAAACATGAAAGTTGCACTTGATGCAAAGGTGTGGAATTGACACCCAATGACATTCATTGTTGGTAGCTGAATGTTTATGGAGACAAAATAGTGGATGTTAGCTCTGTAAGACAGTGGGAGGTACTTTTCAGCAGCAGTGACAGGGACATGAAAGACAAGCCACATTCCAGACAGCCATGGACAGGTCTCACATCACAAAATGAAGGGCATCTCAATCAACCCATCAGGGCAAATCAACTGGTGGTTGTGACTATGCTGAAAAATAGTATTTTGTAGATGAAAAATTTCTCTATCAAATAGTGTTACTGTGCCCTTTGTATCTGTTGTAGTTTCCATGGAAATAAATAGGAGACATTACCTTCTGAGCAATCTGCATACATGAAAACCTAGTTGTGAGGTAATGCTAAGAAAATATGCATTTGCTTAGGCTCTCAGAAAAATCTTTTCATGTTAAGGTGGTTTGTGTAGTTAAAGTAGAACTTCTAAAGCAGTAAGAAATGAATTAAAAATTAACATCATAGGAAGAACAATGCTCCGTGCAAAAAATATATATATATTTACTGATCCAAAAAAAGATCTTCCAGCTCCATCAATCTGGAATACAGAAAAGTAAAAGATATATTGAGGAGAGAGAAAAATACGTTGATATCAATCATTCAGAGATAACACTGGGGAACATGGTGACTTCAGTTGTAGTCAATATTATGATGCATTGATCTGAGAGAAAAATATTGATCAAGGTGATGCTAAAGTCAATATTTAAGTTCAGGACTCATAACTCTTAATAGTAACTGTAAAGAGCAGTCATATCATCTATGTTTGATATATATTTTATTGGTCTTTCAAGAGTAGAAAAGATTTTTAAAAAGAGAATATGTTTTCCCTGTTTCAAAAAGTTCCTTGCCTTGCTAGGGCAATCTGGATGTATGCATTTGCATTTTCAAAGATGGTATAATGAGTGGGGTGACCTCAAAACTGAGATGAAATGCTCAAAATTGAATGAAGAAAAAGCTATTATATTAAGAACAAAGAAATAAAGAAAAAACACAACACAGTTGATAATACCTTTTGTCAATTTATGTTAGCTGTGACACACTGATGCGTAGTCAACGTGTTGCAAGATTAAGCTATTTAGTTGTTTAGGGAAAAATCAGCTATAAATTAATCTCTGCAGTTCTCTGCTGGTTTCTTGATTTTGCACTGTTGTACCTCAGCACATCAACAGGATCCATGAAACACTGATGTACATAACAGTCCATATTATATATAAAATTATTCCAGTATATAAAATTTTGTATTCTCTTAACTGTAGTATTTTACTGGGTTTGTTATCACTCTTACCAGTTCTGTTTCTAGTACATTTGAATTGTTTCTTAACCCGATATCTAGGGTTTACAGAGTTAAACAATAAAATCTGTTTCTTATTTGCTATCTCTTTTGGTTGATGATAAAGAGATAGCATCAATGACCACAGCTAAGGCAAATTCAAGTTAAATAATAATCATTAACCAAAAGTCCCAGTAAGGTAACAAATGGCAGATTAGTTAAATCTTGGAGCATTTCTAAACACGCTAACATTCTCCCTAATATTCAGAAATATTGATAATATTACTTTAGATGACATTCGGTTTCAAAAGCTGCCACATATTTTATATTCGTTTTTCTGAAATTTGAATAAAAAAAAAAAAAAACACTGCATTTAAAATAAAATATTACTTGAGCACTACTGAAGAAAGTCTAATTGTTTCCAAAACACAAATTTCTTAGATCGGTTTATAGGATCTAACCCAGCATGATGGAATGATTTGATATAATGTTGTGTAATAAGTCTTTAATTCTCTGACAGTAAGCCTTATGACATTAAGAAGCATGACAGTTAACCTCCAACAGTTCGTTCATGTCAGCACAGTCCAAAGATGTGATTAGCTGTAATGTACTTACCCTCAGAGTCAGGGGTGTAGAGGGAAAAGAGCTACCAGTAGTATCATCTACTAACCACCGCTCACTTTCCAGGGAGCTGTGTTGCCTAATTTCACATCTCAATGTCCTGACAGACCTACTTTCCAAAAGCATCTGATTTTACATGCTGAGATACCATGAACAGGTATATCTAAAACAATGCTGAGCTCAGTGTTTAGCATCCCACAGCAAACAAGCTTTGACAGTGCTTCAGGTTATAAACACTTGTTAGCAAGCACTTGTTACAGTTAGTAGACATTTGACAGTCTTGTTCTGATCATTTCCACAGCCTGTTCAAGTTTTGACTGAAGATTAAAAGATAACAATCAGAAACATCTGGAAAGAGACTCCTTTCACAGCATCTTTTCATGATTTTCCCAGTATTCAAAAATTTGTAATTAAGTGATTTAGTTTTATTGACACTTTTTCTCTTGTTTTAGGAGATGGCAAGGCTAGAATCTGTGGTAATTAGTGGACACAGTAAAAAAAATCTTGTCTATTTTCCCTTTGCCAATTCTAGCAATTGAGTAAGACCTGATACTGGAAATGCTCATTTTCAAAGTTAACACGTGGCTGAAGGAATACTATCCGAACTTCTGTGTAATGAGAAGTCACGTATTTTGTTCATTTTAAACACCTACAGTTGTAAACAGTGGTGATAATACTGGGAAGGAATGCACTTCAGAAGAGAGAAGTCTCTAGACATGAGAACACTCTAAGATAAAATTTTAAGAGAAGCATGCTAAGGGAGTGTTCATTTATCATCACAGGAATCTAGCTTTTGAAATGTTTAGTAGGTAGCTGTATTTACAAACACTAATTTGTGGTGTCTGTAGTGATAAAAGAAAGATAGAGCCATCCCAGCTTGAGGGCAAAAAATTTAAGAATCTCTCTGTGTTTCCACTACGTGTAGTGATCATCTGGCTTTTGGCTGGGGTGCAATATCTCGGTCTCTCTTTGTTCCCCTGTAGAGGATGAAGGATTTAATCAGTTTTGTCAGACGTTTGCTCCGTTAATCTCCTAGCAATGTGTGATGAATAATCGGCCTATTGACTGCCTCAGCAGTTGGTGGGATCTCCACCCTCACCCCATGGTGAGACACATCTAGTTTTTGCTGGCTGCTCATTTTCCTTTAAAAGTGGAACATTATCTCCACCCGCAGCACTTGCCAGCACAACTCACCCTTCCACCCTCTTTAGCCTCACAACTCTTTTCTCCCCTTACCCTTCTCCCTCTGGAATCTGGAAAATGCCATTCACACCGGGGCTTGTCCTTGAATAATTGCTCTGTCATAGTCACCTGGAGCTCTCTTACCACAGAGTGCTCTTTCTGTTGAGTTTAATGTCTTTACTTTCATGCCAAGAAAACACAGATTTAGGGTAAACAGGAAAGTTTTGGCAACAAATGTCATCACATTATCAACACAGTGTTAGTGATGAATAGCTCTGGAGCAAGGAAAATGCCATAGGAAGCTCTACTTCACTGGGACAAAAGATACAAAGGCAGATCGAAGAACTTTCTTTATCACTGACTCAAAAGTAGAAAAACAAGGAAAATCCTGTATCAAAATATCAAATCTTAATTGCCTGCAACTGTGAATTGACTTGACAAGGGGGAAAAAAACAACCCCGTTTTTTTTAGGCCCCGTTGCTGCACATGATTTAATGCATTTGTAGGGGTCTGACTGTGTTGAGCTCTCTGAGGATCAGAGATCAGTGGGTATGTTTCTTCCAAGCATTTCAGTTTTAGCATGTTCTAACAAAAGCCTAACATATCTCCTCTGAAAAGCGGAGGGTTCTAACACCCAGTTCAGGACAAACTTTCCGAAAGTTCCTAAATTAGGAAAATCCCATATACATAAAGCAAAATAGATCTTTGGGATAGTGATATCTTTTCAGTTAAAAAGACTGTCAGTGATGCATTGTGCAGTGGAAAAGAAACAAAAAAATGTTAAATGAAATGTGGATTAGAGGATATATAAATAAAGACCTTCTTGATTTCTCTCTGAGGGATCTTTTCAGACCCATTTGAAATGCACACTCCACTACATAAGCGTGAGAAGCGCTGTTGATGGAATATTGCACTTGTTACAAACATTCCTTTGCACACAGGGAGATCTCTCTTAGCTCAAGATCCATTTCCAACAGCCAGATTTCAACAGATGAACATCTGTGAAGGCAGAGTTGTTATATTTATTGTGTACTTTGGATTCAATATCTCCCTCACTTTTTAAGGGTGATTTATTTTTTCCTTTGATGATTCCCACCTAAGTACACAGGCTGCTCTGAGAATAATGCCTCCTATTTTACTATGTTGGCCCATGACATCAGAGACAGATGGTGATAGTTTGGTAGCAGATCTTGAACCTTCCCACCAATGTTTCATTAGGTACTTTTGCCACATGACACATAGCAGCAGAGGGGCAGTCTGACAGAATGACATCTGACATGGAAGTGCATATGAAGCACAGTTGTGCCACTGAATTTCTCCATGCAGAAAAAAAAAATGTATTTATTGACATTCATCAATACTTGCTGAGCATTTATGGAGACCAAAAAATGCATGTGAGAATAGTGGTGAATTTCAGCAGTGGCAATAGCAACAGTGTACCTCTGCTGGTACAGATATTTACAAACATAACATGCAGACTTGCTCATCAGTGGCAAAAATGCATTTCTAATGGTGGTGACTATGTTGAGAGATAGTGTTTTGTAACTAAGTATTTGCTCTATCAAATAGTGTTACTGTGCTTTTTGTATCTGTTGTAGTTTCCATGGAGATAAATGGGAGGCATTCCTTTTGGAGCTATATATCTATATTCAGCTCATTTTTGTGTGTGTCTGTAGTATTCATAGAATCATAGAATCATAGTGGTTGGAAGGGACCTCAAGAGATGATCGAGTCCAACCCCCCTGCCAAAGCAGGTTCCCTACACCAGGTTGCACAGGTAGGCATCCAGGCGGGTCCTGAATATCTCCGAAGAAGATTCCACAACCCTCCTGGGCAGCCCATTCCAGTGCTCCATCACCCTCACCATAAAGAAGTTCTTGTGCACATTCGTGCGGAACCTCCTGTGCTGCAGTTTCTGTCCCTTTCCCCTTGTCCTGTCTCCACACACTTCTGAAAAGTCTTCCACAAGTTATAGAAATTGTACCTTTTTTATCTGAGCTAAATAGCACCAAAAGCCACTTTCCTGAACCCTACCCAACTCTTGCAGGCAACCTAATCTTAGAATTTATACTGGCTACACTGCAAACTCTCATTTGCTGTGAAGTGGACCCCCTACCACAGATGGATCTCTGGAAAGGATCTGAGCCATTCTGACTGTCCAACCAAAAGGCCTGATAGGATAGAGGAAGCCAGGCATAGTATGTCAGGTCCCAGCACACAACAGTAAGTATATCCCCCAGTGTGCCCTTGCACATTTGCATGCAGGTCTTACCCAGTGTTTTTTCCCAAAGGCATAGTGACTGAATCATGTAGGAGCAAACAGATGGTCAGCAAGAATATGATACATGATGATATCAGTGCATAAAAGTATGCATATTTGAGTGCATGTGTATGCCTCCTTGGAGTGAGAATATAGAGTTTCACTGCCTTTTCTAAGGATTTGGGGAAGTTGTTTTCAGCTTGAATTTAGTGTCAAATAAATCTGTTTTATAGGTCACTTGTGATAGCTTGTGACTGAGTTGCATAGCACTGTGAAGAAGATACCATCACATACTATATCCTCAAGAATTCCTGGTGAAAAATAAGCCATACATTTCAGTTTTGTTGATAATGAGTTTTGAAGCTCTTACAACTGACAAACTTGCTAAAGTAAGTAAAATGCTGCATGAAACACCTGACATGAGTGAATTATGCTAATAGAATGAGTACATGTAGCTCACCATAGATGTACATTTCATGGTTCTTCTTTACACCTCGGCATCTCATTCACACATTCCTGAGAGAAAGATCAATCAAAAGTGAGGTGATAAATAGCATGCCTTTAATTAACTAGATTTCAGAAGGCTTTTATGAATCCAAAAACTGGTGAAGATGCATAGTGTATGGATTTCCTTTTCCAACGTTAAAAAGATCTTGCCCTCCAAGCCTCTGTCTCTCCAGTCATTGCCTCTCTTTTCTGAATCTTTCTCCCCCTGCTTCCTTTTAATACCACACACTCTAGTTTCTCACTGACCAGGTGACTTCCCATTTCACCAGCTTCTAAATCAGCTCACTATCTCCTCAGAGATGTTTTGAAGAGCTCTGTGGAACCTTCTCACTGAATTTTCTTGTCCAAAAGCATCACACTGCTACTCAAGACTTTCCTCTGCACTTGGAGACTACATATCACACTTAGGCTCACAGTAACATTCCTCAGAGCTCTCTCCACCAAGATGGCTCTGGATAATAGACATGCAGGAAAGGAAACTCTGGGGGGCTGAAAAGGTAATAAATGTCCAAAGCTCCACTTTTTGCTTTAAATCCTTTATGCCTAGATCTGACCTTCAGTACTTGTCATTCTAGTGCATTCATTGAGTTTTAAAGAAATCAGAGCTTTGTCACTGACATTATTTCTTTGAAGCTCTGCAGCTAGTAGTTGCTTTCAGAGACATATTATCACCATTTTTTTGTTCTTATTTTTTTTTCCAGATAGGCCTGAATTAAACCTTTCAGGATCTATAAAGTGGAATGAAAAAGCAAGTCTTCTGCATTTTCTTTTCAGATCAAACTGCCACGATTCCAGCTGTCCCTCTATTTGCTGCTGCAAATACCTTATTGACAGTTCTGCTGTTCTGATGTTTTCATATGTGCTGCCTCATGACTAGTCACTGGTCTTACAATATACCTCAAAATCTCTCTTAAACCAACAACTCCAGACCAGTCCTTTGTGCTCACCTCAACAGGCCAATGTCAACAACTGATCTGATCCCTCTGTTCCAAGGAGGAAATCTACTCCTCCAGTCCTAGAAGGTCGCAGAGTACAAACTGTCACGTATGAAAAAAGTAAAGCAAGCCACAGATGCCTGCTTTATTTATCACAGACTCTCATGCAGGAGCTGTATACTCAGCTTCTTCTTCCTCTTCTGCTTTCATTCTATAGGCTTTTCCAGGCTTTTTATCTGAGGTAAGTGATTGTCAGTTTATTCAAGGCACTTATCATGTTTGCAAGAACTAGCACAGACCTCTCACATATTTGGTCTAGGTGTGATAAGAACATTTGCTCTTTATACTTTAGCCCCACTTAAAACCTGTCAATGACACCAAGTGGTTCTGCAGTCTATCGTGCATTCTGCAGTACAAGTGAAGCTGGGTGTTTATTTCATTCAGCTCTTTAAGATCAGGTATTAATACTGCTGCTCAAGGACAGTAAAAGCTGGGAGAAGTAGGAAAGATGTAAATATCATGTGAAATGATCGGGCCTGTACAAAAGTAGCTTGGTGCCCCTCCATCAGCTGGAGATGCCCTAAAGACTGTAGGTGTAAGTACTCAAGAGGAAGGCCACAGCCTGCTTGGCTACGCCTATACTTGTAAACTTAACAGTGCTGGGTTGGCTAAAGCACTGAACCTCCTTCAACTCCACTGTTACATTTTTAGAACAGTTTTGACCCCAGCTAACTTGCACCCGCCCGAACAATTTCCAGGATGACTTCTTGAGTTGGTTCAGGCCAAGGACTCTTCCCACGCAAGCATGGTTGCAAACACGTTGTTCTTACAGGGTACAATGTTCAATCATTCAGTCTGTGAATGTGGGCAGTTCGATGCCATGTGACTTCAGCAGCGGAGAGCTGGACATGTTTGATTTACTAATAGAGATGTAGCCTCACTGTCTAACAACTTCCTGTGAAGTTGAAAGAGGAAACTTCTGAGGGAACCCAGCTGGCTCCCATGCCCCAGATCTCCTCTTTGCTAGCTCTGAAAAGCCAGATTCTAAATTCTCTGCTGAAGTCTTCAGTAGCATTGAATGAAAAGGGGATGAGAAGCTACAAAGAAGACATAATTCTCCAATCTCTAGGTCATCCACCCTAAATGCAGAAGGAAAACTGTATATGCCTGGGTTTTCTTTAGTTGTCTGCGCAGTCTACTTGATCGCATTTATCATACGAGCTAATGTAAGATTTATTGTCCATAATTAATCAACCTTAGGCAAGAATATTTAGCACTTCTACTGCATTTTTCATTCTCAAAGTGCTTTTCAAACACTACCTAATTAAATATCAGGAACAATCATTTTCAAGCTACTTTACAGGCGCTTTTAAAAAATGAAATAAGCACACTTTGTCACTTATATAAAGAATCTTTTTAAACTAAAATAACTCTATTTGCAACCGGCTGAAGGAATGAAAGAAGTAATAGGACAAAAATTTCCAAATACAGCAAAGTAGCAGCCAGCTAGTTATGATCCTATGCACACAAAAGCCAGTAATACTGTTTCATTTTGAAACTTCTGTCTGTTACACATTTTTAATTTGTCTCAAAAGGAACACTATTATTAAAGAACTGGAGAACTGGAATGAGGAAGATTTTTTTTCTGTGCATTGGCCAGATGCCACCAATAGTCCTGGGGCTCCAATTTGCACACTCAGCAGTCACTCATGAGGTCACACCTGTAAGTCTCACTTCATACCCTTCAGAGAGGTAGGAGAACAACCTGTGTGCTCATGCAGCCGCAGTGTCTGCACCAGAAAGGTCAATACAAGACATCATATTTGCACAGTGAAAACTATTCTTGATATTCTTTCCTCATGACTAGAAACGCAGTCAGAACCACCAATTTTTACCAGTCTCTAAAAGATGGGTGTGGAGGCCAATACCTGTAATCCCAGCTGCACAGGAGGCAGGCGAGGGCCCATGAGCCCCAGGGCTGCAGCATGCTGGACCATTCAGGTTTACTACCACATTTGGCATTAGTATGATTACTCCAAGAGAGGTCTGATTACTCCAAGAGAGGTCTCTGTAGGTCTCTGCCTACAGAGAGGAGAATCCACCCGGCTTAGAAACAGAGCAACATGGTTTCTGTCAGCACATTTCAGTTTATCTAATAATGTATATTGAAACTATTGGTTATTTAAATCAATAGGCCAGCTGACTGCAGATTTTAAATGAAGAGTGGACATACAGCCTATCCTATCCCTTTTGCTACACAGTTCACACAGTGGTAAGGCACAGACTGCAGAGGTGATATGTTGAGTCTAACAGGCATCATGAGTCAGGGTTGCTAAAGCTTAATAGCAAGTTCTCAGTCCTGCCAGAGTTCTTCTCACCTTAATAATGAAGATAAGATTAACACTGCATAAATAAGCAAGTAAGGAAGCACAGATTCTTTAGGACAAAAAGTGTGACCTTTTTTTTATGATGAAATAAATCAAATAAAGCAAGAAAAATATTCTAAAAATTTATGGATGTGCCAGCATGGCCGGGTGAATTTCTGGGCAGAGATACGTAGGCAAGCTCTGAGTAGCTCTACTGTTGGAAGCAGCACAGCCAGGCAAATATGGTATTCTGCACCAGCTCATTAGCCCTGCTGCAAAGTCAGCTATATTAGCTCAGATAGTGCATCACACTAATGTTTCTTTGCTCCTTCTGGGGCCCAAGCAGGTTCATTCAGCACGGGTAGCTCAGTGCAGCACTTACCTCAGCCCTCCAGGTACACAACAAGGCAGGAGATGACAAACTTTCAAGGATGGTGTTTACCAGATGGTATCTTTCTTTCCCAGATCAGAGGTTAAACATGCTGGTAAGGATGCTGTGGGATCCATGAAACACCGCCTCTTACAGAAACAATAAGCTAACATTTTCTAACATCATTAAATTGCATCCGTCTGAGGCAAAATATCCTGCTGCTCTCAGAACGTAGAGCAAGTCAGAAGGTGGGAGTCACCAACTTCTCTCTCCAGATGGTACAGCCCCAAAAACAGTCCTTTGCTAGCCCTACTGGTGTTTTAAGAAATTGGCCTCCATGCTGCTACTGGTTTCAGTTCTCCAGATTGTAAATAGACTATAAGGGTCACTACAGTGCAAAAAAAAAACCACAAAAAATGGTCAGCAAGATTGAAACTTAAGACTAAGACTTTCTTACACATATCCTTGAGACATTTGCTGTGGCAAAGCTGCCTTACAGGCAAATTAGAGAATGCGTTCCAGCTTAGAAGTAGGCAATCCTATCTACAGTTCACGTTGAAATAATTTGAGAGTCTTTCATAACAGTGCTACGAATTGGGCTTTGGATTAGGTTGTTGACCTACATGTCTCAGCTCCCTGGCTGTGAAATGGGAGCAGCCTTTCCAGCAGGGACATTGCTGGAGAATTTCATTTTTACTTTGCGGCCGCAGTGAAGTAATATAGACATATTAGTTTAACTAAATTATTTAAAATATTCAGAGTAGAGAAAATAGGCCCAATCTTTCTTCTGACTGTACCACTGTAAATGAAAACGATTATATTGAACACAACTCACTTTATATAAAACCTATTTGAAGTTAGTCTATGTGTTTTTATATACTTAAAATGGATATAACGGGCATTTTTCTGGTCTCACTCATGGCTACAGTGATTGTACGTCTGAGGACATATTAGTGGATCATTTTTGTTTTATATTTCAGCTGTTTTCAAGACTTACATAAAATTCTTGTATGTTTTGATTTCTTTATCTCTAACCCCTCTTGGGAACAGTATCTTGAAGGATGCACAAGTCTAAGTTTGAAAATAATGCCATAAAATACTTTGTGAAGCTGTTTTAGAAGCCAAAACAGAATATATTTTAACACTTAGTCATAATTATGCAGAAACAAGAGACAAAAGTAATTGCATATACCTTGGTGGGGGAACGTTTTTAGGTATAATTTTGCCACACATACCTATACATATTTTTACTCTCCTTATAACTATTCCAGGAACAAAATTTAGGATAGACACCAGCTAACAGTTACACTTCACTGATCACAACTAATTCTGTTTTGAAGCCTTCTCCTGTAAGATGGAAGCTGCTCAGCTCAGCACTGCTTGGCAGGGACATGATGACTGACAAAGACTGAGTTCCCAGTCCACTGCAGACGTCAATTGTAATGTGTTAGTTAAGCTGCCAGACTAGATCAGGCTTCAGTGATGATTGAATCCCAGCTTCAAAAGGTATTTTATTTCAGACAGAAACCAAAAATGGAAAGGAAAAGGAATTCTAGTTTTTCTATTCCTAATGCTGTATGACTTTCAAAAACTTTCACAACAAAAAATTCTCCTTGATTTGTTTTTAAACAGGCTGACAGACTGAGATGACTTACTTATTTCATATCACTTTATGAAAGCAGGTTGAAGAATGCCAAGCAAGAATCTTCCAGTATCAGAAAAGTAGCCCCTAGTCACTCCAGAAGTTCTCCCATAAGCAGACCTGTCAGCAGACCTCTACCTACTGATTTATGTCAGAAAAAATACACAGGGACAGGAGGACCTCAGGATGGATCCATATGTCTTCTTTCCCAGTGGATAGAAAAGAAAATCTTTCTCTTCTGATCTGACAAGTCAAATGATGCTGAGATCCAATTTGATATTGAATTGATCGTTTCTTCTACGTGCACTTGCATCTAGCCTGCATTTTACAAGCAGTATAGCTACGTGAATGTTAGTTGGATATTAACACTTCATATAGTTTCGTTTCTGGAAAAAAAGAAAGCTTCAAATACTATACAAAGCCAGTTCTAGCTTTCATATCTTCCACTTAATGCTGTAATGGAAAGAGACTAGAACTAGTGAGAATGTGAGTGCAAATGTCTAAATGACGACAGCAACTGTACAATTCCAGACCAGGTACCTCATGAAACACCAAAGGTAGTGGTCCAAGTACAGGCATACATTACTAAAAAATGGAAATTTCCCAGGCTTTCCCACAAATCATAACACTGGCATGTATTTCTGGTAGTTTGCAAGATATTATACTATAAATGGTCACCAGTTACTTAGAAAAGTCAATTATATAATCCCTTCACCAAGAATGCCAGAATACTTCTCATCAGCAAAAATTCTGGACTAGTCAGTATCTCCGTGGGAGCTACTTCACAGCTTTCTGTCTCATTTTGCTTCTCTGCTCCTAAAGAATCACAGTGCAATTAGGAAGGATAGAAAAATAAGTTGTTACTACAGCACACAATGATTTTAAGCTTTCCAAAACAGTTGAAGTATAAATCTTCCAACATCCATAGGAATTCCATAAAGAAAAAGACAAACAGGAATACAGCCAGCATATAGGCATCCGAGAATACAGAAACTCATTACGCTGTCCTTTAAAATAGCCATGTGTTGGCGTTTTTGTTTCATTTTGCTTTAATTTTATGACTAGCTGTTCATTTATTTTACAAAATTCCCAGTCAGCATCTCAAGAAATTAGATGAAAATGATAAATATTTACCCATTAATATTTACAGAATTGCAGCCAACTACCCAAGTTCACACAAGTTTCTCAGGTTTCAACTGAGTGTGGATTCCTGTAGGTCAATTACTAACCTCATGTGAGGAGGTGGGGATGGGGATAAGGGGAGGGAAAAATAAGACACAAAGAAAATAAAAAGAGAAACACAAAGTTTAAACAATCTTGCAGAGGCTGAAACAGAAATATAGCATGGGACGACTAACAGGGAAAACTGAACCAGATTATTCTGAAATTAAAAACTAAGCATATTTTGTTTAAAACTTTCCATGTTTTTGTTTTTTTTTATTATTATTTTAAATAAATAAATCTAGAAAGAGGAATTCCAACTGAGACAGAACTTACAGAGTCCTTTGAGCAATTTGAATAACTATAGACTTGGATAAATTGTAGTTAAGCCATTTGTTTCAAATGTGCTACAGCCAAAAACTAAACCAACAACCTTTCAATGAAAGAGGTCTGTTGTTGGCTTCAGAATAAAGTACAGTGAGTTGTAGATAGTCACTGGCTATCCATAACTTACATAATGAAAAAAATCTTTCCTCCATAAAGGCTGTAATTTCCACTTTTCAAATACCAGCAAAAATAATGGTGTGCATTTGCTTTCCACATGTACTCAGAAGAGAAAAGGTGTTTTCCTGAAATAGCAAATACAGAGTTGGTTTTTGTCTGTTACATCCTTTAATTTCAAGAACGAGGTACGTCTTAGAAGTAAACTAATCCTCATTTTCATGAGTCTTAAAAGCAAAGGCAGGAAGAGTTATTTTCATTCTAACAATGGCCAGAGCATCCTTCACATTCTTATTTAAAATTTCCTCCCCCCATCCTTTTCTTACTGATTTTCTACCATCTGATGACTACACATGTCTCTACCATGCCAAATGTTTGAGACTTTAGGCATGCAAAAAAGTGATATATGGCAAAGCTTCATATTCAGGGTTCCACAAGAATCACTGTGAAGTATTCTTATACAGACAAGATTCTAGTAAAAATCCCTGATTATGCACTGAGCTCAGTGCCATGAAATCTTTGCCCACCTGGATCCTGCAAGAGTCAGTGTAGCTGATTTTGCCACAGGCTCTGCCAAACATGCCTCTTAGAGGAATATAGGGAAAAAGGTATAAACATGAGGATTTGATCTATTTGTATGTGCCAAATGTACCAAATCTTGCATGTTGCTAAAGATGCTAAATTGCTTGATTCAGTTAAGCCTAAGAAGGCTGAGGGAAGACAATACTACTGAAACTTGTATGCCATGTAATGGCATAAAGGGTTCAGACTGGATATTAGGAAGAATTTCTTCTCAGAAAGGGTGGTGGTGCATTGTAACAGGCTTCCCAGGATGACGGTGGAGTCACTATTCCTGAAGGTTTTCATGGAAAGTGTATATGGTTGAACTAGATAGTCTTATTGGTCTTAATGATTCTATGATTCTATGAAAATCACATTGCTGCAGCTCCAAGTGATCATCCAGCAGCATTAGACCCAGTTACACTTGTCACACTCTAGGGCAGTCATTTATTTTCTTTCTCTAACTCCTTCACATAAACAAATATAAATGTGCACAGTGCTTGTGCATTTAGTCTGTGTATTTAAGACTTTTTTACTTCATATGCAGTTGATTAAGGATTTGATTGTGCATGCCAGGATTATTGGTGAAGTTTGGCTGCCTTCCCTGAAGTCCTGCTGCTTTGGAGGTCTCCATTGTAGTACATAAGACAGTTGGGGCAAGGGAACAGATGCTTCTGCAAGGTCCTTTCATCTAGTGGAACAGAAGTGCTGCAATAGTACATATTTACCTGTGAGAGCACACTGAAATCAGGACAAAGGTAAAATGCATTGATTTCACTTTTCATAGCTTAATTTCTTCTTTCAAATAAAAACACATAAAAAATAAGAAGGAACTAAAACAGTTAAGAAATTGGGCAACATAATGAAGATCAAGTTTTAATAGAAGCAGAATGAGACAGTGCAGAAAAAAAAGTAAGCTATTTGCATAGGTTGATGGCTTCTGTTGACATCTCAGTTGGGCATTTTTATGACCAGCTCAGCGAGGAACTATGCTTTGTTTTCAGCAGTGACCAGAATAGCAAAATAAACTGCTCAAACTGCTTGACTTTAGAGGACAGATACTGAAGAAGAATTGCAAGACTGGAGAAAAGCAACACAGCACCAGTTCCATGTCTGGAGAGGATTCCTTATGAACAGTTATAGACAGCAGACCAATATATGTTTCTCTGCAAAAAATAGAGAAAAAAAAATAAAAACACTAATTAGAGAAATGATGGGCCACTGTCACATTCTTGTTTAACTTAGATTTTCAGGGAAAATGATCATCATAGTGATGAATGTGATATTAAAATATAGGTTTGACAGTTTTCCAGTGTTTTGTCCAATCTATTTCTAATAATTTGATCTACTTTTTCTGTTTTGTGAACATGTTCTTGTAAGCATTTCTACTTATATCCAGTCAGTATCTTCTACTGCTTACTTTCATCTTGTTATTGTAAGTGATAATTCGATGAAAAACCCTAAATAATGTGTCTGCCCTTGCTGTTCACAGTCTCAAAGTGTTTATTCATCATGATTTGAGATTTAATTTAATTCAGACAAGCTACATAAATTAGATTCTTTTAATCTTCCGTCATAAACCAATTCTTCTTGTCTCTTCATGATCCATCTTCTTTGATTTATATGCATTTTGACTGACACTATGAGGTTTCCAGGAAACAATGCATGATTTTATGTATGCCTTCATCCATGCCAAAAGTTGTATAGGGTCTCTGAATAAAATACCACAAAAGACTGCTGCTTTCCAACAAAGAGCTATGACACATTCTACTTCTCCCCCAAAACTCAGATATTCAACTCTCTCCATGTCTCCAAAGCATAAAAATGGTTTTATTTCATTGTAATCATCTGCAACCATTCTGAGTTAACAGTGGTAATGTTTTCCCCAAGGGTCACAGCATTATTTTGATATTTGTTTCCTTACTTTCTGTAGATGGTTGCCATGTAAGGACAACTTACTATGTAATGGGAAATCCTTACAAAACCTTCACAGCCCTGAAACCGGCCCCCTTCCCCATCTGACACACTGAATTTTCAGGCAGACCAGAAAGTAGAACTTCCTACAGCTCAGTAAATGAAGAGAAACAGGGACAGTATCCTGCTTGCTCTGTAGGCAGCTCTAATTTTTTTTCAAAACATTCCTCTGAATCAGCTATCTAGAAAAAAAGTCTCAAACACCTGTTTTGTCTTAAATAGTGAAGAAAATAGTGATTTTGATAGGAAAATCCAGATGCTTAAATTGGAGTGTATTTTAAAGTGTTTTGCTAAAATAGAGCCTAAGGACAAAGCAGAGTTGGGAAACTGCATCAACAACTGACAGCCATTACCTAAAACATGCAGTGAATTCAAATATTTTAGCTCTGATATTTATTTATTTTAATATTCACACATACCTGTAATTCCTGCAGTGGGAGTTACTGCAAAAATATGATATGCAAGAACAGTCTCTTGATACTTTCTGCATATGTAGAAGTGGAAATCTCACAAGAGAATTAGAGCTTGAAAGATTTTTAGCCTGATTTCTACACTGAAAGGCTTTGTTGTGTTTTTGGATCAGCTTCAAAATTTTGCCTCCTTCTGAGGCTCTCCAACTACTGCTAATGCAAAGATCACAGTTTCAGTTTTAAGCATTTATTAAAAAGATAATTTCCTCTGAGGGGAGGGAAAATAATAAATGCACTGATTAACCAGCATCGCTTAGTTTGTATCAAGGAAACCTAAATAATTTTCATGTTGCCTTTAATTCCTTGGTTATCACTGTCATTTCCCTACAATTCCCCATCAGTTTCACACTGAGGATGTGTTATGATGCTGAGTGGGGACATGCAAATCATGCATACATCCCTGGAAAAATGCTTGGCAAATCTGGCTTTTCAGTTTTGCATTCACTTGCCAAAAAATATTCCCTCATCCCCCAAGCCTTCCCTCTGCCATGCCTAATTTAATTTCAAAAGTCAGAAGCTTAACGGGGACATAAGCTTCCTAAACATGCTGTCATCTAACAGGGAATGTGAATTCAAAGCTCATAATTATGAATTTCTTTAGATGCAGAAAAGTCTGTGCAATCTTCCAGATATTCTTGTCCACAAGTGCTAACATAACAAGCTTCATACAGAAGGTGGGGAGTTACCCCATCCCTCTCTCCCCCCCCCCCCCCTCCCCAAATAAATAAATAAATATATCAGGTTTTTCACAGTTCCACGTAGCCAATGAGACATGAGGCTTTTTTTCTGTGATGCCAGTGGTTGTGAATTGCAAAAATATTCCACATTTCATTGCAACAAGAAGCTGAACGACTCGGCAGATAGCTGAGGGCAAACCAGAGTTCTGTAACTTTGTTGTTTTATCTGGCAGAGGGGACCTGCATGCACTGAATTTTCAGTCTTAAGTAAAAATAAATCATTCACTTCCAAGGACTCTCTGTCTGCACTTTCCTTTTCCTCAAGTCTGCAGGACCTTCGCAATGTACGAGTGCGAATACACATGTGCATATTTGGGAGGGAAGAAAGGAAATGATAGAGATATCACTCATTTTAATCACTGATTTTAAAACAGCTGGTGAGACTTGCCTTCTTTAAACACAACCATTTTGTGCCTTTTTTCTTAGTCCGATAAGGAGGAATTTTTGCTTAAAGTGAGAGTTAAGTACTTGCCAATAGCCCACAGTAAATACTTTTTTTTTTTCTTTTTGTACTCCTGTGATGACTGGCCTTCTTTCCCCTTCAGTAATCACTGTCTAAAAAAAGAAAACCTCCAGGAGCACTTCACTTCTGTCCCTTCCCCCTGGCAGAACGCCCAGCCTCAGTATGATGCTTTTAAACCCTTCCCCCCACAGACACACGGTTTCCACCACATCATTATCCTGCAGAGCAGAAGGGGGGAGGCAGGGCTGGGGGATATGATACAATTCAAGCAGAGATGCACTGAGACTGCTCTTTGGAGCAAGCACCTAACGCTTTCCGTTCTACATATCCGCACATACACTTATACATATGCACGCGTGCACACATAACCAAATAAGAGAAATCTTTTGGTATAACGTATTTCATGGCTGCCTTGTGTAAGAGGTCTGCGCCACAAGGAAAACATAATGAATATACAATGAGTTCAGACTGCCAGGCAATCTAAAGTGCATGTGAATGTATCGTGCAAATGCAAGTGTGGTGGTTTGATGGAAATCCTGCAGCAATTCCAGTAGGCTGAGAATAACAGCCAAAAGGAGGAAAAAAAAAAAAAAAAAACAATAAAGAGCCTTTCTATTGTTATGCAACGAGGAAGTTCTCAGATAATCATATGAGCTGTGATACAACATTCTTTCCAAGAGAAACTAATGGGAACTGTGATGATGCACAACAATTCGGGATCCTACCCTGGGTAAACAGTGCTGTTATCATCCTAAAGAGTGCTGCAGAGAGGTGACCAGCAGATGAAGGCTGCATTATTCAAGGCATTTGGATGGAAAAATTAAACTCGGATTTACTGCAAGGAATCCTTTCAGTGCTGTAGCTTTATCAGTCACCCGGAGAATCAATGTTTTTGCTGTATCACTTTTACTGCTGCAGCAAGGCAAAGATCCTCTGTGATAAACTACAGTTTATTTTTCCATTCTTGTTCCCAAGTGAGCTGTCCACAGAGGTCATTCAAAGCTAAGTGTCTTACTTGCTTCCTTGCAGCCCAGTTCTAGTTTTCTGGGCATTAGCTCATGAAATTGCCCAGAAAAAGCTGAATAAGACTGTGCACTCTTTAAGCTGATGGCAACAGCATAAAACAATTGAGCCTGGTATCTTTATTTTAACTTGCTCCTAGCAGTTTCATTAGAGATCAAAATAAATACAGTGATAAGTCTATCTAACTAGAATTAAGATAACCTGTGAAATGTCACTGGATGAGGAGATACAATTCTACCGCTTATCCACGGAAACACGAAGTTTGTGGTCAATAGCACCAAATGAACAGAGCAGCCATGGCTTAAACTGTCCCTGCCCCCTTCCTGCAAGCTGTTTGCTCCTGTTTGCAAGATCCCAACCATTTCGGGAATGCACCATGGAACACATTAGGAAACAGATCAAATAAAAAAAGATAATAACAACAACAACAACAACAATAATAATGTTAATAATAATAATAAAACAATAGGAATGGGAGCATGGGAGCAGAAAGGCAAAATCAGCTGCAGAGGCCAAAACTGCCACTATTTGTATTTTATCTTCAGATAACAGTCTTGGACAAAAGTCATGCAAATTTTAGGTGCTGTGTAAGATAGTGTCATGCTATGCAATGCACCCTTCTCAAACGGTGACTACTCCTCCATTTGTGCCACCTTCACATTTTTTGTTTTCATGTTTTGATCCAGATTTGAGAAAGAATCTTCCGCGAAAGGTTGGGTTTTGATGTTTTTGTGTTTTTTCCTCCTGAAAAAACGGCAGAGGGTTTGTTTGTGAAGTAGATGAACTGGAAGGCCTGGTGAGAGCGCAGCTGTACCAGCAAAAGGAGTAACTCCTGATAGGAAGACAGCAAGTGAGTAAGGTGATGGGGCAAAGCAGGGAGAAGAGCTACCTCTGGTGGGAGCAGTGTTTCCAAAGCAACCCCTTCCCCAAAATGCATCATCATGCACATAAACTGAGCTGCAGTCTCTGAGCTCTACACAGGCTTTAACAGTCATTTTATGATTCAAGTGAGCCAGACCCTTATGAGTCCTTTTACAGAGGAAAATCTACCACCGAAATAAATTCCTACCTACATTAAAACCTGACACTCAGACTTCAGGAGTGGCTGGATTCTGCTTGATGCAGAACAAGGACGAGTGTTTCCCAAATCATTAACCAGAGTCTTGGGAATAAGCCAATTGGAAAACCAGGTGAAAAATCTGACCACACCTTTGGGAGCCACGCGCATTCGTATGATTAGCTTGTGTAAGGTGAGGATAGAAAACCAGATGTTGACAATACAGCCAGTCAATCAAATATTGCAGCTAAATAAGAATGATGCCTTGGGCAAGACCTAGTCGACCTAGATTTCAAGACTGTGTAAATACTCTAATCCTGTTTATCTGCTACCTCTCTCAGGAAAAAGCAAATCCTTAGTGGATTCCTAAAGCCCCTCTCCCCTGTGCTAGAGTTACATTTGGTCAGTGAGGGGACAGAGACAAAGCTACTTCTGTGGCTAGTCACCATAGCAGCTTGGATTAAAAAAAAACTTGCAGTAAACTGTTTGTAGTTGGGTAAGAGAGAGGAGACAGTGGCAAGAAATTTTAATAATGAATGCAATTTGGGAGGGAAAAGAAAAAAAGAAAAAAAAGGCTATCATATATCTGGAGTGCAAAGGAAAAGATATTTTATTTTTAAGGTAACCAGGAGTCAGAAGAGGGTCTCAAAGAGAGCTTAACATTCACACTGTAAGAGATCTCTCTAAACCGAATGTAAAACCAAAACACTCATAAGTAGCATCCAATATTCTCACTGTAAATCTAGCATTTTTTTAAACATGAAGTTTCTTCTTTATAACTACTACTGCTATTGCAGATCATAACCAACTGCGTGGAACACTTTGAGTTAGCAGAGAAAAGAGAGGTTGTGAAATTAAAATAGCGACAAAATGATCCACATACCACTACAGTGCAAAAGGCTGAGCCCCTTGCAAGAGAATTGTGCTACGAATGTGAAATAGAAGTTGTCCCTTGTCTGCAGTAAAATTTCCTTCACATAGCCTGCCTACATTAAGCACAGGGCTGGGGGAGGGAGCTGCCAGCTCTCTGGGTGGGAACGTGTGCAGGTTGAGCAGCCCTTCGGGCTAGGAGGGAAGGAGACAGGAGGCGGGGAAATTTAAGCCAGTTCCTTTCTGTTCAGAATCCCAAGCATTTTCTCATTCTTTCATAGCAAACAGTGTTTGTAGCTACTCCAGTAAAATGCACGTGTTGAATATGCTTTCTTTCTTTTCCTGCTTTTCCTTTCCTTCTTGCATTTCTTTCTCTTCCTTCCTTTCTTCCTTCCTTTCTCTTCCTTCCTTTCTTTTCCTTACATCCTGTCTTTCCACCATTCCTCTTTCCTCCCTTCCTTCCACACTTTTTCCTTCTTTCTTTCAATTTTTTTTTCCCTCCAGGAAAACAGCAAACCAGTGTAATACTATCCTGTTTTAGATTGTGCAAAGTGTGTTTACCAAGGCTGAAAGGAATTTCATACATACAACCTCCCCCAGGATCGAGCAAGGCAGCTCAGAGAAGTTAAGAAAAAGAGAAGGCCCTATTATTATTATTATTAATATTATTATTATTATTATTAACACACACTCCTTTATTTTCTTCTTTAATTCTTGGCCTAAAACATAGAAGACTCTGCAAAAAAAACACACTTTTTTATTTAATATTGTACCCTGTTAGATAGCCATCAGTGCTCTAAAAATACTTGATTTTGTTCAAATTCAGCAAATACCCCCTTCTCTATCAAAGCACACATACACAAAAGTGCAGGCATGGAAAAGATTTCTCTTCTAGATGTCAGCACGTCTATATATTTTTTTTAACCCAGACAAATTAAACTACTTAAGTAATGCCACCACAACAAACAGTGATATCAGTGCAAGCAAAAAGGTGGCATGACGTGAGGCAAGGGTGTCAGCAAATAGCCAGGAGACAGGAAATGTGTGATTCACAGTCTCCATAGACCAGATGAATCTCCCCTCAGAAGTGTTTGTCTCCATCAATTATAGATAGAGCCTGGTCAATCATCCAAGATTAGACACTGCACTTTTTGCTGGCTGGCAGCTGGAAGCAGTAGTGGCGGGTGAGTGATAGTTTTAGAAGTCATTTCAAAATGTTGCACATCCAAGGAATGTAGCAGCTCAGATCCATATGTCCTCTACCTGGTGCATGGCCTTGATCTCACAAGGCACAGCATCCTGTTGTCCTGAAAGCAGCTGAGGTAAGCAATGTCCAGAAAATGTTTCGCAAAATCTTTGCAAAATCAAATCCTGTATCTCTGGATTAGTGGAAGTAAAAAAAAAAATAATAATAAAGCAAACAAACAAATAAAATAATTTACAGCCACAGTTGAGTTCTTATCATGATCTCCACAGATGCATGCTGAATGCTGCATGTTAGGGGTCATTTTCTTGCAGTCTGGAAAACTGTGTTCTGCATTGCATAACTTTGACTATGTATTTGAGAGTGTTTATAACTGATTCACTGAATGAGCTACTTACACTGCAGCTGAAAGGAAGTTTGTTAGAAAGTCAAGTTATCCATTTGTGTTTGACTGTATGGTAGCAGGGTGCTATGACAAACTGTTTCTGCTTATATGTGATCATATTGTTTTAACTGGGAGAAACTGCTCACAGCAATGTGATATAGTTTAAAAGTTACACAGAGAGAAGTAGGCTCTTCAATCTGCCTTATTTTAGACATCTAAAAATTAGATGAATCACTTCCTGCAAGTGTTTGTGTCTCTCCACGGAGTGCACAGTGTCTTAGACAGCAGTTGGATACATATCAGAAGAAAAATAACATCCTTTATCTGCCACTGCTTTTTACTTTTGTGGCAAACTACTGTGAGTAGTCCATCCAAATAACTGTATTTATGCAATAGATACAAATTGCGATAACTCATGTTACAAACTCACCATAGTTCCTCCAAGTGAATCATTATCATCTCAAGATTAACTTCTAAACCCAAGTCTAATGGTAATTTGTGCTCCAGCCAAGCAAGAATTTTATCATATTCTCACTAGTTTCCTTACTGCAGGTTCACATTTACCAGCCAGTGAACATCATACATTTAACTATGGAGGAATAAATAATGCATAAATGCTTTTTTGTGAATACCCAAATCATGTTTTCAACAGATTTACATAAAGTCACATTCACTTTGTCCTTCTTCCTTCTTCACTTTCAATCTAACATGCATGAAATACTCATGGGAAGCAGAATTTGAGGTTACACACTGAATTTCCCTCAGATCTGCTGCAGTAACAGGAATAACATTCATGTGAGTTATTTTTGTAAAAAAAAAAAAAAAAACAGAAAAAAAAAAACAGAAAAAATATCACATCCATGAAGAATTACAGTTGGCAGACCCCAATAACACCCTCCCCACTAGTCATAGAGCTTTAAATATAATTGACTTGAGTCATCACAGGCTAGCAGGTTTACGTTTTACAATTAAAAAAACAGTATAGCAGGACAATAGTGTGATCCCAAGATATTCTAATCATCTACAAAATACAAATGACAGCAATAACCAGAAGAATAAAATATCTTCTTCACAGGTATTCTGTTAATAGAAACCAAGGCATAATATTTGTGCAAATTACTTGCTCAGTATATAGATTAATACTTTGAGGACCTCTAAAACACCTTTGTTTTTAAACTAAAAGGACTTTGTTTCCTTTTAAATAAATGAATCTAGCTCAGTACCTTCCTTTTCAATCTAAAACCTTTTTTCCACCCATCACAGCATAAAAGTGCAGATAGAAAATAAGTGACTCTTTTGCACTGCCCCCGGAATATCAGATAAAAACACGAACCAAAGGAGGTTGCACCTCAGTAATAACCATGTACAACTTTTTATTGTGTTAATAATAGTCAAGCATGCAAATCCTGTCAAAAAGATGCTGAAGGTCCCTTCTCTGACACACTCTGTGTTCTTGGAGGTTTGTACCCTTTCTGTTTCTCCAGTGTGACATGTATTGTCTTTTTGGTATTATGATTATCTTTGCCTCATTGTCTGCCTCAGGAAAAGATATCACTGACAGTTCCACCTCTGTGACTCTTTAGATAGGAGATAACCTACTTAATACCAACTCTCCAGATGTTGAGAAATCTGGACTTTACTGCCACGTGGGATCTCTGTGGCAATGCATCCACTGTCAGGATTTGTTTCCCTTCTTCTCTCACAGTAGATAAGCTTTATAGAAAAACATGCTAGTAAGACAGGCAAAAGTAGTGCAATTGCTTTTGCAGTGTTCTTTTTCCCTTTTCCTCTCTCCAGAGATCCCCTGACTTAGTTTTTCTCCATCATTGCACTAGATTTATTGCTCCAGTAAATTTCTGCAAAAGGAGAAAAAGAAGATACTTGAAGACCCTGGGGACTACCAGCATGGATCCCCTGTCTGCTCAGCTTTGCTTTGTAATGGGAGTATGTTCCAGAGGGTTCAATTTTTCCACTAGGACTAAGTCAGAGCCAGGGACGAGTAACAGAGAGAATGGGGGACAGGCAAGAAGGAAGAAGATGAGTGTTTGGAAGGGAAAGATGTGAGAAACCTATGAAAGAAATGGAAAGGGATAGGACTATCCTTGGCCTCAGGGGATATTTGGATAACAGGAAGAAGAGCAAAGGAGTAGTGAGGCAAAGATTCACAGATCTGCTGGTGAAAAACATGCCCATAAAAGTCTTGCTCACCTATAGGGAATGAAAGGATGTTTTTCTCATCTATTCCATACTATGTTTGACTTTGAAATCAAGTGAAACACTTTCTTTTCTGATAGTATTTAACTTGGTTGTGTGCTGTAGTGAAATATAGTGTTTTGTTTTTTTTTTTCAATACAGCAATTTGCACACTGAAAGGAGGAGAAACGGAGAGATTCTGTGAGATAGGCTATGGAAATGTCATACCATGCTCAAAACTTTACTTAGCACCACTCTGTACTTCATTTAAAATCTGACAATCCCCATCCTCACATTGCACTTCATTTAAATCTGACATTCCAGTTACCTGGAGCAAGTTCTTTGATGAAGAGAAACTTGTAGGGTATTCCACGAGGACACATTAAACCGTTACAAGTCATAAAACATCTGCACCCAATGGCAAGCTATAAAGTTGAATGAATAAAGCTATTAAATGGATAGCATTGCTGAGCTAAATTTTGCCCCCAGTGAGCACACTCAGCTGGTTCACACATGCAAGTTTTCCCATGATTGTATCTTGTACAGCTCATATGATTACAATTTTCAGTAAGGAAGATTGCTTGCAAGAGTTGAGTTAGGACAAATTTGTTTGCTTCTGGTGAACACAAAGCAGATAGCATGTAAGATTCCTCCAGTATTTATTGAGCATATAATGTGAGATGTCTTTTGGCTGTATAATTTTATAAAATGATAAGTTAAATTAAATAATACAGAAGTTGTAGGACGGAAAAAGTCACCAGTGCAAGAATATGTATATATGTATATTTTAAAAAGCTTTGGTACCTCCATTAGCAATTTTTATTCCACTCCAACCTCTGAGCACAGAAACAAACAGTGAGTGGAGGTGGCACCTCATTCCAGCTCTGCTCCGAAGTGCAGCAGGGCTACTAAGGACCTGCCTGGACTCCTACAGAGACCCGAGTTAGAAAAGATTCATCAGATTGCAGAATAAAGGGTTCCTACTCTCTTTAGATCCAAACTATGTTATTGCCTTTGCTGGCTAAGACTGAAAGAGATAAGCATAGATTTCTTTCTAGTGACCTAACACAGACATGAAGTCTTCCACCCAAGTGCAATTCATTGAGACCAATATTTAATTTTTTGTGGGGAAACTGAAAGCGATCTTCAAAAGGGAATGAACAGAATCATTGCCTGTATGTTGTCACAGACTCCTACTGATTTTGTCCAAGAGATACGACCTTATCTTCCATCTGTGTTTTTTTTCCTACCTCTACTATTCACAAGAGTAACTACTCAATGGAAACCACATTCATAAGAAACTGCTCCAAGCTGTTTCATGTTCCAACAACCAGCATTTCTCCCTTATTTTCCTTGAGTAGATTGCCATTTTCAACACATACAACAGCTTCTAGTTGCCACAGGGTCCACAGTGTCCCACCTAAAGAAGAACTAGAATTTCTTCTTCACTGGTATCTTTACCATTTTTTTTCACCCAAAGATTGAATGAAGAAGAAATACAATTTACTGACACATGTTTTCCAAAAAAGTCCTGTTCAGTAAACTGCAATTCTGTTTCCATATATCAGAATTCCCGTTGTCTTCACTTGTGACAAATTCTTGACACTGTAAATGAATTTCTTATATAAAACTTAGCATTTTTAACCAAGTAGTATTTTCTAAAGTAAAATGTTAAACTGAAAAATTGTCAACCTCTTTCACCTACTTTATTTCTAGGTAATCTTGTCTGCAAACATTAACTCAGCTACTACCAAGACTGAGTAATCACTTCAGCAAACATTCAGTTACTATCTCTGAACAGACAACTCACAAAGCTGTCTTTTTGCTATACATCTTTCTCCTTTAGATCAAACAGACTGATTCTCTGTTCACTCAAACACAGTTTCTTTCATTCACACTGGATCACCATTTTGTCTGTAAGAGTACTGACATGAAGGACTTTCATCTACCACACAGGACACTCCTTAGAGCTGCAATTGCAGGGTAAATTTAAATGTTGTGCATTCTAGGTGAATAACATCTCCAGGGCAAATTTTACTCTGCAGACATCTGCTTACACAAGTGAAGCAAGTACATGAGTTTTCATAACAGCAATCCTATACTGAAAACAGTATGGGAATTCAGATAGTATAGCATTATTTCTTTACCATCTTTTATTCCTTCCCGTTCCACCAATACTAGCTCTTATTCAATATTTCAAATAAATGTCTTTAAATTTTCTCCCATATTTTCCTTTGTGTTTGAGTGAGGTTGCTAGTTAACAAATCCATTCCATTAAACCATCTTAAATACTTTCTTAGTTATCTCTCTTGCCATTCAGTATGTAGAAAAAATTGCTAGTGATTTAGGGACAAATCCTCTGTTTGTTGTGTAAACCTGCCTTCTTTTTATTATTCAATTTGTCTATAGCGATTTACTTTCACTTTCGTATACTATAGGCTCATTGCACAATATCTTCCCTTAGGATCTTAGCAACACTATGGTGGTACTAACACTGCTCCTGAAAAGGAATTATTATTTGAATAGAGAAGAGAATCAGAACCATTGTATCTATATATTTCTACACATAGCACTCTTTTTACAAAGGCCCATGATCCCAAGCAATGTTCACACTCTTGTAGTTTTGTGCAAGTGTGATGAAGCATTTGTCCTCTGAGCATGACAAAGACTAACAATTCACTAACAAAAGCCCACTCTTTTAGAATGAACATATTTTGAAGTGTCACAGATACTGTCATTCACTGTTAACTCTCCAAGGCAACAATCCATAGTATGTGTTGCAATAAAGGCATAAACTTCAGTTACTCTGGGAACCATAGAAAGAAAGTTCTTCAAATAAAAACAATTTGAACATACCATAACCACCATAACTTGAAGCAAGGATTTACATTGCATATGTGACAACTATCTGCATTTTTTTTTTTTTTTGCTAAGAACAGATATATTATGTTATTATTAAAAACACATCAATATTTTGCTATTGTCAAATTCACCTGATTATATATGCAAATCTCATAGAGTTCAAGGCCTACTGCCCTGACCCAGACTGAGATCTGGGTCAGGACAATCCCAACCACATACGCAGGCTGATGAAAAATTCAACATAACCCAGCAATGTACCCTCACAGCTCTGAAAGCCAACTATACCTTGGATTGCATCAAAAGAAGCATGGCCAGCAGGTCAAGGGGGCTGGGGATTTTCCCCATGTACTGATCTACTGTGCTCTTGTGAGACCTCACCTAGAGTACTGCATTCAGTTCTGTGTCCCCCAGTATAAGGGGAAATGGACCTGTTGAAGTGAATTCAGAAGAGAGCCATAAAGATTGTCAAGGGGCTGGAACTGCTCCCCTATGTAGATAGAGTGAGTGATTTGGTTTGTTCAGACAGAAGAGAAAGCTTTGAGAAGACCTTATAGCAGCCTTCTAGTACCTAAAGGGGACATACAAGAAAGCTGGAAAGGGACTTTTTATAAGGACACATAGTGATAGGAGTAAGGGCATTGACTTTAAACTGTGAGAAAACAGATTTAGTTTAGATATAAGGAAGAAATGCTTCACTGTGGCAGTGATGGGGCACTGGAACAGGTTTCCCATAGAAGCTGTGGATGCCCCATCCTTGGAAGAGATGGAGGACAAATTGAAAGGGAATTTGAGCGCATTGGTCTAGTGGAAGACATCCCTGCACATGGCAGCTGGTTTAGATTAAGATAGACAATCTTTAAGGCACATAGCATGACGATAATAATTTCATATATTTCTATTTGAATGTCTGCCAGCCAGGGCTAATTTTGTTATGAAGTAATATAAAAAAATGTATTAGATTTTATTTTACCTGTCTCCCATGTCACTGAATATTTTAATGGTATGTTATAAGAGAAATTTCTCTACATTTTATATTACATATTTATCTAAAAATATAGCCCTCCCCACAAAAATATGTATTAAAATTAGTACAATAATTATTGGGTCATTTCTGCATCCTGTGGAGGTTCCTTTAAACGGCAGCACACTCATCTCAACTATCAACCCACTCCTTAACATTTTCTATTGTTTGCAGAGTTTCTGAGTATGCAATCATCCAGGTCATTCTTGAAAAACATTAGACAATATTTATTCATGGGATACACCACTTGTGACCAGACTCCAGCTAGAATTTTTGCTGCTGCTCACAAGTCTTTGAATCTATCAGCTTAGCAAATTCAGTCCATCTTACTGACCACTTACATAACCCATACTTCATCTGCTTTTCTAAGAGAATCTTATAGAAGAAAGTGTCAAAAGCCTCATCTGAGGTGTCCTGTGAGACAATCTCAAAAACCACACTCAAATCAAGATAAGCAGTGTAAGCCACTACTAACTTGCAAACAGGGCTTTTCCAGTTGTCTGAAAAGTTGTGCCACCAAATTCTTCTTGGTTGGTGTCAGTGCATGGTAAAGGCCAGTGGCTTTGAGGGATCTAGGCCCAGAAAGCAGCAGAGACTCACTAGCCCTGTGCAGGACCAGATCTGGCAGACAGGGCCTGTTCCATGCTTCCAGCTAGGAGCAGGACAGACTGAGCCCTGCAGTAGTTCCTGGGCCCCAGGCACCTCCTTGGTGATTGGGATGGCCAAGGCCAAATCAAGATATTAGCCCTTCAGTGGGGTCAGGATCACCCCTATTGAGGGAAACCAGGTTCAGACGGTTCCAAAAGTAATTTTTTTCAATTTTCTTTTCCTTCCTTAGCAAAAAGTGAGAATATTTTGTCACAGACTTCAATGTTATATGACAAAAAAAAAGAAGAATAAAAAACATCTATATAATTTCATAATTTAATATTTTCTATTTGCTATGTTTAATGTTAGCTTATTGAATCCTACTGTTTCCACTTCTGGTTCTGAAATTGGTTGTGGGCAAAATAGACTTAGCTGTTTGAATCTCAAGATGGAAATTTTCTCTATTTCTACTTCTAGTTCTAAATTTTAATGCACATTCAAAAAAACTAAGGTATTAATAATAGTACTTTGCTAAGGATTTTTCAAAATTTATGATCCTCACAAAGCCCATGGCATCACATTAAATAAGCTCAAGTATTAATCAGTATATGTAGTCCATAAATCTCACAAACCTCCACTTCAAATTGTATTAAATCTTCTTGTTTTCCAAAGCATATTTTACAAAATGTAGTACATCAACCATCACTTCTTTTTTAAATAAAGATTGGCCAAATGCATACCTCAGACGGAGGCTTAACTAGTCCCTTTAATTCTGTCAAAGCTATGGATTTCAGAAAGGCTTTATCAGAAATAAAATTGAGATTGAGAACATATTTAAAGCAGCTGTTTGACAAAGGGCCATATATTTAACTTCATTTAGAACACTCAGTCTTATATCTATACCCTATCTATTCCCATGGAAAAAAAAAAAAAAAGAGACATCTTGCATGTATTTCATCACAGGATCGGAGGCAGAATCATTACTTGTGTTAAAGTATGAGTACAGTCAAGCTTGCAATCCTTGTGAGGATTTCCACTTGAAATTCATATTAATTGATAATATATTAGAATTTTCCTGACATTCTATTGAGAGAACCAGTTGCACATCCTGGACTACATTTGGAATAATGTGACAAAATAAAAATTACCCAAGTCATCCTGTCTAGAAATCAAATCTTTTTGTGGTTTATTCTTCTGATCCTATTTTTGCACAAGACATTTGAGCCACTGTAATTCTATGTACAAAGAAGTTGTGTAGATAAGTAAGGAGAGGAAAATGTAAGAGTTATTATTTAATTTGGAAAGATTGTATTTCCAGACAGGAGATGAAACCAGGGGACTTAATTCTCCGATCTGGTATAATGGAGTTTGTGATGCAAATTCTGGGACCACACTTTGCCTCTCCCATTTTAACATCATAGCTGTCATCACATATCTGATCTTCTGGATGCTTAGTATATATTTAAAAGAAACAAACCAACTTTTCTTTACTACAGAAACCCACATTAAAAAAAAAAAGAAAGAAAGAAAGAGGTCCCTAGTGGACTATCTTCTAGTTCTCTAATTTCTGTTATCCTTTGGCCATCTTTGTGAAGTTCTATACTGCTGATGTCTTCTCTTTTCTCTTTATCTGTTCTAAAATACTTGTTCAAATTAGGCAATGATCCCATATTCAAGACATTTCTCTAGTGGCTAAATGGACAGGTTGACTGTTCACTATGATTTCTTTTAAGTCTTTACAATGGAATAAATTTTTTCTTGGATCAGAATTCAAAGCTATAGGCATTTGTTTGAAGTCTTTCTGTATGCAGCCAAGTTTTGCAGTTTTATGTACAATACAAATCACAGGCATTTGAATATACATTGTCTCACTGAAGATATCTAGTAATAAATTTAAATACAAAGTTGTGCATTTTCTCATTTATAGCATCAGTTTCCACTCCTAATTTAAATTAATTGGCAGACTGTTGTTTTTGGTGGGGCTTCTGTTGGCTTCCTTGTTCAGTAAACTACTGAAGTTTTACAACTTCCCTATTCTAAATCTGGGGATACAACCCTGAAGACAGTGCCTGTGAGGCCAACTGCATAAGAAGCTCCACATGAATGCCAATGCTTCAGAAAAACAATTAGTTTATCTACTGGTTGTATAACCAGAAGAGTGATGCAGAAGAGCAGAAAAGATATCCCAGCCTAGGATACTGCTGGGATTAATGTTTATTTTCCAGTTCTGATGCTTACATTTCACACAATGTTGACATCCTGTGAAGGTACAGTGTAGAGCCATATGAATGAGGACTGAAGGAAATAGTTGCAGTCACAGTTACAAACCTCACTCTAGTTTTTCATGAGAGTACAAGGGATTAATTGATCACAGCATACAAGTACTTCCATAAGGAGGAACTCCAGGTACTCAAGGACTTTGTATGTGGTAGAGAAATAAAATAAATCACAAGTTCAAAACAGATGCCAAGAAAATTCAAGTGAGGAGTAGGGTGAGTAACCATATGAAGAACCAGTCAATGGAAGAAGAGGACTCAGTCTATTCCTGTTTTCAAATTAATATACCTTTCTGGAACATGTGGAACTCTTTCTGAAATATACAACCTTGAAGAAAGAAATTATTAAAATTAATTGGCTACATTTCTCTCAGATAGTTTGGTGTGGCTGAAGGGTGTCTATTAATTTGTACATGGCTTTGAAACAGAAACAATTAAACAGAATTAAAAAAAAAGCATACAGAGAGAAGCTGATAAAGCCAGAATGAGAGCTGGGAACACAGCCCACAGCCAAGCCTAGAGAGAGCAGTTGGGATAAGTGCTGATTAGAAAAGAGCTCAGAGCTTCGAGGAAAGATATCATCTCTCTTCATTTGATATTTGTTGTACTGAAGAAAAGAAACCTTTGTACGTTTCTTTTTTTATATACATAAATGAGTTTTTGCGTCAGTTTCTCTTTCTGACTTAACAGAATCTGGTTTTGGGTCTAATTGCTCAACTCAGGGAGAGATAACATTGAGTTTACAGACTCAGTACAGAGAGCAAAACTCAAAAGCCTATGATCAAATTAGAATCTTTAGTGATCTCCACATTCCCTGAGTCTTGTGAATCTGTCTGTTCTGAATATGTGCTGATTTGTCCCTCCTGCTTGACATAACAAATCTGATTTACTAACTACAGCTATGCTGCTTTACATTCTTAGTGCTCCTCAGCAAAACTTAACACTGAGAGCATATTAGAAGTAGTTGAAAACTGTTAATGATACGGAGGAAGGTCTCCAAAATTAAATTATTCTCTCAAAAACTCTGAGTGAATATCATCATTTTGCAGGCTACTTTGGATTTGTTTTCCTTTTTACTATTTTAGCGATTCCAGACACTTTTGTATTCCATCTGACATGGGATATCTTGGTTATAAGATCCTTGTACATCTATTGAAAAGTTGAGGTCATTTTGCCATATTACAAGTGATTGCAACTCAGTTTACACAAATTCAAATATTATATTCAAAATGTTTCAAATTTTCAAATACTAGACTACAAGTAATCTGTGTTATCAAGGCCTCTGAACTTCCAAATCATATTTGTTTTCCCACGATAATAAAATAAATGTTTTTAAAGAGCCAGGTCGACCAACATGTCATGGTTCTGACTGTCAGGTGTGTCTTTTTGAAGTCTTGCCTCATAATACATTATATGAATTTGCAGCAAAGTTTTGATCTCTTACACTTGCATAAAATCCTTTCAAATCATATTAGTTTTTCTGTTCATAAAGATAGCAGGAGAAGTTCGGTCATAGTAGAGTCAGTACTGCAGGGTAACATGAGGAAATAGAAACACAACTTTATGTTACAAATTTGAGTGAACTTGAAATACTGAGTTCAAATGGGCTGACTAAGAATATGCATTTAAACTGTAAAACAGCTCTTGAAATTTTCCAGAATGGAGTGTGTTCCAAACTTAACCAAAAACAAAGAAGCAGTGAGGTTGATAGTAATGATTTTCCATCTCTATCCTACTGTAGTACTTACTTTCACATCACTGTGAGTGCTGCTAGTTAAGTGATGCACAAATGAAGTCTGCAGTTCAGTCAATGTTGTGTTTTATGATATTTGCCTTCCAGAATTTTCAATGGAAGATATATTACACCTAAATTAAACATACAAATATCAATAGGTAGAGCCTGACCCAGTAGATATCTGGGTCAGTTGTGCTTCAGAACTGAATTATGTAAGAGTACCCACAGTCTGTCATAATTTGTAGTATCTTTTCTGTTTTGTGTCACGTTTCACCTTATTCATATTCACATCTTTTTTATTCTGAAACATGTCACAGTCATCTGTATCTTTCATCACCAAAATATCACTTATCAGCAGTGTGTGGCAGTCAGACAAGGGGAAATGATCACAAACTGAATCACACCTGTTCCACAGGTGTGCGTGGGAACTTATTCACAGTGAGGCTGACAGATCACTGACACAGGCTGCACAGAGAGGTGGTGGAGTCCCCTTCTCTGTAGGTGTTCAAGACCCACCTGGACACCTACCTGTGCAACCTGGGCTAGGGAGCCTGCTTTAGCAGGGAGGTTGGTCTATATTATCTCTAGAGGTCCCTTCCAACCCCTACAATTCTGTGATTCTGTGAAAAAGCCTTCTGTTAAACCTACTTGCCAGAGGGATTGATTAATGCATATTGAAAATTTTCCACTAACTTTCTGAGGGAAAAAGAATTTCCAGACCTTAGAGGATTTTGAAGGATATTGGTGATCAATATCTTTCTTTATTTTCCATCACCGATTAGAGTATTATTTATGTTTCAGGCAAATCAGGATATACACTACTTAATTTTTTGAAAACAATTTTACCTTGCATTCCAAGGTGCTGCTTTTCATTTTGATAATATCAAAAACAAGGCAGTTTGAGTCTATTACAACTTTATTCTTTCCTTTCTTCTTAAAGTGGAATTATAGCACAAAAGACTCAGTTCCATTAATTAGTTAGATTTATTTAAATATGTGCTCCTTGACAGAATTGTTCAGTTTGGGTTCTTCCAGCCAGCCTTAGTTTACTCATGCAAAAAGGACCCAATAGAATGTGAGAGTGGTTAGTGATATCTCACTAGGCATTTGATATTACATGGTTTCAATACAAGCTAAAATACCTATTCCTGAGTTCCACATCATATTAATGTATGGTCATCTAACAACCTCTTAGAGCCTGTAAAGTAAAGATACACCTCTTGGTGGTTCCATTTTCATCTTCTCTACCTAGGAGTATTGCAAAACAGCTGCTGGAGTTCAAGAATGTTTTTTAAAGTGGAATTTAGTGCATTAAATGAAGTCTTAGCTAAAAAAATTAATCAGCACACTTTAAACATTATTCCTCCCAGTGGACAAGATCTTAATTTTTTGCCATCATCATATGTTTATACACTATGTTTCTATGTAATTCAGTTCCACCATCACAAAATGAGAATAGGTCTTTTTATTATACTTCAACATACATATAAGACAGAAAAGGAAAGAGTAGCATCTACCCTTATTTTACAAATAGGAAGCTAAAGGACAAAGTGATTAGATTTACTTGCAAAAGTTAGTTTGGGCAGGTGCTGACATGGCACCTTTCCTGTGCCTTGTCTGAGTATCCTGCCATTTCAACCTACAGGGAAAGCAGAAAACAATCCATGTGCAGCACATTAACTCTTTCCGAATCTGTATAGATGCCACTCTAGAGCATCTTAGTATTTCCTTATCTAGCTACAAAGTGCATTTTTCACAACCAGGCTAGTCTGCCCTTCTGCTTTCTGTTTACCACTATTGTATGGAAACTGCAGGCTTGAATGATTCAGAGCTACCAAGAAAAGACATCTACAGTTGATGATACTTCATTCCCTTCAGTGTGAACAATATTGAGAGAGTCACAGAATAATACAGGTAGGCTGAAAGGGATCTCCTGAGATTGTCTAGTCCAACCTCCAGCAGTCACTTAAAGCAAGTTGTCCTGGACTATGTCCAGTTGGATTTTGAATATCTCCACAGTCAGAGCTTCACAGCTTCTCCAGGCAACCTATTACCATGTTTGACTCTGCTCTCACTAAAAAAATAAAAATAAAAATAATTGGTTTTGGTATATCCAGATTGAATTTCTTGTACTTTGATTTGTGCATATTACCCCCATTCTTGGCCAGAGCACCACTGAAAAGAGCCAGACTCCTTCTTCTTAACTGTTTCCTGTAATGAAAGTACAAAGATGACAACAGAGGAACAAAAATCCCAAACTGCTACAATTGGGAATTTACTGAGATGCAACATAATGGACACAGAAATAGTGGAAAGAAACTGCTTACCTGCATAAGGCTCAGATACACATGATGGTTATAACAATAGGTTACTCATTAATACATTATCACTTGGATTAGAAAAAGATGAAGCAACAGTCTATGAGTGAAATGTTCTCTGCTCCCAAACACATAGCAGCAGGCTGTGTGGCTTCCTCATATGGAAGAGACTCAAATAATCTTTGTGCCTCTGTTCTGGACTCTTTCCCTTGTATCCTTATCTTTGTTTTACTACAGAGCCCATAACAGGATGCAGCATATCAGACAAGTCAGACTTGCGCTGAGCAGAGGGAAAGGGTCACCCCTCCCAGTCTACTGACAATGTTGTTTCTCATGCCATCCAATGTGCTCCTGGCAGAGAAAACTGTTGTAATAGGTAGGTAGGAAGACCTCATATAATGAATGCAACTACCTGCAAAAGCTGACTTAAATATTTGTGACTGCAGGATGTGTCAGACAAAAGTACAGATTATGAACAGGTCCTAAATCCAGCCCTGGCAACCAAACCACAGTGATATGCAGAAATTTAGATGTGATTTACCTTTGCTCCCATGCAGAGTTCTGAAGCCTGGAGATGAAACCAGCTCCTTCTAAACAACATCAAATACTACTCCTTCTCATGACAGATTTCATTCTAGGTATTGCTTCTAACAGCTGGTGAAACAATTGGACTTAACGTTTTACATGTTAGTGCTACAGAGTAGTGCAATAACAGTTAAGCTTTGAGTACATGAGCTAGTTTCTACCCTAAACAATATTTCTTAAACACATTTTTAAAGACAATTCTTGAAGGAAAATTACTAATTTAAACTGTGGGCTGTTTTGTATTACTTTTCTTTATTTAAGTGCCTGCTCGTTTGCAGTCATTAATGTGATGCATCTAGAATATTTCAAGGATTTTTGCTGGGTTTTTATTGGCTCCAAACTTACAACTCCAAACTACTCTTGTACCAAGTGAAAGGATACGTGGTGGCTTATGTTCTTTGAAGGTGAGTGATCCACATTATTCTAAGGGCTCTTATTTTATTCCTATTATTTTTATTGTTGCTATCATTACTATTTTCCAGGATTACTCAGGGATCTGTAGATTCACTCAGTGAGGCTTGCTCTTTCTCTCTTTTCAAATTTATCATCCTTTAACTTTCTTGGAAGCTAAGTAAACAATAGAGTAGGTCAGAAACCTAATCAACTAAGTTAACCCATTAAATAGGTTAGTGTTTGAAGGTGCAAGTAACATGTACGTTATATAATTTTTATGACTAGCACATATGTTGGTTAGATTCTATCTAAACTGACCAGAGAGATAGTGTCTTACAGAAAAGAAATTCACACAATACTTTTCAAAACAAAGCAATTCTCCTTGAAAATTAACACTGCTCAGTAAAAACACAACCTGCATTTACCATTTTAATCATTTTCACCCAAGCATTTTTTTCCACAAAAGATATACAAGATCTGATGCTGGATAACCCACTGTGGGGAACAGAAGCCCCATTCATGCTGAGATTTGAAGCCACTTTATTAACTTGTCAAAAGACAATTTTTGAACATGCCTTGCATGAGGAAGTGGAGCTGCTGTTTACATGGCCTGTTACATATTCTTCCTGCATTTCACTCAGAAAATAAACATGTGCTTCTTTACCACCCAAACTTTAATAAATTTCAGGAGAGAACGACTGTTTCTTAACCATGACTCATTCTTTGCTAATTCAATCAAGTTGAAGCTGACAAAATAACAAGAAGATTTTTGAGGTATTTTTACCATGTTTGTCACTCCATCAAATGACAGTGCAAAGTTCCCTTGTCTGAATTTCCATCGAATACTTAGCAGGAATGCTAAGCCTCTCAGAATCCCATTGTACTTCTCTTTCATGGCATGTGAGTTATTTGCTTTCATCTCCTCTTTACTGTATAAAAGAGGATCTAAGGCTGTAAAAACTTCAATCCAGAGATTCATGCAGCTGTACATAACAGATCATTCCTCTCTCCTCACTGCATCACAACATCAAACCAAACAAAATGTCTCAGAAAGCTACAGTATTTGCAGCTAGGCTGTCACAGATCTCCTTTTTTGTTTTTCAAAAAAAGTGGCTGAATGCCCAGCACCTGCCTCCATACTGACATTTTCTCCAACACTAAGGTAGAGAAATCAACCTTTGTCAATATCTTCTCAGCGATTATTTAGAAACAGTGAAATGAAAAGCCTCTGATTCTTTCCTTGCTTTCAGAACACAGGATTATTAGAATAAAGGACACTTGATTTTATTGATTTAATGAAGTTAGGGGCTTTAGTGTAGCATCCTCTGTGATTAGAGAACAAGATGTGTCCACAGGTCTCACAACCACTTCTTACCCATTTGCTTGGCTTTCCCCACTTCTTGGGAATTTGTTTATATATTTGACTATTACGATGACCCACAGGGTTCACTCCTGTGCTGCATGAAGCATTCAAATGCCTGCAGTGATTTCAGTCTGTCGCTCTCAACAGGGAAAGAAAGAAGACTGAAGGGATTGCAGCACAGTTCTGATGAAGAAGAGCAGGTAGGGAGAAAAGGAAAAAGCAACATGAAAATGCTAGGTAAAACACAACAAAAGGAACAGCGATAAAACCTCCTACCTGTAAAGTAGGTTGTGTGCAGAATGCATTAATCTCTTAGTATATTTTATCAGCTTGGAATTCCTCCTCCCAGCTATGAACTGAAGGGTAAGCCAAAAGAGTTTGTATGTGGTGTTTTATGGTAGAGTGATCCATAAGCAGTGAGTTAATCTCTCTCCTTAGACCTTTTACATTTGTTCTTTTTTTTTTCTTGAGTAATTCATATGATATAAAATGACATTTTCATGTGGTAATCTCTACTCCTTATAGTGTTGCTCTTCAAGAGTAGCCAGAGGGATGAAACACATTGAACAGTGGCTCCCCAGGAAAACAACGCAAACAACAAAAAAATAAATAAAATAAAAAACACTATCAGACAAACAAACAAACAAAAAACTACAATGAAAAACATTTGAAAACAAAAATACATTCCTTATTATCAGTCTGACCCTGTGATAAAAGTAAGAGAATTATTAAGGCTTGATATATGTAAATGTAACACAATAGATGTAGGTTTGTGTCACAAACATGTACAATAACAGTCCTGTGTACACAAATGCATTTAAATAAACCAGATGTCCAGCATCTTTGCTCACAGGTTACCATCTCTGGGCTCCAAAAGTTACAAGGAACCAGTGCCTGAGCACATGATTTCCAAGCACAGCCCCTCCCCCATTCCGGTTTTTGTTTCCCCAAACTGAGCTGCTCTCTCTTCCCCCATGTCCTTTATTCTCAGTAAGCAAGCAAGTCTGAAACTAAGAGGGAAAATCATTACTTCCCACTTATCTTAAGCCATGAAGATAACCTCTCTCTCAAGGGCCGATGCTAAAATATGCATATGGTTCTGATGTCTAGACAGTTATGAAGTATAGGTGTAGAGCTCTGCATATGCAGAAGAGAAATGCATCCCAAATGAAGCACTTTTATTAAAGAAGTATAATCACTGGGATAACTAATTACGTCAATACCACATAGTTAATTAAACCCATTATAGTTACTATTCCCATGGATGGGAGGTCAGACAAAAAAGCTGTACCCCTGACTCTACTGTGTTAACAAAAGAGAGAAATTAAATATATTAAATACTGTTTCTCATTCAGATTACAAAAAAAAAAGTTTGGCAACTGCACATTCACCTAACAAGGAAACTCCACAGAGGTAATTTATGTCAGTACATTTATAACAGACTTCTCAACAATACTGTATAGTTCCATTTGTTTTGTGCTAACTGAGCAGATGTGGCATCTGGCAGAAATCTTCCAGATTTATTTTGGTGGAATTTAATGCATTTCTTCACCAGTGGATATATTTGATAAGTGACCAGAAAAACATGACAGAATGTGAGAAGATAATGAGATTTGCACTGTCACTCAGTTAAATCTCTTTCCACCTCTCCCACCCAAAGGTTGAACAGTTAAAGATGTCACTGAGATGTCTCAAAGTTCTGGTAAGATGGGAGTTTTCAGTTCAGTTCAGCCATCCATCTGAAATGTTTTTGCAGGTTGCTACCACCTATCTTATAACTAGTCTAGTTATAAAATCTAGTGACTGGGGTTAAAAATCTAAACCATAAGCAGTTCTTGTATAAGGACTTGTGAATTCTTATAGATTATCTAACTAGTGCCTGAAGTAATAATATCTAAATGTTCCAGGTGTAAAGTGTTACAGTATAATCTTAAAGATGCTGAAATTTTTTGAATGTACAGATATAAGTGAAAATGCACACAGTAATATGCTTATACACACACATATACAAACAAAACAGAAATGTTAAAACTTCATTTTCACCAAAAAAAAAAGTAGACATCACAATCATCAATGTTTTTAGTAGTTGCCTGTGTCAGTGTTTTCCAGCTTTTGACCAGTGGGTTCTTTGGAATCAATAGCATGCTCCAAAGAGATCCATAAGTGATGTCCAAGAAGGAGATTATCACTCATGCCGCACAACAATATAGGTGTAAGAAACTTCTTCAGGAGCCCTTACCTTCCTGGACATTTTGGAAATTCAGAAATCAGAAGGTATTGCAAGACTGGTCTGATGCTAATCGGAAGGAAGGAAGGAAGGAAGGAAGGAAGGAAGGAAGGAAGGAAGGAAGGAAGGAAGGAAGGAAGGAAGGAAGGAAGGAAGGAAGGAAGGAAGGAAGGAAGGAAGGAAGGAAGGAAGGAAGGAAGGAAGGAAGGAAGGAAGGAAGGAAGGAAGGAAGGAAGGAAGGAAGGAAGGAAGGAAGGAAGGAAGGAAGGAAAATAATTAAGTTAGGAACAGTAAGCAATTAAAATTAAAAATTTTGCTTTAAAGAAAAATTACATGTCCCAAATTTGCAGATAGTAAAATTTTTCTGCAAAATTATGTGCCTATGCAATACAACTGACACCTTAATAATGACCTGCCAGCTCTAAAATTCAATCAAAGTCATTCTAATGGTATTATTTAATTATCTTACGTTGGTCTTTTTAATGTAGTGCTAGAGACTTTATTTCCATATAAGAAAAATTAGTGTTCCCTGACACCTTTATATCCAAACAGAGATTACAGTAAAGAAATAACAGAAGGGAAATCCTATTTAAAGATAAGCAAATGAGACACACACCAATCGAAGATATGCTAATACATATATAGTACAATGTACATTAAAAGTCCTAGATTAGTTCCAAATGAACTGATTTTGCCCAGAAAACACTAAACGGTGCAGCTCCCTGAAGACATAGTAACTTACCTCAGAAATGATACAGCTACTTCACAACACTGTACCAAAGTCAAGATGAGAACAGATATATCATATGTGACAAGCTCAGTGCCATAGAGAAAATTCTGTGGAAGAGGCAGTTACATGTCAGTCTGGAAAAAGCTAGAAGAGAGGCTAATCTGCTACATGAAAATTCCCAAGAAAAGAAGAGATGAAGTAATCTTCCAAAATTAAAAGTAGTTGTGAAAGAAAAAATTGCCCTGTTTTGCTTATATGCCCAAATATAGCGTCAGCTGTATGAGTTCAGACAACAGGAGATGAAAGAGGACCCTACTCCTGAATGTCAATGCAATTCTAGTCTCAGTGAGAGCTCCTCACAGCATTAAATTTATACTACATTAACAAAGACGTTGTTGCCTATAACATTCACTACAGACCTATATTCTACCAGTTAATTATATATGATACCTATGATACCTATGACTGCTAGGGAAAGCAAAATTTGGAAGGATACTGAATAAGCTGGGTGCTGCAATGAGTGTACTAAAAAGTGAAGTGCTTTGCAATAGGCTGGTGAAAATAACTATCCTTTCACTCAGATGACTTACACCTATGTTCTGTCTGTTTCCCTCAAAATTAGCTTAGATCAGCACAAGACTCAGGTGGCTAGAAATATACCACAAAGCTCAGGGTTGTTTTTCTTGAGTTTATCTCCTGCACTGCTAAGTGTAGGAGAACTTTATACTACTTTTTGCTGGTATCACTTAGCACCCTCCAAAGTGATTCCTTCCTGTGATCCAGAAGTTAACAAACACAGAAATTATTCCAGGTAAGCAGTTAGATGTAGCCAAACTTTCCTACTTCAGAAACCAGCAAAATTTAATCATGTTTGCAGCCAGAACAGGCCAAGGGGCACAGGATCAGAAAGATGGTAATAACAATGTTTATTTTACTATGAAGATGTAATTCAGTTTTGATATTACTATTGTTCCCTAGGTAGTTACACATCATGTCTTTCTACTTTACATTTTAGCCCTGAATTCCAGTACTAATACTTGAAAACAAACCATTTCTAAAGTGCAAAAATGTTTCAAAGACATCAGAACAGCTTTTGAATGCCCAGTTCTTCAAATTTCTTCTTGCTTTTACTTAAGGTTTTCTGCCATAAAAACATATCTGCCAGCAAGAAAATTGTGATCCAAAGCAGCAATAGGCAATTCCTATGTGGTTTGTTTGGATGTTTATTTGGCAGCTAGGCAGAATGGCCATTTAACAAATGAGATCTTCACTGAAGAGGATAGAGTGAGTATAACGTTTAAGATAATGTTTTCACTCTTCTGTGAAGACTAATCATAAGCAGTCAGGAAAAAAGAGTGACTCTGTGACTGATTTTTTTTACAGTTGTCACATAACAGTTCTCTAATCCCAAAAAGGACAGCTGTACTTGTCAAATGTTTTCACTGATACAAGTGTTCAGTTCCAATTCAAATCAAAGACAGACCCATGTGCTCTCCTGTCAGAGTGCTGAGGCCAATTAGAGAAAGCTCCAGATACCCACCAGAGTCAAAACTCACTGTGGAATTAGTGTGCACTAGTGGTGTTTTTAAAATGCTCTTTTGAGAGCCTAGTATATTAAAGCTAAGAAATATGAGATAAGGACTCTTACCATAAGGCATCAGGAAGCAGTGCTTTACTGAAAACAATAGATCCCACAGCATGCATTTGCAGTGGTAAGAATCTTCTTGTAGCTTTTTGCCTTGAGGCATCAGGTACAGACCTGCCAAGACTGTGCCTTTAAAAAAAAAGTGACATCTGACTCATTTTCTCCAAAAGGACTATAGCTTTTGTACCATCATAGAGCAATTTTTCAACATATGAAGCAAAACAACACTAACATTGAATTCTCTTGATTTGTTGCAGGAGGAAATACTATGTGTATTCAAAGGCTGTATTAATTAATAGTGGCTCTATAATTTTTTGGTACTTGATCATTCCTGCTCAGTAAGGACAAGTCAACACATTACTTATCAACCTTCACGAGAAATTAGGTATTAGTATCCTCTCTGGGAAGCTCACATGTATGTGTCAACATGACCAATGATATCCAGTTGTTGGGAACACTTCTTATGAATAAAAATCTGCTAATCTTCTAAGGAAAGAATTCAAATCATTGTCATCATAACCGAGCATAAAAGATAACCCAAAACTCCAGTTTCCCTCATGTTGGTTCCAGTTAAAAAGACAAAGAAACACGTGGGGTAGAAGTTTGTTTCGTTCCTGGCTACAGTGAAAAACTAAAGTTGGCCTATCGGTAGCAGTAACACAAATAACCAAGCTTGCTTTCTTCTACTTTCTATATTTAATTCAGATCATGTTTTCATACTACTGCAAACACTGCTGACCTCCAAGCAAGCCCAAATGCTATGAATATAAAAACAACCAACATTCCTAAAGGTGAACTTGGAGACATCCTTTCCCAGTATCACTGTGTGCACCATTCTTCCTTCTTCAGATACATATGTCAGGTCTGACAGACATGGAGATTAATGATCTGGGCATTGACAGCTGAAGATGAGGGGCTCAGTTAGAAGAAGTCCCGTGATGATGAATTTGCAGTGGGAATATGCAAAATAAAATGCATCTTAAACACGTGTTCTACAGCTCTCAAATTCATCTCATGTAGTTAGTCAATTTTCCACAAGATTGGCAGTAAAACTGTCTTGCATGTAGACAAGGACATGACCACACCATTATAATGTTGTCTTAATAGGTTAAAATGCAAACAAGATGTTTCTTGTTCTAATCAGACAGTAAACACAGCAGCATTATATGAAAAAAAATGGGGGAAAAAAATTTGAAAAAAAAATCATCTTTCCTATCCCCATTTATACTATATTTATCAAGTTAGTTAAGGTACGATTTCATATGGTAAAACCACAAGACATATGTCTAAATTACTGTTCTTACTGGAAGTATGATTCAATTCATTGTCTAAATCAGCATTGCCTTAAGTTGACAGAGCAATATATGCCAATCTATTGGAAAACCCTAGAATTATAGAAGAGGAAATGAGTACTGAATGATCACCTGTTCCATCTGCTGCACCTCAAATAAAAGCAGCAATATCTGTCTCATTTCTCTCTCTACCTAATACATACACTAACTGCAACTCTATAACCCCTATAAGTAACCCATTTCAACTCTTCACCATCTTCATTTATTATGAGGTTTTTCATAGTTGTCTTCTATAACATTTCATGGCTGTCTTCTAGGTCACTGATGTCTTTCATTTAGTTATACTTCACTGTATAATCTTCCTTGGTCCTTGAAAAGCTCTTCTTAGACTGAACAAGACTAATTTACTCAAACTTCCTTCACAGAGAAGTTTTGTAACTCTTCAACCATTCTGTATGCTCTGGGGACTCCGAATACTCCATGTCTTTCTTAAAGTTTGAGAGGGGAAATTTTGTTCCACCTGAGGCCTAACCAAAGGCAAACATGGAGGAATATTTCACAACCACTACACAACATTGCCCTAATTTAATGAAACACTACAATTGCTTTTTGGGGGTTTTGTTTTTGGTTTTATTTTCTTTTGTTTTTGTAAAACTATAGCATGAAGGCTTATCAAACAATACCATTAAGCAGAATTACTAGACACAAATTACTGTTTCTTTTGAGACATGCAGCAGCCAATAATCTTGAGCCAGGAATCCATTTAGTCTGCATTTTCTTCTCTAAGAAAGGATCAAGGATGGTCTACATAAACTTGTACCATACAACAATAATATGATACCCTGCTTCCAAAAAAGAAGAAAAAAAATTTTCTGCACTGGCATAGTGATATAGTTTTATTGCTCTCAGGGCAGGAGGACTTGCACTGCTACTCTAAAAATGTTTTTGTGGGGAAGACCTCCATATTTCATGGTACACCTAATCAGACTGTTAAATCGGATATTATTGGAAAACTGTGTTATTTATAATGTATTAGACATTGCCACTGAAGGGCAGCTGAGTATGGGCTTTATAAATTCCACCCAATAATCCTACTTTAATCTAGCATGTCTGTGTACAAACAAAACTGTTGTTCCCTATTTAAAGGAGTGGTACAGGAGCTGTGGAAACTTTCCTCACACTTCCATTTTAACTTGCCTCATCTCCAACCTCACTGCTGAGCTGGTCCATATTTCTGATCTTACCAAACTTATGCATGTTCAAGTGACAATTTGCACATGTAACCAAGGGATGTAACCTGTAAGGAGTTTCACATTCATTCAAGCACAAGTTACATTAAATAAAAAAATTAAACCATTTATTGCAGCCAATGGGGAACAATCGTTTAAGTGGTGATTCATCAAGTTCTCATTTAGTTTTATGGGCCTGACTATATTTCCTATTCATTTGACTATGTGTGCCATGGCAAATATCTGACGGCTTGCTCAGTGGGGTCTGTGCTATGTAGAGCTTGCACAGCACTACTTATTTATTGGTTTCAAAATGCATTCTCCTGTAGTACAGACTGAGATATGATTATTATATCTGCCATCTCAAAATACATAGAAATAAAATATTTGTAATGTGTGCATGAAATCTTTGATTGGTTCAGACTTCAAAGTTTTAAATAAATAGTGTAAAAATACTTTTCCATGTAACTGTATACCTGATCACCCCAAGTCACCTGTCTGTTACTTGCTTTATTTGCCTAGAATACAATGGAATAGAGACTTCTGGATCATGATGACAGAACACTTTATACTATTATAAAGAGCCTGCTTAATCCATTAATCTTAAGAAAATTCACAGTCACACTGTAAGCTTCACAATTATCCTAACAAGAAGTAACCTGAAGGAAGAAGAAAATCAATTAATGCAGGCAGCCCTGGTAGACAGTTCTTTCTGATGAAGGTGTCAGAAATGACTGATGGCAATCACTTATGCTGTTAGCTGAATGATCTCATGATGAGGAAATTCAAAGAAGTTGCTTCTGGAGATCAAATGACTGAGCTCTTTTCAGAAGCATTCATCCAAGCTTTTGTTGAACAAAAGTATTGAAAGAAGGACAGCTGTCACAAAACTGAGAAGGGAAATTAATACAAGTGACTTAGCAAGCTTTGTCCAGATGTTTTACAGAGTATAGCTACTGATAGTAGCCAGCCATATTGCTGTTACTGAAGAGGTCTTTGTTGAAGATGTGCTTTTAGCCTGATAAATAAAACATTCATAGTGTTTTCACTTTAAATGACACTTGTCATTTATTTACTGATAAAAGGCTTCTAGTGATGACCCTTTTTTATAAAGTTATTACAATCAGAGACCCTTTATGAAAGGAAATTTCAGAAAATAAGCATTCTGTATGTACGGAGATAAAGGCAGCTAAGTGTCATTGTTTGCTACATGTAACTCACGGGTGTACTTTCTTTGGAATTTCCATAGAACAGCTTTTTACATGTTTTAAAATGTTGCAAAAATGTGATAAAAGTAACTTCTCTGCTGTTCTTGTCAGGACAGATGATCTTATAGTTCCCCTTCACAGAGTCTTATAAGACAGATAAGTAGATATTCAGGGGGAGAAAAAAAAGTAATTTAGTTCAATAAATCTCTTTTTATTTATAAATAGAACCATATGCATGGTCACCCTTTAAAATTTGCCAGCTGCCTAAGATAACTAACTTAATAATAGCATTCTTGATTTGTTGTTAATCCTTGTAGTGATTTTGGAGCTATTTAAGAGATGGTGTAACCAGGCAGAGATCCAAGGAGTACTAAACATGATGTGATCCTTTCTACTCAGTTCAGGAGATTTTGTATTGGCTCTTATTGAATTAGTTCTTTCCTCAAGACAAAACTTGCAAGTTTCAAACGTTCCTCCAGAAATTTCTTCCCATGTTTTCAATGTCTGTAATTAAAACATGGCCTCTACTGAAAATCGGTATGTACACTGAATCATTGGATGTTTTAGGGCATTACTTAGTCTAGCTTCCTGGAGGCTTGTAAATGGACAGAAGATACCTAATAAAACCAGAATACTGATGTTACCAGATGCAGCACAATGTATATGTGCAGTAGTTGCTATATCAATATTGAAGTTGTTCCCATTAAATATTACAGTAAGGTATACTCTAATAACCAGTTCAACTTGGAGCCAAGCTCTGTAGCTTTGTGCCACAGTTAGACAATATATTATTTAATACACAGAAGTAAAGTGAGACGCAGGGCAAATTACATTTTTTTAACTGTTTTTCACTTTAAAGGCTGGAGAAAAGGAGGACACAGCCAGCAGAACTTAAGAACAAAGGGTAATATTCTGGCATTGGATGTTCTGGGCAAATACTACTCTGCTCGCAACTCACTGCAAAGTGAACTGCTGCAGTTCCCATGAAGTATATTTAATTTGGTCATGCAGACCACTGACCTTTCTACCAGTGAGAAAAACAACAGTGCTGTCAGTCATGCTTCAGGCAAGTAGAACAGCTAGCACATTCCCAGTGCAACAACACATCTCAGTATGTGCACACATACACATACCCACACATACTTCATCACTGCCTGAACCAATACTGTTAAAAGTTCATGAGTCAGTATGTAGTAAGTGTGGGTTTATAAATATACTCTTAAACACATGCAAATACATCTAAAAATTTGAAGAGTTAGTGTGCTACTGTAAATATGGAAATACATATTAATTCTCTCTTCAGACAATTTACGCCAAAATGCTTTCAGTGAACAAAAATCTGTAAAAGTAAATATTGTTTATTTTTACTACCTCACGCTAATCATACTATCTTAGCTTCAGCCCATTCTTTTCAGTATCAAGACACAAAGAAAAAACAGATGAGGATTATTGGACTTACTTTGGTCAGAGAAAAATGAAAAAGGTTCTTCAAAATCTAAAGAGTGAACTGTGAAATAAATATAATATTTAAGTTTAACCCTTACTAAATTAGTGCCTTCCAGACCACCAAGATAATGACTGCTTGAGGACAGCCAAAGACAAGAGAATCAATAATGAGGTTTCACAAGGACATTACTGTCTGAACTCAGGACTTCAGGGGACACATCTGAAATCAACTCAGGGAAGGGTGTCCTTCTGTCCAGTCTGCACAGTGGTAGTAGAACAACTGTTATAGAAGCCTATATCGTCTATAGAAGACATGGAGAGAGCAAACTCTTTTTAGTCTGTACCCATCACCCAGAAATGTCCTGTGTGAACTGCACCAGGACAGCAAATAGGCTCCTATAAGGAACAACCTCTACTAGAGGTTAGAGAAAGATCTGTCCTGGCCATGGGAAACACAATATGACCAGAAGTTTCAGCAATGGCAGTAGACCAAAAGGAGGAATTTTTAATCTTTCCTATTCTGCTGTGCCAAATATAACTCATTTTGTGAGTTTGGGTATGTATTGCTTATGGTCTCTAGATTCCCCACAAATCGTTCAGTTGATATCGGAATTTGTGGTAACACCTGTTTGCTTCACGTTATCTCCAAGCATTTTATTCAATCTCAATCAGCCTATTTCATTGACTCGCAAAAAAGAGGTTATCATATTTCCTGGAATTCTTTAGTACCACTGAGTCAGAGAAAACATAGAGATTTCTGTACGGTGGTTCCAAAAACTTAGAAGTGATAAAGTTTTAGATGAATACAAATAGAAATCCCAAATAGGACTGAAGATTATATTTGTTATTGTTGTCAAAATGTGATGAGATTAATGCTGAGATGCATTACATATTTCATGATTATGCATACCTGTTTCACCAAATTTTAACTCACAGACAAAAATCATGTATTCAGCAGAACAAAGTGGGACAACTGCAAGCTGGCAGTTTTGTTTAATTTTTTGCCATTCCTGGTGGTGACTAGCCACACAGTTTGGTAAGTTATAGGGTGCCTGCACTTTCTGACACCAAGGAAAACTCAAAAACTACAACACTCAGGTAGGAGCAGTTGTCTTTGTACTATTCCTCCCTGCTCTTTTGAAAGATGTTCCAGATTATACAGGTTTCAAGCTCCAGACTGAAGCATTTAGATCCCCTTCAAGGTATTGCTTATTGATGAAAAAAGGTGCATATTGACAAGGGAAAAAAAAAAAAAAGGAACTACTACTTTCATTATTTCATTAGTAACTTTGATTTGGCCAATATCTTGCAGATGGAACACTTGCCTTGATAAACCAATATATCATCTGTCTCTCATGGAGTGACAACATGAATGGACAAAGGGAAGGCAACTGATGTCATTTACCTGGACATGTGCGAGGCTTTTGACAAGCTCTCCCACTTGGACCATTGGAGACACATAGATTTGAAGGGTAGACTATTTGGTGGATAAGTTATTGGTTAGAAGGTTCCAGCCAGAAAGTTGTGGTCAATGATTCTATGTCCAGGTGGAGACTGGTGATAAGCAGTGTTCTCTGTAACATCTTTGTGAATGGCATAGATGATGGGATTGAATGCACCCTCAGCATGTTTGCTGTTGACACCAAGCTGCATGGTGCAGTTAATATGGCAGAAGGAAGGGATGCCATCTAAAAGAACCTTGATAAGCTTTAAAGGTGGGCCCACATGACCATAATGAGGTTTGACAAAGCGAAGTGCAAGCCTTTGTGCTTGGGTCAGAGTAATCCCAGATATGTTTACAGACCGGGAGAAAAATGCCTAGAGAGTAGTCCTGCTGAGAAGGACTTAGTGGTCCTGGTAAATGAAAACATGACCAAGCAGTGTGGTCTTGCAGTCTGAAAGGACAAAGGTATCCTAAGTTGCATCAAAAGAGGGGTGCCCAGAATGGCAAGGAAGGTGATTGTTCCTCTCTACTCTGCCTTCACAAGGACCCATCTGGAGTATTATGTCCAGGTCTGGGACCCCCAACACAGGAAAGATGTCAGGCTTTTGGAGAGGGTCCAGAAGAGGGCCATGAAGACAATCAGAAGACTGGAGCACATCTCTTATGAACACAGAATGAAGGAGCTGGACTTGTTCAGTCTGGAGAAGAGACAACTGCAGAAAGACCTCACTACTGCCTTCCAGTATTTAAAGTGAGTTTATAAACATGGTGGAAATCAACTTTTTAGGTGGGTAGATAGTGATAGGATGAGGAGGGAATGGTTTTAAACTAAAGGAGGAAAGATGTAGATTAGATGTCAGGAGGAAGTTTTTCACTGAGTGTGGTGAGCTGCTGGAAAAGGCTACCCAGAGAAGTTGTGGATGCCCTGTCCCTGGTGGTATTCTAGACCAGGGATGGGGCCTCGGGCAACCTGATCTAGCAGTCAGTCTAGTGGTTGGTGACCCTGCCTGTGGCACAGGGATTGGGATTTAAAGATCCTCGAGGTCCCTTACAATCAAAGCCATTCTTTGATTCTGTGACTGTTGCAGTAAGACAAATAACATGATCATAGAATGAGGGAGGCACAATGCAGACAACTGGAGTTAAAGAAGACAACATACTTCATGTCAGTTTGGATGGGAAATCAAATGTTCTGTAGCTAGCCAAGCAGTTCTCACTTGGTTTACACAGCTGATATGTTGCTATTTATTTATGTTTGTATCAATAGGTAATTCATGGCAAGTATCTGAAATAATTTATTTTGAGAGATTTTTAATACTTTGTATCATTTTTTTATTCCTAAAATGGTATTTAAAGATATTAAGCTTCCATAGTAAGAAGATCGAAAGTTCTAAAAAATCCTTATCTCCCACAGCTTCAAAATAATGCTCTGTTGAAGAAATAAAGAAATATGAATGCCAAAAATACTTTCCCCTTAGAGTAGTCACTTGCAAGATTACTTTCATGTAATTTTTACTCAGCACAAAAGACTGGAAACATTTTGGATTCTTCTCAGCTATGCTGAGGCCAATCCAGATGTTGAGTACAGTATTTTTATTTCTATTCACTCATCACCAAGCATCAGCCAAAATCTGCCTCTCTGCTTGTGCAGGCTTTTTCATTAGTAGAGGGGAATATGTAGAATGTTTACGGCTGAAACACAGAGGAAGAAAAGATAGCCAAATTATGAGAGAATATTTCATGAAACTACTTATTAAATATTGCCAGCAAGGCACCAAGTATAATTATACCCAGTTGTCTTTCATTCCTCTTTGCGAAGATGACATCTTCTCATTCCTGTTTCCATATCTGATATTTTTGCCATCATCACGAGCAGTGAAAAGAGACCAAGCTCGGATTTTCTCCAAATAAAAAAGTAAGTCTCCAATTTGAATAAGAATTTATAAATTTGGAATAATATCTAATCGATTTCCAATCAATTTCCAATTCAAATAGATTCTCCTTGAATTGATTTTGTTTCTTCCCTAGAAACTATTTTAAATGTGAAGGAGAATTATCAGAACAAGGAAGGAAAAGAGGAAAAGAGCTATTTTGGCTTACTAAATACATTTACATATAAGGAACTGCAATAAATACCACCAGCTGAGACTTAAGGAGTTGAACAAAACCACCCCAGTGCACAGACAGAAGCCTGCAAACTAAGAGAGAAGGAAATCTAGCTTTCTGAGAAGAAAAAATATTTTAAGAAAGTAAGAAAAGTATATGCTATAGTGGGGAATGTTTTTAAAAGCCTCTTTCAAATCTTCTTGGCAAGTAAAGATTTGTTTGGTTTGGTTAAAAGCACTGTGGCTTATGCCTTTGGCATTCAAATTTACATGCTAATAAATGTGTGCTTATAAACTTAAATAACCACACTCCACAGTCCCAAACACTGCACGCCTGAATCTAAAAGCTGCTACTGCCAACATATGCATATTGTCCAGATCTCTCCATCTGCAGTCAATTATTTTCCTATGACCAAAAAATTCCAGTCCTTTACTGCATACTCCCATTTATTAAAATGCAATTTTGCTCTCTGAAAATCACATTTTTTTATCATCTTCCAATTCCATATCAAATGCATTCAGTTTAATTACAGCTTTTTCACCAATTTGCAAAGCTTTGCAAATCCTCACTGGATTCTGAGAATGAAGCTGAACATCTTTCATTTCACTGAATATCCTCAACAAAGAGAGCTGCAAACCAAGGTAACTCATCATTTATACCCATGTAGTCCCATTGGCCTTAAATTACACTTTCTGTTATCCAAGTGTAACTCAAATTTCAATACCATTATTGGTGCAGTTGATCAGAACATATTAAACAATGGTGATAATACAAGTGAAGAAATTCCTCTCTCTTCCTCACATCACACCAAAGGACAAGTTAAAAAAACCTGCTATATTCACAAAGTCTTCTCACACTCTACATAATTTAAAGAGCAATTTGTTGTGCCTTATGATTGTGTTGCCACTGCTGAAAGTAAAAATTTTTGTTTTCCCTAATGTTGCACCATACATAGTCTGGAAACACCTAATGGACCCTGCAAAATAAAAGGTAGAAATGTTCTTATTTAGCCAAATCAGAGAGATAATAGAGATTGATCAGGCCATGTATGCTTGTGATTCCTCTAGACAACTGGAGATCTTCAGAATGATAAAGCATTTTCAGCGTCAGAAGTTGATGCCCAGGGTCATTCAAAACTCATGCTGTTTGTTATATACAGATATGTGGACAAATGGAGAGGGTTAGTGAAGAAAATTCTGATAGCCTTCAGATAACATTCTTCTCATCACTGAGAATTTGTTTTCAGTTTTAAGTTTCAACAGAAGAGTTCACAAATGTCTTTCTAAGTGAATTTCCAACTGAAGAGACTGAACATCTCTGTAGTTTTATTCTCTGGTAGACATGTGGATGGCAGAAAGCCTGCTAAGACTCAGAACTGTTTTCACCAGTTCTCAGGCAACAAAGAAAGAAGAAAATTCAGCCACAGAATAGATCCAAAACAACAACACCGTGAAGAGATTCCAGAGCTTGTAACCAAAGGAGAACAATTCTGACAAGAACCAGTGGGCAGTGACATAAGCTACGGGACTGCCCTGGGACTTATACATGTCTGGATAGTGGGAATATAGAGGAAGTCAATGAATTAACACTGGCAAAAAACAGACAGACAGACAGACAGACAGACAGATAGATAGATAGATAGATAGATAGATAGATAGATAGATAGATAGATAGATAGATAAAGGAATCATGCTCAATGCATTGGAATCTTCTGGCATTTTTATAGCATTTACTACTAATCCTGTAGTACATTTGATTCTAAGTGACAGCATGTGGCATTATCATAAATGTAAGTTGCATTACTGTTGCAACTTTCACACCCTAATCTTAAGGAATGCAGAGCTGCTAAGATGTTGGAAAAGAGATAGGATGTTTTATCCTAACGTTATGAACATATGATCACTTGCATCCCACTACCATGAAAGAAAAAAGGAGTACTAAACTCTCTGAGCTGCTCTCCTAAGATTTAGTGAATTGCTGGATTCGTAGGTTTAATGCAGGATAGGAGGAGCACAGCTGTTAACTAACCTCTCCCAGTGTTTCAAAGTGGCAGGGCAGCCTGCATGAATGGGGTAGTTTGAGGGACCTACAAGAGATTATACAGTGTTGTAATGGGATATTGAGGGTTTATCTGCACATGAGCGAGTTAAGTGAGACACTTTAAAAATTGGTGATTAGACCCGACTACCATGCCGTCTTGGATCGTACTATATGTATATAGTGTGTTTTACAGAAAAAAATAATAATAATAAAAATGAAAAAGTTCAGGAAAATCTTTGATTCTTTTAAATTTTAATAGAGTTTCATCCACTTATCATTTTTCCTCTGAGAGAAAAAAAAAAGACAACAAAAGTATTGAGAATGCCTCCAAAGTCCATAAAGTTAATAGATGTCATAGAAAATGGGAAAAACCCTACAGTGTGACAAACATTACAACAAAACAAGATTCCTGAAAGCACTCATGAAACCCTTACCTGGACCTACAGTATTGAAGACAGAATATGCAACACTAATGACAATTCCACCTTCACACCTGATGACAGTTTGTTGCAGCTCCCAGCTTTTCTGTGGGACTCCACATCAAGACTATGGCACAGTCATTAGGGGGAATAGCATTAGCTAGATTCATTAATTTTGAATAATTTTAAGTAAAACAAAACCAGGGCTTGTAAAGCTACTAAGGATATGTTCTTCACTGAGTCTCTTTGGGATATCTTAGGCATTGGTTTTAAGTTAACGTTTTTGACATTTACCAAACATCCTGTTAAAGCTTCTTAAGATTAGGCAGTTCATGTTACAATAAACTTTGTTTTAAAGAAAATAAAATCGTTGTTTGAACACCAACCTTTGCCCTGAGGCACATCTGCTGAGGAAGAGACAAAAACAGGTTACATCATCTTGTTAGCTTAAGAAGAGGCCCATGAAATACATATAAAAAGCAGAATCTTAAGAAATCAGATATTTTATTTTTATTATTCCAGGAACACTGAGTTGGCATGCTTGTCCTTGAACATATAGTGCCAAAATTAATACAATTATGCACAAGAGCCTAGTTTTATACAAAGTACAGTTTATATTTTCAAAATACTAATATTCAACACATGCAGAAGTGCTTTCACCATGGAATATTTTCAGCTTGCTTCACAAACAACTGAATTTATTAAATAATCCTACAAAAGGATAAGAACAATTCATATATGAATTACGTATTGAAAGCTTCAACAATAATGTAATGTTTTCCATCACTTTCACCCATCAAGAGTCAGAATTGGGAAGGCAGACCAAGTCTTGGGGATATTTCCCAGACCCACAGAATCTTAGAATGACTGAGATTGAAACGAACCTATGGAGATCATCTTGTCAAACTTCCCTGCTGGAGAAGAACCACCTAGAGCAGGCTGCCCAGAACCGTGTATGTCCTATCACTGAGCCCATTACTTCACACTACTGAAGGCTTGTATTCAGATGCTTCTCAACAGCTTGCTAATGTGAAGTTCCAATTACCAAGTCTCAGCCACAATATCCCTGCTCTCACTTCTTCCCTTCCACCTTGATATAGTCATAGCATAGACTGCACAGAAGGGTCAGTGGAGGCTGTAGAACTCCTTTGATTGACTAACTCATATCTTCCATTAGCATCTACTGCAGTACCGCTACCAATCAATGGCCAAAATGATCCAATTTTGATGAAAGTGAGACTGCACCTCCTTGCCAGCTGTTGTAGAAGTTCAAGGGTGCTGTTCTCCAGTCTTTCACCCTAAAAACACTCCTTCTTGACCCTCCAGCCAAAGGTTCACACAATGGTTGTTTCATCTGTCACCTGAGCTTGGAAAGCGTGATCCTAAAGAAGTCAGTGAACAAGATGAAAGGAAAGCATGGTCACTCATCTTGAAAAAACTCATTTCCCTTCACTATTTCATCTTCCTCAGTTCATCCATCTTCCTGCCACCTCCCATTTTGAAGTGAGGTGCCTTCTTTTCCTTTTTCTTTCTTCCCATTTCAGTCAGATAGGATGACACTTTCATTCTCTCCTTTCAAATCCAACACAGTACAGTACCAAGGGAGCATTTTTTGAGGAAGAAAAACACACTTCATTGCACTACAAGCATAGAGGCACACTTGTCAATTCACCTCCTGTGAGGTGAAATACTTTCCTCTTGGATGGATTTTAGCTTTGGAGAAAGTTTGCAGGAGACAGAAAAATAACTGCAGGTGAGATTTCCAATGACAAAGGCTTACTCAGACCTGGCTGGCTGATGTGAACTGCCAGAGGGTGTTCTGGTGACAATAACATTGTCTTAAAGGTGAAAAAGCCTATTATTTTTTTATTTGCCACTTCATATGATTTAATACAGAAAATACTCCAGGGAAAGAGTATTTTTATATCTTCAGATACCCACAGGGATCTGGCAATGCCCACTTCCCAAAGTTTTCAAAAATTCAGAATTTCAATATATTATTTCTGTGAAATCTTCATCCTTTTCATTTGTTCAAATGTCATGGTTCCAATAAAATACTGCCAATGCAATGTTTCACAACAGCCTTTTTGAACAGTTGAATTATGAAGTGTTGCACAATGAACATATTTCCCCATTCAAACATATTAACAGCAAAATCAATCCCAGGAGGAAAAGTGCATTGCAGACACTAGCTTTTAAAGTGGAATTAATATTTGAATGTCCACTTGACATCTGATCTCTTGTGAATTAAGTGAAAGATCTGGTTCTTTATTATAGATTCGCTTTTTTGTGACTTTTTCTGTCATGATAAACTGTTGCTACGTAAAGATAATTACACATGTAGCCATAATCATTACACACACAATAGAGCTTAAGATCTGAAAAAAATCACGCCACCATTCTCAGAAATTGTTCAAATAAGATAAACAAATTTTCTTTTCAAAAATATTGGAAAAGAAGGCACCCCAAATCTTTTGGCTTCTGTCCATAGTGTTGGCCCAATTGTCTCCTCTCTGCAGTGTTAGGCTCCAAAATATTATGTGAAACCCTGGCACTCAATCGTGGAAGCCAAATAGTGAGCCACATCAAGTAACTTGTCTAGATAGCTTATCAAATTCTTCTGGAATGAATACTTTATGATAACATAATTTTTTAAGACTGCCAGAAGCTTGCACTCTCTTATTCTCAGGATGTTTGGTCCAGGATTTCACTCAAGATGGATTATCTTCCAATTCAGTTTATTTTTCTTTGTAATTATATGACATGTATTACAACATGGAAACTTGAAAAAATATGCTAAGTAAGGCAGTATTAAAATAAGAAATTACATTCACAAAATGTGCTGCAAACTTACAAGAAAATGTTTTAGTAAAGTATGGCATTCAGTGTTACTTAAATTCTAATCATACTTGATAGTGATACAGACTTGTTGATACATGATGCCTGCTTAATGACTCGTGGGATATGAGTGCCTAAGTTTGTTTCTTAGAGCCTATACATACATGTCCCACAGCATGACTATGACAATAGTCATGATTTAGTACCTTGGTTGACCATATGCCTGCACAGCCAGCCAACTGAATTACAGTTCAGAAATACTGAAACTAACCTTAAATAAGAAGCAGAGCAAATCAGACTTTGTGGAAGTCCATTCTGCCACTGCTAGGTACCTTTCAGTACTAAACAAGATTGTATTAAACTGCCTTGGATATTTCTGTTCTACCTTCAACCTTCAATGTAAACATAACACAGACAATGGCAATTTAAAGCCACAGAGTGTGAACCTGTATATCTTCAGAAACAATCCTGACAAACCAGAGCTCAGGCAAGATAAAATAAATTTTGGCAGAGCTTTCCTTCCTGGGATCTTTCCAGGGGCTTATCACCCACATACAGTGACTTTTCCAAAGCCTTCATCTAACTCTAGACCCTTTTACTCTAAATATGGAAAAAATGGCAGTATTCTGTACTGTCATTTCTCTTACAATAGAATTATTACAATTCAGTAGTCTCTCAGTCTGATTCTTCAAAACTGTCATACACAGGTGTTTATATGACTTAGTTTATGCTGCTCATCCAGGAATAAAATATGCCATCTGAATGAGACTATTATACCAATCTAAGCAACCCACTATACCTTCAGATATTCTTTTGGCTTCCTGCATGATAGAGCAGTTGGTGCTACCTGGAGTTTTGGCAAGTGATACAGTTTTTGATTTATTTCATCCTGAACTTAAGTGGTGATGGACAATCAGTCAGTAAGCCTAAGAAGGAGAGGAGCTTGTTTGCTTAGTCTGAATCTCTCGGGTATGCTCACTGCTGTTCTAATGTAAATGTTTATGAGGGATGCAATAAAATATTAAACTAAATGAATAATTGATGTTTACTTTATAGTAATTCAGATCCTTGCTTGTTTGAATAAAATCCATTATTTACAATATTCTACTTAACTAGGAGTGATTTCTCTTTGTTCATGCCACTTACTAATTACTTGTTCCATCTGACATGTTTTCCAGGGACATATTGAGATGGTTATTGCATGTCACTGTTTAAGGACTTACTATTCACTTTTGCAGATACTCTGTAACACCGAAATATGTTTGCAAATTTATTTCTTGCTTGGTAGGTTATGTTTACCTCTCAAATATTTTTTGACATGAGCAATCATTGTCAAGATATATGCATATTAATTAAATCAGAATGGTGGGAAAAGATCCACAAGACACTTTGAATAACATGAACTCAACATAACTTGAACTTATTACATTGGTTATGTACTCATAATATACATTATGCATGAATATTGAAATGATAATTTCAAAAAAATGCCCACAAATCTTTAAAATTTTATACCCAAGGTGAATGATACAGGAAAAAAAATATTCATTTATTGGAAGTTTTCAGTCATCCAACTAGAAAGCAAAAACTGAATCTCATGATTAATTACCAAATCTTGAGAGTGAGCAGGTAAAATTGGCAGTCTGCAAGCAGCTTGTAGCTTGAAAATTATCCATACAAAATATCCAGAGCTAATTCACAGATTTCAGGTACAGGTAATACAAACAATTCACTTCTGTTCCAAGTAATTATGCAGTCAGTTCAATAAGTACAGTCCAATCTCACACAGTAACTCATGTTATATAACAACAACTCTTAACTTATCACTAAGCACAATGTGCACTGATGTTTTGTACATACTTAAGCAATTAAGCAAAGAAGGAATTCCATTTCCCTGCACAGCACAGGCATGCTCCGAGGATCAACTCCCACAAGTTATCTCTTAAAACCAGGGTGTGAAAAACACCAAGAAAAAAGAGGAACACTGAATGTGAGTCTCCATTAGAAATTCCACCATTAAATTTTGTTGTGAATCTAACACAGAAAATAAAGCATCATGTTATATACCGTCATAAAAGAACACAGAACAATTCAGACAAAATATTTTTTTTCAAATAAAATGACAAGTGTCTCCTCCTTTATATGTAATAAATGTGAAGTTAAGTAATTTGAAAACAAGCTGTATATATTTATTCTCTTGAAGAACTTACAAGAATGGTTCCCAACTATCATGAGGGCAACTTGCTTGCTAATTCTTAATGTGAATAATTGGATTTACATTGGCAAAATATCAGCCAACTTCTCTAGCTGATGCTTTGCAGTTAAGCAAGTGGAACTTGTATGATTTTGTAGTGTAATGCCAGTAAAATCAGTCTGGAAGTCTGAAGTGCCAGATTGCAATTTATAAAGTGACTTCACCCTTCTGTGACCTCTGAAATTTTGCATGAAGTTACTGGAGAGTTGGTATGCATGAGAAACAGTGGACTGAATTTAAGGAAAAAGTCACTGACTATTTCAGAAATAACCTATAAGAAGACCTCAGAACTGAATCCAGCTTCCCTTGAAGTAGGTCTGAATACAAAAATAGTTAGAAATATTCTGCCACTGAAGAAATTCTTGCTTTCACTTCTGACTTTTCAGCTTTCAAACTCTTACATTTTAGGTTTGGTTCATGACAAACCTGCATGCATGTGCTGTTTTGTAAGCTTTTTTTACCACATTCAGTGTCTTTACATATGAGATTTTAATATATATGTTAAATAGAATTAAATTTATTTTTGTCTAATGTTTTGACAAAGAAAAGTGTTATTGACAACTAAGTCCTTTTTACCTCTATAGTACCTAACACACAATGCCCTTATCTAACACACTTCAGAATAGAATAGCAGTACTCTAGGTTATGAGTGTAAGTAATGCTTTAGTTAGTTAAAGCATGATCACCTTGCCAGCTTTATAACATTATCACCATGAAAACAAGGCCTATCTTTTTTTAGAGAGACATTGTAAAATGCATAGTGACCATAGTGAAAACATTTCTGTTTGAGAACCATTATCTTTAATACAGGAATAAAAATGCAATCAGATTAAGCAAAATAATACTGGTGCTAAGAAACTCCTTATTTCCAACCCTTCATTCCAGTCTTGTGCATTTTCCATACAGAGAAACTTTTAAGACAGAACTAATGGGACTTTAGACATCTATTACTTAGAAGTATGAAGTACTTGGTTAAGCTTGTCGTCTAGAGTGTTTCACTTTCCACTGAGGGAAAATGGAAATTTTAAAACATTAATTACCTCTAAAGGTAAGTATCCATGCTGGCTAGATGAATTACCCTCTGGGAATATCTATTTCTCTCCACAGATTCCAAGATAGTCTCTGTGTCTACATTACAAAAATCTATCTGGAATGAATAATACTGGATGACAGTAAAAAGAAAACAAATGTTTTCAAGAAAGGAAGTGTATCTACATATTATGATCCCCTGTCTGGTGGGTTAAGCTAAATGTTAGATCAATATGGCAAATCTAAGACACATAAAGAAATAGTGCAAATAAATTTACATAAAGCCAGTCAAGAGAAAGGATTGTTCCATTCTATTACGTGTTACTGTGTGCAAGTTTGGATGTCACAATATAAGAACATAAAACTATCAAAGTGTGTCCAAAGGAGGGCTACAAAGATGGTGAAAGGTCCGAAGAGCAAGACATGTGAAGAGCACCTAAGGTCCCTTGGAATGCTTAGCCCAGAGTGTGAGAGGAGACATCATGGTGGCCTACAGCTCCTCAGAGGGAGAGTGGAGGGGCCTTGCTGAGCTGTGCTCTCTAGTGACAGTAACAGGACCTGTATGGAGCTGTGTCAGAGGAGTATCAAGCTGGATGTTAGGAAAAGGTTCTTCATCAGAAGGTGATGGGCATAAAACAGGCTCCCCAGGGCACTGCCCTGGCACTGCCAGAGTTCAAGAAGCATTTGGACATAGAGTTTGGATTTTGGGTGGTGCTGTGTATAGCAAAGGGTTGGACTTGATAATCACTGTGTGCCCCTTCTAGCTCGGGATATTCTGTGAAAGCCAATAGCTTTCACATAGCTATACAGGCCCAGAAGTAAGGAAGGGGATTATTCATCCCTCTTTCCTCAGCTGTACATATCTTCATCATCATCATAGAATATCATCATAGAATGGCCTGGGTTGAAAAGGACCACAAAGGTCATCTAATTTCAACCCTCCTGCTATGTGCAAGGTCACCAGCCAATAGATGAGGCTGTCCAGAGCCACATCCAGCCTGATTTTGAATGCCTCCAGGGATGGGGCATCCACAACCTCTCTGAGCAACCTGTTCCAGTATGTCACCACCCTCTGAGCAAAAAACATCCTCCTAATATCTAACCTCAACCTCCCTCCTCAGGCATCTTCTTCCAGGCAACAGTGTGAAGGGAGACCATGAACCTGGAAACACATGCCAACACAACTTTCTAGAATTATATAAGGCTTCTTGCCTTTCAACTGTAAAAGACCCCAGCTATGCTATTCATTGTACCTTTCCAGTCAAGCTGCCTGAAGAGTATGCATTTTCAGATCCCCTAGGCTAAAACTGGATTGATTTTGGTTTGTTCTTTTAATCTCTGACTCTGTAAGTGTGCAAGCAATGTCTTTATTTCTGCATTTTGCCGTCTGCCATCCTTTGGGGTGGCTTCACAAAGGGTGCTCAAGACTGTGGTTAAAAGGGGCAGCAGCACCAATAGCTCTGCTATCTTCACAAGCCAGCTTTCCTCTAACTGTAAACAAGAGCTTGATGAGATATGCAGGCTAAAAAAAATCGTGGAAGGATCATGTCAAATTACACTACCTGTGTCTGCAAAACAATTTGAAGGGAACTGATGGATTTAAGGAACACTGCAAATATGGCAGAATCATGTAATGATGGGAGCTTAAAAGGATCCTGGATAAAAACTCAAGAAATTTTACATCCCACACAGATATAAAATTCTTAGTGATATCTGATTTTTTTACATACACCACTTCAAAATGGATAGTTGGAAACATAACTAAAACAAAAAGGATTAACATTCCTAAGATATCTCACCTACATCAGCTACTCCAAAGGAGACATTTAGCCCAAACATTCATCATGTTTTCAACTTTTCTCCGTGACACAACACAGGAAAAAAATGAAATGTACTTTAAAAAATGTTGAATCTTAACTTAAAAAGTCTTTCCACAATGCTTTCTCAAACAAGTATGATTTGCTAAAGAACTGAAAATAGTGCTCCCACTCATGTCTTGCTCTTAGTGAATGCACCATGATGAAGGAACCACATTTCTCTTAAAACATTTGTTCTGAATTAAGGTGTGCCCCACAGATCACCTTTCACAGTTCATTTGGTTTCTCAAGGGAGAAGTTCCAAAAATGAAGTTCATGGTAAGGAATAAGTAGAGGGCTTGCCCTGTATATGCCAAAAACTCCATCTCATGCCTCCCCAGCACTGGAACTGACCTGAATAGAATGACTTCAGACTATTTTCTGGGAATTGCCCTAAAGTGTGACCCATGGCACATTATTTACATAACCCATATCTGCTCTATGGGATCCATGAGCATTTCCCAGTTTCAGTGGCTGTCATTCCACTTCCCACGCACGCTCACATATCCCAGTTCCCACATAGAAATACCACCCTGAAGAAAAAAAAAGCATGCCGAAATATATGCCCTTGAATTTCACTGCAAAAAGAAGATGAAAGATACTGTTAAATTGTAAAATGGGAGCTATTGAATCAAATATTATTTATTTATGGATCATATTATGACAAGACCAGCACAAAAAAATTACATGTATTCGTATTATGTTTCCTTCAGCTCCAGATATCCACAAATCTAAGGAAATAGTTAAAAATTTGGTCCACTTCTGCAACTGCTAACAGAGAATACACTTAGAAAGCCTAGTTAATTTTAGAAAGGATCCATGCACAAAAGGAACATAATCAGACAGGGTAAAAAAATGAAAAATAAAAAATAGAAGTGGAAAAAAATTATTCAATCCTTTTTTTCCTCAATTGCTTTTCCTTGGATAATGATCATGCTATCCAACCAGCTACTATACAGAACCACCAGTGCTGTGATCCAGGCATAATAGTCGTGAACAGTTAATCAGAAACCACCCTAAAATAAATCCTGCACAGTATTCCTTAGCTGTAAGAGTCTGTCTTGGCACAAGTTTTCACCTCTAAAATGACTGTGTTCAAACTTTACTAGGAACTTTTCTCATGTAAGATACTGAAGTGTCTAAAGTAAATAAAACATTAGAAGCAGTAACATTCTTATCTTATTTCTTGGAAAATTGCTGCAATCTTCCCTAATTCTGTCCTCCAAAAACTGCCATGAATGTTTTTTGTGTTATGAGTAACCCAAGGAAACAGACTAGGTTCCCCTCTGGAGGCAAAAATTGGCATGAACAGGAAAAAGGATGAAGAAAGTTGGGGTAAAGAGAAGGAAGGCACCAGAGAATAGAGATGACAAGTGACTTACAGTCCTTCCACCAACGATGGCCATGCCTAACAGCCCTAGGAAGAAATGCTTAGCTGTATCATTCACACTCTTCAATACAACATCTCAGGGAACGGAGAAAGCAGGACTCTGGCTAAAATTCAGCAGTGATGAGGTATCTGCTGTCTCAGTCATGATCCTGGCCCCACTGTGCACACCTGGACTTTGCTCCATGATCCCCTCCAAGTACCCTAGACACCAAATCCATCACAAGCCAGGTGAAATGTGCTGTCTCCAGCCATTTGTTCTGAATTTGACTACATCAATTTGTCTGTATTTGGCTACTCTGTTAGATTTATGATTTTGAACGGTGACGCACCACTGTCTTGCCTCCTAAATGAGATGTGGCTGTCACCCAAACAGGTGACTACTCTACATCCCTGCTCTGGGACAATCAGTTGAGACTTATGTGTTTTTGTTGGTAAGAGAGATCATCTAAGTATCAGGTGTAAAATGATACCAAAATAATAAAGCGTTCACTTACATTCACATCTTTCAAATGAAAGACAACCTCACCCTTTCTATATAAGACACTGACAGGTTCTTTTTTTTTTTTTTAATTCAGTTCATTTGAGACTAACATAACAGCCAAACTTCATGCTGTTAAATTCCCAGAAATCATTTTTATGTGGCCAAAGAAAGGCATGGACACTAGAGATTTTAAGAAAACACAGTGGTGTTTATTTGATTTTCTTGTTACATAAATGGTTTTTATGTACTGGAAAAGTAGCTAATCTTGATAGATGTGCATGTGGTAATACAGCTGATGGTTACTGAAGCCAGACAATGTGAGTTTTCTCTTTCCAAGTCTCTTACTGAGGAACTGTGCTGATACTTAAATAAATAAAATGGCAAAAGGAAAAAGGATAGAAACACAAAGCTGATTAACTTAAAATAACTCAACAGCAAGTCCTACTGAAATGTACTCCAGAAGTTGCAGTAGCACCACAGCATAACACAAATGAAAAAAAATACATTGATACACAGACACAAACATAACAATCATTTATTTCTTCATATACATCATTTAGGCGTTTTAGAGAACATTTGTTTGGAATACCTGAGTCAGCTCATGAGATCATCACATGGCAGTCTCCAAAAAACTGGTGGAAGCTTATCAAAGTAGCTGATGGATTGCACTGTTCATCATACAATAGACCACTGGGAAATATCTTCCTCTACTTTGTCACCCTACACATTAAATTTCATCACTTTATAATTTATACAATTATATAATATATATTATATATTAATATAATATATATTAATATTAAATATTGTATATAATATGCTATACTATATAATATATATATATATATAGATATAAAAATATTTTATACTCTTAGTTCTATATTCAGGGCAGAAATAAAGTCCATATACCCAGTGTGTTATTTGTTTTTTCTTTGCACTTTATCTTGTGTCAGGTACACACTAAAAGTCATAAGACACAGCAATCTAGTCATGTCTCTGATCTTGTCTGTTATCATTAGGGCTGGAAAGGATATCAATTTGCATAAGAATAAGAAGTAAGAGCAAATGTTACATGAGGAATGAGTTAAGAGCAGATATCTGGAACTCAATATGAGCATGTATAGCAGAACTCTAACAAAAGCATGTGTCTAAATAAAGGTTACATAGGTGCAGTACTTGCTCATAAAGCTTTTCAGTCAAGAGGAATTGAAAAGAATCTATGTCTTGACTATTTAAAATCTCTTTGCTCTGCAAGAGTTGTTCAACAAAATGCATTTGGAAAAAAATTACAAAACGTAGCAATTTTGTAAGGAAAAAATAAATATATGTTCTTAATTATTTTGTTGAATTGATTGTACAGAAAATAAATAAATAAATAAGCAAACAAACTTTAATAATGACAGAATTAGTAAATCATAGAATCATAGAATCACCAAGATTGGAAAAGACCTCGGAGATCGTCTAGTCCAACTGTCCACCTATTACCAATATATCCTTCTAAACTGTGTCTCCCAGTACACCATCTAAATGTTTCTTGAACACCTCCAGGGACAATGACTCCAACACCTTCCTGGGAAGCCTGTTCCAGTACCTGACCAGTCTCTCAGAGAAGTCTTATTTCCTAACATTCAACCTGAGTTTCCCCTGGTACGTAGTGTCACATAGTAGGTCTCTACCAGTTTTCACCTGAATTATGGGGGAGTGATTCTGGTCCCCATCTGAGACTTCCAGGTTAGAGAGTAGAGTAGTCTGAGGATAACTGATCTGACTGTTAAAGACAGAAGTAAAGAAGGTATTGAGAACCACAGCCTTTTCCTTATCCTCAGTGGTCACATTCCCTGCTGCATGCAGTAAAGGATGAAGATCCTCCTTAGCTCTCCTCTTACTGTTAATATATTTATAAAAAAAAATCTTTGTTCTCTTTTATCCAATGGCCAAGTTGAGTTCAAGCTGGGTAGATAAGCTCACCAGATGACCAGATCATAAAGGCCTGGTATCTCACATATCAACTCTATATTAATGTTGCTTTAAGAAGTGATCATACCATTTCTGTTCAATGAAAACTTAGGCTTCTAAATTTCAGGTATTAATGTTCTTAAAGTATCGCATTAGTTCCATGAAAGTCACTGAAGCTATTCTTTTAAATCTGCACTCTGAAACATCAGCCCGTGAGAGCATTAAGATAACTTGCTTTGATAGTGGCAGCTGCCACTCCAACCTAGTGTTGGCTCACTTCCACTAGTGATGCTATGACTGTAATGTAGATTAAGGCATTCAAGTTATCCCCTATTCCTTTAGGAAAATGCAGCAGAAACTTAACTTCCATTTCAATGTTACTCAAGATGTTCATTTATTTATAGAAATTAGAATCTGAAATAGTCTTTAAGGTCATCGTATCCTAGAGAACAATGTTACAATAGCCTAGGCCTCTAAAAGAGCACAGCAAATGTCAGAAACAAGTATAACTGCAAGCACTTTCTTTGAACACTTGACCATTACCACCTCTTATTTTCTTTTTTGTAAGCAATAAGGATTAATACACTGCAGTAGCTAAATTAAATTTCATACAAACAATTAACTTAATTATATTGAAGGCCAGTGGCATAATTGGCACAAAAGGAAATCGGAAGTTTATTGTTTCTTCTGTGTTGATTACAAAAGACATCAAAAGCAAGGTTGGGAGCAGAAAAAAAGTGAGAAGCTTAGATTCAGATCAACCATTTGAAATGTGGAGAAGGTATATAGTGAAACAAATAATAATAACAACAATAGCAATGACAATAACACAAATTCGGTTCACCGAATCACAGACTTGTAGGGGTTGAAAAGGACCTCTAGAGATCATCGAGTCCAACCCCCCTGCAAAAGCAGCTCCTTAGCCCAGGTTGCACAGGTAGGCGTCCAGGTGGGTCTTGAATGTCTCCAGAGAAGGAGACTCCACCACCTCTCTGGGCAGCCTATTCCAGTGCTCCCAAGAGCATTCAGTGGGTAGCACTGGAAAGTAATCAGCGTGGGCCTGCAAAGCTCTTTAGTTTGCAGCAGGTTGGATAGGTTTAACATGGATAGGCCACCTGATTGGAATACAGTCCTGTTGGCACAATTGAGTTCATCTGAAAAAAGTGTCTATGTTCTGTTTCATATAGTTGCAGGATTGTTTTCAAAGTTTATTTTAGCTTTGTAAACAGATAATGCAGTTAACCAGCTGATGAGTGAGAGCTATGATCAGGTGAAAAGAAAGGCACAAATTCCTGAATTTCTTGTGGAGATAGACTCAACTCACATCCACCATTCTTCTCTGTGCCTGCATCTGAGTCACGGGAGTCTGGCAGCTGAAGCACCCTGCTGGTCTTCACCTTCACTGAGGAGAACCACAGTCTTTCCACCATGTGAGGGAGACACATCTAGACTTGGGACTATGAAGTGAGCTTGGGAAATAAAGACACTTCTGGGAAAAATATAGACAACTGCTACCTGGAAAACCATCATCCATATAACAGCCTCGTGCAAGAACGAGAAACATCAATGGAAGAAAACAGTGCTAATATCAGGTAAGTTTTCTGAGATATACTACTAACTCCCACTATTCTTATTGCTGTAGCTGACAAGGAACAGGGTTCAGTAAGAACTACTGAACAGAAACAAAATATGTAGTCTTTGTGTCCACAGAGTTGGGCACCACTTTTACACAACACGTTTTCTTCCTTCTACATGACAAAATATCTATGTCAGTCAAGTACTTATTTTTACTTCTAATGTAGAATAATGCAGAATAAATTAATCATAGAATCATCTAGTCCAACTGACTCATCACCACTATGCCCACAGTGCAATAGCATGAATTTAGTAGTACACACAGAAAATGACTGTATCAGAAACACACTCAAACTACTTGTCAGTCAGGGCTTCTTGAAGTGCTCTTAAAACTATAAGATCTCAAACAGAACCAGAAAGTTATAAGTTTCAACTTTTCATAAGCAGCAGACTGCTTTGATCAAATCTTCTTTGTGATTGTAAAAATTATGTAGGAAAATATGTCAGTGCAAATATTTGAAAAACAAAGGACGTCAAAGCAACTAAGAAGTCCTGTTTGTTTATTTGCTTTAGAAGTGTTCTTGTAAATACTCCTGTTGGTAACAGCCTATCTCTCAAATGGTTAACTAAATGTCTGAAATAACTGTAACAGAAAAACAGAATATGGCAAAAGTTACAGCATGAATACTAAAGGCATAAAATTCAAAGCAAATAGCCTTACAAAACAAAAACCCTGTTGTTTTCTAACATGCAACTTGATCAACCACTGGCTCAAATCATGATACATGTGACTAGTTATTTTATCATAAATTGTCAAAAGATCCTAATAAAAACAATGACAGAAGCAAAGCAGTTACATGAACAGAAGGTTAATATGAAGCATGTAGTCTGCTCATCAGGAAGAAATTTTAAAGTATTAATGATCTAAATCTTTCAAAAATTTCATAGGTTTGCATGCTGCATCCATGTTGCACTCTGAAAAAGTCAGTTTTCATAACAAACTTGTCAAATTTGTCAAGTTGAGGCAATCCCAGATGTGTAAAGACTGAGATCAGACCTGTGAAGATAAACTTGGAGCTACTGGTGAACAAAAAACTTGAAATGAACCAGGAGTGTATGCTTGCAGCCCAGAAGGCCAACTGTATGCTGAGTAGCATCAAAATGGAAATGGCCACCAGGGCAAGGAAGGTGACTACTCTATCTCAGTGAAGCCTTCTCTGGAGTCCAAGCCTCCAGGACAAGAAGGATGTGGAGCTGTAGGAGCAGATCCAGGGAAGGGTCATGAAGATGCTCAGAGCACTGGAGCACCTCTGCAACTATGAAAGGTTGAGAAAGTTGGGCTAGATTGACTTGGGAAAGAGAAGGGTCTGCAGGAAACTCATTGCAGCTTTCCTATCCTGAGGGGAACTTATAAACAGGAGGGATAACTGAAATTATATGTCATCTGATAGTGATAAGGGGGAAAGTTTTTAAACTAAAAGAGGGGAGATTTAGGGTAGATGGTAGGAAGAACTTTTTTATTGAGGGAATGGTGAAGTGTTGGCACAGGCTGCCTGTAGAAGCTGTGGGTGCCCCATTGCTGGAGGCGTTCAAGGCTGAGTTGGATGGGGCCCTGGGTAGCCTGAGCTCATGGGTGGCAGTCCAGCCTATGGCAGGGGGTTGGAACAAGATGACTTTTAGAATCCCTTCCAACCTAAGCTTTTCTATAATTCTATGATTCTAGGGAATAAAAAAGGAATGTATTTTATCAAAAAAGTGTATGAGTCAAGTGAGAGGAAGAGAAAAAGGTCAAGCTGATAGATGGGTTATTTGTAACAACTTTTTCCTGTAAAAGGACTTCTGAAAATGGGCTTCCAGGAGATTTTACAGAAGGGTGAATTGCTGAGTTTATTCAGATCACAAACATTGAAGAAATTAGATCAATTATACAATTTCTCTAGTATTTTGCAACTCATAAAAGCTCAAATTACTACAAGAGTGACATCTTATCTGTTTTGATGTTTAAATATTGTATTTGCCATTTAAATATCACATATTTGTTGTGCAGCAATATAAACCAGTGATATTAGAAGCTTCTTCTTACTCTGAATGACATGTTTCCAACATTGACTCCCTTCATTGCCATTGTACAGCTGAGAAGGTAGTGTCAGCTTTGACTTTAGGTCTGTGACATTTTGGGAAAGGTAGTTTGGCAAAAGAGTGAAGTGATTATTTCTTTTTTTTATTTATTTATTTTCTGTGTGTCTGGTCACATTAACTTAGGTTATCTTGCTGCTGGAAAGGGAATTATTTATTACTATTCTTTGCCTTTAAATTAGTTAGCTGCTCAGAGTACGCAGATCAAATAGGGTGAATAGAAGAGAATGACTTTAATTCTTTTGGTTGTTATAAGGAATTTCCGCCTTCAGAGAATCCTCAGTGAACCACCCATGGGTGGTTCCCTCTAGTATATGTTAGGTATGAGAGCAACTTTTGGAAAAGTGTAGATTTAGCATGACAGTTCAGGCCAGGAATTTTGTTTGCAGCAAATAAATCTGTACATGGAAATCTTCACTCCATTTAGCTAAAGTTTTTATCATGTTAAGACCAACAGTGCTGGGTGTAACCTTTCCTTCCATCCATTTATATCCAAAGATAAACCCTTGCTTCACATGACACAATAAACTAAAAGCAACAAAGAAATACCCTCAAATCAGACAAACTGAAACAAGGCAGAATGTGTAGGGGACACTTACAGGAAGGGGTTACATGTATGGGACTGAGCTAGGCACTGGCATTTCCTCTTTAACCATAGTCCCAGGCCTTTCTCCTCTATGCACTGAGAAAGAGATGTGCTCCAAGGTGTTAAGCAAATGCTGCCTTCCATCTTGTCACAGTTTCATGTCATCTCGGCTCATCCCCATAGCAAAAACAAGCCCCTCCTTTTCCCTTCTCGCCCTTCCATCTGAACTTGTACCATTAATGCTTCTGCTAACTCAGAAACCAGAGAAATTGACTGAGATTAATCCATAACATATCTTGGGGGACAGAATAAATAATCATCAGTTGGCCGGTACATATTGCTGGGACAGGAGACTTCTTCATCTTCTGTCTAGATAATTGCTAACACATCCCATCCCTCCGGGCTCTGATTTCAGTGACTCCTCAGTCTTAAATTAAGGTGAGTCTAGGGAAAAAGGATAGTTCTCCACTGGGAAAGATGGAATTTCTACAGGGAAAGAGTAGCAAGATTTGAGTAGAAGAGAGAAGCATTTTCATTTTTAAATGCAAATTTTGAAGAGGGATAGAATGATTGGTGAAGCTACACATTCGTTCCGAGATGATATCACAATCTTCTTTTGGAGGAGAATAATGGTGTGACCATTGGCAAGAATCTGTGAAGGCCCCTGTTAACTTGTGAATGCTGCTGTAAGTCAACGTTCCTTTAGAAAGACTGTCATGGTTTTATGATTTTTGGCACTGGTATTCCACATTATAACATCATGTATTGCATTAAGAGTGATGACAAAGTATGACAAAGACATACATGTGATTGCAGAACTGAAATCTAGAGTGTTTGCATAGCAATGGAGAACTTCAATTACTTTCTGAAGGACATCAATTTATTATGTTTAAACTCATAAGTTTAATTTTTTTTTTAAACAAAGGGCTTTAGCGTAAGTATGGTTTGGTTCAAGTCTAGAATTGCTTTTAGCTTCAAGTCTTCCAGTGCTTTAAATATGATGACACTGGGTCAGATATATCAGATAAGAATAAAATTAACAAATAAAACATCAGTTGGGGTGCCAAATATTCGGCTGTCAGGAAATGGAACTGTTAGTTAATAATTAATCACCCATTTGCTAGCTATACTTATACAAAATTTATTTTGGTTAAAATCAGGAATATGAAGATTAGCCACTCAGCTGTGAAATAGAATAGCAACAACAACAAAAATCATAACTTCTCAGATCACTGTTACTAAATACTATTTAAGGAATAGTTGCAAATCTTCCATGAGCATTCTAAAACCATATTAAAACCACTTAGCCAAGAAAAATATTGTAGAATATGCACATATGTGAAGTATAAATATTTGAATAGAAGACTTCTTGGAACATGTTGTTTGAAATTCCACCACAAATTTAGATTTAGGAAGATGTTAAAGTTAAAACAATTTTTCCCTTGCCATAGAATAGAACTGAATAATCTTCAAAATAATGCTGTTTTTTGAGAAAGGCAAAAGAAAAAAATCCACAAAAACAATTGTAACAAGTCTGTCAAAAAATGTTTTAAAACTCTGTAAGATCAACAATCTTAGTGTGTGCCAAAATACTTTGGAAAACATACATTTAACTCACAAAATTGGAAAAATAAAACTAGAAAAAAAATTGAAAAATTGAGTAAAATAAAATATTTTCCTGTTACAAAATTTCTTATGTCAATGAAACCAGAGGAAAATAGCAAAGAAAAGCACAGAACAATGTATAGAAAATAGTACAGTGTTGAACTAGAAGTAACTTTGAAACATTTTAAATTTTGCAGCAAGTAGAACAAATTTCTTTTTGGAGAACTGCTACCTCTCACCTGATTTTACTTTGAATATTAGTAAAGGCTTATTTGCTCTGTAGAGTTCTTCCCATTTAAGAGAATGCATTTTCATATCTGTATTTGTGATTTTTTTTAATATATACTCTCTACTCCTACTCACAAAGAGATTTGTCAAGTGATAGCTAAATAAAACTCATATTCATTCTTACTGAGGATTTTCACTGTGAGCAGAATCTGTGGGGATTTTTGGCATCAGTTGGGAAAAGGGATTGTTGCTCACTGTATTTCTTTCTTTTAGCACAGCTCTTACTTTTATTGTGCAACTGTAAATGAAATCCAATTACTTGATGGAGTGTTGAGTGGTTACATTTTATTCATATGAAACATCATTTTCAATCCTTTGTATCTTATTTTTTATTTGATAGCAGAGCCCTGCCATGTTTTTCAGACATCACAGTAGAACTTCTCTGCACAAAACATCATTGAGTAGAGATTGAGATCAAAACATATTGCTTTAAGCAAATGCACTATTACAAGACATATACATTTGATTTACATCGCATATCTTTCAGAAGAGATTTTCCCAGAATGTTCAGGCAGGGCTTCAGCATTTATTCTACTTCTGTCCAGTCTGAAATGTGATATGAACCTGAAGAGAGCTCATATTAAAAAATTAATAAGAAAAACTCTTATAATAAGGAAATGTCTTATAAAAGGGCAACAAAAAATAGAGTTCCTCAAAGAGGCACAAGAGGACAAGGGCTTTCAAATTCCAGGCACATTAGATGGGAGAAGTGAAAATGTCCTGGTTTGGCTCTGTAACATGCAACACCATAAGAGACTATCAGCAGTGAGAGCTGGAATCACATTTGCAAATTTCAACTTTCTTCACCCAGGTATTGTTTATCTCTAAATTTCCCTATCATGACAAGGTAAGTATGTATGGTACTTAGAAGTGAGCAATATATGGTACTTGGAATGAAACTGAGATTTCTTTATTTCAGTAACCTCAGTATTCTAAGGCTCATAGCAGAAGACACTCAGAGGAATAATATTTTAGTAATTTTTGCCTTCCAAGGACAGACTATTCTGTGAGTAGTACAATGACAAGAATTACTACAAGAAGTATAGCAAATTGAAATACTAATAATGACTAACTATTTTTAATAGCGTATTCTAATTGAAGTAGTCTCCTTCTTTGTATCAGGCTCTACTGAGATAATTGACCTCAATGTCTGTTGAGCTCCCTCACATTTGGCTTGGGTAGTGTAATTCATATCACAGCCAATTACTTGATGATAAAGCCTACACAAAAAACTAACAGAACATCTCTTCTGTTCCTTCCTTCCTTCCTCCCTTCCTTCCTCCCTTCCTTCCTCCCTCCCTCCCTTCCTTCCTTCCTTCCTTCTTCCTTCTTCCTTCCAATATTTTGACTATTCTATTTGTCAGATGGACTCTTTTTTCTCTTCCATCTATTCTTTGCCATATGAATCCAAAGAGCAGAAAACAACCAACTCAAAAACTCAACAGTATCACTGTCTTACTGTTTCAGTGCATAAAGCTAAACAATTACAGTAATGTAGACTCTCAAATCTCAAAATACATGCTAAACTGTGTATGATAAGCAAGTCTGATAAGCAAGTCTATGTTGCTTTCTGCCATAGAATTGTCTAGTGTTGTGTCAGGTACGTTTTATCATGATTTAACCAAAGGCATTCAATTTCTTTTTCTTCTTTAATTGATTCTTTCAGATCCGTTATATTGCCTATCATGTTGGCACCTGGGCAGTTACGTAAATTAAAACTGTATATTAAAAAAATATGACTCCTTTGGGAATAGGAATCTCAATAACTAAATCTCTGCCTCTGTTATTAAAAATGGCCTAGAGGTCAACTGAAAATCAGTGTGATTAATAGATCTAGTAGAATCTTACAAACAGCCAGAGTCTCGTTTCCTACTGAAAAAACTTAAGCTGTTGGACCAGAGAAACCATACACTAAAGAACAACAGTAAGTCTCATCTTTGGTCAGGATAACCTAAGAGTTTATCTGACCAATATATATGTCTCAGCCTTACAATGATAACTCATAATTAAAACTTTATGCTGCTTTCACAAACAAAGAGGTTGTACACAGCCATTACAAAAGATGCTTACAACATATTAGCTGGAATCCTGATGATAATGTATTTTCTAAGTTGACTAGTTGCTACTGTGCTCACCGCTAAGCTTGTAACTAAGGAATCACAGAAATGGCAACACCAGGTGACTCTGAGTTTTGAACTTCCTGGACACTGAAAGACTTGTGACTCATGACTCTGACACTGAAGAATCAGTGTGGCATACCAGGGACCTCTCAGTAATCAGTTTGAAACTCCAGAAAACAAAACTTGTTGTATTTCTAGAAAATAGTATCTTTCTGTGGGCCAGATTTTCCTGCTAATTTACACATCCCTGAATCTAGGAATTTAATGAATAATTCAGAGAAAAATCTAAGTTTGTGAAACAATTTTCTATCTATGGTGTGTAGGGTTAAAAGCATATGATGCAGTGCTTTTTTGCAGAGCAGAATTTTGGTGTTCATGTCTCTGAAGCTCTTTCCAGGAATGTACTGATAATATCCTGTGACTGAATATATTTGCTAAGTCTTTAATTTTCTTAATATCTCTGACAAGATAGTTAATACAACTTTGGATTTAAAAGGCTGTGCAATATATATTTCATGTACTGTATTTATATTAATCCCATGCTTCAGGGATCCCCATGATTACTTTTGAGAGCTAGGAAGAATTTTTTTTTTCTTTGATCCATGGAAGGTTTTTTTTTGCTTCCAATTCTATTTTGCTGTGAAAAAATGGTCATGGTTTCTTCTAGGTTACATACTGTGTTTGCAGTCCTAAGTCTGATGCCTCATCTGCTTTTTTCCCTTTCTTCACCTAAAGCTAATAGTAGTTTAAATGTGGGAAATTTGTAGATATGTTTCTGATTTAAATAGAGAGTACAATGTGAACCTACTAGATTAATAGTTATGATGAAACCTGCATGCATTTTTCTTGGCAGTCATTTCAATCACTTCATTGTAAGCAATCCAGCTTTCCCGTGTTTCCTCAGTGAAGTATATTTCCAGAGAATTCAGTCTTTCCTAGTGCATTGTCAAGTGCTGATAAATTTTTATGAGCTTCAGCTAGCGGGTGACAGCCACCATGGATATCAGAAATTATAGGAGAGCACTTAATGTGTGCTGTTCCTCCTTTAGAGTACATCTGCTTCAAGTGTCAAATCATGACTGGTATAATCTTAACTATTTTTCCTCTACTGTTGGAGTAATAACTAAAACTCTCCTTGAAAAACTCAAACAAGATTTTATTAGAATAGTTGACATTTCATCAAAATTTATGTTAATATCATTAATTCCAGCAAAAGTTGCGATGTTCTGGGATGCTAGAAAGCTGATGTCTTTGTTTATCCTCTCCTGACTCAGGGAACAATAGGTAAGAGGAGGTTTTAGATAACCTAAACTTTTCCTAATTCAATTTCTTGTGCTGAGTTGAGACACATTAGAAAGATCACACTTGCGATGATAGTATGACGCCTATATTAACTTTCCCACATCTTAGGCAACTGAGACTCTTAAGGCAGAGTCCACTTACTATACTCAGCCAGGGAAGAAAAATGGGATTTCCACACCAATGATAACAATCCATATTCTAATATGCATCTACAGAAGGAGAAAGATATTCACACATTTTTAAGTTGGCATAAGTAGCAAAAACTTGGGACAGAAAATAAAGCAGAATCTGACTACATCAACAGTTTAAATTGTTCTGTTACGTTCTTAGCCATGAGCTGCTAAGTGCCCAAAATGAGTTTAACTATGCTATAAAGTTTTCAATCCTGAGAACTTCAAGTGTTTTTTCAACATGGTAAGATGAAAGCAGAGAAATGTTAACATGGGTTGCCTAAATATCACAGGATGAGAAACAAATGTCCTAACTTCCAGTCTACTGAACCATCTAATAGAGCAAGTCATGTTCAAAGAAGTTCCTGGAACGCACTGGTAATAACTTCTGGAGCAGTAATTCCAAATTATTGGCATGACTATATTTCAAATAATCAGCAGAAATGAGCTTACAAAACAGAAGAACAGAGCTGTTTCAGTAAAGTCTAAACAAGAGCTAGTGATCTGGAAAGAAGGAAGAGATTTTGTTCAACATGGCAAGAAGTGTTAGAACAGGGGTGATCAAATGGAAAGATGGTGAACTGGACCATGCAGCCAAGAACTGGAAGAGGGAAGTGGTTGTAATTAGGTAATAGTGGCAGAAGCAACTTCTGTATGTAAATATGGCTTCTTTCTATAGTGTAATTCATCGTGCGGTTAAAAAGGCTATTGAGATAGTTAAGTATTTTAACAAAGTGAATCCTGCACAAAGTAAAGATTGTGTCACATCCTCTTTTGTAATCTTTGCAAATCTGAGAGCTGTTCACTTATTTTTTGACATATTTAGAGTACAATTAACTTCTAAAGAAAATAAAACATTATTATATGCACCAGATTTTATTTTATATTCCTTTGACTTATAACACAATAATGTATAATCTGCAGTCCATGGCAGAATCGAGGCATTCTACCAAAGATAAGACATGACAGGTACCCCATGACAAACAGCTCACAGCACAGCGTGTAAGAAAATAAAGATACAGTATACAAACAAATAGGCTGAGCTGAGTTAGAGAGGGAGATAATAATAAAAAAAAAAAGAAAGTTAAATTTTCATAAGCATGTAAGTTATCCAGAATGTAACTCAGAAGTAGATTTCAAAAGTGGATTATAAACCATCATTTTCAAGCACAGGTAAGTTTCTTGAACATAACACTCTCTTGAAAGTGAGACATTAGTTTTCATACAGATCATCTTTTTTTTTTTTTTCCTTTTTGACCTATGGGGTATGCCCAAGGAAGTGTAAGGTGTTCTGGGGAAGCAAGGAAAGTCATGAGAAAGAACAAATTCAGCTTAGTGTCCATGCATTACTTACACTGTTTACCAAAACCTGCTGCCTGCTCAGAGAATGTGTTAACTCATACCTTCAGTGTCTCAAAGACATTTCTTAATGTCATAAATTTGGTTCATGACACATAGAATCAAACAACATCAATGAATATATGACAAGTTAGACTATTGGTGATATTAAGTACTGACATTTATTAATGTATTTGTACCAGTATCAAACCTTCCCTGAGTCTACTTTATTTTTTTTCTTGAAGATGCCAAAAAGGAAATTTTTGGCCAGATTTATATACAGCCATATAGAAGCACTGATTCTAGAAGCATAGTTTACTGCTGATAGAAAACTTCAAAGATTTATGGTTTTTGTTAGTGTTTTTTGTTTTTTGCATTGGAGTGACATTGGTGGACAGGGGAAGAGCAATGGATGTCATCTACTTGGGCTTCTGCAAAGCCTTTGACAGCGTCCCTGACCATATGCTTTTATTTAAAGTGGAAAGGTATGGATTTGAAAGCTGGACTGTTTGATGGAATAAGAACTGGTTGGCTGGCTGCACCCAAAGAATTGTGATCAACAGTTCTATGTCTGGGTGGAGACCAGTCATGAGCTGTGTCCCCAGTGGTCAGTTCTGGGACCAGTGCTCTTCAACATCTTTATCAATGACACAGACAGTGTAATCAAGTGCACCCTCACCGAGTTTGCAGACTACACCAAGCTGTCCCCCTCTACTCAGCTCTTCTGAGGCTCCACCTGAAGCACTGCATCCAGGCCTGGGTCCAGAGGAGAGTCACTAAAATGGCTAGAGGGCTGGAGCACCTCTCCTATGAGGAAAGGTTGAGGGAACTGAGCTTGTTTAGCTTGGAGAAGAGAAGGCTCCAGGGAGACCTCATTGCGGCCTTCCAGTACTTGAAGGGAGCATATAAACAGGAGGCGGAATGACAGTTTACACGGGTTGATAGTGATAGGACAAGGGGGAATGGTTTTAAACTAAGTTGGAAGATTTAGGTTAGATATTAGGAGGAAGTTTTTCACTCAGAGGGTGGTGACACACTGGAACAGGTTGCCCAGAGAGATTGTGGTTGTCCCATCCCTAAAGGCATTCATGGCAAGGCTGGATGTGGCTCTGGGCAGCCTGGTCTAGTGTTTGGCAACCCTGCCCATGGCAGGAGGGTTGAAACTAGATGACCATTGTGGTCCTTTTCAACCCAGGCCACTCTACATTTCTATGATTGATCCCACCATTACAAATAGACCTTCATTCAGTGATTCATTTTTTTCAGGTGATGAGCTCTTCTCAAAACTTTCAAGCTCAAATAACTAAAACTAGTTACCCAGATAAGTGGTTCCTGAATTCTTCACACATTATGTAAGGATTCTATGATATTCCTGATAACAAATGAGGTAAGTTAAGGAGTACTGTACATGTGAAGCAACTTAAAAAATAAATTTATTAGGTCGTATAGATAATAGAATGTAGTTGCTTCAGTTTGAAAATAATGCCAACAGTTTTCACACACAGAAGCAAAAATTGTTAAAAAATGGACAAGAGAATGATTAAATGTTTGGATAAATTGTAGAGAGATATAGGTAGGGAAAAAAAAAAAGGAAGTAAATGGTAAATGATTCATCACTTTTAAGGAAGCTCATATTTTTAATAGTTCATTTCCTCCCCTGAGTAAAATCTATAAAGGACATTTCAAGGAAGTTGTACCGGACAGTGGGGTTTCATTAGCACATTATAACTACCCTACAGGTATTCCTTGCTGTTAATCAAAACTCCACGTTGACTACTAAAAATAAAAAAAAAAAAAAAGCATAACTATTATAAAATGATTATTTTGCCTCTCTCCACACACAAAATGCAAGTTTAAGAAAACATCCCGGACTATTCATCGTAAGTAAGCTTTAATTTGTATCTACCCTGTGCTCTTCTCACTTCAGTAGCTTCAGAATTTGTAACTGAATGACACTGCTCTATGCAGCCCATTGCCTAGCTGGAGATGTCAGAACCAATTACTTTCAGAGATCTAAGATTTTATCACACAAACTCTCTTTTTAGCTGTCTCAATGGACAGTACAAGTGAGGTCACTTGTTAAGTATTTCATCATATCTTATCAATTGGCCATACCTTGGATTTCACCACAGATTATATCTCACTGTGCACATGAACAAGTGAGAAAGAACTCAAACTAAATGAAGTTGCCTCTGCTTGATTGTCAAGTGGCTTTTTCGAAACTTCAGTGATTGCCTGAGGCAGAGAAAACAAGGAGACAGGAGGTACAACATGATATTAAATGGTATTTAAGACCTACACATCTGCATGTAACTTCTTCAATTAGATAGATTTTGGACCTATACCTGAGGTAGTTTACCATCAGCTTTTCATGTAGAGAATAGGTTTGAATCAGAATGGCTTATGTTAGAAGGAACATTAACAATTATCTAGTTCCAAATCTGTTGACATGGGAAGGGCTGCCACCCACTAAATCAATCTACCCAAGGCCCCTTCCAAACTGCCCTTGAATGCCTCTGGAGATGGTGTATCCACATCCACAGTCTGTGGGCAACCTGTTCCAGCACTTCACCACATTCTAAGCAAAAAATTTCTTCCTAACATCTAATCTAAATCTCTATTGTTTTAGTTTAAAATTATTCCCCTCATCCTATTACTATCAGACAACGTAAAATTCTGTTTCCTTCCTGCTTGTAAGCTCCCTCAAGTACTGGAACACTGTAATAAGTTTCTCCTGGAACCATCTCTTTTCCAAGTTGAACCTCAACCTTTTTTTGTAAGAGAGGTGTTCCAGTGTTCTGATCATCTTTTTGACTCTCCTCTGGACCACATGAAAGTTTCCTTCATGTACAGGTGTTTTCACATGTTTAGGTAATGGGTTTAGAAGTACAGCTGTCAAAGGAGAACTGATCTGGTCTTACATATGCTTTCAATAGAAAGTGTTATTAAGGTTTTAATTTTAATGTGAAGAATACTAAAAGGATTACTAAAAAGCTGTAAGAAGTCTGTTCATGCCATAGCATCCAGTGACCCATTTACATTCCCTTCCTCACTCTAGTATAGACTCTGTTTCAGTTACAGTGCTGGTACTGTTCCAACAGCAGTACCTAGTCCATCTTTAGACCTTCAAGTTCACTTCAGAGGGAATATCTAATAACTTCTGTCATGGTTGACCAGCTTTTCATAGGTGAACCAATAGGTTAAATCCAATGTTTCCCTTCTAAACAGGAGTCATACCTTCTAAGAATATTTTCAGTAGTAAATAATTCTTAATATTGTCATACTATTATTATAGCAACAAAATGTTGCTATAAAATTTGTATTATGGCAAAGTCATACATTTTAATACCTTTGAAAAAGAGGATGGACAATTAGGCCTCTTAAGATTTCCTCCAGCTTCTATTTCCAATAATATCTATGGTTAGAGGTGGAAATATTTGTTTTTTACTTATTTGTAGACCTAGAAAAATATCCTTCATTAAATCTTTAAGAATTTGATTAGAATCTTATTTCAGCAAATATGCTTTCCTTCAATTAAAGTTCTACCTGTAAGTTTTTGTCTGACAGTAATATCACACTTTTAAAAGTATTCATAAAATTTCTTGTTCACACATTCTCCGTGAGCTTGATTTGTTCAAGCATGTCCTTGCTTGCTTGTATGACCAAACAGCTTTTGTCTATTTGGCTTTTTTTTATTATTATGGCTTTTTTTTTCCTATTTGACTTCAGATCCCAGTGAAAGAAGTATTTTCTGCTAGTATCAGCTGCTTTGCATGTGAACATTTCTCCTGAAATATAGCAAAGAGGTGAAAACGGTCCCAACTTTTTTCTCCAGCATAGCTCAGTGGTTGTTCAGGGCTAATATTTTAATGAATTACTGAGAACACTGCAAAACATCTCATCTGCATTTTTTATTTGCCTTACAAACAGGTCTGAAATGAACCAAGCAGTCAAGGGCTTTATCCCCTCTTATGCTTATTCCACTAACAAAGTATATGTAAACAATTCTACTTATAATTTCCTCCCTCAGTTTCAAAAAGAGTTTAAACTCATCAGTGTATAGCATGACTCACAGCAGTCTTGTAAGGCAAGTGTCAGTGAGCTTGCAAGAACTTAGATAAAAACAGAAAATTAATGAGGATACGTCTTGAAGGGACTTCAGGAGAACTTTTGAAAATCTTGATGGCTCCATATCATGTCTTTACAAGAATACACTTGATATAGATAGGCATTTGGTATGAATTAGGATGTACATAAAGTTTAGAGATCCAACAGTTACTCAGTCTAATACTTTTTCTCAGTTGGCAGCACAGTTCAAACTTCCACAACTGCTTGTTTTCTTATTGTAATTCTTCATGTGATCTTCCTCTACCAAAAACCCATATGCAGTTCTGAAAAAGCAGTCCACCTGCTCATTGTCTCAGATGATAGAGAATACAGTTACTCTCTTCTGCTCTCTTCTGAAGAGTCAAATCCAGCATTTCAGAAACATTTACGGAATGATCTGGCTCATCCTATGTGACTCGTCATATTCACAGCACTGCTCTTATTACCCTAGAGGAAACAAACTATCAATGTCAAGAGAGAAACGCATTTCATGCAGACAGGGAACTAGTACATGAAGCTGAGATTCATGCCTGGAAGACATCGATTAAAACTTCTTTTTTTTTTTCATTGCAAACAGCAAAACTTACTTTTTAAGCAAAACTTTTTACTTACCTTTCTATCTATATATACACAAGGTCCATGTCCCACTGACTTTGTAAACAACAACGAAAAAGCTGAAGAGAAAGCATATTTTAGACGTGCTTCTTAGGCTTGGAAGTTATTCAGATGCTCCCTAAGAGCCTCAGCATATGAGGATGGAAATTTAGTAACACCAAACACTCTCAGTCTTCTAATTGTCCTCAAGAGATTTTTCTTACAGTTTTAGTTGTATCATGTTTTCAGTTACATGGTTTGTCTGTTTTGGGAGAATAAGGGAGTTGCTTTTTTTGAAGTGTTAGATGACCACATAGTGTACGATGAAAGCAGTAGAATTTGTTAATTTAAAATGAGTCCTAAAGACTTTAATATTCCTTGCACTACAGCAACACAGAAAGTCATTCCTATTTAATTAGTTAGGCCAAAGTATTTGCAAAACAATTAAGAATGTAATTTAATTTTGGTGTTTGGTAAACATCCAGGGATTCATTCACTCTGAACTTATGACCTACATGTTGAGTTTACTTTGCAAAGTATCATTAAAGCAGTCAGTTAGAACTTACAATTAAAATGCATGCCATGGCAAGCTTAATAAGTATATATTACAAATTAGAAATATGCATTAGAAATTTATTTTTAAAAACAACTTGACAGATTAAAAATGAACTGTATGGTCAAATCAAATTGTATCAGCAAGGAGTTTATTTTGAAATGTCTCCAGGAATCCTGAGGGATTCAGATTTTTAAGATATTTCCCATGTTGCCTTCTCATTCCTGTGTAAAGAATAATCCAGTGTATAGGTTCCAGGAGTGCATTGCTCCTATACAGTCAGCTCCTACTGGTCATGCCCATCAGGAAAGACACAGGCAGGAGAAGCATTAATGTGTTCTACAGGCAGTCTCTTTTTGTGAAGGGAGAAAAAGAAAATTCACACAATAATTCTCAATTGACAATTCAGCCTAGACACAGACACAATAGCAGCTCTCTAGTCATGTCAGAATTGTTATCTGTCATGATTACATTACTACACATGCAAAAGTTATATAAAAGAATATTGTTAAGACTCCATATTTATTCATTCATGGGTTAGGAAATGCCAGAATTAAGGCTGCTTGTGCAACATTCATTCTACCCTCATATGTCTTTACTTACATGTCCACATTCTTTCCTCCCCACGTGACTTCAATCTCTAAATGGGTAATTATTCAAACTTCAGTTTCATCTTCTTCATTGGTTATGTGAAAATATTTAATACATGTCAAAACCAGCAATGATTATAAAATTATTCAATCCTTCCAACCCCTTACCATGCTATTCACATAATGTCTGAATGTTTCTCAATACAGATCTTTACAGTGTCCATAAAGGCAGCAAGAGTATTAAAAGTCTATCTTACAATCCAGGAAAAGAGAAAGTAAAGCAAAAACTGTCAAAAGGTAGCAGCAGATTATCAAGGTTAAACTGATCTTAATACTAACATTCATGTAATGGCTGTATACAACCTCAGCACTAGTGTGGACACAATGGATCTGGAGAGGCTAAGCAAACAGTTGCAAGCTTTTTTACAAAATGACTGAAATTATTATTTTCCCAATTTACGAACAGATAAAACATTTTTACTGAGTTTCTCATAATAATCCTTTCTGAAACACACAATGAAAGCAGCTCTCTGGATGATTAATTTTGATAAAAAGCTATGTAAAAGCGTGACCTCATAAAGTCAAGTCTTGAAAGGGTATACCTGTGAGTCTCCAACACAGGCAGATAGACAGAGGTCAGGTCTGAAATGATGTTTAAGAACCCACCTCCAGTGGGAATCATGCCTCTAATTCTACTTGAGGGCCACATTCCCTGTGGTCATGCAAACCATGATGCTTTGCTGCATCTAATTTCTTCTTGTAGATATTGACATGTGCCTATCCTGCCCACGCTTGGATCTCCACAGTTCAAGTCCCGAGTTTTCCCTAAGTGGAAACTGCCAAATATATAACATGTATCAAATTCAGGCTTGTTTTCTGTGATATAGCCAGGCATACACAAGGGACAGATCTGAAACCACCAGACCCATTTTACATATGACCTGAGACAGAAACCAGTTCTCCAGAGGCAGAGGGCTAGTAAATTAACCTGCTGTGTCACCTAACCCTTCATTATTGATTAGTAATTATTCTTTTCAAATGAAACAAGGACATAGGACATAAGGTCATCTACAGTATATCCTGTGAAAAGCCAATGTTTCCCTACATCCTTCCATCAATCACTGTTGAGCGCTGACTTGAAAGAAGTTCTCATTGAAATACAATTAAAAAAGTAATTTTGTTCAGCCTTCATAAACAAGGAAGAACTCATGGATGTGAGCTAGTTCTGCGGCAGGCATAACAGGCACAACTGTGGTCAATATCTCTTCAGTCTGGTGAGGCAGTTGGAACATTTGATAAAGGCATTGATCAATGATTAAATAAAACAGCCAGGGACCAGTGGATATCAATGATACTAGTTTTCAGCTTGAAATTCTTCCATACTGGCTCCCTTTGTCCGTAGTAACCTTCCTTCTCCCTTTGATATCTCACTACTTCTCTACCTATTTTATCTTTTTCTACATCTGATTAGTCATTAATTCACATACTGCTCATATGAATTCATTCAGTACCTAAAAAAAATCCACACTGCCTTCTTCTGAACTATAAACAAAATGGTAAAAGAATCATCGAGAAAATAATTACATCTATGCCCTTTAAGGACAATGCAATTAAAATATTTGAGTGAATCAGTGAACTTCTATCCTATTCCCTGTGATAACCAATGATATATTTACCAGAATATTGACCAATATTATATAATGAACAAAGAACAGACAGAGTCATGTTCTCAGGTCTGAATTTTCAGAAAATCATATCAAATCTATTTCTAAACCATTGTTCCATGTCTTGAAAATGGGACATTCAACAGACTATTTTTAATCCTAGATCCCATTTCACAGCTTCATTTTCAGGTCCTAGAAATTTATTCTCATTTCATCTTTCATAAAACCAAGCTTTTGTGCAGTAACATAAAGGAATCGCAGGTATAAATTCTGACCTGATAGAAATATCTAAGCATTTAGGACTATCTTTCTGCAACACAGATGAGTGGTGGTTTCCATGATGTATTAGTATTATCACTTTATTTCAACAAAAGAATAATAGGAGTTAGTTGTAAGTCATCACATACTTTTCCCACAGAGTACTGCTACAGTGCACGCTAAAATCTATGATTAGTTTTCAATTTCTTCTTTAACTTCAAAGATCACGATGATCTAACACCTAAACCACATGAATATGAAGCATGAGAAAAGCAGTATACAGTGCTCTCTATCCATTAATGCCATACGTCTGTGGTAACAAATGTTGCACACATAGTCAAATGTGTTTTTGAATTATATCCTGCTAACCAATATATTTATAAGGCAGTGAAACATTTTCACTATTTAATGGCATTTTTATTATTTTAATCTCTTAAACATATATTAAGTCCATGCTATTTGAATTCACATCTAACATGTAAAAAACATTTTGCTTAAAGCCACAATATCAACACATTTTAGAGTTATAGTTATTATACCACTCAGTTTGGTGGAATTTCTGTTGATTTTTGTGTGGTTTTCTTTTTTTTTTTTTCTTTTTTTTACTTTTTGGTACAGTAGAAATCTCAAAACAGGTATTGACTTTATAAAACATATACGTTACATCAAATTCTCAGATCCAACTTGAACTGCTGCTATCAAAACCTAAAAGGTAAGCCAAGATCTCACCTTGAAGGAAAGAGTAGCCTGAAGTGTAGCCAGTCTCTTACCTTATGGGGAAGAAGAGACAAGTGTATTGCTCCCTAGGGTGAAAGGAGAAAGAAAAGCCACCTAGGAAAGCAGTCTGCTTGGCTCAAATAAAAACAACACCATTTTTTTCTTTCAGCATGTTACTTATTTGGATTTATATCATCATTATTACATATTCTTCTTTCTAATCACAAGTATTATGGTTATTTTCCTTATTATTATTGAGATGTAGTATAGTATAGGTTAGAAAAAAATTATCCCACATTTCATTGGATATCTCTACATTATATTCCTTTGCTTCTTCTGTTTAAACGAAAAACCTGTAAAATATGTGGTATCTCTTCTCTACAAACATGGATCACCCTCCTAATTAAGTGATTCAACTACATACTGTTTTCTATATTCTTTTAGCAACTCCAACTTCTTTGTTGCTCCCAGTACAAGGTTTTTCATTTCTTCACTATCATGCTTGGTTCTGAACACTTCTCCCAAGCTTCTCCTCAAGTTTGGACAGAGACTTCACAAATACCCGAAAGCTCATTCCAGTTCATCCTTAAAAATTTCTTGTTCCTACAAAAGTATTTTTGGAGTTAATTTGCTGCTATGCTTAAGTAATTATTAGCAACAAAATAAAATTTTTTTCTTCTTTTACTTCACCATTCTGGACAAGCCCGTTATCCTTGTTTGTATTTATATATTCTGTGCTATCTAGTGCACCTGGCTGAGATGTGTGGCTCCTGTGGTACACATCAACACACATACATAAAAAGTAATGGTGCTGGCGACTTTTCCACTCAGTCACTGAGAGTGATACAAATGTATGAAAAAGAGAACCTTTATTTTCTCTCTCCACAATTGGCTGTTAATGTATCATATATTTCATAATCTGACCAAGATGATGTAAGATTAAGTTATCCTTCCCTCATAATCCTTCTGTTTTCAGTATTTAATAGTATTTAATAGCTTTCTACTTTCTTTCAATAATATTTTTTGAGCAACATAAACTTTTTCATATAATTTCTTATGGAAAGTATTTAGACCAAGAGTTTTGATGTCTCAAAGCTAGACATTCAAATGCTTTGTGTGTGACCTCCTACCTCTGGCATTTGTTCAACACGTGCTGAAAAGATACTTTCAGTTTCTCTGCTCATTGAACTTGGAAAAATCCTGTAAGTTCCCTCAGTCCATAGTGTTTGCAGAATCTTGTCATTACCGTTAACAATCACCTCAAAGATGCAGTGTTCGTTCATGCTTACCCTGTTAAAGTGCAAAGGTTTCTCTTTTTCTTGGAAATAATGTTTGTTTTGAGTCACATATTTCCATTATTTTTTTAAAGCACTGTCATATCAGAGACAGATATAAGAAGAGATTGAGAATTTCTTCAAATAATCTTCTTAACATTTTAAATATTCATCTTAACATTTTTACATTACTTGAAAACTTCTGTTAGATGCTTATATTTCATCATAATGATAAGTAACCTTTGAGAATAAACACGACACAATGTGAAGAGAGACTGATAATGAGATGTGTGTTAACAGGCAGAAAATCTCTTCGCTGCAGATGAAACCAGATTGCTGTTCTTTGTTGCTCTAAAAGAATGACCAAAAAACTTGATTTTTTTTGTCTCCCTATGATTACTAACGAATAAATATAACAAACACCAATCATGAACAATTAATTTAGAATTTGAGCAGAAAGTGAATATGAAGAACAAATTTAAATTAGACAGTTCCTCCAAACTGAGACCAAGATGTTAGCACAGCTTTGTGAAGACCATTTTACATCTTCACACGCTTCATACTTTCTTTGAGCAAACAGATGTTCTAGAATTGTAAATCCAGTACATTTCATAAATGCTAACATCCTCTGGAAAAATAAATATTTTGCTAGAGTTGTATAACAATCGAGTTTACTTTTTAAAAAGGAATTTTGCAGACAGCAAATTTACTAAATCTAATAGTTTCCTGTGGTACCACATATCTAAATGTTTTAAAGTTAAAACCAGCATTATTAACATAAAAAATATTAGTTGGCTGAGTATGCAAACGATATATTATCAGAATTCTTTTTCTAAACATATATATCTATAACAGAACTTTAATGGCTCTAGCACTATGGATTGACAACATAAAAGAGACTACAATTATGCCAGAACAGCCTTTTCATTCAGGGAAAGGAAAAATAGATATTTCTGAATCTACAAGTTGAGTGAACAGGCTGTCATTCCTATCTTCATGCATTTCAATGGCAGGTTTTTTCCCCTCTGGCGCTGGTTGTTTCAATGTATCAGCCACCAGGAAAGGACATTGTTCTGGAAGGTTTATCACAAAAGCATTAATATGCAACCATAAAGAAGATTTCAAGTAGTATTCAGAATGTGATATTAAGCCACAAAAGCAACAGATTTTAAGAGCAAGTTAATTCTGATTGACATGCATCCCCTAACATATGCAAGATACTGCTTGCTGCACATGCAGGAATTTATTAAAACCATTTAACAGTATATTTTGCACGATGACAGCCAGATCATGGAGCACAGTCAATTAAAACAAGGGATAGATAAATTCAAAAATGATGGAAGCTAATTCAGTTCAGAGAAGTAATTAGAAGTTCAAGCAATTATCTATATCTTTGTGGTTCACTTATCGAACTGTCACAGTAACAAGCTGAAGGATTCCTTGAAGAACTACACTTCTACCTGGCTCCCTACACTGAGTCTTCTAAACTCAAATGCAGGCAGAGAGGTGATTTTCTGGATATAAATGGTAGTTGTTTGCCCTGCAAAGGTCACTGGGAGCTGCAGGTGGTACTTTGTGAAAGAATTGAGTCTGTAGGAGTTTGACTTGGGAAAAATCTGTAGATATAGCATTTGGCCTTGCTGAAAACAGCTCAGATTTGATATAGGGGTGCACATGATTCTTTCAAACAGAATGGGTACAGAGGATCTTGGTATTTGGAGTAAAAGATCTGGAAATCTCTTCAATATCAAAATGAGAATCTCTTCAAGAATTTCCAAAAGGTGGAGGGAGAGAAGGAAGGAGGGAGTGAAGGAAGTAAAATGTAAGCAGTGTGTTTCTGGTACTCTCCTTGTTTTGCACTAGAAATGCCTCATTAAAATAGATTTAAAATTATGTTGTAAGGAAAGTAGATTATGGGTTAATTTAGGTGGGGTCAACAAATCCAAAAGTGGAATTCTGCAGCTTACCATTTCCAACAGTCAGGTGGGATCTGGCCTCATGAGCATTTTATGCTGTAAGACACAGAGCTGTTTATCCAGAAGACACAGACAAAGACCAAACTTTCATAGTTCTTTGAATGGAAGCCATCCAGCCACATTAAGACAGCAACAGGGTTCAGCTGCTGCACTGATCAAACAGTGTCTCAGGCACATTACAGCCCAAGATGAGTTAACCCAGCTCTATTTTCTTCTGCCCATGTAGACTGACCAACCAAGTCATGAAATAGAATTATTTTCCATGTTTTGTTGACATAACATTCTGTAGTGTTGATAAACAATTATTTCCTCTTATCATTCCTGTCTTTCATGTCTCTATTTTCTTGGTTTTTTTGTTGTTTTTTTTTTTTTTTTTGTATTTAAGCGATATTTTTTCAGCACATCTTTTATTATGTATGTACATTACCAAACACAGTAAGGCACCAATGTTCATTTAGGCACACCATGAAGAGAAATAATACTTCTGGTACAGATTATGAGAATATACTCTGAGTCATTTCCTGGCACAATCCATCCAGTGTATGGAACACCTTTCCACAAGTATAATACTTAGCATCATATAAGTATCATCTCCACTTTTTGTTGGAACGAGAGACAGAGCAGTTACAGAACTTCCCTCAAGGTCATTTGTGAAGTCTCTGCCAAAGTAAGAATTCAGCATACAATTGCCAATTTTTACTTTAGCTATATAATGATAATTTCCCTGAGACACAATATCTCTTTATGCATATGTCCTTAGTAATAAAAAGTAGGAAAAAGAAATACTTCAGATGTATATGATGCAGTCTATAAGCAGAATTCTCTCTAAACAGTATGTCTTTCAAATTTTTGCACGAGGCATCAACATATCTTTAAGGACTTTATCATCGTTACTGACATATAATCATTCCTTGCAGGTGGAAAACATTGTGCTGAGAGATAATTGGGATAGTTATTGGATATGACTCCTCACTGGTTTTAAGGCAGTGTTAAGGCATGATTGCATTCTGCTCAAAGAAAAGAATGAATATTCTTTGAATTTATGTCAGATTGAGTGATTTATAGTACTTTAAGTACTACATTAAATGATACAAGCTAACATTATCTGATGGGAAGCATGGCAAAGTTAAAATATGGACCTTTTCCCCCTTTAGAGAGGAAAAGACTTTCTGGCTGTTTGAGACACACTTGCTGTTGGTTTATCTGGGTAGGGTAATTTGAACTCAACTTGTAGGGAGAGAAACATTGTCTCGGGGTATAGTACTCTCCCTAAGAACAGAAATTTAGAAAACTCCTGGTCATGAATGAGGTGAGTGAATGAGATGGATGGCCTGGTAATGGAGGACACTGAGAATCTGGAGTTACTGAATGTTTTCTTTGCTTCCATCTTCAGTGCTATGTGTGGCCCCTGAGGAATACCAAGCCCTGGATACTAGAGAGAGAAACTGTGAAGGGAAAATTTCTCCTTGGTTGAGGTGGATCTGGTCAGAGATTGTCAAGGTAAATTCAACACACACAAATCCTCTGTCCTGGTGAGGCCATATCTGGTGTACTGAGTCACATTCTAGGATCCCCAGTTCAAGACAGGGAACTTCTAGAGACAGACCAGCAGAGGATCACAAAAATTGTTAGGAGCCTGGAGCATTCCCTTATGGGGAAAGGCTAGGAGACCTGGGACTGTTCAGCCTGGAGTAGAAAAGACTAAGGGGAAAAGACATATCAATGCTTATAAATATCTAAAGGACAAGAGTCAAGTGGATGGAGTCAGGATTATTTCAATGATGCCCAGTGACAGAATAAGGGGCAATGGGCACAAACCGGAACAAATGAAGTTCCATTTGAACGTGAGGAAAGACTTGTTGTAAGAGACTATTATTATACCATTGCCTCAGAGTTTGCTGATGAACATGTCCGAACATGTCCAAGCTAGTCCTGGACAAGGCTGTGAAATCCTTTGTCTAAGGGACAAGCAGATGGGCATGTGCTGGGACAACAAAAGAGAGATAAGCTGCATATCAATGGCCGCTGAACACTCTTTTCTTTGGTACTCATCTCCGTGGGGAGATAGCCATCTCAGGAGACGCTTGCCTGGCACACCACTACGGGATTTGTCACGTAGACTGGAGGAATCTGGAAGATAAATAGAGGGGTCCTGCAGCCACGAAGTTGGGGGTTTTCTCTTTGGAGAGACTTCCCGAGCTGATCACTGCTGCTACCTGGAGAGGCCTTCTCTTAGGAGAGACCTCACGAGCTGATCACTGCTCGCTGCTGCCCCTCTCGGGGTTGACTCCCTCGATGCTTCTCCAGTGCTGGACCCTCGATGCTTCTCCGGACAACTGCTTGCTGCTCAAGGCTGCCCGTCACTGCTGCTGTACTCCCCGCTTCTGCCACCCCTGCCCCTCTGCCTCGGACCGTCAGAGCCGCTTGCAACAGGACCGCCCCTAGGATCCTGGCTGGTGACTTTCCCTGCGTTGTACAAATCCTTGCCTCTTTCCTATCTTTCCTATCGCTCGCCTTCCCTCCCCCATCACCCTTAATAGTGTCCGCCTTCCCCATCTCCCTGGCCAATATTGGTAATAAACTGGTCGGACCAACATCTGAACCATTGTTTCTTAATCTCACGCTGGGTATACACATAATCTTAAGAACCTCGTCTCCCTCCTTTATATTGGAGCGTGACACTTGTTTACTTTGGGGGTGACAGAGCCTTGGAACAAGCTGCCCAGATAGGCTGTGGATTCTCCTCTGGAGATATTTGAAACCCACCTGGATGCTTTCCTATGGAATATATTCTGTGGAACCTGCTTTTGCAGTGAGGTTGGACTGGGTGACCTCTAACAGTTCCTTCAGTTCTGTGGTTCTGTGATTCTGTGGTTTTATTAATGAACAAATTCTGTTAATTGTATATGAGCATTTTCCTTGAACATTTGTGATCACTGAATTATTCTCATGAGCACTGTTTGTGGCAAGCAGTTTAAAAGTCTAAGAAAAGCCTGGTTTCTCAAACTAAAGTTTGGACTTGAGAATATGTGTGAGAAAAAGGGGGGCAAGGCAAAGGAGGAACACTTTTTTATCAAACAATATCTTTAAGAGGGAAATCTCTCCCCAGATAATTGGAGATATAAAAATCCTCTATTCAGAGCAGACAAATCAATAGCTTTATATGGCTAGATAAATTTTGTGGTAACATTAACTTTGCTATTCCTTGTTCTCCAGAACAACATTCTATCTATATTGTCCCAAAAAGGCATTCAGTCCCTGTAAAATGTTTTTTTATTATTAGTACTTTTTATTTTATTTTTTGTAAATTACATATACACGTACTGTTTTGTAGACACTCAAAGACAAAACACACACTGCTTGCATAGATTTGGAGGTGGATTTTTTTTGCTGTTATTGTTTTTGTAAAAAGACTAAATAGGTGAAAACTATATGCATATCATGAACAGCAGGTGTTTGATACCAAAAAAGCAAGGGCAAGGACAGTTCTGTAGTGAATCATGAGGTCTCTCTAATTCAAAATTAGCATGATCCAAACCTCACTGAAGTCAATGGACATCTCTGCATTAACTTCAGAGGATTTTGGATCAAGCCTGATGTCATTTCTGCTGTTGGAAATTGTTTAATTTTAGTAAAATAAAACTGTTTAATTTCCTTTTTGTAGAAGAAATTTTGCAAGACCAAATATCAATTGTGTCCATTTTTGTAACAAAATTTCTTCACTCAATACTTTGTCAAAAGAATGGTTAAGTTGTAGCCCATTTTTAGGATATTATTCAGTGAAAACAAATGTCAGAAATTAATAACCCCCAAATGTATACCTTATAGCAAAGAAGTCTCCCAGGAACTAAAAATAAATAAAGAAAAGAAACTAGATGTAATGTTATTGCCTGGTGAGGACATCAGATATTGTTCTGTTGTTGCTTTCATGGGATATAGTGTCACTGTGTGCAATACTACAGGAATTTCCAGTCATTGTTTCATATTTGGAATTCCCATTGAAGACAATAGCACTATTGCATTAAGCTCTACAGCAGGATATGGCCATTAGAGTAGTGAATTCTATCCTAGTGTAACAAGTCAGCTCTTAGCTGGCCATTAATCCAGATGATGACACCACTGAGTTTCCTTTGAAAAAAATAGAAAAACACAAAACATATAGAACTAGGTCCCCTTCCACAGCCAGAGAAACATAAGCAGTGTTTGCAGTCCTCTCACTCTTTCAATAATCTACCAAGCTGCAGCTCTGAGACCTGAAGAAGGAAAAGCTAGCTACACAAGTACAAGTGAAGAACCTTGCCTGATGACAAAATTCCAGTTTCCTCAAATTAAACAAAGACTAGCTGAAAAGAAGTCTTGAAATAGGTCTTGAAATCACGCTGTACATGCTGTATTTGGCAGGTTTCTGGCAAAGCGAACAACAGGCTTTTGGAATATATAACAATTATGGGGTTTTTTTACTTATTTTTTTACAAATTCTAGTTAGTATTTTAATAGCTCAATCATGATCTCCAAAAATATATTTTAATGGTAGCAGGTACTGCCTCTTCTGAAGTGATTTGCCACCTGTCTTACTGAAAATAAAGCAGGGCCCAACTTTGTATTCTGGGTTCTTAGTTCATTTCAACCATTAACAATGAGGTGAGAGGCAGCAAGCAAGAAATAAATCCATGAGAATCATTCTGTTGTAGAGGAAAATCCATCAGCTGCACCAGGAATGTGTGCAGCTGTAAATACTGTGGGGTGTCACAGTCACAGCTTGTGGCCATATACATGGCTGCCTTCCTCAGTGGCCTTCAAAACCAAATGTGACTAGACATGTTGCTTTTAAGACACCATAGCTGCACAGATATTATTTCTCCAAACATTCAACCCAATTTTTCATTATTAGAGAGTGCCTGAGGTGATTTTTAAAAGGAAATTCTGATGGAAACATTTTCATCATTTTTATGAGATATAGAAGCATGAAGGATCTATTTACATTGTTAGTTTTTGTTTTTGTTTTTGTTTTAAAGTGGTTGCACAGCTCTTGAAAAAAAAAAAAAAAAGTATGTTTCTGAGATGTGAAATTTAGCATTGGTCTCGTGCTTAGTTCCAGGGTAAAAAAATAGATTGAATGATAATAAACAAGAGAAAAATAATTTTTGTGCATGCTTTGTAGACAAGTAGCCTGAGGAAGAGTGTGATATCATCCCATGGTGGGAAAGAATGCCTCTTGGTCTCTGAAAATTGGATAGAATATTACACTGGTTCTCAGCATATCTATATTTTGTCCCTACTTCTACCACTGATCTTCTGAATGACAGTGACAAAAACATTTTTCTCTACTTTATCTTGGCTTCCACGGCTTTAAAATCAGGACAACGTGTACTGTTTTCTTCTTTATTTATTTGTATTTAACATATCTCAGAACCCCCAATTAACCCCAGATTAAGGACTCAGAACATAGCGTATGAAAAGCCTGGGATAACGTGGAATTGAAATAAAAATGATAAGTCCACCACATTTTTAAATAAAAGTTCTTCGTTGATCTGTCTGGCACAAAAATATTATGTATAACAGGACAGAGAAATCACACTGTATTTAGGCAATTTTTCACAAAACTGCCAATAATTAGGGTACCTCGTATTTATCAGCTTCAATGTAGAAGCCTTGTTTTTCATGTTTTCTCCAGTGAAAACACCTAACTACAACTTGAGAAACACACATGCTTGGAAACCTTGAAAAATGAAGTTGATGTCACAAGTCAAATTTTCCAAAAGATCCATTTTCTAAAAATCCAATGTTACATAAAATAATAATTACTATTGTTATTATACCCTTTGATTGACATTTTTGGACATTAAATGCTACTACATTTAGGACTACATCAGTGTGTTTGTGAATGTGCATGTGTATATGCATACTTAAATCAACTTTTGGCTCTGGAAAGTATCTAGAAGAAATTAAAAAAAGAACAAGATCTGATCTCTCAACTATTTTAACTGTCAGTATCTCATTAAGTTCAGGGATTAAATTTATTCTAAATGTATGGCAATAGAAAAGACAAAAATTTTGACTTATTGAGCCCAAGATAACAAGGGAATTGCCTTTTTCAAGAAACATGGCTGTGTGAAACTTGCAAAGTCTATGGAATCTCTCTGGTTTGTATTTCTTTACAAGATCTGACAAAAGAGTCTTGCTTCCAGAACTGTAACTTTTTAATGTATTTCCCAGAATTCTTAAAATATTGTATGCAGGCAGCAGTAGTCTAAGGGTCACCTGTAACCTGCTGGAATAGTTTTGTATATGCATGGATTGAAGTCAGTATTCACATATATAGACGTATTAGTTTATTTATTTTTCATGGACTTTTAAATCAAACACAAAATTGTTGGAATATTAAGAATGTTTTAGAGAACAGGAGGAGTATGGTTTAAAAATTTTAAGAGCTGAACAAAGCTTTCTGCTTTGTTGTTTATTAGAAACCATCAGAAACAACACCAGCCTTTCCTTGTCTCTTCCCTTCACTGTAGACCTCACAGGTAAAATTTCGAGGAGGTCTGAAATTCCAAAAACCCTAACCTGATCCAGAAGGCTCTTTTCAAGAAAATTCTTCTGATCACTAGTGTTGCTTCATATGCTGTTTCCACGGAAATAAAGCATAACTATTTTAAATTGCTACTCCCCAGTTCTGACCATGTGAAACCAATTGACTGTCAACTATGCCTAATTATTTATTTTTTTCTAATCTCTGAGCTACAGAAAACCTATCATGGCTGCCACCCAGACTTCTCAATAATGTTAAAACAAAACAAAACAAAAGAGTCCTCAAATATTGACTCAGTAATCTATCTCCTTCCCTCAAGGAAAACTTGCCTGCCATAAAATTCCAATCAGTTGCACACACACAGTTATGAAAATATGGGCCTCAAAACTCCTTCAAAAACCTGATTACACTGATTATAGATCAATATGTAATTTCTCCTTCCTTTCTATTTTTAAATCATGCTTATGACAAATGCTGAAATGATAATGAGTGGTTTAGACTGTTTTCTCTCTTTTTGCATGGAAGGGTTTGTGGAGGGTTTCATGTTTTTAATAGCTATATATTCTTTACTGCTGTTTAAAATACTAATAAAAGTGATGAAAAGGCATGAAAAATCATCACTGATTGCATAGGAATTCATTTAAAATATGATCTTTTCTTTGCTCAGTTATCATCTGTGGTGGTGTTTCCTTACAGAAATAGCAAAGGGCCAAAAGTTCTTAATAAGAAACACATGCTTTTCTTTACTCCGCCACCACACTTGGATGTATTCCCTAGTGGAAAGCTACATCAGGTTAACCTCTGCAAGGCAGTGTTATGGTAGATCAGATCTGTTTTTAAAAATGCATTCCCAGAAGACTCAATTTAATACACTGTTACTGAGAATACTTCTGTGAGTGTCTTTTCTCTTTGATAGTCTTGCTCTTCATATATGGAATCAATTTCTGCTGGTGAAGGGTAGGAACAGAAAATACTATTTTGAGAGAATAGAGAACCAAAGACACAAATTACTCTAGAAATTAAAGAGATGGAGCACACATAGCTGCATTCGCATGTGTTTTTTTTTTTTTCTGTCTCTGGACATGTAAAGTAATCCTTCCCAATTAGTAAAAGAGAAAATGAATGGTTTTCCTTGAAGTCTATAAGCAACAGGGTATGTAAGCTGGTATAAACCTTGTTATTGCTGACCTGCAGTAACACTGAGAAGCTATTAACCGTGTTTCTGGCTAGTTACAGAATAAAATGCATCTTCTAGTTATAAATGCAAAATGTGCCTTTAAGTTGATTTTTTTTTAAGATTATATTAATTAAATGTCACTACACATAAACTGTGGAATCAGTGGTATAACTAGGCAAAAAAATGTAAGCAAGATCTCCCCATTCACACACTGTGTGTTTGTCTCCACCAGTAACAACTGATTCCCTCACTTGTTCAGGAGTGGTGACATAGCCTTGTATGTTAGCTGTGGGAAAGAATCTTAATCCAAAGACAGAAAGACAGACCTAAAATAAGCATTCGACCTTGCTGCGATGGAAAAAAAAATATATTAGGAACTAAATGAAGCATATATTAAAAAAATAATAACAACCTACTTTTGGTGAAATATCATTATCAGATCAGCTGATTTTCTGGTAAAGTTGCTTTCCAGAAACATGAACATAATACCTGACAGTACACTCCTCCATTGTTCACCATGTGTGTGGATTCAAAAGCACACCAGGAAGAGAGTTTTGTTCGTGAAGGTGGTAGGTACAAGGTTGGTTGCTGGCTTAGGAAGAGATTCGTTTTCTTTGTGATTTCTTTCTCAGACTGTGAGAGGTTAAAGTGGTAAAGCAGTTTTTCTTCACTCCATATTATAGCTCCTTCCTACAAGCAATAAAATGAAGGAATTACTTGTAAGGGCAGAAATGTCATTATTTTTGCACTCATCCTGACCCCAGGATCTAAAAATACAAAATGCAGGAATTTGTAGAGCAGGTGACATTTTAAAAAAGGGCCGAGGGAAGTCTAATAGTGTAAAGGCTAAACGTACTTAGGAGGTGGAGGGACAGAAATAGAGAGATATCTCTGCTTCTGACCTAGACCTAACAAGATTGGCCATATAATTCATTTCAATGACTTCTTATCCATGCAGTTTACCTCTGGGTTTAGACAGAAACATTTCTCTTTAGCATAATGGATCACAGAGTCAAGTTGGTTACCTTCTGCCTCAGAATGGGGTTAATTTTAGTCTGCTCTTCATGTTGAACACACAAGGAATATATATTACTCATCAACCTTTGCCAAAAGCATAGGAAGCATTCTTGAAAATCAAAAGCTGTCTTCTATATAAAAAGAATCAAGCGCTTCACATTAATTGAGCTGAACTTCCTTCTTGGTCTCTAAAGCTACACAATAAGGTATACAAAACTTCTAAACCATTGGTATTACAGCGGTTCAGTCTTTTTGTTCCCTTTTTTATTCTTTTTTATCCTTTTTTTTTTTTTCCTATCAATTCCATTATTCACCTGGTCAAAATCAAGTGCTTAATTCTGCTTCCAAAGGGTTGCTAAATTATTTCCAATGTATTCGAAAATATTTATCCTCTAGACTCTCATCTCTGAGCATGCTACAGCCTAGAGAATCAGACTTTTGAGCAGATGTGAATGAGGAATTAAACAAACAGTAAGAAAAATTTACTTTTCTTCTTCTAAGGTGCCATCTATTGAAGACAGTTAGGGTTAAATACTGAATCACATAAATAAAATGACAAAGAAACTACAAGAAATACACTAAGACTGCCCATAATTAAGAAATCTATCAGTATTTCTTTGTCTATTTTTTTTAATCAACAAATACCTGCTAATACAGTCCTGCCCCTCCACTCAAATTTTCAGCTCCCACATGAGGTCATTCTGCCTAGAAGTGTGTAAGCAAAATAATAAAAAAGGCAGTCTTAATAAGGGAATTCTAGAATCTTCAGGTCTCAAAGGACCTAGGAAATTTTTTTACATCATTTTTTCAGAGCAGATGTGACCTAAGGCTTAAAACCCCACTCCACTCTAGACAATAAGAAAAAACACACCAACTTCACTACAGTCAGTCTTGCACTCAGTGAGCCTCTAACACACTTCGCTGATGTAAAACAGAGCTGAGCCCAAACAACACAAATGTTCAGCAAGGTGGCATTATTTCTTAATAGTCATCTTTCTATCAGCAACAGTAACAGCCTGTGTAGCAGCTGGGAAAAAAAAAGAAAAGAGGAACTTGCAGTTACCTCTAAATTCGATCCTACAATTCAGATAACAAGTTCTTCTGCTTTCCTAAAGCATAATGATTCATATTTACCTTACATCAGTGAGTCTTTCCTTTCACACACACCCACCTCCCCAGCAGAGAAACTGGGCGGACAAATTTTGTCACTAAGGGAACTTCAGACACATGCTTACCTAACAGCATCTCTCCCTTCTCTTCAACTTCAGAGAACATCTGAATCACAGAATATCCCATATTGGAAAGGACCCAGAAGGATCATTAAGTCCAAGCCCTGGCTCCACACTGGGCCAACCAAAATCAATCCCTAATGAGATCACTCTTTAGAAAAAGCAAAGCCATCACTGGCTCTTACAGACAAGATCCCAACAAAATCAGCACCAGTTTTTGGTCACCAAGCCTCTTACTGCCAGCTCCAGTAGCAGAGACTGTGACTATTCTTATAATTTTTTCAAAGACAAACTCAAAAGCTCTGAGAGGCAGAGATTCTCCCATTAAAAATTGGCACCATTCCATTAAATTTGTGCTGTTACAATGTTTGTAACCATAAATCTACTCTCTTGTGAATATGAATTATGAAACATTTCAGTTACAGTATCCCCTTTTGCTTCTCAAGTAAAACATACACTATTTTGAATCCCTTTAGATGCATGTGTAGCAATATCTTGTAAACTTTTATAGTTCTCCTACAATCACTAATTTCATTACCTCAATGATCAATATCATTATGGCTTTTTAAAAAGCTCAGGCTAAAAAATAGTTGTTAAGTATAGAACAACAACGGAACTATTGTGGTGTTTGATTAAAATGCAACTGGAAGAAATACAGAGGTTTTTGTTCACTTGCTAGTTATAGCTTTAAACCAGAGCACAGGATCAAACTTTAGAATTTGGACTCATGAAACATGAACCCTAATCTGAGCAACCCCTGGTATTATAATGGGATGAAACAAAAACCAGAGCTTCAAACACTCCTAAAATTTGGGTGTTTCTATATCTGGGTTTGAAATTTGTGGCTTGTGCCTACTCAAATAAACTTCTATTTAAAAAACCTATCTCAATAAACTTATGTTTTGTGGCTTGGACCTATTTAAGTAAGCCTTTTAAAATTAAGTTCTATTTATAGGCCCAACATTTATTTACAGTATCTTTTCTTAGGATTTTAGGATTAGATACATCTTTAAGTAAAGAGGAATATTTGTTCAGAGGGTTTTCTTCATTCCTCATCTTTCTTCTTCATCCATGATTATAATCTACTGGATGAAACAGAAATGGTTGTATCGTATGCTTATTATTATAAATAAATTACTTACTGGCTCTGTTTCATTAAAGGAATGTTCAAGAAAGATCAACGTGCAAGGGAGAAGAGATTTTAGTTGCTCATGCCTTTACATATTTATTTATTTCCTTTTTATGATATAAATTTATTATTAAAAGTTTTAAGTTTAATTCCTTTGTCTCAAAACTCTGGAAGTGTTTTTCCTTATGCTATTATCTCTTTCCCCTAGTCAGGCCCAAAATCTGATTTTTAACTCAGCCAATCCATATACAACAGAAATATCTGTGACTTTATTGACTTTGCTAGAGTCACCTTGCAGGAAGAGGGTTTTTATAACTTTCTTTTCATCTACTCATTAGTGTTTGAACTACACTACTTTCTTACAAAGCTCCAAGTTCTGACTCAAGGGACATGAGCAAAGAAATAGATGGCAGTTGCCACTTTTAGGTTTTCCAAAAGTAAGCAATCAAAGTGAGAAGTCATGAATCCACAGCACTGATGCATTTTCTGCAGGCCTAAGATACAACTTGTCATACGTTACCTTTAGGCTTCTTTACCTCATACGCCACACTTTTGTTTTAACAATGAAAAAGGTCCATCTTTTTTCCATTTCAACTGGAGAGATATGACAAAAGGCAGTTTTCATGAACTAATTACAGCCTTTTAGAAATCACCTTTTGTGCTAGTAAAATATGGCTATATTTTTTCCCCTACTGATGAGAAAGTAAGCAGTTTGAATAAAAAGTACTATTTAAAGAAAGAGTACAGTTACATAACCTTTCCACAAAAAATCAGACAATTTTTTCAGCTCCACTTTGCAAAAAGAAGCATGCAACTTCCTGAGTATTATACATACAATAATCTATGAAAAGATTCTATACAGAATAAAAAAGAGATTTTTTCCTTTTGATAAGAGTATTGCATTATGTCTCAGTGCACATTCACCACTGAACAAAGCCATCAGGTTTTGCTCTAACAATATAAGGCAGAACCTGCCAGCATATGCTCTTGTCTCCCTACTTTGAAAATCAATGAGAAATGTGTGTCCAGACTTAATGACAGACTTCAGACCCTTAGGGTACAGTTTCACAGACATCATAGGCTGATTTGAAGCCACACTGTCACCAAAACAGGCCCTACCAGTCTTCCCCTGGGTCTTTGCCCTGCATTCCCACAACCTCTTTTTGCAACACCTGTGGCCCCTGCAGACAGACAAATCAAGCACATGACCTAGCCAAAAGCTCATGATATTTCTGCAAGTCTCATTTCCAGCTGAATTATTTCCCTGGTGTGGTGTACTGAGTGTCCTGTGAAGGAGCAGAGAGAAGAAGATTGCAGGACCAGGAGCAAGGAGAATGAAAGCTAACAAGAAATGCCAGCAGGATGGTGGAGAGCTGCTTAAGTCATCCAAAGAAAGTAGGCATAATCATGCCTTGAGGGTTCAATGATCCATCCTCCTTGTTTACAACTCATGGTCTGTACAAATGAAAACACATTGTAACACGGCTTATCAGAAGGTTCATTAATGGAAAATAACATTATCCTTGTCCAAGGAAGATGGAGAAGCTCCAGAAATGTAATAGATCTTACTTAAATCCAGGGCTGTAGGCTAGAAGGCAGTTGTATATGCTGGAAAACCCTGATCATTATTTCCTTATAATTTTGTTGATATGGTTTAGAAGGAACATGTGCAAAGGCTTTCCAGCTCAGCAAGTATTTTACCAGCACCATAACTAGAAATCAAAAGAAAGACAGTTCTTGAAACATCGTATTTATTGGCATTTCAAGAAGATATCCTGGAGTCTATGTACCAGAGAGGTTGTTACACTGCTTGTGTTTAGTTATTTCACAAGAAAGATTTATACAAGAAAACAATTATTACAACCATTTTCTGTGCAATGTCTTTCGCACTTGAGTCTTGTACTGAAAGTGCTGAGATGAACTAGTACTCAGGATAAGAACAGGGTCAAGGCCTTTTCTGTAACTAAGGAATGTACAAAAACATGTCATCTACTCTCCAGCATTCAGATGATATGTGGGAGAACCCCACAAGTAACACAAAATCACATAGGTGTAGTCCAGGCTTTCGGGTTCTCTCAGTGAACTCAGATAGCATGGGATAGAGAACCAAAATGAAGACAATATGATAAGGGATAATTTGGAAATTAGGTCATATTTGCTGTCTCCTAGGAATCTGAGTAAGCATTTCTTATTCAAACTAAACACAATATGCGTTGAGAAAGTCCCAGCTGTCTGACTGGAGACATCTGATTTGCTTCTCTACTGGAAATATTGTCACTCTCTTCCCGCTAATGGAGTGCCCACTTGATTGATGGAGTCACAATTTCTCATTTCAAAGGAAAGCAACAGTATAACTTCTTATGTAAGAAAATAATAAAAAGTGATTCACATGTATCCTCTTCTTCTCCAGAAAGGTTAGAGCCATGAAAAGAGCTCTGACAAAACCTGGCACACTACATTTAGTGCCTTCCTGCCAACCAAGGAAAAAAATGAAGAAAAAAAACCTACAAGGTACAAACAAGCTTCATGGTTTATTCACTATACCACTGAGCCTTTGGGCCATCACCGTAAATCTCTTCAAATTCTTGCTGTTGTTTTGATGGAAAACATTCAGTTCTATAATAATAGTACTTAGATAACCTGTACTTGACCTGTCTTTGGATAGTGATGATTTTCCGTACAAGATGCTTTACTGTGATAACACAGTGATTCAGACACTCTGTCTTAAGGCAGCTGGTATACAAATTCCAGAGCTGCCTGGCTCTGGATTTTTTTTTTTCTTCCACTGCTATTTGAATATAAGCTGCACATGTAAGGCCTTTCATGCGTCACATTTTCAAAGTGCCCTCCCAGTTAATGCATTTCCATTAGAATTCCTTTGTTTTTTTTTTATTTCAAGAACACAGCATTGCACTCAGGGGAACTGAGCTTTTCAGGTGTTAAAGAGGATTTGTTACATAGAAAGTGATTATAATAGGATTTAATGTAATTGAAAGTCAAGGTACAGTAGCCATACATTGTATCAGAGAGAGCATTAAATCTGTATTGCAGGTGAAGAAGTTTTGCTAAAACCTGGAGCCACAAAGAACAGATCATTGTGGAAGACCTCCTGTTGTTGTGCACTTTTTGTTGAGCTGATGCTCTCTTTACTACGGTGCTCCCCAGGGAGTCAGGACAAGCAGCAGTGCTAACTCCCAGAGGCTTGTAGCAGCATGAAAAGGCTCTCAGAAATGAGAGACAGCTCCCATGGAGATCAGCCCATCCACATGGGTTTCCTGCCCACTTCCCACAAGTTCCTTTCTTGCAAGTTGTTGCTGCCTCTGGAAGGGGTGCTTCCTGGATGACTTGTATGGGGGGCCTGATGCTCAAACACATTGCAGTGATCTTTTTTATGTTGCAAGGGACCAATGTAAAGCTAATCTGACTCTTCCTCAAATTGTCTGAATTCCTCTGTATTATCTGCCTTACTGGCAAGCAAATAAGTAATCCAAAGTGTCTGGAAAAATCCTGTTCCCCTTAACTGTTTTCTTTGCCTCATTGAAGTCAACTGGATGGATGCTTCCAGTATCTCGCATTCTTTAATAGACCCTTATTATCAAATAATTGCTAGCCTCCAAAATTTCCACCTTTTTCCTTATCATAGCTTGCACCCTTTTCTGTTGCCTTCAATCCTGCTGTCTCTCTATTTTCCATGAGATCTTGCTTACCTCAAACAACATCTTGAACTTCTCCATTTAATCATAATTTGTTTTCTCTTTATGCCTGCTTTCGTTTCAGCTGTTTCTGTGAGTGTAATGATGTCCTTAGATAACTCCAGTCTTGACTGTATGTGGGTAGTAGAAGTCGCAGTTATTATCTTCTATTACACTTTGTTCCCTCTTTGATATTCTGCAATGTTATGCATTCAGCAACTTCTCCAGATCAGAGGTCAGGAATTCAGCCCCACTAGTATTTGGGCACTTTCATGTCCGCAGCTGACTTGGTCAAAATGTTTTTCATTTACAAGATAAAAACGCCCCTTTCAATACAAATATTCTTTTAAGGAAAACAAAAATACATTTTTACAACCCTTCCCATAGCAAAGAGGATTGTTCCAGACCAAACCAAACCAGACTGAGATTTATAACTGAACTATGACTTCAGTTTTCACTTTTCGAAGGAGATTCTAACAAAAAGTCTGACATCTTTCTTTCAAATTTTGTAGGGATATAGTTGCCATTTGCAGGTCATAGTGAATGGTGGTGACTGCATAGGTGTATTTGTCTTTAAAAAAATAAATGAAATCTCAGAATTATGGACCCTCACTGATCTAGGTGTTCACATTGAACAAATATGTTCAGGATAATGAAGCTCTCTTGCAGATAGTAATGAGTATAAATTTCTCATCTTCCTGTATGACTAAGAATATATATACTGTCTGCAGTCGACCACAAACCTGGAATTTGCTGTATGTCTGCAGCATGCATCAGCATCACAATTATCATCATATCCTGCTTCACAGCTCACTGCCATCCCTGAAACCTGGGTGCTTGTCTGGTGTTGCATGGCAGCAGCTATCACAGGACAAGCAGAACCCAGACACCTCCAGTTTTAAGCAACACCTTCCTATATGGGTTGCTCACTGTGACTCTTCTCATCCATGGGTAAGAAGAGACAGATGTCCTGAGAGCAGACTTCTGAGCTCCTGTCTTGGAAAGAAACAAATGGTGCACTATTAAACGAGGAGGTGGAGTTTGTCAGTTCAGAGGAGAGAGGTGTTATTTTCAGTGCCTCTTTGCTGTTTGTCCTGCAAACCCACTTTAGAGTTCTCACGCATCAAGCATGAAATTGGAGGTCCCAGTTTCACCACGCTCATCCTTCTTGTACTCTGATCACAGCCTGAGCAGCATCTGCAACTCTGAACCACATAAAAATCCATTTCCCAAAGGTCTTTGTACTACTGGCATTCCTCAGATGTGGAACAGAAAGCTGTTTACACTATTATTTTCTTTAACTATTTTTACCATTTCACCTCTCATTTTGATTCAGGATTTGTTTTCTTTCTTTCAAGGAACCAAAAAAAACCAAAAAAAACTGTGGCAGTTCATTATAAAGAAATGTGAAATGTCACTAATAATTACTTAAACACAGCAACCCGAGGAACCAGTTTGGGAACGTACATACAAACACACATACACACAGAAAAACAATTAGTGTTTCAAGCTTAAGATTCAGGACCTTTGATGAAAATGTGCAGTGATGAGAGGATTACTTTCTGATGATGTTCTTGAAGGGCAGAAAGAGAGATAATAACTTTGGTGAGGGCTCTTTGTTTAAATGACTATTGTTTGTAGTTAGCTGCTACTTAATCTGCACTACAGAGAGGAACCACTACATAGCTAAACTCTCTTCTAATGAGATCATTATTTTCTTACCACTCTTCAGAATGAATGTCATTTTACATAGCAAAACTACAGAGGCAGCATTTTAGAACACTGCTACCTTTTATCTAACCAACATAAGAGGCACTTGAGGAAAGGACAAGGAGGGTCAAGAAGAAAATGTATGCAGCGTAGTTTCTTTGCCTTGCAGGCAGGGAAAGGACAAAGGAAGAGTCCGCGATAACAAGACTGACCATCATTATTAGTGGAGAGGGGTCCCGGCTGCAAAGTTTGGGATAGTTAGAGTGAGTTTGGCCCAATTTATTAAAGAGTTCACCTGAATTTAACTCCAAAATGCAGCATTTAGTTACATTTTTAATTACTGCTAAATATTGGTTAAAACTTTGACTTTTGCCAATTATTACCCAGCCTGGAAAGATTACCAGCAAGACAGCAGGGTCAGAAATGTCACTTCTTTTGCATACTACCCCTTTAAAAGATAAAGTCTCTTCCTTCCAGCCAAAGTGGCGATGCACACAGTCGTTTCACAATTCCTTTTCGCTGCAGATGAATGTGGGTGGGTTTTGCCGCAGCGGTTTCAAGCATCCCTGCCTGCCCTGCCCCTGTGGCAGGTGTTGCCTCCCCCCAGAGCACCGGCAACAAAGGCAAACATATGCCCCTGCCTCAGCCGCTGCACTTCACAGCCCAGCGTATGAACTTCGATGGCTGACAGTGGTAGCTTTGCACTAAGACGCTGGGCTGTAAACAGCAGCAGCTGATCCCTGGGCACGCCTGGCTCCGCCGATCCGTTCCAGGCAAGGAAACCCTTGAGCTGAGGGAGGGTGCAAAGCGCTGGAGGCGGGCACATTTCACTTCTCTCCAAGTATGTGCATTCATATTCATAGGGCTGAAACTACCTGTGCCCCTCGCCTTGTTAATAAATGAAGGAAGCTCCTGAGCAGGAATGTGCAAAGCAGGGAGCAAGGAGCTGCCTGTAGCCAGCAGTCAGAGAAAATGGTCCTAGGGAAATGGCAGAAATTACTCCTGCCAGCCTTGAGCACAAAAAAGATCCTGAAACTGGCCTAAGGAATTGTGAAAGCAATTTAAAAATCATGTGATTTTCATAAACAACTCATGTGGGATTCCTTTTACTTGCCCTCTGATTTTTATAGATTCCCAGGATCACATTTATAGACTTTTAGCTGGAATATAAGGCCCCAAAGGCTCCCATTAAAAGGTAAGAGGAAGAGGGAAGGATCACATCACCCATGTGATCCCAGGAAGGGAACCAAAGAACAAAAAATTGCAGTTGATGCATGATTTTTAATGTCAGAAGAGTAGAACAACAGTTTAACCACTTTCTCTCCCTTTCCCTGCAGGGTAGAAATTCCTACATTTGTCCCTTCTGCTGTGTTTTGTGGCCTGATGTTTCTCTAAACCTAGAGTAAGTCATCCTTTCTGCCCTTTGTTTATGGGGAAGCATGTTTGAGAAGCTAAAGAATCAATGCCCTGCTCATCAAATGAGGAGTGTTTGGCATTCATAACAGGAATGGACTATAAAATAAATGCCTCTGGCTGCTGCTTGCATTCTGCCTTGCCACACTCTGGCCCTATCAGGCCTGAGCATATGGGAAAATGGGGCCTCTCCTGAAGTTTTCAGTGTTATGGTCAGAGCATTCAGGCATGTGCAGACATGCTGGTCCTGGTGTGTGCTTTTTGTTTTTGTTTGTTGTTTGTTTTAACAGCTGCTAATAATTATATTATCCTGCTGCAGAGGTAGTTCTGGGAAAAGGCAATCTCTGAAAGCACCAAAGAGATAGGGAGAAGATGCTGCCTCCCTCCCCCCTTCCTTCTCCCTGTTAGTTTTCTGGTACAAACAGCATTCCTGCCTCATTCCCCTCTGAAGTTAAAAGGCTTAAATTCTTTACAAGGAAGGTCATCCATTTGAAGCCAAAATCCTGTTTGCTTTTGTCTTACCACTGGCTTTCATATGAAAAAAAAAAAAAAAAAACAAAAAACTGAGAGCACACCAGCCCACTTCACCAACTCAGAAATTAAGCATAACAAGCTTGCTCAGGGGGAAAAAAAAAAAGGCTGTTTTTCAGTTATTAATGCATGCGCGTTCAACACAGAGAGCTTTCCAGCAGCTCTTCCAAGAATGCTCAGCGAGTTGTTCTCGACCTGACCTGATAGAGAGCCAGCCAGCAAGAGAGAGGGCAGCAGGCGCAGGCTGTAGTCACACTGAGTCCAGAGCCTTGGTGTGCTCACTGCAAGGAACACTGTCAAGTGCTTTTAATAGTGTTAAATATAATTTATTGATTCGCCATTGTTTGCAATAATAACCTCCCTGAAGCCTGAGAATAATGTTTTCTTTTCCCCTGCAGATTTTGTCCTGTCAAACATTTATTTACTTTTTTTTTTTTTTTTTTTCTCATGGTGTTGCTAATAGACCTTGAAATTAACACTGCATTTATGTTTAGGATTTGTACTGCCATTCTTTGAGCTTCTGCACTGCTCTCATCCATCAGCAAAGCAAAATAGGGGCAGGGAGATGCATCTGAGCCCCTTCCCATTCTGGGAAAAAGCAGGTTGAATTCTGCCCACAGATGTGCTCCTGGAGCTCTCATTGTCAGTGGGAGGCTGTGTGCCAGGGTGGCAGAATCTGTGAGCTGTAAAGCTGGAGGGGGCATAAAATGTTGAGGAGAGTTTAAATGGATCCTATATAAACATTGGCTGGTGGGCATTTTTTTTTTATTTGAGAGGTCAGGTACTTCTAAAGTAAAAAAAGGAATCTACAATGCCTTATGAAATTAGAATAAGCTTTAAAGTGAATTAAGTGGAATCTAAACCAAATGATATCCCTTTGAACAGTTGTATAAGAAAAATGACTAAGCTTTAGCAAAATTTGAAGACTGGGCTTGTCAGCTTGACTTACATTTAACAAAATGGAAGTTATTCCACTTCCCATTAGCAATTAACAATAAAAGAATTTATAATGTACTATGAACTTTTTCTTTTCACTCTAACATCAAACTTCAATAAAAGAGTTAGGCTGCTGTTAAAAGCACATTGCATTATGAAGCCCTGTAATACGCAGCGTGTTTCAGGGTCAAATTAGCAAGCAGGAATCAGGAAATATTTAAAGGGTCCCTTGTTACCTGCTAGTATCTTTCCCATGGAAAATGAGAAGCAAGCTGGAATGTAAACAGAGTAAAGCATGAGTGTAGGAAATGCACCGGGAGCACTTTTGGGATGGCAAAAGGAGGGCTTTGCAGAAGGTCTCAGCCTGGATGAGGGGTTATCCCTCCATCTTGGTGACGGGGGGAGGCCTCTGCCTCCACATGGGGGTTTCCAGCGCCAGCAGAAGCTGGTCATGCATGGAGGGCTGACACTGCAAAACAGCCAGCAAGGGGGAAGGGAGAGGGGCCCAGAGAGAGGCAGTGTGTACAGCTCCTCACCTCTAGGTCTCGATTCAATTTACGTGCTGCAAGTGTCAGTAAAGCTCTTGGTGCAACACAGGCCAATGAAAATCAACGCTTGCAAAGCCTGTGCAGATCTCGAAATTGCCAGAACTTCATCTGTATGTGAGGTTCCCATACAGGAAATAAAAGCTGGGTGATTTATGGCATTTTATTGCACTTCTTGGCCATTGCTAGCATTTCCTTCATTGAGAAATGACAGAAGCTGCAATTTGGATTTTTATTGTGTAGTTTACCAGCCTCCTCCCCACCCCCTTCCCTCTCTCTTTCTCCTTTCCTGGGTGAACTTGCTTTGGGTTTAGGAGATGAAAGTTTATGGAGGCAGATGAGAGTCAAGGGGACTGAATCCAAGCACAGAGCCAAAGAGCCTGTTGCCAGATTTTATCTACCCTCACTGAAAATACAGTATCCAGAAAAAGAAAAGTGATTATAAAGTAGAGTGACTTAGCCTCTAACTTACACAGAAATTCTTGGATGAGTTTCTGGTTTTCTTTTTTAAACAAACAAAACAATGTTTCCTGGTTGGCAGTTCCCAAAGTCTTTCCTTTTTTTTCCCCACTTCTTGGCACGTAGCTGAAAGGTCATGCTCATGTATTTCCAAAACATGCTCATTGAGTACAGCTTTTCAAAAAATAAGAGCCTTTTTCTTTAAGGCCCGATCCTGCTCTCATTTAAGGCAGATAAAAAAAAAATCAACTGTTTGCAGGGACATGGGAGTCGAGCCTAATCACAGAGTCAGGATTGCTGTACGATGAAATACAGGCTGAGGAGCACCAGCTATTTCTAAAGCTGCTGACACCATTATACAAGCCTGTTTACCACTGCCTGTGTCTGCCAGACTTTAATGGTTCAGCTGACAATGTTCATGCTACTTCTCAGCCTCAAGTGAAGATTTCTGATGATGAGGCGAAGGGTGAATCAGTTGTTTCCCTTGTTAAAACAATCCAGTGATGATTCCATTGAAAGCCTTAATGCCCATGCACTTGGGGGAAGGAACTTCAAATATGGTATGCTTTACTTCTGGGCTAAAGCTACATCTCAGCAAAATATTGCCAGATGGAAATATTTTCAGATAGCTCTTTGCATGCGCTCAGTAGGCTGCAGTTTTAAAACCTGTTAAACTTTGATTATGCACACAGACACCACAACTCAAGTAAAGTAAGGTGTGCATATGCATGTATGTGTATGTGTGTGTGTGTGTGTGTGTGTGGCTGCAGTTGTTTATTTGACTTAGGCAAGCAAGTGGGAGAATGGGTAAATGGGCAAAGCACTTGACTGGAACTCAAGAAACTTACGTTCTGTTCTTGGCTCAGATTTCCTGCATGACCTTGTATAAGTCACTTATTCTGTTGTGTGCCTCAGTCATTTGCCCTGTAAGAACTTTCCTTCCTTCCAGTAGTGCTATCCAGATAAATGCATTAAGGAAAATTTGGCTGGGGGGAGAAGGGAAAGAGGGGAATGGCAGGTGTTATGTTTAGGGCTTTCTTTATTCCATAATGTCTTGTTTCCTTCCAGGTAACTTTAACTGAGGAACAAATATATAACCACAATTTAAAACTGTATTATAGTAGTGCTCAGGTACACTAGTCATAAATCAGGAGCCTGTTGTGCTAGGTGCTGTATAAGCAAAGGACAAAAAAACTGATATATTTGGCCTCACAACTATTAGTGGCAGGATTTCATCATTGCATAGTTTTGTGCCCAGCACTTGTTTTTCTAGCGTTTTATATTCAAGGGAACACAGTGTGAACTACAGCACAAGCACTGCAAGTTTTAAGTACTCCTATGATATGAAGCCTACAGCTCTCTCTTTCAGTCACTTTCAGCAAGAGGTAAAATCGTGTTGGCTTCTGGACCAGGCTTTTTATCTGAGAGTTAAAACAAACACCAGCCTGCTGTCTTTAAACTCCAGTACTGATCCCAGTAGTTTGCACAGGGCTGAGAGGCTTTGAAAATAAAGGCAGATTTTTTGTTCCCTTTGACACACAAACATCCCAGCAAGTTACCTTCTTGTTTATTCCACTCTAAACCTCCCAGACAGGCTGCATTTAGGGCACTCACCTTCCATAGCATGACCTTTCAAGCAAATATATCCCTCCAAACTTTGGAATTCTGCAAGGTAGAATTAAAATCATTGACCTTTCATTCTCCTTTCCTACTAACCCACCTCCTTCTCATATGCTTTCTCGTTAATAACCAAGAAGAACATCTGCAGGTTTTTTGTTTGTTTTGTTTTTTGGTTTTTTTTTTCTGTAAACACTGCAAGAAGCATTAAGGTTTTTAAGGTAACCTTGGCAAAATCCAAATGAGAAAACATACTGCAGTGATTCACTTTTAACCTCCAAATTATTTCACAGCATAGCTGACAGCTTGCATTCTTCAGAATTTTGTGTTGTTTTCTTTTTCCAAAGCCCCCCTCCTCCTCCCCCCCCCCCCCCCCCCCCAACTTCGTAAGCAGCAGGACAAGGAAAAACAAACCTAAAAAAGCATAGGAATTTTTGTCTCCATTGGGGGCCTAATATGTAAAACACACATGAAGAACTTGTTCCTTTTCTGGTCACTGAACTAAAAAGGGGCACATTTCTTACAAGTTTAGAATAACTCCATCAAATCAACTACAACACAGACCCTTGTTTTCAGAAATCATTGTGTAGCTCTGTTGCTCGATAATTTAGAAGATCTTCAGCTCCCTTCCCTCTCACTAGGGCCACTCAGCCAAGAAAGAGACTTTTTTCTGTTTAAGTCATCATGTTGCTGTCATTGCTTCCTAGGCCTGCCAGTGCCATCGCCTTGGCTAATAATGCAGATTTAGGCAAAGCTATCTGGGGCGGGCAGCGTGTCCTGACTGTGGCAGGGGATAGGAGAGAGGGGCAAAGCCTCACAGAGAAAGCAAAAGCAAGAAGAAGAGATGCTACAAAGGGAAGGGGTGGGGTTCTGTTTTTCTCAGAAACGTGCTGCGCTGTAGGACTGTGACTTTTATTTTTGGCTCAAATTGCTGTAGCAAATTATACAGCTTATCAGATGTGGTTTGTTAGGCTCAGTAACGAAACCACTGCAAGGACTTGTTTTCCTTGTTGTCTGTACCCGATTATGAGATTGGCACAAATCAGATTCCTGATGCTTCACAGGAACAGGGTTGAAACTTCACTGGCCTTATTTTGCCCATAACTGAATTAAGCATGATTGGGTTACAAGCCATTTCGACTCAATTGGGTTGATTCTCCATCTGACTTCACGCAAAAGCATTCACCTTGATGCATGGTAGTTCACTGGTGAGAGGGAAGGCAAGCATTGATTTCCACCATGGCATAAGCACATGCAGCTCTTCTTCCAGTGCTTAGTGGGAGCACTATGTTCCTTCTCCAGAGCAGAAATTGGGCCCTTCACGAAGCATGCTTTATGGAAGCCACAGATCACACAGGCATTCTTCTCAACAGTGCAGCCCAGCCTATAATGATGCTTACATGCAGTAGAGGAGATGCAGAAGAAATTCTGGACTACATTGATAAACAGGGCTTAACTACAGCACCTAGGGAGCAGATACACATTGTATTCAGTTCTCCCTGTGACTAGAAAAATGACAGGTGTGGGCAGCAAGGAGACTAACACCACCAGCCAAACTGACTTGCATCCAGAGCCAGCTGTGGTGCCTCTCCCACACCAGTAAGGGCACTGACACCACCAGGACAGAGTAACCCAGCCAGTCAATTCTGCTCCAGCCTGGTGAGCAGATCCACTCTGCAGAGATAAAAAGAACAAGAGGGAGAAGACAGGCCACAGCAGAAGTCCTCAGCCAGCTTTCTCTTTTCAGGGAAGGAGAGTAAATATTTCATTTTCTACCTGTAAAGAAAAATGGATTCATGTCACATCCTTCCTTGATTATCTCTGGCATTATGCAATTCAATAGATTTGCTGTCTTGATTAGACAGCCAGAATAGAATTTTAATTGTAAGCCTCTGGAAGACAAAATGGAGAGATTTGTCTGAAAAATTTGGGCGGGTGCAGCCCTATTGGAAGGCTGAGCTTTTTATAGCCAGTTTTCATGCTTTGTTGGACCATTTGCCTTTACTTGTGCTCTGCTGCTTAAGGTTGAATGTTGCTGGCTTTAAAGATGAGCTGGAAAGCTTATCCAGAAAAATAAATGTATGCAAGATCCCTCAACACCAGTGGAACAGCCTTCAGCATTCCAGATACATATGTTGACAAAAGGAATGTTTTAATTTTAGCTTTATTTTTACTGTTTATAAAACAGAAATGATGCATGTAGTTGCTCGCACAAGTCACAGTTAAAGGGAAAGTCCCCTTCAAAAAGACATGAGAAATGCAGTTAGACAAAACTATTTTACTGGGGGGCAAACAGAGAATTTCTTTTTTTTTTTTTCAGATGTGTGCTTATTGATATATTGGTAGGAAGGAATGTTAGCTGGCCTAGGCCAGTGTTTGCAAGTCAGAAGGAAGAAGACACAAGAGTCAGCAGCCACTGCTAATATAAGAAATTTAGGGCTCTGTTCATGTGAGAAATCAGGAATTAATTCAGCCCAGGTCAAGGTAAAAACAAATGTGGCTTTTCTGATACATTTATTCTAGGTCAGAGATGAAATGTGACATTTCTGTTTCCTGGCTAGAGAGGTGGCCAGTAAAGCCAGAGGTCTGGTCATGCATAGGGGAATCAGTTTGAGCAATAGCTGATAGTCTCCACTACAGTCATCCAGCATGTTTGGGAACATTATTTACAAACAGTGACTTTCACAGGAGTACACTTGTCTTCCTAGCTTTTTAATCATAAAATCTCTGGAAACAGAAAACATCAGTTCCATAGGAGCACATACAGATTGCCCAGTATTTGAATATGGAAATTCCAGCCCAAAAAAGCAATACTGTAGGATGTGTAAGGTCCCTAGTTTAATGCACTATAAGCATAGTTCTGCCCATTAAGCGATGTGCTTTCTCTGTGTGAAAAACTTTAAAAGGAAGTTAGGTTTGTTCCAATGAGAAAAACACTTGCTACCATGAACAGTTTCATAAGGATGGGAAAATATTTCCTGCCTAAATCTAAACTTTTCTGTAGGTGAAAAAAATATGGAAACTCTTGAAATACACTACTGCTACTAGTTAAGCAATTTATATCACTGGGTTAGAGTTTTCAGTATTTTGTTGTTGCATATAACATGAGCCTAAAGATTCTAGCATCAGTCCAGTTGGTCTAAATATATAAGATTCAGGAGGTTTAAACATTTTGATCTGAAAAATTATGCTGGAAATCTCACAAGACTGTTCAGTGCAAGATTTCAAGATTTTTCAACTTTTTGTTGGAAATACAGACAGAGCAAGAGCAGCCGGCATGCTGACAGTATGGAGTAATTAATTACCTGAACTGAATCAGCAAATGGGAACAGAAAAATTTGCAAAACTAAGCATTTTCAAAAGAAGGAAAATAAATAAATAAATAAACAGATAGATAAAAAATTGTGTTAGAAGTTATGGTTATGGTTAGAAATCAATCCAATCTCCAACATCCTTCCCATTGCCAATGTCCTTCCCATAGCTGCACTGAAAATAATACTGGAACATAGTGATGCCTCATGCAAAAACTGAAAAAAGGAGAAATTAGAGATATAAACACCAGCCACCTTCAAAGCAGCCAGGGACAGCTTGCATAAGACCGATCACTTGAAATTAGAAGAAATAACAGACTGGAATCATAGGGCATATGTTTGGACTAACTCTGTGGCTGTGTTGGAGGTAAGTGCTGTCCAGAAGAATGTATTTACATACCACATCTTGTTATCCACTTTTGCTATGGTCCTGGAAGCACAGGTAAGGGTCCAGCTGCCACTCCAGCACAGTCCAATAGCATGGACACCACTGTTTCATCTATCCATCCCCTCCTTTGCAATGTCCTCTGATAGCGCTTCCAGCAACGCTGCCATGTCTGCAATGGAGCACTTAGTATTGTCTTTGCTTCCACTCAGGATGTGTGGCCATAAATGATAATGTTGCTGCTTCTCCACCATTTTTCACTTTGCAATTATACTAACTCTTGTGCGAACAGAAATAACAACTCCATCACCTACTGAACGGCATTTTACACAGAAACAGGAATGCTTTTTTTTCTTTCTTTATTTTTCTTTTAAGAGGTCAGCTTATCCATAGCATTTTAATGTTATTTGTTTGTTTGTTTGTTTGTTTTTATCTCAAAAACTGTTTCTCCAGGGGCAGTGCTCATACTTCACATGGAGTTTTCTTTGCTTCTTGAAGGAATGCTGCAGTAAGATAGAAAGCAAACTTACAGAAAATGTAGAGGTGGCTATAGAAATATTTATGAAACTGTATAGCCTGTCAGCATTACCAAAAGATCTGTAAACCTCATTTCAAGTCAAGCATAGTAGGCAATTAGGGACTGACCAAGGAAATATTTAAGATATGCCCTTACACAGCAAAGCACGTAAGAATCTGATTATCTGCAGTCTTGCCTTTTACCTAAGCATTTATTTATAAACTATGCTAAGCCTGGTACTGAACAGAAAAGCTCATCTGAATTTAAGGCACTTTAGTGAGAAGATCAAGATGATATTTCAACTGATTAACCAGAGTTAAGGGCTTCTCCTTCTCAGCAGTACTAAGGACATGCTGCTAAGCCTGAATTCAGCAAGAACAATGCCTGCTGACTCTGGAAAATGATGCTTTTTTCCTTGGGATCTCAATTGGGGTTTCTGTGCCTTATATGAAGCTCCTGCATATGGAAATGTTGCTATTTGCTTTGTTAAACCCTAATCAGTTAGTTACTGTTATTACAGAGGTTAAGCAAGCAAGTTTGGAATTTGAACTTGCACAAATTCCTGAGCACACAGCAATGGGCTGCAATTGGTCTACAGTACCAAAGAAGACATATAGTCTGTCCGTTCCATGGCATCTCCTTTCTCCTTGTGGAATCAGTACTGCTGTGCTTAATGATAACACCTTTATCTGACTGAGCAGAAATAGATGTTAATTTTAAAATGTATTGAGTGTAAAATGGAAAGAAAAGGAGAAAAGCACAGCTGCAACCTTCTGTTTGTGGAATTTCCAAATTTTTATTCTGAACACACTTCTAACATCATTCATGGAAATACCAGCTCAGCACTGTTGAACAGCAGTGTGTTTCTTTGCATTTATTTTGCCCCCTCATATTTTCTTCCATTAAAGTTTAGCAACGTACACAAACAAACTGCAGTGAGAAAAAAAAGACAAAAATGAAACTCATAAAAAGGCAGGCAATAGAAGTGACCTTTGCCACTCCTTTGATAGTATTTTGAACATTTCTCTGCTAGTAGCTTAGATTTTCTTTTACACTTTCAGGCAACCGTAGATGATAACATGAATAAAATTGTATGGTGTCTCAGGAATTTAACAGAAACATTTCAGGGACCATAATTACTCTTTCTGGAGTATAGCTTAATTTAGAGTTGGAATTCTTTCTGTGATTTATGTGGCAGTGTATTTTATACCATATAAGGTATACCTTTAAATCTCCCTCCTCACATACACACATATTCAAAATGTTTTCTTTTGTGCACATACTCACACAAACATAAATACAAATATGTTAATATATGTAGAAAGATTTCTACATGCAAAAGGATGAAAGTTAAATATGTAAATAACTGCATGTGTGAGGCAGATATTTGTGTTTGTAAGAATACCACATTTTTAAATGATTATATCTTCAGTTAGATCTTATTTTGGAATTGTACACAGACAAAGAATTGTAAGTAAAAGATGGCAGTCTAAGGGGAAACAAAGGAAATGCATGTGACCGACTGTGCTTTTCATGAGTAAAAGTTATGAATATTAGAGTCTTTTTGGGGTCACCACAAAACTCTGATTAGAAGAAATTAGCAGATGCTGATTGCTCTGTTTTGTTCTTTTTCTGCCTTCTAAATATATTCCCAACCAGAAGACACTTGTTGTTTTATGATATACTAAGGAATCAGAAACCTAGCATCTACTTGAACAGTCTCCAGCTGCTACAAGGGAGCAGCCCTTTGTATTAGTTACAGTAGGGGCTTGCTGCAACAAATAGATTTACACTGCTAATGGGCCCATTCCTTCTATCTGCTGAAGCATTTTCTACGCACTAAGTGTGGTGCTGACAGCACTGTATGTTCAATGTTATTCTTCACTAATGTAACTGTATGAACATGCTAATGCCAGTGACATAGTCACAGTCTGCTATGGTTTGCTTCATAACCTGGAAACTAGACGCCAGGAATTTTGTTCCTTTTTCTTCCACTTGCTGTCTTTTCCTTTTTCCTATCCCACAAGTTCAACTGAGATTTCACAAATTTTCCCACTCTGAAGCAGAAGGAAACTAGCCCTGTTTAAATTTTTCCACAAGTAGATGGAGAGTTGTCCATTGAATACTAGCATTCAGATCGGGGAAACCAGCCAGAACAGAATACTTTAAACATCCAAGTCCCTGGATGCCATTGGCCCGCTGCTTAAATTTGAGCAAGAAGAATCAAGCTTGGGTAAGGCTAATCGTAGTCTCCCACAGCGTAGGACAGCAACAACAGGCTGTCACTAGACAAGCCTTGGGACCCCAGCCTCTCCTGTCCCACCTGAGCCTCCTTACCAGTGGATAATGTTCTACCTAAGATTCCTTCACTCCACACATATTTAATTAGTAACAACTTGAGTAGCTGCAGTGGAGGAACCCCACAAAAAAACAGCTGCCAGTTTGTTCAGTACGTACCACAATCAGACACATTTCTTGCCTCATTTGCAGCAAGCCAGAAAATAAAACTGTCTCTGCTGTATCTTGGTGAGCAGTGGAGACATTTCCTTTAACCAAAGAACCAGTTCTGTTAGCTTTTTTTCTCATTCACTATTCCTCCAAATATATATATATATATTCCCATTTCAGTTGGGTACCTGTAGAAAAAGTAACTGTTTAGCATGAGAATGATGGGCCAAGGCCCCCTACAACCTAGGCATAAAGGACTGGGGCTTTTTCATTTCTTTTTTCTCCTCCATGTGTCCTTCTGTGAGTCCCTCCCTGGAAATGGAAATGGTGTATTGTAATGCAGATTTCCTGCAGAATCTCACAGATCACTCTCTGCAGGGATTTCACTCTTCAGCTGAAATACTTTTCAGCAAAGGTATTGTTCATTTATTCAACAGCTTTATTTTTAAACATGGAATAATATAGCTGTGCATTACTAATTCCTTTTAGAAGTATTATACTGTTTATTTTTCGATTGAGGCTTGAGGGCTCAAGATCACTCAGCTGAGTTTTGCTGGCTTTTTGTATTATTATTATTTCACTATTTATGAATTTAAAGTACACTATGAAAGGATCAAAATAAAGTAAAAGACCTCAAAACCCCACTAGTCATAAACTAAAATACCTCAAAACCCCACTAGTCTTCTTTTTCTTCTGCAGGCCTGGCACCCAGTCTGTTTTTTTCTAGCTTGCTTTCTGCAGAGAACTCTTTTATTTAATGTAATCACTGGCTGATTGACTCTAGACGCTGTTTTCACTTTCCTCCTCTTTGTGGCAGGTCAGAGAAAACAGCAAAGGTTTCATTTAACTTCTCATTAGAGACCACTCTTCAGCCCTAAAGTCTTCAAGAGCCCCAAACAAGCTGGAGATATGCTGTCCATCCCAAATCAGATCCAAGGTGTAAATCCAGAATCACAGAATAAGGAAAACCTCCATCGTACCCTGAATTCACCCCCAGTATCCTTCATGTTGTTTGCCATGGGTCCCCTGGCAGAGTAGATTATCACCTTCAGTAGCACATAGCTTCACTCTCCCAACAGCTTGAAAAAAAGAGTCAGATGAGTAAAAAGTAGTGACAGGACACTGAAGTACCTCTCTCCCTCCTGCAGGTAAAGGGAAAACCTGAACCTCAATGCTACTGGTACAGCTAGAAGAGATGGAGGAATTTGTGGACATCAGCACTTTTGTTTTGCAGCTGATTCACAGGGATTAACCCAGTTTTTGCATAGAAAGGGAAAGACTGTCACCCACAGAAAAAAAGATCACTATGGAAGAGGCAGGAGGAAAGGGCAGTATGCAATTTCTTCACCCACTGCTGACAAAACAACTTTTGTCCTGAACCGGCTCTCAGCATCTTCCGTATATACTGCATGCACTACCCATGGTAACGTTCAAACAGTGGAAGAATACCTTGGTCCTGTGCCTGTTCTTACTACATTATCTTGCACAAGATCTGGGAGATAACAGTGCTGATCTTGTAGTTCAAGCTAGCTATTAGTGCTAGGCAGGATGGCTCAGGCAGCCTAAAGAAAATGAGCACTGAATTACAATGTTTAGAGATCAGATATTAATTATTTAAATGCTTTAGTACCATTTAGCATATTTCAAAAAGAATCAGGAAGGTTTGTCCTTGCAATGGAAACTGCAGAACACAAAATTCCCAGTCTGGCTCATACAAAGACCTTGAGGCAATGCACTAATATTCAGGAAGACATTTGCAGCTTACTGTAACAAAGCAAAATTTAAGTCCTGTAGATGTTAATAGGTCTCAAGCATTTTCCTAACTAGGGAAGGATTCATCTCACTGAAATAAAAGCATGGGATTGGGAATTTGGTTGAATTTGGGCCTCCAAAAAGACCAAGTTGCATTGTTACTGTAGAATTAATGGCTACAGGTATTTTTTTTATTATTATTTCTAGAGTAAAAAATATCAGAAAATGCAAAGGAATACATAGACTTCTGTTAAGAAACCCATAACAGAATAATTACTGGCTATGGGCTAATGAGGATTGTAACCCCTTACATTACCTTTATGGGTTAATCTCTGCCTGGATGGGTGTGTGGTCAGTTTCCATTGATGTACTTAAACAATAAATTATTGGATAAAAAATAATTGATGTAGAATTGTAAAAAATGATCAGCCTACAGAGAAAAGGGACAGCAGTGGACAGATACATTTTAAGTACTAATGACTGCCTTATGAGAGTCGCTTTATCCAGTGTATAATGCATGAGTGGTAAAATAGGTCAAGCCCTGGAAGCATACACATCTTTGAAATCGTTATGAATACAATGGTTTTACTGCATCACCAATTGCATAAGAGCTCCAAAGCAAAGCTGTATGTGGAATGCAAAGCATAATGAAAATCCTTACTCTTGCATTGCAGATTACAGAGCTACTGCAGATTTTGGAATTCTTTCCCAGTTTTAATAAAGCTATGTTCTTGTGGCCAGAACTTCTACATTTTTGTTTCTGTGTGAGGTATGAGTTTGCTCACTGTTGTTTTTGTACTGTTCATAAGATTTCAGCTATTTGTGGTACAGAATTTATTCAAAGTCTGGTCATCCCATTTGTACTCTGCTGTCATTTTATTTTTGTTTGTTTGTTTGCTTTTTGTTATATATATAGATATATATATCTGTATATATATATATACATTATATAGGGGTTGTTTTGGTCTGGGGTTTTATGGTGGGGTTTCATCCCATAATATACTATCCCTCACAAAAGAAAAAAAATTACAAATAAAAATAAAAAATAAATTAAAAGGAAGCTTGTTCACTGTCTACCTACCACTAAAGCTAAAGTTATGTCAATGCCAGGTAATGAAAAAGCTTTGTTATTTAACAGGCAAATAATAGAGAGTCTTTGTGCAAGGATAATTACAGTGGTTTGGATATTGCTGGATTAACTCTTGGGATGAAGATTCATCTCAGTAAATCACTAATAAATACAATTGCATTGTGTCTCTTTCTATTTTCTCCTCTAGCTGTCTCAATCATAGCACTCACAAGCTTATCTTGGGCAGTTCTTGTATCAATGGACTCAATACAACTAGCCTGTCCCTGCTGCATAAGTTCAATAAAACAGCTTCAGGGTCCTGCATTTTACCTCAATCAGTCCGGCTTTTGGTAAAGCAGCAACAGTGTTACACAGCTGACAGGGTACTGGGAAGAGTAACTGGTAAATATTTGCACAGCACTTCGAAGAAGTGGAACCTGAGTCTTCTTGGAGCTACTGCAATTTCACATCAGTATTAACCCTTTTGAACGCCAAATGACACTACTACTTGTTTTTTTGTTGTCGTTTTTTTTTTTTTGTTGTTGTTGTTGTTGTTGTTGTTTTTTTCTGAGTTACAGACTGCCTGAGTGCTCTCACAATCCACAGAAGTATGCAAAGGGTGGAAGGTGCAGATGCTGGTTGTACAGGGCTGGGCAGCAGAGGTAGTAGCAGCATTTCCCCAGGCCAATTATTATTGACAAAGCTCTCACGGACAACTTTTCATGGGAAGAAGAAATGCTGAAATTGTATTAGGAGCCGTGAATACTGACCACATAATTGTGTCACATCTCATGTTTTCATGCTTTATGTTTGAGGAAGTCAACATGATCCCAAATTGTCTCCGTATATTATGTGTCATGGCTCCTTATTTCACAGGATGAAAAATAAGCATGGTACAGGAAATAACATTACATCCAATACTGCTGCTTTGGCCCTTAGATGTGAATGAAGAGTTTTTGATGAAAATCAGGAGGCACAAGGTCCAAATATTTATCTTATACCTGCAAGTAATTTTATTTAAAGTAAATTATGCTACCTGACAGCTCTTCTTAATCAGAAGGTTACAAAAGAACACTCTTTGGAGGAAAAGTAAGACATAAAGGTTTACAGAGGGAAATGCAGAATGGGAAAGTACTGCTATTATTACGGAATAAAAGTACTGTGAAATTGCTGTGAAAATTGGAAATCCATAATTTTATTGCCAAACCTGTTTTTGCCTTACAATAAATCATGAACATTGGAAAAGGAAAAAAAAAAGAAGACCCATTAGGTCATTTTTTTCTTTTTTCTTGTTAATTAAGGATGTCTTCCTACAAGGATCCTGACTGTTTTGTTCAGTTTAAAAATAACTAAAGCACCAAGGGTTTGACTCATTCCTTTGGGAGACTGTTCAGCAGACGAACAGACATCACTGCTAGGAAATTTTTCCTCATTATCAGTATGGAGTTTGCCTTGCTCTGTTCCTCCTGTTACTTCTAGTTATACTTCTTTGGACCATCTTGCACATTCTGTATTACACAAAATTCCATCGTTTAATCTCATACAAGTATTTCTTTACCAGGGCAGACAGTCTGATAATCTTCTTCACAGAAGAAAGTGGATGTAAACTCAGAGTAGTGATTAGATGTAATAGGTCCTATGTACTGAGAACACAAGCAAAGAGAATTTCTATTTAAATTCTGAATGTGAAATCTGAAAATCTTTTTTTTCCTTCCAGCACTATTTATTTTCTGCAAGTAGATGGCTGCTCACTTCTCAAATCCACTTAAGCACTTAGAAAACAACTTGCAGATACCAGATTCTTCCCCTCCAAGAAAGCTAACCTGACAGGCCAGTGCTGCAGATCACATGTAATACTTCACATTTAAAGGGAAGGAATGTCTTTTATTTGTTCCTGGACCAATACCAGATACATATTTTCTCAAGTAGTTAGGTAAGGGCAAATGTGTCCTCTGTACAGTTGGTCACAACAGAATATGTACCTCCTAAGTCTCAATTATGTTCTATTTGTACCTCCATCAGAAACTTTCTCTAACTGGGAGATTCTGGGATCTTTTTTTCTCCATTTAGCCTTATTTTGTGTGTTTCACTGTTTCTTCAAGAAATTATTTGTTAGAGGAGTCAATTAAACATTATCAATAATGCTGTGAGGTAAACCTACTGTGTCACAAGAGAAAGCAGTGAACAGCATTTACATAATACTGTTAAATATTATCAAGGATATTGCTCTTCTTTCTTATCACCTGTTCTCAGGAGTCTAACGACTCCAAAGTTCAAGCCTCTGTTGGGAAGGGAAGGGAAGGGAAGGGAAGGGAAGGGAAGGGAAGGGAAGGGAAGGGAAGGGAAGGGAAGGGAAGGGAAGGGAAGGGAAGGGAAGGGAAGGGAAGGGAAGGGAAGGGAAGGGAACCCATGAAGTAAAATACAACAGTCATCCAGACAGTATTAAACAGAGAGAAAGTTAAATCAAGCTGCCAGCAAATAAATGAACAAATGCTTCTGAGAATCTTTATTAAAAATATAATAAAATATTAACTTTAAATTGAGCTAATGAAATTATACAGATGTTTCCTGCTGTTTATCTGAGGTATTTGTCCCTTTATTTGAAACATACACTCCATAAAAGGGCATTGGTCTCAACATACCTCCTTCTTTTAAGCTGACAACTTTTCTCAGATGAGAAAAAAAAAGAAAAACAAAGCAGGTACACTAGAGAAAAACTAAAAATTATGCAAAAATCCAGTGCATCTGGTTACTACACCATTGGGGTTTTTCTGTTTGTTTGCTTGCTTTTTTCTATGTTGTTAATTTTCAGGGGGAAATAACTATGTCAAAAACATTTCTAGATCCCTGCTTCCTGTTTCTAGCCAATCCCTCCCTTCTTTTATGTTTTGCACTTCAGATAAGAGAAATACTCTCTGATTTGCAAACTACAAGCTTGTTCCCTCCTAATATCCCTTGCTCTTGTGAAAATAAATTCAGTATGCTTGACTTTATATGTCATGCACATCCTGGGATGAGAGATTATTCTAATGTGAAGCCTCTGGATCTGGTTGGCTGCACAGCAGTGAAAAGAATAAGTGGATTACACGTATTTAAAAAATCAAACTTAAACGCTTAAAACTACATTGATGCATATATGCAGTGCACTTCACAGGAAAGTCCAATGTATATGCAATCTGTAGATTGGTATATTCCACCTACAAACTTCCTAGGCTTACTGTGTGTATGCCAGACACTTGAAATCAGCTAGTGTGAAAAATGCTCTCGTGGTTTCATTTCCTCTGCAGGGTTTTGGGTTAGGGCTTTGGGTTTTTGTTGTGTTGTTTGCCTTTTTGAGGTGTTGGTTGGTTGGTTTGTTCTTTTTTTCCTCTCCTTGAAGTTATTAATATGCAAAAGAAAGAAACTCACCAGTTCTAGTCCCACAATAGACAGTGTTACTGTGTTCCATACACATCTTTTTTTTTGTGTTTGTCACCATTCGTGAGCTCTGTCCATTAGAGCATGAAGCAATCTGTTTTATCATCGACTCCTGAAAGCAGTGTGAAAAGCCTGAAATCTATTTTAAAATACATTTTAGTATTACATACACACACATGTTGTATAAGCTTACGCATAAAAAGGGAAAGTTCAAAGAACTTGTAGCAGTAAAATTTAGAGTTAGTTCTTAGTTCCTCTTGATGTGCCCTTTACATTTTTGGGCTACCAAGCAGGAAAGCTCTGTCACTCATTAACTTATTGCTGAATGTCCTGAACAACTATGTGAGCCAGAAGCACCTGGAAGGGATGATATGGAAGGTTGTTATGTTAAGGACCAGGAAGTCCCTGCCAGCACAAGGGACTTCATTCCTCTGAATATTTTGCAGCCTTTTTTCCAGGCAAGCAATCTAGGAGATAAAAGCCCAGATGCCACAGCCCTGACCAAGATGAGCCTTCACCCTTCTCTTGTTATTTTGTGTATGAGAACTGGGAGCTTTAGAACGTGTTTGGAGGAATGTTTCCCCAGCTACTTGCATGTCCCCAGATTTCCTCAAGAGCTGTTAGGAATTCTCACACTGGAAGATGTATGGTCACTGTGACTGCTGGCACACTGAAAGGTTGCTCAGGGCTTGCTGGGACCATGATTCTCTTCAGCCTGGAGCACTTAAGTTAGGTGACTTTGTAGCTCTCAGTGAGACTATTTTGAAACTGCATGAAACAAATCATTCTGCAAAATAATTTCCACAGTCAAAAGTAGGATATATTAGTCCATAAATCATGTCTGTATTGCATTCACTCCCCTATTGTACTTGTCTCCTTGAAGACATTCAAGCAAACCCAGATTTCCTTAATCCAAACAGTAAAGCTAATGCCAGCTATTGCCTTATAAATTAATTTGAGAGGCCTGTTTTGTTGCAATGGTGCTAGGACAGAAGTAAAGCTGTTGTGATGATCAGATTCTTCAGTTCTGAAGGTACCAGAAACAAGAATAGTCATCTGGGTTTCTGATGTTTACTGTTCCTGGTAAGCACGAATATTCTTTTGAGAAGTCCCAAAGACTTGGCAATCTTCATGTTACTCCAGAAAGGACTTTGTGTTCTCAGTTACAACCTTAAAACATAGGGCTTTGCAGGAGCAATGGAAACTGATCTTTGCAGTGAAATTGCTGATGTAAGGCAGGAGTACGTATAAAAATCTATAATGTGTTGACCAAAGCTAAGTTAGCACTAATACAGTTCCAGATCTTCAGCAGTAGATTAATTTTAATGAGTAATAACAGAAAATTAAGTTCATAACTTACCAAGACCCTAACAGAATCTTGTGAAATGACAAAGTGATTGGTCTCATTTCATTTTTGGATAAAGTAGCAGGTCAGGTGACCTGCATTTACTGTGAGAAAGCATTGTCTTATTAAATGCATCTGAACAGCCCCTTCTTCAAGCACTGCTAGTGGTAGGGTGGTTCCAGAAAAAGTACCTGTCGTTCCCAGTGCAAACTGGTAGAGACAAGTTCACAGCAGGTTCCCAAACACTGTTTTGTCTAAAGTTACTCAGCCATTCCATGGAGCAAACCAGTTACATTAGACTTCCTGTTTATGCTGTCACCAGAGTTGCTGCATTGCTAGTAGAAATGGGGAGAGATGGGGAAATTTGTCCAAAAAAAAAAAATAATAATAATAATAACAAAGGAATGGATAAACAAAAGAAAACCCTAACAAAACCAAGGGCATGAAAGTAACGGTTCAAGCTAAACAGCTTCAAAGCAGTATTACTACTCTTGGAATCCTTTAAACATGAAAAAAAAACATGAATTCAAATTAATCAATTGTCTTTTAAAGGAGCTAAGGTGGCACTCTGCCTATTACCTGTGATTTTAAAGTGCATCTCAAATATGTCATTCAGGCTTCTGAAGGCAGGAAAGATACAAATGAATCACCTTGTTACAAAGTAATCACCCTGGGATTAGGGGTAAAAATTTCAAAAGCACCTTAAAATGACATCAAAATCTAATTCCCATTTTCTGAATTGACTTAGACAGTTACATCCTGAGTCTAGTCAAAAGTCAATGGGATGATAGCTCCTAAATCACTTTATTGCATCCAAAAATGTAACACAACACTGAGCCCCTCTGTAGCCCTATTTGCCCTTCAGTAGAGTATCCCAGGCTTCTGCTTTTTCATCACTGATTTCAGTCCACGTTTACCATATGTTATGCTTTAATTTTCATTAAATATTTTGAAAGATGGAGGTTTCAAGCAGTGAGCTACTCATTCATTCATCTTTCCTCACAGAAACCTAGCATCACTAAAACAGCAATTTCAGACTCTCATTTTTAACTAATGAGAAAGGAAATGTTTTTCCTAATACTGACAGCAAAATCTGCCCATCCATTTTTTATGTTTTATACAATGACATAACAAGTCCCACCGGCACATCTCAAACTAAGTATATGCTTTGGTGTCCTTCCATTTATACACCCTTCTCATGAGTTATTGAGCAATCAAAGGACAGCCCAAGTATCCTCCAAGTCATAAGGAGGTAGAGCAATAGTTGAGCTGTCTGGATGCTACTATTCTTCTACCAGCCAGATTATGGTAATATCACCTTTCCATATCAGGGAAATCTTTACACTTCCCAGTGTCTGTTGCATTCCACCCTGCATCTGTCTCATCTATTGTTGTCTTGTCCAACATGAAACACCATGCTGGTAAGATTCTATCATGTCAGATGCCATTGTGATACAAACTATAAGAAATAAACTAAGCAATGATTAGATTGCACCTATTCACAAGAGCACATGAATATAAGATCTGGCTCTCTGATACCAAAAGATTAACTTTCTAGTGCTAGTGAATGACCAGTTAGATAAAGATGTTAAGATGGGGCAGGGAAGCAGTGAACAAAAGGAAAAATCATATTCAGATCTGTAGGAAAATGATCTTCACAGTAAGTCAGCAGTCACCCCGGCTTTCAGTTCTTTTTATGATTTTTTTTCCTTTGTACAGCTTATTTTTTAGTTCTTTTACCCAAGACTGGATATTTTTTACCCTTTTGTCATCTTACTCAGGCAAACACAGAGGACTTAGGGAAAAGGATCAGGGAAGGGGAAATTCCTATCCTGACATTTATTTCTTCGGTGACCTTGTCAAAAGTCACTTAATTTATTGTTTCCCTGGCTGTAGCAACTCAAATGGTGATGAAAATTAAGTATTTTTTTAACATTCACGGCTCCTCCATGATTCAGCCCTATCTAGTGAGCCAGCTTGGAAACCCTAGACAAACGCAGCATAGATGTGAGCCATAATTGTTATCAGTAATGCTTGCCCCTTTTCTGGACACACTTTTTGCAGTTGTCAATACCTGTTCAGCAGCCAGCCATGGTGGGCGAACAGCAATTGCCAGAATAAATGCTGTGCCCTTTTTCCAGAGCCTGTTGCATCTCAATAAACTGCAGCATCTCTGGCAAATGAAGAATTCAAAGGGTGGTCCCAAAACAAGGCTCTGAAGGGCTTTGCATTCAGAATAAGACACTATGGGAGTATCATGATGACAGCTGCACTTACATCACTGAAAATAATTATTCTGATCCGTGAACACAAGCTAAGCCGTAAGAATGGTCTTGTAAGCAAGGTCTGTTTTAATAGAAACATAAGTATTATGCATTTCAGTCTATTATAAATTGGTTGTAATTTTCTCCTGACACTCTGTGAATTAAACTAGTTAGGATACCAAAAAAAATAACAAATGCCACAAAGCAGAAAGCAAGCTCAGTGTCTGAAGGTTAATGATTGCTCATGAAAGCTACAGAAATAAATTATCTGCCTAGGGACACTGTCACATGATCGGCACAAAAGCTGCAACAGCCGAAAATGTTTATGTAGAGAGAAAAAACACTGTCAGCATCACAGGGCCCTTCCCCCACTGCTGAAGCAGAGTCCTGAGCCAAACAGCTGCTCCTGACTGCTTACATTAAACTAATTTGTGCTGCAACATTGCAGCTGCTTAATTTTTAGACTGAACTTTATCACCAATAAGTGTTACAATAACAAGTGATGCAGCCCTATCTCTGAAGAAATATTGAGTTCCTCAACAACAAAGGCAGTTCAGCATCCTGAAATTTGAGAAAGTGAAAAGAAGACAATGGCCAAAATAGTATTTTAAATAATGATGACCTACTCTTGCTTTTACTGGGAAAGGCTAAAAATGTTGCTTTGCTCCTAAATTAATCCAAGGTCATACTATGATTCCAGGTGCCCAAGCCTCATCCCAAGCCACCAGTGGTGGAGAACCACATCCAAGGCTGGTGGTAACAAAATGGAGGCCAGATGAAGAGCTGGGGCTCCAGGAGTCATCAACCCTCTCGGTCAGCTTCCCCCAGTATTTTGGGTTGGTGCTGCAGGGCTGGGTCACTTACAGACACACTTCAGCCCACTCTCTTCCTTCTCCAGGGGCCTGCTGGTCTTCCCACCCTGGGGTTGGTGCTTCAGTGCCTGCACATCGCTTCCACCACAGATTCACCGGTGTCTCCTTAAAACATTTATTACACTCAACATTTAAAAAGAAGTTAAGAAAAAAAAAAAAAAAGCCTCTCATTCATATCCTAACAGCTTGAAAGCCCTGACCTCCTCTTCACCCCTTTTTCTGCCTCCCCCCATGAAAAAATTTGTTCAAACAGTCACAGAGGAGGAAGTGTTTACAAAAAGGCAGCAGAGTGGTGTTCCTTGGGTAACAGAAGTGCTTCAATTACAGAATGTCACATGTTGTTCCTCCCATTTTCCTCCAAATTATTTTTCTTCTGTTACATGCAGGGCTTCGTCTTTTGCAGAAGCAGACACTGACCTGAACTGGTTGTAATTTCTGCCAAATATGCAGGCACTGTTTTGCTACATTTTGGAATTCAGCAAAGTCCATGTGTCAGGCATTTGCTTGCACTCAGGAAACGCCAGTGCTCAGCTCAAGACCTCCCCACCCCCCTCCCACCCCCAGTGTTTGGAATGCACAGAAACTTTGCAGTTTTTAATTAGTTTTAATATGATTAATGTTTTGAACCTCGTATCTTGTTACATCCAGTATACTTGTTAAATTTATAAAAAAAAAAAAAAAAAAAAAAAAGGACAATTTAAATGCACTGGTCCTACTTATTAAGGAAACAAATTGAGACCAGAAGAAAAAAAACAAAAAACCCACAACCAAAACACAACACCCAGAGAGCAGTTATTCAGTTAAGAAAAAAAATGTAGTTGCTTGCAGTGCTAATGGGGGTCACAGATAAACTGTTCGCCTGTATCTACACATGAGCCTGGGGAAAATGAGCAGCAAAGGAATTTGGTAGAGCAAAGCAAGGGGTGTTCCAGCAGCACACCCCACTTCCAGTCTTTCAAACACCAGCTAGGAGAAGGAGATACTCAATGAAATAATGTCTTTTTTCTTTTAAATGTAAAAGCATATAATAAATCCAAAATTCCTGGGAGAAGGGGTCTGGGGGGAGGGTGTAGCTTTTTAGTTTTTATCAAAATAATGTCAGTCAGACTTCTGACCACCAGCAGGAGTTCATTGTATCTGGATTGTGGTATCTGGTATTTTTCATTCCACCCAAAATGTTTGAGAATAGGGGTGATCAGATAAACAGGTCCCAGGAGACTCTCACTGCTATTAATGGAACAATGCTGCAAATGGAAAAATATTTTAAGAAGAAAAAAGTAGAGTAAAGGAGAGAATAGAAAAGCTCTTGTGCCCTTACCAGATATTCCTCTCAAGTTTGGCCTTTAGACCTTTAAAACTTCATGGATTTCTTAAAAGAAATCCTCTGAAAAAGTAATATGTTGGTGATAAGACTCTACTACAAAACTGGAACTCTCATCCATAGAAAACTGTGGGGCTGCATAAAGGGACAATTGCAAGCAATATGAAAGAAAAAGAAGGAAAAACTACAGAAAGGAGTTGTTTGGACCAGGAGCTGTAAGACAACTAAGGTAATTAGAAAAGAAGATTACCTTGTGTTTGGAGTCTTTGTGGCTGAAGCTACAAATTAAGAGGAAAACAAAGGAGGAATCAAGGGAAAAAAAAAAAAAAACAACACATAGAGGAATATATAGAGACTTATCAAATTGGATTCTTCAGTGGGAAGGATTTTAAATATTCAATGGGACCAAATGAAAATATGGGGATGCAAAGATAACCTGCAGAAAATTAGCATTTTATCATTCTGAAATATCAGATTTTCAGAATATATTTTTACATTGGGGAAAAAAAATTACATATTTACCTGTTGAGGGTGGTCTGTGTTATAAAACTCAGTCTCCCTTCATTTGCAGTGGCTGCAGCAGGAGAACAGAAACTCACTACCCCAGACACAGGAGCTAGGTTCACCTCCAGTAGTGCAGGTGGGTACTCACATCCATGCTTGGGCCTAAGTGAATTACTGCAAGGAAAGGCTGGTGTTCTTTTGTCCTCCACATTCACTCCTAAAACCTGAAAAGGTTCCCAAGCCAAACACATACGTGTCTATAATCTGTGTCTATAAAAAAATCTGGTTTCACTGAATCAACATTTTCCAAAATGGTTAAAAAAAACCCTCCAGACCAGTATAATATTCATGAGAACAATGAATACTCAGTCAAATCTGAGCACACATACACATTTATACAAATCACTTATGATTATACAGAGTGACCTTTAACTCATTTCTTTACCTTTCTTCATCCAGATGCATTCGCACACTGACAAACTATTTTCTTTGTAAGCCAATCAGCCAGGAAAACTGTTTCCTCTATTTGCAGAAATTCCTGTGCTCACCATACAATAAACTTGTCATTGTGGAGTGACAGGGCAAAATGGCACATTCAGTAAAAGTCATGTGAGAAATTAACTGTGTAAAAACTAACTTTATCATGCATCTTTGACCTCTGCATATTAGTCCTGCTCCCTGGGACTTAGTTTAATATTTCAGGGTCATAAGAAGTTCCAGAAATCTTTGTTTTTCTTCCTTCCCAAATTGCTTCTAAGGACCAAGACAGACAAAATCAATCCCAGAGAGAATTCACATTAATAAAATTCATAACTTAAAGCAGAAATTTTCCAGCCTTGTAAAGTAGAAAAGGTAATTGAAAGGAGAAACCCCTACATTCTCAACAAGTCCTTGTGCTTGCATCTAGCTCTTAAAACTTCTTAAAATATCAAATTTCAAATTCCCAATATTTAAAAATGATTTTCAAGGACATTTATGGCTCCCTCAGAGGCCTTGGGTAGATATACAGGTGGAAACTAACACAGCATTTACAAGCAGAAATAAGTACTTCTATTTTTTTTTTTAAGCTAACTACTTTGACATTATTTTTTCCGTTGGCACAGTATGTACACCACAACCAGTATATAAAGTGCTGTTATATAATGGTACTATTGATGTAAGCATGAGATGCCCTGCTGGATTTAAATCATTAATAATGTCCCTGTACGAAATTCACACTGAATGTAGACTATATCATGATATAATGTATCCTCTCTTTATGTATATGATAAACATACAGCTCCACTGTTTGCCACCTAACACTGAGAAATTACTCTTTCCACTTGGATCCTACACAGAATTTACCAGATTTATTTTCCCCTTTAGCAAGAAAACATACCATTTTACTTCTAATCATCACAGAAGTTGAAGCAATTAATAAAATACGCATTGATTTTAATTCAGAGTATTAATGGTCACAGTTAAATCACTTAAATGTATTATATTTTAGAAAGACAAGATGAAAAATACTGTATGTGATGAATTAATGCCGTAAAGTTCTTGTTTTGTACAAAGCTGAATGACTTTCAGCCATTAATTTTGTGCTTAAGCTACTTCAAAATGTTTAGCAATAAGGAAGCAGTAAGGTTTAGGGATAAAGAAGTAGGAGGCCATGACTTTTCTTCTTTGGCTCCTGAAAGAAAATAGTATTAAGGAACAAAATTATCCACATATCTGTTTCAACCCTTTGGACAATGGTGGAGCATTTCAGCTGTAGCTAAGCCATGCTAACATATATAGTTTTCCTTAACAGTTATAGATATTTTCTGGATCCTTTATTCAGCCTCTGGGGAAAGTATGGCTCACTTTGTCCTTCCATCTCATTTCTACCTACCTAGCCTAAGACAGGTCTATTTCCTAGGGTGGACCTCAAGGAACAACCATTCCATTCAAATCACAGTGAAGACTCTTAGGTTCACATTTCCGCCTCTGCAATCTGCACTTCATCTAAGCTTATTTTTAAAATTGTCAAAGTAATGTGGATACAGTATCTTCCTTCTATTGTCAACAGAGAAAATGCTCCAGTGTGCAATTCAGCCCACACAAAGCTGTGTTACAGTCCTCCTAGATTTGCGTATCTCACCCCCTTTACTGAGGAGGAAATAGGGAAAAATTAAGCTCTAATTTTTGACAGTCAGTTAAGAGATAGATCTAGTCTCTACCTCTAAGAAAACTTATTTGGAAAGAGAGCATTCATGTAAAATGGAAATTAACTTCTGTAAGATTCTTTTTGGGATCTTGTTGCTCTCATTCAGATCACATCTAACTAAAACCAGTAATATCACCCTTAATCAGAAGTTCTGAGCTGTCAGCAACAGGATGTCACAGGACCTCTTGAATAAACTTCCTTCAATAATCCAAGAAACATACCTAGGCTCCATTTTGAGATCTCAAGGTGCTGCTTCATGGAGATTCATTTTGACTGACCATTCAGAAGGTAATAATGATGTACAGTGCTTTGAGGCAGGGATATGAAATACATACATATATTTGTCATAACAGGGAAATCACAAATGAGTAAATATGTGCTACAGCAGCTTCCTGAGTAGACAGAGCAAGACAAGGTTAGGCAAGCAACTGAGGACTGCAACCTCTCCTTAGACATAGCACCTTAATTTGTATGTAAGTTGTAACTGAGAAATTTCTCAACAGGTCACTCTTTTACCCCTGTAACAAAAGTACTGGAAGTATAACAACCAACAGTGCCTTTCAGGATCTCCCAAAAAAGCACCCTGAGGCAATCATTTTCACATCTGCTATGCACCAGGGTGATTCAGCTGGGTGATCTAGGTAAAGCTATGCCTAAAAGTTGAACAGACCATTTACCTGTACTTTATCAATAGCCTCCAACTCCAAAACTAATAATGAGTTATGTTTGGACAGCTGGCAAGATTATTGGAGTTATACCATTGATTCTGGAGAAACATTAGACCCACATCATAGTGGGGTAAGAAAATATTTCTTCCTAGCAGTTCTTCAGAATGTTAACCACAGAAGTACTGCAGACAACCAGCCGTGGCATTCACTAGTCAGAAAAGACAGAAGTTCAAATATACAGCTTCCCTAGAATGGAATCAACAAGCTCAGAACCTCACTGACTGCTAATGATCAAAACCGAAGGAGTGAAGGCACTGACTTCAGAGATAGTTACATGTTAATGTTCCTTGTCATTTTGAATGAAGTAAATGAAAATTACTAACCACAAAGATGAGCTGACGAATATTTTCAAAGTGTTTTTTCATCACTGAAGACCATCATTTCTAAAGAAAGATGCTTTCAGACACTTGAATGTCTTCGCTGAAGGACCCCTTCCTTCAAAAGGAAGAGTCAAAACTGAGATGGGGGTGTTTTAAAGAAGTCAAATCACATATATGTGCACAAACCCTGAAAAATCATTTCAAAAGAATTTCAGGACAGAAAACTATTACATTTTTTTTTATGTTTTACTTTTTATTGTATTTCTCACATGAGTGGCTATAATTTTGGGTGCTATAATAATGTCATGAAGAGTGGTCTATGAAGTGAATGAGAAAAGTAAAAGATCTTTTCTCCACTTAGAAAATCCAACAAATCACAGTTAGACATTAAAACAAAGAATGCAAAAAGAGGAAATGAACACCAGAACAGCCTCAGAGTGAATATTATCACTGCTACACTTAGGTATTTAGAAGAAAGGAGTTATTAAAAGTGTTTTTTAATTATTTTTTGTGCTAGCATTTTTAACAAAATCTGGACTTGATACTCAAAATATTTATGATGACAATCTAAAAATAAAATAAAACTTCAGAAGGTTATTTTTTATCTTTTATCATTTAAAATAGAAGGCATGTGTATGTCCGGGTCTGGGAGAGGACTAAGTATCATGTAACAAATTATGTACATGTGAGAAAATTGTTTTGACATGAAATTCATAATGGAATCTATATTTTAGAAATGCTCACTCATCAAAACTGAAGTACTGTTTGGTTACAATAAAGGCAAATGTTGGCACCCTCCCAAATGAAAAAGTTGAAGAAAGAAAAAAAATGTTTGAACATCTAATTCCTTTTTTTTTTTTTTTATTGCAAACTCTAACTTTTTATTAAAGGTCATCTCATAAAAAAAAAAAAAAAAGAACCTTATTAAAATCAAAATTCTCTCTGTCACAATTTCCCTGCTATCCATCTTGCAGTTCATGTCTGTCTAGCCTAACACACTGTGGACACATGAATTAAAATGATAATTTCTAAAAGAGGCTTGTGCCTTGTAAAGACAGCATTTGCAAAAATAAGGCATAACAAATACATATGAACACAGTACTTAAAGACTCCTCAAGCCCTGCTCTTTAATTCAGAAAAATATGTACCGAATCTGAAGTCCCATTTTCTGGCTGCGTACAATCTCTCACTTTTGGACTCATCCTCTACTTGTCTTATGACACACTCTCATCTAAACAAAACATGTACTGTGAGGAAGAAGTGTATACATTATAAATATCCAAGCAACTAATATCTAGAAACAGGTTATGAGTCTATGGCACCTGGAGTCTATGGGAATACTGTGTCTACAAGTGCCTTATGCCATCCTTATGACAACTCTTGACATTCTCTCAGAAAATGATGAGTATTGGCTATGAAAATGCATTTTAATACACCAGTCTATGCACTGAGAAAAGTGAAAAGCAGAAGAGGAAATATAACATTGTATACAGTACATTTTTCAGGACAAAAAAAAAAAAAAAGAGTGGTTTACTTCATTTTCTGCAATCTCATAAGTTTTCTAAGTATAAAGCATATTCCAAGTAATGTGTTTTCTCTTTGGGTCAGAATTGTTTATAAGGAGCACCTTTGTCTAAGAGTGGATTGCTGACTCAATAATACTGCTGAGAAGGAAATTAATTCCTTTGCAAGTTCACTAGAAAACCGGCCTTCACCACAAATCGCCACAATCCCTAGTGAAAGTGGCTAGCTGAATGGCTAACGAGACCTCTCATCAGGGAATGTTAACGGAGAGGAATCAACCTTATATGCAGTAAGTGAACAATCAGGTAATGGAGTCAAGGAACCTTATAGGCAAGGTGGAAAATAAATGCCAGGGACTTGAGAAATCTAATCAATGCCTGATTAAGCTAATTGAAGCCTGGCCACTGAAAATTAATGATTCAGAAAATTGCTCCCAGAACAGAAAAAAAGCAAAGATTGCTGGAACTCACATAAGAAACAGAAGGTTCAAATGTGAAAGCAGTTATCAAGAGATTAATACCTGATACCCAGGGTACATAAAGTTTGCTATCTCACCTTTCACCACATTAAGTATATTGCTTCCCTGCTGCTTCTTCAAGCCAGTGCACCCACCAAGTCTTTGAAGTCCATTAGTTTGATTTTTTTTTTAACTGTAAGAATAAAGGGAGCACTAAAACAAAATGAAGAGGGCAGTAATGTTCTAATTACTCCAAAGTGTCTTCCTTTTCAACTTTATTGCAAACAAAGGGCCTGTGTTCAAATTGCAAAACATAAAGTAGGGATGCTAAAAATAGCTATGGCATGAAAAGCAAGCTCTAGAATGTCCTTAGATGCAACTGTCCCAATCCTGACCACCAGAGTTTTCCTCAGTAAAACTAAATGTCCTTTTACACACTCTTATTGAATTGAAGGGCTTTTGTTTGTTTGTTTTTTAATTCTATAGCTATAGCTATTGATAGATCTATGGGTTCCCAGATCTCACAACTTCTAGGGAATCTGCAAGGGGTAATTTTTAAAGAGAAAGCCTACTATCAGAAAAATTGCATTTATTACACTACTAGGAAATTTTTCATGGCAGTACAAATTTAAAAGAGTTGAAAACTATTAGGCAGATCTTTGGCACAGAGAATTGCATGAGTTAGTGGGTAGGAAGGCAGGCAGCTTTAGTTTTGTTCCAGGATCTAGTAATCCAGGCACTTTGCTGATCAATGAGCAGTGATACTCCAGTTTTTTAAACTGTTAAGATGTAAAAATAGTTAGAAGTGTACTTTTCAGTAAGTTATGCTTTTCTTAGGCCCTGAGATCCCAAACCAAATTTTTGTGGTTTCTATGGAGTTCTGCTAAGCCACGAAAAGTAGATTGTGGACTGTCTGCAGGAGCTTATCAAACAGCACTACAACTCATCTATTGAAAGTCTGATGAGAAGAAAATGCATGCTTTTAATAGTAGCCATTGCATTCTTAAATGTATTCTGAACTCTTCAGATGATATGATCTACACTGCAGCTCATTACTCATTTGAGATTTTCACTTCTTTGCACTTACCTTTTTAAAAGCCACCCATGACAGAACTGAAGGTGTGACAGTACCAGTTGAAGGAAAAAGATTTAAGGATCACAACTTTAAGGCAATGCTGATTTTAGTCTGCCTTTATGGCAACATTGCTGCCAGCTTTGTTAGTTCCTGCTGAAGTGCGTCCCCATTTCTTTGACCTTGATTAAATGACTTTGGAGTATGATTTTATACCTCAATGGTCTTCCATTAATAGACATACTAACTTTCTCCCACATATGTGATCCTGAGATACCCCAAATGTGATTTTTCTCAATGAGAAAAAATGAACTATCTTTTTCTATTTTGTACTCTTTTATCAATACATGGTGCTATTTTCTCATAATATGACTTTGCTCACAACATCAAAGATCCAAATGTGTTACTACGCCTAACTCAGCCATGCCCTGGTGACTAATGGCATACTTGCATATAATTAATATGCAGCTAAAGAGATTCCCAAAGCTAGCTGAAAGTGACACTGCTAAGCAAGTCAGCAGTGAAACAGAGGAAATGGGTGGGGTTTAGGCATCAATGCAGCTGAGAGAGGCATTTTGCCAGGGACTGTAAATCCTATCAGAACAAAGGGAATGAAAAATTCACTCCTTGGAATCTTGGAAATCTACCGATTTGAACACATATTTTGAATATAGAGAATGTAAAATCTGATCTGTCTTCTGTGCTGATTCAGAAGGAAGACCTGAATCTCAGACTTCTACCTCATCTAGACATCTTTTGCAGGAAATTTATATGCTTTTGTTTTCCTAGTTCATGCTTTAAAAATGTATCTGTTATTACGTATTCAAACATATACACCTGTTTAAATTGATCTCATATTTCATTTACAAATTAAAGGAATTAGTGAGGTGCAATATTCCTTTAAAAAAAAATTGTGCTGAATTTTGCCATATCGTCAAGTGCTGTTTTTTCTGGTTGTTTTTTGTTTGTTTTCATAACTGCATTTTTAATTATCCTATCAGTTAAGCTGCCAAGAGCTGAAGTGAGCCTTACTGGTCTGTAATTCTTCAGGATATTATTGGGATTTTTTATAAAGATTTTCTGTCCTCTAACTTCTGAGTTAAATAAGAGGATGCATACTTTAATTAGCAGCCATTTTACCCTTAAGTTCATTAACATGTACACTTGTGTTTTGTCCAGCTGGAGCTTTGTCCAACTTATGACTTTGCTCCCTTTGGGCTCTTCAGCAATTCAGACTGTCCCCTTCCTGTCTGGGTGGAAATAAATCCCAAGTCTCCATCTTATTAAAGATGAAATTCCTTGACCTATCAGTTGTTAAATTCCATCTCTTGAAAAAAGATATTTTCCACAGGATCTTCCTTGTCTTAATCTGTCAGCTATCGCTGCTCTCTCATTTGGGACAATTGTAGAATCATAGAAATAGAAACCATACATAAAAATCATACATAAAAATCCTTCTAATTTGCAATAACTTCTGTTATGTGTCTAACATTTTATTTCATTATTTAAACACTACTGAGCTGAGTCAGCAGGGAAAACAAGGCAGAACTGAGGACTACATCAGCCTTCCCTCCTCAGTGGGTATAGTACTGTAATTTAGAGAAGCAGAGCTCAAAGGTTACTGGAGTAGCCTAGGAAAAGCTTTTCCATCTATTTGCATCTGCACATTTGCATTCTTCATTTCCCCTAAGTCACTGCCCTGAATCAGGATATCTTCTTAATTATCAGTGCATCAGGTTTCTCTTATATAGCTGTCCAGCCTTTGCTGTTGATTTAGGAGGACATCAGGTCAAAAGCCAACTAAACATCCTGTTCCAAAGTAACTAAGAAAAGCATTGGCTGCAGAGCTGCTATCAACTCCTCCTTTCAGACTGCACAGTCCTCCTTTCCAATCTGTCAAGAGCTATTGCACAATAAACTGTTTCCTGAAAATATTGGTAATTTCAAATGCAGCACTATGTCACTTTATAACAGTCCTATGGAAAAACATCAGTTTCAATTACCAGATATGGTTGCTTTCCCCAGCTGGTGTAAGTCTGCCAGAGTTAATCAAGAAGGCCCCTTTTCCAAATCAAGTTTGACATCAACAAGCTCTCAAAAAGAACCAAAGGATTCTCACCCTAATAGTGTGTTGTTGATGATTTATTCTCATGAAATCTTCAGTCTTAAATATGCCTGGAATAGTCTCAGCAGAAAAAATTGACTATTCAAAGAAGGCGAGTATAAAATGATGGTAGATATGACCAAATTAAAATTTGCACTTGAATTCAAATTTTTTTTTCAGTATTTAGCCAACTAGTCAGATTTAACACAGATGTAAAAACCTACAGAAATGTTTATACTGTGCAGGTACTGAACGAGTGCAACACAGCAAGACATTTACATGGAAAAAGAAAAAAACTTTAAAAACTGGGAAAATACCATATAAATATAGCTGAGCTTAATGTTTCTGTTCACTACAGTAAAATCAAACGCTGTATCAGACCTATATCATGAAAGCACACATCAGTAGTATGATATATAACAAAAGGAAGCTTTTGTTGGTTTGCAATAAATTTCTCATAGTCCTTACCCACAAGTACATTGAGGGAAGAGGGCAAAAGAAGTAAATTCCAGATCAAGAGTTTAAAAAAAAAAAGAAAAAAAAACTTTCTAAATGTGTTATATATCTGCACATTTATTCCATGCAACACTTATAAAATGCTATTCATGCATGAAATGCCATCTTAGAGCTGACTGATAAGATCACTTCCTTATCTCATTTTAGCTCTTTCCACTTTGCCATACTCATCACAAAAATAAATAAATAAATAAATAAATAAATATAAAAATAAAAATAAAAATAAATAAATAAAAAGACCAAGGAGAGGTGGGACTAAGGAGTATTTAATGAATCTGTTTTTAAAAAAGGCATGTATTTGTATGTTAAATATATATATGTCCAATGGTTTTTTTTGCCTACCTTTGCCAGACCTGTCAAAAAACTTTTTCATTTCTATTTGTAAACATCTGAATAGTTAAAATGAGCCAGCTTTGCATACACAAGCAGCCTCTTCAGGGTCCAATGAGATAAGTTCTGGGGGTGGATCATATTTTCATGTGCTGGTATACACTGGGGACAGTCCTTCTGATAAGAATTTCAGAGATCTTCTAGAATATGCATGGAAACTGAAATATAAATATATAATAATTACTAAGAATGTGTTCCACATGAAACAGTAAAAGATAAGTCTCCCGCCTGAATTCATCCATTCCCAACAAAGAAGAACAGACTCTTGATTATCTTAACAATTTCTTGGTGTATCCCAATGTTACCGCAAGTCTTGAGAGATAAGGGTTTTCCTCTGTTAAGGAAATCAAGTTATTAAATTGGTCAAAGATGACTCTACCAGAAATGTATTCAAGTCTCCTTTAGTAATTACCTTAGGAATTTGTTTGAGAATCGCACACAGAATTTTACTCAGTTTTCATAGATAAAATGTTACCATGTACTAAAATTCCTAGGATTCTAATTTAATAGAACCCCAATAGTACTTAATTTAACAAGTTATTCTCTCTGCAGAGAAGAGCTCTGCATTACCGACTCATTCTTTTACAGTGCATTAGTTAAATCACCTAGGAGATTTCTAACAGATGATGAAATCTAAACAGGAGCAGGAACTACAGTTATCTTTGGATGAACATATTTAGTTTCACATTCTATCCCAGCACCAAGGAAAATAAAACAGTCTAAACACACTTTAGTTTCATCTGTGCAATTCATTTGATATTTTTTGGATTTAAAGAAGCAGTACTGAATATTTTTTATTAAAGCTGCAGTTACTTTCATGTTTCCCTGCTTATAATCTCCTTGAAATAGAAGTCTGTATAATTTCTTCTCTTGCTATTTTCTGACAAACTAACAGCAGTTAGAATTTGCTTAGAATAGACAAATGAGTCAAAGTTATAATTACAACAAATTACAGAGCAATCTTCTGTTATACCCAATATCTTTTTTTTAATCATTTCTTGTGTTACACAGTCTCCCAATTATCAAGAGATTCCAGAAAGACTCTCAAGACATTGTGATAGATTTTTGTTTGAGCTGTTAACACTAAACTCTAACGAGCCAACAAAAATCAGCAAAAAAATTGACAAAATCATATTTTTTTCTTTTTCAAAGAATATTCTTTCCTTGGAAGAAAAAAAACAACAATGGATCATGCCCAAATCTTACAAAAAATAAAATAAAAAATAGAAAGCTCATAATAAAACACACATGATGACAGGTTGATAGAGAAAACGTGCATAAAAAGGGAGTGAATGTTCAATGCAACCTTGTCTATGCATAATTTTTCAATGCCTCTAGCAGTTACAAACACACTTTGTTCTGTAAAATTCCATATTTTTTTTCAAATCTTCTCCAGATTTACATTTAAAAAATGACAAGATTTAAAAACATATGGAATTTTAAAGAACAAATCTCCTCCCTATTTTTTTATTTTTAAAATGACCTTTCTTAATTTTCTTGTTTTTGTGGTTTGTAATTGCAGATGTTTTTGTAACCTATAAGCTCAGTGGTTAAAATTATTTACTGTGGACCACCTAGTTTTAAGATCTGAGCACATAACAAGAAGCTAACATTCAGAAATAAACCATGTGGAGCTAGCATGCAAACAAATCCAGCTCACAAAAAAAGTTTTGTTGTAAAGCTCAGAAACTTCTTGACATCTATTGGAACTTTGAAGTAGTAAATGACTGTCTATCTCCTACATCTTCCTTCCCATTCCACGTGACGTTAATGGTGTCAAGAGTCACCATGTTGTCTTCCCATTCTGCCTGCCTACATGTCAGATGGCTTGTGGATTTTCAACTATGTGAGGATCTTCCCCACACACAAGCAGATAGGAAAATGCTTTTCTATCTGGATGCATAAAGTGACTTGCAAAGGACATCAGAATCCAGAGGCAGTGGAAGTAAGACTAACATGTGGAAAACATTTGGATGTCTTCATTCCCAGGAATGGTATGTTGATTTATTGTTCTATACAACTTTGTTAATTTGAATCCAATATTGCTTTTCTTTATTGGCAAGGAAAGCTTTGCCATCAACTATTAATGGAAGTCAACCTGCAACTGCCAGATATAAGGGCAGATCTGTTCCTCTCCATGGTAATATCAGAAGATCTATGCATGCAGAATACAAGCAGGTCTGACCTACTCTAACCTGTCAATGTCTGCATAGTAAAGTCTGAATTAAGATTATGATGGTAGCAATAATAAGGAATCGGTGCAACATTTACCAAGGTGAACTGTGAGGACAGTGGGAAAGGCATGATTGTGTTTCAACGCATTTAGTTCTTAGAAGTGCCTTCCAAAACAACTGAAAAATAAATTGCTTAGTAGTCCGTATGTTCATAATGCAAACTTCATGTACAAATATGAACACACTGTAAAAAAGAAGGAAGACTATATACCAGCACAAATAAAATCACAGACACACAGTAAATAAATCTCCATCTGGAGCTCTAGTTTTAGGAAGTAGATTCTGAACTGTGGAAGAACAGATTATACTTACTTTCAAATATTTTCATAGACAATTTTCACACTGATATAAGAATAATGTAAACAGTTGCTAAAATAAATCACTGTAACTTAGATTGCAGGCTCTCTGACATAGATGGTTACTTTAACTTTCTGCCATGTGCCCTGTTCAGATGGCCCATCTTATTCTGTCTCACTGTAACACTCTGTGGAAATGGGGATCCTAGTACATAGGGTGCATACAATACAAATGCATACAAATCTTTTAAGAAATTAGACCCATCAGAACACCTTGCACAATAATTAGGCATAGCGGAGTACAAGAGAAGTTAAGATTTCCATTGCACAGTCAGAGAACTAACGCCAAGATACTAGCTAGTAAAGAAATCAAGTCAAGGATTCCTTGACATCTGTCACAAAACATTTATCCAACAAGCAAGACAGATAAGCTCTTGTATTGTGATTCTCAGTACAAACTGTGTCGGGGAACAAAGATGCATGCTCTAGAACATCTGTTTGATTGAAAAGAAGTCATATTCAAAGATTAGTATCAAGAAATGAGTGCCGGGGCTTTCCAATCTATCTACATACACTGTTAGGTTTCTGATCCCAACACTGAAGGCACCATTTGAACATTCAATACTTCCACTGATAAAGTAATGTAGATGCAGACACAACCAACTAAATTATGATCAAGCATAACTTAGTCAATAAATAAATACAAAAAAAAAAAGTAAAATTTATCTGAGTAGAAACTAGAATTCCACACCCCACCTCTCCAAGTAAAAAAAAAAACAAAAATCAGTTATCAGGTTCCTATGTAGTGTTTAGGCTCTCACTTCAAGCTTGCTTCTGAGAATGAATGGGAGAGGACAGGTTGCAGACAGATGAATTTGACGAGCCTCATTTACACCTAAGTTCCATGTACAGAGAACTGGGCAACTGACATGGTATCACGGGTGACTTAAAGGACTTAAATGAGGCACAAAACAGAGAGCTGACTAGAAATAGCCAATAGAGAATATCAAGCTTGGGAGCTTCAGTGGAATTCACACTATCTTAATATGATTCACAGTCTTCCTATACCTTCCAGTGACTTACAAGAATGTCTCTATCAAGTAATGAATCCAAACTACTAGTACATCTGCACCAAGCTGGACTACACTACACATAGATGCCTTCTCAGGCCTCAAGATCATGTAATCAAGGTAGTATAGAATGTGATTCTTGTTAATAATTCCTGTTGTTCAGCAAGGCGAGCATTACATATGGAATCATGTTATGACTGTAACAAAAATAGAGCTATAAGACGTTAATAGGGTTATACTATTTGGGTACCTCCATACCGCATTCCATTCTGAAATGTAGATAGGCTAACACTTATCTGTTTCTTCTTCTTTGTTTATTTTAAAATTTTTTGGTACCCTAGCAGGAACTCACACTCTAGTGTCCACAGAATGCTTCAAAAGTGAATACGCTTTATTTTAAAATACTGGGGCCTGCCTCTAGGAAATTTTCTCAGTCCAAATACACTTTGCTGAGTGCAAATTCAAAGTTTGGAGCAAAGCCCATAGGGTAATGAGCTCAGGGTCTATTAATCCACAGCCTACAATTTGTAAATGTGCAGGATACTGAGTCAGGAGAAAAAATAATTTTAAACATCTGTGGTATTCTTTCAATTCCAGATTAATTACACTGCTCAGATTGTAATGTTAGACAGAAATTTCAAGTCTCTACACTGCTATGCTGAGAATGCTGTATTTCCTTTTGTGTTTATTACTGCTCTGCTACAGTAGCTTTCCTTCACAACGCAAGCTTGCATTCAGTTCTGTCCTACATTTATTCCACTGCTCACCTTGCCTGCCTTTTCTTTCTCTCTTTGTCTGAAGTCCTTCTGAAACTCTTTTTTACACAGCATTAATGATTATTATTACTCTTAAGACAAAGGCTGTGTACATACCCCCACATCACTCCATCAAAATGGTGATATAAATGAAAATCTAAACAGGCTGTTTAATCCTTTTGAGAAGCTAATAATTATTTTCAATCAGCAAAGACTATTCTGCCATTTCAAAGAATGATTAATGAGAGCAAATGTGTTTGTAATTTATTAGCAGCAGCTTCAGGGGTGGGGGGGAAGGGAACAACTTAGAAATGGCAGCCATAGCATCAACATCTGATGATGTGAAGGCACTTCTGCTCCGTATTATAAAGTCAAACATTAGACTGACTCTTTTTTGATTTATGCTCTGTACAGTGATCTCAAGTGCCTGGGTTTTATTCATGAATGGCTTTGTAGTTATTTTTTGTGGAAGTGTCATGGAAAATAGAATTCTTCTAGTATGTACCTCTTCCACAACACTCATTCAGCCTTCAGTATTCATCAGAGTGTGTTTCTCTAAGAACAGAATTATATCTATCACAATAAAACTGGAGGGAAAATGCAAACTAGGAAAAGGAAAACACAAGATTGACCAGGCTGAGATACAAGCAGCATTGAATCCCTATATTGTAACATCTGGTGAAATAACTTAATGGCCTGCATACAACACAATGTCGGAGTACCATGGAGATTTGAATTTATCTCAACACCTGTGCAAGAAGAGAATATACTTGTGCCATGATCAGGAAACAGAGGTACAGCAAGGCTAAAAATTCCTTAAATCCCATTATGTACCTACCTCCTTGGTTAGTTACCTAAGTATTTCTAAAATATGACTTTTAGGATTAGACACCCCTCCATGACTAAAGTGGAACTTAGACCTTATGTGCCTACATTGAAAATGAACTCATCTAGAAGTTGCCAGACTCAGGTGTCATTTTGCAATGAAAGAGCCCTCAGGCATAGAACTTCTCCCCAAGCCTAATCTGCAATGAAACCTAGAAATCAGAAAGGCAGTTCCTACATCAAGATCAGCCAAGAACTGAATTTCCCTAATTAAAACATCCAGCATTTCTAAGAGTACAAAAATTCAGACTACAGTATTGCATATATTCTACTTAGAATATAGAGGCAATGAATTGTCTGCAATATAGGCAGATTCAGACAAGCCTCAAGATCTAAAACAGTAACATTTCATGCAAATAATACATACTGGGAACATCGACCAGATGATCTCCAAAGATCACCTCTAAGTTGGCCCATCCTTTGCTTCTACTCAGACCTTCTTGTAGCCTGAATATTAGAAAGGTGCAAGTTTGAGCTGATATAAGAAGGGTATGAGAGATACGACACAAAGGTTGACCTTCAGTGTTCAACACAACATCCTCATTTTGGGGAAGTAAGGTCCTAGCTGGTGAACTGTGTTTTTCAACTTAAGCAATATTTACTGCACATGGGAGAAATGAATTAAATATCATGACCACTTTCTGAGAAATCAGGAAAAAAAGAACAAAAAAAAGAAAAAAAAATCATTCAAAATAAATTCTCCTTGCAAACCTAGCAGTTTCTGTTCAAGTCAGCTATAGCCCATATAGGCACTGAATTTAGCTGCATTGTATGGGTTATATTTTCCTGAGGATTAACTTGGAGCATTTTGCCTGTATGTTAGACACAGATACACTTTCTTCTCCAACTATCAGCTGTATTGCATAGTTTTTTGTTCCACTCAGTCTTGTTTATCCAGTCTATTTACAGTAAACAATATAAGAAACTTTTTAGAAATGTTTGTATGATTGATTATGAATCACAGATTTTGGGTCCTTCTTCTTCATGACAAGGTAGTGTCCACAGCTGGAAGCAGAACACAGTTTGCCTCAGATCAACGGTCTGCTCTGATATGACAAATTCTGTTTTCATTCTGTTCCCTTTGATGCTCTCTCTTTCCTCAAGCTTCATCTTGTTTTTATTCTATACATTGTATTTGGTTGAATTAGACTACAAAGTCTTGCAGAAGACATTGGTTTGAACAAGACTTCAAAAAATGGCTTAGTACATCTGGATAGCTCAGGGTTTGAGTGACACTTTAATATAACTGGATTTTTAAAAAATGATGGACACCTGCTCTTTGAAAAGCAGGCTTCTCTTAAGTTGTATGAAGATAAGTACCACAGAAGAGATGCACCTGAAACTAATAGACACTTCTGAAAAATACGGTGCCTTTACCATGACTGATAGAGAACTGCATGCAGCATTCTTTCAAGAAAGATCCACGTTTCTGATTGAAGGGTAACAGCATCCCTGGTTTCATGTGCAACTACCTCTCATAGTGCACAGTTGTATTAATCTATTCTGAATAAATGAGAAGAGTGCTAAATTTTTAATGAACAGTGTTTCCACCTGTGTCAAGATAATGAAAGAATATAAAGCTGTTCTTAGAACTTTACAGAAAGCAAGAGTAATTAGGTGCTAGCAGCACCTATAACCTTGGGCTGATTGCACATTTTGTGCAGAGAGGGGATTTTTTTTTTTTTTTTTTTTTTTTTTATGAATCTATTCTTCTGAAAAGAAAATGACTCGTCATTCATTGTTACATTGCTCAGGGGAACGGTGTCAGGAAAAATGAAGCTCTAGTCCACAGATCACTCTGTACTCCCACTGTTCCAAAGGAACACTGAGGTTTACAGAGCAAGGGACAACACAGTTACTTGGGCTTACATTCATCTCCCACCTAAAAGAATCCCTCTGCTGCAAAAGAAAGCGATCAGTTTCTGAATGTTTATGTATTTACCTCTTGAACTTTTGCATCTTATAACATGAAAATTTGAGTGTTTTCCTTACTTCACTGCTAATGTGTTGTCAGGGGAATGACAAACAATATTGAGACAGGATTCTCATGTCCACCTTGGCAAAAGCAGACGATCCTTCAATGAGTCTCCTGCTCTGCCTTATCATTCCAAACAGCTTGTGCGCAGTATGGGTGACATGATAACTCTTTGCTAATAAACAAAGGATGGCATCCTGTCTGTGACAGGACATTTGTGTGCTTCTCTCAAGTCAACATGGTGTCATATTTCTTTTGTGCAACTTTGAAATGCAACATTCTCCCCAAGAAAGTACATGAGAGCAATGATTGTGTAACTCACACCAGACTATGACACTAGGCTGGGACAAGTTACATTTATGAGGCCGAATGAATATTCACCATCCTGCTGCCTAATGAAATGAAATACGTGAGTAAATCCAATGCTAATGAAGAATGCCACTTATCGGAGCATTATTAAAAAACAGTGCTTCCAGTTCTCTGAGTTGTGAGAAAAGACGTCTACCTTCCAGGTCTGCAGATGTCCTGGGACTGCTTAATTAATCCTTAAAAGCTGTGAATACTGAATTTGGAGGACCTGCTGGCAGCATAAGCACTGGCCATGATGATGTGGCTCTTTGACAGCTGGACAGGCCAGATGAAACTCTTCAAATGTGAAATAAAGTAATGATCTTTCTCTGCACGCTCAAAATGCTTAACTGGACTACAGTGCAGTATTTTAATGGTGAGGGAATAAAGATATGAGGGGACGTATTGAAATAGGTTCTACTTATCACTCAGGGCAGGTTTATCCTGGTTTTCAAGAATGCAAGAAGGAACACAAACCAGCTATCTCAGCTTACCACAGAGATGAAAATAATGTTATCAGAAAGAAAAATTCTCTCTAAAAAGTGGAAGGGTAGTGATAGAGAGGTGAAAGGATGAAACAGAAAGTGATCTCAATTAGTTATGTAGGGCATGTATAAGGAGAATCACTGAGACAAAAATGGGTAAAGGGCACAGCAGTGCAAAATACTGTGGTGTAGAAATACTTAAAACCAAACTAGCAAAGACCTTGACAGAGGACATAACAACGTCTCAAGGCCTGAATTAGGTTTAACACAGCCAGCATTAAAATAAGTAGATAATGAATATATCATAAAATATGGTTTAAGCATATCAGGGAATAAGAAATAAAGATGCTAATATAGCAATAGCTGCCACCAGGCTCAAACAATGAAGACATATGTAAATTTAAATGGATAAGAGCCTGGAATACTGTTGATTCTTTAGAATCTGATACCTGAAAAGATTAGATGATTATGAAAAACTAATTGTTGAAAAAAAGGACAAAAATGCATGCTTTCATAAGGTGTGTATCACAGTTATAGAAAGATTCCTGCTTTAGACTTACCAATTAAAGAAATATATGAAACTGTGAAAATATGGAGCATCAGGACAACACAGAGGGGATAACAATGTATTGGTGACAATAGATAATAAAGGCTTTTGGAAGGGTGGAGGCATCATTATTTGTAGTTGCATGGTGATTTCACACTGATAAAATCACTTGTTTTATCTGACAGATTTTAATATAGAAACACAAAACAGTTCTAGAAAGAAAAGTTATGTACATGTATTTGATTCAGAGGGAAGGTCCTCTGCACATCAATCAACTGTTCTAATGAATGAGGAAACTATACACAAGTAATTTTCTATATTCAGAAAATCTGTTTTTATGGACAGCTATTGTGGCAGCTGCTCTGGGGAAAGGTTAATTCAACATATATTTCATAAGAGATTTTAGTTCGATCATGTAATTCAGCAGAATTTGTATTATACAGGACAACTGTGTCAACACTACCCAATACAGACAAACTACCTTACTGAAAAAAAAAAAGAACAAAGAAGTATTATGACTGTAGTTTACTCTGAGAGTTAACTGCCTACCTTGATGCAGCTAGAAGTCCTCATTACAGATTAAACATGACTGCAAATACATCAGTTCATAACTCACTGCAAAAAGAGCCTGAGTCAGTCCTAGATAAAACTGTGGAGTCTTCCATAAAGACAGAAGTGATAAGCAGGTTTATAAATAAAAAAAAAGACATGTTGTTTTACAAAAGCATACAATGCCAGCTTAAAGAGGGAGATGGAATTAAACTGCAACAGAAGGTGACTAGCAATGTTCAAGGCTGTCTTAAAAATTTTTTCAAAATATATCTTTCTTAAGCTTTAGACAAGGCACGTTACCTTCAAGTATACTCAAAACTGACTGTTTTAAAGCCTCTCAGGGAACCTAGACTATACCAGGTTAGCAGGGGTTAAAGTTGATTTTACATGTTAACATCACACCTTTAAGTCTTTGTCTAGACAGAGCATTAGAATAGATAACTTGTTTGTGGGATGCAAATACACAGTATTAGTTAACAAACTGTTCCAGTAGACATAAAGAAAAAGTCAATGTTCTGACAATGGATTGTAGAAGACAGAACTAACAAGTAGGACTCCTTGGGGATGCCTGTCTAGCTCCCTGTTCTTTATTAATGACCTTGAACAGTGTTGTCTGAATGTGGCCAAAAATACATGATAACTGGAAACATCATGAATGTCTGGTACACTTAGAGAATGTTTCAGTTATTCACATTTAAGTTAGAGGTGACATACTACAAAACAGCATTCAAGCACCTGCACTGACAAATATAATGCCATCATGCAATGCATTTGAAAAGACTTTGGGGATCACATCCCTGCACCATTAGCTTGTATTAATCTGAGCTTCTCTGCACATTCTTCTCCTGCACTCAGTGGGAATGCACAGACAATTTGTCTAAGCAGCTGTAGGAGCCAATTTACCTAAACATCATGGGAAAAGAGAGGGAATGTAAAAGACTCTGGAAGAACAGAAGCACTTGAGTGTAGCTAGATTGCTAAGAAGTTGCATTTACAAATCTGATCTTCAGCCTTTCTCACCAGACATAGATCAGTCTAGTAAAGGGGATGTATTCCTAAATTCCAGAATCATAGAATGGCTTTGGATTGGAAGGGACCTTTAAAGATCACATCATTCCAAGCTTCAGTCAGGAAAGCCAGTGTTCTCTTTCCTGATAATATTCCTAGGCAGATAGACTCAGTGAAATGTTGCATGGCAATAACTATATCCTGGCTAAACCAAATAAACCAGAGCCTGATTTGCATGGCCAAGGTAGTTTAACCATACAAAAATACATGCATGTTTTCCACTGTGGACTTTATCCTCATCTGAGTCTCTCTTTTTTTTTTTTAACCTGCATAACAATTCATCTAAAGAAACATCTAAACTTTGCCAATTGTGTCTCAGGCATAAAATTAAACTAATCAGCAAGTCCAGATTTAGGAAGATATTTACAGTACAGCAAAAGCTAATTTTCTCTGATTCTAAAATTGCAGCTTTCCTTTTGGTAAAACTATCAGGGCTTAATGTTGGATCTGGTGGATCTTATTTTCTTTCTATATAAATGACCATTTGGGCCCTAAGTAGTTTAACTGCTGCAAAGAATATCATAATAATATATTCCCCAGGCTTTCAAATCATGGTCTGTCATACCACGGTACCAGAATAGTATTGCTGGAGATGTGGCAGATAATTGGGTGTTTACCTGTTAGTTCAGTACCCTTATGCCCAGCTGGAACAACATATGAGAGGTGAGATAAATAAATAGCAAAAGCTGAGTGTCAGGCTCACATCTTTTGTCCTTGGAAAAAAAAAGAAATAATCATACATACATAAACCGGTCAGGAGTGAAAAAATGCACACAGAATTTCTCACAACTTAAAAATCACCTGTAGGATTCTCTTTGGTTATAAGATGGCCAGGAAACCCCAGAAAACTGTTCAAACACAATGGGAGTTTCCCCATAATGATCTGTGTTTGAGATCCAGCTTATTAATTGCAGCACGGTTTATGTGACTGTACCTCCCTCTGATTCTAAAAATAGGACTGTCAAAAGGCATTGCTGTATCAGCTGGTACCTCTCTGCAAGTTAATCTATTATACAAGAAAAGGACTTTACAAATTAGTACATTAAAGACATCTAATGAAGTCAAAGCAGCTGTTTTAAAACATATTCAAACAAAATCTAGTCAATGAGATTTGGCCTCTGAATTTCATGTTGTACTATTAGGTATGTAAAAATAGAGCTTTTCAGGGAAATGAATTCTTCAATTTAAGTGAAAAGTCAGGCTATTTGAGCACCTCATTATACTCTGTATTGAAGATCTTTCTTATCCATATTATCCTATTAAGGATTGCAGTGATACCCACAACTGCATTCACTAGTGTAATAAAGGACATAAGCAGCGCTCAAACCAGTGCTTTTGATGCTTCTGTCTTTATTCAAGCTTAGTTTCTATTTATCTCAACAGAAATTTTGTTACATGATACAGAATTAAGCCGTGTGATTTTAACCCAACAATATACTGCATTCTGTAAAAATGTAATTTTCTGGGCCTTACAAAATATCAAAGCTGCAGATTGTTATTAATTACTGATGCATGCATATTATTTCTCCTACCTACTGACAGATCTTCTTTGAAGCAGAATGGGTGCATTTCCTTCAGGCTATTCTGCCTTAAAAGGGTCAGCTTGAAAACTGCATCCTTGTTACGCCTATCGAATGTGGTAACCACAACAGTAAAAATAACACTTAAGGCTACAGTAACTGAAAGAAGCAACAAAGAAATATATACCCTCTCTTTGACATTCGATTATGTGCCTATCCTAAGCAAACTGGTATGGGCATGTTTTCTGTGTTCAAGCCCACATTTCTCCTTCATTCAACACTCTCTGGCATTTCATCAGGGAATTAAAAACTTCCTTATTTTTCTTTTTTTAATAACTGCCAGTATATTACTCAAGTGCACTTCACCAGAAAGTGAATATACCCAACCAGAAAGTTTAGCATTGCAGGAGGGTCTCTTTAATTGTCCGCAATAAAAAAGAAAAAAAAAAAAATCAGTCTGGTGGTTCTAGGTAGGTTTTACTCCAGAGTAATAAAATGGGGGCATATACATTCCATTCCCAGATATGGAAGAGATATCCATTGCACTGAATAGACATGATACTTAGGAAATCACTTCTGTGAGGGTATGAGCCTGCTTTAAATGCAGACAATTTGAAATCTGATATTAAGATCAGTGGGAGTAAGTGCAAATACTTTTTTTTTTTTTTTTTTTTCCTCTCCCAGAAATCTTTGTAAGACGTTGTACTTCAGCTAGTGATTCTAACACCTATATTGCTAATGAAAGGCCTGCCTGGGAGATTATTTCCAGTTACAAATACTTACATACCAGAAGAAAACAGGAGGTCCCGATGATTTGCCTTGATTTATCCCTTCCAATGATCACTATTGCCTTTTACAAAAGTTACCGTATTGTATCTGGCAATCCCTGTTAACTGAGGCATGACTCACCTAGAGTAAAGTAGTTACAATATGAAAGAATGTCAGAGATGATCACTAGTAAGTATAAACAGGAGGAAAAAGCCTGCCATAAAGCAGTGAGTTATAATCTATCACAAACAGCAACACTAACCTTGTTAAATCCAAAATTTCAAATTAACAGTGGCTAAAAAACAGTGGCTATTGTAGAATACCTGTTGAAAAGAGGCATTGTCATGATACATAAAAAACAAGTAGATGGATACATATAATAGGTGCTTTTTCAAACCATAAGATGTGACATAAATTAGGGCACTTTTTGTTTAATTTAGCTCCATTCTTTCTTTCCATCAATTTCTGCTTTTTTCTCATACTCCTCCCACTCCCATCTCATCCTACCCTACTCTTTCTCTTCTTGATGTTCCCTCCCTACATCCACTCTGTTCACCTTGTTCCAACTCACATTCACTGAACAAAAATAATGCCACAGAAGTATACCAAACAGTACACCTAAAACTCTAGCCATGGCCCTCAGAGCCTTTTATTCACTACTCTTTGCTTCCATGCACTGCAAAGAAACAAGTAACTAAAAACATCAATTTGTTTGTTTGCATGCCAAGCTGGAGAATGTAAACAACCTTCCAGGCAATCTCTAGGTGTAATGAGTTACTCACCCAACAGATACCTTAATTTCAGCAGTGTGACCAAGAAGGTTGGACACAGGACTGGAAACAGAAATTTCTAAGTGCAAAAAATAACTTTAATGAATTATTCTCTCAATGGATCCTGACAATTCATTAGTCTTCTTTGTCTCAGATAATCTGCGAAGAGTGGTGTAATAACGTTTTGTTTGCCTTCCTCACAGGATCTTGTGAAAAACAGTCTGACATCCATATCCTTTTCTTAGATACATACACACTTGAATTTCATTTATTTCAATGGGAATTTAGCTGTTCTCTTCCAAACACAGAACTCAGCCTTTCTCATTCAAGATTATGCTTTTCTCTGAAGATGAATAATTCAATTTTTATTACTCTTTTATTAAGAGACATAAGCAAAATCAAAAGTATGAACAGAAGGCAGTTACTTCCATTAAGTAGAGATGTGACAGGAAAAAGCAAATAAGCAAAATGAAAAGCGGTGTTTTCCCCTTCAATAATAATAAATATGTGTCCTGGAATAGAATGCAGAACCAGAAGATGCGTGCTTTCAAGGGAAAGTATGTTAAGTGCTGAAGACATTGACTAAATTGTTCAAGAACACTTCATGCTTACTTAATGACTGATTACTCAGTAATGTTCCCAAGGTCAGCAAAACCTTGAGTATCTGTCATCTGAATGCCAGTTCCATGAGTTAAAGTGACCAAAATTACTGTAACTTTGGGCAGCTGACATTTTTAAAGGTTGTGTCTGACCCTTTCTCATATTGTTTATTTAAGCATAGTAATATATATATATATTCAGTATTCCACGCATTCCAAGCTAAGTTCTAATAAGCAGAACTCATCTCCACTTAGACCTAATTTAACTCCCCCAAATTAAAAAAAAAAAAAAAAAAGTCTTCAAGAAGCCTGTCTTGAATTCCCTCTTTTCTTCTCCCAGAGAATATGTACTAGAAAAGGCTGCATGACCCAAAGGTCAACAGTTTCATGCTCAGGCAACAAATGGAGGAAGCAAATTCCATGGTAATAGATTCCTGACTTAGATGTGCCCTGCATCCAGCCCTTCATCTGACCATTAGCTCAAGCTTCTCAGATATCTCCAGCTCAGTATTATCACAGATGGAGAGGAGACATTCTTTCTCTTAACTAGGGAAAGCATATTTATGGCTTTACGATATAAATCTAATTCTTTATCTCGTAACCCTAAACATATCAAAAGGCAACACCGATCACAGAACAAGAGCTTTTCACTGTTTGGCATAGGAAACAGAAGAGCATGCACATTTTGTTCCAGTGGGAGCTCTAGACAGCCTGTAAGGAATGACACCATGAAGATCATTTTGCCATGAGCTAATTATGAGGTTTTAATACATAAATCTACTGAAAGGAAATGTTATAAATGCCAAGTCGCTATTTTTCAGCTTTTTGGACATCGAGAATCAGCTTAAGTAAGGATCTGTAATAAAATCAGCACACTCCCTCAACTGACTATAATTTTAAATGGATCAGTAAAATGTAACATGAAAAAATATATATATTCTTCAAACCAAAAATGCTATTCCTAGAATTGCATTGGAGTGTCATGACATTACAGTATAAATTATATCCTCATAGGAGTATTAGAAAAAAATGGGTGATTAAAAATGCCAATTTATACATACATGAAACATTTTTATTGCTAAAATGAAGTGCTTATTGTAGAAACCAATTATTTAGCCATATCACAGTTTAGATTTTATGAACTAGATCTACAAATGATTTGGGTGCCTAACTCCACCTATAGGTACCCCAGGTTAATATTTCAGCATTATTTCAACCCATGAATCCCTTTCAATTGTTGCTGATATTTGAGGGAGAGTAGGAGATAAACAGCTATCCATGAGCCAGAATATTAAGCTGTTCACAGCCCTGCCCTCATGCACAATCTGTACTGGAAATCTCACTTTTGAAATTTTTGGAAAAGATAAGAGGGACCATCAAGGTCAGGGCACGCGGGAAATACATTCTGAAGTCTCTCCTGCCCAGTTCATTGAATGAACTTGAACCCGTTCTCCTGCTTTTCTGGGAAGTGGCCAAATGTCAGAGCTATTCAGTATTTTGAAAAAAATCTATCTCAATCTGTCCTGCTATAGCTGCTCCACTTTGTATAAATATTTGTACAGTTATCGGAACGCATGTGAAACTGAGTCTCCCAGATGACCACTTTAAGCAGTAGGTTACTCTAACTGGCTCTCTTTCCCAACGGAATGGAACAGTCTTCAGCAGGAGATGATTGCCCAAACATATTGGAAACATATACTCAAAAGTTCATCCAAATCAAACCAAATACAAATCTGAATATTGGCCTACTATTTTGTATCCTCCCTCACAATACAATAAAAAAAACCTGTGACACACTACCCATCAAGGGACTTCATATTGCTTCGTAGGAAATTATATACTGGAATGAGATCTTTTCAAAATTTTGAGTAGATAAAGCAAATCATTCCAGCAGTGTGCACCCAATGCTCTATCATCCCAAACAGGTGCAAAGCCAAAGCAGCGGTTTCTTGGTCTAAGCAGCAAAAGGCAGGGAAAAGAAATGGACAAATATATTGGTTATAGCAACAGTGAGCTAAGCACCAGTTATCAGCTTCTTACAAAATGGTACAGAGAGAAGACCTTGCATAAAAACAGTGTGACAGATAATTTGGCAGCCAGCTCTATTACTGGAAAATTCCCTGAGCATACCAAACAATTTCCAGAATATTCTTGTTTCCTATCAGCCCCAACTCAAGAGGCTCTCACAATTGTAACAGGAGGAGGTTATTCTGTGGTGCACTGAACCATCCCAGTCTTTAAAAGCTGCACAGACAAGCATTTGTAAACAGCCTTAAACTAACAGTATTTTAATGAAGAAAATGTAACTCAAATTTATCTTAAACAAATAAAACCATTTAGTGACAAGATGTTAGTTTCTCTTTCATAGGATAAAGTAAATGTGCTTCCTTACACCTTTGGCCAATAAAACCATTATCCAGAAACATATACAAAGCCTAATGTCAAACATACCAGTCAGCAAGAGATGCCCAGTTTAGTGATCCACTCTTGTGTTCGTGGGACTGCATATTGTTGATGATAGAAGACGGGGGGGGTGTTTTACATAGCAATGAAAAATTAATTCTCAAACACCTATTTGTTCCCTGCTATGAGGGTATTATTATCCATGTGGAAATGGCAAAGCAATTACTCATCTGCTCTGAGATCTCTCTTCTATAGAGCACCATCCTGTGACCACCCTCACATTAAATTTGGACTTGTCTACACATGGAGTTGTTCCTGATTAATTGTTCTTGATTAATGTCATGTGTGGCCAGAGCATTCACATGTGGCATTAATCAGAAATAGCTTTATGTGTAGACAAGTCCTTATACACACAAGTAGCCCTAACAAGATCAGGAGGGTTGGCTCACGCTCAGCACCACTTGGGGCTGATAGTTCTTATGTAACACAACATAACAACATGTAACATGCTTCCCTCAGTCTGTGGCCCCAGCTACGAAAGGCATCCTCAGACTACCCACCTAATTCCTTGCGAAGAGCAATCCCAGCTGCTTTTCCTTGAAGACAATGGTACTTGCCTTTAACGTAGTACTGTGTGCAACTGTTCCCAATTTTTTTTTTGCACAAATGTACAAAAGTTCTTTAATTGCTCTCTCTTTTGATGTACATCCTTGCCCTCATGGAATTAGAGGACTGAATCAGTCCTAAGCCTGTTTAAGCTTGGATGATTTTTACTTAGCAAAGAAAGGGGAATTGAGTTTGCTTAGCTGACTCCACATAAAGTTGACTAAGGAAGCACTTTTTCCACCATCAGCCTATAAACTCTTTTCTTCCTAGGTAACCAATGAATCTTGTGTACTCTTTCCTTCTTTGGCCTGGTGTTAAGTTCTCTTTCCCTTGAATTCTTTTTACCTGCATATTTCTGATGTATGGAGACGTCCTTCTTTTTCAGCAAGCTTTTTTTCTTTCCTTTTTTTTTCCTCCAAGCTGGTTCAATTCTGTATTGTATTATAGTGAGCCAAGCTGTTATTACTTCAAGTGCCACAATTCAAAACTACTTTCTTGAACAATTATTTACTGTTTTGTTTTTGGTTTTGGTCTGCTGGGCACCTACACTCCGTTCTGGCAGCAAACAGAATTTAAAGAATAATTCTTAGCAGAAGTTATTAAACCAATGTCACCTGAGCACTCCAGTTTTCTTATTTATATACACAAAACTAAAGCAGTACTTAAATTTACTGGCCGTGATAAAACGCGCTCATTTTGATGGAGACTATCTCGTTAATGTTTATTTTTCTGTTTTCATGCTAAGATGTTTCCAGTTTTATGATGATCTAGAAACTGAAAATTGATTTATTCAAACATTAATTAAAAAGAGAACAGTTCCGTAAACATATACTGTTCTGCTCTCAACTCCATTTTCTTTGTTTTTTTAAATCTTATTTGTAAAGTTTTGAGAACTGAGGTTTTCTGGAGGGTTGGGGGGCAGATGGCTGTTTAACTGCCTGTTTATTTCATACTGTAAATGATATATCTGTGTGTTAGATGTGGTTTTGGAATTCTCTTTTAACAGTATATCACTTGTTTTAAACCAGGTGTCGACTGGTCAAATTACAGGAACATGAAGTATAATTTGTACTTGTCAGGCAGGCAGCTGTTTCTTAAAGGTATTAAGTACTATCTTTTTCACCTGATTCAGTGAAAAGAGATCTAAATGTGTGGCGGGCAGTTACACCCTCCCAATGTGCCTCCACCTGCATCACCCTGTGGATGGTGCTTTGTTATCTGAGCACTGGAATCATGATGGACCCAGCTGGAAAAGAAGAAAGCAATGTGGGAGGAGCAGAGCTCCTAGAAACCGTTCCTAGTTTTGTAAATAGGAAAAAACAATTTTAATTTGAGGTGATGTAGTTTCCAAGTGATTAAGCCAGAGAGAAATATTGACTTATTCTTCCACTGAATTGAAAGAGGCATGCAGAAAGTCCCTAATGCACACAAGAGGCCAAACTGCCAGACAAGGGAGCCAGAATTATATTTCAAAAATCTCTTGCTATGTTTATAATTAGCCACTAATTTGGTAATTTGGTAGATGTGGGTAAATCAGTCAAAGTTGTTGGTACTTACATCCCCTATATCTGCAATTCAAGCAGCCAGGGAGATTTCTGATTAGGTTTAGTCCCATCCCCTGAGCTGAGTCACACAAAGGACCACTTACAAACTTGGGCTGTCACTGGCAGTCAAAAGTGTTGTTGATGTACAAGCAGAGTGAAGCTTCTGGTTTAGTTTCTTTGAAAGGAAACAAAATTTAGTTAGCACATACCAAAACCACTTTGCTAACTAAAACAGAGCATGGTGAACAGAGGCAACGAGGGAATTAACTTCAAAACTGCATTGCTTCTCCAGTCTGGAACACTACACACAGCTTCAGGCACCTAAAAAAAAATTCTTGATTTTCAAAGCAGCCAAGTACTAAGAGTACCAATAGACCGTTTATTTTCAGAAACAAAGCTATGTTAAAATGACTGATTAATTAAAGAAAAAGAACAGCAGCAGCAGCTTCATCCATTCTTTCTAATGACTCATATAATAAATCACTGAATTAGAAAGTTCCTAAGCAGTTTTTAGAGCAGATGACAGGAGGCCAAATATTCAGACCAAAAGCTACAAAGGTATAAAGGTGTAAGGATCCCAGCAGCTGTGTAGATGGTCAGTGCACAGTGAAATTAATCCATCTAAATGAGGTGCTCAATTAACTTTTTGCATCCTGTTTTCCACCAAATGAAGTAGGACAAATAATTTTAGTCTTTGGGGTTAGATTAATAGATCTCTGCTTACATTGTCATATAATAATTTTGTACTTCATTTCAAATGCTAAAACAACTGAGAGACATTCAGACTGTAGATAAACCAGTACTATGCATACTTTTTTGTTTAGTCAATGGATGCTGTATAAACTGGGATTGATTTTACAGCTATTGCATTTGTACAGCTCTTAACTGGGCCAGTGGGTGCTTGTATGGGAAGAACTACTGCACAAGTAGTCCTTATAAGGTGCTTGTTGACAAGATTAAGCCTCAGTTTTCCTTCAAAATTCTTACAAGCTGCATCACCATTTCATTGTTCTTGAAAGGTTTCTGTACATTTCCCAACGTGGTGTTAAGAAGTTTTAAAAACATATATAACAAAAGTTTAATTTTATTAAAAATAAACAAATAAATCCCATCAACTGTCCCATATGTAGGACGTTCCTCTTGGTGATTTCTCCTGTATTATAAAACTTCCTCCAAATTTAAATCAAAGTTAACACAATTTTAAAAATTGGTTTGGTCAAAACACTTAAGAATTCATTACAATGAAGGGAATCATCAGGCATAAGCAGTGCAGATGCCTGTTATGAAAGACATAACTTGTTATTTGCATTTTGAATCTCTTTGATATAAACTCCACTTTGCAATTATTAGAGAAATAAATCAATTTCTTGGTTTTGAGGAAGGTGTGAGAGGAATAGAGGAGTGAAAAAAGTGAAACAAATTTTGTAAAACCACAGTTCCAAAAATAATTCAAAAATGTATGTGGGAGAAAAGGCTAAAGAGCTATGGAAAAGAAATTAAGTACAGCATTCAACTAAAGAAAAAAGTTTGCACTGCTAGAAAAATGGCAACAAATTCCATTCCAACTTGCTTGTTCTGTTTCACTATTGTTTGCCTTTAAAAAAATGTATATTTACTGTTCCATGAACCAATTATGAATTCTTAGCAGGCCTTCCAAGGAGTAGAAATTTAAATTGGATTACAAAAATAACCTTAAAAGCAGAGAAAGATTCTAAATAGACCATTGAAACTAACTGCAAAATTCTTTTATAGAAAGGGGGGAAGGGTAATGCTTTTTAAGAGTGCCTTAAAATTAACCTGAGAACCATTTACTTTCAGCATGTCAGATTTGGCAACTCTAGTATGAGGTTAACGTGGAAGTGAATGTAAAAAGTTTTAAAGCTTTTTATTTGCCAAACTGGAATCCCATGAACTAGAAGTTTCGGGAAACAGTCATGATATCAAGTACCAGCAACAGATTACGATTAATGCTCCAAGATACATGCTATTGAGGGAATAGAATTAGGGCAGTAGTTACTGCATCTCTTCTTTCTGCAACCTGGAATAATGAAGAAGTTATCAGAAAATATGTTAACTGGGGGGATCAGCAATCCTACCATACAGCTGCTCCATTTGGTTTGAGTCAGCACAATAAGTGATCCAACCTTGCCCCAAACAAGAAGACTTCCATCTCCCTCCTGCCTTTTCTGGCACATCTTGACCAGAGTCACAGCTGGTCTTGTACATTTAAACCCCTTATCTTTTGCTAGCAAAAGCCAACAAGTAGTAAACAAAACAACCTTCAAAACTGCAACATCTGCCAGTTGGGGCAGAGTGGCCTTGTCTATACCAGTGTATATTCTGGCATCTCACAGGACTGACAAGGCCAGTCTAACCCCATCTGAATCAACAGTGAGTGGACTACAGCGTTAGATGAAGCTCTCTGGCTGCACATATTTTAAACCTTGCCACTGAGTCTTTGCAGCCTGACACTGCGGTGCTAAATTTTCCAGCAACTGCTTTATCACCACTAGCACTCCCAAAGCTTCTGCTGTGAGCTGAGCCCCCACCCATTTCCAGCACTTAAAAAAAGACAAAAAAAAAAAAAAAAGAAAACAAAAACCACCACCACTCAAAACAGTACTAAACAAAACAAAACAAAAAAAGCCCTCAAAGTCCCGTTAGGGAAGGAAGATGCAAATAAAAGAATCATACAATCATAGAATGGTTTGGGTTGGATGGGACATTTAAGATTGTCTTGTTCCAACCCTCCTGCTATAGGCAGAGACATGTCCACCTAGACCAGGTTGTTCAAAGCCCCCATCCAGCTTGGCCTTGAATGTCTACAGGGAGGGTGCATTCACAGTCTCTCTAGGCAACCTGTTTCAGTGTCTCCCTGCCCTCACAGTAAATGTTAAATAATACTGACTGATAACACAAGGGCTCCAAGTGGATTCTCTAACAAACACCTAGCATGAAGAGGGAGTTCAAAAACCCATGGGCTGCCAGTCCAGCCTGGCCCGACCTGGGGTCAGCCCAGCCTTTCTCCTGCTTTCCACAGGGTATCTGCTGGCCCCAGATGTATCCCCTCTGCTCTCTAAGCCACAGGTATCCAGCGAGGGGAGAAGGAGGCTGCAAGTGGCCAGTCTGCTGCTGAGAAGCGTGGGGTCAGGAGGCAGCACATCTCACCTGCCCACACAGAGCAGCAGCTGCTAGTGATAGATGCTGAGAGGCCAGTGTCAAAGTTAGTCATACAAGCATGGGATCTTAGAGCTTAAAAGTGAGCCCTCAGCCAGCCCTGGGATGTGAGTACTCGGATGCATCCTAGTTTGTGTGGTTTCTCCGTTTTATTTCTGATGCTCTCAAGTGAATGAGAGAATTGCTTCTGAAGAGAGTGCTATTCACACAGAAACTATCCGCCTTTTGGGTGAGTTTGATTTATAAAGTAGCTCCCCTTCATCGATGCAGTAAAATGTGCCTGGAGCTCACCCGCCTTGGTGGGACACAGAAATAAAAGTGTCCTTTAGCAGTGAGAACCTCTGGGTCAACAAACGCTTTGTAAAAACAAAGAAGGTTTAGAGTCTGAGCAATTTTGTGAAGTGATAGCAAAATGCAAGATAATGGGTAACCAAAGGAACCTACTTAAGCAGTTGAAAAGGCTTTGAATGAGACCTTTCACAGAGGGCTACCAGGGAAAGCCATTTCCCAGGAGTAGAGGCAACATCATGCCCGTGGTGGATGAAAAGCTAGCACGTAGGGCCAGATATTCAGTTCTCTTGGATAACTTCATTCTCCTGGATCAATACATAGAGCAATGTTTTTCAGTATGCTTCCAGAGGACATATCATAAAGGATGGCTACGCAGGAGTAGCAGTCAGACGAGGCTGGTGGGTGGGGGGACACCTAAGCCTTGACAAAAACAAGTAATTGAGAAATGCCGTGGCAGATAGGATGCAGAGCACGTAAGTGAAGAATAATGTGTCTTGGAAGGCATGATTTAACTACTTGTATACAAAGATGGGTACTGAATTAATTGTAACCCTTCAACAATAAGATCAAGGCATCAGTGTGGACAGCTTAATGAAGATGTCTGCTCAGTGTGCTGCAGTGGTCAAACCCAGAAAATAAGCTGAAATTCAAAAAAAAAAAAAAAAAAGGAAGACAGAAAATACTGCGATGGAATTATGTAAAGTATTGATAAAAAAAAAACTTTATTTTAAGCACACTTAAAGTGGTGTGGAAGAGAAATATGCCTACATAGTAAATCAAATGACCTTGTAGAGGGCAGCCCTGCCACATCCTGAGCTATTTCCCATGTTACTGACTACAGGGTATCTTAGGCTCTCAGCATATTTACACAGCAAAATGAACGTTTTTGAAGAAAGAATTTTCATTGAGATGAAACAGATAGCATGCCTGTGTATGTTGTTCAATTAAAAAAACATACCTGCAAATGGACATAGCTTATCAACCTGTGGAAAATTAGTCATAAACTTGTATCATAACAAAGAGCTCAGTTTACCACCAGAACAGAGGAGACAGACATACAGAAATAAATAAATGCAGGAAACAGTCTTTTAGCTGATGTAAATTGAGTTAGCCTATTAACTGCTGTAATCAGCAAAAATGATGATATGAGCCAGGGAGGTACCACATTGTCTGTTGTACAGAAAATAACAAGTCTTCAGCTTACAATGTTCAAGACTCAGCTGAGTTAAAACAGAAATCCTTCAGTTTTACATCTTCATCAGTGATGATGTGACTACCTACGTGCACTGCGTTAAAGGTTTGTCTCCTCAGTTGTATTACCACAAGGAAATCCTTCTCAAAGTATGGTATTGTTCGGTGCCAGAAGCATTATGAGTTCTCTAGAAGATGTTATTGTTGGCATCGCTAGTAGGCAAATACTGAATGTACTGTACCAGCAGCTTTTTTCTGTGCTCTAAGTACCTATATTCAGGCATAATATGTGTGACTGAATTTCAGATATCCTTTCAGCTATTTGTTCTCTTTCAAATCAAGTTCCCTTGTGCTGTGCTAACAAAAATTGAGCCAGGGATAGCTAGCCATAATACATGAGCAGCAATGAACCTAACATTACAGTTAAAAATAGCATTAATCAGAGCTATACAATCAATATAAGCCAGTATTAGTCACTGAGCTGTTTGTTTTATTCTGCAAGCTACATAAATATTCCCAAGCAATCAACTAGCCTTGAGAATTTATACACTGAAGACAATGAATGAAATGTTCATAAAACATCGTAAACTGGCAGGAGTTTTATCCTCAAATATGATGACTTTTAGAAAATCTCTGAATTAAAATGCAGAGTAGGAAATATTTCTCATACTCCTAGAGGAATGTAAGCTACATGTACGTGGTTAGTAGTCTTTCTGCCATGACACTGGGATGGCAAGGAGAGATATGAAGAGCAGACAATTGTGAGAGGTAGAAGAATAGGCCAACTACTTTGAGGAAATATTTCACCAAAGATGTTGAAGACAATTTCAGACAAATGTAACAGCCTTAATAAATACTCATTCTACTACAACACAGCTTCCATACCAGAGAAGAGTGTAGGATATTTGTTTCATTGTATGTGGATTTATAGCCAGGGAAATTGTTGGATTTAACACTTTCTGTATGAATGGAAATTGGTTATTGGGATGTCAGAGTCTGGAGGGAAGAACGAGGTTATGCAAAGAAGTTATCAAAGGACATAACTTCCCCATAATGGGTCATCTGTTGCAACTCACTGGATGATTTTTTTTTCTTTTTTTTTTCAAGTGGGGGATGTTGCACATAGCTTTAGGAAATGGGCTATTTGGAAGGAAAATTGCAGTGATCTTCATGGGCAGGAGCTATGAGGATTGAAAGTTTGTAAGAATAATTCATCCTGGAGCAGAAAGGAAGCAAGTGCCTCCAAAGAGCCTTGCGGGGTAATTGGTAAGAGGCACTGGGAGAGGAGTATTTAGGACACAGAGAAGGCATAGAAGAGAGGGGAGAGTTTTGCCTGGGCAGGAATGAGAGCTTAAGGAACTGTTGCTGGGAGGTTGTTGGAAAGGAACTTTATTTACTGTGACATTGAACGTTCCTGGAACTTGCCTCTGTTGAAGCTGATGGTGATAACGATTTTCTAAGAGAAATCAAGGTAGTCAGGTCCCACTCATGAACCGAAAATAAAGCAGAAACCTAGAATGGTTTTAAAATATTTTTACATAAATTACCTAAGGCCGCAGTAATAATACTCATATATTCAGACCAAAAAAGGTCGCTGCAAGGCACTTTTTAGGAGGGGAGTATTACTTTTCCCATTTTAAAGAAAGACAAACTAGGCTCTGTTTGAGACATTCACAATGAAAAAGGAATTTGGGTGCTTAAGACAGAATTTCGTTACACCGCTAGAACCGGGAAGGTGGGGGAGAAGAGGGAGAACAAATACTCTGGCTCCTGATCTGTTGATGAAACCACTAACTAGGCTGTTAAAGGTCTTGTTTTCTTTTCTGATTACATATCACCATTTGAATCCATCAGCTTCTCATTTAAAAGGAAAAGAGTGCAAGCTCAATTCTAGAGTAATTAGGTAGTGCTGGTGTTATGCACTGAAGCTGTAAAGTGCTAATTTATGTAAAAGTAGTATTATTAGTGCTTGAGTGTGATATCATCAGGCTGACGCACAAGAACAGCAATGTGTGAAAAATCATGTACATCTTCTGTGCCGTCCTAAAAACAACTTGAAGCAAAATTAATCGTTGGAAAAAATCACAGCATCATAAATTTGCAGAATTCAGGTAGGTATGCTTGATCAGAAAACAGTCTTTATCTTTGTGATTCCAAATATGAGGCCAAAAAAACTTGAGATTTAACTAACTTGAGGAAATCTGAACTATTCTGAATTCTTTATATTCGTATCTTGGGTTTTCATTGTTTTTTAGGCATCGAGATGTACAAGTTTCAGAGCAAAACCTGAAACATGCTGAAATTTGGTCTGTCACCTGAGGATCCCACAGCCCAAAAAAACAGCTACTTACACAAGTGGAAACAGCATTGCCGGTGCCAGCCAAAATGAAAGGCTGAAGGAAAACAAGAAGTAATCCACATAGAATGTCTGTAACTAATCTCGAGAGGAATAACAGCAAGCCTTGTCTGCAGCTAGCACTCAGGAAGGGAGAAGCCTAGATAGGTATCTTACACACCGAGAATGGCCTGTCTGTGTGAGATTAACCCTTGCCACAAAGAAGTGAGATAAGATACCGCTGTTCCAGAGACAGATGATGTGAAGTACTGGATTGAGATGAGACCCAACTTGAAACATAGAGTCTCAAAACAGAGGTTTGGATTACAGGCTCTGTAAAGCCTTTAACTAAAGAAATGCAGTGAAAATTCGCTGAAGAGATGGGCAATAGTGGAATGATTCATGCATCCTTCATGCTTGTAATAGGAAACAAAATGGAGAAGGCATATGTTAAAAAAAAAGTTAACTAAAATGGTGAATGCATTGGAAGGCTTAACTTCTTATAAGATCCTCAAGTACCACAGCATATTCTTAAAAGCCTGGAATGAGTGCTGCTGCCATCACCACACAGTACACACACTGCAATTATTTAATTTAGGAGAAAAACATAATCAAATCAAAGAAAAAAGTGTAACTGAAACTGCAACTGTCTGCTGACTATGTGTGGCACATGACCAACACCACAGCTGCCTGTAACCCTTTATCATCATCGAGAGGATTAAACTACTTCCCCATTTATTTAAGTAAAATTAAAAGTGCTAAGGATGCCGGAGAAGCCTTAGCAACCGTCATGATTATATTATAGAACTAGTTTGCAACATAATACAACACTGTTTCAGTGCATGCTTGTTTGCTGTTCACTGAACCCTTGAAGAGCCCCATGGGAGTCAGTATTTCTCCTGTGATTTAGAAAGATTCTGCTGCATGAGGTCCAATGAGCATGCCTAAAGTATGTGCTTACCCAAAACGAAATTGTTGCTCAGTACAGTAACAGAATATTTTCATTATAACATTATGTTAATTTCCCTAACATTTTGCTCATATCATAAATATTGGAACTGTAAAGGGAAAACATGGACTTAATCAATGGAATAATACAATCAGATTTCAGATTGGATACTATTAAATTCCAGGCTAGATGCTCAAACAGCTCAGTGTCTCAAGTGGACTGTCATGCTGTAAAGATGCAACCACCTGGAAACCCAGCCCCATCGTTGTGTTTAAGTTGAATCAATTTGCTCAGTTGGTGGTCTGAGAAGTTAGATTCTGTCACCCTTACTCATACTGAGAAGTATTTTACTTCCTGCTTAGACTCATTGATTTGAAATAAAACATTTGTACACAGATGAAAGAAAATAGGGTAACTGTGTGAAATGATCTGCCTAAAAAATGTGACTGTTAATCATTTCTATAAATGCATTCTGGACTGGGATTTTTATTTGTAATCATAAATCTTCCTTTTTTATAGAACTCCTAATCATTCTAATAACAAACTTCAATTATTCTGTGGACTTTAAATAAATTACTTGTTAACTACCAGTTCAATTAATTATAGAATATATGCAATGAACACTTGGGGTGTAATCATCCAGGTCTAATATACATACTTAAAAGTATGTACTCCACTTTCTAACAGTTTTTAATTAAATACAACATTTCTTTCTACTTGAACATTTTTAAGAAGCCTTTGTTGACCTAAAACAATATTATTATTACTTGTCTCAGTGGCCAAACGGAACAAAATTGTTTTCATACAGCCTAGCTGGTGACTGCTCTTAATCTCTGTGCTAAATTTGAACCTGGTGTCATTTGGCTTACTGCAGAAGCTACTACCTACCACTTTCTCAAAGTGACATGAATGTTTTCCTTTTGTTACATCTTTTTCCCAATGATGGCTAAAAGTAAAGAGATTCACAAAAGGTCCATGTTGGGATTCTGTGTGACAGAATACAATGGGATGGTGCTTGATGGGTGATTTGTGTACTTATGAGTTTATTTTTGTATCCTTCTGAACCTTTTCACAAAATAACGTTCTTAGTAAGAGTTCATATCTTTTACAAAACTTTATTTTCAAATAAAAAAAAAAAATTGCAATAAAATTGCACTTAGGGATGAACCTTGTCGTTGATTATGTAGTCTTGAAGTGCTGCACTGAGAGCACATGACAGCAAAATGATGGAACTTGTCGCCCTTCCCAAGTCTTTCTCACACATACAAGACAATATAGATGAAGGGTGCAAAACCACATTCATTATCACCACTACAAAACACACCAGCATCTTGCACCATCTAAACAAACAGGAAAAGGTGGGGGAAAGAGAGCAACACAATTTGCATAGCCCATGTTCCTTGATTTAGAAGACCATTTTGACACCGACATCTTCTGTTCCTGGCACACAAAGATGGGATGTAAGACAATGAAACCCTCTAACTCATATCAAAATGGCATTCCTTGCTCAGGGTAGTTCTTTGTTTTTCATAAAGATTTGTTACTAACAAATAGACAGCTAACCACTATTTTCAGCAGAATAACCACTACTAGTAAGCACTCGTAAGCACTAGTAACCACTACCAGTAAGCACAGCAATCTTATCACTTCACCAAGATGCAGTATTACCAAGGAGAAAGGATTTTTGAAACAAAAGGGCTTATGCTGAGCTCTGTGGAACACCTGGTTGGCGTTGAACCAGCTGAGAAGAGCTGTGATGTTTTTAGGATGCCTGTATTGAATGAAGTGAACCAAGTTAATTTTATGTATTCTACCATAGCCCTGGTGCTAGTCAAACAGCAGAGCTTGCTATGATCATCCCTTCCCACCTGGATACTTGGAGGATCTCATACCCAGGTCCGTAGATAACCTTGTGTCCATCCCAAATTGTTTTAAGAATAATAGGTCTCTCAATAAATACATCAGAAAAAGAAACACCTCCTCTAGTCAAAAAACTTGTGTTTTATCCCACAGGCAATAAACCCACTGATCTGAAAAAGGGAACACGGGGAAAGGCATGCTGAGAAACCAAAATGTACTTCTGTGCTTCACAGGAACCTATTTGGAACAAAGTTGCCAAGCTCATTGTTTTTCCTAGGGATGGGCTGTAAAAGAAGCAGCAGCCGTGCAGCTGGTGGAGCCAAGAGCTGGATCCATCCTGCACCACAGTTGCGCCTTCCCTTCCAAGTGCCAAGTGCCCAGGGAAGGGTGGGATTGAAGGAAGCTGTGACGAGGACAGAAGTGAGAGCAGCCAGAAAATAATGGCTTGTCTTCCAATACAATAGCTTAATCATTTCTACAGAAAGGGCATTTCTTCCAGGATATCGTTCTAATATAAAATTTCCTATCAGATAACCCTGGCAGATGTCCTGAATTGGGTTTTCCTGACTGCTTTGTGTCAGCGTGGGAGGGAACACACAGAAACTCACCTTCAGGGGTGATGTGGGAGAAGCAAGTCACACAGAGTTACAGATTATATTTGGAATTGTAAAAAAAAAAAAAAAAAAAAAAAAAAGATTTAGAGATCCAAATCTCCCAGAAACTCATTGTTCATTTGGTTCCAGAGGCAGATCCCTAGAACAATAATTATTCAGTTGACTTGAATATATCCAGCAAATATCTGGAAAGACAGCACCTGGGATTACCCTGTATACATTTCCTGTCTGTTACAGCAGTGTTCCAGCCTGGAAGGAGTGAGCAGGGCTGCAGCCGGAAACTGGATTCTATTCCCCTGTGATTTTCTCATATGAAATATTAACACCCAAGAGAGGACCATGTTCCCTCACTTTTCCATTGCCGTGTTTAGTTGTTCTCGGTGGCTCTTCCTGAATGGGCCAAGCAATCACATTCTGATTTCAGTTCTACTTGAGGTCCTCACTGAGGAGTGTATGTAAGATCTGCTGCTCCATCCTCAACCTACCCTTCTCCTGCATTCTCCAGCTACACACTGCCTACTTTCTTGTTGTTTGTCTGAGGAACTAACTCAGGTATGCAGATGCCTTTGTAAACTATGGATGACAGGATAGCTTTAAATAAACTTATCTCAAATCGGGAGTGGCATGCATGAGATCCAGCTTGCTACCAGCTCCATGACGATGGCCTCATGCTTTGTCCTGCATTCCCTTAGCTGCCTGTCGCCAAGTCTTCCAGCCATTTCCTGGAAAGCAACCAATTGATTGTGTTCCTATTGTGCTACAGCCACAAACCATGTAGCAATGAAAACATGGCTTATATCACTCTGCTGAGCTTTATCTAGACAACTCCGCAGCCCCTGATGAAGACAGTTCCATAGTGCCTGCATCATTGCATGTGGGCTGTAAATACCTGAAGATGTGTTTTATACGAGTGAGGTGTCACAGAGGCTGTGACATGCCTTCTATTGTTTCTGGCAGTCTCTTGCCAATTCTCCATAACTCACTTTGGCATCTGATACCAGATTCCAACATCTGAAAGCTGAAAATAGGAAAGGGCATTTGCAGGGCTGTGATATGATGTGTGCTTGGCTTTAAAAGGGATCTCAAACTCAAAGCAATGGAGAGCAAAAAGGCATACCGATATCACCATGGATATGTGACATTAAACAAACCACTTGTCATGATACACAGCTGACAACTTGCCAAATGGAACAGGATCTTCTTCTTATTCATTGTTTTGCCCTGTGAAACCTACACAACTCCAAGAAAGAAAAACCTCCAGAAAGGTAGTGTTGTTCTTCTGACCTTCCCAGGCCAGACTGGAAGTCCTGCTGAACAGTTTCTCCCAAAAGTGCACTTACTCACATGCATGAGAAAAGCAAAACACAACTTTGGGATTGGAGAATTTGAGACCAGGGCCACACAGTATCACTTTGACTAGAAGAGCCCTCCCAAACTCTGCATTACAATTAAGATGGTGAGAACTACAGTTCTCCAGGTTGGACTTGCATGACCTTCCATGGAGACTTAGGTGCCTTTTTCACTCTGGTGTAATGTATCCACGATGCTTGTTCCCATATCTTCACAACTGTGTGAGTCATCAATAGAACCTGGAATGGTTCTTCCCATTTCAACTCCAAGGGTGAGTCTGTAAGAGATATACCTAATCACCTGGTTCTATATTATGTGTTAGCCCATTCAGGCCAAGAGCATGGGTTCCCAAAACTAGCTTTTCTATTTTTCTGAGCTGTTTTTGCAAGATTATTTCATAGGGATCCTGATTTGGCAGGGAGGTTGGACTAGATGATCTCTAGAGGTCCCTTCCACAGCCCCTAAAATTTTGTGATTCTGTGATGGCATCCTAAGCAATCCCCGCAGGAAAAGAGAGCTGCAGGGTGAGGTCACTTCCTCAAGGTAATTCTGGCACTTGCGTAACTCCCTGTCCTCCCAGGACTTTAATTCTATCCTCCCCATATCTCTCAACTGGGGTGTATTCTTCTGATATCTTTTATGCGTGAGGACTGCAACAGCCACACAGGTAATTACTCTTCACAGAATCATGGAATCATAGAATTACAGAATACCCCAAGTTGGAAGGGACCCATAAGGATCATCAAGTCCAAATTCTTCCTTTGCCTCCATGACAGTGGAGAGTGGTGGAGCTGCCCCTCCTCTTGGTTTCACCTCGTTAATTAACTGTGGCCAGGTAAGGGCCTCACCCACCCAGAAGGGGTAGGAGGGCTGCCATATGGCCCGTACTTCCAAGCGACCCCTGTGGCCTTTGCCAACACCTCCCCCTCAGAAGCACTGTGAACCTCTCCCACTGCCCTGTCCTTGTTCAGTACAGGGAGGAACAGAAGCTCCAGATCAGCCTAAAGCAATGGCTACTTTGACCTCGAAAGAGGAACGGATGATCTCTAGTGTCTGGGGCAGTGTACTTGTGTGCAGCCAAGAAGGGAAATCAGAGAGAAGAAAACCAGGCGAATGCTGAAATCAAGGCAACCTCCAGATCTCCCCTGCGGCAGGCCTCCCCCATCCCTCGGCATCTGTGTGCTCCTTCAGCACAGCTGTCTTCCAGATCAGGGTGGATTTGGAGCAGAGGTGCCCTGTTCAGGAGGAGTGCTGCTCTCAGGACAGTCCGCACGTGTGCCACCGGCGTGGCACGGGGCAACCCGTGACAGGAGAGGTAGGGGACATGCCCAGCCAGAATGATCACATTCACAAAGCGTTCACCCGCATTCTCTACGTTCTGTTTTCCTTTGCCATTCTAAGACCACGAATCATAATCAAGAAAATGGGCATCACCGGATGGGCACCCGCCCTGCACACCCGGGGTGGCGGCTACGCTGTGGGGCAACGCGGGTATGGAGGGAGGGATGGATGCGGCACCGCGGCTATGGAAAAAGGTGGATCTCGGATCTCGCCGCTGGGAGAGGCGCCGGCTCGGGGGAGCGCCCACGCGCGACCGTGTCCGGGGTCGGGCACCTGAACGGCGGCGGCCCGGGGGTAGACGCAGGGCGAGGCCTCTGAGCGCGGGGGCCGCTGCCTTAGCGCCCTGCCCCACGCGTGTCCGCGGCCGCGCGGTGCCGGTGGGCAGCGCCCTCCTCCGTGGCACTGCCGGGGCTGCGCTCCCCGCCGCGGAGCCCCGCTTTGTTCCCGGGGGAGCCCACAAACACACGTGTCGGCCGGGCAGGGGGAGCGGGGCCTCTGGATGCTGTCCAGAACCGTCCTGCGTGGCTCCGCGCGTGTTGCGTGTCCCTGCGTGTGTGTGTATGTGTGCGTGCTGGGTGTTGGTTGGTTTTCGGTTTTGTGTGTGTGTGTGTGTTTTTCGTTTTTTTTTTTTTTTTTTTTCCCCCTCGCTTGCTCCAGGTTTTACTTCTGGTTGCCTGTAAGGGTTTTGCTCCTCCCTTCTGAAATCCTATATTAGCTGTGGCCAAAGCTGGGTAAGAAACACAGCTCATTGTTGGCAAGTGCCGATGAGCCTCGCAGAGGAGTGAGGAGCGGCGCTGGGGCTGCGGCAGCGGCAGAGCCCCGCCGTCACGTCAGCCCGGGAGAGGAGGGCAGCGCGCTCTATGCGGGGTGACTGCTGCTGACTGATTCCACCGCCGCCTTTGAAGGGAAAGAAGAAAGCAGCCGGGAGGTGAGTGCGGAGGTTGGGCAGCTGCCGCGGTGCGTCCCTTTTGTGTGCGGCAGGAAAAAACGCGACCGCTTAAGCACGCGAGAAAAGGTGCCGCTCAGCTGCGCGGCTGTATCTCCTTATCCGTGCCTCGCGGTATCTGAATTTCTTTCTTTTTAATTGGGACTTAATTCCAAAAGTTGCCGACAGCGGCGGGGTGGGACTTCCCGGTTCTTTGCTCGCCCTCCGCAAGTTGGCGGAGCTCCTTTGAACGAACGCTGCTTGTGACACACGCGGGGCTCGGGAGGTGCGGGGCCCCCGTCCGGGAGGAGGCGGCCGCGCCGGGTGCCACACTCCGCCGATGGTGCGCACAAGTTGGAGCGGGCGGGCGCACGGCGCAGCGGCTCGGCGGAGCGGAGAGGGGTGTCCGCGGGGCGGGCGCAGCTCGCGTTTTTCTCCCTTTGTACTCCGCGGTGGAGTCGCGGTAGGAGATTCCCCCTGGAAGGAGGACGGCGAACGGCGCGGTGGCTTTCCCCGGCCCGGCGGCCGAGGGACGTTCTCTTGTAACGCGCTCGCTTTCCAGGTGGGAGATGGCGGAACACATGATGGCCATGAACCACGGGCGATTCCCCGACGGCGCCGGCGGGCTCCACCACCACCCCGCGCACCGGTTGGGCTTGGGGCAGTTCGCCGCCCCCCACCACCACCAGCACCAGCAGCAGCAGCAGCAGCCGCACGCCTTCAGCGCCCTGATGGGAGACCATATACATTACGGAGCGGGCAATATGAACGCGAGCGGCGGGGTCCGGCACGCCATGGGGCCGGGCGGCGTGGGCGGGGGGCACCCGGCCGGCAGCATGCCGCCCCCCGCCCGCTTCAGCGGCTCCCAGTTCATGGCCCCCCCCGTGGGGAGCCCGGGAGGGCAGCTGAGCGCCAGCATGCAGCTGCAGAAGCTCAACAACCAGTACTTCAGCCACCACCCGTACCCGCACGGCCACTACGTGCCGGACTTGCACCCCGGCGGCCACCCGCTGAGCGGCGGCGGACAGCATTTCAGGGACTGCAACCCCAAGCACGGCGGCGGAGGCAGCGGCTTGCCGCCCGCCGTGCCCCACGTCCCCGCGGCGATGCTGCCGCCCAATGTCATAGACACTGACTTCATCGACGAGGAGGTCCTCATGTCCTTAGTCATCGAAATGGGGCTGGATCGCATCAAGGAGCTGCCCGAGCTGTGGTTGGGACAGAACGAGTTTGACTTCATGACGGACTTCGTTTGCAAACAGCAGCCCAGCAGGGTGAGCTGCTGATTCATTTCCAACAAACAAAGGACTTTCTAGCGGTGCGAGTGAAAACATTCCCCCCCGACGCGGTGTCTCACTTTTCGCTGCCCGAAAAGGTGAGAATCTGGAAAGCAGAGTAAACTATGCGCTTGCGTAAATTCTTCTTCTTCTTTTTTTTTTTTTTAATTGCTGCCACTTTTTATTTTTATAGCCTCGACATTCACGTGTCCTCCTCCCTCTCCCCCCCCCCCTGCCCCGCACACACATACACCCTGTCCCCTCGGGGATCATTCCCATCGAACTGTGCCTTTGGGCGCTGTTTGCCCCCTCCCCTCTCCTTATTTCCTCGCAGGAACGTGCCCATCACTCCCACCGTGCTGAACAGATAGATGCTAAGCTCGGCAAACGGCTTGATCTTGGGGATTTTGGAAACGACGGTTTCCAATGACTCGAGCTGCATTCAAATTCTGAGGGAACAGGGAAAAAGGCATTCGTTGGTTGCATGAACTTTGAAGGGCAGATACTACTGCACAAATGCTGCCATCTTGCTTAATTTTTAACTATGCATCGCAGTGCAGACTAATAAATACATTATTATTATTATTATTATTATTATTTCGGATACGCTAAACTGGAAGCTTAGCAGATGTGGGCCAAACCTTTCCAGATCAGAACAAGTAATACTGTTACTTAGAGTCTGCTGCCCATTCCCCCTCCCCCATATGTACAGACAATAATATGGTGTGGATGGAATGCTGACTAGTGGCAAAACATTTCACAGGTCTTCTTACTCTTTTTTTTTATTATTATTATTATTTTAATTTTATTTCAGTTCTAATTATTTTCTGTCTTCGGCATTTTGACACTGTGCTAATATAGTTTATTCCGTACATGAAAAGATACTACTGTGTTGAAAGCTTTTCAGGAAATTTTGACAGTATTTTTGTACAAAACATTTTTTTGAGAAAATATTGTTAATTTATTCTATTTTAATTTGCCAATGTCAATAAAAAGTTAAGAAATGCTTTAGTTTTTCTAGAAGTCATTTACCAGTATTTTTTTCTTCGAAACTCCCCCTTCCCGCCCCCCTCCTCTCCACTGTCCCTGGTTAAGTAGAGCATCTCTCTGTAGTACCATGTCGGTGTTCAAAAAGACATTCCAAGATATAAGGTACGCTGCACCCCTATATATGTCATGGTGAATTCGGTAGGTGAGCGGGATTTAAACATACTTACAGCATACAGCCTCATACGTAGCATTGTAATATGCCTGTCAGTGTGGTTTGATGAAATACAAAGTTGCCGAGATGCGACTTTTTTGTGACTTGCCAACATACTTGCTTTAAATGTAGTTGTCCAGAGTTATGATGCATAAAGTATTTATTATATTTATCTATTAAACTTGTAATTTTATAAATCCGCTTTCATTTATATAGTAGACTTTTTTTCTTTTCGTATATTTATTATCTCATCTGAAAGAACTGATTTAAAGGATTGAGCGTTTGACAGGTGATAACTTTCTGTAGCTGGGGAAGGAGGGTGGTGGGCTTCCCCCTCTCCCTGGAGAGGGTTAACAGAGGGGAGTGCAGCACAGCTCTGCATCATATCAGCACCGACCTCATTCCATTCCTAGAGACTTAGGAAGAAGCTAGTGTATATTCCTAAAATATTCTACCATGGGACATCTCTAACCCCTTTCTCCCACGGAATTGCTACCACCTAACCCCACTAAGACAAATCGGTAAATATCCTCTTTAAATACTGGGGAGAAAAAAAAGGTCCCTTTTTGTAGGGCGGATGGTATCTTCTCCAGTGCCAACTGTTGCAGACTTCTGTCCTCACTCTGTGAGGCAAAGGTGACATGTAAGTTATTGCTTCAGTGAGGACTGCAGCAGGAGTACACATATTCTCCAAAACTTCCCAAATCCAGTACAGGGCCTCCATGCTTTCTTTTTGCTTAACTTCTTCAGCCTTGTGCTCTGAGTTTATTAGGAAGAAGGGTAGCATGGTAGAGGTAGTTAAAGTTTAAGCCTGGGCACATAAACAGGGGGGGATATCACCGCACCATGGGAGTACAGACAGCGGAGTTTTTAATCCAGCGTAGAAAACTGATTACTATTGATAAAACTATCCCAGCTGGTGAGTAAAGTGCTATTTGGCCTTCTTTACCCTACATAAACATGAAAGAGTTAATATGTTTTATGATGGTAAAGAAAAAAAAAAACTTGTACTAAAATATTAACAAAAATAGATATAAGAAAGTGAACGCTTTGAGAAAATCTGATGATAACATGGTCCCAGCAGTTGGTAACAGACCATTGTTAGACAACCCAAGAGCTTAAAAAAGAGTCTGGTTCCAGCCAGGGCTTGCTCGTGTTGTGTGACAGCAAAATGAACATCAAATTGGAGCATTTAAAATAACATAAAAGCGTTTAGAAGAATACCAGTGTAATTCTAAGAGCCGTTGCCCAGCTTGCCACTATATAAATCCTTTTTCCGTGTTCAGGCTGTTTTTTGGTCTGCACACATTGTGTTGCTCTCTGGAGGGTGACTCTTCAGATTATAACCAACTCCTTACAGAGCAGATTATTAAATTATGGGCATACCAAACAGTATCAATGTTTAAATCCCCTACAATCTCCCAAAACAAAAGGAGATAGTCACACTTAAATTATAAAGTACATTTGCTTCATAATGTTGGTTAGGCAAAAGATTCTTCACTGTTGAGACATCTCTACTTAAGTCATGGAATCATTGAATGGCTTAGGTTAGAAGAAACCCTAAAGGTCATCCAGCCATGGGCAGGGCTGCCATCCACCAGCTCAGGCTGCCCAGGGCCCCATCCAATCTGGCCTTGAGTACATCCAGGGATGGGACAGCCACGACATCTCTGGGCAGCCTGTGTCAGCACCTCACCGCTCTGTGTAAAGAATTTCTTCCTAACTTGCACTCTAAATCCTTTCCCAGGAGCAGGCACTTTCATGGACAAAGTGGCAAAGCCTATTGGTGCACAACTCTGTAAAACTCCTGAGAGCTGCCACTTCTCAACGCTGTTGAGCAGCCACTGAAGGCTCTGGCTTTGGGCTAGGCATTGTCAAGGATTTTTGCAAATTCTTAAAAGTAGACCCTGGGGAAATTTGCAAAACAATCATATAGCCTACACTGTCCCTTAATTTCTAATGAAGAGTCACATCCCAGGGGATATTACTGTTCTGTATATTCTTATGCATAATACCATCTACTAATATTGGGGGCCTGACCCTCATCTTACTGAGCTGAACCCCGTGGCAGTGCTCCCAACGGCTTGAGCAGCTGATGCAGCAACGGGCCTTTGAGTTGATCCTATATTGCTTATAAATAAGTTAAAATAATTTATTATTTGAGCCCAGCGATCAGTGAAAAACGCACAGTGACCCAGTTTTCCAGCTACCGTCAGATACTGGCCAATGACGCTGCAGCCCTGCGTCCCACTAGGTTGCTTTTAGCACAGGAAACTTGACCTCTGTACTCTGGCTCTTTTTCAAGAACTTCAAACATGGTACATGAGATCTGCTCCTCTTTAAGCTGCGTCCATAAATAGCCACGCTGCTTTAACTCGCCACGGAGATCAGCCTTAAGCTGCCCCGCCAGCGCAAGACACACGCTGGGTGGAAAAAGAGGTGCTGATGATGTGTGCCATCCTCTGCCTATTCCACCGGGTCTGAAGATGGTACGGACGGCCGCTGGGCCCGGCGAGGAAGCACCGCTCCCACACGGGGACACTGGGGACACCGGGCCCGGCCCCGCCACAGCACCTGCGCGGGGCGGCGCGGCGGCAAGATGGCGCCTCCCTGTGGGAGACAGCCGGCCCTGCGGGCAGTGCCCGGGCCCGAGGGGACGCGTGTGGGGCCTCACGAAATTTCTTACTGTGGCTTTTAGGGAAGGAGCTAAACCAACCTCGGGAAACACATGCCTGTTGGTCGCAGGTTCTATTTAAAAGCGAACAAGCAAAACAGAACAAATAAAAAATAAAAAAGCAAAACCAAAACACGGTTATATAAACAAGGATTATCCCCCGCTTATCTTGTCTTGCAAGGGGGATTGGAAAATTCCAACATCTGGATTTGTAGAGTTCCTTTCATTTCTTTTTCTTTTTTTTTTTTTTTCCCCCAGGAGATGTTATCCACACACCCGATCCACCAGGGAGTTTGGGTGCCAAAGCTGTGGATGGCTGTACCACACCAAAGGCTGTGGTACATATCTGCGGTGCCACACAGTAACTATTCCTGATGGCACAAAGTGCTTCTGTAGCTTCCCCTGGCTCTGTGGCCCAGCAGGGACTAACATGGGGCTGGTACCGAATGGCTCAGTTCCCATTCGAACTGGAAATTTGGTGGGACCTAGAGTGGGCAGGGGCATGGATAGAGGGGAAATGGTGCCAGAAGAAAGCAGTTCTTATCCAGAAATGATGCCAGAAAAAGCAGTTCTCATCCATGACCTTACCACTATACTTCTTGAAACCTTCATTTCCTCCAAAATGCTTTACTGAGGAGCTATCACAGATAGGAATAAGAAGTGTCTGTTTTACAAATCTGGACTATGTGTACTGACCTTAACCTGATCTATTTCTGTATCATAACTCTTAGGCACAGAAGTGTGAACAAGGACTATGTGACATTGGCAGGAACTGCTTAAATGATAATACTTTTTTTTTTTTAATATTCAGATAAATATATTAGATAAAATTGTACGCACATTAACGCTAAGCTGAGGAACCAGAGCAATTGGGAACTCATGGCAGCAGCATTTTCTCAGAGTTTCCTGGATTCTAAGTGAATCATGTTGTCAGTACAGAGGAGGTGTTTTATATCTTTTCTTCAAATATATTTACACATTTCAATATGGTGCCACTATTGTGCTCACACACAAGAGAAAGCTGAGTCCCAGTAACTGCAACGATAATGAGATACATCAAATGACTGAACAGATGAGCCACTGTTATGGTAGGTTCTCTGTTATTTGCCTCGTTTTAGAAGGAAATTTGCAGCAGCAGGTTTTTAATACAGAAGGATCAGGTATTTCAGTCCCAGTCCATCTGCTGTGCCCTTCCCCCATAAAAAAATTACACAGGGGCAATTTGATCACAAACCTGAAACAGTCTTTTTCAGACACACCATTAGCATACTTAAATCAAGTAAAGTTTTTTTTGTTGTTGTTGTTGTTGTTTTTTTGTTTTTGTTTTTTTTTTTTCCCCGAGCTGACCACTTCTCTCACCTTTTTTTCTTTCAGCAGGACATTTTGTTATTTTGGTCTTGTGCAATGCTCATCTGACAATATATTCCCTCCTTTATAAAGAATAAACTGGAATAAAAGAAACTTTCAGAATTATCAAGCTCCTAAAACTCTGGCTGAAGATTATAGAGCAAGTAAAAGCATCCCTTAATCTAAATCTTAAGCTAAATATTTAGCAGATGCTCATCACAAGGAGAACCTAGAGCTGCACCTACTTATCTGCAGTTCTGACACTGAGTCTCCTAACAATTGTTCTGTGCATATGATAGGGCAGACTGCTTAGCAAACATGAGTACACTGCCCGGGAAAGGGTGGAGTTGTTGAAAGTCTTTAAAACGTCTTATCTGCTGCTATTTAAACAGAAGTAACACAGAGGATTTCAGGTTTCTCACTCTCTTTACAAGGGTAAGTACTTAAAGGCTTGCGACTCAAAATGCTTTTTCTTCAAACAGCATTATTTAGTCTACTAATCGATATTATCTCTATCTACAAACACCTCCTCCATCAGTTTCGAATGAAGTAATGTATATATTTTGAAGGCAGGAGTAGATTACTAGAATTTTCCAAAGACGGATAATTGCACCAAGCCTCTGCACACACCCATTTTGTACAGAAGCTAAGTAGTGATAGCTTGGGTTGCTCTTAGGCAGTGCCAGGCTGCTTCTCTGCAGGCTGCACTAAGGCTAGTGTGTGATCCAGCAAGGAGGTGAAGGACAAGGTGTGTGCATGGTGTGGAGATGAGTATATACATTTCTAAGAGGGAGGAAGGGAGTTTAAAAAAGAAAGAAAGAAAAGAAAGAAAGAAAAGAAAGAAAGAAAAGAAAAGAAAAGAAAGAAAGAAAAGAAAGAAAGAAAAGAAAGAAAGAAAAGAAAAGAAAGAAAGAAAAGAAAGAAAGAAAAGAAAAGAAAGAAAGAAAAGAAAGAAAGAAAGAAAGAAAGAAAGAAAGAAAGAAAGAAAGAAAAGAAAAGAAAAGAAAAGAAAAGAAAAGAAAAGAAAAGAAAAGAAAAGAAAAGAAAAGAAAAGAAAAGAAAAGAAAAGAAAAGAAAGAACGAACAGTTACAACCACCTCAGAAAAAAAAAGTTTTAGGGATTAGGTGTCAGGGGAACAGTCCCATTCCAGACCATCTCCATGCTATCAGCTGTTTTAGCCAAAATACAGACTTGGATCCTGTGCTTAGTCCTTCAAAAAGCCATCTTCTCCATCTTAAAACACTGTGTAATCCAATAATTTGGACTCATGTTGTAGGGTTGTTTTTTGTTGACCAGGAAGTATCAGACTCCATGTTTTCTCTTGTCCTCTCCTGGGTTTAATCAGGGCAAAACCAAGCTATTGGTGTTTTGAGGGGGTGGTGTGTTTGCCTTTGGGATGCCTGCTGATCTTGTGTGGTTGCAGCTGTGCAGGGGAGGGTGACAGCTGATCCCATACGTCACCTCCTGTGTGACTTTGCCCTACAAGGCCAAGAGCAGCCTCTGACAGGCATCTTGCCCCATACCCTGCTTTGAAGATGGGGATCAGCTGTGCTGCACTGGAAGCCAGCAGTGCCTATGGTAGGACTGCTGCTCCTCTTCCCTTGCTTTCACCCTCTGAGATGTCATCTTGCCAAACTATTTAATCAAGCACTCCACACTAAAGACAACGCCACAGAGATAATCGTGCAGAGTTTTCAAAACAGCTGTTTAAATGGCTGAAATGTAGTTGGAGGTGTTTAGGTTCAAATCACAGTTCAAATATTGAAACAGAGCAGGAATAATTTGACATGACAAATGGGTGAATGACTGCAGAAAGGCTGCAGTACTTGGCGTTTGTCCACTAGGTGTAGCTGAAACCCTGCATTTCTTATTGATTAAAGATGAGAATTATTTAATTCATGGTACACATTTTAACTGAATGGAGTCTCAGAATGAAAAATGGTAGATGCTTTTGGAGTAGAGCCGTCATTTAACATAAGAATTGCACCCAAGCATGTAACAACACCATCACAAAAATAATAATAATTATTTGTACAGCCACCCTGTCTCCTAACTTTCTAATCCAGAAGTCTTTTGGACACAATTCATTCCACTTGTAAATATCACAGGTAGTGAAATGCTCTCCATAGAAAGCTTTTAGAAAGTTTGGTTTTGGTTACATTTTTTCCCAAACATGATTACCAGAGGCTCTATTTAAACAAAGAGATTGGCTTCACAAAACAAAACCCAAAACTGAAGTGAAACATTTCTAAAACCCAGATCTAACTCTCCATTTTTATTTTGGCCTAAAGAAGGGAGATATGAGACTTTGCTTCCTTGCTCCTCTTTTGGGCCTCTCTACCTTTTGCTGTACATAACAGCTTTGTCCTAAATGGTATCCTCATCGCTTTGCTTAGAGAGAAGGCAAAATAAGAAGTCCTTGTGTATAAGCCAAATTTGGGAGGCTTGTTCCCCATTTTGTTGATTTCTTGTACAGTGAGTTTTCAAAAGGCGATGATCTTGATCTGTGAATTGTAAAGATTACAGGAATTCCCCTGCAATTTTCACTAAGATCTAAGCAAATGATGCTCTAGGTCAAGTTCTGGCCTAGATAAATGCTTGGCCAGAGGCATCCAACTCAAAGATCCAGGCATGACAGACAGATTACTCAGTAAAGCTACACCCTTGGGATCCCTTTCAGAGTGCAGGCAGTACTTCATGCCAACACCGCCTTGCACATTCTGAGTCCAGTGCAGTTATTGTGGTGTTCCCTTGAGCCACCCACCAGTATCAGTGAGCTTGAAAGTGATCTGAGAGCATTATTATTTAAAGATAGCAATTCACAGCTTAGCCATGGTGCGCTGTGTTGGTGTAAGTGAGTCTCTGCTCTTATAAACCGTTCTTGAAACTTGGGAATGGTAACACTGAACCAAGTTAAAATATTCCTCAATTGTAACACCATAGGTACAGACATTAACCAGGACCGCCTGTTAAGATCATAATTTAAGATTAGATCAAGTCAGAGTTCACAACCACTGTGATGACCAGGGGCCTATACAACATTCTAATTGACTGAATTCATGTATATTATATATTTGAGTAGGCTCTTAACATGACATTTGGATCAGATGGATTAGTATATTTTCAATCCATACTTGCATCACCCTGGTAGCATGCAGCCTGTACCTACTGAAAGGGAAAGGAAGGTAGATGGAAAGCTGTTTAGATGTTCTTGCTAAATCTGATCAACTAACTTTTTCCTGAAATGCCTGTGGCTTTGTTTATTTTTTATCCTCAACAAAAGTGAAGAGCTCCAAACTGCATTTGGTCAGTGGCTTCTGCCAGCCTCTTTTGTTCCAAGGAAATTGCATATTACTTTTTAGGGAAACTTAAGTATATGCATGCTGAGGTTTTCACTTTCACATATGTCACATCTTAGGGGACAGGTACTTTACTCTTTCTGCTTGTTCTGCTAAAATAATGAAGTAGATATATGTCTCATTTAATATTCCAACCAGTTCAAGTTTCCAGTAAAATGTTCGTTGTTATTAAGTGGGCTTCATACTCTGCTTTAGAAAGGCAAGTTGCCAGCTTATACTTGCTTGTGCAGCAGTTACTGGGTTCACGATTCCTCAGCATGTGTTGCCTGAGATGGATGATCACACTGAAATGCTGTATTTTGCTCTTCTTCCACCTTTTAATCAAGGTTACCAGGAAAACTGATGACCTGTGCATATCCTTGACACCTGACAGTCTAGGAAGGAAAAGAATGACAGAACAGGACTGTGAGATTGATAAAGTGTTAGAAGAACCCAGCTTGTCAAGCATCTTGTTGGTGACATAAAAGGAAAGAAAAGAGAGAGCAAGCCAGCTGTAAAGCAACCATGCATTGTCCTTGTTTGCTTACAGCTGACATGCAAGTATTTGTTACTTTCTCAGCGACTTCTTGCCTGACATGACCTCCAGTAGCTTTTTCCTTTTCGTAATTGTTTGGCAAATAAGTTAGAAAGAAGAACAGAACTAAAGACATGCTCTGGTTAATGAAACAGTCCCCAGCCTCACAAACGGTGGCTATTCTTTCTTACTCTACTGGATGATCTTGCTGTGATCAAAGATTGCATCACATTTTTCCTCCACCTGTTTAGACTGTGTAGACACAGGGAGAACTCTCATGTTCCATGTGAATTCCCTAACACCAGGAAAACTGCTCCCTTGGTACTGCTGGATACCAGTGGACTGCTTCATGCTACTTGTTTTGCACAGAATTTGTCCTAAGATCTGTGTGAAACACACCAAGGTAGAGAAATAGTCACCCCTGATCTCTTTCCAACAGAAAGTCTAGATAAAATAGCTCTGGGTAAATGTATTCCCTATCTTAAGAGCCTTCTGAAATGCAATGCTTAAGGTGCCTGACAGGTCTATAGAAAAAAAAACACTGAAATGGAAATCCTCTGTCACCCACTATGGATAGTGTGGCAATGTTCAGAAGAGATCATGAAGGATTTTGAGAGAAACAGGCCTTGTCCTGATAGCATGGAAGAAGTACCAATGGAATGAACATAGATCCAAATGAGGTCTTTGTACAATTTCAATCCCTTTTCTTCATACTTTAACTGGCTTTGAGATTTAAGAATTTTCTTTCCTGAAGAATAGAAGATTCACAGAGAAGAGTGAGTGTCTTGCTTCCGTTGTTGCTATTTTGTGCCGGTGTGGTAGCTTGAGGTACAAATAGGGAGCAGGAGATCCATGCTAGTGGAGCACGAGCACACAACAGAAAGGTAGCACTGGTACTGGGTAACTTACTCACTGGCTATCCTAGAAGGCAAGTGGGAGAACAAATGCTGAGGAGAAAAAATATATGAGAAAAGGTAATACTTGTTAGTTATTAGAACAACAGTACAACAACCTAGGATTTTACTTACATTGTCCTGTATACATTTTTTGTGAGGTTAAATTCCCCTCTATTCTAAGCAAGGAACTCCAGTCTTTGTGTATAAAAGAAACACACCTCAGTTAATGTAGAAAAGCATCTGAACACATCTTGTTTCCTTCCACATGACCTTCAGCAAATCTTTATTTATTGTGCATTAACATCTAACACTGTATGTCTCAGTTTACTCTTTCAGGTAATGAGTACAGTGTGCTTTTTGCTGCTCAAGGTTGAACTTGCTTAATAGATTACATTAGGTGCTTGCAGGGAAGCTACTTCACAACTGGAAATCACTGCCACAGAAGTTTGTTCTTAGAATTTTAATTCAAAATATTTGTTTTAAATATTTTAATCATAAATAACCATGCTCTGCAGTAAAATATATTTTAGCCTCTGAAAGCAATTACTAGCAACCAATACATAAATAAATAAATAACAAGGTAAATACTAATGTGTCTTCTAATGCTATAGGAATACAGATGATATTGCAGATAGCTGATGGTGGTTTCAGAGTATCAGCACTGAAATAGAATTATTCTTTCTGATTCCATGAAGGGTGCTAAACAGATGATTTTTTTTTCCCGGTTCAGCAATTCCCATTTCTCCAACTGCTTTGGGAGTATCCAATTTACATAATCACTCTGAAGTAATTGAGAGCTGAGATCTATACCGTGCTACCTTTCAGAACATTTTAAGTGAAATATATACGTGTGTGTGTGTGTGTGTGCGTGTATCTATGTATATTAGTGGGGCTTTGGAGACATACCTGAAGGTTTCTGAGACTGAATTTTACAAATATGTCTTTCTGTACATCCCTGTTCAAGCCTGTGATCTAAGTTAGGGACAAAATTTGCCTCTCATAATAAATACAACTGCATACTTCCATTTTTAATGTACACAAAATGAGGATTTGCTATATTCTAGCAAAGTCACTGACGTTGGTGTCACTTCTATAATACTTGTCTTTCAGTTCACAATAATATAAAAGTCACTGTTAGTCAATCTTTTCTTTGTTCATCTTCCTACTGTCTGCTGGGATTTATTTTCCTCCTTTGTTTTTCCTCATTTGGTCCCCCAAAACACAGCATGTTTAAGAAGGAAATTCTTCCTCAACTTCTAGAAAAACCTTCCCCACACATACAACTAAAACTGTTTTACTGTTTTGATCTGTTAATGCCAGTATACCTTTTTTACCCTTTTGAATTTTTCCTGCAGTGATTCTTTTTCCATGCATGTCTTAAAATAGGTCATTGGTGTTTACATCATCAGCCATTTTAGACACTGCACAGTAGTACTGCCAGCTCTGCAAACCACTGTGCGGTTCTTCCTGAACTAACAGTTCATCAGCCACTCTGTAATTATCCTATGAAATTAGAGTCCCATTACAACTCATTTCACTTCTGTTGCCTCTATTATTTCTCTTCCTGCGTGTCTTTAACTTTCAGCACAAATGTCTCCATCACTTCCAAGTTTCATTTAAGTATTATCTCAATCTGCATCCTTCCCATTGTACCAGCCACTGTTCCTCCAACTTGTGTTCTTTGCTAAGTTAATAATTACCTTAGCATTGCTCAGTCCCTCGTGCCCTCAGCTTCCTTTGAATTGGCAGCAGAATTCAGACCTCGTCTTTTCCAGAGATAGATGTTTGGCTCCTATTTGGAGATGCTTTACTGCCCATGTGCAGCTCTTATAACAGAGAGCTAGTCTTCAATTTCTGATTTGCTTTATTCTCCATTCTGCTCACCAGCAGGTATTCCTCATGAAATCAATGGGAGCTCCACATATAGAGCAGCCGTAGGACCAAGCTCTTAATAAATCTCTTCCTTTCCTGATTTTTTGTAAGCCACATCAAGTAGCAATCTTAAAAAAATAAAAAGTGTTATATGTCAGTAATAAAGCTAGTGCAAGTGAACATTTCTAGAAAACTGAAGGGGCTAGAAAAGGGAAGGGCAGAGGAAAATCATCTTTATACAAGTCAGTTTACACTTTCTCAGTGGAAAAGATAACTTTCTTCTCTGTAAGTCACCCTTGACTGATGTACTGTCTGATATGTGATTTACAGCATGATTGCGTCTGAATTAAGCACTGAAATAGGCTCTCCAGAGAGGTGGTTGATTCACCATCTCTGAATGTGTTTAAAAACCGTCTGGATGTGGTGCTCAGAGACATGATTTAGTGGCAGGTTGTTAGAGTTAGGGTAGAATGGTTAGGTTGCAGTTGGACTCGATGATCTTGATGGTTGATTCTATGAATTGGGCCCAGAGATTTCCCCTGGAAGGATCACAGAATGTCCAGGGTAGACAGTTGACTGGATCCAACTCTACTCCCACTGTCTTTTGATAAAAGGTCACTTCTAGCTGGAGGGACATCACTTTTAGATTAGATTAAAAATAGACAGTTTCGGTATGAAGTATGTTTTAAAAGTTTCAGACTAGATTTTATGTTAGCTTAAAATGCTGTAACTCAGCAGTAACTTCACTGCTGTAGCAGTATAACCGGAATCAGATAACACTGCTCTTTTCCTTCATAATAAATTATCTGAATATAGTGGAGGAGGGTTATTTCCAAACTGCAGAGATGCATTCAGGTGTGACTACATGCCTTACCTGAGGGATTCCTTTACCTCATGTGTCATTTTTCAAGTGAATCTCTTCTTCATTTTGCCAAATTCTTCAAATAGCACATAGCATAATGTATTTATGGAGAGTCTATCTCTTGGGCAAGCTGAAGCAGTGGAAATTGCCTGTAGAAAATTGAAACCCTGATAATTGATTTTGCTTGCTCTTAAGGTTTCAAAAGACTTGAATCTTCCCAGGAATAAATCAAAAACTGTTTAGTAGCGAACCAGGGGGAATTCCTCCAGATTCTTAGACTGGTTTCCTCACTAAAACTCAGAAATTATATTCTTACTGATGTAGATTAAGAATTAAATTATTTGCTTAAATTAGTTATGTCTAATGCCTATTGGGATTTTCTGTGTCAGCTAATTTGGATGTGTTATTAACTGCCATTTGTAGCCAGGATCTTTGAGTTGTAAAGATAAAACCTGGCAAACCTTAGGTATATGACAAACCCTTCAGGCCGTAAAATCTTATTAGAAGGCAAATCATAACCTCTCAACCCTTTTGAGATTGATTTGGAGCTAGGAAATCTGCAGAAAATTGATGCTGTATGGAGCACCTGCTTTGTGCATGCAAATAAATGTAAATATATTTTCCTTTTTTTTCTTTTTTTTTAACATAGGACTTAGCAAGAGAGAAATGATTCCCAAGAGGTTACCATGCAAAATGCCTACTTGGTCCAGATGTTTACAGCACTTCTATAGAGGTAAATTAAACCCAGTGGAGATCGATCTTGACAGATCTGACATTGGGACCTCATAGGATTCTTCTCACAACACTGTTCCCACAGCAGGGGAACTCTGCCAGACTCAGTAAGCTTCTGACTTCTACATCACTGCATACGTAACACTGTGCTTTTGTGCCTCAAGACCTTTGTGAGTGCTATGTCTGAACCATGTTATTCATATATGTTATACTTTTGTTGTGTATCTTACATATACGCTTGTTACTATACATACGGTTTATTATCATGGTATAACAGTGGCAAGCAAACGTACAGTAGCACAGGGATATTATGGTACATAATGATTTAAACAGAATGGATCAGTTTCATTTCCAGTACAACTAGGTGAAGCAGTAATGTTACAGGAAGTTACTCTGCACAGGTACAGTATAATTTGAAAGACTTGCTTCTGCACAAGAATAAATTAAAAACTGCTAAGCAGGAAAAATACTAAGAACTTCAAATTGTTAGCAAGTTTTCTTTGCTGAAACTCAGAAATTACACTATCCATGCAACAGAGTTGGCACTGAAGTGTCAGGCTATGGTGGTCCACTGCAGCCCACATCCCCATGTACGACATGACTAGGAACATTTGTCTCCTGATTTTCTTTTACTGCTGGCAAACAGGAGTGTGTGGAGCAGAGCAGCTACTATTTGCAGAGGGTTTCAGAATGCTCTCTTCTGGACAGTGAGAAAGACAGGAAGCCTGGGGAGGCTCTCTTACTGTCCTGCAGGCCAAATCAGTCCACATGGCTTCCAGTGGTTATCAGGGCTTCTGCAGAAATAAAACTTTCATTTAGGAGGAAACTGAAAAAGCCTCAAAGGTTTTTAAGAGGCTCTCAGTAACACAGTATTGCCTGCAGACAAGTGTCTGCATTCTTTTTTAAAGACCTTAAACATTTAAGAGGGAGAACTCAGATCTTTCACCAAAATCTTCCCACGGCACACAAAAAAGAATACTCTGTCCTCCCAAGCAGTTGTTTCAATGCCAGAGACTTTAGTGTTGATGGGAGAGAGGAGTATCAGTGAGTGAGAACTGAATGTTCCAAGTAAGGAAAATGTCCTTTGGAAAGAAAGAAAAAAGAAAAAGATGCAAATAAAAAGGGGGAGGGGAAAGAAAACCCGAAAGCTTAAATAACAGTGACTTAATAGTGAAGTAGTCCTTCTACTTGGTGAGGATGAATTCAATGAATGTCACATAGAACAAATGAGAAATTTAGGTAGAAAATTGCTTGTTACTTTCTGCTTGGGAAGCACATTTCTTCAGTAGATTTATGCTGACAGTAATTATGTTTAATCCAGAAGTAAGTTACAAGATGAACAGTTTTTGTGTAAAATTACCCATGACACAGGTGAAAATGCCACAATATTGGTTATGGATACATAATCCACCTCATGAAAGGCAACTGAAGAAGTTCTGCTTTACACCATCAGATTAGCAAGAAGTGGTCTGTCTTTAAAACGGGAAACATACATTTCTTTCTTCAGGATCGGCAAAAGCTTTTCTTTCTCTTTCCCTAAACAGGGACATAAAAACCCCATTCCAAAAGCACAAACCTCTGAAGCAGTGCAGGTTTCACAAAAAAAGTTTGCAGCATGGTCTTTCTCCAGGTTTTGACACACTTCATCACATGTAACCACCCCTGTATGCAGATTCAGGATGCCTGTTTTCTCAGCATGTACATTGACTGCATGGCAGGTTCAACATGCTGCTCTGGAGTCTCCCTCTCCATTCTGAGGATGGTTGTTATTATACACAGGATGAAATCCAGCAAATCCCTTACAAACTTTGGGATCTGCATATATATGCTATTCACTTGCTCAGGAGCAAGGATTTTATTTTCCCTCTTCCATTTCCTGATTTCTTTATTGCATTAATGAGAACAATTCAGAACATGTAGCTTTGGATTTATTGTAGCACTGTCCATGAATCCTTTTATGCTATTGAGGTGTGACAACAGTCTGTGTGTGCTATTCGTTGCAAAAAAATGAGTGAACACATAGTAGTCTTACCATGGTGTAATAACGAGTGATGCAGAACTTGTCTTGCCTTCTGTTTACCAAGGAGTGGGCAACTTTCTACAACTCAGTTGTTGCTTAGCTCCTTGGTAGATCAGTTGTTCATTTTGATCACAGAACAGAAAATGAAGAAGGGGGTGAAGCAGAATTCTCCAGTCAAAACAGAAGGAGCACAGGAAGCCTGTACACTCTTATCTTTACTTATATTCAGTTCGCTCACTCTGCTGTATCACAAGCAACCACAGAGTTTTATCTTCTCTCAAAACATGACCAGCCAATTTCCAATCCCTTCAAAAGATTCTCAACATTTCAAGCATCTTTTCTTTGTCCTTAAATCCGTGACTTCCTTAAGAGCACTGCTGAGCCACCACCAGTGTCTGAATAAGGTTTAAAGAAATGTTTTTTCCTTAAGCCACATAGCCCAAGCATCTCCCAATAGTATGAGCTGCCTCTTCCAAGCGGATAACTATCTCCACAAAGGAAGACCTTTAGTCCTCTGAAGAGAAAGACCAGGGTGCTCTCAACATATCAAACATCTCTGAGACAGTAATTCTTGATATTGAGCTGCCCAGTGCTGTTCTCTCTTACATCCTCATGAATCAGATACTGTTACAAAGAATTTCTAGATTCTCCAGGTCCATCAATGGGTCAGTTTAAGTAATTAGCCCGAATCGTTGTAATATATACTTATTTTTCCTCCTTTTGTTGCTCTGAGTTTTATTATTTTCTGATGGAGCCAAAGTCCTATTTCTCTTCTCATATTGCTGCCTGCCACTTCCAGCACCAGCCTATCGCTTCCCAGTTGTTTGCATTTTTGTGCATTAAACTGACCTACATCTCTCCCTAGGGAGAAAGCAGCAGATGGTCCTTAGGCCATCTGGCATCTCAAGATGCTGCCTGAGCGACTTGTGGGCCACGGCAGTGGGAGATGCTGGTCACTGGATAAACAGCATGCAGCTGAACTCCCTGGGGAGTGCTTGGCTGTTTATACAAACAACTTCATGCCAGAGCGAGCCTGCACGGTAACATGAAGAAAGTAGGTCAGGCAGGTTACCTTGGCAGCAACAAAAACATTTATTCGAGAGCTTCTAGATTCAAAAGGAGGACTACATCAGCCATCTCTCCTAGCATTCCGGTGTCAGAAATGGCTCCATTCACTGGAGGGACACTGTGGTGGCTGGGGTTGGATGATCTGCCCCATGAAGAGAGAGCTTTGAGGGCTCCAAACTGCAACCCCACAGTATCTCCGAGGAGATTAATAAGAAGACAGGTAGAGGCTCTCCATAGAGGTGTAAAGTGGGAGAACAAGAAGCTAAAACAAGGAGTTTCAAAATAGGTATAAGAAGAAACTTTTTCACCATGAGGACTTTCAAGCAGAAGGACAGGTTGCCCAGACAGGTCACTCGGTCTCTTAATACTAATACTTAAGACAGGCCTTGAGAGCTGTTCTGAGTTCATAGCTAAACTTGTTTTGAGCAAGTTGGACAAGAGACCTCCAGAGGTCCTCCTGTGAGTCAGTGACCACAAACTGGTTAGGTTTATAACAAATCCAGCCCAGATCCTGGGTTGCAAAGGGCAGTCACAGGTGTAAGCTCACACTGGAAAGCAACCCCAGTCTTCCTGGCGTAGACAGAAGACCTAGGCTGAGTTTGACCCATCCATGCCTAATAAAGATAAATTTCACAGAGCACAACACATCAGATCCTTAATGGAATAAGACTTAGCTTTCAAGAGTAGCAGCTGTATCTGAACCCTTCCTGTATCTCTTCTTTCCAAGAGCCTGAGTCTCTGACCTCTCGTGCTATCTCTGTCAGAGAAGGGAATAGCCAACATAGCTGGGTTATGCTGCCAACTATCAGGCAGCCTCCCTGCTCGCCTATCAGAGCCAGTCCCCTGCACAGCGTGCATTTGGACTCTGCAGTGGTTGTTCCTGCTGTGTCACTCTGTCCTTCCCCCTTGCTTGGTCTTTTTGGTGGCAGGATTATAATCCAGTGTCCCGTTGCTGTCGTGCCCTGGTTTGAGCTCTCTGCCTGACTTCTGCCTGCACTTCTCTTTGCTCTGGTAAGTCTGACAAACAGCTTCCCTGCTGTCACTGCTGGTGGCATGGCACAAGGACTTTAAGTGCTTCCCTTTGAGACAGTCAGCCCACTTTCCTTGGAATAGCCTTAAAAACCTGGGCACCGTGTGGCATCTGAGGAAAACAGGCGAGCATGCGAAGCCATTGGTGAAAGGAAGAAATGCTTCTCCAGTGAATGATCAAAAAAACGTAAGCTGACTTGGGACTTGCTTTTGGGTGCAAATAGGGGCTATGGCTGTGACAATGAAAATTGATGACGACTCAGATGCCACACGAAACACAAGACGTGTGACATCAGACAGTCTCTGGGGTCTCATGGCTTTCTCCATGCCCGTAAAAAACAAAACATGCCACCAAGCAATCAGTTTGGTTTGTTTTTGTACTAGTTAATTGTGAATAAGTCACAACACTATTCAACTGCAGCACATAGTTGATAAAGCTGATTTTGTCATAGCATTCTGAAGTAATATTTAGAACAGCCTTTAGGCTGTAAGAAGGCACTTCTGTATTTCTAGAGGGTAATTGGAGCTACACAAGTGCTGGCCATTTCAGGGTTTAATGTTTGCTGCTTTGAGGTGTTAACTGTAGTTCAGTGTGGTGTTATGCTGAAGTAAAGCTTTAGGTTTTAATGGCATATGCCATCTGGTGTAATTATGTGGAACACTTTGTTTTAGGGAACTTATATGTGTGAGTATGTGAATTTTGAGCAAAAAGTGCAAAATACTATTCCCCATTTTAGAAGTGCTTAAAATAACTCCTGGCTGCAGAGCAGGTGCCATGTGTCTTTCTGTTGGATACATGGGGAGGCAGGTGCTAAATATAGGCGAATTAGTAAACCCTCCAGAAGTTCAGCCTGCAAGGAGGGAAGGACAAAGACATTCCTGTGAGAAGGAAGGGTACGAGTTCTGTTCAAAACAAACAAATTCTGTAACAGCATGCAAACCCAAGCTAAAGACTTGTGTTTTATGCTCAGTTTGTGCTGGGATAGAGCCTCCAGCTGCAGCAGCCGTGCCACCCCTCAGTGCAAGGTGGCCTGGCACAGTACACTGTGTGGGGTGATTTGTCCAGCAGCAGTAACACGGCTCATGCATCTCTCTTAAATTGGGCATGGGCTCTTGTTTTATCAGCCTTTTGCTTTGGAAGCACTGACAGATGTCAAAGTGCAGTAAACACCAATTGTGCCGTACATGTGAAATACTAAGGGATATGGTCAGATCTAAACCAACTCAGCATGTTACCTGACCGAACTTTTTTCTGTTGCCTCTGGCTATTCTGTGTGCTTGCCCATTTGTGCGTCCTCTCATCCAACCCACTGATTGCATCAGCCCCAGGCACCAGCCTCATTACAGGACAGCAGGTCTGGCCAGGAGTGCTCTTACAGAACGGCATCAGCCTGTGCCTGTCATCTGTCACCTCCCACCCAAGGCTGGAGCTGTGTTCCAAAGAGGTCCGTCCTTCTCTTTGGTTATGCCAAGTGTTTACTTGGAAGAGAGGAATGGAGAAGAGACTTTGCCACAGTGAGCACAGGGAGGTAGTAGGCTCTTCGGGTGCTTCCTAGTGGAGGAAGACCACCCCTACAGCTAGGCCCCTGGGTCTTCCTGGCTGGGCAGCCAAGAGCTGCATTGCCAACACCTCCTTCCAGGTGTGACTTGCTCTGCTGTCCCCACAGACTCCAGCCTGTTTTTCTCTAACTTTGCTGATAATGGGGATAAGCTTAGGGTTTTGCACTTAGAATCAAAGTGAAACATACACCTAGGATCTGGGCTTCAAAATTATACTGACTATCTCAAGCAGACACACAGCTAAACACTGCAAGGCTGATGTAGAAATGACACTGTATGGCTGTATTATTTTCCCAATCAAAGGAACACCTGTAGGCAGCAACTATGACTGTCTGGGATCAAACTTGCATGCAAAAAGTCAGGGCTGAGAAAGATACTGATCTCAGAGTTGTGGAATGTGTGCTCGGTTTGGGAGTGCAGGAGGAAAAGAGTAAACAAAACCCAAGACTCAGATGACCGGTCAGTGCTACCCCTCACCATAAAGTATGCTAAGGCCCTATCGAAAATTCATACACGTGGAAACAACAGTGACAGCATAGCAGACACAGAAGCCAAGAGGCAAATCATAAAAAACTGATCTCTGTCTCTCTTCCCTCAGTCTGTTGGAAGTTAAGGAACTGAGGAATTTCTCTGCTGGGATCAATCACCCAATTTTTAGAGATTACTGTGTCTGAGACAGCATCAATGTAAACACTTTGGGACTTTGTTAGAAGGGCATTGTAAGTCTTTTATGGCCTGATAAGACAGAACTCCTGATGCATATCAAGGTTAAACAGGTTATAGCAAGAGCAGGACTGGGGATTACTGCAGTAAAATTTCCTAGTGCCAAAGGCTGTTTTCAGAAGATGAGAGCTGCTCTGTCTTCCTGAATATAAACTATCACACAGTGGAATCCATTACACAAAACAAGGTGCTAAGTCTTAACAGACACAGTGTTTGTGCTGAAAGCAGTTATCAGATCTCTGATTTAGCCTAAAGGAGAATGAAAGAAAACACTAAAATATTTGCTTGTCTGTGTAAACATGATCCCCCAGAATGATACAGCAAGTGACAACCCTTGACTCACTGAGTATTTTTGTGGTTCCGTATGCTTGGCATTTCAAGCTGGTGGCCTTAGTCTCAACACATGTAAGTTGATGTGGTTTCAGAAACTTTTATCTAGTCCCCTTCTAGTCAGGAATGATATAGATTATATCAGGGAAGATTTCCTGCGAGGTCAGCTTTTGTTTTGTTTGTTTCCAAACATCCAGTTTCTTTTCAGTTCACCCACGTTTCACTTACTGAGAAACACTGTTTGTAACTCAGTCATTGTTGATTTAGAGCCTACTGTGTTTGTAGGCAGACTTAGTGATCCACTTAGGATGAAAACTTTAGCCAGATGGTGCTGCATCATGAGTGATGTTGTTAAGACTTGGAAGAGAGCCATGAGCCAGCATGGTGACATGACTGATGGGAGCAAGGACTTCACTTGAAGGAGCCATGATATGGATTTGGGTCAGGATTGGGTCTGTGTGTCATTCAGGGACAGACACAGCCTCTAAATCTACCAACATTTCCCCAGTGACAGGGCAAGTCCATGGGCAAGCAGGGAAGCTCTGCTGATGCATTCAGGTTTGGGCCAAAGCCAGTAGAGGTTGAAGATGTACATGGATGTGTCTGGGACATTCCTGTGATGGAAGGGGCTGGTGGTATGGCCACAGCTGAAAAGCAGCTCCCAAGGGAAAGCAGGGGCAGGTTCTGGCTTCCAGTGCTCTTCACAAGAGCTCTTTGTAGAGAAGAGCTTACACGGGATACAGCCACCCCACTTCACTTCTTCAACAAGACTTCGGGAGTGCACCCAGAGTCTTGACAGCAGGAACATCAACATGTGTCTTCTTAAAGAGGGAGATAGGCAAAATATAAATTTGTATTTGGGAATGAAGCATCTGTGATCTGATTATCCTTCTGTGTTGATCTATTACAAAACAACTTGGCTTAAATTGGGGATGTATTTCACAAAATTTTTTCTTCCTGTCTGGAGGATTTTCTAGCTGATTGGTCGCCAATTGCCAATTATCTCAAATTAATGAATACAATTGTAAATACTAGTCTGAACATGTCAGAAACAAAAACATATTTTGCGGAGCTTCTAGCTTAGCATTTGCAATAATATTACTGAACTGGAATTAATTGGCTGTCAATTAATGGTAGTTAAAAGAAGATCCCAAACTCTTGCCCAACCTGAAATTACTTACCTAAATTGCACATGAAAGGTCTAATCTTTCAATATAAATTAATGTCAGTAGGACATCAAATCAGACTGATATAAGTTTACAGTCACTTTTCAGACCATGCCAAAAGTAGGAAGGAAAGAATCAGATGTGTTTGCATGATGGGGTCCATGAGACCACGTCCAACTGTCTTTCCAAGCTATTGCTTTTGGTGAGCTGTGGTTGGAGGACTATAGGTACCAGTTTTCAGGAATGTCCTGAACCCCACTCAAAGCTTTCAGGTACAGTCCCACAGTGGATTGCTCTAGTGATGACGAAACATAGTATTTGAGTACCATATCCTTAAGCCTGGTCAAATAACTCACCAATCAAATCTTGAAAAATACTAGCCTCAGTAGTGACAGTCACTGTAGTACTGAGAACCACTTCGACTGGGGAGATTTCAACAACAAACACAATGTTATTGTATATTACAGTAAATTATAACGCTGTTATATACTGCCTTTGGCTAAGTTTGTTTATGATTCTGAAAGCTGCAGAAATTTGAACACCATAGAAAATATACATTACAGCCAACTGAACAGGAAACAAAATACTTCTCAGTTAGCTCCACATTTTCAAAACAAGTTATCTTTTCAAAAATAAGTAAGCAGCCTCTTTAGGTCTGACAAAGCAATATTCTTCATGTCTGTTGTCCCCACTAAGTACCTGACTGGCATTATTGTGAATCATATCATTACAAGAAGGAATGCTGAAACACATCACCCATGACCTCACTGTGTTCGCTGTGTTTCCATTGGTTTACATCAGCGTTCAACAAGCATTGATGAATGTGCCAATTCCACATGTTTGTTTCATCTGTACTTCCATGACATATGCCATTCTGTCAGTCTGCCCCTCTGCTACCATCCATCAGATGGCAACAATGTGTAATGGAATATTGGTGGGAAGATTCAACCTATTCTGCCATACCACCAACATCCGCCTCTGATGTCATGAGGAAAACACGATTAAATGGAAGGCATTACTTCTAGAGCAGCCCTCATCTAATATAGTTAGTGTATATAAAGTAACAAAATTTATTTTAATTTTTAATGTTTCTTATTAATATATATATATAAAAGAGCAACAAAACCATAAAACTAGTGGGATATGTGGTCTTCTTTCTGTGAAACTAATGCATCAGTCTGCTTCGATGGCAGTGTCTGCACTTAGAGAGCTCTCAAGTGTCCATCAGAGATTTTTGATGAATTTTTACTCTTCCTATGTTTCTTCAACTTGAAAACAGTTGTTCACAAATGTACAAATACCACCAGAAAGTGATGATATAAGTAAGCCATGACTGCAAAATAATTTCTCTTTGGTAGGAGTGCGATTATGAATGTCTGGTGAAGAGACATGATCAGATTTTGTATTGCAACTCTATATTTTCATTTGAAAATTCACAAGTAATGTATTTATGTTTACTGAGAAGGGAGATGCAAATTAACAAAAAAATTGATGATTTTTTTGGCAATCTTAAAATTCCTTTGTCAAAACAGGAAGCGCAGCTGCATATTTTTCTCTGTTCACAGGACTGTGTCTAGCCAATGTACCAAAATCCATAAATGTAACTGCCACTATGAGCTGGCACTGCGCTTTTCTCCATGTGGGTCTGATAGTACCCCAATATTGGGTTGGTGCTGAAGGGCTGGACTGCTACCATGATGGCATGGGGTGGGGAGCAGCCACAGTGCCAGCTGTGCTGGGCTGCATGCAGCCTGTGGGCTGCAGGTTGGATATGTCTGGGAAAATGTAAAGTCTCCCTTGCAAATTGGGAGCCAGTTATGTGATATTCAAACCAGAAACCACCAAAGAATATCAATTTGTGTTGCACCTGGTTGATTTTACAATGCTGTGATTTATTCCATACTTTGTACTTTATCAAACAAGCTGTCAGCAGCATGCTGCAAGTACAAGAGAAAGGTGGTTTATAATTGTTTATTTTATTATGAGCTGTTTCTTGCTATGTCACTGCCAGGCAAGGCCATTCACGTATCAAGCACCATGCTGGGCTCTCCAAGAGCACAATTTTCAGTTCTCTAGTTTCTTTTAAAAACTTCCTTTTTCCTGATTATTGACGTAAGATGTGCTGATGGGTGAGAAACAGGAAATGAAAGCAATGCAAATCTGAAGTGAGGTTGCCTGTGTCAGTAGCCAGCATTGCAGGTGAAACTAATCAAGAAAAACAAGCAAGTGGCAAGCAGTGTGTTCAGGGAGGAAAATAGTATGGATGACTCTGGTGTCATTTTGTGCTTTATCACGTGTGATAAGAAGAAGAGGTCATGATTTGTCAGTATTATCTTTGTGCAGGCTTCTCCTCATGGCAGGTGTAAAATTCACTTTTCTCCCAACAGGTAAATCACCTTAGTGGTTTGTTTCAGTGTGCTGTATTCATCAAGCCGAAGTCAGAGAATGACCTGTCATGCCAAATCCCACACAAGATCACTCACAACCTAGCCAAGCCTTGTGAACATTGAGAAGACTAATTTCTCTTCTTTTAAATTAACTCCGTGTTGCTTTGCTGTCAGGTACTGCACCAAGCATGGAGAATGACCAGTTCACAGAGCAGCAGAAGCAGGAGGTTCCCACCTCACCCAGGCAGGACATCCAGGGGCAAAGCAAGGAGGAACATGTCCCCAGCTTGCAGCCCATGTCCCCCACAGACCAAACCAGCACCCAGCCTGAGGTGGCCACGTGTGACATCTCGGAGGAGCTGAGCCGGCAACTGGAGGACATCATTAAAACTTACGGGTCTGCAGAGAGTCTGATGGAGAAGGAAGGCACTACAACAGGAAGTGACAAGCCACAGAAGGGAGATGTGGGCAGTATGGAGGATGCAGAATATGAGGACACAAATGAAGAAAGTGAGAAAGACAAACCAGCTCCTGGAGATACTTCAAGAGCAAAGGAGCCCAGCACCAGCAAGGAACAAAAACTGGAGAAGAAAATCCTGAAAGGACTAGGCAAGTGCTTATGTATTTACATAGCTGTTCTGCTAACAGAAGTAAAACCTTCCTTGGACTTCACTCTTTCCCTTGTTTGGCCTCTACTGTGGCTAACAGAGACTTCTAGCTGCCATTGAAATTTACAGTGACTGTTATAACTTCATCTGATTGATAAAAATTGCCAGAAATTACCCAAAAGATACAGTGGGCTTTATCAGACATTAATCTCTGTACAAGGATGAAAGCTTAGGAATTTATCACATGGCTGATAGACTAGTGGTCCGCACAAACTAGTGGCCAAAGTTGCAAGTCTGAAGGCACTCTGAAGAGTCCTGCTTCTTAGACAAAGGGACATCTGGTCTCTTGTTATGCCCCTGTACATTTATTCATTTTCCTACTTCCTCAGGTATGACTTCTCACTGGTCATAACTGAGCTAACGGCGCTACTATGTGGAATGGCTAAGAGGGAAACAGCAGATCAAATTCACTGCTATGCTCTTATTATATTTCATTCAGCAGACTCATCACAGGCTGTTTGCAGTAAGTCAGTGTGATTGTTCTCCCTAAGCACAGTCACTGGTCCTCTTGGCCTCCGCAGGATCCTCTTAGCTGTGCTAGGAAGAAATCTATTTCTTAAAATCCTTTCTACTGGACAGCCACTAGAGAGCAGTGTAGCTGCATCCCAGTCTAGCAAACGTGTAGTTTATTTCTGTTCATACTTAACTTCCACTGATAGTCATCCCTCTTTTCTGCATGAGAACTCAAATCCAACAGTAGACTAATCCTACTGAAAAATTACTGCAGAGTGTGCTTAGAGAAGCAGGGCTCTTTTTCCGTATTCCTTGGATATCCATGTAAAATACAGTTCCCCCATTCCAATATCTTTGGCTACGGTGCACTTATTGGTAACCCTCCAAGACAAGTGGAAACACTACTAAAGTTCAGTTCTCCAGCTGCGCTTGCAGCAGTTTTTACTCCAGTATTGATTTTAGCTCCCTTGAATTTATTTATACCAGTGCTATAGGGATAACTTAGGCTGAAATAGTGGATTTTCTCCACAAGCAGTACTTCTGGGCTGCACTAGACTTGAAGTAGAAAGAATCAATCCTAAAGATGAAGGTGAATTTTCCCTCCCAGCCTTTTGGAAAAGGGACATATATGGACAAGTACATCCAAGCCCATTATATCACATCCCTCCTCAGCTCCAGGGAAGGCAGGGACATTTTGTATTCTACGAACAAGCAGTATTCAAGCTCCAGCTCATACTGAGGGCTGAAATGAATACCAAAAAGTATCAGCATGGAAGCAATACACGACTGTCTACACAGTGATTTAGTGATATATGCCAAGATAATTACGAGACTGTGAATGCATTAACTCTGGTATCCATTCTTTTTACACCAAGTCAGGGTATTCAATGGAAGAATTCAAGTATTCAGTGGAAGAAAATTCAAGCATGCTTGTTCTTACTTGGAGAAAATAAACAACAGGAATTCTCAGCAAAGATGTTCCCCTTCCTTTCAAAACACCCCTCTCCTCCCTGAGTTCATTCATGAAAAACAAACACACACAACAATTTCATAACAGTATGTCAGCTACAAGCTATCTCTACCATCCAATCTCTGCTTCTTTTTAAGGGAAGGAAGCCACCCTACTGATGCAAAGCTTGAACAAGTTGACTACTCCAGAGGAGAAGCTGGATCTGTTATTTAAGAAGTATGCAGAGCTGGTGAGTGCAGCACAGGTTCTCTCCTAACTGTCTATAGAGGAAGGTATAAAAACACACCACTCAGCATGGCCCAACCTCACATAGTAATAGCATCTGTCCTGTTAACTTTATACAAACAGTAATTGTCAGGGTTAAATAATCAATTATGTGTGGGGATAAGAGGAAGGGGTGGGGAAGCAAATCTGAGTTAAATTTGGAAAGGGCTAAAAAGTTGACAAGACAATATTTGTATTTAAAGATGAATCTGTGCAAATATTTCTGATATGAGGAGATGTAACTGAAAGCATGGATTCACTGGGGATACTATAGTCATAACAACAACAAAAAAGTCTTTATTAAATCTGTTTATTCATTTTTATTCTTAACATGTCATTCATACGTTTCTATATACATTTTAATACTGTGAGCATAATTCCACTTTTCAGGGAGATGATGATTTTATGCTAATCCTCTAAACATCTCTCCCTCCTTCAAGGGATGTATGTTTCTTCCACTGTACAAACTGCTTTCATGAAGAGATTATTCATTATTATTTTAGATTAAATTATCATTTTTTGCATCCCTAGAGTACTCACTGGTGTTTATCAGGTCTTCATATAACAGGTATTGGAACAGTGTGATTAATTTTTAATCCATTGTTATTTACCAAAGCTGTTTAGTTAGGTAAGCTAAAGAAGATGCACAGGAAAAAAATAAAAATAAAAAATAAGGCTTCTCTTTAGTGACATCTTTTGAAAAAAGCACAGTCCTCCTTTTCTTTGCATGTACATCTATCCCCACAGTAAATCTGCCTTTCTTCCTCAGACCATGGGGATGCAACAGGCCAGAGTCCTCCACAACCTTCATGCTAGCTCTCAGGTGCAGCCAGGCATGAGGCCAGACTGTACTCAGCAGTGTGTGGCAATAGGACGAGGGGAAACGGCCACAAACTGAAGCATAGGAAGTTCCACACAAATGTGTGTGGGAACTTCTTCACAGTGCAGTGATGGAGCACTGGCACAGGCTGCACAGAGAGGTGGTGGGGTCTCCTTCTCTGGAGACGTTCCAGACCCACCTGGACGCCTACCTGTGCAACCTGGGCTAGGGAGATGCTCTGGCAGGGGGTTGGACTCCATGATCTCTGGAGGTCCCTTCCAAACCCTACAGTTCTGTGATTCTGTGACCAGATAGCTAAAAAAGGCAGGATAGATTCCTTCACCAGGTTAAGAGAAACAGTGAAGCTGTTTTATACTGGAGATGAGCTCAAGCCCACAGAAGCTTGGAGTGGCTGGCACTTCTGCCCCTTCTGCAAAGTGCCCTGCATACCTCTGCATGTGAGCGTTCCTTCACTTTGCATATCAGTGATCTGATCAAAGTGAAAACAACATGGAGTATGATGTGTTAGAGTGTAGAAATTCAGGAAGTAGAGAACTGAAGCCAATCGTTGGAGATACCAAAGCACAGGGAAATCAACAGTAAATGCCCCTGAACATGTTACACCTGTAATGATGATCTAACTCCCGTTCTCCGTTCTTTCCACAATGAAGATGGATTATTTTCAGATAAAGGATTTTCTTCTCAGTAGTTAAAGGGCTCTATGGCCTTAAGCAGTGGAAATCTCACAAATGAAATGGCGGCATCATTTTACAGTTTATGGAGACTGAAAAATGTGCCAAGCAGAACATTGACTTTGTAATTGGTTTTATGCACAGATGTGTCCATGTCTCATCATAATGTGATGTTCAGCTTTCCTTTTTTTTCCATGCAAAATTCTCTGATTTCGTAAATTGGGCTCTGGCAGTTTATAATTGAGCTCTTGCCTAAAGGGACTTCATGCCCACAAATTAACTGAAACAGGACTTCTCTGATGTACTCTCCATTGCATTCAGGCATTGTTGGAGCACTGAACATGGCCCACATTGCCAATAACCCGTGAAGGAGAAAGGAACTAAAGCAAAAATGCATTCAGTTTTGACATCCTGTACAATGTCACTAAAATAAATCCTTTAATTAATACAACTCAAGGCTTGTGGGAAAAAACTTTACAGTACTCACTAAGCACGGCTTGTTAGCAGACAGCTCTAGGAGTTACCACTCTGTCTGCTCCCTCCTGCCTTTTTCCATCACACAATTCATGTCACTTCTTGCTTTTACCAAGTTATTTTCCAGCTGGATCAGCTCCCTGCTCTGGTTAATCATGTGGTGACATGAGCACTTCTTGCAGCACAGCTCTGGGGAGAGTACAGCACTGTGCCAGGCTGAGCTGGGTGCTGGCCATGGCTTCGGTGCATGAGGTGATGCTGCTGGCTCTGACTGAAGATGCTGCCCATATGTAGGGATACAACATAGCACCATGTCCCCACAGTCACACAGCTATATGCTGCTTAAGTGTTAGCACGTGCCCTGGCACAGCCTATAACCATGAGTACATGCAAAAATGGATGACATCAGCAAATAGTGTGGGATGCATCCCTGCTGGTATGAGTGAGGCCATGCCTGCAGGGACAGGAAGGAAGGCAGTTGAACCATTTGGGCATAAGCTGTGACCTACTACTTACCACTAGAGAGCATTGTGTCTGCTAATTCTGATGTAGCCAGAGTGGTTGGGGCTGGTAGAGAAAGACTGTGCTTCATTTTAGCTTGTGCCTACAAACAGTCATTATGGAGTTCATTATGAATGGTTTATTTTCAGAAATCCTGAGTGTCTCTCAAGTTCTGGGCTCAACTACACACTGGTACACAGACATGAGTACTGTCAGGATACAGTGGGGTCACAATAAAACTGCTTTTTTCTTTTTCTTGAATTGAGAGTTTGTCAAACTAGGTCAGACATCTGAAATAATAATTTTGTCTACCTGAAGCAAATATTAGCTGATATTTCATTACATATTTTTAAAAATTCATCTCTGGTTCTGTTTTGTCATACTGATTTATCAGTGAATTTCCTTCTTCATTGCAGAAATAATGCCATGTCCTAGATACTTCTAAGAACTTTCCAACCTAAGTTTCTAGAGCGAGACATTTTAAATAAAAAATAAGTAAAGCAGAAGATGCTTGGAAGCCACTTTGTATCATGACTAAGAGCTATTTCATTCTAAACCCCCTACCTCAAGCACAGCTTGAGCAAATCATCCAAAATTTGGCAAAGCATTATCTACTAAGCACAGTCTACACATGAAAAATGTGAAGTAAAAAGAACCTTTTTGTGTGTTTTAAAAGGGAAGAAGAATGGGCCAAAATCAAGCTCATAAAGGAAAACAGATCTCATCCTTAATTACAGAGTGGCTATTTTTCCCTACAATACTAGAAAAATTATTTCAACTTGATTAGATGTAGAGGCCCATATTCTAATGTACCAGAGTAAAAATACACAGAACACATGCTGAAAGTTGAGCATAAATTGTAAACATCCTTCAAGCTGGTGGCTGCTTTGGTTTGTGGTATGACTAGCAGTGATGTGACTGATAATATGCAGAGCTCTGTACTGTAAGTATTAATTACAGAACATCTGCAGGAAACAGATCCTTGGGCAGAGAAAGTGTAACATATTATTCCTGCCATCTATCTAGTCCGAGCTCCACATCACTCCTCCACACTCACAAACTTTCCCATTCATACTGGGGTTAATAATACCAGCAATGTCGTATTGTTAAATAGTGTGTCCTAATAACTATTACTATTAAGGTTTCCATATCACAGCTCTTGAATAATTGGAAAACATCTGGACTTCAGGAATGTCTCACAGAGCATACATGCCTGCAATAGAGAGAGAAGGACTATTACAGGTCAGGATGGAAGAAAAAATCTTTAAAAGCTTCAGGATTGAAATGCTTCTTGGATATTTCTGTTATGGTGTTAATTTGCAGTACAGCAAATTTGTCCAACAGCCAGTAACAGGCATGTACCAGAGGAAATGACCAGTCTTTGTGGGGCTGCTATTAGCAATTCTAATGCTCCCTCTCATCCCACCTCCACTAAGATGTGTACCACACAGATGGTAACAGTACAGTTGGCACTGTATACTCCTCAGAACTTACCTGGAGCCAAAGAGCCAGAAAGAGGTTTGATTCTCTGTAACCCATCCTCATGACAGGGGCCTTCAGAAACACTCCATGAATGGTTTCTGAGTGTGTAGGACACTCAATGAATGAGAGGAGCCTGGCAAAGAGGAGGTGCCCACTGGCTGCTCTGGGGAATCCTTCCCTGAACAGCCTTGTGCTGGTTTGTCTGGGATTGAGTAAATTTTCTTCCTGGTAGCTTCTAAGGTGCGGAGTTTTGGTTTTAGGATGAGAATAGCATTGATAACTCACCAGTGTTTTTACCTGAGCAGCACTTGCAGTAAGTAAAGGCCTTTTCAGGTTCCCATACTGCCCTGCCAGCAAGGAGGTTACTGTGCACAAGAAGCTGTCCTTTTCTCAACCCATGAGTTCTGGCACTTTGCACTTTTCTTCCCCACCCCACTGTGGGGCTTAGTGAGTGAACAGCTGTGTGGTAGGTAGCTGCCCACAGGGTTAAACCACAACAGGTCTTCTGCCTCCAACAGCAGCAAAGCCTTTGCACAAGTTCTTTTGTTGGTCTCCAGTGTTTTTTCTGCTCTTGTTCTTTTAAACAGTTTTCTGTGTTTCTGGAAAATCTGGGGAGTTCTTTTTCCTGAAGTTGCAAAACATACTGAGCTACTATTGAGTTATCTTACGATCTGGAGAAATCTCACTGTGTAAAGAGCTACTGGCTGCTCCAGTTAAAACAAAAATAAAATCTCACAGCTGTCCTTCAGATAAATTCACTTTCTTTTCTTTCTTTCTCGTCTCCACTTGTTTTAATTCCTGTTCCCTGCCCAGCTCGAGGAACATCGTGCTGAGCAGAAGCAGCTCAAGTACCTGCAGAAGAGGCAGGCCCAGATCACCAAGGAGAAGGACCAGCTGCAGAGCGAGCACAGCCGAGCCATACTTGCTCGCAGCAAGCTTGAGAGCCTGTGCCGGGAGCTCCAAAGGCACAACAAAACCCTCAAGGTGAGTGAGTTCTGGCCACATTAAGGTACCCGGCAGAGAGAGAACATGCCAATGTCTTCTCATCTTCCTTCAGTACCAAAATGTAAAGGATGTTAGAGTCTATGCAAATAATGTATGCTCTAGTTTTCATTCCTGTTTATATCAAGGCCCTGGAAGCACTTTGGAAGTGTCCAAGTGCTTCTGAGTGATGAGTGCTTTGTAGTCGTTGATTTTTGAGCACTGAGTTCATCTGGGGTTGTTCAACCTGGAGAAGAGGAGGTTCAGGAGTGATCTCATCAGTATCTATAAATACCTCAATGAAAGATGCAAAAAGAATGTAGCCAGGCTCTCTTCAGTGGAGCTCAGTGCCAGGACAAGAATTCATGGGTGCAGGCTAGAACACAGGTGGTTCTGTCTGTTCAGGTGGACAAAAACTGGTACAGTTTGCCCAGAGAGGCTGTGCAGTCTCCAGAGATCTTCAAAAGCTGCCTGGACAACCTGCTCCGGGTGGCCCTGCTTGAACAGGGAAATGGGATCTGGTAGTCTACTGAGATTCCTTCCAACCTCAACCAGTGATCCTGTGATTCCAAGTTCACCAACATTAGCTGTAAGTCATTGTCACGTTACCAGGTAGGTCATCAAAGGGAAAACTAGTATTGCCAACAGACAACAGTTCTGCCAAATTTGCTGTGGCAAGTCACCCTTTCCCTCCCAAAAGGGTCAGTCATACAGTGCCAGGCTTGGCTGCCATGGCATGACTATTCTTGAAAAATCTTCAAGAAATACATTTCTGTTGTGATCTTCCTTTTTTATTTTGAGTGTATGTCAGTGACAGTGGTGTTATACAAAAAGCTACTGCTTTGGTCTATTAAAAATCCTTCTTTATGGGGATATATTTATCTGTAGAATTACACACATGAATTCTCAGCAGCAAGAATCTCACCTGGTATAACCTCTATTAACAGATTTCTACTCATTTCTACCAGCTCAGGAGCAGGCCTTCAGGATCTAGCCTCAACTTTTATTGTGTGTTGATAATGTATCTGTGAGAGGGAATGGCCATGTCTAAACAGAAGCAGTGCACGAGTAGGTGGACAGCAGTTTAACAGATAGGAAAACTAGATGCAAATCTCCATGCGCTCAGTCACAGCAGCTTAAAACCATCAGTAAAATTTGTGCCTGCCATTTGTACAAAACTTGGTGTGTATTGAGCTATATTTCAGTATCAATGCACACTGATCTACCAGACCTTCTTTGGCAAGATCTCTCAGTAGAAATGGAAACCACCTTTGAAGTGATTTAAGACTTATGATTTATGACTTAAGATTTATGTCCAAGTCAGTGGAAGACAGAGGCATAGAGAAAAACTAATTATATTCATAAAACATATTTGGAACTGGTTTTGTTGAATGACTTGTACTATCTCCCCAGCTACCATATGCTTATTAATCACGCTATTAGAGAACATCATTTTTCATTTCAACTTGCATACGAATAGTTGATAATGCACTTCATCCTTACATTTAGGAAAGTCTCTTTCCAACATCTTCACACTTGTGGGACTGTTTTGCTTTGTGACGGTGCCTCCTAAATAAAATCATCAATTTGTCATTCCAATTTTTTTTTGTTTTTTCCCTATAGCTACGCTGGGGAGTCAGGAAATGCCCAAACAAATCTTTCAGTAAGAAGAAGTGTTCAAGTTTTGGCCACTTCTTTCTAAGGAGCCAGTGAACTGAATATTTTCTTTCCTCTGGTTCCTGCATTTTTAGCATTTAAAAAATAAAACGAAATAGAATAATCATTAAATAAGACAGTTTGACATAATATATTTGCAGAATGGATCAGGATTGAATTAATAAACAAAGACGTTTGATGTTTTTATCCATTTTTGTCTCCAACAATGTTAACACAATTATTGGAATATTTGCCTTCAAGCTTCTGGAGATCTGATTCTCCAGAATCTCACCTTCTGTTTACTTGAGTGTAATTTTCTTTTGCTTATGAGTGTACTGAGAGGGCCCAGAACAGGGGAATCCACAGTGTGTTATTCCTAAAACTTCATGCTTAAGTAATTTTTGTCTTGGCTTTTGCAGAGCAGAGAAACTGATCCATAAATTTTTTAGCACTTGGGATTAGCACTTCTGATTATTTTCCATTCTTTGGAAAATACAAACTGTTGGAGATTGTGTCATTTTAATAGCAAAGGAGACACCTGGCTTGCCCAGATCACGAACATCCTTTGATTTGCCATGTGGTACATTATATGCACATCACGTCATGTAAATGTCATCTTCACTCATCTGCTGTGTGGAGCTCCCATTAATTGGAGATTGGTGCAGCCAAGTGGTGATGAATATGCAATGCGGAGCTGCACTGAAAATCCACAGTGCATCAGAGAAGATAATTTCTGGCTAGTGTTGGATACTGGCTTCAAAATTTCACTTACTTACAGTCCATCTATTCAGATTATTTCCTTACAGTTACATTTCACAGCAGAAAACAGATGTTTAATTCTACCTCCAAGAAAATCAGAATAAACATTCATGAAATAACAGAACGTATTCCCACTGCAATAGATAACAGCTCTGCTAAGAGCAATAGCACTCATTTCTCTGCATTGTGTTCATGTTCTGCCAATTATCTGACAGTCTGGTGGCTACTTAGTGCCTTGTAGTGACTTAAATATCTCAGGTCCCCTGTTCTTCCTGTAGGCATTAAGCAATGACTTTCATACAAATGTCACAGCAGTCAACAGTTCTGATTATGGGCTTGGCTCTAAACTGCAGACCTGAGGCTCAGACCATGTTGCCTGGGAGTGAGGAATGCTCACTGAAAATGAGGAGTCTGCAGTCACATCATTTCTGCCGACAGGGCTTCAGTAGATTAACAGTTGTCTTGATTTGTCCTGGAGAGAAACGAGGACCAGAGATAATGTTGCCTTCTATTTGCATATTATTTCACATTCCAGCGCTAAATCCCAAACTACAGAATATCCTTGTCTTAATCTTATGAGGTTTTACTCAATGCATTTTTATGTTTTTAGCTGTAGAACACAGGAGAGCAATAGCAGTACTATGGTAGGACACAAGACTAGACCTTTTTCTAGGGCAGATAGTACAAAGATTAAGGGCAAAGGAAAATGAATAATAGTTTATGGCTGGATTTGAGTCTTCCACAAATGGAAATCTAAAAAGAATTTACAGTGTTGTTTCTGCTTGTTTATTTGTTTGTTTTTCTCATTAGAACTGAATGCTTAATCTCAGTGTTTAAAGAGTAAACAGAGAGTGCAGCAATGTGGTTCTCACATTATGAATTCACCATGGTGATGCCAAGAACCCACTGCCCCAAACACACTCTGCTCTGCTCCCTACAAGGTGAGGCAGGCACACTGCGCTCCACACAGCTACTGTGGCTGCAACAGAAATAGCACAGAACTGAGGGCAGTCTTCAGTCCTCCAGGCTGGGGACAAACTTACTTTTAAAGGAACTTATTTACAGTATGGAGGTCTTGAAATGGAAGAGGGTAAGGTACCTACTGGAAAAAAAGGGTCACGTTATTGGGCCAGGTCTAAAGAAAGAGCTGGGGCTGTAGCCTTGTGATGACAATAAAGTCTGGGGTATGCTGATTTCTTGGGGCCTATCAGACTGTACCTGCCAAGGTAAGAAGGTGAACAAGAGCAGACTCTGAGACCGAGCCTGTGTTACTTTAGGGTAATAGAGTCTAGAATCAGACAAGAGTGGAAGTGTTGTAGGCAGCTCAGTGGTACAGCAAAACATCAGGCATGAAGAGCTCTTGTTTCCCTGGCACAGGGACTCTGAAGAGCATATTGGGGCACACCCTATCTCCCACAGGCAAGTATCTTTTGGCTTGTTCTCCAAAGCAGAAAAGGTCAAGATAAATACTGTGCCATCCAACAAGATGTTTCTTGGTTTTCAGCATCCTTAACCATGAATCTCTGCATTCTGTACATGCTCTTTGTAATTATTTAACTTAGAAGGATGAACAGGATGCAAGATCCTCTATGTAACACATGGTCTTTTGTTAAAAAAAAAATATATATATACATATTTGCATGATTACTATTCTCAAGATATTTAATTTTGCCCCATAACAGAGTTGTTGAGGGTGACTTATCTGCAAGACACCGATCTTTCATTTTATATTTAGCTAGATTTATTACTCTAGTGAGCTTTAAATCACAGCAATGACATTGTGCTATGACACTGTTAGGTCCATTGAAACAACAAAATATTATTGAGGAAGGGTGTTTGAAAGCCGTGGAAATAAGACTCCAGACGTGCAAGTTTAGTTTCTCACTCTGCCTTTGACTTCTTGAAGTGAGGGCACTTTTTTGCTCTTCTACTTACTCGGGGCTGCACCTATGACTTAGGGAAGAAAGAGCCATGAGCAGTTTTAAACAGCACATAAGAGGTAAAACAAAATTCTGATTTAACTAAATCTATCAAGGAACTCAAGATTTTGTGTCCAATTGTCACTCTGGGTTTTGAAGTAGGAATCCCCTCCCCCTGGCCATTGCCCAACTCCCTCTGTAATTCTTTCTCTCCTGAGTGGAAGTCCTTCTGGAGTCACACCTTGTTCTATTTTGTTTGTGAGCACACGTTCTTGTGTAAAGTGGAGAGCACAAACAGAATTTCAGAGTGATTTCTGTCCATTACTGTACTATTAGCAGATGGCTCCAACAGTTTTCCTCCTGTCATGCAAGGCATTGTCATCTCTATCACATCCTGGCAGCAAAAGGACAAACGTCCTTTACCTTGAGCAGCAGTTCACAAATTCAGTTTTGTGATTTGCATGCTAAGTAGAAGCTGGGGCACTTGGTATTCAACTTACTTTAAGAACAGGACCTGAATCAACACCCATTCTGTCAGATTTATGATATGAATTATACCTCATTCGAGACAGCAAAAGCTTTATTCAGATGTATTTACAGAAAATATGCATATGCAGTGTTATCAGAGATTTTTATGTAAATGAATAGTTGAAATAGTTGAAGTCTTATTAGAGTATGCCATTTGCATGCTGTGGAGAGATTTCTTAAAATGGTTCTGGCATGATTTGTAACAAAAGGAGATAGGATACTAGCCATTTAATATGAGGACTGCATACCCCATAATGGCAGGCTGCCCTGGAAGTAAACAAGCAGGAAATAAACTTGTCTATACTTCTTGATTGAAAGCAATGAATCTAGATTATTTCCACATTCTCTTTCATAAAGAAAATGAAATCCAAAACAGAATTGCAATAACTGGTGAAAACATAATCCATCAGACTTTCTCCAAGCCAGGTTCTAATTCTCTGTTTTCATTCTTTGGGAGCCAGCCCATCAGCTTTCCTTGACTCTACCCCCTAATAGTTCATCCAAATATCAGTGTCAATTAGAAGGTAAGGGAAGGAAGATTGAGGAATGTGGAGAGACTCTACAGAAAATAATTCCTCTTGAAAAATGGAAGTCCCAAATTCCATAAACTTGATATGAGGATTTCTAGTTAAAAGGAGGCATTTTAAAAGGGTGAATTTTAAATTAAATCAAAAAGAAATTTGATAAAAGGGCTTTTGACGACTTGCACTAAATATCTTCTTCCAAAGCAAAAGCTGTGCTGCAGTTTCATGAATTAAGGCATGCATGAACATCCCCTTTCCTGGGATTACTTTGATCTGAAACTCTGCTTTACATCCATCTTTATAAATGCAAATTCTTAGTCCTGTAATTTTTTCAAGACCACTGTATAATTTGCTCTGTAAATTTAGCATCATGCATAATGTTGGAGCACATGAAAGCAAGAAAATCTCTGAAGACGAATACAAACACGGATAATCCTTCAAAGAGTAGCCTTGTGCTACTCTGAAACAGTTCTTTTTGGGACCGCTTTTATTATGCATCTTACTTACACTGCTGTCTTCTCTCCAACTTAACAACAGGAAGAAACAATTCAGAGGGCACGGGAGGAAGATGAGAAGAGGAAAGAAATAACAAATCATTTCCAGGGCACACTGAGCGAAATCCAGGCTCAGATTGAGCAGCAAAGTGAGAGGAACATGAAGCTCTGCCAGGAGAACACAGAGCTGGCAGAGAAGTTAAAAAGCATTATTGACCAGTATGAGCTGCGAGAAGAGGTGAGTGCGATGCCCACAGGAACCTGTAGTAAACCCAGCTCTGTGGAGGGAAGCAGAAAGCATTGTGAACGTGTCATCCCCACTGACCATCCTTTGGGTATCTCATGGGTAGCTTCTGCTGTGCTTTGCCGTCCAGTTGGGGCACTGAGCCAAGAGGATCCCACATGGAAATTGTGGGTGAAAAGCTCTCCCGATGGCACCATGCATGCAGTACTCACAGTAGTTCTGCTGGTGGTGGAGAGAGGGACTGAGGTTCCCATGCAGCAAGATGGGCAAGCTGTCTGCTAAGCTCTCCTCATGTCCACTCACTGCTCCCCCAAATCCCAAAGGACCCCAGAGTCCTCACTGAGCACCTTTCATTTCTCTTTTTGGGCAGCCTGGCCCACTGCCAGATATACTTCTGATCTCCTCAGACGCAGGTTGTTGAGGCGAGCCTTCCACAGAAACAAAGCTAATAACAAAGATAAAGCAGGCCCTTTGCATTGGAATAGACTCTTTGTAGGAATAATGTTTACAGTAAAATCCAGCAGATAATAGACAAATAGAAAATTACATCTTTAAATATGAACATTAGAGCAGTTCAGAAAATTTTGACACTAAAAGCTCTCTGGAAAATTCCCAAGCTCCCATTTCTGTGGTGATTTTATGACAAACACTAGCACATATTGCAGTGGGTCTTTTTATTGTTTCCAAATGTGCTTATTGTGTGGCTCAGTGCAACCAGACAACATTATCATACTGAATAAAACATGAGTAACCTGACTTCACAATCTGGAGTGCCCGATACAATACACTAATTTCTAAATCTGTTGCATCTTGTATGAAGTCTTGCGCTGAGTGAAGGGAACGTACATTCCTGTCTTGTGGTTTCTATGAAAGGAAAATGTAAAGCAGAAGGATGTGCTCAGAATACTGAGCTCCATCCAAATGCAGCAGCAGTGAAGAGCACTATCAGCAACACTCACCTCCTGAAAGTCACTGGGGAGCAAGAAGTTTTACAGGACATTGGAGGCCTCTGGGTCATTTGTCCCACATTCCCTCTCATTTACCCAAGCTCTCCAAATCCACGTTATCCATGTGAGGCCAGATCAAATGAGATGCACTAGACATGTATTTACTGCAGGAGCTGCACACACACTCCCTAAGTACTGGAGGTGTAGTCTGTCATCACACATTTACCCAAACAGTGGCTTAGAACCACACTTAGCAGTTCCAAAAAAAAGTGCATTCCTCACATACGTTTGTAATTGATGGGCAGTTATATAACATACAATTACACTGCATTATACAGATGACTTCATATACATATCATGGAAATGGAAAAGAAGCTGAATGTTTGTTTCTTGGTTTGTTTGGTTGTTTGGTTGTTTTCTGGTTACAAATCAAAATAGATGATGTAACACATTTCCTTTCCTATGCAAATTCTGGCACAGTTTGTTCTTATCAGCTCCATGGCATTTTCATAACTGCAGTGGGTTGGGAGCCTTCCTGTTTTGCAATATTTTTGTCTTATTCATGTCCCAGTAGATAGATGTACATGCATGAGCACGAAGATCTGTGTAAATAACTAAACGTGCACATTCAGCAGAATCTATTCTCTTGCAGCACCTTGACAAAATATTTAAGCACAGAGAACTTCAACAGAAACTGGTGGATGCCAAGTTGGAGCAGTCTCAGGAAATGATGAAGGAAGCAGAGGAGCGACATCAGAAGGAAAAGGAATATGTACCTATCACACTAATCTGTCTGTCTTTTTTCTAACTTAAGGCCAAGATGAGACCTGCATGCTATTTCACTAATATACTGGTTATTCTGGTCCAAGCCATAACACAGAAGCAGAATAGCATAAGAGAAGGATTTATTACTACTGCCAATGCTCGATGTGAAGGAGTAGCATCTGAAAGGCTACTTTCAGGAGCATTTATAGGTTTTGAGGCAAACTGTGAGCAGTAGGTTGCAGGACAGACTCCTCCAGCACACTCACCACTACTGCTCTGCTGATTTGTCACGATGTTGTGTCAGATGATGCCATCAGTTTTTACATAGCTCTGATATTTGATACTCCATCTCCTCACATGGTAAATGACCACATTTAAACAATCAGAGAGGAGAACAAGATCTTGTGATTGATTCATTTGAAGGCCAATATCCCCCCAGGCTCAGAGCCTCCCCAGACTTCCTCCTGTGTGTCTAGTTTTATGAATGGAGGAGACCAGGAGCTGCTGCAATCAAGTTCACCTTTTGGGTGGTCCTGTGTGAAACCGGAAGTTGGACATGATCATCCTTTTGGGTCCCTTCCAACTCAAGATATTTATTCTGTGATTCTCTTCTGCAGAGCCTCCCTCCCCGTGTTGGTTCAAAATGCACTTCCTCAGGCTACCCAGTATTTTCACAACTACCTAACATCCACCAGCATTCACCCCTAACACATAGACCCTTTTCTCAGCAGTGCCAGCAGCCGTAGGGAAGCTCCAGGCTCACAACAGCTGGAAGAAAGCTTTAGTCCTTAGCAAGCCTCTGGCTAGCTCAGGAGTTGCATCAGAATGCTCTAAAAGGATTTTTATCCCTTCCCCATGTCTGGAAAGAGATGCATTAGCACCAGCAAAGACTAAATATCACAAAATCATAGGATCACCAAGGTTGGAAAAGACCTCTAAGATCATCCAGTCCAACTGCCCACCTATCACCAATATTTTTCCAATAAACCATGTCCCTCAGTACAGCATCTAAACATTTCTTGAACACCTCCAGGGATGGTGACTATGGATGGAACTATGGGATAGCATACAAAGGAAACACAGCAAACACCTCTTACCAAAAATTGTTCATAAAAGCATTTATCTTCTTTCTCTACATTGGTCTTGTGCCTGGGGCATCCACTCCTGCTCAGTCACAGAGGTTGGAAGGTACCTCTGGAGACCACCTAGTCCAACCCCCTGCCAAATCAGGTTCCCTAAAGCAGGTTACAAATCTTTTCTGCTAGCCAAAAACTGAGGGGGAAGAGCAGCTGGGACTTCTCCACGTGCACATCTGCATGTCTCTGTAAGATAGTGCATGGTCCAGCTGTGCCTGCCCTTTCACTGTGGGGTCTGTGTAAAGCCAAAAACCAATATTTTATTCATGACAGTTGAAGCTTAGCAGATTTAGCAGATTCGAAGCCCAGGAAACATTTCCAATAAATCCCTTACAATAAAAAAAACAAATTTGGGCTTACTGTACTACCGCCACCGTGAGTCTTCTTACTGAGTCCCAGATTTCAGACTGAAAAAATGAAAAAAGAGACAAAAGGCAGGGCATTGGCTCTGTGAAAAACTCACATACAGCCATGTACTGATGATTTTTCTTCCTCTGCTCAGAGAGTATGAGCTTTGGGGCTGTCTGCTTCTTTCACTGGCCCAATTTGTAGCCAAACTTTGTCTTCACAATTTATTCAGCACAGATATGCATAGTTGTTATTTTCTTTTCTTATAAAGCAACAAAAATCCTCTTCATCTACACACATACCATAGTGGGAGATTTCCTTTGTGGCTTTGCTGTACATATGACTAGCATCTATGAAATAGCAGGTTCAAAAACAAGCTACAGAGCCTTTAAGCTGTGGGTGTATAATGATATGCACCATGTTCAAAGACTTTTTTCGCAGTATTGAAGCTAATGCTCAAGAAGACTTGCCTTTGAGGCAGTCAGGTGATATATTAGTAACATCACTTTGGAGCAAGGTAGCTTTAGCTGGAGAATTCAAGTGACTGGCCAGAAGCCATGCAATGAGTCAAGGCATAATGAGCACATCCCAATTCATCACAGGCAGCCCAGCACTCAGAAAGCTGGCCTAAATTAGTCTCCCACCTCAACCATAATGCCAAGATCTTACTCCCATCCACCCAGTTACTGTGTAAGAGTATGTACATATATGTATGAAATCAAGATGCTTATGATTGAGTCTTTTCATTTAGGGGTACCTCTCATCAGGTCAGTTGCACAGAGTCATAGCTCTACCACATTTCAGCACCCTGCCCATACCAATTCTCTGCATACAAATTTTTTACATCCTCGTGCATACATTTTTCTGCAGGACTTTTCAAATATCTTTAAATGAGAATTTCTGTATTCTTTTATGTATCTGATTATTCCTTGGAGGCTCACTTTGATGTTTTCTTATGTAGTTCTTCCACACAGGAGTCTTTGCTCCTATACAGAATTTCTTTATCCCATTTAGGGAGAGCTGTTCTCTCCTGCAGCCTCTGTACACCACAGCACAACAGGCAGGATCCCTTAAAGAATTGTATTACTGCTTGCACAATTCACTCCACATGTACAGCAAGAATGTGATTCCCTGTGTAAGTAGCAATCATCCATACTAGATAGCTTTCCCAAAGGGTCAGCCTGCTCTGAGGATGCAATTTTACTATCATCCCATAACTGCTCAGCACTACTTGGGACTCCCTCAACATACCGTAGGTTTTTGGCACTCATAAAGCAAACTTTGAATTGTAGTGAATTGCAATGTGAAGCCTTTGTGACTTTAAAGTGTGTGACTGAAAGGTAACTAACAGTTGTCTATATAATTGGACTTTGCAAAGTGTGGCAGCAAAAAAGAGGGAAACCTGATTTTCACAAAGCCATTCTCTAGATCTTTGTCTTAAATGAGAATGAGTGTTCTTGCTCTTTTAATCCCGAGCATGATATGACAGCCTGGGCCTCCAGGAGCTATCATAGCTCTAATGATATTGTATAACATCACCACACTTCACTGAAGTGCTGTTTTGTAAACACCACATTCAATATTTATGCGGTTTTTTATACTTCAGCCTCCTTGTTACCACTTCATAGCCAATTAATAAATGCATCAGTTCTCCTGATGCAGTTTCTCTCAGCTTGGTGTTTGCAGATGACCCCAGGCTGCACATTAATTTGAGCAAACCTCTCTAAGGCTTGCTTCCCTTACAGAATAGTTTATTAACTCTTAAATTTTAAGTGGCTACAGAAGTGATATGGGTCAATAGTACTGAATAATGTCATGAACAGGCAAAAGAAGTAACTCTTCCTTGCCTTTTCTGCCTATCTTACATCTTTTGTACTGCAGCAGAAGACATGGCAGGGCAGGTGTGACCTCTTCATTTAAGGAGTAGAGATAAAAGCATAGTTCTTGGAAGTGATGACTGGCCCGTGGTTGTGTAGCTCTGGATGTTTTCAAAGCACTTTTCATTAAATCATCTGATGTGGACACCCTTCAATTCCTTAAGACAAAATAAATCTCCAAGAAGAAATCAATTCATTCTCATCCAGGAAACCGTAGATGCTAATAATTCAGTGGATTTGTATCAAAAGGTCAAATGGATGGAAGAAATGCTTTATATATATATATGTATATATATATACATAAATATATATGTTTATATAATAAATCTAATTCATTCTCTGTGCTGGAGATGGAGAGAATTCCTTATATTTTTCAGTCAGCATCTGTAAAGTATATCCTCCTCCCTTTTGCCAGGTGGCATTCAAGCAGTTTGAATTTGAAATTTATAACTAAATGTTTAGAATCAAAGCTTTTACTATAATCAAATACTTTTTCTACATGTGGTTCTATTCCCCTTTCACTTCCAATACAAATGGGTTCTACTGACTTGTACAGTACTTTTCTGAAAATGCTTCAGAGTCCAGCTTTGCTGTTTCAAATGGTACAGTTTAGTCCAACAGAAGAAATGCTGTGGCAAACTAAATTTTTTATATCTTATTTAATCATTTCTCAAGTTATCATTCACATTTTTTTTTCTTGAAATACGTTTGGCCTAACCATCAAAAGTAATGCTTGATGCATGTTTGGCAGACAATAGACATTTCTTTAACACTTCAATAAATGTTTTGTTTCCTGCTTTCAGGTCACACCAATTTGCTAGACTATTACTATGCACTTTGAAAGTGCTGATTTTGAACTGCACTCTGGAGAATTCCCTACCCTTGGCTGATCTGCCAGCGTGCAGTCCACATGTCCAAATATCATTTTGCTAATACTCTGAAAAAGGGATAACATCTTCCCAGGAGCAGCCAGGGATAAAACTGCAATCAAGCTGTTCCTGGGCTGCCTTCTTGATCCAAGTGAAGCATTTATCACCCTGAGCTGGGAGTCTCCTTCGATGGCATGTCAGTGCAAAAGGAGCTCTAAGATAACAAGACACCAGAGCTTGTTTTTGTATGACGTTTACTATGCATTCCCTTTCTGGAAGCTTGCAGATTTTTTTACACAAGTCTGACTGTGAACACATCTGTAGGCTAAGTATTGATCATTAATGCAAAAGAAAACATGCCATTCACAGGAAAACAGGAATTTAATCTAAGCTGTGTTGAAAAGACGGTATCAGAAGTTGCTGTAAGCACTCTCTACAAGTCACATGAAGATGGTTAAATATTATGCTTCTTAGAGCTTACTAAACCGCATGCTTCGCTCTATACAGGTTTTGAACTAATATTCAAGTATCGTTCTCCTTAGGATAGCAATAAATATTCTATCTTGCCTGACTCCTCCAGCTACATTTATATGAGAGTTAAATCACTACTTACTAAGTCAGCAGCAGCAGAAGCATATGTAGCTGGAGGTTGAGGGTTTCCAGCTGATAAAACAGGATCTAACAATTTTCTCTCTGTTGCTCAAAACACAGCTCCTGAATCAAGCTGCAGAATGGAAGCTACAGGCCAAAATGCTAAAGGAACAGGAGACAGTCCTGCAGGCACAGGTGACGTAGGAGAGGTGATTGCATGGTGTGTCTTTGTTTGCCCACTTTCAGCCCATTACACATATTTCAGGTAAGGTATCTAAACTGTTTTCTGTGAATTCTTTCTAGCTTCATTTTTCACCACATAAAATTACTGTGATGCCAACAGTAAGGCGGTGTCCCATTCTGCAGATCGTACTGTGGTATTTATGAGTGTTTACAGTGCTAAATCACAAAACAATATGAGTGGCTTGGGTTGATTAATTACCAGAAATATCCTGCATGCATGCCTCTAATCCAGCAAAGTGCTGAGGTACGAACACAAAATACATTCACCAAATTGGAACTGATGTGCTATGCAGTTTTCTAGCCTGGAGTGTGACAACAGCGCTTTTATCAACTTTACCTTGAATTGTACCAACTGAGGGCTTATACAAGGGGCTCTAGGATATCAGTATTAGCTTCCAAAATATTCTACAAATTAAAATGATTTCCCAAATTATATTAAAAGTCAATCTGTAGCAAAAGGCAGTAAAAGCAAGAAACAGGCAATGGATAAAAAAGATTACCTCCTACACTTTGAAATCAATGCAATAATCGACCTTAAATGCAAGTGAGAAATCTAAATGATATGACAGACTTTCACATCAAAAAGAGACAGCATCAGTAGATTTTCCTACACTTAAAAAAACAGTCATGTAGCTTTATCTTCTTCTACCTGTCTATGAGAACAGTCCCTCCCTGCAGAATTTTGGGGCAGTTGGTCCTGCAGCCATTCCGCTCCTTACCCATCAGCAGGGATGTTCAATGCCCTTGCTCACGGCTTGGCATATTACTAAGTTGTTCCAGTTCTGCTCTTGCAGATGATCCAACTCCTATCTGTTGAGCAGTCGAGAAGGGCTGGAGTTAAAATGACAGCCTGGAGACATGGTAAGAGAGCTGTTGTCTTTCATATGTTTTTTCAAAGGCTGAGATAAGCAGGTAGCACACTAAAGAACATCACTGCACACTAAAGTACGCCACATGAACTGAGGTGGACACTTGTTCGACAGGTTCTGCAATCAAACCTCAAAGGCCTCCAGCTGAGTTAGTCCCAAATGCAGTTCAATTTTCGGAGTGGTTTTAATTACACTTTTATGTTCAGCTAAGAAGAGTTTTGTATGCAGGCAGACCTCTGTAGCCAGTTTAATGAAAATGAAGCTGCTGATGAAAAAAACCCAGAATATGTTAAGCATATATTTGAAATGGTAAAAATGTTTTTAGAGAAAATCTTGTCAAACAAGCCTGCATTGATAATAGATGTGCACCTTGCAGACTTGCTTAAATTAAAATCAAGGTGTTCACATGCAGTTAGGTATTCTTCTCAAGTATGTGGGCTCTGGCACCTACACAGCAGCCTCCATTTGGAATTACTGAGAATAATAACAATAATAAGTTCTATTTCCAGCATTGGTAGCACTGATGGACCTCCCTCATGGACCAGATGCCACTGTGCAAGCGCAAAACAAAAAGAGCATAAGAGCTCCCCAATGCATGAAATAACAAATAAATAATAGCAGGAGGACAACTGCATGGACACTATGAGAACATTTTGATCAGTGAGACATGGAGAAGCTGTAATGCAGCTCTCACTGCCTGGTATAGCAAGTGAGATACCACTCATTCTAGGAGAGGGGATTAACACCCTGTGCTTCCTTGAGCTGCAGGAATCCAGAGGAAATCAGCTTCATGTAGGCTGGCTTCTGGACAGCACAGCGTGTTTGAGACAGCCAGATCCAGCCTCCAAATGGTTACAGGGATTTGGCTGCAACTCAGGGCATGCACCCGAACCATGGCAGTGCTTCACAGAGGTTGCACACCCTGCCTGGGAGCACTGCCTAGGCAATCCTCTTAGGCTCCATGTTTTGGAACAAAGCAAGGTAGCCAGCATCACACAACCACTGATCTGCAGCAACTGAGAAGTAGGTGAAAGAGCTGAAGGGAAGCTCTCACTGTAGCACTGTGCTGGGGTCAGCCTCACTGTCTGGAAACAAGCACACACCACCATTCCCTGAAGCTGTGCACTCAAGCCAGAAGATCTTCACTTGTTGCATGCATGGTCCTCATCTCCAGGACCACTCCTAGTGAAAGACAGCTCTCACAGACCGAGCTGATGTAAAAATTTCACTTGTTTATATTCAGATGTTCCTTTCACTCTGGTACTGCCTAGGGCCCAAGCAGAGATCAGAGCTGGCCCTGATCCAGTTCGTTGCTTTTTTTGTTTGTTTGTTTGTTTAATCTAATAAGACAATAAGTGAAAGTTGGGAAGGGGAGCAGAGACAGAACTGAGGCATGAGGAACAGGTGAAGTCACTTGTTCAGCCCAGAGCAGAGAAGCTGAGCAGAGGCCATGGTGGCTGCAGCTCCTCACAGGGCACAGAAGGGCAGAGCTGAGCTTTGCTCTCTGAGGCAGCGACAGGGCCCAAGGAAACAGCACAGGGCTGTGTCAGAACTGAGGCAGCCAGGGGCTCACCACAGGGTGGTGAGCGTGAGGACACAGCCCGAAGCTGCTGGAGTTCAAGGAACATTTGGACAGCACTCTCAGACATTGGGTTTGGATTTTGGGTGGTGCTGTGTGGAGTCTGGAGTTGGGCTTTGTGATCCTTGTGAGGCCCTTCTAACGCAGGCTATTTGCTGATTGTAAGACAAGGTCTCTGTCCAGGCTCTCATGCCAGCCCCCTCACCTCGCAGCAGATGGCTCTATAGAGCCATCAAGTTGACTGAAAAAGTCCAAGTGGCATCGGGGTCCTGCCTATATGGTGGCACTCGGGCTGCTAAAGTAAATCTTTCCAAGTTTCTGTTTGTGTGTGAGTCACAGCCCTGGCTGCAGCCTAACATAAACACTCAGGCATATGCTATTTGTCAGTGAGCTCTGATAGCAGAGGCACAGGGACTAACCTGCCATGCATTGACCAGCTTGGCAGGGAAGAGCTGCAGCCAGTGGTGCGTTCACAGCCACCAAGACCCTAACTGCCTCATTTAAACTTAGCTTGGGCAAATCAACGCTACACTGCAATTATGGCAACATGTTATTCCCATAGGCACTGTAACAGCTAATCAGAATGAAAATAAATTATAATATAACTATATCCAATTTGAAAATGAGGATTAAACCTACCCCATTATTAGCAACATTTTCTACATCCTCTTTTTCTCAGTGCAGCGTCAGGGGAGATGTCATTGGCTGGCACCATGGGAAATAAAAGCTCCTGGTTAATAATTTTGTCAGCTTCACACAGGTATAGGAAAGGGAAGCTGGCCTCGTCAGCTGCTTGGAGCCTCTTCTGCACCCAACATACACCATGCCAATTGCTCTAATAAGTGCTATCAGGCTGAGCTGATGAACTGTCCAACTATCTCAGCACTATTGGGGTGCCCAGGGACCAGGAAACATCTGAGATCTTTTCAGAACAGCTGATATCTGTACTTTACAGAGAGGGCATCCTGCATGGTTTTGAGCTTTGGAAGCACTTCTTCCTGGGTGGGAGAAGACAGAAAAAAATAAAAAGAAAAGAAAAAACAGAGTGAATTTGATATAAAAACCAAACCTCAGGTCTTTAGAACAGATTTTTCAAAAACTTTCACAGATTTTATATGGAAAAACAGGAAAATATGACAAAGTGCAGCCACAGACAAATTTTCACATGGCTACCAGAGGTAAACTGATAGCAAAATACAGACCCTGCCTAGTCTTAGTTGCTGGCACGTTGCAAAATAACTTCTTTCTGTCCTTCACAAATTGAGGTGAAGCTGGCAGGAGACGATGCCAGGAGATTATTTTCTCTGTCTTTGCTAGCCTTGCCTCCAGCTTCAGTACACACACAGGCTGTAAAGTAGAGCTGACAGAGTGCCCACTCAGCTCTCTTAAGCCACAGCATGGAGATGCAGATTGGCATCATGCATGGACTGGGCTTTGCTCAGCAACAGGTCTGTTCTCATGTCAGATAACACTGGGAAAGAGTAGAGATGCTCCTATTCAGAGATGACTCAGTTATCTCATTATCACTTTCTGTTCCATTTGTCACCCTAAGGAAATCAGCCAATATTGTATACAGAGCTTGTGAAGAAAGCAGGGGGACAGAAATCTAGTAAGATTTTAACGCTGTCCTCCCAAAAACTCTATGGAGTTATTTAAGGAGAGCTTTCCACCAATCTACCAATTCTAGAGAATTACTTAATCTCTGGGTAATCAGTACAGGGGCATCCTAGCTGCAACATTAATGAGAACTCAGCATCCATAATTCCTTGGTCTTTTTAGAAGTCACTACCCCAGGTCTTTCTATTCTTCATTTTATTGTTCCAAAACAGACAAATCACAATAGCTTGAAAAGATACACAGCATTTTAGCTTGGTGCCTCATGGTATCCAAACACTTAAATGCCCAAAACAAACACCTATTTTATTATCTTCTACTGAAGTTAAGGTATCAACATTAAGTTCACTGCTATGGAAACTCTGAAATTATTGTTTTTCTTCTTCCTGTTAATGTAGATCACTCTCTACTCTGAAAGATTTGAAGAATTCCAGAAAACATTGACCAAAAGCAATGAAGTGTTTGCTACTTTCAAACAGGAGATGGAGAAAGTGAGTAGTAACTTATATCAGAGCTCTTTTCTTGACACACTTTCATTTTGATATGTCATGATGCAGTAATTTTTCTGGGATTAGGACATTTCTGCATGTTTTGGAGAGCAGACTTACGACTATAGTCAAAGACCTGAGTAAAAGGGCTGCCCTAATTCCATCTGCAGCGTGGGATTGCTGTTGTAATTCAGCTTTTCTTCCTGATTTTATAGATGACAAAGAAAATGAAGAAGTTGGAAAAGGATACTGCTACATGGAAGTCTAGGTTTGAGAACTGTAACAGAGCATTATTGGACATGATTGAAGAGGTGAGCAGGCTTTTTTATGCACCCCTTCCACCACATAACAGTTTAATTGGGAGATGCAATGAACCGAATCTGTCAAAAGTTTAAAAAAAAAAAAAAAGATGAACCTAAGGGACATTTTTTCACGTTACTTGGTTATTCGATTTTTTTAAAGAAAAAAGTCAAACACATCACAACTATTGGAACAACTATTGGGATTATACTGAAATATTCATTATGTTCATGACAAACTAAATTATATAACTGTAAATTTTAAGTGCTCTAAAAATGCATGATTGTGAATGCTTTCACAGAGAAGCAAATTGGCAGTAGTTCACTTCATGATACTTTCTTTTTGCGTTAGAGCATTCACTCAGAGAGTTGTGCAAATGAACTTTAAATTCACTCCTTTTGTTAACTTCTTGTGTAGGTAAAAGCCAAAAGTTTTAACCATGCTGTCACAGAAGCAGCACAGAGGAAATTAGTAAGCATGCTGGAATGCATTCAGATAAGATAAGAGGCTGCCCGAAGTTTCAGCCCAGACTTACAGTGAACTTGGATTTGGTCAATCTGGTTAGTTTCAGAGTTCTGTACTATTGTTAGTTCTATGCATTTTGATATTTCTTGATTCCTCATTGTGTGTAGAAGCAAGAAAATATTCAAATTCAGGCAACTTCCACAAAATCCAGAAGGAAAGTTAAAGAAAAAAACGTAATACAGATTTTTTTCCTTAAAAAAAATAAATAAATAAAAATCACATAGCCTCACTAAAACTGAGTTTCAGGTAGGATTTGGATGCATTTCTATATGAAGGTACAGTATGTTATTCTACAGATTATCAACAGGTGCAAACACTTCTGAGTAAAATTGATCTACATCTGTATGGCCAGTGTGAACGCAATATAGCAACAAGGGCAAATTTCCTCTTGCAGCCTCAGTACCAAAGATCATGGTTATAGCAGAGCAGTTAGAGAAAGCCAGACACGTTGCAGAGTCCTGTGAGGACTGCCTAGATCTCAAATTGCTTCCTAATTGCTAATTTCACCAATGAACTGCATACACACAAACTCAGTCTGGGCCTTTGTCTAATGTTTCTGACCACAGAAAGCCATGAGGACCAAGGAGTATGAATGCTTTGTGCTGAAAATCCAGAGGCTAGAAAACCTCTGCCGAGCTCTGCAGGAAGAGAGGAATGAATTGTACAGAAAAATAAAACAAGCGCAGCTCCCTGAAGAAGTGAATGGAAATGACATCTTAGAAGAAGAAGATGACGCCAATACAAATGCTTCTTCCTCTGAGCAGGCAAACATTGAGCTATATGCTGCTGACAAGAGCATGCTGCAAGAGCTAGCTGAAGCTTTCAGGGTGTCCCACAGTGCAGAGGAGACCCTCCCAAGCAACAGCAGCAATCTAGAGACATGCGATGTTCAAATGTGTAAAGCCATCTCTGAGCCAGAGCTCCCCTCTCACCTCACCTCACAATCAGAGGCTGGGAACCACTGTGAGCAGTTCAGTACGAGCTCACCAGCACCCCCAGAACACATCCCAGCATCCACTGAAAATATGACATCACCCACTGAGAACATGCCAAAGCCCACCAAAAGCATGCCTATGCCCCCTGAAAAGGTGCCAAAACCCACAGAAAGTGTGCCAATACCTACAGAAGGTGTGCCAGCACCTCCCAAAATCATGCCAGCAACCCCTGAAAGTGTGCCAACACCCATGCAAAATGCATCTGCTCCCCTTGGAGAAATGACAGCATTCACCAAAAGCACACCAAAAGCTGAAGAACACATGGATGACCTAGCAGAGCTGTGTGTCCAAGATCAGCCTGCAGAGCAAAAAGGGGATACAGACATGGAAGCAGTAGATTGAAGACACAAAAGTGTCCAGGCCCATATTAGACAAACCACAGCTCTACTTTGTTCCCCAAGTTTGTTTGTACAAAGTGAATGCTAAAACACAATCATACATACCTGTAGACAAATGTAATGCACCTCTCTTTGATACTACTATTCACTTTTAATGGGTCTGCATGTTCTGCTGTCCTTCATCTGAATAAGCAAAATATTTTCTTAATGACAGGAAAATTCAACAAAATTATGGTATCTTTTATCCCAGTCATGAGTCACCTCCTTCAACAAAATGATTTTGAAATGCTGAAGTTATATGTTTCAAAAGTCATTGTTATTCTCATACATATACTTGAAGTCTCATAATTAATTACATCTATTTGGTATGATGTTGCATAACAGATGGCCTACTTGGAAACGCAGAGGTCTCAGTAAATGAGGAGAAAGGAATCTGTGATTATAAAGTAAAATAGTGAAATCATCAATGTGGTCAGCCACATCCAAAGTGAGCTGTAATATCGAAAGGTGATTTTTTTTTTAAATGTACCACTGAGTACTATGTGAACTGAATACCCACCAACTCTTAGCCTTACCCTGAATTTGTCTTTTCTGCCTAGTCCTTGACAAGAGGTTTTGTTTTCAACAGAACAATGGAAGAAGAGAGATCTTCTCTAGGTTCCTCATAAAAGGACTGAAAAGAACTAACTGATGGTAATACCCAAGTTAGGGATCACAAACATCCTTCTGCATTCAAAAGAAACCTGGTACTTTGTCATGCCATTTGGGATCGTGATCCCAACAGAGAGGCTCCTGCCTGCTGCCAGCCTGCAAATGAGCTCAGAAGCTGGCTGCAGATTCCAGCAATTAGGCCAGGGGCAGAAGGCAGAGAGAGACTACACCCGGAGATACCCCTGTGGTGATGCTTCAGGATGGCATGATCCCTCCCAGCCATAGACACTTGAACCTCTGTTCACTGAAGGTTCCATCTGACTCTGCTGTATATGCTGATGCACCCAGGAGAAAGGCGAGCACACTTTTCTGTCACCCTGCTCGAGTCAGTAGCCCTGAAGCAAATATGTACCAGGAAAGCAGGAATCTCTGTTCTTTCCGGGGACCAGCTGTATTTCCATTTTCCTTCTCTTCTAACCATCTCTTTCTATCTGCTTGTCAACACAACACTGCCTAGTAATTTCTCCCCCATGTAGGAACTGCCAAGCCAGAAATGCTGATTTTGACATCAAGAACAAGGATAAGGAAGGTAGGTGTGCCCTTACCTGCCTCCAAGACAGCTGGCTGGTCTCAAGCAAGGAGAATAAGAAAGCTCTAGGGAAGAATGCTTAAACAAAAATCCTGTTGGCACATTTCCTGTTTCTCATCTCCTTCCTCTGAATTCAGTCTGGGTCTTTCAAATCCTGACCTGAATAGCTTAAGAATATGAAAAGAGAAGTAACATGAGATATCCAGGTGCTGGAAAGCTAGATATTACAATCAAACAAACCCATGGCTAGAGACAGATCCCAAGTAGCTCCTGAGGAGAATCTGATCATTTAAGCCAAAATTGCAATACAGATGAATTAAGAGAATAGATAACACCTTTGGCAGAATATGGGAGATTGCAGTCACACATTCTTTCCTGCGCATCATCCTCCAAAAGGGGGTGATGAGGTTTGAATCTTTGCTTCCTGCCAGCAAGTCTGTGACCTGGTTGAGTACATCTGCATTTGTACCACAGATGTAGCCTGGGAGAGCTAACTCAAATATACAGAACATCATTTGCAAAGGTTGGTTGTTCTAATACAGACTAACATGTAGCTTTAGAGCTACAGTTCCCAAATGTAGATGCCTTAGGTTAGGCTGACAGGAGTTATTTCATGCCTTTAATCACCTGGAAGTGGATCATTTAAGTCTTAGTTACCTTAAGCTCCTTTTAGAAGCAATGGAGATAATAGACATTTCTTGAGGACAGGTCATTTCACGGTAAAACAGACATCCAAGGTGGAAGAAAATGACTTTCTCTTTCAAGATGCCATTCCTCTTCACTGATTCTAGAATCAGCCTAAGATAACCATCTTAAATTTAAAATGACATTTATTAGGTGTCTAAATTAGTTAGGCAAGAGGAATCCCTCCACACATTCAGAATCAAAGTCCTAAGCAAATCAACCAAGACTCTGAAAACCAAGACACTTATGTGCCTGTGAAAATGTTAGCTTATAACAAAATTTTATCATAAGAAAACCACACGTATTCACTCGATTTACTTTTAGTTTCTATTCCTTTGAGTTTGTAGAGAACTGGCTTCCATTACAAGTTCTGGCTTTTGTTTCGTTTTGTTTGTTTTTTAAGAGTGGTTTTAAAATTAATGTAATTTATATACCTTCTCCTCTTTCACGGAACTCGTTTGATTCTGTTGTCAGTTTTGGTATTTCCTGCATGTAACCAACTTTTACTTTTTTTTAAAGTAGGCCTTTAGAACACCTTTAATTGTTGTAGTTGTCTTACACAGTCAAATATTCAATTACATAATGATAATGATTGACATGTCCTTGTAACTTGGTTCCATTTTGCATAAGCATTATGGTCACATCTTTGGTTACATAATAGTTGCCTCATACCCTTCCAACTGCAGCAGGGAAACAAGGATCCTACAGATAAAAAGTTTCTACATAGTCATGATTGATTCCTACAGCCTCGTCCCTCATGAATAATTACACAACCCCCAGGAAAAAAATCACTCCTACTCTATTTCTCCTTCTTTATTTTGGCCTTCTTTAACTTCTCCATCTAAAACTGCACTCACATACTTGCAACTCTCGTTACTCTATGAGCTTCTACCCACATGCCAATTGCTTCTGCTCTTCCACGCTCCCTACCAACTTGCACTTCATCCCAGCAGTTTCTTCATCATTCTCAATACTTATGCACAGCACTGAAAGGTTTTAGTACGGGACTTGGCCTCATGTGTTTGCAAGAGATGAAAGAACAAAAATGAATGGAAAATGTTGGCTGGTGCCAGGCTGGATGGTGCATTTGCAGTCACACCATGGGGGTGGTGATCTCATGGCCTGTGGGAAGGAGCACCCTCAATAGAGACAGAAAATCTAGAAAATTTAGTTGTGTAGCCACTCATCATCCATAGCGTCACACTGGCAATTTAAGCTGACATTACCACTCCTGTATTATTCAGTTTTCCCTCATTCTTCTTCGTGAGAAGCTGCTGGCCTACTCTTACTGTCTTCCTGTACTGATGCCCTGTGCAAAAGCTGACTCCTCATGAAAAGCCTTTGGGATTGCAGTCTGTACATTCTGAGTCATTTCCCTCAGCTATCACTCAAGAAGCAGAAACCCAGCACCCTTCTGTGGTCACTGAAATGCAGTAAGCAGCAGAGATGCACACTACTTCCCTATAGTTCATCCTTACCATCATTCTCTTCCTGACATTGCCAGTCTCATCACTCTATGTGCTGTGGTTGCTCCTGCAGGCTTGCTTATATTTTACGTACTTTTTTTCCCATACCAGCAGGCACAGATCTGGGGGAGGAAAGCTGGTGATGGTAGCTGTATCCTTCTGTATCCTTATTCAAACCTATTTTTTGCTGCACTACTTCCAAACCAGCAACAGCCTTTGATATACAAAAGCTGCAAACAAAGACACAAAGTATGTTTCCCTGTTCTGCATGTCTGACCTTAGTCAACTCAAAAATTTAACAGCTACCCAGCTGAACATGTACAACAGTATTTTTTCACAACCCATAAGTTATCCAAATCTGAGGAGATTTTCAGGATGACAGCTCAAATCACACCCATGACACTATCATGACACTCTCACTTGATTTCTGTGGCAAACCACAGATATTTTTGCTATCTTGATGTATTTTGTTGGTGTGAGATTGGTAGGAAACATTACAGAAAAAAACCTAACAGAGTTCAGCTGTGGCCTGAGAAAAAACTGATCTGTTTCAGCTTAACTTTTCTGACAAAAACCTGAAAAGAGGTAGAAATAGCCATGGAAATATATAATCCAGATGACAGCAACAGTATAGCACAAAAACAGGGACACATATAATACGGCTCAAGATTTTTATAAGCTTTACTGTTAAGGTCAGCTTTAAGTTTTCTTTGTCAATCAGACTGCAACCAACCACAGATACTTTTGTCACCTCTCTGCTACGAGCAGAGTTACGCTCGTCAGTATGGAATTCAGACTTCCTTTACGTTATTAGGGAATTACTACAGGACTTGCTTCTCTCCTGGGCTGACAAGATATTGCTGCATTGCCATTCCCACTAAACTTCAACCATCATAAAAGGCAGACAAGGCACAGGAGAGGACAGGAAAGGGCGTGAGAAGCGGCATTGGCTGCGCTTGTGGAATTCCCATCAGCTGCTGGCACTAACATGGTTCACCACTTTGCAATGCTGTCTTTCCTGCTGAGAAAAGGCTTGCCACATCCTTTTCAAAGATGAAGCAGGCAACAGCAATTGTGACCCCACTGGCTTTCAGCTTCACATGTATGACAGCTGTGGCTGCCCAGCAGCGCCAGCCACTCATTGCACTTGACCCAACACAATGAGTCAAACTGTCATTGCTGGTAGGCTGCAGATGACCGAGCATGGCATAGGACAGCTATCCCTCCACAGGCAGTGTGAGATGTGGCAGTAGGTCTTACTCTTCAGAACCTGGCCTTGGGGAAGGGAGAGCAGCAAAAGAGGGAGAAAAGAAAAGAGACAAGGAGGGAGAGACAAAGTTACTAGGATTCAACTTTGAGATGCAGGTGAAGCTCTTGCAATCCAGCCTGAGAGAAGGGCAGCTTTGGCAAAACACTCAGCACACAAAATACAAGATCATGAAGTTAAACTAAGACATCACACCTTGCAGCCATGAGTTATGAGAAAGAGATTAACAAAAATATATCACATTTGCTGAAAAGTAAAACACAAGTTTAAATTCAAGAAAATAAGTTCTGAATTAGTAAAATATTCCCTTTCTTATGACAGAAAGCTAAAAAAAAACATTCAGGAAGCCCTCTTGCTTGCATGAATTGCTTTATACATTGATTAGCAAAACACATAGCATACGATGCCTTTCATCTCAGAGGATCCTAAAATGCTTTCCAAGCTGTAAGTGTTGAGGAATGACTTTCACTGCAGACTGGTGGGCCACCTGCTCTGCTGTAAGGCAGCAGCAATGCACAGCAGAAATAGAGTTGAGCAGAGTCATTCACCAGACTTAAACGTTCAGAGCAGAACCCAACATCTATGTGTCTGGTAATAAAAAGAAACCTTTTCAGTGACTAGTTTATTCCCTAATTGCCCATTTTCTGTATTTTGCCCTGATAATTCTGGCACTGCCATCAGCAGAAAATAAAGGTCAAACTCTTTGCGGGTGTAAATCAGAGGAGCCAGTTGAGCTAGACATATTATCATCAAATGAGGATCCACTCCAAGGGGCTGAATTACTGCACCATTAGCAAGATCTCTGCTCCTGTGCAGCAAACATTTTACCCAGCTGATATTTCAGTGGTCCTAAGAGAAGCAGAATGGATTTACTCAATTAGAATTTGGCCAACACATTGCACTTAATAAACCTGCTTCTAGGAAGAGTGCCAAGACACAATTTTTATTGACCACAAATGGCCACAGCCTCAGCCTTGCAACTTATCCACACACCAAGTACTGCCATCTTCCAGCTAACATTCTTTTCTCAAAGACGATCAAGGACACAATTCTTGAACCAATTCCTGCAGCTCTTTGCTCTTTCTCACACTTCTCCCACCCGATGACTACACTAAAGCCATTCAGTTCACTGCAACTTGCTGGAGGTGCCTGGTTAAAAATAGAACAAAATATGATGAGTTTTAGGTTCCATTTCACACCAGATCTAGGTCATGTCTGACAGGACGGTCAGAGCTTGCAGTTGTCACAGCTCACTGTCACCATGAGAAGGGAAATCCTGTCCCAGCATTCTGTTACAGCTCCACATAGGGAGCATATAAACAGGAGGGGGAATGACTGTTTACATGGGTTGATTGGACAGGAGGAAATGGTTTTAAACTAAGACAGGGGAGATTTAGGTTAGATGTTAGGAGGAAGATGACACACTGGAACAGGTTGCCCAGAGAGGTTGTGGTTGCCCCATCCCTGGAGGCACTCAAGGCAAGGCTGGATGTGGCTCTGGGCAGCCTGCTCTAGTGGATGGCAGCCCTGCCCATGGCAGAGGGGTTGAAACTACGTGGTCTTTGAGGTCCCTTTCAACCCAGGCCATTCTATGATTCTATAATTACTGAATAAAAACAAACAGTTTTTCTACAAATCACTTCCAGTTTGTGAAGCTAGCACTGTTCTAGACAAAAAAGGTTATCTCAAATGAAAGGTTGCAGCAATGACTGCCTTCATAGCCCATAGGAAAAGGTTGTGCAATAGCTTTAGTTAAAAATCAGCATTTGAGATTCATCAGTTTTCTGGAATTTCTCTTTTCCCAGTCGGCATGGTCCCTGTGCCCACCAGAAAGCTTCATCCTACTAACTGCCAGGTAGCTCAGTTTCTGAGAAACAACGTTGCAAGCTGTACACCTCCAAAGTCACAGCAATTGTACACATTAAAGAAAAAAAAAACAAAACCTTAAGCAAGTCCCAAGGGGAGAGTCAAGTTGTGTTCCTCATCATGTTTCACAGCAGCTCTCTCTACCCAGGGGTTGCCACCCCTTCCCACAGAGGTAAAAATTTGTGCTAGCAGCATGACTGACAGCTTCCTCTCCCATTCAAGGCATCACTCTGCCAATGCAATGCACTCTCTGTCCTCCCCAGCGTGTAGCTGTGCTGTAACTAGGTTACTAAAAAAATCATCCTCCCTATAAAAATAGCTTTATTTTTTTTTAAACTCACATCATTGCAATGATTCTTCCCTTAAAAATAAATAAATAACTAAATAGAGGTCTCTCATGAACCTTCTACCTAAATTCTAGTCACAATAACAGCTAATTGAACTTCATAAATTATTTGCTTGTAAAGCAAAGGAGGCAAGTGTACGCAGATGTGCATTCTTTGACTGTTAACTCCAGAGCATAATGCTGTTCTCAGAGTTAATGCAAACATTTCCAGTGATCATTTTGCAGAAAACCTCTCTACTTGGGGACTGAAAACTGAACTTGAAGAGAGAAGTCTGTATTTCAAACACCAATCTCACTCCGTACGAAAGACGAGGAAGACACAATAAACATTTTGCTATGATAAGGATCAGCTCCATAGTTTGGAGCTGTGCATTACTTTTGCTGGTACAGGAAATAAAAGCTTTGACACACACACCTTAGTTCTCATACCCCAGAACAGATAATATGGCAGCAGCATGCTCAAACTTCACAGATCTTTTCTGTACACCTAGTCTTTCAGGTAGATCCTAAAAGCCAGATTACCCCAGCTGAACCTATTGAGTTTCTTTTCTTTCTTTATCATACTACAAATGTTATTTAATCAATGTCTGGTAACTACAGAAAACAAAGACTCATCTTTCTCTTGCCTCAGAGGCTGAATGAAATGAAAAGGAAGGATGTGTTTCAAAGAAAGAACAGGGAAAACACACACACACAAACCCACCAAAAATAAAGATCCGAATTACCTCAACCGGAGACCATTTTGGTTTTAAAGTTTTGCTTCCAAACTACTGCTGAACTACCAGACCATCGCACAAACCATGCCTGACTGGTGCTATTCCAAAGAGCCTGTATAGAAATGTCCTGACAACAGAGATAGCAGTAGAATGTTGAGTCAAGAAGAGAGGCACCTGCCAACACAAGAGACGTCTTAGCAGCAGTTCTCTGCACATGCCTAGGTCAACCTACTTCTCTCTGCCTATCATTTTCAGTACTATTTAATACATCCACATCACTTTAAATTATAAATAAAAAATAACCTCCACTCACACGCTAGGTACACAATGGCATAGGATGTTCAGCTGTCTTCCCAAAGAGGAGACTGAGCTTTCCTTCTACAGAGGACCACATTTACTTTGTGTGTGTACAGAACAGTGGCTTCTATTAACCCACCCAGGTCCTCCACACCTATAGCTTATTTGCCATTACCTATCCTTCTATCTGTATTAAGCACACAGTAGTCAAGATTCTTGATGGAACATAGCTTTGCTATGTTTTTACCAGTGAATTAACATATACTGTGCTAATATCTTAATTACATACTAATGTAACATACTGCACGCAACTCCCATAGCATGTTTTGTCACAGCTATAAGGCACACAGATCCGTAGAGTTGTGGGGCACACTACAACGTCCTGGGATGCAGCAGCTAGAAGAGACTGAACAGTTCTGTGTACTTGTTTCCCTGTCAGACTACCTTTGCAGGGAAATTTGTTTTTCTTCTGTCTAGGCTTCCTTAGTGCCTCTCACCTTATCACTACGTATCCCTGGCCTCTCCATAACCTACTAGCATTAGCTGAAATAAAAATGCTCCCCCTTGAGCCCTCCTGAGGAGTCTCTCAGATCTTCTTTCACTGAGATGACATGGGACATCCTTATTTCATGACAAGAAAGCCCATGACCAGTCTTAACTACAAAAGCAAATTTTCCCCCTTCCAAGCTCCAGCTGCTGTTACATAACAGAGGCAGCCACCTCTACCCCAATCACGCCCTACCTTTCAGAATCTCACTACAACTTAACTCCTCACTGATTCTGCCACTCAAACAGCTCTGGAGATCACTTCTTAATTCAACCTGGTGAAATTGCATCTTTAAGGAAAGTGCTTAAGCAAAGCAGATCATTTTCACCTGGCTTTGCTTGGGAAGGATGGGGAACAGCTGTGCTGGCAAAATCCTCACCCCCTGCAGCTCCAGCAAGACATGTGACAGCATCACTTGAGTTCTGCCTTCCAGAAGTTCACGTTCCTACTTAGAATCATAGAATTATTAAGGTTGGAAGACCACTAAGATCCCGTGTTCTAACCATCAATCTATCCCCACAATGCTCACTAATTACCCTACTACTATCTATTCTTGTATTGAAAACCTGCAGGGTCAGTGACTCCACCACCTTCTTGGGCAGCATGTTCTGCCTTGCAAAAGTAAAATTACTAGCAGATCCTGCTAGTGCCCAGAACACATGGGAGTGGGCCTGGCTGTGAAGGCTTAGGGCTCTTAGCTCACACTGTGTGTTCAGCATTGCCATGCTGCCACAAGAAGGGAAATAAGACAAAAAACGCAAACCTGTGTTCTGCTTGCATTCATGGTTACCACTGCAGTTGCAGATGTGGCTGTTTAAATGAAGAAAAGTGTTTTGGGAAGTTCCCTTTTTAGAGATGCATACAGCAAGTGTGTGGGCCCATCTCACGCTCATATCATTTTCTGAGATTTTCCCATTCCAGTGGTCATTTTTGCTTATTTATGTGTTATGTGATCTGGGAGGAGGAACAAACTACACTCCTTAATTAGCAAAGCAGAATTTACAGGCAAAAAAAAAAAAAAAAAAAAAAAGTGTTCACTACTTTGGTACGAACTTTTCCTGATTCTGACTTTTCTAGATTAAAGCCTGAGGACTTTCCGAGGGCTGGCAGTCCTCACAAACAGTAAGCACAGCTATAATGCTGACATAATAAGGTGTCAGTTCTCTTCTGAAGAAAGCACTTGATGAAGTTCTCCTGAGTCTTCAGCAAATCTTTCCAAGTACTGAGCAGAGAAGTAATTGTTAACACTAGTGACACAGGTGTATAAAAGACCCACATGTTCCTACTTGCCGTGCAAAACATTAGAAGGATCAATACTAAAAAATCTGTAGCATCAACCAGAACTCGGATAGAGCTCACCCGTGTACGGTGCCTTCATTGAGTGAAAACAAAGCAAGTTTTTTTATAATCCTTAAAGATTAAGAAATGTCAGTCAGCCTTGTATTCTGCCTTGTCACACCTGCCTAGCACGGAGAACCCATTTTTGGAAGTGCTCCCTACTGGGCACTTGCCAGAGCTATCACAACCAGCAAAGTTTGAACAGTAAACATGTAATGGCCATTCTGAAGTTCACTGAATACACATTTTTGTTTTGAAAACTTCTACTGAAATAACTTAGCTAAAAAGCATCAGTCACAGCAGAAGAATAGCAAATGATTAACTAATACCTAGCTTGAAGATTTGGTGAGATGTCTGCAACTTGGTTCCAAAGGCCAGAAGCAAGGGTAAGACACTGGATAAGTTCATATACTTTGTGCCCTTGCACTACTGACTCCAGGAGTCAAAACCTGTCCAAAGCACCATCCCCTGTGCCAGTGCAGTGTGTATCATGTCAGTCGGAGGGTGTCACAGTGCTGTGGAGGGAAATCAGACTTCCTTTGAGGTCCTTGCTGCCACACCACAGGTTTTCAAAAGTGCAACACAGAGGTGTCTGGGTCTTGCTCACGCAAAGTGATGCAGCTAAACAAGTGTGAATTCTTGCATGCATGAGATAAATGTGAAGAAAATGAGTTTGTAGTTGTGCAGTATTTCTTCTGAAGATTAACACACACCAAGAGTTTGGCGCACTTTCTCTGGCCTGACTCCTAAAGCAATGTTTCCACTTATAAGCTGCTGAGTGCAGGAGAGAAAGAGGATCCAACAGGAGTCTAGCTGCTCCAGGGGTAGGTGTGTTTGCAGACTTGGCGGCCGTGAGGAGAACGGCACAGCAGCCATGCCATCAACCTGGGAGCAGAGTGGGGCTGGGCTATCCAGCACTACTCACTTGTCAGTACATTTTCTTTGGAAGAAGTCAGGCTCTGAGCGTGCCAAAATCCACACAAATAACAAACTTCCAGCAAGGCTTTGACAACACAGAGAGGAGAGAGTTGGAAAGCAGTCACCTTCCTGTGCAATACAGGAGTGAAACCCAGAGGCTCTCCTCCCTTCTTGAGGCACTCTTGCAATAGGCTGTATCAAGTACTGTGGTATTAACCTATACTGGCTCTAATGATGGTAATGACAGGAGGGAGAGATCAAAGTAAGCTCTTTGTACTTGAAAAGAGTTTCTTCCAAACCAGATTTTATATTGTGTGTAAATTAAACAGGACATCAAACACTTGGTTTGAACATCTCCCAATCTTCCCCACAATCCTAATTCCATTTTTTCTTCCAATCTGTTGCGTTGGGACACTCATTCCTCTCACTGTTCTCTGTTGTACACTGCCCAGAAGGGCAACTTGAATGTTAACTCTCCCATCACCTCTTTCATTCTGCATGCCTTCAGCCAAATGTCTTAACCCGGCTTTATGAACAAGACTTCTGATTATCTTCTTCCCAGAAGAGGAATTTATGAGTATAGCTCCTTATTAATAACAATATTATAATTCTTATTAAGAATTTATTGTTAATAAGAAATATCCCAAACATGTGACTAATTTATACGGCGTTCATTCTCAGTAATACCTATACTGTGAATTATTGATACCCAGCAGTTAGAATGTCCAGCACTGGTAGAAACACTCCTCTGGCATTAGCAGTCACACCATCATTTCCACAGGCTTCAGAAGACTGAGGGCAGCTCCCCTGCAAAAATCCTGGCTTGTCTTCCTGGCACTGCTGCAAGCTACACCCTTTTCATTTTCTTAAGCCAAAAATGAGCAACTTGCAAAAACTACATCTGTCCAGTGCATGACTAAGAAAGCAAGAAACCTCGTGTGAAAGCTTTGTGGTGCAGGGAATGCTTTGTGTACCCTTGGGCAACAGGCATGTGGCAGCATGGGCTGATGAGTTCTTTTTTTCCTTCATTTTCCACACAAACTCTAAGATAAATAGTCCTCAGAAGGAAGTAACTGGCGAGGGAGAGAGAACACAGAGGCAAAATAATCCAGCTCAGTCACACCCGTGCTGGCGCTCACAAGGACGAGCTTCCATGCCTACGCACTGTACCTGGGAGCTGCTAGCACAGATCCCAGACCAGTGCAGGTCCTTCTGCCCTGCCCGTGACCATCACTGCAACCCTGCAGAGCGGGGCATCAGCCATCCCAGGTGGGAGGGAAGAGGTGCAGCAGGAGAACAGAGACCCTTCCAGATGCACACATAGGTGCAGACACTACCAAGGGGAAGCTGAATTCTACAAGGTACAAATGCCACCCATTTTTAAGTGAGGACTGCTTACTAAAACATTAGGCACTCCCAACAAATCTGGCTGCCACACTGACTTGAGCAGCAAATGACAGCTGAGGCAGTATGTTGCTACTGGCCATTAGCTTCTCATGTCCTTCACGAAGGTACACCAAGGTCTTCAGCCTGCTCCTGTTCTGCTGCCAGCCAACACTGTGCTGGCTGCACCGAGGGGAAAGGCTGCCTGATGCTGAGGAGGCTCCCACACAGTTCAATATATTCTCTGGCAGAGAACTGAGATTAAAGGCAAGCTAAACTCAATTACTATTCGTGTAACTAGAGTATCCTAGTTACAAGGCTTGTAACCATAGCAATCATTTAAACAAAGCTCGAAAGAATAAAAATATTCTCTTGTTATTAAAATACTGATCTTTGATTCTGATTCAGCTCCTTGATCTTCCTATTGTCCCATGTCTCAGAGGTGCTGTCTGCCTGCAGGTTTTATAGCTCAGCTCAGAGCCACCAAATGCCTCAGCTAGTATTTGTGCCTTGTGCTAGCAGAATTATGCTTCCTAAACATAATACAAAAGGATCGGATTGTCACACGGGGATTCAGAGGTTTGTGAACATCACACAAGTAATCTGCTAGCAGATATGTTTCTTACAAGGCTCAGGTAATTAAACTGAGCCTAGTATTAAGCACATTCCAAAGAAGCTATTACTTAGTCTGGAACCAAATTCATTCAAAACCTTAGGGATTGAAAATAAATATAATGAAATAAAATAACAAAAGATGGGTGCATTTGGCAACTCTATATTATTACTTACATCTTCTTGATTTTATGTCTGTATTACCTTCTCCAAAGACTCCAATCCACAGTCATGACTCTTGTATTATTAAGAGTCATGCAGGCATTACACAAAGAGCAGCACTGATTTGTTATTCTCTATCTGGATAACCAGGGAGATTTTTATTTTGAAAAGATCCTGCTGGAGCTTTTTCTTTATTTACTTATTTTTCAAATGCTTGTTAAATGAGTATGTAACCAGGAAAACAGGACACTGAAGCAGTAAGATAGATGTGATCTGTACATGTGTTTTTCTCACAAGAAAACAAGTGCAGTGCACATCTAACAAAAGGGAGTAGCTTCAGGGTTACATTACATAATGGAGCCAGATGTAAACTCCTGAATATATATCTCTTCAGGCAGGTCCACTAGAAAAAGGAAACCTTTTTGCTCATGGGAGGAAGGAACAAATTTCTTCTTGAAGCATAGCTTGATGGCTGCTCCAGAATGCCACAACAGCTGGCTTAGCCCTGCAAGGTTTGCTCACATGAGCACTGCATCAGGCTGTTGCTGGGTCAATGAGCTGTGCCAGAGGATGTAATTTCTCTGCATAACCCATTGATGTTAGTTGGACATCACTGAATGAAAAGAGAATATTCAGCAAACGCAGTGACTAATACACGCATTTAATGCCAAAAAAATACTAATGTATCAACTCAATGACAACACAGCAGCTGCAGCTGTAAGAGGAAATCAGGTTTTGTTTTATATGGCCAGGTTTTAGTGGCACCAGAACGAACAGAAGTTGTTAAGAGAGAATTCTGTCAGAATAGAAAACAGATGTGAATATAGCTGTGTGAAACCTGCACATATATTTTTAGGCACATACACCTACACACATACGCAGCCTGAATAGCTCCTTCCCCATCTCAGATACAATTAGGGATGCCTCCAGCAGGAGCATGAGCCTAGGCATGCTTCTGATCCAACTTGCCTGTGCCTCCCCTATTTAACTACATTCTATGTCACGTAACAGCTTGAAAAGTTTGGGCCTTTTTCAGTCTTTTTAGTTCTTCATGTTCTCCAGTGATATTCGGTTTCTTTTAGCACCACAGTAACTACCAGTCCAGATCAAACCTGAGGTTCTGCAATTTAATGTTCAATACCATATGCCTCTCTAAACATGGCAAAGACTGCAGTAATTATCTAGGAACAGTCTCCCCTTTGTCTTATCTCTCATTTTGTTTCACCACTCAGTTAACCATTACCTGAGATACCTGTAGCAAAATACCAATATGGAAATACTGCATTCTCTTTCAATTTCCGATTGTGGCTCATTTACATTTCCACTCAAAAACAGATCTTCATGCAGGTATCCACAGCACTTTCCACGTTTAACACAACGCATGGTTATTCAACCTGAACACTGTTCAAGTCTGCCACACCACCCACTTCCAAAATTAAACCTGAACAGTGAGAGCTGGCTCTTCACAGAGCACTTCCAGCCTCCTGATCACACCTCATCCCATCTGAGACAGCACTCCTTCCCATGGCAGTATTTGCTTTACCTTTTCTAGGTCTGGACTGCCTCCATCCTTCACGTCTCTTGTGGTAAAATGAAAAGACTGGAAAATCCTGCTGCAAGCACGTGACAATTAGTCAGACTGCTGAGAAGCTCACAGAGGCAGCAGGGATGCGAGGCTCCCTCCCCTCCAACAGGGCTTCAGGGATGAACAACCATGGGAAGCCCCTTTGACAAGTACTACTGTACTGTACTCACTCCCTCTGAATCCCTTCTGAGATCTCTCAGGCACCAGAGGGCACGTTTCCATGAACAAGACTCAACAGAACACAGGATTCAGCTCTCAGCCCTCTATTCATCCCTCCTGACAGCTCACAGGCGCTCTGGGGACGCAGCTCCCAGACCACACTAGGCCGCAGGAAGAGCATTTCAAATGCCAGCAGAGCAAACAGACCTCTGTTACGCCGAGGGACATGTCACACACCACAGTTTCATTTCAAATGACACTAAGAAACTGCTTTCTTTTAATATCTGAGGTGAATATATTACGTCTTGCTGTACAGGGCATGTGTAAGAAACTAGCAGACAGAAGAGCGGGAAAAGAAGAACCCACACTATTAAGTGTCCTGTATTTATTACTTTTTTAATACAGAGAAGTCACAACAAAATATTCTCTAACAACACACGCAAATGATATCATAACCAATTATTATAATTTCATCAACATTCATTTGCTATGTACATATTCTTCCATCTGCAAAAGTGCAATCCAAGAATGTCTCAACAAGAAACCTTTACGAACAAGTGTATTTTTGAGGGGTTTTCTCACCAGTGGCCTTACAACAACGTATCTGTCCTCAGTTACCTGGTACAGCAAAATGAAGAGTACATGAAAACAAAACAAAACGGTGTTAAGATGCCTCCCTTGTAGGAATGCTCCCTATTTTCCCAACTAAATTCATTATGAATACACTGCTCGCTACTGGACACATTAATGCAAATAGACTGTGGAATAGTCTATGGGCTACAGAACACTGTAGTTTTCATGACTCTGCATTAGACAGAAGAAGAATTTCAGCCTGTTCACCTTGGTAGATGTCAAATTACGTGTCAGCATGTAAGAAACGTCCATTTTGTTAGTGATGGTTACCAGAATTTACTTTAAAATGTACTACTGATGGATGAATTCATTTACACATCCAAAATATTAAGTCTAGCTAAACGCAAGCCTCTCCTATGGAAAACACCGTTAACTACTGGAAAGAAAAGCATTTGCACATGCAACTCCTATTACTATCACAAGGAGTATCGTGCATTTCAGAAGAGTAGAACGTACCTCCAAATCCAGAGGACTGTATTTTCATTTATAAAACATACTTCAGGCACAGTTTAATCTGACCACAGGCCAGACTAAAAAGAACACACAGCATCATTAAAATGAAAGGTAGTGAAGAGTAAACTTCAGCCAAACAAGCGAAGCAAGCAGCTCCTTACCTAGACAAATCATTTCCCTTTTGACACGTTTAAAATCTCAGACTCCTTCCAATGGTCATCATCATAGATGGCAAACCAAGTGTTATCCAGTTCAACCTCTTAAATAGCTATTAAGTCTCAACGAAGTTAGCTTTGCCCTTGTGCTTGTGGAACACCCAGCCAAAAGGGTAGGCCTAACTGCTTGTCTGGAATCTGATGCATCTAACAAAATCTTACATTTTGCAGTAACCCATGATCAGATTCCAGTATCAGCAAGAAGCAAAGGAAGCATTCTCTACAAAGGGGGGACAATTTATTTTGGAGGAAATGGTCAAAGAATCTTTCAGTTGTCCTGCTAGTTTCCACTGAGGATCATTTTTGCCATTCTACACTGAGAGAGAAGCTTCGCAAGAAAATAGACATTTCCACTCAATAGCAGAATGAAAAGATGAATGGAAAGAAAACTTGTATGTAACTTCTTGTCACTGTTAAGACTTTAAAAAGGCATTTCCACTCCCACTTTCTCAGTCTGCTGCATTCTTGGTTTTGACTTGAACATACTGTTCAACCTTTCACACGCTTGTGTTTTCAAAAAGTAGCCAAATTTCCTTTTTTCCACTTCTACTCTATCTCGATTGTCATACATACATATCTGGAGAGACATCTAAGTACTTAAAGAATAAAATCATAAATTAAGCCACTCTAAGGAACGTAAATGAACAAGTATTCAGAAGACCTCCAGATCCTACTTCTGCCCCACCACGTGCATTGCACAGTGACACCTCTGCTCACCAAATGTTTGAAAAAATGGATAAAGAATGCTACTGTTTTGTTACCCATGTAGTGTATGTGGGGATTAATACCCTAGGCTCAAGGCTTGAGTCACTAGTACTCAAGTTCAAACACAGTACTTACATACATATCCTTTTTTCTCATTACAGGAGTTTTGTCTTTGCTGTGTGATTTTAGACTGCTGGAATAGGCCAGTACTTGTGCTTTTAATCTGGTTCTCACAGTACTGCCAGATAATGCAACTCCAGACCACCCTAACTCCATCAGGTTTTGGGAACACACCATCAAAGCTGAGGGCCCAAGTTGTTAATTCAAAATATAACTTGTTTGTACTCTATAAGGGAAGACTGTAACGCACAGCTAATAATATTTTATCTGCTAGCTAACTTCTTCCAGCCCAGGTATGTCTGGGTCAGATCCTGCTCCTGTGGGCAACAATTACATTGTTGGGACCACTACAAATGGGGTAGCTGTAACTCGGTTTGTGGTAAGCACGCCAGAACAGTGTTAAAAGTCTGTCAGATTTTTTCCCAGAGTTTGTCTTAAAAAGGAAACAGGATTTCCCAAAACTTGCACAAACACAATCCTAGGGAACAACTGCACAAAACCCCAAGGATGTGTTCCAGACACAAACACATGGAGAAGAAGTAAGGACAGGGAGAAGGGAGTGACAGCGATGCAGGACAGCACAGCCTGCTAACATCACTGTTCTGGCTCACCAGTGTAACTGTATGAAATAGCCCAGCCCTATCCAGATGTGAAAATCATTAGCTTGAGCTGGCTAGCTTCTAAGGATATTACCACTCAAGTTAGGAGTAAGTGATCTTTGCCAACATAAGCCCTCTGCGCAGCTTCAGTATTATTTGAAGAGTGTCTAATACTAAAAAGAAGCTAATTCTGCAGTGAAGACAGCCAGGAATTAAACTGTGAACTTGGCATTTTTTATGCACAAAGAAACATGGATATTCACTTCAAGTTTTATGTGCACGTTATTTTCTTAGTTTAGCAGAAAGCACAGCGTATGCAATGCTTTTTTGGCTTCTGACTTTTCTGTTTTCTTTCCCAGGATGTGCAGAGAATCAGGGTCATTTGCAAGACTGCGATTTCCACAGATACAACAAGACAGTAATTTGGGGAAAACTGAAAAAAAAAAAAACTCAGAAGAAACAAAACATAATTCCATCTCATTAAGAGAATCAAAACCCACACCTCTTGAGTGACCAATCAGTCCATAAATACACCAAGAACAAAGCAAGACATGGCAAAAATCTCTGCTAGCTTTAGTAGCCAAGTAAAACATCAGCGACCTATTAAAACTTTTATTAAAACTATTTAAAAACTTTTATTTATGTAAGGAAAAAGTGGGGAGTGAGAAACAGAATTTGCAGATTCTGTAGGGCCAATCCCTACAACACAAATTCACTGCCTAATGCACAGACTACTATATACAGCACAGAGGCATGTAGAAAGTAAATACACTAAGTCTGCTTTCTAAAAAGTCTCCAAGTTTTTAGACCATGGCCTTACTTAACTTTTGAAAGACAAAGGTGCAGCAATTCATTGACTTAAAAACCAGAGCCATGTGTCATATTGGGTGCCTCTCAGCTCTTACAGGTCTGACAGCCCAGATCCCACTTTGTGGTCCTCTTTCCAAATCAGTCACACCAGTCTGCAGTAGGAAGCAAAGCCCCAGCAGACACATACAAACATCCCCATTCAGTTCAGCGTGTTCCTTCCACTTATCACAAGGTCCTAAAATATCTGTGAAGAAATAGCTTTAAATAAAGCATTTTAAGATATTCAGCATGTTTTGGTATAAACAAATGACCCAAGTGGTAACATTACAACACTGGTGGAAGCAGCACTTTTGCCATACGATCAATCAGTGAGGGTAACACACATCAAACATACATGGTAGGAAGACACTACGCCAAAAAAATAACTCAAGATTACCTTTTCTGGCATAGATTTACATTCACTTGTCACAATATCTTTGTTTTCCCCCATCTTGGGAAACCTGAAAGAAAGCCCACAAAGATGACCACCAGTCTGGGGAATGTATCCTCCTGCCCTCACTGGGAAGCGAGGAACTTGATGAATTTAACACTAATGGGACAACTTCTTTCCAAGGATTCCCCCATTTCCACCGTGCTAGAGGGACAACAACCCTACATAATTACCCACTTTTCACCTGGACATATTTTTGCATCCTGTATGTCTCCCCACACCCTTCTTATTGACTGCATTACAATAATACAAAAAATAAAACCAAATCATTTTAGCTGAACTTTACCCCACACCTGGGATATATTCAAAGGCCATTAAAATTGGCTTGCCTCCAGCCTTCACAGAGATCTCATCAGGAGGATTCTGACTGAACAACATGTATATATACATATTCATATGTACACAGACAAAGAAGCTGCTCTTTCAGTTAGAAAAGAAAGTAATTTCATCACAGAATGAATTCTATAAAAAGATATGTATTAAAGTTGAAATACCCATAAAATAGCTATTACTAAAGCAAAGCTTTCGTCAATAAGCCTCCAAAACTTTAAATGAAGAAAACGGCTTCACGAAGTGGTAGTCTAGATTTCCACAGTGAGGACACTGCTGGACGTTGCTGTATTCGGAGAAATACTGCATGCCAATCCGTACGTCTATTACTGGCTTCCCACAGTGCTTACAGTTCAGTCGAGCCTTTAAAAAAAAAAAAAAAAAAAAAAAAAACAAAACAAGAGAAACACTTTTGAAATAACCAGATTTACTTCCATTCTTCGCCTCAGCAAGAGATACGCCGCCCCGGCCTCTGGTAGTTAACAGCTTCAGTCAGGAAACCCACAGCCACAGTGCCTGCCAGTAAGGACATTTTTCACCCAGACCAGTAGATTACAGGCACACAGATTTTTTTTCACATGAAAACATCTACAGCTCATAAAGTCTAGAGTTCAAGTATCATCCACTCTGACTGACAGGTGGTTTAGAATTTCAAAGCTCATATATGCATAAGGCTGCTCTGTGTTGGCTCACCTCTGAACAAATTCATGTCCTCGGCATAAGAAGTGCTGTCTCGATAAATCACAGAAGAAGCTCTGAATTGAGGAGAGAAACTTCACATGCGTGCCATGCAATCCTTACCCTAGAACTCCCACTATGTCTGTTTAGGTTAACATTTTGATCTCTCCATGAGATGTATCAGCACTTTAATCTTTTGGTTTAACAATCTAATCTTTCTGGTTTAACAAATGTATAACTCAATCTACTTTATCAGTATGGCATGATATTGTATCACTTTAAATATCTACTTACACATTTATAACACACACCACAGGTCACTTAAAGCACAAAAACTACTTTACAAAACCCAACTGAGGCAGGACCAACATTAACTGAGTAGATAGGAGAAATAATTAAAGATGAAGGGTGATGGCTGGCAGAGCTCCTCATGTTCAGCATTAAGAACAACAAAAAAGTCTTCAGGAGACATCTAGCTGAGAAATACAGCCCATTTCCTGTACAGAAAGCTCAGCAGGCAATACAAAAACACTCGGGAGAAATGGAGGAGACTTATGATCACAAAGAATGTTAAGAGGAAAGAGGACAAATGAGCAGCGAGGGCCTGATACACAGCACAGCTTAGCCCTGCAGCCTAATATGCCAGTGAGAGCTTCAGCTCTTCACTGAAAAGAACAAATGATTTTCTGTATCACCTTTGACTTTATGCATTTTCTTGGGAGGAGAGGAGGAAGAAATTATTAAGGTACTACTGTTGATGAGACGAGACTCAAAAGAAAGAAAACACGAAAACCTCAGACATCTGCTCTGCTTGAAAAGCAGAAATTCTAAGAAACACAGTCTAATGGGGAATGGATTTACAGTATTTTCTTTTTAAAAAGTGTGCTTCTTCCTCTTGCTACAGTTCAGCCCATCAGCTAGCTGCTAGCAACCTGACAGCCGCTGCAGTTCATTATCCTACAGGCACATTCATGGAGTACAATTAAATATTTTGAAATAAGGTATGAAATTATTCAAAACAGAAATCAGCAAGGCAATTCAGAGTTAAATTATATACCAAATTTAAATGTCATTCCTCTGTATGCACAGAATCATCTGTAACAATCGCGGTGAAACAATAATATGCGTTACCCAGCAATCACAGACACTGAAGCTAATGGTTTTATATTCAGTTCTATTACTTACCTTGTACTGTCACGCTGTCCATTAATCATACAATTAAGATTCATGTATAATGAGACCTTAATTCTTGTCTTGCATGTTCAAAAGAAGCAGTTTGGATTTAATTTTCCTGTATTTTATAGAGCCAGCAAGTCAGCATCAATGTTTTATAATTGAAAGTCCCTAATTTAAAATAGCTAAAATCTCAAGAAGCACAACAATGGAGGTAATGTCTTTAGCTATAATCAATATGTATATAATATTATACATTATATCAATTTAGTCGATATCATTTTTTCGGTTCCAGGAACTCCATTTGTCTTGCAAGTAGAATGTGGTAGAAACGCTAAATTTAAAATAAGTGTTTCACATAGTGGTAAAACTATACTGCAGATGTCTCTTGTGCTGTCACATCTGTGAGGCCAGGGACTGCCTTCCTTTTGAGCCTCCCTCGATACAGGACTTCTGGAACTTTGCAGTAATAAGAAGCAAAGACTCTGCCAAGCTTTGTGGAAGGGATCCACAACATGATGAACTGGTGGGACGCAAACACCTTGGCAAACACCTGCTGTAAGTCAGTGACAAACCCTGCATGTTTGAAGGCACTGGCTAGCTCCTGATGTGCCAGAAGGGACCACCATGCCATACCCACCAAAATGGTACTCAGTGCTATTTCCATGACTCTCTTCTGTGCATCACCCCTACCTCTGCAATAAAACTGCTGAGTTTCTACTCCTCAGAAAGATCTCTTGGATGCTGATGGTCCTGACGCTTCAGGCACGTGTCTACTTTGGAGTAACCTGAAGCCTCGACTCCTTCCTACCCAAAACATAAATGAGGTGAGTATTTAATGAAAGTTAAGCTGCTTCAGGCTGTGGCAGAATACCATCAGCCTGGTCAGTTGCAGTAAAGATTAAGGAGCAATGAGTTATCTCCATGCACAAAGACTCTCTAGACCTTCCAATTTTCTTGGCTTTTTTACTACATTTATCTTAGGATAAAACAAAACCCAAGCAACTAGAACCTTGAATACACAGATCACCTGCTAAACAGTGCACAAGTACTACTAGAATTGCACATGATGCCAAAGATACTTCCTAGTGATCATCCCAAGCATCAGCTTTAATTGTGAATGCATTTTATTTATTTAAAAAAAAAACAAAAACAAGCATTGATCACTGACCATTACATTAGCTTTTGTCTAGCTATAGGCCTTTGTACTCCGTAAGTTAAGATCAAGGGACAGGGACTCAGTCAGCTTTGTTGTACTGCACTCACAGGCTGCAAAAGAAGGGTGAAGGAAGGGATGGGAAAAGAGAAACACAGACCTTTATTATCATTAGTGCAATTTCACCTCAGGAGTCTTATGTACGATACTGACCTGACAACAGGGAGATGCTGCCAGAATATCATAGGTATACATAGTTCCCAGTTGATGCCAGCTTCCATCCCATCGGGACTTGCACTTAATGCAGATAATTTTGTGAACCCCTTCTAAGCAGTCTACACAAACAGCATAGAGATGCATAAGCCTTCCTGTGGACAGGAAACACACTTCTTAAGGAGACTGTAACAGAAGATTAAAACAGACATTTCCCGCAATGTGTTATTTGCCCTTTAGTGATACAAATCATACCTTATTAAAATCTTATTTTTAGAAAGAGTGAAAGATAAGCAAAAATTGTTTCCCTATGGAAAATACATAGGACTTGACTGGATATTTTCCATAGCTGTGAAACTCAGGAAGAAGTCAACACTATGCCCATTTCTGATCCCCCATTCTTCCACTTGCTGTCGACTTTAGCAAAATACTTAACAGAAGTTGCTTAAACCACATGAGCAGATGCCAGGTTATTAAGCTATATGGCAAGCTGCAGTTTTTCCAACAAGAAAACTGTGCCTTAGCTGCACCCCTATCTGACGGAGAACGCACAGAAGGGTTGAAGCTTTTTAGCAAGCTGGGTACAGGCTCATTTAACAGCTTGCCAGAATCTTCCAGCAAGCAGAGAACTAAGGAACTAATATTCCCTGTGGGGAAAAAAAAGCAAGAACCAGATGAGCAACTTTCTTTCCTGTACATTTTTCTGACGATTCATTGTTAGTAACTGTATTTAGAAACACTGTATATTACACAGATTTTAACACGCCATACAAATCTACAAGTCTATCAAGCTCTACCATGAACTTACGCTCCATATACACAATGGCTTTCAAAAACTAATTTATACTGCCTGCCATGAAAATCAAGTGGTTCGGATTTTAAAACAAAATATCTTCTCTGCACAAATGCTGCTGAACACAACAATGCAAAATCCAAGATGCCAGCTTCGCACGAAACAAAAAGCCCTACAAAAATTACAGAGATCTCAAATCTTGATTAGGTCTGATTTGCAGCGATTGAATCAACCTGTAGTTTAGTAGTTGGCTATTACAAGTGGGCTCACACAGGGTATTAATTCTGTAATCTATCACATTTTGCACAGCTACACAAGAAAAAAGTTAAGAAGTAATGCAGTTACAAATCGAATACAAAGCAAGACTGACTGAATACAGACAGTGCTTTGTTGAACTGCAATTTGTGCTCATTAGCATCAAAGCACTGGACACATCACATTTTGTAATTTAAAGAGCACACGATTCATGTACCTTCTCAACGTAAGCGGAATAAAATATTAACAATGTATCATTAGTTCATATCAGATACTTTAAAACAGATTAGTTCTAAATTGTTTTATTTTTAAAATTTTCTAAACTACTTTAGAAAAATGAGAAGGAAAACCAGACTTCTTTTAAAATATACACAAAAACATTTCCTGGTGTGAGTTGGTAAATTGAGTTACTCCCCAACAGGGAGTTCAGCTCTAGAAAACGTGATGTGATGAGACTGAAGTGCAAACATAATAACTCCATTCCTAAAGTTTAACAACTCAGGATTGGAGACTTTCAACTAACTCCATGCACTAAAGCCTTCTGTTGTATAGGAGGACAATAGTTTTCATCATCTGACATTCTGCTTCTGCATATGAAAACGCTGCACTTCCCCACCACTTTATTTTCAGGATCCTACAGGATCCTTCCTATGCTACAGGAAATGAGACTCTTGACATCTTACACGTGCCTGGAAAAAAAAAAAAAAAAAAAAAGTGGTTTTCTTTACTGAAGAGAATATAACACCCTGGAGCAGCACCTTGCAAGCCTAATTTCATTTCAAAGCTGAGAATAGTAGTTCTGATAACAAACCATTTTACCCAGCATAATGAAGGAAAAAAATTAACAATTATTCACAGCATTTCATCGGAACAAGTTTTTCAGGTGTACCATCGAATGAGTAAGGAGCAATTAATTAAAAAAAAATAGCAAAACATCTGGCAGAGTTTCATTCCTAGTGGAAAACGAGCTAAGAAGTGACGAGTTCCATTGTTACTAAACCAGCTATTAGCACTGGTAAGACCACAAGCACATTGTGCATGCCTCCTCACAGCAGCCAGTAAGCACTGTTACCTCACATGGGTATATTTTGTCTATCTTGTGGATTTTGCAGCTTCTACATTTCCTTGCCACTTTTTCCCTTTTAAAGTACATTAGATGAAACAGAAACGATAATGTTAGCATGAGTACAGGTCAGTGATTTAGCACACAGTGATTTAAATAAAGAAAACAATACAAAGTTTGCTGAGGAAAGGAACATTGCTACATAACAGATATTATGACCACGCATGAGATATCACAAATTTAACAAAAGGAGAGTTAAGTGCTAAAATACCTCCTGATAATGTGCTTCTATTACACTTTTCAATGCAGAACTTCACGTTTTTGAGCACTAAACTAGGAATAGCTTTTCTGACTTGTGTTAGCCGTACTGGCTGTCAGCAGACGGCAGGACAGATGTGTTTTGCTTTCCTCACTTAGATTGGGACATGCTTTTCGGGAAGAGCTGAAGCTCATCCCAGTCCATGTTTGTTTGTTTCTCTGGGAGGAGAAAACATAACACATGCCTTGGCCCCAGCTCAGCGTGGAGCTGGGACACAGTCAGAGTGCTGGCCAAACAGGTGGGAATTTGGAACTAAATCTAAATCTCTCACCACTCCATCACCACTTCTTCCCAGAATAATAAAAGCTTGCTTTTAATATGCCCATCCTCTCCAGGCCGCAGAAAGCGTCCTTGGCAGGTCTGCACTAAAACAGGCCAGACTACAGTCCTTGCCATGCAGAAAAATACCGCCTCCAATAAACGAAACTGATATTCTCCAGTCTGAAAGCAGACACGAGGCATGGCTGGCAGTACAAATACGACTTTCACCCATGCTGCAGCACAGCATTCTGAAATGTAAAAGGTTGTTTAAAAGGTTGATGTATGCCTTGGAGGAAAACTCACAACATATAAATCAGTACATAAACACTGAAACAGGGTGGCTGAAAATTCTTCCTACAGTCTATCCAGAAACCTGGTAAGATATCTCCTGATTGTAAAAAAAAAAACCCACGAGGCACGAATCTTTCTGCACGGTATTTGTTTTTTCTAATCCCTGCCAAGAATTTCAACCTGACCCACATTGTAACCTGAACATGACTCCAAGCTTTAAAGTACAACTCAAAAATGCAGAATCAGAATGAAAATCTAAAATGAGGGGTGGGGTATGGAAAGCAGTCCCACCACCAAATGAAACCTAGCATGATGGACAGACAACCTGTACCTTGAAGGTGACAGGGAACATCATATTCAATTTCATCGTGTCTCGATGGGCTAAGAAATAGGGTTCCATCCACCAGCGGAAACTGTTCAAACACTGGCAGTGTCCTGTGGCACAGTGCACAGTTCACAACATTCCTGTGGCTGGCACTAAGAGCAGCAAGAATAAACTTCCGCAGGTCCTCCCCTTGGCCCACTTGGGCATCATCTTCCATTCGCACATGAAAAGTATTCAATTTATGCCTGGGTATGTGAGTGAGAAGCTCGGACAGGTCGAGCCTTCTCAAAAATTGCACGGGGGCATCGAAGTGTCCCGGCCGATGTGCTTGCAAACCAGCTGCCCCATAATCGAAGTGCGCGTTCCTGAACATTCCTCCCCCAGCAATGTTCTTCTTGTGCGGCTCCAGGTGGATGGCGTTCTTCAGAAACTCTCCTAAGTATCGCGATGAGCGGGGGCCGCTGAAATGGGTTGGGGCGAGGATCGAGTAGCCGGTTGGTGGGGACTGCCCAGGAGAGACGCAGGGGGAACGAACGGCATAGCTGCTGCCAACGACGCTCTTCTCCTGAGAGTTCTGCCTGTCCATCGAATGCCTTCGCTGGATGTCATGACTTAAGCCCTTCTGCGGCTTGTTGGCTGGCCTGCCCTTTTTGGCCTCTTCTGCTGATTCCACCACAGACCTCCCTGTGCTCTTTTCTAACACGGATTTCTTCTTCTTGTCATCCTGCATTCGTTTCACCTGGTACCAGTCAGTGTCCTTCTTTAAATGACCCTGCCCGCATCGACAGGAGCAGAAGCGAAAAGCGAGGTCGTATCCCTTCTTTGTCCACATGTTCTGGCGACACTGCTTCTCATTCCAGCTCCTCGCCCTGCCGATGCAATTGAACTGGACAAGAATGCTGCTTTCCCACTCGTAGAAGCACTGAAGGTGCATCCAGGTGCTGTAAGGGCAGTGCTCGTTGTTGCATATAACCTTCTGGTAGTCATCCTTCTCAAGGTCCACTGGCCTTCCGAAGCTACAGATCAGTGGAGTAGCACAAGGGGCTTCTGTGGAACGAAAGCAGACACATTAATGACGCACACTGCTAGTGGCCTGCTCATCACACTGCCAGTTTAAATGCTGTGCCAAATACAAACATGAGTTCTTACTCATATACCACATGATCAAAGAGCCTACAAGCATTAGGTCCGAGTCAGAACAAAAAACAGACCCTGACAAAAAGAAAAAAAAAATGTAAGTACACGGAAGAAGGTACAGAAAGAAAGGAAATAACAGAATAAAGAAGCAAACAGACAATATAAACAGTTCAGTATTCAAAGACAAAGCACCTCAGAAGCACTTAACCCTCCTCAAGGCTCTGTGGACATCACCGCATTAAGTGAGCGCTAAGGAGAAAGCTCTGTGAATGTTTCTGCAGGACTGCTTTGAAGCCTGAGAGGCAACATGGAAAAACACACAGAGATGCTTGTTTGAAAAATAAGAAGGTAATTCAGGCAGACTTTGCAGTCACAAGGTAAAGCATACACTGATCTTTTCTTTAGAATGTGCAAGAGACAGGGGACGGGCAGAGAAACAGGAAGCAGAGAACTTTGAACAGCAAGACAAATAGCTCATGTTTCTTGTACGGAAAGGAAGATCTTCATTACATTTTCAGGCAAACAGAGGACATGCTACCATTACTGACCTACTTGACAGCTAAATTTTACAAACCAAATAGTTAGCAACACAGCTAAAAAAGCTAAATGCCACATGTTCTTTTATCAGCAAAGCAGCAGCCTTTGCTACGTGCCTGAGCAAAGAATAGAGTATTTCAACTGTTTTCCTGTAACAGTATCAAATACACAGATGTTCTGTATTTATGACCAATAACGTTTTCCCCTCCCTCACCTAAATACCACTGGCTGTGGAATGCTTCAATTACTGCACAGTTGCAGCTGGAAGGCAAGAAATTTTCATGTTGAGTTTCCACTGGATCTGAAGTGAGTATAACCTCAAAGTTTCTGGGTGCTGAGTCAAATGTGACATAAATCTGTTTTTCTAACTTCCTACTTCAGCAAAAGAAACACCACTCCAGTAGGGCTGGCAGGCTGCCTTTTTACCTCTGCTTTACTGAATTCAAATAATTGCAAGCTTCTCTAGGTTCTTCCCCAGTCAAGTGCTGCCTCACCCAGCAAGCAGCAGCAAAACAGACTCCCTGGAGCTCCCAAGTCCCAGTCAGAACCCAAGGACTTGCAAGGGAGATGTACCACACCTCATCATGACAGCCTGCTGCACACTCATTATTTTTCCCTAGGATTTCAAATTTCTACCTAGTAAGCCAGGAAAAAAAAAATTGCTGGTATCGCATTTAATCCAGTTCTTGTCACTGCTAGCCTGAGTAATGCAACATAATTTGCACAGGGGTGATGGGTTTTATGCCGTTACATTCACTTTTACTCAGGCTTTCAAAAAGATGCAGTACGCATAATCACCTACCACACGGCAGCAATACATAAAACATTTAGAAACAACGGGTCATTGGCATGCTAGTGGTTTTCTCCCTTTCTAACAACTTGTTAAAATGCTAGAAACAAAGAAATAAAACATCTTCAGGGTAACCTTCTGAAAATTCAAGATCACAGAAGCTTTACAGACTTATTTACCCAGAACACATGGGCACAAAGAGCACAAGAAGATCTTCCCAAGCTGTTCCCTGGAATAAGCTACATCCTTCATCTTGCTTCTGTGCCTCTGCTTCAAGAGCCTGAAACAGCACAGATGCAAGGAGAATTTGCTGCAATACCTCTCCCTTCAGGAACTGGACTTATAAACTGCAACAAAGGAACGTTTTGGAGAACATTGTTCTGAATCAGAAAAAGCCTCATTCAGCCATAAAAAGGAAAAGAAGATTACCAAATTGGAGAGAACAGTGCTAGACAAGAGAAGCATCCCTTCAGGACTCTTTTGGAAGTTCCTTCTACGCAGGTGACATTCTTTCCCTGATGGTTGTCTCATGTCTCTGAAAAGCCTGCTAAGAACATGCAGGTTTTAGGTTATCATCTGAGAGATGTGGATTTCACCGGCAACCAAAGACTAATTTTTCTCCATGTTTTTATTCCTTACTATTGAATATAAAGACAGAGGCTAAGTGCAAAAGCAAATGATAACTTATCTGCTCTGAATCAAAACCTGTGAGGCCACCAACCCACAGAGATCTCCAAATGTCCTCACAGAGTGCCACCTTTGATTCATACACACCAAGCATCTCTGCAAAGTATTTCTTCATCCTCAGTCATTCTTCTATCCTATTTAGGAGCAGACAGCATAGTTTGCAATTATGGCATCTGATGCAGTTTATCTCAGAAAAAAAAACCACAGATAAATTGAGACCACTGAAGACAAATCATCGTGTGCACCAAGATCTAAGAGGTACCACCACGGACAGCTCTCACACGTTTCCTACATTTACCCATTCTAGAGCGCATCCTTTTACGTCACTGCCAGAAGGCAGGAAGAAAGGACATGCCAACGATTCACTTATGGTCCTCCTGTGCTTCAGAAGTAAATGTTCTAACAGCTGCACACATAATTACAACTGACAGCCAAAAGTGTAACTGCACAGACACGTCTAGAGATCTCCAGTTAAGACTGTACACTTGTTCTTTCATACTGGTAACACTAACTGATGAGAAAAGAAAGGCATTTCATCAATGAGACTTTAAACATGGTTCTGGTTTCAGATGAAAAAACACAATCTTCAATTCTCTTCAATCTTCAATGCCTCTTCACAATGTGGACAAACACTGAGATCATTAAAGGAAGCGATCGAAATATGGAAATAATAATCAAACCAGCCTGCATACTCAGCAGAATGTATCTGTAATTATTAGATTATACCTTATGTTCTGTACGTCTAGAGACTCTTTTAAAGGTGACTTTCAATAGATTTTTCCTCTTTTCCAATAGTCCATTAAGAGGACTGTGGAATGTGATCTTCTCCAACTCTTCCTTGAGAATTTACCAGATTAACTGAGATCTTCCCACCTAATGTAACTATGAGAAAGAAAAAGATTTCTCTTTTTGACAATAATGTCTTTTTTTTTTTCCACATTTAACTTAATTAGATGACAACAACTTTTTCAGACATTTCCTTATCTGATCTACCTACTCATTGTAAACTGGCAACAACATGGAGCATTTATTATGGCTAATGAAAATTGTTTCAGCATTAAGCCCTAACACTTCTGTGGTACCAGCATATTAAAGAAGGCAGAAAACCACTGGCTGAAAAGTCTATGAAAATGATTGAGCCAACCGTCGGTTCAGTCTACTATTACAAGTTTCACCAGGTGTATTTGTGCAAAACAGACTGTTCAGGACTAAATATCCCTTCAACTTCTCTTTATCCATGTCTCCATCCAAACACAATCATGCCACATATTCCTACATAAAAAATAAATGGGGAACAGAAAGCAAAGCAACTTTTTTGCAAAACTTAAACAAGTTCACAGCAACGGATATGTCACATGAGCAAGAGTGTCAGCATTCAGATTACTTAGTATGACAGCCTTCTATTTCCCATTAATTAGAAATGCATTTCAAGATTGTTCTTCAAAAAGACAGAGATAAGATCAACATGTTTGTGTTTTATAGTAACATTACTGCAGTTCCCATCAAGAGATACTCACAAACAGGGGGAGTAAACTGAATTTCATGTCAGCCAAACTACCCATCCATACCTTTTTAGCCCCAAGTTGGTTTGTCACCTGAACACACACTGATTCCAAGTAGCTACTATGCCATCAGATTTCTCATTTCCAAAGAAATAAAACAACAAAACAACAAAACCAAACCAAAACAAAACAAAAAACCTGCAGGAAAAATGAAAGACTAACAGGTATCAGGGAAGCATCCACTCTTCTGAAAAAAAGCCTAACTGACCATATCAGTATCTCTATTTTACCTTTCAATTTCGAGACATGTCTCATTCCCCAGGAGAACAAGACAGCAGGTAGTTCTGTGCAGCAGAACAGCTTTTGTGTGCAGACCCAAATGCACAGCCGTAATGGGCAGGCTGCTGATGCAGAACTACAGCTGCACACTGACTCTTTCAAGAAGTTATGTTCCACATAAAAAAGAAATGTTTTCTCACATTCCACAACAGTGACTTTCATCAGTAATTCTGAATGTAGTTTTAAGGGGCAGCTCATAAATGTCCTCTCAAATAGAAATAATATGTAATAATCCAAGTAAATGTACATCTGGGCAAAGATCACTCACTGTTTAAACAAGATTATATTTTTGACAAAACTACCATAAAATTAAATTTTCTTTCAAAATCAAGAAAGAAGCTTTAAACATCAGTAGAGGCCAGGAACAGAAACAAATGAGACAAGTCTCCTTCAACATAAACCACGTTAACCTGTTTCTACACACACACATACACACAAAAAAGACTTTAAGATAGGATATGAAGCCCGCCCTTCCTTTTTCATGACACAAAGGAAAGCAGCAGAACATCTGTCTGAGGAACTTCTCTCTGATGAAATAAATGGTGGAGAATGTTCTTTCCTTCTGTTTACACACCCATCCGAAAACCAAAGATGCAACCAGCAAGCCAAATGTCTTGACTCTATGGCTTCAGTTTCATTTGTTCTTAATCCTCGATGCAGATGCCTAAAGCAAAATTAGCTCTTTCCTCCATGTTCCGACATTATCCATTGTGCAAGCACCAGAGGTTTTCAGTCAGTGAACAGAAACATAATTATTTCCCCTACTAGCCAGCTTAGGTTTCAGCTCACCACACAGACATAGAACTGATGACAATGACTGATGTCTATCCAAACTTCTGAGAATCCATGAGGACTGATGAAGATTAATTTAAGCTATTCTCTAGGAGGGAGGGGAAGAAACAGGACAGCAGCACCTAACCACCCAAAATGTAGGCTTTTTTGTGTTACGAGACTCCCTGTAACACCCTTGAAAAGAAAAGCCAGCATCAGAAGTCCATCTTCAGCAAGCAATGCAGGAGCACAACTCAGGCTGATGTGACCCCTGCTGCAGACCCACCAACATCACTCCCCAAGAGCCACTGACTCTAGAAAATCCCTCATCAAAATGGGAGTCTGGATCAAAGCCCTCCATGGCTAATGACTTGTATGTTGACACTTACGTGCTGAGCTGGTAGTTGAATCCTACCCTCAAGAACCAAGTAGCAGCCGCCAATATTTACACCTGGAAGGGACTTAAAGAGATCAAAAGCTCTACCTGGCAGCTTACCCAATGTGCAAGAAGTCATGAGCTCTACTAGTAAGTAGTCATGTGAGGTGACCACCTTTCTTAAGGGAAGACTTCGGGTAATCTGGAGTTGCTAAACCCTGTCTCACCCAGAAATTCAGATGAGACTCCTGGAGGGCTCAGTAGTGCTAGAACTATTTACATACACCACTTCACTTATGCTGACTTCATGCTTGGCCTCCAAAGACATCTCTTCCCCAAAAAAGCTGAGAAAGGCCTAACAACTACATAGCAGTAGGAAGATGCAATGGAAATCACAAAGTCATACCTGTCATGTTAACGCATTCTAACCTGAAGCACTGCCAGAACAAATGCTTGTTTATGAAATCAACCATTAGCACATGATACAGAGTTAGTGTTGTTTGTGGCTCTTACTCAATCATTTACACTCCGTTTAGTCATCACCTCACCAAAGTCAGTTAGAAAGCCAAAAGTAAAACTGTACAAACTAAGGAGGGGAGGCACCTACAAGAGCACAGAAGTTTTGCAGTTTGCTTACACAGCAGCCACCCATACTCCAGGCTGGATCAACTCTGCCAACATAGCTGGTCCCATCACGAAAATTCATACAATCTTACAGAAATAACCCAAATCCATATTGTTATCATCAAGCCAAACTAGCCACCTTATTTCCACCCAGAATCTGTCATCAGAACACAAAGAACAACTCAATCACCAGCTTAGGCTTTTGTTCAGGATGTACAGAACTTCCCTGCACAGGAAAAATCCTGCCCTGACTTGCTGCATATACTTAATCCAGGTGAAAACATCACTAGCTTACCATATCAAGGAGAACAGACCATTTCTATCAGCATCACAGCTAATGCCAGTGTATTCCCGCTTCTTCATTCTGAGTTGGCATCACCAGGCCAAGTAAGGGTTTTTACAGAGACCTCTACCATGGTGGATGCAGAGATCGGTGACTATCTCAGAACTGCCAAGCATTATTATGTTCAGAACCTTGGCTGTGGTTTTGTCCATACAAGAATCATTCTCACAGCAAAGCATTTCCACCATTTAATTCTCTTACTGCAGCCTTCCAATAACCTGTAATATCCTGAAGTGTTACAATAAACTAAGCCTGGTGTCATGGAAATATCCTTATATCTAAGATATTCTAACAACTGAAGCCAATTCTAGTGCAACGGCATTAACAAGTCTCCAGTAGCAAACTGCAACTCACGCTGAGAGTAAAGGAATAAATGCAATAAGGCAAAAAAAGCTGCAGGCATCCTAAACCACGCTCTGAAGTAAACACGGTGGACAGGATTTGCTCAGAATCAGAGTCAGCAACAATACCCTACTCAAAAGCATAAGGCAAAGAACAGTGGAAAGAGAAAAGGTTGAATCAAATGGTATCTGCATCTTTTTTCAGTTTCAAGTCTAAGGGTATTTGTATCATTGGTCTACACTTTCCAAGTTTCAATATGACAGTATTTTTACTTCCCACGTGAAAGGCTAAATAAGCTGGTATAAACTCAATGGGAAGAGGGGGATGAAGCCGCCCTAGCTGCAGTAACTAGCATCTCTGCAAGACAATGTCTCCTGAGGTTGGAGCTGTCCGTTCCAATAGATGTCTCTCTCACTATGCTGTGTTGGCTCCCAGCCCCGCCTGTGGGCCATCTCTGGCATCTGTGCAGCACACAGAGACCTCAACTGTACACTGCTCCCAGAATGCTTATCTGTAGCACAGAAGCAGAGTTGGGGAATACCAGGCACACTCAACAGCCAGGCTCTGACTGAAGCTACCTCCTCTCCCAGCAAGCATTCAAGACAGGAACAGCAGCAATATCCCACTCGAGCCCTGGCAGGAGGACTGCAAGACTCTACCATTGCAAAAGAGAAAAATAAAGGTTAGAATGCTCTCAAGATAAATGTCACAGGAGTCTACTGGGAAGAGTCAGCACTCCACTCAAAATCCAGCAAGCTTTCAAAATGGAATTATCCACTCCAGTGACTAGACTACTACTTCAAGAGGCCTGTTTGAAATTATTTGAATTTCTGTGAAAACTGTTTAAAGAAAGTCCATGCCCTACTAATGCTGTTCTAAATCAGATACCTTGAAGATTAGCTGGATCATTTTTCCCTGAACAAGATGCAAGTTTTACTATTTTTTCACACGTGCTGTAGCAAGAGAAGCAGAGAAGGAAAGACGTCTGACAGTAATAACGCTACTTCAATACCAAAGGATGTGTCAATATGCAAGGCTGAATGTGAGGTTGAAGGAAAGAAACTTAGAAGCATCTCTAAGGACTGGAACCTGATTTGTCGCCGCTTGTCAGATCACTGAGAGGAAAACAGGGGATAAGTACAGACGAAGTAAAGCAATCAGTTCAAAAACTGCATTTCCTCATATGGAATCTAACAAAAATCAAGCCTAACCCCTACTCATACGAGCGTTACACTTCAACCAGAGACTGATAGCAAAAAGACCTGTTATAAAGAAATGAAATGAGCGTGTAATCGTTTGTATCAAGATATTTATTTTATTCAGCAACACTACAGACATTATCCTATTTGCGAGTATCTGCAGAACATGCCTTGCACTTACCATGAAAGGATGTAACTGAACAGTGAAAGTCCTTTCAAAATCTATTTGCACTGATATGACGGTGAAATCCGCATTCAATTGATTTCTACAGTCAAAAGAACTCAATGGGATTAGAAAAAGAAACAGTTTTCCTTAACAAAGTCTGTATGAATTAGATTTTGACACTCATTGCAACAGAAAAGAAACCTGATATTCTAGGTGGCTTCACTGATACCAGTGGGACTCCCTCTTTCAAGCTAAGTAGTAACAAGTTTACAGTACATGTCACCAGAAGGCTGGACTGGAATTACATGTTATATGTAACAGGGAATATTCAACAGCAAATACTAATCCATGCTTAAAAATTAAAGCAATTCATGCTCTAAAAATACATTTTTAATTGAATATTGCACTGACAAATCTTCCAACTTCATACTTCCAGGATATAATCTTTTTTCATACATCTTACTGGCTAGCCAGTCACAGCCTTCAATACATTAGTCACTGTTGCACTGACTGATTTTCTTCATACATCTGCTCTGTGTTAACATCTTTATCTGAAAGTAAATAAAAAAACTTCCAAACTGCTGTGCAAAAGCACAGCAGGCCATTTTAAAGCCAGGTGACTATGGTTAAGTTCTCTAGAAATCTTACACTAATACAAAAGATGCTTCTTGGGTAATTCTTTATTTGAAAGGTTAAAAATATTCAGCTCAATGGAGTACTTTTACGTACTGAGACATAAAGCCAATAGAGAGCGTCCAAAGGAGAGCCACAAAGATGGTCAAGGTCTGGAGGGCAAGGTGTATGAGGAGTGGCTTGAGGTCCCTGGGTTGGTTCAGCAGAGGAGCTGAGGGGAGGCCTGATAGCGGCTGCAGCTCTCACGGGGAGCAGAGGGGCAGCACTGAGCTCTGCTCTGTGTGACAGCAACAGGGCCCAAGGGAACGGCATGGAGCTGTGCCAGGGGAGGGGCAGCTGGGGGTTAGGAAAGGTGTCTTCACCAGAGGGTAGTGAACATGGAATAGGCTCCCCAGGGCCACAGGCAAGGCCCCATGCTGCCAGGAGTTCAAGAGTCTGACAACACTCTTAGTTTTATAGTCTGATTTTTGGGTGGTGCTGCACAGAGCCAAGAGTTGGACTTGATGATCCTTGTGGGCTCCTTCCAACTTGGAAGATTCTATGATTGCGTAATATTTCTGATTGATGAGAGAAAGTTCTGGTACAGAGTACACTGCACAAAGCTGACGTATACTCTAACACTGCCACTGCGTAAAGTGAACCTGCTGCACATCTTCCAGGAGCACCTAATTTACCAGGAAGGCACATTAAGTTTTACACTGTGTCCTTTTGCGTTCTGGTCCTCAGTGAGATGATCCATGGAGAGTTCCTGTTGGTAAAGACAGCTGATCTGAGGCAGGAGCGCAGGTGGGAGGTGCAGCTCCAACTCAGCCAGCCCAGCCCTATCACGGGCACCACTGGTACAGCCCTTCCAGTGGCACAGCAGAAACTCCAGTTCAGGGAACAATCTGCCTGTGGTACCTAAAGCACCAACCTCCAATAGATCTCCCACTTCCCTTCCTCCACTGGGGGATTCTCACAACCAGGATCCTGTATAAGCCTGAATCTTGGCAATTCCATGACACCCAACATACTTAGTTCTGCCAGTTTTGAAGTTTAAGGGCTCATTCATGCCAGTGGGGGAAAAAGTATGGCCTTAAATACACCATAAGACAGTAATTTAGAGAGATCTATGCTGTAATTCTTTGTTACTTTATCTCTGCAGTTTAAAATGAACCCCATGTTAAAGTGGAAAACTACAGACACGGAGAACAGACAGCCAGCTTCTCCTTTTCATTATCATTTCTCCCCCTCATTTTCTCACAGTACCAATGCTGGAGAAACCAGAGTGACAAAGACGTGGCAACAAAACAGCAAGATGCTAAGACAGGGACAGAAACAGAAGGAAGATGACTTGGGTCTACTGGACAACGAAACCAAGAATGGATGCAAGGCAAAGAAAACGGTCAGAAGAATTTTGGAGGTAGAAACAACTGCATGTGGGGACTGGAACAAGAAGTTTATGGGATAAAAGGTATAAAAGGTAGACTGGTTACTCCTAGAAGTGCCCAAGCTTGGCAATGCAAAAATGGAAAAGGAGTTTGCTACTCAGAACAGCTAGATCTCATGTAAACCCTACAGGCGTTCCTCTGCTGTTGCTCTGAGCAAAGGATCCACAAAACGTCTTGATTCCTCATGCTCGTTCATGCCTGCATATGAAGACCACCAACTACTGCTGCTGGGAATTCCAGTACTCCACAGGGTTGAAGTCACTGAGATACAAACTAAGGAAGCTGCTGATAGAATTTTACATAATCATAGCTCAGATTTTCCAATTTTGACAACTAGCATAAAAAATGATCTAGAAAAATGCATTCTTTTAGGAATATAATTCAAACCCTTTGAGGACAGAAAGTCTAAGAAAATAAGGCTATTACATCAAATTTCACTTTCATCGTGCACTACGATAGTTAAATTAGTCCCCTGACCCAATGACCTGCATCTCACTCAGCACAGAAAATGAATGTCACTCTGGTCAAGCAAGATTGAGCTATTATATACAGAATTCCTCCTTGCTGTGAAGGAAGGTGTATGTGTACCATGCCACCGGTGAATGGGAACTCTCCAGGAAAAGGGGTGAGAAGGCTCAGAAAAAGAAGCAAAGGGAGAAGGAGGAATGGAAGGTACAGACAGAGAATGAATGTTGCTTGTGGACACTAAGCCAGCATCTGCAAAAAAGGTACAGCGCTAGATGGAGAAAAGTCATCACATCTTGTCAGTAGCTATGGCTTCCATCCCCTTGACCCCCACAATCTGAAGCCAGAACCTCAAACTCAGAAGACAGAGCCCTCCAGCACAGTTGGACCTTTGAATAAACATAAATGAAAACACTACCAAAACCAAACACAAACGGGTGGCCAAAAATTCACTGATATTCTGGAGGAAAACAGTGCAAGGATTAAAGCAAAAGTTAACCCCTTTCCACTGCAAAGGAACTGTAACAGCAGTTCTGTGTAACAGCATTGCTAGTCCTCCCTGCAGAGAGAAGCCCAGAGGAAGTTAAAAATTCTATTTCATTCCAGCATTTGGATGCTGGGCAGAATCAATACATAGACCACATAATGAACAATGAAGACTTCAATCTGAATCGCTATCCCGTCCTTGGATGAAACAAAGTCCTGATGTAACTGCATAATTAGACTGTCATACCAACAACACAATGCCAAGACAAGGTCTGCAGTCTTAATTTTGCAATTATTAAATCCTCTGCTTTCATCTCTATGTACTTGTCTTGTCACATTAATGAAAGAAAACAGGTTATATTATAAGGATCATCAACTGCTCTTCCAGGGCAGAGATAGCACAGTGTAGGTGAGAGGCAGCAGAGGGGCAAGGGATGCAGAGAACCTGTGTTCAAGGGGAATACAAGCCACAGCGCACAGCTGCTTGCTCCCTGGGCAGCAGCACAGGGAGGAGCCTCCCTGCACCCAGCACACTTAATCTGCAACCTAGATAATCTCCCACAAATAATCGAGAGTTGACTGCAGACAGAACTCCATTAACCTCTCAACTCGCTGCACCAGGCCGTGTCCCCAGTAAAGTGCTTAGTGACCAATTAACCTCAAGCGCACCGCCCCTCACAAACACCTCAGGACTAGAACCGGGACCCCACAAGCCCCTGAAGGTCTCCAGGCCTACACTGAGGAGCTTCATTTCAGATTCACGGGTTTTGAAGGTACCACTAGCATCATCTGTATTGGAACTTTATTTTTTTTTTTACTCAGAAAGAGTGGTTGGGCACTGGAACATGCTGCCAGAGAGGGTGTTCAAGAGCCATGTGGGTGTAGCACTGAGGGACGTGGCTAGTGGGCACGGTAGGGATGGGTTGGTGGTTGGACTAGATTAACTTAGTGGTCTTTTCCAACTGTAATGACTCTGTGATTCCCTGCACACGAGAACTGGATGTCCAGCTCTCCTGCAGGACAGATGTTTCTTCCTTCATCCTTTGGACCAAACCTGTTGAAAGCTCTGGACGCGTCAGTAAGAATGCAGTTTACAAAACTTCCAGCTCAGGGTTATCTGATGGTCAGGAGCATAGATAAAACAAAGCTCACAACCACATGGACTCCCTCCAACCTCCAGCAGCACCTGAAACAAAAAATCTGACTGGACACAGCGATCCGCAGAAAACACAGAGTAGGTATGTTTTCACCTTTACTTGGAGTCAGGCACTCCAAGTAAATTCTGAAGCCAACATCATACCACTGTTGTGAGGACACAAAAGAAGGGATTGGGGTGCCCAGAGAAGAGGACAATTCTGACCACTGGAATCATAAGGAAGTAAGGAAGGAGAGAATAAAGCAGCATCTCAGGTTAGGTTTTGGAAAGGCAGCTTCAACTTCATAGGAGCCCGACTGGCTTAGCCAACACCCCAACATCAGGACACCACCTGTAAAGCACACATCCCACCACCAGACTGAAGTCCAAGCTATTATCCAGCTCTTGCTAACTTTTCCCCTCGCACACTAACACAGAACAAAAAAAAAAAAAAAAGAAATTCTACACATTCTCCATGATTCTCTGGAGCAAGTAATATTCTCATAAAAGTAGTATGGCAAAGGCCTTGTTAGCTGAAGTGACTCGTAATTAATTGCTAACGTTTCTAAGGAAAAGTTTCCATGAAGTGATACGTGGGAATTGGACATCTTGAAAACTGCAGTAAGACTCTTGGATCTCCAGCTGGCTAACAGCAGCCAAGCAAAGCTACTGCCAGAAAGCACGAAGCTTCACCCTCCCACCTCCCCCAGTGCACTGGAAGGGAGTAGCTGAAGGCCAGTTTCCAAGGGGAAATAAAAAAATCAGGATAAGGGGCTCTATGCAGTTCACTGTAAGTGTAAGGGCAGAACGTAGATTCCTTCTTCTGGATTGGCAAAAAGTGTCCAGAGATCCCAGCCCACCTCCAGCTGTAGCTGAAAATATCGTAGTTCGGAAACTGCCTCCAAACACGAACAGCAAAGCAAATCTCCAGAAGAAAAGAACCTTACCAAAACTGAATCAGAAACCAAAGCACCAAGCGAGGGCTGCAGAGAACGGCTGATCAGAAAAACGAAACTCGCAACTACCGCTGCAGGACAAACGAAACAGAGCTAAAAGAAGGGCTTCATTTCACTTTTAATCGTGGTCGAGTAAGGTAGGGATTCAATTTCAACTCCGATTTCCACACCGAGCCCTGTCCTGCTTGGCTGCGAAGCCTCCCCGCTTCCCTCCAGGCACCTCACGCAGACGGAGGGGTCACAAAGCAGCCGGGGCCGCTCCGAGCCCCGCTCCTTCCGCGCGGAGGGCGGGCGGACAGCGCCGTGCTCTGCCCCTCTCCCCGCCGCAGCCCCGGGCGGGCGGCTCCGCGCCTCCCCGCCTCCGGCATCACCGCGCGGCACCTGCCCGGCCCCCGCCCCGCCGCGACCCGCACCCTCCCGACGTCCCCCGGCCGGAAAGGCCGCCAAGAGCCCGCAGAGCTCAGCCCGGCCCCGCCGCTCTCTCTGCCCTCCCGCCGCTTCCTCGTCGCGCTTCCACCCGGGCCTGCCCCGCCGCCTCCCCGCGGCCGCCGCCCGCGCCCCGCTCTGCGGCCGCTCCCCGCCGCCGGGCCCCAGCGCCGCCCGCTCCCTCCCTCCCTCTCTCTCCCTCCGCCCGCGCCGCCGCAGGAGGCCGCGGAGCCCGGGCCGCCGCCGCTCACCGCTTTTGACGTCGCCGGGCGCCGCGCCGCCCGCGGCCGCCGCGCCGCCCGCACCGCCGCCCGCGCCGCCGCCCGCCGCAGCCGCTCCGGCCCCGCCGCCCGCCGCGGCCCCGCCGCCTCCCGCCGCCGCGGCGCCGCCGCCTGCCGCCGCCCCGTTCTCCTGCTCATCGCCGCTGCTGTTGGCGCGCTTGTTCTTCTTGCCCTTGCCGCCCTTCTGGTTCGGCATCGCGGGCCCGGCCGCCGCCGCGGCGGCGCGGGAGGGCGGGCGGGCGCCGGCGGCTGCGGAAGGCGCCGCCGCTACCTCCGGCTCATGGCGGGGCCGCGATAGCCGCGCAGCGCAGCGCCGCGCCCGCTGTGGGCGGCGGGGCCCGGGTGGGGGGGGGGGTGGGGGACGGGGCGGGGAGGGCGAAAGGCGTGTCCCGCTCGGCAGCGCCGCCGCCCCGCTTCCTCCCGGCGTAGGCGCTGGCGGCGGCGAGAAGCGGAGCGCGCTCGGGGTGGGTGGGGGGAACGGGGCCGAGCCTGGGCTGAGCCTGCCGAGCGGAGCGGGAGGGGCTTGCTGCGAGGGGGGAGCCCCGCTCCCGCCGGCACCGGGGTTAGGGCGGAGGGGCGGTGCGCTGCCCGCGAGCCCCGGAGCGAACGGGCCGGCTGCGAGGCGGCCGCGGGGGTGCCCCTGAGTGTTCCCCGCCCGAACCCCAGCTCCAGCCTAGGCCGCCGCGGCGGTGTGGGCGCCCGCACAGCAGCTCTCCTGCAGAGAGCAGCTGGAAGACGTCACCCAGAGGTGCGGAAATATTAAAAATATCTATCCAAATAACCTAGTCTCCTGTTCGGAGGAGGGAAGAGGCCTAGAAGCGTGGTAGCTCCAGAATTGGTTTCGCTGTTTTAGGGATGGCTGCGCGGGTGACGGGTAGCAGAGGTGAGGTGTCAGAGTGCAGGTTGGATGGAGACTCAAAGTGCCGTGCCGTGCAGGGCTGGAAGTGGCTGTGCCTTCGCAGAGGCTTTGCGGAGGGGCAGCTGTGGGATTGCAGGCTCGTCGGGAGGCACTGCAGAAAATGAGTGACAGGATTTCCGCACCCACCACTCGCAGCTTCTCGCTTCAAGTGTCGCCTGCCAGTGTGCTCACCTCAGTACCGAGCAGCTTATCCCACTCGAGAATTAAAAATACAACCCGTCATGAGAACTGGTGTCAACGTGGGTAGGCCTAAACCTGCAGGGAGTGAGGTCCATATGATGGGAGGCTCCCGCTGTTTGTAAGTCACTGTGTGTCTGCGGTGTCCATCTGAAAGAGTTCCCGAATCTGTTCTCGCTAGAACATACCTGGCTGACCTCGGACCTGCAGCTGTTCTCCAGGAAAATCAACCTCTGTGTTTCCAAACACCCTTTGAAGCAGCTATTGAATGAAATTTTCCGTCACGTGGCCCAGTGTCTTTGCCTGCAGAGAGCATTTTAGAGAGTCTTGAAAGCAGTTTATTGTGTTGGTAGAAACCTGAAGTAATTTGCTTTGCAGTGTTTTGTATTCCCATAGCTAAATGTCCTACCTACCTTAGCTCACAGCTTTGAAGCTTCTAAATTGCATTTCTGTCTAGAAACCAGAGGAACATGGAAAGTGTGGCCAATTTCTGAGGCTACAGGTTCGGGCAAATCCTAATCCCAGCCATCTCGATTGCAGAATTTCCATTTATTTTGGCAAGGTCAGATTTCACCCCTAGGTCTTAGGATTTCCAAGACAAAGAAACGGATCCATCCCAGTGCCGCACTCACAGCTTCATAAATGGGCTTGCCTGCTGTGACGGAGGTTGAGGAAATCTTTCCAAGCCTTCATGTTCCTATAAAGCTATGACGCTATGAAAACCCCATGCACACACAGGAGGGGCCTGATTCTTATCCATACTGCGAGTGTGGAGTTTCAGACTTCAGTGTTCCAATTTAAGCAAAGGAGCAACTACGTACAGTGTCTCTGAGCTGCTGGAGGAGTAACAGATGACTGGATATAAGGAAAAAAGTTTTTTTTTACTGTAAGGGTAATGAAGCACTGCAACAAATTGCTGGAGAGGTGCTGGATGCTCCATCCCTGGAGGCATTCAAGGTGGATGGAGCTCTGAGCAACCTGATCTAGCTGTAGGTGTTCCTGTTCGTTGCAGGAGAGTTGGACTGGGTGGTGTTTAAAGTCCCATCTAATTCAAACAATTCTATGATTCTAGGAAATACAGAAATGCCGTGACTGGGTACCAGTGTGATGTCTCTACCATCGGCTTCACAAATCTCACATCCTCACTTGGCAAGTCATCCCTTTCACTTGTGAGTGTTTTTTCCTTCAAGAGGTGGGACTCTCTTGGGGTGAAATCAGACTAAAGGCCTCTGGTTAACATTTCCAAGGGGAGAAGCAACCCCAGCCACCAGGACATGCTGGGAGCCACCTACCTGGAAAGCATCTGTGCAGAAAGGGAACTGGAGGGCCTTGGTCCAATGGGTTTTTGTAGGGTCAGGAAGACCCCTCTATGTTGAGTGAGCAGTCTCTGTGGGGGGGTGAGTAAGGCCTCCAGCAACCTCTCCACAAAGACCTCCCATTCTCCATCCAGATGAATAAAGATAGCTGTGCTTTTGGTCCATGGGTCTTCATGGCATGTGTTCAGCTGGGGCTTTTACTGGAGATTTAAAGATGACGGATGCTCTGCGCAGAGTAGGTGTGACCATTTCACTCTCAAAAATGTTATTAAAAAACAGGTAAGCAGTTACTGTATTTGCATAAAAGTTGAAAAACTTAACTAGATCTGCTCAGGCTTGGATCTTTTCCATTTATCATGCTCTCTCAGGAATTTGTTTATCAGAATAGACCCAATTTTCTCCCATATCCATGGAGAATAGAAGTTCCCACTGGATACATATTTTGGGTTTATGGGTATTGGCCAGTATTTCACTCTCAGTGTAATCTCTTCCGAGATTAAAAATGTGCAGAAAGCATCAATAACAGAAAGAAATGACTGTGCCTAATCAGTATGATGGTATAGGATGAAACAAGACTTTCTCAATGGAAAATGGAAATATTCAATAAAGATATACTGTATTATAAAGATTTTATTTAGATACTTGAATGGAAGTATAAGGTGGCGAAGAGGGAATTAGGATAAGTTTAAAACAGCAAAAAAAAAAATCAAACTCAGACTTCTGCAGTTGTCCTGCATAGCTTTAAAAAGTTTGTTGAAGTCCAGTTTTAAGCTCATCAAATCACCCAGAAAGCAAAAGAAAATGGTCTTCATGGCAGGCAAAATAGACAAATTTGATCTCTTTATTTTATTGCTAGTTACTCCTAACCCAGATACCAGGATGCTGCTCACCCAGTTACTCGAGCCAGCTGAAGAGTCACCTCAGGGCTGCAATTCGTTGTCTTTCAAAAACATTCTTGCAGAAGACAGATGAATTCCTTGAGCTCTGCAGTCCCCTCAGCAGTGCTGCAGTGCTTGCCATCACCTCCTGTCCCTGGTTATTGAAGCACCTGCTGACCGCCCAGGAACATCTGCACAGCCCCCAGTCCTACAAGGCTTTGGCTGAGACACAAAGCAACACGGGGTTTGAGAGAGGAAGTGACACTGGTTCCTCGACCCACTCCTCGTTTCTCCTAAGTAGAATTGCAAGAGTCCTTCCTATTTTAAAGACAGTGAAAGCTGGGTTCCTCAAAGCATCTTTCCTCTTCATGTGGAACAAAGGCAAGCAGGCTGTTCTAGTTGCAGTTGGATGTTGAAATTTGCCAGGGAAAAGTGGTTTAATCAGAAAATGTGAATGCCTCAGCTCAGAAATGATTTGTGGAAGCAGACTGAATGCAGTCTCTTGAGAAGCTCCAAGTGTTTTTTAAGTCCTAGGAACTCCAGCTCCAGAGCTGCACATTATTATAACATTTTGCAACTATTGAGGGAAAATTGGTGGCATCTGTTACCTTCACTGTTACTATTCACAAGAAGGAAAGTGATGAAGTTACAGGAAATTATATCAATTTCACAGTTATTGTTGAGATGGCAGGCGGAACACAGATTTTCCAAGGGAATATCATGTGTCTGTGAAAAATATCCTTACTGTAGGAAACTGCAAAACGTAAAATTATCCACAACCTGAAGAACTTCCACTTCTCCGTGAGTGTTTTGCTGCAAAGAAGTTTTTAGTATTTCTCCTGGTCATTTATTGGCCAAGAGAAAAAAGGAAACGTGATATGTTAGCTGTTACTCATTCCTTGAATAATAGGTTTTTGCAAAGGCCCCAAGCAATGCCCTCTTGGTGTCTGTAGGAAGATGCCACACCAATGATTGTGGAAGTAGAAACAAGGAAGTCTTCAGGTCACCCTCACAGTGTATGCTTTTTGAGTTTCAGAACGTGCAGCAGGGCGATGTTAGCAGCCCTGCAGGCTGGCTTCAGCTCTGAGGGGAGAGACACTCAGGGTCAGCCTCTTGATACAGCTAACTACGTATAAACGGCTGAGTTTGGGGATTTATAATGAGATCTCAGGAGATGGGTTCTGCTGTTGCTAATTGCTGCTACTCAACTGAATGGGAAGATTGGTTTAGACATCTGCGGCAGGGAAACTGCAGAGCACTGCAGAGCTTTCCATGAAATTAAGTGGTGGTGTGTGTAATACTTTGTGCTCAAATGAGCTCAAGTGCTGATGATCAGGAGTGAAGGCCCAGGCTTCAGCAAAGGGGAAGCATGAGGTTCAACCTGCATCAAGACTGTCCCCGCTGCATTTCCCAGTATTGCAACTGGGATGATGCAGCTTTGTGTCGGGCACAGGGTTTGCCTGAGCACCACCACATTTGCTCCTGGACAAGAGGGAAGTGCCCACATGGCAACCACTGCCAGCTGTGGCATGTTCCCTATCTGGAGGTGCGTTTGCTTTTCAAGCAGCAGGGCAGCACTTGCTGTTCCCCTACAGACTCATTCCTGCCAACAGATGGGCTGTATACACAAGTTAGGTTTCTGTCAAAAGCAGTGATCAAAATAACCACGGCATCCACAAAGAACAATGAGGATTAGAGTTCAGCCCAGCATGCTGGGAGGCTTATTTGCATTCCCAGATCTGTCTGCCTTCCTTTCCCCACATATAAAAGCAGCCCCTTATAAACACGTATGGCTGTCTGCACCTAAGACAAGAGAGCTAAAAAGCTCTCATTGATGGAGGGATCAAAAGATCATGCTCATCACACCTCTTTTATGAGTCTTTCTTACACATCATACATGTCTTCCACTATTATCATTTAATTTATGCCTCTCCACAAAAATACACCAGTCGCCTCAGTGGTTGCCCTGCTTACTATCTCCAGCAGTGAGCACTGCTGCCAGTCAGGTGCAAGGACAATGCCCGGCCATTCATTTCTCCGCACCAGCTGTTCCCCTCAGCATGAACTGAGATCGGGTCCTGCTGATGAGAGCCATGCTATGGCTGCTGCTGCGAGTTCAGTTTTATCTTAAGACCTCATCCAGGCTGCTTGTTCTGGAAACGTGCATTAGTCTAGTGAAGAGTAAGTATATTTTAGAGAAATGCACATTCCAGACTTTAAATCACTCACAGAATAGCTTTTGAGCTTAAGGGTTACCATTTCCCCTAGATCCATAGGAGATGTGGCTCGGTAGGATGCTATAATTAGCAAAAGAGGATCATTAACCTACCATCAGTACCCATTGTGCTCTGTACTCCAGCATGTGGCTTAAATTGTTGACTTAAGTCCCAAATGACAGCACTCACAAACCTGGTAAAAGCAAGTGGATGCCAAGAAGAGCCCATGGTACATCCCAACCCTGCAAAGGACCCAAAGTAGGGAGGAACCCATTGCCCTGGAGTTGCTTGTGAGCACAGACCCTGGTGTGCAGCAGGCAACTTCAAGGTCCTGCAACCTTGGAGTGTTCACCCAGGCATTCTGTTACATGGATTCAACCAAAAAGACAAGAAGGTGCTGTTGTTAAGGAGATCATACTGAATTAGTGGCACAGGAGAGAAAACTGGCAGAGTAAGTGCCATGAAGTCTTTGATGCCCATGCTGAGGATCCAGATTCAGCCGCTTGCTTTCAGAAGCATCAGAACCAGTTTCCCATTTAAAAAGCCAACAAGCCTATCTGTCTTTCAGAGAATCTTTGGTTATGGTTTCGAGTTCTGCTGCTCTCACCAAAACATTATGCATGAGATTTTATAAAGTTGCTTTGAACAAGACATTTTGTAACAAAGGGGGAGGCATAATTAGCATCTGTAGGAAAGCAATGCAACAAAAAATGAAAAATTAAACTGGGAAAAATCTTTTCTTAGACATAGATTTAGCCTCGGTGGTGTCATTTACAGATGTCTTCCAGCTAATTGCTGTTAATTGATTTTTTCTAATAGTTTTATTTCCAAACCTTCTGCATGAATATTAAATGGAGATACAGCCTTACAACTGTGGCAATTACATTTAACTTATACCAGTGGAGATTTTCCTTCCACTCTTTTTTTTCCTCACAATCTCTTCTATTATCAGTCAGAATCCCCCACCAAGGGACGTACTTCTGCTTGTCAGATTTCTGCTTGCTTCCCCCACCTGAGAGAAGGCATTTGCTGGTACTTTCATCTTTCATTCCCTCTCCCTGCTAATCTGAGTTGATCAGTAGATGCCAAAGCTAGCTTAGTTATTCTGTATTATTCCAATTTTATCTGCCAGTAGCTGGTCATTCTTTGCGTTGATTCGAGGGTCTGAAGAGTAGCATGTCACATTCTTCTACAGACTAAACAAAATAAACACAAATGGTGTACTCTTAAATACAGTGACAAAACTCCCAAAGAAATGAAACCACTGGCTTCGAGAGCCCACTCAGAAATAGCTTCAGTTTCAGTAGACCTTGTGTTAGGGACTCAGAACTGAGTATAGGGCCAATCAAACTACTGGTTCAGCAATGGAGTCTGCTGGCTATTGTGAGCATTGGCTCTCAGGGCAGGAGATTGGCATTCTGTGCCCAGCAAGTCCACGTGTTCACAGCATGGTATTCAGCAATCCAGCCTCTCTCTTTAGCTTAAGATATCCCAGTCCTTAAAACAAGGACTATGATGAGGCTGTCCATTCTTAAATGCCTAGAAATCTACATGAAATACCACCAACAGTATCCATTCACACAGAGATTTTAAGAGCCTCAGAATACAATCTTGAAATTATATGACAAGACATACATTAACTCAGGAACGTTCAATTTGGATAAAGGTGTCTGAAAAGGTCATATTTCCAGTTTGTGGGCAACTTGACTTTTTATTTTCAATTTTGGCTCAACTCAGAACAAATTCAGAAGTTATTAATATTTGATTCTGAATTATTTAATATTAATATTAATAATATTAATATTTGACAAATTAGGAAGTGATTAATATATTGACACAGAGCTCTTGGAATGGGTCCAGAGGAGGGACACTAAAATGGCTAGAGGGCTGGAGCACCTCTCCTATGAGGAAAGGTTGAGGGAACTGGACTTATTTAGCTTGGAGAAGAGAAGGCTCCGGGGAGACCTCATTGTGGCCTTCCAGCACTTGAAGAGAGCATATAAACAGGAGGGGGAATTACTGTTTATGAGGATTGATAGTGACAGGACAAGGAGGAATGGTTTTAAACTAAGACAGAGGAGATTCAGGTTAGATGCTTGGAGGAAGTTTTTCACTCAGAGGGTGGTGACAGACTGGAACAGGCTGCCCAGAGAGGTTGTGGGTGCCCCATCCCTGGAGGCATTCAAGGCAAGGCTGGATGTGGTTCTGGGCAGCCTGCTCTAGGGGTTGGCAGCCCTGCCCATGGCAGCGGGGTTGAAACTAGGTCATCTTTGAGGTCCCTTTCATCCCAGGCCATTCTATGATTCTATGATATTTCCTTTTACTGGAGTGTTCCAAAGAAAAGAGAACAAAACAAAGCAAAACAAACCCCCAAACCAACAGTAGTATTGAGGAATTATGGCTTCAAAATAATTACATTCCCATGTGAATTCTGTACTGTAGACAAGTGGTGCCTCAGGTAGGGGGTAGGGAGGAAAAGAAAACTAGTATTGCAGAGAACAACAGACATCTTGTGTATTAAAGCTGCAGTTTCCCTTCCTGCTCTTGAGCAGGCAGGTTTTATGGGGATGCTGACCCAGCAGCGAATGGGACAGTATGGGATGAATGCCATTGGGTTAAAGCTTCCTGCAGGTACCAGCAGCAGCCCAGCTTTGCACAAAGCCATTGCCATTATTTCCAGCATCAATAAATGTTGGTACCAGTCAGAAAGAGGTAGCTAAAAGAAAATTGAGAGACCTTTTTCATTCCCTTATTTGCCATCAATCCTTGATTTCTCTAAGTGACCCTGGCAGCAGTGCTAACCCTCAGAGCTTTATGGAGGATAATCCAGCCACATTATCAAAAGGTCAGAGGGAGTGAGAGTTACATTCAGCCTTCAGAAACACTGTGGATGGCTGAAGTTTCTTAGAAAACATGAGCTTTTTTTCCAAGTTCCCTAATGAGCAAGAGTACTTCTGTCATGTATTGAGTTTAGTTTTAGACTGCAGTGTTTGGTGCTCTGTTACAAAAGCCAAATAGATTTAATGTCCAGGCCTGTAAATTCTCTGCAGTGAAACAGAAAGAAATGAAGACATAGAATAGAGTGGGGTTAATGGGAGTATGGCATCAACAGCCTGTAGCGATTTCTCATTAACTGCTGTGCTGATTTATATTGTTGTCATCACAGTCTTTTGGTATTGTTTCATTCGACTCACACAATATTGTTACAATTAGATCAAAATTTGTCTTCATGGGAGATGTTGCCCTAGCTGGAGGGCAAGCATGATATTCCTGGGCAACCTGTAGCACAGTTTGGCTCCAGAAGCTGTCAGCTCACACCCACTGTATCTTCATCGCTGTACACAGCGCCGATGATCACAGTGTAGCCCACCTGCACTAAGCCTTTAGACAAAAGGCAAACACAGACCTTTGTGTGGGGCTGAGGATGGGAAAGGCAGGCAGCTCTGCCTGCAGTGCCTCAGCAGAGGCAGGATGGAGGCCAGATGCTGTTGGGTTCCCACTCGCACCACCAGCAGCAGCCCATAGACGTCCCCCCTGCAGGATGCGTGCATTCATTGTGACTAATCACATTCTGCACACTGGATAGTAAAAAGGCCAATTAATCATCATCTCACTTTGCCAAGTAAGTAAATGCTATTACCCTCATCTTACCTGAAGGAAAAACAAGTCATCAAGCTATCACTGAAAGAGCTGGGGCTGGTGCCAGGACTGGGAAACAGGTATCCAGATTCTCAAGTTTGCTGGCGTTCACCCAGCTTCTCTCAGACAACAGAACTGATTTCACATGGAGTCAGGCTCCAGCTGACTCCTCTGCAGCAGAGGAAGGTGTCAGCCAACACATCCTGATGTCCCACAGAATGTCCTGGGCAGCAGGACCCTGCAGAATCATACAATCATAGAATTGCTAAGGTTGGAAAAGACCTCTAAGACCATCTAATTCAAGTGTCAGCCCATCCCCACCATGCTCACTAACCATGTCCCTCAGTGCCACATCACATTCCATGAACAACTCCAGGGATGGTGACTCCACCATCTCTCTGGTCAGCCTGTGCCAGTGCCTCACTGCTCTTTCTGAGTTTTCCTAATACCCAATCTGAACCTCCCCTGGTGCAACCTAAGGTCATTGCCTCTTGTCCTGTCACCGTCTCCTTGGAGAAGAGGCCAACCTCCACCTCACCACAGTCTCCTTTCAGGCAGCTGTAGAGAGTGATAAGATCTCCATTGAGCCTCCTCTTCTCCACACTAAACAATACCAGTCCCCTCAGCTGCTCCCTGTAAGACTTATACTCCAGCAGACCCTTCACAGCTTTGTTGACCTTCTCTAGACACAGTCCAGTGCCTCAATTTCTTTCTTATAGTGAGGAGCCCAGAACTGAACACAGTGCTGAAGGTGTGGCTTCACCAGTGCCAAGTACAGAGGGACAATCAACTCTCTGCTCTTGCTGCCAACACTATTTCTGATACAAGCTGGGATGCTGTTGGTCTTCTTTGGCCACCTGAGCACACTGCTGGCTCGTGTTCAGCTTCAACTAACTACCCCAACCACTTTCTCCGCCAGAAGCATGTTATGCTTCCTGGCTATTGTCTTTTTGTAAACTGTTCTTTGTTTATTGAGAGGAATGGGGAGCTTAAGGACCAATATCACATCAACGTTCCATGAAATGCTCTTGATAAAACAGCAGGGCACAGTTTCCCTCAATGGGAGTCTCCCTTTGGTGACTCAAATCCCCCCCTTAGCCCTATACCTCCATGCAGTAGCTCTAGAGGCTTCAAAATTAACAGTTGGTGAGCTGTGAAGAACAACTAATCCTTCATTCCTATTTAATTTGCATGTGGGCATGCAAACATGGGTGCAGAACTATACTTCTCATTAGAAAATAAAACAAATAGCCTGGACTGTCCTTCAACTCAGAGGCATCACAGAAGATGCTTCTCAGGTTTCATAGATAACCCTGTTCTTTTCAAAGGCAGATCAATGCAAACTTCTTGTACCCTAGTTATAACTCAGTTAATCTCATAGACTTGCTGCAGGTAGGTCCATGAGAACACCTGTCTTGAAATAAGTCAGCAGATATTGTGCAGCTTACAGTGCTTCCCTGTTGCAAAGGAACAAAGAAAAAAAAATAATAAATCCATAAATAAACAAAAAGAATCAAACTTACCAGAGGAAACAAGTGTTTGGCCAAACACAGTTATTTGGGAAGATGACAGTTTATTTATCCTAACACATCAATAATTCTCCATGCTATAAAAAAACTATCTGGTTCAGCTTGTTTACTGTCCTGGGTTTGGACATCCCGGGCTGAAATCCCCCAGGCACACACTCAGAAAGGAATCCTTTTCTCACAAACAAGAACAAAAAACCCTTCTCTCTTTGCTCTGTACGTAGCTGACGTTGCCCTTCCTCACAGATTTTGTCATATTTGGGAGAGCTAATAATGAGGAGGAGGTCTCCGTGGTTATTATTAGATCAGTGGCAAAATTCTGCAGATGCACAGGAAAATAGATCTGTGGTTCAGCAAAGGGAAAAGTAGGAACAGACAGGGATTTGAGCCTGGCTTCAGGATTCCATTCCCAGACAGACCTGGCTTTTCGTGCACAAGGATGGTGAGGATGCATTTTGTGCCTGTAGCTGGTTGGGGAAGGCACTCATCTCTCCCTGTTTCTTTCTGGAAGGTAAAAAGTCATCCTGCCTCGCCTTTCAAAATAGTAATAATAAAAAATTGAAACAGGAGAATTTCCACAGTGGACATTTCCTAGCCCACCTGTGCAAATACCTTTGTATCCATTGGCAACAAATCTCGAGGTCCATCTGCTTCCAGCCAACACCCACTGATTCAGCCCCACATGCTCCTACTTTATAGCCCTTCGTTTCAGCAGAACATAGAAAGAGAGGAGGAGGGAGAAATCCATGGGATTTGTTTTAATCCCTGAATGCAGCTTTAGATCTGGTTTGTACGGTGTCTGACCCACTCCCTTGTCTGTAGAAGCAATGTCCCATGCTTAACAGGCGACTCTATCCCTCCCACAGGGACAGCAAGGAGAGAAGAAGGGAGTGTGAGAAACTGATACAGCGTATGGCTTGGGTAAGCAGAATACAGCAGAGGCACTCTGCGATTTATGTCAAAAGATGTCCCACCATTTTTTCTTGGCTTTATTACTAAAACTTGCTGAAGTAAGGAGGCAGAGTATGATTTTACAGACTCTGACACATTTGGCTGAATGTTAGGAAAAAGCTTGGGAAATACCTTCCACACTCAAATGCACAAAATAATGCATCCTGTAGTTTGTATCAGCTTGGCTTTCTGCATGCCTAAGATTTAAACGTAAATCTTTGCCTAACGTAGGAGTTTTTAAGAGTTTTAATCACATAGCCCTTTTTACAGAGTGCAAAGTGATTTGAAACCATTGGGGAGCATTAATACCTCGCAGGGAGAGCTGCAGGTTGGAAGCGTTCAGTTTGCAGTACTGCTGAAACACATAAATCACTTCAGCTACAGTGGAATGTGATGATTTTAAACCATCAATTTTGGAAATGGAAGAAAGGCGTGATCTTGAAAGAGTCAGACTGCTTTGAATATGCTGAGCCCAGTCCTACAGCTCTGATTGAGAGGTGCAACAAACATCAAAGCGCTCGAGGTAAGATCAAATATCTTATGCTGGAAATTTTTCATCAAAACTTACCCTTCCTACCTCTGCAAGTACTTAGAAACACTGGGCCCAATTGTACAGCAGTTTGCACTTGGCATAATCACTTACTGTTGTGCAAACTGAGCATAAAATACCTCTTCTGATCCATTAATAGTGGTACATCATTTTGCCATCTTCATGAGGTGCAGAGCTATGGTGAATAAGTGCTTTGTTCTATAAGGAGAAAGAAGTTGAAGTGACACTTCTCTCACTTCCACAAGATTGCCAGGCTATAATAAGCAGAAAAGATGGTAAAATGAAGGCTGCCTACAAAACTGTGAAGTTACATAAAATGGAAGTAAAAAAAATATGGAAGCACAGCAGTTTCGTCCCTACTAGCATTATCAGTTGGAGAGCAGGTAAACATTGTCATCTTCTTGTCCTCTAACCTTGCTCACAGTCAGTCTTAACTACAGGGAAAGAACAGCTTGCAAATTCTTCATGTATTATTTATGCTAAACCTGCCCTAGCTGACAGCTATACCATGCTAATAGGAAATTCTAGAGAAGGAAACCTCTAAACAGGAATCAAGAGCAAACAGTTGTTAATTGTTGATGCTCAGTGCTCAGGGTGATGCAATTAGTGACAGCTTTTGAAAATTCCACTCACTCCTAAAAGCCTTCACTTATTCATAGAGAAATGAGTAAGTTTACCGAATTTCTAAGCATATCAAAATCATTCTTCTTCTGAACAGGTTTCCCTGCCTTTTGCCATGACTTAGTTCAGCAGTTAGGATGATACGAGAGAGCAAACTGGACTTGTATGTGCAGGTTATGAGGAGCTGCATATTCAGCTTGATCAGTACTTGTTATTGCAAAAGATATCCAACCTTTCTGGAGTAGCTGGGTTGCTTCCACTGCCTTGGAGCAAGCCCCTGCAAGTTGGAGGGGAGTGGTGGCAAACACTCTGCTTTCCACGGAGCTCCATTCAAGCTGGAATGGCCAACAGTGTCTTCTAGGTTGGCACAGTCCTTCTGTCATTGGCACTGACACCCCCAAAACCTGACAAAATAACTGAGTGAACCAAAGGCTGATAAGTACAAAATGCATAAAGGAGAAACTCAGAGAGAGAAGGCCATCACGTATTTTATATCCTCAGAAAATGCATGTGCATTCAATATCCGTCTGTGTATGTGTGCATGTGTATAAGCTTATAGAAATACATATATGCTAACAATATGTAACCATTCTTATTGATATGTATAAAAGGTCTCACACACACCATTACATACTGTGTTCTAAGCTGAGCATGCTAGAATTATAAATGACACCTTCCATACAGCCTTAGTTCAGTTTTTTGTATATGTGCAATGGGAGATAGCCTTTAATTGGTATTTTTTTTTCATGGGGAGCTAGTCATTTGGTGAAAACTGTGATAAGAAGTGAGACTGGGAAGTAATTACACTCCTTGCTTCATTTACTGTGTCACGTAGGAAATGAAACTTCTGCAAAGAGCAAAAACCATGAGAGAGCATGACTTTTGGAATAAAGTGAGTGAGCATAAGAAAATAAAATTCACTCATATCCCTGCCACTAGTACAGACTTCCTTTCTGACCATAACCACAGCTCCATCACTCTCCTTTGCTGGCAGTAAGTCTGCAGTTTAGACAGGGCAGAGAAAAAGAATGAGGGTTAGTGTAATACGGTCTGATGTTATAGCAGCTACAGAATAGGGAAGGATGAGCCTTCGTAAGAATGGAAAGGTACAAAAACAGGACAAAGCACCCAGTGGGATTACGTACCTATTAATACCCCAACTCCATGTGATACGATACAGTACTTCTATAATAGAAAACTGCAGTTGTCAAAATTCCCCCTGGGACACCTTCTAAGCTCTGCTGTAATATGTGAAATACCCAAGTTTTCCAAAAGACTGGTTATTCTGCTTGAAAACAGGAGAATTACTTCCCCAGTTCTCCTTCCCATCACCACTGGTAAGATAAAAGACTTCATTCCAGAGGTGACTCAAGTAGCTGTTGTTTAGCAGTTAGAAGAAATAAAGATGTGAAAGATCCTGGCCAGGGAACCACTCTACAGCTCCAGGATGGGACAGTGCAGCTCATACAGCAGTGCGTGGCTTCCAGGGCTGCACTGTGCTGCCCACAGCCCCGGGCCACGGGATGAACCCAGCCACCACCAAGCAGAGGAACCCACGAGCATCTCCCACTCCCTGCCAGTGATTATTCCACCTGCATGGCCTCGCCTTTATCTAGGAGTGAAGCAGTAAGTTCTCATGCAAGTTCTTACCTAGCAAAGAAAATCCACAGTGTCTCAAAGGACTAAAAAGAAGGAACCTTTCCACGGAGGGGATCTGCACAGCATGCTGTGGGAAATCCCATCTGGGGCCCATCTAATACTGCATGAACACAGAGTGCCTAGCATCCAAATTACTTGCTATTTATTTTCTTCCTATTATTCTGTCTCATTAGAATGGCTGCTTTATTAAGCCATTTATTGCTGGGCCTTTCTTACTGAGATCCAGAAATAATGTAGCACTATCCCTGCCTGTCCTTTTCCAGCGCTCTCTCCCACCTCACCACTATGCTGATGCAAAATGATGTCTAATATGGGACTTGTAAAGTAGCTTTATGCTGTATTTGTGAATGGCCTCGAACAGCTCACACACTACCCGTGCTTGGGATGGGAGCATGCACATACAGTGAGTGCAGTGATGCTATGTGTGATTTTCACCCTGACTGACCCTTGTTTCTATTGCCATGACCACACACATCCCACATGTCAGCATCCCCACTGACTGCTCAACACCAGCAGAACTATGAAATCCAAAAACATTCTTTGAAATTTGATGCTAAACGTGTTTCTCTTATGGCATCACCTTAACCACAGAACACTCTCAGGTTTTATATTTTAAAAACCATGCCCTCATATTGTTGGCTGCGGCTTGAAGTCATAACCCATTCGCAGCCAGAAAAAAAAGATGTCCAAGAGAAAGAGCCTCAGGCATTCTTTACAGAAGAACTTTCCAAAACCTCATCTTTACATCAGCCTCTCCGTATTTTTGCAGCCTGACTCATAAAATGCTGCATGTGTGTGTGGGAGAGGCAGAGTGGGAGCGAAGGGATGGCACTGCCACTTTAAAAATAACTATAAATAGATGAAACACCAACTGTCTGCATTTTACCCTCAAGACATCATAAACTGGCCAGGATTGTTGCCATCATCTATAGCCAATAATGATATAGATGGGAAAAAAATGATTTGTTTTGCTTCTTCAATCTAAAGTAGAGTGTCACAAGACTCGACAGCAACGCATCCATCTTGCAAAGTACAGATCAAATCGGGATTTTTCTAGATGGGTTTGGCTGCGTTTCTTTTACCTTTTAAAACAGAGATGACTGATACTGCAACTTTAAAAAGGTGCTGTTATAAATCATAGCAGTCTGTGTTACAGTGAAGGAAGAATTTGCAGTATTGTGGACTTTGCACCAGTGATACCACTTGTTTCTTCTCTGCTGAAACTGGTTGGTTTCGGTTTCATTTCTGCAGAACCTTAAGGTGTATTGCGTCTCACCCCAGCTTTCCTGTTCCAGCAGGTCCCAGTGGTGCCCAGGCTGCAGCCTCGTGGGAGTGTGTGAGTGGGAGCATGCTGGGTGTAGGCTTAAACATAGTGAGGATACTGAGACTGTAGCGTTTCCACTTTTTTAACCCTTCGTTTTCTAGCCTCTGCACGAGACTAGATGTGTTCAGCGAAACTTTCAAGACCTTTATTAGGACATGCACCTGTGCATGGAGTCCCAAGGGTGATTAGGAGCTCTAAGGTATGCGACAAGGACTCGAGCTGATGTGGACTGCTGGCTGCCAAACGTGTTTGTAGAGAAGAAAACAATTCAGTTCCTGCCATCTAGCCAGCTGGCTGGGCTCGTTTAAGTGTAACACAATACAAATGTAAATACGCAAAGCGTGCATTGTTTTCAGCAAGGTAAAGTAAGACAGAGGCTGGGGAACTCCACCCTGCTGTGTTAGCTTGAGCAAGTTGTTCCCCTTCGATATGGTTAATGGAGGAGCCCTGGCCAACTCCCTGAGGAGCCTGAGGTACAGGCTTTTATAAAGTGCTCTCTCCCCATCTGCTGACATGTTTTCTGGCACACTGTGTGCCAGGCGGGAGGCAAATGCAGAGTGCCAACAGCTACCCTCTATGGGCACTCCTGCTGACTCCAAATCGGAAGGATTTGTCCAGATAATGAAATGTCTTTTGGTGGACTCTCATAAAGAAAATGACAGACATTTCTGTACAGGGTTGAGAATCCATGCTTCGCAGAATGGATCCAGAAGAGTTCAGGTATGAGTGTTTGCTGATCCCTCCAGGACATGGGGCTGGGACAGGCACTTTGATGCCCTGAACAGACAAGGTGACAATGCCTCTCACTGCATGGAGACCCACACAATTTCAGGTTCTCAGCAAAGTTTTCCAGACAGAACTTATTTGTCTGTAGACTTGGAGCTGCTCTGAAAGTGTTATATGTGTAACATACTTGAATTTCAGTGCTTGAATGTCACTGAAGGTAGCCATAATGAAACTATTTCCATGTTTGACTTCTGTTCTACCATGACACAGTGCTAAACTCCTGTGGGATGGTGTTGAGTGTCTTCAGTTGCAACTACCTCTCTTTTTTATTTTTTTCTCAGAAAACTGAAGGCAGACGTTCATGAAAACTATACTGTCATGCTGTGCTCCATGATTGGAAGCCTATTGAGAACACGACCTATTGAGACAGATCAGAGTCTCTTGACTGTTATACAGACCTATCAGTTATACATTACCTTCAACAGAGCCTCACAAAATACTTAAGGCATAGTCTCAGTTCACAGAATGACAGAATATCATGATTTGGAAGGGATCCACAAGGACCATTGAGTCCAGCTCCTGGCTCCACACAGCAGTACCCCAAATTCAAACCATGTCTGAGAGCGCTACTCAAATGCCCCTTGAACTCAGCCAGCTTGGGGCTATGTCCGCTGCCTAGGGAGCCTGTGCCATGCCCACCACCCTCTGGTGCAGAACCTTTTCCTAGCACTCCCCAACACACCTCCATGCTATTCCCAAAGGACAGTTGCCCCTCTTAGCTGCCAGGACGCACCACTCACTCATGTTCAACTTGTCATCAACCAGAACCCCCAGATCCCTTTCTGTGGTGTGGCTCTCCAGACTCTTGCCCTGCAGCCTGTGCATATCACCAGTGCTGCCTTATCTCAGGTGGAAAATCTGGCACTTGTTAAACTAAACTTTGTGTGGCGGGTGATTGCTCAGCCCCTCAGCTTGCTAAGACCTCTCCTCAAGACCTCTCCACCTTTGAGACAGTCAACATCTCTTCTCAATTTAGTGTCATTTGCTAACTTATCTAGAATACATATCAGCCCTATATCCAGGTCATTTAAATTCCATTAAAGTAAGCTTCTGCACCATTTGGTAGACTTAGGTCAGTTAATACAGCTCATTGTATCTCTATTCAAACATAACTGTCATTTATTAAGCATTTCCTTTCAGTTTTTGAATACATGTTGTACCAATACGTTTGCATAATATGCATAAACAGATAAATGGTATGTAGTTTTGTTCTCTCTGGACAAACAGGTTTAAGGATACCACATGGTCAAAAGACTTTCGTTGTCAGTCAGCACGCAGTGTTTGTATGGGAATGAGCTTTGAAAAGGAATAAGATCATGAACATAATGCTGCGGTGTTTGTTAAAGCTCTTGGGTGTGACTAAGCATTCATCTGAAAGGATGTTGGATCTTACGGAACTAGAATCTGCTGTGCTTGTGTAGCTGGTACTGCTCCCTTGATGGATACCAGCCTGGTGCTTCACCTCCTACAGTTGTTCAGGTGCTCTGGCAGAATTAAGCATCATCTGCGATGATATCTGCAGTACATCACAAAATAACAATTTTTCTGGTGCTTTATTCAAAGTACCTGCCAGGAACCTAGCTTTAGCCACTGAAACATGCATTTGTTCTGTATCTGGGGCTCAAGCTGTACTCAGAGGCAGAACTACACTGAACTGCCACCCTCTGGAAAACTTTATTAGAACAACTTCATATTGAGTAGTTTATGTAACTAGATCTCAAATGTACTGGCTTTATAGCTTATACCCTTTCCCTTACCTAACCCATACAACTCTTATTTTAAATAAAGGAACACTTAGAAATATGGACTATACAAATTCTTCGAAATGATTATACTAGAGCTACTCTTTGGCCTGCTGCTGATTTTATTTGAGAAAGCTATTTCAGAACAAAATGCAGAAGATAACTTGCCTTGAAAATCAAAGCATAGAGGATCTAGGTTGGCACATGTATTATATCTTTGAGCAAAGACATACCACTGTTTTTTAGCATCATCTGCAACATCAACAGTTCTGAATTCATATCCATGTATTTGAAGGTACTAAGCTATTCCTTTGTCTTTGCAGTTGTTTGTTTGTAGTACACAACAAATGCACCAAAGGGGTGAATTTGGGTCTTCATCATTAGATCAGAAGATGCTCCCAAAGTTAAAAAAAAAAAATAAGATTGGTCTGTAGGAAAGCAAGAACAGAGAGAGTATTTTGGCATATATCATCATCTTTTGGGCTGCACAACAAACTATGCCATACTGACTTGTGCACTGAGAGATATTCAGCCTTAATTATGTCACTGGGTTATCAAACTCATTTTTATCATAGGCAGATAACATGTTGATCCAAGCAGTTGACAGACACCAGAACTTTGTTTTTTTGGTCTAGGGGCTCACTTCCTTCAAACTTTTTGGTTCACATTTAGGTCTGCCCTTTGTAGCTGACACTGGGATGAATTGCTTTCTTAACACTTTATCAGAAAAAAAATCCTTCATCACAGTGCACACAAATGCCATATTGGCTTGAGAAGAACATGCACACTTTTGCAACCTTACTGACTTTGCCAGCTTACAAAAGAAAGGCACGTTGAAAGTTTTGCTTGTTTGTCCGAGTCCTTGAAACCATAATTCCCATTATATATCAGGTACACACTGTGCATCAAACAGGATTTTCAGGCAACAATGGTCATGACTTATGCTGCACTATGTAGACCAAAACCTTAGGACTGTGATACAAAGACATCATTTCTGGTAGATCTTTCAGTACTGGGCAGCATGGCCAGGCCTGTGGCATTCACCGGTTGGTGCTGCAGTGGCTTAACAAAAGCTCTGCAACTGTGTAGGCTTGCTTAACAGCTACTTGGTGCTGCTGAGGGAGTAAAGATCCTCAGCCTTTTTCTCAACATCCAACGTAGTAAATGTGTAAACAAAGCTGCTAAGTAACACTGGTGATATAATCATTTTTTTGCAAGCAAGAACTTCCTGCTCCTCCTACTCTTCTTTCATTCAAGCGTTGTTTGCGACAGAAACTAAGTAAAGACAAGCAGCTTTACACAAATCTGAATGGCAAAAGCGGCACTGCTGTCACTGAGAGAAATCCCTTGAAGCGGAAAGAACACCTCCAGAAAGGCTTCAGAAGGGAGATGAGAAATAAGCAAAAACAACATGCAGTTTCAGCATTCATTCCAACATGAAATAGGGATGGGAAAGATAATATCGCATACATTTTAACCCTTCATTTGCTCAAATTTCCAGGAAATCCTCACATGAGAAACAGTTGTGACAACTGAAGCTGTCACCACTCATTGCCAGAGGTTACACTAACCCAGGCCTCAAGGACTTCACAGCTTACCCAAAACTCCTTTGGAAGGTATGTTTATGTCCAGACAGTGAATTTTGCATGGAAACAGCTGAGGTCAGTGTACGCACTCTGTAATTACTCCAACTGTCCCTGCTCAAGAAACACAGTGGTAAAATCTTAAATTGTACCAGCTATATTTGCCAGGAGCACATCTAAACATGCTCCTAGGTCTTAACATAGATAGGAAGACTGAATTAGTTAAAGTACTTTTAATCTAATTTCCTAACATCATTGTATATGACCTCCAGCGCTGCTGGAAGACCTACAAATCTCCCTCACACCCGTCACTAGGGACGGACGGTCCTTCTATTGCTCACAAAAATAGGTAATAGCTTTCCCATACTTAGCTTTTCTATTACCGTGTCAAGTGCTCCAGGAACCACAACTTGTGTCCAGGCCATTGGCTGCAGTAATTACTTCCCTTACAGAAGTGTAGTCCCACACACAGTAAACAATCTTAGCATTTGATTTTCCCTGGAAATATTAGAAATGAAGCCAGGAGTGGAGCCTGAAGAAACCTTCTGGAGGCCTCTAAACACATTGCATGGTGCAGTGAGGGCAATCTCTTGGAAGCTTGTTCACATTGCTCCTCTCTTGCTTTCAGAAACAGAGGGACCATGAGTCTCAGCTCTCCTGGGAAGCACAGAGTCACAGCCACCTCAGGTTTGTTCCACTGCCAGGTTCCTCCGTCTCTTGCTACTCAGAGTTCTCAGACGCACCAAAAACATTTATCAGCATTGTCAAGAGAATAATGAGACACAAAATCTCTTTACAGTCCTATCACAGCTCCAGTCCGGCGCTAAGCCCTGAATCTGCTGGTACTTCAGCTTTTAAGACTAAGGTCCCTTTGGTGCCTAAAGAGGTGCTGTCAACAGAACTGTGTCTTAAGGCAGGCTAGAATTCTTCGTGCCAAAATTCACATCCCAAAACTTCACGAAGCACTCAGTTTGTCAGCATGTTCTGGCTATCCCACAAAGCCAGAGAATGACTCAGGCTTCTGAGAAAATAGAAGCAGATGACAAAACAACTGCGGTTATCTGGTAAGGCAGAACTGCCTGACATCCTCCCAAATGCAAAGGGCTTGGCCCCCAGCCCCCTTCTTCCCGCTGGTGGGGCACAGCAGTGCAGGCACTTGTACACACAGCTTTGCAAACAGAACTGCTGCAGCCAGCAATACCAGCAGCCTGCACTGCTTCTGACCGCAGCCAGCTCCAGTTTCCCCACACAGTCCAGATACTGGGGCCAGCGCAGGCAGAGGCAGCAGCAGATCTGTTTGCAAACAGGATTTCAGCTGTTTTCCTGTTGCACAAAGCAGAAGAAACAGAAATGAAAGGGACAGCAGCTGGGATTACACATCTTCATGGAGAACCCATAACCACGCATGCACTCCCTGCACTTGGAAGTAAGATGTAGTTTCTCAAGCATTTTGCACATATAAAAAGCAGCTAAGGAAATTCACCCATCCTGCAGCAGAGGACAGGCAGCACAAAGCAGCATGCTGCCAGCTGTACCACGCAACAACTCTTTCTCCCTAGTCATGGGAGTATTTTTGCCTGCTCATAGGGACTGTCAGTAAGCTGGAAAACAATCCAAATTGCTTCACCCCACCCCCCACCCCAGACTGATTTAGACAGCGTTAAGATTTCTGTGAAGGAAATAATCAAGTCTGGAGTTGCCATGCTACTCCCAGCTAATACTGTATGGAGTAATTCAGGGTACTCATCACCTATCTCCTTCTGAAGTCTGGAAGACGCACAAAAAAAAAACCCAAGCATATGACACTGTCAGAGATGAATAAGATACGCTATCAGTCACAGTTTTCCGTGCACAATTTGGTCATTGAACAAGCTCTGACACGTGAGCAAGCAAAAACTTTGTCCCTTACAGCTCCATGAAAAAGAAATAAAAATGCTACGATTAAAAATCAATGGACTTAGAAACCCTAGCTGGAAAAACAAATCATGCTTAGCATGTGTTTATGTGCCCCTTTCCCTTGTCAAGCTGAAGAAGCTCTACAGCTGCCTTAAAACCGCATTCCTCACCTTGGCTGCTCTGACAAAGCTAAAAGCAATGAGGAATTGCTGCAGCACAAGTACACGAAGGAGAAGCATAACAAGGACAGGAAGGGTTGGTGGTTACAGTAAACTCTGTTGAGGAGACTCAGCAGCACAGTAAGTAAAATGGTGATCACCACATAGAAGAAAATTACTACTATTTATTGCTTTGTTCCTAGAACAGTGCTTGGTGCCTCCTTACACATCCAGCTTTTAGAATGATTTCATTACCATTCCCCACTCCAAAGAATGAGCATTCTTTGACTGAATCATGCAGCAAAATCATTTCTATTTCCCTTACATGCTGTCACTTGATCATGCTGCTTACAGAAACTCTGATCGCTTTCACTTCCGTTTGCAAATAAAAAGAGAGGCAACTACACTAAGAATTATATAAACCGAAGCGTGTTCCTTTATTTTTTTACTCTCATGGCACGTTTGGATTTGTAAACATTAAAATACCAGTTCCATTCTTCATACGTTGAAAATAACCACCAAGTACATTTGAGAGTATTACCTGAGATTTATTAAAAAAAAAAAAAAGAAAGAATAAAAAGAACTGGCATCTTTTACTTCAATCGTGTACAGTACTGTTTAAGGAAGAATTAAAAAAGAAAACGGTTTTCCAAAATAGGAAAATTTCCTTTCAACTGTAAAGATCTAGAAAACGCATCAAAGCACATAAGAATGATCAGTCTGATTCAGAGGATGCTGGAAGTCACCGTCTCCAACAATTCAATTAACACGGCTGGAATGCACATTGCATCAGTCCTGCAGTAGCATGATATCAACGTCGTCATGAACACCTTGTAAAAGCAGCTCTCCTTGGTAAGTGACAATCTTTCGTCGTTTTGCAGCCTTAAGAGTTCCCACTAGGGCTTCAAAGAGGTTGGCACACTTCTCATCAGCAAAGAGAACACCGAATTTCACGCTCACTTGTCCGTCAGCATCTAATTCAAAGACAAAACATAAGGCATTTGGAGATGTTCCTTCAGTTCGGAGATTCCCAAGGATACACAAGTTAAAGGCAGAATACTGAAGGTAATTCCCATGGTGTTTCCCAGCTGCCAGCAACCTGGTGTCTGACTTCACTTCCATGAGATCTGACTTTATAAATGGAACCATGCTATGAAAGCCAGTGATAAAATAGTAGACAAGGGTACTGCTTACTAAGACACTCCTTTTTTTTTCCTTAGGCTTACTCGATGACCACATACCTGCCATGTTTATTTCTTACTGATGCCTTTCTGAAACCTACAACTAACCTAGAGCATTTTACTTCTCCAAAGCGTAAAGAATAAAATTGTTCTAAAGAATCAAAATGGTTTAAAATGCTAAAAAGTTCTTGTTTAAACAAGAATTTTAATGCATATGCTAGTGTAACATAAGCTATTCTTCAACATGCAAGATGGATGTACTGGGTTTGGAAAAAACAATGAAACTGGATCAGAACTAAAACATATGAGCCCATAACACACACAAATTGGATAGATATATGTAAAGAAACTGGAGTTTGTAATGAAGAGCAATCTTGAGAAGTCTACACTCCAAGCAAATTCAAGCAAAGGCTGGGACTACACCTTCTGATTAGAGCTTTATAGGCACAGGGATGAATTCCTTCCAACAGCGAGGAACTGAAGAATATGACTTGAGAAGTTTGGAAGTTACCATGGAAGGATGTGAAAGGTAATAGTGCTGTTTGTTTGACAGTTGCAGCAAGTACCTTGGGACTTAAAAGGTAATTTGGCTGTTGATCTCAGTGGGTGCAAGACTTCAGGCCTGCTTCCTCTCTGCAGCAAATATGTTTAACTTCACAACAGGATCACTTCAAAGGATGGGACATACGGAGTACCATACAATCCCATCCTAAACATACGTGTGGTATATTATCTGAACCCATTTAGTTAAATTAGCCAGGTATAACATGAGTATACCTGTATGATCAGAGAGATTACAGTGCTTACTTTTGGTCCCCAGCCGCCGAATCTCCTCAACTAAGAGGTTAATTTCATGTTCCACGTTCATTGTGGTCTAAAACACAAAACACATTTTTAACAAAGTTATTTGGAGAGCTGTAAACCCTCTGCACACGTTCATCCCACCACATTTTCAGTTCATCAGAAACATCACAACGAAAACCCAGCAGCCTGAAGGCGCATCATTAGAGGATCATGTGAGATTTCAGCCCTGAAAAGATATAAAGCCTTTACATCTCCGTCAACTGCGGGGAAACCGACGGATGCTAACAACTCAGTACCTCTCAGCACAAATACTTTAATGCAGAGCATCCCACGCTAAGAGCTGCAGGCACCTAGAAGGCACCTGGGGACCAACACTACACGACAACGTATAAGCGAACGTGGAGAAAGGAAAGCAAAGCATCAAACGCAGCTTGCACTGGAGGAAGGTCTGCAGACAGCAGCTGGAGCCGATGGGGTCTGAAAAGGTCTCAGACAGTCCTGAGCCCGTCAGACAACAGCTGGGCATGGGGAGCAGCTCTATTGTTCCAGGAAACGGCGCTGCAGCGCAGATGTGGTGAGCACACAGAGGCACCAACCGGCATCCGGATGCAGCACTAACTCTTCCTCGCACAAGAGCTCTCCCGCTTTTCCACCGAGCTCAAGCAGGCTGGAGGTGAATCCCACGAACTCGCCGGAGCACTAAAGATGCTGCTGCTCAAGTCACCATGGAAAACAGGACCCACGTACCAGAACGCTGACGCTCCCATTACTTAATGTCTCAAACTGCCAACTTCGCTACTTGGCACTGCGACGGCACCGCCAGCTCTTTAACGCTGTGCTTTCGACACCTCCACAGGTCACTTTTTTCTCCCCTCTTAACTTCCAGCACTCCCAAGTCGCGTCAGTTTGAAATTCCCTTCCTTGCCACACGAGTACACCGTCAATTTTAGGAACTAATACCTAAAGAAGATGGCGACCCGGCGGCCGAGCCCGCCCGCACGGCCCCGCAGCCCCCGCCGGGAGCAGCCCGGCTTCCCCCCCCCCCCCCCACAACACCCGGAACGCGCGCCTGGTACCGACGCGACGCCCACCCCGCCACCGCCGCCAGGCTCCGCCACTCACCCGCTCCCGCCGCCGGCTCTCTACTGCCGGAAGACGCAGCCAGGAGCACCGCCCGCCACCGAGAGCCGGCCGAGGGCGGTGGTTGCGCGGCCTCGCCCCGCCCGGTCGGCAGCGGGAAAGAGGAGGAGCTGCGGGAGCCGGCGCCTCCTCTCCTGTCCCTCTCCCCTCAGCGCGGCGCAGAAAGGCGGGATGACCTTCCTCGCCCAGTTGACCTCGCTTCTTTTGATGCAGCCCACAGTGCGGTTGTCTTTCTGGGCTGTGAGGAGGGCACGTTGCTGGCTCTGTCCAGCTTGCCATCCACCGCTACCCTCAAGTCCTTTTCAGAAGGGCTGTGCTCTGTCCTTTCGTTCTCCAACTTGTATTGATAGCGGGGTGTTGCCGAGCTCCCGTAACACAGAAAAACAGTCGTCTTTCCAGAGAAAACTACTGAGCTAGGATAACATCATTTAGCTTTGATAAAGTCACGTTGTGTTCTGATCATTCGTTCAGTGTCATGTCTTTACACTCCACCTTATAAAGAAAATGCAGTTTGATTTTTTTTTCTGTATTGTACCTCTGTATTTGCTACTGCTTTTTCCAATCCTTTGCATCCTTTTTAGCTCCTAGAAATAGGTGCTGTCTTCTCCCAAATATGCAGACATAAAAACTGAGAGCAAAATGAACTCCTTTACAGCAGTGAGACCACCATCATCCTGCTATCCAGAGACCAAGTTCACACCAGATTTCTCCAGAAAACTCTACTTAAGACACTGCTATCTCAGCTTCCTCTCCCACCTCCATCAGGCACAGCTGCCTTGCAGCAGAGCTGGTGTCCTAGGCTGCCTCCAGTCCCCACAGTTTACATTTCATGTATCAGTTTATAAAGGGGAGATGGAGCTTCTCACTCAGGCTATGCACTGTGCCAGCTGGCTCTGGTCCTTCACTATGCTCTCATAATCCCCGGTTCAAAGATGTATTAGCTGAAGGCATCTTAAATGGCTAGAGCAAGCTCTTCTAGGGTTCAGTTGGCAGAACCTGCAGCCAGATTAATTGATTTCCACAGTGAAAGGGATGCTAAAAAGATCCTTCTTTATCACTGCAGGAGTGCAAAACTGGAGACCAAGCCCTACCCATTTTCAAGTGATTTTTTTTTAAATATTGATATTTTTATTAAAAGATGTTCATTAGGAAATTTACGTTTACAATTTACATGTAACAGGATTGTTGCTTATTAATAAAAGAAATGATGCCTTCTTCACAAGGAGCTGTATATTCAGCAGGTGATAGCTGCAGAGTATGTAGTGACAAACAGATGGGCTGTATTTAGCATCAGTAAAGGTGCTCTTTAAAAAAAAAACAAAACACAAAACTGATAATTGAGAAAACAATTTAAGGGCTATATTGCTAAATCAATAATGACATTAATGAAATGTGAATCTGTCCAAAATGAATCAAAAGAAAGGAGTAGATTATCAGAGAAATGTATTATCTGGAGATAATGTCTGTGCACATCCTGGTATGTCTGCTTATATTATACTGCTTTTCTTAAGATCTTGTATTTGTTGGTCAACACAGTATTAACTACTACAATAAAATTGATAGGCTTTTTAGGAAGATCCAAGAGAATCCTGTTCAAACAGAATCTAGATAGGATGTTCACAGGTATGGAAATGTTCCTGCTAAGTAGCAGTAAAAAATAAAAGTGTTCAATTCATGTTTCTATTTTTAACAGTATGACTTCAGCTGTGTCACAAACATAGTCATCAGAACAGCTTTACGTATGCACAAATAACATAGGGCTTTGCTCTGAGTAATGTAATGGTTAGAACGGTATGATTTATGTTTGACTGAGCAATAGATTCCGACGTTTCATACCAAAGGTACTATTAGTAGGAAATCCCTGTTAGAAATTCCCCTCTAAATATGTTTTGATTCATCAACCCTGTCTTATAAGAAGTATATCAACTATATATTTGAGTGAGACCAACAGAGAAATGTAATTCCTTATCTTCGTTTCTTTTGATCCCTTTAACTCAGGAAGTAAAAAAAAAAATTATTATTTAATTCTGTCTTTTGAAAATAAACAATGTGAGGCCAGCAGTAAAGAAGACCCAAGGAGTCTATCAGGCTTTCACTACTTTATTCATGGCTCTTCATTGTCGTGTGATGTTAAAATAATTCTAGGTAAATCAGTAATCAAAAGCATCTGTTATCACAACAATCAAGGTGACAGTGATCTGCCAAAGAAAGTAGAAGAGCTGAACAGTGCAAGGGCTAAATGACTGAGTATGTTTTTACACATACAGCAGCAGAGAGCAGGAAATGTAAAAATGGTGGAGGTGGAGATTTTCTGTTGTTCTGTTTCTACAAAACTATATTTAAAAATGCACAGGCAAACAAGCAACAACAATGAAAGAGTGAAATAGTCCTTTGCAGGCACACAGTCATGGAGATACTGCTCATGCACGTTTCATATCACTGGTTTAGGTCATCATTGCATTAATGATTCAGATTCCCCTTTCTGTGTTTACCGAGAGTTATCCTCAAAGGTCATGAGATTCTGCATTAAAAGACTATTCTGATTTGATCTTCACTGTAGTTTCTGTTTTCCTAGATTCGCAATTATACATCAAGGCAGCCAAAACCAGAAATTACACAGCACAAGATTTAAAGCATAGCTTGAGAACACCAAAGCTGGATCTGCTCAAGCAATCAGTTTAATCCAGTATTTTGCCTAGAGAAGTGACCAAGAAGTCAGAAGTTTGGGTTTGGCAAAAGAGTACAATAAACATCATTTGATCCCCTGGTTTCTCTCCTGGCTCCTGGGACTTACTGGATTAGGTTAGGGATTTGCTGAGATGAATGTTAAACCCTAATAATCACATTTCAGAGTCAGAAATGGACATCTGTCTGTGAATTTGTCTAATTTCTTAATCTTTTGATTTCATGTCCTTCTATGGCAGCTATTGCTTAAATTTATGGAACGATGTGGGAAAAAATAGTTAATTTTGCTTATCTTTGCTTTTCTTACTGAGAACTCATGGAATGGTTCCAATTTCCTATACTGTGACCAGGAAACTATTCTGTCTTCACCTTTCTCCATCATGTTCATGACTAGAGCTCTCCCACCATTCATCTTATTTTCCAGTTTTAGTTAATCTCCTGTAAGATGAATGCCTTCCCGTGTGCTGATCCTTCTTGTTGTTCTGTATAATTTTTGCACATCATTCCTTGTTCTTTTTTTGAGATTGAATTACTGGAATTGCTAGCATTATTCAGTGGGTGGGTAAAGTATATACAAGGACATAACAGTGTTTTCTGTTTTGTTCTCAGTCCTAATTTCCCTCATCTCACTTGCCTTTTTGAAAACTGCTGAGCACCATCCAGTGATTTTGAAAGCTACTTCTAAAGCAATAGTAATTAATTGCTCTGTTACAGATCATTAGGATTATTCCACCTCCACTGTATTACTCTGCATTGTTCAGTACCGTCTGCTGTTCTACTGTGTGATCTGAAATAGGCTCATACACACACTTTGTCACTTCTTTTCTTCTGTCATCAGTGACAATATTAAACAGTGCAGATCCAGAGATCCTGCAAAGCGTACCCGCAACATCTCTTCCTTGTGAATGTTGGCCACCAGCTTTGTCCATCTCCTCTTACCTTTGAAGTGGTTACTGATTGTGAATGGAGCTCGTCTTCCTACCCTGTGACAAATTCATTTCGCAAACATGTGTAGTGTTTGCAGAAAACTTGCTGTAAACATGTTATTTGACAGGTTCCTCCAGAGATAGGCAGCTCAGTCTCAGCTTGAAAAAGACACACAGAAGAGAGTGACAAAGTTATTTGCTAACTAATGGTCACTTTGTCCATTTGTCAGCATACAGTAACTAAACATACTTGTTTTACTGGTACTGTCTTTATAGTAGGTAATCTTCACAGTTCTTGTTTTGTAAAATATTGTTCTCTTGAATTTTTGCTGCATTATACAACATACTTGTGAATAGGTCAACACATGTACCACACATATATGCAGAAGTCTGTTGAGATTGCCACTGGCAGGAAAACACTAGAACTGACATTGCAGATTTTTTACTGCTAAAAGAGATCATCCTATCTGCCTTTTCAAGTAACTCAGGTCTTATTTAGTTCTTTCAACAGATTTTTGCTTGATTTGTTGGTTCAGTAGAGGCATGAGTTCCTGCTGGATGTATCTGCCACCCATCCTTCTGTTACAACACCAGCAACTCACTCCTGTGCCACAGATTCTCATGAATGTCCCCAAATCTGGACAAAAGCTATAGTGTTGCAATTCAACCAGGAGGATGTGTATGTGCCTTGTCTTAGCCCAGTCCCATCTCGTATCTATGCAGTTGGCCAGCCATGAGTCACTTCTCAACATGGGTGTGCCATGCTTTGCAACTCACTATAGAGTTGTGACTCAACCTAAGTAAGCTACTTAAGCCCTGGCTTCTAAATCAGGTCTTTAAAAGTGTGTTTTCGCATGATTTAAAGGTATCAAGTGGCAGAGGACTGACTACATTTCTAATTCCCATGGACTTTGTAACATTGCAGAAAAAATAAGATCTTTTCTTTGAACAAGATAGGGTCGCTGCACTGAGAAAGATACAATCGTGGCAACTCAATGCTGGCATAGAAATCTGAGGGGAGTAAACAATAGTCAGAAAGTGTGGCTGTTTTTTAGGGACAGTCAGAAGAATAACTATATTGTTTGAGACAAGCCAATCAACTAGGAAAATAATACTGTGTTCTCTTACTGACTCCAGATCCAAAGCAACTCCATCATTCTTGGTTCAATCATTACTTTTATTTGTCTTTTCTCTCTGTTTAAATTTATCTGTTGTTTCGAGGGAGAAAATTATTTTTCCTAAACAAACAAACAAAAAAATAGTGATTCTTTTTAAAACCTTCTCAGAATTCTGCTGTAAAGCCCAGTTTGAAAAGGTTAATCACATGGGCTCTTACTTTGCTTCTCCTATAAGGAAAAAAACCAAAACAAAACAATGCAAAACAAACAAAAATAAAGCAAAATGAAAACTTTCTATCTTTTTTTTTTTTTTTAATCTTTCGGTACGCTGAAACATTAACCTAGCAAAACAGAAGTATTTATTTCAGTTCAAAGAAAACACAACAGATCAGCCTCAGAACAGGACAGACTATAAATACAGAGTCAGAGCAGACAGTCTTGGCACTCTAATAGGCACTTTCATGGGGTTTAAATTGGATGATTCACTTACACTATTATTCACCTGTATCTGGCTCTCAGGCCTTATTTCGTAAATGGCCTCAGGGCATCATACTTTTCTTCTTTTCCACTAGAAGCCTCAAACAATGCAGTGACTCTTCTCCCTAGATTAAGCATGTAAATCTTTAGCACAGTTGAATAGAAAGGAGGAGTATTTAAAATCCAAAATGCCTTGCACTACAGTTAACTCTGAGGAATGAAAGACAGAAATATGATAAATCAGTTGAATCAGTTAAAACACCGCACCCATATTGTTAACACTACAGCAAAAGCTGCAAAAAGGACTACAGTATGATCTCAGTCATTTTTCTCAGAGCAGTTACCTGAGAACTGTAAGGCAGAACTCAAAGCAAGCACAAATAACTCTCTAAACATGCACAAAGTCAGAACTAATACTGCATATATATTGAGCTTGCTAATGGCATTCTATACAGGAGGATGCAAAGCAAAGATGATGCTCAGTAGTACATAAGTTGCTCCAAAAATAAAGTTGCTCCAAAAATGATACCTTCTATTTACTTCCATGGAAAACTACAGACATAAAGAGCAGAATAACACTATTTGGTAGAACAAATTATAAGCTACAAAAAACTATTTTTCAACATAGTCATCATCATTAGCCATGCATTTTTGCCTGCAATGAACCAGAGCCTGCATACCACACTTGTAAAAATCTGCATCAGCAGAGGTGATCCACTGTTTCACAGCTGCTATGATGGTGTAATTGCTGGGAAAATGTTGCCCACAGTCATCAGCCTGAGTGGATGGAAGTCAGAAGGCACCAAATCTGGACTCTGGTGGGTGTGGCAGGATAGTCCAGCCAAGATTGGAAATGTGCTCTCTTGACTTCAAACCAGTATGGAGCCTGGCATTATCATGTTGCAAGAGAAAGGTTGTCTTCTCTGGCCTGACTCTGAAAATTCGAGCCTTTATCAGCTTAGTCAGTGTTGTGATGTAGTGGTCAGTTGATGATTTGTCTACTCCTGTGTGAGCATTCATAGGACCCACTTTGTGCAAACTTTGTGTGTGATGTTCAGTGTTGCTACCATTGTTTCCAACACACTGAAGTTGATACGCAGCTCCATACACAGTTCCCTGGTCATAATCTGCCAATTCACATGGATGAGCGTATCAAGACACTATTCAGTCAGAAAAGTCAGCAGTGAGCGCTTGCAGCCCAGAGGGCCACCTATATCCTGGGCTGCATTAAAAAAGGGGTGGCCAGCAAGGAGAGGGAGGTGATTGTCCCCATCTACTCAGCTCTTGTGAGGCCCCATCTGGAGTACTGCATCCAGGCCTAGGGCCCCCAGCACAAGAAGGATGTGGAGCTCTTGAAACGGGCCCACATAGCATGGTAACATGCATATTGTTACCTATTGTTACCACACAGCATGGTAACAATAGCTGAATCGTCCAGTCGCTTGTCCTCCAGTTTGGCACGCATCGTGAAAATAACCCACCTCCCCTTCTCTCTACAGAAATACATACGTGTACTGACATTGTGTGTGCTTTTTCAGGAAACCAACAAAACTGGCTTTGCATGAGTTTGTCAATCAACAGTAGCAGAGATGACAGTTACATTAATATAGAATTACTATTCACATCCACTTCAAATACAGCTCCAGGTGGAATATCTTTATTTATTAGTTTCATGGAGATTTCCTTCCTGAAGCTCAAACATTTATAATGACTCATGACAGAAGGACATCAAATCTTTTCCTGAAGGAAATTTTACTGAAATAGGACAGTGGATTGACATTTGTCAAGTTACATTTAATTAACACATGAAATCTTATCATGGAAGAACTTGCTGAGTTAATTTTTTAATGAAACGATAAGACCTCCTACTGGCCAAGGAAGTATGCTTTACAGAAGTTCATAGCTGGCAAAATAAATAAATAAATCCAAAAAACCCACAACCAACCATTCAAAAACCAATACCTTTATCCACTGCTGTGCTAATGACAATTAATAATCCTTTAAAACAAAAATCCTATTTACAAGCATTATTTTTATGAATAAAACCTGTAATTTCAGTGGTTCATATTCAAAGTTCTCAGCTCAAAAACTGTGCTTAACATAAAAGATGCAGGATCACTGGACTTCAACAATTTCTGCAGTTTCAGGGTATTTATCTTACACTTTGAAGACAACTACAGAACTTCAGTGGTTTCTGCTTATGGATAAGTACATTTTTATGGTCAAGTTGATATATGAACTGCATTTCAGCAATTTGGTTCTGAAATGAAACACCAGCTCTGAAATCTGACTTACATTCAAATTATCAAGTGTTCAAGCTTTATTCATTTCACCGTCACTGCAGCTGCAAGTCTTTTGGTCCAAAATCATCTGATGTTGTTTGAAACCACAACACAGAACTGTGATCAAACTCTTTCTCCAAGTGCATCTTCTCACAAAGCACTGCTGATGTTCTCATCACTGGACCTAATATTCTTGGAAGAATTTCTGTCAAACCAAGTGCTGATTTCGAACAGTAGACCAGTGAAGTACTACGAGAACATGAAATGAATTTACACTGTCTGACATAACATACAGGTTGCTTACAAATGCTGTGCCAGCTTTTTCCTTCATCTAAACATCTGAGTTTTATTATTTGCATGAATTTTTCATCTGCTAAGTTAATTGTAATTGTGAATCCAAAATTTCTGGGGTAAATCTTACCCTTCTCTTTTTAACCTCGAGGGATTTTTTTTTTCCAAGCATCTCTAATGCTCTAGAGAAGATTAAAATTAAAAACATAGTCACGAAAATCAAGTGTAACTACTTTCCTCTTTGGTTCATGGACATCGTACATAATTCCGCTACATGTGCATAAGTGATGTATGCATCTCAAAGTATTGTAATGTAATATGTTGAAGCAAATACTATTTGTTCTATGTCAGAGCTATGTCAATGCATAGAGAACACAGTGCATACAACTAATGTCCTTCCTGAAGTCTTTTTTTTTTTTTTTTTTTTCAGGAAACCATTTTAAAAAATCATTGGCTAAAGTGCGGTGTTTGAGATTTTGGTCAGAAATTGAAAGTTCCCTATTTTTCAGTCAGGCTTTTAAATTGTATCACCTGTGCATGAATTGACATTAATGTCTGTCTCACCAGACTAGCTTCCTGAAAGTAAGGTGTCTGTTTTAATTTAGATACTTGACTCCCTATGTATATTTAGTTGCGTTACTATGGCAAAGAAGAGAGATAAGAATCTCACCTTCTGAAGAGCACCACTATGGAGAGAGTTTCAGCAAATAGCTTAGAGCTATTTCCTAATTTTTAGATAGCTAAAGACGCATGGAACAAATAAAGGCTCTTTGGTCATAGCTGTTGGTTAAGTAACACATCACTCATAATGTTATAACTGAAGTACTGTATTGATCCCCTTCTACTGATTACCAAAGATTCCTTAAGAAAATACATGAATGATCTTCATTATTAGCAGCTTCTCCCAATAGCAAAATATCACCAATAAAGACTTGCCGTATCTGTTAATTAGTTGCTATAGCTCAGAGTGTTTCCATCAGAGAGGAAGACAAACAAAGGATGGAAAATCTGGTACCTCACTGGAAATGCAGACGTTTTTCACTCAATTTGCAAGGAATATACAACTTTTATTTCATTACTGGGAAATGCAGTTTGGACGTGTTCCCAAGCTAAAAACTGACCGCAAAGGCTATTTTTCTCACAGGTCAGATGTGAGGAAACAGAGCCATTTCACTTCCTTCAACATCTCTATATAAAGAGAAGAGGAAAGTGGGACCAGACCTATTGTTCTTACAGTTTCCTGTCTCCTTTTTCACTATGCCTCATTTGAAAAAGCACGGCTCAGCCACTTAGAGTACACCATCTCCATTTAGAGCATTTGGATATTTAATAATAAATAAATTGCCCTCATACTACATGGACTACATCAGAAAAGCCATCATTTGATATAAAGACTGTATGTCAAAGGTTGCTGCTGCATCTGTTTTGCTTTCATAGTAAATATTGCAGCTCTTCCATCAAAATGAGTTCTGGCTCTTCCAAGAGAAAAAGATGAAGATGCACAAGTATAGATCCTGCCCTCCAAAACCTCAATAAACTACATTTCTTTCTTTCTTTTTCTTTCTTCCTTTCTTCCTTCCTTTCTTCCTTTCTTCTTTTCTTACCTCCTTTCCTCCTTTCTTTCCTCCTTTCCTCCTTTCCTCCTTTCTTTCCTCCTTTCTTTCTTTTCTCAGTATTTTTTCTGAATCTTCAGACATTTGAATGGCTGGAGTATGATGATCAAACATAAACAAGAGAAAGTTCTGAGTGATGAAGTACACTTGGCCCACTGTTGGCTACCCTCATTCTGGGCTGCTGGCCAAGGGCACAATTCTTATTGGAATGAGCTGGGAATCGGTTCAAGAGATTTCTGCTCTCTCCCAGCTAGAGCTGTAACTGGAGACCCGTGAAAGCATGCATGATCTCACGGCAAACTCCCCACAGGCCCTGCTTGCTGCCCAGTGCTAGTTTTGCCTGCACAAGACCCCCCCAAAAAAACCTGCAGTGATCATACCCTTGGGTTATCCTATCTTGATCTCTCAGCCATTTGTAAGAGGCCTCTGACAACAGGCAGTTACCCAGACCTTTTCCAGGGATGGTCATGAACAGCTACTACATCACCCTTTATGTTGGAAGGTGCCACTCTCTTCAATCTAGCCTGCTCAGTGTTGCCAGCAGCCAGACTGCATTAGTGCTTGTGTTCCTGCAAAGAAGCAGCCATACCTTCAGCACCAGAGTTGTCTAGACTGCTGTGGAGAATAGAGGAGATACTATTTTGGGACACAGCCTTTCAATCAGAGAGCTGATGACACATTCTAGTCCTTTCCAAATGGAAGTATTTTCTCTGTAAAAGAGCCAAATTGCCCTTAGTCTGAATGAAAAGGCACCTGGGAAGACGAATGATGCAAGGAGCTGCTTCTTTGCCTCTTATTTCACCTTGCAGAATAGAAGAATAGAGAAATGCACTTTATATGCTCAGGGTGGTTTCCCTCCTCTGTCACAGAAACAAGTCCTGTCAAAGGACTTGTTTATCCATGTCCGTTTACACGGGTTTATAGTGATAGGACAAGGAGGAATAGTTTTAAGCTAAAACACGGGAGATTTAATTTAGATGTTAGGAGGAAATTTTTCACTCAGAGAGTGGTGACGCGGTGGAACAGGTTGCCCAGAGAGGTTGTGGGTGCCCCATTGCTGGAGGCATTCAAGGCAAGGCTGGATGTGGCTCTGGGCAGCCTGCTCTAGTGGTTGGTGCCCCTGCCCATGGTAGGGGGATTGAAACTAGGTGATCTTTGAGGTTCTTTTCAACCCAGGCCATTCTATGATATGATGTAATATGTATGAGATGATATGATAAAGGACTTTGGAGGGAAGCACACATGTGGACACACAGAAGTTAGCAATTAAATGAAAAAATGTATGGATAGCAAAAGATGCAATTGTTTCTCTGTACATCCATTCCATCCAATTCCTAATGTACTCATTCTATGATTAACTGGAAGAACTGTAGGATCTAAACCTTTTTCTAGGATGTGCAGGCAGAAATAAAGGACTTGGCAATAGTTCCTCTTCAATTCAGAGCCTTAGCACCGTGTAGATTTAGCACCCATTCTACCAAATAGACTCCTTAAAAATAACTGGAACAGAACATGATGTTTCAAAAATAAAGAGATGTAATTTTTTAGAATATTCAAATGTGTGATAATTAGGTGTATTTCCATTTGGTAAAATAATAGGATCAGTTCAAAAATATATATATTGATTTCACATTACAGTATACTCATTAGCATCTGCTAACTGAGTCATGTTTAGCAGGAAGGTATGGTAATAGCTTTGCATTAGGAATTATTTATGAAGGAAAACTGCATCTTTCTTCTCTGTCGCTGTCATCTTGAGTCACTCAGTGCAAGAAAGTTTCAGTTCTGTACATGTTCTATACACCTTGCTTTGTGAAGAAATTTGATTGTAGAATAAAAGCAAAGTTAGAGAGGGAGGGTGACCTTCAGTTATTAGACTCCTTCCCACAGTCACCACAGATGGAGCACACAGCATTCTTAATATTCCTTTTATAACGTGACAAAAAGATCAGAGAAAAGTCATTATAACAGGGCTGTTAACAAATGAAGCAGATTTAAAAGAAGGTTGGGGTGTTTTTGATCTAGTGGACTTTAAGAAACAGAAACAGACTGGATCATTGCTATCTTAAACAAATACAAAACTTAGTGGGAGTTTTGGTTTGTATTTATCTTAACGTATCAAGAACAACTCGCATCACCATGGAGAAAAAGGAAGGGATTAAGATCCTTGGGAAACTGATCTTAATGGAAACAGCTCAAAGAACAGGCTGAGTCAAGTTCTGACCAAGATGCTGAAAGAATCCCACTGTGAAATAACAAGCTCATGAACCCAGAAGAGAGTAGGTACCAAGGCACAGGGAAAAGATGAGTTGATGTACACTGACAAGACTATTCAGTGGAAGGAAGGAAGGTGTAGAAAGGAAGCAGAAAGGGGGAAACTAAAATTCTTGAGTAAGTGATTATAACTAAAAATGGTTAGGGAAGAAAACAGTAAGATGGAAAGTGAAATGTGTGATGGAAAAAGAAATATTTCATTTATACATACAACTAAAAGCAGAGGAAAAGGAGTATATGTGTAACTTGGGAAACAAACACAGGCATGAAATTTAGCTTTCAGCTCTTCTTTCCACCCTATAACCAATTTCTGAGAAATTCACCCAGGTGCCAGAAGTTTCCTGAAGTAGCCATTAACAATCTCCCTCAATGGAGGTCATTATTTAAGGTAGGGAGGGATAACATCCTTTTCCATCAGCAAGTAGGAGTGCACTTCCACATTCAGAAAGAAAGAGGAAAAAGTATGAGAACAATGGGAACTGCCCAAGAGCCCAAGGAGGCAGGAGCCAAGTAAATTATACAAGTAGCAAAGGAGGTGTAAGAATGTGTTTCAGAGAAGCTGTAGCAGTAACGTAAATTACTAGGGTTTCAGTGAAAAAAAAGAATACAATAGAGACTAGAGTGTAGTGAAGAAAAATAAATTTCAATTTCACTTATCAAACTTAAAGACAGATGTTATCAATGTATAAAGAATGTTATAATTGCATACATTAGATAATGCCATAAAGTACAAACAAAAGTTAAACTAACTTATCCTCCTGACGTTACTAAATTATAAATAGAGGCTGTATTTTAAAGGAGGATGTAGATCCTGGTATAAATAATCTGTAAAAAAATACAGCAGCAAGACCAGATGGATTTTGTGTTAAATATTGAAGGGCTCTGACAGGAGTTTTAATTTATCTGAGAAGAAACTTACTTGATAATTTAACACAAGTAGCAGTTATCCTCTCCTTTTGGAAGAAACAAGGATGGTTTTAAAATCTGAAGAGAAGTGGGATTTGACCAGTTGCTTTTGAGATCCCAAGGTAAATAGAAAAGGTATTCTCCCTTTCGTCATGCTCTGCAGGAGTTCCTCTCTGGGAAATACCAAGCATAAACCTGTGCTCCCCACCTTTTGAGGAATGGATGTGAAATCTCAGGTAAAGATCTGCTAAAATAAAAAAAAGAAATAGAGGTTTCTCTTTTCCAGTATCTTCCACTTCAAATTTGTTTTGTGTTTTTTAAAATCAACCAAGTTTTCCTTTTGAGGACTTCACTTAAATCCTTGTTCCTTTCGATCACTTGACATATTGGATGAAAGAGAAAGGGGAGAATTTATAAAATATGTGCAATTTTCATGAAGACTATGGTATATATATATATAAATAAAAAGCTTTCAGGAGAGAGAAGGAAAACTGCAGGAGCAACGGTGAGTGATATAGAAAAGGCATTATTCATTCTCATTTGTGGAAATTTTCATCAAGAAATATTAAATACTCCACATCTCCGGACAAGATCCCATGCATATTTCAATAGTGACACAACACTGCAGAGAGGCTGCTGAGAAACAGTTATCCTTTGTCCTTACAGGATGTGCCTGTGCAGAGATGCAGGAGGGACCAGAATGACCACATTGTGGTAACTAAATCACTTCAGGTCCACTCCTGCTGAACACTCCTTGCAAAGGCATTTTCCTTGTGCAGGAAGTGTAAGTACAGATATCTGCAAGGTGACTATTTTTTGAATTAAAATGTAACTTCTACACAAAGGGAAAAAGGAGGCTTTTAGAAAAGCAGAACAAGGCTTCCTTCATTTATAAATGTTAACATTCTGAAAAAATGATTCTACCTCCATAGGTATCTTCTTTTTTAAAAGAGCAGGCAGTAGCAAAAAAACAAACAACGAACAGCTCTGAAGTCAGAGGCAGCAGTTTTTTTAAACACCTCCCATCCATTTCTAGCATTACTGTACTTGTCTTTCCACTGAAGGATCAGGATAGAACAAGTTCCTGTAACTCCTTATGAGCTGTAAGTAAAGGAGCTTATTGACAGAGACTGTAAAACCTGCTGCACAGCACTGTGTTCATAAAAGAACCAAGAAATGCAATGACAAATAACCTCAGGGTTATTTTCACAAACTTGGGGAACAAGATAGAAGATGGAAAGTGGACCTGAGCATGTTTTAAAATGTTGGAAGCTCTTTAAAGATGCAATAATAATAATAAAAACACACAATATCTGAGATATAATAGAGCTTACTGCAAATGAGAGTAGTAGTGTGAGACCCACTGTTGTAAGAACTCAGAGATTCAGAGGCCATCAAAACCAGGCACATCCTAGACATTGCATTCCCACTGAACCCGGTGAGGACTAGACTCTGCATATATGTATGCCTGAGTTATGCTTATATTGAGAAACGAGTCTCAGCAGGTATAGCAGCTAGGTTCTAGAAACCAGTATTAATTTGACAGCTGATAGAATATACTGAAACCTGAGCAGTGCTTTAACTGGCTCTTCCCTTAAAGCAATAAAACTCTACTTTTACTTCTTTTTCTTTAGTAGTGTTGGACATATATTTCTTGTAACATATCTAATTGTAATGTATTCATTTACTAAAAAACCCCTAATGTTTTACTGATGTATAATTTGGCTCTAAGAGTTGCTATGGTCAGCAAAATAAACTTTCCCTTCCTTCCATCTGGGTCATTAGACTTGACCTTCCTATGATGATGATTTTTCTCTGACTTTGATCTCTTAAAAGGATGATTGCTTCAGTACTAATAAGATGTCTAATAGTTGCTTCACTGAAAATAAAAGACCAGGTGGAGAGTGGCCGAAATCTTAGCTCATGAGAACTTTGAATTCACAGAACACGTGTTAAAAAGGGAGCATAAAAAGTGCAGTATTTTAAAAGCTGAGAGAGTTCCTCCCCTTGCTATATTTAAATTGTAATTCAACACAGTTAATCAAGATTTTCATATTCCACAAACAGAATCTACTACATCAAGTATGAAAGTATTTCTGATTATATACTTTGGTGGGTATTATTCCATAAACCTCTTTCTTTGCATATCTAGTATGAACTCTGGGAAATGCTGTGATAGAGATCTTTGCAAACCAAATGAACTAATAATAGAAATGTGGTTTCATGGTACACTAAGAAGTGCAAACACGGAGAAATTAATGTAACTTAGAAACATGCAGTATTTCCCTCAGCTCATCTCGTAGCATGCTCTCCAGCAAAACAAAACAGGGCAGAAACTCCCATTAAGAATTCACTGAAATTATATTTATATATATGTATATGTAGCACGCTAGCTGGTGAAGAACTTTATGGCTATAGATACACAGATGTTAATCTTTAACTGCCAGTGCCCACACTAGCATACACTGAACGTGCAAGAAGCAAAGGCACTTGGAACTCAGTCACCTCCTAATAAGTACTTGGACAATCTCTTCTACAAGCAGCTCTGTATAACTAATAGAATTGCAGCATGCAATTTAGCAGTGGGGGTGAGGTTACATTCATTATACTTACAGAGATTCTGATGTGAAAATAGCTCAAATTAAGTGACCTATGATGCTAAGCTGGCCTTATCTCAGACTGTAAAATTGTAATAACTAGGTATAATATCAGAAACTTAATTATGTCTTCAGCATAGCCTATACTGAAGAATTTAAACCAACTGAGAAATATGATTTCAATATTTATATCATTTTGGGTTGCAAAAGCTTGATAATTAGTCATTTTTGGGAGATCCTTTTGTCTATTATTTTAACTATAAGCTAATTTATCAGAAACTTCAGTTACCAGTAAAAGGAGGATTGTGTATTTGAAACAGCAGGGAAGATGAATCTCTGGTTTAAGTTCAGAACATAACCATCTCCAGCAGATAGGCAGAAAGGATGAGGTGCTTAAGGGCAGTAGATCTGTCAGCAGCAGCAGTCTGGAAAGAGAAGAAATGGGCGATCTGTGAAGGAAGGTGAAATGGGTAAGTGGAAGAAGGATAAATTAAAAAAAAAAAAAAGAGAAGATGCCTATATATTACCAAGTACTGGGTTTAAATCAAGCCAGGGTACCACAGCATTTAGATTCTGGATGTATATGTCCCTGTTCGTTGCAGGGGAGTTGTACCAGATGACCTTTAAAGGTCCCTTCCAGCTCAAATGATTCTATAATGATTCTGTGGTGATGATGATGAATGTGTCAAGGATGCTGGGCTCCTTCCAGAAGACAAGCAAGCTGGAAAGACCTTTGTTGCACTGCAGAGAGACCACGCATTTACTTAGTGAACATATGGCATCATGGAAAAGAGTGAGACACACAGAACTGGCAATACGGCTGAAGAGGTGAGCGAGCTCATCCAACTCCGGTTCTTCAGCAGAGGGCGGTGGGCATGGAACAGGCTCCTACACGGGTTGTGGTCATGGCCACGAGATGACAGAGTTTAAGTGGCATTTGGAGAATGCTCTCAGACATCGGGTTTGGATTTGGGATGGTGCTGCGTGGAGCCAGCGGTTGGACTGCACGGATCTTGCGGGCTCCTTCCAACTCGGGAAGTGACTCTGATTCTACGGCAGGGAAAGAGTACACTGAGGAAGGCACTCATGGCACAGCAGTCAATGGCGAAACTCTTTATTAACACGAAAGACTGGGGCAGATCCTGAAGCCCGTACCTCTGTGGGCTACCACGCTGCTCCCACGACGCCAGCCTTGCTGAGTGAGGACGGCGACCAGCAGAACCACTCGAGGCCAGGACGGCTGCGCGACCCTCACGGCACCCACCCCACGGCGCCGCCACACCGGAGGGGGGCGCTACCGCCGGCCCCCCACATCCGGGTCCCGAGTCACCGCCCCCTCCCCCGGACTCCGGGGCCGCCGCTTCCGCCGCCGCTCTGCCCCGCTCCTCCCGGGCGCGCGCTCGCCAGGCGGTCGTGCGCAGGCGCGGGGGAAGGCGCGCAGGCGCGCCGCCGTGTGGGCGGCCGGGCGGGCGGGCGGTCGGCGGGGGGTGGACGGTGCGAGTTTTCGCTCGCGCGCGGCGGTTGGTTGGGGCCCGACGGGCCGGGCTGGGAGCGGGGCGGCCCCGCGCGGTCCCCTTTCCTCGTCGCCGCCGCCGCTGGATGCGGGGTGGCGGCAGCGCTGCGCGGAAGCGGGGCGTAAGATGGAGGGCCTGACGCTGAGCGAGGCGGAGCAGCGCTACTACTGCGACCTCTTCTCCTACTGCGACACCGAGAGCACCAAGAAGGTGGCGTCCAACGGCCGCGTCCTGGAGCTCTTCCGCGCCGCGCAGCTGCCCAACGACGTGGTCATGCAGGTAGCCGTGCCGGACCGCGGCCCGGGCACCGCCCCGCGCCTCCTACCCGCGCCGGGGAGACGGCCTCGGTGCGCGATGCCGCTCCTCCACGCCGCCGCGCCCGGCCCGGCCCGGCCCGCCCGCAGCCCACGCGGGGCGCGGGGCTATTGTCCCGGCCGCCCGCGGCCACCTGAGCACGGGGCGGGGACGGGGAGCCCCGGCTGCCGAGCGAGAGGAGTGCTGCGTCCTCGCTTAGGGCACTGGGTGCGCGGGGCCTGCGGGCCGGGAGGGGGCTGCCGGTTACCTCCGGGCCGGGAGCTGCTGGGCTGCTGCTGAAGGGAATCTGGGTTTCTGCCGTTGGGTGTTAGTGAAGCCGGTCCGCTTCGTCCAAGTCGCACGGGCTTTTGGAGGCTTCGTGGCAGATGCTGGCTGTAGCTAATACAATATTTCTGACGCTGGAAAATGCGGCGTTAAAAACGGTGTACGTCCGTGCTTAAAATGTGTATACAGAGAGTTTTAGCGCTGCTTCCGTGACCAGGTAACATCTAAAAGTAGTAGGGCAGAGCTGCTGCCGTAGCAGACTCGGCTCTGATGTGCCTCTTGCGATCGCTTGAGGAAAGTATTCCCAGTGAATCATTCTCACCAACACCTGTTTGTAGCAGTTTCCTGCTTTTGGAGTTCCCTGTTCCATGCTTACGCAGCGTTTTGAGCTACCTTGGAAGAACGCTTTCGGTAGAACTGCGTCCAAAAAGCCATTTTATCCTCTCTGCACTTACATCCTTCCCTTACTGTCATCTCTACATCGTCCTGCTCTTATCTAGATGAGCAGCCCCTTCTAACAAAGCAACAGAGTTACTGTAGCTGGAAATACAGTACACAAATGTCAGAGTTCAGCACTTTATTACCAGATTTCAGGAGAATACTTGTGCTTAACGAGAACTACTGATTTGCTCTGGGCCAGTAAGTGCAAGCGGGTTAGTTAAAAGGACTTTCAGATGCTTTGAATCACGTGCTCCAGCTCAGTAGGAAAGGTGATAGTTGGCAGCGGTTGTTTTTAAATAGAAATAAAGAAGCAGGAGAGGGCTGAATAAGAAAAGCTTCTTACTGGTAAAACTAGTAATCTTTTATTTGATGACTTGTTAGACAGGACTGAATGATTACAGCCTGTGTGCTCAGTGTTTTGTGAATGAGCTTTCTCGAGGGCCACCCACTGCTATTTTTTGCATGTGGCCTGCACATTTCAGAAGAATCATCCCAGGAAAGTGAATGTTTACATGTTTGTTCCATTTAAAATCTCTTTTTCCGTAAGACTTACCTGTTTTATCTACACAGGGATCCAGACTAGTACTGGAGGTTGCTTTGTGTGTGCTGGGTACGAGAACTTGGAATTTTGAATGCAAGTGGCCACAGATTATGCCCTTATCTGTTGCAGAGGAGGTGAAGTGTTTTCTTGCAAAGTGGAGCACATCTGAAGGGAAGATAAACTACTCAGGAATCATTCCATGGTTTCTAAATAAGCAAACATAAGGAGCAGACCTGGCTTATCACTGTAGGGATCGCAAGGAAAACCTCGCAGTTAAACCAGCAAACGAGATGTTAGATTGCATGAGGTATGAAACTGTAAATAATACGAAGAAAGTCAAAATGCCCTCAGCAGTGTGACTCACTTCAGATGGCTTGTGCAATCGCTGTGGGTCACCTGTGAAGTACCTTGTATTTAAGGACAGACTCTAGTTGCATAGCTGCTGTTGTTCTCAGTAAAATATGCCTCTTCTTGATGCCTGCACCAAGCCATTGTATTTCCAAGGGAAATTGTATTTGCTGCTTAGAAGCGATGAATATCCAAATGATAGAGCTTATGAAATAGTGAAACCGTTTGGTGGAGGTGGGGTTTTCCTTTAACCACACAGTACTGTGCCCTTACCTGTTCATTCAGAGCACCCGATGTCTGTGGCAGAAAGGAAGTCCAGTCAGTTTCTCAAATCTTACATAATCCTGGAATGCAGCGGTGGTAGTAGTCGTGTGAAATGCAAAACAGTGCAAAACAGCTGTGTTCTTCAAATTCACAGGCACCAGGTAGTCCTGAGGAGCTAGCTGAGGTTTTGCTCTTCAGGTCTGTGGGTCTGTAAATAACCTCTGTATGATCCAGAATTGATTTTGTTGAAAATGAGCATGCGTGACTTGATTGTGTTTCCGAATCCATGATTTGTTTTGTTCCCAAGTCTATTCTTTGGGGGTAGATATACATGCAGCCTTTCCTGCAAAGAGTTATGTTTATTTGAGTTTTATTTTTTTATGTCTTAGAATATGAGAAGTTAATACGTGTTCCTACAGTAACTGCTCTTAATCATTTTCCTTCCGGGCTGTAAGGGTTTCTCTCAGCTGCCTGGTAAAGGGGGATGAATGAAGGCACAGAAGACTGAAACAGTTGCAATTGAAGTATCCAAATCATATGCTCACAAGGCAACAAAGACTCGGAAGAAAAGCTGCACCTGATACATAGGATGCACCTCTAAAGGGACAGCCTTAGTACTGCAGCAGTGAGAATACCATAGGCTTTCTTAAAGCCTTCATTGCAAATGCGAGCACGCCAGCGTTTCCTTAACCTTCATTTTGGTGTGCATCATTGAAATTAGCAGTAAGGTAGAAGGTATGCATAAAATAATGAGCAAAAGTATGTGTGTTGAGATAACAAGTCCAGCTACTTCGCAGCAATTTGAGTACTAACAGTGTGTATTTAAATTGCTCTCAGGGTGTGGTTTCATACTGCAGTTGAACTGATCTAATGGTGAGAAGCCACTGATGAAGGTGGCTCAGTCTTTCATCAGCCGCGTGCTCCTGCTTTCAGATTCTTCCACTTGCAAAGATATTAGTGCTTGCCTGATGTTTTTGTGCTGTACTGGTTCCAGGGGCTACACAAGTAGAAAATATCTTGTTGATTTTTATCTGTGTATCAGCTAACAATGAGGCTGAATGGATGTCAGCGCTGGCATAAAGAAAGAGGCATGAAAACCTTTTGGTAAAAGAAATGGGAGTCACCTCCTTTTAGGGTGACCAGGTATGTCAGTTGTCACTTAGCATGGATGTCATGGCTGCAGTTGGGGCTGCCTTATGCTGGCACTGACATTCATCTGAACACACAGCGAGCTGACTGAGAGAGCTTGTTGAGCCAAAAGCTGTGTGGTTGTTTTTTGCTTTGTCTTTGTCAAGTTATTTTTTTCCTAACTCATTACCTGTGCATTGTTGTTTGTATTAGCAAGTATGTAATGTAACACAGCACAAGTGATGCTGAGGGCCTGACGTTGGCAGTGTGTATGTGTTTCATGAGTTTTGCTTTGACAGAGTTCTGGCATGATCCTGTAGACTGAGTGTTAGCATTAGGTGTGTTCCTGGAGTGTATCCTCTAGGTCAGTTTTATAGGAAAAAAACCACAGTAGCCTGTTGTGAGGTGCTTCCCTAGTATGACCTGGAGCAGTGCTGGTGCACAGAAGATTTGCTTCAGATCCACTTTCCACATCTGACCTAAAATGCTAACGTAGACGTGCTGTTCAAATCAGTTCTTGGTCCCTGTGTGCTGCTGGGGAAGCTGCTTGTAAAAGCTGTAGTCAGATGGAACAACAACAAAAGTTCATCGCTTAGGAGTGGAATTATTACAGTATTGTCCTGTTTGTTCAGTCTGTGTAATTCTTATTTAACTAATTTAATCACCAAATTTTATGGACTATCACTCTTAGAGTATAAATTCCAGAAACTACAAGACAAGAATAAAATCAGTTGTGCATTTGATTCTCATCTGAAATTAAGGAGTCAAAGCATCTTGCTTTAAAAATACAGCAGTACTACTGAACAACAAATACAAAGAGCTAGCATACACTTTCTCAAACAGTAGTGAATTACCATCTGAAGTATTGACAGTGTGCACCTGACTTGTGATTTTTTGCTACAAATTCTTTGAAATGACAGATGAATTGTACAATTACTCTTGTTTTAATTACAGATGTGTCTAGATAAGCCCATTTAAAACCTAAAGTAAAGCCTGGTTTTGGTCTTTGTCTTGTAAGCCAGTTGGAAGTTTATTTCATTTCTAAGCAGTCTGTAGGGGTGAATTAATTTTATCAGTCTGGTCATCGACAAAGAAATTCCTGCTATTGCTTGTCTTCCCCAGCCTGTGTCACAGTTTGCTGCCTTCACATCAGGACTGTAAGAGTGCATACCTGTGATGCATGTTGTTCACTGGCAAGTCTAGGCTCTGAGTGCAGAGCCCTGGTCACCAGTTATGCTTTCTGGGCAGTTCAGGAAGTCAGCCAAGGTGTGGATGTATGTGGTCTTCTGTTCCCTTGTGGTGCCAATGAGAGCTGAGCCATGGCGTGCTTAGGTTTACCTGTGTGGTGGAGACATGCAGAAGATTAGATTAATTATAATTAAGATTAATTTGCTGAACTCATCATCTTTTCCAGGCTGGTGGGCTGAGAAGTTAGAATGCCTTACGCGTGCACACCCTATACCTTCCACTGTTTGACTTTGGAGTGTATTTAAAAATTCATAGCACTTCTAGATCTCAAAAAATGTGTGCTGCGTAAAAGAAACTTTCTTCTAATACTAACTTCTGCATAAACTGCAAACAGGCCCAATTTTTAAATAGCTCACTTAATTATAGCCAGCATATACATTTGGTTTGCTTGTTTAATTTTAACGCTTACAGCTTTTCTATGTTTTAAAATAAAATTAGTTTAGAATTTGTAACAGCTGATTATTAAGGCTTCCAGTGCAGAAATGTGTAATTATGTTTAGTATTTTTCTTTTTCATAATATTTTGTTAGCTCGAGCACCATGAAGCTGATGAGTGAGTAGCTCTTTATAATTATAATCATGTAATCTATATACAAAATCAATATAACACTTGTTATGTGTTATAGGGATGTTTGTGCTTCATGCTGTATCCCAGCCTTCATTTAGGACAAGAATTTTTAGAAATCTTCTGTAAATACAAACACTTCCTAGCTCTACAGCTGAGAATATCATTTGTGAATTGCCCACTCTTTCCTAAAATGCTAGTGTAGAGCATTTTTCTTTCATGTCAGCTGAGCAGTAAGTTAAACTTGTTTCTTGTAAGGATGAGATATTTAAGCAGCCTGCTTTCTGTTAGTGCCAGAAATTGCGCTTAGTCTTTATATCCTGCAAACTGTGCTTTGTATTTTCTACAGAATTCTGGTAGAGATGTTCTACACAAACGTTGTTACTCTCGCAGAGGCTGTGCTGGGCTGCAGATTGTTTTCTAGTTAATTGGTTTGAGCGGTCTCATATCTCAGAAGCATTTACTCAGAGAATAATCATTGTTTTTTAAACCAAAAGCAGGAAGCTGATGGCAAAACTTTAGTGCTGCAGATAAGCTCTATTAGACTTATATTTATTTTCAGCTGTTTTCTCACTGTAATTGTTTTTCAGCCTTTGAAATTGACCGTAATTCATAATTCATAGTACATAATCCCTTTATAATTCCATGTGCAAGCACAGCATTCAGAAAATTTCAAGTATCACAGCTTAGCTTTGTTTGGAAGCAGTTGTGTTTTGCTTTTTTCGTGTGCCATCAGAGGACAGTAGGGGATGAATAATACCCATTCTGACACGGCAAAATCTCTTCAGAAATACTGGAAACTTTGTGAGAAATGCAACTCGCATTAGAAACAAGTTACAAACTTGTACAGTAAACTTGGGCTTTCTCCTGTAAAGGTAATTCTTTTGTATTGAACTGTTGACTTCTTTCTTCTTCCCTAGAAAAGCTGCAAACGTGCCTTCATCTTAGTCTAATCTTCAGTAAGTACTAATTCAGATGCTGCTGGGGTTTGGAACTAGATGATCTTAAAGGTCCCTTCCAACCCAAACCATTTTGTAATACTATGAAAATTGTAGGACTTCTCTAGCAGTCTCCATGACTTTTCAATTCTGTTTGCTAGTTTTTAAAATATTAGCTCTTGCAGCCAAGTTTCCCATGTGTTAGGTCATAAATATTTGCCATTTAAATTAGACCTCCTTAAGGATTTCTGGACATGAACAGAATTCAGTTCTTTGCCTAAATGGGTTCAAAGGATATAAGTAATATATTGACTGTCCGACTTTTTTGCTCGAGTTTGTGTAATGATTATTGCAGGAAGATAGGTTTCCCACTTGCTCTTTTTCCTTTGCTATTTCTCTAGATGGAATATTAAGCCAGCAGTGCTTAGTCAATCACTGATTTACAAAATCAGTACTCAGTGTTTGTGGACATGTGTGTTTCTTTCACTGGGGTTGTTGTCTAAATAGACCATCCCTGCACTTGCTATGGAAGAAGTATATTAAAACTGTTTGTATATGAACTGCCTGTTTGTGTATGAAACAATGTTTTGATAGATTAAAGGGCTTGGGAAAGATGACAGCTTGACCTGAGTTTTTAGAATGATTAACTTCTGAGATCTAACATACTGACAAAATACATTAACAGAGCAATTAGCAGGCTGAACTTCAAATAAGTCACTTTTTCTTCAGTAATTCTGTAAGAGGTTGACCAGCACCTGGCTGTACAAAAAATTAGCATTATTCCTGCTTCAGAATATTCACAAATGCTGTAGAAATGTCTGTTCTTACAGCAGCAACGTGTACAATTTGTTTCTCTGAATTAAAATGTCTGAAATAATTTAAGAACCTAGCACAAGGAACTCTTTTAAGTCTCAAATATAGTCTATACGTGCTCATTTTTTAGAATTTTGACTACAGTTTGTTTCAACTTTGATAGACATGAAGGCTTGCAGACCTTATTGAGAGAAAGAAAGCAGTGCAAAGCCAAGTAACTGGTGAGGGCTGTCTGGTCAGCTTAATGCTGAGAACACATGTAGATAGGAGAACAAAATAATAGGTACAGGAGCTTCTTGTGAACTTATCTGGAAGTGCTCAGGGATAACAAAATCACAGAATTGTAGGGGTTGGAAGGGACCTCTAGAGATCATTGAGTCCAACCCCCTGCCAAAGCAGCTCCCTAGACCGGGTTGCACAGGTAGGCCAGGTGGATCTGACCAGTCCTTTTTGGCTGTGCTTCAGTGTGACCCCAAATTCTGGGATCGGGGAAAGCCTTGTGTTTTATTGTACACTAGTAAAAAGCCAATAGCTTGTCTTACCTTTGTTCTGGTGTAGTGATGAAATTTGACTTCTGATGAAAGTACAAGTAAGAAAATAAATTAACAAGGAGTATTAATCATTGTATAAAAGGACTCAAAGGAGTAAAAATACACACACTGCTCTGTTCAGCATTTAGCAGTGAAGAAATTTGCGGGAAAAATCCTCTGTAGCATGGCAGGGACATCCAGAGTTTGGGCCTCCCATGAAGAAACTTGCACAAGTTATTGCTATAATAATAATTTGAAATGCTGAATATATTGTTGTTTTAAAATACCTCTTCAGTACATAACTGAAGTTAGATAACTGAAGTTAGATGCCTTCTCAGTGATTATATGGCTGCTTTGGCTGTCACCATTTGTTCTGGAAAATACAGTCACTTGAGTATGATGGAATCATCCTGGAAGTCTGAAATTGTCACAGGCTGATTCAGTTATTGAGAGCTGGTGCTGAAATGTGTTTCTTCCTCCTATTGCTTGAATTGTTCACAGCGCCGTCACGGAGAGGAGACGTGCTTGTTTTGAAGGGAGTTCTTAGTAACCTGATTTATTATTATATTATTTATTATTTATTACCTGATTTATCTTTCTGATCTAGAGTGGGTTTATTTGTTCAGGTGTACTTTGTGGAGTTGCACCTACTCTTGAAGTGACATCCTGTTCAGTTGCCTCATTTCTACCTCTTGTGCACCTCTAAAATGCAGAGCATGCAACTTTCTTGAGGCTGCAGCCTTGCAGGAAGTTTAGAGGCAAATAAGCAAATCATTGCTGCCAACCATGTGCTTTCTTGTAGATGCTGAAGTGTTAATTGGCTGAACAGTAGGGGGGTTCTGTTTAATAAGGGGACAGATAACTGGGTCACTTTTTGCAGACTTACTAGCAGACTAATCATGCTGTGTGATCAGATACGTGAGAACCAGCTAATGCTCAGGGATGGGGAATTGTGCAATTGAGAGCTGAGGAAGGAGGAGTAACATAACAATGGTGTGACTGAGCAAAGAGCTATTTAGGTCTAGCTGTAATGTAAAGTTGCATAGGTAAGAGGAGACAGGTATGTCACATATCCCCTTGTAAAGGAGCCTCTCTAGGTCTCCAGACTGTCTTTCGCTGCTTCAAATTTTATTCCTCCCTAGTTCTTGCTGTTTAATTACTATTACCTTTCACATAAGCACCTACTCTACCAGAAAAAAAAAAAAAAACAGCAGTTGCAAGCAAGAGCAACTTTACCTTGAGTTATTCTAGCTAGGATTTGTTAGGTTAGTTACGAGGACAGTAGTTACTTTGTGAGTGTTCATCTGCCTATCTGGATTTTCCTTTGTTGTTGCTATTAAGTATGTCAGCAAGGATATACTGCTTCTTGTCCCACTTTTGAAAATATTTGGCAATAATCTTTGCTTAAGAGTCAGGGTCTGGTGGGGCAAGTCTGTGGCTCTAGGTCAGTAATTTCTGAAGAAAGGGCCTCTCCATATCACCATCGTAATCTTGTGGGCAGTTCAAATACATGCAGGATATATCCCCCTCACCTTTATGACAAGTGTAGTGAAGCGCTTCCCACTTTAGAGGCCCTTTTAACTAACTGTGTGGATTACTCTTTAAAACAGATTTAGGTTCATTGCAGGTGTTTTTTGTTAATAGGAAAGCACCTACTAGATGACATACTTAGCTAATTGTTTCTGGCCTGGTGTGGTCACCTCTCTTTCCTGGCCTTTGAATTCTTGTTGTTAGAGTTTATGTTTCTAGTGGGGCTTGGAAATCACTTAGTTCTGTATATGTTAAAATGTTTTTCTTTCTCAACCTGAATGGGTACCAGTGTGTGTCGGTTTTATATGGTGAGATTTTGGGAGTAGGTGAGTTGAGGGAGTGCTGTAGGAATGGCATCTCTGAGCAGAGATCAACCACAACTGCTCGGGGCCAGCTCCAGAAGGGACTCATCGCTGGCTAGAGTACAGCTGTGAGCAGTGCTACTTGTGCCTCAGGGAGAGTGGGTTTAAGGAAGGGAAAAACTGCTGGGCAGCAGCAGCTGGGAGATGAAGAAGAAAATGTGAGGAACACCCAAGGTCAACACAGGAGGGCAGGGAGTATCTCAGGTGTGAGCAGAAGTTCCCTGCAGCCCAGGAGAGGCCCATGGAGGAGCAGGCTGTCCCCATGGAGCAGATGAAGGAGCCCTTGGTGGAGCAGTGTCCATGAGGGAAACTCCTGAAGAATGGGCCCTGTGGTATGGAGCTGTGTCGGAGCAGTGCTTGAAGAGCTGCAGCCTGTGGGAAACTCAGCTGGGGTCAGTTTGGGATGTCATCCCATGGGAGGTACCCCATGTGCTTCAAGGGAGGGATCATGAAGAAGAAATGAAGGATTATGGAATGACTTCAGCCCCCATTCCTTTTTTCCCTTCCACTGTTTGGTATGAGGAAGTATAAGAGGGTGTGTGGGGAGTAAGGTGTTAAGTTTTAGTTTCACTGTCACTGTCTGTTATCAATAGATAATGAATTAGGTTAGTCTTCCTTATCATGTCTGTTTGTACCCCTGATGGTAATTGGTGAGTGATCTCCCTGTCCTTACCTCAACCTGTGGGCTTTTTTTCATCATTTTTTTTTTTCCTGCTCTTTTGGAGAGTGTTAAGTGTGAGAAATGTTGTGACACTGAGCTATCATACAGTGGTAGTGTATTATATATTAAAAAATTAGATGATATAATTTTATATGTAACATCTGTGAAAAATACTCCTTTTGAAGTGAAAGATCTAAAATACCACTGCTCAAAAAGTAGGTGGAAATATTGTGAATTCATTTTTTATTGTAGTATTCAGTGCATTCACTTATTAAAAGAATCATTTATTTTGTGTATGTGTTATAGCAGCATTTCATGGTTTTGCTGCTTTTCTATTAATAGAATGAAAAGTTCGACGCCAGATCTGTCAACCCTTACTGAGGGCTGACTGAGGGAATGGTCATCCCCGTAAAGCAAATGCCAAAATACCAGAGCAGAGTCAATCATTTTAGAGTTAAAAATACTGGGTCATTTTTTGAACAGCTAATTAACTTATTTTTGAGGCGGTTAATTCTGAAATGTCTGATTTGTGTGCGTGTTTGAACCTGAAATGACCTGTGCAACAGGGAAGCTTAACTCCTGAGTATGTGCGGAGAATTGGTACTTTAAATTATCGACTGGGATGGGTTGGTTGTTTGTTTTTTCTGATGATATCAGTCTGCTTGCACTGTGGATACACACTGTGTGAAGACCAAGGGTAGGTAAGTATATGCTCGGTGTATGCAGGTGGTGGGAGACTTTAAAGTTCATTGCCAGAGTATTTTTCCTCTTGTAAGTACTTCAGTGCTATTGATTTTATTTCTTTAAAGGATTGTGTTCTGAAGCCAGATTTGTGGCTTTGATTGAGATCAGTCTTTTTGGAATAGCTAGTAAGACTTAATAAATAAATAAATAAATCTAATCAGTGTCCCATATACATACATACATACATATACATGTATATATCTTGTGTTTGCAAATTCTTAGTACCAACTAGTTCAATATGTTTACTACTGTATATCTGCAGTACCTAGTATGGCAAACTATGTATTAGATCTAGGTGATATTAGCCTTACTGTTCAGCATGTGAATGTTTTCTACTTCTCAACTGGATTAAATGTAGCTGCTCTCTATCCTTCATAAATGCATCTTGCAAATCAACTTGGGGTAGGTTTAAGACTCTTAAAATATTTGTTGGATACTGCTAGTCATGGTGAAACAGAGAATCCTGAGCAATACTTGGCTGTTTCTTTTAGTGGCAGTTTGTTTGTCTTGTCTCCATTTTTTTTTTTTTTTTTCTTCCTGAGTGCCTCCATGTGCCAAGGTTTGTAGAGCCCTGCAGGGAACTAGGTCAGAGACTTGTCTTGGTTAAAAATAACCCATCAGAAGAAGGATCTTTGTCAGTTCTGTCTTGTTGCTGATACACAGTGCCATAAACAACTGTTACGTCTCAGGAGCTACCTGTCTAGTGAGATTTTTCTGCAGGAAGCAGCAAAATTCTTGATTAATAACTGAAAAATATTGCTCTGTCTAGCCAGTGGTAAGTGAGAGAGTAGTCACAGAACTGTCTGCCTGGAGGACAGTGGTCTGCAGTTAGTGAAATAGATCCACTTCAGTGCTGTGTTAGAAACTGATCTACTAACAGATGGCTGCTGAACAATGAGATTGAAGGTAATGAATTGTGAGAAAAAATATATTCAATTTAGGAAAAAAAAAATAGGAGGGAGATTTTCATAGGTTTTCTATATGTAGTGATGCTAATCTTTTTCAGCTAAAATATACACTTCTGAGAAAGGTGTTTTTTTTTTTTAACTGCCTTTATAACAAATTACATTGCACTGTTACGATTAATTTTTGTTGTAGTTGACACGAGTGGATTACATGGCTTCAGAAGAGCTCCTTTGTATGACACCATGTTTTAGTACCCAGTATTAATCTGTTGTGCAGTAAACTTAATTTAGACACCATATGTCACTTTCTGCTTAACATTTATCTGCAAAGAGCAGATGCTTGGGATTCTTGTCAATGAATGACTACATATGGGATACAGAAGTGACATTATTGACGTACTGTTTGTCATTTTAAACTATGAATGAAAATTAATCTCTAATCGTAGTTGTATTTTATTAAATTAACTGAAAACAGAATACAGGTTATTCTTCCTAGTTTTTCTCGTCTTTTTCATCTGAAATAGACCCTTAGTTTCTTTTTCAGCATATTGCTTGTTTTTCATTAAGACCTTATGGTCAATATGCACACTAGAAATGGAAAGTTGTGTACTAAGTACTAAAGCAAAAGTGCATTCATATTGTCTCTTTTAACTTTAGTTTTCAGGTTTATGTGAACACTCGTTTTGCAGATCTAGTGCATGGCTCATATGATATAATTCCTGATCCTTGCTTCATTTAAACATAGGAGAAAACTTTCTTACTGGAAGGGTGACTGAACAAGGGGAGAGGTTGCTTAGAGAGGCTGTGGAGTCTCCTTGAATATCCTTGGATATACTCAAAACCCAACTGAAAGTGGCCCTAAGCAAAATGCTGCAGCTTTGAGCCAAGTTGATTAGTCTGAGTGATCTCCTGAGGCTCTCTCCAAACTCAGCTATTCTGTGGTTCTAGGCAAGGTTTCTTTGTGCTTATGAATTAAAAAAACAATAATAATACCAAAAATTGGAGTACTAGAATACCTCAAATTAAGAGTCTGTTTACAAAATTGAGAACAAAATGTGTATTTGGATCTCAGTTCTGCTTCTTTCTTAATATCAGTATATTATTTATGTATATAAATATGAAGTTATTGTGTATGTATGTGTATTTTTTTAGTGGATATCATACTTGAGTTAACATCCCAATTTAGTTGATGGGATACAGAAGGCTAGCAGTGAGCTTGTTTACTCCCTCCTCTCATCCCCTCCCTCTCCATCCACTCTGTGTCTTGTCACCACCAATCTTGAAAAATTGCCTCAGTCTTGCTCATTACAGCTTTGTTTTGTGGAGTGGTTAGTACTTTAGTAACTCTCTCCAAGTACTTGAAAGATTTTTTTTTTTTTTTTTTTTAAGTCTTTACTGCGTAGGTGGCATACATCTTTCTTCCTTGCTTCCTTTATTTCTTACCATTGAAGAAGTTATAAATGGTTGTACTTTTATATAAATAATGCTTACAGATTGTGAGCTTAATTTGCCTTGCAGAAGAGCCTAGGGGCAAGGGACTGTGATAATCTTGGATACTTTTCCAGAAAGCTTGTCTGAGTTGTGAAAAGTACATCTTAACACTTTTGATAGAGACGTGATTTGTTCTGCTTCACTTGAAATTATAAAAGGTTCTTAGTCTTCTAGGCTTTCTTTTGGTTGACAAACATCTCCAAGTCCAAGCACCTCTTGTTTTAAGTCTGTAAAATTTCTAGAAGATATGTGCTTGAAAAGTTTTGTCCACATACCATTTCCTATGTGTATCTGATCTGTGCTGACTCCTGATGTTACTGATGCTGGCGTTATTTCTTTGCAGTATGCAAAAGGTCTGTGTGTGCAATTTCATAATTGAGAAGAAAACAAACTGATTTTCACGTCAACAGTTCCAAGTAGTTCTGGAGCTTCAAAAAGTTGTTGCCGCTAATTTGCTTAATTGCAACAGTGTCACGTCAGGATCTTCACGTCTGAGGAGATGAAAACAATAATAGACCATTTTGTCTTGAAGATGACTTTGCATTCCTTGAAGAGTTTTAGGAAATTTCTTATCCTCTGTAGTCCTTAGAAGATGAAATTCCTAAACATAAATCTCAGAAGCAGTCCTTTGATTTTATTTTTTCCCATCAGTCTAGCTTACTGCCTGTTGAATATTTAAATCCTCCTTTGTGGAGATTATAGGTAGGCTGTTATGGGTTTGTTCAAGCATATGGTCACCAAGCTTAGGGGTCTTCAGTAGATCTTTGCATTTAATGATTTTACTCGACCATTGGTCACGTGTCTGGAAGGGAGATCTCCTTTGGTTTTCTGTGGGTGGATTTGACAGCTCCTTGTTCAGCAACACGAAGGCTTTCTATTTTTCTGTATCCTTAGCGTTTTGCAGTTTTCACAATACTCCTACACTTTTTTCCTTTGAATCCATGCGTGTCTTTCTTCTCTAATACTTACTGCCATTGCAGCTTAATTATTAATCCAGTGTTCAGCTGAAGTGTTTTTCTTCAACCTGGCTATGCTGACCAGCTCCAAAGACAACTATTTCTAGTCCAGCACTGACTTTGAACTTCCAAAAGCCAAATACTACCCAATGATTGCATAGGCTCCAAATACCTGTGTCACTGCTTCATTTCTTAAAAAGCTTTTCCAGATTCTGCTCGGTTATTCATCTATAATAATAAGGATCTATAATGTGAGATCATTGAATCAACAAGCTTTTCTTAGGTATAGCCAAGTACATGGGTAATCATCAGTCTTCCAGAATTTGCTTAAGAAAAAAAAAAAAAGAAAAACATTAATAATTTATTATTGTACTGGTTTTGTTTGTGCTAGCTGTCTCTTATTGAATCTCTGCTGTTTTAATTCAGCCAGTTATTTAAACATAGTGTTTTTTCAGCCTTTGTCTAAGAATGATCAGTTTCCGTAGTTCATGCCTCGAAGTTTTTATTCTTTGAGTTCTCATCTGCCAATTTGCCGTAATTTGTTTCCGTATGGAACTTCTGGTAGTCTAATATATTGGCACTAATATATTGTATTGAATTATTAACTACTTTTTTAATGTATAAACCTTAAAAAAAAAAATCTGTTGACACAGATAACACAGATGCTGTAGGACAATATGTGAAGCAGTCATATCCAAATTAATTAATGCTACTAACTTCTGTCCAGAGGGATTTATAAGCTCTGTGCATAGCAATAGACCTCCTGATCCTCCCGGAACTGCTCTGGGACCGAGACTTTGTCAACCTCCCAGTCCTTTCTGTGACAGGTTTCACAACAACTTATTTTCATGGCACGTGGTAAAGAAAAAGAAACCTTTTGTTGGGCCTTTCGTAACTCTGCTTTAGTTAATAAACCTGTGTTTTATTGCACAATGATCGAAGTCTTTCCTGTTTCAGCCGTGGTGCAGCGTACAGGCTGACTCCTCATGGACCTCATGGTTCATTTTCTGCTATGTGAAAACGTTGACTGTTTCTCAGTTGCAACTTGCCAACAAAAAGTAACTGTGAGCTTGTCTGTCCTTCAGAACTGTTTCCTATGAGAGCAGGGAATTCCTTCAGGATGACTTTATTTAAACCTAGTAAGTGTTCATTACAGTAGTTAGGAAAGTGAGAAGATCTATCAAGAGGCTAGACTTGCTAAACTGGAAACGTGACTGTGCTGAGATGCGAAGGGTGAGGGGGGAGTTGGTTCTGCTTGATGTAGGTGAAGCTGAGGTTCTTAGTGCCTTCTCTGAATTGTCATTAAAACATTTGTTTAAAAGAAGAGAGGAACTAGTGGTAGTGTAAGAAGATGTATCATAGGGGTTGGAAGGGACCTTTGGAGATCATCTAGTCCAACCCCTCTGCTAAAGCAGGTTCCCTTGATTAGGTTGCATATCAAGTTTGTAGGACTAGATGCCCCTGAAGATACTGTGAGAGAAGTGAATGTTGCTGCGAGCCTGCTTTCTTATCTTTGAACTGTCGTGAAGATTAGGGGACCTTGGTGACTGGAAAAAGATGTGTTGCAGCCATCTTCAGGAATAGCAAGGGTGCAGGGAACTTCTTGCTGATCAGCTATGTACTGGTCCCTGGGAAAATTATGAAACAAGTCCACTTGGAAGCTGTTTCTTGGCACAGGAAGGCAAAAGTAGTGACTGGGATTGGAAAGTGTGAATTCACCAAGAATACTTGTCAAGCAGATGACCTGCTGTGATGGAAAGACTATAAAACTGATAAAACTGGGTAAGGGGAGAAGAGCAGTTACGTCATTTACCTTGATATCAGTAAGGCTTTCGTGATGGTGTCCAACAGGATCATTGTATCTTATTTGAATCATCATGGTCTAGATGTGACTGCTCTGTGTATTAAAAGAGTCCAGATTGTGGAACTCAGAGTGATTTGGGATGTGTCATCTTTAATATGTTGCCAGTGCCCATCGGAAGCAGGAATGCACCTCTGTCAAATTTGCAGGCCCCTGAGGTTGGGGGGAACAGTCAGAGTGTTTGAATACATGGCTTCCATTTGGAGGGACCAACATTTGTATAATTTCATAACATAAGATATAGGATCACCTTTGTATTACATAGCACTGAGAACTCCACATCTGGGTACAGTACCTCTGGTGAGGTCTCTTCAGTGCAGATTAGAGGGGCAGTATTACCTTCTTTAACCTGCTGGCCACACCTCTTTGATGCAGCCCAGGATGTGGTTGGATTTCTGGGCCGCAAGGCCATGTTGCTGGCTCACATACAACCTGCCGTCCACCGGTCCCTTTAAGTCCTTTTCCGCAGGGCTGTGCTCAATCCTTTTGTGTCGCAGTTTATTGGGTTAGTGAGGGTTGCCATGACCCAGGTGCAAAACCTTGCCCTTGTTTTTTTCCTTATTTTTTTAACCTCATGAGGTTTTTGTGGACCCACAGCTGGAGCCTGTCTAGGTCTCTCTGCATGGCAAATACTGTGAATGATGGTAAATACTTTGTGTTCTGAATGAATGCTTTGTAGACAAATTTTACAAGTCAGAAGTTGAGCTATAGTGAATATATCAGAATAGGCTGAAAGGTAGTATTTGAAGTTTTCTAGAATGTTCACTTTTGATAAATTCCAATATGTTCATGGAAATTTTCAGGCAGAAAAAAGGACCGTTTCTCTGATATGATCAGTAATGCACTGTTCAGTTTTGTATGATAATTTCTTGAAAATCTTCATTTAGTTTCTGAATTGCATCTAGCTATCAGCATAATTCTAAAAATGATGGATGTTCTTAAAAGTAGGTTTTCTTCTGCAAGAATTAGTTAAGAAAGACAGTATAGCTGCTAACAGAGTAGTTAGCAGTGAAGTAAGATTCTTACGGGCTTTCTAGTTGTGTGAGTTGTTTTTTTTTGTTTTGTTTTGTTTTTAAGACCCTGGCAGCTAGAGTGTTCTATTCTGTCACATCAACTGTGGAGTACTTCTAAAAAGAGGTGAAAGAAAAGGTGGATAACTGGGGTAAACTTAAGTTTTAGACTTGTCTATGTGTGGAATACTGATAACAAAAATCATAAAACCATGACAAGTTGCTACTTCTTGTGTCTGTGAAGAATATAATATTCTTTGAGTCTTGCCATGTTTACCTGCTGTATGGAGCCTGCTTTGGTAGGGAGTTTGGACTTGATGATCTCTAGAGGTTCCTTCCAACCCCTATGATTCTATGATTCTATATTGTATAGGATTCCATGGTATGATCATTTAGTGCAAGATGTGCTGCTTTTGAATGTATGAAATTGCCTCTGTAGAGCAATTTACATTTTTAAGTTTCCTCATAGAATTAACTGTGTTTCGTTGCAGATTATGGAGCTCTGTGGTGCAACAAGACTTGGCTATTTTGGAAGAAGTCAATTTTATATTGCTTTGAAACTCGTTGCTGTGGCCCAGTCAGGTCTCCCTCTAAGAGTGGAAAGCTTAAATACAGGTAAAACGAAGGAGGGAGAGTGGGTTGGAATTGCTTACAGATTCTGGGAGAGTAATCTTGAAAATTAATGTTTGTCTTTTTGTACGTGTTGGAGAGACTGAGGCAGTTTATTCTTATGCAGTAAATGTAAGATGAGGTACCTTACCTCCTGTTTGGTGAGGTAAGTACTGTTATCATGGGCCAAGTGGAGAAATGCTAGTGACCATTTTGTTAAGTACAAGTTAATTCTGTAGACTATTGTGTGATGACTTGTGCACTGTACCCTCTGAATAAAGTATTAGAATCATAGAATTGCTCAGGTTGGAAAAGACTTTCAAGATCATCGAGTCCAACCACAACCTAACCATTCTATCCTAACTCTAACAACCCACTGCTACATCATGTCCCCAAGCACCACATCCAGATGGTTTTTAAACACATTCAGGGACGGTGAATCAACCACCTTCCTAGGGGGCCTCTTCCAGTGCTTATTCATTGGTGCAATGAGAATCTGAAGAAGGGGAATGTAACATTTGCATGCTTTTGTACATGCTGAGCTTTTGGAACCTTGATAGTAACAAATGCAAACTTTACTTTTCTGAAGTTGCATTCCTTTGCAGTTGCTCTGAATTTTCTCCCTTCTGTAGCCAAAATGTCAAGATTAATAGCCTAAGGTTTTTTAATTAAAAAACCCTGACCTGTAAAAAGTTCTTTTATCAAACAGAGTAGCTGTTGTTTTCTCAAGAGTCAGGTTTGATGTGGGTAATAGGAATAGAAGAGACTCATTTGAGGATGAGTGTTCAGAGCAGCACAAACTGCCTTGAGGTTCTGCTGTAGCTTTTGGAGTGACGTAAGCAGATCCATGTCCATGTTGATTTGTGAAATAGAGATTTTCAAGAAGTTGATGTACTGAGTCACTGCAGACTTCTGCAGCAAGTACACAACTCTCAGCTTTTAGTCTTCAAATGCAGCTTTGAACTAGGGTGAATTCTGTTGTAAATTTTGTCTGCAGAATTCATGTTATGGTAGAGTTTGTGTATGTTGATAATATTAAAAGCTCCTAAGCTTTCTTTTATTCTGACGAATATAGATCAAATGAATTAGGTAAGGAGAATACAGTAAAAACAATCTAATTGCTTTGTCAGATACTTCAGTCCTGTAATGGAGTAAGGAATAATCATGTAGACTTTAAAGTTATGTTTACTATAGGCTTCTAGAAACAATTTATACTATTTTCATGGGTTTTTTCATAGCTTTTTGGGAAAGTGCATGGCTTTATTCAACACTTTGCTAGTATTGAAGTTCCTTTCTGCTCGTAAACCACCATGTTTATAAACTGCTTCACTAATTCTTGTGCTGAGTGTTCCAAAGATCTACAGCTTCAGCCAACTGTAGCAGAATGTCCTGGAATCAGCAAACTGAAAAAAGGACCTTAAATCCGAGTATCTGATAAAACAGAGTCTTGATAAACAATGATGGGATTTTTCCTCAAATGCCCATTATTGAAGGCAAATACTATAATCTCTGTATGTAACTTATTTCAGTGCTTTTGTGTGCTTGATTTTAATTGATTTTAACTGGGTTTTCTAATACAAAAAAAGCTGTTAAATCAGAAGAAATTTGAAGGAAAGGGTTGAAATGAGAGTACAGAATTATTCCAAAATATGAGAATTGGAATTTGTGTGATGGTGTTCTTTTCCTGGACTTATTGCAGAGCTAGGAATACTTGTAATGGTTTCTAGACTTCTAGGAGTAATTTTCTATAACTTGTTCCAAACCTACTAAATACAACAAGTATAATAGACAGAACATTTATTTTTACCCTAGCTGTTTTTAGCTTTGGTTGTCTGTTGCCTTGGTTGCAGTGGTTCCAGTCTTCTCTATAAAGTCCCTGCTCCTAGAGTAGTTCAAGTAATGTTGCAGCAGCTATTAAATAGCTAAAATACATCCGAATGAAAGACTCAAGGTGATTTTGAATTTAGGTTATCTTCCTTTGAAAATTAAGTTTAGCAGCCTGATCAGCAGGATTCTATCACAGTCCATCTGCAGGAAGGCTTAAAGAGGAATTGTTAGAGCCATCCTTCATGATCTTTTTCTCTTCAAAGTGAAACATTTAAAGTTAGTTAAAGATTTTACTTCAAAGTATCTACTTTTTATCTCTGTATACTATGCATATTTTTTTTTACTCAGTGATTGTCATATATATTTTTCACTATTCTACATTTTCTCTCCCCTTCCCTTTCTTTTTTTTTTTTGCTCTTTGATTCCCTGTGTTTTTCTTCAGCAGGCGGGGAGCTGGCTTTATGTGAATTGCTGAGTGCAGACTACAGTCAAATTTGGGGTTCTAAGTTCATTCAACATAATTACTATCCAGTTGATTTTCAATTAACCAAGTGCTTTTATGATTACACAGATTTAGTGTACTAAAAATACTGGCTTTAATTATTATACTACAGGCTTCTAAGTCTGGCTGGTTGGTTGTTTCTTGTTTGTTTGGTTTTTTTGCTATTCCAGCAATTTTTCCTTCTAGTAAGCTAAAAATTGAAACATTAATGTGCAGTATCTGTTCAGAAGTAATGTTTGTTTTGTAAGTATAGAATGCTGGTTTTGGTGGAAGAAAATGTTAATAAAGATGTGGACTTAAGAAATGCAGAGAACTTTTATAATTTTTTCTAATTAAAGATCATATTTCCATTTATAACTACTGTAGCATTTATGATTTCTAAATTAAATGTGTATTAAAATGTGATTTTCTGCTGTTATGGAGAGAAGTAAAAATTGCGTTTTCCAGTTCCTGTGTAAAAATGTAGTAGTACAGTAAGAACAGATCTGTATTTATCTAGTCTTGCTTTTAAAGATGACAGTGCAGTATTTTCTGTTCCTAATGAGCTCTGAATGTTATTTTGTGAGATAGTGCTAAATACCTCATGCCAAAACCTCATGTTGGAGCAGCCAGTAGACTCAAAATAGAATTCCTTTGTATCAGAAGTTCTAGTGTTCTACGTAACATACATTCAGCAATGCATGGGAGGAATTGAACTTGGCCCATACTGTAAATTGCTTTTCCAACACAGCTAATATGAGTAAGCTGTGTGGCAAATTCAGTTTTTGATTCATGGTGGACAAGTGAAAAAACTGGTTGGGATTCAGAACAACGGTATAAGTCTCGCAGTGAGAAATGGAACATTTATGTAGCTGTAAACCATAAAGCTAAGGACCACATTTTTATTTTTTTTTTCATAGAAAGTTTGCTGTATAGGTGTTCATAAAAAAAAAAAAATAATAATAATAAAAAACCCTGGTAGTGGAATATTCCCAGTTATATTCCATTAAAACAACTAGTTTAGCTTGTCATATAGACAAGTATATGTGCATGTTGAAGCAATATTTGCTGTCCTTTTAATAAGGTTAGATTATATTGTCTATAAATATTCTATAAATACAGCTGTGACAGCAGCTTACTAAAGGTAATGATGAATGCTGCCATATTTCAACTTTTGTTTTGCTGATGAACCATTTTATGTGAAAACAATCTGACTTTGTATGTAGAAATGATAAATATCTAGAAATGGAAATTTCTAAAAACAGTTTTTGCAAATCAGATTTCAGTAATGCATGTTGGTGTAATTCAGAAAAGAGCTAAGTCTGGGTTGATTTAGTGCAGATTTATAATTAAAAGCATTAAGTTTCTGGAGCTGTTTGAAGTCTTATATGAGAACTTGGGTAGCAGAATCACAAATTATGATGAAGAAAAGGCGTTTGTTGTCAACATGGAAGAGGTCTAAGTAATTGAGGTGCGCTGAGATTTCAATTACAAAATAAAATACATATTTTATTTTTAAAACTCATATTTCTATGTAGTAAATGGCCTGCTCTTATTTTTTCTTAACAGTGAAGGACCTCCCTCTTCCCAGATTTGTTGTGTCAAAGAACGAACAAGAGTCAAGACACACAGCCTTGTATTCTTCAGATGCTGATAACCCAGCTTCTTATTCAGGGGTGATTCCTCCTCCACCTGGCAGGATACAGGTCAAAAAAGGCTCTGTGAGCCATGATGCAGTTCAGCAACGTACGTCAACTGATCAACAGGTAAATTAAAAGATTAAATGGGACTCATAACTGCTGATCTGTGCATAGGAATCAATCTAATAGTGTTTCTTAACTCTGTTACTTTCAGTGTAGTTAAAAAATATACTGTGTGTATATACATATGTGCGTGTATGTGTGTATAAATACTATATACACGTTTATAATACTTGTGTGTAGGGTTTTTTTTTTGTTTTGTTTTGTTTTTTAATGCATTCTTATGTTTGAAATACTGGTGATTGAGACAGGGAAAAAAGAAATGTGTAGGATAGGAAACTATCAGTTTGTAATCATTATACTGTTGCCTAGTTTATCAGAGTTCACATCAGCTTCCTGGTCTTCGCAACAGTGTTACTGAATGCCATGGAAGACTGGATGTCTAGTCCTTCAGTATGCTGTCATACCTTTACACCTGAAATATTTTATTTAGAAAAATCCCACAATGACTTCTCTCTGGCTTACGTGCTATCGTTCATGATTTTGATTGTTAATTAGGGAAGGTGAGAACCAGAAATAGCAGATGCACAGACATTTTTGTGTAGTTTTTCATTGTTTTGTAATGATGAGAAAACAGGTTTCCCTTTGCTCACTGATCCTCTCATCTTCGGGTACTTCATCTTCAGGATACCTCAATAAAGGACAACTGTATGGCTTTGTGCTTTCTCAAAATTTGTTTATTTAGTCTTTATGTTCTCTTGACAGTCCTTTTTACCAAAGCAAGAACACTACATTTGAGTATTGTATATTGCTGGGTGTTTGTATTTGTGCATAGCTGTTGAATGCCTGCTTTTCTTCCACTGTGGTATGCTCTTTCCTAGGCTTATTTTGTCGAGAATCAAGAAATTTGGGAATTTCTCTTGCGTTCTCTAGGAGTCCAAGAATTCACTCATAAACATTTATAAATCTCTTTGGAATAGTCCAGGCTAACCCAATCAAAACCAAAACATAAATTGGCAGAGGACATCCTTAATCACACTTCCTTCCAAACTGGAAATGGAGGCAGTAATTAAATGAGCTCCTACAGTAGATCTGAAGACAGCTTGGTTTTGTCTGGCTTTGTGTGTTTTAAGTGCATTTCAGGAGAGGTCTGTGATCCACTTACCTGATGATGGGATTTTAAGTTGATCGAAGTAATATTTGTATGCTTCTATGTATTTTTCATTTTTAATGAGTGGCTGAAATTTTATAGAGGAATCTGTCATGGTGTAACTTCAAAGCAACAAAGTCTAGTGTTTGAAAGCTCCAAGTTCTGACAGAAGAGACTATGTATTTGCAAAGGTGCATAAAGATCCAAATTTCAGTTTACTATCTTGGCTTAGCTAAGCAGCTTGGTATCTCTCTTCCAAACAAATCTGTATTGTATTATCGGAATAAAGAAAGCTTGTGTACAAGTGCTTTGAGAGATCTATCCCAGAAAATAGTCTTGAAGTAAATGTAGCTGACAATACAGCATAGAGTATAGCAGTTTTAAGTTGTATTCGTGCTTCGAAACATCAGGGAAGTACTGTCTGATTTTGTATCCAGTTATAAAACTACATCTTCTGCTGACTCTTACATTTCTGACTGTATAACAAATCTGTTCAAGCTGCCTCATCTTGGTCTAACGTTTATATTTGGGATGTTATGTTAGAGGAGTATGGAGGATTTGAATCCCCTTAGACTGAGAATGAGATTGGTACCCCCACGTCCCCAGATCTATCCCATAACCATATAAATACTAATTGTTTGGGTTTGTTTCTTTGCTTGTTTACCCCAAAAAGTCTGATAAATGACTAGAGGACCTTCTTTTTTTTTCCTAGAATTTGCTGATCAAGTTGTCTTTACCTGGAGGTAATGCTTAGATTTGTAATATATAGAAGGAGGTCCAGACAGTGTTATGTGCCAAGAACGAAGTTGCTGAAGTTTGAGAAGTAAATTGTAGAGCATAATTTTCCTAGAGGTCACTTTTCTTTTTGGAGGAAATTAAGTGTCCTGAGATTATATCCTTCACTTGTAGAGCTTGGTCACTTAACTTTTAGATACTCTATTACTGACTCTGAAATTTGCTTTTTTTCTTAAACTGTATACTGTCTTTGGCAATATACTTGCCACTTCAAAATGCTTTAATTTCTTGAAGTACTCTGACTAAAATATTTGTGAAATCATGTGCTATCTTGGCCCTGATCTTTAAAAGTTCGTTACGTTCATGCACCATTTTCTCTGTAATGAAATGTCACACAGATTAACATTTCATAATCACAAATACGTAAAAGAATTTCACTTAGGGTATTGTGTGCTGAAATATAGAAAACTATTTCCTTATTGATGCATTGTTTGGCAGCATTATTATTATCAATGCATTCACTCAGATGTAGTGAGATATCAGGAAATGGAAGTCAGGTTCTGTTTCCGGACAGAAGCTACAAATGAGGTTTCTCCTAAAGTAAGCACGGAGCAAATGCAGGAACGTTGTTTTTTCTGTTGCTATTTCTGAGGTGAGATTTTTAGTTAGATGGGTGTTCTGTAAACAGTGCACTGGCCAGAAGTTTGTGTCTTTTTTAATATTGCTAGTATGAATAATAGGTGACAGAAGTCACACTCATCTGTTATGGAAGCTACTGAACTGATCTTAAGAGTAAAGACAACTAAGGAAAGAAAGCTTCACTGAATGTAAAACACTGCAAGGAAATTGATTTTTCTACTGGTGTAATCTCTTGTTGCCAAATAAGCAACAAGAAGTAAGCAGATCAAAACTTCTGCTGTCACTGTGACATCTGAATGAGCAGTTTTGTTCATGTGGTTATATTAGTCACGGACTATATACGTATTTTTGTACGTGGGTAGTGGCACCTATACTACTAAAGTTTTAAATTAGGCCAGCCTTGAAAAACTGGATTCTGAGAGTTGTTGTGCATTTTTTTTTTTTGTAAACCTAGTAAGTTTAGAAGCTGTTGTTGCTTTGTGAAGGAGTAATGTACTGAAAGCAGTCTGACAGGAAATACTCCCTAATCGAAACATTGCTGCTGCTTCCTTCTAAACTAGTTTGTCTATGACTAAATACTCTCAGACTGTTAGATGCTACCTTTGCATGTTTTGTGTTTTGTTGTTAAAATCAACAAGCAAATGCGTTTAAAGCATCTTTAAATGTGATCCAGATATTGAATCAGATACCACTTTAGGGTACTTTAATTGGTTTACAGCCTTTTTCAGGAAAAGGGCAGGAACTAGACTGAATTGGTGTAGTGACTCTAGAGGCTAAAAGCTATGTATGTAGCAAATGCTATAAGGTGAAACATTGCTATGTCCAGATGAAAATAAAAAAGTAAAGCTGAAAGTACACGTCTTCCTTATATATGCATTATGCATAACACTAAAAAAGCCAGATTGTGTTGAACTATTGCTGTATCAATGCAGCCTTAGTGGTGGAAATAGCTCAAAATCAGCACATATGGATACTGGATCACTTCAACTTTTATAATGACATCGGAAGTTATGTGGTATTTCTCTAAGGTTTGCCAATAGACCATTTCTCTTAGATTTTGTTTAGTGTATTGAACAGGTAATTCCAGGTAAGACTGTATATGGTAATAAATAAATTGCTTAGGAACACAGATCTGGAAAAGAAAAAAAAAAAACAAAAACCTCTTTTGTCACTGAGTCTAAGATGTTACTTTGCAACTTAGATTTATGTATTAGTATTCCATCTGTTGGAATTCTCTCTTATGGCACCACATACCACACTGAAAGATACTGAAGTTCAGGCTAAATGTTGTGCAGTTCCTTATCTAGAGAATCACTGTTCCTCTGTTGTCATGTGCAATTGTAATTGATAATTACTTAAAAAAAAAAAAAATCAGGATTCTCTCTTAAGTTGATGTTTTATCTGCACTGGCACTGTTGGAGAAAACTGTTTCTACTTAATGGAAATAGGGTGGAATATTAGTGGAAATTTAGAATTTCCACTTAACTCTTCTCAGGTCAGGTATTACCTGTTATTAAAACAACTTCATATATGGTGTTTCCTGTAGAACACCACTGGTATTTCCTAGAAAAAACACTGTTTTCCCCCTTAGCTTTGTTTTGCTTGACAAAATCTATAATCTGTTTTGTTTAACAAAATAGCTCATGTTAATCCTTGTAATCCTTCTTTGCCCTTGATCCAGTTTGAATTCATTCTCATCAAAATTACCTGACCAGGCTTATAGTACTAGTTTCAAATGAGATCTCACCAGTATTAGTATTATTTTGTAAATTATGTCCTATGTCTGATGAATTTTTTACCTCATACATCTTTAGCAGGTGTGGAAAAAGCAGATCTGTCATATTTGACATAGTAGCGGTCTGACAGTTGAGCTATGCATCCAGTCTTCTGCTTTCAGTTGGTTGCTTCTCATTATTCACTTCACTGTGAATTTCTATTATTCAAGAAACTATTTTGTACTTGAAATTTTGATAGTGCAGTTATCTCTGTCCTCAAAATAATCTGTTCTTATGATGCCTCCTTTAAATTTGTTGTCAAATTTCATTAGTATGCTGTCTATTGGGTATAAGCAGTTACCCAAAACAGTCTTTCAGGAGCAGTTTTAGAAGATTCACTTTAGTCACATGGTTCTCATTCTAATGTGGTTCGTTCTGTACCCATTTCTTTTGCAACTTAGATTCTTGTGTTAAACTCCAGATTGTTGGAATTATCTTGTATGGCACTGCAATGAAGTATACCAAAGTTCAGGTTAAATTCAGCTCAATTTCTTGTCTCAAAAATTACGAAGAAACTTGAGTAAAATTTCCAGTGCTGTGATTTATCTCCTCTCCATTTATCTCTGGATTTTTAGTTGTCTTCTTCAAAAGTAAACCTTTCAGACTGTTGAGGTCCAACAAGTTTCCAGTTGTCTGAACCACACATCCCAATCTAAAAAATGTATAGTGCTTCATGTAGAGAAGCTTACATTGAATCTTAAACTATTTTATTCTTCAGTATGAATACTAGTTGATTAGAAAATCATGGGTTCTGCAATGCGATTACCATCTCTAGCATGATCTTTCTTCATAATGGATCTGTTCCCTGACTCTTATGCAGGCTGTGTGGTGTCAGGACCTGGACCACAACACCCTTAAAGCTACCCTTCGGATACCATGTCTGGCTTCATTGTCTCTGGAATTCTCCTTAGGAGGCTTTCTTCTGGCCTGAGATGTGAGATCCAGGAAAAGGTTTATAATCCCTTTTGACTCATGTATGCTTGTAATTTCCTTTTGAGGTTGAGATCACTCCAGTGTTGGTTTAGTACAGTTTTGTGTTGCCTTACACCAGTTTGACTTACATTCGCTATGATTCGCCTTTTGGAACTGTAAATTATAACACCTTTTTCTAATTAGTACCTTGTTTTTAGTTCTACTCGTCATTCCAAAAAGGTCCAGGTTCAAGTCTTTCATAGTGTTTAGTAATTCCAGTTTAACAAAAATCATGTTTTTTTTTAATAACTCAGGTTAAATTTATTATTTTAACGTAATTTTTATTTTTTTAATTAACGTGATTGATTTTTTTTGCCTGTTAACTGCAACTTTTTTTTTATAATAAGTTAAGAATGTTCTCAGTGGTTTGACTTAACATTAAAACGTTAGTTAACTATTTATATCAACGTGCTTTTATTTACATCTCTTCATCTTTTTTTTTTGCAGTAGTGTAGCAATAAAAAAGATAGTAGAAACCAGAATGTTATAATTACTATTGGTTTTATTGAGTTTGTTTGGATAGAAATTAAATCTCGTTTTAAATGTTTTAATGGAATCACTTTGAAAGTGTTAAAGGATTTTAGTAGTAGCTAATTTAATAAATGACACATTGACTACAGTATGCAGATGAGTAAAATTGCCGAAGCTCCCAAAGAGATTAGGTGAGTAATTTCTGTTAAGTATGATGAATTTGAAAACCACTGAGTTATGAGTGACCTGAGTTACAGAACTGTTGCAATTGTTGCATGTTAGGTTTTTGAAGAGCACTCCAGGTAGGTTCTGTATTATAATGCTCTAAGAAAATTTAATCATGGAGATTTCAGGCTTTTAAGATTAGTTTCTATTACTAATAGATTGGACAGATGAGTATGAACGTACCGTCTTCTCAACTGCAGCATGTGCTCTCATAAACAATGCATTTTGAGAGTTCGACCATGTACTGCAATTGAGGAATTAAGGTGAATCTAATGAAACCATAGATTCATTAGGTTGGAAAGGACCTACAAGATCATCTAGTCCAACCATCCTCACACCACCATCCCTACCCACCAAGCTACTAAATCAAATCCCTTAGCACCTCATCTAAACGCTTCTTGAACAGCGCTAGGGATGGTGCCCCAACCACCTACCTAGGCAGGCCATTCTAGTGCCTGACCACTCTTTCAGAGAAAAATTTTTTCCTCAGATCTAATCTAAATCTTCCCCGGCGCAACTTGTGGCCATTCCCTCTTGTCCTGTCAGTTTCCTGGGAGAAGAGGCCAGTTCAGTAAAGCTTGAAGTCTGGTGCAAAATCAAAGCAGAAACTTTATACAACAAACCACATTTTCTTAGGCATGAGTGTATTGAAGTGATAATTTTTTATCAGCTGCAAAGGCAGGTATGTACCTAGTAACTGACACGCGCACGCATATATATGTAAAATGGGTGAATTAACCTGTAAGTAAGTCATTTCAGTAAATCTTTTCCATGACTGCTGTTGCATCTGACTCAGTGTTCCTATGGTTCTACCTTCTCAGTCTTTTCTGACCTGCATCTTCCTCCTTTACACTTCCATCAAACCATCAGTATTTTGGCTAAGCCATTTATATATATATAATATATGTTTTAAAGGTGTTCAGATGCTGGAGGTATCTAGTAGGGCTGCTCAATGATTGCACGTAGTGGTGTGAGGGGAAGGCTGGGATTGCACATGGATAATATGTTGCCACATTAATGCTGTGTTAAATGGGTTAAAAATGTTTTGGAAATGTGTCATGATGAAGCTGAAGATGTGGCAAGTCCTTCCAGAAGTTTTTTGTCATCAGATTTATTTGCGTATTTTCTTCTGTTTAATGATTTTTAAGGTCCATAAGCTGAAGCTCCAGATTAATTGTGAAATTCTGTAGATGTTTATAATTCTGACATAGCTTTGACTGGAACGTTGAGAACAAGGTTAACCACTATGCCCTTCTTGCTCCTCATGATCCTCATGTTTACCTTTGCTACATACTTTGTAGAATTGCATTGAAAACAAATGTTTAGAAGAATAACAATAGCTTGAGCATTGCGACTAAAGAGTGACAGTTGTCACTTAGGGCAAGGCTGCTTCTTGAGGGCAGTGTGTCAAAAGTAGATGTGCACATCCAGTTACTAGAAGTAGTGAATGGGTTTCCTTCAGATAGGCTGTCATACAGTTGTCTGCTTCAGGGTTTCTTCTGTGTTCTTTGGACCATCTATCTTATTGGAATAAAAATACTGGAGCAAATCAGTAATGTCTGTGACCAAGCATTGCAGTCATGGCATTTGGTTTAAAAATTCAAGTATCTTTCACTGGTTTCTACACCAGTGAAAGAAGAAGCTTTCCATTATCACCAGTGATGCATTATCATGGCTCTCTAATAATCTGTTGCGCTGTACTTTCTAAGGGGACTAACCATACCCTGGCTTCTTCTAATTTCTGCCCCATGTACTTATAAAAATAAGAGTGTATTTATAATAAATTTCTTGTCAAGTAAGATGCTAAGAAGAGGCAACTTCATACAAATTTCAGAACAGGGAGTAACTGCCATAATAATCTTGACTGGTAGAGATATTGTGAAAAATGGTGACTGTACAATTGGATGGTCCATGAATTAAAGATCTAAATGTATTATTTACTGCTCTCAGCCACTTGGTAACACCATTATGGGCATCAGTTTAAATACTTTCAGTGAAACACTGGAAATGTTGTGGCCTAGGGGCATTAATTAATCTGCCTCAGTGGTCCTGCTTTTTAGGAAGTACCTCAATTACAGAATCGACTGTGCTGGCCCTGTATCCCAGGGAAGACAGAAATCAGAGGAAAAGGGAGAGTTTACATCAACACTAACGTGTCATCATGATCTTTAAGCTTTGTTAAATGTGTGTAGTTCTAGTATGTACCTTGCTTGGAGCAAAGCTAGTTTTACAGCACTTAGACTTGTAGATTTTAAAACAAATTTTCCTTTGACTGTTTGGCAAAGTAAATCAGGTTTTAGGAATCTCGTAGAAACCTACAGTCAATGTGTCTGCAGTACTTGATAGTATGTTAGCAGTTATTAGGAAGCTATTTCCTGGTTATATTCATGTGGCTTTCAGCTTACTTGGATAGCTGTCTTTGAAACTAATAGGAGTTTTGTTATCGGATGTGTTCACGTGTGTTAGTAAATCCTTGAAAATATTTTCAGTGTGTACCTTGTGAGTGAACTGGAAAGGTAAATAAAGATTTTTTTTTAAATGTAATCAGGCAAAAGAGTTCCGAACATTTTTGTCTACTGCTGAAATAGATATTGAGGTTGTTAGCTTTCGTTCTACTTCCCAGGGAATTCAGAGCTGAATCTTGCTTTCTTGTTGCACTTGTTTTCAGCTACTAGTTTAGCTTAAGCTGGGAGGTATAGTGAACTAATTAAGAATTGCTTTCTATCATATAAATGATATAAATTCACTTGGTTCCATTTATTTTTTTCATAATTTCCTTCAAAGTGGAATTACCTGGTAATCTGAATGTCTCATGAGAACTGATACCAATGAGAAATCACACAGGTGATTCTATTTTCATGTCTGTTCAGGGACAATATAGAACAATATAGTACTGAAGAAAATCTTAAGCCTTAAAATTAGAAAAGAACTACCTTATAACTTGTACAACAAACAAATATATCCTAAATAGCATAAGCATTTGGAAAAAATGCATCTACATTTTTGTGTATTTAAAAATGTCTACTATACTTTTCAGTGTTTAATTCTGATTTCTCTTTTTAAAAGAAGTTGATTTGGATTATGAAAAACTTGATGACATTTAGGTATGATCATTGCTTGTACAGTAAACTTTCTTTTGAGATCTGGGTTCAAATGTAACTTCTATCACAAGTGAAAGTGAGTCTTTGGAATCAGTTTCCTTTGAAACTATGTCATTTAACTTGGTGTTATGTTGTCCTGAGAATGCTTGATTAAGAATGTGATAGATGAAGTTGTTTTTTTTTTTCCTTAAAGTGAATGTTTCTGGTGCTGCTTATGCTGTACCTGATATCTATTCCCTCATTTTGATAAGTGCTAGGATTTTCCTTATCCAAGTATATTTAGTGATGGCTGTTTCTAGAAATTATGGTTTTAGGTATGCCTTTATATATTTAGTTATACAGTACAAAACTTAAAAAGTTCCTTTGTTTTATTAGGAGTCCACATCTCCCGTTGTTTCACCACAGCAATCCCCACCAACCTCTCCACACACATGGAGGAAGCACAACCGCCATCCCAGCGGAGGGAATAATGAACGACCTCTTGCTGGACCTGGGCCTTTTTGGGCTCCATTTAGTGAAGCACAACCAGGTATTAATGTCTTCTGTCATGCTTTGACTGTAACCCAAATTTGTGGAATTGTTAAAAACATTAAATAACTGAGTTTAAGACAGTGTCTTTCTATTTTCCAGTTCTGGAAACTTAGTTGTAGATTCAGATCTTCACATTGGTGTCAGCATTGTGGAATTTGTGGCCTTGTGTATGGCAGATCTGTTTCTCAGTGTTCCTTTTTCTACAAGAAATACTTAGTTTGGAGGGAGGGAAGAGTGAAAAGTTGTAATATGAAGCTGACATCCTATTGACAGGAACTGTCAGCATGCCCAGAGATACAGGGAGCTCAAAGGAAGAAGGCAGATAATATATTGTTTGAATTTCTGTTAGATTAGATTACTTGTTGGAAAAATTCATTCTCTTTTTCTGCTTTCTTTAAAGTTTACGTAAACATAACTGAAGCTGCTGTGTCTCAAATGTATCAAAGTAAAATCATTTGTTTCTCAATAGATTGACACTTTTTTTCATTTAGCATGAAGTCTCTTGCTATTGTTTTACTGTGCTCTGATGGTAAAAATTTTTCTCCCTTAGAATCTCAAATATTAAGAAGTTCTGTTTCTTTTTCTGACAGTCTGCTTAATTTAATACATTTGGGAATAATGGAGTAATAGTAATTAAAGTTTTGTTTATCAAAAATGAAAAAAAATCAAGTATGTCACATTTTATAGACTATGATTTCACAGTGAGGTGTGGCTTGTTCGTTTATTTCAGCTTTGGTATTTCCAAGTTGATCATCCAATATGACCCCCTTTCATAGTTAGAAGAATAAAGTTGTAATGCCATGTTAATATTTCATTTTGGCAGTGCTTTCCCTGTGATGTCTACTAGATAATATTTTCAGAAGTCTGAAAATATGTTGAATTTGCTCAGCATACTTGAATTTTATATTCCATTGTTAAAAATTTGTTAGTGTGTTTAAAGTAATGTGGAGATATTGTGATTCTGCCAGTGCTAAGGGTAGGCTAAATTTTTATATATTTAATAAAAATTATCATCCTTGCTCACAGGATGTAGAAAAACAGAGCTCTTCTCACATTAAGGTGTAGAACAAGGTTAATTGTTAGTTACCTTCCTTAAAATCAGTGCTGCAAACTCATATTTATTTTAATACAAGATGTTTTGAGAAATCAGATTGTTTGCAAGAAACATTACATTATTTCTAGAGGACTTAAGGCAGGGCTATCTCATTTCACTTGTGATCCAAGAAACATGAGAACCCAGGTCTCTGCTTGTATTGCATGGTCTGAAACGCTGAGAATAATGGTAGAAAACTAGGGCCCATCTCAAAGCATGGGGCTCTCAAGTGTGAGCATGATTCTCTTAGTTCTAATGAATGCATAGCATGAAATGAAGTTTATGGTTAGGTCTCATTTTTAAACATCAGCCAGTTCTATTAAAATCCAGGTCTCTCAGGTCTTCCAATTTTTTGTTTTTCATTTAAGGTTAAGCTGTTAAAAATCACTTTATGTTTTGGTTCTGACTTGTCTCTCTGTCTGCTGCTTTTCCTGGATTAGCTTTCATGGAACAATAAAGCGGATAACTGAATCCCTCTTATTATAAGGTGTTGTGGGTCAACCTTTGTATATGGCTAAGCACCATATACTTTCATGTACACACAGTGGACTGAGGAAGAGGGAAGGAAGAGTAAAAGCAAAGAAAAATCTGATGGTTCAAGGAAAAAGAAAGTTTAGTAAGTGAAAGGAGTGGAAGGAAAGAGGAACTATTCAATGATGGTTGCCACTGATGCTGTGCCTCTTTCCAACCAAAAGATGACTGTCTCCTAAACTCCCCGACCTTTTTAATGTCTTATTGCTTAGCATGATGCTATGTGGTATGGAATGTGTCTTTGATTAATTAGAGCTATCTGTCTAAGATGTGTCCCCTCCCAGTCTCTGACACACTCCCCAGTCTGTTCACTAGGGGCTGCAGAGTGAGAAACAGAAGGCTTGATGCCATGCAAACACTGTTCATCTGTAGCTAAAATATTTGTGCGTTAACCAACATTGTTCTAGGTGCAAATCTAGAGCACAGCACTGTGTGAACTGTTATGATGAAAATGAAAAATTACTGACACTTGGCCTTTGTTACATAGTCATGGTTATTCAGGGAGGGAAGAGTTCTAAAGTATTTTATTATTGTACTTGTATTGATTTTATTTCATCACAAATTAGTGCTAAGGAGAGCTCTTGATAGTCCACAAGGTTGCTTGAAAAATTTGTTCTTATAAGGTAAACTAGTAGTTTTTTTTTAAAGTACAAGCTGCTTGTTGTTTAGATATTCATAAATACTTTTTGTATTTGTGAAAGTGAAGGAGTGATTTTATCCCACAGAAGGTTAGATTATATTCCAGAATTGAACAGTGTGGTGGTATTCAAGCTACAGGAGAAGGATAAAGAGCAACCACAGGAATTCAGGTTATGTCTTCATAGTAAACGTTGTGCATTAGACTTCTTCACCTAATCCTAATCTGGTATCTGATAATCAGTTAGAGCCATGCTCTCTATTCAAGTGCTTTCAGTGGTGTTCTCTGATAAAAACACACAGACTTTTGAAGTGATTTGCTTACAACTCATAAATGCAGATGGTTCTGAGTCTTCTCTGTGACTATTTTCTTCCATTTTCACCTCTACCTCAGTGCTCCCAATCTGGTTTTGTAGTTTGAGAAGAAACTGGGGTGTGATTATGTCTAATTCAGATGCGAAATAGATGTAGTTTTAATGATTGAGAATTAAGTTATTGGCTGTTACTTTGTAACTGTGTGCACCTAGGTGTCCATGGTTGCTACTAGTCTTTTTATTGTATATTCTTCAGCCTTTCAGTCCTGTGATCTAAAAAAACCTGCATGACAAGAATATTAAAACAAGTGTCTTTGAGGTGATTGAAGAGGGAAGGAGAAAGGAAATATTTCTTGTAGGACGTGCGAAGTACTTGGAAGTGATGACAAAAACTGTTAATATGCTGTACACTGTTAATATGCTAGTACAACCTTGGAGAAAGTTCTGTGCAAATGGGGGTACAGACTGAACTGTACGAAAGCTGTTTGAATAAATAAAGGATAAAAACAAATAAATAAATAAACCCTACAAACAACTTGGTGGTAAAAATGTCAGTGGCTGAGGGGCAGAAGTAAATTTGGAGTGTAGCATTTTCATAGGAGAAATGGGAGGGACTTGCCTGATTCTCATTGTCTGCTTTCCCTGTGCTTAGAGAGAACAAAAGGAAAGAAACTCCAAGGCTTTTTTACATGTTTCTTTGAGTACTTTTAGAGTTAGGCTGGCTCCAGAAGAACACCAGGGCAAAAAGAATTGTCAGTCTTATTACCTCTATTCTCAGGAGTTTTGGTCGCAAGTCAAGTTTTGTAAAGGAACGGAAGGAGTTATTAACAGTGGCTTTTTATCCTAGTAGAAACTAATTTTAAACAGATGAGATTACTCTATTATGATGAAATTCATAAATATAATCTTTCAGTTTTTAATATTCAGTTTATAATTTCCAAACATCTTTATATCTTTCTCCTACTAGTAATCTCTTCTATAAGAATAAAATATTTAGTTCTATAACTGCTGTCTAGATTTCAGGGCTTTAAGCATTTCTTTTGAAAGTGGAAGAGTAGAATGGAGTACTGAGATTCTCACACACTTGTTATAGATGCCATGTTTTTCCTCTGGTCTGGCTTCCTTAAATTTGTAATTTTTAATTGCAACTTAATAAGAGTTTTCCAGTTTGTGTACATAGAGCAATGGATGACCAAATGCTTCTGTATTTACTTCATCATCGTTTTAATGTTCAGTCTTGGAATGTCAGCAGTATTTCAGAAGTTTCTTATGACGAGGTGCTGGGTGAATCACAGTTACTGTGTTCCAGTTACTTTATATGCTGCTGATGTCAGAAGTCTATATGGGTGCCTTTTGTTACTATTGGAACTGTTTTTAAGCAACTGCGTTAGTTTAAAAATTAATTAGGAAAAAAAATTATGCTGAAAAGCCTGTTGGTTTGGTTTTGACTTTGATTTTTATTTTTTTTTTAGGAGGAATTTTCAAGGGTATGTTATTTGAATAACAAACTAAAAACTAAAAACAAAACAAAAAAAACCTTAAAATGATAAGTTGTGTTCTGAAATCTTATGCCACTTTTAAATACTGTCTGTACAAAAGCTTATTTCAATGAGGAGAAAGCATCAAGTATTAGTTAAGATGTGTCAAATGTATAAAACTCGAGATTTTGTATATATGCACTAAGCTCATTCCTCGCTTCTGTCTTTTTAATACAGATACAATTTGGTCAAATACAAAAGTCTAGAAGAGCTGACAGAAGGTCAGCCTTGATGAAATTTGGTTTCAGTTTCCTTCATCATTTTAGAAGCATTTGTCTTCCTGATGGGAAGCTGTGTTTCAGGGTTGGATTTTTTTGGGGCTGCTTTATGTATCTGTAGTTCTTTGTGGTTTTTAGGGTTTTTTTTTGTTTGTTTGTTTTTGAAAAAAGGAATGTTTCTTCTACTTTCAGGCTCATCTACTTCTAGTGATCCCATATGGTCTGGTCATTCACCACCACCTCACCAAGAAAATTGGGTCAGTTTTGCAGATACCCCACCAACCAGTGCTCTTTTAGCCATGCATCCTGCTTCTGTCCAGGTGTGACACTTTATTGGTATTTAATTTGCATCATTCAAATGGTTGCAATCCTTTTTTTTTTTATATATTTTTCACTGCAGGTGTTTACTGTGTAGCTGTGCTGTAGTCTGTCCAATGCTATTTACCCAACAGATACTTCATATAAGTGATGTAGTTGCAAGTTATTAATTTTTAAAAATGTCAACAATTATGACTCTAAAATATTTGTGCTTAGCTTCTTTGCGTATGTGCCACGTTTGTTTGTTTGTTTTGCTTACATAACTGCAATCATTCCTACCCATTTGTATCCACGTGGAAAAATACCCTGTCATTGTCCTGTAAATGCACTCTGCTGATAGTTTCTTGTAGTTTTTAAACTACTGTGAGATTTAACTATGCTTTACTTTTTGAAGGCAAGAAGTTGAGAATTCATAAGAGCACTTTAGGTAGATAATACTGAGGAAAAAATATTTCATTTCAGGACCAGACAACAGTACGAACTGTAGCATCAGCTACAACAACAAATGAAATTCGTAGGCAATCAAGTAGTTATGATGACCCCTGGAAAATAACTGATGAACAAAGGCAGTATTATGTTAATCAGTTTAAAACCATTCAACCTGATCTAAATGGATTTATACCAGGTAAGTTACTCTTTAAAAAAATATAATTGTGGGTGCAGCAGTTCTGGTTCAAAGACTTTGTTGGGTACTTAGGTTTGCATACCATTTCAAAGAAAGTGTTGCATTTTAGAGATAATGTGCTGGTAAACTGCAGTGTCATTCAAGAAAGGGCTCGAAGCCACTTTTTACTTCATCTCTAGAAATTAGTGCCATTTTTCCCTAAGCCTTTGCTACATCGCTTACATTGTTTACTGTAAATCTGTAAGTCTTCTGATGTTTTGAATTGGTAATTTTTCAGGATCTGCAGCTAAAGAATTTTTTACTAAGTCGAAACTACCTATTCTTGAACTTTCTCACATTTGGTAAGTGTGGCATGTTTTGAGATACTTGGTTTGAAAGATCACAGCTATCTGGTGTTATTTATTGGTCTCCTTACTGGAAGGTGTTAAGTGTACTTTCACTACCATACTACATTCATTTCTTTTCACATTTGTGTCAACATTTTAGTGGTATTCAATGGGTCTAGGTTGGCACTTTAAGTGGCATTTTGAGCTGTTAAAAAAATTTAAATACTTCATAATAAGAAGTACTTGGTTTGAAATTTTATATTGTTAAAGATGCTTTTAAACGTAAATTATGAATTCTTTATTCCTATATTTATTTGAGTCTCAGGAAGGAAGTTTAAGTAAAACATACAGGTGCAAATGTTTTTGAATGGGTTTAGTAGTAGTTCATGATAAATTGAGCTTGGATTTGGTGTAGGTATAGATCCTAGCATCATATAGTGGTTTGAGTTGGATGGGACCTTTAAGATCATCTAATTCCAACCCCCTGCTTGAGACAGAGATACCTCCCACTAGACCAGGTAGCACAGCTCCATCCAGCCTGATCTTGAACGCATTCAGGGAAGGGGAATCCACAACCTCACTGTGCAACCTGTTCCAGTGTCTCACCACCTTCACAATAAAGAATATATGTATACTAATATCTAGTCTAAATATACTGTCTTTATATACTGAGTTTATAGTCATTATAGTCATATAGTCATAATATACTGAGTTTAAAGTCATTTCCCCGTGTCCTGTTGCTACATGCCCTTCTAAAAAGTCCCCCCTGGCTTTCCTGTAGGCCCTGTTCAAGTACTGATCTTTTCTTCCATTCTGTACTGGAATTTATAGTTAATTATTAATAGTTAATTAAATGTCTTACCTTGAAAGATATGGTCTTTCATCATTGCAGTGATTTCTAATTCAGATATTTTCCCATTTTATTGAAAATAAATTATACTGCCTCGGCAACATTACAGTAATACTATCTTAAATGTGGAGAAATGATTAAAAAACAACCAAACAAAAAAAGAAACTGGAGAGAGGTAAGTGGGTTTAGATCTGATCTTTAACCTTTAAGAAATATTGTTAAATAAAAGCTCATCTTTTTGGGGAATAGGGAATATAGGTCTAATGTGGAGTGCATAATATGCAAAAGTAAACTATAGGCTGCATTCCTTCTTCTTCCAAAAAGCATAACAGAAGAATGTCTTCTGGAAATAAATTTGCTTTTATTTATAAGGTGTTCTCCTTTTTAGGGAACTTTCGGATTTTGATAAAGATGGTGCACTGACACTGGATGAGTTCTGTGCTGCATTTCATCTGGTAGTTGCTAGGAAGAATGGATATGATTTGCCAGAAAAATTACCTGAAAGCTTAATGCCCAAATTGATTGATTTGGAAGACTCAACAGGTAAGATACATCTCTGCACAGATTTCACTATTTGCAATTGATAGCATAATTAAAGTTACAGTATATCAGGAGATACTTGTAGGTTTGTAAATGAACAAGCATATTGCTGTACTTTGTAGAAGATGAGTCAGTGTGCTATTTTATAGAAACCCTAATGGGTGTTCAGAACTAATCCAAGCAAATGTTTTCCTAAAGGGAGATGTGATTTAAAAATTACCACAGTATAGATATCCAAATGTACTTCAGAATTCATTTCAGATGTATGTTTTGTTTGCCCTAATTTCTGAAAATAGAGCATTAGTTTTTAACTGTGGAAGGTACTTAAAAATGTTCTGAGATACTATGGCAGAGGCAGGACAAAAGTGCATATAAAAGTGCCATTTAAAAGCAAAATGATTTTGACCATCTTTCATTTTTTTGTCATCAGATAAAGGAAGCTGAATACTTATCTACATTGTAAATAGTATATTTGCAATGAACACTGAGTTATTGTAGGACTTGAAATAGAGGAGCTTGTATTGAAATTAAATACAAATGATTCCTCAGAATCCCATTCTTACCATTCTTGAAAATGTTGAGTCATTCTGTTTTTATTAGTTAATAAAACTTGAAGCCTTTTTACTTTACTGTCTCTTACCAGCTTATGTTTAGAGGAAATATATTTTAGGTGCCATTCATTATTGAGGAATTCTCTATATTATATTTTTTTAAAAAGCAAAATTTTGATGCCTAGAAGAAAACATCAAGTACTCTTTGACCTAGAACGTGTGCAGGTGGTTGCACAGTTATTGTTCTTTTCTTCTTGCCAAATACTTTAACAGGGAAGAGTCCATTCTTACTGTGTGTGTAGGGTGTCAGAGACTTTCACTTTGCAGTTATTGAGGAGGTCTTAAGCTAGATAGTGTGTCTCTGCTTTAATAATTAAACCATGTCTTGTAGCTCAGCTCCTCAGCCTTTCAGCAGCAGTCAGCATCAACTGTAGTGTTTTCAGTATGAGTGAGCACATTACTGTGGCAGAGACATTCCTAAGAAGTATCTACGGTTGTCTAAACATTAGCTGCTCTCTTATTTTTATGTCAGAGTGATTGCCAAGCAACCTCTTGACAGGAAATGGACTAACAAAAAAGCTATAGTTATAAAAATACCTGCATCCATACCTGATTTTCTACTGCTTTGATTGGTATAGGCAGTTTTGTGGATTTTGTCATATTACTGAAGTTCTCTGAAAGTTTTATTAACTAGGCATGAAACCAGGAAGTGTTTTATTTCACAGGCAGTTGTGATAAAATTTGTTTTCAGTAAGTACAGAGTAGTCTTCAAGTGTGATGAAAAACTACTTCTAAAAGTATTGAATGTTTTTCCCTCTTATCTTAAAGGAATTTTGCTTTCTCCTGGTGAATGTTGAAAGATTATGCTGTGTATGCTAAGCTTATAAATAAAGAAATATAACTAATACTTGATTCTGCTGATGTTTTTAAAGGCATTGATGAAAAATAACTTGCAGACTTGTTGAGTATTATGCAATTGATTGATTGATTTCTTCATTTGGGTCTCTAGTTTTGGAAACAGCTAGCCTTCTCTAAAACCTGACTTGGATTTGTCATCAGAACTTGTACACTGAATTAAATATTTTAGGGTAGGTTACTGATTTGGTTATAACCTCACTTGAAATTGCAACAGTCCAAATCCCAGTTTTACTGTTTTAATCTATAATTAAGTTACTAGTATATCTAAGGGCAGGTTACTGTGTATGTTAAGTTGTCTTCTCTACTTGAGGCCCACAGAGCAAGTCTAAAAAGATCAACCTGTTTTTTTAAATATATTTTTTTCCCATTAAGGGTGTATTTTGATAATGCTTACTTTTGGACAGCCTTCTCAAAATAAGAACTGTAAAGTATGGGACTAGAATAGCTTTTTAAGTGGGTTTTTTGTTTGTTTGTTCGTTTTCTTTGACAAAAAAAAAGAGGTTAATCTTCATCTGCAGTGGAAGCATCAATGTGAATAACACTTTGAGACTGTTTAAGAAGGTGAATTACTTGATATTTTTTTTTCTTTACTTTGATAGGAGTTTAAACTTTTTCAGAGCATAAACAATGCCTTTATTTACTTCTGTCCTTTCACTAGAAGCTCTTTCCATTATCACTTCAACATGCACATGAAATGCTGCCTCTTTCCCATTTTGATTTTGAACCAGTGGCTGAGAGAGAGAAGTTACAATGTTCTGTCTAATATCCTTCTGTTTGGACTGACACTGAAGACTCTTGTTGCTCAGTTTAGAAGCTGCTCCTTCATCAATTTTTACAAATCCATGGCCAATTGCAGGTGTCCCAGATCCATTAGTGTGTTGGTCTTCTCTGCATCTGCTTTTGTGACCAGAGATGAATTTCTCTCATATGACAGAGATGTTATGCAATATTACATTTGTCTGCTCCACTACAGAATTTCAAATGAACAGTAAAAGGTGGTTATACCTTTGTGCTGACCTGGGGAAATAAATGAGATGTTAAGGTTTTAGAACAGTGTGGCAATTCCACAACAGATGTGAATAGGCTTAGAATACAATCCAATTAAAAATACTACAGAGAAATCTCTGGATCACAGAAGCTTCACTTAAGATTTAACATTGTGGTGTGGTATCTCTCAGTAGGTTATGTTCACTTTTCAGAACAAATTGAATGTCTGTGTGAAAACAATCTGTAGAAGGAAACTGTGTTGAAACAGCGGAATGAAGTTGGTTGTACAGATACTTCTCTCCAAGTCTTTAAGCATGTATTTTATGTGTTGATAGCACATGTCTTGATGAAATTTATGATCTGTGGACGAAATGAGCTCTACTGTGAGTTCTGTTCGAAAAATCAATGTTAATATTTTCCAGTTAACTCAATTTTATCTCCGTTTATAAACATTAACAATCTGCTTCAAAACTTAAAGTTTTTGCTTTCCTGTAAATTTGTGGTGTTATTTTCCTGTTTAGTCTGCTGTAACAATGCCTTTTTTTTTTTTTAAGCAAAATCTAAATTTACTTCTGTTATATCTGATATTTTCCTCATTAGCAAAATAAACTCATTTCTACAGAGTGTTTTTCTTAAGGTTAATAATAATCTCGTAATTATATCACCTAAATAAAAAGAATTGTTATTCTTGTAGAAAATAGAACTTCTTAAAATGCAATACTGTATATGGATTAACTTGATGTTTCTGGATTACAGTTCGTAAGGAATCATGCATTTTCTTATTTAGGTACCTACTTGCTTTTCAAAAATGCAGGTATCTGTAAATGCCTTGAATTGCAGGTAGCCATACAGCCTATCCACAACAGTTTTCTGCCTTTATCTTTTGAACTTATGTTTAATTGTAGTTCAGTTATCTAGCATACCACTGTTGAAATGAGAATTTGGAGTGTTTTTCAACTCACTGTACACTTCATGCTTCAGAGCAGTGAACATGCAATATACGTTCCCAAAACTTTATCACTGGCATGTTGAATTTAGCATATTAATTCTGTGTATAGTAGCTACAGTGTCGCCTTTACTACTTGCAGACATCATGCTGCCTTCAAAGACCATCTTGATATTTTTTTTATTGCCAGAAGTTTTCTCCTAAAAGAAGTATTAGACGCAACTTCTCTCCTAAAAAAAAATTGTAAAGCAACTTTTCGTGAAGGACAGTAGTACAAGATGTTGGGAAGATGTTGGGTATAATTTTGGTAACACTGAGTCTCAATCTGGTGCCTTGCTATTCACAGAAAGTTTGAGGCCTTTGAATTTTGTCAGTTTACTAATTTATGTGTTACTTTTTGTTTTAAATATCAGTAACACCTTAGTCTCCAGTGACCACTAAATGGGAAAACTTCTTTCTGTGTTTCAGATATTCTTTTTAGGCTGTGCTTACTGCTGTCCCCGGCAGCACTTCAGAAATAGGCTGTTTTTGGTTATTGAAGGTGCAGTTGATTATCACTGATTTAATTCGTACAGTATGTTACCTTGTTCAGAGTTTCAACTATTTGGTCTACAGACATTCTGTTAGTGTATCTAGCTACTTAGTTGTTTTTTCATCTATTCCTGTTACAGTTTGTATTTGTAATCTGAACTTGTTTTTGTGGTTTTCAAGGCTTTGCTTGCAGTTTGCATTGTGGGATATGGTGAATTAGTTGACACTGTAAGCAGCATCGTCATGCAGAATGTTCATTCTACTATTTACCATTAGGTTACCCAGTTCTCTTATAGTTAGAATAAAAGCGTGTTACAATATGAAAATCTGTGCAACTCGGAAAAGAAAAGGCTTCCTGCAAGGAATTTTACTTGCTGGAAGCCTAGGGAGAACTAGAATTGCAGTAATAATGTATACTTGCAAGGTAACAGCTGTTAAGCTATTTCAATTTCTAAGATACTGTGAAAGAAAACACTAAGATTCTCATCATAAGGGTAGCACCTTTAACTCAAATCGATCTGTTTTGTCTGCTCTTTGAAAAAGTGAAATAAAGGGGATAGTTAGCATTTAGAATGAGATACAAGCAGCCTTTTTGAGAATAAACTGAAAGCAGTTCGTGATTTTGACTTACAGTGATTACTTTCATTTCAGAAGTTGGGGAACAAACCGGTGAGGTTGGTTACTCCAGCTCTCCAGCAGAAGCACCTCCAAGCAAGTCGCCATCAATGCCATCCCTAAACCAGACCTGGCCAGAATTGAATCAGAGCAGTGAGGTTAGCACATCTGATGAAGTTATTTAATTGCCACTGTCAATAGCTAAGTTGTGTGAACATACTGAATTCATAAGCAGATTGTTCATCAACAGTTGTGAAAGTGTTGACAAAATCTTGAGGAGGACAAAAGGGGGTTAAAATACATGAAGTTTCTATACGTTTTAAATTGCAGAAATGTTACCTTTCCAATTTTTCTGCCTCATTGGTAGGTGAGATTTTTGTCATTAATGGCACTTAAGCTTCATATTTATCACTGAATTATCCCCTGGGTGCTTTCTTTTTTGTAACTCTTAAGGATCTTACAATCAAAACTTCCTCAAAACTTCAGAATAAGATTTCGACTGTCTCTGGACATTGAGCTAGTTTTACTAACATAACATATGTCACCAGTAATGCAGAAGAGTCATAGCTTTGGGCTTCCTTCAGAAGCAAAGTTGGATCTCAAGCCAATAATGTTAAATTTTAAATTTACTATTTTTGCTGTTTCATACTTCAGTTATTCTCTTGGTCATTAATTTGCCATCTGTGTTTACTATACAAGATTACTTATATGGTGGGGTTGTATTTTGTCAAAATTAAAACTAAAGCTACTAAAGAAAGTTTATTCACAGATGTCCCTTGTTTATAAAGCCCATAAGGGTTTAACTCCTAGAATTTTTTTTTCATTGTATGAATAAAAAGAAGGAAAAAATATTTAATAATCTGAGACTCTCAAGAAGGACCTAAAACTTTAACATCTAAGATAGCCCTTTCAGTAAGATACATGATAATACTTGGCTATGCTAGAACTTTCTCTGACTAAATTTCTTGGTTTGATTTAAGATGGGTAGAAGATCAGTAGTAAGAAACAGACAAATCAAAGCAGAGTTGGTATGAAACAAAATATTTATTTTAATGATAAAAATTTAAAAGCTGAGCAAATTTCTTTAATCTCTCAGGAGGAAGGACTTCGTAAGAGTTTATCCTTACCTTTAAGGAGAAGTGGTGCCTTTACCAAATAAAAAATATAAGAAATAGTGACTCTTAGTTCTGTTTGACAGAATGACTCTTAGACTGCTTGTAGAAAGTATGTTTTTCCAGTGAAGGGAACAGTCATTGCTAGCAAATTGAAAATGTCTGTAAATATATTTAAACTTGCATGGTGTATTCCCTCATGCTTACGATGAAGGTTTAATAAACTACTAATTTAGTAAGCTACATCATAGTTGAGCAGATTCAGTATCCAGTGCAACTGCAACTCAAACTAATTGAATAGAATTGCGTAGAGGAACAAATTGTTGGTTGTCAGCCAAAATCTTCTTTCCAAAACTGACTTTATCTGCTCAACTAGACAAAGTGATATTTTCTTCTGGAAAACAATCCAATCTCTTAAGAGGTTTGGAAAAATTCGCAGACTAAATATACTACTAAACCTTAACTATACGAGGAGTTAAATGTTAAGAGCTTTTTTGTTCTAATTGATCTAATTTCTTAACTGTATTGCTATGCATGCTTGGTTTGCAGCATTTTATTTCCAGCATGAAACAGGTCAAAGTCCTCGAGGTTTTATTGCCATGAAAAAATTCCTGGTATTACAGCAGGCACCGGTCTGTTGGCTCTTTCAGCCTCTTACAACTGTCATCAACAAATGAATTGCTTGCAATGCTATGCAGCTTTGGATCAACTGCCTCTCCAAGCAGTTTGAATCCCAGTTAGTTTTAAAAACATGGGTAAATCTATGTTTTCTAGCTCACAACTGAATTTACACTCCAGTTTCCAAGCTCAGGTAATATAAGTTCACAAAGTGGGGCCCAAGATGTCAACTTTAAGACTTCAAAATAAAGAATGGTATAAAAATCTATCTGGATACCACATGCTTAACATTCTTGTCTACAGTCTACTGATCACTTCTTTTTCGCTTCAGAAACCTTTTCATTCCAGTTTCAATGCTGGTGCTGCACACACTTCTGATAGTTTAAAAATCTGGAAAGCCTATTAGATTTTGATTGGAAGCAGGTGTTGTATTAGCTTTGACATAGATATAGTGTCTTTGGACTTCACAACTGTTTCAAATAGTTAGATGTTCTTTCAGTTCAGACTGTGGTGAGTTCTGCTTTTTAATAATTAACGTGTGAAAGGTATTTTTGAAAGACCTTTTTGAGTCTTGAAGACAGGTATTTTTGTTTCAACTAATAAGACATTTATCCTAGATAATCAGTATTACTGTCATTGCTCTTAAATCTTACTGTTTCAGGTGCAGTCCAGTAGATACTTAATGTAGTTTTCAGTGTTATCAGGGAGTTAGCAGTAACTAGTTTCTGGTAGTATCTCAGGATGAATTGAAGTATTAATACCACATTCCTTCGTTTAGTAGGAATGTGTTGATGTTCATCTGTGTGGTAGTTCTAAAATATATATTACTGTATGTTTGAGGAAAATGAGCAGCTGTGTAAAAGCAAGAGACCCAAAACTTGAAGAAGGCTGGCAATTTTTTTTTTTTTCCTTAGGAAAAACTTTATAGCACTTATTGCAGTGCTGCATCTTTGTGACTGGATAGTGTACTACAAAAATGAGTTGATTCCTATTTGGAGTGGGATGCAGCATTTAGGAAGGGGAAAGCTTACATTGTTGTTGAAAGGGTAGTTTTGTGGAGAAATACCAGCTGAACAACATGTCATAGTCTTTGCCTTTGTTAAAAATAGGATTCCTTCTCTGCAAGGAACCAGCACCACATGAGAAGGGTCTTAAAACTTAGAGTTCTGAGTCTTGTTCTGATTTCATTTAATTAATTTCAGCTGACTGAAAACAGTTATTCAGGAATTTCCATAAAGATCTGTTTCTAAAGTACTACTTTAGATTAGTTTCACGTTTGGCCATTCACAGAATCATTGGGGTTGGGAGGGACCTCTGAAAGTCAGCTAGTCTAACCCCCTGCTAAAGCAGTTTCCCTACAGTAGCTCACACAGGAGAGCATCTAGGTGGGCTTTTAATATTTCTAGAAATTAAGACTTCACAATCTCTTCGCGCAACCTGTTCAGTGTTCTGTCACACTCGCAGTAAAGACAATTTTCCTCATGTTTGTAAGGAACTTCCTGTGTTCCACATTGTTCCCATTGCCCCTTATTGTGTCACTGCACCTCACTGAAGTGTGCCTGGCCTCATCCACTTGACTTCTGCCCACTAAATATTTGTAAACACTGATAAGATCCTCTCTGTCTTCTCTTCTCTAGGCTGAACATTCCCAGGTCTCTCAGCCTTTCCTCATAAGGGAGGTGCTCCAGGCCCCTAATCTTTGTGGCCCTCCACTAGAAGTTCCCATTCATTCTCAAAGTGAGGAGCCCAGAGTTGGATACAGCACTCCAGGGCAAAGGAGAGGGGGAGGATTGCTTTCCTTGACCTGCACGGCCTCCTTCCTTGCCATGCCCTAGCCCACTGGATCCCTCCAAGTAGGTCCTTAAGAAATCAAAATTGGCTCTCCGAAAGTCCAGTGTTGCAGTCCTACTTACTGCCTTGTTTCTTCCATGTCAATCCCCAAAGTACTCTATCTCAAGTTTGCTGAATCCAAGGCTGCTCCTAGTCTTCACGTTCCCGACCAGTTCTTATTTGTAAGAACAAGGTCCAGCAGCATACCTCTCCTCATTGGCTCCTCCACCATCCTTTGTCTCAGAAAGTTGTGTTCTAAGGACTGTAGAAATCTGTTGGACTGTGTGCCTGAATATGATTCATTCATTCATTGAGTATGGCTTCATACAGGGGAGTGCATGATATTAGGTTAACTAACACATTATATTGTGCCCTATATCATCTAAAAACGTACACATTGATTTACCTACAGAGGTGGAGTGGGAATATTGATTTGTTTTCATTACCATAGTAACATTTTAGTCTCTCTGAGTGATAAAAATCTTCGAAAAATCTTGTTCATAACTTGTTGTATGGGGACTGCTGAGTCACAGCCAGAACCACTGATTGAGCACCTGAAGGAAGGACCCAGTCAGCCCTAGGAGCACAGGTGAAGGCAATTCACCTGTGTGACCTCTTAGACCTCATTTAAGGGCTGACTGACACTGAGGAAGGATCTCTTGTTGGAGATCCCTCCTTTGGAGTTCTTTCCCTGCGAGCTGAGATCCTTGGAGACGGGTGAGCATTCATTTTGCTTCCTTTTGTAACATCTCCTTGTTTGTGCTGGTCCCTTTGCCTTTACACTTGGCTAATATTTGTTGTTATAGAGTTTAATGATTCTATAGTGATTTGTCATCTAGTTTCTGGATCGCAGATGAATTTTATGTACTTTGCTACTTCATCAATCCAGTTGTGACAGTGTTTTGACTTATTAAGCATGAGGACTCTTGTCAGCTGCGTATTGATACAGCACACCTTTATTTTGTAAAACTGTTCAGAGATCAACTTAATTTGCTTGTAACAATCAGTGGGATGTTTGAATTTAATTCTTTGCTTTGACAGTGATTTAGACTTGTAAAAATACTCTTACAGAATAGAATCATTTCTCAGGGGTTGCACTGGCGAGCTGGACTGCTATAATTGGAGCACTCTGCTCAGCCTTCACTTGTATGAGATTTTATAAGAAAATCAGTGCCTCCAAAACATAATTGAAACAAAGCTGAGGAACCCTTCTGTGGATCCTGAAATCACAGACTTGTGGTACTGATTCAATCTCAACAACATTTGATTGGCTTAACTGTTTTTTGTGTTGTTTTTTTTTAACTTGTATGATTTTTCCAAGAACTCTGGAAGTATTTTTAAATGTGCACCTGTGTCTTCACCATGAAATACGAATGTAAAAGGTGAATACTGACAGGTAACAGACTTGGTTGCAGTACAGTCTCCGAAAAAGAAAGCTTTTTTGTGCATTATCATAGTTTCTAAGTACTGCACAGTTGCAAATACAGTGCTTTCCAGTGCAACTTCCAAACTACTATGCTAAGTCTCCTCGGTGATCTTTTACTCCCATCTTTCTCATCATGCTGATTTCTCTCCTCTGTCTGTTCAGCAGTGGGAGACATTTAGCGAACGCTCTTCAAGCTCACAAACTCTGACCCAATTTGATTCTAACATTGCACCAGCTGATCCTGTAAGTCAATCACTTAGCTTGCTTGTTTGAAATTAATTTTATTAACACTGAATTTCTATTCATTGTGTATAGCTGTTATGCATGATTCCATGAACTCCTTTTTTTTATTTTTGGGAATGGTAACAAGCTTATTAATTATTTTGCTTATGTTTAGGAATAGAATTTTTCTGGTACTGCTCATATTTAATATCTGAGTGCAGTGAATGTTTGTTATCTTGATTTTGATGCAACACTGCTGTCAAAAGCTGCATTAGAGAAAATACTTAAACATACTGTTTTTTTGAAAATGAGGTAACTCAAGAGCCAATACCAATCGTATATTGGTCTCTTTTTCAGAGTCTATCTTCAGTGTTTTTTCAAGGTGCAAAATACAAAATCATAGATGTTGGCAACGCTCTTACTTAACTGAAAAAGCTGTCATGCACCAAACCCCAGATTTTTCATCAATTTAGTTACTAATAGGGCTTTTATTATTTTTCCAGCTAAACCTATGCTTTTCTAATGATTTACTTAGTGAAGAATGCTTTGAATGGTGATGGATCTTGGCAGCTTTGGAGCCAAAGATCTGCTGCATTGTTTTGCATGTAACATTGAAGTTGTTCTGAAATGCATAAAAATTACTTTATTTAGTTATTGCTATTCCTTCTGCTTTTCTTACAAATTAAATTATCGCTGTTACTACCATTTTAAACTTTGTTATGTAACAAAATGTAGCAGATGTGCATCATAAACATTTAAATCCTTTTAATCTTAAACTGGTCCCTTCTGAAAATATCTAATACATAAATAATCAGTAACTATGTGCAATTATATCAGAATTCTACTCTCAGAGGTATCACTGCTATTAATGTGGAAATAGCATTTCTAGATGCTGGAAGTTAGAATTCAGACTGCACTGTCTCTAGTGCCCAGAGTACTTTGAACAAAGCACAGTGTTACTTAGAGAAAACCAGCCTCTCTTCATCTCAAAGATATAGACTTAAATGTGCTATGTTTTTGAAGTTGTAGTGAAGTAAAAATTATAGAAATCAGTTTATAGTTTTCTTATTAAATATAATTACTGAACAGTATAGAGCTATCACTGTCTTGTTTCCATGGTAAGATGATAATTTATTCCTGCACGTAATTATTAAACGACAGAAATCTGAAGTTTCAAGTTTTCCCATGTGCGGTTAACTCTAAAAGCAGAAGTGTAATGTGTGGAAAACTGAAATGTAGCTGTGTGTGTGTATGTGTGCATAGTTTATTCTGGAAAAGGAATTTTTTCACTTGTGGTGCGTAGAATTGAGAAGATTTGTGTAAAGAATGGCGAGCATCTTTGAAGTTTGGAACCTTCTTTTTTTCCTGAAATAAGAACAACAGAGAGCAAATTTTCACTGGCAGTATTCAGACTTTTTAAAAAATCTCAACAGTGATGCATAGGGCGATTTTTTTTTTATTATTTTTTATTTTGGGGGGTTTTTTCATACTACTCTTTCTTTCCCACAGGGGAGAATTAGCTTTTTTGAGTATTTAATAATGGACTTGAGCAAGTCCATAGACATTCATTTCCTGGTGTATGAAGGTGATTTCTGTAAGAGAAAGTTGGCAGCCTGTTAAGTTGCTTTGTATAAAGTTAGATTATTGATCTGTATTAATACTTACATATAAGTTCATTTAATTGTTTGAAACAAATTATTTTTATAGTAGCCACACATTAAAGAACTGAAGTAAATACAGCGAGAATCATTTTTTGAATAATTCCATTACAGAGGGATAAGGTTTACCTATTTGGGTTGGGGGTAAGGATTAGCATTTTGGGTTAGGCTTAAGGGGGGTGAGAGTTACAATTTGGGGTTGAATTTCAGGATAAGAGGTTTAGATTTTGTGTTTGGGTTATTGGTAACCTTTTTGTGTTAGCATTAAGGGTTAAGGGTTACCCTTTGGGTTTGGGTGTTGCGTTTCTGGGTTGGGATCAAGGGTTTGGGGTTACTTATTTGGATTGAGGCTTAAGGGTTAATTTAACACATGGTTTAGGTACAAGGGTTACGGATTACCCTTTTAGGTTAGGGTTAAGTCTTACTCTTTTTTTGTTAGGATTAAGAGTTCCAGTTTACAAAGTTGTGTTATGGTTACCCGTTTGGGTTAGAGTTAAGTGTTACACCTTTTGGGTTTGATTAAGGGTTAATGGCTACTCTGTGGGGTTGAGGGTAGAGGCCTAACCGTTTGGGTTGGGTGTCTGAACTGTATCTAAGAAGTAGTTTTAAGAGTTTTTATTTGCAACAAGTAGTGCAAATCCATTTAAACTGTTCTAGAAATTAATCATGTTAACTTACTGTTCTTGGTGGAGTGATATACTTGATAGTCAAAATCACATTAAGCTTCTCATACTAGAGCAGTTATGAATCTTGATATCCTTTCCAGTCTCTTGTTTGAACTGCAAAGAAAATACAGAACTCATAAAATCAAATCTATCAAGATTTATTCTACAGAGTTGCTTATATTAAAACTTTAAAGGTTTTACTATTTTAAAGATTCTTGAAACTATTACTACAGAGTACCTATCTTATTGCAAATCAGTCATACTGTTTTAAAACCTGTGATTTTCTGAGGCATTGTAAATTGATGGGGATTTTGAAGGGTTTTTTGCAGGTTCTATTGGGGTAACAGATAATAGCAAGTATGTCAAAAATGATGTCAGGTTGTCGAAATTAGAGTCCTATAGCCACAGTTACCTTGCAAAATGTTTATAATTCCCTCTTTAAATAGAATGCTATATTACACTTCATATGCAGTTAGATGAACTTTGACTTATACAGCTTTGGTTTTACAGGTATATTAAATGCCCTGGAACTGTGTAAAATTAACTTGTTTTTTTCCTTAGAAATCACATTTCATGTGGTGTCAGAAACTCCTTAATAGAACAATTTAAAACTATGTTAACACAACTTAATCTATCTATTCCACAGGATACTGCAATTGTGCACCCAGTTCCCATAAGAATGACTCCAAGCAAAATCCACATGCAGGAAATGGAGCTTAAAAGAACTGGAAGTGGTAGGACATGTGCCTCGTTAATCAAGAAAGTTTTGTAAACTTAACTTGCTTCCTTAAATATCCTGACTTTTTTTTTGTTTTCTTGTACGTTAAAATATCAGGAATTATAAGCATCATTACAGTACATGAGGTTCTTGAGTTAGGAATTAGAGTATTGTCCAGATAGATGCAGAGTTAAATTAGCCATTTGCTACACTGACTGTAGTAGATCTTTGCTTGGAGTAGTTCAAGGGCATCATGGTATAGATTTCTTTTGAGTATCTGTATTAAGTTCTGGAGATAGCTATGGAGATGGCAAATCCTGAATTTAGCAGGAAACTGGAGAAGCAGCTTATTACCCTGTAGTCAGAAATACTGCTTATTGTATTGAAGGCTGATAGCATTTTAAAGTATTCATAGGCCTACTTTATATTCTAGTCAAGAATAAACTCAGTTCTTTGATAATTTTACTTGAACACTGGAGTCCACAGTACCAATCCTTCCTTATATTTCTGTGTAACTCGTGCAGATTTCGGCATGTAAGGATTAAGAAACAGTTCACAATAATTTATTTTAACATTTCTTTTAACATTTTCTTAACATTGTAAATAGGTGAAGATTCACAGCTCTCAACACTGAAAAAGGTGCACAATCAAAATGTAGAACTTCAAAATTAAGCTTTGATATATGAAGTATTTTAAAGTACAATTATTGTTGTCTTCAGAATAGCAGATCAGTTAAGGACATCGCAAGCAATTGTAACATGTTAATGTTAGAAGTAAAAGCTAGTTGGAGTACACTTATTTAAACTTATTTTTCCTGTTCAGATCATACTAACCCTACTAGCCCACTACTTGTGAAGCCACCTGATCTCGCAGAGGAAAACAAAATGAGTTCATCTGTAAAATACACATCTGGAAATACAGTTAGTAAGTATCAAATGCCTTCTCATCCCATTTTAATATTAAGCAGAATGTAGATATATTCTTCAGTGAATGAGAACTTACTTAACGCAGAAGCTCTTAAATGAGATAAATTTATTTTGGGAACAGAGGCAGTTCTGATACGAAGTATATATTAAAAGTGGTAATTAAGAAGGTTCTGTTGATGCTGCTGGAGAGGTTTCCCTACCGTCTGTGTTCAGAAATGTTTGTTTTCATCAGCTCTTTATCATCTTGATGTTTTCTAATCTTAGGATGAGAAATGGAATTAACTGAGTAGCGTTTGATTCTGTTTTCCTCAGAATCAGCTAGCAACATGTTTTTTTTTGAAGAGTGAAGATCTCTCAACAGAACTTACAGGCAGTTAACTAATTTAGCTGCTAACAAAACGAGTTAGGCTTTTAGGTTTTTTTTTTTTTTTTTAGGTACAGCTTTTCAGGTGTATATTTGCTTACTATAGTATTTTTGATTTTCAGTATCTGCTGTGTCCAAAACATTTTGAATTACTTTGATTTGATTAATCGAGTCCCAGATTGCAGGTAGCCTGAACGAGTTTCTAAAGCCTGTTTATGAGATCATTTTTACTGAAAATAAAGTTCCCAAGTTAAAGAGAATGGGAAAACAAACTTTGAAGAACTCGTTACTTTGAATCCTTCGCTGTGCCTCAGTTTGTAGTATAAATTACAAAAATGTGCTGTCTAAATGGCTCACTGTCTTTTCTTTCTCCATGAAATGTTTCAGTGGTACTTACTTATACCTTTGTAATTTCTTGAGCCTGTGTTTTCTTTCCAGGCAGAGTTCTTTTTTCAGTAGGAAGTCCTCTAATGGAAAAGAACAAGCCAATATGATCTTACAGTGGAGAAGCTATTATAAAATATATATATACTACATACAGCATGTGTATACTATTATATGCACTAAGTTCTGAGACCCCTTCCATTCTCTCTTGTCTGAATATGGCCTAACCTTTGCATTGAGGTTTAAGGGTTAATTTAACATATTGTGGTTTAGGTCCAAAACAAATTCTGTGGGAGGAAGACTGGGGTGAAATGTAACAAACTTGTTTACAGTGTAACTAAAGCCGCTCTGTAGTGTATCAAACAGTAGTTAAGGATAAATTTCCTGGAGAAATGGCTTTTGTCAGTATTTTAAGTAATTTGAATGGTTATTACCTTTTGGGTAAATCCTGAAGACACAACGTATGTCTAAAACCTATGTCTGAATTTCTGGTGCTTAAGAAATGTCAAGAGTCTGATGAGATTATTTGTCGTGGGTTTTTTTGTTGTTTTTTTTTTTTAGCATCTTTCTGTCTTGAAAATTACATTTATGCAGTAGTAACATATCTGACTGTCTTCTGTGTTAATTCAGTGGTGATATAGATAAGGCATTTCCTGGAATTATTGGATTGATCTCATTTTTCTGTGTTTGCTGTAGGCTGTACCTCAATCCATTTGAGAATAAGGTGTCTCAATCTTCATATGAGCAAGTCTTCATAATTATTTTATTACTGTTTTGGAAATGTTATTTCACAGATGGATAATCTTAAGATTATGTTGCTAGGTTCACATGCTTTTTTCTTGCCTTGTACAGAAGAATATTGACTTTTTTTAGTGATTAATTGGTCAAAATTTAAATGCCTGTTTAGTTATTTTACTTCATTTAGTCTGCTGTTCATGGATCAAGATATTGAAGTAGTTCTTGAAATTGAGAATAAATGGAGATTTATGAGCATCAGCTTGGTATAGAGAGATCTGCTTTTTGTTTCTATTTTCCATGTGTTTTTTTCTAGAGTAATTCAGCTTGGAAGTGATAGATTTATGAAGAGTCCCTAAGACCTAATTCACAAAGCAGGAACAAACTTCTGTTGCACGAAATGAGTAAAGTCGTTAGATATAGACAATGCACGGTTGTTTTGCTTTGCAAGTTAGGTGATTTTGAACAAAGGAAAGATGATACAGAAGTTTAGTGGTAACTGGAGAAGTTCATAATATTTCTGTAGCAGGAACCCACAGCATCAAAACTGTTGTTACACAAGTAAAAATGGAAGCAGCAAAAATAATTACTGTGTTCCCAGATGGTACTAACTTTATAACAGTGTACTATTTCAGTATGTGATTAAAGACAATTCTGTGAATTTTCATTTAAAATCCTGTTAAATGATGTAAACAAGATTGTGGAATGCTGCAGTTAGAATACAAGGATAATCTAAATTACATCCCTTCATAATGAAATACCAACAAAACTAGAGACTCGTTTGTGCTACTAGCAGAAGCCACACTCCTGAGGTAAAAAATAATATTGCACATTTTTATATGTCATTTCTAATAGGAACTGTACCTGACTGACAGGTAACTGGAAACACTCAAAAAGGATTCTCTTAGATTTAAGATTATGGTCAGAATCATGAATTATAGATCACATTTTCTGAGTTACCATCCTCTACATGATATAGCCATTAAAATTGTTTACTCTCCAAACGGCTTTGAAAGCACCTCATTCTGATGTCAGCAGAAAACCAGTAATTTCTACTTGAACTAATGTAAAACTTCTTGGTCCAGGAGTTTGTCTTATTTTCTCTTCAGAAGAGTGATTGTTCCTGCACCACTGGGTTGTAGAACAGCCTGCATGGCCCCATTACTAAAGATGTCTGAGGAGAGATTATTTCATAAATCACATACCAACTTCTGCTTTTAGCTTTATTTTCTCATGTGGTCCCTGGAAACTTCAATGTCATCTCATTCAATTATATGTTGTTTTTAAATAAAAGACACTTTTTCATATTTAAAAATACTGTATATTATCTACATCTGTTAGATTATATTGATGGTGCAGAATGAATATTAAACTGTGTTTTCTTTCACCAGCAGATGGTTACAGCAGTTCAGACTCCTATACTTCAGATCCAGAGCAAATTGGAAGTGCTGTAACACGGCAACGGTCAGTAAAGTAACAACTAAAAAAGTAAATAAACTATGTTTAAAGAAATTTGTTCCGAGCTTCTGGTTGCTTGATAGCTCCCTTATAAAGTGATGGCCAGATCTGACTTGAACAGTGAGAAATCTAGAGATGGTCTGTGTTTTCTCATATTAGAATGTGTGCTGTTCCTGTTAATGTGTAAAGTGAAACTTAAGTCCACGTAGTTTCTTGGGATTTACCAATGACACAAAACTCTGTGTTCAGTCATCAGAAAAGACTTTCCCCCTAAGAACAAGGGAGGGAAGATAAACATAGGTGATTGTAATGTAGCTTGAGACCAATTTTTGGTATTTAAAATATCGGTTAGATGTTAACGGGGTAGAACCTTCTGATTATTTACTGTGTAAAAAGTAAACAAGGACAGTAGCTCGATCTGTTTTAATAATGAGCTTCCATGCAATGAAAGACAGTCAGAGACTCAACGTGAATTAAGGGACTGGGTAAAGCTATACAAACATATAACCAACAACTGACATAAGAGGTTGTGCTGTACCAACTGTCCCACTCAAGTTCCAGTTGAGTAGTGCAGTACTTCATCTTTCCAGTCTTTCTGATTGTGTTTGATGAACTTGCAACAGATATCCACTAGATGGTGGTCCTACCTAAGTACAAGTTGCAGTTCTTGTTCCTAATGAACAGATCTGGAAGATATCAGGGAGATAATTAAATATGTACCTCATACACTGTTACACTGCTTAATTTTGACATGTCTGCAGGCAGATCCTACAGAAACATTATTTTTCAGTGATATTGATCTGCAGTGTAAAGCTGAATTATGATATTGACTACATCTTAACATGCTTTGCAAATCATAATGACTGCCACGTGGATGGAATTTACCATCTGTAAGATTTTGTATTTCCAAGCTATTGTTGTTTGAGATGCGTATCAGAAATTATTGGTTGCCCAAATATAAATTGCTAGCAGTACTGTGAGAATAATGTAGAAAAATGAGATTTAAGTAAATAGAAATGGAAAAGCAAATGTGAAATCAAAGGTTACCAGAAGTTTAAAACTGATTTTGCACTCTTCAAAATCAGTGACAGTCATCAGGCTCTTATCTGTCTGTAGTCTTTTAATTAAGTACCTAGAAGAAATTTAGAATTTTAGTTCTTTGTAGCTGCCTGAAATCACTACAGAGCTTTGTGTCTTTTGCAGATCACATTCGGGAACATCTCCAGATAACACTGCGCCACCACCACCCCCGCCAAGGCCTCATCCTTCTCACTCTCGATCATCATCTTTAGATATGAACAGATCCTTTTCAGTTACCCCAGGTAGATATATTGTGTTCCCAGTGTATTTTGTTTCTGAAGCAGACAGGATTTTTGTCATGTGAAGAGAGATTACAGTGTGTTTTTAAAACACCACTTCTGAATAAAAAGCTGAAAATTTAATCACTCTTACAGTTTGTATCGAAACTTGTACATTGCTGCTAAAACAGGTAACTTAAGACTAAATGTTAAGTGATATCATTGCACTCCTCTGGATGAATGTGGAAAGCAAAGTCAGGAAATACATTTTGGTAGTGTGTTCATATGCAGTGGATTGCATCTGCCAGTAAATTTTCAAGAAGAGTTCTTTTTGCATTGGATGTGTTAAAAAGACAGGTGTTGAATGTCTCAAGAAAATACTTTAAGATCACTTTTGGTACCATTGTTAAAAGCTTTTATTGTATATTGTACTTGCAATTTGTCAGTACTTTTTAGCTCAAGATCACAAAGAGGAAATGTTGACAGTGTATGTTGGGAGTAAAAGAAGAAAACTATGATCAGAGAAGTATGACAGTGCATACACAGAACAGGAGGAAAGGGCAAGACTGATGTTCTGATTCCTTGTTTTATCTTATTGAAAATCTGAAACATTACATTACAGTAGTGGTCCCAAATGACAGATTTATATGTATGCAAAGCCTGAATATTTCTTCATTTTTGAAAAGTCAAAATTCTAGATACTGATGTAATGCAAAAAGTAACAACCTTAGGTAAATCTGATGCTTCTTACAGGACAGCAACAGGCTGGAGTTGTTGCCTATCCCCCTGCAGTGCCTCCAAGACCACAGCCTTCACAGGTGATATTATCCCTTCAGTAAAACTATACTAACTGGGTGCATTGGACTGATCTTTTCATCTAACTGCTGTATTTGAACTTGCCAAAAATCTTTGTTTTTGTTTGAAATGACAGGAGTGTGAATGATTTCAAAAGTGAAACTGTAGCCAAATGCTGGCCTTTTCTGAATAAATAATTGCTTCTGGTGGAACCATGCAAAGGAATTAAAGTGCAGATTGAGGAGGAATTGAATGGCTTTTGAGCTCTATGTTGTAAGAATGGGAGGGACGTTACACTTTTGTGTTCATTTACCTGTGCCTGTATAGCCATAACACAGAGACCTTTTGAAGTATTTCACAATAAATGCTTGTCTTTTGGATCTGTGGGCCTGGCACAGGTTACAGTTTTATGTACATTATTTTACTCTCAAAAGGCATGATTCTGCTGCTTCCCTTTTCACATATGTGGTTGCTTTTCAGTTTCAGTCTGAGTCCCTTCAGTTAGCTGATTTAGTGGAAAACAGATCCTACAAAAATTGTTTTTCTTTGTCTCAACCAGATTAATCTTTCAACTGTTTTGCAGATCTTGCATGGAACAGGTAGAATTGCTTTTCAGTTGTTTTTCAGCAGCAGCTACTTGTTAGAATATGAGTCCCCCAGCAGTTATTTCTGAGACATACTTAGAACAGAAGCATCAGAAATAAAGGAGATTTCTCTTTTGTGAAACTGGTTAAGCGATGAAAATATTTAAGGGGGCTCTCTTGTATGTTTTCTCCGGTATGTATTAAATATTAAATGTATTGTTTCATTAAATGTGTTGAAGTCAGTCAGTAATGAGAGAGATGCTCCATGGAGTATGATCTCACAATCAGATTTCCCTGAGGAACTAGACTAAAATGTTTATTCAGTCTAACAGAGCCAGGCTGGACTGTGGCACAGCAGAACCATATGTACTGTCCAGCGAGTCTTGCTTGTCCTGCTCTGCATGCATCTTTGTTCTCGTCCACTAGATGTCAGCACATCTGACAGGGCTCCCTTTTTTGTTAACTGTTTCACTATTTTTATAATCCTATAGAATGAGCTGTCTTAGGATGCATTTCGTTTTACTAATAACTCTGCTGAAAAAGCAAATCTTTAATTCTGTATCACAAACTGTTATTTAATGAGAGCCTTTGCGTCAGGTAACTGCTGAGAGCATTATTGCTTAATTTGTTATTCTTTTGCATTGTTGCAGGGTGCAGGTCCTCATGTGCATCGCCCAGTGGATGCTGACGGCCTAATATCTCATACCAGTACCTCACCTCAACAAATACCAGAACAGCCAAATTTTGCAGACTTCAGTCAGTTTGAGGCATTTGCTGCATCAGGTGTAAACAAGGAGGAAGGTGATGAAATTGAAACACACTCAGAAGCCTTGCAGGTGAGTGAAAATGAAGATGTTGACAACTGTTTAGTACCACCAACAGTTATGTGATTTTGTTGAAACCACTTTCAGGTTTTTGAACCCGTTGGGATTTTATGTTATCCCCAATCCACTTCTAGGAAGCAGTTATATTATTTATATACTTTTATATATTTATGTACTTGTTTAATTATTTGATTATGCATTGCTGTGCTTCTTCAGTAACTAAACTACCTGACACCTAGGCAGAAAAATTTATTTTCCTCTCAGTTCTTGATTGTATCTCAAAAAGATTTTCTGCCTATTAGCATAGACGGAAGGAAACAAACGCAATTGTTTGCGCATTTAAGATTAGCACATCCAAAATTTATATTCTCGTAAAAATAGGCTCACTCTTCCCAGCCTCCCAAGTGACTTAGCAAATGTAAGTTTTGAAGTAGTTGCCCCTGTAAATGAGATGAATGGCAGGTGTTATAAATATCTGCTAAAACCCCAGCAATCTGGTATTGTTCAATACTGTTGAACAGATAATGGAAGTGAATAGAGCTTTAATGTATTTATAAGTAGACTGAGATCTTTATAGAGCTGTATTTCATGACAGAGGACTTCCGTGAAGTTTTACCTTTTACTACTACATACCTTTTTTGTAAGCTACTTCTAGATCAGAATGATCTGATCAGGATAGTTCTGCTCCAAAGCCTTGATTGCTATTGTATTCCAGCCTCTAAAATTCAAGACTTGAATTTTAAATATTGACTGCATCCTTGTATCAGAAATGCAGCATAACAACAGCAGGACAGGGGGAAATGGTTTTAAGTTGAGAGAGGGAAGATTTAGGTTGGATGTCAGGGTGAAGTTCTTCACAATGAGAGTGGTGAGGTGCTGGAATGAGCTGCCTGTAGAGGTTGTGGATGCCCTGTCCCTAGAGGTGTTCAGGGCGAGATTGGATGGGGCCCTGGGCAGCCTGGTCTATTATTAAATGGGGAGGTTGGTGGCCCTGCCTGTGGCAGGGGAGTTGGAGATTCATGATCCTTGAGGTCCCTCCCAACCCAGGCCATTCTGTGATTCTGTAGTTCTGTATTGATTTAACCTTTTCCAATTTGCTGAATCAAATATTTGTTAAGTAGTAATTTTCTAAATGTAGTTTATGTCTCTTTAGGTTGAAAAGCCCTCTGATTCTGCAAGTTCTCTTAGAGTTGCCAAAGGAGATGGAAGAGTTGAAGAGAAAGTATCTGCTAGTGTCCCCACTAGTGCGGTATGCGATGTACAGGTGGAAAGAGAGCACAGTTGTCTCATGTATATGAAATTGCATCACTTGTTTGCTTTGTTGTGCCAGCTTTATGTGCCTCCACTTGTTTCCTTAGGTTCAATATGTGCTGGAAATAGACAAACATTTGGTAAATTCTTGCTTCATAAGGTCTGTGATTAGTGTTAGTCTAAATACGGATACTAAAATACTTAAGATTCTTAAAGTATCTGAAGTATTAAGGTACTTAAAAGTATTCAAATGTTTGAAACAGAGCAAAACTTCTAGTGCAGACCTTTGTGATAGTAACTTATTTTTATGACATATCTACTGGAGGGAAAAGAAAGGGTGCACTTAAATGTGGATTTGCAGTTTGAAGTCAACTTCAGCACTTTTTATGTTTTCCCCTTTAGGGTAAAGGCACTACCCCACTTGCTCCACCACCAAAGCCTATTCGCAGAAGATTAAAATCGGAAGATGAGCTGAGACCTGAAGCTGAGGAACATACACAGAAAACAGGTGTCATAGCTGCTGTTCTTGCTTCACAGCCATCTATTCCTAGGTAACCCGAGAAGTGTATAAATACGTATGTTATTGGGGAGTTTACATTTAAACAGCAATGCACACTTTATATTCTAGGAATTGCAAACAACATAAATGTGTTTGAATTAGAATCAGTTAACAGTTTAAAGTTTTTTGGGTTTAAATGAGATAATCCTGAAGCGTCTACTTGTAGACCTTGTAGAGATCTTGAATTTTGGAGTGTGAACTTTTAACTTGTGCAAGCATCACTTTGAGGTAAATGAATGTTGGACTGTATGTTGACTTTGGAGGATTTGTTCTAAGAATTTGAAATGTGCTTCTCACTGTTTCATTGAAAACAAGCATATGTGTCTTCTGCACAGACAGACAAGATTAATCAAGCCAGGCAAAAGTGAGAAAATTAATAGTGGAATGAGTTAAAAATTCTGAAAGGAGGTTTCTGTTCATTTGAATAAGAGGGATTGTAAATGAGATATTCATTTAAGTAATGAAATGACATGAAATACTTGTAATATATTCTCAGATCGATAGGAAAGGACAAGAAGGCAATTCAGGCATCAATCAGACGCAACAAGGAAACCAACACTGTTTTGGCCAGATTGAATAGTGAACTACAGCAGCAACTAAAGGTAATGTAAGCTTTATTCAAAAGCAAAAACCAAACCCTGAGAACGATAGGTGACATTTCTGCAGATCAGCAATATATAGAGAGTATATATAGAAGTCACCAGTGTACAATATTTAGTAGTTTTCATACGTATTGTGACAGGCTTTGTGAAATTAGAAGGCTCTTACACTACTACTAAACACATTTTTAATGCATTTCTTTGCTTACAGCTATTCTAAAAATAAAAATGCAGAAAACTTAATTTAATATTAATTCAGGGTAGCTGTTACAGAGTTCAGGTACTTCGAAAGCAGTGCTGACAATTGCAGCTGAAGTGATTTGCTTTCTTCTGAAGCAAAACACAAACCTTAAAGTCTTGAATTATAAATATTTTTAAACATAGATGCGTACGTATATGGGGTTCAAAATGTATAGCTCAGTAAGAATTGTTACAGCCATCTATGTCTTTGAGTTAGCTGTTATCTTACTGGATATGCAAGCACTGTTTTTCTTAACATCTTGTGCCACCTTCGTTACCTTATGATATATATCTACAACTAAGTACCAAATTCATTAAAAAGTTCTTAAATGCAGACGTGATCTGAAGAGCTATTGTCTCATCTGGAAGATAGGCTGATTTAAAAAAACAGTAGGATATAGCTGTTTGTTACTGTTTGCTAAAGAGCACATGTCATGTAAGTAGAATAACTCTTCCCAAAAATTGGTAGTTTCAAGTTTTTTATTTGAAATGAGAGTTGACCCCTCTGAGCATATGACAGTTCATTTGAAAATGTCGTAGCTAAATTTGCAGCCAGCTTCAAATTTGGTTTGGAGTGACTTGAAAAGAATGGAGAATTAATGAATGGCCTCACTTCTGAGGAAAATACCCATTTATTTATTTATTTATTTATTTTCCGGTTAAGAGTACTAACTAGCTAGTGCTAACGGTTCTATTCAGATTTTGGGGAAAAGTTCTCCAGATTACATAGAAGATTTGATATCAGTTCTCAGAACTGGAGCTGACATTTGCCAGTTTTGATCTCATGAGGAAACTATTGATGTTAATTCTCTGCGGACAGTTGGTAGAAGGTATTTCTTTTGTAGGATGTTCTTGAAGAGAGAATCTCCCTGGAAGTTCAACTGGAACAACTTCGACCTTTCTCTCACCTCTAAGCCTACTGCCGTTAACTGTGAATTTACTAACTTTGAAAGGGGTATTGGTTTCAAAGCCTATTTAAAGATCCATGCGTCTAGCTCAGTGCACTCTATTCTACATTAAATGTTGTAGTTCTGTTTTGTCAGTTTGTCCACTTTTGTATTTAAGTATTTTAATTTCCGTACAAGACAAAAAGAAAAAAAGAAAATCCTTTTTCCTTGAATGTGACACTGCCTCTCACATTGTTTTCTGTGGACATCCGTGACCTCTGTTGGACTTGAGTTTGCAGAGTTTGTCGCCAAAATTTCCAACTGTAACTTTTTAGCAGTTTCTTTTCTTTCCCATTGGAACATCTTTGCAGAGGAGGATTGCTGATCAATTGACTCGAAACACACCAATTCTTCCTTTGCTGTGGCATTTATTTGAGTGTGCCAGAAAAGAGAAAAATCTGTCATTGGCCAATATTACCTCCCAAACTGCCTTTCCCAATTTGAAAGATGTTTGCAAAGCCTGCCTCTTTGCAATAAGCCAGTTTAAACGGGTTGTCAGAGTTCTTGCAGGCTGTTCACTGTATCAACTGGATTTGGTTTCATCTTTCTGTTGCATACGTTCTAGAGTACATAACCACAGTTTGCCAGGTGTTCACATTTTATCCATTCTTGCCCCTGATTCAGCTGCATGCGTATGAAGACTTATGGTACAATTGGTGGTCTCTCAAACAAACCTTTTTCAGCCCTTTTTGTGAAGGAGGTGGGTGTAAATCCCCAACATAATAATTACACATTTCCGATGCACCACCTGTAATTGCATGTTTCACACATTACCTTTTAATAGCAGATCACGTCCACCAGTCTTCACTATAACAAATTGTATTGTCAAGTAACGTGTCAATTCCCAGCAAAAAAAAAATAAAATAAATTTCTTTAAAGAACGGTTTGCTTCTTAGGAATTCTGGGATACCGGCCTTATTTCTCTGGCATATAGACAGGCTTCACTATTAACTGAGTTCCCTGAGTGTATCCTGCTATTCAGGTTGATGTACTGTATTAGGATTTGTTGTATATTGTATGATACACACCTTTTGATCTCATATGTAAATTTGCATTAATTGCTGACTAACAGCAGATATTCTATTTAATGGCTTCTTCTGGCTGTGGGATCATAGATGTTTAACTGCATGGATGTATCTCTGCAGAATCAGAACTAGCAATTGTGTGATTTTTACACCAATAAAACAGCACAATATTTTAATTTTGTTGATTCATCTTTACATGGGAATTGGATCCATTCAAATGGGGAGGGGCTTTGCAGGGACGTTTTTGTAATTCTGTGGCATGTACAAGATAATGGTCAAGGGTTTATGCAGCCTTTCTTTCCTCATGTATTTCTAGCTGTTGGTCAGAAGCAGTCGACTTCACTTGGTAATCTGTGGCTATATTCCTTTTGTATCCTCCTATAAGCAAATTAAATGTAGCTGTAACTTTTAAAAAGTAAATGCTGGTACTGACTTGGGTCAAAGAATTGTATTCTTCCTTAGTCTTCATTTTTCTAGTTTGATTTCCATGAGAGTACTTTTGAAAATTAAAACTGAATGAACTACGTGTTAGCAGTCTTTATCTTCACTGTCTCTCTCTTATGCTTAAATGAAATTCTCTTAATTTGCTTCTGCTGTGAGAGGATAGCTGAAATCAGATTTATTTTTGTCTGGATATGCTTTTCCTTCCAGTGAAAATGAGCTATTTCCAAAAAGGGAAATACCCTTTTTGGTTATCGTATGCAGACTGGTTAGTTCTTTATTGCTGAAATTATTCCAACATCTCAGGCATGGTGTTACAGGTGGTTTATATGTCATCCAACACAAGGTTCCCTGGTATGAAAATCAGGAGTGTCGTAATTGCATGAAAAGTAAATACATTTCAGTTGTATCTTGTAAATTAATAGATTAAGTGCAAACCTTTGATTGCAAGAAAAGGAGACAAAAGACAGATACAAGCAGAGTTATGCAACAGAGGAGAAAAGCAAAACGCCCAGAACCTTGAAGGTGTTGGGTTATTCACATCTGTTGCATTTCGTCAAGTAGCAAGCATGTTTTTTTTATAAAGAATTCAAAGTGGGTCACTTCACTGTAATCAAAATATGTTGATTTTAAACCAACTGCATCTTGTCCGTGTGGTTTAAAGTTCAGTGCATTTTAAAAATAGAGCTGTTTTCTTAGTATAAAGCCTATGTTTGTAGCAGCAGGACTGTAAATCAAGAGCTTGACATTTTAAGCTTAAGGGTAAAGAGCCTTTTTACATTGTATCATGATGTGTAAAGTCTTCTCATCTGTATCTTTCTAACAGAGTGCTAAGTTATGTAGTGTCTTAAGTGAATAATTTAGGAAAATTGAACACTTTTTGTATCTTGCCAACAAGTCTATTTTAAGAGGTTTTGTGTTTATTTTTAATGCATCGTTTAGTACATTTTTAACAGCTTTTTCTGATCAGAAGAGCTCCTAACAGAAAAATAACTTAGGTTTTAAGACCATCACTGCCAACACTACTCAGAAGATATCTCAGTAAGTAACACAACCCATCTTTAATACCTTAGGAAATTATTTACTTGTCTTTTCCATTTGTTTAATCTTGATCCAACTACTTGATTTATTATTTATGAACTCAGATTTTAAGCTCTTTGGGGCAAGGAATTATATACAGTACGAGGGATGTTCTGTGTACTGGACGAATGAATGCAGACTATTAAATAGTCCATGTATGGTTCATATGCTCAGGTTGATGGGTAGCAACGTGCATTTCTTAAACACCGTCAAAATGATTTACTTGGGATTTCTTGTTTGGAGTAGCATCTGCTTTCTCATTTGATTTGCATTTTTCTGCTGATGTGCCTATTTCTTCATTCCACCTGCTTTAGAGTAGCTCTTCAATTGCTTTTTCTCTCCATTGTCCATTTTTGAAGTGCAGAGATGATTTCCAAAACACAGAACAGAAAGCCACTTTTATTAAAGCAGTATGTTTAAGTAGACCCAGTGTCAGGTGGGTGTTCTGAGGCTCTTTGTACTTCATTTCCCCCTCACTTTACTTCCCTGAGCAAAGAGATCTTTTATTACTAAAAATGCTGTATGTGGGATAAACTGAAGAAAATAAATATTTAGCATTTTTTCTTGTGTCTCTGTCCCTTATGGATGGGCTGTCCTGTGTTTCTGTCTCCCATTTAGGGCAAAGGCAAGTTAAGCTGCTCACCTTGGACTCAACCTATGTTCAGAGTTGGTGTCTATTCAGAAATCGTAAAACTGCATTTAATTTCTTCCTAAAAGAAAAATGGATCCATGTTCTCCTGGCTGGTTCCAGTTGAACAAAACAATAAACAGTTTTAATTCCCCCAGTGATAAATAGCAGTGCAATTCTTACTCTTTGAAAGATTTTTAATTAAAGAAGTCTGTTCAATATACCTTCATAAAGCAGTTTGTGTGCTATTGAATGTTCAGTTTTACTCTTCAGAACTCCATTTTTAGAGCCATACAACTTAATTTCATCCTCAGAATTCCAGCACGTTTAGTGATGCAATTGAAGAACTAATCATAGTACAGCTCTCTAGACAAAAAAAAAACACATGAAGTCTAATACTTGTTTCTCTATTAAAATAATTGAAATGGTTGTGTTCTGTTAACATTAATTAAAGTTGTGTGGGAACAATGTTAAAACTGTTTCTTTGCCAACAGCCAAAGGAGGGTGTATGGTGTTGTACATAGCACTAAAGGAAAGTACAGACCCTTTTTTTTTTCCACAGGTTCAATTGAATTAAGTGCTTTTTAAAATCTGATTATTTCAGGAGAGGGTTTAATACTGTCTTAGGGTTTTGGTGTTTTTTTTTTTCATCTAACTTTAGAAATCTGTCTGTTTCTCTTGTTGGCTCAGGTTAGGCTGCATTTAAACTGATAGAAGAGGTTATGGATGGTTTGTGGGGTAGAATGTGTTCCATATATATGTTGCAATAGGGAGCCAGGCTTGAATCAGGGATTTCTTCTACAAGGAGCCTGTTGTCTCTTGTGTCCATTCAGAAGGTGAAGAAGAGACTACATATGAAAGAGCAGGTGCCTTTGAGAAAGGAGACACCAGCGTCAGTGATATACTCCTGGCATGCAGTTGGAGCTGGGAGTGGAATGAATGCTACAGCTGTAAATTGTGACCACTTGGTAGGGTGTTCTGAGTGTGCAGCATGCCTTCTTGGGAATCATTTGTCACTGCTACAGTGTATTCTTACTGAAGTTTTTATGGTTAGCTAATGTGATTGAAAGACTTTACTTCAAGATTGCATACTAAGCTGTTTTGGACTTAGTGAAAAAGTAGATCTAGTTGTTTTGTTTTTTAATGAAAGGACAACAGAGAATTAAAGGATAACTTGGTGTTAAAAGTACATGAATCCAGATGATGTACGCGTTGAGGCATTTAGCTTTGAATTTGGCTTACGAATTAAAAAATAAGAATCTTGTACACACCTGCTTAGGAAAAAGTAGCATTTATTCCAGAAATGCTTATATGTGCATTTCTGTGTCTATTTTCCTACTCCTTTTCATCTGCTACAATTTGTATGGGAATTAGTAGCTCAAAAATGCTTCCCAGGATCCAGATGTACATTTAGTCATAAAACCAACCCAAGAATGTGCTGGGAATATGCCATTCATGGCAGAGCATGCAGATGTCTTTTTGAATGTTTAACTATACTGGTAGTTTTAAAAGGAAAAATTCTTCTTGTGATGGAGATTGCAGGAGTGGCTCAGTTTTATTTAATGTTATAAGGCACAGATCAGTGGAGAGAATCCCTTGATTTCTCCTGTTTCATCTTGACAATACAAACGGCATTCAACAGCTCTTCAGGAGACACTGCTAATAAGGGTTCCAGTCAGGGGAGATGAGAAGAGGAACACAGTAGTATTAGACCCAGGAAAATCACCTAACTGAACGCTGCATGAATATTTTTAGCACAGTACAGTTGTTAGCATGGAAACAAATATTCTGGTGACTCTAAATTGTTATTTCCTCCAGGTGTTAAGTAATACTGTTTTACTTGCATCATTTTATCTGAAAAAGTTCATTAACCCATCAGGTGGAGTCAGTTGCAACTCTCAAACAGTGTTTATTTTTGCTGATGGCATCAAAGGTGAACTGGCCTGACCCTAAGTAATTGTAAATGCCGAGATACTTTAAGTGTGTATTAACAGTGCCCCCTTTTCTGCCCTTCCCTGAGCAGAGCACCATGCAGCTCAGTGCAGCTTCAATGCCTAACAGAGTGACACTGCAGATTTATGACCCATGCATGGTTCAGCCACTCTGTTTTAATATTAATAGGTTTAGGAATGGAGAGCCAGTCAGTGCCGTTGTCATATGGGAAGCAGGAAGTTTAAAACATGCTTTTCATGTTTGTAAAGTGCAAATTATTCGTGGTCACTTTCCTTGTAAATCTGTACTTTGCACATTTTGATCTCTTCCCAGGGTGGTAAAGCTTTCAGATCTGAGTGACAAAGAGTAATGAATTGGTGTTAAACACAATTTCAGACACGCAGCCTTCCCTTAGAAACCAGGTCTAGAGCAAACTTCCAATTTCAGTCACTTTCTGTGGCTAAGACCCTCACGGTTTCCATTAAGCACGTTGGATTTTGCAACCCATCAACCAGAAGGACTTCAGGCATGGAAGATGATGATTAGAAGATTTGCCCCCAGAATGCAGAGATGTGTTAATTCATTAGGATGAAGAAAGAAGCTGAGATCCTCTGCTGAGGTGTTTGTGCAGAAATGCCTCATCAGGTGAGCACAGATGTCTGCATTTTTGATACTTATGCGCAGTAGTATGTTGTTATCTTTATCATTGCATTCTGAGAGTCAGTTTATATTTTGTGTCAAGATTATCTCCTGTATTTCGAACATGTAGAGCACTGTTTTCAAAAGAGACTGATTCAATTGGTCTACCTACAGGATTTAAACAGAAATACCCTTTCATTCCTTTCCAAGCGATTTTGAAGGGGGCATGATTTAGCACAGTGTTTCTTTGTTCTCTGAGCTTTTAATTTGTAATCACATCATGTGGTGTAAGAATGCAGAGATAACACGCAATGATCTTTAGTTTGAGATTGTTTTATTAAAAACTAACTTTATGTAATAGTAGCACATCCTCAAAAACAAAGAAGCAAACATGCAACCAGCCTGTGATACAAAATCCTTCTAGATTGGAGGGTACAGATGAAAACACACTGATCTGCAGCTTGTTTGCTTTACTCCAACTGTTGGTGTAGGGGAACTGCTGGGTCACAGCTTGAACTGCTGATGGAGCACCTGCTGATGGGGTGTGGCTGCCCGGGGAGCACAGGCAAACTGTTTACACTTGTGTTCCCCACCTGACCAGAAGGGGTGGAACCAGGATGGAGTTGCCCTGGGCTCATAAAAAGCTGCCTGCTGTACACACAGCATCTCTTGCACCTAGGCTGTTTCCTGAGAAGTGCTGTGGTAGCCAGGAAGCCCCTTCACCAGTTGGTTGTGTTCAGCTCTTCCTTCTGTATATGACTAGTGGCTTTCCTGTGAATGCTTTGCCCGCTGTTGCCAAGAACGTGTCAGATGCAGTTTTGCTTCTTCGTGAGCACAATTGGTAACCCATGACTTGCCCTGAGCCAGCTGAAACCTGGAACGTGCTTAGATTGTTCTGCTTTATTGATGCATGTGTATTAAAACGTCTTTCCATGTACCGGGCAGTTGCTTACGTGGCCTGGTCTAATCTCTTGACCTTATTGCTAAGTTTCATATTGAGTGCTGTTTGGCACTTTAGGAAGTGAAGAGTGTTTGGTATGTATTTGTTCCTATTTCATATTCTCACTGTCCTTTTTATAGCGAGTGAGGCTGACTGTGATAGGAAATCTTGTGTTCTGTGACGATGACAGAGAGACTGCGTGAGATTATAAAATGAAATCTGCAGAATGCTAATAGAATCGGACCTTGAAAAATCTGCTGCATTACTTCACACAGTAATTTCCAAACAAAATTCTGCAGGGAGTACAAGACACCTTAACAAACTTGCTCAGAAAAAATAAAATCAGTGGTTATCTGTTTAGGTCAAAACTCATTTGTAGTGTTCTCTTCATCTGCTAGAGAGAAGATCTGACTGAATGCTCTCTCTCACTGCTTCTGAAGAGAGGCAGCTAACACCACTGATTTGTCTAAGAAAAGGGGATTTGGAGGAGACTTCTTCTTAGTCTTTCTTCCTGACATCTATTTTCTTTTTTTGTCTCACTGACGTTCAACAAATGTCTCTTGGAGTAAAGGTAATCTGGACTGTCAGTGCAGGAAATGATACTCGAGAAGAGATAACATTTCCATTGTCAGTGTAAGTTCTGAGCAGGAACCATTCAAGATTTAATACATTTTTATCTTCATAAACAACTCTTCAGAAACAAGGTAACAGAGTTGACTTTCTGTAGCCACTTGCAGTTTATGTAATGTTATGACTGCAAAAGGCTGTGTGCAGATATGTCACACTATTCTCCTTGAGGAGCTTAGAAACGTGATCAGTTTGTTACCACGTGAAGATGTGCTTAGGAATGTAATTTTGCTTGTTTAAATGCAGCTGTAATGACTTCTGGCACCCTGACTAGCACCGGGTCTTAATGTGTCTTGAAGTATGAGGCCAAAACTAATGCTGCATTTTTTTCTTGATGTTCTGAGGTACGAAAAACAAGGTGGTAGCACTGACAGTGAAAAGTTGCTGGTTAAAGAGGGGAGAAGACGAATAACTAGGCTTCATTTTGCATGTTATATTTGAGTTCTAAATTGTTTCTGAACTTTATAACATCACAAGTGTGTATCCAGTATCAGTTTGGGACCTGGAGGTAGTTTAAGGGAAGTGCTTGACTGGGATCATACTGGCTAACCACAGAGGTCTGCTTGTTAGATGAGGTAGGAAATGCAAGTGTTTAAAGCTCAATTTGGAGCCAAAGACACAGTGTGCTTATCTTGTCCTCCTCTTGTCAGCTTCACAGTGCAGAGCTGGTGCTACGTGTGGAGCTGCAGCTAATGGAATTTTCAACTGTCTTGCAGCTGATGCATCTTCTCCAGCTTGGTATATTTTATTCGCTGGCAACTTGTCTACAATGGACAGAAGCTTTGCTCTTTAGTAGAAGAAAAACGATTTTTGCCCTCATACTGTAAGTACATACGATACAGAATCTCAGTATATTGTCTAAGAACAATGTAAAAAATCTGAAACCAAAGGCATAGTTTGATGAGTGAGGATAGACATCCTGGATCTAAAGACAGCGTTCTTTTGTCCCCTGGCTGTGATTAGGATACCAACTTCTTCCAGATCATTTAAAACATAGGAACAACTGCAAAGTTACATAGAACAGATTTATTGAACAATAACCTTATTGAATTTCTGAATGTCACAGAACTTAATTAAATTATATGTACTGTTAGCATGCATGCTAGTTCTGTTCAGTGACAGAACTAATAGTAATTATTCACAGTAATGAAAAAAAGTAAACCCTGCAAATATTCAGACCATGCAAGAACTCTTTCTTAACACAGCTGAATAGATAACTTCTATAAATAAAACGTTATATACTTTTAAAATGTCTTTATTAACAATAAAATCTCAGTGGCAGCACTGATCAACAAAACACACTGAAGCTAGTGTGCGGATTGTCTATGAACTGATCAGAAAGGCAACAACAGCATTACCTGCACTAAACTGGAGAAATGCTATGAGCTTACATGTACATCATTTGCACCAATATGAACGATACAGCAGAATGAATTTAATTCTGTGTTTCCCCAGTGTTTTCCTATGAAATAAGGCAGTGATATAAAGCATACCATCACAACAGCCTGCTTAAATCTCTAGAGACCGAGTCCTGACCTGGTGCAGTACTCAGAGGAATGTGCAAAAGTAAACACCTGGACTTGCATTTTGATTCTTCATTGTGTAAAACAATAAATAATTAAGAGCTACCAATCCTAGATTCCAGTGGCATGGAAAAATAAACGAGAGAAAAGCTTGTGCAAGAACCCAAACTGAGAAAGCTGTTTCTTCAGCCTGTGGTGCTATTTGGAATATCTTGAGCGTCTGCTAAGTGTAGTTTTTGGCTGAAGCACACCATTAAGGAATAATGTTTTTGCGTACAGATAAAATATAAACAAGATAGCGACATGAAGCTGTGCTACGCTTCATCCTGTAACAGGCTAGCACCATTACATGCTAATTCAATTCCACTGAGTTCTATGCTAGCTTTCAAACATTAGTTTAATCTTTCTCCTTGAGATTTAAGCATCACTGACCTCCAGCTTTAACTGGCAGATGAAGGGAGGATGGCAGATGAATTCTATTACTATTGTGTGGTATTGCATTTCACTTGTAGTGTTCACCAGATGTAGCCTTGAACAGCTTTTCACAGATACTGCACTCATACGTATATTCTCTGTACCTCAAGTCCCACTTAATTCAGTGCATACAAAGCATTGTAAAATCAGAAATAACTAGACTAAATGCAACACTCCTCACCTCAGTGTATCCTTAGCTTATCAAAAGGCCCATGTCAAATACAAGCCAGGACAGTTTGTCTTTTTGATGGGCTAAGTGAGTGTGCATTTGTTACCAGAGCTCAGCTAAGTAATCAGTGCAACAGTAGTTCAACTCTAGAAATTAAAAGTAAGATTAGCCCAATGTTCACAGTAAAAATATTGATAATGTTTCCTGGGGTGGAGGGGGAGAACAAGGAGGTAACAGGATTCAGCTAAATAAATCACTATACAAAAAACATCCTGTAATTAAGTGTTAAGATCCAGTAACTTATATGTTGGAGGAACCTAAAATCCAAGCTAAATTACAGTACTGATTTTGAAGAAGGACTATTATTGAAAAGATCTGCCTCCCAGAAAGACAGCAGTTAGTCAAGAAATAGACTGTAACTTATAGTTAATAATTATAATACACAGTAAGTATTTAAGGAAAAGGATACATAGATGAATTCAGTTCTTCCAGCTGCAACATAAATGTTAAAATCATCAGAAATGGCATTTCAGTCAAATGCAATGCTTATGCTGACGTAATGAAAGAAATATATTAAAGCAACAATGGAAGTCATTAATGGTTTGGGCTGAAATGGTTTACAAAACAGACCTGCACTGAATTCTATAAGAACAGAACTAAGTCCCAAAATGAAATTTAAATCTGCTTACCTCAAGAGATCTTTAAGATTCCATTGTTGAAATTGTTAATTTAGTTGTTATTGAGAATTGCGTGTTAGCAATTAAACACGAGAAACTGAAAGCACAGAATATATAGATCTAAGTTCCTTGTGTGGCCTTCCACAGATGTAGAGGAGGAAGGGCCACAGGAAAATGATCATCGTTCTCTGACCCATAAGCACTCTCTACAAACACCTCCATTGGACAGTGGAACAGAATGCCCCACTCACTACATCAAGCAGCAGTCTACAAGAAGGAAACAACACAGCCTATTTTCTCAGAATGCAGATGAAGCAGGTAAGGCTTCTGTCTTGGCTTATTACAAAACTGTGTTTTCCTCAGCTGCAAATTTCTCAGGCTACGGTCTGTGCCCAGAACCACTGTCCCTCCAGGACTGTTTTATTCCTGGTCCTAGGGCTGTGGACCAAGCTCTGTGTCTCCTGCTTTCCCCGTACTTACATCTGATAGCAGCCTATCCAGATTGGAGTCACTGGCTAGTTTTCTTTTATCTTCAGGGAGTTCTTCCAGCTCCCCGTAGAGCTCCAGATTGAGGCGGGCGAGTTTCTCCTGCATGCTCCGTACGTGCTCCATCTGCTCTATGGAACACTCATTTCCTAAAAGGACAGGACAAATGACAGCGTTAGAGAAGGAAACCTGAAAGAACAAATGGAACTGTGAAGACAACGGCTTTTTACATCGGAGAAGGTAAATCTGGTGTTCAAACTTACTTGCTTTCTAGATGTTTTCTTCCTTTTTGACTGCTGAAATCTGTCGTTCTGGTTGGTGTTGCGTTGTCCTGAATTTTTTACAACCACTGAATGTACTTTCTACAATGTACATTTTACTGGCTAGTTCTCTCCCACTTAAGACTATGTATTTTGATTTTAAATCTGATACAATAAACTTTCTTCATCATTTTAATTGGTCATGAAGTCACCCTCGCTGTGAAGAAGTTCCCACACACACTTCCTATGCTTCGGTTTGTGGCCATTTCCCTTTGTCCTATCACCATACACTGCTGAGAAGAGTCCGGCCTCATCCCTTTGCCTCCCACTCCTGAGATATTATAGATGTGGATCAGATCCCCTCCAAAAGTCCATAAAGCATTGATACGCTACAAAGTCAGGTGTTAAATAATGTATATCTTAAATATATTTATACTAACATAATTGGTTTTCAAGTTAAACCGTCAGGCTGTCCATATAGCACATTTATTTACAAATGTTACCATCACATAAAGGCAACCATTGTACGTAGAAGATTCACACACTCACCAAATGCTTGAAGTTTGCCAGAGTGGAAGTCATTGAGGAGGCTGAGAAGTCCCCTTTCCATTTCCTGGACATCTGACACATCTGTGAGGAAAGAATGCTGGATCGGTGCTGCCTGTGCCCCTTTTGCTTCGCCTCCTGGAGGTTTGGCTTTCTCCTTTATTACTCTGAAGAAATGAAGTGGTTAAGCAATAATATTACTTTCTGCTTTCACTTTGAGAATGTGAAATATAGGATAATTTGAGAACTGGGCTGTGAAATGAAATGGAAAATACATATTTCAATTATTCCGATCACAAATTTGTCTTGAGAGTAAACAAAAATCACTACCATGATAGTTTAATACTGCAAAATAAGGATTCCAGCAGTCTGTTTTCCTATTAAGGGTGAAAAACATCAACAGGGCACACGTACGTAACAGCATTCTTATTAACTTGAAGATTATATTGCAGTATAAACATAAGTGAACATACAGTGAATATGGAAACTAAATGCAATTACCAGTGGGAAGTGGCATGTTGTCTCTGCCTCAGAGACAGACAGACTGCATCCTGTGCTAATGCAGTTTGGGTAGGAGGCAGCTCTGCCCATCCCTGTGAGCACACAGCCTTTCTCTCACATAAGGCTGTAGAAATGCTCGCTCTGAGTCGGTTCAGAATGTGATTCAGTGGAAAGCTGAGCCTAAGAAGTAAAATTCAGAACTCCATGGGACAAAACGTTGCAGGCTTAGTGAAGAGGTTTTAATTAGTGAAGAGGGTTTGCAGGATAGATAGTAAACCCATTCCTTCCCATGTTTTGAGAACAACAGCTTCTATGTCTGTAAGGGTCATATAGACGTTGCCTATATGCTGAACTAAGTGATGAACCAGCACTGATAACGGTTGGACAATAGGTCTCAACTTAGGTTTGGACCACTGGATGAAGTAAAAGGGCATCGGCTGGGCTGCCGTGGTGCCAAAAGGGTGCTAGATGGTGGAAGAGACCATGGAATAGAAGCGTGGAAACATCACAAATCGCTGCCTGTGTAAATTATCTTGTGGGTAATTGAGGAACCGTACAACCTGCGTTAGCATAACAGGGGCAACTTTTGAAGTGGTTATGGTGGAAATATCCCCAGTGCTTCCTGGCACCACTAACAATTCCTGACTTAACGCTAACTACGCTTGGCTGTCGAGTTTCTCAGCTCTGCTTCTTCGGTTCTAACGTGCACGAAACTTAACACAGCCTCGGCCATTTCCCCTCGCCCTACCACCACACACCGCGGAGTCCTTTCTCATTCCCCGTTCCCTCGGGGCCGGCCCGTTTGTGTCGGCTCGTTATCGTGGAGCTCGCGAGGCTCACCGTTTCAGCTTTGGTTTCTGCCCCGGCGGTTGCGGCGCGGGGTTGGAGAAGGCGGTGCTTTTGCTGAGGGGCACGGAGCTCTTCTTGGAGCCCGCAACCTGCGCGGGGTGGGCGGTGGACGACTTGGGGCTCCTCCTCTTGATTTTCCTTTCTTCCATCTCCTCCGGTTCACTGCCTCCAGGCCGACTTGTGATCCTCCGAAAGGAAGAAGGCAGACGAGGCGAGAAGCATGGCAGCGCACCTCAATGGCGCTCTCGCTCCTTAGAAGCGCAGCGGCCGCCCGGCTCCGGCTGCAGCCCCGCCCCGCTGCCTGCGGGCGGCCCCCGGAAGCGGCGGGCTCGGCTCGAGGTCACGTGAGCGCGCGAGGCATCGTGGGCGCCCCGCCTCCTCCGTGGCGGGAAGGGGAACTACCGCCCCCACAGTCCCCCGCGGCACGGGCCTGCCGGCGCCGGGCGGGGCGTGTTCTGCGCATGCGTGTGGGGCGGCTGTTAGTAGAGGGAGGGATGTTGTGAGGGTGAGCGGCTGCTTGCGGGGTTGTCACCTACAGAAACAGACCCCTAGAGCCAGGGTATCTCTGCACGCTCGGTGCTTTCGGTGGCGGGCTCCTGTCAGTGGCTGGCCCTGTGCTCCAGGGGGCAGCATCACTTCGCGCTCGCAGCTTGGGGCTGCTGCCCTTGGGACTGCTGAGCTCAGGTCCCCAGGGGCTGTTTCGTGGTGCTGCCCCCATTCTGAGGGGACTCAAAAGCAACGGTGTTTCCAAGCGTTGCTTGTGTCACCGGGGACATGGATGGCTTTGCTGACGTGAGTGCTTTACACGTCCCTCGTGGCTACAGCTTGGCACCCTGTCAGTAAGAACGCATCATAAGTTACTTGTCAACTTGAATTTCCTCTTTTTGCATCGAGATCTTGGTTTCCACCTAAAACATGTGTTTGTAACTGTGTTTTCTGGCAAAAACTCTCAGGCATTGTATACTCAGCAGCTCTGAAGGGTGACAGAATCCACAGCACTCAGTGGAAGCATTACCCAGTGTCTTCTCTGGTGTTTGCATGATATGCCTTCATATAAATCTATTGGACGGCTCGGCAGGTACATAGATAAGATGCATCTCTGTCTCAGCTTTCTTTAATGTCAAAAAACCAATTCCTTGGTTGTACACTGATACCGAACCTTCTTCTGAATCTTGAATTAGTCTCAAGGCACCAGCAGCTGTAACAGAGTCGCAACAAGACTTCCACTGAACGTTGCAGTTGTGAGATGCAGTGGCCACTTTGAGCCTGAGAAATGGCACTGCCGAAGGGAGGTTGCATTTGCAGTGACTGTCAGATGAAGGACGTGGACCAAAGGTCCTCTGGAGACAAATCTGCAGAGGAAGTAATTCCTAGGTAGCTGCATACAGTTTGGGTCTGAGGTGCTGAATCAGTTCTGATACTCTTAGAACAGTTTTGTTGCAGGAGATCTGAATCAGAGATTGTCGCTGATAAACTGGAAGTTTACTAATGGAAATGTTGTCTAGGTGGGTTTACATGAAAGCAGTGTGTCTCACAGGTAAAAAAACAGCACACATGAAAAGAAAGAAGATATATAACTCTAGAGATAAGTTAAATAAAAATGTAGTGGTGCAAGACTTGAGGGAAAGGTAGAAAAGCAGCAACATTTAGTATCTTTTTGATTCCTCAACACAAAAGGCTTCTGATATCTGGCTTGGCGTGCATGGCAGGAATATAAGAGCTGGCAAGATTCACATAGGCTGTAATCCAGACATCAACTCTCTGCTGCCCATGTAGAATCCTCATTCACCCATACGTTTTTGTAGGTATTTGGGAGATCTGTATAAGAAATACTGTTTCTCTGAAGTAACCTTTGAAGAGTTTGTGTTCCTTCATCTCATTTCTCACGTGGTGTGTAAGCCAGTTAGTGTACTGTCCTTCATCTTTGCAGTATGTGTAGAGAGTGCGGAAAAGGCAGTAAATTTGAAATGATACATCAAGAAAACGAATTAGTGCTTGAAATAACATGGATGGAGAATTGTGTGGGTTAGGCACGTGGTGCTTGGCGGTGTGATGATACGGCCTGAAGAAACGTCACTGAAAAAGTGTCAGCGTGTGTTTCTGTATTCTCTCTCTCTCTTCACACCATGATTTGGCTGTTTAAATGAATGGTTACTAGAGCAGATAAATATTTAGACTTCTGTATTGTTACTTATCAGTTCCTGCATCTCAAGCATGAGCAGTCCCTCTGAAGTCAGTACTGTTACATAAGGGAACGAGTAGCGTAACAAATCCGCCCCTATTATGTGTGTATCCAATGTTAGCTTACAGCAACAAAATCAATACTTAGTTACCAAAGCGTCAATTATGTGACCTGTTTAGAAACAGCAAAACTCGGGTCAGCAGCGCAGGGATTCATGTAACCACGTGGAGTAACAAGGGGAGAAGGGAGGGCACGCAGGATGGCTCTGAAAGTGGGATCTTTTAGGTAATGGGTAAGTCTGCCTCTGAGGCCCTGCACTCGTTTTGTTCCAGTTTGCCCCAGCGTCCTAGTGTAAGCCAACCTCTTTAGCTTCATGTCAGTGTTCTCCCAGGACTTCCTTAGGCAGTTTTGTTCCAGCCTTCCTCACTTCTGGAGCTCTCTGCTAAAGCTGTGCCCCAGCCCCTCCTCTTTGTCTGAATATATCCTCTGTTCTCCCCAGCCCTGCTCTGGCCCCTTGCTTGAAGGGAGTCCCTCAAAGATGGAGGTGATCCCCCTAGGATTTAGGAACTCCCTGGGAAAGAAGGTTGCTTCTACTCATGCTGGCAGCTTTGATGAATGTCACCAACCGTAGAGGCAGCTCTGCTGGTCAGAGCCAAGGCCCTTACAGCTCAGTGTCCTAACTCCAGAGCAGCCAGTCACAGGTGCCTGCAGAATAAACAACAACAACAAACAGTAAGCTGACAAACGTATCTGGTATTGCCTCTGAATGCCTTCTGGTCCTCAATAGGTTTGTGGTTGAAAACTTCAGGGCTCTTAGAGGCCTGAATGTCCTGGCTAGCCCCACTGTGACCCTCCCTCCCATTGTTTCAGTGCAGCCCGGCGCCTTCAATTGCTGCCTGATCTATGCTGCAAGGGTGTCAGCCTCCAGCTCCACCCCTGCTTGGGAGGGTACGTTGTCTCCAGCCCTGCCTTCTGCTGCTCCTGGCTGGACTCCCTATTTCAGGGTTTGCCGTGCCTGAGGCTGTCAGTGGGTTCTGTTATAGGCACCTGGTGCTGCTCACCATGCTCAGACCCAGTGGCGTGGTGCCCCATTGCTGAGGGCCACCTGCCCTTACAGGGAGCAGATGTACATCACTGTTCTCTGACAGCAGCCTACACTGCTCTTCTCTGAATCAATAATATCACCATTTCAAATTGCAAACAAATACCAATGTTTGATTAGGGAATTCTTGTTATCTTTTAGAGATATGGGCTTGGTCGTTAAACTTAATCTTTCTACTCAGTATTGGATTTATACTGAAAGGCGTAGAGGAGATAGTCTTTACTTATCCTAAACTTGATCATTCAGGAGACAGTTCCAGCAGTGGTGTGTGGCAACCTCATAATGCTATTCCGAGTTACTCTGTCAGTTTACTTTATCTAACCCCTAGATTGTTAGGAGAAAAGGATTCCTAACATTTGGTTCCAAGGTTGCGCACACAGTGGTTTTTGACTAAACGTTCTCAGATGTCACATTCCAGTTCCATTCATCTTGTGCTTTAACCTCAGAAGACTCCTAAGTTTTCCCAGCTATGTCTCCTGAGCAAAGGAATTCTATCCTCCTTTCTGAACACCAGAAGTTGTCCTCTGTTATTTTTACTCATGGAAACTTTCCTTTCCCTCCTACTCTCCAAGCCTCGTCTCCCAAGATCTTCTGCATCTCAGCATTTTTTTTCTACAGAGTTCTCTGAGCCTCTGGAAATCTCAACTTTCTTTCCCAAGATACCTGTATAGATTGAATAGGAACAACTGTCTACCCAATAACTCAAACAGTGAGTCTTCCTCCTTGAATTTAAAGAGGTTATTGTTAATTGCTAAAAATAACCAGAAGTGGTCCTAAGTGTACCAAAAACAGGACTGCTAGTGATTTATTTTTGCCTCTGTCATTCACAAAGAGAAGCAGCAACAATTGACATTCCATTCTACATTTTAAACAGATAAAAATGAAAGCAGAAGGTGACAAATCTTCTGTTTGGTGCTACTGATATTGCTGCTGGAATCTTTGGAGCAGGAGTGGGGGACTGAAGGGGTGAAAAAGAGACTGACAACATTCTTTCCAGATTGCACTTGTGAAAATATCTCAGGAAATAAAAAATAAATAAAAAAGAAAAAAAAAAAAAAGAAAGAAAGAAAGAAAGAAAGAGAAGACAAAAGCTTGAAAACTAATTGTGGGCTCCAAAGTCCTGAAATTCACTGGTAGCATCTCAGTTCTGTTCAGTAGCTTCCCATTGGTGATGCTAGTGTAAATATCAGATCAGTTCCTTCGTTACCTCAAATGCAAGAGGTCTCTGCAGAGGATCTAACAGTTTGATGCTGGCTGATGGTGCAGGTAGGTGGCAATATAGTCTACCTTTGTTGAGGAGAAGCCACTCACTTTCCTTCTCTTATAAGCCTGGGAAGATGTTACTAATATGTTCCCTGCTTAGTCTGGATTTAATATTCACAGAACTGTGGAAATGGCTGCTGGGAAGTAACTCTTGAGGTCACAGCATCATAGGATAGGGAAAGGATCTCAGTAGATCTCCAAGTCAAAGCAGGGGCTCTGAGCTCAAATCGGGTTGCCCAGATTTTATCTTGAAATCCTCCAAGGATAGAAGTTGCACGCATGCTCTGTAGCACAGCTTCTTTCTCAGACCAGAGCTATTGACACATCAAATCTGTTACTGATTTGTCTTGAACCCTTCAATAATGGAGATTCCACCGCTTGTTCCAGTACTGCACTATAGTTCTAGGGAAGATGTTTTCCTTAGATGTCATTGATCTGATCACCTTCTAGACATACATCACAATGTAATTTTTAGTTATGTAAAAACATGCTGATTTTATACATCTCCTTTGTTCAACGGATATAGAAGCCACTGTGTGACCACATTTGCTTTTCTCTAGGTATTTGGTTTAAATATTTGAGCACGCATTAAGATCCTCTGAATCAAAAGCAATTTGAGGCTATAAATTAGTTGCTTCAGTATTAATGCTCACTAATACTCCAGCTGGAAAGGAGAAAGTCTCTCGTTGGTTCTAACAGCACAGCCTTCTCTTCTCGCTGGTGGCAGGTGACAAGGCTGAGCAGAAATGGCCTTAAGTTGTGCCAGGGTAAGTTTAGGTTGGATATCAGGAAAAATTTCTTTACAGAAAGGGTCGTTAAGCACTGGAATAGGCTAATTCAACCATAAATAGACTTTCACAGAGGAATCAAATGGCTCGCTGATAGACTTGAGAAAAAAAAAAAAGCTTGGAAATGCTTGCAATTTAAATATTAGATGAGGATGTATTACATATGTGCTTCTAAAATGAGTCAAAGTAAACCTGAGCAAGTCCTTTCTCCTTGGGCAACCTGCTGAATGAGTTCTGCAGTTTCACCACTAACTTTAAATGTAACAATGTTCACAATCACTGCAAGACCAGCAGCATGGAATCTACAATATCCCATCAAGGTCAGAAAAACTGAACTCTTATAAACCAAAATAGGAAGTAAATTCTGGAAACAAGAACAGATCAGAAAATTTGGAAAGAAGGTATTTCTTGTATACAACAGGAGAATTAATGCGGGATGTGCTTTCTGATATATAATAGAAATGACACGTGATAGGAATTGTTGCATTTTATTTAACCTTAAATTCATAACATCTGTCTTTTCCAGGCACCTGCACTTTTCCCCTTTAAATATTGTTTAAATATTGATTGTTGTTTATGATTAATTCAGTACAGCAAGATGGGACATGCCACTCATATCGCAGTCTTTTGTTTTCTGTAATCTGCTTTTTGAACTGTTCAGTAATTTATCATGGTGATTATAATGGAGCAAGGCACTGCAGAAAAAAGAAACCAGTCAAGGTAGCAGTTGAAATAAAATACTCGCTCCACTGTTTTAACAGCTTGGCTAAATGCCTACAAAAAATGTCTTATTTTCTTTTCCACTGTTTACGATGACTGATAGTAGGATAGACTACCATCCGTAATCCCTCTATGAACAGAGCCAGCCGTTGTTGTATGCTGCTGAGTAATACTGCTAGTAAAGCATAACTCAGGGATGCTGGGCAAGGTCCTGTAAATGAAGTTTAACTTTTCAAAGCAACTTCGGCCTCAGCTTTAGTGTGCACAAGCGGAGGATTATAGACATAGTCATCTGACCACACCTTTGAATCTTCGGTCACAGCCAATAATCCCAATGGTACCGAAGTGTACAAACTCAGGGAGCACACAAAGGCTGTTCTTATTGCAAAGATCATGAAGCAGATGGCTACAAGACAAAAGAGAAAAAGGAAAGGAAACAATTAGACAATCTGGATGTGTGTGAACCAGCATCCAAAGTTTAGGACAGCAACAAGCAATTTTTGTTCTGTGGGCACCAAGGGCAAACACTGTGGGCAAGGAGGCAAGGATGACTTAGTAGGCTACAGGAAAAAAATTGTAGGCTAATTGGTTGACAGATTCTGTGGTGTAAAAGAAAAGCAGGCAAAGGTATCATTTTCTTCTGGAGCCACACCTTTTTTTTGTTGTTTGTTTGTTTTTTCTTGGTAAACTCCACGTGCAAAATGATAGGCCTGACTCAGAAACTTTGATTCAACTCAAGAAAATCCAATTCCTAACTGGGAAGATTTGTGAAGATTTTGCCTGCAAAGAACCATGAAGGCAAGAAAGTAGATTTATTTTATTGAATGTGCTAAGAGCGTGAAATTTCACTTCCAAACTCAGACTGTTATCTTAAGATCAAAGTAGGACAATTGAGTTGTTCACAGCCTGCAAAATTTCCTGGTCAGGGGTGTAGTCGGCCCCAAGTCGCTTCTCTGAGTTGCTTGTTAAAATGAGCCCTCTTCTTCTATAGCTTGCTGGCTCAGGATAAATACATCCACCATGTCTTAAAAGCACTGAATGACTATTTTTTTCCAGACTAGAAGACATATCGCTGAGAAGCTCTGCTAACCATGTGAAATCTTCTCCCAGACAGACGTTGGAAGTCGTGTTTGTAATTTTAGACTCTGTTTTCTTAGACATACACAAATGCAGAACTAAAACATTTCATCCTCAAGAGAATACACACATGCAGAAGTATTTGTATAGAAAACTGTTTCTAAGCAGTGCATACACTACAGAGTATAGTAGAGTTTTTAATGTGATTTTGCTCCAATAACTGCTATTGGGAAAGAAGAAGTTAAAGATTTAAAGTATCATTCTTTGCATTGGAAATACCAAATAGATATGGCAGGAAGAGGTCTCACGTCCAAATAGATCACCTGTGATGTGTGTGCTGTATTCCTCTGTAACAAAGACAGTCTGTGTCACAAAGTGATGAAGAGCTAATGCATGATGGAATACAATGGACTCGAGAGCAGCACTATTCCATTAAGGTCTATAGGCCCATAGTTAATTACAGTATGGTAAGGGAGTTATTAAACTAATGTCTTAAGATTTTCTTGAATTAATCTTAATAGAGTCATAGGTTTAAATGAGAAGTCCTTATAAAGTGCCTTAAAAACAACTATATAGGAATGCAGGTGACTTACAAGTTACAGTCTTCTGAATAAAATAACTCTCTCTAGACATTTACAGGTTTTAGTTGTGGGTCGCAATAACTAGTGATCCAAACTGTACGTACAATTGCCATTAAATGTAAAGCATAGAAGAGTGAACACGACAGAGAACCAGAAAATAGCATCATTGTGAAAGTGTGTTTAGATTTTTTCTCTGTATATACAACCAAAGATTAAGTTTGCATACATTTCTGAAAGAGACCATAAGGGAATCTCCTGGATGGAGGCTCAAAAGCAATCAGCTTTTTTCTTTCCTTCTAAACAAGTTACTTCTTGGGCTGAAATTCTTTAACACTTTCTTTCACTCTGTTTTTAAGAAAACCCGAACAGAACTTTTTAAGGTACATTTCATTGCATTTAAATCTGTTTCCAGTGTTATTAAGCAAAGCGTTGATATGTTGATTTCTTTTCTTTTTTTTATATATTTTTTTTTTGAGCTAACTAAAATTGACATTGCCAGCAATGCCTGAAAGATGGCATATTCATAGTCCTCCGAGGAATTCGGACTCTGCCAAGTTTGAAAACGCTTGGAACAGAAAGAAGGTCTCAGTGAATCTTGCAGACTGTGCCACGTTTTTGCACTGACTTATGAGCTCGGCTTTACAGTTTGTCTGATACGAGCAGTGAAAGAAACACAGCTGCCATTATTACACTGACTGCATAATCACATATTTGATGCCCACAAACTTCTGGGAAAATTCAGACAGTATGTTCTAAAAATCCTAATTTCCTTTTCTTTTCCTAATGCTTCCACCTTCCGCTTATTTTTAATTTAACGTGAGCTGTTCTCTGTACAGGTTGGAAATTTTAATCATAATGTTTCCGCAGCATCTGTAATTCAGATCCCTCATACCTGTTATAAGGCAGAGCTACAACAACCATACAGTTGCCAGCAACGGTGTTTGGAGGTGTATAGCTCCTCGACTGCTACTCCAGCTAGAGTAGACTTTGCTGGATAGTTGTAAAATGTTTTTTCCCTCACTGTCATTCTTCCAAATGATTACTTTGGAACTTTAAAATGTTTCATTAGGCTTTGCTTATTGGCAGCAGGCTGGCCTCAGAGACCAGCTGGGGATATGGGGACAGTTGGACAGGATGATCTTAGAGGTCTCTGTCAACCTTGGTGATTCTATAATACAAGCAGGAACTCTGAGCTTTATGGCACAACACACTCAGTCTCATCCCAGCCAGCCATCACGTAGGGGATGTGATGCAGAAGAACATACACAAGGCATCCAGAGATCGTCTCATGGTCGTGCTAGTTTCTTCACAAATGAATATTCTTAGAAGTCAGCTCAAAGCCAGATGATTTATTTTTTCTACCAATTAACAAAGAAAACTTACCGTAAATATCCAAAACATGTATAATGTGCTAACTATATCTGTGAATATATATACATATTTAATCTGATAGTCTCAAGAGATACCCAGAACCTTTGAAAATGGAGGGCTGAGTTTAGCAGAGGGCATGTGCTGCTCGTTGCTACGTGCAGCAGTTTCACTAGTGATTGCTTCATCCGTGGTGCAGATCACAGCAGCAAACCGTGCTCATTTGCAAGGAAGAGAGTTGGAAAATCTACGCTGGCTGATAGGAAGTTTAGTGCACACTGCATTTTTTCAGTGACCAAAGCTAATGTTTTGGTTATGAGGCTTCTGCAGAGCATCAGAAATCATTTGTGGCTCACTGGCATACATTGATCTGTGTTCTTGAACTAAAACAAAGCAAGGCTGCATATTTTTTAGAAAGTATTACATGCACAGTCAAAACTAGGACAGGAAAGGGAAGAATTTTATTTCAGAAAGAGCAGTGAGGCATTGGAATGGGCTGCCCAGGGAGGTGGTGGAGTCACCAGCCCTGGAGGTGCTCAAGAAACACATAGATGTGGCACTGAGGGACGTAGTGGGTATGGTGGGGATGGACTGACGGTTGGACTTGGTGATCTTAGTGGTCCTTTCCAACTGTAATAATTCTATAAACACAAATACTTTGCTGTATACACAATGACTGACTGTGGGAAGGCAATACCAAAGGAGAAGCCAAGTTCTGCTGCAGTGAACAGCACAGTCTGCACACTGGGGGGGAACTGAGGATCCAGATGTAGAGTTTGCTCCAAGCCTTGAAGCATTCAACTGAGAATATTATCAGCCTTGCTAAAATAATACCTTTCCAAGTCTTATTTGACCAAAACTGTTTTAGTTGTTTGTTGTTGTTGTTGTTATGATATGTAGTTAATGAATCAAAATGTAAACTGTGCAATTTCTTCAAAGGAGAGCACATGTAACACAATTAGAGAAGACATAAATGTGGTCAGTGTATTAGATAAATAAAAATCTCCTATGGAATTTATGAACGCTTTCAACACAAACTGTTCTCATTAAAGCTAGAGACAAGAAAAGACTTTGCTCAGCGCTTATAGTATCTCCACATGTTAAGTCTGATTTTCAGCTGATAATTCCTCCAGCCTTTGATTTTCCAGATGCAGTTTTTCTCTCACAAATGACACCCATATTCCTGACCTACAGTCGCTTGCAGCACTGTACCTATGTAACTTACTCAGTAATAATTAGTAATTACACGTGGCATTTGCATAACTGAATTCCTTGTGAAGCAAAAACCTAAACACTTTATCAATTCTAAAGAGTGCTAAGTTTCCTTATAACAGAAGCTTTTTTCTGCTACAGAGGAAGTAGAAGTGAAGAATGCACTTTGTTAAGGCAGAGAAATGCTTCAATCAAATGAAGGAAACTGGTGTGGCAACTCCAGGAGCAAGCACTACCAACCCGTGGAGATACCACTCAGCAAATTGGTTTCTCTTCTTGTTTGGGAGATCCGGCTTGGGGCTGCTTCCATTTTCATCTCTGTCATCCTAGAGGCAAGCTGTTTCTGAGTCCCACCCTATCCTGGGGGCTGGCTGTCTTCTGTTTGCACTGCAGTCCCTGAAACAGAGACCAAAATCCCCTGATGATCGCCGTGTGTTCTGGAGCAGCTGTAATGCTACACTCATGTTTTCACAGGCTCTGTAATTTCTTGCACATTTTTTTTCTATTCACGGCCTAGCTTTTCCCCCAACACTCCGCTCCCCTGAGAATGATGTTAAGCGCTGTTGTGGCTTGAAGAGCAGAACCTGAGAGCAGATTTCCCTGCAACTTCTTCACAGCACCTCATTTCGAGCAGCTGAACTGCAGTTGCTCTACACTGAGGTTTTCAGATGCCTGCAGAGTAAAGCTGCAGTGCATGCGTCTGTGAGCAGGAACAGAAGGAAGGAAGCAGGGGTGGGTGGAAGAGCTCCTCTTGTAGTGGCAGAGCTGCTGCATCTGGTTGGAGCTGTTGATTCATATCCTTAGGCCACCACAACTATAGCTTCCTCCATGGTATCATTCCTACTGCAGTGAGCTCTGATTGTTCCGCAGCACTGTGGCTAGCAGGGCTTTTATATTCAAAGACAACTGTATTAAGCCGGGAAAATGAGAAAGGGTTTGAGAGTGTGCACTGGCAGAACACAGTGCTGATTCTTGCACTTGTGTACATATACAGAGCTTTGCAGTGTCTGAAGAGCTCAGAGACCAGCTGGCAGAACAACCTGAAGTCTAAACCACAGACTTGGAGAATGTATCTCAGCTTGATGTAGGACCTGTGAAAAGGGGCTGACAGCAATTTGCTAGTGAATGACAACATGGCCACTGGAAACCCTGTTCAGGGAAGCAGGGCTTGGTAAGCAAACTGTGTCAGGGAAATGCCTGTCATCATCAGAGACAATGCTAGTTTTGAAAGAGTGTCCACTAGATTCTGGTTTGGGACAAGGAAGGGATAGTCTGGGCTCTTTGGGGTTCCAGTAAACAAAAATACCCACTCCTGGCACTTGTAGGCTGGAAGAAAGGTGGTGACTGGAAGTTCTGCTGCATCATCTAGCAAAGACCATCTTCAGTCTGACACAGTGGCATTTAAATGTAAGGAAACCCAGCAAAACAGCCATCATTTTTCTGTGGTGAACAATTTATTTGTTTGTATTTATATATAGCACAAAGTACAGACAGGCATGAGAGATCACCAAAGAAATGGTTAAAATTGTGATACCGTTCGACACTGTCATGAGTCAGATTGACTCCCATTTCCTGCATATCTCACACAGGCTTCTTTGGAAAAGGTTTTCTATTGAAGACAGCAATAAAATGTGTGATTGAAAGAGCGCAGTGTCCCAACAAGACTGGAAGCATCCACATACTTCTGGTTAACCAGGAAAGAATAAAATGTCAGAAAACAACCTTTTCTTGTAGAGCGGCTCTATTTTAAGCCTTCACCAAAATTCTGTAGTACACCAGCCAAAGTAACTCAAAAATACAGAAGCTGACTATGTGCTTGCAGCATTGAGCTTGCTTTTTAAATTACAGACCAGTACTCATTAGCGCTGCTCTGGGAACAACTGAGGAGCACCTCACCTCCTCCCACGCTATACCGATGTTTATTTCTGCTTATCGATGTGTTCAGGTTTTGCTGGCACCCGCAGGCAGGTAGCTTGAAGCCGTGGGCTGAGCTACAACAGATGAGCTCAGTGATCCAATACGACCGCATCTAAAAGAACACATATCTACAGTTTCAGGAAGGTCTCCCTGGTGTTTGATGGTTGCCCACATGGCTCTTGCACCACCGCTCAGCTTCTGAGAACCCAAAGGGATTGCAGAAGTGAGCTGAGGGAAGGGTGGTGCTCCACCGTGATGGATGAGTAACTTCCATCAGTGTTGTCTTCTGCTTCTCAAAACAGAACATGAACTTGATTAAACGCTTAATTTGGACATTGAACTTGAGGCTTAAAACCCTGAAGTAAGTCAGCTGTAATTCACATAGAATTAACTTTCCAGTGCTAGCATTAGACATGAAATTAATGCTGAAAGGAAAAATCTGGTACAAGTTTCTGCTGTCCCTCTCCCTGCCTTCCTCCTTTGCACCTCTGCTCCTGCCATCACACTTTCTCCCACTGCTGACTGCGGCCATTTGCCCACACTGACTCTGAGTGCTGAGTGCAGGAGGGCACAGGTATCCATCCCCCTTGCCAGGAGAGGAAAAGCTTTCTCCCTTGCAGTGCCAGGAAAACAGAACCAAGTAAAATAATGAGAAAGAAAAGTATTGTTCTGAAACAAACATACAGCCTTTGAATTTTTCAAGAATGCGCTTTGAATTCAGGTTTATTTCTTTACTTAGTTCAGCTGTTGGCCCTAAGTAGGTGTTGCTTCTGCCACCAGCACTCGGGCCGGTGTGGTACTGCATTCTGCAGTCTGCTAACATAAGCATTAATTGACACTGATAGAGTAGGCATCCTGCCGTGGGTTTCCTTCAGCTGTCACCTGAGCTGAGCTCTTCGTTTGCTTTCTGTTTTGCCATGTTTTCTGTGTAAGCTCACGTGGCACTCAGTTCCCCTCAATTCTTTACAATTTAAACAAAACAGATATGAGTAGGATGTGCTCCTCCATCATACTGGGCCCACTAAGCCCAGTCTTGGGCAACTGACTGCCCCAAAGAACTCTGACAGCTAATAAAGGCACGATGTCTCAAAATAAAACCAGAATCATTTAATATGAGAGAACGACTGCTTTCCATCTCCTGTTAATCAACTGACTCCTGGGATTCCTTCTACGTTCAGCCCTCATTAGGCCTCAAGAGACCTGCTGACACTGTGTTCTTCGTAGTGGTTTCTGCACACATGGCACACATGCACTCAGCTCTCCTGTCTGCAGCAGGAATCTAGCCTAGCTTGTGGAGTCATCCATTGGTAACTTGTTTGGACTGAGGTCTGAAGAAAAGCACTTTGGCTCTTCAAAACACCAGGTTGAGTTGCTTTATATATACACACACTCACATATCTTTGGTGAAAAACTTAAAGAAGAAAGTATTTTTTTGCTTCGTGGATTAGAAGAATGAGTGACTTGTGATTTTTGCATGAGTATCACCACTAAAAGCACTTCCTGCAGCCATTAGCTTTTCTCTGTGCCACTGAGTCTTTGCTTTGTGCTCTGCTATCTGCAGATGTGTCCATGAGATCCTCCAAGGAGCACCAAGGAGCCTCAGAAGAACAAGTGGTGTAGTTTCATTCCGACTTCCTTCAGTGCCCAGGCTAAAACCACACCTGAATGCTACTGCGATTCAGAACGTTTTGTTCCCAGACTTGAGGCCCCAAGGTGCTCACAGAAGGCACAGCAGGTCTCTCCCAGGACCCCTCCTGTTTCTTTCATCACATCATGCATCAGCTGTGCAGGGGATGGAGCTGCTGAGGGGCAGGCACGATCCCTGCTGCCCCTTTTCCCCAGAGCCCTTTCCACGAGAAGTGTGTGACCGTGCTCCTCTCTTCATCACGCAGCAGGCACGGAGCCCCCAGGCCCAGATCAGTAGTAGCTGTCGGCAATTACTTGTCGGCTGTATTGGTTCTCCGAGGGATGAAGAGCTGCTTGCCTCTTAGGGGACCAGAGAATGAGCGCTTCCGAGGGCTGAGCCCGGCTTCGCTCACACCACAGTTACGCTCCGGCGCAACGCGGTAGGAGCTGCGAGCTCAGCGTCACGCTTCAGACTTCGCTTTTCCCACCTTGGGGTCAGCCTTACTACAGTTAGCCAGCACTCGCAGCCCCGCTCCCCAGCCCGCCTTCCCCCGAGCGGCGGCGGGGCCGCGGCTCATTGCCCCACGCGGGGCAGGCAGCGGCCGCCCCGGGGAAGCCCTGGAGCCGGGGACGGCGGCGGGGCCGGGCCCGTACCTCGGGCCGTGAGCCGGCCGGGAAGGGTGAGGCTCTGGAAGAGGCTCCAGTTCGGGGAGCCACAGGTAGGCGGCGGCCTCTTTTTCTCTTCCCAGGTTCGCGGAGCCTTTTCCCCCCCTCTCTCCTCCTCTCTCCGGCTCTCGCTTTCCGGGTTGGGAGTTTGGTGCGCTCACAAAAGTGCCCGCAGCGGCGCGGGGTTCCCCAGGTGGGGCCGCTCCGGGCTTTTCTCTCCCCCCCTCCTCCATCTCTTCCTCTCCTCCCTTTCTCCCTGGCCGCTTTCCCTCCTTTGTGGCCTCATCCAGAGCGCTCAGCCCCCCCCCCCTCCCACGCTTCCTCCTCTCCGCTCCGGGGACAGAATCCCGGGCTCTTTCCTGTCTCCCGGCCGCAGGGCAGCGGCGGGCTGCTCGGCGGCGGCTCCGCTCCCTCTCCTCCTCCGGGGCCGCTCCCTCACATGGGCGCCGCGCGGGGCCTCCCCTCCGCCCGGCGGGCGGCGGCGGCTCCCCCCGAGCCCCAGCCCCAGCCCCAGCCCCGGCCCCGGCGCGCGTAGCCCGCCCGCTCTGATTCATTTGTTGTTGTTGTGCTCCCTCCCTCTCTCTCTGTCTGTCTCTCTCTCTCTCTCCTCTTTCTGAACTTTTGTCGCCGCGGCCGCTTGGCGGGCGAAGACTTTCCTCGCCGGGGACGCCCAGCTTGTCCCCGCCGCCCCCGGCCGCGATGCCGTTCCCACTGCGGACCCTGGAGCCGCTGAAGCTGTGCAGGTTGGACGAAGGCGACGGAGCGGAGCGGGGCGGCCCGGCGCCGGGGGACCACGCCGGGGCGGCCGAAGGGGGCGGCGGGCGGCGGCGCGGAGCGGTGCCGCAGTTCGGGGCGCTGGAGCAGGTCAGCTCGTACGCGTTGGTATCGCTGCTCATGCAGCTCTCCGACCTGTCCCGCTGCGCCGGAGACATCTTCGGCGGGATCCTGAGCGAGGCGGACACGCTGTGCCACCGCAACGCCCGGCTCCAGCGCCGCCTGGGAGCCCTCGAGGCGATGCTCGCCCGCCTCGACCACCGCAAAGTGAAGATCCGTGAGTGTGTGAGGGGAGCGGGCGGGTGCGGGCTGGGGGGCTCGGGCGGGCTGCTGACAGCGCGGCCGCTGCTTAGCTCTGCTGGGTGTGCGCGGGCAGAGCTCGGTAAATGGAAACCCGGGCGCAGTTTCCAGCTACTTGTGTAGTTCTCCCCAGCTCCTCGCTCGTTGAGGAGGCTCCGCTGCGTGCAGGCTCATCCCGAGTCCGCATGTACGGCTTCTTACAGCACGGCTCCGGCTCTGACTTGGCGCTCCCGCACAGCGACGGGCTGGGGAGGGGTTTCTTAAATTCCCGAATGAACCTGACGCCGGCCCTTCGGAGGGACGAGCTGTGTGGGTGCGCGGAGCTATAGAAACGGGGTGTTTTTCCCACCTCGGTTTAACTTCGGGAAAAGGAGCATCTGCTCCGTGTGGTTTCAGTGGTGCACGTCCTCGGCCCCCGCATAGGAAGTGCAGGGTGGCTCTCAGCATCACTGTAGCATTCTCAGCGTGTTGGAAGCGGTCCTAAAGCCTAAGAACTGAGCTCCAGCAACTGCAGAAAATGCACGGGGTGTCAGCCCAGCCTGGTGCGAGACTGGTGCTCTGAGGCCGCCAATTGGCTCTGTTGAAATGAGAGTAGCGAGGCTGCTTTGCACGGGGCATGCTTGTGAGCAAATCTGGTCACGGGCACCTTTCACAGATAAGGCCCAAAGAATGTGGACCCCGCGTGGGTAACTCACCTGTTGCATGGCACATTTATTCCTTGCGCTGTGCTTCTGCTGATTCCCTTCTGCTTCCAGAGGAGGAAGCTCCCACTGCTCTTACCAAAAGGTTGTTTCTGCAGTTTGTGATCACGAGGTGATGGTTTTGTGATAACGTTTGATTTTTCGGTGCTTTGGAACTGCCTGACAAACTTCAGGTGCTTTTCTTCCTCACCAAGACAGGGATATTCTCTTCTAGCAGTATTGTTATGTTGGCGTGGCATGGTACAGTCAGACATAAAATGAGGATGTTTCCTACTGGGGATGCCTGCAGCAGGGCTCTGCATTACATCGATGCCCTGATAAATACATCCAGCATTATTTCTCTCTTGTAAACAGGGAGCTTATTGCTAAGCATGGTGCAACCCATCTATAGGAAAGGGTGAGGTGGGGCACCATGCAAGCCCTGACGTTTTGTATGTGTCAGATGTTTGGTTGTTGCTTGTGCCAACTGATGACCAAGAATACTATTTATTTGCTACTTATGTTTTTCATTATAACTCAGTGCTTTGTGCTAAGCCTGTTATTGTTTTTAATTTGATGGTCATTGAACCCAGACTGGGTGCAGTTCCTATGTTTGGCTTTCTTCATTTGGTTCGAATTCTTCAGTAGGGAGCGTCTCTGCTGTCAAATTTAATGCTGCTACTTAGCAGTTGCATGGCTGCTAGCATGTCCTTTTCAAAGAAATCATTATTTCTCAAAGACTTTAATGAACGAGACATTTCTAACTTTGTTAAAGTTGCATGAAATGCAACCTTCCTGTAAAACACAAGGAATGGATTTGCAGTCTGTGCTGACATGGAGCGGCACATAAAGACGTATGAGTTTTCTTGTTGAGTGCTTGCTGCAGTCTGGCAATATGGGTATCAGGGAAGGGTCCTTCAGCAGAGGGTGTTGGGCATGGATAGGCTGCCCAGGGCAGTGGGCTTGGCCATGAGCTGCCAGAGCATTTGGACAGCGCTGTCAGACATAGAGTTTGGATTTTGGGTGGTGCTGTGTGGAGCCAGGGGTTGGGCTCGGGGATCTCTGCGGGTCCCTTCTGTCCCAGCATACTTGGTGATTCTATGATTCTGGCCACGGATATGGAGCGAGATAAGCAGTTATAGTGAGCATCGTGAACTCTTCTGTAATAAAAGCTATCACAGTTTGTCTGCAAATGCTACCCTATTGCTGGCTTTAAAGGTGAATATCTCAAAAAATGATGAGAAGAGTTAAGTCATGAAGGCTTTGTTTGGAAACAAAGACAAGATTTTGTTGTGGGTTGTTGGTTTTTTTTTTTTTCCCATTACATTTTCGATCTGAAGACACAGAAACTTCATGGAGGAAGCTTCTGGAATGGGACTATAAGAGGACCAAGGGCTATAAGACAAAATAAATTATTTTTCTACTTAACAGATTCTTGCTCATAAATGTTTTCTTGCGCAGACAAAAATATTATCTACTGTACCTCCTGTGGCACACAGGCAGGTGAAACATGATGTTGTGTCAGATGATTTAAGTATCCCAGTCTGGCTCTTTACTGAAATCAGGGGATAGGAGATTGCCCATGATCTAAAAAGCAGGTGTACAATTTCCACTTGAAAAAAATGGTTTGTGTTCTCTTTGTGGGGCCCAGGCAATAATTTCCTCTTAAGGCTGAAGTTCCTGGGGTGGTCCCAGCATGATCTTTTATGGGAAGGACCAGAGGACAAGCAAACTTTACATATGGGCCACAATCACTCTTTAGGAAGTAGCTGTGGGCTGGCAGCTAATGTAAGCCACTCTCTATGTGTTCCTGATGCTTGGGGAAAGTACATACTTGGCCAGTGCAAGGGGTTTTTTTTGTGCAAACTATCATCATTTTGTTTCAAAATAAAGCTCCCATGCAGTGTCCTGCAGTAGCAGGGGTCTGTGAGCGCTCACCACAGAGCCACGGTGTGTGCATGACACAGGGGGAGCAGGCACAACAAACCTTTTGTCTTCAGTGAGTCACTCTGTACTTTCACGAGCACTACCGGCTTGTCTGGCTGCACGGTACATGTGTGTAGGATCCACATGCTCCTCAGCACTGCTATGGGATGGATGTTACTAGGCATTAGGTTAGTAGTTGTTGACTACATCTTGAATGATCTCTGCTGTTTCTCTTCTGTTACTTGCTCTTTGGCATGCTTTACGGAAAGCACTGTAGCCTTCTGCTATGCCATGGGCAGAAGAACTTTACAGTTTCACAAAAGCATTGATACAATCCTCTGTTGCAGTAGGTGTTACATATTTGCAGCCCTCGCAAGGGGAAGACTTCGAGAGTAGCCCCGTTTCTTTAGCGCCCATCAACTGGGAGGCCGTTTTCCAATCATTCTGTACTGATGTACTGCTTGCACATGGGAACCAGTTTCACTTACACTTTGGGATACAGAAGGCAGCTTTCAACTGTATGTGATATCAGCAATGATTGCTTTTTCCAGGGTTTACCAGTAGAGATGGGATACACTGGGAAAGTCCATCTCTCTCTAGTTGGGTTTGACTGTCCTAACCTTTGCGTGGTGGCTGAGAGATCTCTGTTTATGATCCATGACTTAGAGACTGGTGGTTGACAACCTTATTTTGATTTGAGGATATTTTTAAGACCATTTGGTAAAATGACTTCCTGAGGCTTATTTGAGCTTTGCATGATAAGCTGGCTGTTGTGCCATCAGAAGGAAAGTCAAAATATGAGATGCGTCCCTATGGGGCTGATGACTGGTTTATAACTCAAGGCAGTGGGAGGCACTGATGGCTCAAGGTGGCTTACGACATTTCAGTGCGGTGTGCAGCCCGGAGGACTAATTAGATTTGGTAGATTTTTGACACTCTTTCATCAGGTTTTCATTAAGTTTGTGTACGTCGCTGTTGTGCGTGGTACTTTGTGTTTCCAGCACGCAACTGCAGCAACATGGTTTGCACCATAGAACTTGCCCAACAGCTTTGCATTTTCTAGGCACTGTGCGTCTGTATCTGTGACCTCGCATTAAGTGATGTTGTTTTCATCACTTTCCATTCTTAAATGTCAGGGTGGGTAGGGACAAATGCCTCTTTGAAGTGATCAGAGCTTGTTAAAAGGTGTGTGATGGCAGCAGAGAAATCTGGCATGAATTACAAGGTCAGCTCTTGGGAAATGCTGTGAGGCCTTCAACAGTCATTGTTTTTATAGTGAATAAAGGAGGACATTTTTCCATTGCTATTTGTCTTCCATCATCGGAAGGTATTTATGCAAAAGTTAATATTGCTGCTGTTTTGTGAGTCCTGATGGTTGGGCAGACTGGAAGGCTGTTCTTCTGTCCTCTGTGCTATTTATTTTTAGTCTTTTTGAAGAGATGTTTTGGAAGATATGCTCGGAGGTTAACCTAATGACAACTTCTGGTTCAGCTCCTCCAGTTAGTAGGGCAGGGTTTGGTCAGTTGTGCCTCCTCTTCTAACAAGAAGAAACTGATCCTGTGGGAGGGAGGAAGCGCTCCCTCCTAATTAGCACTGCTGTTTGAAATCTTTCAGTGTTTAGTTTTAAAGGCACAGCTTGCTCACATGATGTTCATGCAGAATGTGCGTACAGATATCTATGTTTTTCAAGTTTAACACAATGAAAGCGAGCGGGGAAGTTGGGAAGGATGGCTTTCCATTTGTCTGCATGATGAATGGACAATCCAGTTTGCACTTCATCTCCTGCTATTTTGTTTAGTAAGTATTTTCCACTCTTTGTGTGTAAGGCAAACCTGGAGCACGTTTCCTGCTTTAGCTGAACAGGAAGCTTTATTCAGCTTATTCCTAGGGAAACCCCTCCTCCATCCCTCGCCCTAAAAGTGAGCGCTATTCAGAATGGGATTGTCAGCAGGCAGGACATGATCTAGCTGCTGACTTGCTGGACTTCCCATAGCATTTAGTGTAGGAAGAGTGGGTATAAGACATCCATAATCTCAGGATAGCAAAGAGAGGCCTTCTTGAGAAAAAAAACAACAACAACAAAAACAGAAAAGGGGAAAAAAAAGCAAATCACGATGTATGCTGTTGAGGAAGCTTTAGCAAAAGAGCTTCCTTTTCAACAAAATTCTGTTCTAACAATATTTAGGAGCTGCTGTTCAGATGTTTCAGATGACCATGTGCTGCGGTGTTTTCTCTCTCACTGCATGATAGGAAGATTCAACAATGAAGTTCATTCCATGAGGAACAGTGAATTGCTAAGTTCTTGTAAGGAAGAATCTTCTCTTTTACTCCACTGTATTTATTTAGATTACTGCTCAGAGGCAATATAACTCTTGCTTTATTTAGCTAGTGCAAGACTAATTATCTGTGGAAATTCAACCTGATCCAAAGGAGATTTCCTTTGAAATAAGCAGGAAGAAAGCCTGAGTTAGGAAAAGATTTCCCATGGGGACAGTGGGCCAAGTCGCTGTCCTGCAGAGTGGCAAAGCTCCAGTTGAATTCAGTCTGATGAGGATTTGGCTTGCTGTTTTGAAAACAGTTGATGCTCCTTGGCTGAAATCTAGGGTGGCTTTGTGCGTTGCACAGAACCTATTATACAACACCTATGAACGTTTATTTCCGCAGGTCTTATGATTGGCTGGATCATTCAGGAAAGCAGTGTTTAGGAGAGGTGGTTAATGAATTAAACATACTTGTATTTAGTTGTTCTTAATTGGGATGTATTTCGAATGTTCATAGATATTTCAGGATACAATAAAATGTCCTCAGAAGTTTCTCTTCCTATTAACATTGGCACAGTCTCAGTTTGGTTCAGGGGAAGCTAGTAATCTTGGTCTTGTGGGCTTCTCTCCTAAGCTGCTAATACGAAGTTCCTGCAGAAGAGGCATTTTTTTTTTTGGATGAACCTATTAACAAACATAAAACAACACAGTGGAAGCCACTGAAATTCCTCAAAACCTCTGTCTTGGAACTGAATCTGACCTCTAACTGGTGGAATTTGAATGAGGTTTCCAAGGGGGATGGGGAGCAGATGATGCCAAATGAAACACTTGGTGCTGGCTGCCATCAGCCGTGGGATGCTGTGCCCAGCACGTCTAAGGCTATGTCCACTGCAGTAACTCCCAGCCATTGCCATATTTCTGGGTGAAGGAGAGAAAAATTTTCTTTCCTCTTCATCCTTTTTTTCCTTCATCCTCCCTACCTACATGTTCAAGTCAGTGATACTAGAATCAAAGCCTGCATTTTGGTTTATGTTATTTGGAACTCTGTCAGCGCTGAAGTACTGGGACTTTGTGAAGCTTGCCCTGTACCCTTGAAGATGAGAGTACTTGAAGCATATAGGGAAATGATCTAGTTGCTGTAATGATCAGTCTGCTTTTGCTCTTCAAGCCCTCCTTTTTGCACAACCTGGAAATGAGGTTGTCTTCCATGATCTCACAGTTGGGTAGTCATGTATTTGTGTGATAGGTGGTTATGAAGTTATCATGTGTTACTTGGCTTTTTTAATTCCTGTTTCCTCAACTGCCTTGACTGCTGCCTCTGAGGAGCTGGTGTTAGCACGGTGCGAGCAGAAAGGCAGATTGAGAAATAGGAGGAATTTAAAAATGCACATTGAGGGCTTGGCAATTATGCAAAGTCCCAGTTTCTTCTGTAGTCATAAACTAGTTATCAGAAGAGAAGATCAAAGCTGTCCATCCTAAGAGTTAACGAGATCAATTAAACATGGTAATTAAATGTTGTTCTCGGCTTTAGGCTTGATGTGAAACCTGCTGGTTGGATGGTAGTGCCAGAGAGCCCGGGTGACATGCAGTTAAGAGACTGGAAAAAATGTCTGTGTACCTGTGGGTTAAGCACAGATGAATGTGGGAGGACTTGGCAAGTTGTTTGTATTTGTATCGTGCTGTGTTTTAGTAGGGCAGGGCTGCTTCTAGCTTCGGGCTGTCGTGTTGGTTGGTTATTTTTTTTCTTCCTTTGTCATCTGCGAGTTACAGTGTTTTATGTTAGACTTTATTTATTTATTTATTGGTCTCTTGTCCTTTAATCAGCAGGGTATGTATGAGACTTTGTTGTTCTTTGAGAATTAGAAGTAGTTAGAATATGAGCATTTAAGGTCCTGCTTAATGTGGTTTTAGCTTGCGTCACCTCTCCATCTCGAGGCAGGGTAGTTAGGCCAGCAGAGAGTCGGCATAGAATCATTACTTTGCCACAGATCCTCGGGATAGTTTCCCCAATAAAGTCACTGGTCTGCACAATGTTGTTTTGTTGTTTTTTTTTTAGGTTAAGGCCTGATTTTTTTGTCATTTTTCATCTTTTTTTTTTTTTTTTTTCCAGTAGTAGTAGTAGGCCAGGCCTCCCACTCCATGTACACTCTGTGCTGAGATGCTCCTCCACGTCCAGTGCCCATCCTTCCCGCTTTGAGCATGGGCAACCTGTGATGACCTCTGCTCTTCTCTGCCCACATTGTACCTTATCCCCAACTGCATCTCCCCATCCCGACGTATGACATTTTGCCTATCTGATAGCTGGCAGAGTTTGAGAGGAAGGAAGGGACTGGGAGACGGTGACAAATGCGGTGATATTTGGTAGAACCATTTCATGCCCCTCAGCTTTCACCTTAGTGTAAGGCTTTTTGAGCTTAAATGACATTTTAATGTTTCAGTGTGTTTAATTTCCCTAGCCTACGTGTGAGCAGTAGGCCTGATTTAATCTGGAATTTAGTATCTTGACAACCAGTTAAGTTAGTTGATTGGATATTCCTTTTACTGTAATGAGGCTTCAGTTTAACTAAGTAAATTTTGATTAATCTAAGACTGTAATTTCTTAAATTGACTTAGCTCTCACATTTCAGACATTAGGACTATAACAGATGCCTCCTGAAGTAAATTGGAACTATGAATGCTTACTGTATTTGAAAATTTTGGCTGCTTAATTTTTTTACCAGCAATAAATGATAATGTAAGTTATAATGGAAAAAATACAAAGTAGGGATTCCAAGCATATTGAATTATAGTGACAACGTGTTTCTTATTTTTTATTGTTTAATTTTTTTTTTTTTCTGGATAAATTGCCAAGTTGAAAATGAAAACAAGAGGCTTCTCCAGAGTACTGTACATGGTAATGTGTTGTATGTGAATATTCTTCTTTCTTCTCATTCTTCCTTTTTTTTTTTCTTTTTTTTCCTTTCCTAATCAAAATGCTGGCTACAGAAGAGCTCTCATCAACTTCTATGTACTGGGATAAATATTGTCATGCATTGGCTTGCTACATACATTATTCTAGGCTGGTTGTCACATTGACAAGCTTTCCTAGCAGCTTTAGGTTGAGTAAGAAAGCAAGACTGGTCATTCTCCTGGCAAAAGGACATCTGTCTTCTGTTTTCTACTCTGTCTTTTGACAACAGATGGAGTTCTCCTATGGGAAGTTCAGCAGAACCTTAGAGGAGTGCCTTGTAGGTTATCTCTAGTGGAACCTTTTGTTCTTGTTGTATGGAAGGGAAGAGCTCCCAAGTGAATGGTGTTGGCTTTTCCTTCCTATTCAATATATAGTTAGAGATAAGTAAAAGAATCTGCTTGAATCATTTGAAAATGGCTTGAAAAACCAAGCAATGTTTGACTGATGCAGAATCTGTACATGTTAAAAATCAAATCTCAAGATGTTGTTAGCTATATGCTCCTTAAAGATGCTTTAAAAGTGTTGAATAAGAGAAAAGGAAGCCAACTACCAGGAAATGGGAATAAGCTCTTACAAAGTGTACGTAGAATATTCTATTTCATTAGCTGTGGCAATTGATTTTCAGTTTAGAAGAAATATATGGCAAGCATAACTTGATTGATTACACAGCAAGATCTGTCTTCTCTTCTTGTTTCAAATACAATATTTTTTTCTCAAAATTTTTTCCCCTCCTCCTTCATGTGCAGTAGACACTGAAAACGTTACTTTATAGAAATCCAGGAATCTATGTTTCTCAAATAATGACTGTAAGATTAAAGTGTATGTTAATGTATGTGCAAACCATAATGCAGATTATAGTATATAGTGTGCAGGGTAGTAATTGATAATAATTGCTGCAGCCAGGGAAAGTAGGAGAGCTGAAGAGATGAGGTGGGCATGAGAAAGGTCTCTTACCTTGCCTTGTCCTGGTGGCAGGCTCTGGTGGAACAGGGCTTTGCTCATCAGGAAGGCACCAGATGAGGAGGATGGGTGCTGTGCTCATCCTAAGGGTCGGTGAAGCCATAGCTGTGGCCTCCTTATAATCTCAGTTTTCCTTAAAACGTTTTAAAAAAGTTAGTGTAGTACAGCCTTGATACAGATTTAACTGTGGGCATTACGCTCTTTGCCCTGGGGAAGTCAACTCTTAACACATGAAAAGCTACCTAGAAGATGGCATTTTTGTGTGGTTTGAAAAGATTTGTGTTGAAGAAACCAACGTTTCATGATAGTTATGGGCCTTCTTGAGGTCTAGAGTAAGAGCACGTAATTATAAATCTACTGAGTGCCTGAGGTGAATACCGCAGACACATGGAGCTCTTAGTATTTCTTTAGTTTATCACATTACAAAAGCCTCTGTTTGTTCTGAATCTGTTAAAGAGATGTTGTGTTTGCTTGATGGAAATGAAGACCAAAGCCATCTGCAGTACTTGTTATATTGCCTGCTCTCACTCACTGCTGGGGCTGGCTCCAATTCTGCAGTTTGCAGTGTCCCCTCTGCAGAGCATGGTGTATGGGATGGGAGAGAGTATGCTTTGAGACACATTTTTCTGGCCTCACTGCTCCAAGAGAGCATGTTCTCCTCTCCCTTCCCTTTTCCCAGCACACATAGTGCAGTAGATTTTTTTTCCTTACTAGCCATTTTGTTACTGTTAGTAACCTTGCTGACAAGCTATGAAACTTGCTTTAGTCTAGAAACAGATACAGCTTCTCAACAGTGGGATGAAGAGTACATAATTCAGCTTTCTGTATAACGTACTGCAGGTTTACACATTGAATACTTAAATAATTTAAATACATTATGCAGTATAACTGATAGAAAAATGAGTTAGATGACAACCATAAAAAGCATTTCTTCATTTGTACTTGTCAGGTTGGCATGTTTGTGCTTAATTGGTTTTGTCACTAGTTTTGTCACACTATATACACAACGTATCTCTAATTTAGGTTGGTCATAGTAGCTTATAAAAATAAAATATAAACATTTCCCCAGAAGTGGGAAGGTACCACTGGACATCACCTAGTCCTACCCCTTTCTCACACCAGGCTCAGACTGAGTTGGATGTTGAGAGCTCTGCCCAGTTGGGTTGTGAGAATTTTATCATGGAATCACTAAGGTTGGAAAAGACCTACAAGATCATCCAGTCCAACTGTCCACCTACCACCAATAGCTCTCACTAAACCATGTCCCTCAACACCACATGTAAATGTTCCTTGAATACCTCAAGAGTTGGTGACTCCACCACCTCCCTGGGCAGCCAGTTCCAGCACCTGATTACTCTTTCAGAGAAGAATTACTTCCTGACATCCAGTCTGAATCTCCCCTGGCACAACTTGAAGCTGTTCCCTCTTCTCCTATCACTAGTAACAAGACAGAAGAGGCTGACCCCTAGCTCACTACAACCTCCCTTCAGGCAGTTACAGAGAGCCATGAGGTCTCCCCTGAGCCTCCTCTTCTCCAGACTCAACGATCCCAGTTCCCTCAGGCATTCCTCATAAGACTTGTGCTCCAGACCCCTTGCCCACTTTGTTGCCCTTCTCTGGACACACTCCAGGGCCTCAGTGTCTTTCTTGCAGGGAGGGGCCCAAAACAACATGGTACTCGAGGTGCGGCTGCACCAGTGCTGAGCACAGGGGGGCAATCACTTCCCTGCTCCTGCTGACAACATTATTTCTGATACAAGTCAGGATGTCATTGACCTTTTTGGCCACCTGGGCACACTGCTGGCTCATGTTCAGCTGAGCATCGACCAGTACCCCCAGATCCATTTCCTCTACACAATCTTCCAGCCACTCCGCCCCAAGCCTGTAGTGTTGCCTTGGGTTGTTGTGGCCAAAGTGCAGGACCCAGCACTTGGTCTTGTTGAACCTCATCCCATTGGCTTCAGCCCAGCTCTCCAGCCTGTCCAGATCCCTCTGTAGGGCCTTGCTACCAGCAGGCAGGTTGACACTTCCTCCCAACTTGGTATCATCCGCAAGCTTACTGAGGGTGCACTCAATGCCCTTGTCCATATGCCCTACCATCTTCTAGGTGATGCGTCCATAACCAATCTCTGCAATCTGTGCCAGCATCTGACCACTCTCATAGTTAGGGTTTTTTCATGGTTAAGTGGAATGTCTTGTATTGCAGTTTGTCCCGATTACCTCTTGTCTTAAGCAGGAGTGCTAGTATACTCCTCCTTACTGGAAGGTTGGGATAACTTTAGTAAACTCAGGAAAAGTTCTTGCTGCTTATGTTGGAGGACAAGAGAATACACTTAGTGATATGAGAAAGATGGAAACTACCTCCAGTGGATACAGTGGAGGCTGTTTCCACTGTCTCACCTTATGGATGCTGTTGGCGGTATCTCTTTCAGAGTGGAAAGCATTCAGTGTTTGCAGGAGAAGTCCTGAACAACCCTTGTGCATGCCCAAGAATTTCAGTACCAGCTTCCCTTTTGAAATTCTGACAAAGATTCTTGGCTAGGTTTTTGGAAACTGTCTAGGATCTAGGTTACGTTAAAACAATACCTTCTTTTTTTGCTTGTCACCAGGAGCTCTATTAAGTAGGTTAGGAAGGATACCATATAGTTTGTTCTTCATCTTGCTGGGGACAAGCAAGAGAACCCCATTGAGAATTACAGGAAACACCTTTTTCATCATCCACAACAGCAGCTGGTTGAATAAAGTAGTCCCTCAGTAGCCTGAGTTGCTGTTAATTGATGCATTTTCCTATCCTTTCTCTAACTAAGCACCCTTTTAGGCTGAGTTAATTGGCAGGACTGTATTCACTTGATGGTACTTTAAATGAAATCTGTGATTTAAGTGTTAAATAAAAGCTGTTGCAGAAAAAAAATAGCTTTATATGTCAGACTCCGGGATATCTTACATAAACTGTTCCTTACGCACATGGATGGTAAGCTATTACTGTGCCTTTTTTTCCCTCTCAATGAAAGTATATAAGCTCTAGCTGAAGTATTCATGTGAAAGAAGCCAAACTGGCATCTGATAAAGCTATATATAAAACTCTTGGCAGGACTTCTGCCATATGAAAATTGTTATATGTAAGTTCTTGGAATAAAGCTTTAAATTGGAGATTCCAATGTGAAAGACTACCAGATCATCCCAAACTTAAGGGATTTAAACACTACATCACACTTTTGCATCAGAGTTCTCGTCCTATGCTCTTTTTGTATTGAACATTTAACTTGATTTTTGTTACAGCACCTCCGGGAAATATGCACTGGATAAGCTTGTAATTTCAGGTATTTGGCACCTCAGTTGCTTTCTGCTGTAAAGTCTTGCAAAAATGGGGTTCACCGAAAAGTCTGGCTGTAAATATTGAAGCATAAGGAATCTTTTTTTTTTCCTTTTTTTTTTTTTCCTTCTTCCCTATTTTGTGTCTAAGGAGAATAGTTGTAGCCTGTGGAATGCATCCTGTTTTCTCTGCTGCTGTGAAACCCTTGCTTCTATTCATAATAGTTACTGCTTTTTCTTCTTTACCAAGGCTGTCTGCATCTGACCTAGGGTTCCTTAAAGCCAAAGGCTGATTGAGAGGTAGTCCTTTGCTTTTACCGTGGAGGAAAAGAGTTTTGTTTTTTTTTTAAATCAGCTAGTATTCCCTGTGCTGTTTTCAATCAAACATTGAGATGCTGTGGAGAAAACAAAACACAAACAAAATACAATAACAAAACAACTAATTGACTGTAATTATCCAAACTAAAGGAAGCCAACTATAAATGAAGGCACTGTATCTGAAATGAATATATTCTCATTTCATTTTTCTAATTAGCATCATTAAATTGATAACTTAATCTGTGGTCATTTTAAAGTTTATTCTTTGATACACATTTCGATATAAATAGATGGTGAAGTAAAAAGTCTCATTTTGCACGTTTCTTGTTTGCGTTTAAGGTCAGGAAGACACAGAGGGGTGAAAGCCTGAGCTGACTTATGATTTACATTTTCCAACATCAGTTTTGGCCTTGAGTTGCCAAGTACTAACTTGGAATGAAGAACTATATCTAAGTGGCTGATGGATGGGTTCTGGTAGTGAAGTTCTCCTCCCCCATGTTCACATCCTTGGAGCTCAGTCCCTGGTTGGAACTCTGTCTTCATATTCAAAAATTTGCTTGCTTCAGAAGAAGTTAAAAATGCTGAGGTTTGCGCTTTGTGAGTGTCTGTAACAGTGAAGAGGTAAGAGAGGTGGGCAAAAGAAGGTGAAAGGAATGTAGATAACTTTTCCTTTTTTTTTTTTTTTGTGGGGATGGTGATTATTTCCTCCAAAGTTTCTCAGTGCAATAGTTGTTTTAGATTAATGTTTTGTTAAACATGCAGAATGTTTTTATATTCCCTTTATATTGCTCTTACCTTATCCCTGCAAGCACTTTGTGTGTGGGTTTGTGGTACATTAAAAATAAAACAACAAAACCAACCCTGCAACAAAAAGACCTTTTTTTGACCTATCTCTTTCCAGGTTTTCCACATTTAATTCAGTAGTTCTCATTACAGCAGGTTCATGTTTCAGCAAAATTGCTTAGATTACCTATCATTCTTCTTCACTGAAATGTTGTAAAAACAGAAAAGGGGTTAGTTTGAAAGGAGAGGGAATCATCAGCAGTGGAAAAAGCAGCCTGAATGTGTCCAGGAATGCTCTACTTCTGCAATACTGAAATTTGAAAACACTCACTATTTCTACCAACTGTGGGTTACCCTTGAGTTTCTAATCAGGTTTTATTAATTTTTGGTATATGGTGGAGGAGCAGGACTGCTGTAGGGGTGGGTGGTGGCATGTCAGGTCTGGTGCTGTGGACTTCTGCCAGAGGTCTGGGGTATCCTGAGATCAGAAAGTGGGGGTTGTGACTGACTGTGCTTCTGTAATTAGTTGATGTATCCTTTGCATTTAATTATTACTACTTCTGCATGTGTGCACAAGTGGATGGAGAGAATAAAGTGCTTAGAGCAGAAGGCACAAATTGAAAAAGGAAAGATTGAAAAGATAAAAGATTATCGTGGGAGGTGGACATCAGTTACACTGAATTAACGAGGTTCTGTCCTCTGCAGCCATCCTGCAGCTAAGTTAGATTAACACACGTGTTGTCCTACTGTTGTGCTTCTGAAGATCTCCAAGGAAGAAACTCCACAGCCTCTCTCTGAATGCCTTGTATTTTGCAGATTTTTTGCACTGCTTTTAAGGACTAATAATTAAAAATGGAAGTGATTACGTTACTCTCTGTATATTCCATACATTTTAAAATACGAGGCATTGTCTTTTGTAGAATCATAAAATTTCATCCCAGCATCGCAGAACTGTAGGGGCTGCAAGAGACCTCTAGAGATCATCTAGTGCAAACCACTGCCAAAGCAGCTCCCTAGCCCAGGTTGCACAGGTAGGTGTCCAGGCGGGTCTTGAACGTCTCCAGAGAAGGAGACTCCACCACCTCTCTGGGCAGCCTGTTCCAAAGCTGTCATGAGTTCACCTGCTCAGCTAAGTTTGTGCTCAAAGACACTGCCTGCCACAATGTGATTAATGTTTGCTCCTTCAAATCCAGCTTGTGCTGGCAGTCCCCTCATTAGCCTGTTGATTAATTCCTGTGCTGAAATTTTTCCTTCTGCTTCAACAGTCCTCAAAAGCCTTCCTCAAAAATCCCCACTTTGATTAATTCTAACACCTCTTTGCAAACAAGTTAAAGGATGTTTTCACCATGGGAATTGGTTAAGGATTATAATGTACACATACCTCATGAAGTAGTTTCGGTCTGGGTGTCTGAGAATTTCTTCGGAGAGACTCAAATGCTTTTTGACTTCAGCTAAGTAAATTTCACAAAAGATGTATATATGATATCTCGAATGATTAATAGCTCTCAAATACTCACCCCTTCTAAGTTATACAATATGAATCTCTGAAGAATTCCTAGTAAAAAGTTTGTGAATGGTAGACATTAAATGTCTGCAGTGGCTTTTGAAATTTTATATGTGGAAAGTGCTAATGGGAAAAATATTTTACATAGCTCCTAAGGTAAAGATAGGGTCCAGAATTTTTGGAGTTCTCGAGTTTAAAACCGATTTAAAACTTTGAGGTTTTCCTATAAATTGTTCCTCATGCTTCTGGCAGAGTAAAAGTTGAACGTATTCAAGGAAATTAAATTAAGGCTGAGAAGTAAAAAAAAATAACAAATGGAAAGGTGTGTGCCTCATTCGAACTGCTGCATGTGAAAATATGCTATAAAACACATCAGATAGTATGATAGGGTGCTATTTCTAAGTACCTCAGCGTGAGGATTCATTGTTTTGTTGTTTTTTTTTAGCAGCACGCTTTCTCTTGGTCACATTGGTCCTAAATTTTGCAGTGCTTTCACTTGCAGCTCAGAAATTAAAAATGAACGATTATGGAAAGAACATTGAGGATAGTATCTCTGATCTGACCATGGAAAAATTTTCAGTTATGTTCAGAAAATTTGAAGTGAGATTTGAAGGTTTACGGCACCTGTACTAATAACAAGGTGCTAAAAGCATCAGGAAATTTGGGATTTTCTTTAGTTTTGGCTGAAAAAGGAGGTTGCAGCCGTGTAGGCTTCCCTAGGTACAGCAGGTTGCTTCTTGTCCTGGAGCGCTGGGGCTGGAGTTGACTCAGGAGACCTTGCGTCGTGTGCCTGTTGGGTGCAGGAGATGAGTAAAATCAACAGTTTCGGTGGTTAGGTGGAAAGGAAATAGAGTAAAACATTTTGTTGTGGTAAAAGAATACATACTTGAACTCATGCACGAGTGAGATCTCCAATCCAGATAGGCATACAGCCTGTTCTTATCTTGCCCGTGTTGTTCACCCTCCTTGCTGCCTCTGAAAAAGCTTTGAATGATGAGGCCGCTGTTGTGCTGACACTGGCCCACACTATGTGCGCTGCCATGGTCGTGTTCTCTTCTGTTGAGCTCTGTTTGTCAGTCACTCATTGGTCAACATCTTGATTGGTACCATGCCAATCATATTTTCTGCCCTGTTTACATGGCAGTCGTTGCTTTCAGGTCTTGATGGCCAGTGTCCAGCTACAGTAGACTTTGCCTGCCAAAAAGCAATAGGTGGCCCATGGGTGGGACCACTCCTGCAATTGCAGACTGATTTCTTCTCTGACGCTAAGAAGTGAGTGTTGGTGTGAATAAAAATAAAATCAGACCTACTGTGACTAAGGTGAGCAGCACTGAGAGCAGGTGACTCACTTGCTGACATGGTGTTCTGTGTGGTAGTGCAGGCTGCCCTGCTCCCATAGCAGGAGATTTTGCTGGAAGCAGGAATTGTTTCTAGACCTTGAGACGCTGGGATGCTGTAGTAATGGGGCTTGCATAATTAAAAACAATGAGAACTTTTGCTCAAGTAAGAATGCAGTGCAGTGTTTCTGTTTTGTTTCAGATCTCTATATCCAGAGACAGTCACGCAAGGCAGCACTGCCCTTTCTGTTGCAAGGAAAGATTGATCTTCTGCAGTACTTCATCTGGTGACCAGTAGCTTCTCACTGGTTCACTTGGTCTGTACATGGTCCATATCGAAAGCTGATGATTAGATATGTGGAAGAGTAATGAGAAGCAAGGAGAATTCACCATACTTGAAGCAATAAAATAGTGGTGGCTCCAGCCACTTCAAGCTGGCTTGAGGTGTGGATATCTGGCTATGTCTCAATAACCACAAAGGGGAAGCAAATGTGTTACAGAACTGGAGTTTATAAACATTTAAAAATCAAATTGATTATTTTTTTGTTCTGAGGAAAGACACTTTAGTTCACACTTTCATTCATTTAAGAAATTACTTCCTTTTTGCTGTTTTGGCTGTGTGTGCATTTCAAATCAAGAGGAAATGGCAAAATGAAGTGTTACCTTCCTTCAGCAAAACAGGCAAAATCACTGGCTGGCACAGAAGCAGCTAAGTACAAGTGTGGGGCACCTGGCAGCTTCTGGTCAGCAAATGTGCCCAACAATTTGAGGAAGTGTTGTCAAATGCTGCCATCTGGGACTGCTGCCAGTTAATGTGAGTTAGAGCAGCCCCAGGTTACAGTGGCATTTCAGAGGAAAGCACTGAATGGGAGCCAGCTCTGGTACTTTCTTGGCCAGATCTCCATTGCTTTATGGCCTTGTGGTGTTGGCCTTTCTCCACCTCCTCAAAGCCAGTGGCAACATTTTGGAAAAATATCCTGTTCCAAAATAAATGTGCACATGCAGACTTGCTGAGAAGTAACGCAAAGTGTAAAATTAAAACAGATTTAGTTATTTTAGTATAAGTTGGTATGTAGTTTTGTAACCACTCAGAGTATATAGTAAATACTGTTTAAATGTAAGGTCTTGTTCTTTCTGCATTTTTCTTACTGTTCTCTCATCTATCTTACACTTCCTAAACTTCATTAGAAGGATGTTAACAGGAGACAGTGTCAAAAGCCTTGCTGAAGTCAAGGCAACATACACTTCACTCCTCTTATCTACCCAGCCTGTCGTGACATCAGAGAACGCTGACATACTGATCAAGTGTGGCTTTGCCTTGGTGGCAGGGGGGTTGGACTCCGTGATCTCTAGAGGTCCCTTCCAACCCCTACTATTCTGTGCTTCTGTGAGTTTGTGTTGATGACTCCTGATGACCTTATTTTCTTCCACTTGCTTGGAGATGATATTCAGAATAAGCTGTTCCATCACTTCCCCAGGGGCAGAGACGAGGCTGACTGGCCTGTAGTTTCCTGGTTCAATCTCCTGATCTCCTCACAGTCCTTAAAATAAAGTAGTCTTTCCTGTAGTCTCTCCTAGCTCCCGATTGCCCTAGTATAAAATACTGTAAAACATTATTTTTAGCTCAAAAGTAATACAAAAATTACAGGTTAAGCTTTACTCACCTCCTTCCCACCCCCTGCTACCTGTTAGCATGTGTGGCCTGATCTCTCGAGTGGAGCCATTTACAGTATTGACAGCTGATACTGGTTCTGGGTAATTTAATTCCCCTAAGTAATGCTTTTTTATTTTTTTGAAACACTGCATGTCATCTCTGGACCTTGTGTTTATGATAAGAGTCATGTTTTCAACCATAGCAGTCTTTCTGTAATTTACATGCCTGGAACTGCACTCTTCGTAATCTCTTGAGGTACTTATTCTTGCAGTAATTGAAGTCTGGTTGAATTATTCTGAAGGTTAGCCAAGCTTGTCCTTTATGTATTGTTTGTTTGTTTTTATGGTTGTTACCTTTTTCTTTTGACAACCAAATCCTGAAGCTGAAATGGCAACCAAGCCCCAGCTGTCATATTACTGAGCTTAGCAACAAAAACTGTGACAGCTATCAAGCAGTGGGAGCAGCAAGTACAGAGGGCTAGGGTAATTTGAAGCCATGTGTAATGTTCACTCATACGTGGCAGTTTCTCCTCATTCAGCCTGTTAGGCTGTGCATTTGTTTAAGCTGGAGGAAATAAATCTGAAGATCAGAAGAGCTTCTGAAGTTATTTACTCACAAGCTTTATTTACAATAGAAAATCTACAAGCATTTACAAACAAACCGTAATGAATTGGTCTGTGTATCTCACAGGTCAATGCCAGATGTATAATACTTAACGTTTTTATCAGTTTTATGAAGTTTAGTGAATATTCTTAAGCTTTTAGCAAAGTTAGTAATGTTAGTATATGGAATTCTTCAGTTCTGGGTGTTCCCCCCACCCTGCCTTGCAAAGCTGGGCAGTGTCCAGCTCCTCTAACAAACTGGGACTGACCGCTGAACTTGCATCTGCTAATTACCCATTTGTTGAGGGCTGCACTGCCGTACCATCTGTTAGTCATTATACCTTGTTTAAAAATAAAGCAGTAGGAAAAATATATGAGGGAGAAAAACAGTGAAGCGTCAGTTTAGAGCACAGAATTGATAACAAATGCTGCATTTCTGGTTTCTGTGCTGCTGCGGAGGCCCTGTGCCTTCATACAAATAATACAAAGTCCTTTCATCACCTGTTAAATGAAGTGTGCCTGCTGCTCGCAAGTGCCTTGATTGTGTTTAGCTTCTGTATGTATCAGTAGAAAGCTTTGAAAATTCTTGGTTTTCTTTCTTTTTGTTTTCCCTTAGCTTGTGATACTGTATTTTGTTTGTTGTCGCTTGTTTGTTTTCCAGATGTGATTCTTATCTTGCTTTTCTTTCGATGGCTTTTCACTTTATTTTCTAAAGCACAGTGGCACAGGGAGCACTGATTGGAGCTGCATTGAACCAAGGCAGATGGAAGTGGTTCTGACTGAGCCCTGGGACAAGCTTGAGATGTCGCTGCTGGTGTTAGCAGCTGCCTGCAAGGACCTAACACAATGATGAGCTTGAGTTGCAATTTTTAGAGCAACGACTAACAGAATTTGTGCTGTCTTTGTGAGAGGGTCTTTTACTTCAATTCTTACGGTTTTCATATAAAATAGAACAGATATGGTTGCTGCTTGTTCCCAAGTAGAATAGTTGTTTCACTGTACTGTATGAATGGGTCTTTGCCTAATCTGATGCAAAAGAGATAGAGCCATGCGCTGTTGGTGTGCCTCTCTGTTGGAGTGGTGCTCTGCATAAAACTGCAGTGTGCTTTAATCAATGCTGATTTTTGTTCCAAGCTCCTTCTGTGTCTTTTCAGTAAGTTTCAACCTTTGGAGTGTGTAAATTGTAACCTGGCATAGCCTGTCTAACCATATGTAATATGCCAGGAGAGCTTGGCGTGGCGTGTGTCAGGCAGGTAGCAGCTCTCTTTCATGGCTTCTACCCTCTCCACTGTGCCAGCTCAGGGAAGTGAGCCAAGCTGAGATAACTGTGAAAAGAGCCTTGTAGGAACTCTTCATCTGCCACTGCTTACTACAATGCCTTACATGCACAGCCACGTCCTTGGGAGGATGCTAAGACTAAGGAGTTTGTGCTTGACATCCAACTTACCTTGCAGGCTAAACCTGAATGCCTGAACTCAGCTTATGCCTTCCCCCGTGATGTTTTAATTCTTTAAAGACAGCTATCGATACTTCTCATTAAGTGGTCTCTTTCGACTGAAGCCTGTCTGTGTACATAAGCTTCAGACACTGGGCTGGTGGGAAATAGCAGCACTTTCTGTCTTTCCTTTTGAAGCTCAGGTCCTTGGGACCAGAATACATAAGATGAGGAAAGAAGCCTCCAAGGCACAATAGCCCTGGAAGATAGGACTCTTGATTGATTTGGATTAATAAAGGATTGGGTCTCTCCTCCAGGATTTTTTCTGCTTTTGTCCAGTGATTTTTTTTCCTCTATGTCTTTAGTAATGATAATACCAACTATTACTAATAGAAAGTCCTGTGTTTCCAGTTCTGAGTTCAGTTCCATGTAGCTTAGAAATCTTAATTCCTTTACGTAGATAGCCAAGTATTTTTGGCATGTCAGAGTGGAAAGCTGTTCTCCTTGTATTTCTCTAGAGTATACCTCCCTTCTCTTGCCATCTCTTGTCTTTGTCTGTATGGACTGAAAGTTTCTCAGCTGAAATTCCTGTTTCTCTTGCACACCTTGCGTATTCATTAGTTTCACCTATTGAAATTGGTGCCAGACCTGTGCGGCTTGATCTACAGCTGCTATGAAATGCAAATTAAACCAGTTTTGCTCAGTGTTAGTCTGCGTTGCAACTCGATGATTAAAAATGCCCAATGTCTTGAAAAACTTGAGTCAGTGAACTCCTCAGCCTGTTACAACAGCCTGTGACTTAACGTTGCAAGGGCAGAAAGCAACTGCTTTGGAGTTCAGAGCACAGCAGTGTAGGTGCCTCCCAGATACTAAATATGGAGGAGACAGGATGTTACCCCTTCCTGTTCGCAGCTGCTTTCATAGGTATGGGAAAGGATTTTCTAGATGGTTGTGCACATCATGAAACTAGAAACTAGCGCTCATGTCCAAACAAGCAGGTCCATACTTGCCTTTTTTCGGTTGTTGTTGTTCTCATTAAGTTTTCAGGAATCTCATAGCTTTTAGGATGCCCCGGAATCCTGCTTCCCTGGAGCTGGGGCAGGAGGGCTTCTCCTTCCTGCCCAGCACTGCTGAGCTCTTTTTGCAGTCATTGGTTTCTCCTCTCTTTTTGCATTAAGATGGAGTTTCCTGTTCCTGCTTAATGTTTTTTCCCTCTTGCCCATTGTTATCCTGTTTTCACTTGTTATATACGTTTCCCTTTAGTATTGATGCTTCCTAAAAAGTCCTTCTGTTCTGGAAGTGTTCTGGTTGTAACAAGCACACCCCTTAAAATCAGCTCTGTTGTTTTTTTGATTCCTGATTTTGAAATTCCCCTGGAGGCGGGAATTTGTTATTGTTCAGCAGGCATTCCCTGAATGGTGCTTGTAAACATAGCTCCTTATGCAATTTAGGTCTCAGTGCTGTATGATACGTAATAGATGTGCTTGGTATGAGCAGGCGTATTGTTGTTTGCGGTGGGTAGCTATTTAATGCCCAGCAATTATTGGTTAATTACTTCTTGTTAGTGGTGGTGGTGCTTTTTTTTTTTTTTTTTTAATCTGGTTTCACATCTATGTATGTGTACATTTTGAATGCTAGTCTTAAAAAGTTTGAGAAACTTTCCTGAGATTGCCAACCCAGTGACACTCCAGGGGTTATCTATCCAGGGTGATCTGATCTGTGATCATCTTTTGGAACTTTTTCAATCCACATGAAGAAGGCATTTCTGAAAACTAGTCCCAAAACACAATCCAAACACTGCGGTAAGTGCTTGTTTTGTTTACAGTGTCACTCACTGAAAACTTTATTGAAAGAAAATGTTTAAAATTCACGGTGGTTCTTTTTCTTGCTCCTAATATAAGGCCATATCTAGCCTTGATCCTTAGTGCTCAAATTGTAGATTGTCAGTTATGTAGTTTGAGCCAGGATTTCTGGAGTTTTAGGCATGATGTGGTCTTCTTTGGTATCAGCATCATCAGCATCCAGAAAATCTTCTTGCTTTGGTTGGGTAAGTATGAATTTATTACTACTAACCAGTCTGTGATTCTAGTCACGGAGCAGTAAGCAGAATGATCAAATATTGCCTTTCCAAAAGTTCTGAGGACTGTCTAGCTAACATTAAACTGTTTTTCATCCTTTATGACTTGTATTGGTTACAAACCAATGTTCCAACACTTGAGGGTTGATCAAGCTGTTGATGTAACAGAATCATAGAATGGTTTGGGTTGAAAGGGACCTTTAAGATCATCTAGTTCCAACCTCCCTGCTATGGGCAGGGACACCTCCGACTAGACGAGGTTGCTCACAGCCCCATCCAGCCTGGCCTTGAATGTTTGTGGGGAGGGGACATTCACAACCTCTCCAGGCAACCTGTTCCTGTGTCTCACCACCCTCACAGTGAGGAATTTATTCATAATATCTAGTTTAAATCTACCCTCTTCCAGTTTAAAGCCATTTCCCCTTGTCTTGTTTTTACCTGCCCTTATAAAAAGTCCGTCCTCAGCTTTCCTATAGGCTCCCTTCAAGTACTGGAAGGCCACTATAAGGTCTTGAAGCCTTTTGTGAAGTGCGTGTCTGGTTGCCCATGGACACTTCTACACAAGGGTGTTATGGGCTTTGCTGTGACAGCAATATTTTTGGCTTTTCGTACATAAGGCTTGAACTATTATCTTAAACGCAAAGCCAAAATGCAGAAAGCTCTGGTTTTAGGGCTCAGGCTTTTGACGCTTTGTAGCTTTCTAGGAACATCTGAAGTAAAAGTGGGGATTTGTAAGCAGGAAAGAAGCATGTTGCTCATATTTTAAACTTGCGTATGCAGATTGTTGTCTAGTTGAATGAGCACTGGAGTAGGCTGACTTTAATTCAAACTCTACCATTAATCACCCACAGAAGCAGGGAAAACACTCCCTGTGTCTCCATATATTCACTAGGAAATCTAATTCAAGTGATCTAATAGGAAGCATTGAACAATTCAGTGAAGAGCATGTTTCTTCAGCCCTTCCTGTTGAAATCAAGGCCTCTCTCCATTTCCTATTTTAGCCTTGTTACCATTAATAATCCCTCCAAAGTCAGTGCTGTAACTCTGAGCTTTCTGATGCAACTGAAAGCTTTGGCTGCCCAAGAGCATGAGTTAAGTCACAGAATAGGGTCCTGAGGCAAGATTGAGGCCCACCATTTTTGTCTGTAATGCCGAAATCAGCTCAGCGTGAGGCCTTCATCTGCTTCTTTTGCCACTGGATTCCCCACCATGCCCCAGATCGAGGGTTTTAAATACCATACTGCAGAAGCAATAGTAAATAAGCTAGGAGCTCTTGTCATGCTTTGATCCTTGCATCCTAAGCTGCTTGTTAACTGTAAACTGTGAAAGCAGAGAGCCTGGGGAGCCATGGGGAGGTGAGATCAAGGGGCTCTACGGAGCTGCAGGAAGCCTGGAGAGAAGGAGAAATCCAGCTGCAAGCAGAGATGATAGTTGCGGAAGCTGGCACTAGGGTGCCAGGGAGTGCTGGAAGATGACTGCAGCTGAGGGATGAAAGAAAGGTCCAAATGAGACTGGCAAGAGGGAGAGAAGGAAGGGGAGAGTGTTGTTTGGTTTGATTTTAAGCGAACAAGCATAAAAACTGACAAGAAATGAAATTAGAGAGGCTGACACAGGCTTAGAGCCTGGTTGAGATGGTGCTGGTGTGTTAGCTATTGTGTTATGTGCGGGAATGTGGGAATGAGTGTCCTCAGTTCCAAATCTGATACTTGCAGACTATGTCAGTGATTTCTTGTTTGGAGTTAGGGTTTTGTGGTATTGGGGAAAAAAAGCAAATGTTCTGCTGTGCAGGAGGATGTGTCTCCTGTTAGCAGAAATTTTCTGTGCTGCCCTCTCAGTTCATTGTCATGGCTGAGGTTGTGTAAGATCTTGCAGCAGAGCGTAAAACTGAAATATAACCCATTCACAATGAAATGTTTGCTTCCTAATCCTCCTCAAGGACTAACTTCCCAAGATTGAAATATAATTATCATTATTTCAGCATGCCCAACCTTCCTTACTGCCCTTTCCCAGTAATTGTTGATGTATGTTTGGAGAGGAATAGCCATTCATTTTTCTCAAGAGATTTACATGTTCTTACCACAGGTTGGGTCTTTTCCACAAAATGATGAATATGATTAACGTTAGAAAAGAAGATCCTTGCCCTCTGCAGTACATTGTTGGTGGAAGTCTCATGCAACTCATATTTGCTTAAGGGAGTTTTCTCCAATTTCAGTTACTGTGTGAAATGCACAAACTCCAGAAAACTGCAATTGGCAATCTCAGGGGAGGTCAAGTATAGAAATTATACTTAACTGTTTAACATGAGTCCACTTAAAAGCTAACAGAAATAGAACTCAGCCACAAATAATATAATGCTGCAGCAGTAATAGTAGAGTATATTCTATTTTTTTTTCTTTTCTTTTATGTGCTTCCCTGCATACAATTCCTGGTAGCTTGGTTTTGGGCATCAACCTTGTTCAGCTTCAGATGGAGCATGCTCTGTGGGAGAACAGTGGTTTTTACCACAGCAGATCTCTGCAGGGTGTGCTCTGAACACAAGGATTGTTCTTTCAAGTCAGCTCTGGTTGGGAAAAAACGATTTAAGATCAGTTCTCACCAAGGAAATCCAAAATGATTTGGAGTTTTCTTTTCTAGAATTCAGGTTCATCATTTACAATTGCTCAAAGCTTTTATGATGAAAAGGAATCTAGTTACTTAGGTACTTACTTTTTAGTCATTCAACTAGTACTAGATGCATATTAAAAATAACAGTTGAAATTACTAGTTTGTAATTTCCCTACTAGTGCCGTGACTCCTTGTCTTGTGCTCTATTCTTAAATCCCTTGACTTTCTACCGTGGGGATATATATATATATATATAAATTTACCACTCATTTGTAGAGCGTTAACTCCTCATGTGCAGAGGGGAGGGAGACTTTTGAAAATTAGCATATTGGATGAAAGAGAAAATGTGTTCGGATTTAATCATAATATATAAACTACTGGTTTTAGCAGCCTGATTGTTTCTGTTTTTTTCCAATCGGTGTTGCTCTTTGATGTGTTTTGAAAATGGGACTCACAAAAATCTGCAGTCATGCTTTGTCTTGGTGCCTGTTGCAAGGAGCTGAGTGTACCATCCAGTTCCTTTGGAAATAGGCTTGAAATGCTTCTTTAGGGCACTGTGTTCTGTCCTTTGTGGATGGACTCACAAGCTGTGAAGAATTACAAGCATGTGTTGAAGAGCTGTGGAATATCTAGTTTCAGAGACCTTCCTCCTATGCTGAAAATAACATTTCTGTGTGGTAACTGTGTAAGCAAAGGGTGGTGGAGGAGATGTGTTGTGTCGGCAGTGGGGAGGTGGACTGAAAGCTGAGAAGCTGCCACTTGACAGTAAGGGTTTCCCTGCTTACTGTCAGGTTTCTGCAGTTATTTGCTTACCTGTTTTTTTTGCTCGCAGACCAGCAGTCATGAATTTTGGTTATTCACAATGGCAGTTTGGGTTGCCCAAGGGACTGAGGTTTGTGCGCTATGGGGTTTGTGCATGATGTTATGTTGAACAAGAGTTTGCAGATGGCAGAGTGCGAGGGCTAGGGAGCAGAAAGCACACAGCAGGAGAGGGAGAGGCAGGAGTCCAGAAGATGGTGGATTTGTGCCTGAATGTGGGTGCTGATTTCTGCTATTTCTGCATCTGCAGAGCTTTTGGGTTCAGCTACAGTAGTGGGGAGAGGCATCTGGGATAAAGCCACAAACCAAGGGGAACCAGTATGCGTTAGAAACACTGAAGTTTCTTGAATCCTTGCAAATTGAAAAATCACAGTAATTTTAGCTTTAAAAAGGCTTTTGGAGATGAACTGGTACTTTTTTTGGGCAAGCTCCAATGGCCTTTGCTGTTTTTAAGCTGCTGCTCAGTTCAGGAGCAGAGGTAAATTTAGAAGTATGATGATAAGCAGTACAGGCACGGCATGTGGATAACATGTTTTTGTTTCATTTTCAGGTTAAATTGAACTGTTAATGTGGGTGGGATAGTTCTGTGGGTTTTTTTTAAATGCCAACATTATCAAGTATGAGCGCTACAAGGCCATCAGATGCATCATGTGGGTCGGAAGACGTTAAATAAAGCAGACACTAGCTCCATTTTTTTAAAAGTGTCTTTAAATTCATCCCCTTGGTGAAATTCTCTCTCTTTCAATTGGCGTTTCGGGTTTACTGACTGAAAATCTCTGTGACTTGACTGGTTACAAATGTTTTCATGCAAGCACATTAGCTTTTAAGTTGGTACATAAGCTGCTTTTTTAAAAAAGGGAAAGTGAATAAGCTTGTAAAATAGTGTGTTTGAAACAAAAAAAGTCTTTTTTTCCTATAGACAGATCTGATTCATCAGAAAGCATCAAGATAATTGTCACGATTTTCATTTTAAAAGGAAACCAAGAAATCTTGGCACAAGTGTAAAACTTTCTGTTGCTATACTGGCCTGTTGCCTGGAGCTAAATATTTGCCTCATGAATTCTCCTTTCCCTATCAGGAACAGGAAGCAATGCTACAAATGAAATGTGTTACGGTGGGTAAGTGATGCCTGTTATTCAAAAACGGAAAGATGCTGTACATGTTATATGACAACAAATAAGTTGCAATGAGGAATAGGTTTTTCTGACTGAAGTTCGGATAGTCACTTCTTGTCATTTAAGTACTTCCCGGTGTGGAGGTATGTACCTTCTTGCTGGCAGTCTCCTTCATCCGGACAACTATATATTAAAGTCAGTGTAATGTGTACAGTTTCCGACAGGTCAGAATGTCTAGACACATTTTCTTTTTCTTCCTGGGACGAGGTGGAGGATGAGCAATTCCTGTTCTCTCAGTCATGGGCTAGCAAGCTCCATGGACACAGTTGATAGTACGCTGAATGGTTTTCAGTATGGCTTTTTTTCTCCAACTTTTTTTTTTTTTTTGTAAGACAATAAAGGTAATATTGCCAGCTTTGATTGTCATTGAGACTGATTAATTGCTTTTTCTCTCACTGTATATCGTGCAAGATCTCTTCCACACATGGAAAATATTAGCAATACTTAACAATAACGAGCCATTCAAGCCACATCTCTGCTGAATCTCTTGCTCTTGGCCACATTCTGCTTTGTAAGTAACAGTTGCCTTGTTTGTAGTAATAAAGGATAAAATGTACTGCTAAAATAAATTAGTTGAGTTTCCAGGAGTTAATTTTTTTGTTCAGTTTTAATTTTAATTTAATTTAATTTGTTGCTACCCTGGGTCCCTAATATTACGAATGTTGCTTCCCTCTTCCTTCTTCAGGGCACATCATGTTGTCCAATGCTCTGTTATTTTCCTTCCATAGTGTACCATACAGTAAGATTTCTGATCTCCAGTGCAGACTTGCATTTTTTTAATTATCTTTGTAGTTGATTCTTGCAAGTTTTCTTTCATTTTGCCTATATCATGCAGCTGTGAAAGGACTTCTTTGTAAAAGATACATAGCATCAGCTGTTCAGAGTGTGTATCATTGCCATGCATTTATGGTTCTCGTGTTAAGCTAGTTTGAGTGAGAGTTGGGTACACAGTAGAGTTTTTCCATCTCTTCTGGAAAAGCTTTGCTTGGTAACAAGCACTGAAGCGCTCTTATTCCCCAGTTCAGCCTGCCTTCTCCTGAGCCTTTATGAGTGGCTGCAAGGCTCTGTGATGCCTGTGTGTTGTGCTTACCTGTGTGTGACCAGGTGATCCTGTTGGAATTAGAGTAGTTTTAGAAAGCTGCTGTTCTGTCTTTTACGTTTGCAGTTTTTAATAGCTTTCAGTGGATCTTGAGCAATCATAAAAAGTGCTGTCCTACAAGGGACCTACCGCTGGCACTGCATTCTTCTGACTTCAAATGGGGAGCTGGAGGAATGGAAGGAGAGCTGTAGTGCGTTCAGTCAAAAAGAGTGTAAAAGAAGTAGACCTCACAAGGGAAGGTCAAGAAGGAAGCTTTAGATTCAGCCTGCATTAAGCTTGAGGTGTGTGGCTTTGGGACTGTGCCCTGTGGGCCTGCTTTGGGGCTGTCAGCGATGGAGGTGCCTTGTTTCTAACCCCTCATGCTCACAAGGACACTGTGTTGCTGTGAAAACCTCCAAGCCCTCACTGCAAATTCTCTCTAGCTACAGCAAATTATCACACAGAGCGATTTTGTTTGGCTGTTCTAATGTAAATGGACAACATTGATTCTTCTGTTGGAGGAAAAAGTGATATTGAATAAACCATCTGCACAGTGTCCTACCTAGTACAGATGCTGGGAGTATCACTGCTTCATTCTGCTAAATATTCATTGGATGATAAAGAGCTGTTTTTTATTTGTACCTTTTAACAAAGTCTGCTTCAGTAACAATTCCTTTGGCTTACTGGTTGAAGTAGGTTTAAACTTTGGGACCTTTGGCTTCTGTTTTATTTTTAACAGTGAGACAATGTAATTTGTTCCAGAGGATCTCTTAAACACCAAATGGTGTCTATATAAATTGAGTTAAAATCTCTGATAAATGTGGACCAAGTTACCAACATTAGATCCATTATTTCTGGGTTGTTTTAACTTTGGGTCACTCATTGAGGAGCAAGTAGAATAGCCCAGCAGCATGTTTACAGCAGCATGTGCTGCAGAATGCGCTTTCTAGGGCTTTCCATCCACTATTCAGCTTGCTGTTGGCTGCTTGTTTTCTGTTTTTAAAAGGTGTTTTTGTTGATAAACTGCATCCAAACGATTCAGTTGGAGCAGCCCATTTGCTGCCACAGCTGGTGCCTGGTGATGGACACAGAATATTCTCAGCCTAGTGGTAAATATGAGTCTTCAACTTATGAGGCTGCTTTTAGATATATTGATTTTTATCTGAAACTAGCACCTGCTTTATGACTGTGATCGAATGTGAAAGAGGTCACAGTGCTGTTTGCATCTCTGAATACCAGCAAAATCCTATGCATGTAAATATGTAAAAAAAAACCAGGCAAGCGGTGGGCAAAAACAACTGTTTGTTGTTTGCTGTGGTAATGAAGGAAGAATTTTGTCTTCTGTTGTATCTGAAATAATAACAATCGGATAAATATATAGGATTATAACAGTGTTTGGTAGTGGATCAGGATCTTCTGTTTAATCTGACTTTACTGTCCCTTCAAGGCTAAATAGGAAGAACTGAGAAGGAACTGGAAAAAGGAATTTGAAATGCCTTTCTTGGTGAGATAGGGGAAAAAAAGGAGAAAAACATGAAACAGCAGGTATAGGATGAGTGCAAAGTTTATAGAGAAGATTGCACAAAAACCTAAAGGCGCAGTTGGAAGAGATACAGTAGCCTGTGTACTGTACTTTATGTTCTCTGCATTTTTAACTTGCTAGAGGATTTTCTGCTCAGACAGTGTCATACCAGGTAATAAACTAAGGATGGATACAGAAACCTTTCTGATGTGTTTCTAGAAACCTTGTTTGTGTATAAGGAATCGATCCAATTCTTAGAGCACCATTCTGCCAATTCTGTATCTGTTTTCTTGTTATCACCTGAACAGAACTGCTTAAGTGGGGCAGTCAAATTTGAGAGCCTTTGGAGGTCTAAGTGTCTAAAAAAAGAAAAACCCTTGAAATATTTTTATGCTTTTAAAAGTTTTTAATGCATATGTGGAGCTGGTATTTTATCTCAGATTTGTGTGTTGGCATAATTTCTGCCGTGGAAAGCCCATGCTTGCTCTTTCTTTTCTGTTTCTCCCTTTCCTTTGCACTCCCTTTGAGGTGTTTTTCTGTCGCAACAATCCAAAAGATATTCCCTTCTAAAAGTCTTGAGGATCCCCGGTGAGATTGTACTTAAATAAAAAAAATAAAAAGTTTTCTTTATTTTGATGTTGAAGAGCTTCTGTTCCTCTTCCTACCGTGCGCATGTTTATATTTTACATTTTTAAGTAATTAATTTTGAATAGTTTCTGATTAGTGGTTTGGCCCTGCTTCACTGTCAGATTGATTTTCATGTGGTTCTCTTAGAAAAAGATCATCAGAAAGGCAGAAACAGTAATGGGGAGAAAGAGCAGCCCTGGATGACCACCTGGGCTTGGGGAGAGCCACAGAGCTGGCCATCACAGGAGCAGGGACGTGGCTGTTGGCACCCAGGGGCAGCCACTGTGCGAATCACATTGACTGCTCATTTTTGCCTTCATCTTCAACCTGATGTTAGTTCTGATGGACGGGCTGTATCTGCATGTTCTCAGGCGAAGTATATCAGCCTGGCACTTTGATCTGGAAAAGAAATAAATACTGATTAAATCATGGTGATTTGTTTTCTACTTGCTGAAGCTGGCGGTAGCTGCTTAAGAAGACTACAACGCCCTGCTAACTTTGCTGTGTCACTGCTGTTTTTGATGTCATTATTAAACCATCTTTTGTTCACTGCTGGTTTATATAGCTTTTCCTTGTTGTTTTTAAATTGGTGTTACCCACTGGGAGAAGTTCTGGGTTTGTATTTGTTTTGGAAAAGTATTGAATGCAGAAATGTGCCCCTCCTCATGGTGTGTAGGCTGAAGTGAAGTCTCAGAAATGTTGAGAGAGAAATTGCCATTATTTGATGTCAGCAGACATGCAAGTAAGCCTTTTTTTTTTTTTTTTAATTACTGAGGAACCAGGATTTGTATATTGCTCAGAGCTGCAAAATTCAGAGGTTATAGAGAACAGAAGAAGCAAAGTAACTGAAAAATGGAATGTAGAGATGACACCTGTTTGGGTGTAGATCTGAGTAAACTGCAGCCAAGTTGCTTATGTAATGTCTGTGGACTTTTTATTTAAGTTGAATATCTAAGCATGTTATATTTCAGAATACAATAACATAGACTTTTATATAGAATCTGAATTCTTTTTCCATGAGTTTGTTCATTATCTCAAAAAGGATAGTAGCAAAGTAGAATCGAGTTACGGTAGTACCCAGTTAAACTACAGAGATGTAATAGGCAATTTTATCAATTCTGTTCTTCCCGTCTGAGTTTTCACAAGAAGAAGAAAAATATTTGTGTTTGGGATTAGACAGGCCAAAGCTGAAATTTAAGACTTCTCTGACCATTTTCAGATCCTGCACATTTGCCCATGGGTAACTCAGAAGCAGTAGCCCTTGGAGGCCTCTTGCTGTCTGTGCCATGCAGATGGCTCTTCCTTCCTGTGATTTAGAAGTTAAGCAACCTTGCGTAGCTGCTAACAAAAACGAATGAAGCTCTTTTCTGTCAATTGGCAAATTGGCTCTGATGCTTTTATATATATATATATGTGTGTGTGTGTGTGTGAAAGCTTCTGCGAATCTCAAGTGAAATTGATTTATAATGGTGAGGGAAGCACAGTTTTTCCTCAGCCACATTTTAAGTTTAGCTCTTGTGGAACTCCTCTTTCAGTGTCATGATTTTTCAAGCTTTTGATTTTCCAGGGTAGACAAGATCTGAATTACTAATACAAAAACACCAACAACAAAGCCATATGTTTTTTACAGATCATTATAGAACAGAAGTACACAAAGATTCTCCAGAGGTATTATCCTGATGATGTCTCATGAATGCAAATTAATTTACTCAAAACTTACAATGAAACTTCAGCTACAGTAATTTTCCTCAAAATCTGCAGTATCCACAAATTTTTTAGTATCATTTTATAATAAACATAATTTCTGGTGGTTGAGGATTAATTTTTGTAGTTTTAATATAAAATCTGCCTTTTCTAGAGTTGATAATAGCCATGCAGAAAATACATTTATATACAGAGTTTGTTTAGTATCTTGCACAGGGTCATAAGGTTTGAAACTGAATCGCAAAGAATAAGGAAATAGGAAGTTCCTCAACAATGAAGTGCATTAAAAATATTTTAAGGACTATTTTTTGCTGAAATGTTTATTCTGATACCTCACTGTATGGAAAAAAAAAAAAATCCAGGTGTGCCAATGCATTGCCATTATTTTTTCTTCCACAGTCTCTAACTGAACTGGAGCCCAGCTCCGTCATGGTTTTCTTTTCCCAACCTATTCCTCTTTATTCCTACTCTGCAAGAATATAATTTAAAAAACACACCTACCCCCTGGGCAAGAACCAACAAAGTGTGACTTGTTCTACAAGACGAGCTCTTTGACCAAACTAATGCTTTCAAATTAGAGCTGGAGCTGGGTTGATGTAAGCAATATATTGAAGACTGAGAGCTTGCTGATATTCACGTTTCCCACATAGAACTTCATACAGTTTCATATTTGTATTTGTCAGATATACCATAGTCTGTCTTGCCATCATTCAGTGAACTACATATATCATTGAAATCAATGTGAGTTTCACATAGACAAGGTTGGTTACCAAGGTTTATGGGTAATGATGAATGTAGTAGTGGTGTTTTGGTAAATCCTAAATTCTGGTGTGGCACTTGTGGGTAAAAAAAACCGCAATCAAGATTGGCATCCTTGTGTGCTTGGTAGCTCATACAAACAGATTGGCTTCAGAATACTTGAAGTTGCTTTGGGGATAACAAAAAAATTGGGAAGTTGGTTTTGGCTATAGTCTTGTGTTTATAACTGACTGTTATGTTTAATTATGTTGCTCACAGCTCTTGAGGTTTCCTTTTTTATTTCTTTTTTTCTCTTGGGCGAGAAGAGGTCAAACATTCGTGTTAACACGTCACATTATTTGAATGTTACTTAGGCATCAAATAGGTTTTCATATGCATTTAAGGTGAATAATGCCTAATAGAAGGAATTGTAAGTATGTTTTAGCAGAAGGGGTAGTGCTGAAAGCAGTGCAAGAGAAAAGTTGGTGACAGAATCAGATATCCCTCAGTATGCTGTGTGATCCCGCACAGCTCCATGGTGGGGCTGGTGCAGCTGTTTCCTGGTGCTGGTGGCTGGCTCCCGTGATGGGAAATGATGGGAAAGTTAAAAACAGAGGTTCACGCAGAGGCTACAGTTGACAGGCTCTCCCACTCGCTCACATGCAGGAATCTGCATGGGGCACATCCTGAGGTAAACAGTCTGGTTTCTGGGAGGAAAAGTGTGTTTCTTCATTTCTGATTCATGTGCAGATTAGCTACCTTTGCCCTGGGACATGGTGGAGGGTTAGAGATAGGAACAACTTCACTTGACTGATTTTTACCAACTGCTAAAGAAACCCGAGGGGAGTTTTGGTGCCTCTGAGGAAGGAATGACCACAGTGCTCAGCAAATTCCTGCCCCCAGTCCACTGGTACAGATTAGTTGTCTGACAACCAGATCTTCCAAAGCTTATCTATCAAGTGCCTTATCATTAAACTTCTTTTAACAGTTCATCCTCATTCTACTTCGAGGTTTTTATATAACAGAGATGTAAATAAGGCAGAATATTTTCATGCTCCTTTGAATATCAAGAAATAGTTAGCTGTTCCTGTTCCCATTTTTACACAAATTCATCTAAACCACCATTTAATATAATAAACTGCAAGACAGTAAAAATTCAAAACAGATATCATTGTAACTTTTGGAAATTTGACCTTTGCAGGGAGTATCTGCCTTCCTTGAAAGCATTAGCTAGTCCATATTTATTATTTTGCTATTTTGCAATTAATGTGTGCCTAACTTTTAACATCTTTTACCACTTCACTGCATTGTGGAGGTCTGTAGTGAATTATACACTGGTATTCACCAGTGAATGTTCAAGAAGCTTTTGCTAATGCTAGGTAGTCCAAGGCTTTAAAAGGAGTAAGCTTTACTTGCATTTATGATGAATGCCCCTTCCCTGGAGACATTCAAGGTCAGGCTGGACCAGGCTCTGTAGGAGTCCCTGTTCATTACAGGGGAGTTGGACCAGATGGTATTTAAGGGTCCCTTCCAACTCAAATGATTCTGTGATTCTATGATAATCATAATTCCAGTCCCCTGTTCTCTGTGCTTTTGCCTCACATTCCCCCTGTCTGGACCACTGCTGCCCCTGCCTGCCTTCAAAGGAGGCAGCAGGCACACCAAGCTTCCTATGTATTTGTTTTCAGCCCATTCTCCCAAGCTTTGCTGCCTTCCTGATGATCAAACTCTTTGGGCCATGTTCTTGGCATTGTACTTTCCTTGTTGGTGAGGTTACTGCACTGTTATTGCTGCTGATGGTAATGCAGTAATTGCCTGTCTTCCCCTGACTTCCTTGGTGTTATATTTTTCCTTCATTTCATATTGTGTGCACGAGCTTTTGCTGAGTGATACTTTGTAGCATTGTTCATCATGTAAATACACAGAGGCTTAATACATATCCCAGTCTAGTGAGTAAGGAAGCAGTTGTTTAAGCTGCAGTACTTTATTTGTATCTTGTAACTCAAAATAAACACTGCAAACCTACAGGCCGTGTTCCAACTACCTTGCTTGTAATAGCATTATGATGCTGCATTCTTTTCTCTGTTTGTTCTGTCCATCAAATCCATCATTGTTTGTTATCCCCATTTGTTTTATTTTCTCTTAGGCTGTGAATGCCCAAAGAAAACGTTGCTTTTTCTGATGTGTTAGTGCTGCTCAGGTTGGAGTCTCTTACTGTAAACAGGGGGAGGTTTCCATGGGAGTGGTGCAGGTGGAAAGCACTTCTGGCACTGACATTAAAGCAAAGAGGTGGGGCCAGCTTTAAAATGAGCATAAGCTCCAAATTAGGATCTGGATGCAAAACTCAGGTGGCCTGTTTTGTTGTTCTGCTGCAGTCAGCTTCAGACTATGTTTTTTTTTTCCGAGCAGAGTCTCAGGAGGCACTCAGCCAGACCTCTGTCTGCACAGCTCCTGCAGCTTCAGCCTGAAATCACTTCGCCAGGCTCAGTAACACCCATCCCCGCCCATCACCTCTCTTAGAAATCTCTTTGACAATTGGAAATTATAAAACACAAAAATGTTTTTTGCTCTTAGAGATACACTTTCCCAAAGTGCACCTCAAAACCATTCCTCTAACCTGACAGTTTGCACTCTGCAAAGTGCATAAGAAATACAAATTTGAATAACTTTCTGAAGGGAATAAATAACCAGAAAATATTTGAATTTAAGTAATTTCTTGTTTCCTAGTCACTGCATTCCTCTGCTGTTATCTGTGTAATTCCTGATCTATGGAAAAGTCATGTCAGGTTTCCCATCTGTATGCGACACTTCAAGATAAGACACTGAGAGTCCACGTACTCAGCAAAAACAGTGCAGAGAACTCTAAAACACAGCAGCTCTTACTCTAAAAATGGTGCCCTAATCTCTGTGTGTTTATCAGCTATGTCACTTTTGATTGAACATACAAAGTTTGCATCCTCACAATGGGGAATTTTCTAACGCTAACGCTTTTTGCCAGGCAGGCAGGATCTACGGTACGTGTGGCACTGTGTTCTGAGAAGCAGGCAAAAAAACCCTCACTGCTGCATTCCTTTTGTTTTGCAACCGCTGTCAACAGTTCTGTTAGATGTACATAAAATGCATCTTCCTGCAGAAGTTTTCACAAGCAACACGAGTTTCTCACAGCACCTGCTTTTATGTGCTTTATTTATGCGCTGGTATATTGCCAGAGTCCTCTCGCTGTTGTCAGAGCCCAAGGAAATGAGAAGCACATACTCAGTGCGTTTGAGAACCTTCTAGGAAATGTTTAAATGTGAAGAGAATAGAAGTGAAAAGGAGACTGTAGGAAGTTAGCTGGGAGAACTGATGAAATATATTTTATGCAAGTGTGACTACTTGCCCCAGTTTTCACCTAATTAAACATGCTGAGGATGCACTTCCAAACCTTCCTGACTTTTCTGATTGTGTGAGTGGTATATTGCCAGGAGCTGGCTTTGGGAGACCCATAATGTGAAGGATCAGCTTTGTAGCTTTTCTTTCAAGTGAGCTGAAAGTTTCTACACATTCCTGCTAAATTTGGTTAGGCCACTTTTTTGGGCTGCTGGCTTAGTTCAACTTTCAGGTGTGCATATATCTGCATATACTATATACCACATGTACCAAGGTTCTCTGAGTTACCAATTTATAAAAATATTTGGAATAAGGGTTACAAGGATATGTCTGTGCATCGAGGAATCGTACCTTTTATTTCTGTCTCAATAAGAGGCTTATGTTAGTCTTCCTTGTCTAAAGTAATTGTGAAGTTTGCTGTTGGAGTGGGAAAAAAAAAACCACAAAACTGCTCAGTTATGTGTATGTCTATAAATATCTAAGAAGCAGGAGGCAGAGGGATGAGGCTGGACTCTTCTCAGCAGTGTGTGGTGATAGAAAGAGGGGAAATGGCCACAAACTGAAGCATAGGAAGTTAAATGTGTGGGAACTTCTTCACAGTGCAGTGACGGAGCACTGGCACAGGCTGCACAGAAGAGGTGGTGGAGTCTCCTTCTCTGGGGACGTTCAAGACCCACGTGGACACCTACCTGTGCAACCTGGGCTAGGGAGCTGCTTTGGCAGGGGGGTTGGACTCCATGATCTCTGGAGGTCCCTTCCAACCCCTACAATTCTGTGATTCTGTATTTCAAATTATTCTGTCTGTGCACATGAGTTTGGTTACTTTATTATCCCAAATTTCCTTTTGCAAGAATTAATCAGACCCAAGACTCTCGCTAGTTCTCCCCGTGTTCTTGCTTCACATGTGATGTTTCTTGCATGTGAGGCTGCCTGCACGTTCCACAGAAGTGTGCCAATTTTTTTTCTTCTGCTTCAAAGCAGGAGTTACCGTCTGAATGTTTTATCATTTGAGTGACAGAAAGGGTCTGTTTGAGTTTGCTGCCGTAACTGGAGTAGATCTTCACTTCTTCTGCCCAGCAGAAGAGGAATCAAGCATCTGAAAAGATAGAAAGGCTTTTAGGTTTGACTAAAAGTGATACATATAATTTTTTGAGTGTGGGTTGTGGAACATTGTTTGCCCTCCGTGGGAGAGTTCAATAGTTTATCAAATCAGTTCTCATTTAAACAGTTGTGAATGTGAATAAAAGAAACCGCGGAGACTGTAAAAATAATGTGAATAAATGAGAAAGTTTATCATTTATTAGTTTAAATTAAGGCGATTCGGAACTGATAGAATATGAAGGAAATTAACAGGCATTTTGCTGCAGTGAGGACTCTGGTTCTGTCAAGTATTTTAGAAACTGATTTTTTTTCTTCTTTGAAATCAGAGCTCTGTTCGAACACAGGTATTGCATTGGCTCTCAACAAAGTTCACAATTACTGTAGATGAGGAAAACAAACTTAAGCCTTTTATTAGCACAGAAATGAAAGGTACAGTTCGTAGATGCATCGATGTTGCATTTGATGTTGCAAGTGCAGCCTAGCTACGTGCGTTTTCCTGCATGCAGATGCTCCCTGAGTGCAGTGACAGGCAGCAGTCACCTCTCCTGGGATGCGATTTCGCAATTTGTCCTTTTGTGACCTAAAACCTGGCTTACAGCTGGGGAGTGCCAGCCACAGGCGGTGGCTCCAGCAGGCAGCTCGTGCTGTACGCTCACGGTGTAGGGGACTCTGCACTCTTGTGACAACACACGTGGTCGGTGGCTGCGAGTCAGCGTCTTCGAAATGTGGATGTTACTCATTCATGCCTTGAAAATGTGTGTCAGCAGCACAGTGCGGTGCTGCACGAGATGTAGCTTTGTCTCCAGAAAGGCTTATGCGGCTGGGTTTTACTTGCTCATTTATAAATTCCTCTAAGCCTAGATAAATCTGTCTCTGGCAGGGAGAACTGGCTTAAACCGTGTTTTCACAAGATGAATTCATCTCCCTTGTTCCCACCCCGCACTTGTATGCACACCCCTCACAGTTGTTCCAGCACAATGGTGCAGCTCTGCTGTGACCCTGATCAGGGAGCCAATCTCACTTAGAGAAAGGAAAAGGGAGTTAAAAAAAAAAAAGAAAGAAAAAGAAAGAAAGAAAAGAACCCATGCTTTGTGGGTTGTGTTTCATTCTGTGAAGCCAGATGTGATCCTGATTCCCAACGTGGCTGTGCATACAGTTGTACTACTGTCACTATATAGCAGGCAGCAGCATCCCACTGAACACAGCCATGGCTGAAATCACATTTGTGTGGCACTCATGCTGCCCTTCCACCACTGCTATGCTCCAGCTGAGTTTTTTTTCCTGCTTCATTCAGACCTCTTTCCTTTCCTTGGGATATGAAATATGCTTTAAGTCATTTGTAGGCTTTGGGAAAGTAACACATTCAAATGCGGGTGGGTTTATGCAGGCAGTCTCTCTGCTAATGGGGCTGGCAGTGTCAGTTCCTTTTGAAGCTCTATCTTTGAGACACTGCTTATTTGTTTTCCTTTTTTCTGCTCAGAAACGAAGCAACTTTATAGCTTCCTTTGCATGTACTCTCTTCACATGAGAAGCAGTGGTACAAGTTGAAGAAAGCCTCTGACAATGCTGATTAAAATAAGCATTTTTCTACTTCTTTGCAGCTTACCCCTCCAAGTTAGTCTTTAAAACCTGCTGTGCAGCAGCTGACCAAAATAATTCAATTTAAATACTTTGGAAGGCTGTATCCTCCCTCTGTTTGGCTTCCACGTCCCATGGGCTGACGGCAGTGTTTTGTTCTTTATCTCACTTAGCTGCTGGGGTAGGTTGCAGATAGGTTTCTAATGTGAGAAGGTGGCAGAAGCTGATGCTGTTATTACTGGGTTTTGAATATGCTGCAGTCTGGTATTTTCCTGTGTCTGGAGCTCTTTGAAGAGCTTGAGAACCAGTTGTGTGTGTTGTTTGAAGTCCTTCTTCTGGAGCGAGGAAGGAACCCAAACTGGTTGCCCCTGCTGATGTGTGAACCCGAGAGCTTCTCCTTAGGACTGCATCCTAAAATATGGATGCAGTGATGCAATGGCCACATTGCTTTGGTTTTCCTTTTCCTGTTTTCCTTCTGCTCTCCCAGCATACTGAGGAGCAGCAAAGCTGTGCATGCTTAAAGCCACCTGCATATCTGCAGCAGTAGGATTGGCACGGAAATGAGACGGCTTAGCCTGAGGAGTAGGGGGTGGTCTGATTCTTCCTGCGCTCAGTTTGAAACAGGTAAATTGTGTAAAGTCATACACAGTAACTTGAGGAGGGCAAGATAAAATCAAGAGGAAAGGAAACAAGACCCAAGGGCCTTTACCATGCCCTTTTTAAGCCTGCAACCAAAAGATGTGTAGATGCTCTAATTAAAGATCAACCCCAGCCTGCTTTTACACCTCTGATCTGAATATTACAGTTTCAAAGGGGCAGGATTAGTTTGACTTTTCAGTTAATTGAAGAGAGAAAGGGAGGTGAAAAATGTCTGATTCACCAGCTATAACGTACCCAATATTGTCATGTTGGGCTTCAGTGCCTTCTGGACTTCAGTTTCCCCTTCGCTTAATGCACAGAACAAACCAGGAATGCCAGAAGGGCTTTAAAGGCATTTCAGAAGCCAGCGTGTTTTTCTGGTAGATCAAATGGGCGTCGTTTCATTTGTTTGAATGTTTCTGACCAGGGAGACTTAAGCTGTAATTTGTTGATGGAAGTGCATGCCGTACTCAGCTCTCACCTTCCCCCACAATGATTTTTTTTTGGTTATTTTTCAAAAATGCAAATGCTTGACTCCCCCCCCCCCCCCCCCCCCCCCCGGGTATTTTAAGACTGTTCTAGCGCTGTGATAACTCAAGAACACAACTGCTGTGGATACCCTCTTTATTTAGGTCATTGTTCAACTGCAGCAACAAATAATAGGTGATGATCGTAAGGTAGATTATTCCCCTAAGAATTGCCAGCACCTGGGTGCAGGCACGCTGTACTTCCCTGTGAGCCTCTGCAGCTCCAGACAGCCTGGCTGTGTCTGACAGGCACCAGAGACATTGCTGTAGACTGACCAGGCGCTGAACTCTGCCTGCGTGGCCAAAGCTGCGTTCATCCTGCTTACATCAGCACTCTGCTGGCTGGAGCCGGCCTACAGCAAAGTGGGGCACAGCTGGCATGGGGACCCTGCAGGGCTGGACCTCACCCTCCTGGTGGCCAGTAGCCCTATAACGCTCAGGGGAAAGGGGGAAACAAAGGAGGGAGGGATGGGAATGGTGCGTGTAAGTGTGAGCGTGCAGGCTGTACTGCAAAGTTACCGATCCAAATATAAATACTTAAAATCTTTCATTTGGCATAATTGTGTAACCAAATCCACGTTCAGTCATAACATGAACAGGACTCCATATAAATAAACAACACAAAAAGTTATTTAGGAAATAATCCACATTTAGTCAGTCTGGCACAGCTTTCCCCAATCGTAGAATCACAGAATATCCTGATTTGTCAGGGGCCCGCAAGAATCACAGAGTCCAACCCCTGGCTCCACACAGGACCACCCAACATTCAAAGTGTATGTCCAAGAGTGCTGTCCAAATCCGCCTTGAACTCTGGCTCTTGGGACTGTGACTGCAGCCCTGGGCAGACTGTTCCATGCCCACTGCCCTCCAGTGAAGAACTTTTCCCTAACACCCAGCCTGACGCAGCTCCATGGTGTTCCCTCAGGCCCTGTCACTGTCAGCAGAGAGCAGAGCTCAGTGCTGCCTCTCTGCTTCTCTCCTGAGGAGCTGTAGGGGCCCCCATGAGGCCTCCATGGTGCTTCATCACCTCCTAGACCCTACACCACCAGCAGCATAGCTTTTCAGTCTGCTCTTCAGAGGATGACATTCAGAAATCTCAGCTGATTCATTAACTGGTGTTGACTATTTGGTGTTGTGAAGCAGAGATATCAGTTGGATGGTTATCTTCTGGGTGTGTGGTAGGATGTCAAACAGAAACATAGCACCGATTTGTCACTTGGAGTTTGGCTTATGGTGAGAGACAGAGTTTGAAGATAACATCCAGGTATCTAGTCCACAGTTAGATTTCCTCTACTGCCCTTATGCATTTTACTACGCCTGCAGAAGTGTACATTCCTCCAATCAAATATAGTAGCCCATGTATAACTCATGTCCCTGTGCAATTACCAGTATAATAAAAACAGGAAACTTTTTCTTAAAACTGCAAATAAGCAACATTAAAGATCTCTTGAAGACTGTAATTGTCTGTCTGGAGATCTGGTGGTCTTGTGCACATACACGGGAGCTGTGAAGCTCCTAAGTCCTCCCCTTGGCTTCAAAAGCAACAGCCATGGTGGCAAGCAAGTTGCATCATTTCTGCTCAGGTTTCCGTGTGAAATAATTTCCTCTATTAACTACCCAAATAGTTTGTTTCCTCTGGAGAACTTCATCAGGAAGCTGCCAAACCTGACTTATGGTAGAGTCTGCCCTCTTCCCTGGCTAGTCCCATTGAAGTTCGTGGGTGTGCTTGTTAGGCTTTAATTAGACTTTGTTATGAGTAAGCAGCATTGGGCTATAAACATAATATCCTTCTAAGATGAGTGCTTCTTAAATAATACGTAATGCTCTGTTTTGTCAATCCAGTCCAGTTTAAATCCTGTAAGCTTTCAAAATGAAACACTGTATTGTATGGCTGTAATAATTTCCTGCAAGCAGCAGCTGTTTCACAGCTGCATTTATACCTGCCTTGTATATATATACATATATATATATCGGTGTTACCCACTGATGTTACCTTTACTTAGTAATACACACTCCTTAATTAAAAATGTTTTTTATTCAAATATCTTTCTTCTGCAAATTAGCTCTTCCTATTTGCACCTGGCTCCAATCCTAACTCATTTCACCTGTCACTGTTCTTTCCAAAGCAGTTTCCTCTTACGTGCAGTGCTGTGCTTTCCACTGATGGAAACTGTTGGGCTGGTTTGACCAACAGGGAGCAGGAGGGGAACTCAGTTTGGGATGAGCTCTTCCAAGCTCTAGTCAGCTTCATCAGGGATGAAAATAGGACGGGGTGTGTCAGGACAGGTCTCTGTGCTTGGGTGTGCAAGAAGGGAGGCAAAACACGTGTAGGAGATGGTATGCCCCTGTGGCACATGCTCCATTCTGGCTGGCTTGTTCCCAACTTGGCTCCCACCTCCACAGGAGATTTTCATGAGTTTCCACATTCCCCTCAGGCCCTCCCTGAAGGCAACAAGAGGAACAAAACCTGCCCCCAGATTATTTTTTGTTGTTGTTGTTGTTTTGTTTTGGTAGAAGATGTAAAACCAATCTCAGAACATTTGGTGCCGTATGGATGATTTAGCGGGCACCTTTAACACAAAGTTCAGTTGTTTAAAGTTGGTTTTCATGGAAGTTGTATGTGTGTCTCCAAATTTTCCAGATGTTTAGATATTTGAGTAACAAAAAGTGCTTGTTTTGTGTGTGCTAAACCCAAGACCCCAGGTTTGCTTTCCTAGGAGAAAGAGCTGTAACTTGTAGTCCGGAGGACTAATTGCTGGGGCTTTCTATTTTCTCAACAGTCTCATGCCCCTAGAATAAATGTTGCGTTTTCAGAACAGAGTTCCCAGCTTGGAATGTCAGTTGTTGGGATCAGCTTTTGTAGCGCTGTCATCTGCCCTGCGGGGCTGCTCCTGCCTGACTGCACGGTGCAAAAAGGGAGAAATCACAGCAACTTGCAGAGATGCTCTGCCCTAATTATTATTCTTTGTGGAGGAGCAGTGGTTCACCTTTGTGCATGAAAAGCACACATTTGCAAAGTGTGCACTTCTGGAGGTCCAGGTGGAAAAAAAGCCCCTATTCAGGTGCAAGCATCATTTCTAACACAGCTGCTCTAGGTTTAAATGCAATTCATTTCTGGTTTTGCCCTTGCAAATTCTCACATTTTTTGAAACAGGGAGGTATTTTAAGTTTCTTTCTACTATGTTAAGTAAAAATGGGACGTGTACAGTCTGCTTTTGGAGCAGTGGGATGCTTTGGAGCATCCAGTGTGTCGCTTTGATAAGGCAGTTAGGGGAACAGAAGCACTTTGTTTTTTATTTTCCACAATTTAAGCACGGTAAAATGCTGTCAAATAAGGTCTATCAGGATCCCTTAACTCTGATGAGGCCCTTTTCTTGCGTTTTTCTTCCCTGCTAAGTTGCTTGCTATTCCATCAAACTCCAAACTTCTGCATGCTGTGAAGTAACGAAGCAGAACATTAAATCTTTTAAATCCTAAGAGTGGTGGCAATGTACTGAGCATTGCTCAGTGCTGTGGTCAGTGAGGAATGCATGCATATTCCCTACATTGTAATCTCCCGAGTGTGAAATAAGATCTTCTTCCAGTTTCTTTTTCTTTTCTTTAATTCTCTTTCATATCAAATATAATATGTAGTTTAATCTCCCTATCTGTTTCTGAGTCTATAAAGCAAGGGATTACCCTTTTGATAAGTAGATTTCTGCATTTTTTTTAGACATACAGCTTAATACTACAATTGAAATAGAATGAATGGTAGTGTGAAAAATTAAAGGCTTTTTTTTTTATCCTTTTATTTTTAAAGACTGTAAATATTCTAAAGGAGCTTCAGTTGTCAGTCCACCACATCCCTTGTATATATCCTTTCTGTACATATGTGTATATTCTTTACATCATTATATATATAGTAGCATGTGTGATGAGAGAAGCTTTAGTAGCATGCATTACGAAAGTTGGTTTTAATGAGTGCTTTCAAAACGTTAAGTTTACTAAGCATCAATAATTTTATATCAATCCCAAATTCCAGTCGTGTTGTAAGATCAGTGTGCCTTGCTGTGGCTTTGTTCACAGTTAACTTATGGTTGACCTGAGTCTTCTTTTGACTTGAGTTTCAACAAATTAGTGAAGTTTTTTCTAACTGTCTTCAGCTTTGAAATAAGACCAGTGCTTACCTGGCCCATGGTGGGGCAGCCTGAGCTTGGTGCGTGTGCTGATGCAGCTAAATGCTAATGCCTGAGATTTAGGAAGGGGCCAGGAGGAGCAGGGAATGTTGGTGAGTGGCTGACATTAGTAGCTGGCACCAGTGTCCCCTTATCTGCTAGGAGACATATGGGCAGGGGCGGAAAGACAGGAATTAGATTATTCAAACTAGTCCGAATCAAAGGGATGCAGTGGTGCGGATAGCTTAGATAACAGAAATTGCTTACTCAGTGCTTGCATTACTGTGCGTCCTTCCTGTGGGGTATGGGAAGCCTCCATGTTATGAAGAGCAGAGAAAATTCATGTTCCTGCATAGGAAGTTGAGCTTGGAGATGTTCCTCAGAGGATGAAGCAGTGTTGTGAGTTAGCAAATCTGATGAGAGCTGGTCTAATGGGCTTCCCATTTGTTGGAGCTGAGGAAGACACAGGTGCTGATTTCCATATCTCTTAGCACAGGTTTCTGGTTGCAGTCATTTGCTGTGTAAAAAGTAATTTTGCATCTGTATAAATGAGGTTTCATGCTTGGAAATAACGTGGGCACATTGCTAGTCCATGCTTATTGCAGGTAGATTTAAATAGGGGATATGTTTTTAACATTTAGCTGACTAAGCAGAAGTTTATTGTGCTTACAAGCTTGCAAAAGAACAAGTTGTCCTTGCTATGCTGAATAATCTAGCTTTTTAATCTGAAAATGAAGTCAGTTAAAAAAAGATGTCAAAGCATACACAGGATCTGTTCAGAGAAACCCGTGTATTCTTGCCTTCAAACAAATGCATTTATTCAATGATTTATCCTCAGTAAAAGTGCTGGAATTAGAATGTGATGAAGCTGTAAGGGACTTTGATGTAAGGAATCCTGGAAACCTAAGTGAGAACTGAAGCTTCCTGCTACCAGTTAAGTTCACAGCGACTGCAAACTAGCAAAAAAAAAAAAAAAAAAAAAAACCCACAACCAAATACTCCCCCAAAAGAGCAATAACAAATGCTTTTCCTTCAGGCTGATTTGCAGAAATATTTTTTTTATGTTTGTTAATGCTAATAATAATCAAAAATTCAATGTGTTTGTACATATCCTTGTTTAAGAGCCCTCTCAGCTTCCAGTATATGTGAAGTCTTTTGTGATCCTCTAATACTACCCTGGTAGGGTAGAATGAAGCCATGTGCTTTGCCTTGCTATGGCCTGGCCTGTTTTTCCTTTTTTTGTGAAAAGTGCAAACATTTGAAATGTTGGAATTTCTGTTAAGAAGCTGCACTCTGGGCTTTCACTTCCATTATCTTTAATCTCGTTGAATATGTCTAAACAACTACTCTGACATGGCAGTCATCATCCAAATGTTTACACTGTGCTGCAAAGTAAAGGGAAACACATGAAAAAAAAAAGATCAATTATTTGAGATTTATTTGACATACAGGTGCGTGTGGTTTCAGGATGCTGCTGCATCCCTTGTTTCCTGGGGAGTCCTCTGTTTGACATAATAATTGTGGCATTTCTGCCCTGTATGAATCTTGTTTCTGTTAGCTACGCTTTCTTGGCTCCTGTGATAGACACAGCAAGATCAGAGCGGAGGAGAGCGGCCTGGTTATCACTTTCCTTGCAGAGTGGTGCTGTGTTGGCTTCTTTCTCGCCTCCTGCTGTGGCTCATAGTGGTGACTTGCCCGAGCCCTTTCCTCATGCTCCTGTCTGTTAGTGTAGTTCTTGCTCATGCTTAATGAAGTTAGGGCTTTTGGTACTGTTGGCAGGGCCCTCAGCTACATTGAACTGGCCATAGCTGAAGGGTAATGAAGTCATGCTCGCTTTCTGCCCAGAAGTTTTGAAGCTTGGCAAGAAGTATGTATTTCCTCATGTTAGACCCATCTTAGTACTCCTGTTTTAAAAATGAGCAAGAAAATATGGTTAATCTCTTTATTCATGACATTTAGGGATATATCTGTTTCTGTGTGGGATACTGTCTATCTAGAGACAAGTTCACAAACAGGAAAAGAAGCAAAGGTCAGCCAGGTGCAAGAAACTGTATGCCTGGTACACTTCGTAATCTAAACAATTTTGTTTTAAGAATGTGATCTAAAAGGCTGTGAAAAGCTTTCCTTCCCCATTTTGAGGTATTTCGTGATTTTATTTATTTATTTTTTTTTTCCAGGGAATACAGCAATAAACATTGTGATTGGATGAATCTTCCAAATCTCATTAAATTACCATTTTAATTGGAAAATGAATGAAAATCTGACTATCATAACCGGAGGCAAAAACAGATATGAAAGAAAAGAGAATCCTCAGAGGGTCTCTGGCCCTTTCTGGAGAGGCTTTTAACAACACACTTCAATTATTAATATCAAAATTTTCAGTATGAATAATAACCATTTGGTGCTCCTTCAGTGATGCTCTTTGGAAAAACTAGTAGCTTTTGAGACCAATTTTTGAATGTTTAAAAACACAAATTACCCTTAAGTGGACAAGGTCTTGTAGCTAATAATATTGAGAACTGGCGAGTTCCTCCAGTGATCCTACTGCTTCATAAATAGTCTAGTGTTGGTTCTGTTAAAATTAATGAGAGTATTGCCACTGGCTTGAATGGATGCAAGCTCTGGCTCTAATTAGTTGAGCTTCGCTTCACTGCAGTTTGGCAGTAATTGCAAACCTGAAGCACAGGCGGAGAATTGGAAAAACAGACATGAAACTTCAGCCCTGTAGAAATTAATTGACTTGTATTGTGGGTTTCCTCTCAGAGTATTTTAATAACCTACTGAGTGGAGATAACTACTGTTCTTTAGTTTTCTGTTTGTAATGTGGAGCAAATGATAGCATAAATCACTAAGTGCTCATGGGGCTTCGTTTATTAATAATCTCTAATGGAGTGTTGGGTTGTTTTGATTGAAGCATGGTGTGGACATGTAGATAGATTATTGAGTGTGTTGTACTCCAATAATAAAATTGTCTCTTTCCTAAATACTAATTCAGTAATGGAAACACAGCAGAAAGAAATCTTTGTTAGGAGAAGACATATTTAAGCAGATACTAATTAATTCTGCTGAGGTATTTGTGACTGGGTGGTGGTTTCTGGCAATGCTATCTTCTTTGTTGGTGATCCTTGTGGTGATTTGCTTTGTATTTTCCACTTGTGGTGATTTGCTTTGCATTTTCCATGTACCACTGGAAATTTAAGAACCATGGTTCTACCTTCATAGTATGGATGCATGGCATAGGATGCACTTCTTTGTAGAAAACCACAGTTGCGCATTGACAGCAACAGGCTGTGTTATCCTGACTGCACTGGATCTCTTCCAGGAGAAAGAAAGACCAGAGGTGCAGTGTTCTCATGGGGAGTTTGGGATTTAGGGATCAGTGCATACACAGGGTGTGAGCCGTGGACATCAGCTATATGGGTTGTTTCTCTGAGGCTTGAAGAAGACACACAAGACTGTGTTGAGGGAAGCCATGTCAGATTTTTCTGTACAGGTCTGTGAACTAATGTATGAGTAGAACAGCCAGCAAATTCTTGCGTCTCACTGATTGCTTGCTTTGACTGTGCTGTTGTGACCCCCCCCCAAAAAAACAAAACAAAACAAAAAAAAACAACCTGAAAAATAGCCCATGAATGTTTGGGTAATGGTCCTTGTGCCGCTTGGCGGAGGGTGCAGGCAGAGCAGCTGTGAGTGGTGGCTGCTGAAGCTGTGCTGCTGCCAGACGTCGAGTCATGGCTTGCATATAGCTCACGCTGCTCTAATACTTAGCTTAATGTATTTTGGCTTCCCTAGAGAAAGTCATTTGTTATGAAAACTTAAATGTAATAACATAGCCTGACTAATTCCTGCCTCATTAACCATGTGATGTGCAACAGGGAACAGGGAGCTGCTTGGGCTGGATGAGCCCATTTTTCCCAAGGCATGTGGGATCTTATGATCCTGTCAGGCTGAGGTAGTAGTGCCTCTGCGTTTTAGTAGCCTGCATTGAAGTGGATATTCAAATCACAAAGAAATGATCATTTCCAGTTAATTTTAACAGGAATGCCTAAATATTTAAAATACTTTAAAAAGATCTTTATTGTTATATTGTTGCATAAAAGCTCATTGCCACCATCTGTGTTCTTGGGACACAGTGTTGAAACAGGATTTTGCCACAGCTATCACAAAATTGGATGTGCTTTGAGTCAATGTCTCTCACCATGGTGGTGAATTTTGACAGTGCAGAACATCTCATAGAATATGAGTAGCTTTAGAAAAGTGCCTCCTGTTTTTTTCAAAATGAATGTCCTCATTTTTAGTTGTAAATCAGTGATGGATTTTTTAATAGGAAAGGAGGAAAGAAATACATAAATTCTGTATAGTTGTTCTCGCTTTGAAGGAGTCTACTACCAGTGCATTTATGTCTTAAACACTAGTAACTGAGATACCCTCCATTTGCAAATGGATCTGCTGCTGTCTGCTAATTTTAACATGGATGAGCCAAATTAGAGATCCACAGTAACTGTTCAAAGTGGAAAAAACTGAACAGAAATGATCCTAATGTTTCCCCTTATAATTGTGGGAAATACATGATCTTATCTGAGGCAGTGGTTGGCTACCAGTATATCTAGTAATTACAACTGTTACAAAAGAAGTAAAACAGAAACACATTTTTCTGACTATACATGAAATTTGTTGTCAGTAACAATTGCAATGAACCTGCATTTTTTGAAGAAGTCTATGTAAACAAATAAAAAGATAAAATGTTGTTTGGCAAGCTGACAACTTTACAGGAGTTTCTGCTGACTCCTCTGAGTTTCCACTGTGATCTCTTTCCTTTGAAAACAGGACAAACGGGTTCAAAATTATCTGGCTGTGCCGTCTAAATGAGCCTCTTTTCACTGTCATAGTAAATGAATTTTGATTAAAGAGATGCTTTGAGCAAAGGTAGTGACAGATTTATGCTCTGCAAAGCCTTACCTGGTGACCTGAGTCTCTAGGCCTGGAATTATTCTATATTTAGAAGGGAACAATTAAATATAGCAGGAGCAACTGAGGATTTTTTATTACAGTAGTTTAGCATTTCTCATTATGCAGATGAAGGCAGCACTTTAGTTTATGGATGAAAACTTCACACTTCTTTGTGTGTAAAAGCCAAGTCAGAGTCCAGGAGCACAGATTCGAACCTAAGTACATGTCCTTTTGATTTCATAACAGGTTTTAAATCGAGCATGAACAACAGCAGAGAATGCTGCTGAGTAACAATTCAATGAATGGTTGGAAGAACTGCTGTAAGGAATTGAACAGTAAAACCACACAGAGGCTCTAACTCCTTGTTTTTTTAAACAATGCTAGTGAAGTTGATCTTCAAAATTCAGATATACAGTACAGTCAAATTAGTTTCAGTATTCTCACGCTTGCTCCAGATAGGGGAGATTTACTCATTGAAGTGTACGTTGGGGTGTTTCTAAAAGCAGGATTGAAAGCTTTGTGTGCTCCAGAGGCAGCATCTTCTTTTGGACAGCGTTTTGGTTAGCAGCTTTGTATACAGGACTACAGATACTGGGCAGATTTAAATAGCGTGCAGTAAATAAAAGGAATGGAAAGTGTGTATGTATAAATAGATATAAGCAGATATCTGATTGAAGTAATTTCCTACAGAGAGAAGGCACCAACTGAATATACTCCATTCTTGCACCTTGATTATTATTTTTTTTTTTTGTGTGTGTGTGTATTATATGGAACAGTATGAACCTTTAATGAAGTTATTTGGCCATTGATTCCTTTCATATTAATTTAAACTTTTTTGTAGAACTCTGTACCAATCACAAGGATGATGAGCTGTAAGTTACATTGCCCTAGTGGATTTAATATTAGTAAAAATGTGCAATTGTAGATTTGTTATCTCTTTCACTATATGTTCTGATTTGGAGTGAACCTGAACCTTTGACTTTTGATTTTTAGAGTCTCAGAATATTTCACTCCCCTCCCTCAATTCTTCCATGAGGAGATTTTCATGTATTTGTGAGATTTATCTGGCTTAGATCCTTTATACATAATGACTGTTTTAAATCAGAAAATTGCTACTCCTTCTTTTTTTTTTTTTTTTTTTAATTTGTATTAATTTCAGAATTAGTACAACACTTGCAAGAGTTTTGATTACTGTGTGTGTTTCCAAGGAGGATGTTGTATGGCTGCGTAATTCGGCCAGGTTTCACCAGATACATTCAAAACCTTGGCCGGTTTGACCAGATACATTCACAACCTTGACAATGCCCATCTCAGACCAGATAATGGTGAGAGGAGGTGGCAGGGATAAAAGGCAAGCATCATGGCTGAAGTGATGCCAACGAGGAAGATGACTTCTTCCCCTGTAGTGAGAGGGGAGGCCAGGCTGGCTGCTGTGCAATGAGGCTGGCCTCTGCCGTGCCAGGAGTTTCTGCTTCGCACCTGGAGTCCATCAGCGGACCCTGTGTTTCTACTACACTGGATCCAAATTTAAACAGTCTGGAGATCCTTGAGCCCATGGCTTGGTAAGAGGACAAACTATTTTTACATGCAGAGTGTAAGGCCAAAACTGCACAATCCAAAAATATTACAGTAAAGTGCTGGTATGCATAAAAAAGCATACACACAACCGTGCTAATATTAATGCATTCATGTGAAAAGTTGCTCTTAAGGAAGAGTTCATATTGCATTGAGTCCAGGTTTCAATAATGAACTCCAAGATTCTCCAGTTACTGATGAGTTTCTTATATAGTGCTATTGTGATTTTTGGAAGGAAAACAGGAGTGACTTCATTCGAATCAAGGGCTATGGCTTTTTTCCACCGTCTCCTGTAACTAGTCTGAGAGAAACACATGTACTTGGTATGCCTTCCCAAAACTACTGAGCATCCATGGTTACAAAGCCCTCATTGAAATGTGGCAGTCCTTTTCAAGTAACTACAAATGAGAAATGAATCACCAAGCTTAGGAAAGAGTATGCTCTGCTCAACAACACTTTATCTTTAGCGTGGTAAATGTGAAAAATAAAAATATAGCAGCCTGTCTGGTAAACGGTTTCTAGGAGTTTTCTAGGCTTTCCTCACCTGGACTATATTCATTTTAGTTACATGAATTTCCCCAAAAAGGGAAGAAGTTTGCAGTGTACTGCTATGTTAGCACAGCCACACTTACCACCACTTCTACAGTTTGCAACAGCAATACTGCTTATTTACCATGTAGAAAATGTGTTGATAATATGAGTGGTTGCCTCCAAGAAGAGAAGCAGATGAGGAGGAACAGTGAAGAGAGGACAGGTGAAATGGTAGCAGGAATTCTAGTTTGACCAAAGAGCAAAGATCCTGGTATTTAGTGAGCAGAGGATGGGAGCCTTGCAGAAGTAAACGGGTGGTAAAATGGAGACTTAGCTTGGAGGATTTTCTGCAAAAAGGTTGGTGCAAGTAGGAGGAGGGTTTTCCATGTGTTAGTGTGTTACCATGTTGTCAGCCACTCCATGGGTGCAGGAGACGTATCGTCTATACAAATATCACTTATATCGCTTATAAAAGACCAAAAACATTGCTATGGGATCGTTCATACACATGTGTAGTCTGCAGTGCCTGTTGGACCTGGGCAGGTGCCTCCAGGCGGCCCTGCTTGAGAAGGGCTTGGCGGCCTTTCCTGTAAATACCAGCCTCGGTGTTGATGATCTTCAGGGGGCTGCCTCAAGCCCATATGTTTTGTTCAGGGCTCAGCAGGTTGGCTGAAATATTTTGGCAGGAGGTCAGGCTGAGGCCAGGCTTGCAGAACTTCCCCTCACTGAAGGCCCATGTTGTTTGGGGAGGAGGTTGCTGGCTGAGCTGGTAACCAGTGATGTGGGCTGACACACTCAGCATAGCTGCAAATTCATTTTCTAGACAGGGGCCTGCTTGCAGCCCCAGTGGAAAAATGCAACTGGGCAGCATTTTCCCTAGCCTGTAACAGGGTTTATTCACACCCAGGGGCACTGTGAGTAGTTTCCCCTGTAAAATTGCCCCAAATCATGTTGAAGTAGTGTTGGGCTGCTCCACAGAGGCAGACCTAGAGCTGTTCTGCAGAGAATTTAGAAGACAGTATATAATAAAAAACAGGCTGTGAAATGACATCATTCTTTGCTGTTTCATAACCATGTGCTGCATGTGTGGACAGTGCACAGATGTTTTGCTTTGATAACTTGCTGTGTAGGTTTATGGCCACAGAACGTCAGTAATTAAAGAGGTTGGCCATAGTTTGAGCTTCATGAGATCCTGTGTAAGCAGGTATCAGATGTTGAGTTACATCTCTGTGATGTTTAGGGTGTTCTAGTCAGAAAAATTCACTACTTTAATATTTACTATTTTAACTATTTTCTTTTAAAATTTGAAGATTATTTCCAGACATTATTTGCACTATGATTAAGACCTCTGACACTTGCCTTTTCTTATTTATTTATTTATTTATTTATTCTTTTAAGCATAATATGTGTGGAGGTATTTTGATTTCATCCTCTTGCTTGAAAAAGCAGTAAAATTTGAATGCATGTTTCTTGCCATCAGGCTTTCCTGCCAACAGTGTCTGATGCAAAAGCAAAATAAAATCAAGAAAAAAAAAAAAAAAAAGAAATCTCTGGAGAGCTTTCTAATGGTTTTTCTTATTTTATTCTTGCATTCCAGACTAGAATTCTATTGTGTCTAAGAGCAGGATTGATATACGGTGCATGAATCTTCTGATTACTAGAGAACAGCTTTGCTAAATTAATGTAACACATGCCATAGGTTTCTCCCTTTTATGGTCTCAGTTAGAAATAGTTTCCTAGCTCTAGTATGGTTTAGTGACTGCATTCTGCTTTTAAATAGACATTCAACATATGTGCGTCTGCTTTAACAAAGGGCTAACAAGCCATAGATCAAATAAAAAAATCATTTTTCAGTTTGATGATATAATCCTACTATACTGAGTTTATTTGTTCTTGTGCGTGTTTTCTCTTATTTCCTAAGTTCCTGTTCTTTAATATTATCCCCAAGTTTCCTGAGAACCTCCTGATCAAACGACTGGGACACTATTTTGGTCTTTTATGTTGATGGTACAGAAACACCATAAATCAAGAAGAAGGGGGAATTAAGCACTAACATAAATATAAGAGATGGTAGCTGTAGCAGGCTGCTTCAGCAGTGGACCAACTGTGATTTAGAGTACATCAGAGTTCTTTTTCTTCACAGTAGATTTGTGTTTCAGACCAGTGAAAGAGATCAATAAAGGCGAAGAATTTGTTCCTTTTGTATCATGTAAAGAAGGCTGTACAAAGTTATTAAAGAAACAAACCAGCAAATAAAGCAAAGTAAGACGAGAAATGATGACCAAATACCCCTTACTTTTTTGTAAAATCTTGTCCATTCAGTGAAGCTTTAAGTCTTTTGGGGGTGAAGGAAATACTCAGCCTCTTTCATCCCCAAATTCTAGGTAGATTGTTGTGTCCAGCCTTAGGCAGTAGGTAATCTCCATCTTTGTGATGGAAACATCAGCTCTCATTCTGCTGATTATTATTTTCAAAACCCTATCAATAAGCTCCTGCATTGTCCAGCACTCTCAACATTCTCTTCCTCTTCATGCCAGTAGCATGCAGTGTTCGTAATGTTCTCTAAAGTGTTATTTATTTCCAGTTCTAAAATGTTAGCAAGGTCCAAAGTATTGTGATTAGTTTGTACTAACTGACTCTTATGCATTACACACCATATCTTATATCAGCTGCATATTTGTTTGATCATGCAAACAGAAAAAGCGGTCTGGGTTGAGCACTCTTGTTTTCAAGGCACATCTATCACTTGGTGTCTTAGTTTATTAAATTTCAATGAAAATATTTTTGGTATACTCTTAATTTATCAGCCATTTATGCAGCTTCTTTCTCACTTTTCAATAGTGTGGCTTAATTTTCTCTAACAAAGGGTCTTCATGGGAGAAAGAACATGCCAAATGATAACAGATATAGAAAAAGTGACTGCAAATTTGGTGGGCATGTTTGATATTCATATCCAAAGTGTTCGGTATCTGGGCCACTGTTGCATTTTTCTAAGAATAAGTGCAGCTTTTATTTTGAAGCAGATCTGCCAACTGCAAGTAGGAAATATGAACAAGAAATTTTCAATTGAAACTCGTGGTTTAATATTTCACACCTCACAAGATAAAGATCAGTTGTGAATTTAGTGGTGAACTGGCTTCAGTAGAGGCAGTGATTGGATTTTTAGTATCGTGGCTTTAGCCTAAATTAAATACTGATGCATAGAAAAGGAAACAAGATGAGGACATCTGAAGTATAAATCTTGTGACAGTAATTGATTATAAGGCGGAGGCACCCATCTCACATCTGCACACACCCAGCTTCTCGTGATTCAGAAAGAGACTTCTACACAGGGTTAAGCAAAGAAAGGGAGATGGTCGTCTCAGGCAGGGTTTACTTTGTGCTGAAATAACTTGAGGAAAAAAAACACAACACAACAGCAACAAAAAGAAAACAAATCACACCCTTGTCAGAATGAGAGCTTTTAAAGGGATTTTTTTTTCATGAGATTACTTAATAACTGACTGTAATCAATGATGGCATTTTTTTAAGAATAAAGATCAGATTGTCAGGCATTATTTTTTGTAGAAAATACATATTCTTGGACAAGAATTTAAGTTACATTTATTTAGTTTTTTACAAAAATGATTTTAATCACCTGTGTTGTCTGTTTGGTTGTATGTTTTCTCAGAGAAGTGTGTGTCATTGGTTTGTAGTGGCTAAGGACTGTACCATAGAGCAAGCTCTCACAGGAAAACTGCTGTCACTTCTCTTCTGATGCTTTGATTCTTACAGTATTTTTGTTAATACTCTTGTTCTAGCTAGTTAGAAGTGAGCAGTTACTTAGTAAACTGCTTTTCTTAGCAAGGGTGTGTGTCTCATTCTCCAATAAAGAAAAGCCTGTGTTTTTCTTGTTTCCTCCCTGTTGGTGCATCACCCTGATGGGAATGACACTGAAATTGCTGTCAGTTGAAATGACTGAATGCAAACACTCAGAACCCTCTCCAGGAAAGCATCCCACATCTTGGTGCAACCGCATTCCTGCAGCCTAACTGCTGCCACTGTGTGCAGCTTGGCTAAGGCCTTCCCACCTGTGGAAACGTGCTTAACCAAAGCCTACTTGAAAAAGTCACAAGTTATGAAAATAGAAAGGATTTTTAAAAAAATACATATAGCTGTTGAGGTCTGAGCTTCTGTGATGTTTAGGTTGTGTAATTTTCTCCCATCCCTCAAATGAACCTTAAACCTTCTCTGTTTCTCTGAAGATAAAAAGACGAGAATCTCGTCCAGATCTGTAGTTCCCAAGGATGGGGCTGTGGGAAGAAGCAGCACAAAAATGATTCACCCTGGGTTTTGCAGAAATTGGCAGCTCTATAGAAGGCAGGAGGAAGACGATGCACATACAAGGTGTTTTCCCCTCCACACACAGAGCAGCAGCCTGGTTGCTCCGTGGTACCTTGCCTGTCTCTGCGCAGTTCCCACTTGCTTGTCCTAGGAAGCAGTGCGTGGAGCTGGCACGATTATGTGGAAAATGTTTGATGAGGTTAGAGAGAGTTTCTCATGTGTGAGTATGTGGCTGTGACTAACAGTGTCCATCACCTGAGAAGAAAGCAGTCATTACAAAGAGGCTGTGGGATGAGAGAAGAAGATAGGAAGGAGGCCTGCCTCCCCGCCAGGAGACTCTTGACCCAGTTTTACAGGCAGAACCTGTAGGGCAGCCACAGAGGAACCTCTGCTGAAGACATGCAAAGGCAGCAGCCTTCTTCAAGCTCAAAGCGAGCTGGCAGTGCCTGAAGGACAAGCGCCTGGGCCTGTCAGTGGACCTGCTGCTGGCAGCAAGGAGAGGGTTACAGGAGGCATCTGAAGCTGCCACTCTCAAAAGGGATATGTGTGTGTGAGTTTGCTGGTGGAGGAGTGAGTGCATCTCCTCACCTCAGCTGCCAGGCAGCAACTGCTCTTTTCCATGAGAGCTGAAGTGCCAGAGAATGCCTGGATTCACCTCCGCTGTTGGCAGTCACTCATCATTTTTTCCTTTTCTCTCCATCACAGAAATATATTTTCTCCATGTTTTGTAGCTGCTTCCTGTAGTAAGCTCTGAAGGTGCAATTTCCAGTTAGATGGGAAAAAAAAAAAAAGTGTTGAAAGCCAAGCAGCAAGCAACAACATTGCCAAGAGAGCCTACAGTTAAACATTTGTAAAGGAAATAAGGTTCTCTGGAATTAGGGTGGAAGTACATTTCCACTTAATTTCAACAGGCTGCCCTAGCAAATTGTAATGTCTGTTTGGCTGGCAATGTAGAAATAACCCGTGAACTAAAAGAAAAGTTTACTTCGGAAGACGGCTCTCTTAAATTATTTGCCTTGGCTTGGTCCTCCCTTGAACTGAGGAGAACATAACGGTGTTTTCCTTACTTGATCCCTGTCTTGGTTAGTTGCTTTTGGATATAATGAAACTTTCTAAATACAGTAGAGAACTTCCATCATAGTAGAAGTGATTGCCTAACTTACATATATATATATATATTTAAATTGTCTGCATCCAGTAATGAACTTCTCATAATCTCAGATGCCATATTCCTTTTTGCACTGTGCCAGTGTCTCTCACAGTATATCAAGTGATTTGAGTTTTTTTTGGTGACACCGTTCAGATAAATATTTTGAGTGCTCTCTTCTCTTAACCCTGCTTTCACTCCACTATGAAGCTGCTTTGTTGTTGTTTTTTGCTTGTTGGCTTGCTTGTTCATTTTTCCTACCAAAGTCTTCAGGCATCTTTTTCCCACACACAGCGAAAATAAAGATGTATGAAGAAAAAAAAAGAGGAAACTACGATTTCACCTCGCCCCCACAAACAGATTTTCCATTGAAGAGTTTGTTTGAAAGCCAACACTTTTGTTGAAGTTCCAGGAAAAGATTGCTCCCACCAACTTTTTCTCATCAGTGCCTGGGATTGTCCAGAAGGGAACTTTTATTTTCCAGCTTTTCTTGAGAACAAAAAGAAGAGGCACCAAGGTTAGAGCCACACCTGGGGGCAGCTCCCACCAAATACCTGGGAGGGGAGGGGGCTGCAAGCAGTCTCTGGACTGTTGCTTTTCTCGAGATACTTGCAGTGCACCTAATGCATCCCAGAATGTGGGAGACATAAAGGAACTGCCCAGACTGTTTGTTTAGTTGTTGCATTTATAGCTTTTGAGTGGCTTTTTTTTTTTTTTTTTTTTTGAGATAGCACATGCAGGATTCTAGCTGAACAACTCAACTGCCTTTTATCTCTTACAGTTACCCATTCACTGATAAAAGTTGTTGGCAAGCGCTATGTACTGTAGGCAAGCTGTGGCTTTATTTATTTGTTTGTTTGTTTTGGTGAAGTGATCTTTAGAGCTGTCAGTCTGTTGCTTTTTCCTGGCCTTAAACTAAACAGAATAGCCTGGGATCAGGTAAAAGAGCAGCTCCTAGTATCTGAAGGTCTTTCGTTAAGCAGAGAAATAATAACTATGCTGAGAGTTCCTGAAAGTGGGTGGTTTCTCCTACCGAGCTCAGTAATGCTTTGTCATAATGAGAAAACAATACTGTCTGTGAGGAAGGATTGAAAGTGTCTCCCAGCATCTCTTTGTCCACACTTGGGAAAAGGTGCCATTGGAGCTAATCCTGCTCTGGCCACGCTCACATTTGAAGGAAATACTTTAAGTGCCAGCAAATGCCAGGATGTCTTTCATGAAGCTAATTTTAATTTATTTTTAGACTAGATTAGTAGTTACTGCAATATTTGCCTTGCACATTTTTAATGGAATGCTTTAAAAATTTTTTAACATGATCTCTTCAGTGTAACCACGCTTTCATATGATGTCTTTGGTGAGAATAAAGTAGCACAGTTGTACCCAGAATTGTTTGGAAGACACCAGTGTGAAAGCTAGAGATGACTCACAATGCCTTGGAGGAAGGAGAGTTAGCAATTAACCACAGAGCATACTATTATCTCTGTGCCAAAGCTGGCTGAGAAAGCTGGTGTGTTTTCCACTTTGGAATTTCAGGGAAAAAAAATATTGTAGAGAAATACTGGCTCTTTAAGCAATCTTGATAATCTTGACAACCTAATGAGTTCAGAACAAGTAGTATAGGAGGCATGTGAATCAAAAGAATGTGGTGGTTCCCATCTAGCAACCATTGTTATTTTTATTTGATGAATAAATGCATATAAAACATGCTCCTTATTTGTCAGTGTACTCCTCTGGATGAGTAAAATTGGTTGCATAACAAGAATGTGGTATGTGATAGAGCGCGTGATTAGATAATACGTATTTCTGCATAAATTTCTTTTGTATGTAATCTCATATGTCTGTACTCATATTTCTGTAGGAATATCTGGCATCTGTTTCTACTACTGGTAGTTTGCCAGATGCCTGTAAATAAGAGATCCTTATTGCAAGTTAAATAATAAGTATCTTTTACTGCTCATTGTCATTTGTTTTCTGTTTTGTGTTTAGTTCAGTAGGGTTTGTGTTGATGACTTTGCAGGCAGAACTGGAAGAATACACAGATTCAGTCTTTATTTTGCTTTCTTTACAATAAAAATCTATCCTTTATAAAACCTACACTGAATATGTTCTCTTTTGATGTTTCATTTAAATTAGCTTGATGGCTTTTTTCTTTTGCGTCTAATAGCTTTGACTTCTGCCTACACGGAGAATACAGAAAGGAGTTAGCTTCCATGTTGGGTTCTACTCTTCATCCTCACTCCCTGAAAAGACATTTAAATATACTGCTGTTGTGATGCAGTGCTCTGGGACCTGGGCTGGTTTCCATGTATGCATCCTGTTGCACCACTTTTTTCTTGTGTCAGCATGCAAGTACCAAGCTTGAGCCTCAGTCCTTGTTTCCACAAAGCAAAATGTGAAAGACCGTATGAGATACTGGATTTGGCACCTGGGCTGCAGTCGAGCCAATTGCATTACCTCTTTTAGTAAAAAAGAAAAAAATACATATAAAGGTAGGAATAGTATTTTGTTGTTGGTCGTAGAAGTCATGCTGAAGGAGCTGTTTGGGAAGTCAGTGATGCATCAGATTTGATACTCAGCTTCCAAGGTACCAGAAGAGGAAGGTTCTGAAGAACTTGTGGGATGAGGAGCCTCAAGTTACCAGTATGGTATTGCAAGGAGATTGCATTGTGGGAAGAAAAAAGCCCTAAGTGAACTCTAAGCGTATAATTTAATCCACTGGTTAATAGTGAAATATCAGGGAGGCTTCATTTGAAAATGAGTATCAAGGCATGAAACTTCACCTTGATGAAACTGCCTGAAAGAGCCAGCAGCAATTGGAGTATGGTTTTGAGAAGTCAGTAATTCTGCTTTCTGAAGGGCTTCTTTTCTCCTTGGGAGAAGCTGATTTGGGATGTTAGTATTGTGGCAGACATCTTCTGTGCTATCAACAGATGAGAATCTGATGAACCAACATTTTTGTTCACTGGTAATTTCAATAATATATGATTTCTTTTTTACTTTCTACCCGTCCCGCTTTGTATTTCACTAAGCGCTGTGCTGGAAGATGCTCTTTCTTCAGATTTGTGTATGAGATGCTGTGGTGCAAACTGCAGAGTGCAAATCCACAATTCAGCTGTCCCTGCACAGAAAAGGGCAACAATGTAGGAACTGCCACTCTCCATTGTTTAACTCCAGCTATTCTGTTGGAGCTTTTTATTTCACACGCCAGCAGTTGAGCAGCATCTTAATGTTATTTCTGCTGCTAGCGTGAATGTCCTGATTTATCCTGTGTTCTCTTCTACTCAGGATAACTTGGAGTTTTCATTTTCCCTTCTGCCTTCACCTTGTTGTGGCAGCTGATGAATAGGAACTCTTCCTATGCGTCAGTATGCTTTCCATACTGCCCACTTGGGAGCAGCCTCAGGTCTGCGAGAATGAATTTACCTACCAGTCTTATATATTCCTGTTTCTTGTTCCACCTGGAAACTGCTATTCGCAGGGGAAAATATTAACAGCGTTTCAGGGCTGTGAAAGAGAATTCTAGTTGGTTCCAGGTCTGGACGTGGCAGAAGGGGAAATGGCAGGGGGGAATTTTTCTCATTTGTCACAGTTGGTGCTTGTGCTGAATACATAGATAGGCACATATGGAGTGAGCACATACGCAGACACTCCATATAGAGAGAGTGCATGCAGAGGCCATATGCTATTTTAGAACTTTTCTCTCGCATTTTTAACATGCTTTTAACAGGGCTGTTTTAATTGGGATTAAATTAAACTATTTATGTAGGACAGTAACTGAGACACAAACTTCATGTTTTCCTCAGTGCTCTCTACATGTCAGCAACATTCCTTGTGCTCATCCCCCGCCTAGAAATGAGTTTCTTTCAACCTAGAGGCTGTTTTGGGGAAGAGAGGGGATTGCAGCATTCCTCTGGGCGTGGCAGGGCTGGGTTGCATTTACAAATTCTCTCCGGAGTTGCAACACTTCCTCTGTGCTTACCAGGCTATGCAGGCATGCAAACGTACAGCTGCACTGAAAGGGCACACCAGCCATCCTGCACCTGAGCACACACATGTAAAACCGACACTTCAGTATTTCTTCTGACATTAATGCATAGTTTACTGAAATAATACACTTCAAGCTTGCCTCCTAGAAAAGAAATAAGTACTATGTTAGTAAAATCAAGTCATTTCACTGTTTTTTGGTTTTGTTTTATTTTCACTGTGACTTAGTTTTGAAATATGTTTTCAAGAGAGAGAACTTGAGACCAAAAATAGTCCACAAACAGCATTCGTGTCCGTAGGAAGAAACTGTTTCGTTTGCTTTGCATGGCAAATGGTGACACTCAGTTATAGCATGTAAACAAACTGCTTTTTTGGTGTTGAAGACCTCACGTCTGCCCATGCATCCCCCTGGCTTCTGAGGTTCCTTTTCTTTTTGCATTTGATTATTGTAAATGCTGAATAAGGTTTATTGCATATTTTGTAAGCCAAAGGGTGTATAAAATACAAAAAGAAGAATACAACACCCTTTGCATTTATGGATATAGTAATTAAGCTGCAGAAAGAGAATTTCTGAGATCGCTTATGTTTCTTTTCTCTGGTGCTTCCTTACCCACGCTTCTCCACCTCCCATTTTTTTCTTCTTCTTTGTGTGTGTATGTGTGTGTGTGGTTCTGACATCTATAAAATACACAAACTTTTGGATTTGTGTGTTAATTGGTTTATGTTAACCAACAGAGGACTTTTCTACCTCAAAGCTAACATATCTGTCCTCTCTGCAGTTTCCCTGGTATTCCCTTAATCAAAGAAGTGGTAAATAAAGACCTTTATTTAATTGTCTGGGGTACTTTCCTGCTTGCATAACGGTTCTCAATTATATGTTAATAAGTGGGGTTTTTTATACAGCTTTTTTTAAACTAGTTCCCAGTTGTTTTTAATAAGGCCGTCAGCATTTCCAGTAGAAGTTTCTCATGCTTCACCAAAATCTCTTGTTTCTCAATTTCTCGTGTAACTGGTGTGCTGCAAGGCTTCATGTACATATCCAGGTATTAAAGTTGATTTGAGCCCTTATTTTTAGTATGAAAATGGCATATGCTGAGTAAAACAGTAGAGAGTAAGCATCTTTCACTTTAGTTTAAAACAGTGCAAGCTGAATTATAAGGTCAGAAGTGGTTTTAATGTATGTGTTCACGGCAGTGTTCGGGAGGGCTAAGTAAACAGAGGCAGAGAGGAATACAGGTGAAGCAGGAAAAAGATTTTATACGAGGACACGGCTTTCCTGGGGGGGTAGGAGCACAAAAAGAAGCAGAGGGTGGTTTGGTTAAGAGCATTCTTTGCATGAGTGGGGACGGCAGCCTGGGGACTGGCTCCAGGGCTGTCCAAGTGACTTCGTGCTGCTTCTTAAATATTCAGAGCTTCTGATAGTTAATCGTCATGGGCTCATGGACTGTCAGTACTTGGGATTTATCCACTAGCAGTTGTGAGCGGACTCAGGCAGCCAAGCTGCGACTTGGGAGAGGGAGTGACCCTGTGGTTGGGAGATTTTTTGATGTTCTGCTTTTGAAAGAGATTTTGCGTTGTGAAACCAGAGCTCAGGGCGGCTCTGAGCCGAAGCAGAGGCAGCAGCCGCAGTTCAGGACGGGAGCTTTTGGTTGCGCGATTTTATTTAGTGGCTAGTCATGCCTGAGTCAAAAAGCACCAAAACTGTTAACTGCATTTTAAACAGCGGTAACAACAACTTTGTCTAGCTAATTGCTAAAAGCTAGATCACGTTGCCTCCCCATCACGGGTGAAGCAGCACCTCGTTGCCTGCTGCTGCCACCTGGCGGTGCCTGCTCCTGGCCCGGGCTGCTCTATGCGGGACTCCTCGCAGGGGTACAGCGATGGGGAGGAGGGAGGCTGCTGCCCTGTGCCTTGGCAGGAGGTGTGTAACAGCTCTCCTGCTGTCCGTGCCATCTGCGGGCTGGCTGGCTGGCTGTGGGCTCAGCGAAGCCTGAGGTACAGGTGGGACCTTGGTGCCGCATGATAGCAAAAGATACATTACATTTTGATTTGTAATTCTGCCCTCCAAAGACCCTGTGGTAGCTGTGAGAGGCATTGCTCTGTGTGCGAGACTGGGCTGATACTGAAGTAGGTCACGAGGCCGGTCGCCAGGAGACCTACTTTCTTCCCATAGCTTTGCTGCTTATCCTTTCTGCAATCTGGGGCAAGCAATTTAATTTTGTTCCTTTTTCCTTCTTTACTCTTTTTTTTTTTTTTCTTTCCTTTTTTTTTTTTCTTTTTTTTTTTCTTTTTTCCCCTCTGTCCCATTCAGATTGGGAGGGAAAGATTTTCTTGCTATCTGCTTTGTACAGAAATGACCACCATCTTAACCAGATGGTTCAGACCCTGTTGTAATGCCCAAGTGTGCTCTGTCCCTGTAAATATAACTGAGGAATATGGATTACTCTCTGTGTTGGCGAGGTGACTGCATTACAGGTGCCTATGAGAGCAGGCACGCTGTAAATGAAGGCCTCTGATGGAGGTCAGATTCACAAGCTTCCTGTAGCCACTGAGTTTCCCTCCCACCTCTGCCTGGAGGTGATCAGCGGTGCTGGGGAGGTGACCACACATGGCACTGGAGCTTCTTTCAGGGACAGGGAGTCAGCCTGCACCAGCCACAGCCAGAAATATGTGGTGAGCAGTTGAGTCTATGGGCAGGATGCTTTCAGCAAGCTTTTTGTCTGTGCTTAATCCAAACAGCTTTATGACTGATTGGTGATGAGTTGTTATCACCTTAAGGAAAATACCCAGGAAGCCTCAGTGGGAGGCGTCCTCTCAGTGGTTGGAGCAGTTGCTACCCCAGGAAGCTGCTCTGTGAATCACTGCTCTTGCCATCTGGTTGAGTCATCATAAATGATAGACTAGGAAATGTAAAAATTAAATTAACACGTGAATTGTGCCAAAAACCACAGCCCAACCAAAAACAGAGCACTTCTGTGGTGTTTGGGTTGCTGGTTGGTTGTTTTTTGTTGGGTTTTTTTTTTCAGTTTTGATGGATATTTTACACTGAACAAAAACCTTTTCCTTGCAGTGGTTGTTTGTGTTTGCTTGTTTGTTTGTTCTGCTGGCCTTAGGGGAGCATGGTGGCTGTGAGCTGTATACATGTGTTTGCTTCATAGCTTTTAGAGAGTTCTTTGAAGAACAACTTTGTGATAAATGGTGAAAATCCTGATGATGTATGCATATTTGCTTTTGCTTATCTTAAAAAAAAAAAAAAATAGAGGCTGGACTAATTTAGATTTCTACTACTTTAGATTTCTGCTTCAAGCTGTAGTTTTTCTACTCTGTGGTTGCTTCACAGTTTTTACCAAAATGGATTTGTATTAAGTAAGTCAAAAGTAATGCCTTAATCTTTACTTGTATAGCCTGGAAAATATGAAGCCTATTTAAATGTACGGCAATTTCATTAGGGAAAAAATAGTCAAAGCTTATTGGATGTGTATCTTCTTTCTCTCAAAGGGCTTTGCAAAGGGTATTACAAAATTAAATTGAATCCAAAGTGTATAAGGCACTGAAGTTTTTGACTCATAAGACCTTGTGCTTAGTTACTGATTAAAGCGTGGATTAATCTGTAATTCAATTTGTGCTAACAACTATATATTGTTTTTCAAATGGTTATTACTGTTTCTCTTGATCTTGGGAAATTTTCTTTGATCCACCTTTTCAGCAGTGTATGCTGATCCTAAGCTTCTCATCACCTGCAGATGAAAAGCATGCTGTGCTAGTGGCAGTATCAAAATCTTTACCTGCAATGAAATGTAGTAACACCCAACTGAACCAAGTATCACACCAATCTGTATTTACAGTAACAGTGTGGAATAGTTATGGTCCATCACTTAAAGCAGTGTTTTCTCCTTTGCATCAATGGAGTTGTGACTCAGCAACATAATATAAAGCCAGAGCTTCACACAGGTTAGGAAAATTCTTAAATTGCTGCCAAGACTCAGGGCGGGTCTGTGGGATTTACTCTGGCATTTTGGGTTAACTTGAATGTTGCTTTCTCTAATCTGCTCCTAAGAGTGAAGAGGGGATGTCTGTGATCCTGGATTTCCTGCCAAGTTTTTATATGTCTGGGTTTGTATAATTCAGACAGCAATAGGCTGTGGTAGTTAGCAGTTCTCTAACTGTTGCAGTACTGGCAATTTCAATGATTGCTTTTTCTCAAAAGAAACAGTAAGTTGACTTAAAACACTTTGATTTTTACATGAAATCCTGCCTGTTTGATCATGGACTGTCTTCTTCCAATGTTTCAACCACATTCTTAGTTTCTTTTTTTTTTTAAGCAAAAGGTCTAAAGAGTAAAATCAAAAGAACTCCCTCTCCAGAACCCTACCCAAGAGTCCTGTCTCATCAAGAAACATAAATGAATAAATAAACAAACAAAAAAGAGGCGTATTTTTAAGAAGAAAAACTCAAGAAGGACTCAGTAATGAGGTAGTGAGAAGAGCACTTGTTAACAAACAGTATGTACTCCCATTTCCCCACCCGCTCAGTCCCATCACACCATCACTTTGGGAAATGGTGGAGGACCACTGTATGTATGTGTATATACATTACCTCTCCAGACGAACTCAATTTAAATGCAGCCTATTAAATAATTTACAGAAGACAGTTGGCCAACCCATTGTACTGTGTTGTAGGAGCCAAAGGTCACTTTGGTGTGCCTGGTTGATTCATAGGGTAATCTGATACACTACTTAGCTCTTTGCCTCCCAGTCAGTGGGTTAAACCTTATCCTCTTATTATGAGTCAGAGAACCATAACTTTCAAAAGAAGCCAAAGCCTTTGTTTTTAAATGATTTTTTGAAGAGGCCATGCAGCATAATCCAGAGGGCTGTGAGAGCATGTGATGGGGGATCAGGGCATGTTCTGCAATATGAAAAACCCAGCTGACAACATGATAGCTGAAACTGTACTCTCGTTTTCTTAAGCTGACAGTTCTTGTGCTAACATCATTCGGATGCTAAGGCATTCACTTTTATTCTTCAGATAGACAGCACTTTTAGTTTAGTTTATTTTTCTGGGTTTCCATCTGCCAGCTTCTCCTTGAGCTGGTTTTATTGGGTACTTCGTACATTCAGGTGTGTTCTTCTGTGACAAGGCACAAACTTGATCGACTCTGGAGAAAAATCCCATCAATGGACCCAGTATGGGGGAGTCTGGATGCTGTGTAAAGCAGCGTGTTCCTTTAAATCACTGTCTTTGACTCTCAGGCTTGGTCCCTCCTGTAAGCAGCCGTGATAATGGCATGCAGGACAAGCACTGGCTTTGCAGCAGCAGCTGTTGGTGGGGTCTGGCTCGTTAAGATGTTCACAATGTGGAGTGCTTTTTCCAGATGCTGGTTTAAAGCAAAGGTGACAGTACATGGCACAGCTGGGAAACCTGTTTCTGAGCAGCTGTCACACCAGTGGGAATCTGATCTCTGGCAGTGTCTTGTTTTGGTTTTTGTGTTCTGTGCACTTGTCCTTTTTTGTTCTTATTTTTTAAATGTTACTAGGAACGCGGACACAAATGTTTTCAACACTCTATTCAAGATGCTCGTGCAGTTTATAAGCCCCAGAATATTATTTTTCATCTCTCCAAGTCTGCAGAAGCACACAAGTGTTTTTCTACTTCTGCACACAAGGTTCGGAAGTTTGCACTGCCACCGAGCTGCCTGAGGAAAGGAGGAGTTTTGCTCCTGTGGCTGTGCTTTTAAGAAAGCGAGCCGATCGTATTTCACTCTAATCCTAAGCGATAGCCACGCAGCTCGTCGTGTTGTGAGGAGGGTCTTCCTGGAGCTCTTCCGTCAGGCTTTTCATCACAGGAGAGCGGGGCAGCCAGCGTTCGGAGCGGAGCACGGTGGGTCTGCCAGCCCTGCCTGCCCGCTGCCATGGGGTGTTGCTAATGCACCGGGGCAGCGGGTTGGATCATGTGCGCTCCTAGAGAGCGATGCCAGGGAGCAGAGCGGAGCTGCAGCTTCTGCTGTTGAGTGGAGAATGGAGAAAACACGTGCCTCGGTGCTATATTCTGCTCAGCCGTTACATGCTTGCCTGAGCCGCTGCAAGGTGCCACTTTCTGCTGCTTTCCAAGCCCTTTGTTTTCTTTGGCAGCTCACGAAGCGCTGTATCCAAACAGCTCCGGGGGAGCTGCGCTGGCACGGTGAGCCGCCTCCACACTGGTGCTGCTGTAAGTGCAGCGAGGGGAGACCTGGATGGAAGTCACTTTGAAATTGTTTAGCCTTCCACAAAAACCCCCGAGAAAGCGGACGGGAGCAGTTTCAGAAAGGTCGTTTTGGAAGCGAGGCCAGTAGCTGGCTTAAAGGAAAATGAAAAAGGAGTGTGTTTCAAGATCTTTCAAACTCAAACAAAACACAGGCTCCCTCTCGCGTGCTGTAAGCTGGATAAATTTCTCCTCCTTGTCAAGGCAGACAAAGAGATTGTTTCGCAGCGATGGTGAGCTCTCCTCCGTTTGCGTGCAGCAGGTAGACGAGGATGATGAGAACTGGACCTACAGGAGCCCACGCAGAAAAGGTGACTCGCTTTCTCTTTCACCCTCGTGGTCGGTGCTGGTGGTCAGCCACCCAGGTCCTGCCGGGAGCCTGGAGCTGCTCACTCGGGAGCTGCAGGTGGGGCGGGAGAAGGAGGAGGAAGGCAGCACGAAAGCCGAGATGTAGCGCTGCCTTACCTCGTTTATTTTCTCAGGTTAAAACCGTGGAAGCTTATGGTAATCTGGAAATAACTTTCATTTCTTGTGTGGGAAACATAAAGGTACGGATTGTGTGGTGCGTGGCTAAGTTTTGTTGATGCTTCATGTGGCCAGTTGTGGCTAGCAGCAGGTCTTCTGGGCAGGTGCTGCGAGAACCTCTTCTCTCTCTGTGAGCTACTTGAGACTCCTGGTGACACACCAGGTGGTTTCTTGAGGATTGTCTTGTGGCCCTGCTGGAAAATTCAAAGTGTATTTTGTTTTATGAGAGTTGATTTAGAAGGGGTCAGAGATGCAAAGCCAAATTGATGGTGGGGTGGTAATTGCTCTACAGAGAAGAGGAGAAACATCCAAGGTGCAAGATAGGCAGCTCTGATGGAACCCTGGAGATGCACAGCTTGGAGTATATCTTATCAGAAACCTTAAACAATTGTTTTAATGTTTGTTTTGACTTTTTTTAGGAGTAGCTATTGTCAGGTACTTATCCAGGCATGCCTCATACTTGCCATAAATCAAAACAAATTTCATAACTTCGCACTTGAAATTGTAATTTCTGTTGAATTACTGTTACTATCGAATGACTGTTACCTGGGCATTTACTAGCTGGCAAACTGTAGTGCACGTATGCGTGCACGAGTGTTTTTAAAAATGCTTGACAAAGTGACTTGATTGTAATTCCTGTAGTGCTGCCAGAACGCTGGCTTGTTAATGGAAAGTGTAAGGCTGACTCAATTCTCCTGTAAGGTCTCTTTTGTAAGAGCAGACAGGCTCTGCAAGGACGTTTGAACTTCAACGTGATTTTTATTTCTTTTTACTTCTGGGAGCAGTTAGTAGCTATTTGACCAGAATTCCAGTTCTGAGTCAGAGTAAATTGTGGCTTTAGTAAATGGTTTGGAAGCAGGAACATTAACACAGGATGTATACACTTGAGCTTTGCTCTCAGTACTCCAGGAGACCATTTTAATCTGTGCTTTGAAAGTTGTTTTTTAACCCCTTTCACTGCTGAAATACAACTGGAGCTTTCATTTGCAGTTGGTTGCCATACATTATTACTTTTAATTGTTGTCATATTTGTGCTGTGCAGCATCATCAGCGCTGCTTTCAGTGTTTGAGACCTGGCAAGCTAATCAGTTCTGCCGCCAGTTGCTGCCTAACTTCCATAAAGTTTCTCATGCTGCATTCTTCACCCAGAACTTACACCACAAGGCAGAGATGGGGAAGGAAGCTTTGCTTATGGATTAATGGTGTACTAATTTTTCTGAGAGCCTTATTGTATGTGTGATTTACATAGAGAAACCATTGTGCAGCCCGTAGGGGGAGGGCAGAATTCCTTCTGTAATTGGGCAGCAAGCTACAAGCCTCCATTGCCTTCTCCTATTGGGATGATAATAGATTATTTCTGAAAGGAAGGTGGAGGGAGGTAATGACTATGAGGGGCTCTTTTCCCCTGTACAGGGTTATAGGGTACCGTGTGACTTGACTTGTAAAATCAGTTCTGTGTGCTGCTGTCTGACTGAGACTCTCTGGTTGGAGGGAGTTGACAGAGTGGCAGGGGGATGCCAAGGCTGAAGGGAGTTTGGGTTGTATCTGGCATATTCTCACAGTTGTGACTGTTTCACCCAGTGCTCGAGGTCAGGCTCACATGGCACTGGAGTGGTTCGAGTGTTTGTACCTGGCTGAGTTGTTCTGGCTTTGTGTACAAGGGCAAAAATGTCTGATAAATGAATGCTTAGCTTTGCTCCGTTTGGACCACTGCATTATAGCTTGCCAGCCTTTGTAAAACTGTGGGCTCCAAACACTATTGTCCTTAGTTCTCAAGTTAACCAGTATGGTTTGAGGCAAAAGCAGACTAGAAAAAGTGAAATGTGTCGCAGCCTGGGAGAGTGGATACTGCTGTATAGGAAATCAGACTGTTCGTTTTAAGTTAACTGAAAAACTATTAAAATTTCATCTGTCAAAATAATTTTGCCTCCAGTGTTCCTCGATAGATTCTGGCAAATCACTGGTTCTTCTACCTTTTTACTTGGCTAACTGTACACGTACAGGAAGGAGGGTTAATAGAAAAACAATTCATTTAATTTCAATTTCTTTCTGAGCTGTTTCTCTTCCTGTCTTTTTAAACCTCTTATTCTTCTGCCGCTTCATTGCTCTTCCCGTCTCATGTTGCATTCCCGTGAGGCTGCTAGGTGACAAGCACAAGGCAGCATGTGTTGCTTGGTATTTCACCAGCAAAATGGCTAATCTGCATTGGCTGCAGATTGAGACTTGCAAACAGTAGCAGGCAGTGAGATTGGCTGGATTTATCAGTTTAAAATGAGTGCGAGAAACAAAAAGCAAATGCTAAATGCAAACATGGGGCACACCCTGACGTCCTGCTCGACTGAATTGTGTTTGTGAGGAAGGCAGTTCAGGTCTGATAGTTCATGCTTCATTGTTAAAACCCTCAGAATAGCAGGAGTGTATTTTGGAACCCATGGCAGCAATTAGACTTCACATCTGATGAAGCAGTTACCAAACGAGACAATGAAAGTCTATAGCAAAATAAAGGTCGGTTGTTTGAAACATTTCTCACTCACTGATCCCTCTTCCTCCTCAGCCCTCTGAGCCGAAGGACTTTTGAAATGAGAGCAAATTGTTACTTCTGTGCTTCTCTTCTTTGATCTGAATTTTTTTTTTGTTTGCTTTTATTTATTTATTTGAATATGCATCTTAGTAGCTTTTGAGGCAACATAATATTTCTTTATGCTGGCAAGGGTGGCATTTGTGGGGTGAAATTTCATACCTCACGTTTCTTATTTTTAGCTGGAGAAATTAATGTCCTAGTAAGGCTGGGGTGGGTGAGCCTCAGCCAGCTCCTTACCCAGAGGTTGAACTGTCAGAATCACACGTGGCTGCAATGAGGTGTGGTCTGGAGGTGAGTCGTAGAATGGCTTGGGTTGGAAGGGACCTCAAGGATCATCAGGTTCTAACCCCCCTACCACAGGCAGGGCCACCAACTTCCAGATCTGGTACTAGACCAGGTTGCCCAGGGTCCCATCCAGCCTGGTTTTGAACACCTTCAGGGATGGAGCATCCACAACCTCTCTGGGCAGCCCATTCCAGCATCTCACCAGTCTCACTGTAAAGAACTTCCCCCTGACATCCAACCTAAACCTTCTCTCCTTGAGTCACCCTGCTTGGTTGTCACTGCCTTCTGTGGCCAAACTGTGTCCTGTGGCTTTGTAAGGCATTTATTGGAGCACTTGGTAGCTTTCTGTGTGAAGGATGCAAGCCTGGTCTCCCTCGCAGAGAATACTCCTTCGGGGTGTACTTTGAAGGGGCAGGTGTAGGAGAAAGGAGGCATGCTGCTGCTCCTGCCACCAGGTATCCTCAGACTGTAACTCACAGTGTTTTTTCCTTTAAATAAAATACTGTAGGGAGTTGTTCTTTGAAACTGGATAGAAGGCACTCAGCACATGAAGAATTATTTCTGGCATAAGGAAGTATATAAAAGTCATCCATGTGAATGTTTTTTCCCCCCAGACCTGTACTGTTACTGTGAGCATGACAAAGCAAATCAACTTCAGCGACAACACCATAGTCGCTCTGTGGTAAAAATCTCACTGTATTTACTTTGACTTGGCAGAAAGTACGACAGGTCGCACTGCAGTTCCAGAACAGCTCACTGTGTCCAAATTTGGCTGTCTTTCCTTCTTCTTATCGACATAGGGATGGCCCATTGGGCTGTGTGGAAAGCAGGGCTTTCCTCTGGAACCCTACGTTTGCTTGGGCTGCTGACTATTTTTATTGTGTGCTTTCCTCTCTGTTGTGACCCCTGTGAGGTCTTGGTGAGGTTCTGTTGGCTGTGAGATCTGTCCACGGGTGACAGTGGGTGGAAAGGAGATTTTCACCCACACATGCTTTCTCCAGTCCTCTTCCCCCAGCTCCCATCTCTTCTTACTTCTCTGTTTTTTTACCCACTGCCACTGTTTCTCTTGGTTGCTTTCCAACCCTTCAGCAACACGAGAAAGTCAAAAGACTTGGCTGCTTTTTACCTCAGGCTGTTCTACCTGAAAAACCTCTTTGGACTCATTAGTCAGAAAAATTTCTTTTCTCCTATAACTGTGGTCTTTTAAAGGCTAATTCAAACAGAGTTCAAAAGGTGGCAGCCACTAGCATTTTGCTGTCTGCTGGCCAAATCTTAATATAAAAGAGCTTTATTTAATTATTTTTTTTCTCCTTCCAAAACCAGTATAAACTTCAAACTTGCTTTCAATGTTAGAATTTCTTTAAATTTGTGGGTAACTCCTTGTGGGTTCAGCCCTAGGTACCACTGTAGTGTGTCTGATGGAGGGAATTCTGTCATCCTGATGATGGCTCTGACCTTAGAAATATCCAAACCGTAAATGAGCTGACCTTCCTAACTGCCCACCATATGGGAATGTCGCTGTCACCAGGAAATTGAATTTCTGTAAACATAATCATTAATTTCTTCCATCATAGTAGCAATATTGTTGCTGCCTTGATACGTCATTAAAAATTGCCTTCTTTAGCTATTAATCTATGCTATGTGTGGTTGGTTTAAGTATTTGGTAGTATTAGACAAACTTGGTAATATCAGGTAGGTTTTCCTCAGTGTTCCAAAGGCACATTGAGGACTCCAGGTCATGAATTTTTTGTAATGGTGGGGAGTTTGTGCTTTCAGTGCTTCTTAGAGAAGCAGTTTTGGAATTTACAGCTCTGACATCATCTAACTTCAGTGTAGAGCTCAATTCTTAAAGAAATGGATGTTTTATAAACACAATTTTATGTATGAATAAGCATATAAAAATCTAAAGATGTAAGAGGAAAAAGTGATTTGATACAAAGCACAGTTATTGTTCTTGTCAGAGATTTTATTTCCACATGTAAGTTCTATATGCAAAGATAAAATGATGTATTTATATGTGTTTGCAACATTTTTAGCAGTTAATCTGTACAGACAGGTTTGAATCTAGTACTGAAGGCTGACAGTTCTGTGTTGGACGTTTGTGGAAGCAGTTCTCAGCTGGGAGCAGAGACACTGCTGAAATTACCAAGGCATGCACTGTTTGTCTTAGTGTGTTTGCGCGGTTGCGCAGCAGAGGGTTGTTTAAAACTTTAATGATGTACAGTGGCAATCAAAACTTTTCCTGCTGATAAAACAGCTGGAGCTATTTGAAAGTCCAATATTTAACTACAGCTGGAAGTAGGAACTTTTGCATGCTTGTACATAATCATAAATTTAATCAAAACGTTTCCTTAATTCTCATGTCTTCTGGCAAACATTGCCATACATGGGAATCTGAACGTGGGTTTGGCAAACAAAATTTGCAAGCTACAGAAACAGATTAAGTTCTGGTAGGAAATGTTGATAAGTGTCACAGAATCATTTAATCAAGAGCACATCTCTACTTCTGTTTTATCAAAAACTTTGGATCCAGCCATTGTTGCTCTTTGCTTCATAAAATTCTTGCCAAATTTCATTCCTTGCTATTTCTAAATAACTTTGGTCCCCAAAAATGAACTGGTGGTTGCAGCTCCCAGGGAAGATGCCGATTCCTTCTGGCAGCTTTATGCTGCTGATGTCGTTCTTTTAGGTATTCTATTATAGTACCTGTTATTATGGAACTGCATCTTCACCTTTGAAGTGACACTGCTTTTATCTTCTGTCTCTCTTTGAATCTCACTTGCAGTGTAGCTCCAGTGGGAGGTTTCCTGGTCTCTGTAGAAGAGCACAATCTTGGGAAGTGCAAATCAAACAAACAGCAGCACCTGTGTTAGTTGTGCATTTCCAGAGTGAAAAGGACATCACAACCCAGTTCATCTTGCAGTTTAGCTTTACTTGACATTTGAATTAGCACAGTAGCCAGAGTGGTGTTCCTTGTAGACCAGCATGTCATTTGCTTGCTTCTTTGAGCAATGGAGAAATAAACATGGCACTATTTTTTCTTGTTCCCAGGATATCTCTCTCCTAAATCCAGTGGCTTAAAATATTGGATAACTCCCACTCAGTAGAGGGGCAAAACTGATGTTGCCTGACTTTCATATTTTCCTCTTAGCTCTCTTCATAAAGTAGAGTGGATGTTTTCCTGCAAGACGTTGTATGCAACATTTGAGAGGAAACAATGCACTGTATGTGCATTCCTACTCCCTGCTAATAAAATAATAGCATATATTAAATTTTGTGTTTGCGTGCAGTTATTATTCAGCTGCTCATGAATTGTTCGCTAAAACTGAGGGAGCCTTTGTCTTCAGAGTGGTCATAGTTCACCACTCTGGCAGGACATTGCAAATATTATAGCTCCTTGTTTTTCTTTTCTGATCTCTTATTTCGTATGAAAAAAACAAAAGTGAATTTGAAAGTTAAGAGTGTGGTTTAATGACTGAAGCTAATGAATTTTGCAAGAGTGTATTTAGTTTCTATTGCAGTATTTGGAACTACTAAAAAAAGGGATTTGACAGCTTGTAATTTAAACTGTGAAATATGTTTTCTTTTTGTCTTTTATCCATAGAATCTCAAACAAAATAAAGCTAATTAAGCTCTAGATTTCCCCTCCATTTATCCATCCACCTGCTCTTTTGCTGACATTTATCTGTTCGTTTATCTACCAGCCTTCTTTCCCTGTCATAGCTAGAAAGCTCACATTGTTTGTTTCTGGTGAACTGAAAGGAAAACTCAACTATAACCTTATGTGTAGCTTCCTGCTCCAAAGCTAAAACTGAAGTGATCTGTTAATGTGTAAGTCTTAGGTGCTTGCGATATCTGTGCAAAGTGTATTATTAGTGTGAGGATGTATGTTGGACACGTGAGACTACGGCACATTTTCCATCTCAGAGAAAGGTAATTAATATGTATACCCTGTGCTCCTTCCGGAGCTTCCCTTACATATGGTACAGCAACTCCTACTTGGCACTGTGTCTTCTTGAGGCAGATGGTTTCCCTGGACATGGAGCCTTGCAGTGCACCAAAGGGAGCTATGAGCTGTGAATTAAATGCACTGCAATTGGTGTATCATTTGCGGGTGAATCACTCAAAACAAAAAGATGTGAGAACTGCATGGAAGGCTTTTGACAAAGTTGTTCAGAAGTTGTCAAACCAAACACCAAAGCAGACTGGATTGCCGGGTCCTGTGCAAACCATGGGCTGTGTCCATTAGCCACACGGGCAGGTCTGATGTGATACCAGTGGCTGCAGCTCCTCAGTGACTATATTAATGAAAAGGGGCTTATAGAAAAAACATGTAACTTCAGTCAGCCATGCCTAATTTCAGTGCTTGAAACAGGTGCAGAGGTCAATGGAGAGTAGAGGCTGTACTTGCTTGTAATTTCTATTGATTCTTTTACATCTTCTTTTCTCCATTGTTGTCATCAGTGCTGAAGAGTAGGCGAGTCAGGGTGGTTATAGCACAGTGTACACTTACATGGGAACTTTCATCCAGGGGTTGTTAACTCCATTGTCAACCTTGAGTAATGCATGTAGTGCTATATATGATAAATGCAACATTTTCATCTCAGGATGAAAAAGAGCAATGGCAGAAGCATGTATGACATTTCACTTTTGGCTTGTTTGCAAAGGGAGAGCAGTGAATGGCACAGCTGGGGGCACGGTGAGCTGAGCCTATCGCCAAGGAGACTGTCACCTCTGGCAAAGGCCATGATTCACCTAGGGTGAGAGGAAAGCAGCAAACCCATTAAAATAATCAGGTCAAATGAGTAGTATCTCATTTAGTTCTCCCTGCCCTGTGCTTTGTATACATACATGCAGGCACCTCCATCAAGAAACAGAGCACTTCTGTCCCAGGAGGAGTCACAGCACACACCTGGGGGCTGGCTCAGGTTTGTAGCTTGGAAGCTGCTGGGACAGGTAGTGGTGGAGGAGTGTTTCCTGTTGTGGTGCTGTAGTAACCCACACACTGTTGCTGCATCCCTCTGCACACAGCTCCAGATAAAGACGTTAGCTTAGTTTGCAACTCAAGGGCGGCAAATACCAAAGCACAAATACTTCTATGTTCTTAATTACTTGGGTGTCCCTAAAGAGAACTGTTTAACATCATAGTTCAGGTTTTATCAAGCCTCATATTTATGTGAGTTACTTGTGGTTTGCTAGATGAGCATTTCTGACTGTGTGAACAAAAACTGCTCCCAGCCAGTACTGATGGTTTGCCTCCACAGTTGAGCTCCTTAGACAAGAATAGAAACTGCTTTTTTTTTTTATTTGTGTTTGTCCTGTGTTTGACAGCCTCGGGGAGCTCGTAGAGAAAGGGTTGCTCTGTATTAGGTTAGGCCATGTTATAATTGTGCCTATGCAGAGAGACAGCCTGTTCTGTTCTCCTCCTTGCAGGACAGTGCACAAGGTACAGTTGTCTTTGTCACTGACCCGTTAAGGTGTGATTTGCCTTCTAGCCTACAAAGAGAGCAATAGTGCAAGTAATTCCAGGTGTCTTTACTGCCACCCTTCATTTTGATGATCCCCATTACCTGAAAGCATTCTTCAGCAGTCCTGAAGGTGAAAGTCTGAAGGACCAACCTGTGGGAAGCCCATGTGGTATCCCTGTGGTGACCTGCTGGAGCTGTGTACGGATGACTGAGCAAATAACAGTGCTTATGGTTTTTTGTTTTTTTTTTTCATTATTATTTTGTCTAGTTTTGTTTTATTTTACTAGTAAAGTTCTGTTGCATCAATTAACTAAAGGTAATTTGAAGTACAACCCTGGCAAAAGGATGATTCTTTATTTAGGGGCCAATCCACACTGAAGTTATTGGATTGCGGTTTTTCCAGGCTTTTTAGGACTGTCAGTCACAGTTTCAATATGATTGGTCTTCACCTTGTCATATCGTCAGTCTTCATATTCTTCTGTCTTCTTTGTTCAACTTCTGTGGTAAATAAATTCCTGAATGAATTTGGAGAAGATGGTTTCGGATTCCTTCCCTGGCTTGCAGCAGCTTTTAAAAAGATTTTGTCCTTTCTGCGCTCTTGGTCTGAAGAGTAAGGCAAACAAAAGATAAGGCAAACTAATTCATGGCTTCATTTTATTTGTTTTCTTCCGCTCCTAAGGCAGACGATAGCCCATTCTGAAAATCATTCATTTCACTGTTTTTAATGCCAGCACTTTTCACCTTCAGGGACTGCTGAGTTTATTACAGATCAGCTCTTTGTTTGTAGTAGTCTGAAGCCATAATTTCACGTGTAATATCTATTTGCAAACTCTGCCAGTTATAGCTATAACTATTGTAGGAACAGAAATAAAGGTGTCTTTTGAAAACCTGTTATATATATATACATATATATAAAACAGGTTTAAATTTGGCTCCTGGATTTACATATAGCTGAAGTGGATCTAGGTGCCTCCTTCAAATGAAATGTCAGCGTTTTAGGTTTAAAGAAAGAGAACAATTTCAAATTGTTTCAAAAGTTTTATTGGAAAGGAAGAGGATGGTTTTAATGATGGGCAGCACTTTCAGATATTTATATGGTTTAGTTCTTCCCTGTTGCTCTTAAGTGCTTAAGAGTCGATTTTCTTCTTCCTTTGAATACTTAGAAAATTCAGTTTCTCATACCATTCTTGATAAGTATGGCCAGCCTGTTTCTGCAAGTTCAGGACTGTGTGAGTAGTTTTATGTTCTAGCTGGAGCACTGATGGTTTGGGAAGGTCCATTCACTGCAAGTCACTTCCTCGGGTTACTTTTTTGCAGGACAGGACACAGCCTTTTGCCTCCTGCTGTCTTGCTAGGCCTGCTGTGACCTTCTCCAAACAAATTTCTTCTTCTGCAATAATTTGTAAAATACTTCTTTCCTTTCTCACAGTGTGAGGAAACTCCACCCTGGTCAGTGAAAAATTCATCGAATGGACCTGGTAACATAATAATATCAAATGTAAAAGAGAGCAGCAAATCTTTTCTCTTGCTTTGCAGTTAGGAGACTACTTATCAGAAGAGAAGTGAATGTCCTGTCAGCTGGTGCTCAGTGCTGGGTCTGAGGCCATCCCTTTCAGCCCATTCCCGGGGCTGACCTCCTCCTCTCTTATCATCCCGTGGCCACCATTCGCAGTAAGCCCTGAGACTGGCTCTTCTTTGGGCCCGAGCTGGCTGCAGATAAGCGGTGGTGTTAGGCTGTGAGAACCTTCAAGTCCAAAATGGTATTTTGACTCCAGCTGTTTTCTTTGGATAGATTTTCAGGTTTTTTTTTGTTTGTGTGTTTTATGCGCAGTTTGAAAGGGAAATGTGTCAGAATGATTCAGGCCTTAGAAAATCTCCTTCAAAAGCTGCTTGGCATTCACCCATGCTATCAGAAACGTGCATCTCTATGGACCACTTTGGTTCAAGAGGAAAAAGTGTTTAATCAGATATCCCATGAGATCAGGCTTACTAGGGCCCCATCAAACCTGGCCTTGAAACCTCCAAGGTCGGGGCACCCACAGCTTCTCTGGGCAGCCTGGGCCAGTGCCGCATTAAAAATGTCCCATTGACATCTATCCTTAATTTCTCTTTTTAATATTTAAAGCCATTCCCCCTTGTCCTGTCACTATCTGCCCACATAAAAAGGCATTCTCCCTTTAAATACTGGAGGGCCACAGTAAGGTTTCCCTGGAGCCCAGGCTGAACAAGCCCAACACCCTCAGCCTTTCTTCATATGCTCTAGCTCTTTGATCATCTTCGCGGCCCTCATCTTGACCTGCTCCAACAGCTCCATGTCTTTCTTGTGCTGGAAAGACAGAGTTTGGTCAAAACTCAAGACTTCATGTGATGGGAACTTTTCCCTTTAGATGACCAAACTTGTATAGACATGCAGGGAATGCACAATTCTCTGTGACAGCCATGGTCTCCTCTATGAAGCCAGTCTATATAGCATGGCGTTAGCTGGTCAGAGTGGCCTTGGCAGCTTTTGGAAGACTGAGTAAAGCTGCAGAGAATTTGGAACACAGCAGCCACATGTGTCAGTGTTACACTTCTTTTTAATGTTGTTAACCTCGGTTTTTCTTCATATGTCAAAACTCCTGACTTCATGTGATTGAAAAAAAAAAAAAAAAGGCTTCAGACTTCCCATCAGGATCCCAGACATGGGGATCCCAATGCAAGCTTCTCTGCTACCGATGAGGGCACAGAGATGGTGGACAGGACAGAGAGTATTGAAGAGCACCTGCTTGCTGAATTTACATTTTTTTCCCACTGTTTATGCTGCTTGATTGCTGGTTTCGCCTCTTTTTAGTGCTTTTTTGCTCTCATCTGTGATCCCCATGGTATTTCTTGATCCCCACCAGAGTGTTGCAGCTGCTCCCACTCCCCTGTGAATAGCACTGATGCATTGCTTGCTTCCCCTTCCAGGTAATTAATGAGTAGATTTAACAAGATTGAACCTTTAAATCCCTCTGGTATCTGAGTAACCTTCCTCCAGCTACAATATGGTTCTGTTTGTTTTGCCTATATGAAGTGTTTGTTACCGTAACTCTCTGAAGAGTTACGATAGGAAATCACATGTGTATTCCTGGAACACCACAAACAGAATTAAGAGAAAAAGGCCTTTTACTACTATGAGCGTAGGGAAGTCTTGATATTACTCTGTGACCTTTATATCAGAATTTGGAAAAGAACAGGTAGGCTAAGCTATATAAAAAACGTTTCTGGATTTGGGGCGGCTTTGCTGCAGTGTCCCCACGATTTGGATGCAGCATCCTGCTCTTATCCTGCTCTAAAATGAAGCCACTTTAGTTGCACGATGACAGATGACTGAAATGTGATACTTTCAGACCAAAGCATGGTCTAATGGTACTGGGCATCTCAGTAATGCTGCCTCAGCATCTGTGGTCCAAACTCCTGTTCTTAAGGTGTCTGCACCAGGGTTTTTCTCTGGAGCCCTTCCCGAAGACAACGTGTTTACTTATGTCCTTTATCACAATCTGGCTTTACTGAGGAATTTTAAGACAAGCAATGCTTTTGGAGAGGGCTGCTGTTCTCAGTTGTTGGCGAGGGAGTTACCCTGATCCTTTACCTTTCATTGTTCCCTCATTACTTTGCTGTTTAGGGGTCAGACCCTATAAAAATGAACTCCACGCGGTCCTGATGTGCTGCATATGAAGCCAGATATCACCAGCAAGCACTGGCACTGGTGGCAGCAATTTGTGTCCCATATAAAAACAAAGCCCAAGGTTGAGCACTTGTCTTCCTATAGGTTTCCTGCGCAGAAAAAGGAAGCATGCAAGAAATTCTTTGAGCTGCACCCCCCTGTGACTGAGGGATATCCTGAGTTGGAGGAGACCCACAGGCGTGACTCCCAAGTTGGTGAGGGGTCTGGAGCACACGTCTTAAGAGGAGCAGCTGAGGGAACTGGGATCGTTCAGTCTGGAGGAGACCTTAACACTCAACAACTAGCTGAAGGGAGGTTGTGTCGAGGTGGGGGTCGGCCTCTTCTCCGTGTGATAGGACTAGAGAGAATGGCTTCCAGTTGCACCAGGGGAGGTTCAGGCCGGATGTTAGGAAAGATTTTTTGTCCAAAAGAGTGGTCATGCACTGGGACGGGCTGCCCAGGGAGGCTGCTAAGGCACTGGCCCTGGAGGTGTTTAAGAAACGTTTAGATGGTTTAGTGGGAAGCATCAGTAGTAGGCGGACGGTTGGACCGGATGGTCTTGGAGGTCTTTCCCAGCCTCGGTGATACTATTCAGTGCCTGCCCGTTAATTGGCACATGCACAGAGCAGCTGGGATGGACGGAAGCTGACCGCGGCCCTTTCATCTCCCCCTTCCCGAGCCGCCTTGCATCTGCCGGCCGGGGCCGGGCGGGGCCGGGCGGCGGCTGCGGGAGCTGAGCTCGGCGCGGCTCGAAGCGGTGCGGGATGTTCTGCCTGAAGGGTGAGCGGGGCCGAGCCCCGCGCTCGTTTCCGGCCGGGTTGCGAGGGATGGAGGAGGGGCTGCGGCGCTGCGAGCGGGACGGGCGGGACGCCGTAGCGGCGGCGGACAAAAGGACGGGCGTGTGCTCAGCTCCTGCCGCCCGCTGCGGGGCCGGCTCGGGGCGGTGGGCTGCGGCTGACGGGGGAAGCAGAGCCCGGGAGGAGCAGGGAGCGGGGCTGCGCTCGGCCGGGCCGGGAAGTAGGGATGTAGGGTTTTAACTGGAATTCCTGAGAACCTGGTAGTGTTTCTATTCAAAATCGGCGTTGTCGAGGCGTTTTGTTACCGAGGCGCGGAGCTGTTGTAAGGAGGAGTTCGGGAGCTGTGAAACACACCCTTTCTCCGTGGAAGAATACCGGCTGGGTTCAGTTCAGTCAGCCCCGTGCTCTGAGCGCTCCGCTCCTCTCCCGGAGCCGTTCAAAACGCTGATCGCTTTCGCTCTCCCAATAACTTCCAGAGAAGGCCCCGCTAAGGATCTCGGCACGCTTGCCAACCGTTAATTAAAAAGCAGAAAACGAAGTTTCTTTCCTGCCGGTTTTGGAGTAGTGAACCCGCGTTTCTTAGACAAAGCGTTAATTAACGCGATGGCTCGACTTTGTTGCCTGTTGGGTTTATCTTAAATTGGAATGGCTACTGTGTACCAAGCACAAACCAACCAAAACAAAACAGCTCTATTTAAACTGCAGAGCAAGGGTTTTTCAGTCCGTGACAGAATTCAGTGGGTCACTGGAATTTAGAAACAGCGACAGTGGAAACCTTTTAAAGCGTTAACTTAGAGATACAGGTCAGAAGTTGTTTATTTAAATAAAGAGCATAGCAGATAAACCATTTGGGGTAACTAGGCAGCTGGTAAGGCTCAGTCTTCTGTATTTTTGAGCACCTGGTTGAAAATGAACCCAGGAGCAAAGTTTTTGGAGAAGTCTTACGTCCAGCAATCATTTTGTATAGTGAAATTCATAATAAAGGCCAAGTGTCCATGCTTTTTAGTGTGGAAACTATTCTCAAGTTTTTTCAGGTTGTGTTTGTAAGGAAAGTTGTTAGCCACTAGACACAAAGACAGCCTTGAAGAACACTGGTTACCATGCAGTATGTGATTAACTTGGGTTTGAAAATGAGGATCCTGAAATAATCAGCTGGGGCATTACCATTGATTTCTTTCTGTTAACCTCAGCACGTGTTGGAAAGAAGTGCTTGGGAGCACTTATTAAATGGGGTGGTGGGGGGGGGGGATTGTTAGCCTTTGAAGCTGCACAGCTGTCTCTGTGATACTGTTTTTGTTTAGGCTCTGAAGGCTCTGGGAGGGGTGGTGTGTTGTTTACACACTGCCCTGGCTCCCACCTTGTTTTTTTGCTTGTTTGTTTTTTTTTCCAGTCTTAACAATGAGCAGCCTTAATATGACAAGTTGTGGGTGCTGAGTTTGTGGAGGGGCAAAGTTGGTGTGCTTGGTGGGTGTGTTCTGTGTGTGTAGGATCAGTTGATGAACGCTCACATCTCCGTGTATCTTCAGGGGCCTGGCCATGGAGCTGCCTCTTATTTTTCCTTTCCTTCTGGTAGCTTTTTCTACTCTCCTTGCATAGTCCCTAGTGATGGCACCGAGCCTCTCCTTGCAGCACCCTTCCCCATTACCCACGGGATGCTCGAAAGAAAATGAGAGGTGGTGTGTGCCTCTGCCTCCCCACCAAGGTGGCCCTGTGCTGCTCAGTTCTGTGGCATGGCTGCTGAGCTCACCCTGGTACGCACTACAGGAGTTGCGTCAGTGCTTGGTCAGAGCTGGGCACCCGCAGGAGAGGCAGTGCAGCATGATTGTTACCAGTATTTGGAATGAGAGAGAAATGGAAGGCTGAAACTTCTTCCAAAAGGCTTGATTCCTAGAAGGTTCACGAGCTGCCATTTGTTGGCATGTGCTAAAAGTGAGGTCACGTTCATGTGATATTTGCCTGGAGTTTCTCTTAGGTTTATAGTTCTGGTTGAAGGAAAGTAGTGCCAAAAAACACTGTGAAGCAGACATTTGTGCTTACTGCTGGCCTGTGCATGGGAAGTATTTTCCATCGTTGCTTGTTTTACAGCTGTGGATTTGAGAGGGAAGTCTTTTATACTAATAATAGCAAGAAGTTATGATAGAAGTTATCCGTGAAAAATCCCAGGCATGTGCTGCTTGCTCCCTAGAGAAGGGTTTCATGGTAGAAATGGAGATTTTTTTTTTATTATTTATTTGTTTAAAGGATCACAGGCCTGCTCACCAGTTGTCTCATGTGTTCTGTGCATGTAAAGGCATTCCTTGGATTCTTTTCTTGGCAGTGTTCTCGTGAAATATCCAATGTTTGAAATCAGAAACAGATTTTCTCTTTAAATAAATGCCTTTTCCACATTGAACTGGGCAAGCAAGATTTTGTAGACCTTGCTCTCTTCTTTCTATCTTAACTTTTTCACACACAGCTATCACGTGTAAGGGAAGGAACTTGCAGTCATCTAAATGGAAGAATCTAAGTGAAGGTCCTTTGCTGAATTTAGTAGTTTAAGAAAGCAACTGATTGTGTGGTATTTCTTCCTCTGGCTTCATTTCAGGTTTTTAATCCTGTCTCAACTGTGTGTAATCGCAGTTGGGCTTGAGAGTCTGATCACTTCTTTTTGTGGTTATTTCTTTGTCATAGGCATTATTTCAATAGTGAAAACAACTTTGGGGATGCTTCTTATCTGCCAATCTTTAAAATATAAAAGCAGAAAATTTTGTAGAATTAGTACAAGCAAATCAGAGTTAAATGCCAGATATGTGACTGTTTAAGTTGGTGAGTCTGTGGCTGTGAGAAGCACTTTGCTGTATTCTTTATTTCTTTGATAGTCCATGGAATTACTCTTTCTGCTATGGTGTTTCCAGGCCATTCTCTGTGCCACTTCTTTTTGTGTCCCTATCCATGCCATCGCTGCCTGGTTCACCTGTGAGGCAGCTGTGAGCTGCCACTGAGGGAAGTCTTTGCATATCTTGGTCTTAACAGCTACATCTGCCAGAATTCTTTGTGTGGCAAGACAGTAATGGAGAGATCTGTCAGATGCGGTATGTTCATTCGCTGTGAAACAAATCAATTTTTACATCACAACAGAAGGGATTTTAGCATTTAAGTTTGCTTGAATTTTTTGTTGATTAAACAACTCTTTTACCCTGTACTGAAGGAAGGAGCAGAATTGAAGAGATCTGTTTGTGGCTATGCATGTTCGTATCACCTGACACAGAGATTTATTCTGTAGTTTCAGGCACAGTTTGAAGCAAATTGAGTGTAATGAAAGGAAGATGGCAGGTTTGAATAGCAAAATTCTCCCTGAAGTTAGTCAGGTGCTAGGGAGCGTTGAAGATCCCTATGTAGTTATGTTTTTTTCTCTTGTGTAGCTAAATACATTGGAAAGGAGCACGTGGTTAGGAGGGCAGCTTGTGTAGAAGTGAAATGAGCTTCCAAGGCAGCTGAGCATTGAGGCAGTGTTCCTTAGTTCCACCTGTTCCCTTGAGTCTTTGTGCAGCTGAAGGGGCAAATGGAAGCACAGAGATGCTTCTGTAGTGAGAGTGGGCAGGGGAGAGCTGCTCCCCAGCTCTCGGCCCTGTTATGTGGAGGTGGCCCCTAACGATGTTTGCTCATCTTGTTCAGATGTGTTATGCTCCTTGGGGCTCCTTCATTTGACTGCCCTGACAGAGGCCACCAAACAGCTCAGGACCTACCAAATGAATGCCTTTTGTTTGGAATGTTTGCATTTTTCTTTTTTTTTTTTTTTTTTTGTGGTAGCAGGACAGGGTGTGGGTATGTATTTTTTCCTTTAAAATTTTCATGAGGCTGATGGCAGTGGGCAAAACTGGGCAGAATGTAATCAGGTGCTAGATAAGCATCTCCTCCCATAAGCATGCCAGCCCTTCCCGGGGCACACAGGTCTTTCATTCTGCTACCCTAAGCTGGGGTGGAAACAAAGCAGGCTGCATGGGTTTAGCTGTGAAAGCAGTTAGAACCTCACCTTTAGCAGGTCTTTAGCAGATAATCAGAAATAAGGAGATCAGGGCAGCTTTCAGTATTTGAATGCAGCTTGTGCTTTTCAAATGCAGCCATGGGTACACGCCCAGACAGGAATACTTGAGGCTGTGGTCTATTCAGGCGTAGTTCTTCAGTCTTAAAGAGTTTATGAAAGTTGGCTTGTCTGCTGTCACAACCATATAATTAACACATATCTTTGCCTCTAATTTTACTTTCACGTGTTCATTTAATGAATTCCCTCTCTTTCTGCTCCTCGTCTTCTTCACTGCAGGCTGCAGCAGGACTCTTTTGCACAATTCACGCAGTGCTGTAATCTTGAGGAGGGATTAATGGCAAATGAATCACTGGTGGAAAGATAATCTGCTGTTTTCCTTGACCTGCTAATGTTTGATTTTTAAACAGTGCCAACCCACTATCACCTGGAGGTTTGTGACCACGGTACATACAGATGGTGATTGCTGTGCATCGCAGTAGGAGAGGGCAGTGAATTTCTGCCAGAGTGCAGCAAGAAGCCAACACTGCTCATTTTAAACAGCAAAACCGTGGAGATTAGAGAATATGAAAACATGAGAGTAAAGTAGCATGCACAGCTGATGGGATGCGTAAGTATTGAAAGAATTTCATATTGAGGTAGCCTTTGAAACAGCATGCACACACTTGGAGCCTATAAATATCTTCACGCATTTTTCAGTGGTTTAAGCTTAGTAATGGTTTTGCATTAAATACAGCGTTACCAGATTTGTACTGTCTGTGCTTGTCACTTGTCTTGATAAGCTTTTTTTTTTTTTTTTTTTTTCCCCCAGCAGCATTTGTGCAGGAGAGTGATGTTGCTTCTGGGGAAATACCATAAACTTTTGTCAAATTGGAGATCTGCTTCCTGTGAAAGCACATTGCCCCGCATTAAGAGATGGAAATTTTATTAATTCTTTTATTCAGAGTCCTGTCACAGCTGCGGTCCTGCCTGTGGTTAATGTCTGGTGAAACAGTCTATAATTACCCCAGGCATCTTATTTTAATGCTGTCCTAGTGCTCTCTGACTCCCAGTCCTCTAGAGCTTCCCACTCTTTTCTGTCTGTATTTTAAATAATTCAGAAAATGTTCCTGGCATTTAAAGCTTTTGTGTAACTTATCTGGAACTTGACACTTGAAAATATTTTAAGCTTAATTTCTGCTCTTATGCAGAGAGGTTACAAAAGCACGGCTTATTTAGTCTATCTGGTAGCTTGGGAGGTAAATATCACTATGAGAGAGGAAACTTGTTGAAGTTGAAGTACAGTATTGGCACAAGATGAATGATTTTGAGGAAGATGTGAATTAATTGAAGTCTGACATTAAAAGATCCCAAACTGTCTGCGGAGGGAAGTTGTGGAACAGGCTTCCAAACAGGATAATGTGGACAAAGAAGTGTTTTTAAGATGGCTTTTGATAAGTTTTGGTCAGAATTTTCTTTGATAAGTTTAAGTCAGAATTTCTGTACCTAGCAAGTGAGGTTTGCAGCAGCGGTCTTTAGGGCTAAGTGGAGGTCTGGGCACTGGACTGCATCTGTGCTTGGGCTGGTTGGGTTTCCTGGGCTCTTACAGTCCCCTTCGAGCATCAGGTGTGCTCCACTTGTAATCTGTAAGATTTTTTACTCTCACAGGGACCTCAGAACATGCTGACGTCCTTCTGCATTCTCTTGCTCTTTTCCTGTGCTGCTCTGTAGTTACATGTGTGGAAAGATACTTTCTGTAGGCTGCATCTTAGAGGGCCTTTTTGGTCTGAAAATCCTCCTAATTGAAAAATCTGTTGGGAATCCCTTCTCAGCACAGCATCCTGGCCCCTTTCTAGGTTTTAATCCACACTTATTCTACTTTAAAACTTCTCAATAACTTCTAAAATGAAAAGATATAATGGCAATTGTAGCCCCGCCTGATAGTGAAGACAGGGGCTAATGCTTGTGTTGCTGAAGCTTCAGGATGGCCAGGGGGACGCTCTCCAGGAGGAGCAAGTGCTCTCTGTGCTTGAGCCACATGGATTGGTGGATTATTTTGTGCGGTTTTTTTTTAGTCTTAGGAGAATTGCTGCCTCTTTAACACGCTTATGTGAGATGAAGAAGCATGAAGACTAAGTAATGAGGAAAGACCAGGTTTTTCCTGCCTTTGTTATTGAGGTCAATCAGCTGGACACTCTTGCCTGAAGGTTTAATTTGCAAGGAAGATTTTTTTTTCAGTAAGTTGGGTAAAAACTTCCTGCTGTCCAAATGCACGTGTACTTCCTTCTTTAATTAGTCAGGTTTATCTTTTGTCACCATTTCATACCTCAGATGAACCCAGTAGATTTTTGTAGATGCTGGCAACCATGAGAATTCACTTGTGCAGCAGTCTGTGGCCATTTCCCCATTCAAATCAGGTGCCTGCTGGAAAACAGGTTCTTCCACCACCAACTTTCTTCTGAGGAAGAAAGGTACAGGCTGGTTTTAAACTTCTTTCCTGGCAGGAAGTATGCTAGGAGGGGGTCCAAAGTGGGAACTGGGAAGATGTGTGGTGTGATGAAGGCTGTGGAAGTGGTGGTAATATATGCTTACTACCTTAATTAGAATTGTAAAATGAAATATTTTATCTTTTTATCTTGCCTGTTAGACAGCTATCTTCTGAAAATTTTATGGGGAGTAAGATTATTTTTGTTCTTTAGATGAACTGATGTTGTTGTCTTGGTTGCTTTTTGAAGGCTTCAGAACAACACTTTTCTGTGCCACGGAGTTTCACTTTGCATTAAACTCTGTTGCTGCATGCTGCTGTGGGCAGATTTCTAGGTGGCAACAGCAATTCTTGGCAAGGCTGAGGCCAACGCTCTATGTAAGAACAGAGGAGAAAAGGAAAATAACACCCTGCTTTCCTGCATAAACAGATTTTGATTTCTTTTCAAAGCCTTATCTTTCCTCAGCCCTTGGCAAGTCTGCTGGCACTGTTGTGACTCTGAGCATGCGCTGCAGCAGCATGACTCCGAAGACAGTGCCACTGCCTCATGGATGTTTTGGATTTGCTGCCTTGAAGCATTCTCGACCCCACTGTGTCAGACAGCTTGGATCTGAGCTGGAGAACTGAGATATTCATGTATTCTTCTCATGATTAGAGGTTGCTCTTGTTTTTAGACCCTGTGTACACACAAGCTCATGTGGATATGCATGAAAATCATTTACTGTGTGTAAAGGCCATGTGTGTTAGGAAATTTGCAAATAGTATTTAAATTAGGAAAACATGCCACAGTTTCATTGTTTTGAAGTCTAGCCTTGAACTGTCATCTTCCTTTGTGCAACTTTACTGTCATTTTTTCCTTTAAAAAGAAATTTGGAGTGGCAGACAAAGTATGTGTAAAGTCTGAGTGACTTCAAACTAGAAAAAAGTTTATAATGATCTGTTCAGCCTCAAATTTATCTTGATCAGTAGTCTGAAAAAGATATTTTCTGTCAGAATCTGTAATTTCATACATAATATACATAATTTGGAAATTACCAGAAGTGTAGACTTGGAAAACTACATAAATGTTCTGTGTCATGGTTTGTAGTTTTGATATGGCCCATGATGCATTTTGCATCACTTGGTCAGGGCTGTTAAAGAGAAAATCGCCCCGGCACAAGGATGTCACTGTGTGGGGAGAGCAATCTAGAAGGGAACTTATTTTTTACATCATTGCTTGAAATTTCAGAGGGTTTTGTTTTTTTTTATTTTCTGCTAATGAACAGACTGATACTGAAACCCATAAACTATGGGATCTATTAATTTGTGTGTTTCCTTGTGGCAGGCATTCAGGTGGCTGCTCTCTCTTCCCAGGTGAAACTCTTCTGGTTTTTGGAGGTTTTTTGGCAGACCTGTAGCTCCAGGTGCCAAGAAGGAAAGATTACTGATAGACTGGAGCAGCTTTACCACTTGTGTTCAAATCGTTTAATAGCAAGATTCAACACTGTAAATGTAAGAGCAGTTGACTTCAGACATTAACTTTGTGTTCTGCATAAAACAGCAGTCTAGAAAAGTTCATGTTAAAGATTCAAAAAGAACGGATCAATGTTTTTTTTTTTTTTTGTTTGTTTGTTTGTATAAAAATCAAGGCTGATATAATTGATACTAAAAGTTCCACAGCATATGGATATATCATTGGTCCGTGGAGTCACGAGCATTCTTACAGTGTGATTTTTATCGTGGATTGAAATGCTATAACTTTGTACTGTTCCCTGTTAGACTAATTATTCCATGATAGTGGCCACATATTTTACTTGTTATTCTTTCTACTGGAATTTGTTGCCATGATCTACAAATCCCAGAATTTATTATTTTTTTTCTAGGAAAAAAAAGAAGTACTTTGTGATCTTCTGTAAAGTATGCAAGCTATATCTAGCCATAACTCTTAAAAAATGGATTCTAAGCTTGCTTACCTTGCATAAATACAATTTTCATCAAACTGTGACACTTTAGATTAAAAATTTTGAATATTTGATATAAAATATATCTCAGCAAAGTATACTGAACAGTAAGCTCTCCTCAGTCTGCTGGCAGAAGTGCATGACACAGCAGTGAATAGGAAAATCTACACTAGTGAGCACCGGGGGAAATGGACTCATAGCCAGGAGTGGTGACTGTGAGTTCCCAGTGCCTGTGGCATTGCCTGGAGCTGTAGGATGGGAGGTGGCAGGGGAGTGCCAGGAGAGGCACTCAGGAGCTGAACAAATGTTTGACCAAAGCCTGTGTGTCAGCCTGAAAATGTGATTATTGAATTGCTTCTTTCTAGATGAGGTTCACCATGCTTGCTCCTTTACCAATGTTTTAATATTAATGCATGAGACTGTAAGGTATCTGTATAGAACGTGTCAGCTGCTGCTCTGTGCCCTGAGCTCAGTTGCACAATTACCCAGCAGTGCTCCTTGGAGCCAAATTCCATGCCCTGTGCGGTGGATGATCATGGCACTAGGATTGGAAGGGTTACTGAGCCTTTCTCTCTGAAACCAGTAATGGGTCTGCTCGTTTTGTAACATCTCTTGGTTTGCTTAATATGTGCTCAACTAGCACTCTGTTAGCAAAACTGAGTTTCTTTTATGTAATGGTTAAGGGCAGTTCTTTGTGCCAGACATAAAGAGATATTCTGACATGTAAAATTGAAGCACTTTTAGAAATACGTGACAAAAAATGACCTCACTTTATGTGAATTTGAATCCTTTAAATCTTTCCTGTTGTTTTACTCCTGAGGTCCCCTTGATTCTCAGTGGTGCCAGTTCCAGCAGAGAAGCTGGACAGTACCTCCTGCACAGACGGACATGGGCCTGGGGTGGCAGCCTTCTGGTAGATGGTTTTGATAGCAGGGTTTGTAAAGTGATGTAAGTAGCTTTGTTTCTGTATTGAAACCCTCCTGTGCATGAACTCCAGTATTAAACTTCTTGAGTTGAAGGAAGGTTGCTGATGCTCCATGTCAGAAGCATGCTTCTGTCTTCAAGCATCCAGTGGGAGTGGGGAAATGACTTCTTTCTTTTCCTGTTGCCATGGTAATGAGTTTAATAAGCAGACTTGCTCTGGGCAATCCTCCTACAACTCTGTCATTATTTAATACGAGCTGAGAAATAAGCTGTTAGAGGGGTCACTCCTTTGTGTGGTATGTGGCTGTGTTAGTACAGCCTGCTTGGCTGTCCATTGTGGCTCCAATTGGACAACTGTCCTCTCATCCTGCTTCTGCTGAATTGTCTTTTACTCTGTGTTTTCATAATCACACAGTATCCTGAAGGGACCTATAAGGATCAGCAAGCCCAACTCCTGACTCCACACAGGACTGCCCAATTTCAAACTCTGTCTGAGAGCACTGTCCAGGTACCTGTTGAACTCTGTCAGCTTGGGGCCATGACCACAGCCCTGGGCAGCCTGTTCCATGCCCACCACTCTCTGCTGAAGAACCTTTTCCTGACACCCAGCATGACTCTGCTGCGGCAGCTCCATGGCGTTCCCTCCGGCCTTGTCGCTGTCACAGAGAGCAGAGCTCAGTGCTGCCCCTCTGCTCTGGGCTGAACAAAACAAGGGATCTCAGCCACTCTTCATACGCCTTGCCCTCCAAACCTTTCACATTTCTGTAGCCCTCCTTTAGACACTGTCTTATAGTTTTACGTCCTTATATTGTGGCACCCAAACCGGCACCCAGTGTTGGAGGTGAGGCTGCACAGCGCAGAGCAGTTCTACTCCTTCCCACAACCAGTGGCGGAGCTGGGCCTGATGTACTCCAGTATACAGTTAGCCCTTTGGACTCCCAGGCACACTGCTGACTCAGATTCAGCTTGCTGTCATCAAGAGCCTTCAGATCTCTTGCCATGGGGCTGTTCCCCAAGTCTGTGCCTCAGAGTTGACCTTTCTCACGTGACAAGTGGGACCAAGCTCCTAAAGCCAGGCAGCAAGAGTAGCTGCTGTTGAGACTGCCACTAGTAACAGCTCCTCCTCGGGGGTGTCATCTCTCTGATGATTCTGTCTTCTCTCCCAAATGTGCATCGTCCCCTTCCCAAAGGCATTCTGGTTCATAAAAAGCACCAACCAAACTCTTCATCCTATTGAGTCTTATTTCTGTATGGCACCAGAGCTAAAATAGAAAAGCATAGACATATCTTTCTGATCCACCTGCTGCTTATACTGCTGGCTTTGCTTGCTTTTCTTGTTTGAATATTCCAAAGCAACAATCAAGATTTGTCACTGAGCATCTCACAGTTTGTTGCTGTTAAGAAGGCTTTCAATTTGAAGGTAATGATGAATAATTGCAACACATAAGTGTATTTTTAAGTTCTCAGGGACTGTCAGTAGTATAATGCAAAGTGTATTTTTTCTCTTCCAGTATCTTCTTACATGCTGTATCTCAAAACACTTATTGGATTAAAAGTAATTACAGAGGGCTATTACAGAGGGTAAAGGAAGAAATGAAATTAAGATATGAAAGTAATGGGTATTCTTAGAGTTGATGATGTGGGGAGATACGGGAAGATAGTTCCAGATCACAGTGCAGTCTCAGTGCGAGAGATACGTATACAAAGAGGCAGAAAAGAGCTGCTGGTGGAAGCAAATATTTGGAGCAATCTGCATGGCTTTATTTGGAAGAGTGTTAGTATTGAGCTCACAGCAAATATGTGACTGGAGAAGCTGATTTGCAAATAGGGGTTGAGTTGATGGAGAACGTCAGAAAGAAAACAACTTAGGAGGGTTTGTAAAGATGTTTTTGCTTTCTGAAAGGCACTGATTATTTGCATTGCAATTGATTTATTTTTCAGTTAAGTTTTTTTATTTATATTTATTTATTTATTTTATGCCCAGGTGATATGGGTGCCTGCTGTGTTGGCAGGTATGCAAGCTCCATGCGGTGCACGGGTGCACCAGGAGCAATAGAGCAAAACACCATTTCCTTGAGGGGTGTGCATCCAGTTTGTTACTTACACAGTTGCCAGCAACACACGCTGTAGCTTTTTACACAGTGTATTGTCTTGATTTTAGTTACCTAAGTCCTTACAAATTAAAAAAAAAAAAGAAAGAAAGAAAGAAGCTAGGTGTATGTTGTATCATCACAAGCAGCTGATGAAAACAATTCCACAACAGAGCTTAGAGGAGCTCCAAGCACACCTGGCTGCAGGGCAGCTGCCCTGCCCTGCCTCAGTCCTTTTGTCCCGGGTGCTCATTGATGTCTCTTGGTATTCTAAGAGCTCTTCAAATGTTTGATCTGCTTCAGAAACGGTAAAGCTGGTACACCCTGCTCCTTTCCTGTTTGAGTTACTGCTTTTCAGTTGGAAAAGGAGTTACAATACCTCGAGGTTGTTGGTTTCTTTTTTTTTTTCCTTGCTTTTGAAATTCTTTTGTCTGCTGCTGGTGTGCTTGGTGAATGTGAATAAGGACTTGAGATGCGCTGTATGTTTAATGCACCAAAATGAGGAAGGGGCTGTGGGAGAAGCAGCATGTCCCAAATCCGTTCTGGCTGCCGCCAGCTCCTGGGGACACCGGGTCACTGCAGTCGGGCACAGCTGCAGTTCTGCTGTGTTACCCGTTGTCCTTCTGTAGTCTGTGATCCTTGCCTTCTGGGAGCATTGTTTTGAAGCTTATTTCACGTTATGTGGCTCCAGTGAAATGTGTTGGAACTAGATGTTCTTAAGGGTCCTTTCCAACCCAAACCATACTATGATTCTATGTTTAATGTATAAATGATACTTTTTTTCTTTTTTGCTTGTTTGTTCTACAAATAACTGTACCTGCAAATTTAACCTTCAGCTGATCAGCCAAAAAGCCCAGGGTGCATCAGCCCTTTGCTGCTAAAAATAGAATCGCTGTCTAATGAGGGCAAAGTTTATCCCTGTGGATTTCTACCAGCTCTCTTTAATTTCAAATGTGACTCTTGGGCTTGCATTGAAAATTACTTCATTTCATGGTTTTGTGGTGCACTGTTATATATATTTTTGCACCAGTATTTTAGTACGTTGAATGTAGGCAGAGGATATACAAATTGTGCATAAAGACCCGTGACAGAATTTCTTATGTGTATTTTTGAAGCTTATGTTGATAACAGAGTAGGACTGACACGCCCATGCTTTGTGATTCCTAATCCCCTGTGTTTCCATTATGTATATCCTACAGGCTTTTACAACTCCTACATGTAGTAAGTTATCATCACCACTGCTGTTTTTCAAGGTCAGGAGCACGTAGGCATGTCTGATAAAAGTGCTGATGTTTTCTTTGGTTGCGTTTTTATTTTGTTTCTTGTAATCATGGAGTTAAACACAATTTAAGGCATCCATCAAACTCTTAACAACGTTCTTTCTTTAGACCAAATGTTGTTTCCAGTATAATGTAATCATTTTCCTCCCCAATTATTCAAGCTCTCCCTAATAAGCCTGTAAAGAGAACGTTTAGCAAAAGTGAAATACGCTGATAAAAGGATGAATATGCATGTCTGACGAGCTGCTCAGAGCATTCATACTTGGATTAATAATAGTTCAGTTTTTAAATGGTGTGAAAAAGAGTAATAGAGGAAAAGCAATTTGGGAAGGTCTCTGTATTAACAGTAGCTCAAAGCTGAGAAAAAAATGAACAGCTTCACTTCTGTCTGTTCAAAAAAAAAATAAAACAGTACTTCAGCTGAAGTACAGTTGGGAAATTTGATCAGGAGTTTTCTGGTAAGATTTCAGGTGAAATTTTCACACTGATTATTTGTTCTGTATATGCACAGTATAAAGTAATTGTTTTTATAGCTTGTTTTGGAGAAGAGGGCAACGGGTTAAGTTGGCAAGATACACAATGTCTTTCTCACATGAGAGCAGTGCATCCACCAGGCATCCTCTTCCCAACTATTTATGATTTCATATTTTGATAGATAATTGTCATCAGATAATCTGTCGTATGTGTTACGTATTGTATATTTTGCCAAGGTCTTCCAGGTGTCAGAGAAGAACAGTTTGATTCTTTAAGTGAAAAATTTGTGTGGACATTAGTGCCTGTCGTATGGTAAATATACTTGTTAAACTGGATTTCAGCCCCGATCCCATTACCGTGCATCAGTCTTACTGCGTGAGCACGCATTGAGAATGTGGCTAATGGGGTTTATCTGTAGTCCAGAGAAGTGCACGTTAAATGTTATTGGGTCTTCAGGCCAATATGTTATCCTGTGCCATCTTGTTAAGTGCTTGGGAACATCTCAGTCTGCTGAACATTGAGTTTTGCCTTTTTTTCTCTTATTACATCCCTGTTTGCATTGCATGCTAAATAATAACTCTGAAGGCTGTCTAGACGCTCAGTTATTGTGGTGGACACAAGGATATTGTGGTTTATGAGAGAGCTGAACTCAGACTGTTCATCACAGTTTCTTTCTCATAGTCTGATGAGTAGATTTACTTGACTTTGTGTATTTGTCTTTGTGCCAGTGCCCCGTGACCAGCATTTAGCTGGTGCCCATGGGTTCCCTCTGTGTGTGTGGAAGAGCTGCTGTGTGGCAGCTCTTGCCTGTCCTGTTGGTACCTTCACTACCAACACTTGAAACGGCTGCCAAAAATTATTAGTTTGTAGGTAGAGCTTGTTCTGTCCCTACTCATTGAAGTCTTCTGGCACTTTTCATTCCAAGACCTGCTTTCTTCTCTTTGCAAATTTGCTGAGATTCAACCACATGAGGTATCTGTAAATCATTATGCAGAGACAATTACTTCTTCATATCGTTCTACAAAGTAGCAGAGCACTAAAAAACAAGCAAACAAAGAAACAAGTACCAAACAAGGCAGCTTCTTACTCACTTCTCCATTGCCAGCACTGCTGGCTCAGTTCTGCAGATGCCTTCTGCTGTGTGGTGTGTTTTACATGGTGCTGTGCTGCAGGCAGCCTGCAAGCACACACTGTTCTGAGGCTGGGCCGGAGCTGCAAACAGCAGCAGGCGTGCATGGTGTCAGGGAGGAAGAGGAGCAGTGTCTCACCTGATGCTGTTGCTTTTTCCTTAACCAATGATTTTTTTGCCCAGATGTTTTATTTTAGCAATCAACTTGACAGCAAAAAAGTCTTTTTTAAAGTACATAACTAACTTTCCTGATGTTTCCTTGTGCCTCAGTACAGATAGCCTTCATGAATAGTATGGGTTATGTCTATAACATCAGTGAGGAAGAGTTAAGGAGACAGACCCAGAACCGGCTCAGTTAGTTCTACTTTACATGGACTTCTGGTGTTGTCCCTTTTGTAAAAATGCATATCCTCTTGTGTTGCCTTTCAAACAATGTCAAGTAAAAATCAAACTTTAAAAATCTGCTGCAGACAAAAGGTCATACGGGTTTTTTTTTTCGTCTTTCTGTGCTGTTTTTTCTTGCGGTCCTGATCCGAGCATGCTGTGAGCTAACTGCAAAGCCCAGGAAAGGCACGCTTCCTGAGCCCCAAAGGAAGATAGTGTGTGGGATGTGAGATTAGGATTGGTGTGGAAACCAGAATGGAAACTTCCTTAGCAGTGTAGCCTCTGGGAGAGGCCCCGGAGGCTGTTGGCTTGTGGATGAGGGAACCCAGAGGACCTGAATTGTAATCCTGGCTTTTCCTCTCTGTAGGCAGGTTCCTAAATCCCATTGAGACTCTTTGTCTTTAAATAGGAATAATGCCTTTCCTCTAGAGATGTGGGATTTATTTACTTATGCAGTACTGAGTACAAAGTGAGAACTGCTTGTATTTTGTGCGTGCTACTGTAGCTTACCCAGAAACTTCTTCTTTCGGTGACAATTACAATGATTCTGACTTTGAAAGTGAGTGTTCTTCCTAAAATCCGAGCACGGAAATTGCAGTACTTCATTTATTTTATTCCAAGTGTCTTTTCTGCTTCCGCATCCTAGAAGAATGGAAATGCTCCTGCTCTTGGCAGATCCCTGCCCCAATAGTGGTGGTTCTCTGGCTGTCAGTGTGTCAGTGTCCTAGCGATTACAGCCTGTTAGCTTTAAATAAGCTTCTTGGTTGTGGCCATCTGTGTATGGCCCCAGTACCTGCTGGTCAGAGGGCGGTGAATAATCGGGGATAAGGCTTAAGAGGAGCAGCGGGCTTGTGTGGGAGCAGGAAGGGAGAAGCCTGAGGAGAAACTCAAACTCAGTGTCACAGCTCTGTGCTGTGAGGCAGGGGCAGCGGTTGGGAAGCCAGCAGCCAGGGCAAGCTGTTCATTAGAAAATTTAATTGTATTTTTAAATTAATTTATTTTTCGTAAGGGATAGTAGAACCTGGCTCGAAACAGTTTGGATAAAAACAAATAGCTTACTTTCTCTTAAGTATAGGAGAAAATCTTCTCGTTCATAGCGCTTTGAATGTGCCTGCTCACGGGTTCTGAGCTGGCCACTCCCTGTTGCTCTGAACTAGCCACTGGGGACAGCGGGGCCATCCTCGAGAGCAGCACAGCACAATGATCGCCTATGTGCGGTGCCTGCCTGCAGAGCCGATGGTCGGGTGCCTCAGCAGCAGCAAGTGGCAGCCAGGCTACAAGGATGAGGATGAGGAGGAACTCATCCCACTGCATGCTGGAAGGATGGGCAATGCGTACCCCAAGTTGCCCGGGCGCCTCAAGAGGAAGCTGTTGAGAAAGGAGGATGACAACTTCTGGCCGAGTAAGGAAGTTCGGGTCCTTTTTGTTGGGGGCTGTGTTATTATTGTGTTATTAAAGGAATAAAGAGATAAAATGTATTTGCAAGTGAGGAAAACAGCCATGATTTTCTTACTCTTTTAGAGAATGAGGAAATCGGGAAGAATTTTGTTCTGAAGAGAACATATTTTGACTTCAGAAAATGTGTATAAATGCTCAGGTGGGCCAGCGAAGTTAGAGATATATGGCACTGTCCTCATGCATGTGTTCTGCTTGTATCTAGGAGGTGCTGAATGTTTGCTTTCAGCTCAGTAGTGCTCCTCCTTGGCAAAATTGCAGGTTTAGATGAGCGGAGCTGTTGACATGGTGCTCTAATTGAAAGCCATAGAAATAATTAGTGGATGAAGAGGCCAGGAGAAATAAGAAAAAGGTCTGAAACTCAAAGATCTTTAATGCAGCTGATGCGTACTTAAAGAAACCTGCTTTTGAATAACCTTGGGTCTCTAAGGTTGTTTTCCCTCTGAATATGAGAAGAAAGAATTCCTGAATTGTGATGACTCTCTCTTTTTAAAATCTGTGTAGTTTCATGTTTCATTAGCAAATACAGATGGGGAAAAGGAGAGAGCATAGGCTAGACAATGGCAGTGCTCAGCTGTTTCGTTTTTAGCCTTATTGCTTGCCTTCATTTTTTTTTCTGATCACCTAAGCAAAGGCACCCAGCTGTTCATGGAATGGTTGCTCTGAAAAATGTGTTTAAGGGTGACGGGGGCAAAATTTCACAAGACAAAAGAACTTTTTCCTCAAAAAAGAAAAAAGACAGCTGGTTGGCTTTCTTGCACTAGGCCATTTTGTTTTGTTTTGTTTTTATTTTTGTTTTGTTTTTTTTAGTGTATTGATATGTTTACAGCTGTGTTGATTTTCTTTTCCTCATTAGTCTTATGCTGATCAGCTGACAATGTTTAACTACTACCAGATCAATAAATTTAGCCACACAATGCTAATTGCTGATCAGTGAAACTGCATGTATGTCTTCTTTCTGTAATGCTCACTGTGCAGTTCCATGACCTCTGTATTCTAGAGGAGCTATCAGAGAGGCATCCGGAGGCACTGGGAAGCCTCCCCAGTGATGCTGTCAAACAGGACATGACTGTCTCAGTGCTGTGTCTACCGGGGCAGCTCCTGCTGTACCACATTACAAAAATTTGGAGGCTAATGTAGTTGGTTTTGCCTGTAAATAGTTGAGTTTCTTCAAGGCACCTTTCTTCGGTGAGAACTTGATGGTCTTGGAGTTGTAATAATACAAACAGCTTTCTGGAGAAGTGCCCAGGAGATTTTGTTGCATCTGAAGAGTGGGTTTGAGAACCCAGGTATGCAGTATGCATCTGCTTTCCCTGTCCAGATGCATTCATTTTGTCGGTGTGCTTCAGTATATTCCTGATGAAGAGAGAAGAATCCCTTCAAGTTCTGTTGACTAGTTTAATGTGCACACGTGTGTAATGTGGTCGATTCGTAACATATATGTAGGCACTTCAGTGGTTTGAGTTGTGACTACTGAAGCCAATTAGCAATTGCTTACCAAAAGCAAATTCTGTGCCCCAGTTATAAAATTTTATGCATTTCTGAGGTTATAGTTGGTTCTCGTGGGTTGAGTTTCACTGGAGTCTAGTACAATTCTGGGCAGCCTGATCTAATGATAGGCAGCTTTGCCCACAGTGGGGGCGTTGGAGATTGATGGTCTTTGGAGGTCCCTTCCAACTTTAAACCGTTCTATGCTTCTGTTTGCATTATTAGAATTATGAACTATTGAAGCTTCTGTATGTAATGCTGAATCCTCTAAACTGAATCCAAAGATCAGCTGAGTGCTTCCTGCCTTGGTCATGCCTGTACCAGCGCCTGTACTTGTGTTGGGCTGCCAGCCCTGCCCACTAGCTGCCTTCCTTTGTGTTCTTCCTCAGCTCATGGAGACAAAAGAATGGAAACGCAATTAAGCCATCAGTTAAGTGTTATTGGCTGAACAGGTCCTATTTCTCTTTGAGATAGGGGGACTTGTGCTGCTTTTAACCTCTGTTAATGTTTATTTTAAGGAACAAAAGTGTTTCAGAGTGGAAGTACTTACTGGGAATGGGTCAAGTGATAGCTGCTGAGCACAGCAGGTGCTCATTGGCCAGCATTATCTCTGGTGATAACGGCCTCCATGGGAACCCCATCGTAGAGGTTTCACAGGCAGAAAATGCTCTAGGCAGCGTTGGGGTCGTTTGCAAACTCTAGGCAGCCAAGTATTGTTCTCCGTGCCTGGGGGCAGTTTCCTCATGGAGGTGCTCCTTCTCACCGCACAGTGCTGCTGTTGGATGATGCTCACGCGTGCGTTCGGGTTGGGATGCTGCAGCCACAACCACCAAAGGACCAGGTTAGGGTTTGGTGGCTTCGTTCATCTGTAGCAGTTGTTTCGATGAAAATGTCAAGCAAGGGATGCGTGAAGAGGAGGTTGAGCATTCCCAACTTGGGCTTGTTCCAGCATCTGTGATGCAGTTCTTTTGCTGTCACTGCTGAATTCATTAAAAATAGGCAATGTGTGACTGAAACAAGCCAGAATTCAGCAATACAGTTTCTCAGAGCCTCCCTGCTTGGAGGAAAAACAACATTACAGCAGTTGAGGGACTGTCACCATCTCATGCATATCCGTGGCTGCGGAACAACGCCAGCGCTGTTGTGTGTCTGTGGTTAGTTTTCCTGCAGCAAAGCTGGTCTGAAACTTGGGGCTGATCGGGCAGAATTGCTAAGGTGGTTCTGTTTTCCATACTAGCTGGACTGGGTGAGGGCCTGCTGCTTCCAGATGCTGCCACCTCCTGCTCAGAGCTTTGCCTGCCTCTTGTGCTCAGCATCTCTGCTTTGTGTTTTATCAGATTTCCAACGTTTAAAGGCGCTTTAGGCTAGTGTAGCTAAACTGCTGCATCAGTCTGCTTTTGTGTGATGTTTTGGTAAGAGTTTTGAAGGTTTTTTTCCTTCTTTTGCAAGCATAGGGAGCCAACCATGGTGTTGGATTACTTTTAATGTTTGTAAAGCAGTAGCTTCAGCTATTGGAACCTTTTATTCATGTTTTGTTGCCCAGTAGCTCATGAAAGAATGCTCTATTCTTTTTCATTCATTATCCTTTCTAGGGACAATTGCTCTGACTTAGCTGCGAATCTGAGACCTTTCTGCATAATGTGTACTGTGTGGAAAAACATATAGAATTCAAAAGAATGATGATTGAATCTTTTATGAATTAATAGGGTGTTATGAACCAAGGAAGGAATTTTATTTTTCAGTGTTTGTTATGTTCTTTTTCCCCCCCCAGGCTTCTGCTCCCAGAACTGTGAGATGTAAATTTTCCAATTAAAGAATGTTATCAATATAACGTACCCAAATACTTGTGACTTGGGAGACTTCATTCTTTGCCTTTTCACTTAGCACTGGGAAACAAAGACCACATCACTCTGTGTCTCTCCTGAGCCTGGCCTTGTGGAGCACTGAGCACATCTTTGTGGCCTCCCATGTCGTAAGTGACAGTGGGGCTCAGTCTCCGCTCGCGAGTGGCCGTGGTGGCTGCTCACAAAGCACGATGTAAGTGGCTGGCCAGCCCGGTGCCCAGCTTCAGCTGCTGCTCCAAGCCTGTGCCTTGCAGCTGGAAAACACAGCACGAACAAGGCTGGTTTGTTTCTAAGAGAAGTAACTTGAATATAATCTGTATTGCATTCCTTAAAGAAGGGTTTCCACCTTCCCTTCTCCCTCTCTCCCTCCCCCTCCCATTTTCTCTTGGTGCTCTTTGGATTTTCTTGAAAATCTTGTCCATTTAGCCAGAAAAAGCCACCTTTCAAAGCAAAGGAACTTCTTAATTTCTAGAAAGTTACTTCTGGTCTTGGTAATAAATAACAGTCTTTCTATTGGGTGACATAGCATCCTGTGTGAAGCTGATGTGGCTTGAAGATGGTGGCTAATAATGGACTCAAAAAGTTCCTCAGTGCTGCATTTGATTAAATCTCTTGAGATGGCAGATATCTGCAGATCTCACTGGGAGCATCTTGTTTTAGTGTGAGCTGTAGGCTCGGGTCTCTACAGATCAGAGACTGCCCCTGCACCTGGTTCCAGGAGCAGCTGTGTGCCTGCCCTGTCTTGGTGTGGGGCTCCTGCACTGCTGGGCTCATGTGCAGTGCTCCTGCAGCAGAAATCTTCCTTGCTACTCCCTTATTTTTCCATGCCATCCCCTCTTTGTAGAGTGCCCCTATCCTTGTTTCCCTCACCCCACCACATGCAGTTGGGAAGCCAAAAGCTTCAGTATCAACCCTTTGTAGAAGTACTGTGTACCCTATGTAGAAGTACTCTCTGATATTCTCTGGAAGATCCCCATTTTGCCCTTAACCCTTGGGTGGCTTGCGTACACATTCTGGAGTTGTTGATAACTTGCTCTTGGCTGTCCCCACAGCTGGCAGCTTGTAAGTCTGACTCTATGATATATTTTGGTGTTAATAAAACAAGACATGTTGAAAATAATCCCAAATGCCAATAGGCTTAGTGACATTTAAGCATGAGTGATGCTGTAGACAAAGGCGGTACATCTTAATTTGTCTAATTACATCGTAACATGCAGAGCAGCTGCTTTTGTGAACAAAAGCAGTTGATCGCACCATTTTATTAATTGCATATTAATTGCTGCATTCATGTAACCATATGGAAAACAGTGGAAAGAAGAGAAGGCTACTTAGCGGTGGAAAGGGGAGAAGGAACTGGCAGAAGAGTTTCATCAGGAGATAAATCTCAGAGTGATGGGGTCCGTGGAGAGTTTGCAAATGGGATCTGATTTATAGAGTAAGTCTTTGGGATTTATGATTATTTTGTTTAAACATGAGAGAGGTTAGAGTAGGAAGGATTGTGCCTGGAATGACAGCTGTGTATTCCTGGAAGCACTCTGCAAGTTGGTTTTGGATGTGTGGGGTACTCTGCTAGAGCTGGGCCTGCAGGCAAGAGGCCATCTGCATCTGTCCCAGCTGGGCCACCCGCTCTGCTGGGAACAGTCTGCCGCAGGAGCAGGGCTGAAAAAGCCAAACCAGGCATGACAACTTGTACTTCTTGCGATTTTACTGCAATCCTGTAGTCTTTTTTTGTCTTGAAGTGATAAGCTTTGAGCTGAGCTGGGCTTCTTAGGGCAGTGTTTTCCATCTTTTTAAGATGGAGTAAAAGATAAAAACCTTGAAGCTGTGGGGTTTGTCATGTACAGTACCTACAGCAATGAGCTGGATATTGCAGGTGTCCAGCATCGCCTTGTCTTGCAGGGTGTTGAGTGATGTAGTTCCTGAAAGCAGGACTTCAGAAGCTGCCCTGTGCTTCCTTGCAGTGTTGGATGACTCCAGGATGCGTGATGGTTCTGTCAGACAGCAAATGTAGGTTAGGAGTCCACAAGCGGTGACTCCTCTCCCACCCCCAGACTGTATTAGCATGGTCTGGTGGGTCCTGGTGTGCTCAGTGAGTGGGGCCGGCGCTGCAGATGCCAGCCTGTGTGTGCAAGTGTCAGGCTGCTCTCCTCTCCCTTGCACCATGGCAACTGAATTTCTTGGGGAGTTTAAACAGTACACTGGAGGAAAGAACCAATGCACAGCTCTTGTTGTTTGAGTACTAGCTCATTTTAGACTGTCATCTAAGCTGTATATAGTAAAAAATGGAAAATGGTCAACTTCACTTTCTTTGTTATAGAGGATACTTTTATTTTTTCCACTAACACTACAGGTGTCCTTTGTTGGTTACATGCAGTTTGCATTCCGTGATGCACTGATTGAGGGACTGAGGATTGTTGGTTAATTGAATGTGTTTGCTTGGGTACTGTAAAGTTGAGTGTTTCTACGGGAAGGACTTAGTCCCACCTCTTTGCCAACAGATGGCATTTTGCTTGCATTCTGAAGTCTCTGAAGAGTTGCAATTGGGAGTGATTGATTATTTAAAAAAACAAAACAGAGGAGGGGGCTATCTGTTGTTTTATTTCACATCTTGTGCAAAAAAAATAAAAAAATAAAAAATACAGTATTCAAATTCTACTGGAAAGGCACAAGGATTGCACAGTTAGGTAATTAATGGCAAGCAATTGAAAAGTATTCTGGATCCAATCTGTTGTAAGAATACGCGGTACTAAACAATAAAAATTATGTTCTTACTCCTACCCAGAAATCGGGACACAGAGGCTGTGTTATTATTAAAAATGCTCATCACAGCTATGTCTCAGTTGATGTTGTAATACAGTGCAATGGGATCTGGACTGTGGGGGTGATGCGTGATTGGAAAGACACAGCTTGTATTTTGGATTGCCCGCGGAGCTTGCAGCTACAGCAGTTACAAACACAGCATCTCACTTGTCGACTGACCTGCAGTCATTGGGAGAGAATAAATCTGAAACCCCATGATGCTGCGTCTGCAGCCACAGCTGAACAGTACTTAATCAGCCTCCCCACGTCTTCTGAGCGCACACAGACATGCAGGGGGCTGAGCATTACTAATTTAAAGGCAGAATTCCCCAAAGTATTGCTTGGAGCTGTTGGGCTGCAGATCCTTTCTTCTGTTTGGAAACTGTTTTTCAAAATGCTGGCAGCCACCTTGGGTTTGTAGCTACATTTTGTCCTAGCTGGGGGAATATGAAGGTATTGCTGGGAACAGAACTTCTGAAGAAGGGTGAAAAATGTGTAGATGTTGCGGCGGTCACTCAGTGCTCATCCTGGGCCTCTCGTCCTCCCCATTCCTTTGATTTCTGATCTAAGCCATACTGACTGCTCATACTCCTCTGCTGTAGTGGTCTGGCTGGCCAACTGTCTTTTGGGCATTTCAACAAGAAGTTTAGGAACAGGGAGGTTTGACACAAAGGGCTGCAGAGGCCCTCTGCTGCTTTTGAATGGAAAAGTGTCACGCTCCTCCCTGAGCATGTTTGTCACTGCCAGAATTCATAAACAGTTACATAAATGTCTTTCTACACCAGTTCCAGTTCAACCTTGCAATTGGGCAGCACCTCCAAACTGGGGCTGCCACCTCTGCCATCTGAATGACCTCTCATGGCTTTTCCTGCACCAACCTTCAGTGGGCTGCTGTACTTTTGTTTGTCACAGTGAGCGTGGTGGTGTGGCCAGAGCAAGGGACGGTGTTAGCAAGTCCCCATGCAGATGGTGGGATTCGTCTTAGGGTAAATAATTGATAGCATCAGAGAAAAAGACACTGCTTTGTGCCCAGTAGCTGAAAGTGAATGCAAGCTTTTTCCCTTGTGTGATGCTTCCTTGTCCTATCAGGGCTTAAGTAATCAGAAGAGGAGCAGGATGCTAATTGCCTGGACAGAATAAGAAGCACTTCCAGGGCGTATATGAACACAACGCTTGAATGTCTTCATTCTGGACCAAAGTTTGCTTAGTGCTCTATTGCAGCATCCTTAAAAGATAGGCTAGAACTGCATTTATCATTATCCATTAAGACAGCAATAAGGAAGAGGGTCTTCATATATAATATATTCTGCAGAATAATTTGGGGAAAAGACAGCTTTTGTTTTATTGATTTGTTTTCCTGAGGGTGTAAACTTTATTCACATAGACCTTGTTACTGTGCCCCACCTTCTCCTTTACATTCGAATCAGATCTCCCCTCCAGGTTGGGACCTGCTCTGGGGCTGCTCCCAAAGGTTTCTCACCTGGCTCTTCCAAATCACTCCTCTCTTCTCTCCTCGATAGCTTGTGTTGCAAACTGCTGTCCAGGTCCCGTTCTGCAGTAGCTCAAGCCGTAAGCAATTAATAATTCTAGAGACAAATTTGTAACCCAAAGTTGAATTTGGATAATTGTAAATAGCTTAAAAAATGCAGCCACTGGTAAACACAATAGTTTTATCAATTGTCTGGAGATGCCAGAGATTGCTCATCGTTGTTTGAATATCAGTAGTTAACTGCTGGTATTTCTTTGCTGCCTTCTCACTGTCTCCTAAATGCCAGATACTGGTATGTTTTAAGAAGGGATGAGTTGGAGAAGACAGGTAATAATTGAAAGCTTATTCTATAGGCTGGAAAACTAATGATTTTTCTGCACATTAAGCCCGTTGATTTTTCTGTACTGATTTTTCTGTTTTCTAAAGTTCCCTGCCCATAGCAATGAGTAACTAGTTTCTCTAAAAGAAGAAAAACTGTAAGAATCTACAATATGAGTCCTGTGCAGGAAAGTAGGATACTTTATTTTCACTTTCTGGAAGGAAATGGAGGCAGAAATGACAGGCCTAATTCAGGTGAAGAGAGAATCTCTGTATTTTTCTTCACACACACACATACACACATATATATATATGTATATATATCTTTCTGTATATTATTTTTTTGTAAAGTAGATGATGAGGCTTCTGTTTGAATAATGACCTCCACATGTTTATTTCTTGAAACCATTGCCATTATACTAAAAACCTTGATAGCTGGTGTGCCCGCAGGTCCACTCTGAAGATGCTTGGTGTCAAGGCACCTTTTCACAGGGGCACTGCTTAAACCACCAGGTGCGTTTCACTAGTGAGCAAATGAAGCACAGATATTCAGCTGTGAATGCTGACTGAACACAGCACCTTGGAAAGTTTGCTGGATTTTGTAAGATGAATAGTGAGGGTATTTGCATCTCTGACTCTTTTAATCTTTAAGTTTCCAGAATTTGTAATGTGGATGGTAAGTCAACCAATTAGAAACGTGAACTGGCAAGACTTCCCTTTCACTTTGAAGTATTCGTTGAGTTTCTATAAAGAAAATGCTGACTATGTAAAGGTCATCTTAAAATTTGTTCTCCAAATCTGTTGGTATTTGGTTATGTCTGGGACAGACAGGTGTGCGGGCAGCCAAAACCATCTCTGGAGATGCTATGGCACAGATGTTGGCTCAGTGTTTTCCTTAGCAGCTTGAAGTAGATCATTATTAGGTGACTGTTACATAGACAGGATCCGTGCCTGCCTATAGTTGGAAAATGTTGTTTTTCAAGGTAGGTTGTGCCTGTATTTGATTGAAATGTTCGAGCTTTTCAGATTTTGTCAGTCTTAACGACTTCAGGGAAAATACCAAAATCCATCAATAGTTTGTGAACCATAGCTTTTAGTTGTCATTATAGTAGTGAATTGTACAGATACTCTTTTGGGGAAATTTTTGCAAGTTTCTAACTAAGATAAAAAATTTATTCTCAACTTGCTGTGTGAGACAGCATGAGCCTTGCTTGATTTTTGAATTAATGCTTGTACCTATATGAAGGCTGCTAGATTGGAAGGGTTTTAGATTTTTTCATGTACAGACTGCAAACTTCTTAAGAAGTTGAAGCACTTGCCAGCTTAATTATGAAAGTGTCTCAGAGCTTAAATATATGTGTGTGTATATATATATCTGCTATTTCCTTGTCCCAGGATAATCCATATATAACTGCATATGTCCCAAAGTGCAATGTTGGGAGGGGAAACTGAGGTATGCTGGAAGAATTCTTTCAGTGACTTTAAATAAGTGAAATGAGTGGGGAGTGTTTCCCTTTTGGGACACTCTTAAAGAGAATGCAGACCGAGATTAATTTAAGAAATCTGTTGGTTATTAGCGTGGGTCCTCAAGTGTGCAGCTGCTAAAGATGGAATTACAGACCCGGCCAAGAGACAGCACGGGACAGAAGTTGAGAAACGGTGTTCGTGCAGTCTGGTTTTGTTGGTTTCACGAGATGATGATGTTTTTTCCATCACTTACTCAGAGAAGTATCTTTACTATGGATTTCTAGAGCAAATAGAAGTCGAGATTTTGTAAAGATTAGCTTATTTGCTGCAGTCACTTCTGCTCAGTTCTTGAGGAACGTTACAGTGGGTTTGGAATTTGAAATCAGAATATTTCCCGGGGGAATTTTAAAGGAGTGTTCCTATGGAGAGAGCAAAGTACTCCTCTGGGAGCTGTTTTTTTGTTTTTTTTTTTTCTTTCAGTTCTGGAATGGCCAAAGGAAAAAAGGATTGTGCCCTGCAGTTCAAAACAAAACATTCAACAAAATCGCACATTCATTACTGTTATCTGTGCTCCTGTCTGCAGATACAGTGTCGGGAGATGCTCTAACCAAAAGAAGTCACTCTTTTGTCTGCATGCAGCTCTGCCAGAATTCTCTCTTTTCACTCTGGTGATGTGTTTGCATGACAGAAGATCTGTGGCAAGATGTTTTGAATTGTAAAAGGAATGAATTAGCTTTATTGTGCTGTGACCTAAATAGGATCATCAGATCAATCAGTCTGCTGCTTTTCTGTCCTCTCCGGCTTAGGCTATGCTGCTTCTCCGTCTCGCCTTCCCCGCTTTTCCTCCACGATTAGCCCCCCTTGGGTGAACAAAAAAAGGGGGTGGGGGGGTCTCTTCAGGGTAATACCTGCCCCGTAGTTGCCTGCATGGAGACACGGCGCTTCCCTGCGAGTTCACTGGTTGGACTAGATGATCTTAGTGGTCTTTTCCAACTTCGGTGATTCTGTGATTCACTGGGCCGTGGGTCCCTCTCGTCCTTTGCGGTTGCTTTGGGATCAAATAATCCTGCTCCTTTGTTCCTTCTCCCCTTGCATGCTCGTCCTCTTCCTCCCGATGAGTCGATGAATGGCGATTTCTTGCTGTCTGGGGAGGTATCGTGATTCACGAAGCTGAGGGTGCCTTGAAAGAGACCATTGTGAGCTGGGGAGAGGAAGGCGGCTGATACCCCGGCCTGGGGTGGGTGGATGGCCTCTGGGGGGAACACTTTTGTTCTCCTGAAAAGTGCCGGGAGATGGCCAGACACGATTGGCTCTGAAAGGAGGGGAAAAAAGCCCTTATACTCACAAATTATTGATTCCTGTAGTCTGAAGGGGCTTTTAAACAGCAGCAAATGCTTGATGGCATGAGTGAAGGTGGCCAGAGCAGGAGTGAAGTTTGGGCAAAGCGGCATTCAGCATTTCTTATCACAGGTGCTTTACACTTCTTATAATCGTGGTGCTCTCAAGTAGAGGTCAAGGCGTGGTTTTTAGGTTGGCCTGGTGTTGATCTGCAACCAGACAGACCCTTGTAACCTGCAGGAAGCACTTAATCTTGGCTCAGGCTCACCCAGCGGGTGCATCCGCAGGCGGGGGGGCTGTTAGATGCTGGCTCGGTATGGCATCTGCTTGCCCTGGCACCTGCATCTGTATGGAGGGATGGGCAGGGTGGTGGGAGCAATCCTGAGCTGACAGCCCAAGCCCTCAGGAACACAGTGACAGTGGCATTGCCAGCAGTTTTCCTCGTGCACTGCCAGAGTGGTACAGTGGGAACTTGCTTCAAGTCTGTCTCATTGTTTAGAGGACGTCTGCTCAACAGCATTTTATCTCCCCGCTTTGCTTACTGCATAGAAACACATTGGAACAGCTCTCACCATACAATTCCCATCTCAGTTGCTGGGAATATTCCTTCCTTCCCAAGCCTAAAACCAGTGCTACACTTGTTTAATGGAAGATTTTTCTGTTGTCTAAATAAAATGTCTAATATTTACAGCTAAAGATGCTGATACATTTGTCTGTTAGTGTTATTTAACGAATTTCATATGTGTCGGGCTCATCTCTTCTTAAAAAAAATAGTGGTACCGTTTCTCAGCTTCCTCAGGTGCAGTGGTGCAAAGTGCAGGGCACTGAGTTACGAATGGGGCAGGGACAGAGGATGGTGTTGTGGAGTATTTCTGTGGAAGCCGCATATTTCCAGGTTGTTTCTTGGTTGCCAGTGTTTTGTGTTGCTGGGAACATCAAGGGGTGGCAGTCCCAGATGGCTGCTTCAGAACAGGTCAGCTGGAAACCTCCCTCCAAAGAAGGGAGTGGGGCAAAGGGTTGGGGGGGGGGGGGGGGGACTGTGATGTTTTCAGGCAGTGCCTACAGATGCAGACACTCGTCTGTTTTTATATGCCTGCTGAGGACATTGATGGTCTTCACTATGAATGAGTCTTAAAAGCAAAACCAATGCAAATAATTTTGATTGGAGTAAAAGAAGCACAGATAAGCCAGTCAGGGGTTAAAATCTATTGTATGTGAACCAAAAACATGATTTTGCCATTGGCAGTGTGTTCATGATTTGAAGCAGCTCCCTTTGCCTCTTGTATTATCTTTGCCTCTGTCTCTAATTTGTTAGTTAGGATGGAGCTGCTTCTAGGCCAAAGTTCTAAATTTAACAGTCCCTCCAGAATCAGCATTTGCTGGAATCTTTCCAGCGTTTTCTGTATTGATTGTGCTAGTATCCACATGAGATGGCAAATGAGCGTCACTGTTTTTCTGAGGATGTGGGAAGGGAAGCTGTAGGTTAATATTAACTAGCTCAAGGTGAGCTAGCAGGTGTGCCAGCAGCCCTTGAGTCACTGCTTGTAAAGAACTGGTACTGCAACGTGTACACGCCTACTGCTGGGGCTGGCTTCGTCCCACCGGAACAAACTGTATCCATCTTTCAGCCAAGGTGGTTTAATTGCTGTTCTGCTTGTGCGTATCTGATTTTTACTGTTGGGATGGCAGTATACATTTTCTTAAACAGTCCCATACACATAATTCATGCTTTCTGCTCTACAAGAACCATCAGAGCCAACTGTGGTGCAATTAAAAGTGGTTGTGTTGAGGTAACATGCTGAATTTAATGGAAGACACTGGATTTACCTCCAGTGGATAAGAGTTTGTGTGGTTGTTGACCCAGGGCAGGCTGAAAGGTGCAAGTGCCAGCATCGACTGGAATTCCTCTTGAGGCATCACCTCCTGGTACTGATTTTTGATGCTTGGCCACTTGATCAGCATTGGCCGCGGGGAAGATGGGGAAGACAAAAGGCAAACATCATCCTATGGATTATCTCTTACTGGTTTTGAATAGCTGTGTCTGGAGATCGGAGCTTGATGATGGCTGTTAAGTGCTTGTTTTCAGAATGCTTCTGGCTAGGGGAGGATCAAGAGCAAACCTGGATGTGGGCAAGTTGCAGCCCATGGTGAAAAGAGAGTTTCTGGAACTGTCCCAAGGAGCCTAGAACATGATAGTACGTGGGGACTTGAGCCTGAAATCGGGACAAAGCCCATCTGTGGGACTTGGAAGCAGCTGAGAAGTGCATAAAAACCTTGGGGATGTCTTGCATCTCTTCCAGTAGCACAATCTCCATCACTTACTGGCTTGAAATTGATGCATTTTACTGTGCAAATGGGCTATCGTTCTTCTTCCATCCTAGAGACACTTAGTACATCCCCCAAAAGATCAACACCACATTTGGAAAGGAGTCCACGCCTTCTAGGTGTGCCAGTGCGTGGCAGTGTTGCTGGGGGTACAGATACAGGCATTCTGGGCTCACCTTCAGGTTCTGCCCAGTGAGAGTGCATCTCAGATGGGTTTAATGATGAATGGGTAATGGTAAAACGCTAAGGGGGATATTATTGTGTGATTTTAAAAAAAAGAGAACAACTAATTGCTTTGTCAGATGCATAGTGTTTAAACATCACCACAATCCTTAAAACAGGTGACTGCCAGGACCCCACCAGCTCGCCAAGGACTCGGGCAATCCAGGTTCTAGCACGTAACGAAGATGGTTTAATTCAACTCAAACGATTCTATGATTCTGTGGAAAGTATCTTTAGAAGTCACTTAGTCCAACCCCTCTGAAATGAACAGGGGCGTCTACAGCAGCTTGTGGTCATCCTGAGAGGCAGCACCTGCTGTGTTTAGGATGAAGTCTAGAAGTCAGGAGAGGATTTATGGAACATTTGCACAGGGGGAGGTGACAGTTTCAAGTGTTGGAAGGTAATATATGAATGAACAGCCATCTTGTTGTCAGGTTATTGATGTCAGGGGCAGTTTTTGTGTAAGGTGCTCGATGGAAATCAAGCAAAGCAGAGCCATCATGGCACAGGTGAGCCGGTGTCTGGGTGCAGCTGGAAGATCCTGCTGCTCGTGGCAAACCCGCGTTGTGAGTGTGCATTTGTGGAGCTGGGGGATGCTGCTCGGACGCTGATGGAGGCACTTTGTGTTCTTTGCCGCATGGCACCGAATCTCGGGGAGGTGGTGAAACTTGGGTTGAGCTCTTGCTGGAGCATCTGCTTTTCACACCGCTGAGCGTCTCGCTGCGGCTTTGGGGTCAGCCCCAGACCCCCCTCTGCCGGCTTTTCTCCTTCTCCCCGAGGGGAAAAAAATCCTTTCCCATTGTTAACGCGGCGCGGCTTACATTGTGATGGAGGGCTCGCTCCTCGAGCCTTAACATTGCGCGGAGGGCACGCCCTGCTGAGCACATTGATTCGCCGCTCGGCTTGTTTTTTTCCCTCGCTCCATCATCCCTAGGAAGGAGGGGGCTGAGCCTATTTTTTGGGGGGGATATATCTGTCTGAAAAGTTTTCATTTGATGGAAAAATAAAGGCCTGGGGCCGGGGGTGGCGGGGAGGGGCCGGGCGGAGCGGCCGCTCCGCCCGGCCCCTCCCCGCCGCCCCCGGCCCTATTCCCTCCCCACATGGGGCACGGCCGCCTCAGCCATGGGCAGCAAAAGGAGTGCTGGCTTCCCCAAACTCTTCCTCCGCCACCCGAAACTTGGAGAGGATGAGAAGAGCGGAGTGAATAATAATTAACTTCTTTTTTTTTTTTTTTTCCCCTGTTTTGCATATGGAAAGTGGCTGTCGCCGGCCCGCGGGACTGCACTTTGAGGGAGGCGGCTGTGGGGCTGAAGGGACTGGAAAATGGTTCCGTGCGTTTAGATCCAGATCTAAAGTTGGGATTTAGGGGTTATCTCCCCTAAAAAAAACAACAGGGGAGCTCTGGAGAGGATAAATTGTTAGGGTTTCGCCAGGATCGGTGCGGAAACCAGTCACCTTTCTGCAGCTCCGGCTTCTTAACGGGATTTAAGCTCCGAGGTCGCAGCGAAACACCTTGAAAATGGTGGTTTTCATCAACACAAAGCTTAAATCTCTCATGAAACTTTTCAAGAGAAAGAGTAAGTAGCTGTGCGTGCTGGCCGTCCTAGCGGGGAGCAGCGGAGCCCCGCAGGAGAGCCCGGCTCCGGCTTCTGTGTTGTGTTGTGATTTATGCCACTTTGTTGAATACTTTGTTATGTGTACAGGCAGCCTTATAGGACGTCTGCTTAGGGCTGCTGGGTCAGCTTCTGTGAGGCCCTTTGTGTGATGGGCAGCAGCTGGACTTGCAGGGTACGGCTGGTGCCTGTGGGTGTAGGGTGTGGGGAGCGAGGTTTGGGGCAGCATCCCACCTACCCCACACCGCCCCGTTGCTTCCACTTGGAACGAACGTCTGTAACACCCGACCTAGCGACGTGATGGATTTCAGGTGAATTGTAGTTGTTCGTTTAATTTAATTCGTGAAGATGGACAGATTGCACTAGAGACTGTAGTTGGGGATCGTACTCTGTGTTTCTGTGCACTGGGTTTGTTGGGCACTCGCAATGAGCAGAAGCCATGAGTTTTGGTGTGGCAGGCCTGGCTGCCCCCCTGCCTCCTCTGGACTGGATGTGTCAGCCTGTGGTTGGACTAGGTGATCTTGAAGGCCTTTCTCAACCATGATGAGTCCATGATTTTATGGCAGGGCGCTGAATAAACCTGCTGCCCGCCTTAGGGCAGGGCCAGGCACTGCCGTAACGAATGGGGTGGTGCCTGGATATGGGTGGTGATAGATGTGCCCTCTGGTTACAAGGACACCTGCACCCAATGCTGAGGGATGGGTGGGGTGTGGGATCAAGTCGCCCTATTTACGGAATGACCAGGCACTGTTCTGCAGTAACTTTCTGCACTCTGACACTGATCATAAATAAAATAAAAAGTATAGAAATTCAGTTAAGGTTTTTTCCCCCTCCACCGATCTTTTTAGGACAAAGCAGCATTGTGTTACAGTAGTTTTTGAAGTTTAAGGCATAGCTTATGTTCTCTAACAAGCCCAGATTATTTCCATCCGAGCTGATCCTGGCAGATGCGCTGCGGTGTTAGAGGCAGAGCCATTTCTCAGACACCAGTAGACTGTGGCTCTTAACTGCTTCTCAGCTTCTGCACGTTGCAGGAATGTCACTGCTGGATGCTGCGGGCAGCCAGCAGAGCGAGGGAGGATGTGGAGTTGCTAGAAGGCCAGTGCCATAGGGCTGAGCCAGCAGAGCAGGTGCTCAGAAGGAGACGCAGCTGTAGTGGTTTGGTTTTTTTCCTGCTTCAGAGAGCTAAAAGCAAGGATATGCAGCATGCTGGCTGAAGGCCAAATGGTGCCTGGGGGATCGTAAAATATGACCCCTAACTGCCCTTTTCCTCTTATTACGGGGTGGAGGGATAAGACCATTCAACTGTAAAAGTTTTTATTGATGATAAACTTTAAACGAAAGGTAATGGCTCTTTCTCGGGAAACATAAATGATAAACAAATCTTAGACTTATGCGTTTTCACTGATTCATTGCTGGCAGTCTGTATGGAACTTTGAACCAGAGCAGTGTCACTGTGGTGTTTTTGTGCATATGTTGGTTGGAAATAAGAAGCTGGTGCCATCCCTCCTCATTGGTGCTGTGCTCTGAGCAAATTTGCCTGGTGAGTTGCTGTTGTCCAAGTCTGCTTTTCACTCATGGAAAAGTAAAGAAGCTGATTTGTTGGCTTCTGTCAAGTTTTAGTTACTGGTTTGTGCAAGCGTGAGGTTGGAGAAAGTTATTTTATGATACAAATGAACCTGTCCTAATCTCTCATGGTGACTGTCACATTTTAAGGGTCACCCTTGAGTCAGAGGAGGCTCCTGGCAGGATCAGGGACAGGAAAACTGATTTCATTTGCAGTGACTGAGAAATAGTGGGCAGAAAACAGAGTCAAAGGTCCACAATAAATACATCAGCAAGTGAAAACACAGGTGGAGGAAAAGAGGTTTCCTACACCCCCTCAAGAGGACACGTTTCTCTCTCCTATGAAAGAAAGTTGTGGGACCAGGGCTTGTTTAGCTTGGACAAGGCTCTGGGACAATTCATTGTGGCCTTCCAGTACTTGAAGGAAGCTTTTAAGAAGAAAGGGAGTGACTTTTTACATATTCTGACAGTGATAGCACAAGGAGAAATGGCTTAAAACTAAAATAAGGGAAATTTATGTTAGATGTTAGGAAGGTATTCTTTACACATAGGGTTGATGAGGTAGTGGAACAGGTTGCCCAGAGAGGCTGTGACTGCCCCATTCCTGGAGGTGTTTGAGACCAGGTTGGATGGGGCCCTGAGCAGCCTGAGTTGGTGGGTGGAAGGGGTCTTGGAATTAAATGGATTTTAAGGGGTCCCTTCCAGCTTAAACCATTTATAGTTCCAAAAATGAGAGGAGGTCTTTTGACAGTCGAGAAAGTGAAGGTCTAAAGAGTGTTTTGATATGGTGGTTACAAACGGATTGGGCGGTTACAGTTGTCTTGATTTCAAGATGATGCATGACGAACATGTATATGGGGTTACACGACAGACCTATCTGCAGTAGCATTTACTTCTTTTTGTCTTTCTCTGCAGCTGTTTCCAACTTAGACGAAGAGAGTAGATGGACCGTCCATTACACTGCTCCATGGCACCAGCAGGAAAATGTGTTCCTGCCTTCCTCAAGACCGCCTTGTGTGGAGGACTTGCACCGGCAAGCCAAACTGAACCTCAAGTCAGTACTGAGAGGTGAGATGCTGCTGTCACTAACGTATCCTGAAAGCATGGTAGTTTTCGTCACAGCCTTTGCAAACTATCCAAGTTGTAGGCTTCTGAAGAATCTTGTCTCGTTTTGCTGCAGCACAGCAAGAATACTGAGTGGCATTTACCAATAGCTGAAGTATTTTTCCTCAATCAAATAGCAAGGAAGTTTGGTAACTGGTAGAGTGGTATTCTAGAATGGAAAAGTGGAAGTGAAGGTGGAGAAGAGAAATAGAGAACAGGGCTCTCGCAAGGAGTCACTGAGTGATATATCTTCTTCCTTGCAGAAGAGTGCAGTGTTTGTCTGAGAACCAGCTTCTCCCCTTAGTACCTTTGTTGGGGGGTGTAACTGCACTCTGTGGTGCAGGAGGCATGGTGTTGTGTTCGTGCAGTCCTGTGGACATGGGCAGGCAGGGAGTGTGAGGAGAGCTGTAAGAGCAGCTGTTTCTGGACCAAAAGAGAAGTTGAAAGATAGAGCTTAACATCCATGATCTGGAAATTGTTAACACAAGAGTTTTCTTTACATTTGTTATTTGACAAAGAGGATTTCCCTGCTAAGAGCCAGCTCATCCTGAGTCCCTTTTTGTTTCATGTGGAACCACAGGTACTTGATTGCTTAAGAAATGAATTTGATTTAAAAGAATGGTGTAATTTTGTTTATCGCTGCATTTCTGCTTTTTAAACATACCGAAAACTTCATTCTATTTGTGTGAGTGGGGAAGCATTTGGCTGCTATGTTTTATTTCTCTTGCTATTTCTCCAGTTAATTAATTTTTCACCATCTCTTACTAGGTGCCTTTTGTTATCATTTAATAGGGCAGTCTTGACAGCTGGAGTTATTAGCTCACGCATGGCTCAGCAGATAGCCCGTGTGTCCTCTATACTTATTATTGGATTAATGCATTTTTGCAGTGCTGTAGCCTTGAAACATTTACTGTTGCCTCACAGATGTATTAATTCTTTCCAAAAAAAAAAAAAAAAAGATATTTTCCTGTTTTAGATTAAAAGGAATACTCCTTGCATTTAGCTTTTTGTATGCATTAACTACTCATTCATCTATTTTTAATTCTCTGCTTGAGTCCATTATCAAAGAGAACTGCCCAGGCTGAAATGCTATTCTAATTTTTGTGTACTCTATTGGAAATGTAACCTCTGTATCTTCTACTTCAATAAGTTTGTATCCAATATATTTTTTGAAACTGCTTATCGTATGCTGCTTAGCCCAGTTTACAGATCTGAAATTATTTCTGTCTGGTGGGGCTTTTCTCTAGAGCTCCTTCTCTTTATAAAAACAAAAGCTATTCAGTGCTACTAGAACTCACCAATTAGACATTTGTATTAAATAAAACCTGCATGTGTGCCCATGGTCTAAGGCTCCTTTGTACTGAGCTGAATTTCAGTTTCTTGCTTTCGGGATAGTAGTTGAGAGAGGGGGATGAAACCATGATGCCTTCAGCCAACCTCAAGCTCCTGACATAGTCAACAGAATTCCACTATCGTTTACTTATGTTTTCCCTCAAGCTCTTTCCTTGAACATGTTTCTTCCCTCAGAGCAGTTCCTTGCTGTGGCCTTTAGCTGCCCTGATTAGCTACAGCATGAATTTAGTGCCACCGTTAGTAATTCCATCAATGTCTGTAGGGGTCTGAGCAATGAGAGTGGTGCTGCCTGAAGTTTTATCAGTTTTACTCTTCAGTGGCACCATGAGGTCAGGAGCACATTGTTGCTTCTGAGCACCTTTGGCAGATTAGGTCAAAAGTTCTGTACCCAGAGCTGAGTTTCATTTAGCACAGATGTGTTGTAGAAATTGTAATGTAGCTGTGACTGCTACTGAACTCTTTTTTTTTTACCTCCTGTTTCAGAAAAGAGGCATTTTCCAAAGTTTCTTAATGGATAGTAAGTTGCCTAGAGCTATATGATTGTAGCATGGAAGATTGTAAGGAAGAGTAATGGTCCGTAGCAACTTGATTGCAGGCGATTACTTTGTTATTGCACTCATCACTGCCCCAGTGAATTAGAGAAGTATAAAGCTTGGTTACTGATAGAAATACACTTGTAGAGCATGACATTATTTAAACTACTTAGAAAGATATTGAATATATAAAATAATTCAGGAAAGGTATCCTTTCTGTCTAGATTTTCTTATCCATCTGGATTCACCTCTAATACTAACCAGATAAAACACTGAGTAGCTTTTAATTTAATGGAAAGTCGAGTGTATTCACTCTGATGCAATTTTAAGGGCTCAGCAGATTTATTTATTTTTTGATAGTATGGGTGTAGCAAAAAAAAAATAATAAAAAATCTAGTGCAGCTGTCTGTCATAGGGAAGAAACTTATAAGCACTTCTTGAAGGGCAAAAAACTTACTACCACTGCTTATTCTTAAGCTGGCTTAAAAACAGAATGTTAAGGATAGAGTTATTACAGAACTCTGATAAGAGGGGGAGCAAGTTCTCTGCTTGGTGGTCACCGTGAACCCTTCATAACTTTAGCAGAAGCAGTGATATGTTTGGAAGAGAAGGAAGAGAATTCTGTTTGTTTTTTAAATGCTGTCTTATTACTCAGTTTAGTATATGATATATTGAAATATCATTTGCATTTTGTGCTATGAAATCACATGCAGAATATGATAGTAGATGTTACATGGTGGGATTTTCTTTTCTTCTGATCTTTGTACTTATGAACTAGGCTTCTATTCTACTGTGCTTTTCCCTTTTCCTTTACAAAGTTACGTTCAAGCACCAGGAAGCTGGGAAGTTGGTAATACACTTATGTCTGTGGCTTTATTTGGGCTTTTGTTAAAATCTAAAGTTGCTGTTGACTAAAAGTAGTGGTTTGAAAAATGTCCAATCCAGACTTGATTGGTTACTTGAATCTATTTCAAAATGAAAGTCGTTAATGTCTCTGTAGTGTCTTCAAGACTTAGTGTGGTAGCTAAAGTGGAAGAGCAAATTCAGCTGCAAATCATTGCTAAGTATTTTTAAATGTGGTTTACAAAATGATCCAGTTTTTCAACTGCGATGGTAAATCCCATTGCTTTGAGTACCATGTTTCCATGCAATGAAAGAAGCTCTCTCAGGGGAAGCAGCCAGAGCCTTGGAGCATCCATTGGAGCAGATGGGGTGACACGTTCAGTGTCAAGTGCATTCCACCCATGGCACATGTTCCCCTTCCCCTGGGGCTCTAACTGGCCTGTGCTGAAAGCCTGTCTGAGGTAGGCTCTTGCTCGTGTTTCCTTGGTCCACATTCAAGGCCAAGAGACCGAGCAGGTCTTTTACTGGAGTCAAAGGAGTAGCACTGTAAAACAGCCTGTGTCCCCGTCACTAGCAGACCTGCCTTGGTCTGCTGAGTGGTAGTGCTTAAAGGACTGCTGTCTGGAGGAGTGTCTCAAGTATAGCGGTCTTTAGCCAGGAGCACAGATGCATCAGTGCATAGCAACGTTGCAAATATTTGGGTAAGAGTAAATGAAGAGTAATTCTTACTCTTCTGTAGTATAGTCTGAAAATGTCTATGAGCAAGACATTAAACACGAACATGAGGAGGAGGCCCGGCACAGTTGTAGTGTGTCTTTGTTTCACTGCCAGGAGTGGGTCGTTAAGTGTGTCTACATTCCAGTCAGGTTTGCAGTGTGTTCACCAGGGTTGACCCAGTGACCTGAAAGGAAAGTCTGAAGTAATCCAAAGCGCGCTTGTCCCTGATAGTTTTGCAAACTGTGACGAAATGTACCTGTTGCTTGCCTGGACTGACTTTTATATATTTTACATATATATTTTAAAGTACTCTGTGCTCTCCATCAAATGTGTCTGCTGGAGTGATGGGAAACAGAAGAGGGCATTTAAGACCTGATTTCCAAGGAGCAGTTATCTTCCAGTTCTAACAATTTGCAGTGTAGGGTCCTTTTGATTTAAAAATAAACTTAAAAAAGGCTGGAAAGGCTGTCACCTGTTGCTGCTTGGACATGGCAGGAATAAAGGGAAGAGATGAAGTAAACATGTTACTGCTCAAGGGGAAACATAGTCAACTCTGAAAAGTGATCAGGCTTGAGAGTGATAGCCGGTTCCTCAAGGATCTCAGGAAAGCTCTTGCTGGTCAGATCAAGTTGTAGATCAGGGGTAATTGTTGCATGCTGCTGTTTATTGCTTGAGCTGGTTGTTGTTTACAGTAAATTAAGGTGGCAGATCTGTACTGAGAAATGTTATCTGTAAATATTGTTCACAGTCAGATAGTCTAACTTTCATACTGGTTTTCAGGCTACAGCTGCAGAGGTTTTCTGCACCAGTGACTGCACTTTGTTCCTTTTTTCCCCAGTGTAATTGTGTTGACTCAGACTTTATGTCGTATAGTGCTCGTTGTTCCAGTGTCTGTGATGATTCATTTATTATCTCATCTTCAGAAGAGCTGGATTTGGCTGAGTGTAGCTTCTGTTTAGCTTTGTTGGCCAAATTCTAGGAATGTATTTAAGCAGCAGTGATTGAAACACTTGATCTGTTTTCCAGAAGACATCTGGTTAGCATTGTCAAATAAAACCGGATTTAAGTAGTTACTCATAAAGCCTCTATTATGTCTTGCTGCAAGACCCTCCAGACAGGTATGTGTTTACCCTTTGTTTTCTCGGGGCATCTGCCAGATCACTGTTCAGATGAGCAATATTAGGGTCAACCCTACTAGTCGATAATCCTGCTGAGAAGATTATGGACTTAAAATAATCTTACATTTCATTAAAGAGCTGCAAAGTAGTGGGGAACCACTTCATAATAACAATAGGCCTAGCTCAGGTTCAGAGAGATGCCAGTATGTGAGCTTCCTACCAAATGGAAACCTTAATGAAGTAGAAGGCCATTAAAGGCTAGGGGTAGACCATATGTTCCGGAAAGGCATTGGAGCTGTAAAATAAAACACAAAGGAAAAAAAAAGATAAATCAACATGTTTATAATTATTTTAGTTTTACTGGCTAAGTTGGTACCAGTGGTTCTGCTCATGTATCCTGTTCTTTTTTACTGTTTCTGAATTAATTCACAGTACATCTTCTGATGGTTTTGGCCAGGTTCCATACTCTAACCACCCTCCCCAACAGAGAGTTAAAAAAAAAAAAAAAAAGATTATTCAAACTAAATTAAGTAGAATTTGATCAGAAGTCTGCACGTTGTGTTTGAATGCTGCACTTATGCTGAAAAAAAAAATGGGTTACTTGTATTTAGATCCCCTATTTGTAGGTTTAGTTGTGTAGTGCTATGCTGAGTGTAAAAGCATACAGGTAGGTTGTATTGATTGTGTGGTTTCCTATATGCATTATAAAGTGATAGCTTCTCTAGTGAAAGTCTTAAGAAGTCTTAACATTTGTTTCAATAAACTAATGATAGTGTATTCCCTTAAACCAGATTAATGTATTTTCTCAGTATTTTCTACTGGAAGTCAGAGTCAGTAAAGATATAGGTGAAAGATTATTGAACTTAACCCCATATTAAGTTAGTGTCTTCAGAGGAGAGAAGAAATTTGATCTATGGCTGCCATAGTTTCAGTGCTTCGTAAGCAACTTCTGTCACAAGGAACGTCAGAGTTTCAGTTGTTTTCCTGTGTGTGTTTTTTCCTCCTTCCTCTCTCAGATTGGAAGTATGACATGTATAGAAGAAGCATGTATAGATGAAGCATTTTAGATAGCTTTAGAAGTTGAACGTTGAGTGTTGCAGAAGAAGAACTAATAGAAATCTTTTCAAGTTTTTTATCAACCATGTTCAGTAGTCTAAGAAACAACAAATATTTCTAACAGTACGCAAGAAAAATGTTTTTAATGCCAACATCAAGCATGCAAAGGGAAGCGAAGAGAAACTGTTAAAGACAACTTGTCACCAGTAAATGTAGTGTATAACAGTTGCAGAAACTAACTCAAGACAAACAGTGATTTTGAGCACTCTCCAGTGACAGCCTGTTAACAGATATAATCTGTAATGGCTGTAGAATTTTGGTGCCATTAGAAAGTTTTTCTGCATGGCTAAATTATACAGGCCACCTGGGGAGCTAGGAGTAGGTCTATAGTAATTCTTTTTTTGAAAGGCTTAAGGAAGAAAGCTGTGGTCAGTGTTTGCATTTACTAAAGCTGTAGAAGGTATTTTCACATTTCAGAGTTCTTTTTACTTTGAATCCTTCCTAAAGGCTTGCACATGATCTGGACCCTTGAAAAATAAGTCTGTCTACATGCTTGCTTTACTTTAATGTTGCACCTCATTCCCCATTCTTGTGCTTATGCAAACATTGCTTCAGCTGAGCCCCGAAGCAGCCTGGGATAGCTGGACTGGAGGGGCTACCTGTTGTTGTGTAAGGATGCTGTTCCTTGTGATGAGCTTGGCTCTTTTCAGAGTGGACCAGTGCAAGGGGCAGTGGGTACAAACTGAAGTACTGGACGTTATCTCCAAACACCAGGAAGCACTCCTGTGCTGTTCAGGAGCACTGGAGCACTGGCACAGCTTGCTGGGAGAGACTGTGGGGCCTTCTCTTTGGAGACGTTCAAAAGCTGCGTGGATGTGGTGCTGAGCACCCTGCTCTGAGGGTCCCTGCTTGACCAGGGGTTGGAGCAGAGAGTCTGACCTCTACCATACTATGATCCTCTAAAAATACACATCAAGAAATAGCAATATAAAATTGCATTTTGGGGGAGGAGATGTGAGGCAGGGCAGGTGGCTGGGTTGGCAGAGGCTGGTATTAGCCAAAGCATCTAGATAGAGCTGTTGAGGGTTTTTTTGACTGGGCTGGCATGGTAGTACATCTTTTGGACTCATTAAAAATGGGAGTCTGAACAGAACAACACACTGAATGTATCACAGCTGAAGTTCATGAACTTGCTTTACGGTTAGAATTGGTCACAGTTCAGTTGTTACACGAGTGCATCGTTGCTGTGGCTTTACAACATATTTTAAAGCTTTGATATAGAGCATTCCCTGTAACAATCAAGTTCTGCGGATGATATGGGGATTTATACATTTAAGGAAAATGGGATTTGATCCAAGCTGAGTGAATTTTTGGGAGGAATGAATACGAAGTGGTAGAGGCAAGCTGTCTGCCTCATTTAGATCCAGCAACAAAAATAGATACTGCATTGGAATTAAACTGAGCTTTTATTTTATTTTTTTTTAAGTCACATTTAGCATGAGATCTTTGTTGAACACCAGATTGCCTTTGTACAGCCCTGCACGTATTCAGCGTGTTTCATCCACACAAGGAAAGCCGTGCATTCTTATCAGCAGATTGCACATGACAGACTCATAAAGGGGCCCAAGTGAAAACTGGTGACTTTAGCTAGCTTTACCAACTTAAAGAGAGCTTTGAAATGGAGTGTCTGTTTTAATTATGGTTCTGGGCCTTATTCTCAGCTAGCTCTTTATCTTGGGAAGTTACCTCCTGAAATTCCCCATTAATGGTGCTTCTGCATCACATCCAGAGTACAGAGTCCCCTGTCCTTATCTTTGTCATACTGTGGAATAGTGCAGAAAGCATGCCATGAGGAAGCCTCTGAAGAAGGCCCAATTTGATAGATTTGCTCAGAGTGCATCCCAGTGTAACACCAGTGTGACCAGTCCCACACAAAATAGAGAGGTGGCAGTTATGTTTAAGGTAGCAGTCCTTTTGTTTCATAATGCATACAGTTAGAAAGCTGGAAGGTTGTCTGCTGTGCTGGACCTGGCACTGGTTGCATATGTGGTGGAGAGGGGCAAGAGTGAAGGCTTCTTTCATAGCTGCCTTTATCCCAAGGTGTGGTCATGTACCCATGTGCTGCTGCAGGCAAAGCACTGTGGGTTTGACTTCAGGAGGCATGCTGGTAAAATTCAGATTGTGTCATTAATGCAGGCATAAAGTTCTTGCCTGGACCTAGTCCAAGTGAGTTTGCTTGGGCAGCAGCAATACCAAGTCATCTGACATCCAATCATGCCTGTCATAAAGTCATGATAAATTTTGTTGTCCCAACTTAACTGTGAAAACAAATTCCAAATGTGCCTGAAAAAAAGCTATGTGCAGTTATTTATCGGCTTTGAAACAAGTCTTATTCTTATTACATTATAGTGGTAATTAAAAAAGCGTGGTGCATAGAGTCGTGTCATTTTTATAAGTTTACTTTCACAGTATGTTTTTCATTCTGTTGGAGAAGTTTAATGAGACAAATATATGTTGTACTGTGGTCTGTCAGTACTCATAAGATAGAGCTTGTAGTCCTGATGTATGGAGGAAGGAGATTTGTTTGTATTTACAGATAAGAAGGGGTTAGCTACAGTATTTAAAGCTAAAAAGGGAAGAAAAAAAAAATCTGACCTGAGGGAATAAAGCAGTTTTCCAGTGATATGCTCAGTGAGTGGATAAATGTGTTTTAATATGCTAGTCAGCAGATTTATTTCTATAGTTGACAGTTTAGCTGACTCCTGCAGTTAACAGGCTCTCTCTAGTACCAAAAAAAAAAAAAAAAAAAAAAAAGGAAAATCCCCACACTACAAAACGCAAGTTATTACATGAAAGGCTCTGCCAAGAAGTCGCCCTGAGTGGAGCTGAGATAATTTCTCGAGCATGCCGACACAGCTGTCATCTTGTCGCTTGTCCATTCTTGCTTACAGGACAGCAGGGAGTGAGGCACACTCGGCCGCCTGCTGCTCCTTGCCCCTCCTCTCTCTGCACCTCCAAAGGCATTTTCTCTCTGGGTCTTAGCAGCTGGTCCCAAGGTGCAGGCTCTGTTCTTTGATGCAAGGCAAGCTTGAGTGTTTGTGAGACATTCTATCCCTCCTTGCTCAAGCCATCCATTGATTGCCTACAGGGCTTCTTACCTCAAGCAAGTCGGGGCTTTAGATATTTGAATAACTTAAATGCCACTTTCTGAACTGTGAATATCATGTTAGTTTAAAATTCAAGACAACAGTCGTTGCTAATGAACACTTAGAAATGCTGACGGGTGGATTATTTGTATTGAACTCTTACATGTTCTCTCAAGCATGCATTTGAGTGGACAACTACACTACAGAGCTTAAGGCCTGATTTTGCAGCAGTCACGTGAGCAATGTTTACTTACACATGTAATCTCATTAGGACTAATTTAGTAAGTGGCAGCTGCACATTGAGGCCTGAGGCAGTGGGGCCTGGTGCTGATTGTGGTGGCTGTGCTCTCCGCAGAGAGCCAGGCACAGGTGGGATCTGTCCTGAAAAACCAGTACCAGGAGCCTGTCTGCCTGCAGCCAGGGAGCTGGCCTATGAAGAGACCTCTGAAAAATGGCATTAGCCTTGAAAAGCTATATTACAGTAAAAAGAAATAATTTTCCAGAAAGCTTCTAAAATGGCCCTCATATGCAAGTTGCTCTGAAAGTAATGCCTCCTGTTTATTTACATGGAAACTGCAACTGATTCAGAGGGCATAGTAACACTATGTGTTAGAGCAGATTCTCAGCTATGTGACATTGTATTTCAGCAGTCAGTGCAGCAACCTGTGCATTTTCACCAGTGATGAACAAGAGCGTGCGTGCCATACTTGTAAAAATCTGTACCAGCAGAAGCAACCTGCCATTGCTGCTGCTCAGTGTGCGTCCCACTGACTTACTGTGTTCACATCCATGATTTGGTTCTCCATAAACATTCAGCAAGTGTCAGTGGATATCAGTGGCTACAATTTTTTTCTGCATGGAAGAATTCAATGAAATAGGAAGCATTACTTTTGGAGTAGCCCTTGTATTTCTCTCTCTCTCTCTCTCTGACCAACTCTGTTGCTGGCAGGGCAGTGTACTTTGCTTCGTGTTAATTTTCAAGACTCCACGATTAATTGTAGTGGAAATTTTCTCTGCGTATAAAATGTTAACAAAGGAAAGGAAGAGATCCAATGCATCCTAAGAAAACCAAGTGTTTCTTGTGCCATGGAGCAGTGCAATGTGCATGTCAAACTAAGCAGACAAGTTACACGTTAATCCTGGTTTTCCACAGTAATGCCATGTCAAATGAATTAGTGAGGTATCAGTGCTGTGCCTTCTGTTCACTCAGGTGATTTGTGACTCAAATTCTCATGTAGCAATATGGTTTCAGATTGTTTGTAAAGCTGTAAATCGCTTAGATACACAAGACTTGTAACTGTGTGTTATCAGCTCAGGGTCAAATGGAATTAAATGTGAGTTCTTAGTGTAAAATGAAGAGGTATGTGGTATTGAGTGGCCTTTGCGGTATTTTGTACCCATGGCCTCACTGCATGCCACAGAGGCCATTAAGGTTTTTTATGGAAAGGCTGAGCTATTAAGCTGGAGTCTGATTTTCAGACCTTACCTTATGGAATTATTGTCATAAGAATTAATGAAGTTCAGTAAGCTGTGGAGTAATACAGAATTCAGTGTTCATGGCTCAAAATTCTGATGCAGGATTGCACTCAGCTCCATTCCCTGCAAATTGTCCTTTTGGAAGTGGGAGCTGTGATAAGCTCTTGTGTTGCTGGTGAGAAGCAAAGTGTCTCTATCAAGCTCCTGTCTTACACCAGGATTTAGCAATAATGAAACACTGAGGAGACATATGAGGGGTTGGTTAAATGGCAGCTACTCAGATATTATGTGTTGAGGGACATGGTTTAGTGGGAGCTATGAGTGATAGGTAAATGGTTGGACTGGTTGATCTTGTAGGTCTTTTCCAACCTTGGTGATTCTGTAATTCTATGATTATAGCATGGGCACTGACAGCACTAACACATTTTTTTGTCATGCATCCCCTGAATACTGTTTCTACTCTATGAACTGTGACAGTGATGGGAAGCCTTTAAAGGTCTTGAGACCACATTTCCCACACACTTTTTTTATGTGTAGCTAAAACCACCCTATGAGCAGCAAAACTCAACCTCGGGCAAAATTTCCTTCTCTAGGAGTGATTTAACTTAGCCATGTAAGTGAGTAGAAATCAGATTATAACACAATGTGAGTGCAGCCATTTTTAAGCAATAATTATAATACAGAATAAGTTTTGCGATTTAGTGTAACGCTAGTACAGAAAAGGACAAAGAATTGTTTTATGGCTCTATTTAGAGAAGCACTTGGAAAGTAGCAGAAGATGGTGCACAGCACCTCTCTGTGCTTATACCCAGGAGCTGATGAAGGGGTGGGGATGTAGTTTTGCTGTCATGCTGTGGCACCACCCAGTGCTGCCACCTATTGCAGTCGTCAGCCAGAGGGGCATTTTCCTAGTCTTTGCAGATAAGTGGAAGCTGTCAGTGTAAGAAAAACTATTTCATCTGGACCACAGTACTCCTATTGCACCATTCAGATCAGATACACTCAAGGTAGTGCAGCACATGGAGTGTGCTTTGAAGTACCTGTGCATATACTGCAGAGTTGATTTCAAGCATGTCCTCAGAATCAGTGTTTGTGTCCTGCCTGATGCAGTCTCCTGTGTTCTGCTTTGGCAGTTTTTAGGCAGAGATTTTTAGGCTGTGCACATTTTTGTATACTGGAGAGCATGGGTATATCAGCCTTGACGTGAGGTTCAGGAGTGTGTGTCCATGGCTCAGTTAGGATTTACGTACTGGTGCATTCTTAAAACTGCAGGTTATTAATAACAGAAACAGCCTGTCTCCTTTCAGACATCTCTGAAATAGCACGAATATTTGTAGGAACTTTTTCACTAAGTCTGTCTAGTGTTCCTTTTTTTGGATAGTAGTTGCAGTATTACTCCTCTGGGAGAAAAGATCCATGCCTGGAAGTTCTCCTAAAGTACTTCTTTATAACTTTTTTTTTTTTTTTTTTTTTTTTGTAATATGTATCAATCTTTTTGCTGAAAAATCCAAAGCTGATTGCTTACAGAAGACCATGCAGAACTTATAGAAGCCTTCAGATGAGGTGTGTGCTTCCCATCTAGAACAGTTTTCAGATAGAAGTTACCGGGTTTGGTGTGGCTTTGCTTGGGTGCAGTGACTGACCTTGTGTTGGGCTGTTACGATGTGAAGTTAGATACTTGCCTGAAACCTTTGCAGAAGATTGCTGGCTTCGTGCGCTGTCCAGAATTGTGAAATGTGCTATGACAGTAAACAAACAAAAAATCTATTTTTTTAATTTAATTATTTATTTTTATTTAATTATTTTTAATTATTTGTGACTGGTCACCTTTCTCTTGGTGAGTTTAGGCAGTTTGTGGCAATTCTCTTGCCTTTTGCCGACACATCATTGCAATGACTTCTGATATTACTCAGATATTGTATTCTGGACCAACAAAAGTTGTGAGCTTGATTAACTGCCAGTGTTTTACTATCAGTTCACTTGCTGAACTTGCTGTGCACTTGAAGCCTTTGGTTTGACTTCCTCAAGAGGTCAGGGAGTTATTTTGGGACCTCCCGAAGTTCACTCTTTATCATCTTCATCTCCTTAGTTAGAAGAATAAATAAAGCTAAGCAGCTGGTGCCAGTGCATGCATCTATCACGCTCCATAAAGCCTGTGCTCCTTGAGGCATCCATCCAGTGATGCCTGGTATTGGAGAGCCACAGAAGTGGTTGTTCAGGACCCAAGGCCTCATCCCAGGAGATAAAGAAGTACTGACTGCACTGCCATCTACATCTTGGATTGCCTTTGCGTTGGTTTGAAGTAATGAGTGACTGATCTGAAGGCAAAACTTGCAGTGACTAAGTTGACAACTTGGGGCATTCGCCCCATCAGCAAGTTGACCCAAGTCTTTGTACTGCTCTATTTTGCAGCAGCCTGCTTATTGCTGCAGCTTGTAGCTCACACCACCAAGCTGGCCCATCTGGGTGCTTGACTTCGGGAGCTTTGTGCACTAAGTTTGCTTGGTTGCAGTGTCAGATCTGGACTGGTGGGGGGGAAGAATTTGTTTTTTTTGTGGTTGCTGGCATCCTTTTCTCAGCCCCCTCTGAGACCCAGCAGCTGTTTGCCAGATGCGTGAGGTGCTGACGCGCTCACATGTGTGAGATTGGTAAATGGGATTGCTGACTGAGCTATCAGAATTGATCTGGATCTCAGAACCTACTACCACCAGGTTTGGGCCATGAACTGAGGAAGAGTGACAGGTTTGTACTCTTTTTGACTTCATGCAGATGCATGCAACAGGTCACGACTTGCACCTGTCTCTAATAGAAATGGCTAATTGTCAGTTGCATACTCTCTCTGTGATATGTGTGTACATACGAAAAGGAGTCTGTGTTGATTAAATGGTTGCAAAGCTGTGGTTGCTCAAGGTCAGTTAAATATCCCCATGGAGTCCTACAGACCCCAGTTTTAAAAGCGTCTGATACAGCAGAGGAAACACGTGCTGAAGTTGCAAGTTATAACTCCAGTTACTCGTTTGACAAGTGAAAGCCTCTATAAAATGCTTCTCTCAGTATAAACATAGCATATTTTCCATTTTAAGGAGTATTAAAGAGATCAAGTTAGGGGGACAGATAGTACAGTCACAGAACAACTTTCCCCAGCAAGTGGTGACAAAAGCACTTCATGTCACGCCAATATATTGTGCAGAAATTTCAGTTCCTTGGATAGAAATCTAACAAATAATTTTCTTTTTGCATGCCTCATCTTTCAGCAGATTCACATATCTGTCTCTGAAAGCGTAAAGCTATCAGTTTGACTGGGCTGATGAATTTGTTTGCCACATCTTGAACATCTAATTTTTCCTTATGCTCTGGCGTCTGTTCTTCTTTAGCACAGTCGCTCTGAATATCAATTAGGAGGGGGGAGGACAGTTAAAGAAGACTTAGATCGTGGGGGGGGGACGACAAGGTGCTGTCTGTGATCTTGACCATTTTGAGTAGAGATGCACGTTTACTCTGAATTCTTTCTGAACTTTGAAAAATCTTTGGTTATAAACTGCGTATGATCTGTGCTGAAGGGAGATTTTGACATCCCCGCAATTTGCATTTCTCTCTGCAAAATCACGGTAAATGGTCTATTCTGTAGGCAGTAAGACAAGACAAGTGGTCAGTGCCAAAGTTACTCAGCAGATGGTGCTTGAGTTGTGAGTAATATCATCATTTCAAGTGCAGGGCGCATAATGGGTGTCTACCGGCCTGGCAAATGAGACCCTGGTGTTACTTGCATGCTACTGTCTCCTATCCTGCAAGATGCTGCCATCTGTCAAGACACTGAGCCAGACCTCACTTAAAAACCAACAAATAAATCAATTTCCATATTCTTTCCAAATCTTTTGCCATCTCTTGATTTAAAGAAAAGCCACACGTGTAGGTGCTATGTGTGGGCATATGTGTATAACTAATGAGAGGGAGGCAGAAATATAGATTAAAAATACGAGAAATGCAACTCTGTATTTGAGTACTTGGGACAGATGATGCTAATGTGCAGGAACTGCTTTTTGTAAAAGACAGTATATTTTGATAACGGTAAACAGTAGTGGTTCTGGCAATAAATTGATTTCTTCTTTCCCTGTCTTTCGGCAGAGTGTGACAAGCTGCGGAGGGATGGCTATCGGAGCTCTCAGTATTACTCTCAGGGCCCCACCTTCTCCTCATCCTCCAGTGCAATCTGTGGAAGTTACCAGGATGATTATGAAGAAATTGAACAAAAGGTAATGGTGAGGAGCAAAGTGCTGGACTGAGTATATGCCTGCTACTGTTTAATTGCCTGCAACTTTGCTCCTCTGTCTTCACCTTAATCTGTTGTGTCTGTGTGCTCCAAAGACAAGCTGTGGCTAACTTTGGTGCTTCAGTGCTGCAATCTAAGATAGTACTGGGGTAGTCAGCAAGATGCTTTAGAGCCTGGCTCTTTAAACCTCAAGTGCTGGAACTCCTGGGATTTTCAAGTCAGGTATTCTAGAATACTTTGCCCCAAAATGTTAGTTGTAAAGTTTAACTTTTAAGTGTTACTAAATTGTATGTGCTTTTGTAGCACAGACCAAATAATTCTGTCTGTACACAAAGTATGCAGATCCTGATAACTCCTTTTTAAGGGTGCGATGGTTTTCAGTACTGTCTTCCATGCTTTTAAATCACATAATAAAAATTGTTACGGAATATGTACGGTCCCTCATCCAGGATTTGATTGCTTTGTATCTGCATATTGGCAGGGAATGTTGCTGCACCCCACTGAGTTCTTTGTGATATGTTCTGGCAGCAAGCAGCGTGTGTAAAACACTGACAATTTGCAAAACCTTACTGAAATCAGCGGAATTATGATTTGCACTGGTGACAGCATTAACTGTTTGAAAAATTTGAGTGCATCTAGGTATGTTTCAAGGAAAGGATAGCACTCAAATTTCAAATGCAAATAGTTTCCCTTAGATATTTTTCACTCTAAGTATGACTCAGAGCTGATGAGAAAGTGGTCTACTGACAATGTAAGGTGCTACTGATTGATTATCTCAAAACTTTAAACATAACCCTATTACATGGGTGGATAGTGGTAGGACAAGAAGGACAGAAGAGTCAGGTTAGATGTTAGGAGAGAAGTTTTTCACTCAGAGGGTGGTGATGCACTGGAACAGGTTGCCCTGAGAGGTTTTGAATGCCCCATCCCTGGAGGCATTCAAGGCAAGGCTGGATGTGGCTCTGGGCAGCCTGCTCTAGTGGTTGGTGACCCTGCCCACAGCAGATGGGTTGAAGCTACATGGTCTTTGAAGTCATTTTCAACCCAGGTTATTCTGTGATTCTGTGAACCCTGACACTCTTATTTGCAGCTTTGCAATCTGAAGCCGATCCCTTACAAAGTTCAACATACTCCTTTCATGTTATAAAACTATTACTTTATGATGACCATTGACCAGCATCATTTTATTTGGCTTGACTTTACATAATGACCTAAAATTTTACTCGTTTTTTAAATGAACACTTAACAGGTCTCTGAACTTGAATTACAGTCTCACTGGTAAAATACTGAATACTTCTGATAACTCTTATGCTTTGAGACAGTCATTTTTCAGATGTCAGGAGAGTTCTTCAGTAACAATGTGAAGCTGAGGTCACAAAATCCCGTGATTCAAAATGTGAACTCCTTACTTCTAGATAAAAGCTTTGTGGCTTTGTTGTCTATTCAAAGCAAGAAAGACAACATTTGAATTCTGTGCATGCAGCACTTCCGAGCTGAAATTCGAGAATAACAGTTATCATAGATGAATGAATTGCTATTTACTGTTTCTAAATTTACTTCTAAGTTGACCTGTATGTTATATTTCATAAAATCTATATTTTACTGCATGGTGCTTTCACAAAGGAAGCTGTCTTTCCCCACTGTTTTCCTCTACTGAAAAAAGAAAAAAAGAAAAAAGCCAGATATTCCACTTGTCTGTCTTCACTGGAAACATAATATGAAACCGTGGCTTAGATCACACAAGAGAAGACCTAGATTCACAAACATTCTTTTGTTTTGTGGAGGTGGGTGTCAGTTACTGGAGGGTAATATTCATACTACAAAACACACAGTGCTTGCAAGGTGTGTGTTACTGTTTGAAAGCAAAACCCATAGGGTGAAACAGGCAAGTTAGCCCAGCCCAAAAAGCGAGCAGGCAGAGGTAGAAAACGTGGAAAGTTGAAATACCTTGAGTGTTAGTTCATATAAAACAAAGTTCTTTTAGCTACCCTTTGACTCTTAGGTTGATTCATGTAAGTTGTATTAATGAAGCACAGATCGATCTCCACTTCAGTGTATTTCTGCTAATCCTAATTGAGTTTGTTGGTGACTAAATTGGTTTATCTGGATTTTACATCTCAGTACTGTAACCAGTGTCCTCCCTTGTCATCTTTAACATACCACCATTGGTGACACTACCTGAAAAGCATTCCTTCAGTATACTGGTCATATTTCCTGGTGTCAGGGGTGTATTGAGGTGTCACTTTCAAACTCTGGTTCCTTTACATTCTGAAACGTTTCGCATTGTGTATTTTAAGTGTATTTGTCTTCTGTGTGTGTATGTGTGTGGTTTTTTTCCCTCATACTTCCTTCCTTGCCTTTTTATCACTCATTTTCTTTCTTTCTTTTTGTCTCACTCAACAGTCTAGTCTGTTAGACTGCATCTCTCAGTCTTGCATTAGCGCCTGCTGTAACTTGGTTCCCGGGAGCAACAAGGTACTTTGCCCACAAGTGGGACCATCCAGCTGTCATATTTGCAGCTTGATGTTACTTGTAGTGTTTAGCACTTAAGCAATCTTTTCATTCTACCCTTAGCCTCCAGTTGTTACCTATTTTCTTTTGAATATTAATTAAAAATAGAAAAATCAATGCCATGCCAGGTTTGTTTCCAATATTTTTCTTCATTATTTCCTTTGTGTGTGTGTCTGCAGTCAAATATCTTTTATTTTAGTCGCTTTTGATTGCTTTTGCTCTATTAACATTTGCCTCCTTTAAAACTCCTTCCCTGGTGAACACCGTGTTTTACTTATTTGTCTGTGTGGAAAGACAGCAAGGTCCAGTGTTGTCATTTTCACTTACTGCCTTTTCTTCTTCCCTGGTCCATTAAAAAGGACAAATCCAACAGATTTTCTAGCGGAGGTGGGTGTAGCATCCCATTTGGAAACTGCATAGAAATTTGGTCATTTGTATCACACTATAAAACTGTTTTGAATTAGAGATGCTTTAAAAATGAGAGTGGTGCAAACTGTTCTGTTAAAAGCAGTGTTTATGATGAGATTTGCTGAGCAGATAGCGTGATCTCAAAGCACTGTACAGTGCTATTTGTCTTATAGCAGACTTCACTTGAAAATCCATTCCTGTCTGTATAGCAGAAGTTTGTTCTTTTTGCAAGCTTCTGCATTGAAAAACTGGAAACATTTTCTAAAAATGTATAACCCTCACAAGGGAACATAAAGTATAACATATTTTTTCTCTCCTCTAATTTCAGTGTAATTAGAAAATTAGATAAGTAATATGTGTGGAGAAAGTTGAAAAATGAGCTGCTTTCTACTCTGTTCAGGAAAATTAAGTACAGCTTTTGACCTGTCCTCCCCTTTGAAAGAATCTTTACATCAAAAATCAAGTAAATGTACCACTATCACTGTGAGTACTTTGGAAGAAAGCATGTAAGTAGAGATAGTCGTGCTTATCCAGAAACCACAGGAAATGTACCTGCAGATGAAACACTAACACTCCTTCCTACACTCAGAACCAGCAGATCTCCTACTGAACTCTTTTGCAGAAGTATGCATCACTGTGCAAAAGTGGAGACATTTTTCTTGGAGTAGTGCTTGACCACAGCTGCACAGTAACTCAATTGCTTTTCATTCATTATGTGCTCACTGTACTGATCAGTTTCTGTCCTCTTTCCTCTGCCCTTCTCATTTTTCTGTCCTTTTAGTTCTGTAAAATTTCTGATTCTTGTTTTGTGCTTTTTTGTATAACTAGGATTCCCTTGTAGTCAGTGCTTCAGTCCTCCAGTTTTTCTATCTGTTTGTATTCTATAGCAGAAGTGTTCTGCTTTGTTTCTTCTTTTGGAAAGGAAGGGTGTCTTTGTAACCCATATCTCTGTCACCTGACAGATTGGAGTAGCACCTGGTGATTGCTGAATGAGAACTGAGACCTGGTGCTGCACTGACACTGTCTGAACATGTCAGATGCTGGTGCTGATGCTGTCACCTAAAGCAGAGCGTCTGTAGGTAGCTGGAGCTCAGACTAACCACTCAAATTGCAGAGCCAGGCTTGCATTGTCTTCCTTGTTGTGTCATTCCAGACAGGAGCAGAGCTATTTGTACAAGAGGGATGATGGTATTTCTCCTCTTCATCCTCTGATTAGTCCTTTGAGTGCTTACATGCACACCCCCAACACCAGTGATGTCCCATATGGGCCAGCGTGCAGGTGTGGGTTGCAGTGCCTTTTTTGCTTGGAGCTGTTGTGGAACAAACTGGAGGAAGCACAGCCTGGTGGCAGCTTTCCCATATGCAGTGGTGTTTCTCTCCCACATTGCTCAAGCTAGTGGGTTTTTGTAAATGTGGGTGATTTGAAATAGGAAAGCCCTTCCATTTGTGTGTAGGTACTGTAGGTGTGCCTGCATTACCTACATTTATAAACAAGGTGCATACACAGACACACATTAAAAAGTAATGTTCGCATTACATTTGTGTATTATTATTATTACCTGAAGAGTCCGCTTTTTTTTTTTTTTTTTTTTTTTTGCCAAGAATCTGCTTTGATTTATTGATGAAATGTTTGGCCCTGTCCTATAGAATTTACAGTCAGAGCGCAACAGTATAAATAAATGGTTATTTATTTAAAAACAATGGGAACTTCTTGTGGTAACAAGGAGAAAGCAAAAATCAGAAGTGATAAACAGTGGTTACAGCACGGTGTTTGGGCATGCCTTTGTGCGCCACTCAGCTTCAGGAGAACAGATCACTTAGACTTAATAATGACAGAAAAAGTCCATCTGTTACAAACAGCAGTTACGCCTCTCTCAATCAGCCAGGGAATAACTCCAGGGAGAGTGGCAATCCAGTGCCAGCAGCCCCATTTTTGGTGGTATTCTGCAGCCAGCAAGAGGAGGGAACAAAGAGAAGGTGGTGGTAAGGGGCAGTTCAGAGTTTGCCTTGCAGAGCAGCCAATGCAACCAGCTCTGAAATGAGCATGGTTGGTAGCTACAGAGGTCTCTGCTGCCCCCACAGCTTCAACACATCCCCTTGGAAGTGTTTGTCCTCTTCCATGTTGTATCTGGAGGCAGGAGGAAGAGGAACTTATTTTTCCTCCAAGTCTTTTTTCCTCTCTTGCTCTCGGGATTCCCTGGGGTCTCTCGCAGTGAAAACAGATTTGCTCCCCCTAAGCAAATGTCTATTTTGGCATCGTAAATTTGGCTGGTGGAAGGATTTGTACAAGCTGTTGCAACCTCTTTTTTTGGTACAGAAAGGTTTTATTCTTTTATTTGAAGAGAATTGTCCATCATGGATGTGAAATCCAGCACTTTTGACAAGGAACGACTTCAGAAATGACCACTGTATGTATACTAATATTGTTAACCACTTCACCCTTTAAAAACAAGCAAAGAATGAATTTCTCCAAAGCCAATGCTTTTTCACAGTGATCTTTAGCTGATGGTTATGTTGAATGTATTGACCTCTCCCAAATGTATCTTTTCTTAATACGTGTCTTCATTATGTGCCTCATAACTTAGTACAGCTAGATCAAAGTAGGGTTCAATCTCATCTTCCCAATGTGGCACTGTGATGAAGAGGGGAAGGGTAGGCAAACCCCTATCCATTCTTTGTAAAAGTGGGAGGGGTTGGTTGCTGAAAAAGCAGTGTAAATGATAATTACTTACTGTGCTTTTCTCCTCTTTCATTTCTATGGTCCTAAACCTGTTCAGGTGTCTTGGATAAAAATCCAGTTCAGAGTTGTTTTTCCTTTGTTCTGTTTTGTTTTTATTTTTTGGTGGTTGTTGGTTTTTCATTTGTTTTAAAAAGTCGCAAATCAGTGTGCAATATTTGTGAGGGTGTATTGACTGCAGCAGCAGTGCCTTAGTATTTAGTCCTGTTTTTCTAGTAGAGAACTGACACTGTTGCATGTATTTCTATTTGCAGCGTTCCGTCTCTTCCCCAGAAGAAGAAAAGCTCATCACCATCAAAAGGCCAAAAACCCCAGTTTCGGATGAGTTATCAGATATCAACACACAAACCAACTGGACTAAGTCACTTCCTCTGCCAACACCAGAAGAGAAGATGCGACAGCAAGCACAGGCAGTCCAAACAGATGTGGTTCCTATTAATGTGACTGGTAGGCTTTTTATTTCAGTAATTGTATTACATTGATTAGGGAGGGGAGGGATTATAGGAGGTCCATTAGATGGTATTTAAGCACTCAGATATTATATATTTGATGCATGAATTTGATGTTGCTTCTTGCACTTTTCTTTGAAAACAGTGTTTTTTAATAGTCTTTGTCTACACTTAATGGGAAAAACTCAAAATTTCTTAAAGTAAACATTAATGAAATTAGTCTACACAGTGTGGGCTTGAAACAAGATTAGTTACTCATTAAATGCAAGACAACTGACAAATCACTTGTTACTGTAGGTTTCATTAAAGACATTTAGTAGAAAATAATGTTTTATAAAATATTAATGATATTCAAGATTTTGTCTAGGATCTTTACTTAAGGAAGAAGACTACTGTATTTTGAAGGCTAAATGTTACAAAATTTGAGAAAATAATTATTGAGTCTTATTTTCATCAACAATAGGATGTTTAGGTGTCAAGGAGAGTAGGGAAAGAACAGATAAGACTAATGAGTTTGTTCTCAATTGAGGCATTTGGTGTGATAGTCAACTGACATGACAGTCACCCACATTTTCTGAGTGTCTGTATTGATTCTTCATTTTCAAAATGCTCTTTGGTTTCACTATTACAGAATTCCTACTCAATGAAACTTAAATTACAATGAAGTCTAGTGCTGCATATATATTTTGATGTGCGTAAATAGAATTTGTATGAAAGATTGAATAATCACTTTAATAATCCCTCTTTCTCTGTACAGTAGCAAAGTTGTCTATTATTAGTTAATTCAAATAACTGACCATTTGCCTGCCAAAACTGGGATGATATTCAATATCCAATTTCATTCAAATGCCATATGGCATTCTCTGGCTCCATGCTCTCTCTTACAATCAATAGCTTTCAATGTTCAGTTTTGTTTTGAAAGTAAGTTAGGAATTCTTTTTTCTATGTGATTGTCATATATGTTTTTTCACATACAGTTTTATAAATTAATGTTTTGTAAGCAGCAGAGCACTACTTCTCATACTGAAGATGTCTGATTTAAGATGTCACTTAAGGCCATCAGAGAGCTATAAGATATCAATAAGAAATGTTTCCTTAAATAAACAGCAGGAAATATTTAAAAGCAGCGGAAGATTATGAACACTCCACCTCTGGAAAATGAACAGAAGGAAAGCATGCAGTGCTGAAATGTAACTAGAGCACTTGGTGTTATCTAAGAAATGTAGGATATGGGTATAGAAGGCAGAGCTGTGGAAACAGTGGATTATCTGACACAATCAATAAGCCTGAGCATGGCTTTGTCTTCCCGCTGTTAGAATATCAGTTTACTTACAGAATGAGTAATCTGCCATTTGATTTAATGACCATGTTTACTGAAAATACATGGGGGAAGTAAGTAGATGGAAAGAAAAATGGGGTAAAAGAGAACAAATAGATGTCCTGGATTTAATTCGTTGTCACAGGAAAACATAAATGCATTTGCTTAAGTTACGCTTCTGTTTTCAACCAGATTAATTCAAACGTTATGGCAAACCTTGTGTCCCTTGCATGAGTTGGCTTGTCCCCAGCAAGCACAGCAGTTCTCAACTTTACTGGTGAAAACAGAGAAGGTTTATTACACTTCAGCTTCCTGGAATGTGTTGTGTGGCATTTATTCCTTAAAATCATGGTAGTAGGAAGGTATATAAAGTGAGGATGGGGAAGGAAGACTATTCTTGCAGTATGTGAGCTCGTCTCTGGAAGCCAGTTTCCTTTTGCTTTGAAATAGCTGTACTGCTGCTTTGCATCGAGACAAGTGAGAAAAACAGACTCTGAGCCCCACACACATACATAAAAAGCTGCTGTCCTTGTTCCCCTTTAAAAAGTCACAATCTGCTCCCCTCCTCTGCCCTCCCACACTGTGAGTAGTTCTATTTTGTGAAGTTCCTTATGTTACTATGTGAGGCAGGAAAAAAAATGACCAAAAATGCGGTGCCATTTGTTAAATGTGCTGAAGAACAAACCATGGCTGGGTTTTGTTTTGATTTGGCTTTTTCCTTTGCTTGCTCTTTTTCTCACTCTCCCAGAAGAGAGGTCAAAAATTTTTCATTTATTACTCCTGGCATGAAATAAAACATTAACCTCAGAAGAGGTGACAGAATTTTCAGCAGTGAATTAGTAATGATCCTGCTACAATGGCCTCTCACGTGGCTGTGCAACAAATGCTCCTCTAGTTCAGCTTTTGGGGCTCCTTGGTGAACAGATTGCAGCTAATACTGTGGTAGTAAAAATCTGTTGGACAGCTTAAAGGTGCAGGGGCATTGCATTAGGCTGACAAGCTGCTGACTAGGCATTCAATCTGTGGGATGTTTCAGTCTTTGGGGGTGGCTGGGCTGAGCTTATTCTGGCCTGGAAGGAGTTGGGCTGAATTTGCAGTGGTGGCCAGTCTTAGCTTTTACATATCCTGTGGGTTAAAAGATGTATAATGGTGTCTCCTGTAGTGGGTTTTCTGGAACTAACTTTCTTTCCAGATGGAGAAATCTGGTGGTGGTGGAGGTGATAGGCAGCAGGCTGGATCCTGGAAAACGTTTAAGCATTTGCTCGAGTCCTGCTTGACTGACTTCAGTGAGATCTAAAAACATACTTAAATATTTCCAGTGAATCCAAGAAAACTGACTAAACTTTGTGAGGAAGAACTGAGGAAACTAGATGAGGAACGTTTAGATGATTTGTTACAAACCCAGTGGAAGAAAAGTAGATTTAAATAATATGTTAACATCAGTATTTTCTAAAAACAAGATAACAAATAAAGAGTAGGAAAAAGACATCTTTATTTTGATTGTTAACTTAGAGCTTATTGAAGCAACTGCTTTGAAATTCTATAAATTTGCACAGTGTCTTTCAAAAAGCTGTTTTGGAACCATCTGAAGAAGGATTGGTTGAGTTAGTTCTTTGTTAGCACAGGGAAGAAGTTAGTGTGGATCAGCTGACACAGTAACTTTTCCCATGGTCATCCTGTTGATGTACCTCAACTATCTGTCCTTGTTTGCACCCCTTTTACTTAGCATTTGCATAGTTATTTTAGTCCAGGGTATCCAAAGCCAGATTTTAATTTCCTTGTCACCTATTGACTCAGGCATAATTGTTGGCTTTGAGTGGATCAAGATATGCTTAGAGATGCCAATCATTGTCTCTTGAATTCTTTAAATTCGTTATAATACAGCCAGTTATTATCCCATATGGAAGGTTTATCTAATAGTCCCAACTTAGACTCCATATGGGCAATAACATCATAATAGCAGTAATGCCCCAGACAGTGGATAGTTTGTCTCAGTATTTTAGGGCTTCTATGAAGCCCATGGGATTCATAGCTCTATATCTCACAGATCCCATGGGATTCTTCCTCCCCTAATCTGCCCTCACTTCAGTCAATCAGAAACTCAGATTAAAGTGACTGTTTGTAGATGCAAGGATTCTGCCTAGCATAAGTGCTTTTCATGGGATAACAAGATCTGTTAAAAAAAAGTCAGAACCTTTATATTTAAGATATGGTGGTTGAAACTGCTTTGTATTTTCCCTTGTATTTTCATAGTTCCGTATGCTATGCTTTACTTTATGACTGTGTCTTTAACTGTTTTAGTGGTTTTCTACGCTATCTGCATGACACACATCATAGCGATGTGTAGTCTACCAGGGATAATATTTATGACATATTAGTTACTGTGCATTATTCACTTTTAAGAGGTAAATAATTTGGTCATGAATTTTCAAGAAAACATAAAAGGCAAAAAAGATACACATGTGTATCAAATTTCTTCTGCTTTTAACCTTTAAATAGATCATCTAAAGGACACTTTAGATGTTTTTGTTGCTGCTTTAAAATGTTTTATCTTCTAGTTAGGGGAACTTACGTGTGAAATCGGGGATGGGTAGATTTTCAGAAGTGTATAGAATTGTCTGAGCTCTCAGTCCAGAGGGTGAATTTTCTCTTGCTACTTGTAAAATGGCCAAACTATAAACCTCTAAACAAAAGTGAATTCCTGAAGAAAAGCTGTTCCACCTTAATGATAGTGGTGCTTCTGGGTCCCATTATGATACAGCCCATGGTCATCATAAGGTTTTATCTGGCAACATGCATTTACATGTTTTTTTCAGCTCTTATATACATGTACAGTCATTTATAAAATTCCACTTTTAAGCAGCTTCCATTCTAACTGAAATATTTATGAGATCCTGTAATTAGTTTGATCTCTGCATGCTCCATAGAACTTGTATTTGTGTTAAAAGATCACCACCAGAAATATGGTAAACTTGACAGGTTCAGAGCAACTTGGAATGAAAAAGAAGTGTCTTGTGTGATTTAATGATGGAGGCCTGCAAGGAAATTATAATACCTGTTGCCAATAGCAATGTCTGTTCCTGTATAAACCATTACAGTCTCTCATTTTCATGAGCAGATTTGCTTTCCCATAGCTCAAAAAAAAAAAAAAAAAGCAAAAAGCAAAAGCCTCCATCCATCCCCTGTAACCACCAAGAAAAGAAACGACAACAACCAAAAAAAAACAACCCACAAATCCCACAAAATTAGAAGGTCAAATTAAAGCAAGGATTCTGTCTACCTGTGGAATTACAGCTGCTTTCACCAGATGTGAATTGGACTCAGGGGAAGTTAAATTCCTTTTGAAACCTGCAGTACTGAGCAGTACATATGCATGTCTAAAACCTTACTGTGTCGGTGTGCTGTATCTCTTCCTTCAGTGTAAACCTTCACTGTAGGATCAAGCTAACATCATTTATTAATGCCTTTTTTTCATTTCTACAACAAAGCTAGTGGAAGAAAGTGCATGACGTCAGCGTGCTTGGAAGTAATGTTGCTTTGCTTATTCTACCATGTATTAGGGGAGAATTTCGACCGCCAAGCCAGCATTCGGCGGTCTCTAATTTACACAGACACGGTGGTAAGACGGCCGAAGAAAGTCAAAAGGAGAAAGACTATAACAGGAATCCCTGACAACATACAAAAGGAGCTAGGTATGGCTCATCAGAACTGTATTCCATCCATTGTTCATTGTCACTGCTTATCATTACTCAACTAATAACATTACCAGTGCTCATGAAATCAATACAGTCTGATAGCCGATTACAGTTCCAAACAAGCAGGTGCCTCCTTGCCACTTGGAAATAAGGGCTTTTTACTGTGGACTCCCTTCTGCCAAAGGGAACGTGGTATTTGGAAAGTGGTTTACTGGTACAGTGGAAATTTACAGGGGTGTAATTTCTTTAATACCTTTCTGAAAGTTTGGTCCACTCCCCTAAGATGTTCATTGAGTGAAAATTGAAGCAGGCAGGTGTTTCAGCTTGCAGTGTTATCAGTGGCATAAACCAATTCATTGATGCCCTTCTGGATGTGCTGGGAGTTGCATCAACAGTGAAAAATCTGTGAAACTTCCAGTTTAGTTTAGACCTAATTGGCAACCACTTAACATGTCAACATTATTTGATTTCAAATAATTTACATGTTACCATTATCTATTTCATATACATTACAGGAAGAATGCAGAATTGGTTTACAATTACACTACCTCAGTCTGTAATCTTTTTACAGTTAATAGTGTGCAAGAGACTCAGAGCTGATGGAACAGTCTGAAATTGGGCAACCTTTCAGACACTTTGCAGAACTCTGATAGTAGCTCTTTGTTATTTTTTTCCTAAAAGATATTCCATTTTACCCCAACAATGACTTTACAGATAAAATGATAGCCTTCTGCCTCCTCTCCCTCCTTTTCTCTCTTTCTGCAGTACAGAAGGAATATCTTAAGATAGTCTGGCAGAACGTAACTTTATTTATTTATTTATTTAACATGCAGTATCATGTCACGTATTGACTCTGTGTTTCGCTACTTTGCATCTTTTAAATCACATTTTTTCTTTTTCTGGTTCTTCATCTAAACTTTTCAAAAATGAAAGAAAGAAAAATACATAATATTTCCGTATGGATTTGAATAAGAAAGCTAGGCATAGAAAAGTACTGAAAACAAGAAAGTACACGAAGAGCAATTTGTGTCTATAACAGTGCTCCATTGGCAGTTGTAGTGAAACATTATTATCTTCTGCCTCAAGAGGGAAAATTCATTTGTCTTAACCCTGTATTAAGTCTTCATGTGGCAGCTTTAAATGTTGTTACTGTTGGATCTCACATAATGATTTTGTATCTAACTGCTGCTCTGAAATTTGTCCAAAGCTATGAGGGATCTTCGTATCTTCTTGTGTAATGGATACTGTTTGGTGCCTGCCATTGGGAACTCCTCCTGAAAATAGGATTTTCTTCCTCCTGTCCATAGTGGTCCTTTCTACCTGGCAGGAAACATTTGTCGGCCAAAGAGGCTGAAATTTGAATTTTTTCCCTGAGAGAACAGCATTTTATCAGCCATGCAGTCAGCTATAAGCAATCTCAAGATCTAAAGTAGACTTGTTTTAACCAAACAAAACTATATGAAAATAACATTAAATTATTATTAATAAAGGATTACATTTTCCTCTTCTGGTTCTTCTGTTTGAGGTAACTTCTCAGATAGCTTGTTTACAGCTAGCTAAGGAATAGCAGAGGCAATCCAGATCTTCCCTTGTCTGTTAAGGTGCTCAGGATATATACCTTTTATATTCCATTTCTCCATTTTAAACTCAATTTCTTTATCTAGAGTGGAGGTGAAATGACTTGTCTTTTTGTGGTCCTTAAAAACCTTTGTGCCAAAAGGTTACATGCAAAAAGACACTGGGCATCACTTAAACTGTATGTTTTCAGGATTGTTGCAGTCTTAATAAGGCCAGCATGGTATTCTGAAAGTGACATACATACCAAGGTCATAGTTTTCAGTTTTCAATAGAGATTATCTGTGACATATGTAGGACCTACCTTGAGGGCAGAAAGCAGAGCAAAGCAGAGTTCTTTGTTCTAAGCTACCTTTTATCACTTGTAGAGGTTCCTGATGCTCTTTCAGGCATGTGAATTTTGAAATGACCGACAGCTGTACTTGCGTGGATGTGAGGAGAATGCTTTGTACTGACAGCATTTCTAAAGCTTGGAGGTTATATTTGCGGCCACTTCAGACTGACAGCGCTTGAAAACATCATCTGTAATTTATCTGGTGGAATGAACTGAAGATGCAATTGGCTTCCATGTTAAAAAAGAAATCTTCAGTGAATATCTTAAAAATTTGCAACTTTTGCCAGTCTGTTTGCAAAGGGTGACAGGTTCTGTGGTCATGATTTTGTTCTTTCATCTCATAGTGAGCATATTTCACGTAGTGCTGATGGAAGGTTTGCCTTGGCTCCCTTTTGAAGCTGCGGAAATACTAGTGCTGACAATATCTCACTGTAGGAGCTCTCTCTGTCCGGTTCACTGACCCACAACCAGCAGGCATGCAGTGCTTTAGCCATCTGCCCTACTGTGGAAGTTGGCCCGAAGTAGTTTCGTGTTGCTTCTGTGGTGGCTGTGTATTGTCCAGACAGCAAAATACATGCCAGAAAATCTCTCTGATGGTACTTTGCATCCTCTTAGCATATTGCTTTCCATCACTACGAACAAATTGTGTTTGGAAAGAGAACATTTATCAGTGCCTTCATCGTACAGATGGGGAAACTAGGCATGCTGTAGTAAAAGGTCTTTGCTGGAGTTGCCCACCAGGCCACTGACAAGGCTGGGAATGTCTCCTTCACCCTTGTTCAGTGCTCTTTCTGCCTTTCCTCCCCTGTCACTCCCCAAATATTTCTGTAGCTGTCCATTCCCTATTTCTCTTACGCTGTCCCAAAACAAACATTGAGTTGTTTTAAAACATTCCACAGTTCATTTGATCGGAACAAGGATCTGGACTAAACTCCAAATCAAGCAATTGCATTGTACCTATTGACATTCTCCCTGTGGTTTCAGCTGAATAAATCTCTTTGTTTCTCCTCTAAAGCATCACTGTGAATGGCTATAATATTTACACAGAGATTAAAATCCCTTGGTACACCAGAGTTGCTGTGCACAGGCTGAATAACCAACACATACAGCAGATTCTTGTTACCTCTTGTTTATTCTTCAGAAGGAAGCAGAAACTTGAGAGAACCTCAAAGCTTCAACCAAGCCTGAAATATTTTCCTTTCTTGCTTGAGAGCCTGGAGGAGCTTCTACTGGGCCAAGCTGCTGGGGTTCTTCCCTGGCTGCTTTGGCCCCTTTAGAACAAGAAAGACCAAACTGAAGAGAAACTGCATGCTGATTGCTGGCATGAGTTCACTGGCCACAGTACCCTCAAAGAATTTAGCCAAACATACCAAAAGGAATCATTAATGGTACTCATGAAACACATGCTGAAAATACCTTTAAAAATTCCTAGTTTGGGGCATTGTGATTGTCACAGGAGTGTTCCAACAAGTCACTCTCTCTCTGCTGAGTGAAAAAAATGCTATATCAAAATGCAGTGTGATGGACAGAGTTCTGAGGCAGATTAAGAGTATTAGATGCCTGTTCATTTTAGGATGCCAGTTATTCTCTGAACAGTTACTGTCTAACAGCAGGAGTATCTCAGTCCTAGTTAGCAGTGCAACACCAAAATAAGAAGAAAGAGCAAAGTATTCTTTCTCTGTCAAACACAGGAAAATAAAAAGTAGTTTTGCATACTTACGTATATATTCAGTGTTCAATAAAATACATTCAGTTCAATTATATATACATATATATATATATATAGTTAACAGAGTCATTGTTAGATCAGAAAGGCTAAGAAGCTTTCAGGTGATGTTTTAGTTTTTATTTTTGGGCAGTCTTTGTTTCTCTGCTCCGTTTGCATTATCCATCACCTCTAGCTCTCTTCTTCAGTTGTTACCTTTAATATAAATCAGTGTTCTCCCTTCAGACAAGAGCTGTATGGGAAGACCCGTCAAAGGCCTTGCTCATTTCTCAACTGATAATCTTTAGCTTCTCTCACATGTTCCAGCTCTTCAGACCAAAACGAAAGCAGCAAAACGCCTTCTATTTTTCAGGTCCCTTTTCCATGTTTAGTGTTCTAGGATCTGTTTCGGACTAGCTTTCAGTTTGTGAAGCTACCAAGTCATCTTGCAGGTGTTTCTCCAGAGGTCTGCATCGGTGCAATACCAGATAGTGCTGAATAACTTCTGCTGTCCAGGACTTGGCTGTCTTGCAGGAGGGGCAGGTCCCAGAGTACCGCATCTATTCTGCCACACATGGTGCAGTTCATCATCAGTAATTGTGAAAAGCCTCATAGAAAAGCAGGGAGGAAAAGAACTTCAAGTTTTCTGCCTTTAGATGTCTTCTTCCTCTGCCAGGCATCTTGCTTTTCTTTCTTCAAAGGAAAGTTTCCATCCTCTTCATTTTTAAAAGAGGGTCTTAGAAGTTCATGCTTTGCTTGTACTTCCCTTGAATGATTTAGTTACTTATTTTTTAACCTGTGGTGTAATTCAGGGTCTTTATGTCTCCATGATTCTTTACCCCATCTAGTGTTTTCTTCCTTTTTTTTTTTTTTTTTTTTAAGCAAAGGAAATCAGAGGGTCACGACGACCTCATGTGCTTATTTCCCTGCCTCCCATTTTCAGTAGCTCACAAGAAACTGCCTTCTGTGAGGCCTCCTGTCAGTCATCCAGGGGGGTGGATATGTCTAACAGCTGAATGAACACTTTCCAGTGGCACAGCTCAGACCCCCTGTTGTTAACAGCCAGCGTCCCAGGTGTCACTTGGGAACATTGAAGCTTCTCCTTTGAGATGTTTTAGAGGTAACTATTACATCCTAAAAAAAAAGTGCATTCGTATCCATTTGATCTTTGAGAACTCAGCTGTTCTCTTGAAGACTCAACTGATGGTCTTTTCTAATGAGTCCCTTAGGTACTAGCAGTCATTTAAGCTATAGGCCTCGCAGGTAAAAGTCACAGAAACCAGTGGTCCTACAGGAATACCATGCAAGAATGCAGCTGTTGTTTGAGCCATTGCCCTGGTTCTCTTTACAACTTGAAACTCTCCATTATTTTTCCTTTTGGCCAATACCAGTTCTGTAGCTTCTCAACTTTGCTTGTTTTTAGCACTGTTCAAGCAGAGTAGTGCAGAGTAAGCAAACATCATCTGCTTTTGGATAATGGGAAATAGAAAATGTCAGAGATGTATTGTTTACCAGAGGCTGGATGTTCAGAACCAATAAAACTTCAAATTCCCTACATTTTCATCAGAATTCTCCCTTGCAGGAGAATATGCAAGATCGCTGGATAGTTTTCTAGCTGACCGGGTAAAAAGTATTGCAGGATACTCTGCAGCATTTTCCTCCCCTCTGAGAGATTACAGATGCATGGAGTACAGTCAAAATTCCTAAAATTACCATGAACCTGACGTATTTGTCTACTTCTTTTTGAGCATCTGTTAAAAATCTTCTGTATGAAAACACTAGGGAAAAATGGTTCTCTAGCTTTTAGAGATTTATTCGTAACATTGTTGGAGTAGTGGTGCCTGAATAGTATCCTGGCCAGGTCTACAGGTTCAGAGGATTGCTAGGTGGGGCATGAGCAGAAGAGATGAAAGGAACAAATCTAGGAATGTGCCTGCGGCACAAAAGACAAATGTAGAAATGATTAGTCAAAAGTAGTCTGGGAAGAGGGATCGCTTTTCTATACTAGTTGAAACAAGCGATACCAACTGTGATACCAACACACACTTTATCCTCTCAGATACTCAGTTTTTCTGCCCTCCTTTTGATGCACAGGACTTTTCTGCTGCAGCAATCTGCTGGTGCCACCAGACTCTGCCAGAGTCACGGGAAGCCTTCTATAGCTGTACCCTAGGGAATTACATGCAGATCTGTTCTTTTTCTTCCATCAGGTTTGCACAATCAGTCTCAGTCCCTGTCATATCCAGTTACTACCAGAGCAGGTTACATCAGTTTTTCCTATCTTGAATCTTGGAGCAGTGGTATGCATTTGAACCTGTTCTCTGTGTTCATACGCAAGAGATGTTAAATATATTGTATACTTTGCTTGTTCCAGATACTGGACGCCCTTTGTTTGCAGACTCTGTAGCGAACATGTGCGTTAGGAAAGCGTATTTGCAGTTGAGAAATCGCTTCAACGTTTTCAGAGTACCAAAAAGTGATGTAATGAAGAAGAAAGGAATCTAGATTGAGTTCTCCTGTGGTGGACACAGTGCTGACTGAGGGGCTAACAAACACAGGATAAAATGCAGACAAATATATTAACAGTTTGCAGCCACATTTATCATCCCACCTGTAAAGGCAGTGGGACCAGTGTTGGATGCGCACAGTGAGGCATTACAAAAAAACAAACCCACTCACCTGCATATGAAGATCTAGGCTTGCAGGAAGATGGTCCCATAAAGGAAGGATCTCTAGCAAGAGATCCTTCCTCAGTGGCAGTCAGCCCTTAAAATGAGGTCTAAAAGGGGTTGAGCCAGGCTCCACCCTTTTTGGTTACGTAGGTGAATTGCCTTCACCTGTGCTTCTAGGGCTGGTTGGGTCTTTTCTCCAGGTGCTCAATCAGTGGTTCACGTCATGACTCAGCAGTTCCTGTATACCGCCATATTGCAGCTAGTTCTGACTTTATCATGTTTAGGATCTGCATCCTGATGTCTGTTTCTGTGGCTTTTTTGTTTGTTTGTTTGTTTTTGCTGCTGTCTGTTCCAACTAGAGAGGTTCATGGATGATATTCCTTAAAAGCTCAGAGTGAATTCCAGCACTTTGGTGTTATAGAAATCTGGTAACTTCTGACTGTTACTTAATCAGAGATTTTCTGATAAAGGTAGCAATTTTGATTTAATACTCAGTTTAAAGTTTGAGGAGCTCTGTAGAATTGGTGTGTCCTTCTAACTGCAGTACCACCAAAGGCAGTTAGATTTCAGGAATTTTTGGAAAACAAACAAACAAAAGCAACTTACTTTCTAGTTACTGTAGTAAAGGTTTTCTCAGTGCATTTGGAATTTAAAAATAAAATAAATCCTCCCTACTCTACTTTGAATTCAACCAAAATCTTAAAACCCTGAACATTTTAAAAGACCACTTGAGTCCTCAGTAATCCTGTTTGTTTGTCTTTGAACCTGCTTCGCTGCAGATTTCTGATGTCCATGTCCAGGAAGCAGAACTGTAAAAAGAGTGGTTGTTAGCATATAAAGGGCAAGTAAATCTTCACTGGTTTGCTGAAATTGTGCATGCATATAGAGCAAAAAAAAAAAAGGTGGGATAATTTCAGAATATCCTGTGTTTCTACAAAAATTATTTTAAAGCTAATAGCACCGATGATAAAAAGCCCCTTCCCTAAACACATCCAGATCATGACAGAATCTAGCCTCTGGGGCTGGGCTCTTTTGCCTCTTCTTAGCAACCGTGGTTGTCAAGTTCTCATACTGTTGAGGCAATTTGTATTTCCATGAATGCATTAGACTGGACCCAGGCTATATCTATGCCAATAATAAGCACAGGGTAAGGGCCTGTGCTCAGCAGTGTCCTGCACATGCTCACGTTGCCTCCTCATTAGCAAGCTGCTCAGGCACAGCAGGCGTGTGGGTACAGTCATCCATATAGGAACAGAGCTTGGCTTGGATTGGCATGAGCAGTCCTTAGCCTCTTACTTAGTAGCACAGGGGATTTAGATATAACACCATGGCTTAGTTTTGTATTTAACACATTTTAAAGTATAATTTGTATTTGCAATCAACAGTGCGTCCCAATAAGGAGGAGGTGTGCAAGTTCAGTGTTGTGCTATTTTGCCAGTTGCCTTCCATAGCAGTAACTTTTAAAACAAGCATAAAGTATCCATGTACGTTACGCTGCTTGTGAACTGGTCTGCTTTTAGCTTCCCTTGTGAATACAAATAGGTGATGTGCTGAAATGAGGCTCTCTCGGCCTCAGGTCAGTATTTGCTAGATATGTAGTGCTTACAGCTTCATTCTGCAGCACCAGCCCTCTCATTCCCCCCCTGTGTGTGCCATGTGTGTATTTCAGAGTGGTAAGAAAAGTACCCCACCTTTGTGGTTATGTGCACAATTGTTTATTACCAGATATTACTCACTGGCTAATAGTTGTCATTAGGGATGTCACAGCTCCTATTCGTGCATGTCAAAATTAGACGTACATAATGTCTACTTTGATGGTTTTCTCTCTCTTAACCCAAGGAAGAAACTGGTACTTTAAAAAAAAAGGCAAAAATAAATGATTTTACTTACTGTACAGTTCTTAATGACTGTACAGAATAAGCAAATACCTATTTTGATTGGCTGCAGCAGTCCATCTGTTCTGACAGTATCTCATATTAGATTATCCAAGGCGTTTGCCAGGATCTGAGTATCTAGCTTTGCTCTAAATCTCTACAAGAAGAGGAAAGAAGCTACATTTTCATGAGAGCAAGAGAAATCTACACAAAGCAAGCTAAATAGGCTTCAAGCTGCTAAAAGACTTCTTACATAGCTAGGGAAAGGAAGTAAACAATCTTTTTGTGTGTGCTTCTTTCACTGTAGTCTTTTCAGAGCCCTCTTTTCCTTATCCTAAATGCCTCTTGTGCCTGCCTAGAATAAGGATAATTAAACGTCTTTTAAGTGGTATTTAAAGCTACATGATAAGAATACCTATCCTCCTGATCCAGCTCTATATAGCAAATACAAAAGGAGTGCAGTCCTCTTGTGTATGCTACTACATTGCTCCTGAGAGTAGCATTAAGGCGGAGATTTGAAATAACCAATTTTCCCTGCAGTGACATATGCAGTATCCTTACAAGCATCTCCAGCAGCATGGCTGCCTCTCGTGTTTGCTATTTTTAAAGTTGTGCAACTGAACTGAAAAGCAAGAGCCTTATGCAGACTGATTTTAAATTTGTTCTCCGATTCTTGATTTTAAAAGGTGGTTAGCTCCCTTTTGAACACAAATGTGGATTTAAAAGAACCTTAGAATTCTTTCTGCTGACCCAGGGATAACTGTATCATGAATTAAAGCATTTTTTTTTTCCATTGTCTTCAGAGTTTGTTTATGCCAATATGTGATTATTACATCATTAAATAAAGTACAGGTATTTTTGGTTTTCTGATGGTGCTGAGGTTGAGACAGTCATTAGTACTGGTTGTTTCTTATTCCAGCTTCTTGGATATTTTTATTTATGATAAATAGAAGGCAGTTGTGTGGAGAAATGTTACTTGATGGTTTTCTTCGCAGCGTGTTTTTTTTTTTTTTTTTAATAAATGTTTTTATAGCAGACATATTGTTTGTGGTAAAACAATGCACGTTTCAGTGTGTTAGCCTCCTTGTAGAAGAATGGCAAGACTTGGATAGCTCTCCCTGTCTGCTGAATGGCTTTTCTGAAGTGTAATGCTTTTAAAAGGCAGATATGATTATTTGCATTAGTCTCCAGATTTCCTTCCCCTTTTCTTTATTGCACGAGGCATTAGCATGGAAACACACTTCACATTTCTCAGGCTTTTGTCTGTTCCTGCTGCTTTGCCTCCTGGAAGTCAAACAGTGCTACTTGGTTTCTCACACAACTGATTACTATGGAAATTATTACCGTGTCATAAAGAGAGGATTTCATGTATTGAATGTGCTGCAGGAACACAGACTGTTCTGTAAGCAGAAGATTCCTAGTAATAAAGAAAAGGGGAAGAGAAATGCAGAAAATAGGCGATAGCTGTGCAAAATCCATTGTTACAGATTTTTCTTCAGAAGGCACAGCCTTCAAGAGATTGGGGAGCAAGCAGATTGCTGATTTTTTATTTTTTTTCAATCACCGAGAAGATAAGTATGAATTTGTGCTTCAAGGAATAATTGTTTTATTTTGACTCCAGCAGTTGGCACTGGCCAAAGTGATTTCCGAGGGCACTCAATGTATGTCCCAGATCACAGTTCCACGCTAGGGCGACTGGACAGCTATCGCTCTGCTATGCAGCGGTCTGAAACCAAGGACACCAGCTGCCAGACCGAAGAAGTTAAAGTTGTGCCTCCTTCAATGAGAAGAATACGAGCACAGAAAGGACAAGGCATTGCAGCTCAGATGTCTCAGTTCTCCAGCTCATCAGGAAACATGTCCGTGATGAGCGATTCTGCTGCAGTTATATTTGCTTCACGCCAGAATAGTGACATAGGTTTTCACAGCTTGCCTCGGGCTGGTGCAAGAGTGTCTCTGCAGTCCTTAGAACAGACACAGAGCATCTCCAGGCAGACAGAAGACATCGCTGGCACTTTGCCCCACCAGATAAGTAAACTGCAAGTGGATGATGATGTTGTGCATCTGAGAAATAATGCCATAACAGGAACTCCTTCAAGGCCAAAGTCTCAAGAGGTGAGAAGTTACGACAGTGAAAAGTCCACTAGCCCGGCATGTGTAGTCTCTCCTCATGCCACCTACTCAACAAGTGTCATACCCAATGCAACACTGTCATCCTCGTCAGAAGTTATTGCTATTCACACTGCCCAGAGTACTGGATCGCTGGATAATAAAATTAGCAGTTCTGCTGTGTACCCAAAGTCAAGGGACAATCCTGTTGCCAACAATGCAATAAGTGGGAAAGAAGATCACCATTCTTCGAGTGGTAACTGGAGTGAGAGTAGCTCCACACGTCACTCACAGACTTCAGATACCATCCCATCTAATACTGTCATGATGCTTTCTCTTGGAGACTCTGCTGTCTCTCTCAGCACTCCTGGAAATGCAGAGGCTGGCTCTCAGGGTGTGAATTGCAGTAGCAATCTTGCTTTACCAAATCAATCCCAGGACAGTGATGGTAGGAGTGAATCTAGCTATTCAGGAGAGCGAACACAAGGTGCAGTGAGCAGCACAGAGCACTGGCTATACAAATCTGCAGAAAACAGTGAGACTGGATCACGCAAGGTAGCTTATACCACACCAGGCTGTGCCACTCCTGGTAGCAACCTGAGCATCAGCAGCCTGGAGAGGACGTCAGCCAAAGAAGATTCCACTTCTCTGTATTCTGTAGACCATGATGGTTATTATAGCTCTATGAACATGGACTCTGGACTGAAGTCAGACATGCCGTGCTATAGTACTAATGGTTTTGGGAACCCCAGAGACAGCGTGATTAATGTCTTTGAAGGAAAGGAGAAGAAACATCAAGATGACCAGCCAAGCCAAGGTGAAAAATCCCTTGCAAGAAACATCTCTCTAAAAAAGGCAAAGAAGCCGCCTTTACCACCCTCTAGAACAGACTCACTCAGAAGGGTACCCAAGAAAAAAGCTCAGTCCAACGGACAGGTACTTGATGAAACCCTCATTGCCACCCTCCAGCATTCTCTGCAGTTGAATCTCAAGTGCAAAAATGGCAGCTCTCCTTCCCAAAGCCCCTGCAGTGACTATGAGGATCCCTGGGTGTTGCGCTCTCGCAGCCAAAGCTCAGTCAGTGCAAGCAGCAGCATGATGTCCACTACTGCCCCAAACATGTACTCCATCTGCACAGTCACTCCCTCTCAGAGTGAAACGAGCAGCATCAAGTCAGAGTATGCTGACCAGTGGGGTTACTACAGTGACTATGCTGCAGTAGCAGACGACCAGATGAAGTCCCCAGTGACCCATTCTGCCAGTACCTCTTCTGCTCTCAGTGATTACAGCATTAGCCACTTCAGTGATGGCTCAAGGGCTTCTGTGCCACAAGTGCCCAGTGGACTGGCCAAACCAAAGAGCACTTCTCCAGAGAAGTCCCACCGAGTCACATCACCATCCAGTGGGTACTCCAGCCAGTCCAATACACCCACTGCACTTACTCCAGTGCCTGTGTTTTTAAAATCTGCATCATCAGGAAATGGAAAATCCAAGCTGAAACCTAAAGTGCCTGAAAGGAAATCCTCTCTTCTGTCTTCAGTCTCCATTTCGTCATCCTCCACTTCTCTTTCTTCAAATACATCTACTGAAGGGAGCGTGAGTGTGAAGAAATTGGACCCCACCCCAAGCTCTCCTCCGGATTCTGGTGCACCTCCTCCTCCACCTCTTCTCCCAGCACCTCCTCCAAATAGCCTCGAGCTCTCTCCACCCTCTTCCCCTCCTCCTCCTCCAGCAGATGCCATAGATCTTTCACCATTGCCAGCCTCTCCCACATTTCCCCCACCTCCGCCAGAAGCTGATGTAAATTCTTCCTTTGCTCACAGTGTCCAATGGTCGCCACAAGAAGCTTCCATCGGTTCATGCTCTTCCCCTGTTCCTCCTCCTCCTATTTTCCCTTTAGTTGTCCCACCACCAGCACCACCTCTTGATCCCAAACTGACAAAAGGTGCAATTATATGCCCACAGTATTCATTTAAGAAACATGATCAGGAAGATTCTTGCTACAGTGTTGTGAAACAGCCATTCAACAAGCAGGATGCATCAAGACCTGTGATGCCCTTAGTAACCACCAAAGCATTGCAAATGGTGCAGCTGAGGTCTATCAGAAAAGCAACAGAAGGTGACCCGTCACCTGAATCTGCTTCTGAAACCGTCTCTCAGGAAAAGGGTATTGTAAGTTCATCATCACAGTCTTCCCTAAGACCATCTCTCTCACTAAGGCTCAGTAACAGTGAAGAGGAGATGAAGATTCATGGCACTTCATTTAAAAACTCACCTCAAACACTGGCTCAGAGTTCTCCTCTGATACTCTCTGACAACATACCCATGCTTGAGAGCGATCAAAAATCTGCAATTACCATGGGGCTAAACAAGTCTTTGGAACCTGATTCCCCAGGGACAGCTTCCGAAGCCACACCCAAGTCCCCAGTGCAGAGTGAAGACTTCCATACTGGCATGCCACTGCAGGGGTCACCGGCATCTCCAGACAAGACTCAGGCCATTTTTCCAAACAAGAAACCACCTCCCATTTCAAAGAAACCCAAACTGTTCCTTGTTGTACCACCTCCACAGTTAGATCTCACAGTGGAGAAAATAGCTGAAGTGAGTGATACTGTCAGAAGCACATCAAGCCCGACTAAGAGAGACGCTGTGCTTACACACTGTGAGGAGGCGAGAAACTGCCTTACAGATGGACTCAGCTTCAGCGAGATGGACTCTGGCAGCCTGGTTCCTGAGGGAGGAGCTGCCAGAGTCACCTTCTCTGAAGCAGTGGGAGCTGGTGCCTTTGTGGTACAGCCCGCTGCATCACCAGTTCAAGAGGAGCCCAGGCAAGAGGAGCCGTCAGTTTTTGATGAAGGAAGCAGCTCAGGCAGCAGCCAAGACAGTGGCAGCAACGCTGAAGGACACCTGTCTCAGGAGAACGAAAGTGGTGAGTCTGCTTTCTCTGACTCTTCTTCCGACATAACGATGGCTATGTTAAAGAAGGTGGGGAGTGAGGATAGCTATTGTAGCGTTCAGCTGGTCTTCTGCAGGGAAAAAGGAGCTCTTGCACTAGTTAGAGCTAAAAGCCTAAAGGAAGTTGCAGAATTAATACTTGGTGAAATCTGTTGCAGTTCCACTCTGACTTCTCGCTATTGCAGACACAGAAATGAAAAGGATGCTTTATTTAACTGTGCTCGCCATAAAACATCCCATGAAGACATAGTTATCTTTGTTAATTTTGATTTTGCATTTTAATGCAAATCATAAAAATATCCTTTTAATACTGTACTCTGCATGTGTCTGAGCAAACGTAGGCATTTCCGACAGTGCACTTTCTGAAGCAAAGAGGGGTGGTTTCAAGATCATAAACCTGTTGGTTCCGTGGCAGACTGACAGTATTGTTCATTATTTCTGCGTAGCTGAGGTGTTTGAGTCAGATACAGCAAATAGTTCATTCCTGCCAAGCAATAATTATGGGGAAGAGACGGACGGAGTGGCAACACCAGCGAGACCAAGGACTACTGAGGATCTTTTTGCAGCCATTCACAGGTACTGTAGAAATTGCTTTTTCTATACCATCTGATCTGCTGTTTCTCTCAAAAATCAGTTGATGTTGTTTTAATAAAACACCCTATTGCACGTTATTGCTTTAACTGGAAGCACACATTTATCAGCTTTCTACTATGACTATATATGAAAAATGTATGGAAGAGAGCTTGTATTTTATTGCTATAAAATATATTTGATCTAATCTGAACTAAAAACCACCTCATTAAATCAATACAGATTATATAATAAATATCCTGCCCCTTAAGTATCAAGTTACATCTAGTATTTATTGTACTGTTCTCGATCTGCCATATTAACTCTACTGTTGCTTTTTCTGTGTATCTTTTTGTTTTCATTCTCGTTCTCCATCTCTTTTTACTCTTCGCTGCTTATATGGTGCAGTTTGGGACAGAGGCTCAACGCTAATGCTTCATGGCAAGCGTGGCTGAAACTGGCAAGTAACGCAACATGTCAGTCATATGGCAAAACATATGGCAAACGCTGGATTATAGTTTGCCGTAATCCAGCCTGAAGTCGGGTGTTTTGTGTCAAGCTGGTTCATGAATGAAATGTGCAATACTGGCTCTTATTAATGTCATTATTCATTTCCCTTAAAAAAAGAAAATAGGTAACAAGTTTTCAGTGCTTGTTAGGTTCACGAGGAAAAAAAAAATCTTCAAAATACAAAATGAAACGTGTGCACCATTTAAACAGTACACACAGAAGACCATTACCACTCTCTGAAACTACTGAGCTTGTGTTTAGAGTAGAATCAATGTAGTAGTAGTGCCATCTTGTGGCTCTGTCTTTTACTTCAAAATCTGGAGAGACCATTCTCCTGGTCACAAAGTGCTCGGTGACATCCGTGTATGTTTACCTGTGTGTCTAGTCAGTTTGCACATATGTGCATGACTTCTGCAGCAGGAATACTGAGGGATGAAAAAAGCCTTTTTGTGAGAACACAGCTGGGATTTAGGAGATGTTACCAAAATTATGTATATATAATACCATGTAAAGTTGCATATATATAATACTGACCTCTTATAACTTCCTGTTATCCCTTAGGATATGGCCTCGTGGAGCTGTTCTAAAAATGGTCTGTTGCAGTCATGCTGCATGGCATTCAATAGGACTGCGACATGTCTGTTTTTAGAATGTAGTGTTCTGGCCAGTGACCTTTTTCATTATGTATGCAGATAGAGAGTGGACCTCTGTGTGTGTGCACATATATGGAATTCATGATTTTATGGGGAAATGGACAATGGAACTGGATGTGGCATAGTTAAAACTGCTTGATGCATTTGTTGTTAAGACCTTGCTTTTGTTGGCTTTAGACTTGAACTGTCCTTCTTGGTTGAAAAATGTTCCCTCTCCTCCCAATTTCTAAAAGGTATTATTTCAGTGATTGGCACTCTTGAATATGTGCTTTGGAGTAGGACAAAAAATTTAGTTGTGTGTCAAAGGTAGGATGAAAAATCTAAGTTTAAGAAACAGTTTTGTTTGTATATGTGTCCTATCTCTGTCTGAAAAGCCACCAAAACCAAATTTGGTTCTTAATTTTAAGTCTTTACCATAATTTATACATGCTGAGAAAAACTGCTTAGATGTGGACAGCAATCTTATCATTCTGCCCTGCATTCAGTGTGTTGCTGAGTTACTTCAAGCCGGAATAACCAAGTCTTTCCCTGCAGATCTTTGAAACAGAATTTTGCTCTATATTTATTCAGAATTTAATTCAATTTTTGGCAGCAACACAGCTTCAGTCTGGTGTGTTTAAAGTTACCCATAGTCATCCAGAATCCTACCAAAGGGAAGTCACATGTACACATTTATACGCAGCCTTACAGAGCACCCAAGCACCAAATCCACTTGCTGCCAGTGGTACTGACACACGGTTAAATCTATACAAGTTGCTTATGTTTGCCACTACCAAAGTAACAGTTTTATCCTTTTGCTGTCTTCTGTTGTCCATTCAGCCTCAGGATGACAATATTACATTCTTCTTTCCAAAAGAAAAGTGGTGTCAGTGGTGACAGCTGAAAATGACAGCTGTTATAGTTGCCTGTGTGGGGTACCACAAGTGATCTGTTTGCAAACTTCACCACTTAGAGAGGTAGAATTCTTCCTAAGTCTTGACAGTTTGTGGCAATGACTGTTGCTGCCACTCGGTTGGATGATGGATCCTTTTCCTTTGTTTTGTCCCTTTTTCTCAGTAGGCTGTAATGCATAAGCACATTTGAGCTTGCCTTGGCAAAATCTCAGACCCTTTAAGTACAGCTAAAGATCACATTGAGTAGAAACCCATTTCACAAGAAGAACTGTCTGCATTGAATATGCTTGTTAAAAATTAATATGGAATTATAGCATGATAAATCTTCTGCTGGCTGGTTATAAACTTTTGGCAAAAGAGTATGGGTTAAATTAACATTCATTCAATCTTTTTTAAATTTATTCTTGTTTAGTCTACAAAGAAGATAATAAACATAACAAGATAAGCAGTATTACTACAGATAAGCAACACTAATACACATAGGAGGCATGTAATACATTCCTATCTATAATCCATTATTTCTAACAGTGGAAAAATGGGGCAATACAACTCCAGTTTCCACTTATTCTCAGTTCTATGACTGTTTCTTAATTTCATTTTTGTTATTTTTGTTTTCATTAAGTTAAAGCCACTGGGCCCTTTCACTTGGGAAGATAAAATTCAGTCAGGAACTTGACCTCTTCTTTGTTTAATCAAAAACTTGCAGTGGAAGAGCACCAACAGGATTGTGATTTTTTCTATGCATCTTATTTAGAAACTGGAAGACTCAGGTTTCACTATTGGCATTTGTATTTATGGATGGATGGTTAGGATCTGCTTTGTTTACTTGACTTTAACTATAGAAATAGTGCATTGCAATATCCTTTTCTAAAGGCAGGTGCACTGAACTACACCGCCTGTTCTCCAGGAAGCATCAAATCAAACAGCAAAAGAAAACGGCAACAAGAAAAAGAAAAGCAAAACAAAAAACCAAGATATTTGATGGGATATTTTTAATCAAGAAAAATCACATTGAGAATTATCTTTATAATTAGTTTTATCAGTTGAATGCTGACTCCAGAAAGCCTAATTTGATAAACAGAGTCAGTGTTTAGGCATCAGACTTCTAGAGTTTCACTGTTGCAGATTTGCAGAAAAAGAATAATAAATGTAGCTCATACCTCCAATACTTGCATAAATGCCTATTCAGCTTTGATGGTGTTCTTCTTCATATTTTAGATTTAGATTACGTCTCCCTTTTCCCTCTCCTGGCTGTATCTTAATTCTTTGTCATCCTTCTAAGCAGAGATTAATTAGGAGTGGTAAAAAGTTTCATTTTTTGTTTTGTCTTTCTTGTTTGTTTTTCAAACTTAGATCCAAAAGGAAAGTCCTTGGCCGTAAAGATTCTGAGGACGACCGTACCCGCAACCATTCTCCTTCACCCCCCGTAACACCCACTGGTGCTTCCCCAACCTTATCTACCCTCAAACAGGCAGGATCTATTCAGAGAAGCGTTCGCAAGAGCAGCACCAGCAATGACAACTTCAAAGCCCTGCTGCTGAAGAAAGGAAGTCGCTGTGACACCAGTTCCCGCATGTCAGCAGCAGAGATGTTGAAGCACACGGATCCACGGTTCCACCGAGCCAAGGTGGATGCCTCTCCTGACCTTTCTGACAGCCCTGCCAGCTGCTCGCCCAGCAAGAGCAAACGGGCCCAGGAGGAGTGGGCCAAGAGTGAAGGCTTGATGCCGAGGAGTATGTCCCTCTCCAGCACTAGGTACGGCCGATCACGAACACCGCCCTCTGCTGCCAGCAGCAAGTACAACGTTCGCAACCGCATCCAGAGCAGCCCCATGACTGTGATTAGCGAAGGAGATGGGGAAGTGGTGGAGCAGTCGGAGGGCAGGGTCCAAAGGACTTTGGATGAGCAGCGAGAGAGGCAGCTCGATATATTTAACAGTGATGAAATAGACATGAATGACTTTCCGTATTCTGAGGAGCCGGACTGCAAGGAGACTTTGGATCCAACCCATCTAGACTTAATGGCTCAGCCAGGTACTTCAAGGAAGTACCTAAGTCCTTCAGGAGAAAGTTAAGAGGCAGCGGCAGATGGCATTGGATATTAGTTCTAGAAAATGACAGAGGACTTGAATCCAGAAGAAAGCCCAGATCAGGACAAGTTTACTTCGCTGAGCATTTATTCCATGAACTGCATGTGTGTGTTTAAATGCTGAAGCAGTGGTAGTTCTGCATGGTTGGGGTGGGGTGGGGAGGACTTGCTTCGAATGAGCGGTCTGTGGCTTACAGAAATTAACAGCTGAAACTGTTGTGTCAAGCCTTAGAAGTCCTTTTGGGGGCGGGGGTAGGGGAGTTTTCTCAGAGCCTGTAGTGGTGTGAAGTTTTTCTTTCTCTTGAGACTGCAATTGTGCAAGTGAAATTTAAACATAAGCCTGCAAAAGAAGAAGAGGAAGGCTTCTATGGTACAAGCTGGACATTTGCTTCAAAAGCATTGTGTTGGTACAGCGTAGTGCATTTGTTAAGCAGAGAGGTAGGATGAGGAACCTGTGGAAGGTAGTAGGTTTGGTGCTGGGGCTTCATGGCTTCTTATCCAGGTATGCCCCAGCGTTAGACGAAGCGTGCCCTGCTAATGCCATTAGGTCACCAGGTTATGAATTGGTCCAGGGTACTCGTTTTTTTTTTTCCTGAGGGAAAATGAAACACAAGTCTACATAGACAAGGGAGCAGAGTTTTCTAACACAGTACTAGCTGCTGTGCAGCCTTGCATGTACACTTGGTGAAACACTCATTTCCAAGTGAGCTGCTTCCTTGGCCAGAGTATTCCCTTAGAGAACTGGAACAACTGGATATGTGCAGAGGATGTGAGCAGACAACAGAGAAGTGGGAGAGGAATTAAGCAGTATACTGCCAGAGTTTGGAACGGTTACGTTTCTGAAATCTAAAACAATTTGAGAACTTGCACTACAGAGCTGTAGGTGAAGCCTATCTTTCAAAATTGAAACTTGGGAGTTACGTTTTGCCAGAAGTCTTTCTTCCATTTGTCAGAGTGGAAGAGTTATTACTTTTCATCACTTGAAACATGGATACTTGCTAACTTTTGGTTACCAAAGAATAAGTTACAGTTACTTTCCTTTTTGATTTGCCTGCAGTATTTCTTTTCTTTTTTTAACCTTAATAATTTAGTAAGGTTCATTTTTATTGTATATTTTACGGATAATAAAAACATTTAACGGTTTTCCAATTGTAAAGAAGACCATTAATTGAAACTGAAATATTGGCTGGAGTTTTTGCTTCTTAATAGGAATTAAGGTTTTAATTTGTAAGAAGAGTTTTGCATCATTTGATGGCGTGAGCAGTTTTTGTATTGTTTGTAAATATTGAAAGTTGTTAAAATACCTTTTGATCTCCCTACCGTAGAATTTATACAATTTTAGATTGCTTTTAAAAAGAAAAAGCACTCTTTGTAGATTATTTATTTTAGAGAAATATGCTTGTAATCTCTTTCTTCATTCCTTTACTTGTTAGTAATGTAAATTTCAGGGGCCTTTGTTTAACTCTTCCCTTCACGAGAGGGGAATAGTGATGAAAATGCTGTGAGTTTGCTTCAATAAAGAAGGCGGCTGCCAGTTGCCATATTGTCTTTTGAGTTGATTAAAATCTCCTTCAAAAGATGTGTCCAGCAGCGTATGGCAACACACCGAATGCCATAGACCATGCATCCAACTACTAACCTACATTTTTCATTGCAAAAGTTACTAATTCCATTTAGAGGCAGAACTAAAGCGTACTTACATATCATCCCATTTTGGCATGTCAGTGCTGAGACTAAAACACCTGAAATAATCATAAGCTTTTTCCAGTATCATTTGTGAGTGTACCTGCTGCTTCTTACTTGCAGCCTGTCCCAGAAAACTAAAATTGTTGGAGAACCAGATTATAAGCAGTGAGAGAGAAGTGGAAAGTGAATCTGGCTGTGCTCAGGGGAGCAAAGGTGGGACTGATGCACAGCAAACTTCCTACTGTTTGTGCATGCAATTGGAGCCATTGGATTTTTGGAATTAAATAGAAATCTAACTGGGCAAAATAGAGTTTTTCAGCTATTATTAATATTGAGCTGAATTAGACACAACCGCTAGATGTCTACTGACATCCTTTGATGTTTCTTTCAGAGCTGTGGTTGCATTAAACATGGAGCCCAGGAGAATGCCTGGGGAACTTTTAACAGCAGGTATTTTCTTTCTCAAAGCCATGTGTACTTAATGTCGTGTCCTCAAACCTCCATCCTGACAGGAAGGGACTCAGGCTTCGCTTTGTTGTTTACAAGTGGGGAAATAGTCAAAGTGCAGATGTACAGTATTGAAGAAAGTTATGATTCTGTTGTCTGCAACTTCTGCTTTGCAGCGTTTAACAAAAAATGCAAAAAAATAACACCGGTGCTCCTGGGAAGGAACCTGGCCAGTTTGTTTGCCTGATGCTGGGCATTTGATGCTGCCAGAAGTTTTTATAGGCAAAACGGGAAACCCTTTGGAAAGTTGTGGCTTACGTGTATATGCAGGTAGGTGGGATTAAAGTTAAAGGTAGCATGAGCTGAATTTTTCTCCTACTGCTGCTTGCCTCGCTGCTCATATGAAGTTCACATTTGGCGTGTGCTTGATCTGGGGCCCAGAGTCTGACTAGTGTGCAGAAGGCAGTGTTTATGTAATCCTACTGATGTTGCTACAGGACTACATTTAGCACAGTATGAGATGTAAAATGTGTACAGTGTACTAAAATACGTTTAGCAGTGCTTATAATTATATTCATGTGGGTAACTGATGTAACTTTTGTATGCAGGTGTCACCATATCATCTGTCCTCTGCAGCTGGTTCAGAATTGGTAGCTCAGATTTTTTCCAGCTGTGTTCTTATCAGCTCCAGTGTTTGCAGCTGAACTCAGCCCCAGAGAACAGCAGCTTTAGGCTGCACTTTCAGAACTGGCAGCAACTCTGGTGTGTATGTAATTATGGTAAGGAAAACATTTTATGTCATACATCCAACTTCAGAGTTAATTTCTTCTATTGCAGTCTTCCTACATAGGAAGGATTTGCAATTGTGGTGGTCCTGCTGGTCAACAAGTATAGGTTATGTTTGGGAAACCTCTGCTAAAGGCATCCGGAGCCCTTGGAGGGGAGGAAGAATAAAGAAACTTCTGCCCTGCTAAAGAAGTCTGGTGTCATCCTGATGGTTAATCATACTATTACTGGGCTTGGTCATAGTTACAGTTGGTTTACCTTTTCTTCTGAAACAAGAGTTGTTGTTAAAGCTAGATCTGAGATTAATATGTTTTTCCTTTTATTGTGAACGTTTACTTCTCCATTTGTCTTTATTTTTCTTCCCTTGTCTATGTTCAGAGTTCTTACTCATGTCAAATGTACGCATCCCAAACTCCCCTTAGAATTCGAGTCCTTAAATTATTAAAAGTAATTACATCCATAAGGCTGTGTGGTATTTACAAGTTTTCACCGTTGATGCAGTGAAGAGAGAGGAATTGATTAATCGAAACGAAGGATGGAATGAAGGATGGTTGTTCAAGGAGCGATAGCTTGGTGAGAGGAGGTTTGGAAGGCTATTGGAAACCAGTGAAAAGAATTCAGGAAGAGGTGAATTTGAGGAAGAGGTGGTTTTGAGGAACCAGGGTGTTCATGCATAAGGCTGTTGGAAAGAAGGTATAATGGCAGAAAAGGTGAAGTAGGGAGATTTCTGAAAAGTTGCAGCGTATGCAGAGAGTGACAGTAAGATATTATGCAGACAGGCTAATGCAGAGATGAAGTTTCAGGTAGTGCAGAAGAGATAAAAGGGCACGGTAACTGGAGGATAGATACAGTGTTTCTTCACAGTGCAAAGGATATGGAAGACAAAATCAGTCAAACATGGATTTATCGGTTATTGTCTGGAGTGAAGAGAGGTCTTCATCGTACTGCAAGCGAATGTTTCTTGTCAGGTATTCTTCAGATCCCACAAAGTTCAGGAAAAACCATTTATAGCAGCGGTCACTGCTCCAACCAAACATTTGCTATGGTGCGTTAAGTGGTTCAAAACGATGTATTTGTCTGCTTCTATGAGAGATTATTAAAAGGATGGACTTCTCCAACAATAAAGTGTTAAAAAAATTGGAGTGGTAATGAGGAATTATTTTATCTGTTCTATATAAATGAACTTCAGTACTCAGAAGGGCATATGTAAGTACTCACAGAGGTATTCGTTATACTATCTTTCTGATTTTCCCTGTTATACTTTCTTTGCTGAATCAATTTCAGAAGTTACTTCTTTCATGACGAAGCTGAAATTAATGTGCATTGAATACAGTAAGATACAGAATGCTTAATGAAGAAGTGCAATGTCTTGGGCTGTTGTGAGAGACAGGATAAATGCCTTAGAAGAGCTTCAGCAGCATAATGCATACACTTTGCCTTGCCAGTGTAGCGCTTTGCAGTTAGTCTATTTCACATCATGAGTGAACAGCCTTTCAAGAGCCAATCAGTTCTTGTCCCAACAATTCTAATGCAAAATGCCATTGATTTTGAGTAGCAAATTGCCTGCTAATAATGAATTCAAATGTGTGCATATGTGTGTGTAGCAGGGGGGGCATATACTGAAGTAATAAAGCCCAGTCCCTACACGCAGGAGTTTCTTCTGTTGGTACCATACTGCTCTGTTTGTGCACCAGAAGCTATAAAAGCAGAAAATCTTAACTGCTGGAGGAATAAACAAGTGAAAATCTGTCAGGAGGACAGGCAGTCTGCAGAATTTTCTGCATTTCCACTATGGCTTCAAAAAATAAATAAGTAAAAATATGCATTCGGAAAAATAAATGCTCCTTTCCATAGATATATGAATTACAACATCAATCAGATAAATTCTGGCAACAGAATGAGAGAACAAAATGCCTTATTTGCCATATGAAGAAGAATGCTTAATAGCAGTATTTAAGTTGTTTTACTGGCATATTCTGGGAAAATTATCACCTTCTTTAGTGTAATACAGTCTACCCAGTCAAATATACTTTATATATCCTGAAGGCAAGGATTTTTTCCTCCATTTCTCTACAACACAGCATGAGATGAGTGTTAGAAACACAGCTAGTTTGCCTTCAGAACAAGTAAACTGAATTCTGGGCCTGTTTAAACTTGGTGAAAGAGCCATACAGCAACAGGTGTGGTCAGTATTGGTGTGCAGCAGCACCAACACCAGCTGAGAAGCTGACCTACTTTGATTGTATTGTTTTACTCCATTTACTGATGCAGTTTTTGATGAGGTGTTCGAAGAGAAGACTGTGGGATGTGAAGAGAAGTTGGCAAGTGATTAAAAAAATCACCAGCAGTTCTGTGTTTCTGGTTGTTTTGTTTGTTTTTTTTGAAGCCCGGGGCATCAAAACCACTCTTGAGAATGTAACAAATTGGTCATTGTATTCACAGGATGAATTTCTTGCATGACGTGACAACTTCTGTAGAGCCAAGTTGGATTTTGGGAACAAACTCAAAATTTCTTTCTGTGCCACAAACATTCTGTGCCTCTGCCTCAAATGAATGCCCCCGTGTGGGAAATTAAAGCATCATCATAGAAGAGAAATTGTTAGTACATGTGAGACGTTATCTAAACTGCTTGCTGAGGAAAGAGAGAAGAAAGTATCTTGAGAGTAGAGGCTCTGGAATCCTCTTCTGTTGCCTATTAGCCTTCACCTTTAAGACCATTGCCTGTAGTGTATTTTGCTGTGCTCTCTTCGTCTGCAATCATTTGGATTCCCATGTTGATTCTGAAGAGATGTGGTCCTGGGACAAAGGTCAGCATCTATGAAACATCAGTGAACAAACTGGTAAGATGAATGACTGTACATTTTCAGTTGCATTTCTCAAGAACCTGAAGTTCTGAGAGATGCTTTCTGAAAAAAAAAATAGAGCTTAACTGGGAGTACTGAAACTAGGAATGGAAATGATCCGCACTTTTCCCAGTAGTTTTCAATTAAAGTTTAAAGTTGTTGGTGATTTTGATAAAGTTCTGGAATCTAGAATTCAGTTTATTGCCTTAATGTTTGCTAAGTATGCAGGTTTCTTCTTCTCCTCCCTAGCTCCTGCTGATGCAAGGTTTTAATGAGATATATGAACAACCAAGTAAGGAAAATGTGTAACTATAGAAAGTAATATGTGATTTTATGTAGGTCATAGGGAAAAAAAAAGTCTGGCTTTTGCATAAGAATCAACCCAGTTAATGCCTATGGTTGAAGGGTAATGACTTCTGCTGTGTTATGAGCTAATATCAGCCTCGTTTTCATACAAAATTGTCAGATTACTGCAAAGATGGATGCAGGGTGGAGCTGCACTATGATCAGTGGGGAATCATCTGTATTTTTATCTCTGTGTAAGACCAGGTAAGTTAAAACAGTTCAATGGTATACAGAAACTCCTGCAGATCAGCTAAAGAGTATGGAGTTCAATTAGGCTTCTATCTTGGTGGCATCTTCATAGGTTCCACTGTCTCTTTTAATTCCATACAAGGGGCAGTAAAGCAAATAAATCTGGTATAAGTTCACTGCCCTGCCATAATTCTGAGAGCAACAAAGTATATACGTCTGTTTTTCTGTACCTTTGTGTCTTCTTGGATACTCCGCTGCATCACACAGTGCATGGTACAATAATATGCTCACTATTTATGGAGTCTGCAGATTTTTTTAGTACTTTCAAGAGATGACCTAATACTAGTCTTACCCTTAGTGGAGTCACTTTTTCTACTTTTTCCCTTTTCCCCTTTTTCTACTTCAATGCAACTTTTTTTTAATTAGCTAATTTGTAAAGATTTCACAGGGAGAATCCTAACAAGATGGAAAAGCCAGTTAAAGGAGAAAGAAGAGCTGAGCTTGCATGCAACAATTGTTACATTAGATTAATTTCCTGAAGAAACATCCCTTGCTAAATAACTCAACCTTTATTTTCAGTTATATGTATATAGAGGCTCCTAGGACTGGGAGTGGTAGGAGCATGCCTGAAGGATCACTACTGGTCCTACTATTGTTTGGGTTTTGGGAAATGTGTTAGGAATGGAGAAAGCTCCCTGTGGGCAAAGCACTCTAAAGATCTAGCAAATAGGTCCCTGTTAGGTGCTTAACTTCAATATTTATCTCCCTCTGAGGACTATAAAGAGTTAAATTTCCTTGCAGATGGGCAGAGAAAAGAGCACAGCTGCCCGTGGGACTGGAAAGGCTATGCCAGGTGGAAGCTATTAGGCAATTCTCAAAATCAGCACTAGGATCTAATTGAAACTAGCCAAGAAAGTTTTTGGCTCTATGATTGCGTAAAGGTTGCTTTAATTTCTGGGAAATCCTTGATCATGCTGCAAAAAAACAGGTCACGTGAAACCTTAAGATCTACAGTTATTGTTGATGTGAACTTTGAAAAGTTCTTGGAAGGTGACAGTTGCTTTCTGTGGTATATTTGAAGCAATTTCTGCCTTCCTCACCATTTCTACAAACCTGGAAGAATGATCTCAGTGGAGGCTGCACAAGCAGATTAATGTGATTAACTCAGTGGGTGTGTATGTGGCGGGGTAAAAATGAACCTGCTGCTATCACCCTCAGCTGCTATTGCCTGACAGGTAGCCCTGTCTCTAAATCTCTTCTGATTTTGCATTTAAAATAAGGTATAAATAAACTAGATAAGGAATAATAGATCCAGAAAAGGAGCCTTCTGGCTTCCAGGCTGCCCTGCAAAGCATGAAGGGCAGTATCAAGCAGCAGTGTTGTAGCTTACACCAGATCTTGATTTTAGGAAGAGGTGCGTGCTCAAGTCCTGGTTCATAAATAAATGTTATCAGCATGCTAACTTGCTACTTTCATAACAAAAATATATACTGATGACCTAGGTCTTGAATGTTGGAATAATAATAATCTTGTGTCTGAAGAAAATCCCCCAGGACTTACTGGAAAGCATTTGCTTTGGTCACAGAACAAAGTCAAAACAAAGAATGCTGGGGTGAGTTTCCCTCCAGTTCTATCCCTGCAAACAAATGTACAGGGCTGGGAGTGGCTGGGCAAGTTCATTAGGCACAGGTGGATAATCAGTTACACCTGCCCTGAGAACTGCTGGGGGCGGTCTGTGAACTCCCCTCACTTGCCCTCTCCTTCCACAGTGCAGGAGGTGTGGCTAAGGTACTCCCGTACATTTTGATGTGGTGAGCAGGAACTTCCATGTTGTTTGGTCTGTCTCAGAGGTGCCAAGAGGGATAACAGTGAGCTGTTGGCTTGGGCGTTCCTGGATCCAGAATCTTTGCAATTGCATGGAGTTGATCGGCATCGTCCTCACCACAGCTGGCAGCAGAGTGACACCAGGCTTAGGTCAGAACAAGCCTTTGTCTTCCTGAGACTGGATAGCATTGGAACCATGATTCTAAAGTCAAAGGTACTGTATTCCATTATATGTTACAGTAACAGGGAATAGAGATAAATTTATTCATTTATTTATCCCAGGTGATGCGTGGTGGGGATATTATGTCTCTTAAAATGATATGCATTAGATAAACACTGAGAAGAGAATTTAATGTAACTTTTTCTCTAGTGGTGTTAATGCTTCTGCAGTTTTAATGTGCTGATGTGGTTACATTGCACGTGTGTGAATCAGCTTTCCTAGTCACAAGTTATGGCTGCTTAAAAGAAATGTGCAGAGCCCTGGTATCTCTGGTCCACAAGCTGGAAGTTGCAGGTACAGAACAAGAGTGTTCATAAACTTTCCTGTTCCTGTGCAGTGTAGTAGAGTCAAGACAACCTTGTTTCATGAGCCCTCAAGCTATGTGCATGGGTAGTGAATGAAACAGTGAGACATAGCTCTCAGAGCAGGGAATCCCAGAACAAATCTCAGAAGACTTAAAGATGGGGGGAAAAAAAAAAAGAAAAAAAGAAAAAAAGCAATGAAATATGCAGGCAAACTAACAACTCTGAAATACTTCATGAGCTTCAGTCTGATAGATTAAGAGCAAGAGAAAAAATTGACTGTTTTAAGAGGAATGATGGGAAATTAGAGACAGAAATAAGTATTCTTTGGAGATATCAAGCTATTCTGTATGGATTTCTTGGCTTTTTTTTTGTGTGTGTGTGTGTGTTTTTGGCTGGTTTTTTTTTTTTTTCTTCCTTTAAAAGGAAAACAGGAGGAGATAGGGAAAAGAAGGATGATTAGACTTCAAGTGGAATTAATTCCCAGGCTTAAGGAGAATCAGGGTTTAAAACCAAGGAATAAAAGCACCGCAACAAAAGAAATTTATACTTACACAGAGTCTTGCTGCCTTGTGGGTGGGTGTAAACTGCAACACCAGGGATGCTAAGTGGGAAAGATAAAGCACAAATCCAATGTCGTCAATATTCCTTGGTTGGAGGCAGGAATAGCATTGCTCTGCTTCATGCTCTCTGTGCTTGGAAGTCCATTAGAGGAATTCATTTTATTAGCAGTTGACTTACAGACATGCGTTCAGTTATGTGTGTTATGTGTTCAGTTACGTGTGTTAACTGTGTTTGCAAGAATTATACTACTACTAGAGTGTATGTGCTTTTTGCTAGTGAAGTTTGTGCTGGCAAATTGTACTGGCATTTGTGTAACTGTATTTGGGAGTTTTGTGGGTTCAGAGACCCAAGTAAAATCTTTGTCATTGGAGATAAAGCCATTTCTTTTATTATTGGGGCCACCAGTTGTTGAATGATTATGAAGGCATTCTGACCTGAGTTTTTAAATTTTCTTCCACTTCATAGAAACCAGGACTGAGTTACTTGTCAAAACATTTAGTATGAATGAGCATCTCTCCTCGTGGATAGGTGTGTGCTGAAATGCAGCTTCTCCCTTTGCACACCAGTGACAAAGATTGTTTTCTAGATCAAGGGTAGAAAGTAGTTATTTCAGAAGACTAAGCAGTGGCTGTCTTGTTTTGAAAGCACATTTCACCACTGGCAAGTACAAAAAAGTGAGTCATGAGCTAGTTTTCAGCATAGCAAGAAACAGGTGCCAGATGCTCTGTCTGTATGTAAGCATGAATCAGTTTTATTGAATATTTCATTTTATGAGCGTCTACTGTGGTTAGGATATTCTATTAATATTAAACCATTATATTATTGTAGGAGATGTGGGCTGTATGCTTTCAGTGCATATTTAACAGAACCATTTTGTATAAACTACCAGTGCTCTTTTCCTCTAAATGCATTTGGATCACGAGGCTTTCATCTTCACAAGATGTGTGTGCATCTCAGTCCACAGAGCAGTGGGCAGTAAGGGACTCTGACAGCTTGCGCAGAGAGGTCAAGTGCAGAGATTGCCCTCTAAGCCTTTGAAAGCTTTTTTAGTAATAGGGTGCCTCTACTATTCCATTGTTTCTTACTAAATATAAACAAGTGGTTGTATATATGTACTGGCTGTTGTCTTACTAGAAAACTGAAGCAGTGTCGCTCTGCATGTCACAGTGAACCCCTGACTCAGAAAACTGTGTATGTGTGTTAGCAGGTTTTAATATTTTTCTAAGTTCTAATCTTCATTGGATTAAAACAAAACTGTAAGCGCCTTGCGGTTATATAGTACAGGCTTACAGTGGTCTATGTGTGTATGTGAGAATTCATGGTGTCTGCTTTTCAAAGAGACAGACATTTATTTGCTTACAAAACTTAGAAATGATGAACAGACTTTATTTTTACACAGCTTTATGATGTAGGGATAGGCCCAGGGAAGACAGCTAAGCATTCCTTGCATCAGCTAGCATCCTTCACTGCTGACAGATGATTGTTCGACTTCTTGCTATGACCAGAGATGATGCTCCCAGTGCTTTGCTGCCCTTTTAGACTGCAGTTTGCTTTTAGATTTTTTTTTATTGTTGCAATTTAAGCTTTCTAGCATCAGTGCAGATTGCTGTAGGCATGAAATATGAAGGGTTGCTTTGTTCTGTTTGTAGATAGCTTTTCCAGTATTTGAAAATCTAATGTTTGTCATCCTGTCTAATGCTGAAATCCTCCTTCTTTTAGATGGTGTGCTGTAAGCCTTCATCTTTCAGATTAATGGAGCTAGGCATGAGTTCCTTTTAGACTGTGAGCTATGTTTGCTATGGAGGACCTGATCAAACAGTAGCAATAACAATGATACTATGGTTACTGGTGGGTTTGTCACGGGTTGATATGATCAGTGGCAGTTGCTATGTGAAGGAAAGTAATATATCAACTGGACCTTTGAGTTGGAATGGAGATTCAAGAATGAGATGCTGGGTAGGTTAAAACCCACTAGGGACGATTAACATGCAAGACAAACCAGACAAAATGGTACTGGAATGAGGTACAAGACACTAATTCTAGATGTAATTAGAAGCAGCTATTAGAAAAATGAACTGAAGTAATGGGGGTGTATATTCTTAATTTGAATGTGAGCAATTATCTGTTCTTAATTTGTCTATAGTAATGCAAACAAACAATTTGTCTAAGGCAGGATTTGAGTTACCCAATGAACACTCTATGGGAGACGATCATTCAGTGTTCTTGGAGGGAATAGCAATTCTTGGCTAGTTCTAGAAGTACATCAATTTTGATCACTGGAAATATCACTCAAGAATGTATCTGATTTGTAATGAATATAACTGGAGAGCAGCTTAGAACACTGAGCCTGGGATTGCTTTCAGGCACTAAAATAGCAAGAATTAACTGCTGAAGAACAGTGTCACTAGTTTCAGAATGTAGCAGATATTTTAAGGCAAAATATGCTACATCTGAAACAATGAAGGCTAAATTTTGTCAGTCAACAAGAACTTCTGTCAGCCCAGTGAAAGTGCTGTTCTGTAAGGAGGAATTCAAGATATGTCACTCTCTAAAGCAAGCATGTGCAAGCCCTCCTGAGAACCACAGGCACCAACACATTTAAAAGGTATTTACATCTCTCTAGTGGCTAAGAATAAGTGAATGTAATGCTGTTTTGAAATACCAACCAGATTTCTTTGTTTGTTTGGTTTTCTCTAATTCTTTAACACGTGGTACCTAAAAAGTCACAGAATTTATTGTTCTAGACTTGTAAATTAGAAAACAAGTCAAGCTAGTAGCCTGGAACTTTGGGATTTTGCAGACCTTGTCTTATAGCAAATGTGTGTATGTTTGCGCTTGTGTGTGATGATGCTGAAGCCTTCCTCAGCCAGAATGATCTGATCTTCTCTGGATGTTCTCACTGTTTGATCACGCTAGAAGTCAGCCTTCAGGAACAGTGCTTGGTTGTACTTTTGGGGACAGCTGGAAAACTTTAGAGTTCATTTTCTTTCCTGAGTGCTGTGATTGATTGTTCCAGAGCATTGAAGAATGACACAATGTTAGTACATGCTGACTAAACAAATCAGCTTTTCAGAAACTCATTGAAAAATAAATACATTAAGTAGAAAAAGACAAACTGGCATAGGTTCATGCTAAAAGCCCTTTTTGTGACTGGTAAATCTTCAGTATTTGTCATAGAGTCATCTAGGCTGGGAAAAATCTTCAAGACCATCAAGTCCAGCCATCAGTGTTGTTGTGTTTCTTTGGGTTTGCATATGGGCAGATTCTCATCTGTCTGTAAGTCTAATCCTTGTACAACGTACTCCATTCTCCCAGATTCCCCCATTACCAGTCTAGAACTGATGTGGTCTTTAGCCTTGCTTCATATGGAAGATACTCTTCACATTGCTCTAGGATATTCTAATTCCTTGTTATGTTACGTTTGCTCCTTTACAATTCATTGGTTTTATCTCATTTGGATTCTTTGTGCTAATTTTAAAGGCCACAGCAGATCCATGTTTGTGCCTTGAGGGGCAGCGTGCTTCAGCTAAGGTGCTTCCTTAGGAAGATTATTTGGTGCTGCTAGATGGCAGTGTGCTCTCTTCATAAGGAGGCACTGGGTCTGGAGAGAGCTCAATGTGAGCCTCATCTAGGTCAGTCTTAGTGGTGGCCTCCTCATAGAATGGAGGCAAGCACATGGAGAGGAATGTGGCATCCGGGAGCAGAGTGGAGTAGTGAAAACTCTGCTCACTGTTCCAGGGCAGCACAGAAAGGAAATTGGACACATCATGCTCAGGCAGGGCCTCAGGGAGGTCAATGCTGAAGATCTGCCCTTGTGGGATGGGGCGCTGGCAGCGGCGGTACAGGAAGAGCAGCAGGAATGCCAGGAAGAGCATCATGGTGGCAGGCAAAATGATGCACAGAAATGGCTCTATGTCATCTTTGGTTGAACTTGTCTGTTGTCTACTCTGTAATAAAAGCAAATAGGTAGTGTGTTGGACACATGAAGACCTCTTAATTGCAGATTAAAAACATATTCCCCCAACAATGACCTTGCAGTTACATTCCCAAAACATTTTCTGTTTACGTTAGCACCACTAGTGCAATGTGTTTTGCAGGCTAGTGGTTTGTCACATCCTATTTGCAGGTCTATTAAAACAAAATACTTCAACAACTAGAGACAATATAAATGACAAAGTAACTAAGAGAGATAGGTTTCTAGGAAAATTGTTTTTCATGATTGGGGCAAAATACCAGTAGTCTGGAACTGTGTGTATTTTGGTATGTGTCTTTATTACTCTTGAATCAACTGGGACCTGTTCTCTGTATGAGAGATTGGTAAAGCATTTGAAACTTGAGACAACACTGAATTGCAGAGGAGAAGGGCTAGTCATCCACTGGATAGTGCTGTTTCTGTTTGGAAAGCTCTACTGTTAACTTTAAAGAACAAACATTATAATAGCTGCCCTTCCATCTGGACCAACCACCTGCAATACCTGGTCTCTGGCTGCTCTATCCTTATGGGCAAGCCCCAAATAAAACTTGGTTTGTTAGGACAGCCAGAACTGGGGCTCTTCCTTGAGCCTGTTCACACAGCTATCCTGGAGTAATTTTCCCCAGCTTCTAGTAACTGGATCACATTCAGACTTAGTCTAGAATCTACAGAATTTTTATCTGCTCATCCTTCAAGAATTTGTGGTTGTTCTGATAGCTACATAAATGCAGTAACCTATATTCAGCTGATTATCTGCCATGCATTTGTTACCTCTCCATTTAGTAGTCATATTATTAAATTTTACTTGTAGCAGCAAAACAGAGCAGACTTCTGCCTTTTGTTTTTCCTTCTGAGTTGTTGTGGTCTGAGGCTAATCCCATTTAAGTCATTTTGAAGCACATAGAGACTATTATGGATTGGCTATTAAGCTTTTTTCCCTCAACTATCTTTTAACCACAGAAATGGATACTAAAGAACTCTCTCATATTTACTGATCATTTCTTATTAATGACCTTCTGGCAGTACAGGCTGTTGTCTTACCTCACCATCAAATGAGCTATGAGAACTTCAAAGAAAACATTTAGCTGTTATTCTAAAGCAAGCATTAAAATATTTGATAACTGGCAGCAAGATTTTAAAGAAAATCTGTATTTGTTTTTGTTTTACCTGATGAGGTTCTTAAAACACTGCATGTGAGAAGTGAAGAAAAAATTTAGTTTGTATACTATGGATATTGAGATTCCCCATGTCTGTTATGCTGGCAGTACTTTAATGGATATTTGGAAGAGCTGAGCTTTTATGAGATAATAAAAAATGCTATCAGTGAAGGCTATGTTTTAAGTTTGAGGTTTAATTTGTAGGGAGCAAACTGTCAATCACATTCAAATACTTTTTTTTTTTTCACATCTGTGAGTTGTGTGCTGTTGTGGTTGTTGTTAAGGACAGAAGGTGAGGTTGACAGTGTTTGATATTTGAGACTAATAAAACATATATCAAGTCCTGATTCCAGCCAAAATATGTCACCGCTAGGAATGTGGGTTTTTTTCTTTCTCAGTTTGGATAAAAAAGTCTGGAAAATTTTCTTCCCAGTAGGAGGAATAATGCATAGGAACAGACTGCCAGGGTCAGTGGTGGAGGCACCGTCCCTGGAGTTGTTCAAGAAATGTGTAGATGTGGCACTGAGAGCTGTGGTTAGTGGGCATGGTGGGGGATGGGCTGATAGTTGGACTAGAGGATCTTAGAGGTCTTTTCCAACTGTAATGATTCCATGAATTGCACTGAAATGAAGTGCGAATTTGAATAATGGCTGGGGCCCACTGTTTCATTTCTGTGCTGATGAAAGTACAGCCTGGTGTTACCGTTGCCTGGTGCTGCCTGATCTGAGACACGGCTTCAAGCAGGGACTGAGATGTTGAGAACACGCAGTGTGGCAAGGAGATGAGAATGAACTGGGACTAGATGTGAATTTACAGATGCTTATGACCTTAAGAATAAACTACAGTGAGTTACTGTCTGTTGTGATGTAGCCTTCTGCCAAACATTTTTCAGTCTGGTTTTATACAGAGATGTATTTCAAGAAAATTTCACTGGAGCTGATGAATAGCTTGTAGGTGTATCTAAACACAGCTAAAGTACTGGGAGAGAGTTGAGCAGTGTTGATCACTGTACTTCCATTGTGATTTTGTGCCTGTTTCTGAGATGAGTGGCTATGTGAGCTACTTAAGAATGTTGCAGAGATCTTGACATAAAATCTTGGAAAATTCTTCAGCCAGAAAACACACACACAAAATAAACATTTTTTTTTTTTTTCTGAAGTTCTAAAGCTAAAAATGAAACAGTGGGCCAGTATGTATGTTGGAAAATAATGGCTGGAACTGATAAACAAAATGCTCTGGAAGTGAAGCTGCATTTTCAGTAATCAAAAATTCTCTGTGTTACCTTCAGCTGAACTGTACTACATCTACTGTGGGTTTTCTTACTGACAACAGTAAGATTTGGACTTACAACATGAGATAAGCTACAAGAACACAAAGAAAATAACCCTCCTAATAAGAGGAAGGCAGGAAAGTGTGCAGCAGTGAAAGGCATTAATTTTCTAAAAGGAACTGTTCGTTTTTTGTTTGTTTTTTTTTTCTGAAACTGATTTTTAGTTGGAGGGTCTGGGCATCGTGGATTACTTCCTGCCATATAAATTGTTTTCTTTCTCACCTTTGTGAGAAGTGAATCAAAGGGTCAGTTTTCCAAAACACTGAATAGCACAGAAATAGTAAAGCCTTTCGTTGGTAATCTGCTTGCCTACATTTTTTTACTGTGCTGAGTGTGTACAGTTGCTGGCTTACAGATTATGTGACCCATATGAGTTAAGATGAGCTCTTCCTCATGCCTGTTGGTAAAGGAATGGAATAGAGAGTGCAGATGAGTTGTGTGGCATTTCCACTATGAATTGAGTGAGTTAGAACTGAGCACATGTTTAGACAAAAGAAACCTGGTACCTACTTTAGGAGGGAAGGACTGAATAAAGACAAAGCATGAGTTTAAAGGAAGGTTTTGTGTAAGGATAGAAAAAGGAAAGTTTATTTGCCTTAAATTCTTGTTGAAGTGGTTGGTGCTAAAATTCATGATGTTGCTAATGATTTGCTAAGGTACACAAAACTTCATTTAAATGATTTTTTTTTTTTAATAGAGCTTATTCATACTAATATATTTTTATAAGGCATTTGAAACTGAATCAGGAAACAAACACTTCTGAAATGTTTTTAGTGAATTTGGAACAAAGCCTGCTTTGAAGTTAATAACAGTGTCCTGTGCCCAGGTGTTTTTCTGTGTTCCACCTTGCTGCTTAAAGCATAATTTGCTTGACAGAAGCCAGACTGCCAAACAGGAAAACCTTTTGATGTGTTTCTGTATACATCGATAACGATCCACAATTTGAAGTGAGCCTAGATTTGTACTGAATTGTCAAAGACCTGTTAGAATGCAATTCTATTTTTTGATACTTGTTTCCCACAGTCAGACAAAACCAGTTTCAAGATGCAGAGGCATTGCCATTCAGGCACTGGAAGTCCCACTGATGAGATAGACTCTTAAAATGTCCCCCACACAACTACTCCCTTTTCTTTTACAGCAGTACAATGGATGGCTAAGTAGCATGAACAGTGTACTTACTAGAGTCCATCTCAAGTTGACATAAACATTTACTAGGGGTATGTGCACACCTGAAATTACAGTTACCCTTTCCCTACACAAAAACACAGGCAGGCAGGCTGTGTTTTCCACTCTGATGTCTACTCCCCCCCTCTTCCCCACTCGCCTCTCTGTGATCCTCTCTCAGAAGTAATCAGCGTGCAGCTTAGAGAACAAGAGTTCATCGTTGCCTGATACTCACTCCTAACATCTGCAGAAAGGCTTCATGGGACCAGATCCAAAGCATAAAAACATGTATTTTAAAGAAAGAAAAGGAATAGCACGTGTTCTGCTTAAAAGAGAGAAACTTATTTAGCAGACACTCCAGCAACGTTTTCCTTTAATGATTTTCCCATCACCATGGACACATTTAAAACATCAGCAAGAAATAAATACTTTGTGTAATTGAGCATTATTGCTTTTGATATAGCTTGATACCCCCACGCTGACTCTGTGCTATGCACTGAGGCGCTGCATACACTCATGTAAAGTCAAAGGAAGTACCACACAGACATGGGCAGATACAGACCTGGAGCTCTGTTTCCAGAAGTGGCCCACCTGGTTCAGTGTTCAGCCAGTCGTAGTTCCCCCTGTCAGCGTGTCCAAATTTCCTCCAGCTGCTGCCCAGGAGCCACCTCATGCTTTCGTCCCCCCGATCTTCTTCCTTTGTGCCTCCACTTTGTTTCACTGCTTGTGGTTGTGTCCCCGCCTCCCAGCCCTGACCCGCTGGGCTGCTCTCTGCTAATGATAGCGTGGAAATTATGTCCCCTTCTGAGCCCTGAGTGAAGGGAGAAAGCAAATAGAAACCCCCGTGTCACGAAGCCAAGCAGGCGGATCTCCGCTTCTCTCTTCACTTCCAAGTCAATCTCCCTGGATTTGCTTCAGTGGCCTACATTACCAGCAAAGCTGGCATCAGGTATCAGGGCACCCGTGGCTGATAGTGCTCTGATTGGAGGGCTCCCCGCATTAGGATTATTAAAAAGGGAATTTGCATGTGAAGCTGAGACCACATGGTCCTGACTCCATGCAGATAAATAACCACCTATATTTAGGGATCTAGCAAATGCTTTTCCAACAGAAAAATAATCAAAAAGCTCCTATGCCAAGAGTGAAAGTTCCTTCTCTGTTACAGAGTGCAAGAACCAAGGATCTAGGCAGGTTTTTGTTCCCTGTGGCTGCTGCCTATAGTAAACAGTGAGAGCATCTGCTGCAGAGAGAGGCAAGGACAGAAGGCTAAATGCTATGCTGAATTATTTAGCAGCACGAGAATGCAGGCATTAATGGTAAATACAGAGAGAGAAGGCTGCCAGGGCAGCTTTGGTCACTGGGAGTATACAAGCGCTTCCAGTAACAAGTTGTCAGCGTATTTAACTCAGGGCTCACTTGCTGGTTTCTAGGGTGCACACTGTTAAGTGCAGCTTGTTTTGAGGAAGAACTCTTTGCTGTGTTATTCAAGCAAATAAAATGTCAGGGATGTATATTAACCTCTAAAGAGAGCAATATTTAATCTGAGTTGGCTCAAGGTTCAGTTCTTTCTGAGAAAGAAATTCGTAGAATCAAAATTGTCTGAGTTGGAAGGGACCTTTAAAGTTCATCTGGTTCAACAGTCCTTCAATGAACAGGGATACCTACAGCTGGATCTGGGTGCTCAGAGCACTGTATGTCTCCAGGGGCAAGGAATCCACCGTGTCTCTGAGTAACATGTTCCGGTGTTTCACTACTCTTACAGTTGAAGGTGACTTTTCCTTTTTCCCTCTGAGCAGAGGGAGGCTGTGGGTAGTACTCAATTCTACTGCAGTGTATCTTGTATGGATTCTCAAGGTCAGCCTGTTAAAACAAAATTTCTGTTGAGGGCTGATGATGCAAAACCAGGGGTCAAGATTCTTCAATTGTATTTCTTGGTTGGATTTATTTCCTCAGCTGTTCTTTTGAAGTCACTGATCCCAGGAAATTGTAGACTTTGTTCATAGCAGTCTGGGGCAGCCCAGGTGTGAACTGCTGTGTTCTTTGAGTAGCTGAGTCCTGACTCAACAGGTCACACTGAGATGGCCAAATTCCTTTGCTTGGTGTTCCAGGACTCTGTGTGGAAGCAGCAATGGCAGCTATCCATCCCCAAATGTGCTGTTAAAATCAATTCCTTCAGGAGACTTGTGACTGCGTGCTTTAAATCTGTCACCTCACGTGCAAGCAGGAAATGTTCATATACCATCTTAATTAGGGTCTTAATACAACCCTTAAGATTATGAGTTCTATTTTTAAAACCTTACTGTAAATTTGCTTTGGGACTGCCATGAATAATGAGGAGAAGAGAAAGATGATGTCTGCTTTTGGTATCAACACTCTGTTTGATTAATTTTAGCTGAAATAAGGTGTACACTTCAAAGACTAACTGACCTAACAGCTAATTCTGTGAATTCTTGGCCTCTGGAATACCTTCTAGAATTACTTAACCTTGTACAGATGAAGCCAAGTGGGAATTTGGGGAGATATGGTGACCTTTGTCATGCTGGTAATTGGAATATAGAATTATGATAGTCTCTTTAGCTTTATAATCTGTGGACCCAGCAGGAAGATTACTGAGAACACTAGAGGTAAAACCTTTCTACTGCCAGGGGTCTGCAGCTCATGCAATATACTGCATCTGTATAGATCTGCCTGTACAAAACTGAAGTGCTGCCACTTCAGTTTGAAGCTGTGGTAACTCATCAGATAGGTTTCTAACAACTCTGTGGATCACTTGAGACCTATTTCTCACAGAGTTCATAGATACTTCCATAGCTTGGGCATGCTTTCCTGTGGAGACTGGGGAGGAGCATCCCAGAGTCCAAAACTCTGCTAGATGTCAGGCTTGGTGCTTTGAAGTGTGGGAGAGACAGAACTTTGGAGCTCTTCAGACCTTAGCATGCGTAAAAGTATTTTTTCTTTCTTTTTCTTTTTTTCTTATTCGCTGCCTTTGTTCTTTGAAATAATTTGCTACCTCATTTTGATTGATCCTGTCAATCTGGAGAAAATAGTTGGTGTGGAATGGTATCACATGAGTGATTAAAGTTTAGTAAAGATCTATAGGTGTGTTGATAATTATCAGTCAGCGTTGCTAATACTACTTATAATGTCCAAGTAGGGAGAGGCTTTCTTTGGAAGCCAGTGCATAAAACGGGCACCTTCCCAGCTCTCAAAGTGAAGATCTGGTCGTAAATAATTCATACTTCTGATGTGCTGAGACATTAGAGGCAAGTGGCAGTAGGGAGTAGAATGTCTGTTGTACCTTGAATCATAGAATGGCTTAGGTTGGAGAGGACTTCAAAGCCTACCCAGCCCCAAACATTGCCATAAGCAGGGCTGCCATCCACCAGCTCAGGCTGCCTATGGCCCCATCCAACCTGGCCTTGAGTGCCTCCAGGGATGGGACTTCCACAAACTCCATGGGCAGCACGTGCCTCGTGGACCTCTGAGTAAAGAATTTCTTCATAGTATCTAACCTAAATCTCCCCTCTTCTAGTTTTAAACGATCTCCCTTTGTCACTATTGGACCATGTAACATATTGGTTCCCCTCCTGCTTGTAAGCTCCTGTCAAGTACTGGAAGGTTGTGATGAGATCTCCCTGGAGTCTTCCCTTCTCTAGGTTGAACAAGCCCAACTCCTTCAGCCTCTCTTCATAGGAGAGGTGCTCCAGCCTTCTGATCATCTTAATGGCCCTCCTCTGCACCTGCTTAAGCAGTTCTGTACCCTTTCTATACTGGAGACCCCAGGCCTGGACATAGTACCCCAGATGAGACCTTACAAAGGCAGAGCAGAGAGGGACAATTACCTCCCTCTGCCTGCTAACCATGTCTCTTTTGAGGCAGCCCAGAATACCTCTGGGCAAACTGGAGCAACAGATGTAGTAACTAAGCTTGTGGAGTGGAGTGAATTGCAGTTACCCGTACATGCATGAGGATGAGCTGTATGATGAAGCTGACCATAGACAGCATAGTAGGTGACCTTCAGGGTCTGTGAAGGGCTAAGTGCTGATTGCTTGCTTTTCCTTAACCCCCTTGTATGACTGATTTGGTACCTTCTCTGATGCTATAGATCCCATCTGTGTGGGAGATAAGTGTTTGACTTTGTGCCGTGCTGTCAAGGAAAGGCTCCCCTTCAGGAAGAGGGAGAAAATGATTCCAATCCACAGACTTCTGAATCCATGCAAAGCTTTCTGAATTGAAGTGTGCATTATTTATCATAGGATCCGATGAAAGGCTTCTGGTAATTTTGCATTGTTTTCATTTAGGTGAACTGGAACAGTGTTTTGCTTGAAATAACACACATTTTGTTTCAAATAGCACACACACACTGCAATTATACACATACTGTTTCAGTCTGAAGTTTGCATCCTGAAACTGAGTCTGTTCCAAGTCTGAAGACTTCTACTTACAGCTTATGGAGAAGGTGTGCAGCATCCTGCAGCCTGTAAGATAGTTTGCTCTAGAAATGATATATGTGAGGAAAATCTTATATGTAGAAAAGTGACAAATATAAAGACATAGCAAAAGCTTTTACTTCTCAAGTGCAGTTGTTACTGTTTTAGCTTGTGGACACAGCTGCTGTCAGGGCTTGAATCAAGGATGTGACTCTTGTTGCACAAAGGCAGGAGGAATAACCTTAAATGCACGCAGCTTTACAAGCAGGGCTGGTGGCATACATTGACCTCAGAGTTACCTGAAGGAGCAAAAAGAAAAAGAATTAGAGAAAGAAAAGGGAAAATTCTCCTCACCAGTGGGAGGAGGAAAGAGGGAGTCCCAGAGAGGCGTCCTCCCTGAGGTGTCCCCTTAGTGCAGTGGGTACCTCCCAGAAAAACACACATCTTCTTTGAGGAATGTCTGAATGTTTGGAAGGAAATAATTACAAGTTATTGGGCTGTGAATGTGTTGAGAACCACTGTCCAGTCTGGATAGCCTTGTATCTAATTGGATGGGTTTTGAGTTGTACAGTGGTAAAGGCTTGGGTCCAGAAGGATGTGGAAACTAGATTCTACCTGGGGAAGTGGTGTGCAGAGTCAGCAGCTTAGGCAGGTATGTAACTTCTGCTGCAAAATGGAAATCTTGCCATCCTGTGTCCAGGTGTGAATCTCTCAAGGTGTCAGGCTATGTTTTGGAAGAGGAACCAGGCACCTGCCAGGAGGGTGATTGGGCCTGGGCTGTAGTGGCACAACTGGACCTGACTGGTTGCTGTTATGGGAACCTTGCTGTGAGGTTGCTGTTCCTTGCTATAACGCTGCTGTTATGCTTATGGCTTGCTTTTGTTTTTGCTTCATTTGGTTTCAAATGTTGCTTTTTACCATATGTAGGATGATGCCTCCTTGAAAGGGATGGCTGCCCATCTATCATAGCTCATTAATGAGGGTTCATACACAAGCATAAGATGTGAAAAATAGAGGCAATAGGCACTGTTTGGTGCTTGGTGTGACCCATCATATTCTTTCTACACGTTACCTCAGCAATCACTGCCCAGTAGTCTATGAGCTCAGCAGGGAGGGAGAGTAGAGAGGTGCTTACCATGGACCCACATTTAATAATGTCCTTCTCATCCCACTCTCAGCACAGCTATGCCTAAGGCATACTGTTGCAGGCTGTTACACTGCACTTCCTTTCCATTACTCTCACTGCTTTTGTTCCCCTGAAGTGCTAAGGGAGATCTGATTGGAAGTTTGCAAGAAAAAGCCATATTCACAGACCAGATTTCAACGTCCACTTTTTTCTTCTTTTCTTTGTGGTTGGCTTTGCAAGCTAATAATCTTTACTCTCCTGGCTTTGGGCCTGGTCACAAGAGCCCACGTTGAGATCTTCAATTATTTAGCATCCTTTTAAAAGGAAAGGTATTGTTTGCAAGGGAGATGTAAGATCTGCTCTGATGAACAGCCCTGTAGCTGGGACTTTGGAATATCATTATCAGGTGCACAAACTCTCTCCTTGCTCTTATGCGCAATCATTGCATTTCTTCCTGGGAACAAATTCCCACGTTTTGTCAAGAGAAGATTAATTGCTTTTGTAGGTAAGGGTTTCAAACCAAGCAAGAGCCTTATTACCTTCCTGTCCTTACACAAAACTATTTTTCACTTTCTCATTATGTTTGACATTCACACTTACCAAGCTTGAAGGTTTGTCTTTTTCTGACCTCCTGGGCATATTTACAGGGACAGATTTAAATACAGCATCTTATCCCATTTTGTTTTGGTCAGTTAAGTCTCCTCAAAGTCTCTGGCACAGAGGAGACTGATTTAAAGTACAGAGGGGGGGGGGGGAAAAAAAAAAAGGTCAGAAATTTAATGTAACAGTCAAAAATGTAGTAAAGGAAGTAATTGGGAAATGTCACCTTGAATAAACTATTATTTTTAGTCATTTTATTTGACTGTGGTGGGAGATGAGGATGATGAGACCTCCTTAGATGTTGATGCTAGCCGCAACAAATGAAGTGCTTCAGCATGTTTCCTTAGAGATCGTGATCCACAGGTATTGTCTCTACTTCATGGGTACAGATCTACCAGTTTCTGAACAACTCCCCTCAACAAACAATTAAACCCCCAAAAACAAATCAAGCCCAGACAAAACAAAACAGAACAACAGATTTACTACTGCAGATTTTTTTTTTTTTTTTTTTTTTTTTTTTAAATCAGGACCCAGAACATTGGGCATGCAGCCTGACTGTGATTTATTTGGGGTTCTGTTGAGTTTTGAAACCTGGACACTGAGTGAACTGTTCTAAGAGACTGTATCAGGCATTTGGATAAAGGGCTCAACTTGTGTTTGTTTACAGTGATATCATAGAATGACTCATAGAGTGGCCTGGGTTGAAAAGGACCTCCAAGATGATCATGTTTCAACCTCCTGCTGAGGGCAGAGTTGCTAACCACTAGACCAGGCTGCTAAAAGCTCAGAAATCAGAGATCACTTGTTTCACGTGGTTTGGCTGACAGAACTTAAGTCTGATTCTACCTTTTATTTCTACCTCCTTCTTGCACATATTCAGTGGTCCAAATGAAAGATCAATCTTAGACGCTTGTAATGGCAGAGAAAGGAGATCTTTACCAAAGCTAGCTACTGAGGGAATGTGTGATTTTGTGTGGTTTGGTGGCAGTTTTTCCTCCTCTGAGCCTTTAGGGCGACTGTCTCTTGTTGGACTGTAGACAGTTGGGAGAATTGACCCTCCTTGACCTAAAAGTTATCTTATTAACTGTTCATCTTTTTTTTTTTTTTTTTTTTTTCTGATTAACATGTTTGGTGAAAATTTCTATGGGAATATCTCACCACTGCTTTTATATATATATATATATATATATATATATATATAAAAATAAATAGTGACAGCTGTTTTATTTGTCAAGCCAAATGGAAGAAATGCAAGTGTCTTATCAATGCAACTACAAAAAAGACCGTCACAACTTGTACCTTGTGTGGGTCTCTTCCTCTCCCACCCAGTGGCAGCAGAAGCCAGGCTCTTCTGACCTCACTATTAGGATGGGCAGGACCTCATACATGCCAAGTGTTAAGACAATGTTGGAATAATATTTTCTTTATGCACTCAGTTGCTATTTTAAATTACAGAATGTTGTTCAGTGAAAAAAAAATCTTTTGAATGGTATTTAAGTGAGATATGTAGAGCAGCAGAAGGTAGTTTCCTGGAATGAAATTAGATCAGACTTGGGATTTAACACTCTTGTTTCACCAGAAATGCTGTAAGATTATTAAAGCATCACAGCTTCATTTAGTTGCTTTGTAATCGGCTTTAATACATTCTTTTTAACCTTCCTGCTGATGAGGCTGTTGTGTAACAGACACTGAAGGCCAGAGCTGGTGTTGCTCCAGTGCTTAAGTCACTGCAGGGAGTAACATTATGATGGGGATAGTCAAAGGAAAAATCAGTTCAGAAGGACAGAGGTGAGAGATTTGTGTGAGCAGAGATGCCCTACGCTCTAGTGGGATAGAGTACCAGGAACCTGACCATGCAGATTCAAGCTCTGATTCCACAAGGTTGCCTGGAGATGGCAGTAAGCCTCAGTGGGACAGCTGGCAGTGAAATTTTCACTCTCAAGCCCCTGTGGAAAGTCTAAGTGCACAGCAATGTACCCTAAATGTTACATGGACTGCTGTCTTGTCACTGAAGCACTCCTGCTTTCAGGGAGCACTGTAACTCTGCTCTTTTAGAGTCCTGGCTGACAGTTTCTTTCTCTGTATCTGCATTTTGTTTGCATTTGAAAGTCTGCATGGTGGTTGGGCAGGAACCATTTAATGGTTCCTTTAAACTAAAAATTTTGCAACTCTGGGAGAAATTATTGATCCAACTTGGATCAAAATGAGGGATTTGGGTGACAGAGGGTGCCCTAGCATAGCCTTGATGAGGAGGAAAGCATTGCATTGCTCCTGGTATGCACCTGTAGCATGAGAGTGCTTTCTGAATTCCACCATGCAGAGTATAGCTGGCAAATATGTTTGGGGAGTGTCTGGCTTACAAACCCAGCACCATTTGGCTGATGTGGAGCTCTGCTCGTCTCTGCTGGTTTCTGCAGTAGCTGTGATGCTGGGAGCATAGAGTAGGGGAGAGGCACTGTCTGGACTTCAGTGTCAGGGAAGCAGTATATATCAGTGGAATGTTAAGAGTTCAGCCCCAAAAGTTACTTTTCAGGACACCTACATGATGGAAAGCAGATGTCCTTCCTGCTACAGTGTTTTCTTTTTTGTTTTTGCTTTTCTTCCCCAAAGTACCATCTCCAATAGATTCACTGCCAGAAGTATTTTTGCTAGTTATTAATTAATGAGGGGAGAATCACTTGTTTTGTGAAATCCTGCAGGTATCTACTTGAATCTTTAACATCTTGGTAGCTTAATTTCTCTTTCCCCCACTCCCTGCCCCTTCCCAGCTCTGGTGTGGAGTGGTGTAGAGCTCATTTGTTATATGGTTTAGATCTCAGCTCTCCTTGAGAAATAAAAACCAAAACTAGTTTGAAGTGGCTGAACTCCCCAGGCCACCTGTGAAAGCTGCAGTCCTGGAGCATTTCAGTCCTCCTCAGTTCTGCTACGTTTTGCTTGATTGTGAACTGCAAAATAATTACCATCAGACAAAACAAACACAATATGATTTTACATTTGCATATTTATTCTACAACACAAGCAACATAAATAGTTTATAATTTTTTTTTTCTTTTAAAATATTTCCATTTCAGAATTCAGTCTGAACAAAATATACACAAAATACAATTTGCAAGCCAGCTTACAGTGACTTCCTGACCAATGGACACTGAAGAACCAAACAAAGCAGCACAACGGAACGCAGCAGATATAGGAGGATGTTTTTCTAAAGAATAGGAGAAAGGTAGAGGGAGGAAACATGAATGAAACTGGGGAACTGCAGTAAGGTATGAACTCTGTAGAAGGTAAATCCAGTGTAAGAACTCTAGACATTTACAGTCTCTTAAAGGCTCCTCCTGAATATACAGCTATAGAGGTGAGATCCTGGGAATAATGATTTGTTGTAAAATGCTTTCTATGGCAGCCATCATCACGGAAATAGAATTTGATTTTCATTTTGGAACAGGAATAACTAGTTCTTTGGCAAAATGGAGTGTCTACTCCCTTTGGCTTTCTATCAGCTTTCAGCTCTGGTCAGAGGGCCCATGAAACTAAGTTAGTGGTACCATAATTAAGGACAAAAATGGAGGTGGGGAAGGGGAACTGAAAGAAGGTGCTCCCTGCTGTCACTGGCTTCCATCTGATCCAGGAAATGGCATGCAGTGCACAGCTCTGCTACTAATGGTTTGACCCTTCCTGGCTGCTTTCCCTTTGCTATCAAATCGTGCTTTCTTCCACAGAGCTGGGGCTCAGGAGCCATGGCCTGACTGTGGGGAACTGTATTTGTCCCTTGCTGAGCCACTAGCTCAGCTCTCCTGCTTCAGTTTACTTCTTGAGGAACAGCATTTCACCACAGCCTACGCTAAGCAAAAGTGTGAAAAGGAAATAGGGCCTTAATGGTCCACGGATGGAAGTACGTAATTACTTTTTGATAAGTGGGGTGTGGAGTTGTAAGAATTGAAGGAGATCCTCCTGCCACCTTTTCTTAACAAAAAAAAAAAAATGCTTTCCATAAACCCAGATCCCTGAAACAATGTGTCAGGGGAGGGTAAGCAAACCTTTGCTTGTGAATTTGCCAAAAATAAAGAGGATTTGAGGGATCTGGTCCCAGAGGCAAGCTCGTTATTGCATTAATCCAGGATCATGCGGTGTAGCTCCACTGATATCCACAGTCAGAATTAGGGCATTTCCCCTTCCTTCTGCTTCTAGTTCAAAACTTGGACCTCTCAGCATTAAGTAAGTGAAAAGAATGATGCATTCTTATGCTAGGTGCTTTGTTACTTTCTTTTTAAACAAACAGCCAGCCTGTCACGTTTGTCCAAAGCTGTTTAGTATGAAATGACACAGTAGTTAGTATCATATATCAAGTGTATATTGAGGGGCAGTAGTGGAAACAACACAAAGAGGAGGTGAGATTTCTTCCATGCAACTGTACAACTTCCTGGAGACACAGGCTTGTTGCTGGTGAGGGCTGCTAATAGACCCTTATGTTGTATCCCTATAGAAGCTCTACTCAAAATCAGGAGGCTCAAAGAAGTGGGGTCAATAGCTGCCAGATGTTATCTACATTGCATAAAATCTAACATTTGTGCTTTTGTGCTATGGTAAGTTGGTCCTTTTATACTGAAGGAGGTATATATTTTTTTTAATTGATGATATTGCATCATTTCTTCAAAGAAATGTGGAATGATCAGAAATTGAGGAAAAAGAGACTAGCTATCTATCTGTCTATCTTGTTTCATATGCCGTGCTTACTGATATAAACAGATCTTCCCAGAAGTGATTATAGCCAGAATAATGATAAGATTATGCTTAAGCAAACAATTTAATTATACCCTCCCCCCCCCCCCAAAAAAAAAAAAAAAGACATGGGAAAGGAGTTGGTTTTGTTTTGTCAAATTAAAACAAGTTTATCACTGAGTAATAGCATTTCTAGAATGGGTTGCTAAAAGTGAAAATGGCTAAATTCTGCATGCTCAGTTTCCAACTAAGCTTGTACACAAGAGCTGGTTAGAAATGAAGGCTTGCTATGGTTGGCTTCTTACACATGAAAAATGGATCTGTGCAAGAGTGAAGGTTCTAGCTCTAGTCTGGGGGCACTGTGATGCATGGGGATGTATGCTGGCTCTTGTGGATTTTCAGGCATGAGGTGTATAAAGGACCACAACAGAGAAAGTGATAGCAGGAACTACATAGGACTTTCCCCTTCCTGACAACTCGTTGTCTTGTATGCAGGAGTTGAAGGATTCAAGGACTGAATCCAGAGTAGAAATATTCCCACTAATAACAATAGCTTCGGCATTCTGAAAGGGGGGCCTAAGCTGTAACAGGAGATGGCAAGAGCAGGGAGCACTTACAGTTGGACCACTCTACTTGTTAGCCTGTTTGACACTCAAGTTTCATACTGGTCCTGCACTGAGTTCTGAAGATGAGATACCATCACTGAGATACCACTACGTTCAGAGCAAATGGTGATTATGTATGGTAACATGGGATATTTAGAGGTGGGAATTACCTCTTGGGCAAATGAATTTTACAGTAGAATTAAACAGAACTTTAAGCTCAAATTGAAGGCAGAGTACCTTATCAGATCACGCCACAGGTGAGAACTTTGCTTGGGCTCAACAGGAGCCAGCTATAGTCCAGAGGAAGTGTATAGTTTTGTATGTGATGAGACAAAAGCTATGTTCCTATATTTGGTATTTTACAAGAAAAGTTCTGCCCGGATCTATGTAATCCTTTCCCTAATATTTTTTTTTCTGGATGCTGAATGAAGTCAATTGTTCTAAAGTAAGTGCCTATCCTAAGAGAGAATTAAATCCTAACATCCTGATGAAAACAGGTTAACCTGGAGTCAAACGTTCTGATGCTTTGGCAGGGGGGTTGGACTTGATGATTTATAGAGGTCCCTTCCAACCCCCTACAATTCTGTGATTCCATGATTCACCGGTGGTTTGTCCTATGCTGCTGTTACCTTGCACAGTGTGTTACAGGGCTGTAAGTAAGAATCAGATTGTGTTATGTAAGAAAGATGGGTGGGGGATTACTTTGTGCTGCTGGATGTGCTTGGAGCAGCCAGAGCTAGGGGTGAGTGCCAGTATCCTTCCCAGGGACCATTCTGTGCAGGTTCCTCCTTCGCCAGGCTGGAAGCTTGTGCTGTGATGCCTGCAGGCCCATGCTGGCAGCTTTAGGCCATGTGGTCCAAAGTATGAATGGAACAGAGCACACAGGCCTATCAACTGGTGACTTCACACTCAGCATTTTACTTTCTATGGCTAAAATAGTAGAAAAGAATCTGACGAACCAACTCCACGTGTTGCTCTCAGGTTAATAGTTCCTGAAGCAGCAGTAAGCTGTCCTCACCTGCTTACCATTTCACACAGAAGGAAAAGGAAGAGCAGCGTATGCTAAATATTGCTCACCTAAAGCCTGCAGTTACAAAGATTCCTTTTACACGGTATTTCTGGGATGACGCAGTTACGTGTGTCCTCATATGTGGTTCCCTAAGGGAAGGGGTATAGGTGAACAGAGGCACTGAGGGTGACAATGGGCACTTAGTGCATAATTTGGAAGGAGAAGTTTAAAACGCATTGCAATACAGCAGTGTTTTGGTCAAGCAGCTAGCTATGAAGGTAACACTGGGCTGTGCTGTGTTCAGGCATTTTCATTTCTCAAGCTTCTCTTTCTGATTTATAGGTAACTTGTAACCACGGTGTTTCCTAGATAACCAGCCCCCTCCTGGAATCCTGAGTGACCCCCTTGGTAGTGCTATCAGTTTTACTTCTCCAGCATAAATCAAGGACTTGCTTCAGTTTTAGGTAAGCACAGTGAAGCTCTCAATCCCTGAAATGAACATATAATGAAAAACAGCACATTTGAGTGTCCTTGCATACAGGTGTCTATTCTGGTTCTTGCTGTTGCCTAATGAATGTCCTGCTTCAAAGGCAGTTCTGTATAGATGCCAAAAAGATTAACAAAATATAACCACCCTTTTACTCAACCTAAAGATGTGTAGGAAAGATGTGGCAACACTATCTAACAATATGCTCAGGGCTTGGTACATAATCTCACCTGCCCCTGGGGAAGTATTCCATCTGTTGGGAAAACCGACAGTTGATAATATTAAATTACTTTTTAATAAAGTCAATGCACGTAGTAAGAATGAGTTGCTTTTAAGGAATTTTGATGCTCCTGAAACAATTCTGCCAGTGATGTTCTGAAAGGGAAACAGTGTGACTGATACTGCAGGATAGTATAGGACAAAGTACTCCTCCAGACAAAAATCTAACAGTTGGCGAATGGGGAGTGCGTTATGGAGGGCAAAGGCAGGATGACTGCAGACTCTTAGTAAATGCATTAGCTTGGGTGATGGCTATTCAGCAGGTCTTCTTGGACAGACCCTCTATTTTTTTAGGTTCAAGATGCTAAAAACAGTTAGTTGTGTAAAGTCCAGGATTGATGAAAGAAGATGACAGTTTGAGAATGCAGGGACTGAAGCTGTATATTTAGTTGGTATGCATGTTTTAAAAGCCTTGGAGAACATCATTAAGAGATCACCCAAGATTAAATCAATTCTGACAAATTATTTAAACATCTATTCAACAAATGATGTAGTATATGAGTACAAGTCCCAGGGGCTGTGACATAATTTGTGAATCAAAGTAAACCTTTGCTGTGTCCAGTGTGAACAGCATCACATACGTATTTGACAATACAGTAGTAAACCCTTCCACTTCTCTCCCTGTTAATAATATTGGCAGATTGTAGTAATCCTTATAGAACCACTGCACAGAGGAAGAATTTACCTATACAAGACTCTGTTCCCTTCCTGTTTACTGCAGTAGATGAGAAAGGGGAAAGAAACAGAAAAGTTAGTTATGCTCTTTTCAGACTGTTTTTCATCTTGATTAACTTCAATGTAGAGTGACATCCTAAGTTTAAGGTGTAAGGGTCCTGGCTCCAGTAGTTCTACACAGAACTCGCTCAAGTCAGCTTAGGTGCAGTGTTGGTTGAACTGGAGGAACAATTCACTCTGTTGTGAGTGCTGAATACTGGCATGTAGGATGGCTGTAGCTTTGTTCTGTGGTATGTCTTCCCCTCTAACTTCAGAGGAAGCAGCAGAACAAACCTCTCTGTGGCCTTTTGGGGAAATTATGCATGTGGAAAAATGATCACCTGTGATCATAGCTGAAGTAGCCAAGGTGGTGCTGTAGAAAAAAAGTAGCTAGACAGAACTTTTTTTTTTTTTTTAAACCCCCCACTCCCCACCCAGCATTACTCCATAAGGGTGATGAAGGGATGAATAGCCTGTGCTTGGCTCACCAGTTTAAGACCTGGAATACTTTAATTATCACTCAGTAGCTACCCTGAATGAGACCAGATTTCAAAGGCTCTTCTCAGAACAAAATAAATTTCAACAACTTTCTTCAGTGAGGAAGGCATGCACTATTGTTATAATCTTTATCTGGCTCTCCTCTCTCATGCTAATTTCAGAATGGAAAAGGTTACTCTGAACAAGTGCCACCTTTTTACTCATTTTCAGTTATATAGGGATTGCTTGCCTGGTTTGACACTCACATGCCAGTTCCATTCTTAGCTAATTACAAGTGTGGAAATTTACCTAAAGCTTGATGTGGCTCCCACTGTTGCAAATTTAAACTAAAATGAAGGTTACTGAAATGCATTTTGCCTTTAGGTACCAGCATGATTTACTGGCAGATTCTGGGGTCATTCCAGACCCTCCAGACACATTCATGCTTTGCCTCCTCTGCTAGTATGAGTGAGGAACACAGAGTCTCAAGTGGATAGGGGATTTACACCAACAAGCTCTTTGTTTCTTAATTTATCACCAACAAATAGGCAGTTAATGAACCCCAGATACCTCTTTGCTATGTATCTTGGCTGTCTTCTCCACTTTATAACAGAGCACAGCTAGTTTAAACGATAATATCATAGACACGGCCCACTCTTCCCAGCCATTCCCGTACTGCCTGACGGACACGGATATCTGTCACATGGCAAGTCAGCTGGCTGATGCATGGGAACACTGCTGGCTGGAGGGCTGTGAAAGTTTGGTCTGGCAGGGCCTGAATCTGGTTGAGAACTGTCAGCACCATGTTGGTCCATGCCTAGAAACAAATTAGAAAAAAAAAAAAAAAAATAGACTCTTTAGAAGACCTTTCTATATGGAGGAGTCCCTCAGTTGAGGCAGAAAAAAAGCTATCTATCTTGTCACTGTAGCTTCATGAAGAGGGCAGAGTAATGCCAGCATATAAAGTTAATGTTAACTGTGACTTCTAATTCAGTACTGGATGATGCTGTTTCACTTTGTATTTCACATATTGTGATCACTCTTCATCACCTATTATTTCATCTGATAGCAAACAAAGATTCCTAAATTTAATGCTTTCACTGATTTGCTTACTTGGACATGCAAATAACAAGTTCCTATTTAGCAACAGAGCCCAATAGTTCTGCTTTGCAATTAACAAAAAGCTTCTTAAATAGAAATGCATTGCAGCACATACCCTCAAATTTTCAAGAGCCCAAAGTAGGCTAGAGCACATAGCAGTAAGCAAAGAGTTCATTGATGATTGCTTTTAGGAAAGTGCAGCTTTGGCCCCAGTAACAGAATAACTCTTGGAAGCTGTGCTGGTATATGACTGATAACTGTGCTGGTATATGACTGATAATGCTTCCCCTAAAGAGTGACTTTCTTTTGATGGGTCAGAATGAGGTTTTTATCAGTGCTAGTTGCTGAAATATTCAGTTTTCATCATAATGACTTATTTAGGTAAGGAAGACATTTTATGAGGAGACCACAATTACTACAATAAAAGCAAGTGAAAAACATTTCAGGTATATTTTAAATTATCAAATGCTAATAATGGCAATAAGTGTCCTACCTGTATCTGGGCCTCAGCATCCCTAACAGATATATTCAGGGAGCTGACTGTGGATCCTGAGCGTGGTCGCTTCTCTTGTCTAAGAATCTCTGGGCCGGCACTGAATGAATGCCTCATTTGACCTTGGTCTATAAGATGCTGAGGCCGCTGGAGTACAGGTGAGTCCTGTCCTCTGGAGCCCAGGAGCTCCCCTTTCTTTTCCACTTTGACCTCTTTGGTGAAGGATGTCATGGCCTGCTGCTGCTTTCTTTTCTTGTATTCCGTCATGAACTTAGATATGGTTTTGTCAGTGGCTATGGTGTAGATCTTGTTGCCAGCGCTTTCCCACCATTCTTTTTTCCTGGTTTGTTCTTTTCTCTCTGGCTTAGGACTTGAGAGCGGGGGTAGTAGCAGCATTTCTCCACTTCGTGGTGTTAGGATGTCTCCCAGTTGGTCCCTTGTTTGACTCCGGTCATCTTCTGATGGAGTGTCCTTCCCAGACTGTCCTCCAGTTGATGGGGTGGAGGTCTCTGAATGAAAGGATGGTAAAATGAAGAATGGGTCGCCTTTAAACACTGGAGGCTCCTCTACGTTATTCTCCAGGTCTAGGTGCATCTGGATATAGTTGTTGCACAGTTCCATGCAGAGCTTATGAAGCCGCTTGATCAGCCATCCCCAGTCTGCATTGCTGACAGGCTGTACACTCAGAGATGGTATTCGAGCCCTCCACTGTCTCTTCTCTTTTCCCCGGGGGGGACTGACCTGGGCAGTTTCTTCAAAAATGTCTTCATCTTCTGAAGAGCACTGCTGTGATGAGTCAGTGCTTCTCTCATCATCTTCAAAGAGGATCTTCTTCACTTGCTCTGCAGTGATGTTCTCCTGGTTTGTCAGGATAGCGCAAATCAAAGCATGGAAGTAGATATTGAAGCTCATTGCTGACTGGCGATACAAGTTGGCAGCTCCACTAATGCCAGACACTTTTTTCAGCAAGCACTTTAACCCAGGTCTGCTGTCAAATTCTCTAGCTGTTCTGTATGAGTCCAGCAGCAAGTCAAAGATGACAGCCAAGTTTTGCATGGAGATGTACCTGAGAAAACCAGCTAACTTGTTTTCTGGTACTTGTATTGTCATTTTCTCCTCCAGGTTAGAAGGGCTTTTTACAAATTCTTCCAGTAAGATGTCATATAAATTCTGGAGCAGTACTTGGTGTGACAGCAAGCTCACCACTATTGTCCTGAAAGGAATACTTGGTAAACCAAGCATAGGAAGGAAAAAAATATGTATGTTATGCTTTCGCTAGGAGTATGGGAGTATTTCACGTTTTAGAATCTAACATGAAAGATGCACGTGAAAGGCCAAAATCTTAGAGCCTTGTTACAAAGAACTGGATTAACGTGAAGTTGTCTAGAATGGTCTTTCAGCCTTCCTAGAAGGGACAATCCTTGCATCATGTTAAGTAAAATAACTGACCAGAGCAAAAGCAGTAATGGAACTTTACAGAGGCAGTATTAGAAAAAGCTCTATTATTTATTTATTTCATTATCTTCACACAGATTAAATACTCTGACAGCTACAGGCACTCTTAATATTTTCAGACTGCTATAATAATTAAGGAATTTGTTAACACACAAATTATGCAGCACTTTTGCCCTTGGGCCCTGAGTACACTTTCTTTCTTTGCTGTTGCTGAACTCAAAGCTAAGAACCATCCTTAAAACTCATTCACTGACATTTCAGCAAACCTTAACTTTTCATGACAAATTGAGGCTTAAGTTGGTTTACCATTTGCTTTCTATTTCCAGTCTCAAAAATAAAACACAAAGAGACAACCAATAAAAAAAAAAATCTTCAAAAACAAGCAGTGCAATGGAACATGCAAAGAAGCTCAAGTCTTGACAAATATTTGCTCTTAAGACTTTAGTTTGAATACTGAGATCCTAGCCCTATTTCTTACATGTAACACTGGGGTGATTCTCTCCTGTTGGATGCTGTGAGCTGTTCTAGAACTCACTGATTTTTTTATTTGCACAGGGAACATATGAATAGCAAACACCCCCAGACAAAGTTTTTAGGTAATTCACTAATAATGTTGGCAGGCTTACAAACAGGGGAGGTTAAGAAGGGTTGGACTGCATTATGGTTAAAACAAGAGAGTGGCATCTTGCAGATTAAAAATTATAAACTGTGAAGCCCATCTTAAGTAAGTTACTAATTGTTAAAAAAAAAAGTCTGCGTCATATTAAAGCTGTGATATTTTAGAGTCAATGCATGATGCATACTTGCTTTGATCTAGGGAATTGTGAGGGATCGCAGTTTAAGCAGCATTATTACCAGGTGAGGAAGGCTTTTCAGTTTGCTTTCAGGGTTAGTTCATCTATGTCAGCCCACTTGCTTACTACAGCTGTAGCTGTCAGCACTGATACAGTGGTTAAAATTAATAGTCTTATTATCTGACAGCGGTACAATCTTGATGAACACTGGAATACAGTAAAAATCATCAGAGGCTCTGACTCAGAAAAGCTCTTAAGAGCACATAGAGAGTTAAATGTGTTCTTGATGTCAAGAGACTAACCCCATTCCAGAAGCAGGAACAGCACGGAGAAGATCTACTCTCTCTGTAGTAATCATTGAGGCAATTCACAAGGACAATTAATTTAAACTACTACTCAATTGGAAAAAAAAAAAAAAACAACTAAAAAATCCAGAAAACTAGAGTAGAACTACAGGTGAAAATATGATGCCTAAGCTGGTTAAGGACAGTATTTTCTTATTCTGACTAAAGTTTGGACCTAAAGTATATCATTACTTTTTAGGAAGAAGAAAAGCTCCCTTACCCCAGCTTCCTGTGAAACGATGCAGCATCAGGGAAACAAAAGCAAAAGGGAGAAAACTCCACTAAGGTTAAAGTAAAACTTCAAAGGCCACAGTTACTAGCATGCAAGACTGGCATATTACTGTGCCGCTAGCAAGTAATATGAAAAACAGTGACACGGCCAACTTTTCAGCCGTTCTGGTGAAAAATGAGTGTTGCTGGGGTAATATTTCCCCATCGGGGAATACACTTTTTGCAACTGTTAGGCAAGGGGCAGTGTGAGATCATTCAGAGTTGTATTAATTGCAAGCTTTATTTGTTTAAAGACAAACTTCTTGCTCGCATGGTCTTTCTTCCTGTCCACTCAAGGAAGGGCCATCACATTCTGACTTCCAGTTACATGCAATAGTTTAGTTTTGAGTGAGAATGTCTGAAGTTGTTCAGAAGCAGGTTTGGTATCTGGTATAATACTATTTTATATCATGTATTATATACCTTGCAATATGAACACAAACCCTGAATGCAGCTCTTAATTCTTGACCCTATAATACTATAGTGGCTGTTCAAACAACCAAGAGCAAGCAAAAAGAAATTTTCTTTGGCAGGATAAGACTAAGAGTCATGCATTACATAGTTTTCTGAGGAGGTAAAATACAGAAAGTTTTATTTAAAAATAATAAGTGCCAAGCAAAAACAAAAGTTCCCTAAACTAATATGCTGACAGCTTTGCAGTTTTCCATGTAGCCTCTTTATACTGCTCCAGATTACCCATTAGCCTATTTCAACCTTCTTAATCCAATAATATGAATTTAAAAGACCAGTGAGCGTATAAAAAAATCATTTATTTTGCTAGGTATCATTACAAATACAACAGTACTGAAAACTTTCTTCAAATTTTTACTCCTTTAAGAAAAGAATCTTAAAATGAGGAAATATTGGGAAAAATCATTCTATGAGAATTCTTTTCCTATTTTCATCTACTTACTTTCCTTTACTTTAAAGCCTTCAGGTATTTCCAACCTACAAACTCTTAGTATCTATTAGAAGTCTTTTTAAGAGACCTGTAGAGAAGCATAGCCTCTGTTCCCATCTCTGCCAGCCTAACAATAATTTTATCTTGTTTTTAATAACAGTGTTCTCCTGAGAAGATATTTTACCTTCTCTGAGTATGTCCATTTGGTTTCTTATCCGGTGGCAGGTCAATGACAAGCACACACGACTGGGCATGTTCGAACCCTTCCTTGTTGCTAGGGGTCTTCGGGGAGCACTGAGTCTCTAGCATGAAGACCTAGAAAATGACAAATTGCATAAAACAATTAGGTTTAGCACTTGCAGTGGGTCCATGGAGGCTCTGACAGCAGAATTTCATGAACCATGGAAGATTTATGCCAACTTATTTTACAGTGATGAAAGGAATGCAAGGTCTATGCAGGCAGAAGACTTTCTGTCGAACATGCTGCCTTGATAAACAGCCTCAAAGCCACAGGCTGTCTCCAGACATCCAGCAGAAGACACAGAAAATGACAGATGTACTTTTTCATTTAACTTGTACACAGCATAATACCAAAAGCTAAAGCAAGCTTTCTACTGCCTGTATACTACTATCTGTAAGTACCACATATAGCAAAGACTTGTTTACATACATAGTCCATTCAGCCTAGAAAGGTTTGCTGTTAGAAGGTCGGTTTTCAGACAGAAAGAGACAACAGCCACCTAATTTGCAGTTACGTGGGAGGTAAGCAGGGAAACAACTCTCAGTTGCCACAGGTTTTGTTTCATAGCTTAGTAGCTGTGTCAAACACTTGCCGAGAAGAACTCAGGCAGTGCCTCAGAGGCTTGTCTCCTAGAGAAGCCTAACTGCTTTTCCTAGTTTTCATAAACTGGTTTAAAGACTTCTCCAGCTTTCCATGAAATGTCAGTCTCTACCTGTTGTGCCATGGCTCTGATTCTCCAATATTCAGCTTCAGCACTCGGGGAGAGAGAGGGGGCTGCCACCTTCACTTCACAGGCATCTCCACTAAAGCTTTCAGAACCACTGTGGAAATAGCCCAATAGGTTCTATAGAGAAACACAACATCAGACTTTCACTGTGAGTTAAATTAAGTCAGTGACTGTAGAATTGCCGAACCCATCCATGTGTAATACAAAATTCAGAGTGAGAGTGATCTTTCCTGGGACTGCTGACAGACCTCCTGCTATTCAGTGTTCAGTGTGTTTGATGCAAACGCATTACAACAACTTAAGCAGTGGTGAATTAAAGAGAACTTTTTTTTCACATAGTGGCAAGATTAAAAATAATTTGTATGGAGCATGCAGCAACAGGATCAATAAATCAACTCTGTCATCTGTCAACTTTTAACCAGTTAAGAAGAACTGGAACAAAAGATAAGGATCTCCTGATTTCTTACCATTGGGCAATATAAAGTTAGTGACTACTATTGTCTGTAACAAGCTCCAAAAAGAGATTTCAGTCTCCACTGCTGATCCAATGCCTTTCATTGTGAGCAAATTAATAAACAACAAGAGCTACAACATAATCATCTCCTCCAGCCCCTGTATTCAAAACTTGTGTGCGTCTGTGACAATCTGTCAAAATTTAGTGTCTATAGTTTTGACTGTTAGCAAAAAGGCAGTTTACCTTTACTGGCTCCAGAGTGGCAGAGAATGCATCCTGCAAGGCACAGCATGCAAGCCTCCACATCTCTTCAGTAAAAACAGGTCCTGCTGTCACTAATACATACCTACAAGTAGGCACACAGGAAAACATTACCATAAGAACTGAACAGTTCTCACCTGAAATGGGAGAAGGTCGAAAACTAAAGAAAAGGATTGCTCATTAATTAGCTAATGATATCCAGTCTCCTAACTGAATTTCTGACTGCTTTTTCTTTGATTTTCCTCCTTAAGCTATCATCTCTTCTAGAGAGGAACCATGTATTCTGTAAGCATATAATGGAGTGTTTATTTTGATTATGATTGCAATAAACTGAAGACTGTAAAGATATTCACTACATCCAAAGACCTGTGAATTCCCACAAGAAAGCCTCTTGATTATTTTTCCTAGGGATTAATTATTGACTAACTGTACACACATATTGTGCAAGTATTTTTACAGGAATTACACACGCAGCATGTTCAAGACTACAGGTTCTGAAATAGACAGAAAACAGTTAAAAAAAAAAAAAAAGGCTGATAAGTCTAATTTACAGACATATTGCAGACTGCTTCTGAGCAGCCACCTCCATCAGTCCACAAGTACTTCAAAGATATAGGTATCTTTTTTTGAATATGCTAACAGAGTGAGGAGATTGTTACCTGATACAAGAGCAGCCAACTCGGGAAATAATTTCTGTTGGTTCTGCTACACAGGCGACTAGCAACTTGAAAAGATCTTTTAGCATAGTATTGATCATATTTTCATAACCAATATCTATAAGGAAAAGACACAGACTGGTTTTATTTAGCACCATTGCTTTTGCGCTGTAATTAAAGACAGTCTTGCTACGCTTATGCAGTTATGCAAAACCAATACTTTTCATGCAGATATCAGTAGAGTTCAATTTTGAAACATGCATCACACCCTACTGAAATGATAACTTTTGAGGTTACCGATATAAAACGTCTAGACTTCAGTTGTACTACAGAAATTCTGTTAGCTACTGTTTCTGAATGTTATAGCTCTCTAAGATCAAAATCCTGTTGTCTTCTTTTGGAAAGTGTAATAAACACTGATGATCCAATTTTGAAGTTAGCCCTTGTCTGAGCAAATGTGTGGATTAAATAACCTCCACAAGTCTCTTGCAAGCTGTATTATTTCTATTTCTTATTAAAAAAGAAAACAAACAAATTGTTAACCGTCCTCCTCTTGTTTTACAGTTAAGCAATCAAGAAGCAAAGAAGTCACCTCCCTAGGTAGCTGTTCAGTAACATACTATCAAATGACTGTCAGGAGATTTTATAGTGTTAGGACATACCTGAGTGTATGAAATTTTGAATGTGCTCCACTACGAGTTCACAAGAAAGGCCAATGGCATGCTTGAAATTAGCAGATGCCACATCCCAATAAGAGTGGTCACCATGGCTGCGATGGAGCCAAAGGGACATCGTGGGAAGAAGAAGATGTACAACTGCATAAATGCCAAATCCTGGGCCTTAAAATAAACACAATAACGGTTGAATGTTTTTACTTACAAAACCTACATTCAAGATACATTTATTAATTCATTCCAAGCTTGAGGCCTGGGATGATTCTAGAGAAGGCAGGCTCTGAAACTCTTTTTTCATGGGTTAAGAGAGTGGTCCATTGTAGATTTAGTTGTGAGTTTTAGTTCTGAGTACAGGAATGTTTACCCAACCATGAATCTCCTGTGCTTCCCAGGAGTCTGTAAGACTGTATAACTTAATCAGTCTCCTGGACTCCAAGCAAATGTTTTTTGTAGCCAGAACACTGCCAGAATACTGCACCTCTCTATTTGTGCATGCAGGACTTCAACATACTCCTACAACATGCCTTTTATCACCATGAAACAACAGGCTAACTGGAACCACAAATCCCATTCTAATGAAATTCCATTATATTTGAGCATTTCTCTGCACAGCTCTATTGTGAAAAATATCACAGTTTATAGATGTGGTTTAGAATTCTAGGAGGGTCAGGCCAGGGCTCCACTAGCTTACAGTTTATCAAGTCCTTTAATTACCAGGTGTCTTGGCAACATCCCGTAGCAATTCAAAGAGCAGATCCAGAGTAGGAGGTTGGTGCTGGCGGGGACAGTTCGATATGGCAGTTGTCAATTCTTCCAGCAGAATAATCCACACATTGATAAGGCCTGCAAGTAAGGAAACAAAGTTTAAAAAACAGTGTGCGTAATACTTTATTGACCACAGGTGGAACGAACTTGCTCTCGGAAAGTGATGGAGGCTAAGAAATTAACTTAAAGATCATAAGCATTTCTCATTCACTACTGCTGTATAATTGTAGAGGGCAATATCAGTTTTTGAAAATGCTGTTTCCTTTTCTTTCCCTTTAATTAAGTTTCATGTTTTGTCCCACTCTTCCTCCTCCACACACCTTTTTCTCGTCATTTCTAAGTAAGTTTGCTAATAACATCAGTACAGTTCTTATTTTTTAAATTTTCAAGACTTCATTGACAAGCTAGCTAATGAAAATTGAATCTTCTAGATCTTTCTTAAAAAGGATATAAAATGCAAAGCCCAGTAACGAAATGAATGTTCTCTGAAGTGTTTTACAGAAGATACAGATGTGGTACCTGTCCAAAGAAAATGCACAACCCCTTCCAAGATGCTTTGAATTGTCCCTGCAAAAAGATTCAACTAGACTAAACGTGTTTTATTTACACTTTGAAATTTCAATTAGAAAAATTAAGCCTGTAAGAACGCACAGGAAATCCTGCAAGCAGTACAGTTGCGTGTGAGACACCTAACCCTAAGGGATTTCATTAATACTGCAAATCTGCCCAGAATAGTTTGTACCTGTTTTGTACAGAATTATTTAATTACCTTTCTAAGTAAGGAAACAGCACAACTCACTCAGCACTAACTGGTTATCTTCAAATCTGGAAGAGCTGAGAAACATTCTCTTTTAGCAATCTCTTGAAGAATTTGGCATGGAATCAAACATTATGAAAATACATTGCACCACCCTACAGCAAAGTAGGCTAAAACATTTTGCAACGTTTTTTGCAACGTCTTGGAACTGACTCATAGAATCACAGAATCACCAAATTTGAAAAACACCTCCAAGACTATCCAAACCAACTGTACATCTCCCACCAATATTTGCCCACTAAACCGTCTCCTTCAGTACAACATCTGATGTTTCTTAAACACCTCCAGGGACTGTGACTCCAACCACCTGCATGGGCAGACCATGCCAGCACCTGACTGGAGAATTAATTTTTCCTAACAACCAACCTGAATTTCCCTTGGTGCAACTTGAAGCCATTCCCCCTAGTTCTATCACTATCACATGAAAGAATAATTTCAGGGAGTTGTAGAGAGCTGTAAGGTCTCCCCTGAGCCTTCTCTTCTCCAGACTAAACAATTACAGTCTCCTCAGATGCTCCTCAAAAGGCCTGTGCTCCAGACCCTTCACCAGCTTTATAGCCCTTCTCTGTACATGTTCCAGCACCTTGATGGATGTCTTTCTTGAAGTGAAAGGCCCCAAACTGAACACACTACTCAAGGTATGGCCTCACCAATGCTGTACAGAGGGATAATCACTTCCTTGCTCCTGCAGGCTACACTATCTCTGATACAAGCCAGGATGCCATTGGCCTTCTTGGCTATCTGGGCACACTGCTGGTTCATACTTAGTTGGGTGCCTACCAACACCCCCAGGTCCAGGTCCACTTCTTTCACATAATATTCTAGCCACTCTGCCCCAAGCTTGTAGTTGCCAGGGGTTGTTGTGGTCAAAGTGCAGAATCCAGCACTTGGTCTTGTTAAACTTCATCTCATTATCCCCTGCCCAGCAATTCAGCCTGTCCAGATCCCTCAAAGAGGCCTTCCTATTCCATAGCAGATCACCACTTCCTCCCAACTTGGTATAATCTGCAAACTTCAGTTTCTCTAGGAGAATACTGTGGGATACAGTGTCAAAGGCTTTTCTGAAGTCTAGGTGGATGACGTCAACAGCCTTTCTCTCAGGGACCACAGTGCCTGGTGAGGCATTACCTTCTGTTTTTGTAAAGTCAGTTTACCTAGTACTGTTCTAATGCATTACCAGATACTACTTCAAAGGGCCATCATGGGTTCAGAAGCATTAGGTCTGCGTTCCTCTACTTCTTGGCTCCATGTACATCTATTTTCAGGGTTCTTCAAACACGTGGTTAATCCACAACCCATAAAAGCAATACAATAACTAGGAGAATAATGTTCCTTGTTTTTCTGGAGGTCATCACGCTTCCTATGGATTTTAGTTCATTTGGTTCAACAGACCATGGGACATAAGTTTGGAAACATATTTAAGCAAGTATTCTTTATCTATGTAAACTTTAACTCAACACTGATAAGTTTTCTGTGAAAGGAAGGACTGTCAGTATCAACCTTAAAAGGTTTTCATTCCTGTACCATAGCTGTGGTTTCTGAAAGTACTTCTGTGTTTGCTCTCAGACATGTATTGTTTGTATTATAAATATCAGGGTAATTATTTTTTTTTTTCATTTAATTACAATGCTAATGCATTCTCCCATGACACTAGTTGCATTTTTCTCATATATGAGCTGTAGCTTTTAACATACAGAAATGGATATGACCTGAACTCCAAGATGTATCTGTATACAGACAAAAGGCATAATAAATTCTGTGCAGTTTTTTCCCTCCTTTTTGCTTTCAGCAGTTGGCAAAATTTACAACGACATGTAAAAGAAGCAACACTAATCTTACATTTCTTGCTTTCAGTGCACTTACCAGTGTCATCATCAAAGTCAGAAAGGATGCACTCAATACCATCCTCACTGCTGGCTGACTGCTCCTGCACTCTTCGGGGCACGTTAACAAGCCGGCTACTGAGGAAAATAGGTTTCAAGGGCATTTTGTAGATTTTGGCTAATAACTAAAAAAAAAAAAAAAGACAAAAAATACACAGGAGAAATGTTACTACTTTCAGCTCCGTTTTACAGTAACTATTTAAATAAGAATTTATGTCACTGTTAGGTTTTGAATGTTTTTTTCCCCACGTTCTCTTCAGCTCTTAGTGCTGTTACCTCCTCATTTTTCCTACTGATAGCTGGCTCAGTACACATGAGGGTCCTTCAGACTGCCAGTCACTATCTGGCACTGCAGCCACTTACTAGCAGCCCTATAGCAAATTCTGTTGTTCATGCACATTACCTAACCAGTGACGCAAAGCCTCAAGGTCAGGACTGTCTCCTAGGCCATGTTAGTACCCGTGCAAGATTATTCACTGTACCTGAGAACATCTCCTGAGGTAATCAAGAGCGGGAAGGCACAAGTCTGTAGATGCTGATCCTGATCCTGGCACACAGTCACCCATCTCCTTACAATCAACTTCCCCTGGGGATGGCCAAGTCAGCATTGGGAGGGACAGAAAAGAAACAGGATTAGATTTTGTTTCTAATGTGGCTGTACTCTAGTGTCTGAATAGAATGCAGAAATCATCTTTTGTCTGATCTTATTAGATAGCCAAACTGAATGATTCTCATATCTTGCTTTTTGATGTGTAACCACAAATGGGATGAACCTATCTCATGAAAGTAAGAAACTCAAAGAAATATGACAGCATTTCTACAGAAGGGATGCATGTTCTCCTTGCTGCTACCAGACAAGCAAGTTTGTTCCTCTTTTTTAGTAATAACTACAGTTCCAGTCTGTCATCACAAGCTGAATTCTGCCCCAGTTGATATAAAAGGTGAAATAACTTAATAGGAAATGAATAATTGCAGTTAGGTACTTACAAACCTTAATACCTCTGTGGATCCTTTGGCTAAGTTGTATTTATACACATAAAGAAGAAAACAATTCAATTTTACTGCTTATTAGAAATTTTGAAATTCACATATGGGAAGAATACACCAATTTCACGGTTCAATGAACTGCAAGGACCAAGACAAGCAAAGGAACCAGTGGGTAGAATGACCCAGCAGCACTCTCCTTTATTCTGAAGTTTGGCAAAACATCACAATTATACTGTGTCTTGACACATCCAGTCTCTGCTGTCCTCAGGAACGCAACAGAAAAATTAACACTATGATCACAATCAAGGTTCATCAGGTGTTCAGCACTGCATATGCAAAACAGTGGCGAGGTGGGAAAGGGTACAAAGAAGCCACGTGGCTTTGACCCCTGAATATTAGATAGATCATCTGTTACAAACAATCTGTGCTGTCACTGCACAATGTCATGGTCTTACCTTCATTATTGTACTCTTTTGTTTTTTAAAACTGAACTTAAGTGAGACCTGATGTAAATGAGATCAAACGACAAAAACATTTAAAAGAGGTGCATCTTTGCTGCTATAATAACCTGAATCCTTGATAACATTCAGAATGTTTCTGAAGTTCTCCTTTAATCATGACTGTTATTTATTTATTTATTTTTAAAAAGCATTTTGGACTTAATCCTTGAGAAATTGAGACACTGCATCTCTTTTCCCTACCATACTCTGTATTACAAAGCACGATTCTCATTTTTGGCAGAATCAAGTTTGACATACCATAGCTTAATAAAATAAAAGGAAAATAAAAGTATTTACCCAGTCCTTTCACAAACTTCATAAGGCACATAATATAACTGGTGGCGGCATTGGCAAAGACCTGGATGCTGTCTGTGTTTAGAAATGCTTCAAAGACATCAAACACTGGGGCCTGGCGTTTCCCTGTAGAAATAACATGATGAGGACATTTCTCCATCCCTCATAAAGATGAATTTCCAACAGTTTATCAACAATTTAACAATCTGTGGAACCAGCTCTGTTCCGGGCAGAGACAGAAATGCTCTAGTGATCTTAGAGTTAAAACTAATATACTTTTTTCTTTTGCTCTACATTGAAAGTAATGCTGACTCCCTTCTTCACTATATCTATTCAAAATATTAGCTTACCAGTGCCCAAATGGTAAGAGCAGATATGGGCACTCGAACTCAGTTGTGTAGCTAACACTTTTGCTGGGTGAAGTCTTAGTCTTAACTGTCAAGACAACACAGCAGTCACACCAAAAACTATTCTGACTCTTCTGTTACAGTGACAAAATAGCATTGTTTTTCCTAAGTAGTCAGTCAGTCTTCAAAAGCTGTATACACACCTGCATTTTGCCACTGATGGTACAAGATCTGACAGACAAAGTTTAGAAGGCAAACCATATCCCTCATGCATGGCTTTTAACATTAATTAATCTGTAAATGTGGCAAAAGGACAGATTAAAATTATTTGTCCTCACTACTCAGGTTCCATATGAGCAAACTGTAGGAGAAATTGTACAACAAACATGGTTTGTAACAGCACTAGTAGTAGAATCCCTGTGATTGAATGTGTGGACAAGTACCTGCCTGGACTACCACATCAACTGATGTTTAAGAGCAGGATGTGATGTGGTAAGAAAGATAGTCGACAAGAGAGGTGGTGACTATTATATACAGTCAGTGTAGCAGGTGCAGTGACAAGGGCCCAACAATGCTCAGAGTTTTGCTCAAAATATTCAAATAGGTTTGAAGCATTTCTTTCTTACTCTACTCGTCTGCCAGAACTGAAAGGACAAAAAGTAAATTATCACTGCTTTCACTCCCAACCTAATAAATAAGACACTTTGGTCAGTCCTAGAGTATTACAGTGCCACTGCTACACTGTGGGCTATACTGTTTCAGAGCATCTGCTCACGTCAGGCATTTAAAATGTACTGAATTATTTATTGTGTCCCCAAGGAATTAAATTAGAAAACAAAAGCATGTACAAAACAGTCAGCACTGAAGTCCTTACCCATAGAATATTCTCCTACAAGGTACTCTTTAACCTCTGACTTATTGCTGCTGTGAACTGTTTCCAGGGCACTGAACAGGGGTCTCCATCCTGACTGGATCTGGGTAGAACACATTTCCACCAACTCTCCTATGGAGGTGACCACCTGCAAACAGTGTAGCAAAAGGCTCAAAGAACAAAACCAGAACTGATACATAGCTGGACCTGCAGAAGGAATGAGGAAGGCTTTAAACACATTTCTAGACATACTCTTTTATCTGGATTTCAAAATCTAGGGTTTTTTTTTGTTAGATAATTTAATTATATCACTTTGAAGCCAGATGTACTTCTACAGAAGAACTAGTCTAAGCAATAAACAGGTAAGTGGACAGGGACAGAGTTCTGAAAACACGGTGCTTCTGCAATTGCACAAAATCATTCTCTTAATGTATTGTTCTAATACCTGGTGTACTAGAACCTTGGGAAACAAAACAATTATTTGGTATGTTCAAGCATCATGTTTGGGTCTGCTTCTGAAGGAAGACCTGACTAAAGAACATATCATTTAGCAACTGCTTTACAAAAGAGAAACACTAGGCTGCCCTGAATGGCAACGTATCGAGGCTCTTTTGAAGTACAGAAAGATACCTGCATGCTACGATAATGCTGGCTTAGATAGGCAGAGCCCTCCTGAAATCCTGAAGATAATTGAGGGACACCATCTGAAGGGCATCTGGGAAATGTTCAAGTAGACCACGTGCGCTCTAGTGACCATCCTTCTTATGGGCACAGTAGGTCAGATACAGACATGCTAATCAGGACTGACTTGCCTGGTCTTGCACATCCTCATCACACAGCTCCAGCTGCATGATACGCTCAAAGGGGCGGAAAAGTGACTCGTTGAAGTGAAAATGAGAAGGCTCATTCCAGTCTGTCAGCACTTCAGTGAGGATGTCATGGATGAAGGAAACTGCCTTCCGAGATACATGCCTCTCCTTGTGACAGGCAGCCTGCAGGGAGAGGAAGAGTGTAAGACTTTGCCCAAACACAAAAATATTTCATGATGCTGAAACCTAATGAGAGCTTCATCATGAATGTAACTAGGGAGCCTATTGCAAAGAAAATGGGAAATTACTGCTATGGAATTGGATGACTGAGACTATGAGCTGCTTGGGGTCCCACAGATGCCTAAAGATTTGATGAAAAGTGAAGGAACAGAGAGCTAAAAACAAATTAAAAAAACTCCACAGAACAGATCTCTTGTTAAGTACTGCCTTTTGTTGCTACCAGGTGACCACTTCTCCCTTTTAAAAGTTTTTACATATATACACCTTATTTCATAAAAAGTGGCACTTGATCATGCTTATATTTGGCCATTTATGGTAAGTGAAGAGAACAGACCACATAGGACATGATGTTAAGACCACTGAGCCTTCTTCAGTTGCTTCAGTTTTGCCATCCTTTGCACACGTTCCCATTAGCTCCCCAGTCCTACCTCCACCAGGTGAGGTGCCACCAGGCTCCAGCAGCGCATGAGGTGGAGCAAAGGGCGGGATTTACTCCGCACAATTCTAAGCATGGCATCACCAAGTCGGAACAAGTGAAGCGCACTTCTCCTGTCCTGGGTAGATTTTACTTCCCCTACAAGGAAGTAAAACAAAATAAACAGAAGTGTAAACAAACAGCTGCTCCATCTCTGGATGACTAAAGAGAAATCAGGTTAGAAAATAATAATACTCAGCCAGAAAGAAATTGCAAAACACAGCTTATATCTGGGTAGGTAAAAGAACAGGAGATAAACCCAAGCTTTAAGAATAATGCAGTAAAAACACTTCATTTGCATCTAAGTGAAGACTTTTTGAGAACATTTTTAAGAGAAAGACTTGGGAAAGTAACACATTATAATTCAATTACAATATCCAGTATGGGTAAGTACAGACAAGTTAAGCAAGGAAGTAAACATAATCAGAACCTAAACAATAGTTGCAAAAACCTTTGGTGACATCTACAGGAAAGAATACAGACTGCAGATTATTTGTCTTTTGTACTTACTACTGTGCAATTAGTGAGAAGCAGAGAATTTGAGAAAAGGACCATTCATTCCTACTGAGAACAACTTATCTTCCTTTCTTCTTACAATACTGTAAAGCACTCTTCATTGTCTCATTATTTTAAAACATGGGCATGCCAATTTCAATGTAAAAATAGGGCAATAAATTGGGTATATATCTTAATGTCATTATTACTGACTACTGTTGATTTACTGCTACATATAAAACAATGCTATAATTTTTTTTATTAAAATAAAAAGGTAAATATTAAGCCTTGGAGACAAGGATGAACCAAAAAAGAACTATTAATTTTTATACTGAGATAATGTTAAGTAGCACCTCAGGGAGAGGGAGAGGAAAAACCAATTAAATTGTTCTCCATGTCTGCCACAGAACAGACAACGTTTTCTGGGTTTTGTATGCAAGGTACAGGCTTTACTTTGCTTGGGAAGAGTAAGCAGACAAATGCCACTACTGTATTTTTTGTTTTTTAATCGTGTGCTTCACTTGCTATCACTTATTTTATGAACACTTCTAAGTGAACATCCTCTGAAGTGTTTCACAGCAAGTATGGATGTGGTCCTTGTCTAAAGAAAGTTCTCCATCTTTTCTAAAGACTTTGCAGTACTGCTACAAAAAGATCTTATTACACTAAATATTGTTTTCTTGGCACCTTCAAATTTCAAGTGGAAAAATTAAAACTGTAAGAATACAAAGCAAATCTTACAAGCAGTACAGATGTATGTGAGACAAAGAAATCTGTGTTCTTTTTTTTTTTTTTTTTTTTTTTTTACCTGGCATTGCGAGGGAATAATCAACTGTATCTGTGACAGAATGGAAAAGTTGGGCCTGAGAAGCCTTCTTGAGCTGGTAAAGGAAGCCTGCTAGTGCCATCAAATTTAACTTGTCAGCAGCATCTTCAAAGAGTCTGTGAATAAAATAGAGATCAACTGAAAAATTCATGACATGGAGATTTAAGTGTGTTTGTGAGAGGAAAACCTTTATGTGTACATAGCTGCTGTGTGTTGCCTCTGGCAACCCACACAGGAAGACTTTGATCCAGAAGTACTGTTAATTGGAGGGTGGGAAGTAGTAGTGTTATAGGACCAGACAGAATCCTTCCAAGATACAAATGCAGCACTACAATAAAAAGGCACTTTTACAAAGAATCACCACTACTCCTTAACTGTATCTTAATTGCATAAACAGTTCATGAGCACTAATTACAAAAACTAATATGCTCAGCCCTCCCAATTGAGATCATCAGAGCTCATAGCAGTTCACTCCATATGAAAAAGAAATAAATTTAACCCTTGGATTTAAAGCCCTGTATCTGAATTGCTATTTAGGAATATAAACAATAGCCATTATTTTCAACTGCAATGAGCTCTTAAGATTTAAGAGTTAAACCTGTACCCCTAAACAAGTAAAATTCTGCAAAACTGAAGGCATGTTTCTATATAATCACAAAGAAATTTCACAAGGTACAGCCAGAAGTTAACATAACTATGATTTCCTAATTCTGCTTTTCATGAAAATCTTTCTGTTGATTTGACAGTAGCAGCTGCTTTCCAACTGACGCTAGTCTTGTGACTCAGTCCCTTCCTGTCAAGACACAATACCTTTTTTTTGGTCTGCTTTAATGAGCAAACACAATAGACTAATTTACATGCAAGCAATAAAACCACCATTCCTTGGATGCATGTGTTATTACTGGCAGATTAAGACATTCCCAGCCCAGTGCTTCCAAAAGGCAGGGCAAGGACAGCAAAGGTGCAGAAAACCAAGTCAAAAAAGAGCTGCTGGCTGTGATATGTAGCTCTCTTGCAAAACTCAGCTGAAGCAAATGACTGCAACAGATGATAAAGATCAGGCCTCACTGCATCACAGAAAGGTCCATTTTAGTCTTGTTTTAGGAGCAGAGAATCTAGTGATGCTTCTACCTGTCAGCTTGCGTGGAGAGTGTGAGAACAGCCTTGGCAGCACTGGTCCCACACAGCAGGCTGCCTCCACGGAAGTCAAAAGCTCTGCCCTTACTGCTCTCCTTGACGAGTTCCTGGATGGAAACTGGCTGAATGACGGGATTGCTGCTGAGGGTAGTCTCCTGCTCAGGGGACTGTTCCTGAGGAGTATCCCCCAGCTCAGTGTCTGAGTGTGGGCCTCCAGGTGCCTGCTGTGACTGTGTGATGGTAAGGCAGGGCTGGGAGGTGCCATCACTGAAGTGGGTGTGCTCCAGAGTGCTGATGTACTCACACACCCTGAGAACGGAAGGAAAAGATGTATTAATGCCACAAAACAACAGCTCTTGTATCTCTAAATCAGAGGACTCCCTGAAGAAATGCTTGAATCTGTACTCAAGAGGTGAGTCAGAACCATAGTGTAAGTAAAGCTCTCAGACACATCACAGCCTGTCACTTACATTCTTTGGCCTCCCATATCTACCTCCAGATAGAAAACAGCCTTGTTGAGGAACCAGAAAGGCCATTTAAGGTTTCAGGGTCTGTTGTCTTTTTACACCACTGAATCTTCTAAGCACTGATTCTGTCTCTGAACAGAGGTGAAGTGATTTTTTCTCTTACAGATATTTACAGTTAATTTACTCTGTTACTAGTTATAGTGAAGACTCCCAGAATATGTAAAGCCCTTTTTCTCAGTCTGGTAGTTTGTAACCAAACATGGCGTAAATTATGTTTCTTTTGGGAAAGCTGCTGAGTACCTGAACACATGAGGCCAGCAGTCCTGATTGTGGCTTCCCATCTCCAGGCCCACATTTAGGACTGCATCCATACACAAAACATGAGCAGTGTGTAGACAGACTCCCTGCACTTTTCCCATTTGCTCAAGTTTCTGCTCCACTTTCTGTTTCACTGCAGCACAAAACACAAAAAGCACATTACTGTCTCCAACTTTTAAACAAACACTTGCTTCTATACATGGTGGTGATAAAGGTATACATCTTGAAAGCTACAAAAGAATGTGGAATTTAGGCAAAAGAAAAAACAAACCAAAGCTTTGCTTTATAAACATAAGACACTTACATCTTACTGCCTACGGAACATATGCAACATTGCCAGCAATACTAAATAGTTCTTTTTTTGTGCTGGCTGGATTTTTATTTATTTATTTTTACCAAAATCTCTTTTGCAATAGAAAATAAGGTTTAGGAATTTCACATTATTTCCATACAGAAGTCTCAATAAAGAGCTTTTGATAATAATGGATACTCTTATCAAAACACAACTAATCCTAATCTGAACTACAGGCATTTGGACCTTGTTCTTTACCATGACTATCTCTGAAAAGCTTAGCTTTCATGCTGCATTGGAATCTAAACAAATTCTGAAACTATCCAAACTTCCATAAAACAGATCTGTTAACCTCCGGCCACCACTACAGCCTCTTCTTTGCATCTATGTGGCCTGGCCAGTGCAAGTCAGTTATATTGAGGAGAGTGGTCAAGACAGCTAGCCCTCAGACCTATTCAGTTTGTTTTCTCTATTGAGACACCAAATTACATTGCCAAGTAGGGTCATCAGTGCAACAGTATTATTTTGTTATGGGTTTCTTGCCGTTAGAAATCAGATATTATCTGATCTCCAATCGGCTGTCACAGACCTTATTTCATTTAATCACATTGTTACCTCAAGATAACCTAGACCATTTAATCACATTGTTACCTTGAGCTATAGCATCACTGGGCTCCTGGGTTTCTTTTTCCTCTTTCTCTTCTTGGACACAGGATGCAGCGGCCATTTGGGCAAGAGCAGATGCACAGTTAGCAGCAACTCCTGTAAAGGAACAGCAGAATGTTTAACTTGCACTTCTTCCCTAACCCTAAGACATCTGAATGACAGGTTTTGTCAAGTCAAAGTGGATGTATATGTCTATGTCATAGATAAGGTGGACTCTATTGGGAGCTCTACAGGTTCCTAGATCATCACAGACCAGAACAGGATGCTGATTTTCTCTGTCCCAAATTCATTTAGGGAAAGTTATCAATTTCTTTTATGAGTCTGTCATGACAACATACAACACAGCAGTACCTAGGGCACAGCTCAGGCGGGCTGCCCTCCTCAGTCCATCCAGGCTCAGACAAATTGAGTCCTTCTCCTTTTGGTTCTGCTCTTTGGCTCCTTCGGCTCCCAAGATGAATGCCAGCCCCTTGGAGCTGCCTGCCATGCGACCAGTTAGCGGTGTGGACAAAGTGTCAATCAAGTTCTTCCAACAGCCAATTAAGAGGTACCGGGCAAAAGCTACTCCTGGAGCAAGAAATGCATTAATAATGTTACTGGAAAATAATATAACAGCGTATTTACTATCAAGAGCTAAAAAAAGGAAAAATAAATCATAATTGTCCCCTGCATGATGGATTGTCCAACTGATTCCTATACAGGAAACAATGATACACTTCCTCCAAACCTTGAAGTGCTGATCTTAAACTCAAGTGTATTTATAGTATAGAAAATTCAGCATTAGTAGATACACTTGTGCTTACGATACATTCTCAGTACCTGCAACAACAGAATCATCTGTCTTCTGATTTTGGGAAAGAGGAGACTGAGCTGAAGCAGATGCCATCAACTGGCCTCCAACTGTACTGCTTCCCAAGCCATCGATGTCTGCCAGAACATTAAAGAAAACAACAGATTACTTACTACTCAACAAATAAAGTAAATATCTCTTATTGGCTCCCTGTTCAAGCAGATCCTAGTGCTCCTGATTTCTCAGGTATGCTTTTTAGTCCCTCTTTTCTGGCAGTCTGGTGAAGCCCTGGTATAAACATTAGTTGTGGCACTTTATATGCGATCCCTGGTATTATCAGCTTTTTCTCAGAGAGTGGAAATACCCTCACTCCCAAAAGTTCCCTGAAGTTACATAGTCAGCGTAACTCTTGGTCAATATTACATAGTATTATTACATAGTATTTCTTATGGTTCTTATGCACAATCTCTGCATTTTCACGTATTTCCTTTCAAATCTTGTTAAATCCTGTAACTGTGCGTTCCCAGATCTCACAGCCCCCCAGACACACTAGGATCCTATGTTCTAAATGGAATTGTTAGTGGGTCAGACCTATGTAGGCTCAACATCAACAAAAGAAATGCAACATTTTCTGCAACATGAGACTAGTTTGCAACACAGAATTTAATATTAAGGACATTGGACTGATTTGCTTCCTAGAAGCCTGTCCGTCTTTTCTCCACATGGCTATTATTTTTTCAAAAGTGTTTATTTCAGCTTCCCAACTGACCATTTATCATGCAATATTTAATGGAAACACTGGGCTCAACGCAGTCAGCAAAAACCCCTCAGAACATTGCTCTTTGATTACCAGTTAATGGCTCAGCTGAAGTCAGTTTTCTCCATGTGTACACTGTTCTAATTACTTTGCAATCATACAGTGCATACACTCACAAAAATACTGCATTTTATACCATTACAGTATCGCAGATCCTGTTGTCTTTCAGCAAATCATATATGACCTTTTCTTCCCCCTCAAATGAAGCTAAGAATTGTTTTTCAGTACTTGTTAGAGGTCCTCTGGGTTTTCAGCTTCTCACTACTTCCATTTGTCATATCCCTAGCACAGCATAAATCTGAACCAAAGGGAGACCAATGTGGAAAGCTTCCAGAATCAGACTCCACTATTTATATTTGTTTGTGCCAAAGGCATACTGAAATGGCTTTGCTATGATATCAAAAAAACAGCAGTCTTACACTCATCATTAACAGGTACCTAACCTGCTGTAACTGAACCTGAGAGAATTAAAATGTGTTCTGGTTCAGTATACAAATCTACCCTTCCTGTCCTCACCATACTTTCAGGAGTCAAACATTCTTCTGTATTCATTTGGCCAGAATATGCAAAACTCTCCTTTATGCATACACTTAAATGTATCCTTGGACAGATTTAAAAAATTTCAACTTTATGAGGCACAGTGGTATTGCAAAAGTCATCCTATGGAAGCAGAAAGCTGCAGAATATACCTTTCTGTTGTGTAAACTGAAGTAGCTCAGAGAAGTTCAGTGAGTCAATTAGCCTGTACCTGACTGGAGAGTTTGGCAGCTCTGTGATTCAGGTATATTCATTACATATGTCAAGGTTCCAGATTACAAGTCATTTTAATAAACATAATATATTTTCTAAAGGTAACCAAAATTCATGTTATTTTACACACAGGTTTTTAGGAGCATCAGTAGGTTAGTGGGTTAAATAGCATTTCTTCCTCACAACTCCTGAAGATCATCTGTACCTCCTGAAGTAAAAGGCTTTCAGAGAAAACAGCCTTTCAGACAAAACAACAGAGCCATTTTTATGGCCATATCCTCATCATTCATCTCACTCTGCAAGCATTCCTCTTCAGGCAATAAGAAGGGGTCTCTGCTCATTTGGGTCCTGCGACTTTGGGGCACTGCCACAACACAGATGATAACACACAAGTTGAGCCAACAAGACATTCTAGTCTATTCAGCTTTGAATCACACCGACCACAGAGAATCAAGACCACTACTAAGTTTCAGGGTATTTATTTGTTTTTAAACCCAAGCTTTAAAGATTTCTGTCTGATCCAGAACACTTAGTTACCTGCCACCACTGAGTCTGTAGTTGTACATTAGTAAAACACCACTCACTGCCTGACCAAACAGTTTGGTATGTAATGGAGTGAAGCAGAGTGTTACTGTAGCTTCTAGACATGATTGTAAGTTAGTTCCTACCATCATGACATTGTACTAACCAGTCAACATGGTGATAAGTGGAAGGCTGTGCTCTTCAGGGCTTCCCCAGTATCCAGCTTCCCCTAGCATGTTCTTTTCTAGTACCTGGTGGTACAGTTCTTCAACCCAGGCTTGGGAAAATATCATCAGTACTCCACTGGACTGGACCTGCTTCATGAACTCTTTCTGCAGGCAACCACAAAAGGTAGATGTAAGACAGTTAGGTCCTACAGCATGAGCTTCTAGCACTAGATCCACTCCTGAGCATCAGGTGATGCAAAAGTAGAAATTAAGTTATTCAAAACTGAGAATTAACAGGTTACAGTGTGTCTCTATGGTAAAAATGACATGAACATCATTCTCATTGGAGAACAACATGAATGAGGAGCTTTCCCTTCTCTTTTTGCAGATCATGCAGATACAAACCATAACGACAGTTCTCATACAGCAACAAAGGCACAAGCTGATGTCATACCATTTCCACAAGGTGGGGGTAGGATCTCAACTACCTTAAGAACAAATCTGTGACACCTAATGATGCTTGTCCAGCAGACAGGCCCTTTTGCATTGAACAGCTGTCACAGACAAACTGGGGTCCAATTAGATACATCTGAACTACCTTCAGTAATACTTAGATATTAAAACCTAATTATCTTTTATTCAGACAACTCATGCCTTCATCTGTGTAAGTGCAAAGATGGTATTAAGCAAGTTATAATATGCTCTAAAATAGTTGTAAGATGAAGAAGGTGTACACCTTCACAGTATGGACTAACAGTACTTAATGCATCACACAGTGGTAGTGAAGATTTGTTATGAAGATGTAGTATCCATCAAAATGACTGCTACTTTAATGATAATCAGTAAGCAGCATTAATTCCTCCCAGAATTACAGATAAGCTGTGTAATTCAGGTGCATGACATTTATCGTGCAAAATTTATAAGCAGTTTGGTTCATTTGCAATTATTATTTCTCCACTTAGTAGCACGAATGACACTTACATGTGGGCTGCTTTACGTGAAAGGAAAAGAAACAATCTCTTTTCAAACATTTGTCTTGTATTCACCAACTCACCAGCAACACAGGGGCTTGGGAAGGCTTTTTCCTGTAGTAATCTGAGTTGGCCAATTTTAGGTTTAGCAGCAGAGTATAATGAGAGACCATATAGAGACTGTCTCCATTCATCAGAGTTTGGAAGCTGAAATTTGGGTTTCCTTCAAATCCTGGTGAGTGCATCGTACCTAACAAAAACACCATGTGAGCTCTCACATTTTACACAAATTCTGCCTGGAAAAAAAAGATCAGAAACTAACCCTAGCATTCCAGCAACACCAGATTGCTAGAATAGCTAATGAATCATCAGCAGAAGTTAATCTATTAATGTATGAGAGTAGGGAGTAGAGAACTAAACAGTCCATCCATAATGCAGTGCTGCAGCACACTGAACAGTCCAGTCACAGTCCAGCCAAGAAATATCTTAATTTGAAACACATAAGGAGCACCAGTCTACATCTGCAGTGCCAATCAGAAAGATGAGGGGCAGAGGCAAAGCCTGCGTACTTATAGGAAACTGAGCATACTTGGAATAAATGGTGCTAAGGAGGGACACCGACCTTTTAATATCCCAGTAAACCTGTTCCAGCTAAATGAGTTGCTGGATGAGGACTGGAGTGCTCAGTACCTTGCAGGGTCAGGCTGTAATCAAATAAAGGCCTAGGTTGGAAGGGACCTTAAAGCCTATCCATTCCAAATCCCCTGCCGCGTGCAGGGTTGCTACCCATTACATCAGGCTGTCAAGGCATCATTCTTTCCATGGCCTAGAGGTATGTGTACAAATATTTGGAGTCAAGCTCGCTGAAACCTTGTTGCAACTCCAAGCTCTGTTTAGTTCATGTAACACCTGCTTTTTGGACAGCTGAGCACTTACAGCATTGTCAGACCCATAAGCCATCATCCGTAAGCACTCTGTACTCCTGGAAACACTTATCTGTACAAAACTAAACCTTACAGTCATGCCCACTGGTACAACCTCTTCCTCCTAGGTAGAATAGGCAGTAGATACACTTTCCTCTGAGATAGCTGGCCTACTGTTAGAAAACAATAAATCAGGTATGAGCGATACTTAATCAAATCCCTTTGAACTATTGTCTGAGCCACGAAAAATCCAGAAATGTTTGACTCCCTCCCTCCATGAACCACGTCAGCTGTGAAATCCATTCATATAACATCCATTAGGGGGAAACTAAGGAGTAAGCTTTCTCCTGGATGAACATTTGTAATAAAACAAGAGAGAGCTTCCAAGGTTTTTTACACGATGAAGCACAGCTGCATCATTTAGTTAACTGCTGAAGTGGCTGACTGTGAACATATTCCTCCCACCACAAATCTCATGCCTGTTCTTAGACAAAATACAACAAATCATCCAACATTAAAAAATAAAAAATAAAAAAATCCACACACAGAAAAGAAGCAAATGTTTTTCTTGCCTCGTGAGGGTTTGAAAGTTCTGTGCTGCTGCCTTCTCGGACTTTCCACTGACGTCACTTTGGGGGCGTGGATAAGGTGAATAACTGTTTGAGGGTGGATTTAGAGAGAGAGTAACTGTTCCAGGGTGGGTCTAAAAAATGAACAACTCTTTCAAGGGAGCAACCTTTGTGGAAGAGGGGTGATAGGGCTGGTCACACACTATATCAACACGGATTTCCACGTGTTTTTGGTAGGTTTCTTATGGTAAATGTTTACCTATAGAGAATCTTCACCTAGTCCCAACATAATAACCCCGTGCTTAACAGCAGGCCTGCAAGAAGCTCCATGAATCCATCACTGAAGTTAAATACAGATCTTCACACTTTGCTGAGTGATGGATCATGATCTTGATGTAGCTAGAATATACTGATTTGACGCCTGGTATCTTAAATAAGTACCTCTGGACCTAGAATCAGCTAGAGTAATAACAACTCAGTGTAGAGGGTTATGTACATGAAAATGTGGGCTAAACTGCTTTAAAAAGTACACTTGTGTACAGCTGCACATAAAAGTGGCTAGTACAAATAGGCCACATATTTGAGTGTCTGGAAAAAATCTGACCCTAACTCCTTATAAAATATCATAAAAAAACTAACCACATTTGACAGAAGTTCAGCTCTCAAAAGGAGAGGACAAGTTGATTGACAAACTTGCACTGATACTTAACAACTCAAAAACCTTGCCACTAAAAGCTATGCAAACAAAATCTGGTGCTAAAATGCTTGCTGTGATTATTAACACAACGGCACACAATTATTAGGATTAATTCCTTGAAACTGCAATTCATGAGAATAGTGATGTCTGAATTAAAAGATTATCATCAATTTTAGTTATAAAAAATCTATCAGCCACAGCAAACAGCACTGCCTCAACAGAGACAGTTCACGTAAATTGCAAAGTCAAAGAGAGCCCATGTAAAATGCAAGCAATGTTTTGTTCAAGCCAATATTGACCATTTCTAGATATTTTAGTATTTTTTTAGACAGACATCACACTCCAATGTCACTAGGATCTTTTTAGCATTGATTTTATCTAGCAGCAAGCAAGGGAGAGCTTTCTGAAGAAACATTATAACCAGTTTTTAACCAACTGACTTCCAAATCTTACTTTCCTTTTAATTCTGCCTAGCTTCCTTCGCTGATTCAATGATTATATACCTGTATCAGCACCTCAAATTTCTACCTCCTTTCACTGTTTTTCAGCCCTACAATACCACAACGATGTTACAATGCTGTTTAAGGATCCAGATGGTAGGAAAGACTGCTAAACTCCACACTAACACATTTCACCCCTCCCCAATGTAAGAGAAATCAATGAATGAACCAAAGCACCTAAATAAAGACTAAGAAACAAAAATACTGTTTCTGTGTGGGTTGGTCTTAGAACTGCATGTCTCTTCTTCTCAACCTGAACCTTAACTGATACTCAAATTTCCTAATGTTTTTCACAGTAATTATACATGAATACATGCTATACATCCAAGGAGTCAGACCAGCTCCGTTAACTCCATCACATAATTTATGCCTTGAATTTCTGGTGCTAATGAAGGAGTTCTGAAACAATAACTTTATATTACCCTTAGAGGCAGAACTGGTGTCTCAAAAGCTCTCTAGGAAAGAGTTCCTACCCATGGATACATTTTTTTTAATTCCATAGGCCTCTCTATGCAGGCCTTCAGCCTCATGGCTCTCATCTATACCAGTCCTCACCTCAGGAACATTGATAGACTTCTAAGATACACATTAAAGGATTGTTTCAGCTCAACTGAGCCCCATATTCCAGATGTCCTACTGCACAGACCTTGTGTAAAAAAGAGGAATGCTCTACAAAAACACTCAGATACATCTCCATAAAAACAGCAAGACACTTCCTGTAAACTAATACAGTGAGTTGTTATTGTATTTTTCCACACTTCCTTAGTGAGTGTTATCTTTTAAGAATACTTCACCAAATCAGACTGGAAACATGGTGTACATTTTGAAATACAGGCCTGGCCATGAGGCTGGGTTTCTTAGAAATGTGAAGGGTCTTCCTCAACTCAACAATCTTAAGTCCAAGACTGACTATCTTTTTAAGAGGAAAATATGAAACAGAAAATATGGACTTAAAGCAAAAATGGACTACTATTCTTTTATCTTTCTCAGTGTATTAGTCATACTGAATGACAAAAAAAAAGGTACAGCTTGCTTTAAAATCTGTAAGTCTGCTAGGTATACCTCCTTCAACACTTTAAAGCCTGCTACAGGGATTTGATAGACAAAACGTGAAGAAAAAGAAGCTGTATGCTCATCTACATACAAGCTAACAAGACACACCAGAGTTAGAGTTTTAATCCTGGTCTTTTGCTACAGCTTCATTATTCTACAGGAAAATAAATTCTTTGTTACAGGAAGAATGTTTTAGAACCCCTCAATTCAGAAAGAAATCAATGTCCTTTTGAAGACCACTCATTTCTTACTAATGTTTTACTACCACCTTTCTCAATTAGGCTTATTTGGGCAGCATTTAAACAGAAAATCAGAAATATCAGCCTATTTGTGTGGTGTTAACACATTAACCCAGCTTCATATCAAAATTATGCTGTATGAGAGAGAAGGCATCTCTTCTGACTCTGTATATGTCTGAGTGCACAATGAATGAAGCAATGATTAGGAGAGAAGTGATGGAAAAGGCAATTGTGGTGAATTAAATTTAAGAAACAGATAAATATATTTTAATGAACATTTCCACCTTTGCCACTGCCTAGAAAAACGAAAACAAACCTCTAACAATATGTGCATTTGTGTATATCTTAGTTATACTATCAACAAGACAAACTTGCCTTTGCGTAGCTTTTTTTTTTGACTGACCAAGTAAAAATCCCAAATCTAGCCCTGAGAGAAGAGTAAGTATTCTCTCTCTTACAAGGTGAGATCTTTTAACTATTGTTCAGTTGGTCTGGACTTTGAGCTTTCAATTTCCTGACATGATATATTGCAATATAAAAAAAAAAGAGTGAAAAAGAGGAGTTGATCCTCTCATTTTGTAGTGGGATTTCTACTATCTGCTCTGGAAGGCTTGGCATTACTAATAGTACTGTGGTAATGTATTAAACTACTTGAATCTCTTTCAAAACAGGTGACAGTCCTCCCCATATCTCCAGCTTTCATGCTAATAGGCAGCCTCTCCTCAAAGTCAACACATGCAAATTTTCTCAACAGATCTTCACAAACCTGTGAAGAGGTATCTTACTACAGAAAATTTGATTTTACTATTGACTGAGGACATAATCCACAGTCTGTTAAGTGTTAGTGGATTGGCCCGCATATTCAATTTGCCCCACTCTAAAAGAAACCTGCTGTTGCAGAGGTATGTGCTTTGTAGAGCACAAACCTTCTTATTCTGCATATGTTCTCCGAAGGTGAATTCCTACAAGAGAATATGTGTACAGTGCTCTTACAGCGTGCATATGGGTTGGACAGTAAATATTTGCTTGCAAACCTGAGCAGAAAGCTGAAGAGAAGTTCTGCAGTGCTCCATCCACTTCCTCTATGCTGGGCAGAGCTATGAGCCGAGGCAGAAGAGATTCAAGTGACTGGATAAATAGCCGTGCGCTCTGCTGGTCTGCTTCCTGGTTTTTCAGCAATTTTAGAGAGAGAGCAGCAGTACGTAAGGACCTGGTACCTGGACAGTCCCGTGGTGTCTGCTCCTCATCAGCCAGGGAACAATTGTCAGAGCCTATGTCTGAAACATCTGACCTGCCAGAGTCCTTCTCTGCTGCCATGGAATACTGGTCGCACGAATCAAACTCAGTCCTAGAAAGATCTTGGTCATCTACACTGAAGTTACTTTCACTGTACCTGGATCCATAAGACCGGGTCTTGCAGTCAACTGATAAGAAGTTAGTTATATCTGGATAGACTATGGTGTGGCTTCTCTGAACAACATCTGGCTGGTCAATGGTTTCTGACTCTGGTTCCCTATAATGAATCTCTTTGCTTTCATGTCCAGCTGGAGATGGTAACGAGTTTTTTTGACTTTCCAGATTATCCTCCGGAGTTGTCTGTCCCATATCTCCTTCCAAAGTGGTCTGACCAGTGTCTGTGGTAACACTAATGCTAATATCAGGACTTTTCTCATTTCCTGATTCCCAGGCAGGATTTTCTGAGGATAGAATGCGCCTCTGCCACCTGAAGTCAGCATCATTGATCTCCATGGAGTCCCTGCTTGTCTCAGTTCCATCCTTCAATTCTTCCAAGCGTCGGAGGAGTAGATGGACCTGCTCCTCACTAAGACCCCTGCCTTGGCTTAGCTCATCCAGTGCTCCAAGCAGGGCAAATACACAGGACACTGAAGCATAACATGCTTCAATACCACCCTTGATGCATGCTTCTGTCATTCCGTCCATGATACTACAATTAAAACAGAGTTTATCTAAGTGATGCAGCATATATAGTGAGCCTGTCATTATCATCAAACACTATCCCTCCAGAACTAGGAAAAACAGAAGTGAAATTACCCTGTAATACTACTTCTGAGAAAGACAACTAGAATCACAACAAATAATTACATTCCCAGTGCAAATATGGCCATTCTGTAAAGGGAGTGCAAACCAGGAAAATAGTTACTGTGCATTTTTACAAGCATGCACAATGCATTTTCCCATGCAGACAAGCACTTACACTGAAAAACAATGCAAACAAATGATCCTCCCCACCCCCAGCTGAAGTTAAATTATGTGTTCCTGAAAATTATCAACAACATCGGCTCTTTATGGGAATGGGGAATGCTTCATGCCCAATCTGACAATTTGGATTGTAATTTTGGACTACCTCCTTTGACTTCATCTTGGAATGTACTTCTACTAAATAAGCATGATCAGTTAATTGCAATGTTAGGACCCAAACTCAAGAATTTCCAGCTGTAAAACAATTTATATGGGTATTTCTGAAAACTCCTCAAGGCGTTTACTTCTACAAACCATCCCAGATTCACTAAAAATCAGTAAAAGCTTTTACCCATCATATTGTTTCACAGCTTATTTAACTTGGGAGATACCCTGGCTTATACATGTGTATGCTTCTGAAGGTGCAACTATTTAACTCTCTTGTGTACGCAGGTTTAAGAGGCTAAAGGAGGAAACAAAGCATACAGCTTGAGAAGATCCAGATGGGACTTCCTTTTAGAAATAGATCTCTTCCTGGATTCTGACTCAGAAGAGCAGGGCCCTGCCAAGTCACAAAGCCTCCGAGGACTGCCAAGAATCTGAAAGGAAAGGAAACAGAAGTTACTAGAGGGTAATTTAAGTGTTATTTAAATACAATAAATGAGTCATAGTTTGGCCAAATGCTGGAACATGAAGCAGCAGTACTACAAATTCTCTCAGCAAATGAAAACAGCATACTGGAGTTCTATTTATTAAAGCTATCCTTCCTCTTTTTAAAAGGAGAAATCCTTATAGAGAAAAATGGCATATACAACATGAATCACATATAGATTGTTCTTTTGTGCTTTACATTACTGATTATGTATCAACTGAACTGCAACCAAGACAATCTAAAATGCCTAAATATACACGTATATTGCATTATATTACATAGCAAAGGGAGCTTTGCTCTTCAGTCAGCAGATTACAAAATGGTAGTCACACAGAAACACACAATGTGAGTAGAGAAAGTGTACTAATGAGGAGAAGGAGGTAACAGTTAGATCCTCAAGGTAAAAACACTGAACTAATATTTTCCTAAAATATCTTAAAAATGAAACACAGATTGTCATCTTACCACTGCTTAAAATTATAGGAAGGTAGAAGTGCCAGAATAACTGGGAGTTCTGACAGCAACCCCGTGGGTAGCTGTGGTGTTAGGAGGGATCTTCAGACAGCCTCTTTATACACAAGCTAGAACAGAAGTCCTCTAATGAGACCACTATTCATACAAATTATGTAAGCTGTTTTGCAGCCCACAATATGAGAAGAATGCAGCTGATGTGAACGTGCTGTTCAAAGAAGCCTCACAAGCACTGTCACAGGTACAGGGTGCCAGGCCATAAAGGACGGCTCTTGACATAACCACTTGTGACACTGGCAGCTTTCTTTTGGCTACTCAAATACAGCTCAAGGAAACCATATTTCAAAAATCTGGCACATTATCAAAGCATACGTTTGTCTTAATGTCAGGAACACTACACTGTGAGGATGAATGTCTTCTAGCAAGAACAGGGAATGGGGAAAGATGCCAAAGGAGTTGAGAACAGAATCACTACACTGTATCTCATCCAAAAGAGCAGTCATGACTCAGTGATAAGACCAGTTCCAAGCACGAGCACTGACAGAGTTGCCATAGCAGCTTGCATTACGGAGACAAATATAGCTATTACAAATCTGTAAAATTAAAAATAATTGTCAGAGTAGCTTTGATGTAAAAATTGTACTCAGAAAGGGCAATTACAGCATCACTAGCACTAAAATATGGAATGGACATCTCAGCAACATTTACTATTAAATTATCATTTTGCTTTATTTGCACGGATTTGCACCTAGACTTTACATCCTACCTCTTTCATAATTTTGATGGCTTCTACTCGGTGCTGAGGTGGTGGGTAAAGCAATATCCGGTGATAGAGAGACTGCAGCACAGGCTTCATGGATTCCACTGTCCCCACCAGCCGAACTAGTTCTGCAGCAATGTAGTATATGGTCCGTGCAACAGGCCCACTAAGGGCAGGTGCTGTGGATGAACAGCCTGAACCCCGGCCATGATCAGAGACCCCTGAGGAAGGTGAATCAGCTTCGAGACAAATGCTGCTGTGGGCAGAGGTGATAGTTTTGTCATGGATTGGATTTCCCAGGATTACTACTAGGGCTGGACACAGTTGCTTCCTGAGAAAAAGAGAAAAAGCAGCAGATGGTAACTAGAAAAATCTCACAGGAACAGAATGAAAATAGCTTATAGTTAAATGAGACACACACGCTTGTTTTAATAATCAGTGAACAGCAGTGATTAGACTGACTAACAAACTGTGAGGCCCTTTTAATCTCCCAGGAATCGGCATGCTAGCACATACAGAAATACTTCTGGGGGTTTAGAAACATGACAATGATTTTGCAAGTTCACACCATGCTGTGTCTTTCATAGAACAGCATTCTCTGAAAAGCACTCTTTCTTTAATTAGCAACAACATACCTCAAGGTAGAAACACCAGGTTTCTGCTGGCAAGTGTTTCTTCTTCTACCCAACTTGGGAACTTAAAAAAAAAAACAAAACCTGACCAAATGGAAAACAATGTCTGCTAACTACACAGTTTGATGATCCATCAGTGATCTGAACATGCATACACGTTACTAAGCACCCCTGGCTGACAGCCTCTGTGTTGATGGCTTTTGAGAATGTAATTAAAGTTCTCCACAGTAGATCCAAGTATGCAGTGTAAATTCTTACATGCCACTAAACACACCATCATTTCTTAAACTGTCATTCTGCAGGAACGTTCAAGTAATTTCACACCAGCTGATCACTTGTCTTACTCTCTGTCCTCCTCACCAACATGCTGGAACCAGAGTCAAAAACAACTGAGCCCTCTGCTCATTTAGCTGTTATTTCAGCCTTGTCTGTATGCACTTGCCATTTTACTCTAGCCTGCAATACTATAACTTAAAAAATTCAAGTGCTATATGAGAAAGCAATCCTAAATCCAATCTTCAATCACATGCCTCAGAGGCTCAGCCAGCACCTAGTGCAAGGACCTAGTGACAAGTAATGCTTCAGCATAAAAAGTAAACAGGTATGTAAATCTTATTTCCCAAGATTTTCATGCTGCCTAGAATTTTCACTGCTTCTCTTAAAAGCCTTTACTAAAACTGTTAAGTCTCCTGAAGTCACAGTATGAAAATAATTTTTTAAAACAGTTAAAAGATAATGACTTTGGGTCTGCTTATTCTATTTCTTTAAAACATAACCAATTAGGGACATTTCAAAATGTTTTAATTCACTGCCTCAAAGCAGGCATAAGTACAGGTTGCAACAGCAACATATTCCCCACATTAGTCCTATTGAAGTGCTTCTGTATCGAACTGTGGAGAACACTCTGACAGATGAACAGAGTGCTAAATCTTCTTTATCTTCGAAAGAACAAAGGCGATTATCAGTCTGGCTCACAACTTCACTAGACAGTTAATGGATTAGGGAATGCATATGCTGCTAAAAACTGCAGACATCACCTTAACTATAAATTGTTTCATGTCTTCCCTGTGTCTATTTTATTCATCTTAAGCATGCTCCTGGAGGATACATATTCCTTGGTAGCAAAGCAGGTATAAAACATCCTGCCCCTCGTGCCTTGCCCTCACGATATGCATGCACAAATACAAATCTCTGCAGATTTGTAGTGTAAACTGGATCATCAAAATAATATAAATTTAAATAAAACAGGAAGCGTTTTCTTTTAACTGATCATTTCAGTGACCTTGCTTACAAGATGACCCCAAAAAAAGACACAGAAGAATAAACAAAGGATTTTTTAAAATGCAAGGGAAGAAACTTCTGAAATGCCATGAAAGAGAGAATGCTGTAGCTCCCAGAGGCTTCAGTACACACTCTGCATGCAATGCTGCCAAGTGTCATCAACCTGGAAGATCTCCCTAACTTGCACAAACTGAGCACCAGGTTATGCATTTTTTTTCTGGGACAGCAAAGGAAGACCTTCTGTACACTGCATCTTTAGAACAGGGCCAGAATAATACAATTCAACCTCAAAATCACAGGATAAAATTTGAGCTTGTGGTCCTATGAAATCTTCTATGAAGTACAGAACAAACTGACAAAGGGTTAATAAGGAGCTCTGCTCTTATCTGATGATTTCCTGCAGGTTTGTTTGCATGGGTGGTGGGGAAAAGCCCTTCTATAGTTACTTACAAATAGACTACTTGTATTACTCTTCATATCTACTCACCATATTAGATCAGTGAATCCTTTGTGCTGGTGCATACTTGGAGAGAAGCTGTTTAACATGGAGAGGATGCACTCCAAATAAAGAAGCTGAAGTTGCCGATTGTCACTGGCAAAAGAAGAGATGCCAGTCACGTCACACTGAGACAAAGATTACTTACTTATTTTTAAGGAACTACATTAGTCTGCTTGCAAACCATAGCACGATTTACAGCAAAGATTTATTTTGTGACTTCCAATGGATTTACAATGGTATGATTGCTTTTATCACCCCATTTAATTTGTACAGTTCATATGCAGCAATCTACTACTTTTTGTAGGGAATGTAAAGAAAATGGATTTAATTCATCAAACTTCACTAAGTAAAGTAACTAAAGTAGCTTTACTAAATAAAGTAAACTTCAATAGTAAGAAATATGAAATTGATGGCAATAATTTTTCAAATTCAATCTGAAAACTTGAGGTAGAAAAATCTCTTAAAAAAAAAAGGAAAAAGTGATGACCAGAAGGCATTGGAATAATCAACAACCAGTCAGGTCAAAGAAGATAACAGCCTCACTCTTGCAACATGATAATACCAGGCCCCACATCAGTTTGAAAACTGTGGAGTGTGTTGCCAGTCCTGGCTGTGTGATCCTTCCACACCCACCATATAGCCCATTCACTCAGGTTGATGAAAAATGGGCTGTGTGGGCAACATTTTCCTAGCAACAATGCCATCACAACAGCTGTGAAACAGAGGGTCACCTCTGCTGGTGCTCATTTTTAGAAGCACAGCATGCAGGCTCTTGTCCCTCACTGGCAAAAATGCAGATAACAGTGGTGAACATGTTGAAAAATATTTTTTTTGTAGCTGGGAATTTGTTCTATCAAATAGTGTTACTGTGTTCTTTGAGCATCTGTTGCAGTTTCTATGGAAATAAATAGAAGATATTACTTTCAGAGCAAACTATGTATGACAGTAGGTAAAGAAAACTGTGAAGAATGCTTGTATTTTAAACAAAATTAAAATTTTCTGTCAGACTGTCTCAAAGTGTTTTGCTCACCTAGATGTTATTGTAATTTCCACTACATTTCACCATGTGCCCTGTAATTGTTCTCTTTACAATGATTGCTTTCATGACACCCAGAAAGCAAAAAAAGAAAACTTGCCCCTTGACAAACTCTGACCAACTACTGTATAAAAGTTACTTAAAGATTAGATTTTTTGGAAGCTCTTCAAAGCAAAGCAAAACATAGAGAAGTCAAATTAGTTTCTCATCTCAAGTGAGAATTAAATAAACACATTATGAACAATACTTCCTATCACAAACAATTTAATCACAGCTTTGCTCCATAATCTCAGAACTACGACAATATAATCACATGTATCAGTGGAACTCCCAATCTCCAGGTAATGAGTTCAAATTATAAACTGAAATAACTCACTTTATGACAGCCTGGAGCTTCTCACAGAGCACAGTGAGGACAGATACAACATCATCACAAAGAGACTCAGCTGAAGCACCTCCAAAAAGGACAAAGATCAGAGGCATTACATATGTGCAGTGGGATTAAAACCTCAAATCACTGTGTGGACTTTCAGAGTTAGTCAAAGCTTATAAACAATAAGCAAGGCAGCCGAAATTCAGACAGGATGCAGAAGTAAAAGTCCTAGAATAGAAACTGATCTCCATACAATGACAAAGCAGTAGTATTAAATCCAGAGAGAGCGTTGATGCTTATGTGCATTTAGAAAAGGTTAGCAGAAATTCAATTCAGGTAATAAAGTAAGCAAATAATAACAATAAAAAAAGGACCAGCTCCAGTACTTCTCTGGGGAGCTAAACATCTCTGCATCTCTCCATGCAGTTTGTCTTTCCTCCACAGAGATCTTAAAAGAGGATTGTTGTTCACTTTCAATATTTTAGCCTCCATCTACACAAGTTCTCCTGCGGAAATCCAGTGAGAAAATGTAAAAGCAGGGAATATTTTGAACTATCAGGGAAGAGGGTGGATGGTAAGTCAGAATGAGAGTGGAATAAATCTCTTGTAAGGTTAAAATTTGGCTAGTAACGTGCTTTCAAAAGCTGTCATTATACAAATGCCATCCCTGGCCCAAAATGCAGTAAACACGGTCATTTCCAGGTTCCACGTCCTGCTTTATGAGTCTGCTTCAATTTGGGAATTCACTTACTAACTCCTTCTCCACAGCACTGAAACACCTTAATTACAGAAGTTAGCACTGTGAAACCATTTATAACCACGTGGAGAGCAATGCTGTTAACATGGCTCAAATGAAGACACTACTGGAAATATCAGAAGCTAACAGAGCTGTTCTTAGCACAAGTAACACAGACAGTAACAAGCTATGAAGAAGGTAAGAGATCCTGAAGATGGAATTACTGTGAAATCAACAGTCATGTGCTGCAGAAATGAAAGTGAAGAATTAATAAGATGGATTGAAAGAGTCACTAAAAAACTTGCACCAATACCTTGACTCTTGAATTTCTGCAGGGCCTCATTATTTTCAATTGTCTGTTGAGGAAAGACAGATGTGGTATAATCAGTGCATACAGTAAAAAAGCCACTGTACTAGCAATGTTTTAACAGCAGAGCTTTCTTAACAAATCCAAGTCCTCTATCTGTATTTCTTTTGTTGTTTAAATGAAGCTTTTGCATTAAATTTTCAAAAATTCCTTAAGAACTGTTTAAATAATTACTTAGATTTAAGAAATTCACATTTCATTTAGCTGAACTAGGATTTGTGAATTCATAAGGGATTTCCTATGTCTATGAAAACATAGTAATAACTAGGCACATAGGTCCTACAGAAAATAACTGAGAAGAAAGTACAGTTAAGACTTCACAGGGTACTTAGAAACCAAAATCCTTTGAGTATTGGACAGTTTATCTCACCATCATCATTAATACAACAATGCCAATGCACAAATTAATGACAGTCAGGAAGTGGAAACAACCTCTTAACATCATTTGGCTCAGCTGCTGTATAGAACTTCCTTCTATCAATACAGCTTTCACGTATCTTCACCTACTTTGCATTTAGAACTAACAAAATTCAAATTTCAAATTTCAAATCCAAACTCAAACTCAAAAACTACAATTTTCTTTTTTTCTTTTTTTTTCCTAAATATAATGGCTAGTAAAATGAGCCTACTTAACACAGAGAGAAGATAAGTAAACCTATGAATCTGGTTCCACAGCTGCCTATTAGGATAAAAATAATCTAGTCCAGCAATCCAAAACAGAAGTGGTCACCTTAATCCAAAACAGGTACAGGGAAAGAATATGCACAAATATAGTCCCCAAGGTTTTCTAATGAACAGATACTGACCTTCACAAATGGTAATTTTTGTTTATATACAAACAAGCATAAACAAATTTAAGAAGCCAATGTCATATTGTACATGCCCGGAATGTTTACAGTTTTGTTGACCATGTGCTGAAATTTCACTCAAGCAACTCTCATGGATTTTAATAATGCAATGAACAGAACTAACATTTTTGTCAACAGCTGAGCAGACAAAGGATTCCATTAAATTACCTTCATTAAATAAGAGTAACAATAAAAAACTCAATTACACTTTCAACAGCTGAGAATTCTTTTTGGTTTACATAAATATCTGTAAAGCAGAATATTTTGGCAAAAGGATTTCCACAAATCTCGGTAAACAAGCAAACAAAATAAAAAAATAGAAAAGGAAAAGGTCAAGGCAGTCTGACATCAGAACAAAGCCTCTTTCACTTAACAGAATGAGAACAAAATCTAGCCAAGTAGGGCTGCCAATGTGAGAGTTGCCTTCCTGATAGACTGCTCTGAGGCAGGCACAACGTCAGAGCCCAACAAAGCTTCCAAATGGGATTAGTTGTGGAAGTTGCAAATAAAATCCATAAGGCACAATAAGCCAGTACAATGCACTGCATTCAGAGAAACTAAAAGGTACTCAGCTATTGATATGGAACCATTTGTTGATGCCAGAAGGCTCACCATATTTTCTTGCTTTTGTCGTAACTGTAAAGTCAAGTCACTCAACATTTGGCTGAGGGTTGCCCGCACAGCGGTGTTAATGCTCCGCTGGTGACAGCTAGATACATATGTCTCAATGCAAACCTGATGAGGAAACAAGATAGCAATACGTAGATATTAACTGTAACTTACCAGTAACACACTTCAAGAGGATACCAAGGTCTCTTGCATGCAGATAGTCAGCCTTCCTTGTTATTGCACATTGCCTTATTTGCACATGAAAAATTTTCAGCAATATGGATAACTGAGTAAATAGCACTGAGAAGCAATATGCAGCTCATCAGTTAAATAGCCTCACAGCTGCAGGAATGGTAAGGCAAAACTGGCAAAAATCTTCCCCTTCTGTCAAGCTCAACTGAGTTTGGCACTTGCCTTGCGCTTAAAAAAATTCCCTTAAATGTTAGTTTGATTGTTCTTTTCTAGATAGTTACTTTGTAACTACCACTCTGCAAGTCTGTATTTTACATAATGTAAATACCCTCCAACCCTTAAAAGTTGTTGTTTTTCTCATGTAAGTATTCACCCCTTTTTTTCTGTAATCAGCATGAGGGCAAATTGTGTCTCACCAATCTGGTAGCCTTCTACAATACAGTGACTAAACCAGCTCACAAGGGAAGATCAACCGATGTCACCCACCTGGACTTCTCTGAGGCCTTTGATACAGTCCCATAAGACACCCTTATCTCTAAATTGAAAAAATATGGCTGTGAAATGTGGACTATTTAGGGTCTGGTTGGACAGTCACAGCCAGAGGATTGCAGTCAACAGCACTGAGTCCAACTGGAGCTTGAACATGAATGGTGTCCTTCAAGAGTCCATCCTGCAACCAGTGTTTTTTAACATCTTTACCAACAACACAGACAGTGGGATTGAGTGTTTGTGGATGACACCAATCTCGGTGATACAACAAAAAGAAGGGATGCATCCAGAGGGACTTGGACACACTTGAAAAGTGGGCCCATGTGAACTTAACAAGGTTCAACAAGGCCAAGTGCAAAAAGATGCACCTCAGATAGGGCAATCTCAGTCATGAGTAAAGACTTGGAGAAAAATCCTTTGGGTTCAGCACTACTGAGAAGGACTCATGGGTTCTGGCGAAAGTAAAACTTGACAAGAGCCATCTGCGTGCACCTGAAGCCCAAAAGACCAGCTGTATCATGGGTTGCATCAAAAGAGGAATGGCCAGCCAGGACAGGGAGGTGATTGTCCCCCTCTGCTCTGCCCTTATGAGGCTCCACCTGGAGTACTGCCTTCAGGTCCGAGGGCCCCAGCACAAGAAAGATGCAGAGCCATTAGAGTGAGTCCAGAGGAGGGCCATGAAGATGACTGGAGGTTGAGACAGTTAGGCTGTAGCACATATGTATACACATATGTAGTTATTATTTAATGTGGCACACATATATGCATCTGAAAGTGGCTTTTCTTACAACAGAATATACTATTGTAATTAAACATAAATTACACAAATGGCTGCCTTTAAAATACTGGCAATCAACCTGAAGACTCCTTTAGCTGGGAGAACACCAGTGAGAAGCCTGCGTGAAGGAACATCATTCATCATGTATCATCTAGTTCCCAGCTCCATGCTCAGTTGTTTGCAATTCTTTGACACTGTGTTGTGACCAAAATTCTGCTGGACTCTTGCCTTCAGGTGTTGCACAAATAGCTACCAAAGCATAATATAGCTGGGATCAAGGGGATAGTACATTGGAAATTGCAGTCCCCACCCTTCATCAGATTTTTTCTTGGGGGAAGTTTCCTTCTGAACTGTTGTAATCACTCTAATTTCTTAAGCTACAAAATGGGTAACAGCCTTGACACAGTCTCGTAGGTTTTCAGCAACTGTGGAACACAACCTTCTGAGACTGTAAACTGAAGAAGAATCATAGAAGGGACTGAACCAAAAGTATGACTCAATTCTTGTTGCTCTTTCTTAAGACTCTAAACCTCTCCCAAAACAAATGATTTTATTGATCTTGAGAGCAATTGGCATGTGAAGGTGATTTTGTAAGTAAAAAATAAGGACCAACTATTCCCATCATTCAGTTATCTCCCAAACTCCAGGGAACAAAGAATCCTAAAGCCTGTTAACCACAAAGAGCCCTTCAGAGAGGCCGAACCATTCCAAATGCTGCTGAGCTGCTGGCAATGGCAGCACAAATGTTCTCAATCTAGATCTCTTTTTCTAGAGTTCTTGAATTAATTGATGGAATGCCATTCTCAGAGACAGGCTGACTTTCTGGCAAGAGCATGGTTGATATCATCTTTTTCTCCCCCCTCCCCATGTCTGCTAAAGAGCAGCGGTACTGTCCACATGAGCACTGATCTTATGGAAAGCCTGGGTTCTAAAATGGCTGGGCAAGGTACCTTTTGAAAAGCCATTGATGAAGGAGCACCAGAAAAAATTCGAGAGCTCAGGGCCCCGAGGAGGTATGCAATGGACATTTTGATCATTTCATGCATTCGGGGACTTCCAGCTCTATTGCATGCAAAACACAACTAAGAGCAAAACACAGAAGGGTTAGCTAATGAAACAACAAAATCAAACAAAACAAGATTTCAAAATGTAGATGGGAGTAACAAATACACATGCATGAAACAACATTCAGATCATGAATTAAACTTTCTTGTAGTGGTCCAGGCAAGCATGAGAAGCTGCACACAGGAAGATTCAATTGTTTTCATTACTAATAATACTTAAACCATATAATATAATATAATATAGTTGGATGCTTCATTTTAGGCTGAAAATATTCAGTATTACTGAATATTCGTGGTGCCATTAATTTATACACACGATTTGAGAATGACTAGACAGTGCAAAATAACCAGCTGGTAGCCTGGTTTGTCACAGTGAATCCCCATACAGAGGTCCAGCAGTAACACACGCAGCATCTTTCCAATCCTGCAGTGGCCTTTGCTATGCTACAGAGGGCAGGCTAGGAAAAGTAAGGGACCTGGAAAGAAATGCCAAATAGCAAGTATAGCAGACTGCATAGCTTCTCCCTACCATCTTTCCATTAGAGAAGTCAGAACAACAGATGCTGAACTCAGAAATCATCTGTTTACTACTGCTTATACACTGTAGAATTCAGGTACAAAGGAATACTGAGTTGAATCAATAGTCTTTGCATTACCTGAAACCTGGCTGAAAGGAACCTAAGGAAGCATGTATGTGCTTGGAGGGATTTGTGAATGAGAAAGAAGTAAGCATTCAGTGAAACAACATTTTCTCAAGGATTGTGGGGAAAACTCCTGTTTCTCCAAACATACCAAATAAACACATTTGCATTCTCTGTCATAGTTCATTCTAATTCCCTAAAGGATGCAAACGTTTTGTTTGTTTTGATGACAGATCTCATCAGCATTCATCAGGGATCCTCTAATTTTATAAGAAAAAAGGAAACTGTCACCGTAACTCACACCACTACACTAGCAAAGGTTTTTAAGAGCTGGGATGGACTTCTGGGAAGTGAACTGCAAGTGGCAACAACAACAGGGTTCAACTTCAATTTACAAAAAAAAAAAAAAAAAAAAAAAAAAAATTCAGGATGTTTTAAATGAAGATCAGGTCTATTTTTAACCAAATTTACACAGAGAACAGAAAATATGATTTCTGATCACAGAATTGTAGGGTTGGAAGGGACATTTCTGCACATTTGTGTGGAACTTCCTATGCATTAATTTGTGGCCATTTCCCCTTGTTCTACCACCACACTGCAGAAATACAGAGATACAGTTCATAGCACACAGAGCATGACTGACAGATCATTTTCCTCTAGTCTTGAGCTGAAATCAGAAGGGTTTAGAGCCATTAAATGCTTTTCCCAGCACACATTTTGTCAAAGTTGGAGATCTTCACTTGCAGCAGAGATGAACTAAGCTGAATTAATCAGCTTATGCCCTGCATGTTGGAAAGTTTGCTGAGAAAAACTGCAGCAGGGAAGCAATCTGTTTTCTTTTGTTTGGGTTGTTAACTTAAGGAATGCTCAGTGAAACTTAAAATGTTTTGACTGGCTCTAAATACCAGTTGAGTTCAATCTTGCTGCAATCTTTACAGGTGGGCTTCCAAAAACAGCCACACCTCATGGAACTGGAAGCCTCACATAGCAAAAAGAACAAGGTATGAGTTGGACAGAACATCCATTTAAACAAAAAAAAACTCCCCCTACAAACAGTAAAAACTGAGAAGGAATTCATCCCTAAGGCTTTTCATAGACAAATTTCACTTGGAGTCTACCAAGAAACACTTTAAGAACACCCTTGCTGTGGTCAGGTCTGAAATATGGCAATACTAAGAACTAATAAGCCTTTATTTACAAAAAGAACAGTTTGCATATATGTTGGGAGGAAAGAGATGTTACATAAAAACTGCAAGAACACATATATCATCTTCATATTGCTCCATTATTACTAATGCTCCATCCAGCATTAGTTCTCCCCTACATTAACCACATCATTTCTGAAAACATTCTGTACATAACACAACAGTGTGTGCTATGCAGGAGGATGAAGTGTTTCTGTGCACCTTCTCTAACTTGAATCAGCAGTCCAGTGGCTTACTACACAATGTACTAAAATATTACTCATGCAAAAATGCTCACTAAGTAGATCTGCATGTATGTTTTTGCACAAACAAAGCTCCTTTAAAACTTAAGACTGTCAGACTAAAACTGATTGGAAAAAAAGGGAGACAAATGAGCACCTAGATAACATCACATATTCAAAGACATAATAAATCCTTTAATTGGAAGTATTAGGAAAAAAATAAACACAAAGCTAATAGGGCATATTGTGTACTTTTGCAGGGAAGGCTTATTACAGTCTATACATCTCTCTTCATTAAAATTCAATACTTTTAGAGTTGCACCAGGTAAGGAATTTGCACAATGTTATTAAGAACACAAGGAAGGTTTCCTATTACAAAATGCAAAGCAAAATAAATGTGAGGAGTTGTATTCTACAGCACTGCAAGTTTACTATCATCAGTCAATTTCAAAAAGTGTGCCTTCTCATGCAAGCCCACCAGCTCCGTACAACTTGCAGCCATATTTTCATACTAGACATAAAGTAGTATGAATCCTTAAGATGGCAGCTGTAATTCAGACTACTTCAGAATCAGGCAGGATAGGCACAGAAGACACAGTGTAGCTACAGGGGAAACATTAAATGGCTCCAACAACAGAACAACTGAGGCACTTACCTCGGCAATCTTCAACACTGAGCTCCCATTCAGCTCAAACGTGGAGGTATATGTTATACAGAGCAAGACCTTGAAACAAAAGAGAAGGAAGAAGAAAAGAAAATTTAAATTTCATCTGTTATTGCTTTCCTTCCACATTCATGCATTTTCATCTACCTTTCTTTTCATTCTTAGAGTAAATATCAGAAGATTTTTAGCACCATGCTACTGAAATAAAGGGGTTGGCATTATCAAGGAACTTAGTTGCTTCCTCTTAAGAAGTTGCAACTCTTAGCCCCAGAAGTATAGCCCAATGGACTACTTATCAGTCTCCTACATCTGAACAAGGAAGGAAAGAAAGTTCTGCGATCAATCCCAGCCTTGAAAACCAGTTGATAGCCAAAATCCACTTATACTTCATCCACAAGCTTTTCAAGATTTATAATCAGTCCATTCATTTATTTCTGTTAGCGTGACAAATGAGGGAGGGAAAAATGTATAAAATACAAATAATTACTCAGAAGACAAAACACACGTGTATTATGTGAAACCAGCCATTAATTGCTGCTTAACATGGAAAGGATTTCCAAATTTAAGATATTTCCAGTAAGTATATTGTAGTCACTCAATAATGAGCAATAAAAGTAATTCACAGACCCCAGTTCATAAGGGAGTAAGAACTAAAAGCCCTACACCTTATTTTGGAGGGAAGGGTAGGGGAAATGTGATGCTTTCCACCATGGGATAGTGTTATACGATGTTTTCACCACCTGGCAATGCCCTTCCTTCCCCCTTCCTCTCTCCCTCATCTCCCTTTCCAATCCCTTCAGCACTTGGTTAACTGTTCTTTCTGCTTCCAAATATAAGATTTACCCAGTGTCAGAAGTTAGTGGTATTCCTCAGGAGTCAGTGCTGGGTCTGGTCCTGTTCAACATCTTCATCAATGACCTTAATGAAGGGATAGCAAGTTTCCTGATGATATGAAGCTGGGAGGAATGGCTGACATGCCAGAAGGTTGTGCTGCCATTCAGGGACACTTGGACAAGCTAGAGAGTTGGGCAGAGAGGAACCAGATGAGGTTTAACAAGAGCAAGTGTAGAGTCTTGTACCTGCTGCATGCACTGATACAGGTTGGGGGATGACCTGCTGGAGAGGAGCTCTGAGGAGTGGGACCTGGGTGTCCTGGTGGAAGACAGGCTGGCCATGAGCCAGCAGTGTACCCCGGTGGCCAAGAAGGCCAATGGGATCCTGGGGTGCACTAAAAAGAGCATGGCCAGCAGGTCGAGGGAGGTGATCCTCCCCCTCTACTCTGCCCTAGTCAGGCCTCACCTCGAGTATTGTGTCCAGTTCTGGGCTCCCTGGTACAAAAAAAAGACAGGGGTCTCCTCAAAAAAGTCCAGTGAAGGGCTTCAAAGATGATAAAGGGCCTGGAGCATCTCTCTTTTGAGGAAAACAGAAGAGACCTCGGTCTGTTCTGCTTCAAAAAAAAAAGAAGACTAAGAAGGAATCCAATTCATGTCAAAGATGCAGGGGGCAAAGGGGTGAGGCCGGACTCTTCTCAGCAGTGTGTGGTGACAGAATGAGGGGAAATGGTCACAGACTGATGCCCAGGAAGTTCCACACAAATGTGGACAAGAACTTCTTCACAGTACGGGTGATAAAGCACTGGCACAGGCTGCCCAGAGAGGTGATGGAGTCTCCTTCTCTGGAGACGTTCAAGACCTGCCTGGATGCCTACCTGTGCAACCTGCACTAGTGAGCTACTTTGGCAGGGGTTGGATTAGATAATCTCTAGGGGTTCCTTCCAACCCTACAATTCTGTGACTCTGCATGATTCTGTGATTATGCTTTGCCTGGCCTGAAACAGCCTGAGTTTCTCAAGATAAGCATGCCAGAAAAAATACCAATTACACTAACAGCAATACATTAGTCCTTAGAACTTCCTCAGCCCCTAGGTACTACTGCTCTCTGTTTCAAAAGGAAACTCAGAACATCAAACAAGTGAGCATTACTGACTGTTAACTGATTCTCTCATCTATTTCATGCTTCTCAGTGGAACTAGGATTTCTTCTATTGTTTGGTTCCTTAACATCAACTGACGACATGCTAAGGTAATCTTAGTCTGGAATGCAAAACGAACAACTTCACTACAGTGCATCTGATTAGATCTTAGGAATTGAACAAAACAAAAAAAGGGAGAGGTGGCAAATTTCAGGAGATTATTGTCTTAACGTCCCTGCAGAGTATCGTTTTCCTGACTTTACTATGTTAAGATTTCCACAACAGGTTGGAACAATAGAAAACTAATGTAACAATTTAAAGAAGCAAGCTGGATCACCTTTGTAGATCAAAAGGTGATAATCACTACAACAAAGTCTTCAAAAAGAAAAACAGAACCCCCCCCTCTGCAACCCTATCATAGCGCTGCTTAAGCAAGTTCCAGCACCTGAACCTTCATCATCACTACTTAATCTCTGGTGGAGTTCTCCTCTGCATTGTTATTTTGTACCGTAGGGGAAAAAAATCCATCACTAGGAAACAGGCAATTTGAATTCTACATACAAGAGAAGCTTTGAGCATTAACTATGTGACAGAAGCGTCTGCCCATGGATGAGTGCATCATTTTTCAGTAGAAGGACATAACTTCCTTCACATTTTGACAGTCATTATGAAAAGCTTCTACCCACTGAAATACACAGTATCTTTACAATTTTTTTAATATTGTTATTTTTTCTACTTTTTCCAGCAGAAAAATAGTAAATGACTACAAGTTATTGCACGTTATCCACACTTTATTTGATTGCATTTTTATAATATAAAGAAAATATTAATCAGGGGTTTGATCCTGTTCTTAGGAAAAATGGCTCCAAGAAAGCCATTATGTAACAGGAGATTTATATAGTTTATATATGATATCTAGCTCTGATTCTCACTCAGCCCTTGGTAAGTAGATGCTGGCATTTTTGGACAAACACTACAGGTAGTGAGAAATGGAAAGGAAATGCTACTCTTTTGAATTACAACATTTGTGTGCTATTATCTTATTTCTATATATTTAGCATTTAGCTTCAGAGCTAAACAGTTTCTAAGCCAACTTTCTTTACAGTTTTCAAAATCATAGAAACATAGCAAGTTATCTGCCAGACTGTTTGCATATTCTTGGCTTACTTCGCTTGTTACCCTCTTCCCTTACAAATTGTTTCAAAGATCTGGAAGACAGACTCTGACCATGCATAAGTCTGCCCTCAGCTATGATTTCTATCAGCACTGCTGCAGAGCTCATTTACAGTCTTGGCAATGTTTCAGGCACTTAACTCATGTTTTCCCATTTCAATGGAACAGGATGACAGCAGTTTTTTTCTGAGATTACTGGATGAAAGATGGGATTAAACAAACAAACAACCCTTAATCATCCAGATCCACTACAGACACTGATTCTCTAGGCAGTACATCCTGTGGTGGGTTAACCTTGGCTGGCCCCCAAGTGCCCAACATACTGCTCTCATTCCCCCTCCTTATCATGATGGAGACAACGTGTGATGAAAAACTCATGGCCAAGATAAAGACAGGGAGATTGCTCACCAATTACTGTCAATTGATTAAATTTATTGCAAATTAGTAACAGAGTAGGATAATGGGGGAAAAAAAAAGCCAACAAAATTCAAACTACCTTCCCTCCTTTCTCCCTGCTCTTCTTCCCAGGCTCAACCTTACTCTCAACTCTTCTATTTCCTTCCCCTCCAAGTAGTGCAGGGGAACAAGGAATGGAGGATGCAGTCAGTCCATAATGCATTATCACTGCAGCTTCTTCATGGTCACTCTGCCTCTGCTCCAAGTAGGGTCCTTCCCAAGGGATGCTGTCCCTCCTGAACCCAATCCTGTGTGGGCTTCTCACAGACCGCAGCTCTCCAAGCACTGCTCCAACATTGCTCCATACTATGTGGCCCACCCTTCAGGCACTGCTCCAGCACAGGTTCCCATGGCAGCAGCTCCCTCAGCCTTTCCCTACTGCAGACTCCTCTCTGCAGGCTGCAGCTCCAGCCCAGGCTCCTTCTGCAGGCCTCTCCATGGGCTGTACCTCCTTCAGGACATATCCACTGCTGCACCATGTGCTCCTCCATTGGCTGCATGGGGAGATCTCCACATGGCATCCATGGCCTGCTTCTCCATGGGCCTCTGTTGGGCTGCAAAGTGCTTATGCTCCACTCCTGGAGCACTTCCTGCCCTCCTTCTGCACTGACCTCGGGGGCTGCAGGGCTGTTTCCTCACATCTTCTCATTCCTCCCTCTCACAGCTGTTGTGCATCATTTTCTGCTTTTTCTTTCAATATGTTATCAATCAGGTGCAACCATCATCACCAGCTCAGGGCAGCAGCTGGCTTGTTTTGGAACTGGCTCTTACCTAACACAGGGGAGCTGCTGGGCTTTTCACACAGAGGCCACCACTGCATTACCCCACTATCAGTGCAAATCCAATGCAATCCCACAGGCTGCTTAACTGCTCATGATACTAATTCAAGCAGTCTATATTTAAAAAGTTAAGAAAAGAGACTTCCTAACGCAATGGTGAAAACAAAACTGTTTTCACAACCACTTGTAGTGGAAGGGAAAAAAAAAAATACTACAAAGCATTTCCTAGTACCAACTTCAGTATAAAACAAAGTGAAATCAACTTCTGCTCTGTGTTACCATGGTAAAATCTTAATTGGTATAGACTTCTAAAGCAACCTTTTGTTTTTAAAGGAGCTTAGATAACTGTAGTGATAGTTTAAAATCACACAGCCTCTAGGATGTTATAACTGGCTTGTATTATCTTGCAAACGGCTGGATGAGATCAGATTTCTGTAAATGGCTTACCCATAATGAAAACATTAATTTTAATTACTGTTCAAGCTCTGCCTGTCATAGAACAAGAAATACGATTCCCACTCCCTGGAGTCCCAGGATACCAATTGTAGTACAAGACTGCACACAGAGGCAGTTTTCACAATAGGTAAGAATGAAGAAAAAGTGCTTCTAATGGTATACTGAAAGTCAGCAGACACAAAATGTAAGTTAAATTCCAACACAGTTCAAATACTGTAAGACATTACAATGTCTATTTTAAGGAGATCTCTTACAGAAGGAACATTTTAGGTTATGAGAGTTCTAAGTGTTGCCAGCCAAGTTCCCAAGTATTTGTAGTGAAAGGTAATTGTCACACTGAAGAGCTTATGGTAGAATCATGTGAACTCAATGAGATATGAAAGCAAGCAAGCAGGCCCCCAAGACAGCAAAGGAAGGCAAAGGTGCAAAGCTTAAAAACAATTTTAATCTACAATGACCTAAGGATGCTTCATCAGTTCACTGCATTTAGGTGCCCAAGTCTGATATTGATACACCAGTGACACCATTCTACACTTCCAGCAAAGTCCCATTAGTTAAATCCTCTGAATATTTGTGTTTCTTCTGGCTGGGATTCACACGGTCACTTTAGACCTGAGAGAGCTGAATTTTGCAGCCACTTCTGGTCTCTTTAAGGGAGTAGTGAAATAACCCTTTCCTGACTAAGTTTACTAGACTACAAGTAAAATAATATGCAGTATAGAATACTCTCGAATGATTCTCAAAACTTTCTCCCCAGAAGAGTGAAAACAGACAGAAAACAAGGCATAATCCTATCATTTAATGATTCAAAGTTTAAAGCATTCATCCAGTATTTCTGCAAAATAGAACAGCAGATGTCTTTGTAACCAGTAACCTGGGCACATTACATTCTTTGGCTCTAAACAAAAACAAGGACTGAAGAAATGAAGTATATTAATGAACTTTTGCACACAGTATCATCATGCATCAGCGTACAAAATACAGCAAGTTTTTAATTATGAAGAGAAAGAAGACAGATTCTCCCATGAAAGGCCTTGCTATCACCAGCAACTGGTGCTTAGCATCAGGCATATAGCAAGGCTTCAAACAAAAGGTCTGTATCTGCTGTGGAGGAGCCTCACAAATTATCAATGGTGACATGCTGAATGCTCCCAGATGACCGTGCTCATTAGTTCTCTAAAGAACAGAACTGGTGCTGAGCACTATTTATGGTGGTATGAAACCAACTGAAACTTCTGCACACTGCTACACCTTGTACAGCTGAGGGAAGAAAAGAAGTGACTTAAAGCAATTGCTTAATAGATATTTAACTGACTTTCTTAATAGCTCTGACAGCGGCTTTGTCTTTAGAATTGTAACATTTAAGAGATTGGAAGATTTTGGAAGAAAAAAAAAAAAAAACAAAAAGGCTGACTTGCACTGCTAGGATTGCATTTCCACACTTCATAGGTTACAATGTATTTAGGAATACTGCACTACTTTATGAACTAGAAGATAGTTAAACTGAGCAAAATGAATACATAGATTAATGAAGAGATGCAAATTAAAAGATGCCAAAGTTCTAATGCTCCTTTTCTCACTAAGCATGACATTTTAAAGGGAGATTTAAGTAGATTAGTCCATGAAGTAAATGCCGTTCGGTCTGCTCACTCAAGATGCTAGGGAACTCCCTTAAAACAGAAGAGGTAGTATTATTTACGAGGCAATAAGTGGAAAAGAGGAAAGGGGAAAGGGATGAGAAAGATTATCATCATTAGGGGGAAAAAATAATAACAATAAAAAGCAATTAACTAGTAAACCCCCAAAAGAAAGAGAATGACAGTGAGGAAGTTTTAGGTGGAGCATCTAAAAACAAAGGAAGAAACTCAGAGCATTGATCTGTTCCACGTGTCTATATAACAAATACTCTTAAGGCAGCCATTTTACATACACATATACATAACTAATTACAGGTTTGAGTACTGTTTCTTTGCTACAGATTATGCTGATATTAAGAAAAAAAAAATCACAGCATAACTGATTAGAAATTGTAAGAAAGGGAAAAAGCACAAGAAAGGAAGTTAGGGACCAGTCATTCATAATGAAAAACAAACTGCATGCAAATGCAACAGCAATTTTGCTATATTTTTCTTGACATAACATGGAGCTTTTTTTCCTGCAATAAACTAGTTTGTTTAACCACTTTGCAAATTACACTGACTGCCTTAAGTATTACTTAGATACATAAAATAAATACATTAAAGCCTCTGCTTCTCAGCTGCAATACTTTCCCAATGAACTCAGTTCCCACATAAGAATGAAGTTACTTGTATCCAACTGCAGCCAAGAAGGAAACAAGAACTAACCCCTGGGTGGGAGACTTTGCCATTTACAAAATTTTTGATAGGAAAAAGAGCTGTGAACTTCCTTAGCCCAGATACATGGATACATGGGATACAGGCAAGGTTTCAAGAAACTTACACCAAGGGAACATCTGTGTGACGGTGTACTTCAGGACAGCCAATTTGAGCTTGACTGTTTCAAGTCACTAGATTTTTTTTGTAAGGAAGCCGGAAAATAACCTAATATACTGTGCTTCACAGGTCGTCTAGCCTGCCAGAGCACTCTACCCAGTCCCAGACAATCTCCTGACCTGCATCCAGGAAAGAGATGATTAAAAAGCCAGATAAACTCTCTTTGTGGTTCCTTGGCACTATAATCTTCAGTAAACAACGTCTGGCTGCAGGGGAAGGATGAAATGGCAATATATGCAAGTTAGAAGAGTTTCTGTACTTGGCTTTGTGATCATATAATGTCTCTGCAGTTTACTTCCGTAACAGCTACACGATCCCCAAGTTCTTGGTATACATCTAAGACTGAAGTCTGCAGGAGCTTGTGCTTCCCCTTCATGCTGAACAGCTGTTACATCATGCTTTCCAGAGCTGGAGACATCCTACTTTCGACACAGCACAAGGAAATCTGCAGGTATGACTCAGACTCACTGCTTGCGCATGTGGTCTGGCACAGAACAGTTCAGTGTAAGACGTCAGAACTGTTCAAGTTACCCCATTTCTTCTTTTTAAGACAGTTTTTCTACAAAATGCAAAAGGGGGTGCCAGCCACAAGCACTCCAAAATAACAAATAAACCTGCAGAGACAGCAAAATCTATGCAGTATTTGATCACAAGCATTACTTATTTATTTGTTGCCCCTTCTGTCTGACTCATGCTAGAGACTGATGGAAAAGTGACCACAAAGGACCAAAAACCCTGCCCTCCTACCCTTCCCTTTCTTCTGTAACCATTATAAAGAAAGCCCAGGTATTTCAATACTGTGGATACTGCTATAATGGTCAGGCACCTAAAATCAGGGGGAAAGGGGGCTATGACTTTATAGGAATACCATAATTTTAATTATGAGTACTAGGCATTTACTACAGTTCTAATTAATTCAAGAAAGAATGAGTTTATCTCAAAACACACAAGGTAGGTTACCTAGTTCATTGGAATTAACCTGGTTACTTAAAATTAAGAATTAAAAAAAAAAATAAAAGAGAAAAGGAGAGAGAGAGAGAGAGGAGTGAACCCAAGAGAGTCTGGATTTGCAGTTGGCCTACATTGCAACAATTAAAATTATGGAAAGGTTGAACTGAGGAGCCTCTGAAAACCCTAGCATAGCTAGATGGGATAGCTAGGATCCTATGTGCACAACATCATGCAGGTTTTTGCTGACTCCTCTCTTTGAGGGTGCAGGCTTAACAGATCTCTGAATTACGGACTAGACAAAAAAAAAAAAAAAAAAAAATCACGTATTGCCTATTGTTCATATTGGGCACCACTGTCACAAGAAATAATGGTCACATTCAGGTGAAACTTTCATCTGCAAATGTTCACAATTTTCTTTTTTTATTATTATTATTAATGTGCATTTAAGCCAGTTCTGCATTAAAGCATGAGAATAAAGTCGAGTATTCATTTTTTTACATCGTTCCCTTGCTCATAAAGAGAATAGAATGCAATCTGTATCGCAAGTGATGCTGAAAAATGTTTCCAATAATGCAGTGCACAAAATATGCACGAAATATATTGAGAAGAAAAAGTTATCTGGAATCACAGAATTATTTATTAAAATGTACTGACTGACAGTAACTACTAGTAACTGCTGATTCATATTCACCAGTCATAATTTTACTGTTTCAGCAATGAATGCTAACTTTTAAAAGTTCCCTGGAATCACTCTTTTTATTCCAAAATAAAGCCATGATACATGCCATGTCTCAAAGGGGGAACACAGAGAACTTAGTCTATAAATACATTCTCAAATCCAAGTTGTTCAATCCAGCTCTCCTGTCCATTTGATTGCACAAGTCAAGAAAAAGCAAAGCAGTTGCAAACGATATTCTACTAAGCAAAAATCAAGTTGTATGTGGAGAGAGATATTTCATAGATTGCTCTTAAAACAATGGGAAGATATCCATGTTTGTGAGAACTTAATATATTAATCAACTCACTCACCAGTATCCAAGGTAAAGGTGCAAAATATAATCATGCAGGTAGATCAAAATTTTAGACTTGTGCTCTGTCAACATTTCAGATCAAACATTTTAGAACTATTTTTCAAACGCATAGTAATATCTTCTCTGTCACAAAGGGCCAAAGCAAAACCAAATAACTCCTCCCCTCCTCAACCTAAAACCAGCATTTCAAAGGGAGAGCTATTTGAACCATTCCACCTGCACTTAGCTTCCCTAATTTTCATCACAGAACTCTAATTCAGATTTCATTTCTGACTATAGCCAAAATCAAGAACTGAAGTTCCAAAAAGAGCTGTCTAGTATTATTGCTGGAGAGCTCCCAAGTGTTGTATTAATGCATCAGTGAAGAGGTACAGAGAAAAGATTGCTGTAACACAGCACATTTAGCAAGGGTTCATTAAATCTCATCCAAAGCTTAGAAAGAGTTTTGGCTGACTCTTCACTAAAAGCCTACGGAATAAAACCAGAAAAATTATGCTCATCACCAAATAATACACCAAAGTCAGTAACAAATGCAAGTAAGAGTTACTGGGAATAAACTAACCTTTCCTAAAAGAAATTGCTGCTCACTGTGGGTAATAGGTAAATACAGGGATTACAAGAATCTTCCCTCAAGCATATTTGGAAGAACAGATTCTGACTCCAGAAAAATCTACATATCTATTTCAAAAAACACCACACGTAGAGTAGCCAGAAATACTGTGTAAATGAATCTTCGCAGAAATTTTAAAAGCTGAATTATACCTTTCTTGTTTTCTGCCAATGCCCACTATTTTGTGGTATACCCATCTTATCTGGAGAGCTTATTTCTGAGTGAGGACTCATCCACTATCTTGCAATTACTCACTGAGCTTCTTTATATAAATATTTTTAACTATCTTTTTATTACTTTAGAAAAATGCTATCGCAGGCAGATAAATAGACAGAAAGAGGCACTGCATCGTTAAGAAGGCTGTTAAATTCTAAATGGAAGTCACCATTACTTCAGTGAAAAGAAGAAAAAATATCATAGCCGCTTTGAATTCTTTCTGCCCTAACTTCTTCCTTCATACTATGTTTTCCCTGCTTTGGCACCAGAGTTGTGTTCAGAGCTAAATTCTAGTTCTTCCAGATGAAGAATTACCAAAAATCAAAGACAGAAAATAAAAATGTTCAGCTATACATTCATTTCATTTTCCTCTGCTGATCTGACCATATCTGATGGTGCTTTTGTCAATATTGCATGTGCTCTGGCAAACAAAGATCTAATTAAACAAAGCAGAAGTACACCAGCCATTTTAAAAACTTCTGAAGCCAGAATTTAAAAGCAGCTAACCAAGAAAGAAACCAAGATCCTCTGTACCCAACAGCCATACACAAACCCATGACATTTAACTTCAGTCAATAATTTCTCCAGAAATCCTTTCAGCTGCAGACTCCTCGCTTGCTCATCTGGGGCCAAGGCCAGCAAAATGTCCCCACTCCTGAACACGAGACATACCCTTGCCTTTCACTCAGTTATAATGCAGCCCTATGTCACACTACCAAATTATTTCCACATTTGAGCCAGACATATTGTTGGTCTAATGTAAAGGGTGAGTTACTCCCTCCCTCCCCCAAATTTTTCCATAGATCAGCAAACATATCAATAGATCACTGAGTCACTTTGGTGCATCACTGATAAAACTGGTAACATTTGACTAGTGATCAACATAGCTCTTCCTTCTCAACTTACACAAACACTCTAATGTAAATATGCAAGTAAACTTACTCATAGTATTCCATTTTTAACTGCAATCAACCTGTCGATGCATTACAGGAAGATCAACAACAAGGTACTGTACAACTGTGTGATTTTCCATTCCCTTGACGTGGCCAGCTGAGCATAGGAAAAACACACAGATTCAGCACAAATGTGGTTTTTGAGTGTAATAACGAAATATTATGGTAACAGCAAGGTAAATGCTAAGGTGACCTTGCATCAGGTCCATTGTTTCTGCTGACCACACTTTCCAGATTACTTGGTTTCTTAACATGATCTAAAACACAGCCCAATTTAGTTCTCAGTGCGAAAATACTAATAAATCTTTCAAAATGTATTAGAGGTACAGGGAATACGCAAGCAGCACAGTCATTGAGATACTCTAAAGATATATGATGCTTAGCACTTAAATAGCATGCAAGGTTCATACACCACTAAAACCTTTCACCAGTATGCAGGAAATCCAATGCAGTCAGTATGCCTGGAAGTTTCAGCCTTTTCCACATCCTCACAGAGATGACCAGCAACTTCTTTTGTGCACATTACTACTGTTCATATAGGAATTACCTGGTACTTACTAATACTAACAGAATCCTGCAAAAAGATGAGCAAGAACTTCAAAGTAACTACTCTGGAACGTTCTCCTACAGAACTGCTCTGAATGAAACACCTAAGAGAGAAATGCAATCCATGGCTGGTATCCAGAAGAACTGACAATATTTCCAACAACCTCTAATGTGCAGTTTAATTTAGTATTTGCTTATTACACAATGACAGATCCCACTTTTAAACAATTTATAGAAAGGATAAGATCACCTTCACCTATCACAGAGGAGAGGGGTACTGTGAGAGATGAATCACAGAATGACAGAATGGTTTGAGTTGGAAGGGACCTTTAAGATCATCTAGTTGCAACTCCCCTTACTGCAGGCAGGGACACCTCCCTCTAGACCAGGTTCCTCAAAGCCCTATCCAGCCTGGCCTTGGATGCTTCCATGGAGGGGCATTCATAACCTCTCTGAGCAACTTGTTGTCTTTGAAGTGTCTTTGAAGCCTTTGAGCACTTTCTGATGTCTGCATTTCAGCAGTATTAATCTTCCCTGGCTGCCCAAGATATAATTCAGCCAGTCCCCAGCCTTGCCCTCAACACTGCCATTATGCCATTTCTGTGAACCTCCGATGTGGTTATTCTGTGGAGCGTGTTATGACACTCGCTCTTAAATAAAACAAGGAGGATCTGGTACCCAGCTACAAACTACTGAGTGCTGTTCCACTTGAGGCAGTGGCCTCAACTTCTCAGTTTCTTCAGTGATGAATGACATCCAGCTAGTATTCCTTTCCATTTACTTACTGCAACAACTGCAGTTTTCCTACTCAATTTATGCCTAATGCTGCCTCTTTTTATATAATTAATCAAATATTTAAAACAATATAAAGAAATATTTGATTAATAATAACTAATAGTTCCCAAAAGCATATCAAAGGAACTACCTGCACTTAAGCCTCCATCCTGTGCTCCTCCTTTTACTACCGATCCCAATTTGCAGTCACCTGAATGTAAAAAATTAACAGACTGCTTCCCAAGCTCACCAAATACCTTCACACACATAGACGAACGACAAAGAGCCATAAAGATAAAAATACCAAATGTTTGCTATGGATAATAAGTAAAGCATGACTTTCTGGTGGATACTTGCTGGGAACAACAGGAGGTATGTTGGATATGGTTTCCAAAAAAAGTTTTAAAGTGATTTGGGAGCTTAAGTTCCAACAACTTACAGAGAGATTTACAGTCTTGTACTTGCATTATAGAAACTATTTTACATAATTAAAAGCTTTTGGTTGCATTGTCAGTACATGGAAGACTACTGCAACTGTGCAGCAAGTCATAAAGAACCAGACTGATATCACTGCTGACCCAGTTTCATACAAATCTCATATTCAGGAGCATATAATATCTGCAATGCATGAAAATGTATTTGAGCTCCACCGGATGGAATAACCCAGCCCATGGTGACTTTACAATGCTACTCAGTGACACATTTTTATCCCTAGATCAGCTGAGACAAGCTGCTTGAAATCCCAAGGACTTTACCCTACTCCCAGACCTCCAATCCCAGAAGCACTTGCAACTGCATCTGCAATCTTCAGGTTATAAAATGAAAAGATCTATTGCTCAAATTAGCTTTTAGTTAAGTCTCTAGAGCATTAAATGCTCTGTTTAAACATTTGGTTCTCTGGTCTTCCTCAAATAATAAAAATACAAGTTTTATATTGTTCATGAGCTATAAAGATGATTTTTAACACATACCCATTTTTATCATTCATTTATCCAGAACTTTAGGATTTATACATTAAAATTCCACTCAGTAGAATGAAGATAATGTTTCCCCTTCTCTTTTTCACAAAATTGAAAGTAAACATTGCTTTTGGTGTCAGTGGTTTGTTCATTTTGAAAAAAATACATAAATATTTTACCTATTTATTTTGCTTATTGCATCATTGTTTCAAAGAAACAACATGAAGATCCTGAGCCTACATTACTCAGGAAGCTAAACAAAAAACAAACAACAACAAGAAAAAAAAAAGTGAGAAGGTGCCGCTCAAAAGCGCTGCTACTTAACCCTTCACCTTTCTCACTGCAGACAGGAAAGAAGTGTGCTGGGTTAGAGCTGCAGATCTGAATGCCTCAAGTTAAGCCCATCTATAGGCAAAATTCTGCCTTCATAAAATGTGGAACAGACAAATGCTCATCCTCTTTCTTGCTAGGCTCAACCTTCTGCATGTTCTGGCACAGAGCACATGCTGCAGGCAAGCAACCAGCCTCATTGTCAGAGTACAGCTGGTACAGAGAAGTCTCAGAGCAAGTAACATATATTTTTTCGGACAAGGATGTCACACAAGAAAGAAATAAAGACACCTAGTTTATGCGCTTGGAAGTAAATGACAGTCAAGTAAGTAGATCCAAACATATCTATCAGTACTAGGTATGGTGAACACACATGAAGACCACTAGAAAAGTCTTCTTCTAACAGCAACTGCACAATAAACCTCAAAGTACAAACTTTACACCCAAACACATGGTAACCTGCCACTGCTGTACTGCTTCATGTGAGCAATGCAGGTATTGGAAGTAACTATTTTCATGTTAGATCTATTAAGTTATAATATAACAACCCGACGACAAGGCAAGGAAAATTCACAGCATCTCCCATCCAAGACCATACTTCCTGGCACCTAAGCTTCCTAACACACATTCAGAAGAATACTAAAGCATGAAATACGAAAGAATACTAAAGCTGAGAAAGTTCAATGAGTATACAAAAGAATAACCTTTCCTATGATTTAGTCCAAGAATATTTTGGTGCCTAGACACATCATACACCATTTTGCAAAGGGAACACAAGCTAGCACCCCTCTATGTTTCAAAATTACATAACTGAAGAGCCCAACTCATGATCACTAATACCAAATTCAAACTTCCAAATCTTCAAATTGTTTACCTGTAAATTACCATGGAGTGAATTATTTGTCCTGCTTCAGACTGTATTAACAGTAGCAGTCACAGTTCTTTCAAACTATCTTTGTTAACCCATGAAAACACAAACCAAGCAGAAATTAAAGCAACTGATATCTACCAACAGGAAGGATGGAATCAAATACTGTCCCCTACAGTGAAGGTTTCCAAGACAACAACTAATTTGTTTGCTAATCCCAGCAGTTATACAGCCTCTGCTGCAAGCATTGACACATGGGAAACACTAACCTTCATCACTTCAACCTGCAGATCTTCGTTGAGCGAAGGAGTCACTTTGACGGCATTCAGCATCTGATTAAGCAACTGCTTCTCATCTGAGTCAGTTTCCACGGATACAAACCTCTCATCAGACAGCAGCTTCTGTAGAGAGAAAACAGCAATGCACAGATTGAAGACAAAACTGCCTCTGACTAATGCTGGTGTTAACTACTCTACCAAGCCTACTAATGTTGGTACTACAGCAGCTACGTTCTATGTACAAAATTCAAAGTAACATAGGAAAGTACAGCAAAAACTGGGAAATCCACACCATGGAGAAAAAGTATCTTTCAAATCAGTTGCCATTCCAGCAACGCCTTTCCCACCCTGCCTCTGGAGCCTGATTCAACAGTCCAGAAGAAAGCAGTTACCAGCAACTGATGTGAGATCACAAACCATTTCAAGCAATTCCTTCCATCCCTCGAAAACAAAGAAAAATAAAAAAATAAAAATCTCCCCATAGTCTGGTGCCCTGACCTCAAACTAGTGCTAACAGATACCTGCTTGGCAGGAGACAAAAAGATTCAGCTGTTTTCTAATTTTAAAAGACACAGAACACTAAGAACAGTGGACATAGCATTTCTGACCACTGACAAGATACATTTAGTGTCATTCAAAAGCTGACTTATCATAAATGCTATCAAATCCTCAGAAGGAGGGTACTGCTTGCAAGTGAGTGGCATAGGAACCACAAACATGGCACACAGGAATGGGTTCATTACAGACTGATTGAGCTTCAAGATAAATATTTCGGACCAATCAGATTTCCTCTATCTTGAAAAAGCCAGTATCTTCCAGCAACTGCAGATGTGTGAGGCTGAGGGAATCAACATGAAAAATATTAGTGGAACATGAGAGACTATCACTAGGTTTTTATGAGAGTCTATTTTCATGCTTGAAAGTAGGACTGATAAACAGCAACACTTAACTGAGCTCTTCATGTCATGTTCTCACTCCCCTGAGCTAACCATATCCCGTTTCAAGAAGATTTCAGTTATTTCACACTTCTGTCATAAAAATCAACAAGTTTCTAAAAATAACTTCCTCTAACATTCCAGTCTCAATTTATTCACAGCCAGTTCACACCCATAGGTGTTTTCTACTCGAATAAAACACTGTTTACCTCTGCCTTTTTTTTCCCCTAAAGGTTTGGGAGGTTTTTTTTTTTTATTATTTGTTTAAAAATAAACAAACAAAAATCAAACATCTCCACTTTCATTTACCGAACCTGAACAAATCAGGCTCTAATCGAATTCTACAAGACTGACAATGTTTCAAATACTGTAACAGATCCAAACTATTTTCAATGCGCTCTTACAAAGAATAAGGAATTGAATCAGAATCACATACTAAATAACACATCATGGGTGCCAGTGGAACTATTTTCTCAGAATTCTATTGGAAACCACTAGAACCACCATCATTAGTACCTCCTATAAGTGGCAGCTTCTTGCAATAAATGCACTCAAATCTTTTTCCAGAACTGGTTCTCCTAGATGTTCCAATTGCAGTGCAAAACTACCTTGTCTTAATTATTCAGGAACAAAACCTTGTTCTGTCCCAGAAAACTTGTTGAACAGTTCACTTTATCCTGTACTTTCTCCATCATTTTTGTCCCGAAGCTCCCTCCCAGCTTCAAGTCTGCAGCATTACTTCATTTCTACTTCTATTTTTTATGCTTATGCTATTTTTTTTTCTGGGATAGAGTTAATTTTCTTCATAGTAGACCACATGACATTGTATTTGGTGTTTGTGAATAAAACAACATTGATAACATACCAATGTTTTAGTTATTACTGAAGAATGCTTGAACAGCACCAAGGTCTTTTCTGTCCCTTATTTTGCCCTGCCAGCAGGTAGGCTAGGGGTGAAGAAGCAGCTAGGAGGGAACACAGCCAATATAGTTATCTCAGCTAACCAAAGCAATATTCCCTACCATATGGTGTTGAGCTAAGCAGGAAAAACTGAAGGGAAAGAAGGAGAAAGGGGGCAGAGGAAAGAACTACAGCATTTATCTTCCTAAGTACTCTTAGGACAAAGTCTAGTAGTTACAGTAACCTTAAAGAAAGTATTTTTTTTTTCCTAGATAAAGCCTCATACGACCATGTTGTGCCTCCACATGGATCACTTCCTCTAACAGTATGCCTGATATCTCCTATGCAGAGTTAAGTGAATTTGAACTTACATCCTTACACTCTCCAAACAATTTCATGTTTGTTCTTTGAGAGAGAATTTTCTTAGTTAAAAAACAGTAGCAGGCATTTCCCAATTTAGAAGTGTACCAGGTTCTTCCACAGCTAGCATCTCTCTAGTGATAAGAATTTACTGATACAGAGCTACTTATCCAATTAAAAGAAAGGTAAACAGTTTTAATTTTATACTGTCAAATACCATAGTGCTTTTTTGCTTCTATGCTGCTGTTTTCATCCACAATTTCAAAAACATTCAAACCCAGTGATATTGAAAACAATGTGGAAAAATCCCTGCAAACAGACAATACAGCTTCAGGACTTTTTATTAACTTAGTCATTGTTTCACTCTAGTTTCTAAAACATTAAGCAGCTGTAAGGTACACCTTTCTGAGGACCACACGAAGAAGACATCTCCATCTCATGTTGAAAGTCAGGAACTCCCACCTATCTGCAGAACATTTCAAGCTTCTACAGAATCAACAGCCTTCACTTGCACCCTGAATTCTGAACACTGTTACAGAAACATGAACATCATTGTTATATCTACCAGAAGACAGACAGATCTTCTGCAGTATTTTTTTTCAAAATAAATGCCTAACTTTCCTTGACACCCACTTCTTACAACATATACCGCACTCTTGAACCATACCTGCATCCCTGCTAGAGCCTGCTGGGCCAATTTCATGCTTTTTGATTCCAGAGCCAGTTGGAGAGGAAGGAGACACTTCTCCCTGAAGTAAAAATAAGAAAATAAATGTGAATGTTAACAATAGAATTAAAATTAGTATTCAAGAGAACAGTGTTCCAGAAGGACTGTATAACTTTCAATAATATAGTACTTGCATATAATAAACAAGGAGAGCTTTACAACAACTCCATGAGGCACTTTTCCCCTCTCAAGAAAGATTTCATGTTCTTTTAGGAATGGCCTTCTAAAATGAAATTTCACAAAATACTTCTTGCTACCCTTACGTGTGCATAAATGAATGCACAAAGCACAAGAAGGGGATTCAAAGATTCTTCATCTCAGCATTACAAGCATAAGTACTTCAGCTGCTTGACTTCTATTTAATATTATTGTTTCCAGAAAAGCAGTTTCAGATCCCACTTTTTATTGGTGAAGTTTAGGTCTATAGTCTCCTTCACAGTACAGTGTGACCTGTGATGTTAGCTGCCCACAGCAATAGATAGTATAGACAAAAGCAAACGTGTTTACAGATGCTTACATCTGATATACCATGTGCAAGAACTATGATTAAGCTGTACACTGATTATTGAAAACACAAACTTTGGCATGTTAAAATAAATCACTGACCCAGGTAGCAGTTTAGATGCTTTTTTGACTTAGTGCTCAAGCATTGGGTTTTTCTTGTTTGGTGACCAAACCAACACAGCCTGGAGCTGTAACTTCTCTCTACATTCATTGTTCTACATTAGAGAGAGCTTGCAACATCTGGAGAACACTTAGCAATTACAGATCTTCTAGGGGAATCTTCCTCATTGGCAGGAAATATATTCCTGATCAGAGACACTGAGCCCATGCCTGACTGCAGTCTCCCTGAAGATCTGCAACACTTCATTAGTTCCTGTATCATAGAGGCACTTACCTGTACCCAGAGTCTAGTTTTGCACCTGTGTAACAAGGTTTTCTTATGGCAAACCATCCTGCACCAGCCCTGGAGAGTCTTAGCTCTCCAAATGTCAGTATCATACCCCAGCAAGTCCCTTTGGAATCACCTGCATGAATTCATGGAGACAAGTGTGTGGAGGGCAAGAAGGAAAAGAAGATATCTAGTAACCTATTTTCTTATCTAAATGCAAACTATGCATGTCTGACCATCTGGAGCATGCTTCTGTGTTAAAATCTCAGTGTATTCAAACTCACCCATCCCGGTATTCACAAAGTACAGTCAGATTGTTTGATCTCTAAGAATACCAAAATGAAGCGCTCTCCCTCTTTTACTCTTCTTTCCTGTGAGCTGCCTTTGACCTAAATTCACTTAATTTCAGTTGACCAAATGTTATATGCCAAAAGCATATAAAAATAAAATTGATCAACTCTCCCTAATGATCAAATTCTGATAAATTAAAACACTTGCACTATGCCACTGTGTATAATCTGCTTCTTTTGCAAGTTCTTCATTCATAACTAGTTAAGAAGTTCCAGGTTAGAACAACAGTTGCTGCAGTTTCAGGCAATTGTCAAAGCTACCTTAAAATCATGCCCTGCCACAGTCTGCCCATAACGTAATAACCTCCCTCCAAAACTGGCAGACTACAACCTGAACTTTCCTTTTTTGTTTTGCTTTGTTTAAATAAAGCTGAGGTTACCAAACACTGTCTATTTCAACTTTGGGAAACAGCTTGAAACTCCTTCAGCAGATCCTGTCTACAGCAGGGACTGAATGTTCACTCCAAAAATCAACTCTATATTGGGTGGGTCCACTTAGTATTCCTTTCTTTCCCTCCACCTTGCCCCTTAAGGAGCACAAAACTGCGGTATACTCCTTGAAATGCAGCACTTTCCTCTTTAATGAGGAATTAAAGAGTACAGTCACAGGCATGGCTCAGTTAAGCAATCCAGAAAGCTTCTGTACTTGGCAAAGATCTCCTGAGACAAATCTGCAGGTCTTTCTGTGTTCTTCATGGTTATGGGAACTTGTAAAAGACCATCTGGCGTAACAACAAAAACAGCTTTTAAAATAACCCTGAATTGCACAGACTTCAAGTAGACTCTATGTGCATCTCAAAAGAGGTTTCTAACAAAAAGCTAGTCAACTTGCTTCACTCTGAATGCTCTGAGAAATAGGTAAGCACAAAGCACAATTTCCTCACAAGATCCTCCCTGGAATGCCTCTGGAATCGCTTTAGCTAGAAAGATCTTTTAAAAACCCGTAGGTTTCACATGGAAAACAGCTAAAACTATGGAACACCTGAGAAACATTTCCTCAGAGTTCAGTCATCTAGATATACAGACACTGTCAAAACAACTGGTTCAGGGTAGACAGCAACCTTTCATCCAGTATAGAACTGAGTATCACCTATGCATCTATTGTCTACCTCGCCCAGACTTGGGAATACACATAGCAGGCCAGTAAATTGTGAGAAGTACTGCTGTGGCAAGTCTCTAAACCAAGAAGTCATCTCTAACACAAAGCATATTTAAGTTTATCTTAAAAGTTGTCAATATCACCCTCCGGGCAAACTCACATTTGAAATAAGTAGATCAGCAAGTGCCAAAATATAAATGCAAGTGGTATTCAAAGAGCCAAAAACACACACATGGCATATAGTACCAACTGCAGGAATGCTAAAAATTAAGTTATTCTGTTCTGAAGAGGTGCAAGTCTAAATATTACACCTCTTATAGAGTTTCTACAGTTCACTGTGATACTATATAAATATTTGGTAGCACTACTGATACACAGCAAACTTATTTTTGTATTAAAGTGGGTAAGACTAGTAGTAGAGGAGAAAGGGAATGCATCCTAATCCTAAGTCACTGGACTGGATCCAGTTTAGTTTCATCATAACGAATGCAGGTGGGAGTTCCTATGGCTTATGTGTAGCTACTCTGCACATCAGCATGTTGCCTGCCATCTGTCGCCACATACTGTAATCAGCAGAGAACAACAAGAGCTGTTTCTTGAGATATTTCCCAAAATGGAGAGCAAAACATGACAAACAGGGATGGAAATTAGAACAGATTCAATTAGCAGAACTTCTCATCCTTGCTAAAAATGTTTAATTGAAAAAAAATCTAATTAAGCTAGCTACAGCCTCTGTTCCCATTGTATTCTGAGAAAATAAATTGCATGGTGTCATTTCCTGTTCTTGTTATACACTGTCTATGAAACCTTAAGCATTTCCATGCTATAGGTACAAAATGTCTGCAGAGATACCTCACAGTGTTTGATTATTTTGACTATCTTCCACACTTCAGTATGACCTGACGTTCAAATGAATCACCTGCTAGTATCAGAACATAGAAGGACAAGGAAGTCAGTCCTTCAGAACAGGAGATGGTGATGACATAAATAAACACAGTTACTCCTTATTAAAGCGTAGCACATAGGTGCATGTACCATCAAACAAGATGAGCCAGGTACAACATAGAGGGGAATATGAACACAAAGGGACACTTTTGATCATTCTTTACCTCTTAGCTAACATGTGCTAAGGACGTGGTAAGAGATATTTCAGCAGAAGGGTTTAGAATAATAATTTTACAAGACAAGGTAGTTGCAGAGAAGCAGAACAGCTTTACCAACCTTAATGTTCTCATCAAAATCTGGTATAACACAAGCATTGAACAAATGAGCATAGCATGAAGGCAGCCTCCTCCCTCGAAAACAAGAGTGCCGCCCACTCTCTTCCCCAGACTCTGGAGCCCAATAAATAAATAAGGGCTTCAATCAGTAACTATTTGCATTAACAGGCACCCCTTCATCAGAGAAAACAGCATTTTTAAGTGCAGACCTTGTAACACAGAATGGAATAAGCAGAGAGAACCAAGGATGAAGAGTCAGTCCTGCTTCTACTTAAGCCATCTGGAGTTTTGCCACTAGATCTCTGTGGTGTGGAACTGAATCCCAAGAGGCCTTCCCAGGGTCAGTCAAAAAGGCTGAGATAAGAACAGGTGTGTAATCCACAACCAGTATCTTGAGAAGCACAGGTGGGTCCTGCCTGAGCTACCCCACTCCACCACTGCCAGCTTCACAAACTGCAGAATGAATCATGAGAACATAAATAGCCTTTATATTCAGCACACTGGGTTAAAACGACCTTTCTAACAGCCTGAGTTTGCCATGGCTCATCAACCCACCTCTTTCCCTGCAGGTCTGTCACAAGGGATGATACAACAGGCCAGTCAAAACAGACTGCCAAAAAAGGTCAGAACAACACAGATGACTGTTTTAAATAAGAGATCATAAAAATCTTTCTATCCTCACTGTCGTGGAAAAAGCCTTCAGTGAGAAGAGAATAATGGCTCATTAATTCAATCTCATGATGAAAATTGTAATGAAAATAGGAAAAGGCACACTTAACTCTTTCTTGTGTGGGCCTGAATTAGTCCCAGGGCTCATCTAGTATCTACCACATTGACTGAAAGGCGTGGTCACTAAAAAGAAAGTTATTTGTTACCACCATATTAATTATTTCCTTTCTCAAATAGTGTAACCATAATAGCTTTTGGAAAATGGATTAAAAGGAGATTAAAAATAAAATATCACTCTGAATTATCTCCCCCCTGAAAATTACATAGAATTCAGAACCTTGGGTCTGATAACCTCAGTTATCAGCATGCAATTTGCATTCCACAGAATAATTCACAACCCTGTCAAAGAACAGAATGACTTGATTCCCTGTTGTTGCCATTTTCTGATAAGCTGTTTGCTAAGCAGCAGAACAGTCATAACCAGAGTCTGACATTTTTTAGTCAGAGTAACGCTGAAAGTTGAGGAGAGCTTCTCTGCTTAAAATGAACAATCACAGCACACAACACCGTCAGCCTCACTTACATACAAGATTTTTTATAGTATTTGTAGAAATCTTAAAACAATAGGATAAAAGGCAAAAGCTGAAGCCTTCTGGTGAGAACCCTCCTTTTGCTTTACAAACCAAGGCATAGAGTGATCACCCACAGTGAACTGAACACATCTCAGGAGTGAAGCACGAGTTGCATATTTAAGGAAACCATGATGGAGGGACAAAGAGAGGGACAATGTCTAAACTTCATATACCTAAATCATTAACAATTATTCAGTCTGAAATGTTGAATGAGATTTTAAGTTGATAACTAACCTTTTAATACGAGTGTCCATTATCTACAAGTTTTCCAGGATTAATGGATTTGTGCAAACAGCAGAAGTAAAGGTCTATTCACGGAAAAGGCAACCATAAACAATTAGATCCCCCGTTCAGCTGAGACAACAGAACTCATACCAACCATAGTAATTAAATAGCTCAGAACTGCTACTCAGCTAGACAGTGCTTTTAAGGTTATTTGCTTCCTTGCTATACTTGTTAATAACATTTTGATTTCAACACAGTGTTCCCAGATAGTAGCCTGATACTGTTGTCAAGAGGAAAAAAAAAAAAAAAAACAGCAAAAAATACATAAAAAAAATAAGCACACTGTGTACCTTCCGTGAAAAGGAGAAGAGAGACAACAAAAGATTATACACAATATTGAAGTGGACAAGGCTGAAATGATAATCAAGGTGCTTCCAGTCTCCAAAGATGCCACAGTCTCTGTGATACATTATCATCCTCTCCCTAAAGCATCCACCCCACTAGATTTTTGCCCCTTTTGCATAAGGTATGGGATACATCTAATAACTCTGTTCTTAAGTTTGATCACACACATCTTCATTATAAAATAACGTGTATCCTTGAGGTGATCTTATTTATTACCATTTGAATAAGCATAAGGATGAGATGAGGGTCAGATTACCTGTTCTCGGATACCACCTGGCCTTGGGCACAGCACACACTACCTGAGCCTGCAATTCTGAAAGCTTATCAAAGAAAACAGTTCACGCAGTTTCAGCACCGCAACTCTTCTTTCACACTCCCAGCCATGTTTCACTATCTAGGGCAATTACCGACAGACAGACTCAGATTTTCTCACTTTCTCCTCCTTTGCAAGTATTCACAGTGATCAGATGTTTAACACACACATGCTGCTATCCCATTATCATCCAGAGGGCTATGTTTCAGTTATTACAAATTGGACAAATGCCCCAAACAATGACAACTCTAACCTTTTCTTGGTGCTATTCCTACCTGAATAGGTTACATATATCCCACAGTAACTGCAGGCTTTGGCTACAAATCCAGAACAGACATTCAAGAAAATCCATAGAAAGAACAAAATCAAAGCAGTGGTGAATATTAAGTTTCACTGCTACAAAGAACGTCAGTAAGGGTAAAAAGCTGCTTCATGAAACAGCATAAACTTTTAAATTACATATCTTTAAAAACACCAAGACTAACTAACCAATGGATACCACCACACACAAAGAAGAACTGTAGACATCCCTGTTCACTGCAGGGGAGCTGGACTAGATCACCTTGAAAGACCCCTTTCACCTCAATTCTAAGAGTAACAGAAATAAGCTTCCAAAACCATGTACTTTTTCCCACATTACCAAACTTTCTTGATTACCTTCAAGAGCCATAACCCTGGCTGACAGGTGTTTAGGGACTCCTAGATCAAGGGGCTTTAGAGCATTCCTGGAATCATGTCTTGACAGCAGGAATTCAGGCATGCATAATGGAAACTGACCCTATGCACTCCTTCCCAATGCTATTATGCAACTTTTGTGATCCCAAAACAGATGCAAAGCTCTGATAAGACAGACATACCTGCCCATCAGACAAGGAGGCGGCAAGTTACAGATCTCTAAATAAAGATAGTTCAAAATCTTGAATCAGACAGTGCCGCACTGCCTTTCTCAATGCTTGGTCACAAATGCATTAGGATAAGGAATGTAACTTTTTCATCAAGATCAGAGCATACACAACATAAATGCTCCCAAACTCTGGATCCAGCATGTAAACGGACAGCACAGGAAATACAGCTCAGCAATCCAGACTACCACTGGAACTTCTTGCCCAGAAGCCTTCCAGCCAACTCCAGGCAACTTCTGAGTGCCAGGAAGCGACTCTCTAGCAGTTGAGCAGTATATGAGTCACGTACTCATCAGGTTCAAAAGGAAAACCTGGAGCAGTTAATACCAGGAAGCAACATTTTAATAAAGAGTAAGACAGATGCATGATCAAAACAACCCGCTCTCACCCCCCCAAAAAAACAAATATTCAGTGCCTATGGCACTCAAATATTACAGTCTTAAGAGATACTGTGGACAAACTCTTGAATTTAAACTACAAACGGCAGCTTCCTAAGTTTATATCCGAACATAATTCAGATAATCTGCTTTGTAAATCACAGAACCATTATCAGAAATGCCCACTTATCAGATGGGACAGCACATAATGGATAACAGAACAGAACAATCAGCAGACTATTACATTTCCCTACCAGCCACAAGAGACAATAGATGACATACTTCCTGAGTCAGAAATGACAAGCCTGCCTATATTACTGATAAATCTTCCCCTCTGCTTATATATTCCCCCAATAAGCACATGTAAAACTTCGGTTTAGCAGCACAGTTCTCGCCAGATAAGTACACGAGCAGTAGTAACTCAGCCTGTTTACTACTCACCATCCACTTAAGGTTTGCTTAAAAATTCTAAAGTAAGAATTTTCAAAGACAATTAGTTAGAAGTCTCCTTGTAGCTAGGAAAAAGTTAGTGGTGATAAAATAAGACTTTCTATAACGTATTAAAAAAAGAAAGTGAACATATTTTTTAAGATCAAACTCTGAAAAGAACCATAAGGACTAATCGGCTTTCCTATCCATCCTCATCCAGCAAAAACTACAAGAAACAACACACAAGATAAAGCAGATAAGAGAAAAATGGAATGATGAAATTACATGTATTTCTTCACAATGTAGAAGCCAAAATGCATCTCAAGCCTCAATATTCTTTAAATGGATTAACTGCCTGCAAAGTTAAGTGAATGAAAGTCTCTCTGGTCTAACATTTGGTCATGATCATACCACATTTACAGTTTTTATTTGTTGATCACATACATGATAAAATTGGTATGCTATTTTATTTATTTAAGAGTTTATAAGCCACAGCTACTTCTCAGCTTGCCAGATGCAAAGCTATAGATGTAAAAACAAACGTCAGAGTAGAACCTCCGACTGCATCCTCAAATTACCATGACTACAGAAAAATCACAAGTAGGGTAAGTATTTCAGAAGTTACCTAAAAATAAGACTCACTTCTGCTCCTGACTCTCTCCACCACACTGACTTGCCAGACATCACAAATAGCCCTTAAAAACTAGCACCAAGATGAGCACTTGGACACAAACAAGAGAGGCAGAACTGGACATAAGCTGGTTATTACAGAAGAACTTACTTATCACAAACCATTCATCTTCCAGCTCTAATCCCCAGAAATACTGGCTAGTTTTCAGAGGTCAGTGTGAAATACCAGAGGGATGCAAGCTTTTGCAGTAGAAACGGCTTCAGACAGAAACAAGCTTATAAACATTCAGCATCTGTGAAAGCCACAGTCTGCATCTGCCTGATTACACACACAAAATGGGTATCTTGAAGGCCTGAACCTGTACCTTCAATTTAATTACTTTCTGCAATCAATATGTTGAAGGGAAAAGTAAGCATTTGGAAGGTCTTCCTGCATTTTCTTCGAGGAAGGAATGCAAGCTACATTACTTACTGTGCCAAAATGCTTCACTCATTGACATATCTCACGACCATTACTTTAACATCCATAGGGGAAAGTTAGAGCTGACACAGACAGTAACTGATACTGAGAGTCTTGCCTATGCATTTCTGTATTCAATCACTCTCCTCCAGGAGAAGAAGAGAGGCTAGTTCAGTGTAGGTAGCTGGCCTTAGGACAGAACTTGTCAATGAATAACAGTGAAACAAACACAGCCCAACTTAGTAGCAAACAATTGTTGGCTGGCAGACAGCATTAAGCTCTCTCTTAAGATAACTTCCATGTGATCGATTCCTTTTTATCTAATTCATTATTTACAAGTCATTCATCCTGTCTCCTCAAGCATTTAGCACATATTTAATTTTCACAATACCTGTTCATCAGAGACAAACACCACCATTCTACTCAGGCCCAGGTGGGGTTACATGACTCTCCCTTCCCAAAAATTCAGTAGGCATCAATGGCAAAGCCTCAAAGTGACAAGTTCATTTTCATCCCATATCTCTCTGATCTTTAACATTTCATATCCTTGTTCAATACTCTGATCACACGTTGACATGCTGAAAAAACACGTGCATATCTCTACCTCAAGGCAGAGCAGGCAGGGCTCTGTGGGAAATCTGTGTCTTCAAGCATATTTGTTGAAGATCTGAATCACTAGGAAATGAATCACTTAAAATCATGACCCTTGTAGAATTAATATTCAGGGTCATCAACTGAGTTCATAAGTCCAATTAACACCAAAGAAAGCTCAACAGCAAAATAGTCTCATTTAGCCATCTGAAAATAGGCCCAATAGATCTCTATTAAACTAATTAAAGAATGACATTCTAGACTGAATGCCCAGTCATTGCACTTCACTGGGGAAGAAGTATCCCAGGTGCTCTGGAATACAGCAGGTTACGTGTTGTCTAAACTGCTGGTGCTGGGAACATTTCTGATACAAATGCTTCAGCTGAGCCAGCTACCTACCTGCACTTCAAGAAACAGTATCGCACAGCCAGCCCTATGCTCAGGGACAGGGGCTAAGCACAAAAGCAGAATCTGCAGACAAGCCACAAACAAACCAGAACAATGATAAAGTCAACCGCAACACCACGGTACAGACAAGTACATAGCTAGTTAAACATATACAAACCATCTGAGCTAAATTTCTCATCTTCTCTTTTCTCATACTAAGATCACTGTCTTGAAAGAAAAGTTTGAAGAATCTCTATTCATCCAGAACTGTGGTTTCAAAAGGAGCAAATGAAAAAAAACAAACAACAACAACCAAAAAAAAACCCAAAACGAACAAGGAGGGGGCACAGGAAGAGTAACAGTTTATATCTCCTCCTCCTTGTGAGCTGAAATCACTGTTCAGTTCCAGCAGAAAAACAATTCTAATAACAGCACAGCCTCTCCACCTCTCCATTTAAAAGGCCTAACACCAACAGAAGCAAAATACTGTTTTGTGACTGGGCACTTAATAGATTTGCTATTTCAGGAACTGAGTCAGTATCTACCTCAACTGGACATGACAGCTCATGAACCTCTACCCCACCAGGCAGTAGAGATATGCTCTAGATTGTGAGCTTGCCAAAATGTAACACAGGGAAGAACTCGCGTATTTTTCTTGTATTCAGTATATTCTTATGACTCAAAAATCTCCGACAAAACAAGCTTAAACGTTATCTCTGCACAGAGAGTTCTAAAAACACTCATTAATCTTATGTTCTTGGAATAGAACTCAAAAATACTCATTTTTCTCCTGAACTGTTTTTGATGCTGTCCCTAGCACTGCCACTAAGTTGCAACTAAGGATTTCAGGTTCAAATTATGGACTAGGGTCACTTAGAGTGAAGACATGTATCATTTTTCCAGCAACTCTAAGATCACAGAACATTCCAGCCTACATCCCAGGCTCTCTGCTACATCCAGTAGTGCTAGAGTGAAAAGGGTGAATGGTGGACTCATAGTGGATAAGCAGCCAAAGGCTGATGTGCATTACAGCAGATGATGCAATCTGCTGCTGACCAAGATAAAAAAGGTAAGGAACATGGTCAGGATCTCTCCATGATGCATCAGTCTTAGCCTTGAAAAATGAGGCAAAGATCAGAAGTACAAGTATCTTATTACCGCGTAAAAAGATGGTCTTTTTTATATGAAGGCATCACAATGCTATTCATTAACAACCAGTAAAAAAGAGCTTTTATCGTAGTTTTGCTGGTACATCACAAATGCAAACTCCAGCCTAAGACAATCACCTGGAGCCCAGTAGGAAACTGTTAGCAGAGAATAGAAGAGTAAGCTCAGAGTACTGGTGAAATTAGTATTTCTCAGGGACGTTCAGGGGTTGCGTGGCAACGTCGTATTGAAGATCCCATTACCAAAGCCACTATTCAAAGTCTCCAATGCACCTTCCATTTTTTAAGGAATGATAAACAGCAACAAAAAAAATCCACATACTCCCTTCACATCAACACTTGTCAAGATATTAGCTTTATTAAAAAAAATAAATAAATAACAGTAAAACTAAACAAATACAACAGTAAAACATTGGAAGAAGAAGAAAAACAGCAATCTGTAAAGAAGCATTAGGTGAGTGAAAAATGAGCTGACAGCCAGCTAGTTCAGACAGAATGAAAAGAGTACTTAAGAGACCATATCCTGTTAAAAGACAAAGGCTGGCAAATGGGAAGGTAAAATGCTATATTTTCTCCAACCGCACCGCACAGTAAACAATGTAATGGATCTCCTGGGAATTACTCATCTAACTGTGTTGGAAGTGCACATATCTGGAATTGGTTGTGTCAGACCTGTGCTACATCCACTCCTGATTGACAGGAGGCCACTTGTGTACTGTAGCTGACAGGCATCCAAGAGCAAGAGAACTGCTCTTATTCCTTCCCTGTTGGATGACTGGTCTAGAAAGATAAATCCTTCAATTCCATAATTTTCCTTGTGCAATGCTGTACCAAGACCAGTGGAGAGAAATTAGGTGATAAAAATACTCCCAGGAGAGTATTCTTGTGGTTAAAACAAAACAAAACAGGGTCATCTTTGTCAGCAGTTAGTAGTAGTTGCTGTCCAGAAAGACTACGGGACAGGATAAATCCATAGCAACACTTGTAAGTAAGTACACTCTTGTCAACCCAATTATGTATTACTAAATTATTTTAAATAAGAAGGGCTACTTCTGCATACAACAGACTTCAATTGACTTTTTCCATGGATATGTTGAGGGGCTTTATGAACTAATGCAAACTTTTTTAGCATTCATAATGTTTTCCAACAAAGAAGGCCTAAACATTTCACATGTTAATTACAAGAGATGTGAAGTAGTATATACCCTAACATTTTCAACATTGAACTTGCTATTCTCATCTGACCCTTCCTAGTCGATCCATTGGAAGTGACATCTGTGGATGTCCCAGTCCTAGAGGTGCTCAAAGCCAGGCTGTCTGGGGCTCTGGACAGTCACATCTAGTGGGTGGTAACCGTGCCTATGACAAGGTGGGTGGATCTTTAAGGTCCCTTCCAAACCAAGTCACTCTATGGAAGCAAATAAGTCCATAGACAAAATTTCTCCCCAGATCTTAAGTAGCACGTCCATTTTATAAATGGCCAAATGAAGATAAGAAGAAAGGACACCACTTTCTCAAGATAACCCAGCAGGCTTGAGGAAGCAGGCATAGGAACTGTATTATTTAAATTCCTTGTCAGTGTCCTAGCTTTACAACTACATGACTTGTTTCTAGAATATTTATTTTCAGTAAACCAGAACTGATCTAGATTTAAAAGAAAACAGATGCAAAGAAGATGGAGAAGCATCACCATAGTGAAAACAAACTATATCAGACCACAGAACAGCCCTCTTTTCTAAGTGAAATGACAAACTGTACGTACTTCTGCCCATTATTGTAATTTTCCTTGCGTTTTACTCACATACAGAGGCCAAGGGTATATCACAAAATTATTCATTAGGGTTAACTTAGAGATGTGTGTATATATGAATTAATGAAAACAAAGATTTAGCATCTTCCTGTCTACCTCACTTTCTTTTAATTTTTACTTTAATTTAACAAATGCTCACAGCTCTACCAGACTCAACATTGCAAATTCTTACCTTAGCTGATATGGAGGTATCTTGATAGCAGCATCAGGAGAATCCAGCGTTTCTGTAAAACCAAAGGAAACAGTCTTAAAATAAACCCTGAGTTCCACAGTAGTAAAAGAACCTCTGGACCAACAATCCCAAAGCTTACACCTATTTCAGCTGACAGAACAACTGCCACAAGTGCTCCAGTTCTCCAAAGATATATGTGGCTCAACCAGGACACTGAGTACCAGTGATTCTGCACTTCTCTGATTCTATGAAATAATGTATTTTCCTCAGTGAATTCCCTTTCACGTACCAGCACTTCAGCAGCACAGAACTGGAACAGCACAGAGGTTGTCAGCATGGCTGCTGTGCAAGCACAACATCAATTCATGAAGCAATACATGGAGTATCAAACAGAAAGGCCAGTAACGAGACAGCAACAGGTGTACTGACTACCACAGACTCCTCTGTAACAGCGTAGCCATAAAAACAAAAGACTGCCACGTCTAAAGCAATGTTAAGTACACAGTTATCTTGATACGCGCTTCCCGTCACACTGAACAGAGCTCCAAGGAGTTATTGGCAAAAGAACCCCAAATCACAGCCAACGAATCCTGAAATTCACCTAACCTTGCCCTCACCTAAAAGAACACATTTTAGCAGCAGCTATGCGTTGCATTACACGGCAAGGATCGCAGAGCTCGTGGAATCCAGAAAAAAAAAACAAACCCACATACATAACAGTAATAATCCAGCTTCGGAAATAGAACCCCGGCCGTAAGTTAGCGGTAAAAACTGCAGTAGAGCATTCGCATACAGTGATTTATGAAACGGAGAGGAGGGAAAGGGTTGAGATGACACAACCCCCACGCAGAAGGGAACCGGTTGCCACTGACACCCGCATCCGCCTCGGAAGACCACGAAGCCAACACGGAGAGCGGGGACGAGGACACACGGCGCTCCTCGCACCGCCAAAGCCGCATCACAGCAGCGAGCTGCCCGGCCCCTCGAGCAGCTGGAGCGCTCCGGTCCCGCCGGCAGGCAGAACAAGTTTGCCGAGGTCTCGCTGCCGTCCGCGGTACGGAGCCCGCCCCGCATCGCCGCTGCGCCCGCCCGAGCCCCCCGCCCTTACCGATGGCACAGGTGCAGCTCTCCTTGATGGCCCTGTGCTTGCTCCCCGACGCCTCCTTCTGCAGCTTCCGCAGGATTTCTTCCATCTTGCCTTCCCGTCGCGTCGCCGCGGGTGCACAGGTACAGGTGCAGGCAGCGATGGAGGAGACGGAGGAGCAGCGCGATGCGGCGCTGGGGCTGCCCCCACCGCGGCCGTGCCTACGCGGGGACGGTGCGCTGCACCCTACAGCCCGCCTGCCACCGCTGATGAATCACGCCGAGCTCCATGGCGGGGACACGTCAGTTGTTGCCGCGGCGGAGTCCCTCCTCCTCCTCCTCCCACCCCGGGCAGGCTCCCGTGGCGCAGCCGGGCTGGGGCCGCGCCTGGCCCCGCCCGCCGCAGGCAGAGCCCGGCGGCCGCGGCCTCGCTGCTGGCGGCGGCGAGGGCTGCTCCTCCAGCACCGAGGGAGGGGAAGCGGCGGCGGCTGCTGCTGCTGCTGCCCCCGGCCGGGCAGCGCCAAGGGGTCTGCACCGTCGGAGCCGGCCGGGCCCGGGGAGGCTGCAGCCTGGCTGGTCGCCATAGCGACCGGCGGCCCCTGCCCGCGGGACGCAGGTGTGCCCGCAGCCTGACTGCGGCTTCGCTGAGCTGAAGCTCGGGTCTTGCCGCCGGCCCTGCCTCGGGAGGATGGCGAGGGCGAGGAGCCGCAGCGGGAAGCAGCCGGGCCTGCCTAGCGGCGTGTGCTCAGGGCTTATCTACCTCTGAAGTGAAATCAATGGCCGCGTGCCCAGCAGGATCCAGGATCTGCGCTGCTTTTCCCAGCTGGAGTATGCTAGGGGCAGGCAGCACAGCCTGCTCGCCTCCACCTGTGCCTTCATCGTGTACCTGTCTGTCCCCAGCCAGCCAGCTCCAGCACTTCTAGCTCACATCTGCCTCCTCGTGCCCCTGAATGCTTTCTGCCCAGCAGAACTCTTTTTCAGTATCTTGTTTCCCTCCCTTAGTACTGCGAAATGCAGCTTGCCCTTTCTGTGACTGCATCACGTTAATTGTCTGTTCTGTTGCCATTGTCTTGTTGGAGAATAAACTCTCAAAAGGTGCAAGAGGACGAACAAGATAAGAAAAGAAAAAGACAGCGGATCAGAGAGGCAGACCATGCAGCAGCTGGCCGTATTAGCAGTTACGTCTCCTACCACTAATTGGAAGAGTACCAATTGTGAGTCACCAGACAGAATATTGGCACGTGGTGAATCAGCCATTGCGTTTCCCATAGGACATTGAGCTTTCAAAGGCTGTCTCTTATCCAGATTCTTACAAGGGCTGATCCTGCTCATGTTGGAAAATATAATGAATGCATAATTCATAGTTGCATTTTAAAGCCAGAGTGTAAAACTTATGTCTGAAGGAAAGGATTAAAAATGATGCCAGCAAGGTCTGGAGGTGGATAGGGAACATCTAGAATTGCAGCACTTAAGGATTAATAAAACATGCTCTGACAGAAAATTCTTCAGATTCTAGGGTGCAAACCAGCCTCTAAGCAACTGGAAATAGTTTTCCAGAGTTTCTTATCTCTGGCTATGCTCCACCACCTTCCTTGGAATGAGCAACTTGCAATAACTTCTGGCAATAGCTAGTGACCAGGGCTGTTCGTATACATATATATGATTCTCTAGGTCAAGGATCTGGCTGAAGTGGGAATGAATTATTCCCTACCTACTTCTGTACTCTTTATTCTGTGATGTGCTTAATGGAATAAGCATGGGAGTCAATTTCTATCTTTTTAGATCTTTCACATTTTTTCCTATGGGGCAAAATAAATAAATAAAATAAAATAAATAAAAAAGAACTGTGATAGTGTTTGAGGTATTTTTAATGTAGAAAAGATATATCAGAGATCATTGGGACCCATGGAACACTAATAAATATGTATGTCTATTCATTGTAAATAGCTAATTGCTTATTTTCAGGAAGCAGTTGATTAAGTTAATTTTGAATTCTAGATTATTTTCTAGATACATGCACTACAAATACACTAATTTTACTGAGGTCTCTACAGGAAACCCTTTGCAGCTGAAATCCACATGAGAGAATGCTGATTCTGATGTCACTGAATCAAGATTTGCGCTTAGAATCATAGAATCCTTACAGTTGGAAGGGACATTTAAAGGTCATGTATTCCAACTCCCTTGCAGTGAACAGGGGCATGCACAGCTAAATTAGTTTGCTTGGGGCTTGATTCAGTCTCACCTTGAAAGTCTCCAGGGACAGGGCAGCATCTCTGGGCAATCTGTTCCAGTGCCTCACCACCCTCACTGTCACAAAGACATCCTTACATCTAACCAAAATCTATATTCTTTAAGCTTGAAGCCATTTGACATTATTCTATCCACGTTGCTCTTAAACACTTTTTTTCACAGCTGTCAAGAGTGAGAGGACTGAAGGTACTCTTTAGAGCATCTTAAGATATGTCTATAAGATTATCCAGTTGGAAAAAGAAGTAAGCCATCATGAATCTTCCTAAGCAAATTCATTTCAGAATATGAGTCTGTTTGCTGACACTGTTCATATGAAGTTCTCTATCTCCATGAACAGTAGTTCATCAGTCCTTGCATTTTATCTACAGTAAGCACATAAATACTCATTAACCATGTCCTGCTAGAAGTCTTTAACTGAATGCATTTTGTGCAGACAGGATGTTACATTTATTATGTGTTTTGGGCTCCTCTCCAGGGAAGGTGGTCTGGAATGTCACATGATCTACAAGTCTAGCTACAGAGTAGGGAGAACAGAGAAGAATCGTCACTCTTAAGTCCTTCTAAGTCCTCCTTTGCCATAGCCTGGCTCTCAAAAGCCAGCAACCTTCTGCAGTGGTAGAAACTACAGAGAACTTGTCTTTAGCTCCTTGCACAGCTCCAGCCTTGTTCAGTTGAAAGTCAGAAGAATCTATGCAGATCTCATAACTGCAGGTTGCTGTGGTTATACGTTACTGGCAGGACACTTCTGAGACTCATTTGGCAATGCTGCTGATCTTTTGCAATATGTGAATGCTGGTTATATCCCAGGATAGATCCATGACTGAACACAGCTTAGAAGTGTGTGAACAAAATCAACCTACACAACATATACAAAGCACTTGAGTAATATTAGTACAACTAATTAGGCTTGCAAGCAGAATTCTGGAACAGCATGTGCTTGCCTCGATGCTACTACAGTTCTACTACAGCTCTGCTGCTTCTGGTAGCCAAGGAAGGATATGTAATGCTGGTTTAAATCTCTACATAGGTTTGTATCATCCATGCACACACCTAATCTGTCTCTGTAGTGTTTGAGACCCTAAAAATGAACAGAATATGCAGTCATATATTTGCTATTAGTCATCATCATTCACATATTACCTGTTCCTTAGCCTTTTTAACAATGTCAGGATCAACAACACTGGTCAGAATCTCATTGTGCTCTACAGACATTGGGCAGTGTGGACAAAATAAGTGGGCTGTGTCCCTTAAAAATCTGGTCTAATTAGAAAATACAAAGAATTATCCTCCAATGACATTAAAAAAAAACAAACAAACAAAAAAAAAAAAAACCCAAACACAGTTAAATGGCTTTAAAAAGACGCAGAATCAAATTTCTCATGATTACTCTTAGAAGTGCTCCTTACTCTCTCCCCCATTGACTGAAGTGACCAGGCTTGCAAAAGATCCTAGGGCTGTTTTCCTCCTGGCGCTCTCTGTACATGTAGCTTTGCTTTTGCTGAACATATTGCTCAAAAAATAATCAGTAAAATGGAAGTAGCCGCAACATGGGCTGGCTAGCACCAGCTAGATAACAGGCAGCTGATAACCCATGAAGGTAACCTTTCTTCTGGGCTGAAGCCAATGGGATGAGGTTCAACAAGACCAAGTGCTGGGTTCTGCACTTTGGCCACAACAACCCCAGGCAACACTACAGGCTTGGGGCAGAGTGGCTGGAAGACTGTGTAGAGGAAACAGACCTGGGGCTATTGGTTGATGCTTGGCTGAACATGAGCCAGCAGTGTGCCCAGGTGACGAAGAAGGCCAATGGCATCGTGGCTTGTATCAGAAACAGTGTTGCCAGCAGGAGCAGAGAAGTAATTGTCCCCCTGTACTCAGCACTGCTGAGGTTGCACTTCAAATACTGTGTTCAGTTTTGGGCCCCTCACTGCAAGGATTTTGAAACCATGGAGAATGTCCAGAGAAGGGCAATGAAGCTGGTGAGGGGTCTGGAGCACAAGCCTTATGAGGAACGGTTGAGGGTGCTGGCATTGTTCAGTCTAGGGAAGAGGAAGATCAGGGGAGACCTTAGTGCTCTCCATAACTGCCTGAAGGGAGGTTGTAGTGAGTTGAGGGTCAGCCTGTTCTCTGGTGTAACTAGTGATAGGAGGAGAGGGAATGGCTTCAAGTTGCACCATCTCTAAAAGTTGCACTTCTCTAAAAGAATGGTCAGGCTCTGGAATGGGCTGCCCAGGGAGGTGGTGGAGTCACTGACCCTGGAGATACTCAAAGAACATTTAGATGTTGTATTGAGGAACATGGTTTAGTGAGAACAATTGGTGATAGGAAGACAGTTGGACTGGATGATCTTGTGGGTCTTTTCCAACCTTGGTGATTCTATGATTCTATAATTCCTTACTTCTCCTGAAAGGCAGCAAGGCTTTGGGAAGCAAGACCTTTGCTGGCTTTTGCTTTTAGTTTTGCTTGTAGAGGTTGTAACTGTGTCATTGATGATAGGACGGCACCTATCATTTTTTTGCTTGACTACACAGAGTAACCAGAGGCTGGCTGAATGCTCAGTCGAGTTGTTTCTGAGCAGGTGCTGCTTCCTGCACTCTCCACAGCATGACCTTGCAGAGCAAAGGCAAAGCGTTATGAAGTGCAGTGACAAAGGGTGCTGCTGAGAGCAGCGAGTGGGAGCTGTGAACAAAGCTAACATATATTCATATAACCATACATTGTTTATTCTGTAAAGAACATATGAAGCAAAAGTAAAGTCGTGAGACCTGTACCAGGATAGAAATGTGGGTCAAGACTCTGGCCCTGTTGATGTACTTTCTGCAAAGACAAAATAAAAGCAAAAATTCTCCTAACTGCTTTCAATTTGCCATAATCTTCTCACCTCCCCACAGAATTGCAAAGGCAATCAACAAGGGTGTCAGAAATGTAGAACAGCCATTCTTGGTCAGATCAGTGTCTTTACTAACTTATTTGTGACAGTTTTGTTGTGTATTATTGGAGAAGATGGAATGAGTCCGCTTCCTCTGGTAAGTTCCTACAGTTTCTGTTCATTTGCAGACTAAGCAGTTTCTGAGATGGGGTTTTATCTTTATTTATTCAGCAATACCTGGCAGATTTTTCTTTGTGAATCTGTCTAATCCTTTTGAACATTTTGACCTTCACAGCCATTTTCTGGCAGTAAGTTCTGTAGATGAGTGGCACACAAAAGAAATATTTTTGTACAGTTTATCTTTTTCATTTTTTTTTTCTTCTAATGCTGCCAAACTTTTAATTATGAGAAATACTGCATAAGCATTCCCTATTTACTTTCTCCATGCCATTTATTATTCCTTATTCATTGATCATATACTTCCTCAGCTGTTTTCTTTCCCGTCTACAGGAGACTATTGTTAATTTTTTCATTTCTCATCTTTGGTCATACTAATTGCCCTTCTCTGTACCATTTTCAGTTCTGTTCTACCTTGAAATTAGAGTCTGGAGAGAAGAGTGAATATGTGGGAAAAAGCAGCATGGAGGTTTGAACTAAAGCTCTTTCTTTGGTCAGATTTTGCTGAAAAGGGGGAAGGAAATTAATAGGCTTCAAAAGGAAAGAAAATTAAAACCAACTATAGAGTTAAACTTAATATGACTGAAGTTCCAAGTTGGTCAGAAAGATAAATTTCAGAGGACTCACTGTGTCCCACTGTTCTTGCTTTAATCCCGAGGGTTCCCATAGTCTTAATCTATGGAAAGAGAAATAAAAACCAGAGTCAATGATCCTTATAAGTCCTTTCCAATGTAGGATATTCTATTATTCTATTCTAAATTGTAAAAACAGTACATACTTCGGTTGAATGTAAAAGCAAGGATGTACCACCTGGCCATCATATATTTAGTATATTCAAAATGTTCAAAAACAACTGTCTGAAGCCATGTCTAGAAATACACTGAACTGATAATTTATCATGATGCTGTATGAAATGTAGGTCATTCAAAATTACAAATGAATTAAACATATTTGGGGTTGTATACAGTTGAGGCCTTTGACTGAGAAAGGTATTTCTCACTCTGAGGAAACAAGGACTTCATAGCGTCTACATCTGTCAGATGCTTGTGAAGCAGAGCTGAGAAAGGTCAGCAATACATGAATACATCTCTCCACCAGGCCAGAAACTGGTTATGATTTACATACTCTGTTTTGTGTTAAACATGTAAATAAATGTGGTGAAGTACTAGAAATATTCCCAGAAAAACTCAATTTGAGTTAGGATTCTATTTAAAAAATAGGTAAGTAGATTTTCACATAACTATTTTGAATTTCAGTATATGGCTCCTCTGAGACAGATCCCTACATTTGTTAAGTGTAGAAACAAGTAAACAGAAGTACAAAAAGATAGACTGAACAGAAATTAATTTGATGGTGTTCATTTACTGCTTCTGTTCTGCCACAGACAGATCAGTCTGAAATGAATCACTTGGTTTCAGTGTAATGTCAACAGTTCGACAATGCAACAGTGACAAAATTGAAATGAGTCTTCTTTTCATGCATTCATATGCTATCCACATATAAAGATTAAACATGATAATTTTGTTCATTATTTCTCTGTGTTATCTCCAGAAAGCTCAGAGATGTGGTTTAATTCTTATTTAATGGTGCTTATTTGCCCAACTTTAAAGACCAACTTAGAAGATTTAAAAGCAAAATTGTTCTGAATTAAGAGAGTAGATTAGCTCCAGAACAAACTTTGGTTCCTATTTGGTACACTTTTTTTCTTCACCATGTGTAGAAATTTATTTCAAGGAAGGTAAACATTGGACTCCAAAATCTCTTCCAGAAGATCTGTTATGCCCCGTATGCATTCATCCCCACAGACACTACTTCTTGTTATCTCAGAGTAAATCACGTTCAATACTTCCAACATGCATGAGAAGATTATCAATTGCTTATACATCTATCTCTGCCACGTGATCAGGCTCAAGGCTAGATTCTTGAATTTGACATTTAAATCTGCATATTAACAGAAAGGTTGATCTGTAAGTACCTGTGATAGTGACAGGCTTGGAGGTTTTTCTTAGGACACTCAGGAGAGCAGTCTGCAGTAAACTGACCCCTGATCTTGCTCACTGAGTGATGCCCTTTTATATTTCACTACTTCTATTAACGAATGTGAAGTTGATACTCAGATTACTATTGGCATATCCTTTCTGGAATTGTAATCGAGGCAATACAGCATTCAGCTTCCAGCTTTCCTAGAATAGACAGTAATTGCCTTGAAGTCGTGATCTGAAAATCCAGTGCTAAGTGGCTATTGACAAAAGCTCTTATTACAACAATAGGCGCACAAGCACACAGACTTTTAGGGTTGAGGGAAACTGCTGATATCAAAACATGCATTTCTACAAGCTTTTGAAAATTGCTATTATATTTAAATGGAAAAAATAACAGAAAGACACAGTGTTTGCTAACATCTAGTTTGAGAGGGGAGTTCAGAGAATGTCATTGCAGACTTCTGTGCTGGGATTTCTGTAGCTTCCAGCTCAGTTATACTCAAGATATACATGAAAAAAACTTGAGGAAATAGAGATCTAATAAACAAGGCTACAGATGCTTCCAGTTTCTAGAAGTCAAATCAGATTCTTTCCTATCTGTGGTGCAATTGAGGGTAACCAGACATAAAAACAGATGACTGGGATATTATTAGAATGATGGCCCTTTAAAGATCAATTACTATTTAAAGGGATACAGCCTGAGTTTATTTAGTTGGCTTGATCTTAAACATATTTGTACACAGCAGAATCCTGGCTTCATTACTATTGTTAAGTCTCACTGATTGCAGTGGTGCATGATTGGACCTATGCAACTCTTTTGCCTCACATTACTGCCACAATTGCAGCCAGTAGAACTGACTGATTTAAAGTCTTGATGATATGAAAAAAACCAGGACCTTTTCTGACTTGGCCCTTTGCTTTTGCAATATACTCTCTGTCTTCTGATCTGTAAAAGCTTAGATTGCTGCACAGTAGCTGCACTGATTTGCCCTTTTTGTCTCCTGGACACCTGGGAATAGGGAGATGGGAAAGACAAAGAAACAAGACATTGGACTGAGGAGGACTGTTCTTTTAATTAAGGATAAGGTGTCTTTTTGCCTTTTCAGTGTTTAATTCCTCAGAATAATTTTGTGTATGTGGCATATTTTAAGGGAAGATATTAGCCCATAACATAGAAATATTCCTGACTAAAATTTAATAACCAAAGAATGTACAGTTACGTACAATAATATTTGAGGTCTAGTTTGATTTCTTAATGTTCTCAGATAATGACACTATGATTTCCTGAAAGCTAGTTAAACAAAAGGTAACGATTACTTTGTCTTCTTTTCTTTTTCATCTGTCTTTGCATTTCTGACCACCTACTTCATGCTCTGGTATTAGTATTCTGTTAAAATATAGATACAAATGTACAGTTACTGAAAAAACATTGAGGTACAGCTTGTGCATCATGATGAAGTCTAGATACTAATCAATTTTCATGCCTCCACACAGTTTCAACCTTTTTGTTTACTTTATCCACTTTTGCCATGGCTTCTTCATCACATCTTCTCTCTTTGTGCAGATGCTTTCAGCTATCCTCATTGCCTTCCTGTCCCACGCTTCTCTTCACAACAGATAAAGTTCACCCTATATAAGCACTAATGTGCCTCGCCCTTTGCCAGTGTCTAATCTCAGACAGCCCTTCTGTCTTTTTTCAGGGGAAAAAAATTCTATACCTTCAAAGATCCTTAAAGTTAGATGACATATTCCTATAACTGGGACAGTTCTACTCTGAATTAGGTTAGATTATCTTGGGCTGAATTACATGCTTCTTCAGTAGCCTCCTTTTAGGACATAGGTAACCAATTTCTGACTAGGATGGGCCTTGACCTGGACACCATTAGGGTACAAAAGAAGCAAATCTGATTGCTCTCAGCTCCTGCATCACATACTCATGACAGCCCACATGTATGCAGGCTTACAAATGCAAGAAAATTATTATTTACTTCCTCACATTGCTTGAAAGCATAGAAAGACTCTCCAGTTTTTCAGATGATAAAAACATGTGTAGACAGATGTTATGAAATCCATCAAGATTTGGACAAGTTTTCAAAAATACAGCGAGAAGCATAACTCTAATGCACAAGCTGCACGTGCATTTTATTTTAATTCTTCATGCCAACTAACAGTGGCAGCACATCTTCTCATAGAAAGATTATCACATTGTTGTTGACACTGGTAAAGCACCTTTATTTTGACTAGTGAAACTAATCTGATTGAAATTTAGAGCAGTCACCCCCTATCCAGATGGAAGATTTCAGCCCCATTTAGTGTTTGGCAAAGCAAATGAAAATGAGATCATATTGTGGTAGCTGCCAGGTAAACTTCAAACTGTCCCACCTAGAATACCAGCCAACTGGAGATGTGCATATGTTTTACAGATACAATCTTCATTTTATACAGCCACAGTATATCATTAAGAATAACAGTATTACTCATTTCTTTTACTGTGGCACTTCCGACCTGTTTGGAGGATGATAACAAATACCACGTGTCTAAGTTCATTCAAGAACAAATATAGTTCAGAAGAGCAGAGCATTGTTGACTCATTACAAACAGCAATGCAGATATCAGAATAAAAGGATTTAGTCATGGTGCTTACAGATATCTAAATGCAGGTGTATGAAATATAAAGAATTCTTTATCTCTTTTAATTAAGTTCCTCCGTTCCATTTCATAGAACCATAGGGAAATTAAGATTGGAAAATACCTCTAAGATCACCTAGTCCAACTGTCAGCACATCCCCACATGCCCACTAAGCATGTTCCTCAACCATGTTTCTCAAATGTCTCCAGGGACAGTGACTCCACCATCTCCCTTGGCAGACTGTTCCAATGCATTACTACTCTTTCCAAGATGAAATTCTTCCTAATATTCAACTTGAACTTGTTTTGGTTCAGTCTTGTGCAAAATGTTGTTGATTTGCTGTTGTTGGCTAATGAATCAAGACAAAGGCCAAACACCAGCAGATGATTTCTTTTCAGCAATGGAGTTAAGTCCTGTAGTTATCAGTCTTCCCCAACAACATGAGTTAACATACTTCACATATTTTGCTGGATGCTTCAGTGCATGTACTCTCTTCGGAGGGCAACAGTAATTCCTATATTGTCTGCCTTTACTCCCAAAGACTGCTGCTTTACACAGAGGCTAGCTGGTGTCTGTATTTGCAAGACTGTGTATATTCTGTATGTGTCAACTGATCAAAATGCACTTCTAAGGAGGAAATTGAATGCGTCTCCCTGAATTGTACCATAAGGAATCAATTTCTCAGATGCCGTGATCTCACACAGGGTCTTTAAAGTCACGGAAGATAGTCCAGTAGAGTTACACCAACAGAAGAACTAGGTCTATTGCTTTATACTGCAGTATACACATGCCACAAATCTATAGTCTCACAATCCAAAAAAACAACTTGATGCTAATTATATTTTATTAACTTAATTAACTTGAATAGAAATTCAAGGAATAGACATACTGCTTGTTAATCTTTTCATTAATGATCTTTGCCCATTATGTTAGCAATGAAACAGTTCTGCAGTAATTTGCATTCCACACATGAATGTGAGACATTAGATTATAACTTCATTTAGTGAGGGAGAGACCTTACACGGGCATTATATTTCAGATTATGTTGTATGAATGGTTCATGTCTTTTGTCTTTATGTTTAAAAAGAAGCAAAAATACCATGTAACAAAGCTGCATGTCTGGATGAGGATTTGTCTCAAATTGCAAAATGTATGCTTCCTATGGATGGTGCAACTTTACTGACACCAACATGTGTCTCATCAGCTATTTTCCACTCCCTCAATCTATTCACTTCAGCACTCAGTGCTTTCTGATGGTTATTCTCTAGAAATGTAGCTGCATAGGTTTCTCAAATCCTCACAATGCCAGAAAGCCACATTTGTATTTGTTTAACTTCCTCCTTGCTGAACATGGCACTAGAACATGTTTTCAGTGTACACCTTCTGTGTTCCCCAGATGTCTCACAGCCTTGCTGTGGTGTTCGGTTACATATGAAAACTATTTATCACCTAATGCATTCCTCTACCGCAGGCATTATCCCTTAAATAATTCACACTCTATTGTGCCTTAGCACCTGAGCTGCAAACAACATAAAAGATATTTAAGGGCAGTCTTTACATAAAATTCACATAATTTCACATATGCACAGTTGAACAGTTGTGGAGGTTTGCTTCAAGAAAACTCCAGCTCAGAAGGAGATTTTCAGTGTCATATGTGAACTTTTTCTCATTATTTGTTTCTGAATCACGAGAACAACCACCTTCAGTGTGAGATGCATCCTTAGAGGGGCATGTACAGGCAAATAATCACTTTTATTTTCTTGCTATGATTTGTTCTGAGGTTTTTTTTTTTTTGTTTTTTTTTTTTTTTTGGCATTTACAATGGGGACAGAGGCTCAGCTTGGTGTAACATGTCCATAAAACAAGCAAAGCTGTCAGAGAGCCTTCTCTCTGTTGTAATTTCATTTCTCTTTCAGGAGTATTTTTCTTTAGCTGGAATGAACCTCGAAAAATTGTGACTGGCGGGAGAAAGGAGCAGCAGAACATAATAATTTTGTAGTTCTCTTTGAGTTCCTACAGAGCTTCTCCCTTAGGAAAGTGCTACTTTAGGATTCTCTCCTCCACCAGGTAATGTGTTCTGAGAGCACTTGTAGGAGTTCCTCGGTTGTACTGCTTTTGCTCTTTTGTCATTAAAGTTGTTTTTGAGAAGTGTGGAGCAGCAGGAAGCTATCATACAGACATCAGCACTGCATGCGTTCAGGACTTGACAGAGCCAATGTCGTAAGTGCTGCCTTGTTAAGTTCTTCACATCAAATTCCAAAAAACTCCCAAAACTTTGAAGCACACATACACACACACACACACGAACAAGCAAAAACCCTTAGACATTTATTCCCATGGGATCTGAGGTAACTCCTAAATATCTTACGAAAATGTAACTGAAGCGTAAGGATGATGGAGATTGGTTGTTTCTGCTACCAAAGTGCCCAGTGTACCAACATACACAATCTGTTACATACAGATAGCAAATGGCTTTGTCCCAAAATACTGTCTAAAGAGAAAACACAGGTGTAGGGCAAATAACCCCCAAGAAGAGCACTCAAGGAAATAGTGTGAAAGGTGGTATATTTTGGTAGGCTTAAGTAGGTGGTATACAAACAAATAGTAAAAAGAGAGTGGCTCACCTTGATGATAGTCAAGGCTCGTTGATAACTCCACCAGGCAGGAATCTCCAACAAGAGATCCTTCCCTGGTGGTGGTCAGCCCTTAAATGGGGTCTTGGGAGAGGTGGAGTCAAACTCCACCCCTTCCAATCACACTCACTTGTGCCCCTGCGGCTGACTCAGTTCTCACCTCAGGTGATCAATCAGTGGTTCAGGCAGTGATTCAGCAGTTCCCATACAGCAGGTTAAACAAAGTTCAATTTTGCTTATTTCTTCTCTAAAGAAATTAGGCATAGATTTCTTAAATTACTTGCCTAAAGCCATGCACACAGTTTGAGGAAGTGCTAAATGCTGTGTCTGAGGCAGAGTTTTAGGCAGAAAACTCCTGAGCCACATCTCATCCTTCCTTTTTAGAGTACTGGCATGTGATAAAGCATTATTCAAAGATGCTGAGAACTTGGAATGGCTCTTTTCCTTACAAACGAAGGAGTGGCAAAAGGTAATGATAGCACTGGGCAACAAAGATTATAACTGCCTGTGCACTGTATTAGTAAACTCCCCTTTAGATAGATAGGTACAAGAATACAAAGGAAGCTGAAATCTGACCCGTCTATAATTTATAATATTATTATATTTTGGGGACAGTTGTTTCTTTGTGAAGGTAAGTTCTTTTATTTACAGGTGGAAACTGCTCATGATTTGCATGCTAATGCATTCACAGCTGCAAAGCTTACAAATTTGCCTCCGGTTCACTATGGCAGTGCCATTGTCCTACTTGCTAGTAAGTAATCTGATCCCAAATGTTTCTAATGTCCTCAGAATAAACCAGCCTGAAGGAAGACCTTCACTCCTGGAGTATTAGCACACACACACACAAGTCTTTTCCACTGAAAAATAAAAATAATAAAATGAAGTCAGTGGAGGAGACGAAACTAATAAGTGTTTCAAAAAGATGATGACAAAAGCCTAATGCTCAAGAAAATGGAATGCTGTTGCTGCGTTCTGAGGTGCTAATACATCAGTTCGGCCAAAGGGATGGATTTATGGCAGTTTTTTAATGGGCTCCTGATAAAAATATCTTCATAAAAGATTAAGTCACTTGGTTGTCAAGCAGTTTGCATCCTAATGTGTCATACAGGAGCATTCATGTAGTGATTAGTGTGCCTAGTTATCTGAAGCAGACACCGAGGATCTTTTCATGTGAGTCTCATAAAGGGATTTCCTACTTTCACATAGTCAGGAGTTTAGGATCATAACAAGATTTTGATCCTTCATTAAGCTGCTCAAAAAGATGATATGCAGTGCAGACAAAGTGGGCACCCATGCATGACTCGTAGCTGCAAGATACCCCCTGTACTAATTCTCTTTGCCCAAGTTACCCAGATGGTACTGGACCACTTGCTCCACTACCAGGTGTTCAGCAGCTGACAGCTATGCAGGCTCAGCTCCACTACTGTGGTAAGGTGAAAAGCAACCTCACCTCATCTAGATACACTTCCACCCACTCTTGTACTTTCTGTTTGGTTACTTTGGCTGTGCCGAGGGGCAGATGTGCCATCCTTCAAATAGAGAGAAGTAAAACCCTTACAAACAAACCCCCAAACCCTACCTTTATCATAGGAAAGATCTTATTCAGAGTGCAGTGATAGAGCTACTGTTAGCAAGCTCTCAGCCACTGCCCAGACCTGTCTTTGCATTACCCTACTGCTTGCATCATCTGGTCCTTTCATCTCTTCCCCTCAGCTCTCCACCTACTCTTCCCCAGAAACATCCATTCATCACTCAGTAGAGGCAGGTGATCATAAATGAGAGGAAGATCTGGAAAAAGAAGAACTCTGTCTAGATCTTCAGAGTAGGAGTGGGACAAGGCTCCAGGTCATTGCATAGGTGGGGTGTTGGATTCAGGATCCAGATGTATCTGCATACAACAGTACTAATATCTTGAATTTCTTTATTAAATTCTGGTTGGTGATGAGAGCTAGTTATTTATTTATTTACTTGTAAATCTCTTGTATGTCAGAGCAGGTTGCACAGGAGTGGAAAATCAGGGCTCTGCATGAGTTATAACCCAGAAAAAGTTTCTGCCAGGAATACAGATTACAGTGCTTTGCAGCGTTGCCCAGGTGATAGGCATCATCCTGCTGTTGTTGTCTTCATGTTGTCAGTCTCGTACAACCACAAGTGACAAGATTCACGGTGATTTATTCAAATGAGGCTGTAAGTAGGGATATCTCCACTTCATTTTCTTATTTTTGTCTTTTTCATACTGCCATAAGAAAGGGGAAATAGAGCATAAAGTGAAACAACTACTTGTTTAAAACAGACATAGGAATATAGAGAAGTTGTTACTGTTAAATTCAGGATTTACAACTCAATACAGTTCAATTCTACTTTTGATGTTGTAAAGAACAGCACAAGGTGAGGTGCAACTCTGAGGCCCAGGGAACATTCATCCATCTGTGCTGCTGAGCCTGTTACATGGGTGGGCAGTGCTCTTCCACCCTTTGCAGTCCCTGCAGCTGGCAGGTGACTCACAGGTCTAACATGAAGAGCAGTCCCACTGAGCTCTGCGGGACATGGCTAGCTAAGGGCTTGGCTCAGAGTGAGAGAGGAGTGCCTGATGTTCTTACTGAAATCAGACTCTGGGTAGCTGAAAGAGTTGCCAGTATTTGAGAAGTTCATCGATGCTTCCCATTATTATTATTTCCTCTTCTTTTTTTTTTATTTTTCAGCCATATGAAAGACAGAATTCACTGGATGTCATTGTTTAGCCATCATTGAAAGTGATAGCACTGGAGCCCAAAACAGAGCTGATTTCCCTTTTGTTTCTGATTGCATTCACTTTCTGTACATGGTACCACTCTCTTTACAGCAATGTGTGTGGAGAAAAAAAAAGGTCTTGGTAGTGTTTTTTATTCAGATCAGCTGTGATAAAGCCTCTTTCCTCTAGCTGTTTTGCTTTTTTTTAAACTTTTGATGAATATATATATTGGACCTAGTTCCATCATACTTTGTACTACAGAGATCCAAGGTACTGTTTCTTCAAAAATGATGGCAAGGAAAAGCATGCAAAAACTAGAAACAAACATTCTGCAATCATGGTTTGAAAGCATACATTTTCCTCTGTGTGTATTTAACACTTTACATCTTGGCCATATGTTCCTCTTCTCATCAATTTGCCTTTTAGATTGTTTTTTAACACTTGCCTATTTTCTTGCTTCAGTAACAGAAGGAAAGTTGATCTTTCATTTGTTCCGCAAATATCCCTTATTGTCCCAGGTTTTATTACCCCATCTGTTATTGTGTGATCACTTGAAATCTCTCGTGGTCTCACTTTTCCAACTGATCAAACTGCACTGCAGGTTATATTTCAATTTAATTGCTAACTACCATATGATGTATAAACTAGAATGAGAGAAACAGAAAGATGAGAGTATTTTTCCCCTGCCTACGATTCCTTTCTTCCTCTGTAAGCATACATCGGCAATGCTTACTTATTATTGGTGACAGCATTTGAACCAAATCCCTCATCTACACTCTTTTCTACACAAATTTGATGCTTCCAGCTCAGTGTTTACTATTTCAAAGAGCAATGCTCACCAGCACTAGAGAGTAATGTGTAGACAGTGTCTCACTCCATGATCTAATGAAACGCACCCTTACCAACATGGAATCTTCCCCCCTGAGCTCAGTGTTTCCCTTTTCTCCTTGTTTCCCATCTCCCAGCCCTCTCTTACTGCTCCTAACAATTACTCTTGCTTGCAAGTAGTTGTTTGAACTCTGCATATCTGTGTAATTTAAAATTTATTTTACATCAAATGTTTTAGTAATTTACAGATACTATCTTCTGCAAAGTCACAGTGCTGTTTCTGCAAGGGAAAGCTGATTCTGGAAGTGTGACCACGCTGAGCTGAAGAAGATTTTGGCAGCACAACAGACAGAGATTTCCCTGTCTGTCCAGTGCTATGGGGGAGAAAACATCGTTATTTATAACCACTGTTTTGCATTATAGATCAGCAAAATGGGTCAATGCCAGGGAGGAATGCAGAAGCAGCTCCTGCTGTAACAAGGCTTGGGAGAGGATGCATAACAGACAGCCCCCCTGACTTGCTCCTCAGATAATGACTCAGTGTCCTGACATTCATGCATGCTGAGTGAATTCAGTGCCACGTCCACATGCGCTACTAATTTGGTTTTGTGATCCCTCATTTGAGTATGCACTTAAAGACCAGATTGTCACTTGGAAATTGGGCTTCAGTGGACTGAGCTATAGCATGAGTCATTTATAAAAGCTAAGCAGGGTCTTTAATGCAGAGCTGTGCAACAAAATGTAGCCTGTCTGGCTCTGGATATGCACACTGAAATTACACGTATCTCAAAAGCTCTGGTGCTACTGCTGGAAACCAAGACATCATTTTACACGAGCTGAAAAGAGCAAAAAGCTCACAGTCTTCTACAATGCTGTGAGAGCACATTTGGGATGTAGGTGGCTTTACACAGGGGAAAGTGGAACCGAGACTGGAAATATAGAGTGAAGCGAGGGAATGCAAATACAGTATGAAGGAAAGCTTCTGTAAATGTCCCCAGTTTTTGAGGTGTTTCCTGCCCTCTGCTGGTTGCAGCCGTCCATGGGACGCTGCTGGGATGAAGGTCGCCCGGAGCCTGTAGCAGGAATGCTGGTTCCTCCAGGCTTCGTGCTTTGCAACCATCAGTGGGTACATGTGCATCACCTCTTCTGTTAGAGTGCTGGAACCGCAGCAGGAGCCTCAGGTCTCACTTAATCAGAGCTTCAAATCTGAGGAGAGTTCTCAGAATGGCACAAAAAGTAGACAGTATCCCCACTGATCATGCCAAGCTCCAATATTTCCATTTCCAGGTTTTCTGAAATACATCTTCTCTCAACTTATCTGAAGCAAAGACATAATTTAGAACAAATATGATCATGCTGCTATTCAAGGATTAGTAACTCTCCCCTGGACCTCTATGAGTAACAAGAAAATGGAAAAATAATCAAACAAACAGACAAATGACAATCCATGAAAATCTACAGACTCTCACAAATAAGAATACACTGTGCCTCGGGTTTCCTTTGGGGGAGGGGTGGAGATCAGAAAGAAATATCCTCAGTTTGAGAAAATAAGACTTACATGCTGCACCCAGCTCCCACCTCTGAAGCAGCAGTTTCAGTGTCAGGCAACAATGAGGACTCTGTTGCTACTGTTTAGCATCATGCATGAAGATGATCATACCATGGATACGGTACATCCATGGTCTAAGTGATCTTGAGGCCTCTAGAGAGCTCTAGGTTAAAATCTCTTCTACCAGAGACTGTAATTTCCTTCATTAGAGGCAGAATTTCGTACAGTGCAGCTCTGAGATGGAACAGAGACCTCTGCACAACTCAAATGCAGAAAATTTTAGTAACTGAGACAGTGCCTTCACATACACCCTAATGCCTCTCTTTATGGCCACCATAGGCACACTGTATGCAGAAGAAGGAAGGCTCTTTGCCATCCTTGTATGTATACAAGGATGTGCTGGAATGAAACAGCCTCTGTGGGCCGTGCTGTTGCTCATCCAACCTGATATTTTTGCATGGCTCTTGAAGCAGCCTCAGTGGCACATCGCTTACACAGAGCACAGCCAGGGATGGATGAGTTTCTATCTAAGCTGAATTCAACCAAGAACTCCTGACAAAAGCTAGTTAGAAAAAAAGTGGATTTCTTTTAAATTCAGGTAATGACAAAGTCTTAGCACATATACAGAACCAGTCATTTGATTTGGAAACTGCTGGAGTGTTTGATGGGGATTGCTCTACCTCCCATTCCTATCCTTTTTTATGGCTTGAATGACTACCTTGTTTTGGTGATGCTCGTCAATGACTAAATAGAGATATTAGTGCCTGAAGAAAGATTAAGCAGAATTAGGGCATTTGAACATTGAGAGAAGTGAGCATAAGACGCTGCAGATGGACAACACCCATGAATTATAAAATAATTGGATTTACAACAGGTGTTCAGTCTATGGACACTGCTTTTTTTCCTGAAGGCTTTAAACAAGATGAAAACAGGATAGAATAAATGTCTTCAGGTAAAATGGGAAAAGGAAGAGAGCTCCAGCCCTGAGGGTATCCCGAGGAGACCCCTGCCCTTCCCCATAGCTGCCAGAGTGGGGACGGAGCTGTGACTTGGCTCTCTGCTGCCCACCACATCCCACAAATGCACCCTTGGGAACCAGCCTGCAGGTTCCCACCCTTACCCTCTGCAAAGCTGTACCTGTGAGAACACTGCCGTGCCTGTCTGGCCTGTGGCTGATGGCTGACCTTCACTCAGCACTGCCTCACTCTCTCTGATAGCTTGGTGAATAATTGCTGGTACTGGTAAATGATTTACTCTATGGACAGCTCCATCTGCTAGGGAAGCACATCCCCTATTATACTGAAGAGAAAAGTACACCTATGGAGCACCAAAGATTATGAAATGAACTAAATATTGGCAATAATAAGAAAGTAAAAGTAAGAATAGTGGTGGTGAATTCACAATTCTTTTTTTTTTTTCTATGGCAGAAGAAAAATTTGAAGTAGTGGTTTAGATTTACATAACAACTACAGAACACATAACAGTGTTCATAGCTGCAAGTAACATCCATTTGACAGAGGAGCATGATCCAAAGTGCCTAGATAGAGTCAAGCATTTCCAGTCACGTGGTAAAGCAAACCTTCAGTTGGATTTTCCAATTGGGTTTTCACATAAATATTGGGCATCTTTTTTCATGATCATAGCACTACGTGCTTTTCATGCATGTATTTTTGCAGCCCCACAGATTACTACCATCTGGTCCCTGTGTTTGTGCTGGCTACACAAGCTGGAGGTGACAGAAACTACATATGCTGCTGGAACTGCCTATTTTGCTTGCAGGAGGTATTGGTTTATTGGTTTTCTAGCTTTTCTCACGATTAAATCAAAGTGACACTGGAACTGAATGTAGATAACTTCTCTGTACTTTAGGTTCTTGGTCACATGAAAGGAAGTCTTCAGTGTTATCTTTTTAATTCAGATGGATTTCCCAGTTGGTTTTTCTTTTTCTTGCATGTCATCTGTATAGCATGTTGGTAAATAGCCTCCTCATAGGGAGTGAAATTTCTGTCAATAGTACCCAGAAATGCAAGGAATTGTAAGGGAAATTTTCACCTTAAGCTATTCCTCCTCTGTAAATGTAATGTGCTTAACTGCAGGCATTGCTGGGGTACAGAATGCAGTGCCATTAGAAGGCAAGACCTCAAGCACAGAGAGGTAGGTAGGAGGACATCCTTGGGTCTCCATTGAGAAAGCCCCATGTTTACAACCAAGAGGTGACTTGTCTCCCTCCTCATGCAGTTACTAGGGGGTGGTGGGCAGGCTAAGAGGACTGTTGATGCTGAAGGAGGGCTCTGGTGGGCTTGGTATGGTGTGACACTGTGGGACCATGCTGCCCAAGCACCCCAATTGGCTTCTTGCCTCTCTGGACACCACCACAGGGCATTCCCTGTCTTGGGGAACCCATTATTGGAACTAATAAACACAGCAGCCAGCCTTAGGTACCTTTCTTTAATGGGGGAAAGTCTCTAACGTCTGACCTTCTAACAGAGTGAGCAATTTTCAGAGCAGTGTGTTCCCACTATATTTCTCACAAAATGGATGAAATTTAACCTTGCTTCTCTTCCAGAAATAGACAACAGCTCCTATGTTTTCTGCTAAAGCAAATAGCTTCTCTACCTACTTCTGAGGTGACTTCAGTGCTGGAAATGAGCTGCTGAAGAAACGTCTCTCAGCACTAGCACACAAAGTTCTCTCTAGAGACAAAAAAATAATTCTCCCTTTTCCTCTATGCAAAAAGTTTGTGTTGACATATCAAGCATGCAAGCCAGTAGTTCAAGCAAAATTTATAAGTTTGGAATGATATCTGAACCGCAGGCATGGAAATAAGGAATGAACGAGGAAAACTATTTTGGTTGCAGCGTGGTGCCAGTGATCTGACGGGAGGTGAAAAGGACCAAGTTGTGGTAATCAAGGCTTCAGAAATGATAGAAAACATGGTAATAATTTAAATTGGTATCACAGGAGAAGGGTGGCAGAAACTGAAGGGTGGAAGAGGAATTAGAAACAAGAAGTACACACACATAGAAACATATATGTGCATAGTTATATGTATGCACATATATATTGGCATATATGAATGTGTATGTATATATATGCAGATCACTAATCTGGAAATTGATTATTTTGTCACAATCTCAGCATGCCAGGATCAAAAGGCCATTAATTCTTCCAGATAGATGACTTAAATAAAGATTAGGTACTAAAATTAGCCCTTCATTATTTTTCCAGCTGGTATGAGCTTGATAAGCAAAAGCCCCTGAGACAGTGGTAACTGGTCCCTCAACACTATTCAGAAATGGATAATCTTACAAACATCAACTTAAAAATACCCTTCTACAGTTTCCACTGAATATTACAATAGTCCATAGCTATAGCTTTTCATTTCCACTCTGGAAAGCCAAACACTATGCCAAAAATATGCAAATAATCTTGTAAAGCTACTTTTTAATAGAAACTATATACTTCAAATGTCATTGACGGAATGAAGATCTCTCACTGTCCTACTTTTCTCTCAAACAAGCACATAAAAATACATCATTTCCAGATACACATACCTTTTTCATAGATCTTTCTGGAGGAGAATGCTTAGGAGGTCTGGTGAAACTTCACCTAGTTTGAGGTAACTTGTCTGAGATTTTTGCAACTTCTTCATGGTGATATCACCTTGTAGTTCTGTTTTCAGCATCACAGTACTCAAATGAAGTTAACTGTACCTCCTCACTAGAATGGCATGGAGCTGTGTCAGGGGAGGGTAAGGCCAAGCGTTAGGGAAAGGTTCTTCACCAGGAGGCAGTGGGCATGGCACAGGCTGCCCAGGGCAGTGGGCATAGACAGCCCCAAGCTGGCTGAGTTTAAGGAGCATTTGGACAGCACTCTCAGACATAGGGTTTGATTATTGGGTGATCCTGTATGGAGCCAGGGGTTCAACTCAGTGATCCTTATGAGTCCCTTCCAATTCAGGATATTCTGTAATTCTATGACATCAGTCAGCTTGGCATGGCTGTGACAAAATCCCATTTGGTGCAGTCCAGCATGAATTTATAGCCCCACATCCTCCTTGAATCCCATGTAATTCACCATACCCAGTAATTTCTTTCAGCCCTTCAGACCTCAAACATTTGCTGTCCTACTGGCCTCTTTACTGAAAGCTTGAAGCTGCTCTAAGACTTGACGAAATGTGTGTGTTATAAGCCCAAATTGCATGCAGCCCAGGTGATCAGCACATCTGCCCATATGAGCAGAGTTTGCACTGGTGCTAGACAATGGAATAACATGGGGATAACACAATGGGATATGTGTAGATCTTACTGTGAGAAGTGTTTCTCCTGTGACCATGATATTGGATGAGCATTCATGTCACATAATGAGGAAACCTTCATTTTGCTCGTCTTTGGGGTGCATTTCCAGACATGAAATGGGGAAATGCATGGGCATGGGGGTCCTGTGTGCCACTCCTGTACTGTGTCTGGCACAGCCTGGTTGAACGTCAGGGCACAATAGCAATCAAGCATTTCAAAACCACACATTTGTTTAATGCTAACTTTAATGCCATGATGCACAGTTTCCTTGTGAATAATGTCATACTCCCATCCTCAAATAACACATTTCTTTCTTCTTCTCGTTTGAATTATAATAGTCCAAAAAAATGGACAAGGAATTGACTATTTCAATCATGAAATAACATATAATATTAGAAGTGTTCAGTACCTAAAGCGGCTTCCAGAATTAGTGTTGTTGAGTTTAGGTAATGATGATCTGTCTTTATCTGGTGATTGGAGTGGGGAAAGATGAGCCAAATACCTGGGGAAAAAGACAGGACTCATGAAGCACAGCTAGGACCAGAAGTTTTTGCTGTGGTTTTCTACAGTTGCTGACAGGACATCTGCAGAGGTGGGGAGAAAGTCAGACAGACTTGGGAGGGTCTGTTGGGTATAACGTAGGGGTATCATGCAGAGATCGTGTAAGAAATGGAGGTCAAAAGAAGGGTCGTGTGTACTGAGGACCTGACAGACAGAATCTGACTTTGAGGATGCCCCTAGCCAACATGCAGCACTGCGTATTTTAGGACAGCGACGTTTATATTAGGCATGGTGATACATCCTGATGTTAGAGCTGTCTGAGGTGTCCATGCAGGTGGTTTGGGGGTCTATGGCAATTGTGGCTTTTTACCTGTGTCTGGGCTGTCACAAGCAAGGACACATAGCCACACCACGACTACGAAGTGGAGTTGGACACAGGAGGATAGCAGCTAGCAAGGAGTTAAGTGTGGGACAGGAATATAACTTGACATTCGCTTGGCACAGAAGAAGCAGGGTCAGGGTGAGGAGCAGGACCCAGCCCCACACTCTCCTCTCCATTCTGCCAGCCCCACAGGTTGCTGCCGCCACGCTTGCTCCCAGGAATGTGGGTGGGACTCCCTCCTCCCAGCGCGCTTTAAAACTCAGCTCCAACAGCCAGCCAGCCAGTCTCTGCTTGGAGGAGCGTCCTTGCGGCGCCCAGCGTCCTTCCCTCCCCGAGCAGCTCGGGCTCGCAGGTGCCCCAACAGCCCAGCAGGATGGTGGCATGCACCCTTGCCTGCTGGCGGTGCCGCTGGCTCCTGCCCCTGCTGCTGGGCTTGGCCATCATCATGGGTATCATCGCACTGGCAGGCCGGGGATGGTTGGAGTCTGAATCGGGGCCCTATGTGCACCAAGCGTCGCTCTGGGAGAGCTGTACACGGGGTGAGCAGGACCTCAACTGGAACTGTGAATCCCTCATGGACTATGGTAAGTGGGGAGCCCGCCTGTCTGTGCCCCTCCAGAACCCTGTCTTCTGGAGGCTGCACCTCAAGGGAGCTAGTGCTGGAAAAATTTCTCCAACACACACTGGCAAAGTGAAGGCTGTCAGCCCTTCTGTGGTAGTGTAGCTGCTGGCTGGGATGGGGTTTTCCAAGGCAAGAACCAGTGCTGTTTTGAGGCCTCAATTAGCAAAGAAAACAGGACCTCAGACCGCTTCAGGCATCTTTCCTATCAGGAGTAATGAACAAGGCTTGCTTTTTATTTTTTATTTTTAAGAAGTTATTTTATAACCAAAGTAAGAGAGCCAGCTGGCCACGAGTCTGCTTTCAGCAGCTCTACGTGCTCTGCAGTGCCAGCAGCCTCACCCTGAAGCACGCAGCTCCCTTGCTGACCCACTGCAGGAGAGTTTGCACTAGGCTTCCCTTCACTTGGGCAACAGCAAAACTGCCTCCTTGCTATGGGAGGAGGGGGTCTTAACCCTGCCTGGATAGGGAATACTTCCCAGTCTGCAGCTTGGGTTTGCAAATAGAAAAAATGCAGCTTCCTGTATATACCTCTCTATTGCACTAAGTCATAAATCAGGGAGTTAACTACGCCTCGGCTTTATCACACATAATTTCTTTATATTTGGCATTGCCAGCATAATATTCTTACCACACAGTCCCTGTTTGTCATTCTGAGGGACATTCTGTTTTTTATCTTTTTTCCTAGCTGTGGTCTGTTTTGCATCTGCTTTTCTCACAGACGGAGTGTTTCAGGACAAACAAACAGACCCACCCTACAGTCCTGGATGAGGGTACCTTGGGGACTGTGTGTGGAAGCTGGAAGGGAGAGTTCCAGCCTGCACAAGGGCGGCAGGAGAGGTTTCCTCCCAGCACTGTGCTTGCCGTTGCAACTTAGTGAAATCTGGACTGTTTTGCAAAAGTGCTTCCATCATTTACCAGCCAGGTGATTGCTGTGGGCTTTACTGTAAGTGGCAGAAGTCTGGATGTCCCACTACCCGGAGCCAAAAAGCTAGTGCAGGAGAGCGGCTGAAATCTGCATTGCATGAAGTGCCTGTGCAACAGTGCTGCTGAGGCTTGCTTTTTCCTTAGTGTCCCTGCCTCTTGTTCATGAGTGACGATGGGTGTGTGCTTTGTTTCAGCCTTGAGTCTTCTGGGGCAAGAGTGACTTTTTGAAGTTTTCAACTGCTCTGTCAAGGGAGAATGGTATCCCTGACTTTGCTTATTTAACCTTAAACCAAGGCTCGTTTAAATCCTTGGCTTAGTTGGACTAACTTGGCTTTGCTTCTTCTCTACCTTTGTGGAAATCAGCGCTGCTGTCTGCTTAACGACTATTTGCATCTAGAGACAGGATGTAAAATATGAGTTTGGGTTTGATTTGTTTTCTTTTTTCTATGCTAATGCAATTAGGCTCCAAGTAGGTGAGGGCATTTGCAAAGGTAGAAATGCCTAGCAGGCCTTAACAGCACTGCCACAGGAAAATAAAAGTAAATTGAGATGCACAACTTTTGTTTTGCATATGATAACTGCTCTAGACTAACCATCTTGCTCCTCCTGATGAAAACAAAATTTCAGAGCGGTCCCCATTAGTAGAAAGCCGCAATAGACATTTTCTTAATTGAGCTGTGGCATGTATGCTGAGAGAGAGAGAAAAAGCAGTTGGGTCACTTATTTTAAATGGGAAAGAGGGGCAGGAACAGACAAACAAAGTTTTGCAAATAAGAATGTCTCCAACACTGAATTGCTTCTTAGTGTACATTTTACAGTCCACACAAGATAGGAGAAATAAGAAGGGGAAAAGAAGAGTAGAATCTCCTTTAGTAGGGAGGTGGGGAATGGATTTTGATTTGATATCTCTACTGGTTTGCATCTGGCAAGTATCTGCCTGGCAGTATCTGTGTATTTATTAATATGTTGCAACACAGAGCTGCCATACTACATAATGTATGACTCAAGATGACTTCGTTTGTCCCAGCGCAGGATAAAACTGTTGGCTGTGTTTGAAACATATCAGTAAGCCATCAGATATGAGGAAGATTGTTTGCAGCGTGGTTGCCTGGAGAGTGTGATTGTCTTTGTCTTTACAGTGATGACCCTATATGTTTAGGGACAGCGTTTGTGGGTGACAGCGTCTACCAAGACCTCAACGCCTGCTCCCAGTGACTTTGGTTTGAGTTGTCACAGTGAGGGATGGGTGTGTACATGTGCAGTAAAAGTGATTAACTCCTTCTTACGTTCCTAACAGCTGGTTGGTATTCACTAAGTACACAATAGCTGACTTAGAAAAATGAGGGCATTCATCTGTATCCTCAGTAAGTGCTGAAAGGAGGAATAAAATAAAAAAAAAGAAAAAGAGGTGGGACTTAGGGGTAGGAGCATGCCTCTGTGAATCATGTTTCCTTGCCACTGTGCCGCTGTGCCCATGGCTCAGAGAACTGGACTTTGATACCACAGGTCATTAATGGAACTGCATGCACATGCCACCTTCACCAAGGGGCCAGTAAATAAAGGAGGAACATTACATGTACATTCACCATGCCCTCGCCTGTGTTCAGACATAGTTTAGTCTGATTTATGGTGTCAGGATGTGTCCTAGCAAACAAGTGTACAAGGTGAAGGCACTCAGAGGAGATCAACAAAGAGAAGCAGCAGTTGGCATGCCCGGTTACACCCAACAGACATGTCTTGAAACTCCCCAGCACAAGAGCCCAGGCAGCAGGACGGGCTTGTTGCTGCCAGCAAGGAAGCACAACTCTACTACAAGCAGGAGGGAGGCAATGAAGGCTGGAAACAAACAGGATTTGGCCTCTCCTGACTTGCAGTCAAAGGGCTGCAATCAGATTTTCGTTTAGCATTTTGGTAGTATAGCAATTGGGTTTTCCACACTGCTAAAACCAAGGGAGAGCTGGGATACCTAGTGTTAATTCCTAGGAAGCTCTTCAGGCAATCCTTCAGTTCTGGGCTGCCCTGTGCTTGTTATGGGCGTGCACATACTTTTCCCTCACTGCTTATGTCATCATGGAAATCTGCATGTTATGAAAGCAAGAAAATATTGCTGGCAGTGCTCTCTCACTGGCAGTCCACTACTCCTTTGTTTTGTCAACAAAAGCATATTTTCTGGGTTTTCCATGCTATGAGCTCTCAACACCAAATAAAAATTGCCACTGTCATTTATATACAGAAAGCTATTATAACTACAGTGTAAAACTGTCTCAAGTAAGCATGTCGTAGTAAAAACTTCTACCTGAAGATTCCAGTTACCCACAAGCTGATAAACCAGCTTCTAACTTGGTAAATAAGTGAACTGAGATGAGAAGGTTTATTACTTCAGATCCTGCAGTGCTTTATCTTCCTGCTAGACTATTTTCTCAGTCCTTTCATTAATTTCTCCAGGGAAATCTCAATGTAAATGTCCTGTAGAGCTCCCATTTCTTCCCAGCTGAGGTTGAGGCACAGCCAAATAAAATCAGGAAGTACACCTAAAACTGAAACTTCTGTGTTTGTATGTCATTTTTTTTCTTGTCTTTTTCTTTTTTTTTCATCCTATTTATGATGCTCACCATTAGCTTCAAGTAATCCTGAGCCCTCCTAGTTATTTGCATGCTAATATTTGCAGCTTAGTTCTTTTGCAGAGTCATTATCAATTAAGCTGTATAATAAAACTCTTAATCCTTTCCATCAACTGTAGTTCCTGTATAAGTTTTTTTTTTCTTCTTTTTTTTTCTTTCTTATTTTTTTTTTCCTCTCCCAAATATTCTCAAAATACTGGTACTTTGTTGCAAAGGACTCAGCTCTTCTCTGAGTGAAGCTGACCTGGGTAACAGAAATACCTCCAACTGTTCAGCTTTACTGTTCTCCCATTCTTCTGACTTCCTATTTATACATCCCCAAATTACTTCGGCATTGTTTGATTTCATAGGCAGATGTCATATTTATACTTGTTTTGACTTAGTCATTGTATTAAAGGGTCCAAAGTCTTTATTCATTTCTCTGGCAAATACATATTCTGTCTAAATCTCTCATGGTTACAAGGGTCTCTGAGCACAAGCTCAGAAGTTGGTGCTGATCTGTCCTTCTCAGACTGTGAGCAGAGCTCTCCCACAGTTAAGGCAGAGACACAACACCTACCACTGTCCCTTGCAGTTGGGTGCCACAGGTGAAGAACTGGGGCAGAGGCAGGTGCCTGCAGAGGCTCAACAGCTATTTGAAGGACACAGAGCCAGAAAGCCTATCTTAATAGGCATGGGGATTATGGGGTTAATTTTTTTGAGATTTCTCTTCCATTGTATATAGCCAGACATTCCTGCTCTTCCTGGAATTCCCTTCAGTGCTAATGTGGTGGTCTGGCTGCTATAGCTGTTATCTTGTGTCCTGAGCAGAACCATCCGTCACAGGGGCCAGCGCCAACTGGCTCATCTTATCAGGCCTTGTCAGTATTATGCGCTGATAAGTGCTGCTAGAGTAGATAACCCAGAGGGAGGAGGAAAGGTATGTGCTCATCAGCACTGAATTTTGTTGCATGTGAGCACAAAAACCACTGCGGACTTCCCAATGATAGTGCCCGCTGCTGCCCTGTTCCTGAAGATCTGAAAAAAAAGCTGGGTTTGAGAATAATGTTCCTGACCACAATCTCCTGTAGCTACATGTGCTATCAATTTCACACTGCCAAAGACAAGTGAATCAGTCACTGTGAGCAGGGCCAGGGCTGACATATCCAAAAGCTTGTTGTACTTGTAAAGTAAGCACCAGAGCCTGGAAATAGCAGAGAACACTGAGGGCTTTGCAGCCTGTATCTCTTGCAGTCCTGTCTGTGCTGCAGCAGATGTCAAGGCCTCGAGCTTGGTGGCAGTTTTGGGTTTGCGATCTAACCTGCATGAAACAGATGCCAAGCTTGGTTCTGCACCATGCCAGTGTATGTAATGCGTCTGTAGGGGAAAGCACTTTGATATCTAAGAGTTCCTGCTTGCCCTTGTTACTGTTTTTTTCCTAACAGGGGAGGTATCAATAAATAGCATTCATAGTTTGTTTAGTCTGAATTACTTTTCCTGGGCTGGCTGTGTGTAGTGACTAAATAATCTTTTACATTCTTTATCCCTAAATAAATCCTGCTGTGGAGATGATGTCCAGTACCTGCATTAGGCACGTCAGATAATATTTTGAAGGAAAAGATGTTATGGAACCACTGATACCACTGTAATCTCCAAAGGCCAGTGGAGTGTCCTCCCTCCCTCCTGCCCTTGCAGCACTCTCCCTGGGGAAGGGATACAACACACAGGACTGGCTGCAGGAGGCTGACAAGAACTGGTTTGAAAAGATTCTACTGTCTTAAGCAGTTCCAAGAAAAGCCTTTTGTTTACCCCTTCCATTCCAGCTTGACTTCATTCAGGAGGATGTGTCAGCTGAGGGCTTGGGGCTGAAAACTCTGGCAGGGAGCTGGTGTGTTTCACTTCTGAATTTTGAATAGGGGTGAGAGAAACAAGATCAGAGTGGTCTAGTGAAAACAACTGTAAAATGCTTTGCTTTCAAATAGTAAATTGCTCTGTGGAGTAGAGGTGTCTGAGATAGTTTTACTGCATTCTCTGCCTCAAATTACTATTTTTTCTTTTTATGTAACAGCAGAGCACATGAGCTAAGGGTGGAGGACTAACTGCAGAAAAATGTTCTCTGTCTCACTATCTTAAAAAATAAATAAATAAATAAAATTAAAGCTTTTACACAAGAAGGACTTGGCAGAGGTTATGTGAAAAAGGTTTCTCCAGAACCATTTCAGCCCTGCTAGAACAGACAACGCTGATGAAAGGGAGATTTTCTGGAAAATACTCTGTCCTAGTTCTCACTGCTGCCTTTATTTCTATGTTAAAGGGAGCTCAGGATCTGGCCATAACTATGACTGAAAGCGTTAAAGTCAGAACCTATGTCAGAACCTATGTAAGCATGGAAAGGGAGCTATGGTTACAGCTCATTGCAACTGGTGTGGATACAGTTACCCCTGTGGGTAGGTGTCCTGCCTCTAGGTCAGGAAACACCTGTGTGTGCTGGTGTTCATACTCAAACTCCTGGCTCATTTTTAAAGAGAATGAGGTCTGCCACAGTGGGAACCTTTCACAAGCCTGCATCACCATGAAATTTGAATTTCTGGCTGTCTCCCAAGAACTCTGTACAGTGCTCAGCCCCAACAAATCTCCAAGTAATGAATCAGAGGACTCTTCTACTTTACCTCTGACTTCACTACCTCTCCACCCATGATATTTTACCTATTAGTAAGACTTTTTGGCTGTGAATAGATATTTATCTTCAAGAGCACTCTCTTTCTCTTTGTCATGTCTCAGCTCAACTACTCCACGTCCGTTTTTGGTCACGCTAATATTACTTCACATGCAGTGTCCTTGTCATGAGCAAGCAGACAGGAAGCTGTATGGTGACAACATTATTAACATTATTATTTCCCAGCAGTTCTTCCTATGGTTGTACTCTCTTGTCTGCTCTCATACTTTCCTGTGCATGGAAGTGGATTTGTAAATTTGCGTGTCAAAAATGGAGTGATAATGGTAAAGCACATTCTGAGAGGTTGTGTGCACTATCTGCTCAGAGGTCAGTGGGTCTCTTACAGATAGTGAGTTTGGAGGTATTATTGCCATTACCATGCTATGCTATATCTTTCTTTCCAGCAGGACAAATTAATGGGTAGAGTTCAGTATTCCATCTCTGATGGTCGTGTCTCTGCAGCTGTGCAATTTGGAGATATTCAGTGTTGCTTTGACAAAGCATTTGCTTTTTACAGTAAAGTAAAGCATTTCAATAAAGAATGACTAAGGGAAAGAGAAGACCTGCAGTGACCTACAGTTCAGTGCATTGCTGCCTGTGACACCTTTCCTCTTTTCTTTTCAAGGATGGGGGAGAGCAGCAGCTGCCACATACCTCGTTGGCTTTGTGATCCTGGTCATCTGTTTCGCCCTCGCAGTCATCGCATTCTCAATTGAAATACTTCGCTTCAACTTTGTGCGGGGAATTGGAGGCTTGCTTTTTGTTGTTGGTAAGGCTGGGTGCAAAGATAAGGCAGTATTAGATGTAAAAGAGGCATGAGCAGAAAAACATGCTAATGGGAGCCTCCCTTGTGAAATAATCTGTCTTTGGTTCATGACTCATTTTCATGGAAAATGAGAAATTAGACCTATGCTTTGAGCTCCAGCAGTCAACAAGTTCCCAAAAACAGCACATAGGGGTAACCAACAACTTTGACCCTGCAAGTCAAATACAAGTCACAGCTTCGAAGCTGGAAGTCCCAGGCCTCCCACTTCCCAAGGTAGGGAGGAGCTGTGAGTATGGTGGAAGCAGGAGGTGACTGCCCCAGCAGGACAGGCACCTGACTGTGAGATAGGGCTGTTCTGGGCACAGGTGAGTACCTCAGTGAGGCAGCAATACCAGCTGTAGCTGCCAGCAGGCAGCTGGTGACCTGCCCAGACTAGGAATCACACACTGCTGCAAGTTTGGGACTGGGGCTAATTCTTATGTATGTGAACAGGCAATGCAAAAATCTCAAGATACCTTTTTTAGTGGAGGATGTAAGAAGATTCACTGTCATTTACTCTTGGTTTTCTTTGCTTTCCTTCTTTAGCTGCATTCCAGATCATAGGGTTGGTCATCTATCCAGTGAAATTCACAGAAGAAATTCCACTGATGGGAGCTAACATGTTCAGCTGGGCCTATGGCTTTGGTTGGGCCAGCACTGTTGTTGTGATAGGTTGTGCTTTCTTCTTCTGCTGCCTCCCCAATTGGGAAGACGAAGTCCTGGGAAACATCAAGCCGACCTATTACTATTCCTCCCCAGATAGAGCACCGTACTTAAATTGAAAGGTTAGAACAAACTTCAATCAACTGCCAAAGCAATAGAAGAGCACCTCTGCTACAAACAGTGCAGTTATAAGAGACTGAAAAAAAAAAAAAACTACTTTGTTTCTTCAGTATATTTCTTACAAGCACTGGTTAAAAAAAATAAATTAAACATCGGCATCTGTAAGCAAATAACTTTTACCTAAAGTATTATTTACATATCCTCATGTCAGTTCCTTTTTGGTGGCTTACTTGCTCCTTTCCCTACAAACTAATTGAATCATCCTTATTTTATTCAAGCATATCTTTACAGATAAAGTTATAGCTTTTCAGGTATGGAAAGGAAGAGAGATTCTAAACTACCCTCCAGGGGGGACCTGCAAGTTATTTTATTTTTTCACCTGTGGCAAAATGGCCTCAAATAGAAATAGGAAAAAAATAAAACCCTTCCAAAGAAAGCTTTTTCTTCTGCCAAATATCAGTCCATAGGAAGGAACTTTATTAAGCAAGAATCACTTCTTGCTCCTGTTACTGGACCATTGTTGACTATTAAGTGCATGAACTAAGGGGAAAATAAAATTTATTTTTTCCACCATCTGTTGCAGTTAAATGGAACCAATGTATATAATGGTGGCTAATGTAATGCTTATTAACTGTTTTGTGACCACTGCAGAATGTGCTACAAAAACATACATAATTAAATATACATTGTCACAGAGAATGAATAAATCTTCAGATGTTAAACTGTGTGCATTATTATATGGTATGTGGGAGATGCTTGCTTAAAAAGTACTTTTTAGTAGAAACATACATTGTTCTTTATGTCTGCCCTTTTGAAACTGCAGAGTTTTAATTATCAGACATAGCATGGACAGAAATCTTAGCATGAGCTGTTGAAAGCCTCCAGAAGTTTCTAAAATTCACTGTGGAGTCCAGGGACTAGTAAACCTGGAATGCTTTGCAAATCACTCGGGATAACAGATAGAAACAGAAAAGCAGCCTGTGAGCAATATCTGTATGCAAACTTCATACAGACATATCTTGGGGAGTAACCTGCTGAGCTCCCAGCTTGTCTTTTTGGAGCTAGTGACTCCAAGTAAGTTTTCAAGTGAGACAGAGCCACATCTATACCTGTCATGGACTAGCAGCAGCTTATGGCACGTTTAATCAAGATCTGACATCTTTGTCAGACTGAAGAAGAAGGCAGTTCCTCTGCCAGCTGTGGGGGCTGAGACAGGTTTCTGAGAGGGCTGTAGTTGTGCTGGAAAGTAAATGCAGTATTATGGGGCTGCTTTCCTCTTACTGCAGCCCCAGTACCTCAGAAAGAATGTATGGATTTGTACATTCATACATATGTACAAAATAGAATTTACACAGTGCTAATCAGAATCCTGTAAAACTAAGGCATTTATAATTAAGCCTTTTTAATGCTCCATATATCTTGGTATTATACATTGTTTAATGTTCCACTTCATAACATTTTTCTAAATTCATAACTCTGCATTTTGTACGTATACGCGTCTTAAGATCCCTTGCAGGTCTGTATTTTAAATTTTACAGAGCATGAATATATCCAGGCTTTGGAACTGTGTTAAACACTAAGTCACGCATGGCACATGGAATCCACTGTGTGAGCAATTCCTGATGAACAGCCTGTAAGAAATGCATCTTTTTGTTCCCTCCTCAACATCACTTTTGCCCCCCCCTCCCAAACTTCTGTACAGTACTGGAAAGGGTATACTGGATAGATGTGATACAAATAACTGCAGTGACTTTCCAGTGAACCCAAAACACTGGAGAGAGTTTCAGGTCTGGAAAATCCTTGCACAGCCAAAGCTGAGAAGGAGAAGAGACACGAGAAAATGAACACCCTAATGAGAAGGACAATGATATAGAAATAAGGCTTAGTGTAACCTAGATCTTTTGTATTTTTTTTTAATAAGTTTGTATGTCTTGTAAAAAAAAAAAAAAATTGCACCCATGTAAAATAAACTTGGTTCTGAATATAGTGGGTGGAAGCATAAGCAGCATGTTATGCAATTTAGATGTAGCTGAAGTGATAATAATGCATGTGGTATTCCTTTCAACTGTGGTGGCCTAATTAAAACTGTTTTAATTGATAGGTTTAAAAACTCAGCATTGTTTCCATCTCATAGATTCATTTCATGTACTCAGGAAAATAGCCATTCTTTTCTTCTCTTTAGAACTCCAAAATCTACAAACTGTTGGCTTAATAAAATTGAATGAATGACCTTAACTATCCAGGAGGCAACAACAGCATTTCCAGTCAAATAAGCTTGAGTATGCACTGCAAAAAATATCTACATGCTTTCATCAGACACACCAGCCATAGAGAACTCTTAGCTAAGACAAAAGCTCCTAAAAACTTAAGGAGGAACCCCAGACCTGTTAAGTATGCTATGTTCCAAAGAGGGGAAAAAATGTATAAATTGTATGTGGTCAGTTTGTCCTCTGTAACAAAAGCTGAGGAGTAACTTTCATATACTGATAAGCACTATCAGTAGGGAGACAAAGATGAAGTACTCACCTAACATTTTCAGTGTTTCAAGCTACACTTCTCCAGTAACTAAAAACCTCTCCATTTCAAACCTCACGTTATGCACAGCCCGTAAGTAGCCCTGTTCTACTGGCACTGGTCACAAAGAACTCTCCCTCTGACATCATATAGATGGCAAACCCAGTGCTGGACACCTCTGCATCAAACCAACATGGGGCTTCTCAGCTCTGGAAAACAGATTCACCATCCTCCCAGTATTTTTAGCTGCCCTTTTCCTTAGAAGTCTTAATTTTAAAACACATCTACCCACTCTGGATTATAACTACTTACCTTCCTATTCTCTATGTCTGTTAGCTTTACAGACCCAGTTAGGGAAAATATTTGTTTTCCCACTTCACAATTTTCCCAACTGCCTTTAAAAGAACCAGTTTATATGATACACATTTTTTTTTTTTTTAAACAAAAATAACATTTGTACTACTACTTACCTAACAGCCCGTAGCGTACAAAAGTAGAAAGGAAGGGAAGAAAAAACAAACACCAAAAACAACACTAACTCCCAGATTGCAGTCTGATTCTCTCCCACCCAGCACACATGGCTCTCCACTCAAGGGAGTGAAGAACACTCAACAATTAGTGTGATTGGCTGCAAGAGGCTAACTCATCTGAGTGGGGTGAGGGGAATGATTAAATTGCATTGATGTGGGAAACACCTGCCACGCCTCACTGAGATTTTCTATTTTCAGTTGATGTAACAGGTGGGTTACTTTTTAAACAATTACTTGATGAGATGGAATTCTCAAGAAATATTCACCTGGCATCTAATTCTTGCCAAAAAAAAAAAAAAAAAAAAAAAGAAGAAGAAAAAATAATTAACAAGAGTTTCTGAGTGCATGGTACATTTATAAATTAATGATGAACCAAGCACAGATGTATGTCAGTGGAAACCAACATGCTTTAGAATGTTCACATCAGGCAAAAGAGCTGAATATTAGTGCTACAACTCAGAGCAGTAGAGGTTGCTGGCAATAGGAAACAGCAATCTGAAAAGATGGGATTTTCAATGCCAGTAGGTGAGTCAGTATAGATTTTGAAATAAAATTGTATGCTTATACTCACAACCAGAATGAAGCACAATTAAGTGTGTTTCCCAAAGGCAGGACATAATGAAATCTGGATCTAGGGCACCTGGGATTCACCAGTGTTACAGCACAGATGAAGCAGTCATCTGTGTAGATTTGATGGACCAAGGATATCTTGACTTTAATATGCATGTGCAGCAATGAATCCCCTGTGCAGTAAGTGGCATTGTATGGAATTTGCTGGTATCCGAAGCTGCGAGCCTAGCTGCTTCCAGCTATAGAGCTCCACATCCAGAAATTTCAGGCAAAAAAAACTATGCCTTCAATTTTTTTTCAGCATACAATTATTTTTAATGACTTGGGAACTGTCAAAATAATCAAGGTTCTTTTTTTACTATGACTTTTGAACAGATAAATTTCATAAGGCTGAATCTGTAATAAACATTGTAGTGGAAAAAATGCAGGAGTGTCTAGAGCTCTATAACATAAATAATATAAATGTAAATAATATAAATAAATGATAATGTAAGAAATATGCATTATCTGACATAAATAATGAATGCTAAACTTCTCCATGAACAACATTTCTCATGGGTATGTCTTTGCAGGATTGGATAATATTTACCAGAAGGGTTGGTACGACTGTTGCCTTTTATTTATTTATGGCAATGAAGCCAACGCATACTATTTTCCATAACACTCTTTGTGAATATGGAAATATAAGTATTGAAAATTGCAAAGCATTGGGTGTGTACATTGGAAATCAGAGTTTCCTGAGACACAGACAGCTGCAAGAGCTCAGACAGGTTCAAGATGAGATCTCACATGGGAAACTGTGAGCCCAGAAGCTTGAGCCTGTTCATGCCTGGAGCAGCTGAACATGCCAATCAAAACAACTATAACAGGCATTTTGTACAAAGATGGTGTGCAAATATGAAAATGTTGGTAGCAGACCAGTGTTTTCTTTTTAGCCTGTTCCCAAAGACATTGCATATCAAACTCTTGAAACTGAAACAGTCATTTCATATAACATTTTGTTTTCAGTAAAAACCTAATTTTGACTAAAAATTTCACAGTGAAAATTCACAGCTGAAACTCTTAAAAGTATGTTTGGTATGCATGCCTTATCTGTAGGTCTCCGAGTACTTACAGAAGTAGCTGGTGCTGCTCCCCACTGACCCATAAGGCACAGTAAATGAAGCTATTTCTTTGTCAGAGAAATGTAAGCGGTAAGGGAGTGGCACCTGAGAATTACCTGTGTGAGGCAGGTTTTACTTCTCTCCTAAGGCAACTGACCTGTATGATCTGTAAGAAGTTACAGTTATGATCTACTAAGTTAGGACAGCTATTTAGTTTGTTTTGGTATGCTGCAGGGAAGCTGTGGTCTCCAAAGCAATCACTTAAGTAAAATTATTAGTGTAAAAGAGCTGACTACTGACAAGCGCACTAAGAATCTGCAGATCCCCCACATGGTTACAAATCCTTAGGACCTGACTGTGGGTGTGTGGTTGTTTTACATGACACTATTGATTATAACTGCTGATGTGGGAGGAAAGCTGTGCTCATCAAACCTCTGCAGTGTATTGGTAGGAATTAACTGTGGATGAAGCCACAGCATCACACAATATCCCATGCTGGAAGGAACCTCTAAGAATCATCGAGTCCAACCCCTGGCTCCACACAGCACCACCCAAAATTTAAACCCTGTGTCTCAGAGCACTGTCCAACTGCTCCTTGAACTCCAGCAGCTTGTGGCCATGCCCACTGTCCTGGGCAGCCTGTTCCATGCTCACCACATTCTGGTGATGAACTTTTTCCTAACCCCCATCTGCCTTTCCCCTGACACAACTCCATGCCGTTCCCTCAGACCCTGTTACTGTCACAGAGAGCAGAGCTCAGTGCTGTCCCTCTGCTCCCTCTAAGGAGCTGCAGCAGCCATGAGGTCTTCCCTTGGCTCCTCTGCTCTGGACTGACATGACTTGTTCCAGCACATAACTTGCCCTAAAGAAAGCAAAGCCTTTAACAAAAACTGAGAACAAAATGCCTACTCAGACATACAGAGCTTTTACATTTGTGTTTTCCTAATACATCCCTGAACTACCAAGAAAAATAACAAACATGGGTGCTGCCTTATGTTCACAAATCCGCTGTTAAAAACTGCTATTACCATAGTGTTTTTGCGTGTATTAACCTTGCTCAGAGAAGGAAGAGTCCTTTAACTGTATGCATTTGTCTTGTTGAGGATGGCCTGTTTTACTGACATGTTAGCAAGCACTAGATGTGGGGCAGGCTTGGGAGGTCAGACAGCATGTCAGTCCTGGATAGCTTTTGCTGTAAGTCTTCAGAAAATCCATGCAGATTTTCATCCAAGCTCAGCAGCCAGCAAGCAGTGGAGGTCTCAAGCAGAGCTTTCCTGTGGTGCTGCAGGAGTGAGAGGAGAGGAGTGAGAGCTCAGTGACAGCAAGATCCAGCACTGGCCATTGCAGGGCCACCCCACATCCAGCCACTGCAGAAGAGTCATTTGAAATTGGCAGTATGTGGGAAGAACCCCAAACCAGGGGCTTGGCTCAGTGAGGTGAAGACCTGGGAGCATGTGAGAGGAGCAACCTTCAGCTTTTCCCCAAGAAGGGCAATCAAGAATAGACCTGAACCTCTCTTTGTTGGAGGCTCAGTCATTTCCCCAGTCCTATTCTTGTTTTGGTTTGTGTCCTATGTATTTTGTTTAAATACTTGTTTAGTGCAGCACCTTCAAAATGACAAGATTTCAGCTGTCTTCAACTTTTAATGTGGGCATTCTTATTTTACATTGAAGTAAAGTTTAGTCCTGTTCAAAATACATTTTTGGTATTCTTCTAACTAATGTAAAGGAAAATTTGAAATTTGCCTTGGATTACCCTGTGAACACTTTCATGACTAAAGATATTTTTCTGCATGTGCATATCATGTGTGAAGTATTAGCCATACTGAAAACAGAGCCCATGTCCATTACCTTGGTGTAGAGGAGATGCAGAAAGAGGCCCACAAGGTTATGCTTTAGCCTAAATACTATTTTGCCAAGTTACATCACTCTATGGGTTGATTTTATAAAAACAACTGTGCTTGCAAGGCAAGATACACTTGTCTCTGAAGGGTAACAGCAGATTGGCATTGTCAGAAAAAAAGAACCCAGGGTTGTGAATGGATCAATAACAGTAGCACTTGCCATATGATTTATAATAGTTCAAGCAGAAAACGTTTCTCAGTTGTTCAGTGTAACTTGTCAGATATAGGATAGCACATGATGGAATGCATCATAAAATCATTTCATCAAGCTTTTTAAAGAAACAGCTCTGGAGACTTGTTCGTAGGAATTGCGAATACCACAGAATGAAAATGCTCTTGCTGCAAAAGTCATGAACATGTCCTGCAGTTGGTGAGTCCATGTTAATCCACAGTTATAAATATAGATCACTTTAAATGAAACATGGATGGAAATGATCTCAATCATTTGTTAGCTTCTCCTTCAACTGAGAAAATCATCTGTGTCATAGCTGAAATGGACATATTGTTATTTTTAGCTCTGATGTCTTTAAATTGTTGGCTTTACCAATACCTTACTGCTTACTTGATTACTTCAATAGCAGTGAGAATTTTTAAAAATATTCTGAAGTGCAGAAAAAGATTCTAACAACTTTATCATTGCTGGCCTATCTTTCTTTTTGTAATAGATGATGCTGTTGTTTTCTCTGAGGGACTATCTACAGACAAAATACAGAATCATGTGGTCTCACACAGCTCATACACTGCAAAATGCAAAGCCTGTTATAGGAAATCATCGCTTCAAATCACAGTCTATGCAACAGAAGTTTTCAATCATTTTCCTCTGTTTGCCACAGGAGGATCAGAATTGCATGTGATACATCATTGTGTCAGCTTTGAATACATCTTAATCTCTTTTATCCCAGATCTTACAAATTACTCTCGTACTGAACGTGAGCACTGCTTGTCATTTGAAGATACTTAAGGATGACAAAGATGGGCAAGAGGCAGGAGCACCCTCAGTGACTGAACACTACTCATCTTTCTTTCAGTGTGATAAATGCATTGTGTGGCATCATCCTGCAAATGTTAACCTGACAACGTGCATTCATACAAAGGTGCGTTATGACAAAAAGTAATGACAAATCCTTCAGCCATAAATGGCTACCTAAAAGATGGCTGAGCACTCAATAAAAAAGGGAAAATTGTTTTATTCTGCAATGTTGCTTTCTCTGAGAAAGAAAAGTTTTTAGAAAGCTGCCACTATTCTTGAAAGACTGACACTTGACAAGAGACAAGATATAGACTTCTAAGCAGCCTACTGCCACATGCATGAGTGCTTTTGAAATCATCATTTAGAAACCATCTGGCATCAAAATCCAAATCTTTGTTGCCTCAATCTTTTGGAGATTTTGTGACTGTCTTTATCTCAGCTGTGGAAACAGAAAGAATGTATAAATGGATGTGGACAGGTTGCAGGTATCAGCATGTTGCACTGTGGCTGAGCTTGAAACAGTAGCTGCTTTAATGTATATATAAAAATTCTGTGCACAAAAACAGATGTATCACAGTGTGTTAGAACTGATAACTTACCTTTTAAGCATTATGTTTAGTTTAAAGATAGCTGACATTGTATCTAGTAAAAATGCACCCCATAAGGGTCCCTAAAGTGTCCTTTATATTTATAAAAAGGTTTCTTTTTTTTTTTTTTTTTTTTTTTTTTTTGGGGGGGGGGGGGAATTTTCCATTATTTCTTTCCCAAAAGAGCAGCTGAGGTGTCACAATAGTTGGATTTTGCTTCAAGTGACACTCAAATTCAAATGTCTAGCCTGTAAAGAAGTCTGCTCTAACAGAAACCTATCAAATACCCTTTATGAGACCCTCACAATCTCAAGAAAATGGTCTGACTGTACTGCAGGGAGCCACTGCTAGAAGGCCTCAGCTAGCCAGAACTGCACCAGCTGGAGGAAGAAAAGCAAAACAGACACACCACTGCTGATCTACCACCAAGCTAATCAGCTGTCTCCATCTGGAGATAAGACCTGGTGTCACATTGGCGCATTCAAATTGCTTTCATGATGGAGCTAATGACTTTTCACTGTGCTGCAGCTCATTGGTGTGGATGTTCCAGTTTGGGTCTATGCAAGCTCAAGACCTGCAGCAGGTTGCGGGGTGGCTGTGGTTCATCTCTGTGTTGTGCTTCCAGTTCAACACAGGCAGGCTCAGGCAAGCCCTGAGTAGTGTGTGCATGGTCAGATCCATGTGCAGACTTCCCAAGGCTCAGCCAAACCAAAGCCTAGCATTCATTCTCCTGCAAAGGCTATACCCTTACCATACTATACTTTTAATGATCAACTCCTGTGGCTTTCCCCCCCCTGCAGCTATGTCCATAAAGGGACACAGAGGACACTTACAAGCTCTTTCTTTTTTCTGTTTAATAGCAGCTAGAGGAATTCTTTTTAATTGGTTGTCAAAGGTTATCACTCGTTTTTAAATAGAGTCCAAGAAAGGCAACTTTGAACCTGCAGATGGCAAGTTTCAGAAGCAGCCACCACTCTCCAATGCAAACAGTTGCCTGAGTTCCTGCATTTACCTGCCCTGCTGCAAATCCCTCAGGAGCACAGCTTTGAGATACTCCTTCTGCTGGGGAGAGGCAGGAAGGAAAGCGTTAAACGCCGAGGGTGAGCAGCACCCGCTTTGTTACCTAGTCAGCAGAGCAGAGCAGATCCCACAGACAAACCCAGCCTTGCAGCCTCCCCTGGCCCAACTGGTTATTGCTCAGCAGTGGCTCTTACTCATTTGAATTTAGGTGGAGCTGCCTCCCTCCCTCCCTCTTGTGTCTGTCCTGATTAAAAAGCTTTTTTCAGACAGCTGAACTGAGCTCGTTGGTACGGGTGCTCCTACTCAAGTCATTTTGCAGAAGCACTCTTTGCTTGGTGTGGCTGGATCAGTTACAGAATCAGCTCTCCCTGCCCTGCCAGCAAGATGGTGAAGTATGGCCTTGACTACACTCGCTGCAGATGGATCCTACCCCTGCTCCTGGGCATCGGCGTTATCTTCGGCATCATTGCACTGGCGGGCAGGGGCTGGCTGGAGTCACAGACCTTGCCCTACGTGCACCAAGCATCGTTATGGGAGAGCTGCACCAGGCCTTCGCAGGGTGGGGATTGGAGCTGCGAGTCTCTCATGGGTTATGGTAAGCATTGGCAAGGGCGGCGGGGAGGTCTCTGGAGCAGTGGGTCACCTCTCTGAGCACATCTCCCCTAAGCTCTCCCAAACATTTCTCCTAATATCTGACCTTTTAAAAAAGCTGTGGAAGATGGGAACCAGCACTGAAATACATCAGTGTTCTTGAGAAACATAACAAAGACAAAATGTGTCCTCACCTCTGTGCAGAAAGAAACCTCGGTGCTTTACACCATGACTTGTATAGTACAAAAAACACATATGGTAGTGTATGAGTGCAGGAACTGTTACAGAATTTAAGACTTTCTTCCTCTTTTAGAAGAAGCCAATAACCTTTCCTCACTAAATCACAGCTTTCCAGAGCTTAGCTACTGCTGAACGAATGTCCAAGCAGCAAGTTATGGGGTAAGCCTGGCAGGACTGTAGGGTAAGCCAATCTATAGTGTCAGGAAGAAGTTGGGAGGTAAAAAAGTGAGATGATACAAAGATATCCCCAGGGAGTGTCAGCCTGTAGAATGCTGCTCCAGTAGGTGGGTCATGTGAATGAGCCTTTTTGTGATTATGAAAGAAAGCTCTGAGAGAAGAAAAGATTTATGCTTGTATTGAATTTTGGCTAAGTGTGCTATTAAACAAGTTGACACAGCTTGAAAAGTTTTAAACCACTGTGTCTGGGAGACTCAGCCAAGAGAAGGATTGTTCTACATATGTACTGTTTCTCAGTTATTTTCTGTATATCTGGTATGTGCAACAAGCTAAAGCAAGTTATTGGCTGTTAGCCTGAGCCAGGAGAAACATTCAAGCTTATGATTTATGCTGGTGCTAATTCAAATTTTAAGGAAGAACATTTTCTCTAAAGGTCAGAATCTCAGCTGCTTTGGCTGAAAATTAAGGCTTCCCAGTCCTTAGTTGCAATGAGATGTGAGCCTTGTCCTGATGTCCAGTTGGCACTGTCCATGTCATGAATGCGTTTTACCCAGGCAGAAAATCTTCAGAAGTTTCACCACACTTCTCTTGATAATACAGATGTTTCCAGGTCCTACACAGTTGTTTGGCATTTCACTTTCTTCCTTATTCTGCCTCATTCTTACATGCTTAGATCCTGCACGCACAGTTTCCCACTGGGAAGCATCTATAGACAAGCCAGGTAGGTCATTCTCCTCAGTTTGGACTATCCCACCATTTATGGAGTTACCACAAATTACAACCTCAGTAAGTGCCATTTGGAACTTACATGTTGGACTTAGGACATACATTTCTCCAGAATGTTCTCCAGCACATGCACTGAAGAGTTATCTGACACTTTTGAAAGCATTAGAAATGCTGTTTTTGTGCTCCATGACTGCAGTACGCTCTCAATGAGCATGCATCTACCACTTGACCTCATCAAGGTTATTGAAGACCCTGAAAACTCAAGCAGATGCTGAAAATCTCTCTGGAAATAAATCCCAAGTGGAAAAGGAGAATATGGCTGAGATGAGAGTTACTTGGCCAGTGGGACAGTATGTAAGTGCAGGATGTTAGAAAAAAAAAAGTATGTAGGCCAAGTGACAGTGAATTTCCCTTTTCAAGATGATGTCCTTCCAGTGTAAATCTGGGCCATTATAGGTGTGGTTACCCCAGAGTGGTAGAGGACTGTAAACCTGCCTGCCATGGTGCAAAGTTGTGTCACTGCCTTTTCCAGCCCTGCAGATGTAGGTCCCTGCTCTCCCCTAATGTAAGTATGGTGCCTGCAGCACAATATTGTATAGCTGTTGTCCTTATGTTTAGTCCTTCTGGTTATATGATTTTCCCATCCATTGTCTGGGGACCAGCACCTAATGTAGAAGACCTGGGCTGAGCCCTCAGGCTCGAGTGGACCCACATCCCTCCTTTCTCATGCAGGTGTGCTAGCAATACAGATGCTACCTGGAGGTCGCCAGTACGGCAATGAGAAGCACTATTTTCACTGCTACTTCAGGATACCATTATGAAACACATAAGAGTAAGGAGGGATTGGAGTTTCTTTTGTTTATTGAAAAGAAAATGTAGCCAGTTGCATGTATCTGAGAACTGGTCTCAGCTCTGGGTCCTGAGCAGATGGAGGTGCTTTCTAGACAGATTTCCTTCAGGCAGCTTATCTCCAGAGGTGGGTGTGTTCTGATCCATTCTGCCCTCTATCATTCCGTCCTTGCTTAGTAGATGTGGGGTTGGGAGATCTTTTCTGGGAGCCTTGTGCAGCATGCAGGTGCCTGGTGCTCATATTGGATTCCACTCAAAAGGCCAGGCCGTGTGACAGCATCTCGCTTGGAAATGTACATCTTGTAAGCATACATCTCACTTGTTTTGCATTAAGTCTGATTTTATATGCCCTGCTGCTGGTTCAGAGGTTCCTGGTAATTCTGATACTACATTCATCCACAAGGTCACAGAAAACAAGCATTCAGTGTCATGTTCTGTTGATATTTATCGTTCTCTGTGCCATGCTAAACACCATGCTTGATAAACAAAGTGTAATTACACGCCTTCCTGAGCACAGAGACAAAAGACATGATGTAAATAGCAAGGACAGGAGTGTTTTATATTTTCTAGAGATTAATACTTTCATCCACCCTCTATCCCACACTTCCTGTTTGCTTTTGCCTGGGCTTTATTCTCAGCTACTGAGTCTGAGTGGGTTCTGAAATTCACTCTTACTGTGGGGATAGTTTCACTGACATAGTAATATGCATGTCTGCAACAGTGACTATCAGTGAATATGCCCATCACGGCTTTGACAGTAAGGTACCTTAATCCACCACAGACACCTTCATCCCATTATAATTAGATGTAATTATGAAGATCTTGCAAGATGTTCAATATAGTGTTCAAATTCAGATCAAATTCTCCACCTACAATGTCTGTAATTTCCCTGCATCACTGCTGTTTGGCTTAACATATATATATACACAGACAAAAAAATTTGAACATCCTTGAGGTTGGCCATGTTTCAAGAGAACGAAGTTGAATATTTCCTCGTTGCTTCAGTGGCACCATCTGGAGCATTAGGAATCTCCTGAATTGTTGAAGTTGACAGAATTCAGAATGTCACAGGGAAGACAAGAGGCCTACACAATGGTGCTATTTTGGAAAGCCAGAGTAACTGCTTCACTGGTGCATTAAGCTTCTGCGCATTAGACTGTTACAAAGACAGACTTAAAGGATTGGTAACAGGCACAATATGGAATGTAAGTATTTGGGACATGGCTGAGCTTGCAAAGAAAATGCAGAAGTTAAATCCCTTCATGAAGCTGCTATGGCACTCCTTTATTTTTCTTGATTTTTTGGCTACAGGACCTCTCTTGTACAAGGTGTGTCTCAGACCTGTTTTTCAGTGTGTAATTTATTCAACTGCAGGTTCTGAAGATGTTTAAACATGTGTGTTCTTGGTTGGGAGGAATAACTGATTTTCTTTTGTTAATCTCAATATGATGCACAATAAGATGAAAAACTTAGGAGTATGTTACGTGGCCCTGTAGCTCTTCTGTGTACAGATCCTGCCCTCAAAATAACTGCAAGCTCAAGCCTCTGAACTTAGGTTGAAATAGTTGACTCATTTGGATGGTGCAAATAGAAGTGCTGGAAAAACATTAGGGAAAAGCATTTTTGCATAACACATGAAATCCAGATCTTTATTATAGTGTTCAAACACAACCTTTTCCTATGATGTTTGGAGCTTATTGCACATGGAATGTAGAAGAAGGTTGAATGATTTTTCCTTCTGGTGAGGACACATGTCTTTACCTTGTCTTCTTAGTTAGTATTATTTTGGACCGTGAATGTTGGTGAAGTATTACAAAATAGGATGACTAGTATAGTATAATAGAAAAACATTAGTTCAAATATGGCGACAGATGGTTGTCTACAGCATAAGTGAAGAAAAGAAATACTTCAAAATGCATTCCCTTTTTTCACTCGTAATCTCTCAAGAATAGTACTGGTAAGTAGATTTTCTTCTCTGTTTCACCTGTATTGAGCTCTTGGGTCCAGTGAAACTTTTGCCACACTGGAGCCCCATTTATTATTCCGGAGGCATCATGCATGAGTGGAAATTACTTGCCACCTCCCCCTAGCTAATGATACTGTGGTGAGGTACATGGCCTGGCCCCACATCTCTTTCTCAGAAATAACCTTCTCCAGCCAGTGACTCATAACACCTAGGGCACAGAACAGACCAGACAGAAGTTTCCCCATTGCCACACTGCCTTCATAAAATTGTTTTGCCTTCTCCTGTGTTCCTACCAGGGCTGACAGCCAGGCACAGGGAAGCCCTTGGCTCAGGCTCAAACTGGTACAGGAGGAGAATGGTACAGGGACATTTCCAGAGGGATGGACTGGGACAGAGCCCACCCCAATAGGATCTGAGAGGAGAAGCTGCCTGTCCCAACTGTTGCTTGGCATGCAAGGGTGTGTGCGTGTAGGAAGAGGAGTGAAGCAAGCATATAACTGTGCTTTGAAGCAGGCCCTGTTTCAAGTCACAGGGCCATTGTTGCAGTCTTTCCCTGAAGCTAAAGTTCTGCACTTAAATTCTTCTAGATGATAGTGACATTCAGGTAGATTTGTCAACATATCCTTAAATATGGGAAACAAAGGCTGGGGAGGTTTCTGATCAGTCCAAAATAGGCCATGAGAGAGCTGGAGCCAGCTATATTCTCTGTGCATTATCTGATTTACAGGGCTAAGTCTCCACTCTTTTGGTAAAGAGGGAAATGAATTTTTTTTTTTTCTGTTTCTTCTTCCTGTAAGTATGAAACAGTTATACGTATACACATTGATTGACAGTAATTTTACTGACAGTGTGCAGGGTAGCATATCATTTCCTAAATCATCAGACTCCTACAAATTACTTTGGACAAATCAGTGAAGAAGGCGATGACAAGATTAGTTACTTAATATCTTATAATATTCATTAGTTATTCAAAAATTAGAATGCTAGAACATACAGCCTTAATTAGATGTGTTATACAGCAATATATTTAAGGAACTCTTATGGAAGAACAGAAGAACAAATTTGATTTTTTCTCAATTTGTAGGAGAGACTCCATTGTTACTATAGATGTATAAAGAAGGGAATCAATCCCAGAGCATTATTTGGCATGACTATTTTCATTCCTCATCTGCAATTGCAAATATGCTTTCTCTTGCAATTTTAGGGTTTGTTCTTTTATATATTTAGTGGCAAATTCATTCAATCAGACTCTTTTTAAATAGTAGTTATGCTCTTCAGTAATTAACTCTACAGAAAGCAATGACAGATGGCATCCCACTGTTTATCATCCAGCCTCCACTTTAACAATTACAGTTAAATTGGTGGGAAAATATCAGTTGTGTGGAGGGCTCTTATCTCCCTGTGAGGAGTTGAACTGCTGGTGTTGAGGACTTTGCAAAAATCCTCACTGTTTTGAATAGGTAGGATCTGAAGTCATCGAGTGCATATCATTAACACACACACAGAGAAGGCATCTCTGCTGAAAATTTATGGAAACTTGTGGCTATCTTCTTACTTCTCTTCAGCTCTTATCTTTCTTTAGCTTACTGAAGTAATCTGATATAGCAAAGCTGTAGTACTCTCCCTATACTCTGAATGGTGATAAGAACTGCAAGGCTGAATGTGAATTCTACTGTAGGGTCAAAGAGCCAGATTACTTAAGCAGGAAAGCAATTACTTGGGAAAAGGAACAAACCTCTCTAAATACTGTTACTTTTACATTTTCATTTCTCCCTGACAGCTTGTATTGTTCTGAGCAACTTTGAACATGTTCAGTCAGCAAATGTTTTAATGCCATGCTTCTTCTTTGTTATGCGCTAATGCAAGATCTCTCATCAGTCAGAAATTCTCAGAATTCAAATTAGTTTGTGGAGTGAGGATGTCTATGTCTTTTACAGATGTCTCTTGTCTATGTCACAGTGAAAAATGGGGATCAAGAGTAAAGATAACAATACTTGGTGCATATAGAAATGATATATAAATTCGGTGTTCTTCAGACACAAATGGTCCGGGGAAATTCAAACTCAAAATGAGCTTTTTTGGAAAGCTTCCACCCTGCTGTTTCAATTCTGAGTTCATAGCCTGTGTTGTCAGAAGTTTATTCTGGTTAAGTCACATTGTACCTTTTAATCCATATTATAATTCAAGAGCAGTTTGGAAGAAGATGCATCTTGCTACCATGGACTTATTTATCAATATCTTGCCTATATTATTTGACCTTGCCCACCCCCATATATATATACAAGTTTAAGTAATCCTGCTTTAGTTTAAAATAAATAGGAAAAACAAGAGGAAACCTATTGTAGTATTAAACTGTATAAAATCAAATCGAGATAACAAGATATTTGCAGTGTGTGCAACTGCTTCTGAAGATAGTGTGAGCTAGGGGTATTCCCTGACTCTCCCTTGGTCAAACCTTTAATTTTGAAGCACTGTGTGCATATTAATTTAATAGCTAACTTACTCACTTGGTGATCCCTTTGATGACAGTACTACACCTTCTGTTTCTTCTGCCTCCCTAGTGCTAAGTAAGTGCTGAGGAGAAGCCCTCATTAATATAGGATTTGCAGAAGCCAGCATCTAAGTCAAGCTTGTACATGTCTGGGCTTATGATGAATTTGAGCCACTCCCTCAAGACATAACTACTCCTTGCCTCAAAATTCAAGTCAGGATAGCTCCTAAGATGGATTGTTTTCCTCAGTAAGAGAAGAGATTTTCAGAAGTACATAAAGCCTTGAACACAAGTGTTGCCTGTATATGTTAATTACTGAAATCAGTGGTTGAAAGTTAATAGTTATTTGCTTTAAATGAGTTGAAGTCCACCAAGCTGAGCTGAAATGTTACTTTAGCCCTAAGCTACGGTTAAGATACTACTTTCTGCTAATACATATTACATTTTACTAATAGGTGGTCTGTACATGAAGGTTCTTTACCTTACTGTTTTCCTTTAAAGATGTTACTATGTGGTAATCAGAAGCCCTAATTCTTTCTCATTTGTATGATAGGACCTGCTACTAACCATCACAAAACTTTAGCAATGGAATTATGTAGTGTGAATCTAACTAGGTCATCCTCTGCCACAATGGTTGGCTCTTAGGTAGTGGCAAGCTAAAAGGTTTACATGGTTCTTGCTCATTTAAAAATAGCTTGCATATCATAAGATTATACTCTATTATTAAATGAGAAGTCCTTATTGACTGCCAATAAATTCTGAAGTAATGTTGAGGGAAAGAGCAGAGTCACTATAAAGGGCGTCAAAAAGGACAACAGAAACTGTGTATTTTGTATTCTACTTCAAACTTAACTCAAAATCTAAGAAAAACAACCAGCATTGACCTGCCAAGGGAAAGATTCTCAGAAATCAGTTATTTTAAGAGTAATTCAGATGCAGTGAAGAGCATCAGAGGATAGAAGCTCAGAGAATAATACACATCCAATCATGCCTTTGATTTTTTTTCCTGATATTATTCTGCTTGTAAATTATTCTTGACTAGTATGTTATTTTCTTCATTTTTGTAGCTTTTATTTTAAGTTATATTCCACCAGTAGCTTTCAGTCTTCACATATTTGAGTTTAATTTATCATTTCAATGGAAACAAACCAAGGAGTTCAGAGTTTGCCACACCCTGATGAAAAATGTCAGGTTGAGAAATCCAAGTGAGTTCAGCTTTGTTTTCAAAATAATGCTCTTTCCCTTTAATCAGACAGTCATAAAACAGGTTGAGCTCTACAAACTCAGTCTAGAAACATTTTCATTACGTACAATACAGAGATGAATCACCGACTTGGCAGATTTTAGCTCTTGTAAGAACTGCTACGTAGGACAGGAGCTAGAACCGCAGGATTTCTGGTTCTCTCCTCTGATGTGTGAAGGATAACAAAGTAAAATTTGTTTTCAAGGCAATCTTGCTTTTTTCTCTCCTTTATATTGGAACTCTCATCCCTAAAATTGCTGTACAACTCACCCCAGAGGGTGATGTGATAACATGATCAGCTGATAAGAATGTGTCAATAATTTATTGATCTCTGCAAGCTGACAACAAACTATTTTTCTTCCTAATGCTAGTTGTGTATTTAGATTCAAGCTAGGAAAAAATTTGAATGGTCATATTCTTACTGATTTGTCTAGTATTCCTGAATGGGGTTCGTTTCAGAAAATATGACTCAAGTACTTTGTGTCATTTGGGGATGCCACATCAAGAAAGATAGGAGAAACAACGTTGTAAATATTTTTGAAAGCATGCTCAGTGAAATCGGAGAAATCTGTAGTTATCATGAGAGAGAAAGGCTTCACATGTTATTTTCAAGGCACTATTGTGAGCACTAAACATATGGCAAGCTAAGAATAGTAGAGTTAGTGGTCCAAAGTTTTGACTTGGCTTACTGCTGAGCTAGGAAGTTTGCTTCCTTATGTGTGAAGCATGAGCAGTGTTTGCACTTTGGGAAAATGCACAAGGGAGTGAAATCAGGAAGACAGGAAATTGGAGACGCTCCTAGACCTGGATTTCTCATAAAGTCAATCAGCTTCCACACGGCTGCAGTCAACAAGAGGATATTCAGAATATGTTTACATGGAAGAATACAAGAGGCCGTCATGCTACTTCTAATAGCTTAGCTTTAATAACACTGTAATAATGCCGTGTTATTATTAAACAGTCTCAGCTAATTATCTTGCTCATAAGTGGCGGCAAGCTCTGCTTTAGCATGGGTGGACTCTTTCTGTTCTCTAAATTAGCTGAGGTTCTCCTTGCACAGCAATAGGTATTAGATGGAGGGCAGTTATTTTCATTTTCCAGTAGTCACATATGGCTGCATTCATGGTGGGTTGTTTGGACTCTCAGAAGTCATTACTGACTCATGCACAAGACACTGTACACAGAAGCACTTTTTCCTCTGCTTAAGATGGGCATGAAAATGGGTGGTTGTTTTCCCCACATTGGATTGCAAGGTCTTGTTGAAAGGACTTTGCTGTAAGACAGAATTGCTCAGAAAATTGCCAGCTGAAAGGAGCTGAAGAGGGAGGATGATGTGTCACCTCCTACAAACTCTCTCATAAAGTTCATTTGCATTTTTTCAGCTGACAGAGGAGGCAAAAAGGGAGAAGTAGGATGAACATGAAAGTGTTGCAGTATCCTGCCAGTTTTCCAGGACTCTTGCATGAATACACATTTCTTTCCTAACTAGCACATTTTAACTATTAACAGCCAAATTGTCACTGCCATTTGGGGCACCTGCAAAAACAAATCTCCCAAGTTCCAGAACATTTTCACTGATTTAGTTTGATGTTCTTTAACCTGCTGCTCCATTTCTATTTCTGATTTTATGACAGAGACTTTCAGCTTTCAACTGCTCTTCTTCTAAAGTCAAATGTTTGTTGAATTGGCATTGCATCCATGATAATTCTATTACTTGGATTTCTCATTTTTATGAAAAAATGCAGTTAGAAAAAAATTACTTATGCTTTAATTTTTGCATTACGTTAAAGAAAAAAGTAAAGAAAAGCAAGACTATATCTGGGACCAACTTAGCTGCTTGGTTGCAACTAAATCATTTCCTAAAATCATTCAAAAGTGATTCCTAATAAAACACCTATTCTGAAATGTATTTTCAGTAAAGTACTTTGCAGCCTGTGGAGGCAGAGCCCTTGGGAAAGGTGTTGCTGCTTAGCATCACAAGGATGTTGTTCTTGTCCCAAGGCTTTTGAGACTACTCTGGAGATGCAGAAGACATCTTGCAGTTATAATAGTTGGAATTACACATTTTTGTTCTTTGTCAATGTTTTCTGATCAATGAAATTCATCTAATTCTGGCATTTTTGAGGAACTGTAATTACTAGTTATATTGGTGAAGACACTAAGGTACTCCAGTAGTGTCTGACACAAAGAAAAATAAATATCTTAGAAACAAAAACAGTTGCAATTCTTCCCACATCAAGTTTTGCTACCTTTTACCTTAGGAAGGTAAGGTGTTTGCACACTGTATTCTCAGACTACTAAAACCTACTGCTTTTTATAAAAGACAGTGCAGTCGGGTTCCTCAAAAAACAAACAAAACAGTCCAAAACAGTGGCTCTCCCATGGAAGCCTATTACCTTACAAGAGCTATACATTGGTTTTCCTCCAACTCTGAGTTGCATTTTTTTCTCTTTTTAAAAGTGCCATGAAATTGGCTGTTACGTGATTAAGCAATGAGTCCTAAAGATGTAGGCATCCTGTAGCAAACATGTCTCTTCTTGCCTTGTATGCAGTGCCCTGAAGGCTGGGCATATACCCAATCTGTTTTCATACAGTCACAGCGCTTGTAATACTAAAAAAAAAACAACACCTGGGCAAGGCCAGAGGAGGAGTGAGATGGCAGCATGGACATGGTACCACCACACATTGCTGAGGCCATCAGATCCCCTTTGAGCCCTTGTCCTGGTCAATGCTGCCAGCTACTGGATGGTGGCTGTCATCAGCTCCTCATAGGAAGCAAGGTAGGTCAGCTGAAGTGCTCCCCTTCCAAGCTCAACCCTGCCTCTCCACACTGTGTGCTATATACCTCTGTGCCTTCTCTAAAATCCCCAAGAAAAGAGTTTGGAGTAAAACACCAAGCTAGGTACTAAGATACAAGCACAGCTTTGCTGGTCTGCTCATTTTTCTCAGGCAGCTGCCTGTGTACAAGAAGAATAACACAGCTGAAAAGTCTTCCAAAGCAGATGGAAACTCCTTGGCATAAGAAAGAAAAGAGACACAATGTAAAACAGAAAATGTAGTGCAATGGTTAGAACAGAGCAAAGTTGTAAAGTAAAGAACAATATTGGAAAGTAAATAGAAAGATAAATTGATTTTGATGGACTAACAGAAAGAAAAGATGGAAAATCCTGACACAATTTCTAGTCAGATTGTAGAAGTAGTGTAGGGCTTAGAGAAGAGCTCACCAGGGGCTGGACACTGGCAAAGCCCAGAGGGCTTTCATGCCAACCCAGCACTGGCAAGTGGAAAAGGAGGATAGTTTCTTCATATTATTTGAATTCTCTTGTTTGGGTGACTGTTTTTAAGCCTTGGCTACTACAGCAGAAGTCAAAGAGACCAAAATGAAGGTTATATTCTGATCGTACGGGCCCAGGTGTGCAAGTGATAGACTGTTGGTAAGCTAAATATATGATTTTTAGCAGACAAAAGGGCCAACTGGACCCTGGGGTGGGATCAGCACTTCCAGCGAGGTGAGATAAGGGGGTGTTGCACTCAGCTCTATCCTGTGTAACCTCATCTCCAGCACTGGGTGTGGTTTGGGTGCTACAAAAGAAGGACATAAAAATGTTAGAGAACATCTAAAGGAGGTCTGTGAGAATGGTCAAGGGTCTGGAGGATATGACATGTGAAGAACAGCTGGGGTTCCTTAGTTTGTTCAGCCCAGAGCAGAGGAGCTGAGAGGAGGCCTCATGGTGGCTGCAGCTCTCACAGGGAGCAGAGGTACAGTGCTGAGCTCTGCTCTGTGTGACAGCAACAGAGCCCGAGGGAATGGCATGGAGCTGTGCCAGGGGAGGGCAGCTGGGGGTTAGGGAAAGGCTTTTCAGCAGAGGGTGGTGGGCATGGAACAGGCTCCCAGAGCAGCAGTCATGGCCACAAGCTGACAGGGTTTATGGAGCATTAGGACAGTATTCTCAGACATAAAATTTGGATTTGGGGTGATGTTGTGTGGAGGCAGGAGTTGGATGTGGTGATCCATGCGGGTCCCTTTCAGCTCCCAACAAATCTATACTCTATGATTTGATGACCTACCTGAGGAAAACTGTTGGTACAAGGCTGCAAGGGAAGCACCACTGGATCTGGACACAAAGGTGTCTGCCTCTTTGTTCAGTGTGGGAGAAGTCGCATCACAATCATTTCCCATTTTATCGCCAACGCAATTGCTATTACTGAGGATGATGCACTGTAAACTATTGGCTTCTGCTTCAGACCAGAGTGTCATCAGTGACATTTCCTTTGCTCCTTGTGTAGTACAAGGTGGATTACAAGCAAAGGGAATGTTATTCATGATATAATTATCAAATGATTTAACCTGAAATATTTCTGGTTTAGAAAGAGCTTCTATTGCAGCATGAACAAGCAGCCACATTTCACATAAAAGGCACAAAGCTTTCTGTTCCTACCTCTTCAACAGTTATTGGTTTTAAAGCTGTCAGTTTTTAAGCTTTCCTGAGCTCCCCAAAATCAGACAGAATGGCCGACAGCTGCTCTGACTGCCAATCTTTCAGCCATCAATCAGTCAAAGAGAAAGCAGGGGGAAAGGACCAATAAACATGCTCAGAACAAGTTTCTTCATTCCACTTCAGCAAATTAGTATTAACATGTATTTTTGTCTACTTGTACCTGATTATTCTTGAGATGTTTAGATAGCTGAAATTCAGGGTAGCTCATTCTTCCATAGTCCAAAGAGAGCTTTCCCCAGTTATGCTAGGGACTGAAGACCCTGAATTCACATGCCAAAGATAAAACCAATTAGGTATTACTTTCTTCAAGAAATGCAGAGTTATTGTGGGTTGGACTCAATGATCCTTGTGAGTCCCTTCCAACATGGTATATTCTGTCATTTTAAGATAAGTGCATTGGAAAGTGGAATAAATAAAAACTATTATTTAGTTGTCAGCCTAATGGTGCCTGTCTAGCTGCTGGTCAGTGCCTCACATGCCAGAAGTACTAACAGCACTGCTAGAGCATGTACTGAGAATGTGGACTGTCAGTGTTTGGCACATTCATTACAGTCTTCTGATTGAAGCAGTCAGGTTGGTGGGCTTTTGAATACTAGAAATCTCAAGCAACTTGGTTCCATAACAAGTCTTTACTGAACAATGAGCACTCAATTTGAGATATAACAATCATCAGACTGCTTTGGACTGTGGTAATTTTACAGAATTAATGCTGTATGCATTTGATTTGAAGCCAACACGTTGCAAACACATAGTGCAGGTGAGGGAGTGAAGTCTGTAAATGCCCAGCAGAATTTAACTGCTTATTCTGTTTACATACACTATTTTCAAAGTGTCAAAGTGGGCTTGTACATTGTGGAGACATGAGACACTTGGATCACTTTTAGCAGTCATCACCCCTCAAGATTTAAAATATTGAATAAATAATTTTTCAGTTGTTATTCCAGAACCATGTGTTTAGCTCTGACATGTTTTAACATAGATATATATAATTTGCTAACAATTTTTATTTTCAAAACAGAACAGTTCTAATTTTGGATCAAAAGGAGAGATTAAAGTTTTCTACAAAATAGACTTGAGATCTTTAGCTTCACAGAGTTAAATAAAGGATGAGTAGGCAGAAATTTCTAAATCTTGAAATGTATAGAGTATTGCCATACCTCTAAATTTGCATGCCAGTGTGATAGTGCTTGTATTTAAGAATATAATCAGTTTCAGGGTTGGTCTAATTCTCCTTGTCCATGCTGCTGGTTTTACAGCATCAGCTAAGGTAATGACATTTGTTGTTGAAGTGTCCACTGTTAAATCTCTACAGTCACTTTTTGCTCAAATCTTAACTGTTAAACCTGAACAGGAAATGTATATACAAGCCCCATTGCTTTCTTAGGGGAGGTCAAATGTGGTGTGCTTACGCACTTTGTGCTTAATGAATGATTTCTGTAGGGTCTAAAATGTTCGTCTGCAAGGGGAAATAAAGTTTCCATGCTTTTCTTCTTGGGACTTATTTTGTGTTTGTTTAAAATTAGCCTTTCATTATAAAGCGGAGAAAACACGTTCTCATTCTAATATACTTTCCTTTTTATTTCAGCTTGGGGAAGAGCTGCAGCTGCCACATACCTTGTTGGCTTCCTACTCCTTGTCATCTGCTTTGCTCTGGCCATCATAGCTTTTGCCATTGATACACTTCGGTTCAACTTTATAAGAGGGATTGGAGGCTTACTTTTTGTTGCTGGTAAGACAATATGTGAAGCAAAGTTTAAATCATGCAGATATACTGATACTAGAACTGCTATCTACTTCTGTGCTCAGTTCTCTGTCAGTATGCATTTGAACTCTCAGTGAAACTAACATAAAATCTGTCATGGCAGTGGATCAATTTCCAAATCCTCCAAAACCTGGGTGGATTTAGCTACAGGTATTATGGAGGTGGGCAGTGTGATGGGTGTAAGCTTAATCTACCTTTTTTCCTCCTGTTTCTTCAGCTGTGTTCTCCGTCATGGGCCTGGTCATTTATCCAGTGAAGTTCTCCAGTGAAATTGAAATGACAGGAATCAATATGTTCAGCTGGGCCTACGGCTTTGGCTGGACTACTGCCATTATGGAAATATGCTTGGGTTTCTTCTTCTGCTGCCTTCCTAACTACGAAGATCAAATCTTGGGCAACGTGAAGCCCACATATTTTTACTCTTCCCCGTAATCACCAGGAGAAAAATATTTGTATTCAAGAGGTATCTGACAGACCATCTACATTTTCCAGAGTAATATCATCAGATGCTAGTAGAAAAGGCTGGAAACTTAAAATACATAGAGAAAAACAGTACTGGCATTTTACAATAAAGTTGTTCACTGTTTTCTGAACCTTGGTACCTGATGTGGGTTGCTTAGAAGATTGACTCTAAACATTAAAAAATCCTTGTGTTTCCTCATTCATTTCCATGAATGTGGGTGCATGTGGATTCTTATGCTTTCACATTTCCAATTAAATTCAGAAAAGAAAACTGTCAGTAAACAAAACACATTGTCTTTCTGAAGAAAATCAGCACACAGGAATACCATTTTACATGTGTCAGTTTTTTCTAACCTGAAGATTTTGTGCATTTTTCAAGAAATCAAATGCCTCCTGACTGTCAGAGTAGCAAATTAGTCAGCCAGCACTTCATGGTTTTACTTCCAATTTTGCATTTATTCACTTAAACTGTAGGGCTACAGTAAGAACAGGGCAAGAGAGACTTTCACTACCAAAGCTAGCATCCTGACTTTCACCCATCCATTTGCAAGGTAAGTATTTATTTCTGAATATTAGTATCAGTAAACTAAGACCATCAGTAACCCAAGCATCCTTAAAAATTCTGGCATTCTGTTGTTGATGGCAGCACAGAGCAGGCAAAGGTGGAGGGGATTTCCAGACATTTCCACAACCTATGGGTCTGGTTTGAAAAGGCTTCTGGTTCAACTTTTTTTTATGGGCCTTTCCCCCTTTGATCAGCTGTATCAAAACCTATGGCTTTAGGAAATTCTGTTTTACTGTTCCAGCTGTATTATTCAGGATGAAAGGGTCAGGAAGGATTTATGCAGAAGTATGAGCCCCTCAGCAGTCTGGGCACACATCAGGAGTGGGCCTGGAGCAGAGTGATTCTAGATATCAAACTTCTTCCAAAAGGCCCTTTTCCATTAATTTAATGTTTATAGGTATTCTAAAAGTAGAAATTGTATACTGTAACATGTGTAAATACCAACTTATACCAACTCACAGTAAAAGAAAATCATGATAAAATACCCTCCAGTATCTTATACCCCACAGTCCTGCAAGCCTGGGTATATTGCAAGCCAAGAGGTATACTCAAGAAACTGCTGGCTTCCGCATTGCTAACTCTAGCTTTATAATGCTCAATTTCTTGCTTTCTGTAAAGAGAACTCCCACTGAAATCTGTAACTAGATAGAATTATTATCTTGTAATACATGTGCAATTTTGTAACTGTACTTTATGGAAAGTGTTCTGCCAAATGTTCTTTACTGCGAAGAATGAGAGGTAGAAATTTTCTTTTACTAAAACCTCTAAGTACCTAAAATTAATAAAGACACAGGCCTTAATCTTTTTCCTTTTTCTTTTTTTAAAAATATATATTTTATTCATTATCTTTTTTTTTATGCAGTTCACTCAATTTAATTTTATAGAGTGACTCCTAACTTAGATCAATAAACATGAGAGATGTATCAGGACAACATGGAGTGTCTATATGACAGGGACAGGCTAGAAAAAAAAAACTGCAAATACATTTAGAAGGTAATTCCTGGCTGTAAGAAAATGAAAATAAAATAAACACAGTTGGGAAAACAGTTTGTATAAAATGGCTTTCAATTCTTTAAGTAATGTTACCTGTCCAGGAAAAGAAAATCACAACTCTTTCCATTGTACTTACCGTACCTAATAAATGACGGTGTCTATGTATTGTTTCAAAACTGAGTCTTAGATTTTGTTCTCAACCAAGAAGAAGAAAGTATGGTCCTCCCCCTGAGTATTTTCTTCCAAGGCACCATACTGGAGTCTATGTGTGCTGGCTGGATTTGAGAGGAGAGTGTAATTTACAGATCTAACATAAAGACATCTTGCACTGCTCTTCAGCTGACTATGTCCTGGGGCTTCATTCTTATTCATATGAGAACAGTGATTTTGCTCTGTTGAACATATGGTCTACATGGAGTCAAGTAACTATATGCATGGTTCTGTACTACAGTGTGTTTCAGCTTGTTTTAGCGTAGGAGACAGTGTTCTCATGTTCAGCAAATAGGAAGGCACTGTGGTCCTGCTCAGTGCTTTTGGATGTGTCAATCCCTTGAGGAAGCAAAGGTGAACTTGAGCAATCACTGATTGTATTTATAGTTTCTTTCCCATTAGCTGAATGCTGACCCAATATCTGGAGGTGGAGAAAGATGCACAAAACAAGGTTTAGGAGTATGACTCCAAGCTTACTGTAAGAGCAGAGCATAATTAAAAGGCAAAGAAAATCTTAGTGACAGATCATGTCCCCTCCTCCCTTCTCTCCTTTGCTGCTCTCAGCAGCTTCACCATCTCCTCCTCCCCCTCCTCCTCCCTAAAGGCAGCAAAGCAGCATTAGGGTTGGTGATGATTGCTCTGTGGTATGCAGCCCCAGCATCCATTCTCCAATACAACTTTTAGGAGGGCTGAAGTGGCATTGCCAACGCCCGCACAGCCAGTGTGAGCTCATCCCAATTCCCTTCACAGAATCCATTGTCCAAACAGAGAAAGACTTTGTCCATGACAAGGGAGGGGGGCAGGTGGATATCCAACATGCAGAAGCAGCACAGATACCAGATCTCAAGTGCCTTTATTTTTAGCCAGTTTGTTTTCAGTGATTGAATAAAGTCATAGAATAATCTGTGTTGAAAAGGACCTTGAAAGTCCAGTCTTTCATGGGAAAAGGGAACATAAACAAGATTATATAGTACCCTGTCTGAAGTCCCCTTGCCACAACAGTGGAACTAGATACTTGATGAGAGTGCATGGTGAAAGCAGAATGCAAAATGCAATCCATTTTAACAGAAAAAGGTACTGAATCCAGAAGCCAAGAAGGTGGCTAAACTAGATTATCAACTAATTATCAGCTGGATAAGTGACCATCTTGCTAAATTATCAACTAAATTGTTGAATTAACCTTCAGCAAGGTCAACTAAATTGTTAACTAAGCAAAGTGGCGAATGATTTTAAACAGTCAACATATGAGTCTAGATTTTGAAACCAAGGAGAAATCAGAGAAAGAGGAGGCGCCCCTCATGTTCTGATTCCTGTTTGTTAGGATTCTTCATGTCTCACCTATGAGAAAAAAAAAAAAAAAAGGGTATTTAACCATGAATACAAGTAGACTTATAACTTCTTTGCACTCAATGGCAACGCTAAAGAGATACCAAGGAAGAAAAGGTGTCTGCCAAGATCTGTCTTTTGAGATCATACACTCTGCTACAACAGCAGAAGTAAAGACCTGACTGCTAAAGGCATAGCTGTTCCTCCTGTCAAATTAACTATTGGAGAAACAACCTCCAACAAACATATTTAATTTAATTTAATTCAACTATGTTACTAAAAACAAAAAATTGGAAAAACAGCACTGAAAACAAGTGGACTGTCAAGCAGCTTCCTAGGTACAAAGTCAAGCAGAAGAGCTAATGAAATCTTTCTAAGGGTAAGTTGATATATTCCAATTAATCTATGGTGTTTCTGCCAGAGCATGTGTGGTATGTTGATGTCTTGGTCTTTTTGATTCCTTTTGCAAATATTTCCATCTTTCACTTTGCATTTTTCAGACACCTGTCATTTGGTCTTAAAATGTAGCCTGCCTAATCAATAATTAAAATGTAATCTAGTTTGCAACTGTATTAAAGTTGTGCATATTTTGTTGTATGAACTAATGCTGTGGGTGATATTTTGACCCCGTTGACATCACTTGCAAATCCATCATTGATTTTCTTGGGGCTGACATTTCATTCTTGAAGAGCAAACACTTTTTCCTACATGTGCATAGAATAAATAAGCATCTCTGTGGGCAGCTCCATTGATTTCAGCAGCTGTGTTCACTTCTGGGGTGGGACACCATCCTGTACCAGGTAAAGTACCAGAGTTATAGAAAGCAGAATGGTTCCTAGGAAAAAGGACAATTCAATACATGCAAGACTTGCAAAATCTGGGTCATAATTGAATAACACTTTTTAGATACATGTGCTCACAAGAAGAAGAGGAATCTTCTTGTCAGATCTAAGCTCTAGAACAATTATTTCTTCTTATAATTTAATTTCTTGGAATACTTTCTTACATGTTTTTATAGTCAGTGAACTTATCTGTGCTCTGAAGAGTAGATTTAATAAAAGAATGAAAGAATAGAACTTGTGGTAAGAGGTGAATGGACCCATTTGTATGCTCTGTCAGGAAGCAGTAATCCAACTATCTTGCTAGAGGGCTACTGAACCGAACTACCAGAGTTTCTTCTGAGATGTATTAGAAAGTAAAATAAGACTTTAGTAAGGGAGAAAGACAAAGGAAGTCACATGGATCTTCCCTTATTATTTTTCCCATTGTTAAATTTCTGATATTGCTAGAAATTTTTGGTTTTGAGAAGTTGTTACTCAGGAGCAGCTGTGTTATAACCACTAGGCCTAAATTTTACTTCCAGAGCTCTTTAGTACCCAAACCTAGGAAAGCAAATGGATAACCTTAGGGTTGCAGAAGTTTCTACTGGAGATATCAGAGCTGCTTACATAGACAATTCCTTAAGTGACTTAAAGATTAAAGCCTGTGTGCTTGTCTATACACATTGATTAACACCACAGATTTCCTGCGTGTGGTGTAGTAAAATTTTTCAATTTTCTTTTTCATATAATCAGAATGAAAATGTGGTTGGATCACAGAATTCTTCATGCAACTTCTGGGTGTGAGGAGAACTTACAAGGGACATCTTTCAAAACAGCTTTACTGATTATGATAAGAGATTGGATCAAAATGTCTTCTTGTGAACAGCATTATGACTCATCCTTTTACTTGTGCTGCTGTTTGCCTAAGCCATCTGTTTTTCTGTAAAAACTGTTTTGCAAAAGGCTACTCTAATGAGCCCATCATACTGAAATTGCATTAGATATCCATGGACAGCCCATCATAAATCACTCTAAATTGGCCTTGACTGTTCAGATGCAGCTCAAGCAAAGAGAGTGGCACTCTGCTTGAAGGATTTTTCCAGAGAATAGTGTAAAACTGATGGAAGAAAATTCACTCAATTATCAATTCTTGACTTGGGTTGCACACCCAACGCCTGATTTCTTATGAAGGAAATAGTTAAGGAAAATTATTACATGAAGTTGAACACATATACACAGACTTTATATCACTAGCTTTTCTAAAGTTGATCTGAATGTGAGGTATGTAAAACACACTTGGACTTCCACTGATATTTTCAGTTTTCCATTCTTTTTTTCTTGCATGCAGAAGTTTTCTCACCTCGTTTCTGTAAAGCTTTTCTGCTCCTTGATAAGCTGACCATTTTACCACACCCAGTCCTGGCAAGCACACCCATGCTTGCCACACTCATACCTGAAGCCTATATGAAGTATTAACGTAACCAGGTTTTAATCCCCTAAACCTTTCTCATTGCTGCTTAAAAAAATAAAGGTTTGAAGTAATAAAATCTTGCAGACATTAGGCAAATCAGAAGAAAGGGATATTTTCCCAGTCATTTTAAACTGAACTCTCAAAATAGCAAGGACCAGTGTTCAAGAGAAAAACCTAGTCTAGTGTGAAAATGGTATGCTCGAGTGTACTTACAGTCCTGATTGGTTTGGAGTGGTAAGTAGCCAAACTACCCCTTCAGCCTTCACCTTCACATCAGTGTGTAGTCTCAGCTGAGAGGGTTGTGTGGTTGGTAGGCAGAGGTTGGAGATTTGATGATCCTTGGTGGTTAGCCAAAACCAGAAAATATTCTTATAAAATCAGAAAATCCTGTCATGACTTCTGCCTCTCTTGTCATGAGTGCCACACTGAACAATTTTTGTAATTTAGAGAAGTCTGCTGTGCAGTCTCACAGGTTCCTCCTTTCCCTTGCCCAGTTCTGAGCACAAGTTTTGAGAAGTGACCATGCAGCAGCCTGCTAAGGAGCAGCCCTCACTGCTGAGCAGGCTGGAGGGGAGCTTTGCTCATCTCTGGCAGTGCAAGGTTAAACAGCATCTAGGTCAGTATGAGGGAGCTTTGCAGAAAGAAAATGTGAAGAATGAGGTGAAAAACTTCTTCAGGTCTCCATCTGTTCAGTTAAGACAAATAAGGACAGATGAACTGTTTACCAGAGCACTTTTTGTGGTGGTGTACTTGAAATTACATGTTCTGCCTTCACCTCCCAAATCCCTGAGGCACTGGGGAACAGCGGTGCTCACAGGAATGAGCCCTCCTGAGGTTCAAAGAAAGGAGGATTTCTCCACACACATTTCCACCTCATTCTGGCAATACAACTCAAAGATTGCAATGGAAGTATAAATAACACAAAGCAATCAAATCCAAACATCTCTAAAGGGTTCAGATGGTGCAATGGGCTGTCCCTCCTGGGTATGTTATTTTGCATGTAATATTACAGATCACATATGGATCACATACAATGCCTGTTTTGGGAAAGGCTACTTCATTCTAATATATTGAGTGCTCCAGATGAGGTAGTAGCGTGGGGATTTACTTTAGAAATGGGAACTTATATTTAGCAAACTCAGTGTTATCAAAATAGTTCCACTTCAGGCTGTGGGTCTTTTTTTTTTTTTTTTTTTTTTTTTGAAGTTTATCATAGAATCACCAAAGTTGGAAAAGGTCATCCAGTCCAACCACCCCACCTATCACCAATATTTCCCACTAAACCACGTGTACAACATCAATAAATTTCATAATGAAGTAACCTAAATTATTGCTTCTTTGGGGCATTTTTCTCATTTTTACTTGGCTACTTTTGTGAGTTCAGCCCAAAACAAAATTTAGTTTTTTAGTTTTCTTTTGTCAGCATGTTTTTTTTTTTTTTTTTTTTTTTTTTGGAGTTCAGAATAATAAAACTTTGAAAATAAATATTTTGTCTTTATTTCAAAAATAAGCAGGCACAGCATTTCAACTATTTCAATTCTGTCTATGGTGAATGAAAATATTCACAAATAAAAAATCTGAGAGTTTAAAGTCAAACTGAAATCTGTCTTGTTTTCAGTGACCAATCTTTTTGCCACAAACCAGCCTGGTTCTGCTGTTGTAAATATAGGAGTTATTTTGTTACTAGGGACAGTAATACAACTAATGCAATCTGGGGAGACTCTTGCTTTTATGCCAGTACCAATAACTGAGTGAAATGTAGGGAAAGGCAAGGCTTTGAAGGTTATCTGATGAGAGATCACAGAAGACTGAGCAAAGTTACGTAGAACTGGGCTTGCACACAGCTCCTCCTCGCTCACTTGCCTGGTTTTGAGAGTCACTGCCAAGCCAAACACAAATAATAAGACATGTTGACAGCCTGTGAAAGGAGTTTTGAAGGCAGGGAGGCTGTACAGATAAATGCCAAATAATTATAGTGCTGCTGCCATACACTTTTGCCACTGAAAGCTTAATTTAAGACTCACTGTACTTCTGCAGGTATTTACACCTGTAAATATAATACTTAATTATCAAGCCTCACTTAATCTGTATTAATAAAATGAATATGTAGGGTGAGCTGTTGATAAAAATCAGCAGTTTAATGAAAAAACTGATGTGCAGGAACTGTCCTAAAAGGTAGTGCTTGCATCCTTCTTACAGAATTTCACCATAGTGCTTCCTCCACACTTCACTGCTGTTATAGGCAGTGCTATAATCCAACATTCGTAAGAAATAAATATAAATTGATACCCTTCAAATACCATTTCCCATTTGGCTTTAGGATTGGCAAAATTACATGTTGATGCAAATATCGGGCATTTGCTATATCTATTAATTCAGAAGTTAAGCTTAGCATGAAACAGTTAATCCAGGCAACAAAAGAAAGCCTCTGTTTCAGATATGGGGCAGCCAGTTTATGTATCCTGTCGCAACAGATTAAGAAATACACAGCATAGTGCTGGAAAGCTGAATCAGCAGAAAACGCTGGGCTGAGATGCTGGCGATGAGACATCCAGTATCAGTTCTTGGGCAGAAAATGCTCCTCAGGCTAGGGCTGGACCACACCAAGCCTCCTTGGTGAGGCTGTGTGAGGCACAGGCTGTGCAGCCATATTCCACCCATATGGGAGCAGCTCCTCCGCGATTGCTAGAGGGCAATGAGACAACTGGCAGAGTACCATCACAGCACTGAAATTAAAGTTACAAGCTGCTTTCCCATGGCAGTACTGGGACATCACATGGTGCTTTGTAATTATGTTTTAGGAGCCTCCGCCCTCCTGCTCTAATTTCCAATTAACAGTTGTGCCCTTCCAAACAAACGGTGATTGCAAACATCCTGCATATAGGGTAAGGAAGGGAGCAACCATTACACATAGGTCAGTAGAAGGCTGCAGTCTGGAAAAATACTACATGTCACCACCAGCCACAATTTTTCAGCTGTGTTTCTTAATTCTTTGTCTCCTGTAGTCACGCTGTAGGGATGGTATGGTTAGAGCCACAGGGTGAATGGTCAGAGGGGAATGGTTCGTGTGGTGGGAATGGAAGGAGCAGGGAAGCAGACAGCAGCAACAAGAACAAAACAAAAGAACAAAAATAATTCAAAACTATTTGCATATGTTTATTTACATATGTTAACAGTGCAATAATAATTTATCTAGAACTTCAAATTAAAAATGTGAAATTTTGATTTTTATTTTTGGTCATTTTTATCTCCAGAAGTTTGTCAGCAGACATTTTCTTATGACTTTAAATGACCAGCTGAATGCCAAGCAGCATGAATGGAACCGTGACATCAGTTTTGTGATGGAGGTTGATGGCACACGCTTGAATGAGAAAAGTATATGTAACTACCAGAAGTGCTTTTTTTAACACATCTGAATAGGTAGGGTTTCCTTGCTGGGTCGTGCTATTTGATCAGTCTGTTGTAACTGAGAAGGAAATGCCACTGGTCCATCGAGAGATGCCTCCTCTGACGCTCTCTGCTGCTCATTTGTTTGTGGAAGGAGAAGGGTTTCAAAACAACAGGACCTTATTCTGCATAAATCCCGTCTTTTCATGTGGGCATAAATTAAGGAAAGAACTTAACCTCATGGAGTTAATTTAAAGTAACAACTTTACCCATCTTCATAACAATAATTGAACGCATGCTAATATAATGTTAAAAGGATGTTTCTCCCTTCATCTGCGTAATAGTTTCCTTTGAACTTTAATAGTCCTTGTTCTAGCATTTGTCACCAGTAAAATGTATTATTAGCAACAAATGTAATTTATATAATTAGAGATTTATGGGCTTACATTGAACCATTTAGCTGCCTGTTTTTGTTTCTGTACTGTGCAGTTTGCTTGTTTGTTTTTGCAACTGGCTTCAACACTGAAATAGAAATTATGAATAAATTTCATGAGGAAAGATTTCTCACTGGAAAAAAAAATAGAAAAAAATAAGTCAAAACAACTTTTATAAGTCAGTTCTATTTAATAAAGCCTTTCAACCAAAATCAGGGCTTCAGCCTATTTGGGTAGATTAGAACCTGCCTTAAAGTGAAGCCACACTCAAGTTGATGCTCTAGTTGTGCTCATTGTCAACATGGATTAAATGGAAACACAAATAACAGGTTTGTAAGTATAAGACAGAACCTGATCTAAAACCTGAGTAAGAATTGTATTTTGATGTAAAGCTTAGAGGCACATGGAGAGTTATGTACACGCTTATGACTTTAAAATCTGGGATTTTCTGTAATTATGTCCTCTTTCTTTGGTACTTGAATGTTTATCCATATATCTGCTAAATGTTCAGGGTTTTTTTTTTTTTTGTTTGTTTTTGTTTTTTTTAGCCTATTAAAATTTGTTGCCTAAGAAAAACTATAAAGGCATCTTGATGTACATCTGTGAGGAGAGAGATCTCAGAAATGCATGTTAAACTCTCTCCACAGACTCCTCAGCCAGCCCTAAACTAGGGTTAGGGAAAGGTTCTTCACAAGAGGGTGGTGGGCATGGAACAGGCTCCCAGAGCAGCAGTCATGGCCACAAGCTGACAGAGTTTATAGAGCATTAGGACAGTATTCTCAGACATAAAATTTGGATTTGGGGTGATGCTGTGTGGAGGCAGGAGTTGGATGTGGTGATCCATGCGGGTCCCTTTCAGCTCCCAACAAATCTATACTCTATGATTTGATGACCTACCTGAGGAAAACTGTTGGTACAAGGCTGCAAGGGAAGCACCACTGGATCTGGACACAAAGGTGTCTGCCTCTTTGTTCAGTGTGGGAGAAGTCGCATCACAATCATATCCCATTTTATCGCCAACGCAATTGCTATTACTGAGGATGATGCACTGTAAACTATTGGCTTCTGCTTCAGACCAGAGTGTCATCAGTGACATTTCCTTTGCTCCTTGTGTAGTACAAGGTGGATTACAAGCAAAGGGAATGCTATTCATGATATAATTATCAAATGATTTAACCTGAAATATTTCTGGTTTAGAAAGAGCTTCTATTGCAGCATGAACAAGCAGCCACATTTCACATAAAAGGCACAAAGCTTTCTGTTCCTACCTCTTCAACAGTTATTGGTTTTAAAGCTGTCAGTTTTTAAGCTTTCCTGAGCTCCCCAAAATCAGACAGAATGGCCGACAGCTGCGCTGACTGCCAATCTTTCAGCCATCAATCAGTCAAAGAGAAAGCAGGGGGAAAGGACCAATAAACATGCTCAGAACAAGCTTCTTCATTCCACTTCAGCAAATTAGTATTAACATGTATTTTTGTCTACTTGTACCTGATTATTCTTGAGATGTTTAGATAGCTGAAATTCAGGGTAGCTCATTCTTCCATAGTCCAAAGAGAGCTTTCCCCATTTATGCTAGGGACTGAAGACCCTGAATTCACATGCCAAAGATAAAACCAACTAGGTATTACTCTCTTCAAGAAATGCAGAGTTATTGTAAATGCTCAGTCAGTAAGCGAGTTGCAGAGGTAGTGCATAGAGAGGAGGACGAGAAGGAGGCCATAGTGGGAGTATTTGTAAAGGATGAAATGACAGTAAGGAAGCAGCTTAAGGACTGCTGGAAATGACTGCTAACCCTGATGTGAAATGGCAGTATTCTAAGTTCTGCAATGGATTGCTCTCATTTTTCAGCTACATCTTGTTGCTGCTGCAGTTAGCAATCTCTCTGGGAGTACTGCAGTGCAAGATATAGTGACCTGTGTGTACAAACTGTACTTCAGTGTTTGCTTCAGGAAAGTCTACACCTTTTATTAGTTTGTTGAGTGAGAAAGGTTAGGAGGAAAAGGAACCTACATGGGGTTGAGCTTAACTGTGATTTTCATGAGTGGAAACCTCAATTTTGCCTACAAGTGTTGCCAGTAATCCCAAGATTACTGGTACAGAGCTCTGTAATCCTTCAGCGCCTCTCACCTCTGTTCTTCTGTTTCCATCTAAATAAAGTTATGTAGAGCTGTTGGGATGGTGAATATTTGAAAGGTTCATTGAGTCTGCAGATGTTTTGCATTTAGCTATAAATGATTGCTAAAACTGGCAAATAATCTGAGCCTGTTGTTCTTCAGGATGCCAGTGCAGCCACTCCTCAAAGGCAACACCCAATGCAACACCACCACCCTGATCTTGAAAGAAATGAAGAAGCTGTTTTCCTTCCTCTTACTCCTCAGTGTCCCCAAACCCCAATTTGCTCACGTCAGACGTCACTATGATTGAAGCAGGTGAAGCAATACTGTTCTTTGTGTACTTTCCCATGCCCTAGAGAAGGAGCAATTGTGACAGTACTATGTAACTTCAGTAGGTGCGCATTCAAGATACTCAGAATATTTTCAGTAACTTTGATGATTCAGAAAAGCCTGCAAACTGTCTGGGAGTTGTATGCATCCTAACAGAAAACATCACTCTTTTTTTCTTACTGTTTTTGCAGGCCTAGTTGCAAATTCAAGTTAGTACACTAGAGACTTCAGAGTCTGCAGCCCTGTCACCTGCAGTGACAGCACTTCCCCTCCAATAATTGTCAGTATGGAGGTTACTACACAGTGCCAAGGGCACAGGGATAACTGTGATCATTGTACTAGCAGTGCTGGCATTGTGATTTTCCTCCCAATTTATGGTGTGGCAGCAATTGGCTCAGGTGCCTTGGTGCTGCTTGTGCAGAAGTCAGTTTGTTCTGGTAGGTGAGCAACACGTTACTATTGCACAGAGGGGATGATGAATCACAGGGGTGTTGGTTCAGGCTCAGCAGGCCTCAGCTCAGAGAAAGCCCTCAACAAAGAAACCTAACAAAGCTAGTACAGAGCACGAAAAAACACTTATGTTGTCAGTGTCCCAGTCAGGGACTGAAATGTGTAACAGATTGCAGGATACATAGGAATAAACCCTGCCTTCACTGCCAGAGGTGCCAGGTAGCTGTGTGATCTCGATATCCTCAACACCATAAAACAAATTATATTTACTCTGCTTTTTTTACCCTGAAGATTACTTTGTCTTGTACTATATAAAAACAAGGTCTTAATGCTTGTGTGTGTGTGAATACAGAAAAAAACAGCATTTGGATAGCAGCTTAGGAGCAGCAATGGATTTTAGTGCTTCTGACAGAACCAGCAGCTTTCAGATTCAGAAACAGAGGCAAACTTAAGGAATGGACCTGCCCAGTAAAGTTTTCTTTTAACTTTGAACAGGTTTATGAGAGTTTTATGTCTTCTAGTTAGCATTTTCTGCTAGTAAAACAGGTAATCATGGATGACAAGGCTGTATCAAATTTGCTTAGACTGGTAAATAAACAAGCAAAACAAACCGTGAAACACAGTTCTTGCTTGAGCAGGTGTGTAAAGCTACAATTTTACTAACCAGAGGCTATGCAAATAGCAATCTATTTGGTGTAGGTTTAGGTGTCTTGGAAGGCAAGCCTCAGTATCAGGGAGCAACCCTTAATTGGTTTCCTCAGTGGGCAGAGCTGGTTGAACATCATGGCTATGAAGGTATTAGAAGGAAAAGCTGTCAGTGACAGTATAGAAGGTGTGATGGTCTTAGGAGTTTCTTCTGTTTCCCATTGATGTATGCCTCAAATAGGTTCTAGATCCTTGTTAGAAAGCTCTGTGATATGATGACTTTGAACCTAAGGAGTAAGTCTGGTAAATAGTTGAGATTTCATAGCTGTGTAAGGGAGGTTTAATCCCTTACATGTTAAAAAATTTGCTTCTTATGCTATATGAGAAGAGATGGAGAATATGTTGTAGCAACAGTATCAGCTATGCCTCCTGTGCCTAGGCCACAGGTTTCATGTCCACAGGGTCTTTACATGTGAACACGGTATGCAAAGATGATGAAAGTTCCCAGAGAGCTAAAAACTACAAATAGAGATATTGTGAGTAATACATCTCTACAAAGTCTCATGCTGTCAACACTCAAGACATGGCAAAAGCTTAGCTGATTCATGCAGAAGCAAGCCACAGATACAGAGCTGACATTTTGGACAGCAAAATCTATAGAAATCTGCTTCTCTGAGTACCCTCTGAGGAAATGTCTCTGCTCATCTCTGCTCAGATTGAAACCAAAGCTCAGTTTCTCAGTTCTGGTTTCAAGTTTTTAACAGGGAAGCATTTAATTATCTGTCCAAGTCCTGGCTGTCGTCAGCTACTTGTTGATGTGTATGTGTCTACTAATCTTACAAGACCTGCATGTGTGTGCAACAAGTGCCATCACCATTTCCCTCTTCAGAGTCACACTGCAGTGACACTGCTGCTTGTTTAGAGCTGTTAAAATCTTGGGGAGGAAAGCTACACAGCCACTCAGCAACCTGCTTTTATTTAGCAGGCAAGAGAAGAGAATGTTCCACTCTCCAAACCTGCTGATGGAGAAGCTGCTACATATGAGCATATAATGCCCTGTAAGAGAGCAAACACACAGTGATGTGGCTGGATTGGTGCTGCTGATGAGCAGGGCCCATTGGCGGCTGGTAGGGTGTCATGCTCAATAGGAGCAACTAACACACACTAATTGCTGAAGGAAGAAAAGTGGCTGATATAACTCAGTGTCACTATAGTGATGTAATAGAAATGAAAAATTAGGATTAGTTGAAAAGAAAGCCCAGTCCAAAGACACTAACCATGTCATTAGGAGAAGGCTGACGAAGTGCTGACAGAGCAATTTGCATTGCTTCCACTACCTGCTGATGCAGTTCTGCCCCACTACAGTTGATATGTGCCCCATGCCCACTGCACCATCACAAATGCTCAACAACACACTGAATAAGCTATTTCATCTTCTGGAATAGATGTTATTCTGTCTCAGAAAGCTGTGAGAAGAGAGGCACAGTCAGCCAAGCACCCTAGGCTTCAGAGAACCAAAAAAAGAACATTGTTCTGCCTGTCTTTCATGCACCGTCTGGAAATTTGGGAAATTGTTTTGGGTAGATCGGTAAAGGATATCTGTACTTCTAAGGACGTGAAATATGAAGTGCTTAAAGGCAAGAACAATTCTTAAAAAAATGCCTTTGTTATAGCATTATTCTTTGGGGCTCAGAAATGCATTTTCTCCACATGGGACCTTTATATTTGCATCTCCATTAACACAGTCACCAGGAGCTTTCCAGTGGTGATCATTCTGACACTTAAGCTAGTAACTCCCTTGCATGTACTAGTTCAGCAGGAAGGAGACTTGTTGGCTCCCAAGGTGGGAAGCCATCTGCAATCAGCCCTACTGCTCTGTCTGCCCACTAGCACTTCTATGCTCCCTCATAATATATGAGACAACAAAGGAAACATAAGTAAAAAAGCAAAGCAAGAGACCAAAGGGATCATAGCCATGAGCTCAGAGCTTAGTACACCTTACCTGAGGCAAGTCCTGAGATTCTGCCTTTTCCTAAAGTACTAGATTCACTTTTAAGAACTACGGTATATACAGAAGTATATGTTCATAGTAATGAATAGAAGAGGCTGCAGTCTAGTTCCCCATGCTTTCTCCCTTCTCTATCACAAAAAAACACACTACCTCCACAGGCCAGTGCCAACTGAAACAATAAGACTCTATCTGAGGGAAGAGGAGGAGCCATAACCATGTTATTATGGGATGCAGCTGAACCCAGGGCTCTCATAGCCTTGTGATTACTCAGCTTGCTGGTATTTGCCAAAGTTCAAGGCAGCTGTGGCACCTAGAAATACTCAGGAGCAGCTAGCAACTGAGCAGGATCTTGTTTTGAACCTATGTGCTTCATTCTGATAGTGTACTATTTCATTCCCTGTGTCTTTTCAAGATCTCTACCTGAAAGCTCAATATTGAAGCAAGGAGGAGAATACTCAGTTGATGGGGAACATACAGGCATGAATATACTGAAAGATTAAGAGATTATAGATATTAGAATAATGGGCAAAAATACTAAACAGGTCATATCCTCTGAGTTAGGGATAAAGAAGTCAGCTGTGTGATTCCTTGCCAACCAATGCGAGACCAACATTCATCATGTATAATCATATAATTTCAGCTTGTACAGATACATTCTGGCTCCCATCCAGCTACTGCATTACAACTGCATTTTATCTGTTGCTGAGGCCTGCTGAAGACACAAAGGAAACATAAGACTGTCATCAGTACTGTGACAGGCAGTACCTTTTTTCTATAAAGCACTTTAAGGTCCATCATAGGAGTTTCCATCACACTCAGATGCTTTCTTTGAATGCTTACTCTCTTTTGCAGCAGGCATTTTCGACAGCTGATACTCCTGTCCTCAGTAGCACCGTGTTAGCTCTGCTGGCAGGAAAGCCCAGGGATAAGCCCATTTTTGTCTGTCAAGTCCACAACAAAAGCCATGGTTTGGGGAAAAAGAGTCACTGCTTGCATGCTTGCAGGAGGGGGAGCAAACTGCAGGAGATTTGTGGTAACAGCTGAGCAACAAATAGTTAGGTGGGCAGGGTGACATTAGGGAGTTAATCAGCAGTGAGGCAGAGATTAATGCCTAATTGTAGCAACTCCAGGCAGTTTAATTTTCCTCCTCTGGCCTGGTGACAGAGTGAAACTGTCAGTTGGAGCTGCATGAAGCCTGCTCCACCCAAACTGGGTGGTTTCAGTCAGGCAGCGCCTGCCAATCTGCCCTTCCTGTATCCCAGCATGCATGGAAAATCATAAATCGTGTAAAACTCTCCAACTGCTAATCTGTTTTGCACTGGGGGAATTACTCATGATTAGGTACTTGATGGAAGCTGCTGTCTCCTCAAATTGGTTAGGCACGTTTGCTCATGGTGAGAAAGATAAAGCGTCTGAGCAATTTGAGATTAGTTTCTGCCTTCTTTTGTTGAAGCTGCGTTCATAGCGCATGGCTTCAGCCTACACAGGGGAAGGAGAACAAGATCAAAGGGATTATTACAGAACATTGCAATTCTGCCCTGAAATACTCCTTGATTACCCCCCTTTTCCGAAAGGCACGCTCTGCTGCAGTGAGTTACATCGCAACTCCATTGCAGGCTTACTTTGTACTGGCTCTTCTCTTGGACAGGGACTCAAAGAAAAGTGCCATCTGTAACAGCTTTTTTTTCACAAGAAGCCAATATCACCACTTTGTACAGTAATTTCACTCCCTGGGTCCTTAAAAAGGAGTTGATTTCCAGCGCACTCAGCTGTGCATTGCTGCTTGGAAAGCACTTGTTTGTTGCATTAGCAGCAACTCAAAGCAGCAGGGTAACTTCTAGTTTGACATGAAACTGGAATTTGGCAAAAAAAACAAACAACCCAAAGCCTACGTAAACAAACTAAATTAGTTCTTTTTCCTTAAGAAACATATGACAGAGATCATGAGGGTTTTCACTACATGAAAAATCATGATCTTGGCTAAACCCATAGTGTTCCAGCCAATTCCATAACAGGGTAAAACTGGTTATTCCCCAAAGCCAAATGAATCACTTTCTTCCACTCAAGGCCTCACTTGCTTTAGGAGAGTTTCTCAGCCAGCTTTAGTTCTGGTAGCCATTTTTACAGGAGAGGTAATGCCTTGGAGCTCCCAGCATGCAGGCTGGAGGGCATGCAGCCAGCCAGCCTGGCACAGAGAGGTATGGAGGTCATGAGCTCAGCCTTGGGTGCCCCAGGCTGGAATTAAGTGCTGCTTTCAGCCTTTGTTGAGGTAGTTCCTAAGCTGTGGAGTACACCAGGCCATCCCACACCTGCTCCCTGGTGGCTGGCCGGGCAGGGATGTGCCAGCAGTGCCTGCCACATAGCAGAAGCAGATACAGAGCAAACACTGCTGTGCTGCTGAGTGCCTCTCAGCTTCCAGCCACCAGGAGTCTGAGGACTTCTCCCAAGCTGGGTGGTTTGTTTCCTGTGGAGAGCTAACCTGCAGATACGTGAATCAGTTTAAGTACACCCTTAAATACATGTGCTCTTCATTTTTGTTTCAGTTTGAATCAGATTTTCTCTGACCCGGAGAAGAAATAATAAAATAGCTTCTTTAGAAAATAAATGGAAAAACATATTATTTAGCAAATAAACCCATGTGGAAATAGATTTCTGCAGAATAGATGCCAAAAATACACCATTCATAAGCACATGAACACTGGATTAATATGAGGAGCAATGGAGCTGCTGCCATTTCTAACGGGAATTAGGTATCTGGCATTGGTGGGAGTTCAGCATCCATACCTCACTATGCTTGCTCTTTAGTTACCCACAGCCAAAAGCTGAGATGGCCAAGAGGCCCTTTCATATTGGACATAAGACTAAAGTTTATGCACTGGACAAGGAGGAGGGGAATTTTTTGCTTGTGCATCCTCTTCCTCTTTTACTCATCAGCACTAAAGAGCAGTGCTGTATTATTCTTATTTTTTTAAATTGTAAGCAAGAAACCAGAGGTAACCACTAGATGGCTGTATTTAGTAACAAAAGGCAACTCATGTATTATGCTGCTGTAATCCATAAAAGTACGTTATTATTTTTACATGATCTATTTTTTGTTTCATGAAGAAATTCATGCGGACAGGTTAATAAGTCAGGACAACCTATCTTGAAAGGATTCTTGGTTACATAAGCAATCTTGATTATTCTGTGTATTGGTAGTTGGGGTACCACTGTTGACAAGGGCTGTGGCGTGCAGCACAGATCAGAGTTCTGAGCAGCAGCTCTTCACAAAACCATCCTGAGCAGAGCAGCTGAGTCAGCACTTAGCCTGAGCTAGTAAATCCTCATCTGACCTCTTGTACTGGACCCTTCCTGATTACAATGAATGCTGAGGCATTCAATGAGGTATTCCTGCATGGACTACTGGCTCATGTGAAATGATGCTGTGATTCTCAGATGCAGCATATTGGTCAGCCTGTGGCTGAGCCTGGCTGTGCTGTTGGCTCAGAGGAAAAGGAACATCCTTCTACCCCTTCCACCAAATGAGACGTCCATGGAAACCAAAAGAGAACTTTGAGTTAGCTGAGTTAACTTTGGCTAACATCTAAATGCCCACTCAGAGACTCATTCACAGGCTCCAACTCCCTCTCCCCTGCCTTCTCCTTTCCCTGGGAGGACAGACAACTATAATAGGGTAAAAATCTTGTGGGCCACAGTAAAGACAGGGAGATTGCTGAACAGTTACTATAGCAGGCAAAATTTCAGGAATATCCCTCTGCTGCAGTGTAGAGACTGATGAAGACATTCTCGTCCTTTCTCTGACCTTGGTATTCCCTCTGACGTTCCCCACTCTTTTCTCCCTCTTCCTCAGTCTCTAGAAATCACAGAAATGAAATATTTACTACGTCTATCTGACTTTGAGGTTTTTTTCAATGAACACTTGGGAAGGGCATGCTCTCGGCTGTGCTGGGAAATGGCACCTGAGTGCTCCGTCAGTCCATGGAGTTTCTGCTGCCCTGGGAGCAACCTGTACACTTCTGAATTCCCTTCAGCATCTCTGAAAGAATATATGGAAGCAGTAGACTGGAAGATATAGGTTTGTGTGAAACCTGTCAAGGCCATCATACATGGATCAGGAACTCCAAGCATCATGTGAACAGGAGCTAGCTGTGGAACTCCTTGTAGGTGATACTGTCTGGGCCATTGGGGTGGTTTGCCACAACTGCTAGCTGAACATACTTGCTGATGATAGTCCTGAGCTGATGAGGAATTCATCCAGCTTGGCCAATGGGCAAGGGAACTGCTGGACATCTCTTAGTGAGGCCCTACTGTACAGTCAACAGCTATGAAGTGCCTCTTTTTTATCTTTCATGGGATTTCCTCTGCGTGTGTGCTTCAGCAAATAGTGAGCAAGGACAATTTTGCATGGCTTAACAATGCAAAAAGTAGGCTTGTTTTCTGAAAGGTATGTCTGAAAAAGCTGGTTGTCCATACATTTGTTTCTTGTACTTCTGTGGACATGAGTAAACAAAACATTATTTTATTTCACTTAGTAATCCCATGTTGATCTTTGTTAACCACATTTCAAGGTGTGGCTGACTTACATCTCTTGCTATATTCAGCTATGGATTCACAGTCCAAGTGATAAAAAGGCAGAGTTACATCTCTGTTTGCTAACAGCAATTTCTATGTGTACAGCAAGTTCTCTACGTTTTGTTTCTTTGCTCCAAGTTTTGCACACCACCGCAGCAGGTGGGCTTTGTGAGACACAGAGCATGTCTGATGGTGTGGTTAGTGGTTATACTATGTGGTTAGGGTGATAAAACAGTCTTTTTGAAGGTGAAAAAAGGGAATTTGGGAATGGGGTAACGTTTTGCTTGCCACATTAGTGTTGCTGTATCTTGAAAGACTTGACCACCAAGCCTGGTCACAGCTCTGTCTCACTATCAAATCAAGGTAAAGATAGCTTTGTGGTGCTTCTGCATATTACAGTGAGGTAATATCTCTTATTCTGTATAGAAAATCCAGTGACTCATGTCTAGAGATTCACAGCAAACTCTAGCTCTCAAATAAAAGGCAAAATATTTTCTACCAACAGAAAAGGTACCACTGTGGTCAACTGAGACTACAGTGAAAGTCAGAAACAGAATATCTCAGGTCACTACAACCTAGAAAGTCAAACTTCAGTTCTTTACGTTGTATTTAGCTGAAATGCTTTTGAATGTTGATTATCCTTCCATGCCCTCAATTCTAGGTACTTTCTAAACTAGGACCATAGTAAAACTAAAACTTCTGCAGTGAAACTTGAAATGATGCAGAGATTTCAGTGGATTGGGCAAGTAGGAAGTAAAATAAATAAATAAATAAAACAATGAAAATGAAATCCTATGCCTAAAACACATGCAAATTATCTATAGAATGCAAATTATCTATAGATGAGTTATTTAAATGGTTTCCAATGACTTGGCAATGTGTCCACACCACTTTGAGTGAATGACAACCACATTGTGAAGCACAGCATCACAGAGCAAAAGAGGTGACTGTTGGGTAAGAATAGGGCCAAAAATTACAATGGCTCCAATCATCTGTACTACAGTCCAAGCACAGTAGTAACACCTTGGCTCCAGACAACAGGGTAAAGATAGAATCTCACACATGCTACTTGGCTTTTCAAGGTGTTGCCATCTAGCATTTTCTGAAAGCAGTTGTGATTTCCATTGAAACAAATAGGAGTCTTCAAGAGACTGAAAACAATTTAAAGGGGCTGAGAACTACTTTCATAAAAAATCTTGACATTTTTGAAACATGAATGTTTAAATCACCGAAGAATACTACACAGACAATAGGAATTTAGCAAAAGAAATTAGGCCTGAAATTGGCCTAACTTGGACTTGCATGACTATTTCACTTTAACAGAAACCTGCAGTTTTAGTGTTGGTTTTCTTTTTCTCTTCTAATAAGAAATATAAACTTATCATCTGATTATGTCAGGAATTTATCCTCTCCTTTTTATCTAAAATGGTATTTTGGCAAAATTGATGTGATGTAGTGAAATATTGCTTTGATAGCAGTGTGGTTTTTTTTAGTTCAGAAGTGTTCTGATAGTTGTTTTTGGTTTGCTTTTTTTTAACCACTCTGGATGTGACTACCTTTTATAATGCATTTTCATCATGACTCCGTGATGAAAATGCATTATATATATTATATATTCCCTCTTTCCTCTCCTCTCCCCTCCCCTCCCCTCCCCTCCCCTCCCCTCCCCTCCCCTCCCCTTCATGTTCCTTCCTGTCTCTATTCTATTCTATTCTATTCTATTCTATTCTATTCTATTCTATTCTATTCTATTCTATTCTATTCTATTCTATTCTATTCTATTCTAATATCCAGGCTGATTTTACAGGCAGAAATTGGAAACTTGTCTGAACAAACAGGCAAAGGAAAATCTGTTGTTGTCTTGAGTATGGCAAGTTTTTTCCACCTACAGTTCCTGGAGATATTTTATTCTTGCCTAGGCAGTTAAATCCCTTCTATTAAGGACGTGGGATTTTTTGTATCTTTGGTTTGATTTTTTTGTTTTGTTATTGTTTTTCCTGTGGAGCAGCTTATTTGTTTCTACATAGACTAGATCATTTTGTTGTTATTATTACTGTAAATAGAATGCATTTAACAGATCATCATGCATTTAGAATATGAAATTTGTGGCTAAATATGAAAAGAGAAGTACAAGGCAGTTCTGAAGCATTACTGAATCCCAGTTACTAAGCATTATTATCAGAACCCAACAATAGGAAATTCTTACTTCTGTATCCATATCTGATAAAAGCTTTTAAACAGATTTTTATTTCTTTACCTAATTAAATATAAATAGTAGGTAGAGTGCCAGGTTAATCACTGGTGTAATCTGAAACAGTACTGTGGCACCAAAGAAAGTCTCTGCCCAGTCAGGTTCGGTTTCTGATTACTTGTGGTAGATCTGTTATGTGCTGCCAGGGACTAAGAAAAAAGTGATGATAGAAAGTGGCAGTCAAGTTGCATGCTAGCTACCAAGCTAACTGGCCCTCCGTGGGAGAATTAGTGCACCTTGTAGGTTATGACAGCTGGCTTCAAAATCTTGTAGCAAGTTCCCACACAGTGTCTAGGTATTTTTCTACAGCTTTTCACTACTCCAACAGTGACATTTGAATGTAGATTATTGTGTAATACATTCAAAACGAAACTACAGGAGTCAGCTGAGAGGACCTGAGTTGAGATTTAGCTGAGGCTGAAGTGGTTTAATCAAATTTTTACCTTCGACTTGGTCTTTCAGTAAATATGCTGCTATTCTTCCAGAGTATCTCATGTGAAACTGGTGACTGCACATTTATTTATAAGAATTCATAAAAATTGCGCAAAACACTTTCTTTTTTTTTTTTTTTTTGTTCATCTTAATTTCATAGTGATAGAAGTCAGCGTAAATTTCACGTGGTAGAAAGAGTTACACAAGCATACTCTAGAGACTTTCTTATGCTGAAAAGTGATTTATTTACTAACTTTCTGAGCACTTAAATCAGTTGCCAGTAAGTCACAATTCTGCCAGTTGTTTCTAATAACATGACCAGAACTCATACAAATTCGGAGAAAACACATGATTGCAGCTTTCTCAAACAGGGAAATGAGGGATTTCTTAAGAGTCCATCAAGGTAATCTTGAATTCCTGTTTAGTCAGTATTCGATGAAACCACCTGCTGTGATGCCAAACAGAAACAGAGTTGTGATTACGAACTTCTGTTTAGAGCTTGCTAATCACTACCCTAGCTTTGACCATCATATTCTCCTACGGAAACATCTTTCCTTCAGAAGATAAAGATGTCTTTTGTTCACTGTACCAGCACTAGGAGATATTATTAGATATGTGTGCTTCTGTGTGACATCTCAGACACCTGGTCTAGTGGATGAAAGTTTTATACAGAGTAGTGTCATTATGAACAATGTTTAAAAACAAAAGAATAAACAAACAAACAAACAAACAAAACCCCACAGACTGAGGCATTGATAGTTCAGACATCTTGTCTAAGATATTTGGTAAATTTGCAGGAGGCTCAAGAAAAGAATTCATCTGCCTGGAATCCCCAAATAACCCACAAAATTCTCTTATTCAGAGACAAGACTCTAGAAAAGATTCACAGACAATCTGAATAAGTGGAGCTGTTGAAGCAGGTAAAGAGGATGGTCACAAAGATCATCAGAGGGCTGGAGCACCTCTCCTATAATGAAAAGTTGACGGAATTGGGATTGTTCAGCTTGGAGAAGAGAAAGCTCTGGGTAAACCTCGTTGCAATATTCCAATACTTGGAAAGAGCTTATATGCAGGAAGGGGACTGACTTTTTATACAGGTAGATAGTGGTAGGACAAGAGGGAACAGATTTAATCTGAAAGAGGGGAAGTTTAGGTTAGATGTTAGGAAGAAATTCTTCACTCAGAGGGTGATGAGGCACTGGCACAGATTGCCCAGAGTAGTTGTGGATGCCCCATCCCTGGAGGTGTTCAAGATCAGGCTGGATGGGTTCCTGGGCGGTCTGATCTAGCTGTTGGCAACTCCCTCCATGGCTGAGATACTAGAACTAGATGATCTTTGAGATCCCTTCCAACCCAAGCCATTCTGTGATTCTATGTATAGTAAGTTGTGTAAATTGAACTCCAATGTCCTTGAGTCCTCTCTTCACTTTGTTCACTTCCTTATTGTCTCTGTGGCTGTAAGTAGTAGACGTTTGTGCTACATGACATGTACCTTACTGCTCATGGATACAGACTGTTTGTTGTATGTACCTTTAGCAACTGGCACAAATTCCAAATTCCATTAGGTACATTCTTGTATGAAATTAAGTTCTTTTTTTTTTTTTTTTTCTTTAAGATGTGGCGCATAACACCATTGATTAAGCCAGATGAAAAAAACAGCTGTCAAACACTGATTCAACAGGCTCAGGGCTGCTCATCTGGAACTCAGGGCATAAGGTCAAGTACTTCCCCTTATTCAACCACACACAATACCCATGGTTACTCCTGTATTTTTAGCTTCAAGCATTTTCTATCTTTGGTATTGGTTTGTGTTTTGTCTTTTTTTTTTTTTTTTTTCCACTAGCAATCCCAGCATCAGTAATGTTTTGAAGTGAAGAGCTGCCAGGAAGCTCTGTTGGAAGGCTTGTGGTATTAACCCAGATGCTGATGTATACCTCCCACACTCAGATCTGCAGGGTTGGTAACAAGAGTTTTCAATCTGCTGGCACAGGGCACCCCTGTGCTCCTCTGGCAGACATGCAAAGCCATGTAAATCTGTACAGTGTTCTACAAGAAGGTACAGGTGACAACTCCCTCAGGGAAGTGGCAGAAATACAGCAGTTAGCAGTGGATTATCTGGGGACTTCCTTTAAGGGAGAACTGCAGGATATTGATGAGCAGCATTCTGCCTGACTTGTGGTACTCCCAAGTGTGGTAAGAATTTTAATTGCTGCTCAGGGCAGTTTCAATCACAACACTACAATTTGCATTAAGTTTGAGAAGGGGTTCTTCTCTGATCTCATTTTGCAGTTTTAATCAATTAATGAGTATGCTTAGGCAGACAGACCCTTCTCTGCTTGCTAGTAACTTAGCCTTCGCAGCAATGTGTTTAGACCTTTGAACTGACAAGGTATTCTGCTCACTGAGAAAACTCACTGATTACCTCCAGTGTTCAGTTGTTAACTTAGTCCACCCAAATTACATGATCTCTCTTTTTCAATTGTAGAAAGAAACATAGGTCAAATTTCTCCTGAAGGTCTGGACAGTGTTCTATGCTCTGGTCCTTGATGGGTTGTGTAATGCAGAGTCAGCTACTGCAGCTTGTGCCTTTTCTCTACCTTCAGCAGATACTGGATCCACCTGGACATCCTTTTATAAAATGGAGAAAATTATTGAAGAGGGAGGCAACATATATCATGGTACCTATGTGACACCTCAAGCCAAAAACAAAAACAATATACTGTAATGGCAGGAAGTGGCTCTTGAAGGAACAATTCACCCAGGCTCTTGTGCCATTTTAAGCCTTGCTTACCTAAGTAGAATATAGCAAGTCTTGAAGATCCCCCACAAAATGACAAGTCTATGGGACAGTATAGGGGCTCACTGCCATCTGTCCAAGGTGGAGAGGGAGAAAGGGCACACGTGTGCCACTGTGGAGGTGTCTCCTCAGTACAGACAGGTATTGAAGAAGTCTGTTGAGGACTACAGGTGATGGGGTGGTTTCTCTGGAAAACCTAAGGAGTATGTTTTCTTTCACTGGCCATTTAGTAGTGTTCTTTAGTTACAGTTATAAATGAAACTTAGCCTTGTGCCAGAGTGGCAGCAGGGCTGGTTCTGGCTGGCAGGAGATAAGATAAGGCTTTACACCCACGTCACAGTCTCCAAAATGCAGATAGCTCAAATGCTAGCTTTGCCTTACCCAGCTGAGGGTCTGGCTGTGTGGGGCGGGGGATAGGTGCAGCTCATACAGATCAGCTGTTCCTGGGGCTCTTCCCAGAGGACAAGTACTTTCCACTGAAAACAGATGCAGCAAAAAAAGTGAAAATAGCTCAGCTCAAAACCCAGAGCCTGGATGCGTTCCCAAGCACAAAGTGGATTAAAGCTACTCACAGCTGTGTAGGCTGCTAATATCTTGGTGGAAACATTTCTTAATTCTGCAACAGGTGGCCCTAAATAACCTCCTAGAAAAAAAAAAAAAATCAAGTACTTCTTCCCTCTTGATGTCACTCCTTCTTAAAGAGACAGAGAAGCAATGCAAGAGAACACAACCAGGCTGACACATCTGTGCCACCACTTTTCCAACTGACAGTGGCTTGTCCCCATCAGCATTTTAGCAGAAATGTGGGCATCAGCCATTCCATCCTTGGTCTTTCACCTGGTACAGAGTAGTGGTCAGTTGAAGACAAAATGCTGCTGTTGCTGTATAACTGTGTTTACAAATACTTCCACCAAGCACCATAACAAATTACTTAATAAAATTAAATAAATAAATAAATGAAAACACACAACATAAAAAAAAGAAAAAAAAGGAAAAAAAAGAAAACTGTGCTAGCTATTTTCAAATATTTTAGCTCATTCCTTGGAAGGTGTGAAGTCCTGCAACCTTCACAAGCCAACTGTGGTGCTTGTTTGCACCAGAGATGACAGCAGGCGGCAGGCTGCTGGCCACGCAGCCAGGAGGCTGCGGTGAGAGAGGAGAAGGCAAAAAGTGGCTAAAAGAGGAACTGGGAACAGGAATCTGCCCACAGGGGAACTTTTCTCAGCTGGCAGTGTCACAGCACTCTCACTGCGTGTCGGCGGCTGTGCAACCACAAGACAATGACTTGGGGTCCTCAGCACCCACAACAGCTTCCCTGCGTGGACAGGCAGCAATGAGCCTCTGACACTGGAAAGCACAGAGGTGAAGATATCAGGAGTTCAAAACAGATGGGAGACCATGCACACAGGGAAGCTGTGGAGATCTGCCAGCCCCTGGAAGATGGTAGAGTGGTGGGAACAGAAGGTGCCCTTTGGGGACATCAGATGGATGTGCATGGTGTGCTGGCTCCAGCCACAGGCTTGGTTCCCTTCTGGAGTTTTCTCTGCTTAAGAAATGTATGGAAGTACCCTTCCAAAGTGACACTTTGGAAAAATATGACAGTGTTTTCACTCGCTTGGAGAGATGTGGTTGGAAATGTGAGCTGTGTCTGAGACAACTCAAACTGAATTGAAATAAAGAACAATTGAGATTTATGTACAAACATTTTAGCCTTGTGTATATAGACATGTGAGAGACCCCTAGGTAAAGTGTCTGAGGAGCAAGAAATATTTTCACGTGGGAAAGGAAGAGGTTGCATGAATCACACCATGCTTCAAACTTAGATTTTATAGTGATGGCTTAGAGAGGGGAGATACCATCTAGAAGCTGGTATAATTTATTCTTGAAACACATGTCTGTGGAAATGCTATGCCTTGAACTAAAAAAAAACAGTACAAAAAAAAGGTGTCTAAGTCTGAATAAACCACTTTGTTTAGCAAAACATCTGCATGATCTGCTTAACTCAGTCTTGTAATAAGCCACATTAAATCTGTGCAGATAAGTCAGCACAAGTGGCTAGTTTCCCCGGTGTCTCACTGGTAAGGGGTGGGGAGGAGGAGTCTGTGTAATTCTGAGGCAGAGGACAAGTAGGAGATATCGGCCAAAAATTTCTTTCAATTTCTTTCAAGTGGATATTGATCAAACGACATCAAATCTGTTTTTGTGGTCACATTCCTCTGGATAGCAGAATATGGACATGGTCCAAGCAGAAGTAGAGGAGCTGCTAGGTGACCCAGCGGTACACCACAGTTTCCGTGGGGAGAGAAGGAAGAGAGACAGAGGGAGAGCCCCTGTATTACGGGTTGGAAAAGAGACCAGTCTCATTCAGCCTGGGTGAGTATTTAAAACTGCATTTTTTTTTATTAAGATCTTTCCTTAAGATGTGTGGGTTTTGCTCAAGCCAGAAATAAGTGGACAAAAATGACTATCTGTAGGTTGGAAAAAATCACCTGTCACTTGTTCAGGAAAGTCAGGTTATTCTGTGACAATGCAAGCATGGTTTCTGTGTGTGGTATGGCTTTTCCTGTTTCTCACCATTTTCAATTAGATGATGCCTTTTGGCTGCAGTGACTAACTTAACTTGATAAACTTATTTCTGGTGACAATATAAATAGAGCTGCAAGCAAGACCTCATTTTCCCCTCACTACTTGCTTTGGTTAAGTAATGTTATTTGTAGAGGAAAGCAAGGTACAATGTAAGTATATGCTATCCATTGTTTTACCTAGCCTTGCAGTAACCTTGCATTGTGCCAGGGAACAATTGTATGTTAAGGTTTTGACATAATGTACAATGATACTGAAAAAGTCATATGTTGTTTTGATAACATTACAAATGGCGTGAAGCCGTGTCCCTTTAAGAAGTAAGTCAGCAAAAATGCTCTGCTTTCTTTCTTCAACCTGATCACTGGTTTTGTCAGTTTGTGCAGTTCATCTTGGCTATTAATTTTGTTTAAAGAGGCACCACCTTAATCTCATATAGTCACAAATAAGAACCTCTTTCTTTGAGAATGTCCAAACCAACAGTGGGCACCTTTGGATCCAGCTGGAACAGGCCCTTGTCTGACAAGGGGCATCTGCTGGGCTTTTCTCACTGAGATCAGCCCCCCGCTAACAAAACTTTGCCATGTGAGCCCAGTACAAGAATGCAGAGACAGAAGTTCCTCTCGAGACCTATCAGATCTAAATATTCTGTTGAGAAATGGCCCAGCCCTGAGGTATCCTCAGTCCTGAGAGCCCCAGCATAGAGTCATTGGAGATGAGAGGGACAGGAAAATCAGCAATAAATGGACACTGCTCTCAAGAGAAGGCTTCCCTTGGGTTGTTGCCAACCAAAGCTCTGACACAAGGCCACTGCTGAGCAGGACCAGCCCCTATAGAGAAATAAATATCCAGTACACAAAATGTTAATGGAGTGTATGTCTGTAAATATAGGATTTTCTGTTTCTACTTTAGGGATGCACTAACCCGTGCTCTCTCCACGTGGGAGTGGAGGCAGAGAGCCCTCACTCTTTTGCTTATGCTCCTAAGTAAATCTCAGTACAAATACATGAACTACTGTTTCTTAAATTAATGCTTTCCTCCTGAAAGTTTTCAGAGTCCTGATGGAGGAAATCCATAACACATTGTTTTCTCTTATTCAACACAGGAAAAGAATAATATATAAATTGTTTTCAGTCATGTTTGTGATTTGATTAGCCTTGATACAACATAATGATTGAATAGAACTACAAATAAAAGCCATCACATTTTCAAGGCCGAGAGAGAAAATAATCATTTTCTATGTTGTGTCAGAACAACACGGCAGCAGGAATATGGCAGTGGAGCTGGATGAATTGTGCAGACATGTAGGAGGAAAGAACTTTCTACATTACCACATATTAGCAAAACCTGAAGGCTGAACTGTAAGCTGGTACACACTATGTGTCATCCATTAGTTCATTTGACATCTGAGTTGTTTTTTATAGCATGATCACTTCTCACCCACATTACAGGGATTGAAACTCCCCGGAGTCTAGCTCCAGATGGCAGAAGGTATGGTAGTTTGCATGTTTGGGACAGAGGGTAGGTAAAAACGTCTGCCTGGTATGAAACTTTTCTAAGAGTTTGAGTTTGTATATGATCCACTGGGTTTTTAGATGGGTACAGAGACCACTAAAGGTTAGTGTTATTGAAGAACTTCTACACTATACACTACCAACATAGGTCAATTTTGGTCTGTGTAAAATTATTAGATCTTTTCAATAGAATTCAATTTCACAAAAAACAGCACACAAACATTTGCAGAAGGAGGAACTTAGGAACATTTAGAACTTGTCCAACTTGCAACTCACATTGAGGGGAAATCAAAGGTTAGCAAAACTAAAGGAAATAAAGATTTTTATCATCAAATTCAACTCAGAAGTAGTAAATATCTCCTCTGGAGATAGTAAATTCTAAATAAAGAGGTGAAAAATGTTCTGTAAGCTTCCTGTGGGTTTATTTACTTACTTACTTACTTAGTTAGATAGTTAGTTAGTGTTACCTTGGATGCAATAGAAAGTGCTGTTCTTACATGATATAAGTAAATTGCACCACTTCTTCCTGAATTCAACTTACACCCACAAATCCTGCAAGAGTTGGTTAAAGATGAAGGAAAATTGCTCCAGTTACTAGTGTGATTTATAAAAGTAATGATGTAGACTTCTGTGAGGTACCTGATTCAATATTATACAATGATGTGTTAGAAAAACTACAGTAACTATCGCTGTAAAAAACAGCATCTGCTTTAAACTGGGAAAAGTGGTTTGGCATTAACACAGCACATAGCTTCTCTACTTATTTTCTGCAGAGATCCATGCCAGATTTGATCTAATTCAACCTTTTCTTCTGTGGGCCTGGAAAAAATAAGACATCACAGATAAACCAAAATGAGAGAAAGACTATTAAAATGGTAAAAACACAAGGAGACAGAAGAGTCTGTAAAACAGTGTAAAATAGATGGATTAGCAATCTAGACCTAGTGAAACCAATACATTTTAATGCAGGAGAATATAAAAGGGGTATTATAGCCTGAAAACAACAAAGAGGGTAGGAGGGAACAATGGGCAAATTTCTTAACGAGTTCATTTGTTGCAGAGGTAAAAAAGAATTATGCAGTTTGTGGGTGTATAAACAAGTTAGGAGAAGAGGTGGTTTTTCCCCTGTATTTCTCATTGCTGAGATTCTTTTTCCATGGTAATAATTCTAAGTTTTTACTGGTACTTCCCAATTCTCACTGAGATCACAATTTTATCTTTATTAGGAACATTTTTCCACTGCAAGGAGGGTGTTTCTTCCTTGATTATGGCAATAAATCACTGCAGTAATAGGTAACAGCCAACTAGAGAGGAGATGAGCTACTCCCTTAGCTTCCTTGTTCACAACACAGTGGTTTATTTTCATCTCCCTTGATAAATTTGAAAACCTCAGAGTAAATACATGGTCAACTATATCTCCCATTCATAACTCTTACCATTGTGTAAGCTGGATACAAATTCTTGCATACATCTTGATCCTTATAATCTGAAGAAGCAAAACATAATGATCAGTAGCAAACCAAAAGTGGTGTGCTGAACTGTGGCCCAGTGCTCCACCTTGTAGTTTGAAAACATTTTGCTCTGTTAGGAGAAATTGATGATGGAGACAGGTGGTTCTGTGATGAATTCCATCTACTGAAAAGTCTGTTTCTTTGGACACATTATTGATTCAAATGAAGCTGACATTGTTCCTGGTAACAGTGCCAAGCATCTTGCAGTTTACATTCAGTACAGACAGCCACATCACTGTACTTACACTGATTTTCTACACTGGAAACATACAGGGTCTGAACTGGGAACTATTTGGGAATTCGAATAAGTTTCTTTAACACTTGAAGTAAATGTGGAAACAAAGGGAATTTATTATTTAGGTATCTGTTTAGCACAGGGACATGTATCTTGTTCCACATGCTCCTTATTGGCAAGTTTCATCTTGGTTCTTCTATATCCAAGGAGTACCTGAAAGAAAACACAACCTAACTTCAGCAAAGTGAAAGATTCTCTAAAGTTCAGCCTCAGTTGGTCCCAAAGTTACACTGTCAGTGGGGAGCAAGTGTATCATCTGTATAGATAGAAATATTAAGTATAATTATTTAAGTATCAGACCTTTTATCCCAGGATGCCAGTGCATATTGTAATCATTCATCAGTGAAATCTCATAGCTACTGAGGGGAGCTATATGAGTGTTACTTCTTCAATTTCTTGAAAAACAAAAACAAACATGGACGGAGAGTTTAATTCCCCCAGAGATGCAAGGCATTTCATTGCCTAATACCCATTGATTTTGGGAGGCATAAGTTGCCATAAGTTGTAAGTATTTTCATGGCTTGCCCAGCATGAAAATCTGATTAGTTAGTAAGTTACAAATTAAAAAATAATCTGCATATTGCCCTAATTTTAGGGCACCTTAAAAATCGTGCATGGAATTTATCTACTCCAACGTGTCACCTTTGCCGTGTAAATGTCTACATCTGAACTAGTCATCCGGGTGCTCCTTGTAGTCAAGGGAGGGAACGACAGCTGAGATTAATTCCACCCTGGGTGTCTGCACCACAAAAGCGGAATACCAAAGTGCAGCCTACACCAGCTGTGGTCATCCACTTACCCTTGCCTTTCATATTTGCTATCCCAAGATTCACCGGAAAAAATTACAAAGTGCATCCAGGGGATTTCCATGCCGTCCTTGATGCTATCTTTAGAGTGCTCAAATGCAGTTGCAGAATAAAGAGCTTGTTTGTACTTTTTCTTGTATCTACTTGTCTCTGCTTCACTCAGCTGAAAACAAAAAAAGTTTATAGATTAAACACTGACTGGTTCCACATGCCTGTGAAGTTATCATCTCCTTTTTGCAGACCTCTCTGATGTCCTGCAATTATTTTCCATTTATTACAGGCTTTGCTGGATTCCTTTTACATATTGATGATATTTCCCTTATTGCAGTATTAAAACAGATTTGTTCAGTGTTTACAAATTAGCAAGTTCTTTCAAATATCTTTCTCTTTTTCAACTGGGCAAGAATAACTCATGACCAATATGGTTTAGCTACGCTTTCACTAGCAATGAAAATATTTAGTTACACCCTGAAACATAACAAAAAAAGCATACTAATAAAAAGAGGTGAAGAACAAACACTGTTTTGGCAGCTGTACTATAGATGTTATTACTACAAGCTGAAGCTTCACTGTGGGGAAGGAAAAAAAAAAGAAAGACTGTCTATATTTGCAGCTGAATGTGATGAGTTTAATTCAAAGTTATTTCCAAATAGGAAGCGCAGTCAACTTGAAGAGGTAAAAACTGAAATATGGAAGGTCAACTCTTTGCAGATCTCAGCCAAACTTCTGCATTTTTACAGAAGCCATCTACAACACGAGAAAGGCAAACCCAAGGAGGAGTGTTAGTTGCTGGACGTTTCCAGCAAGCTGCACTTTAGACTCTCACCCTCTTCAAAGCCACAGAGCAGAGGAACACGTACTCCTCAGATGCTGACCCTGTCAGCACTGTGACTAGTGTGAAGGTGGGGGACAGCAAGTCAGAAATCACCAGGAGACAAAGGGACACTACCACAGGCACTCTGGGGAGCTGAAGCTGGAAACCTACAGCACGTGTAGGCGCTTCAGTAGGTGCACTTGTAGCCGTGCGGTGGAATGTATCATGAAGCTCTGTACAACACAGAGCAGCTTGTTCTTGTTCACAGCTGCTGGTGGGTTGCTATTCTGGTAGAAGAAAGCTGGCCTGGATCAAAGCACACGTGACAGTGAGGTAACTTAACATTGTAGTGACCTTACAATGTGAGGACACAAGGAAAACCAAACCCCGAGGAGGTCTGAGTGTACTGTGGACATCTGACTTAGGCCCAGTGCAGGAGAGAAGAGCAAAGCTCAAAGCTCTGAAGTAACAGCAAGCCAAACTGAAAGTCAGTGAATTATATAATGAAACCCCGACAGTATGAAATTCTGCCTTAATAAGTCTTTCCCGTTGAGTGCCCAAAAGAAAGTGAGAGAAAGAAAATTCTGATGATGAATATGTTAAATCTGACATACACGTAGCCTTGGGTTTGGCAGAGCCCAAGCGACGTGCCTGCTCTGAGTAATGCATTGTGAACTTTTGTGGTGCACACGACTGATATGACTCAGATGCACAGGAGCACTGGCAAGTACTGGAGGCTCCAAGCACCTGCCCCAGCACCAGCCTTCAAAGAGATCGGCTCTGATGAGGGTCAGCATTCATGGCTCTGTTACCACCCCCCAAACTTCCCTTTTTTAACAAAAATGTCTCTGGAAATGATGACTATTTTTTTTTTTTTTTTTTTCATTCTTTCTGGCCGTTGATGTAGGCATGCACATGATTGTGAAACAGCATGCAAAATCACCTTTTTTGCTGGCTATGTATTAATAATATGTAATTGAAAAATAATGTGGTCTGTTCCCTCAAGTGTTATCTTCCCTGCAAGCTTTAAGTTACAGGGTAAGTAAGCTATAACCTATGGTGCTGGAACATTGGTCAGGCTATTTTTTTAGTTTTTTAAGTGATTGTGTACTAAGGACCACAGAAAAGGCTGAGATAACCTCCTTACCATCTTGCTGTAACCAGTAGCCAGTGCAAGGTGTGCCATTATTTACAAGAGGATTTTACAGCAAGGTCTGCTTACTTAGGGATGTCTTTGCGGCATGTGGGTTGCAACAGCAGCAGTTAAATACCTCTTTTTTTCTCTCCAGAACACATAAAAGGAGGTAAGAGACTGTTTGTGTAAGATACCTGGCCAAATTCCCATCCTAATTATCCTACAGAAAATCTAGAGTAAAGTTGCTTAAGTCAATCAAATTATTAAGGGTTGACATCACTATAAATGTTATCAGATCTCGGAGAAAAAATGTTTATCAGGCATCACTTCAGTGCACACTCTTCTGTCACGAATGACAGACAAGAGGAAACTAGATGGTTGCTGCAGTCATTGATGTTAGTAAGGGGATTCTGGCCGCATGATCTCAGGCTGCACAACACCTAATGCCACAGCCAGGGCTTGTCCCACAGTACCTGAGAGTAGGTGGTGGGAAAGGTGCTTGTTTCAAAGTGGGGAACATTGCATAGGTCTGCCGTGCTTGGAGCTGAGCCCCAGCTCACCAGCTGTGCTTTACCATTGTAAATGAGAAGGGAATTTTGACCCCCTCTTGTGACATGCCACTGAGCAGTGGCTTTGAAAAGATAGAACGAGGTGGGAATTGGATGAACTCACCATTTGCAGTTGTATTAGGTCATATGAATCCCTTGAAATGAAGGCATAAGCAGAGAATAAAACCTAAGTTTCCCCCATGGTAATTCACCAGGGGAAATCTTACTTCCTGCCCAACATCATGTATTTGTACCACGTCCTTAGCAAAAAAAAAAAAAAAAAAAAAGAAAAAAAAAGAAAAAAAAGAAAGGTGGTGGGGGGAAAAAACATGAATCAATAACAAAAAGAATTGTTGCTGTCAGAGATCAAGGGCAGTGCGAGGGGGAGAGATTACGTACACAGTATTCAGTTTAGCGAGGCCGGAGGAGGGGGCAGTCTGCATAGCACGCCGTAGGCTGTCTTTCAGTATTAGACACAGGGAGTTTTTTGAGAATTAGCATTAGTACAAAAAGATGTCATCATAAAACTCCCAAGCAAAACTACCTGCTCTTATTTCAGGTTTCTGTTTGACCAACAGTAAAGGCGTTCTAATATATATACATAAAGGCTTTTTTTTTTTTTTTTTTTTTTTTTTGAATGAATGAATGTTTGACTTGATATCTCAAGATGCTGCTGCATGGCACTCACCAGGTTGCCTACAGCAGCAGCTCGCTGGCAGAGGGCAGAACACAGTGGCAGAGGGCACAGGGGACCACAGGGGACTGACCAGCTCCTTGGGAAGATTATGGTGGGCTTCTCCAAAATAACTGCAGCTGGCCAAGGCAAGGGGAATTAACAAAGTGGCAGCTCAGTTAAGCCACTTTTTAGCATTTTCTCTTTCCACCTGTGCTGCTAGGACACCCTCCTGAACCCAGCAAGCGTTGGTATTACCAGCATGTTATCATCAATATGGGAGTCAGCAGCAGCACAGAGATTACTGACCAAGTTTATGTGTGCACACTGAATCTGCTCCCACCAGGAACGGGTTTGCTGCACTGCTCATTAAATATGGGCAGCTGAAAACTGTAACTCCTTATTTTACCTTTTGTATAAACTAAAATTGTAACCACTCAGCATTGTGGTTTTCTTTCTAGGTATTTTGTATAGTATACTATTGCATCTCAGTCAAATATTTTGGATACAATTACATAATTGCTACTCTGTGCAAAACATCACGCTAAACCACTTATTTTACAAGGACTGAACGTGCAAGCAGTTTTACTTCTTTCAGCAAAGTAGACCTCCTTCACATAGCCACTTGACAGTTCCTGTTCACATCTGTTTGGAATAGGTTAGAGCTTTCTCACACAGTCCTGGATGAGAAAGACTCCTGAGAGTATCCAGAGAGCTTAAGTCTCACACTGGGATCTTTTTAATGCATGTATCCAAATCACAGAACTGTCTTTTCTCCTACTCCTATCACTGTCAGTGCATAGGCCATAGTTAGCAGGTACAGATAATACAAAAGAGTTTCAGTGCAGAAAGTTGCCAAACTACAGCTTCAGATAAAGTCACTGATACTTAGCTGGAAAGCTCTGTAGCTGCATTTGCAACACCAATAACATAACTAACTTCTAACTAATGGAGTAATGTGTGAGCCCGAGAAATTGTTACAAATGCTTTATTTTAGGCACTGAAAATGTACCAGTGACATACTGACCCATGATAAAAAAAAATAATAATTAATAATAATAATTAAAAAAAAAACTTTGGAAATTACTAATGTAGGAAAAAGAGATGGATATCAGTTTCTGTTGAGTACCTGCCATTTCTTGCTCCCAGAATAAATGACAGCAATTCTTTGCTTTAATCAAAACATCTCTAATTTACAACCAAAGCATCTGAGAAAAAATAGATCTTAAGGACAGTGATTCCAGCTATGGGTGCTGAGTCCTAGGACCACTTCAAGTGACCGGTTCACATCCTTGTGAACTGCCCTGGTGCCTAGCCCAGGGCCATTCCCCATGGTAAGTTTGCATATGCCATCTCTTTGGGTGGTGGAATATTTTCATGCAGAGCTGTGGTCAGAATAGATCACAGGCCACTGGCTGTGTCACTGGTGCACTACTCCTGCTCCAAAGGCCCACATTCTGCCTAACAGATAATATTTAGATCATCTATCTACTCAGCTGTGAAGAATTACTGAAACTATCCCTAAGTATCCCTAAACAAAATGAATATGGAAGTACAGCCTGAAAAACAATCCCTTCCTGCACCATGTTATAAGGAATTCCAGAACAATGAAAGTAATTGTTCCATGCTAGCTTTACCCTCCTACACAAAAATGAATATAGGAAACAGTTGTGTCTCAGCAAAGAGGCTTCTTTCTGTAAGTGGTCTTAAAAAGGGAGAATCCAAATAAAAGTTCTCTCTTACAGAAGGGGAAGGAAAGAATACTTGAACTTGAGGATCTGGGCAGACAACAGAAAGCATCAGAGGGTGAAAAGCCCCTCAGAGCATTAGGGAAATACCAAAGTATTAAAAAAAATAATAATAAAAAAATAATAATAAAAAACAGAAAAAAAAAAAAAAAACACCACTAACATCTTTAAAGTTCCCACACGAGTCAGCCACAAGAGACAGGGTGGGCATTCATTTACATATGAGCTTCAGAATGAGACAAGCCACATGTGACTTCACAGTTATGAGTAATGGGCCCGGAAAGCAGCAGAGAAAAATCAGGGGGATTCAGGCATTTCAGCTGAAACCCTTCTTCCGTGCAGAGGCTGCAGTCAATGGTAACCAGAGTCAACCGACCTCCCCCCTCCCAGCTCCCCTGTCAGAATCTGAAGAATAGGAATACACTATAAGAGATGGGGTTGGTAGGCCTGAGAGGCTCTGCCCTGAGGGAGCAGATGGTCTTCAGGCTGTCTGCTGTGAAAGGATGTGGCACACAGGTCCAGAGGGAGGTGGGCTAAACTCTGCATGAGGAAGGTGGGCAGGAACTCAGGAATGTGAGCGATCTGTGGGAATGACAAACACTAGCTGATCAATCACAAACTTACTTGAGAACGTAACATTATGTGGTTTCAACCGGGAAGGTACTGAAGCATGTGCTGAAGCATGCCTATGAATAAAGAATGGAAGGGTTAACTAGGGCAGGGAGCAGCTGACCAGGTAACAGGGTGGGCAGGGTCAACTCTTAAGAGAGGCTTCTTGGTCAGAGTGCACAGGATGGTTTGCATCCCCTTCTTCTTTTCCCTTCAGACTGTGGACAGCACTTAGAATTCAGGGTGCCTGTCTAGGCAGAGGCCTGAAATACTGGAGCACCAGTGCAGGCATCCTCAGGCCATACTGAGGGGTGAAGTGTTACAGTTCTGAAAGCCCCTGGAAGCATGGCCGGGTTTGGATGAACTTGTGATGAGAAGAAAACGCCCTTTTCAGGTATTATTCAGCTGAGCAATTAGCAACTTGCTTTTCAGGAGCTACCAAACAAGCCAGATAACAAGACCAAAAAGGTGAAGGCTTTCCTTGCTGCTCCTGTTGAGAAGAGGTAAGCTGGGCCAGCCCAGGCCTTCACTCCTGCACACATGGGGAGCTCTCATGAACATCACCACCTTCCAGGATGGCACTCAAGCCAGTTGGGAATCCTTGGGGTAATTAGTGGATGGATAAAGAAAGCAAAGTCAAGTCTGTCTGGCTTAGCTTTCCTCACAGCCTGGTCCAGCTGCATCCTTACTTGATCACACTCAGTTCTGGGGACTGAAGACTGAGTACACACAGGAGCTAAGTCCTGATGTACACCGACTGTATCGTGTTCCACAAGGTACCAAGAGCTCTGCCTGAAAGGACACTGAGCTACAGAGAGATTACACAGAGATGCACAACAAGCTACAACCTTCTGAAAACGCTTGGCTACGCAACCTGAATCAGGGGATATCTGTGACATGCTCAGCGGTCATCCTGGACAGAAATCCTTTTGTTGAAGAGCATCATGTGCTTAACTGTGCTCCCTCTCACCAATATAAAATATCAAATTCAGTACTTCAATAATTTATTTCTTTATATCTGAGAATGTTTTTCAATCATACATTTAAGTTTGCAAATTTCAACACAGGAGTAAATATACTTAAAAAAAATCCTAGATGTGCAAATTTCAAGTTGCATTGTTTGAAATAATATAAATATTTTAATAAAACATATGTTCACATTAACATTAAAAATATATAAAATTTAACAGAAATGAGTTGAGATATTTTAAAAAAACCATTTTTTGTTGTTGTTGTTTTTTAATAACTACATAAAAAGATTCTAAGCTTGACAAGGAAATTAGAAAATGTATCACCTCCAAAACAGCAGCAGCAAAACAGATGCTGAAAACTTAAAAGAGAGGAGAAAAGAGAGTATCAGGCACAACAGTAAAGGTAAGTTTTCTTAAGTATTGCAGACTGAGAAGTAAATGCATGATCTCCAGGAGTAAAGTCTTGATCCTAAGGTACCCCACTGCCAAGCTCCAAGCTATTAGCACAATGTCAGAATCACATTAAGAATAACAGAGAAAAGTGAGAGAGAGATGGGGTTATGAAGAGCAGCATGTGTATTTCTGACAGTTACAGTGGAAGAGAAGAAAGTTGCTTTGGCTTCAAAACTGGAGCCTATGATGACAAGTTTTGTGTCTGTTTTTTCTTCTGTTGAAAACAATTCCTTCCATATGTGAGGGCAACTGCAGGATTCAGTCTTCCCATCACATACATGTAAAAGTTGCTTCTGCAATCACATTACCTTTCCAGCTATCTCTGAATCTGGGAAAGGATCTAAATACTGACTACTACTGGTCTTGTTTAAGACTGCAGTTTGCCAAGGACCCTGCAAACCCAGAACCACTCACTGATATCATCCTAAATGGCTGCACAAGCTCCAGCCTTGCTGAGCTCCACAAAAACACAAGCAAGGATGCGAGCAAACCAAAGCAAGTTTCTTCAGGCAACCTCACTCTGTTTTGACTGCAAGTTACATCAGCCAGTCCTGGAGGATCTCTCTCAGTAAAGACTCGCCTCTGACCAACATACATCAACACAGATTTCCCGCATTGACAAGAGTAGCTACAAGTCATAGAATCACACAGAATCACAGAACTGTAGGGGCTGGAAGGGACCTCTAGAGACCATTGAGTCCAACCCCCTGCCAAAGCAGCTCCCTAGCCCAGGTTGCACAGGTAGGCATCCAGGCGGGTCTTGAATATCTCCAGAGAAAGAGACTCCACCACCTCTCTGTGCAGCCTGTGCCAGTGCTCCGTCACTGCACTGTGAAGAAGTTCTTAACACATGTGTGTGCAGAACTTCCTATGCATCAGTTTGTGGCCATTTCCCCTCGTCCTGCCACCACACACTGCAGAGATTCCTCCTTGTGTGGGTGCTGGGGAGGTATTGACAAGGAGGCAGAACCAGGAAGCTCCTTGGAAAGAAATGCTTCAAACTTCCAACTGGAAAGTCCAAGAATAAAATACAGCACAACAGGAGCTTACTCATGAAAGACAGCTCTGTGCAGAAAGCAACCGGCCCTTCTTAGCAGTTCTTGTATGCAGTGTTTAGAGGAAGTACATACTTATTCCCATTCTTGGGAATAAACAGGAACAAGGGCAGACAGCTTACATTTCCCCCCCAGCCCCCGCTTCCAGGACTGACAAGTGTTTTGGACATAGCACCATTTCAGTTACGGAAGGAGCTGGTATCGCTTTCTTCTTCTTTACCAACTCTTCCTCTCCACTAGCCGTAGATCTGTTTGAACTGGTAGCATTCATTGCAATAACCATTGCACTTGTTATTACCATAGTGGTCGCAAGCAGGGGCACGGCAGCGTTGCATCGGGGGCTCGTCTGCTGCTGGCTCCCTGGGACCCCCCAGCTGCGCAAGCTGGCCGAGGCGCTGGCACTGCTGGCACAGTTCACTGCTTCTGCAGGCCAGGTTGTTTCGACATGAAGCCACAGCACACTGTCTCTTCTGGTTACTCAGTCCTGCTCGCTGCAGATCTCTGCGCTGTCCTGTTCTCTTGAAACACATTAAAAACAGTCAGCTGTCATGCTGGCATCACAAGTGGAATTTCATTTACTTTCACCTGCTCTAACATATTGTATACATGACCACTGGGGGTTTATTAGCAACCACTGCAAAAACTGCAAGGGCTTTGGGAGACTGTGCTATAAAACAGAAAATTCTCATTGAAGCTAGTAGGCTTTCCAGACCCTAAGAAGACACATAGTTCTTCTGAAGCGTACGATACCAAGAGACAATTCGGGCCTTACCAAAGAATAGCAAAAATTCTGTCACCTCCTAGAAAAGTAGTTTTGTCTTTGTCAATTCTCAATTCTAAAACCAAAACAAACCAAGTGTAAAAGCCTAGAACAGAAAATCTGTAATGTGCTCAATGAAAAAAAAAAGCAACATGAAGCAGTTGCTGCAGTTGCATAGCTCTAAAGGTACAAATGAAAAGCCCGTAGAGCCAGCAACAAAGTGAACTGTGGGTCCAACTGCTTCCACTGAAATTGCTGGTCAAATTCCAGCTAGAGAAAACTGAGAACCAATAGCCACAATAATCCTAAATTGCAAATGACCATTAGAAATGCTGCTCAAGCTGTAGCAAGTAGAAATCATGAGATACCTTACACTAGTCTTTCCATGACACCTAGAAAATTCTCATGTTGCTGCATCCTATTACATGCTCTGAGTCATCTGAGGGAAAAAAAAGATTCTAAACAAGAGGAATGTTTTCAGAGTTCATACTTACTTCAGGCTGTCTTGCTAGCTGTTCTTCTGTCCTTCTGGCTTCCTGAAATCGCTGGCTCTGGGCTTTAATGAAACAGTTCTGGCAGTAGCCCTCCAGCATGGTGCTCCCCAAGGTGCCACAGTTCTGCTGCTGGCAAGACACTGTATTGTGGAAGGTGGCAGCTGAGCTCCCCTGATGACCAGCTGCTGAGGAATTCCTCTGAGATCTCCTCTGATGGTGTAGTGAAGCACTGTCTACAATGTAAAGGAAGGATGGGGAATCTGAATGAGCCCAACAGCTGTTATGGCCCAAAGTGATACAAAAAGCTCCTCAATTTACGAAGAAAAAAGAAAACAAAACAATCTGCTAGTCTCAAACACTGAATTTTGGCAATCCTGATACCTCTTGGTCAAAGCACATTTCTTCAGTTAACACACACAAAGAGTTAATACAGACTGATCTTTACATCAAACAGCTGATTTGAGAAGAACTTGCTCTCAGCATGGAAACCAGATCTCATTAAAAACGAGGAAAATCACCACTGGTTTTAGAATGTCATCCATGATGCATCCCAACTCTTCCCTTCTGTCCTTCATTTCAATCACACGGAGTAGTGGAAGTACAGTAGTACAGAGCTTAATAGGCTAATGTGTCCTATACTTCTTAATCTAATTAGGTAATCTTACGTATTCCACAAGTTGGAAGATTTCACAGCATGATTTACTGACAGACCACTTTAGGACCTGATTTTAAGCATATGTGCACACTATCAAGAAACATCTCAGGGTACGTTAGAACTGCCATGTTACTATCAAAGACTTATTCTATATTATCTACACATTATATTTGCACATTATCCACAGACGAATTCTGCTTGCTCTGTTTATCGATGAGATTTCATTACTCCAGTGTTGTATCTGTTGAGCTCAAAATGGATACAGACCTTCAAATTCATGACAAGTTTTTAAGAAGCCTTCCAAACACAACTGGTTTTCAGTAACATCAGTACAACATCACTTCCCTCACCAGTTCCTACAACTGGTTTAGCTACGATGAAGTTTAATCTGAGAAAATTCATACCAGAACACTACTGCAGTGTATGGTGGGAAGGCATCAAAGATAACACTTGACTGGTCGAGTTTTTATCTCACAAAAGCCAATGGGAAGTTTTACAAGACTTCACATATCCCTCACTGTTACTGCATGCCTCTTTTTTGGAATAGTAATAGCCAAAAAAACCCACATTTTCCCCACAATACTGCTTCCGCTACACAGTGCTTGTCACCCCTTGTCCTTTTAGAGCACAGCACGTACAGAACTTCAGTTTCACCATCTGCACCACATCTGACAAAGCTCACATCTTCACTTACCGTGGTTTTCCCTGTATTCAAAGAAGCACAGCGTGCAAAAGCCCTCGTTCTGAGCTGTCCCAAAAAACTTGCAGCCAGGCTTCCTGCAGAGCTTACTTCCCCTCTTCTCCTCCAAAGCATGTGGGGCATGAGGCAGCGCGACTAATTGCGGCTCATTGCAGTTGTTGCTGGGAGCTTGCTGGCAGGAATGCTGAAGGAGGTTCTGCGGGATCTGGGATGGGTCAGATGTAGATCTCTGATGGCACGTGGGAACAAAACCAGGGCTCCCATTCGAGGAGCGCTCTGTAGTCCTTTTGAAACAAGTGCTGCAAATGCCATTAAATGTCCTATTGGCCTTCTGAAAGCAGACCTTACAAGTGGCATAGTCCAAACATCTCTGGTCGTCCAAATTCTTACAAGGAGCAAGCTGTCTGGCATTGTAGCAGCGTTCACAAAGTCCGTTGTGTTGCACGTTTAAGGTGAAGGGGCAGTCTGGAGTCCGGCATTTCATGGCAGTGGTTTCACTATAGAGGAAAAGGCTGGGAGCAGTTGGGGGCGCAGAGCGAGGCCCTGTTACAGACTCCTCAGACATCCATCCCCCAGGTTCACAAACTTTACCACAGGGGGAACCCAACCCAGCTGCCTTCAGTTTCTCGGGTGCTGCTTCAGAGACCTGCTTTCTTCCTTTGCTTCCCTGTGACCTCCGCTCAAAGCACTCGTGGCAGTAGGGCTGGGTGTTCACAGACATATAGAAAGGGCAGTTTGGAGTTTCACATTTCACCTGTAAGAGGGAGAGCTGGGAAAAAGACAGGTCCTGTCTGTTCCTGGAGCAGGCCTCTTTTCTGGTAGGTTCAGCATTCTCCTGCCATTTCTTGTACTCATGCTGCACCAGTTGAAAGTAATCTTCCACAAGGTTTAGTTCTTTGGGCAGGTTGCCTTCATCCAACCTGACAGACAAAAACATATATATATTTATATACACACACACACACACAAAATGCATATCACTGGTTGAAAAGGGCAGACAGTGGGAGTGGAGGCAAATATAAGCCATGTGGGGAGGAAATGCAGATCTAATACACATCCATATTACTCAGCTAGAAGATCCAGGATGTCGAACTGTTGCTATAAATGGAAATAATTTTAAAAGCAGGTGTTCAGTGATGTCAAATAGAGACTTTCACATCTAAAGAAATGGCCTCACTCAGTACTAAACGGAAGTATTCTTGAAAGGATTTTCAAGGTGAGGCTTTTCTGACTCTGAAAGCTGTCTGCAGGAAGAATAATCGGATAATCTTTCAGAGATATAAAGAAAATCCCCCAAATTCTAAATTTGTCTTAAGACCAATGCTCAGTAGAGCTGAAATTAAATGTCAGATCTCACTCTTCACCAGGCCATGCTAAAAACAAACCTTTCATACTCTAGATACTCTAGACTCAGTACTTCATGATAAACTTCATTATGAAATCTGCTCCTGTTTTTTGCCCTCTGGGGTCTGTAGCTACTAGTCAAATTCTTCAAACAAAATAGGTGGCTTCAGTTCAGTACATGCAGTGCCAGTACTCCTAATAGAATCCCTACCAGGACCCTGATAGCAGGGTAAACCCCACATTGCAGCCTTACCATGCAATACTTTGAAGGATAAGGAGCTCACATTGCCTGTACTACTCAAGAACCAATTGTGACAGTAGGAAAAGGTCCATTACTACTACATTTATCCTTTTGGTAGAAGGCCCCCAAAGCAGAACTCAACAACACAGAGATATCCCTGCAGGCTGCAATGAAAGTAACGACAGAGGACACAGGCAGTCATAAAGGGGCAGGCAGACACCACTGCCAGAGATCCCCATGTGCAAGAAGCTGGTGATTGCAGTCAGTCACTCCACGTGTTTCTGACTGCCAGGGGCATGAGGGCAGATGTAAGCTCCTTCACTGGCCACAGCTTCCTGTCTGCTGCACCACTACAGGAAAACAGACTTTCAAGGCATCTGTGCTTTGAAAATATTGCCAAATATTTTCCCTAGCACAGACAGAATTACACCACACATGCTTTATGCAATTTACCCTTGCATAAAGTACAGGGGTTCTGTGTAACTAGATCCTGGTTTTAACTGCTTTTCAGCCACTTCCTGAGCAATCTAAAAGTCAATGAAAGTAAGAAAGTAATCCACTGGCTTTACTTTTCTAAAATATTAGGCACAAACTGCTAACTCTGAAGACATTTTTGCCTTTGAACGTGGTTAGATCTCATACCACTTACAACCACATCAACAGAAATGCCAATATTTTCTATAGTATCATGGAAAGGAAAGGCGAAAAGCACACACACACAGGGCTGTATGGATCCTACCACTACCTTAAGTAACTTTACTGAGGAAACAGAAATGACACTCACTTTGCAGCATTAATTAAATGAGTAGTGCCATGATCCCAGCCTTGCACTGGAATTTCCATGACTATCAAGTAGTCTTTCAGCAGCTGCTCTTTCTCCCTCTCCTCTGCATCTGTCAGAAAGTGCATGCTCAAATCCTCAAATCTGCCTCGTTCACTGGTGACCAGAGGGACAGCCCGGATTTCTGTGTGGAAACACAAAAGTTTAGCTCAGATATTTTATCAGACAAGAGTACGAGACACAACATGGTGAAGACATCAACACTCCCACTGAACTTGGTGGAAATAAGATAATGGCTGGCAAGACCAATTGGTTTCTAAAGAGCACAAGTGAGAGGAGGCAGACATGCCCTTACTACAGACCAAATCCCATCCTACTGCAAATTTAATGTCTTATAATGAAAAGAAGGCTAGAGCACTGCAAAGCCAAAATAACCCTTTGAACGATCTCAGTCTTGATGCGGGTGAGATGTTCTTCCTTTTCAAATGGCATTTTGAAGACAATCTTTAGTTTCTATTCAAATTAACAGACACAGCTGTTTCTGTTTACATTTTAAGAACATATTCCGAAGGAATCTTTTACATTAATTTTAACTTCTAAAAGGCAAATTTTAACTTAAAAAAATAATTAAATGCTTTAGCAGCATAATAAATAAGAAGAGTCTATGCAAATGCAAGGCAAACTACTTGAAAAATACCTGGTCCACTGTCCTTCAGGGTCACAAGTGGTGTAAAATGCATATTGTCGTAGCCGAGCACAATTGGATATCTGTAGCATTCTTCAGCGGGCCAAAGGAGCGGCAGGTAAACACCACCAACATTCAGAGGAGCAAAACTGGAGCCTGATTCTAAGCTTCTCACAACTTTATCTACATAAGGAAGGAAAAAAAAAATAAAAATCTGCTAAGTCAGTGCTTCTGGCAGGAATAAAAAACATACTCTGGGTGCTTCAGAACAACTCCCAATTCTGAAACATGCCTACCTGAAAGCAACATTTATCAAGATCAGATTACTAATAAAATACAGACTAATGCAGTCCTTAATGAGAGATGACTGGCTGGACAACTCACCTGCAAGGACAATGATTGGTCTTCTGAGGATATTAGCAAGAATGAAAATGTGGATTTCTTCCAGTGCATTATAAGGAAGTCTATTTCGAGCCCCGGATGTTTCTGGGGAGGTCATTTCAATGAGGTATTCCCACTCTTCCTCCCAATTCTGAGAAAAGAGACAACCAACAGTTCAAAAAGGGTTCAAAGACACAGGGGTCAGGAACCAACTGCAGCACTGAAAATATTCACATTTTTCCATTTCCTACAAAGGAACAACATTTCTTCTCTCCATTAACAGTGGAATATGCGAAGCCAAAAATCAAAGAAAATCAGCAAGGCAACTGTGACAAGCATTCAGGAAACAGCAGGATTCCTTAGGCCACCTTACCCGGGTGTCAAAGTGGAGTCCTGTTTGCACAAACTCCTGGGATTTAATAGCCTCCCGCTGCCAGCGCAGCTTGAAGTTCCGTGTGTCAACCTCCTTGAGTGCACTAAACAATGTCTTCCTTAAGACGAGGTCAACATCTTCAATACCCCACATGTACTGCGATGCAGCATGCATGAGGCAATTTCCATCACCTGCATTTAAAAAACAAACAAAAAAAAAAAAACATTGCTTTTAAATGGCTACTTAAATACAACCTCACCAGCACGTGAGATGTGGGAACACGCAGCACATACACATATTCCATGTGGCACATCTCAGGAAATCTCTGCTAGAAGGCTTTTCACAAGTATATCACAGCTATCAACGCTCTGCTCAGGGAAATAAAGCAAGTTGTTCCCTCTCCTCTGGTTGTCTTTTCACTGGTTGGTAAGCTGGCACTCACCAGTGGTGGGAAACCTGCTCTTTATTTAACTTGGACTGGTGCCATGAACTAAATTTTGGGTTGACTGCAAGTATCAAACATAGCTGAAATAGCTTTTAAACATAACTGAGTCACTTTAAAAGTAAAACAGAATGTGTATATCTTCTTCACCAGTGCTTACACTAACGTACACCTGATAGCACAGGGTTGAGATAATGGAAAACACTAAGAATATCCTATAGTAACACCAAGCCTCACTTCCTCTGACAAGGGCTGCTCTGTGGAAGAATTACAATGACTGAGAGACAGTAAGATATTTATATAAAGTAGCTGTAGGAGGACCTCCTGCCTACCTCTCAGTACTGACAGCTGTATGCTGCACTGGAAAATGCTTAAAGGTTTGCTTGCCTAAAACACAAAATTAAGATTAGCTAAATGAAAAACAGTGATTTGTTTTCTATTTAGACAATCCCTTCCACTGAAGGAGTCCTCCCTACATGTAGTGAAGAAAGCAGTGCTCTGCAGTTTCAGAGGGGAGGAACTGAGAATCAGAGTGGTTAATTAACTTAATTGAAAGGTGTGACAAAGTATGCCTGTGGCTGGGGTTCAAATTCTGCTTCTAGCCATCCTCTTCAATGGTCTTTTGAAAGGGAAATATCAAGAATCATTACTGTCATGTCCCCATATGCAAAATTAGGTCTGGTGTTTAACACGGGGGGAAGCAGTTTCATCAAAAGTTAAGAAACCACAGTAGTTTCCTTGGAACAGAGGACAACTATGATAGAACTAAAAGATTTTTCTCACGTAAGAGAGTTAAAACAAAAAAACCCCATCACCATACACACATACTTGAAGCCATGCATAAGGAGCTCAACTAAGTCACTGATGAACTGATGAATACTTGTCTTATTTTTTCTGATATGTCAGAGAAAAATCTACAGCAAACTCCAGAGCCTGAAAAAGCTATCACTTGAAAGGTACTTAACATTTCATAAACTGCTATGGACTCTTTACACACCAGGTTCTTTACACTGCCTTCTGGTTTCTGACTGACATCTTGCACAGCTTACTCAAGATGTGCAGCCTGCCTGTTCGAGCTAAAAAAATCAGGGAGCAACATATAATATAGAAAAACTGCCCGGGTTTCCTTCTGAACAAGAGAGATGAGATATTAATCCCATTCAAATTTTCCCTTCGCAAAATCTAGAGCAAAGATAAGATTATTTTTTTTTCTTTCAGAGCTGACTTTCAGTTCTTTATTGAGAAGCACCGCACCAAATTCCTTACACAGCACTTGGAATTCCCCAGCGCTATTTGACTAGCAGTTGAGCAACAGTCGTACTTTTTGTTCTGCTGCCCGCACAGCTGAACAGCAAAGCCTCCCTCGGACTTTCCCGGGGGTGTGGCTGGGTGAACTGGAATGAATGCCTATTCATTATACAAGCGAAATTGCTGCAGCCAATAGATGATGGAATTTTTAGTTTTATTTTTTTTTGTTGTTGTTTTTAAAAAAGCAGTTTCCATTTTTGTACCGCCTTCCCCTCCTATTCCCCCTTCACGCGTCCGCAAATAAACGTGCGGTGACACAGAAGTCGGGGGTTTTCTTACGCCATAAGCTCGTGTACATATTAGGTAAAATATATGTGAAAAGATCCTACAGGAGAATCACTTTCTTTGTTTTGAACAATCAAAACTGTCAGAAGAAAGAACACAGATTTTTCTTAGAAAAACCCATCGCTGACTGAAGGAACTAATGTATTCCTCCCACATCTATACGGGTTATGCAGTTGAATGCTTTTAAAATACTCTTCGCATGGAGAAAAAAAAAAAAAGCCCACATTTTTTCCCACTCACTTGAATAACATTATTTTCTAGGCTAGCACAGGGCTCCTCCAGGCTTCCGTCCCGTTTTTCAGGGATCTCTCCTTCAGCCCAGGTTACCTTCCCCCTCCTGCAAAGCTACGACTACTTTGCATAAACCGCAGGCTCTCAGAGTCGCTCCTCCCCCCTTTCCATGCCCTCAACGACCTTACAGCACAGAACCTAAGCCATGTGCACTGCCCTGGCTGCGTGAAGTATGGGGGGAACACAAACCAAATCCTTGACTTTTCTGACCTTAGGCCACTCCTAAGCCAGCACTTCTACTTCAGCATCCTATATATTGGTGCACCTACAGATGGGATCCCAGTCCACAAATTGCTCCCGTTTGTAATAATGGTGTACATTCATGACACAAGGCAACAGACCCCATCCTTTGAATATCCTGTAAGCAGCAGCAACCTGCTCAGTCAGTACTGAGCTCTGCTGAACTCCTACCACTATCAGACGTGGGGTTCCAAAACCTACACACTTTGCTGTGGACAAAACCTACATACACTGACCATTTTCGTGGGAGATCTGTTAGAGCACACTCAAGGGATAGGAGCAAAGCTTTGAATACTCCACATCTGGAGTAATGTCACCCTCCTGGGACTCGCCAAGCACTTGGCTGCCCCAGCTGGAACCCTGGTCCTCCTGGAAGTCCAAGATTACGCAGCCTTTGTGGGCACCCAACTACAACCAAACGCAGATGCAGCCCACAAAGCCCACCAAAAGTTCAGTGCTTCTATAACAGTGACAGAGGTGTACATCAGGATTGGGCTCTTCACGGTCACAGCAGCTCCATCTACATGGTGTTCTGTTTTTACGGGTTTTGTAAAGCACAGCTGTCCATAATCAAACAGGGAAGAAAAGACTGTGGCCTAGAAAAACAAGGATTATGTGTGTATAAACAGATCAGAAAATAAACACCCAAAGAGCACGATGCTGGGACTTGAACTGGGCTCAAGGTCCGCCATACCCAGTGTTTCCACAACCAGCATCACCTGCTCCTTGAACAAAAAAACCTATTTCCCATGTTCTTGGAGTCATTGCTCTCCCAGACAACCTTTCCAGATAGCGGCACTCTATACAGCAGGGAATCCTGAGTCTGACTTTGCAGCTGCATGATCGTAACTCATAACTGTTACCAAATCTTTCCTGCACTGAATGTGAAATCCCAGCAATTCTCACAGTCATGTGCTAAATTTTCCTGCTTGACAACATAGCCTCTTGTACCCTACAAAGAAATATTTGTACTACCTCTATTTCATTTATAGAGCCTGACACAATAAGCATAAAGTAACCCTAAAGTGAAGTCCTATAGCTAATACCAACCCTTGAGAGAAAAGGTCGTCATTTTTTTGCTGCCCTAGGTATGGAGAGGAATGGCTGTCAAGCCGTGAGGGAAGGCAGAAGCTCGCAGACCCCACCAGATAGCTTAGCACCAGGGAGCTGGCTGTGTGCAGGGACAAGCCTGCCACCAGCAAGGTCAGTATGGTGGAGCTCCACAAGGGTGCTATCATCTGGCCTGTATATAAGAGAACACGTCCCTGCTGCTCAGAGTATCCCAAGCCTCCACCTGCCTGGTGCTAAGGGCTGATCACTGCTTCTAATAGGACAGCTGACACATCAAGAGTCAGCTGTGCAATGGAATGGATGACAGTATTCTCGCATGGTATTTTTCTCTGGCATGCCACAAGATACTGATGTTATGAAAATACCTGGGAAGATTTCAGGCCACTCAACATGGGCAGGGGACTGCTACAGACTCAGGACAGCACGCCACATGGAGAGAATTTTAGCTTACACAACTAAGATAAAAAGCCAGATCCATATGACCTATTTTAAAATGGGTGCAAAGACCTGCTCGCAACTTACCATTAGTTTTCAAAGGCACAAGTCTCCTGACCTCCATGCACCAGTTCAGCTTCCTCTGGCGCTCCAGCGATGTCTGGGTGGCTTGGTCAGTCAGGGCCTTCTGAAGTGTCTCCCGGAACTGAGGGCAAAACTGGCACATTCTGAACATTTCTATGGTGTATCTGTGCATAGTCCTGAAGTGGTGAATTATTCCACTGGGGGGTTTGACCAGATCTTCAGGTGTCCTCTCTCTAATTTTCACAGCTTTCAGCATATTGCTCTGATACAAAGCCTGAGGAAGGATGTGTTGGCCAGCCATGTTTCTAGACGAAATCTGAAATGAAAAAGAAAAGGATTCTCTTGCTGACTTGTTCAGTGCCCTTGCACTGCAGTGCTATCAGTTCTGGAAAGACTGAGAACACACTTCTACATGTGGGATTCTTGCTGCTGTTTTGACCATAAAGCACACAGACTGGATGCCATCCACTGACACATATAGATGACTATTTCTGAAGTTCACCTCCATCAGCTCCTATGCAGTGCTCAGAGATAACTACTGAAGAGCTTATCCTGCCTATTTATTGTGATCATTTATTGAACTACTGAAGAGAGTTCACTCATCACTAAGAAGATTACATCATTATTCCAGAAAAGGCACTTAAATCAAAGCAAGGATAGAAAAAGGCAAGATCAAGGGAAAGAAAAACCATCCTGCAAACTTGACTAATTGTTAATTGCATGATGTAATACTATATGAACCTGCTGAACTTTCAGCATGTTCCAAATTCTTGTTTTGATGACATGCCAAAAAACCAGATAATGACCATTTCAGATTTCCACAGCCCAAGTGTTCTGATAAGTGATGCTGGGTATGGCATAAAAAGAGCTTGGATATCACATGCTGTGCTAGATTCTGTCCCATACTTACGTTGGCTGAAGATGACAAAGGAGTTACTAGTGGCAGACCAAGCACTCAGGGACAGACCTGTGTTACTCTTCTTGAGGCTCCTTCTGTTTTGTGAGTAGAACAGCACCTCAGAGGTGTTCATGCAGTGTGTGGGGGTGCAAGCTGCAGTGCCACTATTACTCAGCGGTAAGTCAACATCGCTGAAAAAGCATTTCCACTTGGCTCAAAAACCCCAATATTTTTCCATAGTGGGACAAGCCCTGTTTACTGCCCTGCATCCCTTTCTTCAGTACCTCTGGTCTGATGGGCTACAACAGGAAGAACAAAAAAAACCCCACAACTTCAAAGTATCTGCAGTCTGAAATACTCATTCTGAGCACGCTAACTCTGTGGCTAGCTGCAGCCAGATGCAGGAACCACATTCACACATCCCTCCTGTGCAGTGCAGTAACACTATGAGCTATTATTTTCACATGGAGAGACTACACACTGTCCACGTAGACTGTTCTGTTCACAAAGCCAAGATTCTATCAAGCAAAATAACAGTTTGCATACTTAATGTTTAGAATTCAGCTGGTCACACCAGGAGAGTGGATCATGAATTTAGGCACAGATACCAAATCACAGGTCTATATCAAGACCTCAGTACATGCCATACCAAGTACAGGCTGACCAGAAACAAGAGAAAGCTTTCTAACAGCTGCTTCTCATCTACCCCTAACCGATATACTTTCATACACGCCACTCACATAAATCATCCATACATTTAAACATAGGATTGAGGAATGACATACAAACACATTAATCTGTTAAATAACCACAGCTCTGCTTTGCTCAAGGATGGCCAGAGCACTGAATTCCATAGTTACGTAAGTAGAGTCATTGAGTCAATTAGTTTTTTACCCAAATAAAGACTTATCAGATGATTAATCTCTACTGGCATGGACCCTTGAAGTGGTTATTTCCAGCTTTAGGTAACAAAAAGTACTGAGTTTACAGAAGCATTCACTGGAACATGGCACATTTTCCCCTCCAAAAGTGGAAACTACTGTTTGTGCTTTTTACATCGGACGTCCGACTGCGAAAAACAGAGCAATGAAGCAGCTCAGCAGCCACACAAGCGAACAGTTCAGAGCACAGAAGGGCTTCAGAAGCTCTATTGGCTCGTACCGCACTGCATGCCACCCTACAGCCGCCTTTTAACACGTAATTGCTGAGTTCCAAGAGAGAAAAAAAAAAAAAAAAGCTGTAAACAGTGCAGCACACAATTCTCCAGCATATATCGTGGGAGATGCTGGGCGCTCCGTTCTGAGATGCGACAGAGTTCCAGCTCTGTTCTCCATCCGAAGGAGCCAAGGCTAAGCAAGCTCCTGGCGGCCGGGCGCTGCAACAAGGCGAAAGGCGTCGCGCAGCCTCCTGCCTCCGTGCTCCGGAGCCGCGGCCGCCCCATCGGCAGCCAGGCCCCCGAGCCGAGCCGCCCGCGGAGCGCAGCCCGCCGCCTCCGGCTCTTCTTGCAACCCCGGCCCTCCGCCAGTCAACAGAGGGCACAATTCCACCGCCAGCCGCGGGACTGACAACAAAAACCTCCTGAAATCCGTCTCCCCGCCCGAGCAGCAGCGCTCACCTCTCGGCCGGCGGGCTCCTCCGGGAGCGGGGTCGATTCGCCGGTGAACGCCGCTCAGCAGCCGGGCCGCGGCGGGGGCACGCAGCCGGGCTCGGCCGCCATGGACGCCCGGCGGGCAGCGGGCCTGGGTTGACCTGGCCGCGCTCCCCTCCGCCGCCCCCTCCCCCTGCGCGGAGCTGCTGCCGCCGCTGCCTCCGCCGCGGAATGAAGCTCAGCCTCTTGTTTTCTTTCCCCTTTCTGTTTCAGCGCCTGGACAGAAAAAAAAAAAAAAAAAAAAGAAAGAAAAAAAAAAAGACAACAACATAAAAAACCCCAGTGGGGATTTCCACCGTCAGCGCTTGGGACTTTCCGACATGTGACAACAGCAGCGCCGGCTCCGCGTGCCGCCGGCAGGGGGCGCCGCAGCGCTCCCTCCGCACGCGGCCGGGCCCCGGCGCGGTGCCGCCGGGCGCTGGGAGCGGGGCGGCTTCCCGTGCTGGTGGATGCGGGGCCGCCACGGCGGCCTGCAAGGCCCTGGGGCACGGGGCACTAGTGCAAGGGAGGCACGCGCCGTGCTGGGCTCGCCCTCGCAACCGCTCTGCCCTGTAACGGCTGTGAGAGAGGCTCAGTGTTGCTTTCCAGTTGTTTCTTTGCTTTAATTAGAGGTTACGCTCTCAGTACATAGTCGTGTAGCTCTGTACACAAGCCTGTGTTAACAGGCTCTTGTGCAAGGCTCTCGTCCAGCCCTGTGCAAGGCAAGGCTGTGGCAGGCGAGGGTCAGAACTGCAGGCTGAGGCGATGGTCTTAGTCCTGGAGCTGCTGGCCACACCTGGCATCTCGTACCTTTAATGACTGCAAGCGCATAATTCACACCTTTCAATAGTATCCCAAAGTTTGTGCAATGGAAAAAGTCTCTGAATAAAACACTTTATTTAGGGCCTCCAAGTAAAACATTGGGGTGTGATCTGAAGTGCAAATGGACAGCTTCTCACCCACAAGGCTTGCAATCTGAAGGCAGGCAGAAATAAAATACAATAATTTTTTTTTTTTTGGTCCTAAAACACTTTCTACAGATGCTGAGTATCTGTGAGCTCCAGAGCATCCATGGGTCCCAGTGACTGGCTGAGAAGCTGGGGATGCCCCACACGTTGAAATCAGGCCTGTCACAGAATAGGCAGATCTGAGGAGAGCTCGTACCTAAGCTTCCTTGCCTCTGTTAGCAACAGCTGGCTCAGCCTGTGCCCTGGTAGCAGCTGTGCAATTCTGTGACAGTGTGCTTCCCACTGCTGGAAGCCCTGTGTCTGGCTCTGTGTGGCCTGCTGTCCTCTTTCTCTGCCTAGGAAGGCTCTGCACTTATTGATAGTCTGATGACTGACCGAGATCCAGGGAGGCTGGGAGCCTGAGGGAACTGGGTCTGAGTGATTACTTGTGTAACTGGGGCCACATCTGGGGTGTGGTTTACTCAGTGGATGTTTCCTGCAGCAGCAAATTGAGTTTTAAAAAAGAACTTGCCATTCCCTGCTCATGCGTATTCTCCTCTGTCCCCTCACATGTGCTGATGTACTTAAGTCATATGATTAGAAACCAGCTGTACACATACACACACACACACACATATATATGTAACTTAACCAAACCATTTTCCTCTCGTGATTCAATTGCAGTTCACTCAGCCAGTTTTATAGAGAGCATTTAAAGTGATGGTGAGTTTCACTATGGAGTGAGAGTCAGGAGCTAGGGTAGGAAGTGTGGAAAAACGTGCCGATTTATATGTTACTTTGTGTGTAAAACTGCAGCAAATAGATTAACAAATCATTCTAGACCCTTCTGTTTTTTCTTTTTTTTCCTTTTATTGATTGATTGATTGATTGAGGGGTGGTGTTGTTACAAGCAGTCCTAACAAAAGGAAAATCAGTGTGAATAAAAAGGTTTGCAGGTAACCTATGAGAGAAATACTGAGTCTAAGGAAATACTGAAAGGACAACAGCTTATTTTTGTTATTTTAAGCTCTGAGCATAAATGAATATTCAGTTGCTATTTGCACCTTGATAAACTAAATGCTGATTGCACGTGACTAAGGCTGATGTTTATCGTACAGGTCTGAGCAGGATGTCAGGAATTCATTTGATGAGTTTGCACAGCTCAAAACGAAGCTCAGTCCTATCAACCACATCTCCTATGCAATATAGCAATATGCATAAAACCATAAGCTTCATCGATAATTATCGAATAAGGGATGAATATACATTCCTCTTTTCAGATTTACTCCTGCAACTTGTAATTACACTCCAAAGTTCATCCCACCTGCTGAATATAAACATTATATCATAATATAAACATATATATGTATATGAGAAGGACATTTTTCTTCTTTGAAGTGTGTCCATGTACACACATACATGTATTTAGTACATATTTTTAAGCATCTATATAAGTAGGCATATCTGTCATAGGGAATGGGAATTTTCTCCTTGCCATCAAAGACAGGTAAGAAACAGTGAGCTTGAGTTGCAGCTACCTGTATTCTGGTAAGGTATACGGGGAAAAAAAATGCTTCCATGTGGCAAAGTTAATATAACTTGGGAGCAGACTATTCAGAGAAGCTACAGAATATCCATTGTAGGAGAATATTTAAGTAATCAGTTTGCACATCAATCAGCAATGATTATTGTTCCTGGGAAGAGTAATTAATCTCTCAAGAGGCCTCATTCAACTCTGTTTTTTTTTTTTTTAATATTGCTTTATTATTTTGCTTTTTATTGTTCAAGAAGGAGGAATTCACACTTATTGGACTATGCCAAGACTTCAGTGTGTTCAGAACACCGTCACTAAATGTTTTAGAAATTGCATTAGGAAAGATTGTCATAACAGTACTTCTATAATATTCTATCACAGGATGATGACTATGATAATATTTATGGATAGTTCAATCACCAGCCAGGTCTTTTACTATCAGATAATTCTGTAAGATGTGTGATTCATTCTGAAGGGAGGAAAAGGATCATAAAAGGGAAATCCCTACTATTGCAATAGCAGTTCTTGAGGTCATGCAGGAGTTCAGCACTTCTGTCTTCCAGAAGCCCTTTCATGACTTCTTTTCCTGGTGGAGAAGTGATGAGAAGACCTTGCCGGTATAGAGGAAAGACACAGAGGAAAATCCCTTAAACCTGTAGCAGGCAGAAAACTAGGGCTAAGTACTGAATTAAGTAGTGATGGTTAAAGCAGAAAAAAAAAAATTACTCAAACTCATCTCTACCACTTAGAAAGAGCTGAACCGGTTTTATGAATTTTCCATTACACTCATCCAAATACAGTAAGAGAATCTCTGTATTCCAAGGGAGAGTTCCAGTATGTTTTGTGGCAAGGGGCAGCAGTGGAAGTAGGGTAAAGTATTTTTCCAGCAATGTTACGTGTTGTTCTGTGTTAAGTGTGAAAAGTTTGCAGTGGTGAGAGTAATATCTTTCCACCTTGTTTTTTTTGTTCTATCATACCTTCCTCTGATATCTGTCCATATCTGGATCAAGCCTCAGGGCTTCTAAAAACCACTGAGTCCATAAGTTGTGTACATATATGTACATACATGTTTGAGATAGCAGCAAAACTCAGTGTGACTGACCCTCTGCAGTGTATAATACAGAGAATTCTATTAGGCCCCCAACAAGAAATAAGCAGAGGCCAAAAATATTTTTGCCTAAGAGAGCAAAGGATATAGAAACAGGCTGAGACAGGGCTTGTGGCTAAACTGAAGAAAATTATAACAGCTGTTGTAGGCCAAATCAAAGGCCCATCTAGCTCAGTGCACTGTTTCTCATAGTGGTTAAGGAGATGCCTAGGAAAGAGTGAAGAAATGGTGTGAGTTGTTCCTAATAATTTTCCAACCTGCACTTTGCCACAGTTTTCCTCTGGGATTTTGGTCTGTTGCTTTTTATTCTAGTGCCTCATTTTCTTATTTGTACAGTAAGTATAAGAATGTTGTTTTTTTTACTTCTCAGCCTTTATATGTATTAGTTGTTTTAGCTACAAACTCTTCAGGAGAGTCTCCTGTTGTTTTGTGTTTGCCATATCTTAACAGAGACGTGTGGACGCCACTCACATTTAGAAAGCATGTTTCTTGCTTCAAGAAAGTTACTGACCAAGCATAGCAGACTTAGCAGTCAACTATCAATATCATAACTACCTTTGATGTAGGTTGAGGGTTATAAGCATAAAGCACTGCATAGGTGCTGCTCTGAAGGAATGGGTTCTGCACAATATTCTTCTCTCTCTGAAACAGTAAAAGTCAGCATGCCTTAAAGCATGTGGCTGTCTTTAGGGAGTGTAAGCTCACTTATTTTAGCCTTTACCTTAATCAGCCTGAGGCAACAGTGTTGCCTGGATGTATAGCATGCACCACAGCAGAGGGATCTGAAGCAAAGCCTGGATATCTGAGTTATTTCAGTCAACAGTTCAACATCTGTAAGTCAGCAACTGGTTAACAAATAAATAGTCAATGTCTCTTTTGTAGTTTGTTGAGATCCACTGTTGTTTTCTTTTCTAGTAGATTCCCTTCTGCTGTGATCACATAAGCACCTATTCTAACTTTAAGTGTAAAGTAAGCATTTAACAGAGCTGTGTCCTCTGGGAGTGAATGAGAAGGGCTGGGGGAATGGAGCTAATGCCCGCTCACCAATTTAAAGCCCTTACTCTTCTATTCTCTGTTCCCTGAGCAGTTTCAGCATATAGTTGCAGTCAGTCATAAGTCAGCCTGCAGTTCAGCAGGCTTGCCAATATTACAGGTCCTTAAAATGCCACATTATATTAACTCCTTTTCCCAGGGAAATCTAGTCACAATTTTTGTTTTCTCCCAGAAAATAAAATCCAAATGGTAAAAGTCAGTGCAACATTTTCTCATTTATTCTAGATATTTCCAATAACAGATTTTCTTAAGCACGTGTCCGCTGATTAAGACAACCTTACATTCTTTAAAATCAGTAAAGCTCTTTCAAACTGTGGTTAGTTTCAGTGTGCTGGGTGAATGCATGTGTGATTGACTGTTTCACTCCTTACTAACATGGGAGAACTGTAGACACCGTTTTCTTTACTCAACAGCTCTCAGCAGTGGAATTATGTAGGGACTGCTGAGTGAATAAGAAGCGATCATGTGAAGGTAGTCTTTGGTCATGAATCACAGAGCATGAAACTTGTTAGTCATTTCTCTGTGTCATTTTTGTATTTGCCCCATTCATCGTAACATGAAGGAAAGATAAGAACTGTACAAGGAATATCCATTTCTACAGTACATTGTGAATGCTTCTGATGGGCATCTCTTGTTGGTAGTTATCTAGTCTGACCTACTCAATAACAGAAGCCATTTAACCTCATATATTATTTTCTGTATCAGCCTAGTACTTTCGTCTAGAAGTACAGCAACTTTCAGGAAGACTATTTTATTTTCATCAAACAGACTAGAATTGTATGAGGGATTTTGTAAATCTTGCTGCAAATCTTTAGAATAATTAGTGTAGGTATCAGATGTAATCTAATTTGTAATAACACCAGCAAAACAGTTTCGGTGGGGTTTCTCCTCAAAGCCATTATGTATTCAGTAGGTTTCAGTATTTTGTATTTTAAAAGGTTAACAATTTTGGATACTTTCAAAGCTCACAGCCATTTTCAATGGCGTTGAGGAAGTGAATTCATTCCTGGACTTTTGAAGCAGATGAAAGGCATTTCCTTTGTGCAGTGCAAATTTGTGCTCGGGGAATAACATGAGAGCTTTATATATGTGAGTAGCCAGTAATTCAAACTAGCTTTCCAAGTGGAAAGAAAATCAGTTTGTCGTTTACTAATGAATTTCCCCATGAAAAGCTCTTCCAAAGAAGGATGTTTGCTTGTGCTCGAGAATTTACTGGCATTTACTGAATTAAATAGTCAATAGATTATTAGTTTTTAGGAAGCAATTGGTTCTCACCAGGAAAATGATAATTTACCCCATAAACATGGATATTATGAACAGAGTATGTGAAATTACTCTGACCACAAGTTTTAGTTCAAGAACTATGTTGTTTTCCATGGAATTTCTTCTGACTCATAATGATTTCACAGAGAAGGGACTCCCCATTTTTGCAATGACAGCACTTATTGTATTGGTAACACTAATGTAATAATCATTTATTCCTATTTTCATAGGGAGAGCTTTGTAGGATTTCCAGCATGTACATCAGGGAATGCGTTTTCATGTCACATGCCCCCACTTCTGTAATTTTTGTAGCAGCAGAAAACAGCCCCGAAACTACTTACCATACATTACTTTTGACTGCTGATTCAAGTGGAGAAGTACCCTGTCAAAAAGGACTTGTGAGTACTGGTGGATGGCAAGCAGGACATGAGCCAGCAGTGTGTCCTTGAAGTCCAGAAAGACAATCGTATCTGGGGCTGCATCAAAAGAAGTGTGTCCAGCAGGGTGATGGAGGAGATCCTGCCCCTCTGCTCTGTGCTGGTGAGGTCTCATTTGGAGTACTGTGTCCAGATGTGGAGTACTCAGTACAGGAAAGACATGGCCCTGTTGGAGCATGTCCAGAGGAGGGCCACAAAATGATCCGTGGAATGGAACACATCTCCTATGAGGACAGGCTGTGAGAGCTGTGGCTGTTCAGACACATCTCCTATGAGGACAGGCTGTGAGAGCTGTGGCTGTTCAGCCTGGAGAAGAGAAGGCTGCGAGGTGTCCTGAGAGCAGCTTTTCAGTATCTAAAGAGGAGCTAAACTCCTAAGGAGTTTACTCTAAAGAGTATCTAAAGGGGATAGATTCTTTACCAGGGTCTTTGGTGACCAGACAAGGGGAAATGTTTTCGAACTAAAAGAGGATAGATTTAGGTTGGATGTAAGGAAATAAGATTTTACAGTGAGTGTGGTGAGAAACTGGAACAGGTCTCCTGTGTGGTGGAGATGTGGTGGAGGCCCCTTCCCTGGAGACATTCAAGGCCAGGCTGGACTGGTCTCTGAGCAACTTGATCTAGCTGTGATGTCCCTATTCATTGCAGGTGAGTTGGACTAGATGATCTTTACATGTTCCTTCCAACTCTAAGGATTCTATGTAAAAGTAGTCCTAAATAAATTTGGGAATAGTAGATATAGAAGTTGCATATTGCATCTAGCAGATGATAGAGCAGTCTTCTCATCTCTAATCTGTATGAAGCACCCTGAGTAACTTTGTTTCAATTCTCACGCTCCTTACAGTGGAGGACTGCCCAACTTAAATAACCTGTACCAAGTAAATTCATGTCTGTGTATATTGGCCTGCTTCGTATCCTTTTCAAGATGGAGTCACATGTTCCAGAATATGAAGGAAAGTGAACTTTGTAAGGGCTGCAGATTTCTGATTTCTGAAGTGTTCTTGTAATTGTTCCTTGTCCAAAAGTGTGTTGTGCTTTGTAATTGTCTGATGAATTTGCCATACACTTTACAAGAGGTTTTTCTTTCTTTGGTGGACCAGATTTACAGAATATTGTCTTTCCTTTTTTTTTTTTTTTTTTTTTTTTCCTTTTCAAATGAGAATGCTGCTGAAATGCTGAACAATTCCTATTCTTGGTGATCAAAATAAGTTTTACCTTCCAAGTCTTTTCTGTATTGAAGAATAGATGTGTGTAAGAAAACTAGCAAGGTACTTTCACGCTGAAGATAGATTGAAGGCAACATCCTCAAGTGGACAAGATGAAGACTGGAAGTTCAATCAGAAATTTAAGTACATATTTATCCTAGCTGGGTCATGTCTGACATGTGGAGCAACAGTCAGTCAACCTAAAAAGGGCACTGCACAGTTGGTGCAGCTTTCTTCATTGTAGGGTTCTGCCATTTTCCCCTTTTATGGTTATATACATTGTTTGAACTCATTCATTTTAAAAATAGGTTAGAGGGAAATACTAACTACGTGGCTAATTCCCACTAACATGCCATGAAGTTTCATGAAAACACAAGGTAGAAACACAAGGAGTGTAGTCATTAAATATTCTGTGGAATTTGTTACCACAGTGAAGGTCAGTAGCTATGCTGGCTTGACATGTTTTGAGAAGGCCAAATGTATCTGCCTACATGTATTTCTCCTTGCAGTTTCGGTGAGTCTATGGCATCCTGTCATTTCCTTGAGTAAATGAAGTTTGCTGTGCACAGAGGAGCGGCTGTGGTATTCTTATGAAGAAATGGCTGTATTATAAGGTGATTCTTCTTTACAAGAAGAAAAAGAGAATGATTATCAAAGACACATCATCTGCTGAGAAACACAGAACAGTGTGTGCAATTCAAGTACCAAGGTGTTTAGAAAGGCTCGGTGGAGGGAAGATAAACCACTAATCATTATATACTTTAACAGAAACATGACTCTTGGCAGTGTACAGATCTACAGGACAGTAGGGAATGGAGTGACCAGAAATGAAAAACAGAGAGGTTAGCATGCATTTTCATGCATACAGTGACTCTGACTGAAACATTATCAAAACAGAGTGCAGAATTAGATTTCCCTGCCTTTGAATAGTGGTTCTCATATTCTGAAAGTAATACGTGGACTGTATGCTCCATTTAGCATATACACCTGTGTATAGATGTGCACATATGATAGAGAAATGGAACACAGAAGGTGAAACCTTAAGATAACGGATGCAAAAGAGTGCAAACAATGGGGTTAAAAACTCTAGAGTGAAATCTACAGAGTATAGAGTGGGTGGTTTTTGCAGATTACTTTCAAATTTATTCTTTGACACTTTTATCAGTAGTTTTTCATTGAGTCCTTACCAGCTAGTCCTCTGAATTTTTATGTATTTCTGATCTTATACATGCATGCAGCCAGTGTGAAGTATGTACCCATGCATCTCAGCTCTGCCTGTGTTACATTCTGTTGTGGATTCGACTGTGACACAGTTAATTTTATTCATGGAGGCTTGTTTGGCTGTGGTGTTAGCACACTGATGGTTTAGTTGTTGCAGAACAGTACTTAAATACATAGAGCCAAGGACTTCTCTGCTTGTTGCACTGCCCTGTCAGTGAGGAGCTGTGTGTACACAATGAGATGGGAGGGGACAAAGCCAGGATGGCTGAGTCAGACTTGTCAAAGGGATATCCCATACTTTGTGGCATCATGCTCAGGAATAAAATTGAAGGAGGAGAAGGAACGTTTCAAGTGATGGCATTTGACTTCCTAAGGAACTGTTACATGTACTGAGCCCTGCTTTGCTGGAAGTGTCTGAACATCTGCCTGCTGATGAGAAGCAGTGAATTCCTTGTTTTGCTTTGCCTTGTCACACAGCTCTTTCCTTACCTAGTCACCTGTCTCTATCTCAGCCCATGATTTCTCACAATTTTACCTTTGTGATTCTGTCTCTCATTCCACCAGGGGTGAGCAAGTGGCTGCCTGGTAATGACCTGCTACTGGGTTAATGCATCGCACACCCCTGGAGCTCCTGGCTGTGGGGGTGAGCAGGATCTATACTGCCCTTAACCAGTCCTCCTCCTACCAAATAGGAAAGCGTCTCTTCCAGAGTATCATGCAGATCTAGAAGCTCAGTAATCACCCACAACTTTGATTGATGATCCACATCCTGAGAGGTGAGCAATGTTTTTTCATTCCAGTGTGATGGAAAGTGAAATGGATCCATAAACTCCAGTCTGTTCTTGTAATGCTTCAAGATCATCACTTCTGGGGATAACATCTTAGTGGCTGGCTCAGTACACTGATGTGGTCATGGCATCTGGTCTGTGCGAGTCAGAGTACACTGAACAGTTCTGTGTTGTAAGTTCCTCCATCTGGAAGAACAGACATGAGTAATCCCTACCCATAGAGCAGGGCTGGGCTTCTGGAATGATGTTTACTTAGAGTCCCTGTAATCCTATGACTGTTTACTCTTCTGGCTGTAGGCACAGGTAGGAGCAGTATCTATCTGGCTTCTCACTTTTCTCTTTCTATGGTAAAGTGAATCTCTAAAGATGCAGGGAGGAAGTAACCTCTACATTCTCTGCTTTTGTGTTAGATTCTTGTGGAGGTTGCAGAAGGGAGATCTGTCCTCTGCTGGTTGCTTGACATATACATCATAACTGGGGAATAATAACACTAGGATTACCTTTGACCTTGTGTTTTGCAGAGAACATGTGGCTCTAGAAGGGGAAGGATGTACAACAGGTCAAAGTAGAGCAACACTGTTACTTAATTGTTCAAACTAGGAGTTGGCAAGTTCTGGAGAAACTTCCTGGAATAGAAGCAATCTCAGGCAGAGAAGGTGACTCCTGATGAAGTCCTGCACGATTCTAACGAAGCTCTGCAGCAGTTTACCTAGTCCCACTGAACTGTGCATAAAAAGCCCACAGTGCTGGTGTAGTACATAGGTAATTTAACACGTGAATTGCTCATAAAAGGTAAACCCCCTAATTGGACACTCACCGTTTCATGAATGTTTTTGCAGATTAGAGGCATCTACACACATTTATCCATTTCTTGCCTTAGTTCTGTACTCAACATATCTCCTCGATGTTAAGCCATTGCAATAATCATTAAAAGAAAACTGATGCAGCATCTCTCCAATGAAATTAAAGCATGTGTTTCAGTAAGATCAGGCAAAAATATCTCGCTAAAATTCTCAATATCATTGGTGTTAAGACTCATTTTCCTATTTTTTTTCCATGTTCATTAAAACACTTTTTTTTTTTTTTTTTTTTAATGAAGTGCCTGATTTGGTCTCCACTCTGAATTTGAGACACGGGTTGAGAAAAGGGAAGTCTAATTAAAAGTAGTTCATTCTTTTGAAGGGTGAAGTCTGAGGGAAAAAAGTCGTTTTCCTTGTTTAAAAAGAAAATTCATCAACTTTTTCTTTAAATTTCTCTGATGACTCATTCTTTGGAGTAGAAACACATGGCAATAGAAAGACTTAGGCTCAGGGGGGACCTTCTTATAGCTCTCAACAACTACCTGAAAGAAGACTGTGGTGATATAAGTGTTGGCCTCTTCTCCAATGTAACTAGTGATAGGACTAGAGGGAATGGTTTCAAGTTTCATCACAGGAGGTTCAGGTTGGGTATTAGGAAAAATTTCTTCTCCAAAAGAGTGGTCAGGTGCTGGAACAGGCTGCACAGGGAGGTGGTGGAGTCACCATCCCTGGAGGAGTTCAAGAACATTTAGATGTTGTACTAAGGGACATGGTTTACTGGGAAATATTGGTGGTAGGTGGATGATTGGACTGGATGATCTTGGAGGTCTTTCCCAACCTTGGTGATTCTGTGATTCTATGACTCTAGAGGGACTTGTGTGTCAGGGATGTGCTATTTGCAACTCAAAGAAACATCACTCAAAACCAGTTGCTAGACAACTGAAATATGCACCTGTTGGTAAAGACTTTTTAAGATTAAGCTTCAGGTGGTTCTGTAATGAAAGACCAAATGTAAATTCCCCTTAGCCTCTTGTGGTGCCTCCACTGACACAAGTTGCAGGTGGCCTTGCCTTTCCCTTAGTTGCTGTCTGCGTGATGCAGGACCTGAATAGGTCCACAGAGCCTCCCTCCTTCCTGGCTGGAGCTGTCTCTGGACCATGTACTGTAGAGCTCACCCCATGTTTTGTCTTGTCCGTGTTGCTTTCTGGGAACAATATGCTTGCCTACTATCCAAGAAATGTTCTTCATTTCAAATAAAACCATCAGAAGTCAAATCAAATACTTGCACCCTTTCAGGGTGAACACAAGTGGAAGTGGTGATTTCCCCAAGGGGAGATGACGTGCAGAATGTGCTTGGCAGTCTTCCACAGAAAGCTAGATGAGGGCAGAGGCAAACCTTTACCAGGTTTTCAGGTAAATGTAAATGTTCAGGTTAATAAAAGAAACAAAAATTGTCATTTTCCTCTTTTTTGTTCCATTGATCTTTCATCAAACCATCTTTAACCAGTAGTTGAGTAAGTTGCCATCCTGCAACTGTGTGCTTCTCATTGTGACAGAACTATGCTGTCTCCTCATGGGTCCCATGTTGCCCACAAAGTGCCACTGTGCAGGGCAATCCAGAGAGGATTTGATGCAGCTCAAAGCAGTGTGACAAGGCTGGATTTACTGCAATGACTGCTCCCATGAGTCCACATCAAGGTGGGAGGAAATGTAGATGAGACAAGCGAGCTTTCTTGTGCTTTTAGTGTCTTTCATCTTGCCAGCCAGCAAGAGAATACCTGTCTGTGATTTGGGAAGAGACTGGTGTTATTGGAGCATTAACTGAGATTTGGTGGTGATTGACAGTATCCAAAGTTGAAAACTGAATTCCAGAATTAAGGAAAGTGAACTGAGACCTTGAATGATTTCTGTGGCAGATGGGGTATCTGGAGCTGAGAAGCTGCATCAGGGAAGAGATGCAGTCAACCAACTCACTAATCAGTGATACTAGAACAGAAATGCATTCTGGGAAATCAATGATGAAGGGAGAATCAAAAGAGAATCAACTCTTCCTAGGTGCTAAAATATAGGATAAGAAGTATTCCTAAGGTGATGGGGTTAAAAACAGATCAAGTAAAGCAAGGAACAGAATGTGGAAGTGGATGGGGGAGCCCAGGAAAGAAACTAAGATGAGGAGTCAGAAAACAGGACAAGGAAGGTGGAGGCAAAATGAGTGATATTATGCATAAATGAAAACTAAGCCAGGAAGGATAGAAAAAAAAAAGGACAGGAATTTGTCAAAGCAAGGAGATTAGAGCTCAGTGAAGAAGCCTGAAGAATGGAGACAGAAACTTTAAGAGAAGGTAATTAGAGGGAAAAGAAAGAAACATAGGGAAGAATGAGGAATAAAAAGGAGAAAAAGGAAGGAGTTGGAAGAAAAATGTGCTCCCCTGTGCAGTATGTGGTTGTACCTGGTCTTGTGTTCAGTTTCCATGAGCTCTGCCATTCCTATAGCAGAGATCATCCATGATGCCAGCTGGATGATGAAATGATGACATGTCTTATGAAGGCAGATGGTCTGGCCAATAGGCTGAGGGACAGATATCTGCGCAGTGGACTGGTGGCTGCAGTCATGCAAATGAGGCATTTGAAGCAGAGAGGGGAATTAATATGAAGTTGAACGATGGAATTTTCTTCTCCTTGTCCCACACTTCCTAGCACTCAGGGAGAGTTAAATGGTAAAAAACACTAAACTCACAAAGCGTAATTCATGAGGGCACTTGTCACCTTCACTGTGCTTAAAACATCAGTCCTGAGGGAGTCAGGGTTGTGAGACATAGTGAACAGGTCAACATCCTGCATAAGCTCAGGACCCCTTTCTTGCTTGCTGCACCACCTAAGGTGCAGAGAAGTCAACCACAGCCTTATGGTGAGGGTGGCTGTATGCTTCCCTGGGAAATGTATTTAATTTATTCTTTGCTGCAAAATTTCTGTGTGGTACCAGGCAGATTTTTGAAACCTACCTTGTCAGAGGTGGTGACTGACTGGGTGTTCCTTGTTTTACACATGTGGGTGGAGATTTCAGGTCCAGTGTGAAGGAGTGTGAACTTCTCACAGCTGTAGCTGAGGTAATGCACGCTGTGCTTTTAAGGCAGAAAGTATAGTATCAAGTAAACTGAGAATTCAGGTCCCAGGGAGTACACAGAAGTAATGGAAACTTCTGACCTTAATTGCTTTGTGCTTCAGTTCCCTGTGCATAGAATGTTAATTGTCCCACCCCCTCACGTTGCAGGACTTACAAACAAAGATTAGCTAATATGCAGAAATACTCAGATGCTTTAGCAATGAGACCAGACCAAGAAAATCCAAGTAATGTTATTTTCAGAGTGAATTTTGAGTAGTAGGTAAAGCACGAGGCTAGATGAAAGATAGAATAACAGCTCATCAAATGACTGGCTGCAACCTCTGCAGCAGAGATGACACAGGGTGGAAAAAGTGATGATGAAATTGTAAAATAACTTTGTTCTAAGGCACAGAGCAACTAAAATTGACCTGCAAAGGTGACGGATTCTGGGATTTCCTACCTTGAGTGTTAGTTTGTAAATGTCAGATGAAGATTTTTGTGTACAACATAAACTTGTGCTAGCAAGAAACAGTGCATAAATAAACACAAGTCTTCAGTTTACCCTGGAGTCCGGTGATTGCCCTGTATTGGACACAATTAGGGAGAGGTCTGTGATGAATAGCTGTTTGTGAACACTTAGCATGGTAGAGGAGAGATCCAGGCCTGATGCTGAGGGAAATCTTAACAAATTTTATCAAAAACCTGCAGAGTTTGCACAGGTCTGATCTGATGTACTCTAAAGAATTAATGGTGTCAATTCAGCAGCTTCAAGTCTGAGACATGGCTAGGGGTCTAGCTTTGGAATGAAAGAAAATTTCCTAGACCTGACATTTACTTGTGCCTTAAATCAAAGGGGTACTCCTTTCCATTGCACTGAGAGTATGTGGAATCCCCTCTAATATGTGATAATGAAACCATAACTGATACTACTAAAATCACACATCTGGTGGTTTGTTTTTTAAAAATTTCTGTGAGTCAGAGGAATCTGTGAGACCAGTTGGCAGCAGGGGGAGTTAATGAAACCCTGCGTGAATGTGGGTCGCTAATTATCAAAAAGTAAATGGAGAAAAAATAAAAGCCCCAAACCAAGTATAGGTCTGTAATCCAGTCACTCTTTTGGGTACAGAAACGTATAATTTCTGTCTGAAAAAGATCCCAAAACTTTGAATGAATTGTGTTTCCTTCTCTTGGATGAAATGTTAGAAAATAAGATTGGAGTAAGACTCGTAAATATTACTGGTCTATAGATTCAGAGGATTTGAAGTCATGTGGAACATTCACCAGTAATGTTTAAAACTCAGTATAAATAATTTGCCTCACAGCTCTGTTCAATGGGCAAGAAAGTGGGGAGCCTTGGTATGTTCAGTTCTTGAAGAAAACATAGAAACAGTAATACAATGCAAGGAGGTCTGTTACAAAGATACTATTTACTGGTTGGTGTGATATTATTAATACATAATACCATTACAAATAAACAAACATAAATATAAATAAATACATACAAAATGTATTTTTAATACCAGTGTAACTTGCTTACATTTAATAGCTAATAAGTAATAAAAAGTATCTACCATAAGTACCAGAACTTTCAGCAGCACAACTGCTTTGTCAGAAAATCACCTTTCATCGGTGTGGTTGTATGGATAGGAAAGGAAAATGAGATCTTGAGTATTTATGTTAAAAATGTGGTGTAAGCTTTAAAATTGTAGTGGTGTTTTCAAACAATTCTCTCTTCATGTATGCCTAGCGGTACAACTAAGGACAGGGAGTCATCTACTTCCACAGCAGAGAAATTGACAAGTGGTTGAAGGTGCTGTGTGCTTCTGTATCGCAGGAAAGGATAAATACATCGAGGGAAGCTAGCTTTGCCATGACAAGCTGTGTCTGAAGCAAGAATTGGACTACTTCAGGTTAAAAACAAATAAATAAATCACACACCTCATTTATAGTTACCGGACGAAAATCTGTGGTTGTCTGTGACACTTTTCACCTTTGTTTATTTTTTTTAAGCTGGGACTGACTCCAGTCAGGTGGAGGGCTGTTGGAGTGTGGAAATTTCAAATGCATCCTGAAATCCAGTAAACTGAGATAGAATAGACCTGAGTGAGTATATACTGGATACAAAGTCTCTTTACTGATACATACAGTTGCCTGTAGAGCAAAGCAGTAACACACTCCAAAAGGAGGTATAGTTCTTCCCTATAGGGCCTTTGTCTGCAGCTGTGGATCATAAGAAAACTGCAGGTGCTTTCAGTAACTTGAAATGACTACATCATATAATAAACATCTTTGGAAAGCTATATTTTAACTGAATTTTGCATGCACAAAAATGGTAGCATTAAGGAAGTATATAGAAGCACTCTTTTTTAATATCATGTAAATAGTAATTATTTTTAAACATCTTCCTTTGCCACTGAGATCTTCAGAGATTAATGGTTATTTTGGGGTGCCTTATGTGTACCATACATAAGTCACTTAAAAGAAACTGAAGCATGAGGCTTCAAAAGAAATCCAAGCAGGACCATAAACAAATCTCTTCTGTCTAAGCATACCTCTAAAACACACACTGCCAAATGAAAACAGGTAAGATGAGCAGTCATCTAGAATGTTTTGCCCCATGAAGACAAGAGTGTGCCTTGGCAAGTGTTACTTCTGGGTCTCTGAGGCACTTGAGCTCCGTGATTGACAAACACATGGTTAGTCAAATTTGGCATCTGCCTGCTTAGCAGTCAGAACAGAGTAATTTCACCTTGTGAGGGTTGCCTCTGGCCCACAGTGCAAGGCCACTTTGGAGGAAGTACACAAGTATTTGTCCTGCTGTTATTTCCTTAGTGGGGAGAGTCTGCTATTGTTGTGTGCTGATGAAGTATCTGAAGTTGAACAGTAACTCAAGTTGGTGATGCTGCATCATGGTGACATGGGCTCAGCTGTGAAGTTACTATGCGGCTTTAAGGAACAGTGTTCTGGCAGGTGTGCACCTACAGAATCAAAATAGTTAAGTAAGAGATGCTGATCTAAGAAAGAAGGTCAAACCACTTTCATCCTTTCCTGTTGTCTCCCTTTGTTTCCACATCACACTGACATGATAAAACACAGTGACTGACTTTCTCCACAAATAACAATTCTGCAGCTGTTACTTCTCTTAAACTCATCTATCCTTTCCGTACCTGTTAGTTGCCACAACAGACTGGTTGTTGCTTAGGAACAGCTGTTGGTATCCTACCTATTTTCTTCATGCTAGCTACATGTTCAGTATCAACCCAAAAGACACATGTTTGGATCACTTGCTGATATAGCCACTTGAAGACTGTTGTCTGTTATGCTTCTTGTCTTCTGCTATGCATTCAGGGGAAAGACCCATTCTTACTGGGCTGCTGTGGAGTAATACTGTGCTAAAGACAGATGCAGGGTGGAATGAAAAGCCCCCGTGAGTATAAAAGCCACTGTGTTCTTAGAAATGTCATCTGGAAATGGTGTTAGTGGTCAGCCATCTCAGCCCACTTCTTATACCACCAGATGTGGGTGGAATGATGTGCCCACGCTGCACAGGTACAGGATAATTTAACATTACTTGAGTGCTTTCTTTTAAGCACTATCTTCTTTTCTCTCTTTTTTTTTTTCTTTCTTTTCTTTTCTTTTTTTTTTTTTTTTTAAAGGGGAATGCCAGACTTGACTAACAAAGACAAAAGCAGACTAAATGTTTCCTTAACAGGAAGCCACTAGCTCTTCACTTAGCAAGTGGGGAGGGAAAGCCTTTAAAACAGTTCAAACTTTCTTATGCAAATTTCAGTTACACACAAGTAAAATTTTTGGGAGAATGTCCCGGGGAAAACTTGTTCAATTGGCAAATGAGCCTCTCAGTTACTTCCAGAAGACAGCAGTAGTCCATCAGTAAAATAAATGCATAGTAGAGAAAACTGTGCAGCACCCCACAAAAATCTAAAGGGAGAAGAAAGGTGTTCCATTCCACCAAAGGTGTTATTCCACCTTTTCTCACTCCTCTGATTTCAGCTGAGGAGAACATCTTTTCTGAGAATAGTGTTGGAAGATCTCTGAAAAATGACAGACAGTTGAAAGGCAAAGTAATGCAGATCTACTGCAGGAATGTGACAATTTCTCAGATTAAGGCATTTATTACAGTTGTAGTCAGAAAAGTAATATTTGATTGACTACTTGAAACATCTGCATAAATCAATACAATCATTAGAAAATTTCCTGGAATCCTGGGATCAAGGATACTTTCTAACTGCTTGCTCTTCTCGCAGTGAAACCCATTCTGTCTTCAGAATTTCTGCCTTGGACTTGGGATCCCTATGTCTACTTTCCTCGTGCTTTTAGCTGTGTTAATCACATCAGGTAAAGATAAATACATGTGAATGGGTCTAGGCCTTAATCACAAAGAAGATACAATCAGTGGGTGAAGCAGAAAGAGTGATAAGTGAGGGATGGGCCATAGTTTACAGACTGTTCTCTCTAGCCCTTGTGGTAAAAAAGGAGTCTCAACAGATGTGAAGTAGTTCAACTGAATTATGAGATGCTACAACTAGTGTAATGGTTTTTCTAGAAAGAAAATGAGTGTTGATACGAAGCCGTCTTGCATAAACCACTGCCTCTCTATCAGTAGGAGGCATAGTAAATGGTTGTGAGGGCTTCCTTTGGACTTCATGGAACCGTTTGTAGAGAGACAGGTGTCGTGGTGTGTGTGTGAGAGAGGCTGTATTAAAACAGCACTGGCTAGCACTTGCAGTCCAAGCTGAAGGTTGTCTGTGTCTGGCCTGGTGTCTGTTGAGACTACTCTGAGGTTGTGCTTTTCTTTAGGACAGCATCTAGTTGTCCTAAGGAGGGCATACCACAGCTGAGGATTAGTAAGCAGAGAGCTGCTCAGGACTGTGCCCTCTCTCCACATCCTAGCCCTTCCTACCAGGACAGGAGGCAGCAACTTATTCTGCCAGAAGATGCCTCTTGCATCTGCACGTGGGTGAGTTACCTGAGGCTGAGTACATTTACCTGCCCAGAGCAGGATAGAATCCAAGGAGGCTGTTCCTGCTTCAGCTGGAGTAGATAATCTCTTAAGCTCTAGGCCAAGTTTCCCCATCTCAACCCCTTCACCAAAGTGGAACAGTGTTATATCATGGTGATGTGGCAATTTATCTTCATGAAAACTCTGCTTACTAGCCAGCTCTTGGTCCCCAAGGCCTGTGTTGTGTTCTTGGATTTGCTCTGGCATCTGTCTGACTGTTTCTTCATCTGTTGAATAAAAATACTAATGCTGCTCTCCTCATCAAGTCTGAGCAATGAGGACGACAACGGTGCACAAGGAAGAGGAACTGGCAGGCAGTTTGAGGGCAGAATACAATGCTAGCATGCCGTGATCTCCAGTATGCTGACGTGTACTGTTGTGTTGTGTTACTATGCACCGGGGGTGGGATCAGCAGCACACACGTAGTGACTGTTGTAATGCTTCTTAGATAAGAAGAGAAACGGCCTGAGTTACTTAGGAACCCTCACTTTGCTTGCCTTCTTGAGGGAACCACAGCTTTTATCCATGTGGCTGATGTCAAGAGAAGTGACCAATGCCAAGAGAAGTGAAAGTGTTTCTTGGCATGCCAGAGAATTGTATTCCCTAGCAATTAAACACAGTACTTGTAGCTGAGAAATAACTCCTCCCAAATCTACTGTGTCTTGCTGTCCACAGCCTTAGATCATCACACTACCTCACAGCAGCTGGCTTTGGGCCTGCTGAGGGGTGGGAGATGAAGAAATTTCAGGGTGCTGCAGGTGGTAACGTGGCAGCAATGGAAGCAATGATTCAGGAAGCAGCATTATTTTATCTGAGTCATTGCCCATCATTTACCTCTGCCTGATGTTAGAGAAACTATGCTGCTGCTTAATTACCGTCTTTCATGTGATATTTAAAACTGAGGTTTTGACACCTTTTAGCATCAGTGGAGGCTATAGCACACTCTGCAGTAGCAGGTTCTGAGGAGTTTTTATTGAGTCATGAGGAACAAGGTAAGAAGCCCTGCACTCAGAGGCTATCTGCCTGGCCCCAGCCCAGAGGCATAATGCACAACACTTCAGTTGTTCCCCACAGATACCCATATTACCTGTTAAACATTTGCAGTGAAGGTGATAATGTTTTCTTACTCTCTTGCTGATCTGTTCCTTAATTTTATTAGCTGGAAGCGTTTCCTCCTGTTTACCTGCAGCTTCTTAAACCGTGTGCTTTGCAGCTGGAGCCAAGCCATCACTTTGTACTTCTAGTTTTTAGGAAGAAAGTGAAGAATTCTATTTCCAATTAAAGAAATGTGGAGAAATCAGCTATTTGTTATGCAAATACCTAGTTTCAGACTTTGCTTTCTGTCTTTATATTGATAAGCTAAACTAGAAAAAAACACCAGTGCTGGCAGGATGTCACAAGTGTGCCTATGCACTTGCTCTGCACTTAGGATTAGTGGCAACACTGAGCCGTACATTCCCTGCACTGATTCCTGCTGCCACTGCTGCTGGCCCAAGCCATGGCAGTCAGCAGAGCAGCAGGCCTGGGCACACCTCACTGTTATGGTTCATGGGACTGCAGGAAAGCTTGAGACCATTTTGATGGGCACAGTTTAGAGTGTACATGGGTGGCTGAGTCACTGTGAGGGTGGAGGCTGGGCAGCAGTCCCATTTGGTGACCATGTCCTCATCTGCCTGTCCCCAAATGCTCCTGCTGTCATGCCCTGGGTGACGAGAACTGTGGAAGTCTGGCATATTCCTTACTTGGACTGTGTACCAAACTGCTAAAAGAGTAATTCCTAGCAGGTGTCAGTCTGTTTCACTCCAGCTGCTTGGTGATGTCCAAGCATGCCCCATGACATGTAGGCACCAGGTAGATTTGGGGAACAGCTAAGAAAGGCAGCACAGTGAGGCTGGGAGTGGTGTGAGGGAAGTCACAATCCTGCCACAGTGATGCTGGCAAAATGTGTTAGAAAGTAGTTTGCTACATAAACAAGTGAGGTTAGTGTTTCTTTCAAAAGCCTCCGGTGAACTTAAGATCTAGTCCCATACACTTTCTTGTCCTATAGTTCTATATTTTATTTCATTTATCAACCACATATTTCAGCAAAGAGTTAGTTCCTCAATAAATCAGAACAGCTCAAATGAAGTGAATAGCACAGCTATGTTATTTTATTATCATAATATGAGTTCTGAACCGAACTGGAAAATGAATTTATTACCTGCCTTGTGATAAAATCATGATGCAAGTCCTCATTTTCTCACTGTCCTGTCCTGTTAAAGATTCCAGCAGACTAGTTTGTTTTGTCAGTGTGGATACGCCAGTGCCTTTTGCTGCTGTGGATGGTACTCTGCGGCCATTGCCAACACTGCAATTCCTTTGTTTTCTCTTTTCACAATGGCATTTATCTTCTCCTAACCCAGCAAAATGTTGTCCTCAAGTGCCAATTTTGAATAGGTATGCATGTATTGCATATCCACATGCATATTCATTCATGCCTGTATGTCTCTGTAAACTATCAAGAATTTTGCATTAATCAACATCATTTTCTTTGAAATTACATAATGGGAGGAAAAAAGAACAGAACCACTTGAATTGTTCATATTACGTATCTACCAATACCCCATAGTACATCTGGATCACGTGTATCAAGAATGTGTCAATTTCACAAGAATAAAGTGGTACTTTACTGAAAGTGATTTTTAGCTGTATGACCAGGGAAAGCCATTGCCGCTTCTCATTTCCCAACAACAGTGAGTTCAAAACTGCTGTTTTGTAATATCTGAAATGAAGATATTTTCTACCAGAGAATCCGGGTGACTTTACCATAAGACCAGCAACACTGGGCAGATCAAAGTGGATCATTTCCCCTAAGAAAAGTTATCAGCTTTGTTGCAAAAGTGGCAACTGATTGCAATGGATGGCAACTGATTAGACAAAGAGTGTCTAATTTTAATGAACAATTTTTGGTTTGCTTGTTTTTACTTTACACTGTTTTTTTTTACCTTTTCTGCTGTTTTGATAGATGTTCCAAAACTGCTGAATTGCAACAATTTTCTGTGTAGCTCTGCTTCTAGTAGTATCATAAAATCATGTCATTCAAGGAAATGTACTTCTGCTTAAATAGATGTCAGCTCTAAGCAGGAAAGAGATTTTTCTTTCTTTCTTTTTTTTTTTTTTAATTATCACATTTTAAACTGACGAACGTATGTGTGATTTAGGTGATTGCAAGCCACGCCAGAAGGCTCATTCTGTTTGCTGCAGCTGATGCCAAGGGCTGATCTCATTTACACTGTTTTACAGCAGTACGACTCTACTGACGTTGTTTGGCTTCCTGTTTGGTGAGGCTGCGCACAGAGTCTTCTACTCTCAAAGTAACCAGCAACTTGTCTCTCCCCCCCAGCCCCTGGCTTTGTTCACCCCAGTCCTCTGTGCATGTGCATAGGGTTTGGTCACAATCACAGTGAGAAGAGTCTGTGGGAAGGGAATGTCCCCGTGCAGCCATTTTGGTCACAGGCGAGTGGGTGAAGGCAGTGTGTGCAGGAGGAGAGGGAGTAAATTTTGGGTACTCTTTGCTACCGTGAAATACTTTAGTGGGTGTTGTTTCCACCCACATACTCACCATTAAACTTTTAGGTTTCAGGTGGGTTGAATCCTGTCAGGTCCTGAGCACATTATAAAAATAAACACAGACTTCTGAGGTGGAGAGGTTATCAGTGAGGGGGCAGCAGCATGGCTAAATCAGATCATCCCTCTTTCTGGTAAATACAGAGATTATAATCAACTGTTCCTATGTTCAGGCTGAAAGGCTTGGAACACCTCACTGGTGTTCACAGCTGGAGCTGGTGATCTATTGCATGTGTTGGACAGCCACACCAAGAAAAAGTCATGTCCACGTGTGCTGTTTTCCCATGAAAGACAAGAAAAACAAGCATGGGCAGGTGCCTGCAATATTCTGCCATTTATAATTAAGAGACAGTGCTGGGTTCTGTCAGTGGAAGCAAGAGAAAAATAAAAATAAAAATAGAATCATAGAATGGCTTAGGTTGGAGGAGACATTAAAGATCATCCAGTTCCATCCCTCTTCCACAGACAGGGTTGCCACCCACTAGATCAGGCTGCCCAGGGCCTCATTCAACCTGGCCTCGAATGCCTCAAGGGATGGGGCATATCTTTCATTCTCCTGCAAGTACTTGTTTCTTACTGAATACTCAAGCCAGAAACACATGCTCACAACAAAGGAGGACTATAGCATCCTGCACTATGTTAAAAGGAGAAAAAACAGTAAATGGAAGGGAGAGGTACATTCAGTGCTCATGAGACCACACGTAGAATACTGTGTCCAGTTTTGTACTCCTTCTCCTTCCAAAATTCAGAAAACATATTGATAAGTTGGAGTGTGTTCCATGGACAGGCTGAGGACAGGGTCTGCTTCAGACTGGAGCAGAGACATCTTTGAGGGACCTAACAGCAGCCCTAGCACCTACAGAGAGGTCAGCAAGAAAATGGTACCAGGATCTTTACAGCGATATACGGGCAGAATATGAGAGACAGGGGGTAGAAATTGAAGCAAGAGGTTTGAACTTGATATAATGTTCACCATGAGGACGGTCAAGCATGCACAAAGGAGAAAGTAGCAGCCATGTTCTCCAGCTTGAGCAGAGGCCACAGGTCCCTGGGCACTGGGCTGGGTCCTAGTGGCCTGGCAGAAGCAGTGCTGGGCTAGAGCAGCTGGATGAGGCAGCTGTGCTTGATCACCTCACCTAAACTCTGGCATCCCATCCTCTGAATGTCAGAAATCTCAGAAGTGGGTGCCAAGTTAATAAGATAAAAGGAATATATTGCGATCCCTCTTTCCATCTTTGGCTGACTGATTTAGTTCAGTCTAGCAGCGGTATTATTCTTCTGATTTCTCCTCCTGTGATGATGCAGTGGGCTTACATAAGCACTGACTTGTCACTTAGTATCTTAAGATGTCTCCTTTTTACTTGAGAATGCTTTTTATGGCACTGGAAGAAGGACATTGTCTGGCTACCCTTGCTATCCTAGCTTACCCTTCTGAGCCCTCAGTGAATAAGATGAGACTTGAAGGGCTGCATGTGCATGCTGACTGTGAATCCTCTATTTCATGTGCTGTTACTTTACTGTCTGTTGAAGAAACATCTTTATAGTACTGGTGAATTTTGCTGGATCCCTTCTGGGCAGGGATACAAACCAAGGGGGAGTGACTGTGACGACCACAAGTTTCTGAGTGACAAATGTACATTTGGAAGACCTGGGGGATGTAGAAGGTTGGAGGTTTTTTACATATATGAAGAAGGATACTCCTATGTGTGGTACTGGTGGGCAGGGAGACTAGTGGGCAACCTGTTCCTGTGCCTCACCACCCTTAAGGTAAAAAAAACAGAACTTTTTCTTTCTATCCAATCCAAATCTCTCCTCTTTCAGTTTGAAACCATTTCCCTTTGTCCTATCACAACAAACCCTGCTCAAGAGTCTGTCCCCTTCTTTCAAATAGCTCCCCTTGAGACACTGAAATACCACGCTCAGGTTTGCCCAAAACCTTCTCTTCTCCAGACTGAACAGCCCCAGCTCTCTCAGCCTGTCCTCATAGGAGAGGTGTTCCATTCCTTGGATCATTTTTGTGGCTGGTGCTGCTCCTTCCTGAAGAGCTGCTGCTGTTAAATGAAAGCAAGAGTCAACCAAGCAGGAGTGCCTGAACCTGGCAGGTGCAGCGAGAGGAACAGGAACCCAGTTGTACCAAGCAAGACATGCTGAGTGGGATAGCCCTGATAAGTGCGCTTCTGATCTATGTGGAAATAAAGCAAAAAAGTAGGGCTGGCCAGAATTTGCATTCTCCAGATATAAAGTGTGTATTATATCACAGCGTTAAAATAATTGCTGTTACTTGCGGTATTTCAGTTTCCAGCCTGAGATTATCTGTGTGCAAATGATTATAATATTAGCTCTGAGAGTAGAATGCTTATGTTGTCTATGGGGCAGTTACTGTGTTGAATGGTGCACTTGTATCATGCTTCTTCCTTGTAACTCAGAAGCTCTTGGCTGCCCTGTCCCCTCCCTGCAGATCCCAGTGCCACTGGGAGCCAATGGATGATACTGCATTGTTTTTTTGTTTTTTTTTCTTTTCTTTCTTTTGTTTTTAAGAATGCAAGAATTACCACAAATGAATGAATAATTCATTCATGAAAATGATGAATTAAAAAGAAAACTGCTTCCCTGTTTTTCTTGGAAATGGCTAAGTCAGTCAGTTTCTGTTTGGTATTTTTTTTTTTTTTGGAGGAGGAGTGTAGATTTTTTGTTTTGTTTTGTTTTGTTTTTCCTGTGCTGTGGCAGAGCTGGCAGTGCCTGTCACTGTGTTTGTCCTCAGTGAAAGTTTGCAGCTCGGGGGAGGAAAGGTGCATGGCTTCTCAGGATGAACCCGGACTTACCACCAGCCAAGGCTTTGGTGGGTGTTCTCAGAAAGTCCTGCCCAGCCTCCCAGTCTGACTCAGTGTCAGCTGACAGAGCACGCGCAGGAGCCCGACAGCCCCAGCAAAACTGGAAAGTACAGGGCGAACTGAGTGTGCGCCGGAAAAAGAAGATGACATGCAGTGACGTGGCTGTCTGTCTGTCACAAGGCTAGAAAAACCGGTGACTCTGAATTCCTTGTGGGATTCAGAGGTACTTGGTGCCAGGAAGCCACCTTTATTCTTGCACGAGGGTATCATGGCAGAAGACAAGACCTACCACAGTCTCTCTGAAGGCTTGAACTTTGTGAGACAGATGTGGTATTAAATACTTTCATGTACACATTGTGTTTTGAGGCTTTTAAAGTACCAGAGTATCAAACCTACTCTATTCCCAGTTCCTATTTCCAGCCGACAAGAAGTGGAGACCTAAAGTGATAATACAGAGGTTATAAAGGGGTATGAGTGTAAATGCAGCCCTTCAAGTCTCATCTTCTTCACTGAGGGCTCAGAAGGGCAAGCTAAGATAGCCAGTTCTGTGCATTAGCACTGAAACTTGTGAAACCTCCTTCCGTTCAGGGCTGCAAGATCTTGTGGCCATAAGCTTTGTCCTGAATTCATCTTGTGACTGGTTTGTTTGTAAGCTGCTTCTTGTCCACAGATGTGAAGGTGCTTGAGGAGACCCACCATTCAGAATCAGCTTCCCTCTGCCCACTTGGATCACCCTGATTAACTGCCTCTTCTCACAAATTGCTCAGAATTAATTTTCTTTACAATTCCTTCTCCTGAGAGCTGTGCCTGGCATTGTCCAGCAGGCTTTAGATGAGCTGGCAGGATGCTTCTGAGAGGGAAAGGCAGGAAGGACAGACACACACATTGAGACTTATTAGAAGTAAGGCAGCTGCCTGCACAGCACTCCTCCCAACCCTGAAACACAGAGCCAAGCTGTGGGATAGTGGTTCAGAAACAGGGGATGTGCTAGGTCCTTAACAGTAAGCCCTTTAAAACTCCTGAGTGAAGATAAATGATGGGCTTGTGTGGAGCAATGCAAAGACAATATATTGTGACAACCACTAACATGTATTTCCATAGCCCTGCCTGGACATTCCAGGGCTATGTCTGACCCTGATCCCACTCACCTGGCCTAGTGTCCACACACAGGCCAAAGTTGCATCCCTAGAAAGACAGTGGGTGCCTGGGGCTGCCCCTGGTGCCCCCAGCCGCCCTGCTTCTGGCTGGGGTGGGACGAGCTCTGTCTGATGGCCTCTGGACTGTCATATCCAGTTTGGGGAGTCCCCCAGATAGTTCCCAGCCCCCGTAGCACCCTGGACAGTTCCACGATGGTCCCGGGAGGCCCATCTGCTGGAAACAAAGTATGTTGGGGATGCTGGAGGCGGAATATGCCCATTAGTCAGGAATGAAGGATCTCTGGGCTGCTGGAGGTTGATGGGATGCAGCTTGTCTCCAGCTGCAGGTGAGCTGTGGTCTGCCAAAAGGACAATCCTGCAGCCCCAAATCCTGCTGATGAAGAGATTATTCATCAGAGGCTGGAAAAAGCCCCCCTGGCTTCAAACCTGGAAGGAATGTTTTGGCTTCAGTGTGGTGTAATATAAACCAAACAGTGATTCAGTTCTGATTCAGAGCCCCTGCAAAAGACTCAGGCAGTTTGCTTTATTTCTCTTTTCCTTCAAAGGACAGTTCTATGCAAGTGTAACAGCTCACGGAGTTTTGAATGCATTTCCCCTTTCCTGTACAATCTGTAGGAGGAGGCTTTTGTGAGAGGAGTCCATTGAAATGCCCAGCAAACCACCCTCGCTTCTCTCCAGCAGAAAGGTGCTATTCAGCAGGCATAACTCTGCTTAGATTACTTGGAAATGGTGCTGGTTGTTCCATGGAAGTCAGGGTGCTGCCATTTCCCACAGTGGGACTCTGATAAGGAGTCACAGTGGAGGCCCACAGACGTTCCTACTCTGCTCCATTGACACATCTACCAGGGCAAGTTTGCATTATGACGGTTCAGGTGGGTTGGGTTAAATCATCACTTGAGTGGTTGTCCTAATATGGGCAGGTCATAAAACTCTGGAGTTTAAAGAGGGAACTGACGCTAGTGTTTAGGGATGAAAATAATCAAGTGTTCCTTTTTTCAGTGATAGTGACTGATCTGTGAATATGTGGGAGATTTTTCAGAATTGAGGGCATATACTTTCTGTGGTTTATGTTGCGTGACAATTGTTTAAACTATAGAAACTATCAAGACTTTTTTTGTGAAGAGTGTAAGAGAGAAAAATAGAAAAAACTCCAGATACAACTGATCTCTACAGACATCCAGCATTTCTTCAAATTAAGAATTAGTAGCACTAGTGTGTGAGTGAGGTACCTTGCAGCAGGCACTGTGCAAGCCTCCTTATGCTGAGCAATAGCTCTAGTCCTATGCTTAGCTTCTGCTTTTTGGTCAGTGAAGGCAAAGGAGAGAGCAGAAAGGAGGGGGTTGTGTGGGTAAGCGGGGACTAGCTGGTTTGTATTTACTGGGACTAACTGGAACTTCTTTCTTTTTGTGTCTGAGTGAATGTTTGTTTGTTTGTTTTCCAGTTTCCCTATTCAGACACAAAGACACAACACTCAAGAATCCCTGTAGCCTAATACAAAAGTACAAGGACTTGACAGCAGACAGGTTTGTGACTGCAGTGAGCGACATTCAGAAAGTCAAGAATGCTAGAGATGAGTTCTGAGGAAACACAGCCTGACCCTGCCAGAGCTGCTGGCATGAGCCCTTTAGGGCACAACAGCCTGTACTCCCAGGACAGCAATGTGCAAAACCACAGTGCTGCAGTGCTGTCATGGTTAGCTATATACATGTACATGACATAGCATTGTCAACACTGCTATGTCGTGATGCAGCTCCAGGGAACTCCATTGAGAGTCTGATGGTGTGCCAGGTACAATAAACTCTGTAAACTGACCAGGAGGATGTGTTTGGGAATAGCCCTCCCAAGTGCACTGACTCAGTTGTACTTGTGCCCAGAGCAAGGCTGCTGAGTGTCCAGTCCACAGTGAAGGCAGTGCCTGCAGTTTCCTTGTCAGCCTGGGTAATGGGAGAAGCCAGCCTGCAGTTTGCTGAGCTAAGCATCAAAACACTGAAAGCTCCATATACATTTCTTAACCCTCTCCCTACTTCTCCTCCTTCTTCTTGTCCCAGTAGATATTCTGAATGCTGGGGCTGTTATTTATGCTGGTAAGGAGCTATATTATCCTCCATTTAGTATGTCAGAAGTTCTGGGGAAAAGATTGCAAAAATATGGCTTTTTTTTTCTTTTTGTCTACTTCTGTAAGAGAATGAATGAAAATAATATAAGTGCATGAAGAATAACAAAGAGAAGATATGAAATTGCACCATAATTCAAAAAGGCAGAAAGAAACTCCAATACAGGCTTATATTTGGCAAGCTACTAAACGGGTAAGATGAAGTAAAAGAAAATTACATTCAATCTTCTTCTTAATACATATGCAGATAACTAAAGAGGAACAGCTAAAACACTTATGATACAGGACGTGAACTGGTGTTCCTCATTTTCATTGAGTTCTATGGATTGCAAGGGCATGATGATCTATTAATCGAAAGCAAAACGCTAAGCAGTGACTGAAAGGAAGCCAAAGGTAGAAACAAAGGAAACTCCCCCATGCTGATTCCACAGTTCCTCATTGCCCAAACTGAAGGGGGCATCTTAAATCATCTGCTGCCATATTGCTGTGCTTCCATCAGGGGCTCCATTGCTTCCTGTGGCAGTTGTCCTGTGAAGTAAGTGTGAACCACTGGCCTAAAATATTCCTCCTTGCTCTGTTATATAGAGCATCATAAATTCCAGCTTCTTGTAAGGAAATGTACAGTGATAGCAGATAAGCTACTGTAACCTAAATATGATTTCTTCTTAAGAAGAAAGAAGATATGAAAAATACAGTGGGCACATTAACAGTGAAGAAGGCATAGAAGGTCAGTGTTTTGCTTAAGCACAGGCATTCTGCTTGAAGTTAATACAATTGGAGTTTGTGAAAGACCTAAACAAATATAAAGGTGTGAACTGTGATGGAATGTTCTGTGCAGTGAGTGTGCCTTTGTGTTGGAGCAGAGAGACTGATTGGAGGCAAGGGGACAGTAAAGTCCTCCTGGTAGGTGTATTGCTTGTCTTTCCTGAGACTGTCTGCAGGACTGGCAATGAGATGCCATGTCTAAGAGATACCACATGGGCGCATTTCATCCTGAAGGGAAGCCTAGAAAGATTCCTGGTTTCCATCACTTTAAGATAACTGTGTTGACACCTTGAGGTTTGGTGAAGGAAATCTTTTCCATGTGAAGGCCAGGGATGAGTGGTCTCCCCCAGGGGTCAGTCTTGGGACCAGTACTCTCTAACTTTATCATTAGTCATGTACAAAATGCATTTTCAAGAAAAGGTAGAAATCCCCATATGTCAAGAACCATAAAAAATTAAGAAATGGTCTTGAGTAGTGCTGTTTGTAGACCTGGGTTTCTGTGCCCAATTTACCCACTATTAAGAATGGAAGTAAACGATACTCACAAGCTCCTGGAGAAAACAACTCCATCTTTGATGTTGTGATCACTTCAATTGCTGTTGGCAGTGTCTGGGCTTAATTTTGAGCAAAATATATTTGCAAGTCAAACCAGTGCTAGCCACATTTAACCTAGTAAAAAGAGAATGAGAAAGAAATCTTAGTTTAAATAAGGTGAAGTCTCTGAGAACTGAGTCTTGATAACATTCATCATAGCAATTTAAGATGCCAGCGCTGGAATCTTTCTGTGCTGCTTCTCCATCAGACTCCCGCTCCACAGAAACAGCAGATCTGCATCCTGCTTGTGTCTTAGGCATCCTAGGTCACTGCTTGATGTTCCAGGCTACCTACAGTCACCATTTTAGATGCAGTACTCCAGATGTGGCCTCAAAAGAGCTGAGTAGAGGGGAACAATCGCCTCCCTCTCCCTGCTGGCCTCTCCTTTTTTAATGCAGCCCAGAACACAATTGGCCTTCCGGGCTGCAAGTGCACACTGCCAGCTCAAGTCCAGCTTCTTGTTCACCAGAACCCCAAGTCCTTCTTCTCTGGGCTGCTCTCAAGGAGATCTTCCCCCAGTTTGTAGAAATACCTGGGGTTGCCCGGACCCAAGTGCAGTACCCTTCACTTGGCCTTACTGAACCTCAAAATTTGTCATATGAATGTACTCAAAGGATAGAGAACCATAGCTTTGTGCTCAGATTTTGGCACTGTTTTCTTCTGCCTTCCCTTTATGGGAATAGAGGAACCTCTAACTTTGGTTCTTGGTGAACCAGAAGGATCAGTAACATATTAATCTGTCCTGGGTGGATTTTTCCAGAGCTTGCCAAGCTTAAAAATAGTTTTCAAATGGACTTCAGCTAAAGAAGAACAATTTCCCTGCATAGATGTGGCCAGAGTTTCTTACAGTACTGACCTAAAAAGGAAGAAGGAGCAAGGTCTAGAATTTCCACCAGTCCCCACAAAGCCCTGTTCTTTGTACTTATTTTTTTCCTGAAGAGCTGGAAAATGTCTATGGTTTCTGCTAAGAAGGACACACTTTATGTAGAATTGAAACTAGATTTTCCCATTTTTGAGTTCATGCTGTCATACTTCCTGAGAGTTCAATCCCTTCTCTTGCAAAGTAGAAAAGAGGGATGAAAAATCCGTTATTTCCCGTAGGGAATGTGGTCTGCGCTGAAGTTTTCAAGGTGATGTTAAGATGCCAGAAGAAGTTCCAAGGCTGAAGTACTGAAGAGGCAGCTACCCTGAGCAACTGACAGCAGAACTCTACTTCTCATTACTGGTATGCTGATTGCTATTACTATGCCTTCCCAGCCCAGCTCCGAGAGTGGAGAAGGCAGTTTAGGCCTGATGATGGGTGTTGAAGTAAACCAGGTGAGGGGTGAGGGAGGACAGAGAGATGCAGAGAGGTGAGACCTCAGAAAAGATCTGGGAGGAGAACACCACAGGAAAGGAAAAACAGAAATGTAAACAGAGATAGTAAGATCTGCACTGAATATGGAACAGGAGATGTGTGGAGGATTTGTAGAGCATGTGGAAAGAGTGCAGCAGCAGAAGACAAAAAGGGGCATTCGTTTTTGCTTCTTGTGACATGGAGTTGTACCTGTGACTGCTGGCCATAGTTGCTACACCCATTAGTCATGGAAACCAATACTGAACAAGCACTGTCAATAAACAAGATGTTTATATCCTATTCCAAGCTAACTCAACTGGTTAGCCTTGTGGTTCACAGCAAGTTGTGGTGGAGTAATCCATCTTCTGCTGGAACTGTAGTTACAGCACTGACTACCTTGTCTTCTATGTATCTCTTAAAAAATATTCAGGGATGTTTCATTACCCTCAGCTAACTGTGCTCCTCCAAAACAGAATGATTCCAAGATCACAATGAAAAAGCTCAAAATACATCCACAGAAAAATTCACCTCATAAGAAATGAGATTTTAACAAGATTAAGTCGTTGCATTTGGGAATTTTTGGTTTTGGGAGCAACCCTCTTTAAGCTGAATTTTACTGAAGTAAAATTTGAAATATCATGTATATATATATATTTTTTTTTCCTGGTTATGAAAAAATATATTCATAGTTATTATGAATTGAGCAGCAATGTGTAGTCAGGGTTTAGAAATGGAAGTAAAAATCCTTGTGTTCTAGATCAGTGTAGTTTAAAGTTGTAAGGAAAAATACACTGCAACAGTAGTCCAAGCACATCTTTTCACAGGCAAAATGGATACTATATTTTTCTATTTATTAACAGATTTTTTTCCACTTTACAGGAAGTAGGAATAATTAATTGGATTAAGAAGTGCTCAGTCTTTGGAATACTTGAGTATCTGAACAAGGATTATAGTGAGAGGATTTGTATTAAAATGCTGTTAGGTAGCATGAAAACCTCAGGGACCAGTTGTCTAAAAAGACAGAGCCAAGACTAGTAGAAAACATTTTCAATGGAGAAAATGTCCTCATTATGAAAAGCAGCAAATACATTTCCATTCTCTGTAACCTTTATATTTCTTGGAGATTGTCACAGCAAAATCAATTTTTGTTTTGTTTTGAGTCTTTTGTCTTTCCTGTAACTCCTTCCACTTTTTGTTTCCTTGGCCCTCACTTCCCTGTCCTTTGCAGGAAATTTGGGGTGACTGACTGATAAAGTTACTTTTCTTTGGAAAGAGACTTACTTGTCTGTGTCATTAATTGGGTACCTTCAAAGGTGAAGTCCCCCTTTTGAGTAAGAATTTATTCCTCCTAAACTCCAGTGACTAAAGACTGTCTAACTGGAAGAAAATCTCAGAATAGAAAACAGAAAGAGAAAGAACTAGGAAATGGAAATAACTCACTGTAGCTTTTTTTTATTTTAGACCTTCTAGGAAAAAAACACCCCCATAGAACCAGTGAGATTTAGAATTTCACCCCTCCCTTTCATTCTCTAGGGACAGCTGAGCCTAGAGTCAGTACCTGATGTGCTGCTGTCAGACCAACCTTGGTACTGTCCATGTGTCCAACTCGGTGGTCTACCTATGCCTGCCTGAAACTGCCAGGCTTGCAAAATGGTGTTGGAAATGTAGGTAGAAGTTAGTACAAAACTGCTGAATCAGTTGCCTAACATGCTGTGTCACAAAGCAGGAATGCCAATGTTTTCAGCACCTAATCTACTCCCTGGTGAGAGTGTTTCTTTAACATTTCACATTTTCAGACAGAAGTCATGCCTGCTGTGGTGTTGCCTACACTGGAGCAGCCTCATGGATCTGTTTTCCCCTTTGATGAGTCCAAATCGCTCACCAGATGGATGAGAGGCACTGACAGCTGCCTGGGAAGGCTGTCACCACTGAGGTTGGTATCCCATGAGCTGCACCAGTAACCTGTCATACATATACTTTTTGCTTTAAATTGGAAGAATTTGCCTTAAATTAGAGGCCTGAAAGTGAGCTCCTTGTCAGACATGTTTTCATACCATCCTTTTTGTGATGTCCCTGAGGGGTGCTCAATGTGAGCAGGGCACACCAGGGACAGATCAGAACAATGTGTCTTCAAGAGCTGTGTTGGTTCAGCCTCACACCCAAGAGTGGGAAATATGTTTTCCTTTAGTCAGAGATGGGGGCAGAGATGTTTCTCTCTGGTTGTGAAACAGGGAGCGTTGCAGTCACCACCCTTATTTCCTGATAACAGCAATGCTGGATTGTGTTGAGAAAATGAAGTTACGGCCACATTTGTTCTGCTGCCCCATAGAAGCAATGGGAGCAAGATACCCCTCTCATCCTTCTTCCTTGCCAAGGGAGCTCTGGATCCCAACCCAGAGTACCAGCAAGTGGCTGGGCCTCCACCACCAAAAACACTCCTTTCCTCCACTGTGCACAGTCATGCCATCTGCAGGATCACTGAGCATCTTGCCTCAGCACAGCTGCTCCAGACCTGCTGCTGTGCCTAAGTGGCAAGAATTAAGTGGTAGCTGTGGAGCATCTGCTGTGAAGGAATGCATTTTTCAGGTTTGCTTCAGTTTCTGTCGCACCGTTGTTTATTAAGAAAAGATACACTTGCTCATTCAGACTTTATCCCCAGGCTGTGCTTTTTCTTTCTCCCCAGGCTGTGCCTTTTTCTACCAATTGCAGCACTGGCCAAGCAGTAGGACGTGCAAAGTACAAAGAACGTAAAGTAAGTAGATTTCCTCTGAAAATGTTCAGATTTGCTTGGAGAAATAGACTGTGCTTTTCTGGTTGATCTCCTGGATAAAGGAGGCTAACTACTTCTGAAAACAAAAACAAAAACAAAAAAAAAAACAATAGAGATTAAAAAAACCAAAAAACTAAGAAAATGCTATTTTTAATGTCAGGGCCCAGGAAAGCTCTAAGAAAGCAGAATTTTTGTGGTGTGGTAGGAATTCATGCTCCAGCTACTCGGTTTAATTCTGCAGAGAGAATGGATTTATTTGGAGACCAAAGGCCTTAGCATCAAGGGGGAAAATCTGGAGATCTTACTGACAAAGATGAAAAGGTCTTCTGGTGAGATGAAATGAAGTTCTGCCTAAACCAGGGAAAAGAATTTGGCTGTATGACAGAGGAACAAATGAGTTTGCAGTGTCAAATTACTGCAGCCCTGAACTTGCTGTGGTGATGTAGGGCTGTACTTTCTGTCTCTTAAAATTAACATTTCTGTGAGTCATCTGATATCATTCCTTAGACACATTTCTGGCCCCTTTCCTTCTTTCTGGTGGGAATTTTCTCTCTGAATTAGAAGAGTCTGCTGCGGTTTCATAGAAAGGAAATCCATGCCTCCTTCCCAGCTCTGATGCGCTATACACAATTGTCAGGCTTTTGTTTAGTTTTGTAGTTAGAATATTTTGACCAGATTTTTCAATTATTATCCATAGCATTTATTTTTCCATGCCCTCCGAGCTCTCTGCAATGGCCTTCAGTTGTTCAGCACTCCACTGTAACTTGGTGGTTCTGCACCCTCCCTATGCACACACAAGTACAGTGCACAAGATAGGAGCTTTAGTACTTTCATCTCAGGCTTCTGTAGAAAAAGGCCCATAAAAGTAGCAGCCCAAGATTCCCCCAGTGGCAGACAGCTGCCAGCTTGTTCTCTGGGTGCATCTCAGCCAGGATCAAACAGTACTTCAATACAAGGTGAAGGCTTTGAGTTGGGAGAGCTATGCTGCAGCACAGACAGCTCCTGAGCCCCTAGGTGAGCTATGAACAGACAGCTGTACCACATCATGCCCACCTTTCTGTCCAGCACCTCAACCACAAGGTCCTGCTGCACTGCACCTATCAATCATTTTATGGCAGCTAGTCATGAAGAGGATATGAAAAAAGTGATGGATATAGCACTGAGCAAAGAGACCAGAAGGATACAGATAACTGGCATATATTAACCTCCTTTTTTTTTTTCTTTGCAGCAATTTCTTTTGTATCACATGCATATGCAAATACTTCTTGTTGTTTATGAAGCAGTTCTGCACACAGAGAGGCATTATGTGCTGCACTTTAAAATAAGCACCATTAAATGTTGTTTGCAGGGCAGAATGTCTTCTTAAAACAAAAATGCATAAACCCTTATTTTCATTGCCAGTTCTGCCCTTTTCTATGTGGTAAACACTGAAAAAAAGTGAAGGTGCGCCCCCTGACAATATTCCTTGGCACAAGTGGTGATTTACCTTCCAGACAGTCATCTTGAAAGAGAAAGTTTTCCCTGTTAATGAAGATAGTACTGTGGTAAATAAATTATGGCAAGCAAATGTCTGTGAAAGCAAACAAAGCAAAAATTACCCTTCATCTGTAGCTAAGTTTTGCCACTAACACCAAATTAATGTTCCTACAAGTTATAAACATGCAAGCAGCAATTATATTTGGAAGGCAGCAGTGTTGCACCTGGTGATGTCATGAAATGTTGACAACTCTTGCTCTGTCTCCTAAAGAGAAGTGAAAAATTCAGGGGACACTGTGGGCTGTGATGTTCTGCTAAATGCATTTTTGTCAGCACGTGTGATATCTGCCCCAGCCAGCTGGTGCCAGTGGATGTGCTCATGTTGCTCAGGGCCAGAGCATGGTGACCACATCCAGATCACAGAGTGCTTGTCCACGACTGTCCTTCCAACTCCACGCAGTGCAGCTGGGATTGCGTCACGGTTGAGGGTAGTTACTTCGATAGCATGGAGCTGAGGATACCCTAGGCTGCTACACACCAAGCTGTGTGGTTGAGGCCATGCAGAAAATAGTGCCTGACGGTGCCTGTGTGGGATAGTGCTGGAGGATGGAGAGGGCTGAAGGAAGACAAACTTGGAGCAGGTTGTCCATACCACCTCCTTGGGCTGTCCAGGATGAGCTGTTCTCTCCACTGTACGTGGGGTTGTGTCAGAGGAAATCAGCTGTCCCGCACCCAGAGGGAAAGGAAACGAACTGGTGCTTCTCTGGGGTGGATGCGCAGTGGCTGGGAGTCATGGGATTAGCTGAGCTGGCTCGCAGGCTGGATGAGGGGCTGACAATACAACCAGAACACCATCCGATCTCACCGATTTTGTCATATGTGTCAATGATCTTATCTCACTATCAAAGGGCAAGATCGAGAAAGCTTCCTGGAAATGGCACTGTGGCCCCAGTTCTCACTGACTTAGGGATGTAAGAGAAACCTGCATTTGGTTGAGACCCAGAGAAATTTTACACTGTTGCAAGTGCAGCATATTCGCATGGGACACTGATGGAAGGAGAGGTCTCTCTCCTCCTCATTCCTGGCTGGCCTTCCTGCTGCACTCCTTGCATCCCATAGCTACTGAGCGGCCAACCACTGGGCTGGAGCCATCTGTCCAAAAAAGACTCCAGCAATGAAACACTGTAGGCTGGGAATTGCTAAGCAACCCTATTTCAGAGCAACCCCCAATCCTCAGTCACAGGAGGAAATGAGCCAGCAGGGTTGTCCTGGGACCCAGCTGCATGCCCCATCCTGCTCTCTCCCACATCACTCCTGGAATTTCCCCTCCTCTCAGCTCACTGCAGTGTGGTATGTGGTAGGTGTCTTATAGCTGTCGGGCATGGGAAAGCATTGGGATGCAGCAGGGGGGACTGGCCACCCCTGCACCAACACCCAAGGACAAATGGGAGTGCTTGGGTGACTCAGCTACAACTACAAACTCTGTCCACAGAAATGACAGTAACTCAGCTGCACACCACCCCTTTCAGAAGGCACCAAGCATGCTTTTGCTTGCAGAAATGGAGCTCACATCTTTACCACTCTTCTTAAATTCCCTGAGTCAGGCTAACCTTCAATAATTTCCACATGGAATGCATGAAGCCTGATAATGTTGTGCAAATGAGCGCAAAAGGGACCTCATCTGTGTGCAGCCCACAAGGTATGCCTTGAGCTACTGGATGAGAGGGAAATTTTCATCGTGTGCCTTTTGACCAAGAAACCTGAACAAATGGGGGCTGCCAAACTCAAGTGAAGGCACCAAATGGCACTCACCTGCCTGCACAGACACTTCCAGATGCAAATAGATACACACAAATAACCATGTGTCTAAGAAATGCAGCTTAAAGGTCACAGCCTTGGTAGGAATGGACAGGCAGGTTTCAGTTTTGTTTTTCCTTGCGCATCAGGAATAGTACATATGTAATAAGCTTGTCAGTAAGAACAATATCCTACCTGGACAGTAATGTGGAAAAAAAAAAAAAAAGTAGTCTAGAAACTTAGATTTTAGGCTTGGGCCAGAGACCTTTGGCCATGGACCAACATCTCTAGCTTCAGCTGTGCCTGGGTACTGACCAGTGCTGCTCTAGGCTAAAGGAACAAGCAAAGCTTATCTAAACAGAACCCACTTCACCATAAACTGGGGAAAAACATATTTACACAAGTATTTCTACTCTGTGCATACTTTTGCATTTTCTTTCTGCTGGAAAAATGATACCTTTCTGCCAGCTGATGGAAAGCACCCCAGGAAAACACCAAGTGCAGCTTCCCCTTTGGCTATCAGCACAATGCCAGGGTAGAGACATCAGAATGATGCCTGTCTAGACAGTTGTCCTGTCACAATCTCGCTGTCCACTTTTCACACAGCATTGACTGATCTGGTCACAGTTACTCCAGCCAAGATACTTTACTGTCCTCTTTAATCCCTCTTTATAATTTAGTAACACTTGGAAACCTCTCTGTTGCTGCCCACCTTCCCAAGAAGGCAGAAAAAATGAGTTCAGTGCCTAAACTTCCTCTTCCTGCCTCAACCAGGAAGAGTCTTCTCAGCCTGCAGGAGGAAAGAGTTAAGGTAGTCTAGTTACAGGGCAACACAGGTCTCAGGTGTTGAGGTGGAGGACATGAGACAACAGCAGTAGAGCACTGAGCTGCAGTGTCAGGGATTGAGGGAAGACAAATTATAAGTGAGGGTGGAAATAGGTGTGGGGAACTGGGCCTCCACCCGTCATTGCAAAAACCCAGCATGATCCAAGGGAGCAACCTCTGAAGGCTGTAATGAAGAGGAGGACAAAAATGTTGTGATGAAACAAACACACAAAGCTTGTGGATACACAAAATATCTTTGAAACTCTACGGGGCTGTCCCTAAGGCTAATGTAAGCAAGGAGGGAACCATTTGCAATGCAATCCTGTCTGATTTCTTTTTAAAATGTGAGGGCTTTTCTCCTTGCTTTCTTGCAAAGTATCTCATTCAAATGTGCAAAAATACTCCTTCTGTCCTTGTTATCTTTTCATTCTTTTCTGGAAGATGCTTTTAGGTCTCTTCTCTGTGATGTTAGGAAGTTCACTTGGCTGCTTCCAGCACAATGTGCCTTTTTGTGATAAGCTCTATGGGGACTATCCTTGTGAGCTGCAGTGTATCAACAGTCTCCAGAGCCATGGGCAGTGTTTGAGTCCTGTAGGACTTCAGCACCTCCAAGAGTGATGCAGGGGTACTTGAAATTAGTGCTAAACCTCCTTGTTGAGAAAGCATCTATCAGCTTCCTCTACTTAAAATAATGGGCTTGCAAGGAACCCTTGCTCTATCCATTTTGGTAGCTATACAGCTGCCCCAAAGCAAGCCATTCTCCACAAATATATTTTATAGAAAGCTCCTTCCATGTCTCCTTTGTTATCTAGTGAAATATGAACAACTCTCTGTGTTTCTTCAGTAATACCAGCGTTTAGAGGTGGGTTACATTTCAGAGTCTTGCAACAGCTACCCAAATCAAGGTTCAAAAGAAAGGGGAAATGTATCCTTGGGGCCTGGTGCCTCCACAGAAACCTCAATGTACTTCTCATTGAGAGAAAAGAGCTCATGCTCTCTGAATCAATCCACTTTGATTCTTTGTCAATGAAGACATGCAGGAAATGCAGGAAAATGAGTATCTCTCAAGATGTAAAACAGATTTTAAACAGGTAAAACAGATGTAAAACAGGAAAGGCTGGGTCTCATCTGAGGTTCAGCTCAGCCATGAGGAATTACTGTTGGCCTTTCAGAAGCAGGTATAGCCATCATCTCTCACCTTTTTACATGGATCTCTGCTGATCCCCACACCTCCTATGAGCCTTTTCCTGAGAGGTGCTGATTATTTTTGCTAACATAGTTATGCCACTTAAAGCAGTAGCGTAGATTTTGTTACATTGGTATAAATTATTATTATTTTTTTAATTTGCTTCCAATAATGAAATAAGATGTCGACATTCTTCAGTGTTACAAGATACAGTTCCTCATGAGCAACCTTTGAGCAGCTTAGCCTACTAGAATTGTTAGCAAAATCTGTGTCTCTCTTTGACCAAGTTGCTATGAAAGCCTCCATCTGGGTAAACTGATTTATTCTTGATAAAACTGTGGCACAAAAAAATTCGAGTGTTTATCTATTTGACACACTGAAATCCATGTTTAGCTTTGATGGGGAAACACAGGGAGAGCTTTCTAATGGCAATGTCTTGTACACCACATGCCTGAATGTCACCCATGTCTGTCCGAGATTGTGAGGGGAGGGAAGATGGGGAAACAAACACTGGTGAAGGCTGGAGGAAAGGGCAGCATGCTGGCTGCATGCAGATGGATGGGCAGGACAGGCACCTGTGAAGGAATATTTGGCTGTGAGGTTTAACTACAGTGGAAGTGGTCAGAAATCCATGAGGGTTTGGAGATTCCAAACTGGGCCAAATGTAAATCCATTTACCAGTGAGCTGAAAAGCCAAGAAAGCTGGAGGTGTTAACTGAAAAAGTGAAAGAAATTAAGGCTATGAGGGGAAGGCACACTCATAATGTGAAGGAAAGAGCCAGAGGAAAGTGAGTTACAGTGGATGGCTGAACCAATGTTATAGCTTGTGGCAACTGAAAGAGGAAGGTCCCACTTCTCCACCCACTCTCTCCCTTCCTTCTTAGCCAGATGCTGCCCCTGCCCCCATTCCACTGGTTTTCAATTCACTATTGTAAATTCAACCTGATAAAACCCCACAGGAAGAAGGCAAGCTAAAATCATAGAATCATAGAATCAGTTGAGTTGGAAGGAAAGTCTAAAGGCCATCTAGTCTGACTCCCCTGCAATGAATAGGGACACCTACAGCTAGATCACATTGCTCAGAGTTCTGTCCAACCTGACACTGAGTGTCTCCAGGATTGGGGCATTCATTACCTCTTCAGGTAACCTGTTCCAGTGCCTCTCCACACTTATAATTAAAAACTTTTTTCTTACTCCCAGTCTAAATCTCCCCTCTTATAGTTTGAAATCACTTCCCCTTGTCCTTTCACAGCAGATCCTGCTAAAGAGTCTGTCCACTTTCTTATCTTATCCTCCATAGATACCAAAAGATCTCACGTGTCCCTGAAACCTTCTCTTCTCCAGGCTGAACAGCCCCAGCTCTCTCAGCCTGTCCTCACAGAGGTGTTCCATCCCTTGCAAAAAGCTTTGAGATATTTTCTGTAAGATTAGTAATTTGAACTGGTCCACAATAAAATCCAGTGAGATATCAACTCCTGATACCCAACAGGGGAGAAGCACCTGCTGGAGAGGACAGGGTGAGATGAGACTCCCCCTACCCACAGCTCTGAGGTGTTAGGTTGTCTCCAGTGCCTTAAATAACAGTCAGCTTAAGAAACTGCAAAGTAACAATGGCTTGTTTCAGGGAGACAGAGAAGTAAGCTGGGATCAGTGGTGAGAGGGGAAAAAGAGGCAGAAAAATTGCTGAATGCATGTAGATGGAGGGGCAGAAGCAAGAAAAAATGAGAATTAGAAATGCAGAAATGCTTATATAAGAATAATGGAATCCAACGAAAGATAAAGTGGGAAAGAGAGACACATGCAGATTTACTTGCTTGTGTAAAAACCTGTTGCATTCTCATTAATAGTCTTAGCCTTTGGCACATGAGAAGAGACAGTGGTCACTGCACGTGGTCCCAGTCTGACACCTGGTCCTGATGCCTAGAGTTTCATCCCTACCTGTTCCACCCATCTCCCTGCCTACTTCAGAGGCTGATTCACCTGCATTCAGATAGGCATCCGTCTTCTCTTTACTACCCAGGCCTTGAAGGAGACAAGAACCTTGAGGATGTGGGCACCACTTCTCTCAGATTAAATCTGGTGCCAGTTTGCATTGGCCTTGAGTCCTGGTGTAGAATATGCTCAGTACAGGCAGTCCCTGGGGAACTGAGATGTGAAAATCCAGTGAATTTTTTCCTGAAGACATGTGATCTGAAATTTCTCCAAAAGCTTCTATAACTTGACCAAATTTGGGCAGAGTGTTCCAAGAACAGCAAAACTCCCTTCTCTGACTGAAAGCCATCTCCCTGATAGATGTGAAACCCGGCTGCAGCATGTTGGGGCACTGCAGCTTTTCCAAAATAATATGTCTGCCAAAATTCTAGGCTAAACAGCATTCATTCCCCAAACTCACCCTTGGAAATGGTTTCTGCTGCAGTTTCTTCCTTGCTCCTAACTCATCTTAAAGCTGTCACTTAGGTGTGAAAAGACCAGGCCTGGAAGCTGGAAGTTCTGTGTCAGTTAGCACAGGCCCTGCAACAGTGGGAGCTCTTATACAGGTGTTTGCAAGCCTCCTAGTGAGCACACATCAGGCCTGTGCATGTAAAATTTCTTGGGTGACCCAGTGCAGCAATGATGACCTTTGCTTCTGCCTCTCGCTCTATACTCACCCCAACATGGCATGTAGGAACCACTCATCCCAGGCTATGAGGACAAGGGGAAGGCTGCTGGACATACATGTGTGCTACTAACAGGGTATCAGCAGATGATGCCTGTTGTAGATGCCTGGAGATCCATATCAGTAGTGCTGGAAAGCAGAGGAAAGGGAAAATTCCTTTCTCCCCTGAGTGGAGGGAAACTTCCATTATTGTGAAATCCCACACACAGCCACTCTGGAGGAACATGGGGCAGGGAGGGCTGTTTGTGTTACCCACTGAGAAATTTCACAGATCACTGGCTTGACCTAGGGGATCAGGAGCCTGCTCAGAGGGGGAGAAAATGGGACCTCAGGCTCAACATCCTCCGATGGCAAAGAGCATAGAGTCTCCCACATTTGGGGTGGTGCATCAGCCAGGTGCCTGAAAGAAGATGCTATCAGTAACCTTCCATTCTGTCTGCTGCATGGGAGCTTAGCAGGGCGTTTGTGGTTGAGGATGAAATAGACATAAAATAAACACCTTTATTTACATGATGAGGAGGCCAACGTGCCTGAGGCTTAGGGAATTGGCACTGCTTGGGTGAGGAATGAGAGCCTGGTCCTGGTTCCACTACAAGGCAGCCCAGCTGCTGGTCTCTCAATTCCCATCATCTTTTGATCCTCACTTCACGGTGTGCATGCCTTTTCTTCAGCTCCTGTCCCTATTTTTGTCTGTTCTGTCCCGTGGAGTGGTGAAGGGAGGGCCCCAAGGCCTGATCTCCTCACCTGCCTACAGACAGGTCTGGGGAGCAGTAGGAAGGGCTTTAGGGCAGAAAGCCCCAAAGCTGTGGCCATTTGTAGTCCTTCTTGTATCTTTGTTTTGCTCTGAAATGTTCTGAAAAGCACCTCAGTTTGGCACCAATCTGTGTAGAATCCAGCTAAGGGATTTGCAGCTGGCACTAGAGCAAGCCTGTGAAAACATGGTTTTTTTTCCCTACAGAAGAGCTGCTGGAGATGCCTGTACACGAGGGGAAGGATTGTATGTCTCTCCTTGGGCTGCTCAGGACTCCAGAGACCCTGTGTGGCAGTGCAGAGCATCGCAGGCTGTGTCTTGATTTATTCTGCAATTCAGAGCCCATAAGAAAAACTGCTACCCTGGGAATATTCCTCCTGTCCTGCCCTGGCCTGTCAGTCCAGCCACCTCCACTGAACATGGGTTGATGTTCCCGGGCCTCAGACATCACCTCCAGCCCAGGACATCTGAAGGATGCTGCACAGCAATAGTTACAGTCCTTTTGCACATGGAAGGGAATTAAATTAGCAGAAAGCAGGGGGTTGAGGGATATATGTAAGCCCAAACTTTTATTCATCAAGGCCTCTTATCTCCTTGCATAGGATAGAGGTGCAAAGGCTATTCACCACTGTTCCCCAGCAGAGTCACAACCAAAGCACAGCCCTGCAGGTCTTCACCATTAACTTCCCTCATAGCTTTTCTCTGCTATATGAAGAAGAGCTGAAAGAGGTGAGAAGGAGAGCTGGAGGGGAAGGAAATTTGGAAAGCAGATGTGGAGACAAGAGGAGCTCATGGAAGCCCCTGAAGGAGCACCTGGAAAGTGAGTTGTGGGGAGGAGGGAGGGAGCCCCGTGTCCTCCCCCGTGTGGGTGATGGGAGAAGCACCCAGAATGTGACCATGAGTCTTGTCCCAGGGCCCTGAAAGGCAAAACTGTCTATTTTGCTTAGGCCACACTGTTTGTTACCGAGGCAAGGTACTTGGTGTCGTTGCAGGGTCACCAGCAGCCATCATGACCTGGTGGCTCCTACTGCAGGCACCTCTATGTTTGGGAAATCTCTCAGCCACACAGATTAGCTGGGAAAAGTGAGTTCCCAGCTACTGAGGAAGCTTGGAAACACCAGAGGATTTTGATCTGGGACACAGCAAAGGCAAAGTTCTCAAGCAGCCAATCTGTTGGAATGAACTGGAAAGCCCATGTGCATGGCTCTCCACTTTGGCCTGCACACACGGGCCTGCTGCATTGTGAAGCGGGATTGGCGGAGGTGGAAATGCAGCGGTGATTTCCCCTGGTTCTGTTTGTGATTCCAGCTGTGCTTACTTCCCTTTCTGACGGTCGGAGGGAACTGTAACTTATTTGTTCTGTCAAAAACATGTTGTTCCTCTTCCTACTTCACCTGCCATTGGATTGCTACGGGGTAGTGCTTTAAACATTGTTGGAACAAAGGGGACACCTTAATTTAAGTGTAAAAGAATGCTTTCTTTCTACCTGACAAGTGATAGCTAGCTAGTAGAATCATTTCTTTGCACCTCCCAGCTGTGTGAATCATGATTATTCATCTGAGAATGAGACTTTGATCTCTCTGCTTGTACATACCAGTTATTTAACTGATACACTCCTGCATGGACTCACGCTGATATGACTTAACTTCCTTCAGCTCCTGCAATCATGATTCCAAATTCCTGATAATATTGCTCTCCCGCTGGCAAGAAACCTTTGCTTCGGTTGCCTTTTCTTTGGAGAAGGAAACATGTTCTGTACCACAGGCAGAAAGAGCTTTGCTCAGGGACAGACTGATCCCAGCTGCAACAGGAAATATCTGGGATCTGGTAGTGAAATACCATTGTTAGGTATCAGAGGACCACCCTTCTCAGCTGCCCATGAAATCAGGATGTCCTTAAGGACAGCAAGAATTAGGATTTTTTTTTTTTAAGGACTATATTAAGTGTCTTCAAAAATAGAAACTTTGCATCAAGGCCCATCATGCCTTGCCACATTTCCTCCTATGTCCCTTCGTGCCTTCTTCTGTTTTGTGTTTTGGGTTTTTTACTGTTTTTTATGTTTTCCTTCAGTAGAAAAACACTCTTTTGCTTCTATTTAAAAAAAAAAAAAAAGTATAAGAAAAAAAGCTTAATGGGGAAAAAAATGAGAACATATCTCTGGCAGTTTTTCAGCATCTGATGCACTGCAGCAGTCCAGCATTGCCCCGTACCCATGAATACCAGGGCTTGAGCTACACTTCTCCCACATGCCCAGGCACAGCTCCCAGGCTCCCTGTGGCAGCACTCCCTCAGACCCTTTCAGGTCTGGGATCTGGATGACATCTCCTGATTTTGCAGTTCAGACACTTCCCTCCTCCCCACCACCTCCACAGCAGCACTGGCAGCATTCCCCCTGTGCTCCTCCATCATCAAGTAGGAGCCGCACCTTTGGCATAGGAGGGAATGTGCCCAGCCCAGGGGCAGACACCCAGGCATGGCAAGCTCACTGCAACCTCTCTGCAACTTCCCTGTGCCATAGGGCTGTGCTTCCCACTGCTGCCCAGAGTGCAGGTTCAGCCACCACCCCACTGTCCCAAACAGCCCTGCCCCCAAGGGACAAGAGGTATTCCTGGTGGCACTGCAGCAGTACTTGGGTTATCCTTATAGACGAGGGGCCACACTTGGCCAAAGCTCTGCAAAATGTAAGATGCAGCTCTGAAGGGCTGCCAGGTAGAGAGACTGGAGAAAGGAGAAGTCAGAGCAGGAGGGAGAGGCTAAAGGAAGAAGCAGCCAGGAGGCCCACAGGAAATGCTCAGCGAGGGAAAGAAAACGAAAAAAAGGAAGAGATGAACAACACAAAAATCATTTAAAGACACACAGGCTTGGCACGTTTCACAATAAAGAAAGACATTCAAAGAATTTCCTGAGGCACATTTCAGCACCAGCCAGCACATCTTTCAGGCAGCACTTCCATTGCTCGGGCAGGAGGCACTGGAAGGAGGCGGCAGGGACTCCTACCCCATTCCTGCTGCTCAGTCACTCACAGCATGCCTCTGTCACACCCGGCAGCCAGCAGTGCCAGTGGTCATGGCCACACTGCAAGATGCTGATGAGGATCATTGTGCTACCCCTGCTCTCTGGGCCCAGCCTGCTGGCCTCTGTTTCATCTCTGGAGAAATTGAAGTATGGGAGGTGAAACGTTTTTCTCAGGGTCAGCCAGGAAGGTTGAGACAAAACTGAGAGCAGAGCACTGCTGCTCAGCCCTTTCTCTGTGCAAAGGGTAAAAACAGCCAACGCGGCTGCATGTGGCTGCATTAATCTCTAGCATTCATGCCCATGTAGCTGGAGGTGCTCCTTACTTGCAGTGCCAGGGCCTTCATTTAAAACATCTGCTTCACAACACTACTCCAAGCCAAAGGAAACATTCCTGTGCTTCATCACTGCGTCATAGCCCAAACCTCTATGTAACCGATACTCAAATCCCGATCTAAGTTGACATGTTTTCAGTAACATTTTCTACTGACAGCTATTGTTTTTCCCAAGTTAGCACCCTCCCTAGAGAAACAAAAGCAAAAAGACAAAAAACAATAAGAAAAGCACCAAAACACAAAAAAGCACCGCCATCATCATCATTATTATTACTTAGTGTGAATATGTCATGAGGACTTCCCCTTCAGCTACCCCAAGGAGTCTGCTGGCACCTGGTTGGGGATCTGAAGATTATTTACATTCCAGAGGAATCCACTGGGAAAGTCCAGGACTCTCGGCACTTTGAACATCACACATCTGAGGGGAGGCCATGATTGCTGTAACCTGAAACGGCTCTATCTGCAGTGTCTGAAGCCCCTGTCCAGTTGCAGACCAGCTCCCTGCAAGTTTGTCTGACTCAAGTACATCATAACAACAACAAAGTAAGAATGCAGGTGCTGGTTGGGCACACCTGGCTGAGCTTGTGGGGATGCACTGCCTGTAGCCAGAACCCTTAGTTCTGCTAGCTGTGTGCCACATACTCAGCACTGCTATTACTGTTGTGCTGCCTATAGTTGAGATGCTCCACAGTTATAGTATCAAAGGGAAAGAAGATGTTTTATGGTTCTTCCCCATAAACCTGTTAACAGGATGTTTTATCAAAGTGAAGCCGTTTCCTTACAGGTTCAGCCCCTGTAGGGAAGCAGGACACACCCCAAAGTGAGCACCTGTGGCCTGGGATGCTTCTTTAATGCTCTCAACTACACCAGCACTCAGCGGAGCTTTTGTTGGGCCTGCCCTAGAGAAATCACCTATTTTGTGTGTGTGGAAAATAAAGAACATTAAGGTCTGTCTATTATTCAGATGAAATGAACAATACCCATTAGTCGCCTTCAAAGCTGGCTTAGAGATTCCCAGCAGTGTGGGGAAAATTGAATTTTGGTACCTCAGAAGTGGGAGCCAACAGTATCACTTGAAGATATGGAGAAACAGAAACTCAATGAGGTGTGAAAAGTAGGATGAACCTGTCTGAGAGCCATCTAGGGCATGGTTTTGCTGCTGGTGGTGGGCTGCAAGGGGAAGAGGACCTGTGCTGGCAGAGGGACAGCAGTTCCTTGCTGGGCATGCACCAGCCTGGTTCCCACAGCTCTGCAGGGGTGAGGTGGCTGCAGTCAGGGCACTGCCATGACCAGCAGCAACGTGCACAGCCTGGGAGAGCCTTGGAAGCCTCTTCCTACACACAGATTGTCACTTGTCCAGATGTCAGCAGGCCCAGGATGAGTCCATTGGGAACTGCACTTCACTCTTTTTTATTTCTGGCTGAGTAACATGAAGAAGGAAGCAGAAATAGGGAAAATGCCCAGCTAAAAAACAAGAGCCTCCACACATAGTTTAATACAAATATCTAAGCAACAGCCCAAACAGCACAAAAATACATATGCTTACAGGAGAAGCTGGGTTTGTGAAAATAAAAACCTTGCCCACAGTTCATTGGCAGATGGTGGCTTCTTGGCATTTTAGCCTTTACAACAGCATGGCTGGGATGAGCTGAATTGCCCCTATTGAGTTGGATGCCAGCAGCAGAAGGCACCACACATGGGAAGGGCAACGGTCATGTTCTCTGCAGCAAGGGCTGATGCTCTGCATTGGTGCCTGCTCTGCTTCTGGAAGGAGCTGTGAGCTGAATTCTGGTCTGACATGCCGTGTAGACTCAGGAGAGGCCAAATGGCTGTACCCTTATTGAGCCTCAAGGTACTCAAGTGTAATGGCAAGACCCTAGACAAGGGAAAAACCCCAGCCTTTGTGAGGTTGCTGAATCTTCTCCCCTCCATCTAGGCCTTCCCAGCCTTGTGGGAGATTTGGAAAAACAGAGTCCTGTTTGCATCTCACCACAATGTAATACAGTTTCTGCATAGAAGCCTGCAATTAACCTCTCCTAAAGATGCTGCAGGTGTTAACCACACCAGTTCCCCCTTATCTCTCCACACAGAGCCAGCCAGCCTGCCTCCCAATGTGCTCGGGCTTCACTGCTGCCAACTGCTTCTTCCTAGAAAGCTCAGAACTAAATGTCACAGGTACAGCATGACATGTACAGCAGTACTGGAGCCGAATGCAGGAGTGCAGAGAGGAGCTAAGTGCAATTCCTGGCCTGGCATGGGGTGGTTGGTGCCAGCTGAGCTGTGCTCAGCAATGCTGTGGCTGTGGCTTTCACCAGCTCCTGAAGAAACCACAGCCACTCTGCCATGGAATCACAAAACACCCTGGGCTGGAAGGGACCCACCAGGATCACTGAGTTCCCCTAGGCTGCCCCAAGAGGGAGCATGGAGGGAGCCAGGGAGCCCCTAAGGGACAGGTCCCTGAATCCCCCTGGGAAAAACGTGCTTGTGCAAATGTCACAAATGGTTCATTAGGGTGACCCCTTTGGTGTGCCAAAGGAAATGGGGCAAAGCAGACACAAAAATGTCCTGTTACTGAATACTAAGCACAGCCCTTTGCACTAGCTATCACTGGATTTTTTTGGAGAAGAGTTGACTTCTTCTGCTTGCAGGTCCAGGAGAAAGCTCATACCCTCATGTGACAGATTCCTGATCCAAACACTGTCCTTCAGCTTCCCTTTGGGCTATGTAGAACTGAGAAGAAAGGATCTGAACCAGAGCTTTCCATCTTGCAAAGGCAGACAGCTGCTGAGGGACACAGGTCTGGTCCCCATCCGACTCCAGAATCGGAGCACCACCTTTGTTCCTTCCCTCCCCTCACACAGATAACTGTGCTGCACCTTGGCTGACTCCAACCATCACACCAGGCAGTAAGAGCTCATGAACTAGCCGTGAACTGGGATAGCAGGGAGTGAGTGCTTACTGACATGCTGGCAAGGACTGGTTCTCTGGTGCTTGCTTGTCAAGGTCCATAGGACTTTATAAGGTTGCACTTTGACTATCTAGCCTGATGTTGCTCTTCCTGAAGGTATAATAATCCTTTTCATCCTTTAAACCATCAGAGAGACTTGGTTGCAGCCTTAGGAGTGGCTCTTTCATCTCTCATTGCTGCAGCAGTTGCCCTATAGTCACAGATGCCATTGGCTTATGGCATACCTGAGCACCATTCTGCTGGAGCCACAGGAAGAGTTGGAGCAGACATCAGCCAACACAGGCATAGCCACACTCATGCTGGAAGGGGTGGGAAGGTGGGTACCCCAGCACTGCAAGGCACCATTAAAATCCACATTAGCTCTTGCGCCTTTGCTCTGGGAAGAGATGGGCTTTCATCCTTGGGCAAATCTGTAGCTGTTTTGAAGAGCTGTTTGTTTGTTTGGGCTATGAAGTAATGACTTTGAGGGGGAAAATAAAACATCTTGGACTTCCCCTTTGATATTTCTATTTAGTTTGCCAATAAGTAGTGGAAGTTGGATACTTCCTTTTATGTCAGCAATAGAGCACAAAAGTACCTGGTAAACTCTTGGTTCCATTGCAAGCAATTAACAACAAAATAGCGGCATGCATTTGAGGGGGATTTCTCCTGGAGGCACTCCAGGACAATCCCAGCAATCCACACTGCTCTACCTCCCATGGGGCTGGCAGCAAACTGCCAGGGACATTCTGTGCAGCGTCCATCATGAAAAGCAGCAGGGGACAAAAGGATGAACCAGCAAGGGCCATCTGCTGTAATGCACAGACTTCCAGACAGCTCCAAACCAAGATGTGTCTGCACCATGCGATGAGTATTTTCACTTCTCCCTAGAAAAGAATATTTTAAACCAACTTGGAAGAGAGAATGCCCTTTCCATCTTCATCACTGTAACCTCTCTCAGAAAGGAAGAAAAAAATGTGGTCCTCTATCTGTGTGTCATTGCAACGTGAGCTGCATGTCTGTGGTAGTATCTAATTATGGAGTGCTCGCAGCTAGCTTTTCAAGCAGATGGAAACGTAACCTCTGTTACAGCATTTCCTTTAGAGACAGACAGTTGTTTTTTGGTTTTTTTTTCCTCTTACTGCTGAAATTTTGTAATAAATGCCACTGCTTAAAGGGGAAAAGGTAATTGCTTGTCTCAAGAATTCCCCCCTACCATCATTAGAGCAATAACATGCAGAAAGTTTCAAGGAGCTTTTGGGAACCACTTTCCCTTTCCTTGTATGAATATTTTATAGACATATTCTGGCAGTAAATCCATCATGTTAGTCTGAATACAAATGTTTGACAGCACTAAAAGATTACACTGTCACATGAGTCTAAAACTGTCATTAGATCCTGACTTGCAGAAAAAGTAACTTCAAGAAGAAACGTGTATATGTCTGAAATTCACATGGAAAAACATGGGAAATCATTTTTAACTCAAAGTTGTCTCATTCTCCAGCCACATACATGACCAACATTGTATTAAATAAGCCATTAACCGATTTTCCCACCCAAATCCAACTGCCATGTGTGACCCCACCAGAACTCTGGCATTTTTCAAGAAGGAAATGATCCTAAGAATTTCCTAGGGATTGCTCAGAGGAAGCTGAAGCCATTATAGTGATAGTCAGCAGATTTCTGACCTTGTCCTTGCACAGTTCTGAGTTACGGTTTACTTTCTGGCTTCATTGCTTGCCATCAGAGAAGAATAAGTTTCCAGTGTTAATCATTAACAAAAGAAAACATACCTTTGAGTCATTTTTTGGATTAGAATTGATGCTTATTCACTCAGTTTTCAGCCTTGTGTTTTCCATAAAAGTTGGTGGAAACATGTAGCAGACCTGTAAATTTACCCAGAAGATGCCAAGACATTATTAAAACGTGTCTCAGGAATCCTGGAATTATCTGACATTCCCAAAGCCACGCAACATTGCTGAGTGACTCCAGGGGATTTCAAGTGCGAGCAACTGGGACAGCACTAGCACAGTGGCACACCTCAGAAAACAGCGTTCTCCCTTTGGAGACCAAAAGGGAGAATACACATTCTCTTCTTGCTAATGGTTCTACTTGTTTTTATGTCCTAAGCAATCATACTAACAATGAATGGCAATGCCACTGTCAAGGACTTCCACTTTCTGTGGGTGCGTCTTGCAGCTTTGACCTTCCCTGTGTACCCATGGACAGTGTTTTGTATGCGTGCGTGGCAGCAGAGATTTGCAGGGAACAGGATTAGAGAACAGTTGTAGGACCCCACTTTTGGCTTTCCCATTCAGATCTGTGAGTCTGCAGGCAGTGGTATAGCAGGTGAGTTCCAAACACTGGGTGTGAGACTGCTGAGTCTGGAGAAGAGGAGGCTTGGGGGAACCCTTATCACTCTACAACTGCCTGAAGGGAAGTTGTGATGAGGTGAGGGTCAGCCTCTTCTTCCAGGTAACAGTGATAGGATGAGTGGCAATGGCCTCAAGTTGTGGCAGGGAATGTTCAGGTCGGATATTAGGAAAAGTTTCTTCTGAGAGATGTGACACTAGCTCTGGCTGTCCAGGGAGGTGGTGGAGTCATCGTACCTGGTAGTGCTCAAGAAATGTGTAGATGTGGCTCTGAAGGACATGACACAGTTAGTGGGCAGGGTGGTGATGGGCGGATGGTTGGACTAGGTGGTCTTAGTGGTCTTTTCCAACCTTAATGATTATGTCATTCTATGATACCCTGCTAACAGGTATGAGCAGAATGGCCTCTCCCTAAAGTCAAGGTCTGTTTTGGGAACTGTGGTTTACTAACATCACAGGTTTGATTTGGTAGCAAAATCACGTGGAGTCTTATTAAGGCTACAATGATACAAAAATACAATATATACAATAATACAATAATAAAAGGCTACAAATGTCTAAAACCAAATTTTGGGGAAATAAACTTTCCCAAACTTTGGGAAATAAGTTTTCTTGATCCTCAAAAGTTATGAGCTGCAATATCAGTGTTCTTACAACAAGGGAATTTACTAAAACCCAGGCCTGTTTGTGGGGGTAAAACATGAAGATTTTTGACAACCAAACACCAAAAGTCGCTGAGCTGCTTTCACTTCAGGATGCACCCAGGCAAGGTGGAGTTTCCATACATTTGGTCTGTTTCTCCCCCACCATCACACTCTTTCCCTGGTACCCTTACACCAGCCATCCCTTGGGACTCCCAGGGCACAGGACCACAACTCCTCCTTGTCTGGGGACTACAGAGAGAGAAACAAACTCCCATCCCCTCAGCTATCTCCAGCAGGTCAGACATGGATCATGGGAGAGCAAGAAAGCCTCATTCTTCTGTCCCCTCTCAGCCTTGCTGCTGTGCCTGATGCAGAGAGGATAAGGCAGCGCTAGGCTTTTTAGGAACTGGGATCGTTTTCCATTGGTGCCTGGAGGTATGCACATAATTTTAGAAAATGCATAGGATCCAGTGCCACAGCTGACCTGATTTTGATTTGTGAATTGGGATTTTTTTTCTTGGCAAAACTCTTCAGGGAGCTACAGTGCCCAAATTAGGATAAAAAGGCAAAAGGGACAGTGTGTTCCAGCGTTTGTATATTTTTTCTCTTTTCAGTTAATTATTAAAAGAAATTAAAAATAGAACTTAATGAAATTTTGTTTGTTTGTTTGTTTGTTTTTAATTGAATGCCCATTTCTTTCAAAAAATATTGATTTCTCTCAGTATAATTTTCAGGGAAATTATAAGCTTTGATGGAAATTTTTTCATTGCCTTTGATGTCTTTCTTAGAAAAAAAAAATTCATTTTGAGTAATTATAAAACTCATTTTTTATTTTTATTTTTATTTTTATTTTTTTAACAGAAACGTTCCCGTTTGTACTTCTAATCTCTGTCCTGAAGCAGAAAAATATTAGATTTCTTGACAATGCTAATGAGGTGGGAAAGAAATACCCTGCTCCCATAAATACCTGTGCAAACCCCACACACGACACCACCTCAGAGGGCTGCAGTGGCAGTGCACGGTACCTGCCTCATTTCTTATTTGCTCTCAAGCTTAGTTCACCACGGTCTCAAAGGACAGGAATCCACAAGCCAAGTTTGACCTTGCTGTAATTCTGAATTATGTCATTCTACCGTTGCTGAATTTCGTCCATTATGATTAGAAAGTGTGCTTAGCTGGCAAGGAAATTAGCTGAGCGTATGTGCTTAATTTTAAGCATGCTTTTAATGCTATCCCTTTTCAACAAACCACTTAGACACATGCTTAACAGCCCGTGTGCTTGAAGTTAATTAAGTGCCTAATTGCTTTTCAGAATGTGGGCCTGAATAGGGATGGACTGAAGCGCAGTACTTTGGTTCTCAGTGAAATTGGATCCTAAAAAGCAACCGTTTTTCTAACCCTTCACCTCCCCTTCATCCTTGCTCAATTCATTCCATTCCTGTGCCAGCCAAATCATCTCTGTGTTCGCAGAACAAAAATCCAACCAAAACAAGATCTAGCCTCCTCAGACTAGCCCTAAATATACTTGTAAATAGCTGTAATTAAATCCAGAAATCTAGTAATGTGGCATTAATTAGCCTAATGGAGAACTGAAAGAGAAATGTGCAGTAAAATGTTCTGCTCTGGAACACGAGGCACACTGATGAAAACCAGGCTCCAGAGGGATCTAGGAAATGCTAACACTCATCAGGACTGCAGGGCTTGGGGCTTTTCTTGGTAGAAAAACGTTGGCAGAAAATTCAGGCTCATGAGAGGTTTCCCAGAAATGCCAGCGGCCGCTTTGCTTCATGGCAGGCAAGATTGTTGCTGTGTAAGCCTGGGCCCTGGGCACTATCTCTCAGATGAGGGCACCCATCATCCTTTCTTCACTCTGAATTTTATTCTTATTTAAGCATGTCTTATACCAAGTTACTTATCCCTTGTGTTTGAGGTTTTAGGAGCAGCTTGCAGGGCTGCAAAGCATCCCTCTGAGCTCCCCTGGGAGCGCATCAGTTTTTAGAGATATGAACAACTCCCAGAGGGCATCAGTTCTTACACCTAGCCAGCCTGGGTCTGTATTCACTGCTGACTACTGTTCTTGGGAGCAATTGCATTGAGGTGGCATGAGCAGGTGGTGCTAGACTCGCCCTCTTGGTGGGAAAAACAACAGCATTCCCAGTCAAGTGGTGGAGTCACTGTCCCCAGTGCTGTTCAAGAAATGTGTAGAGGAAGTGGAAAGTGGCTCAGTGGGCATGGTGGGCATGGGTCGACGGTTGGTCCAGATGATCTCAGAGGTCTTTTCCAACCTTAAAGATTCTGTGATTCTATGATTCAGAACACATAACTGCACAAAGTTAACAGAGTGCTCAGCGAGACTGTACAACCCTTCACACAATGCATGTTCTTACTTGAGATCATGCTGTACACTGCAAAAAGTGTTCTCTTAAATGAATGGTATTTGCACTGTAACATACTGGATGTACAGAAGATTTCACAAGGTGGAAACTTCGGCAGAAGGAAGTGTGAACTGTCACATTATTGCACTGCAAACACCACAGTGCTCCCAGTTTATTTATCTTCAGAGGAACTGGCAAAGCCCTGAGTGATTCATAGACATCAGATTATACAAGGAAAAAACATGAAGGAAGCTGCCAGAAGCTGGAAGGCTGGAAAATTGTGTCTTTTGTATTTGTAACATTTATCACCGGGTAATATCCTGCAGTGTGACTCTAGCCACAGAACTGTAATCGGAGCAAAGAGCAATGAATAAGCTGTTTCACCAGAGAAGCTTTTGCTATGACGCTTGCACGAAATTTCCTTATACCTGCCCACCTGCTTGCAGCACTGGTTTGAACCTGAATCGTTGTAGGATGAACTCTCCAGCTCTGGAAAATTCCAGGCTGGTTCCCTGAGCTGTGTTTCCTGCTGACTGTAGCAACCATTGCTGCAATTGCCAGAGAAACCTACAGACCACCAAGAAGGCCTGCATCAGAAGAGGCTGCGTTGTGCCTAGTTGCAGATGTGGGAAAACTATCAAACAGAAGTGCAGCTTGCACCTCATGAAGCCTGGGCCCATCTGCAGCAAGCAGGGATTTCAGACAAGTTTATGTCAGTGCTCCATGAGCCTCCGTCTCTCATCTCCATAAACAGCCCACAGGCAGCTGAGCTCCTGTCCTGGCAGACTCCTGGCTCCTGTTTGTGCCCAGCCCTGTTCAGGATTTAATTTTCCTGGGACCTTGGAGAACATTAAAGTGCTCAGATGGCCTGCGATTGCCTGTCCTATGCACAGGTTAGTATGGGATCTGCTCAGTGGTGTACATCCAGAGGAGGGCCACGAAAGTGATCCGCTGGGCTCTGTAACCTCAGCTAACAGCAGCACTCAAGGCAGTGTTACTGCACTTACATGCACTCCAGCTGGGGAGAAGCAGTGAGACTGGTTCGGCTGCGGGCAATGCTCGCAATCAGGAAAGAGTTCTCTGAGGAGCCAAACGGGCGTGTGATTTAAAAAGCTGAAGGTTCTCCCAGGAGCTGGAAGGGCTTTTATTTGTTTTGTTTCTTTTCTTTCTTCACTTCTTTTAATAAAGACAACGGCAGCTGGAGGCATTTCCTTGAAGTCAGCCCTTGGCATACTTGTTTCCTTCTGTCTGCAGAAGGGTGGAAATGGTTTTCCCCCGCCGCAGGACAACAAAGCGTTTAAACGTTTAAAGGGGCGTTTAATAGAACTCGCCAATATTCAGAAAGCGGAGGAGCAGGCCGGCTCCGGCTCCGCCTCCGCCTCCACTGGCCGCGGCGCGGTGCGGCCGGCAGGGGGCGCTGCGGGAGCGGCGCTGCGCGCTCCTCCTTCCCTCGGCGCCGCTGCGGGATCCCCGGTGCGGGTGTTGGGCAGTGCGCGGGGTTTGGGTTTGGGGGAGCGGAGGAGCTGGAAGAGTAGTAGTTATCGCACGCGGTGCGCTGCGGTTAGCTCTGGATGGCGGTATCAGCACGGTGCTGCTGTAACTTCAGCAAACTGTGCACCCGCGACCACCAGCGGTTTGCGGTATCTGTCGCTGGAGGGAACGCACTGCTGCCACATACGTATTGCCAGTACTGCCGGTGCTTGCTGCGGGTCTGGATCAACTTCTTCGTCCAGCACGTTCCCAGCTGCTCACGCGCAGATTTTATCTTCTGCTTTTAACTTCAGACTGGGTGCTGCCGCATGAAATCGGTTTTCTCCTAATGCTGTGTGGTGAATTTAATAAATGCAAACCACCCTGAGTACTGCTTTTACTTTGTTTCTGAACGCGTTTGTCACAGTCTCGTACGCTTCCAGGATGAAGCTGTTTCTGTGGCAGAGCAGGGCAAGAGATGTATTAGCAGGAGATGGGGATGTGTGAGCGGGTCCCACAGGCAGCTAGAGGTGAAGTATGTGTGCACAGAGAGGACTGGAATTGAAATGGTGGAAAAGGAGTGCAGTAGGAAGGGCAGAGAGGAGAAGTGGGAATACTAGGTTGTATCTGGGAACTGCGGAAGATAGGGTGGCTGCAGCTGCTGTAGAAAGAGGGTAGGGTGTTGGTTGTAGTGGCAGGTTGGGTGCATTACTGCCCACACCACTCTCCTGGCTGTGTTATCCTTGTAGAACTTTGTTTCCAGGCTGAGGCAGCTCTTTTGTCCTGGTTCCCTGTTCCAGAACTGAAGTAAGATACCTTACCAGTCATTCCTAGTGCTCCCGTCTAAGACGTGAAAGGAAATGAATTGTCAAGTGGTCTAAACTGCTCCCACTGTCATACTGCAGGAGGAGGCAGGCTGGCAGGGATATCAGTAGCTCTTCAGAGCAGAGATGAGACATGGAAGAAGACACATCTTGATGAAGTCCAGATCCAGGTGAGAGAGCTGATTTTAGACCATCCTTCACCACTGCAAAGTCCGCAGGTAGGGGGATAACTGAGAAAGCTAACTTGTGATTTATTCGTTCTGGAAGGAAACTTGTTTCTTGCTTCCTTTCCCCTCTGTGGAGTGCTTATCAGAGCACTGGCACAGCTGCACAGAGAGGTGGTGGAGTCTCCTTCTCCGGAGTCATTCAAGCCCCGCCTGGACACCTACCTGTGCAACCTGGGCTAGGGAGCTGCTCTGGCAGGGGGTTGGACTCCATGATCTCTAGAGGTCCCTTCCAGCCCCTACAATTCTGTGATTCCGTGACTGTCTGTCCCAGACTGCTCCTCCATGCAGCTGCAGGGCTGCTGGTGCCTCTCAGAAACTGTGTGCCCAGAACATCCCTATCAAAGGTGTGTGTGATTTGTGAGAAATGGGCAGAGCACCAAGAGGATGGTCCTACATCTCAGACATCTGCATGGGTCAGCATTTGATGTCACAGTAGTCCAGTTACAGCTACTCTCTGAACCAGTGTGGTTTATCTATTCAGTAATACTGCAGCGCCTTTCTGAGGAATAGCAAGCACTGTGAAGAACATGTGCCCTACATAAGAAAACATTTCCTTAATTCTGGGGGCAGGAGAATGTCTCACGTGTGCTTAACAACAGGACCAGAGACTCACAGGACTCTGCCCCTTCTTCAGAAGCCAAATCAGATATACTCATAATGTGAATGTATTTTATTGGCATTAGCACAGGTGCACTGTTGCATCCCAGCTAGGCAGAGAGGCTATTTCCAAACTGTTGATGCAAAACAAGCTGAAACAACAGCATCCATCAGACTAACAAATTGTCATTCACAAGAAGTATGGAGGCAATTTTTGTTTAGATAAAATTTGCTGGTAAGACAGCAATGAACACGAGATATTCAACGTTCTAATAAAATAGTAATGCTGCAAGCTCAGCGGCTCATAAAACATTTACAATCTGCAGCTAGTAAAGTGCAAACAAGAGATTTAAACACTGCTGTTGCTAGATGGATGGAAACCAGTTAGAAGATTAGCTGGAAGATTATTCCACACAGGTTAGGATGAGGTTCATTAAATGCCTATCAGTTTTCTCATTTGCTGTAGCAGGCAGAGAGAACTGCAGGATTACACCTGTTGAAGTAATGCTCATCTGGGGCTCAGATGTTAAGCCAAACTAGATCTTCTCCCAGGCTTCTTCTTGCAGTTGCTCAGAGCCCCACATGTGTTGAAAGGCATTGCTCCTTTCAAGCACTGAGCACCTCTTCTTTTGCTTCTCTCATTTTCCTACATCCAGAGTTTTTAGGGGCAGTGTTAGTTAGCAGTGTTCTTGTATGTTCCCATTCATTATATGTGATCATAATTAGGTCCCAAGCTTGGGCTCTGGAGGGTGGGATGAAGAAGGAGGCATGGTTGGGAGCAGCAGGGAAGCTCAGGGTAAGTGATATTATTAAGGATAAATGCAATTAAGTCAACTTTACTCACTTTGGACCCAAGTAAAAATTACTCACCGGGCGGATAATTTTATCTGCTGTTTGTTTGGTTTTTAACCTTTGATCTGATCCCACTGCATCACTGATCTGATCCCACTCTATCATTGGCTACAGTAAATTGCTATGATTACTGTCATACCTAAGTGCTTCTGTGCAACCTCTTTGCAAATTAGAAGTTAAATGCAATGCACTGGATAAGATAGAACAGGGAAAACTCAGATGCCTTCCTTTGCACAAGAAATCATTCTGATTCTTTTCTAAACAGTTTTGTGTGTGAAACAAGCAGTCTTTGCCTTTTGGACTTAGCTCTTAGCTTGTACAGTGGGAATCATTCGCTAGGCTGCTCTGCTTCCATTAAGTCTGACCTGTGATCATTCAGTCTGCATTTTAAGATGAAACCCTGGAGTTCTCTGGCCCACTGAATGTATGAGAAGCTGGACCACAAAAACAAACCGACAAAAACAAATAGACAAAACCAAACAAATAAAAATGAGTGAGGGAGAGAGAGAAAGAGAGGAGTGGTGGTGGTGGTGGTGAAGTGATAAATTTGCTGAGGGAAGAGTCCTCTTCTCCTGTGTTTGCCAGCAATGTAGGCCTGAGAAATGCCTGCACCTTTCAAATGCTCCAGTAATGCAGGAAACAGCAATATTGGGCTTGGGGTTCAACAGTGAAACCCTGATGGTGCTGATACTAACGATTGCTGTTAGCCCTTGGTACAGGCTGTATCTGTTATGAAGTAAAATTTCTCCTTATACACATTATGTCCTCACAATGTTTGTGATATTCTCACAAACGTTAACATAGGTTTTGACTGGCAAGGTAAGATTTGTCCATACTTTCAATGACAAATAAAGGATCATGGAAGTATTTAATTTGATCCTTGCATTTGAGACTTTCAATGCAGGAATTCGTAGCAAAATCAGTAAATCCTCAAATGAGAACCAGTGAGCACACCCCTGAGAGCAATGTTTGTAGAGCAAGATCCATGGTTTTGAGGCAGTGAAAGTGAAAGGCTGGTGACTTCAATTATAGACAGTAAAGAAAGAAAAAGTCCTCTCTTGGAAAACAAGCATGGAGCCCACTTAAGCTCGAAGACAATCAGTGTTTCAATGGATGATTAAGTTATTAATGAGATTTCTCCAAGGTTTTGCATTACATAGGAGTTGAGGTTGCTAAATCTAAGGCATAGACATTTCTGAAGTATTTCAGATGGCAGTAGAAAGGGTGGTAAAGATTATATCTGTAATTGTAAGGAAGCAAACTGGCAGAGGTAAAGCAAGCCGATGTACCAAAGCTGAAATTATAATGAAGTAAGAGAAATAATCTCAATGACTGTGATGGCAGTAAAGTTAAGGCTTCGAGAGTTCTGAAGTTATTACTGGCTTGATTCCTAAGAACTGTGAAGAGGAGGATGAAATAACTTGTTGGCTTTAAATAATCTTCTTGTCTCTAGACAGTGGAAGGCTTATAACACAGAAAGTTAATAAAATTTAAATAAAATTAGTAAATAGCTTCTTAGGTCAAAGATTTTGATAGTATAGCTGAAGTTCTCATGGCAGGATCTCAGAAATGCCTGTTTTAGGGGAGAAGAAAAGCCTTGGAAAAATCGAAACACATGCATTAGTAAGAAGTTTGAGTATTTCTGAATGTCAGTACAGACCTTACAATTTTTCTCGCATGCAGCTGGTCACGCTCTTAAAATAATCTTTACTGCGTCCTTCAGAACTACATGTTGCTTTTGATGGTGCACTTTCTGTCTTTACAGAAAAACAAAAGCCAGTGGTTGAAAATAAGCAAAATAAGCAGCAATTTTTTTTCTTATATTATGGCAAACAGGACTTTTGGACTAATCCAATTAAGCTCAGAGCAGACAGAATGGTGAATTCATTTGTTACAGCCACATACTCTTTAACTCAGAGTTGAAATTACAGTGTCACAGAATCACAGAATTGTAGGGGTTGGAAGGGACCTCTAGAGATCACCTAGTCCAACCCCACTGCCAAAGCAGCTCCCTAGCCCAGGTTGCACAGGTAGGCGTCCAGGTGGGTGCCTGTATGGGGTGTCCTGTCACCAAATCCCAGTATGGCTCTCCTGCTGTCAGGATTCAAGCTACATCTTCATTGTTACACAATGCTCTGTAAGTCTATCAGTATGTTGAGCTCCAGCTCACAGGTGCCTGCACGAAGTATTTGTATAAATAACTTTACACTGTGGAACTCAACAAATCCCTTTTGAGGCTTGGATTGATTAATCAAAAATCCCCAAATTAAGCAAAGTGAGGCACTTGTTTTAATGGTGATTCAGCCCACTGAGGATTTTCTCTTGCTAGAGGAGGTGTGAAAAATTCTGTTATTTGATTTCAGTGAAATCATCCCAACTCCCCTCTCGCCCCCCTGCCCCCCTCCCCCCCCCCAAATCACTCCTGCCACAAGCAGTGCTGGTTTTTAATGATTTCAGTTCTTGAATTGTGGAAAAGCAGTGAAGAAATTTTTTTATTATTATTTCTGTGTTTGAAATAATGCAATACTGCCTGGGAATACAGCTTAAGCAAGGGCAGGAGGACTAAACCCATGAAAGACTGCTTCAGTATCATACTAATTCTTTACAGAGATTAACCATGGAAAGCCTGTGCACGCACTCTAAACAGTTCACATCTCTCTGGGCTTACTAATGTCTGATGACCAAACTGTGAAGCTGTATCTCATGCTCTTAGCTATTATTATTGCTGCTATTGATATTGTTGATATTAATCATAGGGGAAACTTCTGGTGTAGGATGTGACAGAATAACTCTGATTTCATCCTAGGACAGCTTTACACAGCTTCCTTTTGAATGAGCGATAATTTGTTTATTGACTCAAGTCAGCGTGCATAAAGGCCCCCTTTATAAGCAGAACGATGCTAACCTAAAGTGGTAAGGGTTTGCCTTCTCTGGCTAGGGAAAGCAGGCTACCTGTGTAATTATATCCTTAGTGAGGCTGCATAAAACTTCCATAGCATTGAATTCAACACAAAACAATTTCTATATTTCATGTCATGGGTAGGAATGAAAATGGAGATAGTTCATCAACGCTGATATGTGATATAAAAAGATCTGAGAAGCCAAGGGTATGAGAGTGCATAAAAATGTTTTGTGTCCTGACCAGTACATTGCTTTAAAAAAATTTTACAATCAGCCCCAATTGTTCATTCTTCCCATGCAGAAGATACTCACATATTCATTTTTAAAAGGGCAAATCAACCATAATTCAGTTTATAAACTGTGAAGCTGGTTGTGAATGTCTGGATGAATATTCATTAGAATCTCTTAATCTGCCATCGACTGTGATTCATTAGGCATATGTAAATATCACTCACTTTAATTGCCCCTAAACTGACTTAACATAATATTGTCATTAGCAAATTATTAGTTATTTGTGTAACTAATGGTACATTATGATGTACACGTTAAATCATCAAATATATGATTACAATTATGATGATGGTTTATGCTGGGTGCTTTGTAAACTATTTGATGAAATATAATGGAACCAAATCAAAGCTGGTATGTTAATAGGACAGTTGCAGAACTTTATTATTGTATTTTTACACCTTGATGACTGCTATAATGGGTGAGCCTTTACTCCACTCAGTGTTCTGATGGATTATGGATCACCTTTACTTTCCATATCAGAGGCCGCAATGACATTCGCATGCCTATTCACCTCTTGTTTTACCTAATGAACTCAGTTCCAGTTAATTATTGGTGGCAGTACCCTAGGTTGCTGTGGTAAGTCCTTTTGACTGAGTGGCTGGAGGATGGAGCAGAGAAACTGGGGTGATGTTGTGCCTCTTGGTCAGGAAAACTGGCACTTGGTGGCAGCACGGGGCAGGCCTTCTTCAAGTACCCCTAAACTTCTTAACAATCTGTCCACTATTTATTTTTTTATTTCCTGCATCTTTTCTGCCTCCTAGCTCACTGCCTTTTACTTGGATGTGAGGTGAGAACTCCTGCCATGGTTATGTGACCAACTCACCCTCCAGCATTTCCATTAGCAAGGCATTGAGCAAGTAGCTTTAAAGACGACAAAGATATGATGGTAAAGTCTTTAATGTTCTTAAAATTGCTAGACTAGCTAGACCAGTAGAAGGAGGAATACGTTTGTGTTAAAGGAATAAAGGGTCCTCTAAAGGCTTACAATAGATTTAGCTCCTGAATATCATGATTTTTATGGGACTATTAATGCTTATAGATCCAGAAAGTTAAGAAAGGTCCAGTGCCTATTGGCACACACTCAGAGTGCAATTAATAAGACAGCCACATTATTTCTTCAAAAAAGAGACACATTGCTAATGAAAATGCAATAGGTACAGATTTACTTGCAAACAGAAACGTGAAGGAGCTCTCTGTAACCCTGGGTGGTTCCCAGTTCTCCCCTTGGCCCTGCTGCTGTGCTTGAGGTCTGCATGCTGGGCCTCACCCACAGGCAGCAATTGCTGGTGGCCAATTGTACTTGTTCCTGGCCTCAAGTGAAGTCAGCTCACAAATGTGGGAGTAATTTGTATATTTTACAGGACCACTGCTTCTCTGTTTGGTACTTGCTCTTTAATTAGTCTTGGAGTGAAGTTCACTGGGACTGGTGTTCATCTTGGACCTCTTGCAAAAACCTCATGAATGTTGAGGAAACTTTTCCATTGGGGTCAAAAGACTTTGGGACAGAGATAATAAAGTATCACTTTAAAACAACTAATGGATAAAAAGCCTGTGAAACAGTTGTTAGTGTAGTCTGTCAAGCCAAAAAACTGGATCAGAGCGCTGTATTTATGTACAAAACTGAAGGAATTTAAGTACATCTGTGACCTTACACTGATTTATTTGAAACAGTGCAAAAAAAAAACATAGAAATTATTCTGATGTAAACCCAAATTGTACCGATTTCATGTAATTTGTTTACAAACAAGTTTATTCTGAGCTATGGAGAGCAAAATCAAAGACATCTCATGGGACTGAATGCTAATTTAATGGAAATAGCCCATACTCATATCTAGATATTCCCTAAAATTTGCACTTAGCTGGTGTCACATGAGATCCCACTCCCAGCGCACACCAGACATTTGTAACCAATTGAGAGAGTTCAGATACTGTTCAGTGTGTATTTGCAAGAAATTCATGGCAAATTAATTGCAGAATAATTCACATAAATTATTGTTTGGGTAATTTTAAATAATGAATCAAGCCAGAGAAAATGACACATTATTACATAATTTGTTCAGTCCTAATAGAAAGATTAATAATACTCAATAAGGGTAAAATAAATTGCACTTATAGATTGCTTAGCCCTATCTTAAACCTCCCTGAAGGCAGTGGGAGGACTCCTTGATGTCTGACTGAGGCAGATCACAAAGGAAACAGAGGAGGGGAAGATGGACTAGAAGACGGGCTGTGGTAACAAATGTATTTCCAAAGCAGATATAAATGTCAGTGGGCAGACAGCTCATCAGGGAGGGCAGCTGGCAAAGTGACCTGCAGTTCTGTCCTTTGAAGAGCCTGCTGAGTTCTGTGCCTCGGACTTGGGCAGCCTGCTTCCAAGGACTACGAGTCTCTCCAGGGTGAAGGAGGAAGAAAGAAAATGGCCCTTAAGGTTCATGCATTGTGCTGTTGCACAGGACCCTAGTCTAATTTCTAACTCTGTTGCTGCAGTGCTGGAAAACCTTAAACAAATCAGACATTGCTGTAACTCCTATCTAGCAAAGATAACAGCTGAGGAAGAAGCACGAGCCGATGGATGCAAAATACTCCATCTTCTGAGATTCCCAGCAATGGCTGTGACTTGCACATCTGAAATAAACTAGATTAACTCTTCCCTGACAAGTTTTTTAAAGAGTTTTCTCCCTGTAGGGGACCAATTTGCAGCCCTAAAACTGGTTGCATGGATTCCACAGAAGGAGAGGGTTTCATCAGCACAAGGACAGGGGATGAGATCTCTTCCAGGGTAGATACATGGGGCTACTTCGTAGGAGGCCTTCTTAATCAAGAGCACAGATAAAAGTGAATTGACTGTAGCTGAATTCACACGTAGGACAAGAAGTTTGCATTGATGTTGGTTGTTAATTAAAAAGAAAAAACAAAGATATGATGTTTTTATTATGTTAGAGCATTTGGGTTTCTTGTTAGAATTCTTTCTGGTTAATAAACCACCTGCCAGATTAAAATGTGATAATAATAAAATCACTGTAGTGTGATGATTAAATACAATGTAAGGCTGATTTTAAGTATGAGTGCTTACAGATCCAGTAAGAGGTACATGCCTGAAAAATGTACTAATCAGTAGGGAGAGAAACGTCTAGAAAACAAATATGTAAGACAGATAATGTAAGACATTAATGGCTTGATGAAATTGGAGCTTTAGAAGAAATTCTCCTGAGGTGATGCAGTATTCCACTGGGTTCCTTGGGTCTCTGGGCTGGGTTAATAAAATAAATGAGATACTTTGAAGGCAGAAATCACTTTGATTCCAGTAAGAACAGTGTGTGAGCTCTGCCTCTTGCTTCCTGCTGAGAAAGGTGTGTGAGTTTCTGCAGTATTTTCAGGTTATGTGGCACACCCTCATTCATCTGCTTCCTTCTGGAGGAATAATATTTGTAATACATTTGTTTTGTCAGGATGGCAGGGATAGCTGCATTCCTTGAGGAAGACTCAAAAGGGCAATATGGCTTAAGCAGAGATTAACATTTACCTCTTGCAGATGGAGAGGAGCTGAAGTCATTAGCTGCCTCCTCCTCTCCTGCCTGTCGCTGGAGTGAGGAAACATGTCACTGGAAAACTTACTTCAAAAAAGGGACCAGGTTTGAAATCTTTGAAAGCACTGGTAAGCCTTTAAGAGTGTGTTTGAAGTGTGTCATCTGCAGAAATATGTTTGCTGAAGAGCCCAAATGTCATTGACACTCTCCAGTGTTAAAAGCAACAGAACTAACGCCATCATGGTGTTCTTGGAAAAAGCATTCCTGTGCTTTGTGGGTGATGGAGCACTGGCTGCGGGTTGCACAGAGAGGCTGTGGAGTCTCCTCCTTGGAGATCTTCAGAAGCTGTGATGATGCTGGACACCCTGCTTTGGGTGTCCCTGCTTGAGCAGGGGTTGGGCCAGGTGACCCCCAGAAGTGTGTTCCATTCTCAAGCATTCTTTAAGTCTGAAGAAGAGAAGGCTCTGGGGAGACCTCCCTGTGTCCTTCCAGGACTTGAAGGGAGCATATAAAAAGGAGGAATGACTGTTTACATGGGTGGTTAGTGATAGGACAAGGGGAATGCTTTTAAACTAAGACAGGGGAGATTTAGATTAAATGTTAGGGAGAAGATTTTCACACAGAGGGTGATGATGTGATGCACTGGAAAAAGGTTGCCCAGAGAGGTTGTGGATACCCCATCCTTGGAGGCACTCAAGGCAAGGCCGGAATGTGGCTCTGGGCAGCCTGCTCTAGTGGTTGGCAGCCCTGACCGTGGCAGGGAGGTAGAAACTAGATGATCTTTGACGTCCTTTTCAACCCAAGCCATTCTATGATTCTATAAAATTTTCAGTCGCTACAGAAAGCAAGTGTGGCAGTCCCACTGAAGACCGTGATATCTGCCTTAACTACATCCACAAGTGCATGCATAGGCTGAATCTGAGCACATTATAGGAGGAACAATACCAATACCTCAGCTGTCCAGAAGCAGGTAAGTTTGTATCCCATATAGAGCCATGGCAGACCAGGGAGTAAGGTGAGAGCTGGGGGAAGGAGAAAAGATCTGGTCATTAAAGGAGGATATGTCCTCAGGGAGCAGGTACTGTGCTTGCAGGTAGGGTCTCCCAAACCTGTTTTGCAGTGAGTAAAATCAGGATGATATTTTCTTCCTTTTGTAAGGCACATCTATCAGATCTGTGGGTTAAAAGTACCGTATTACTTCTCATTATTATAGTGATCCTTTTTGTTAGTACACGTGAAAAAACATCTAACTTCAGGTTGTTTTAATGATGAACTCTTAAAATGGCAATGCTATGGCTTCCGTAGTCTCCTAAGAACTTGACATTAATCTAAGAAATTAAGAACACACCATAAATGCATTCCCGTCAAGAAAAATTTGCACCAGAGCTCACTCACATTGTGGTTTACGCTAAGATCTTTTGGGAAACAGTTTGCAGGCCTTATAGAAACAGAGACTGTGCCACCACAACCACGTTGCTTGCCCAGTCTGATCACACAGAACAAGGAGACTGTGTGCCCTGGGAGTTTGAATTGCACAAAATAAAAATCCATTAAGTTGCAATATATTTAAACCCATAATTACTGCAGATTAGAATTCAGCGGAGAACTTTGCATAATGCCAGGGGCTGACCTTTTTCTGAGGTGCTCTGGCCTGATTGTTAGGACCTTGTAACAAATGCCTAGTGCCATTTAACGAAGGAATGACATATCTCTGATATGCAAATTTTTACAGCACAGCAATTAAGCGGTTTAGAATTTTACGACAGTGTTTGGGCTTCATACAACAAAAAAAGGGCCAATAAAGGCCTGTGATGGATGGGCTAATCCCCACTGGAAATATACCATGTAATCTTGTAGAGACAATGCATTATGGATAGCATTGTGATTATTGGTCGCTAATATCTCCCCCCTCCTCCTCCCGCTCCCGGCCACGACGAAGCTGCATGGCTGCCACATTGTCGGGGGCACAGGCCTGGGATACAGATGGGGAAGTTGGGCCATTGCAATCTGCTGCACGCAAGGAAGACAGAGAAAAGGGGGCTTGCAACGAGGCAGCTTGTCAGCAGGGGATGAGGCTGGGGGCCATATGCCTCTCTTCTTCTCCCTTCTGTCACCGAGCCTGCTGCCGCATCCTGCTGTCGGGGGACACTTTAATGATGAACACACTTTAAACAGTTTTGTTTACCTAGCCACAGCTTTTTCATGAGGGAGTCTTAATTAGATGCCTTGGATTTCTGTGCTTCCATCCACTCGTCTGTCTGTCCACACAGCGGTGGGTGCTGCCGGTGGTGCGGCTGTGGTCAGCAGCGCTCAGCCTCGCTGTTTCCCCCCACCAGCCACAAAGGGCAGATCACTTTTACTTCATGTGCTGTCGCTTATCACTACTTCACTACCATGTGAAGCCTGCTGCAGTGCTGGTCGAGGTGCTGCTTACTGTGCCTGCATTTCGCACGCAGAATTTGCTCAGTGTCAAGTGTGGCGTGGGCTGTGAGAAGTTTTAGCTGGAGTAAGGGGGGAAGTGCTTCAGCTATGTAACAGCAAGAAAAAAACACTGGGAACTTCACTTTTAAAAGCATCTTCTAAAATTAAAAGAAAAGAAACGTCTCCAGTTGCTATTTAAAGTGCCAAAATAATTTAAAATTTGGGGTCACTTTCTTGCTGTTTGGTCAGTAAGAGTGCAAAACAAAGCTTGTTTTTTTTTTTTTTTTTTCCTAATTTTTCCCCTTCATCTTTTATACCTTAGGCTGCTACAGAACTTTCTGGGAGTAGAGGGTGTTGAGAATGGATTCTGTTATTTATTTAATGTTTTCTATACGTGATGATGAATTCCATCTGTATATTCGAGGTTAATAGACTAGAAAAAAAAAGTCTGACTTGTCTGCCCATTCAGTGGAAAACCCCTTTGCAGGGGTTTTCTGTGAAGCAAGAAGAGTATGGGGATTCCCTAGCAGGGACACTTGACCTGGGAACCCTTGAGGCAAGGAGAAGGGGAGGGGAAGTTGACTTGCTAGGGGCTGTACTCTTCCTCCCACCAAGTGTGATTGACCCCTCAGAACTAGAGAAAGCAGAACAATTTCTGTGGAAGAAGCTGTTTCTGTGCTAGCTCCCATTTCCCCTCCTTTCTTCTTCAGGCCCTTTCCTCAAGAGCACCCAGCTCTCACACAGAGGAGGATACTCCAGTCACACCTGACATCATGGTGATGTGGCCTTTTTCTTTGGGATCTCAGGGGTTTGCCTTTACACTTGGTCACTAAGCTTTCCCAGAGTGTTCTCTGACCTCTGCTTGGCTGTTTTGCTGAATAAGATATCGAGGACAACCACCAAAATAGGGAGTTGGTTAGAGAGATATATAGCTAGATATAGGTAGACAGACATGTATGATTATGAACTGCATCTCGACATCCTTTGCTCAACTGGGAACAGTCAGCAAGAACCACCCTGCTTCAAATCTCAGACCCTTTCAAATCTCAAGTACCTATAAACCAAGACACTTCTTCTGAACCCAGAATGGAGGGTTAATTCCAGTCTTGAGCAAGAAAACGTAGCACTATGTAGGAAGTTTATTATAGGATGTGCCATAATAAAAATCCCACATAGCTGGTTGTTTGAGAATAATGGCTTGGCAGATATAAATTGAAAAAGCTTGAAACTTTAGGATTTTTGGACTTCTAAAATTGTCTTTCTCCCTGAGAGGGTGTACATTGCCCAGGAGAGTCAATTTCTCTCTGTAGCACTGTGGAGTTGATCAAAAGAAAGAAAGCACTTCCTAGTAGTGAGTCTGTCTGGCTTGAAGAAGTGACATAAAAGAAAGGAGAAAACTCTTAAAATCTTCACATTTTAAAGTATGGCAGAATTCATATCTAATATCTGATCCTGATTGAAGATGGAAGAACCTGGTGATATTCAGTGCTCAGTACAAATACTTAGTGGCACCCAAGCCATGGCACTGATGGGAAGCCTTTCCCCTGTTTCTATCCAAATGTTAGTGTAAGAAATGCTTGTGTTAGCACTGTGTTACAGCTTCGTCAATTCTAGCACTAAGGAATTAGAGGGAACAGTGGGTACTCAGTTATAGAAATGGTAGTAGTTAACCCATACTGTCCATTGCGTTCTGGGATAAGACTACTTAAAAGATGTCTTTAAGATGACAACAAAAGGAATTTATAACATTGTTCACCACTATTCTCTTATGTTGCAGAATTGTAATACAGACTTTGAACCCCATGAGAAGACAACAATGGTGCCCAACTTCTGGGCACTCTCAGCTGCTTGATAACTTCTATATTACATCAGAACAGAATGGAACAGTTCAGTTCTGTTGGAAGGAACCTTCAAAGATCATTTAGAACAACTGCCTGCCCAGTTCAGTGCTAACCAAAAGTTGAAGTCTATTAATGAGGACATAGTCCAAGTATAATCTTTTTCCTTAGACTGTGGAGTGATTAAACTTATGGATCATCTGGAGACAGACAGATATGTTCAGCTATTCAATTGAACATTTTCCACTGTCATGACAATGGGCTGAAAAAATGATGCTTTAAAAAAAAAAAAAGAACAAAATCCAACCCAAGCTCACAAAGAACCAGGTTTCCTGAAGGTTTTCCTCAGGTTGAAAGCTCTCAAAGTGACTTATGGAATTTCATTTTCAAAGTCGCAGTGATTCAGCCATGCAAATTTTCTGCAGCTATCACATGAAATTACTTTTTTTGCTTTAAACTATCTGGAAAGCCAAATAGAAATTAAAAATTAAAAAAAAAAAAGAGAGAGTTCCAAAGAACTGCCACTGTTAAGTCACAAGTCATAAGGTGACATACAGCATTATAAAAAGAGGAGATTGTTCATTTTGGTAATTTTCATCTAATAGATCTTAATCTGCATGCAAATCTGATTTATTTCTACAAAGAAATCAAATACCTGCACCTTCAGTTAGCACTGCTTTGTATTTGTGATTTTTGCATTCTGAGCAACTTCATAGCATCACAGTTTTCTTGCTTTTCTCAAGTGTACATTGTTGCTTCTATGGCCTTGAAGGACAGAAATGTATATGGGTGAAATGAGTTGGAGAAATTAGATCTGAGATGATCTCAGTGGCTTGGGCAAAGAGAAGTGTTTCCTATTTGAATTATGGACAATATAATTTTAAGCATTATCACAAAACAATGTCAGTTCTGACTATAAACACCATCTGTCATTTCAGTGTCTGAACTACTGTGCTGGCACATGGTCATACCAAAACCGTGTTGTGCTTTTTTGAGGTCTAGTCTGTGATAACCAGTCCCTCCTATTTTTAAGACAGCGTGCCTTTTTTTATGGTGACAAATGCCCAGCTCGCTGAACAATTCCCACAGGCAAAAGACACTCAGCACATACACACTGGTATAATTTTTCACTGGAAAAGAACTGACAATTTCATTCTTGCAACTGTCTGGCCTTGGCTTCTCATTCCTCTCTTCCATGTCGGTTGCATTTTGTCACCCATCACAAGGTGTCCAAACTGTTGCAACCTGCCAAGTGGCTTCTCCACTTCTCAGTTCTTGCACTTCTACAGCTTCCACAAAAGGCTTTATGCAGTTTTTATTTCATTTTCATCAGCAGCTGTAAGACTTCTGCTATTGTTATCATCATAGCAGATGGCTATCTCTAGATTTTGGAGTTTGTGTCAGGTGGTTGCCTTTCTGTAACAATTTTGTTACGATGAAATCTGTATAGACATCCACCCTTCCCCTATGTCAGGGGGTTACTAGTCCAGGCAGCTTCTCAAGGTTCCTTCTAGGCTTATACTTTGCATAGTGCTTTTCATGCAGCTGAAGGAAGCAACAGTTGTCATCATCATCATTACTCCTTTATACTTCTTCACAAGTGTTGTTAGCCATCATGACACCTCAGTAGCTTCACAAGACATTTTTTCCACCCCATGTTTTCCTGCTTAAGCCTGTTTTGCTTTGCAAGGGGTTCACCAGCTGAGTACTGAATGCTGCTGCGTCTCTCAGGGAAGAAGATGTTCTATGGCCTCAGTTCCCTTTGGGATTAGGAGAAGGGAATTAAATACACCAGGTGACTATCATTCCCCCTCTCCCCAAAGTAGAAGAGCTATGTTCATCTTTCAGATCACTAGGGGAAAGGGAAAACAGAACGAATTCTCTCTAAAGGAGTTAAGCAAAGCTCCAGAAAGGAATTTCAAAATGAGACTGAAGATAAATCAGTTTGATTTCTCAGGAAAATTAACTTTTATTAAGGGTTATTAATGTGTGTTAAGAAGTGTTAGACCATTGCCTACCCTGCTGTCCTGAGAATAACATATGTCTAAAAGAAAATCTAGGAAAAAAGACCGACGACTAACAACAGTATCTAAGGTTACAGAAACAACAATTGAACCAAGCATGAATTTCTAATTCAGGACATAAACTAATCTCTAAACCACTACAGCTGCAAAGTATCTGTTTGGTGAGTAAACTCCAACTTTTTCTTCAAACTTTTTTGTTCCTTTCTCACACGTTGGTTGTTCTGTAAGACTTCAAGAGATCATCGAGTCCAAGCCCCCTGTCAAAGCAGGTTCCCTACACCAGGTCACACAGATGCACCCTCCTTTAGGCACTCAAAATGATGACTTGTGCATCATCAGCATGTAGCATGAAACCTGACAGAACCTGTGGTTATGCTGAGTGTAGCTGGTGAAGTGCAGGACTTTAGTCAGACGTAATGCAAGGATGGTGTCAACTGGCTGAGTTCAGCAGCTGGAGCTCCAGCAGTTCTTACAACAGGGAAGTCGGATCCAAAGCATACCTGCATCATAGTTGCTGTGTATTCAGTATACTTCCCTTCCTGCTACTGTGTACCTTGCTGTCTATTTAATTGCCAGCCCACAGAACAGTACAAAATGTAGACTGAACTCATTCATGCATTCCAGGCAGTTTGCTTAAATTTAGTAGGCAGAACTTCATGAGAACTGCACGAGTGCATGGATTTTCAGTTTGATTTCAGATCATGTACATGGACACTTCCTAATAATTATGTAACACTCCCAGGAGATGGCAAAACTAGAGCTGAGCAAAAGAAACAAACCTACCAAAGGAGGTGGAAGTGCTGAGGAGTTTGCATGGAATTCCTTGGGTGCGGAAGAGATAATTCAACTACCACAGGTATCTGAAGGAATAATGAAACATCTCAGCAGGAAATAAGTTAAATTAGAGTCCATTGCATATATTTTAGATTTCCACAATCTGCTGGATCTTTAACTTAAAAGTTTATACCTTTTAGCAGAAAAATTAATTTCTCTTTCACAAGTTCCACTTAGATTTTGTTGCTAATAAACCCAAGGATGTAAATACTATTAAGTACAAAACAGCCTGCTGCATAATTGTTTCTAAGCAATTACAGATTATATCGAGCCATTCATTGAGCAGAAACAGTTTTTTCCAAGACACCAGCTCCCTGTACCTTGAAATTTTATTAGTCTAAGAATTTCATGCACCATATGTTGTAATAGGAGACTAACTGCAATTGAACAAACAACTTTCTGATATATAAGTGAATGATAACCTGATTTTAAATGTGTTTATCTAATGAGATAGTAACTGTAATTTACAGCACATATAAAAACTCCCACTGTTACTCCTGGTGCACCTTTTGGCTAAAAAGGGTGATGCGCTGAGATATGCTAATGAACATCGTCTTGGTTTTTACCAAGTCAGTAATAAAATTTGCATTCGATATTGTGCACAGTAAACTGGGTTATTAGCCTTGAAAATGAGTCTCATAAAATTTAAATATAGGCTTAAATCATATTAACTGTCCTGTAGGTTTTCTGAGAGGCTTTAAAGCATTGTGCTCTCGTTCTATAGCGCTGAGAATGCAGATGTCATTTTGCCTTCAGGGGTGCCCAAAATGTGAGCACATCAGAGCCTGCAGGTTGAGCACACACCAGCCCCTTGCTCCCCAACACCCAGGGAATGAGAGGCCTGTGGAAACAGCAGCAGTAAGAGAAAAGAAAAGGGAGGAAGGAGACAGTCTGCTCACAGAGCCCCTGTTCAGCAGCAGAAAGGAGCCTGCTTCTGCCTGACACTAAGGATTCCCACACACATCGAGGCTAGGGCTTAAGTGCTTCAAAATACAGTGCAATGCTCCATCTGTTTTGAGAGTGTGGTGGTAAAATTGTTAATCATTAGGATTTGAGAGGCCTGGCTAAGAGATTTATTGTGATGAAAGAACTGTTCTCTGCCAAGTGATTGCAGAAACCCAACCTGTACCCAGGTGCAGAAAAAAAGCAAAATTACACAATGCATGCATCAGGGAAAATGACAGCTCCCAAACCAGTGACAGCTCACAAACCAGACTGTCAACAGGTACACTGTGGCCAAAAGAGGTAAATAAAGAATACTCTTTGTATATCTGTGCGAGGCCTTCTGTTACAACAGCGATAAAATTACAGCCTAGTGAAATGCTCCTGTGAAATCCCAACTCTTCTTAGTGATCAAAGATAAAGTGCCTGGGTGCTGTGTGAAGCACTGTGCAAACTGCTTCAAAGCACAGTACCTGGACTGGATACAAGGCTGTAGCACTGAAGTCTATAAACTTCTCCAGCAATTAATGCGAATAGCTGACATTACACTTACTTTAGTAAGGTGTAGTATAATGTTTGTATACAGTATTGTTTTAAACCACCAGTAAAGTGAATGCAGACAGCAAACAACAGCAGTCTTCTTTCAGAGCACAGTGACCACCTACTCGAGCAGACACAAGGTCTATCTCATCTCCACTACTTTCTACAGGTGACAGGTCTTGGCTGCATTAGAAAAGTGATGGGCAGAGGTAAGGGGCAGAGTCTGCACTGCCTGCAGGGTCAGTCTCACCCCAACACTGGGAAATAAGAGGTTGCCTTAAGGTCTGAAATATGAGATTGAATATACCAACCTCTCTGCCCTCGGCATTGATTATTAATAGCTCTGGGTATGTTTTATAGCCGTACTCTCATCTGCCCTTTTTTATTTTAATGCAGCCAATATCACACTTTTACACAGCAGCTTGCTTCTCTCCCTTCTTCTCCACACTGAACAAACTCCATACGGTAACATCAGGACCCTGTGACATGTCACTGTGCTAGGCTGGCTGCCAAGAGTCCAAGGGTGTGAAAAGTGAAGGGAAAAAAACAAAACAGAACAGACACATGAAACATTCTCCTGATCATGAAGAAGGGAGGGTTCCCTGGCAGGGCAAGAAGGTTTCTCCTGTAGGTGCCCCACCTGGGGGCAGCTCACATAGCACTTCTTGCAGCCCTCTGTCTCTGTCTGTTTCAGTGCATTAGGATTTGGCAGACACCCGAGCTGCATTATGTGGTGTTAAAAGAGGCTGACATATCCTTTGGCTGAGACATCTCTCCCAGCTGAGTCTTCCCTGCTCAGCCTAAGGAAGAGGAAGCATCAGGCTGTTCCCCCATGTCTCGCTGCTAATAGCATGACCCCACAGACCACCTAGTGGGTCCTTCCTCGTGTGGCCAGCAGGTTGTGAGATGCTCGCCTCAGTATTCCGCTTATCTAAAGCTACCACAGCATTTCTGGATAGAGATTCCCCAGGAGAAAAATAAATGACCCCAGCTGTTAACCACAGCCTTGCCTTTGGTTTTACCCACTTATGGCTGAGTGCACTGATCTGGCACAGAGCAGAGATGTAGGAGTCACCTTGCAGATTTCTTCTTGTCCCGCAGGCGATCTTCGTTCATCCTCAGTATCCAGAGGTTCCTGCATTTCAGCCCTCAGGACTGGAATGCCGTTGTCTGTACCACCATATTCTGTCCCCATTGTCTCCATGTAGTGTAATAACACCAGTGCTGACAATGGTTTATTAGCTGATTTATAGGGGTAAATCAGGGGTAAATTGAGACCTCCTTTAGAAAGCCTCCTGTTCACAATGCCAAGATATGCTGAACATAAAAACTCATGTGGGGGAAGAGAAAGGATCAGAACAATACTGACACTGTGTGGAGCAAGGTTATATATGCAATCACGCAATCTCAGGAGGTCTGTGCAGAAAGCACAGCACGCAGTGAGGTGGAGTGGGAAGTAGCACTATCAGCTGTTGTGATGGTTCAGAAACATGTGAATATTTCTGGAGTAAAAACAAAATGAAAAGTAAAATGTTATTATTTGCTGGGAGGAGGGAGAATTTAAGGTGGAATTTTGCTAAGCTCAAACTCAGTTTCCCAGTTTTTGTTTTAGTCTCGAGAAGGAAAACAGAAGAGTTGAAAGAAAAAATGTGTTGTTTTTGCTTAGACTGTTATTAAAAAAAAAAAAAGACTCTAACCATTTCTAGAAATTCTATTTATTTTCAGTATTGAAAAATACTCTGTACTTTTACAGTTTACAAAGACATGTATTAATTAAATTATGTAAATTGATGTATATATATATGTGTGTTAAATGTGGGATTTACCCTGGAAAGCATTTGGTTCACAAGGCAGAAGAGCAGGATGCCAAATGCCATGGCCCGATCAGTGTGCCCTCACTTTGTGCCATTAACAGCCACAGGTGTTAATGCGAGGTGTCAAACTACCACTTGTACTGAAAGGCTGACAGCAGTGCTGGGCTAGTTTATAACCTTTAATTTTGCGTTGGGAACTGAGGATTTCCATGTCAAAGACTGTACTATGCTGGAAAAGATATTCTCGGAAAATTTCAGCTTGCTAGAGGTAATGGAAAAATGGAGTCATATTTATGTGAAGAGATTCTTGTGTCTCCCTGCCTGGAAGATCTGATAACCTTAGTGGCCATGCACAGGTCATAGAGAGGGTCCGAGGGTTGGGAACTGCTTGGAAATTCCTACAGGTCCCTTGTCTTGTGCCTTCTTCCCTTGGAAACTGGAGTGCGTAACAGCATGCATTTGTTCTTCACCTTAATTTGTAGCTGGAAGATGGGAGATGCATGTGCCTGAATTCAGGACTCGAGAAACACTCTTTGTCCCACATTGCCTGTGCTGCCTTTCTGCAGCTAATTTTATGCCCTTCGCATGGGGAAAAGAATAACAGCCACATGGGGAGAAGTTAGCAGACTTGGAGATAAATTCCTCAGGCCCACTCAGGAGGTGGATGTCTGCTCTGCTGGAGCAGGGGAAGGGGCGGGTCATCGCCCTGGCAGCACGACTTCAAGCAGCCGCGTGTGCAACAAAGCGAGTGGAGCGGCCACACATCACTCACAATGGCAGTCTGTGCAGCCCTGGCAGGATCTTTTTTATACAATAAAATGCTTGCTTCAGCCAAATGCAAACGAGCAGTTTGTACACATTCTGAAGAGGAAGCCTTTGTCTCAGAGATGAACAGGTTATAAAGCTCTAGAATTTGTAAACGTTTGCTTGATGCTCCAGCTCAGCCAATCCATATTAAAAAAAACAACAACAACAAAAAAGAAAAGAAAGAAAGAAAACACCTCAACGCTAAAAGACTTAAGTACAGTTCTCCACAAAACCAGTCATAGGGAAGATGAGACACATCAAGTCAAAAGGGTTCTTAGGTGGTACAAATCAAGTAGAAAGGCTATTTGCATTGCCACCAGGTGCACCCCCTCACAAACCAACCAGCGCACCTACTCACAAGGCATTCAGGGTCGGTGCACTGAGCAGAGAGGGGCTCAACACAGAAACAAGAGAGCCCTGCAGCTGTGCAGGATGAAACTCAATCGCTCTCAACCAGGTGAGGAGCTGGTGGTGGGTTCTGCCCACCTCGGCCCCGCCCAGTGCTGTTATGCACCTCGGCGCCTGACACTTACTCAGCAGCAGACTGTGCTGGCCAGTTCCTCCCTGTGTAACAGACACAGATGTCTCTGTTCCTGACCCTGACATACGCACAGCATTTGCTGCGTCACCGACTGTATTACACCACGAGGCAATACTTTGCAGCTGGAGCATTTTCTCTATCTCACAGGCTTGCAGACAGAGGGTGCAAAGGAGCAGCAGATCAAGCACAGCAGGTTTCCCAGCCCGTAGGACATTCCTTTGAATGCACACAGTATTTCTAATTTCAGCTGCAGTGATTTAAAAAGCACGAAGACTGGTTTCATCCGAAGTTGTCGGCATGCCAGGCATCGCCTCATGGGGTATGCTTTGGTGTAAACTCTGCCAGGGTTTATGAGGGGTCTTCACAGAGCAGAGAAAAACATGCCGGAGCCATGGGCTCTGATGGGCGGCAGGCTTGATACTTCAGAGTGTATTTCTTCACTCACATAAACTTTCTGTATGAAATGAGGGAGAAAAAAGGAAGAAGGAAGGGAAGACTCTCACCGTTTTAGCAGAATAATTTCCCATATGTTTAAATAAAATATTAATTAAGGATAGCTTTTCTGGCCTTGGTTCTGCCACCAGAGTGAACGTGTTTCTCCCCATGACCCGCAGCAGCCCGGTGCTGCCGTGGCTCTGCGCTGGGTGCCGCAGCGCTAGCAGCGTTTGGAGGCAAGGGCTGCAGTTGCTGCATACACACATTTGGCCTGGGCTGGCGGAGAGGCTGCGTGTGCTGCTGCAGAGGAGCACGCTGCCTGCCACTGTTGGGCTATTAGTATGGAAATGAGGCATGTGTGTGACAGGTGGCCTTACAACCAACACAATTAACTTTCTCCATTAGCTGACGCATTGACAAAACAGATGCAGCATCAATAAGCACCAAAAAACCCACAAACACTGAATAGGAATGACACGTTGCACACCCCTATTATTTATAAGGAGGAACAGCATAATTTCTTCGGGACACAGTGGCAAGTAGAAGGCAGTTGGGTTACTTCCTTCCCTGGTTATGATGTTTGCTTTCTAATAACCATGAGTTCAGTCTTTCACTTTATGGAAATATTGCTGCAGAGTTGTCACAGCTCTGGGTGATACCCAGCAACCCCGAGATTTGTTCCAGCTGTGGGAGGGGAGCACCCAGCCCCTCCCCATGATTCTGAATGCCTGAGTCAGCTGAGCAGAAGTGGAGCACCAGGTCTGTGTGGGGCAGTGATGCTTCTCAACCCCGTGGCCGGGCATGGGATGAGGACCGTTAGCTGGGGCAGGTGCTCTTACACCAGTGTGAGTTCAGAGGGCTTGACCAAAAATATGGGGCTGGGGAAGAGCCCTTGGCACGTCAACCTTCATCAGAGGAGCAAGGCACACTGGCTCCAGAGAAAATTGGCAGTTTAAATATTGGTCGCTCATAGAGAAGACATGGAGAGGGGGGTTTAGATTTTGGGGTTTTATTTCCTATTCGTTTCTTTTTCTGCCAGGCAGTTACTCCTCACAGTGTGTGCAAATTGTGCTGGGGATTTGAATAAAAGCAACAACGTGACCTATCTAAAATGCTGAACTGTAATGTTGTAACAAAAATGTAGGTGACAGCTTCCTTGCGTCAGCTGGTGCCTGGTGAAATATGCACGAATGTCCCATCACTACCAGGCTCTGATGCTCTAGACCAGTGTTTTCTCAGGTTAAATCTATTAAAGATCCCATCTCATGTTATCCCAGTAGAAAAATGTCCTGGAACAGAGCATTAGCGGCCCTGGCAGCCTGCTGATGCATGGCACATAGCTCCAGTTGGGGCAATATGCGAGGAGACAGAGCACCTGGCCCACAAACCCAACCAATGTGGTCCTGACTGAATGCAGTTGTGCTCCACTGGCCTGGGAAAGAGTCAGCACTGCATGGGATGCACTGGCTTTAGGATGAGCCATGGGCTATCAGTGAGAACAACTGGAATTTCAACTGAAATCTGAACTTAGAATCTGTTTTCTGGCTACATTTCACGAGTGTGGACTTTGTGATAGGAAGATTTTTCCTGACAAGAATGCTGGCAGCAGGGCCTGCAACCAAGCTCACAGCAGAAAGCATAAAATTTTACTTAGGAAGAAGTAACCGTCTTTCCATAATAATTACATGAGCTGTTAATTTTATTATTTTGTGTGGTACCCTGGGATGCATGCCATGAAAGACCCTGCTATTAAAGCATAGCTTAATTGACTGAATTATGGGACAGTTCAAGGCACACAAACCTACTAATCTAATTAGATGCCCTTAGTTACAAATCTACTTCTCCCTTCGTTGCAAAGACCATTTCCAGCTGTGGTGTGCAGGTGCCTGGGCTGACTGGCTCTGTTGTAATGACTCTAATGCCACTTAATGCTGTCTGGTCCTTCTGTTCTCACACCAACCCGCCCACCTGACCCACTACCATCTCTCAACAGGTAAATGATAAGGAGGTGGCCTAAATGGAGATACCAACATGACATGGTGCAGTGATAGCTCATTATTAATGGGAAATTCCCATTTTACCACCTCTGTGATGAAGGAATTGCAGCCAGGTAATTGATGGAACTCCACTGCTCAGCTCAGAACTCCTCCACTTGTGGCAGGAGTGGCTGTGTCCTGGATGTGGGCACAACTTGAGTTTCATGTTTGTTCCTGTTTCCACTCACTAACAAGCACAGTATGAAAGACTTCACAGTGCTGATGAGTTTCTTCTGGTGGGATTTATCAGTATTAGTGGTGTGATTTATTTGTGTGCGTGTGCTATGAGCAAGCATTTTTAGGAGGCAAGGAGGATTTTCAGAAAGCTGGCCAAAATAACGGGAGGTTTTTTGGGGTTTTTTTGCCTTAATTGTGATCATTTGCTTGTTTAAGCAAATAGCCACTTGTTCATGTGCATGTGTGGAAGCATCAATTTTAGTAAATTTTCTTAGGAAAAAAAAAATGTGATCAAGGCAGAATTAAGAAGATATTCAGCATTGATCAAATATAAATAATTGTTCCACATGTTTCCATATCTAGAATCATAACATTTTTCTAAATAGCTCGGTTCATTTGCTTGCCTTTCTTCATTCCAACTCTTTGGGTTGACTTTGTTAAAAATGAGCAACATTTACTGAACAGTTATCATGCCAAGTCAGCAGAAAACTGAGGATATGAGTGGGTTTTTACAAGTATATATCTATCTCCCTTTGTACATATTCATATATCTCTAACTGGTATTTTCACATTTGAAAGTACAAAGTCATGTGTACGTATAGATATTTTCGCATCAAAACCAGAAAGGATTGAACTGTCCCAGCTGTTCACTTGTTTACATAATGTGTCGAGTTCTTAGCATGATCTTAATCACTACTACTAAAGTAATCTATTTCTGAAGAGGCAGATAGTTATCCAAAGGAAGAATATTTTCCCTACAGGTAGTTGCCACAAATTGATTCTTAGGAGAGACTTATTAGAAGGCAGATGGCAGATTTCTGCCAGTTCCATTCTTCTCTTTCTCCTTTGACATTTGCTCAGTTTTGTGTGTGTGTTTTTCTTCTATCCACCAGTAAGAGAAAGAAGAGGGACTGGAATTCTAGACTACAACAGGAGAAAAAAAAAAAAAAAGCCTCTGAGAAATATTAGGTCTTGATAATCTTTTAAAATCTCAACAATAAAGTGCTTCCCTGTAGGTGCACTTCAGGATGTACAAGGAGTAGGCAGATTGACATAGGCCTAAGGGAGACAGAGGGCCTTCTGGAGAAGCAGTTGGTAGCCAGACGGGATGCCCTGAAGCCTCATAAATGGTTTAAGTGCTTGTTTGTAAGGAGCTGCACTGCAGCCTTCAGTCACAGCGAAAGTCATGAGATTGTGAGAACTATGGCTGCAAATCATGATCCTAAGCCATTAACATTAAATACGGAGCCCACTGTTGACAGACAAGTCAAACAGTGGGGTTGAATCATAGCAAAGAGTGTCTTTCCAATAAAAGCTCTAGGTGATTTTTCCAGTGTAGGAAGAAATGAATGGGAATAAATACCAGGTAAATCTCATCTCCTAATAGTCAAGTTAGACCTCTTCAATATGTATTTAATCTGTGGAACTACTTGTTACAGGATGATGTGGTGCCAAAATCTTACCAAAGTTCAGAAAGCCACCAAAGAGGAAACCATGCCAGGAAACTCAAGAAAATCACAGGTGATAAAAATAATCTACAGCAGTACAGATGTGCACACAGAAAGAGTATTGCATTTCTGTTCTTCATCTCTCTTTCCTTCGGGATCGACTCAGCAGTGGGTGCTCGCTGACGTCCGCCTTCAGCGTTAGCGTAAGGCCTTCGGTTTATCGGACACTCTCTCTTGCTCATTTTATTTGATTCATTAGCCTCAATTCCAATTGTATTGTATTATATTGTGTTATTTTGCTTTCTGATATCTTATTTAGTAAATTAGCTTTCCTCCTCAGATCATTGCCGCTGTTTTGTTTCTAGGCCCATCTCCCTTTTCCGTTTTTCCCTTTTCCCTTCCCCTTTCCTGGGGCGTGGGTCCGTGGGTCCCCCGCACCAATCGTCACGGAACCGGGCCGATCCAGCCCGGTAAACCGTTGACATTTTTGGAAATAGGCGGCCGGCAGCAAGCACCCACTGCTGAGTCGATCCCGAAGGAAAGAGAGTGTCCCGTGACCGCAGAGAGTTTTTATCTGTTCCCTCTGAGCGGAAAACACGTAAAAATGCAAAGCATTGCAAAGTCCTCTGGGGAATGTAGTTATTCTTCTCTTTCGAGACAGGTATACCTGGGATTATCAATGATTCATGGGGCTGGAGTGTTAACTCTCCAACTCTTAATGGACTACATGATGTTATGATGTGGAATACCAGTACCAAAAATCATAAAACTATGACAGATGCTCTTAAAGTTCCATTTCTTTCAGTCTCAATTGAATAAATTTGCACTGAGTTACAATTGTCAATTACTCATAACAATAGAATTAGAAAGATTTTGGTCTTTTAACTTCAGTTATGGTGTCTTCTGCATGGGAAGAAGACAGAACACTTGTTCCTCGTTAAGATTGTGGAATCTTTTGTTCTTTATAGACGTGTGTGTGTTTCTATATGCCTATTTAATATAATATAATACATATATATATATATTATATGCACGTGGTTACTGCTTACATAAATATATTTGATTATGTACACATATATATTACATTTAAAGATTACAAAATCAAAAGACTACAAGATTCTAAAACAGACTCTACTAAGGTCCATTTGGGTACTGCAATACAAGACTTGGGCAGGAAGGGATAGACAAGTTCATGTAATGATAGAAAGGGGTGGTATCCAGATAATCTGTATGAATGTACAATAGCTGAAAACTTGCTGAGTCTGAACTGCCAATTCTGATGCAAAGCTTACTGAAGTCATCTGAGTTTGACTTAGCCCAGTTGCATGAGGAGCACTTGCTAGTTTGAGACAAAAACAGTTCAAAGCCTTTTTCTAGCATGAACATGAAGGAAGGCTTTTGTTCCATTTCCAGCCCTCACTTCCTTTTTCTCAGTATTTATGTCCTCCCCGAGACTATGGGACAGTATCTTAGATTTACAGTACCTATGCTGAGCTATAAAACAAATGTCTGTGCATGTCGAGTAGCTGAGGCTTTCTTTTCTGTCATGCAAAATAAAAGCTTGCTTAAACTCGGAAAGCGAGGGGAAGTAAATGGAACTAATGGGAAAGGTGCATCAGTGTGACCTAACTCCATTGGTTTAACAAGGCTAAAAATGCATGACTCAATTACACAAGAGTTAGCTAATGAGGAATGGGGAATATGTTACAGTTTAAAACAAATGGCTACTAAATGAATTGGGTGCTGCCTTTCAAATCCATGCCATTCAACAAAAACCTGGCAAGACATTTTCTTCACAGGATATGAATCATCTGAAATAAAAAAAGCAAGACTAGGGCCACCTACATTCAGAGTTTGTACAGTATGACCTTAAGGCCCAACATCTACCAGAAGTTGAGTAGCAAAAGGCCAAGCTCCAAAGAATAAAAGGGCTTACATCAGTATTAAATAATTCTCTCTTAGAGATGCAAATTTCTAATTAGTTACTGTGGAAACTGTAGAGGCCTGGAAGTAAGCCCTGCACAATGAGAATGAGAGTTTACTTTTTTGATTTACTGCAGGGCTGCAGTAGTTGAGGGAGGGCTGAGAGGGGGAAATAAATTCATTGCTTTTAACATGACAACAGAATAAAGTGCAGCAGAAGAAGTGACTTTGTTTTGTGCACTGCTGCGGCTGCTGCTGCTCTGGCAGATCCCAGAGGAGCTTTATGTGACACAATCTCACTTAAAATGTCTCACAAGGAAGTGTAAAATGCTTTGTTTATAAACAAGTGTCTTTCTCAGTGTTCTCACTTGTTGCATCCCTACACAACTCTGGGAAGGGGCTTCTCAGGGCCAGCAGTAGCTGGGGGTGCCTTCTGTTTCTTAGGTGACCAAACTGTTTCTGACAGTCAGGGTGCCCTGACCCAACCTATGCTGAGCACCAGAAGTGTCCTGTTGAAACACTCAGAATTTTATAAATATGGAATAGAAATCACTTAAGTAGTTCTTCACCTTGTTTATTTTTATTTTTTTCTTTACATGTAATTATTTAGTTTATATCTGCAGCATGATTTCACATACACAGGCATCTAGGAACATGTGGTCTCATCTTGCACCAACTAGAATTAAAAGGGAGCTGGTGACCTACTCCCCCCCACCCCTCCCCCATTATTGCATAACTGTTAGAATTTTAGATGTTCCATTCCTCACAAATTGTGGCAGCACACACCTTCAGTCCAGGTTAGTGCATATATATATGCTACTATGCATATATTTGCATAGTAGCAAATACAAAAGGAAAATTAACAGACTTCTTTATTCACTGATGGCAGTATTTGTTATATCAACAGGAATCAATTATAACTGTTTGACATGATTTAGTTATGCTCTGTATTTGAAGTAAGCAACACTGCTCTGTGTTCAGTGATTCAACTCAGGGCTGGCTTGAACAGGGAACTGAGAATATAGTTAAATATAATTTAGAGAAAGCAAGAAAAAGTGTTTATGTTGTAATTCCTATATAACACTATTTATCCCCTTTACGATCTCCTCTCCTTCCACTCCTGATTTAAAAGGACTCAGATTTGCTTGCCTGCATAGCGTGGGCTGGATGAGGATACAGAGCATTGCCGGAATGCCAGCCCAGCTCCTCACACTCCTGCTCATTGTCTGCAATAACCCCGGAATTCAAAGCAGTGACTCTCTCATCTCAGATGCTTACAGACAAGCACTGAAATGTCGACATACTGCCAACAGTTTCATTTGTAGGAGAAAAGAGAGGGAGGAGCACAAACTGACGTGACTTGCCTCTTATTTTGGTGCAGCTGTAAAGAGACACACTATTTCTTTTCAGCTCTGGCCAAGGAAATCCACCTGTGTTAGCCAGCCACCGGCAGTGAGTACTTTGCCATTTGAGCAAGGAGACGTCAGGAGGAAAGAGACTGAAAGCACTGGCCTGCTTGGTAGATGGACTGCAGCCAAAACAAATAATTGGTGCATTGCTGCTCTGTAGTAGCTGCAGAAGGCTGGTTTGGTGTGATTCAGCATAGGCACAAATACTGGCTCAGGCAGCGTGGGGAAAGCATTCTTCCTCCTTGCAGGTCACACACTAATAGCTCTAAATTAATTGCATTTTGACTGTGCTCTTGTGTTGGCTCTACTTTCATCATGATAATGCCCCAGAAGTTTCTGTAGCAAGAAACTAGTAATGCTGAAATACTAGGAAGCTGCCATTTTAATTCTAAACATTTTTCTGAAAAGCACAGAGAAAGCAAACCAGAAAACTAACAACTGTGACTCTGATGGTACCATGGGAAACCAAGAAAAGCAAGAAATACTTTGAACTGATGGATAGAATTTTTATAAGCATGATTTAAGCTCAGCATCAGTGCAGAATTTCAAGATAAGCAGCCTGAAATATGGCTGCTAAGCACTGTCCTTGTGAAGCCCATTTCAGAGGTCAGAGTTTATTATGCTCAGTTCTCTATAGCCTCCTTACCTTTGTGACTAGTGCCAGAGTTGAATTTATCCAGATGTGCCGTCAGTATTTTGAACAGGATCTGTGCTGGGCACCACCTTTCCTCTCTCGTTATCACCTCCTGACTGTTTTCAATCCTTTAATCCATTCTTATCGGAGACATTAGCAGTCCAACCCCATCCTTGAATGGTACATGCAGCCAAACATGCAGGGCACAGAGAACACCCTTCTATACATTTGAGTTACCTGCTATTCTGAGGACATTTTTGGAATAGCCCTTTTTAGAGCAGGTCAGCCTTCCCAGCAGTTCAACTATGTCTCTGCCAGCCAGGGCAGCCTGTGGTAACAGCACATTTTCAGCTGGATTTTTCCCATCCCTCAGAGCTGCCCCCAGAACTGTCAGTCCCTTTTGATTGCTGCCAGGGAAGAAAAATTTTAAAACATTTGTTTTCTTTGCTACTCTGTACCAAGCACTTTCTCTACTACTTTGCTACTTTCTTATTCGTCATTTATTCTTATTTGCATTTCCACTACAGCAAAGTATTAAACCAGTCAAACAGCCTCTTCCAGGGGGAGCTTAACATTTAAGGACCGCCATTTGGACCCCTCCGAAAGTGAAAATTTGGCTTCATGAAATCTTCAGTACATAAAAAGGTTGGGACAAATCTGCAGGGAAACACTTTTCTGCATTCTTTGGATCCCTCCAGGAATATCAAGAGCTGGCTTTCACTGAGGTGTGCTGAAAACTGCTCAGTTCAAATACAGTGATGTTCCCAGGGAATTATTCCATCAAACCGTCGTGGGCCAAATCATCAAATCATCATAGATGATTTTATCTTATCAAATCATCATAGATGATCTTATCTTCATACAGACCTTCCTGATAACTTTCTCCAAGCATCTGCTCTTTATTTAAAAAGCATGTAGTTCAGATACTGAGTTCATACTAATCAAACACCATATGAAAAAGGATTTTTGCCTTCCTTAAATTAAATGATGTTCTTAGCTAAATAATGCAGCTAGCACACTAATAGCCCCGAGTGAGAAGTTTTAGTATTCATTTTTTTTTGTTTGATATATATATGAATAGATGCACTGTCTGAAATACACTTGCATTCCAAATGACAAGAAAATATTAAACTCTCAACATAAATTCTGTCCTGTGAACTGGTAGACAAGAATTAGCTTTGAATACTTCATCAAAGGACTTTTTTTTGTCTTGTTCTGACGATTTAGCTGCAATTACATCTTTCCATAGTTTGTTCAGAGTTCAACATTCAAATTCAGAACATTTCTGATGGTATGAAAGAAACTCTCTGACTAGTGGATCTGCTTCCTCAAAAGCTGGAGCTCCCAAAGCACTGAGATCCTCAGCAGCTCATTTGGATGACTGGCTGAGTGCCAAAAAGCCTTGCTATCTTTAGCTTTCATCTTCTTCTAGTTTCTTTCACAGTCCAGAATTTCAGGATTCACGGTACCAGGGTGTCCATCAGATGGATTACCTAGGAGCCGGGATTTAATTCCCTTTTGTTTTCTATCGGAACAAAACCTAGATGTGAAACTCCCCATGAAATGAGGTTACTTTTCTCTGACAGGTTCTGCTCCAAAAAGCCTGGCAATATGATTTTCCAAGGCATATATGAACTTTGGGAAATATATCTTTGAATTCTTCCTAGGCTGATGTGAGAAATAGCTTATTGAATCATTTCTACTGAGAAATTAAAGGGAAATAGAAGAAAGAGATAAGGAAGGAATATAACTAAAACTCCAGGGTCATGACCTGACAAGTTAAAATTAAGTCTGCTTTCTAAAAATGAGTTGAGGAGGTTTTATTTGAAAAACAATCTTAAACTGTTGCCAACTCCACACGCTTGCAGAGGTGGAGGAGCTGTGTATGCAAGAAGAGAGGATTGTTCCTCTCACAGTGCTACTGGCTTTACAACTGTAGAGAGTGATTAAGAATAAAATATCATTTCAGTCCATTTTCCTAAGGAACCTTTGCTTTGCAAACAAAAAAAAAAAATTAAAAAATTAAACCAGGACAGTAAAACTCTGAGGAAACAAAGGAGGGGAACTGCCAGCCTGTGAAGTCCTAATGCTCATTATATCTGGTGCATGTTTAGCTTGTAAGAAGGGCTTGGGGAGGAAAGTAATTTAAGCAAACCAACGTGGGCTGTCTTTTCATTCTTTGTCATGCACTGCTGTTGTTACCTTTAGAAATCCAGCAGCGGGGCTGGTTGTGTCCTGTTTTAGTGCCCTTCGTAAAGCATTCCCTTTTCACCAGCTCCGATGGCCCCATTGGAGTGGCCATGACAATGGATGTTCATTTTACCGCTATAAAAGGGTTTAATGATTAAAAGGCCGCACCATTGCACTCAGCCACAAAACTCATTCTTCCACTTCTGTGGAGCCCTTTGATTCAAAATGTTCTTTTGACAGGATCAAGAGTGGTTTTCATTCTGTCGGGCAGCAGAAACATCTGCATTTTTATCCTCTGCCTCCTCCTCAGTGCACATAGTTAATGTGTAATTAATGAAACATCCCTTCTCGGAGTGGCACACAATCAGTGTAGGTCTCCCACCAACCTCGCTCCAGCTCCAGTAAAGCAGGTTTGCTTTTATATCCTTGTACTCTCATTCAGCAGTAGTAATAAACCCAGTTCCAGGCTTATCTAGCCAGCTTACATCTTAATCTTTCTTTTTTTTCCCCCTCTCTCTCTGTCTCCTCAGGGAAAAGGGATGAAAAAAAGAACGACTTCTCTTTCTTTTGGGTTATCCGAGCACATTGGGAGGGGGGAACCAAACACACCGCAACATTCAAAGCAAAACAGAAAGAACAAGGGGTCCAAGGAAAAAGTCCCCTCCTCCCTCCTTTCCCTGGAAGATAAAATAAAGACCTTCATGAGTAGTCAAGCAAGCTGAAAAGGCAGTTGCACAAGAAGGATTTCTAAGCCCTATAGGGTAGAGTTCTCCTTAGCTCAACACATCTGAAATCCAGCCCACAGTATGTCAGAAAAGTACCAAGTTCTCCTTTCACATATCCCTCCATCTACAGTTTGACAGGCCACGACTGTGCTTGAGAGCTCTGACATTAATGCCCTAACAATTGTCAAGGCTAAGGCTACGTATTTCATAGTGACTGTTGAATGTTTCACCATTTTATTATTAAATGTACAGTCTTTACTGAAAGATGCAAGATGCCTGACATCATCATTCTCCTCAGCATGCTCAAAGCTGACGGAGTCGTGGCCTCATCCAGTCTCTTTATTAAGCTTTGTTTTCAGAGTAACTACGTAGAACAGTGGAGAAATGTACTTCTGAATTTGTTCACTTCTAATGACCTCTCAATCTAAATATATTCAGATGGATCACAACCTACAAGAAACTCTCAGGCAAGTTCTCAGAGCCACACTTACTCAGCAGCTCTAGGAATTAATGCATTGTGAGTGAGCTGCCATCAACGGCTTCCTATACAGAAAAACAAGACAATGCTAAGTAACAGATGAAACAGAGAATTGTTTGGTCCCATTTGGCCCACACTTCCACCTGCAGTGTTGAAAACTGGAGTCTGTGAAGTCCAGGAGTTGTAAGCCACATGGGAGAGTAAAGCCACCACTTTTAAGTTTGTCTGAATGTAAAGCTGTGGCAACTGGGATGCTCTGTGGCATGACACGGCTGTAACAGAAGAAGAGGAGAAAATTCTGCTCTCAAGAATTTCATTTTGGGCCAATGGTACAACTGCAACTCTAGTGTGGAGAAAGAAGTATCAAAGAAGGTTATCAGCTGCCTAGGAAAATCATCCATAAACGAAGTCTGGTTCATCCCAAACTCCTTAAAAATTCCGGTCAAATTCAGGAAGTGTACATGTCTGGAAAAAAGTTTAGAGATCAGATCACAACATTCCCTTTTCCCTCTGTCCTCCTGCAGGAGGAAGCAGTCCTGTCTGAGGACCCTGCCCACCCAGAGGCTGTGGAAGGTTTAAGTTCTTCTTTTGAGACTAATCATTCCTGTGCTTCCCAGTTTTTAGGACCATGTCCTAATCATCCTACTCCACTCCTCTACAAGAAATTTACTTCCCATCTGTAAGCATCAAAAAATCCTACACGAACAACATTCATAGCTAAAATCTGTACAAACTGAAAGGGTTTGGGTTCCTTTTTTATTTAGTCCTGTTGAAAGCTTCCCCCTTCATGCAAGAAGATTCCTTCTCAGATGCCCTCCTTTGAGCCTTTTTACTTTCCCAGTTTCAAAGAGTTCAGAATGATTGCACAAAGCATCACCTACAGTAGCATTTCAACAAAGGAAGCAGTTGTAAAGATGTAATGCTGCAAATATTTCTTCTCTTCTGTAGGATCACAGATAGAAGGAAGACCTGCCCACAAAAAGCCAAAGAACTGATAAAAAGGAGCTGGTATTAAAATGCCCACTCAGCATGAGATGCAACAGACCCAGTGTAGTTTTCACTTGTGCCAGAAGCCAAAGAGATTGGTAGAATTATTCCATATTTCCATCCACACTTACATTTGCTGCAAAAATCTGGTTTTGGACAGGTATTCTAACCAGTCTTTATTTTAGTCAGCTATTTTTTGTCTACAAATAGCAAGAATGAAGCTTTGGAGCAGAGCAAGGGGAAAGAACATCTTGCAACATGATTTTTTGGGCCAAAGGCAACACATACAGCTCCCACTGAGGCCCAAATATAGGCAACATTTGTTTCCAGACAACAAAGAGTGTGTCTGTTGTTATTGAAACAGAAGAAGGCTTTTGAACATTTTTCCACTAGTCAGGCTTATCAGCTCAACTTGTGTATGGAGATGAGAAATAATTCCACTAAATCATTTATTTTCAGTTCCCAAAACTGTATACATTGCAACATAAGGCACTGAAGATAGTGGACTGATGAAAATAGGTAAGTTCACTTGGGTTAACTTTGCTGAGGAATGTTGGCTGCAACTGCATTTAAATCATCAGCTTCCTACTCCTTATGAAAGAAGCATGTCCTTCTGATTCCATGCCATAGGAAGGCTGGTGAGCCAGGAGTGCCTGGGACACTGCATTCACGGAGCTGCACTGAGATACATTTGAGTTCTGGCCAGGGAATGGGAAGTCCAGAGCATCTTGCCAGATTGCTCAGAGAAAAGGGGTTTCAAAGAGAACTTTTTACTCTTCATTCCCAAGTGTAAGTGAGTACAGAAAGAGTACAATGTTTGCTGTTGGAATTAGTTTCCTGCTGCGTCAGACACATATGAACACACTGAAAACTGGCAGCATTCAAGGGGAAACCCCTCAGCTTGCTGCACCAGAGCTAAACCCAGGGTAGATTTCCAAGCGCCAGAGCAGAAGGTGTGTGAACCTTATTATCGTCTCCTAGCCCAGAAAGGGAACAAAGCAAAATCACATTGAAAGGAATGGAAACCAAAGATCATGTAGAATGGAAAATATTTACCCATTTCAAATAGTAGAAGAAAACCTTTAATACTATTGAGGGACTGCTTAAAGAAACTTAAGGCACAACTACATATACAGGGAGTTAGAATTTGTGCTAAAAGTAAAAAAGATTATTCAGATTAAAATCATTTTAGAGAAGTTTTCAGTTCCGTCAGGAAGTAAAAGGTTAAAGATTCCTATCAACTAGACATCAGCTCTTTCCTCAGCTTAGGAAGGACTACTGTCATGCAGCATCAGTTTTCGCTTATGTAGACTATTCGAGCACAACACAAAATTGAAGAGTTGCTCTGCCTAGTATGATCTAGTATAAGGTTTTGCCTTGATATCTACCTTCCTTCTTATGTCCTTTCTGTGACTAAGGAGCTTCTCCAGGAGCTTGTGGTGTTTCCAGTTCTAAGAGCCACTTTTGACTTCTCAGGGTAAAGTTATATCCACGCAAGGAATGAGATGCTCACCTTTGGCCTTGCTACTCAGTAGGCCTCCATGTTATTCACAGCTGCAAGTGAGGGGTCTAAGTTCCTCAGAGCAGGCTTGGTGGCAAGTTTTTGCACCACAGAATAGAAGGAATAAAAGTGAGCATGCTTAAAAAAGTGTTCCTATGGTAGTTCATGGCAACGATGAGAAGGTAGGTAGGTTGAACTAGGGAACTTGTATACCCTCTTCCACAGACAGAGGGAAATGCAGTGATATGTATTTCAGGTGCCAACAATCTTCCAAATGGACCCAGGACTCCAGGCTCTAAAGCAACCACAAGATACAATCAGATGATCATTTTTATTGTTTTTTTTTTGTTTTGTTTTGTTTTGTTTTTAATGCAACATTGTTTTGTTTTTTGTTTTTGTTTTTGTTTTTTTTAATTCAAGGCAGATGAAATGTTTTATTTAATCCAGAACTGTTGTTTGGTAGATGCAGTCAAACAGTTGTACTGCCATGAACTTTCACTGCTTACACTAAGCAATGCAGGTGCAGCAATCTGGTTGACTGTTTTTTTGTTGTCCTTTCTCTTCTCTTCTCTTCTCTTCTCTTCTCTTCTCTTCTCTTCTCTTCTCTTCTCTTCTCTTCTCTTCTCTTCTCTTCTCTTCTCTTCTCTTCTCTTCTCTTCTCTTCTCTTCTCTTTTTTTTTTCCTCTCCCCTCCCCCCTCCCCTCCCCTCCCCTCCCCTCCCCTCCCCTCCCCTCCCCTCCCCTCCCCTCCCCTCCCCTCCCCTCCCCTCCCCTCCCCTCCCCTCCCCTCCCCTCCCCTCCCCTCCCCTCCCCTCCCCTCCCCTCCCCTCCCCTCCCCTCCCCTCCCCTCCCCCCTCCCCTCCCCTCCCCTCCCCTCCCCTCCCCTCCCCTCCCCTCCCCTCCCCTCCCCTCCCCTCCCCTCCCCTCCCCTCCCCTCCCCTCCCCTCCCCTCCCCTCCCCTCCCCTCCCCTCCCCTCCCCTCCCCTCCCCTCCCCTCCCCTCCCCTCCTCTCCTCTCCTCTCCTCTCCTCTCCTCTCCTCTCCTCTCCTCTCCTCTCCTCTCCTCTCCTCTCCTCTCCTCTCCTCTCCTCTCCTCTCCCCTCCTCTCCCCTCCTCTCCTCTCCCCTCCTCTCCCCTCTCCTCCCCTCCCCTCCCCTCCCCTCCCCTCCCCTCCCCTCTCCCCTCTCCTGTCCTCTCCTCTCCTTTTTCCCTCCCTTTCCCTTTCCTCCTTCCCCCTCCCTCTCTTTCCTTTTGCAGCTCTTACAGACCCTGTAGGAGCAACTGTTGTGTAAGAGCTCAGTGCACAGCTACAAGTCCAAGCTTACCATCAATTTTAGAAGAGAAGCTTGGGAAAACAGTACATTAGTAGTAAATAAGTTCATATTTTAAAGTTCTACAAACAATAATGTCTACATCCATGTTTTCCTGGCAGAAAATAGCTTGCTTTAAACACTGTGCTTTATTGGTTGCTCTATCCCACTTGAAATGGATGCAGTTGTAAGTTTCATTTTGCTGCTGTGGGTTCTGTGGGTTCATAGGCTTGATTTAATCGTTCTTTTTGAATATCTAGCTGCTTGCAGGCTCATTTAAAATGTTGATTGCCTTTCCTTGACGTTTTGGCTTCAGAAACATGCTGTGGAATTTAAATTCATCCCCCTCCCATGCTAATGTTGACATTATTTGTGTGTAAACACATTACATAGGATAGCAGAAATGTAAATGAGATTTCAATGTTGAGTTGATTTATAAACAGACAGTCTCTTAATTTATTGAAGTCTGTTCTATGCGGTTTGGATACGATTAGAAGCGTATACTATACATAGGGTACCCTTCTGTAACATGTTCAGAAAGAAGAAATGCAAAATGTATAGCATTACAGCACCAAATGAAGATCTTATTGAGCTTCAAGATGCTTTGAAACATGTAATTGCTAACTTAACTCTGCCTGTGAACTTGTCCTCATTAACTCCATAATTAGCAAGATCTTGTTTGATCTTGGAGTTCATTAGACATTGCAGCTGGAAGATTGTTTCAGTTTTAGCACATCAGAATAGACAATTAAAGTGATAATAGAGAATCAATATCCCTTCCCTGTTTCTTAGATTTTTCCAAGGTTGCCATGTACCTAATTAAACCAGGTTTGAAACACTGAGAAATTAAAAAGTAACGTCACATTTACTTTGGTTTAACAGGCTATTTGAAAGATTGTTTGAAATATGCTCTGGGACACACTTTCTACCTGCACAATGAGTAAATGGATGGGCTGATTCCAGATTCAGATGCAGACTTAACTGGAGATTTTGTATACATTATGCTCATATCCCCCATACAGTCTGAGCCATATGCAAATCTCCTTCCCACCTTCTACTCTGTGTCCTGAACCTCATAATTTACATTATGTCCTGCTTCTGCTCCAGTAACAGGAGAAAAATGTGCTGCGTTCAGGTTATTTACATGGCTTTGACTTTTCCACAAGACAGCTCAAACTGTTGCACATTCATCCTCCAGAGTGGCAGTTTGATTCTCCAGTGTATCTCAGTACCGTCATGTACAGGACACCAGTAAAACTGGCATAGCGCTGAGATGGTCTGCAGCACATTCAATCCCAAATTCAAACCATTATGGGGCTCATTCCTTCTTTGTTTTCCCTGTAGGAGATAGGCTGGAATCCTCGTAAAGAAGTGGTTTCCTAGTAGTCATCACAGCCCAGAAAGCAATCCAAACTACTGCAAATAGTGGTCTCACACTTCATATTCAGGTGAACCTGATTCTGCCTTTTGCTCTTCTTCTGATTGGCAAGAAACTGACCTGCAATACATTTATCTGTGTCACCTGTGTCTCCATTTTCTTGTGGCAGAGGGAGGCTCTGAGAGCTAACAATAGAAGAATATATAGGAAATCTCAATGAAATTTCCTGTGTAATGAAATGCCATAATGTTCTACACAAGATTAGCAGGATTCAACACCCTCCTTCTATGTAAGTATTCTTGCCTCAATCCTTCATCATTTTCTTTAAATAGATACAGCAAACTGAAGATACAAATCATGTCACTGAGGGATAAATGGATAATGAAGGACCACTGAAGCACTAATCTAACAAATCTTTCCTTTGGCTTCTTGAATTTGTGTATATTCCAACAGCACAAAACAGTTCCAAATTCACCCAACTGATTTCAGTGGTCCTTTAGCCTGCGCCACATCTTTTCAATGAGTTTGCAACCATTTGAAACTAAATCTTTAGAAGATATTAATGCACTGATATAAAGTGAAACAAGACTCTAACTGTTGCCATCTGAGACGGATTATAAAAATAGGGTCACCAATAGCTGGTGGAAATCCATCAAAGACAATAAAATGACAATGAGTTTCCTACCTTATAAAGTCTGGATATGACCCTTCATTTATGACAGTACTAGGAAAAAAAATTGAACATCAATGTGCCAAGAGGATGACTGTTCACAGGGACAGCAATATCTTGATTTCTTGATCATGATATACTTCAGTGCGCATTCTACAGATCTGGTTACAAATGAGGACTACTCTAGTGGTAGCAACCTGCTCTGTTGCACAGTCAAGGGGTAGGCTAAAGCTGGTCCCTGCACACCTGCACCATCTTACTCTTCAGGACAGGAGGATTCTTTGACACCAGGCATATGAAACCCTCCTAGAAAAAAAAAAAAAATATATATATATATATATATATATATTGTCCCAACTTTAAGCTAGTTGTGCCCCATGTCCTGCATACCCACCACCCAGTACAATGCAGATTTTTCTTTTCTCAGTGTAAAAGTCCACATTGGCTATTACTTCACTTGTACCACTACCAGCTATCTGCCTCATAATGAATGGGCTGGAGTCATATGGTTTCTTAATGGCTTGTCTTATCTCGTCTGTAAGAGTGACTAAACAAATATGTAACTCTTTGGCTTTTGAAGTCTGAATGCCTTCAGGTATTACACTGAGTCCCCACACACCATCACTGAGCTTTGTCTGCTGCTGCCCCAGCACTTCTAACCCAGGCAAAGAGCATGGTGACCAGGCCCCCAAACTGAGGGTAGCAGGGAGGAGGAGCTCCACATGAGCCCAACACCCCACCAAATGCTCAAGCCCCTCAGCCACTCCTCTGTTGTGGCTGGGAGTCATAGACCAAAGGGTGACCAAAGGTGGTAAGAGAGACAGTGGGAAGGGGCCAGAAGCTTTGGTTCTGCAGTTGTTGCTGAGGGACACCATGGTGTTACACAGACTGACCAGCACTGGGGCATGTGAAAGGCTCAATCAGTCATGCCCTGACATGGCTGACTGGCTTTGGCCTGGGCCATCTCATGGCTTATGACCAGCCAGTAGTATGTGTGCAGCCATGCTTTTCTGAACGGCAAGGGACACCAGTGATACTGACATCAGATGCTCCCTGCCCAGGTGTGCCTCAGGACCACTCAGGACCCCTTGCTGCTCCAGCACAGAGAGACAAAATAGCACTAGCAGTATGGAGTGGCCCATGGGGTCATGTCGGTTGTCTGCTTCCAGCCAGGGATATGAGGATGTCAGTGGCTAGGCAGGCCTGAGTAAATAGGCAGCCCCTGGTCTGGTGCCAGGGGGCAGAGAGGGGCCTCTGGTGCCCCCTGGGGCAGGGGCTGCTGTCCCTGGGCTCAGCTCAGTGGGACAGGAGGCCAGAGGGAAGGAGACATGCATGCTCCTCGCAGCACTGTCCCCAAGGAACCGTCCTTCTGTGAACTTTTCTGATCCCTATTTGCATCCTGTGGGAATGAGTTACAAAGGTTATCCATGTGCTGCATAGGAAGTATTTTCAAAAAATGAAACTATGCCTTACAGGCAAGTCCCTTCTCCAGCTGGGAGGAAGCACGATGCAAATCTAAAGTAAGTGAACAAGTGTGTCAGCATACCCTGAAGATTTTCTTTGTTCTGAAGGGTTGGGCCATGCGAAGCCTCCTCCTGTGGCAGCCTGTAGGACAGAGCTCGTGCAGAGGCAGTGCAGGGTAACAGCTGCAGGCAGGGCAGTGTGGCTGAATTGAATGAGATCATGTATAAAATGTCAGAGGAGTCCCTTCAGTTCCAAGGCTGATAACATTTCTTCACATGAACTGTGTTTATGCAGCAAGCAGTAAAGTCCACCTAGCTCCACCATTGCTGAGTTAACTAGCAATTTATCACACATAAAAATACTATATTCCCTGGATTGTTTGCTTTTAATGAAGTGATTTTAGACATTAAGGGGGTTGACTTAGCAGCTTTCCAATAAAGCACCTTATTGCTTTATCTGTGCAATATTAAGGATCTATCCTTCTACCCTATGACATTCAGGAGGTTCACATGCTGCAGAAATGGACTGATTTTGGGATGCTCCATACTATCCCTAAACAGCAGGTTAATTTCAGCTGACACTTATTTATGAAAGCGCAAAGTCTGCTGAGGTAATAAAAAAGTCAGCTTCCAGGGAATATATAGCCTTAGATTTTCTTACCTAACATGGTTTTATCTAGAGATTTATTGAGCAAAATAAAGATTTGGCTGGCAAATAATGTTATCAATTGCTCCATATTTTAAGATCTTTTGAAAGCACGTACAAAAAAAACAGATTAATATCCTTTTACAGTATCTACTGCAGGGTATAAACACACTTTATTCAGTGACCAGCCAAGGCAATGTAAATTAGGTCTCTGATATTTGGGAAATTCACAAGGTTGAATTATATATTTGAAATATATATTTGGAAAACCCATAGGGTTTGTTAGCATCCAGGTGAATGTTGATTTTAACTAACAGCCTGGGCAAACTCTGAGCTGCTGATGCTGAATAGTGATCACATTTTCCTTGTAAAAGGCAGAGAAATTTCTCATCTCTGCCCTATTACCTATGTATGGTTAGAGGCTTTGAAGCCTGAAATCAATTTTCAGAGGGGCTGAATGAGTAATACAACTGGTAACTTGTAAGCTGACTTACTTCTTCTCTGATGCCTTGTAAAGGTTTTTCAAAGACATCTGCTTACATGGCCTGATTCTCACTTCTGTGTGGAGTAACAGGGTCCCCCATGACACCATGAGCTGTGCCTTTGACTGGGGCTGGGATCACAGTTCCCCTCGTATCTTTGTGACCGGGAAAGGACGGAGCCGTAGCCCACCATTCCCTAAACAAATCTGCCATTCAGAGAGGCGAGGTAGGGAAATAATGAAGTCAGCACATTAGTGCCTAGCCTGCTGAGCTCACACTGCTGAAAGCTGCCAGTGGGTGAATTTCCCAGCATTTGGAAACTTTGTCTCAGTTCTGTGGGTTTGCTCAAGTGTGCGATGGCTGTTTGCAAGGGAGCTTTCCCGCTGGGTGGGTTTGCTTTCCTCCTAGCAGCTCAGAAAAGGTGAGAGATCTCCTTCATATCTTCCCTGCCCCCACTCCCGCCCTCGCTCACCCCACAAACACAATGCTTTTCCAGCAGGTCCCCTCTGCTAGGGAGCTTTTCCCTCTCCCAACTCCCACACTGGGACATTTTTCCACATTTCCAGGATTACGGCCACTTTCACTTAGATCTATGTGTGTTGCCTCCACATACAAAGAAGCACTTGGGGACGGGATTAGTAGGATTAGAAGAGATTCACATATGTCCAGTTCAAGCAATTGGTATTCAAAGCTTTACACTTTCAAATGCCACCAAGAGAGAGAAAAGGAGCTGAGAGCTTGCTTTGCATTTCAGCACCTTCCTGAGGGGGACAGTGCTTTTTATGCGGGTTTAGCGCCCTGCTTTGGGGGATAAACACATTCTGCCCCTTTTTAATCCCGCAGGGTGCAGAGCCAGCACCCCGAGCCACGGACGCTTTTGCTTTGGTAACGCTGGTGGGTCTCTAGTTAGCCTAGAAAAGAAGACAGCAGTGTCGTAACTTTCCCCTTTCTCTTTTCAGAGCAGCCGTTCGACAAAATCCTGGCAATCTCTGTGGGTTTGTTACACAAATAAAGGTTCTCTCCTATGCCGTTTTTATGACTATTTCTCGTCTCTTGTTTGAAGACAATAAGCTATCACCGGTCTGAGAAGATAAAGGCACGATCCTATGGAATTCTTTAAAGTGTGCCTCTGGTCGTACCCCTCCTGTGTAAGTGAACTGTTCGTATGGGCAAGGCAAGGCTTTAAGGCTGAGAATGTGTATTAGGTATTTCAGATGAAACATTAGAAAAAACCTTACTTTTTTCCCTTCCATTTCTGATAGACTGACTTCCACGTTGCCTCTAGGGCAGCATCAGTGATGAATTCCTAATATTAGACACACTTGCAAAGGCACTATGTTACATAACCTCCTTTTCAGCAATCCAAATATAAATAAATCATATTGTTCAAAATGAAGGTGAAGATTTTAATAGTAGTCAGTGTAGCAAACCACTCTGCAGTACAGTGAGAGATTTTTGGAGCAGAGCAGGTGGAGTCTTTTTTTTGTTTTCCTTTTTTTTTTTTTCCCTTAATACATTCATCCATTAATTAATTCATTCATTCTTTTGTTCAGTCTTGCTGCTCACTTTCTGCTCACCAGGATAAAAGCTCTTGTGGAATACCATGTTGTCCGCTATGACTTATAAGGGTCAGGAGTACATATGCAGCCAGATTTTAAAAAGCAAAAATAAGACAACGAACTTTTCATACTGTGTAGATTATCTTGTCTCTGATTTTTTTTTGTGTGTGTGTGTTTCTGTTTGTTTCACTAAGCGTGCATGTACTTTACAATGTTCGGTCCAGGAAATATGGTTCAGAGTATATGAAACAGGATGAAGGAAATTGAGACTTCGAGAAAATATCACTTGTGCTTTCCTAATTATTTCAATTTAATTTTAATTTCAAAAGGCGTGAAGTTTTCGGTGAGTATCACCCAAAGACAACGTATTCGATGTGAATACTTTAATACTAGACAAAGTCAGTGTGAAGCCCAGAGCATCTTTATTCTTGTGAATATGGCAGCCCAAGTCTGAACTAATATTTTGTTAATTTGACATTTTTGCAGCTCCAAGGATTGTCTGAGCCTTGTTTCAGTTAAAAAACAAGCAAACAAACAAACATGGAAGTGGGCGTCATAAGTGTCTTGGTGAAAGTAATTAGGTAAAATACATTCTGGTGATTTTAAAAAGTCACAACATTTGGCAGCGCGCAAGTGACAGTCTAGGATTTCAGGTGGGTGGAAATCTTTAAAACAATGAAAGATGAGGAGAATCTCAGGTCTGCACAGGCTCTCCAGATTTCCACGGGGCTCTGAACAGTTCATATACACTGACGATGCTCCTTCCCACAGTTTAGCAAAATGGTGGTAGTATCTGCAGAATCCCAAAGTGTTACACATTAATTAGCCATTTCAGGTGCCTACCAGCTGTGGAGAAGAGGCTCACTTAGTAATAAAGACAATATAAAGAAGAGAAGACAATTCAAAACGTGTACTTGTGAATTTAATTTTAAATAGAACTTCACATTCAGAAGTGGCAAAAATAATTGCTTCTGACTTCGGCTGTGAGCAGCAGTCACACAGAGCTCTAAAATTAAAAATACATACAATTGCTTGCTTCTTCCCTTATATTTTTTATCATTCGACTTGCTGTTGTCTTGTTTTTTCTATCTTACCTATTTACAGAGTACTCCCCTCAATGAAGGTGTTGCACATCTCAGCAATGTCTCCACCTCTTTTGGGTTTGCTGGCTTCACTGATATACAGATGATAATGGTTACTGAGTTACAGATCACTGGTATTTCCGCAGAGATGCTGCACTGTCAATGAGTGGATGAGATAAAATGTGTATTGATCTTTGAGCAAAATGATGTTCCGGTAATTAAGAGGCAAAGGGTTCTCCTTGTGTGCTGTCTATTTCATCCCACTCCAAAGTGATATTCTTTGTGTTTGGAGGAGTTTAGAGCACTGGCCTCACCTGGGTGTGCAAAATATGTGGAAGAAAAGGGAGAGGGTAGTATAGGAATCATGCAGGCTGCGTGTTTTGAAGTCCCATCCCATGCTCAGCCAGCAGCATTTCCCATGGGCAGGTGGAGGGCTCAGGGGTTGCTAACCACGACCACCGAATAATTCATTTCCTGCATATTTATTCTGAAAAATTAAATTTGTTGGCAATATCTCAAGCCACCAAATTCCATACGAAGGCAGAGGTCCATGGGAGATCCAGCAAAGCATCCCTGGGAGGAAGTGTCTAAGTGACAAACAAAAAAGAAATAATGGCTTCAGGACATCACTGGGTACCTGAAACTGCTGCTGCTGCTGGCCATTCATTTCTGGTTCAGGTGCCAACGACTGACAGGTGAGGTGGCTGCAGGAAGAAAAGCAGGGAAGATAGTTTGCTTTTCATTCTTCCCTGCCCTGAAAATGATTTTGTTCAGTGTCAGTAGCTGAAAATAAACTGAATTTTGTGTTCTGCAGCTGCATAAACTCTCTCACTAGCTTATAATTAACATGTCACTAATCAATTTCCCTCACAGGAAACAAATACGAGAGGGCTTGCCCCCAATTAAAACATTTTTGCTTAAAAACAAAATGATCTTGCTGGAGTAATTAAGCCCTTCCTTACAGCACTCACTGGCTCTTCATTGCAAGGATCTGCTCTGGTGACTTGAGTTTTAGGGGCCTGACCTCTGGGTCTATTGAAACTGAAGGACATCAGACAGCAGACATCAGAGGTTTGATTCTGGCCCCGATAATAAGCAAACAAACACCCCAGTTCATCAGTACTTCAATGGTTAATAATTAACCTTTGCTTATTAAAAATTAAAATTTAAATTGAAAAAAATATTGTGTCAGTAGATCTGCTCTCCTCTCCCTTCCTCTATCTTTTAAGAGATGGGAATAGGACCTTTACAAACCCTATTGCTATAGTGTCTGGAGCCTTCGGAGCTGTGGGTTGCAGTACCTGCAGGTTTCGGGTTCATCCAGCCCAGCGACCCATTCTGACCGTGCATGCAGACTGGAGGGCTTCAGGATCTGGGGAGGGTCTGACAGCCCGTGCAAACCACAAGCTTCCTGCAGCGCAGCACCACACGCAGGGCTCACACACACTGAGCACAGTCCCTCTGTAGTTACGTTGGTCCTCAGGGACTTCTCTGAAGTGCTGTTCCCCTTGTGCAAGAAGCAAACCTTTCAGAAGACGGGCTGCTTTTTTCTGCAGGTGTGGTGGGCAGTGACCACTGGGCTATGCACTGCCAGCACTGTCCTTGCGTGCCTCTTTTTGACTATCATTCTTCTGTTTTGTACTTGTGTTTGACGTTATTTTCCTCCTGAGTATTTTATTTTCTGCCTGTGGAAATGCGCTTGCATCAACACGGCAATTGCCATAAAAAATGGACCATCTCATCTCAGCTACAACTTTGAACAAGGTGAGAATGGATTCACTTTTAAAGGGAGAGAAAATGTGACCTAAAGATAAAAACAGACTCCCAAATCAGCAACAACAACAAAAAAAGATGTGTTTTATATAGCAAAACCTCCCTGAACATTTGAAGTTTCAACAGCTTAACTACAAGCAGTACAGAGATAGACTCAGAACTGATTTATAAAACCAGCTCTATGCCTTGGCCGGGCCAGATTTTACCGAGGTTTCTGGTGTTCATTAGCATCTCATTGCACATGTCGTCCCATTGATCCCAGTGGAACAAGCCCACACAATAGAGTTCTATTCAGGAGTGGTGAAGGCAGCCCCTACGCCCATCCCCAAACACTGAGACATGGCAAAGGTTTGTGAATAGACTGCAGATAATTTTTGTTGTGTCTTCTAGAATTTGTACCAGCCTATTAACTACCCATAAATATTCGCTCGAGACACGCATTGTTTAAAATTGAGATACAAAATGAGACAAGGATTTTTTTCTTTCTCTTTAATGAGTCATCCACGCTCCCTCGTGTCTAGTGGGAGAGATACTCAATAATTTCTATGGCTTTATTTGTTTTCACTATAGATGTTAAAAATGAAGCTTATGCTTCTTCCCGAGACAGCAAAATGTTTCAATCTTTAGTCTTCAATGCCAAGGTTTTCACTTGGGCCTAAGAGAACTTCCGTCAGCTGAGAAGCTTTTACCAAACAGCCGTGCATCTGGGGTGTGTGATGGGGAGCATAGGGGTGGGGGGAGCCTCTCATGTTCTCTCTGACTTCTACTTTGTGAGTAGCTGATATTTAAATGTCCTGTGTGGCTTCAAGGTGAACTCAGTAACCACTGACCACTTGCAAAAGCAATGAGGAAAATGGGTCTTGCAAACCAGTGGGTGAATTTCTGTAACAAGTGTAAGCAATGGAGGGAGTTTGTGGTGATGTGAGTGCAAAGAACTCAGGAGGAAGGCAAGAAAGACAAGGAAACTTGTCTATTGGCAACATTAATATTTTCAGCATGAACATGGGCACCACACATAAAGGCAGAAGAGAAAATAAATACAGGCTGCTGAGCAGCGTTATCATTATTTAGTACAGTAACAGCCCATCCTCGCTTCCAAAGTTTGCTTATCCAGAACCCCACACTGAGCCCATTCTGCACACATGAAGCCTGCAGCTCTGCGTATGTGAAATGTGCATTGCAGCCTTCGCTCTACGACTGAGGGATGAGTGCGGTATTGTGAAAGCAGTACCAATATTACAGGACATTTAAAACAAACTAATCAATGGCTACTTAATCCCTTTGTATATATTTTTTTCCTCCTTAAATTCAGAGGACGGGAAAATATTTCACAGTTGGCGAAACTACAGTGTGTCTGAGTGCTGTAGGAATGTCCACCTGCCTTTCTATAAGCTCTTCTCAAAATAAAATGAATGTTTCAAGGAAAAAAAGAAAAGAAAAAAAAGAAAGAAAAAATAAAACTATTGATTAAATGCTTTTTATTATTTACAGAAGCCAGTTTCAGGCTTTTGCTAGCAAATGCCGTATATCAGAGGATTAGCGATTAACACGTCTCTCAGTAGTCTCTGACGTTTAGCGTTTTATTGCTAAGTTTTAACACCACATTTTTTTCAAGAAGTTTTGCAAATCGTTGTTAAAATACAGAAAGTAAAATGCCGTCCTCGGCTGTGCCGCCGGGGCTGTGTGCCCGCAGCAGCAGCAGCACCAGCGGGGCCCCATCCCGCCGGCAGCTGCGGGACACTTCGAGCTGAGCACGCTTTCCTTCTTCAATACTTAACAATATTCTGCTTTGACTCCGCGTTGCCAACGAGTTTGAAAATAGGGGACCGGCGGAGCGTCCGCTCTGGGTGAATCCGCCTGCAGAATTTGAGTACCGTATCAAATTTTGGGGCAACTTTCGATCTCGCCCTCGTAATTCCCTGTCTCCGCAAAGCAAGTACGCGGTCAAACACGGAAAATAAAGTCTCATCACTTTGGTGAAGGCAGCGTCAGGTGACGGAGGCACCATCAATCGGAATTACACCGTCAATCGAAATGCAACTCGGTAATAATCGGCGAGCACAGCCGGCGGGCGGTTCGGGAGCCCGGGCTGCCCTGCCTTGAAGGAGATGGATGGGCAGCCCGATGGATGCGGCTGCACCCGCTCGGGGCAGCGTTCACCCGGAGACGCCGGCTGAAGCGGCGAGCTGCGCTGCTCTTGTGCGTACCGTCAGCGACTCCCTCATTACAGCGCTAACGCACGTAACTGTTCGGCGCTAAAAGCGCGGTTGCCCAAATGCTCAAATAAAAACTAAAAGCAAGCAGAGAGGGAGAAAGTCAAAAAACCTAAGAGCCTCCTAACGAAACCGCAAGAAACGCTTAAGCGCTCGGCAAATCACGAATCGGATTCCGAGCCGCCGGCCGATAAAGGTCAGTGAAGTTACGAAAGCGAGGTGCAATATTCCTCCGGAGCGATGCCGTGTGCGAGAAAGATCCGCCCCGTGTCCCGAAACTCTGAGAATTGAGAACCGGGCGCTGCCTCGAGGTGCGCTCGGCAACGGCGGCCCGACGGAGCGCACAGAAGGACGCGCATCCCCGCGCGGAGGTACCTCTCACACCCGTCCCGCATCCCCGTGCGCTCGGGCCCCTCTGCAGCCGCGGCTCCGGGGTCTCGTCCGAGCTCGCCGCCGGCTCCGGTGGAGCTCCCGATGCCCCGCGCTGTCCGGAGCCGTTCCCCTTCCGCAGAAAGCACGATTTCCTCCCTCGCCAAATCTCTCTGCCTTTATGAAAACGAGAAATAGAAGGAGGAGGGGTGAAAGTTACTTCGGCGTAGCTGCCGTCCAGCCGCCGTTTTCGCCTTGTTCTCAGCCCCGATGCCGGCAGCATCGGATTTCCTACTCCCGGCGTTAGTTGCGTCGGGGAAACTTTTCCTGCGGAGTGACCCTGCAGAGCAGCACCCCGCGTCCCACCTCCCGCCTTCGCCCCGGCTCCGGGCGGAGCCGCGCCTCGCCCCGAGTGCCGGCCCGCTACGGGACGGCCCCGAAGAGAGGGGCCGTTCCTCTTTCTTCCCCGACGGCATCTCTCGCTCCTAGCTCTGTTCCGTCCTCGGCGGCGAATCTGTTTTCCTTCCGACGCCGTGCCGCTGTCGCCGCAGCCGTGTGCAGAGCTCCTCTCGCTCGGCCCGGTCCGGCAGGAGGAAGGAAGGAGTGGGACCGACCGAGTGGCTTCGCGGGCACGGACGATGGGACGGAGGCGGCCGGGTCCGGCGGGTGCTGTGCTCACGAGTGCGGGGTGCTGCTTGGGCTCACGGCTGTCGCGGTGGAAGTGGGATGAGCCGACGTCCCGTAGAGTTATTTCTGATTCGTCTAATCTCTTTTCTTTTTTTCCTTTTCTTGTCTTTTTTCTTTTTCTTTCCTTTTTCGTTTCCTTTTCCTTTCTCTTTTTCTTTTCCTTCCCTTCCCTTCCCTTGTGGGATTCCCTCTCTGCGCCGACAATGAGAAGGCTTTAATTTCCCTCGGCAGACGTCGCACGGTCCGACTCAGAGGATGACAGTTTCCCACTCCCCCCTCTCTAGTCTCCCCTCACCCCTTTAGCACCCCGCTGTCCCGCCGGGAACTCTATCTCATGCCCACGCTCGCGCGTGGAAGCGCACCCGACGGCTGGCCGACGGTGCCGACCCCGCGCTCTCGGCTCGTCGGGGCCGGGAGCAGAGGCTCGGGAACACCGCTGTCGCTTCCCCGGGCGAACACTGTGCGGCCGCTGCCGCACGACCGGCCCTGGACCGGGGGCCGAGCGGGGAGGGGAGGTCCGGGCGGCCCCGACAGGCGGGCAGTCCCCGCGGCCCCGGCTCCTCGCAGCGAACGGGGTGCCTCGTTATATTGGAAATGAGGGGCAGGGGGAGGAGGTGGCGGGCACGCGGAGCGCCGGGTGTGCGGTGTCAATCAGAGGGGTTTTGTGTCTCCTCGGCTCCTGACGGTCCGTGGCTGAGGTGTCCCGGGTGGCACCGCCATGAATATGAATGGGGGTCCTCGCTAAATGGGACAGTCAAAGCGCACCGCCCTGAATAACGGCACGTCATCCCAACTACACCGCTATACATAGGAGGGCTCCTTTTGTCTCCGCTCTCCGCCGCAGCCCTATAAAAGCCCCTCGTAGGCAGGCGGAGGTCAGTCCCGGCACACACCCACCGCCGTCCCTGCGAGCGGGGCGCGGGGCAGCGCTGCCGCGGGGCCGAGGGCTCTTCCCCCCGCAGCCGCCCCGAGCTGCCGCCTGCCCGGCGCCGTCCGACCCGTCCGTCCCTCGGTGCCTCCCGGAGGAGCCGCCCCGTTCCGCCGCCTCCCGAGCCAGGGCAAGGTGTCTCGCTCCGGCGCTCGAGTACAATGAATTCTGACTCCAGCTCCGTCTCCAGCAGAGCCTCCTCGCCGGACATGGACGAGATGTACCTGCGGGAGCACCGCCACCACCACCACCACCACCACCCGGAGAGCCGCCTCAACCCCGTCTCCTCCACGCAGGGCGACCTGGTGCAGAAGATGGCCGGGGAGGGCCTGGCCCGGGGCGGCCCCAAGGCGCAGGGGGAGGGCGGCAAATACAAGATCAAGAAGCAGCTCTCGGAGCAGGACCTGCAGCAGCTGCGACTCAAGATCAACGGGCGGGAGCGCAAGAGGATGCACGACCTCAACCTGGCCATGGACGGGCTGCGGGAGGTGATGCCCTACGCGCACGGCCCCTCCGTCCGGAAACTCTCCAAAATCGCCACCCTGCTGCTGGCCAGAAACTACATCCTGATGCTCACCAGCTCCCTGGAGGAGATGAAGCGCCTGGTGGGAGAGATCTACGGCGGCCACCACTCGGCCTTCCACTGCGGCACCGTGGGCCACTCCGCCGCCGCGCACCCGCCCCACGCCGCCGGCGCCGTGCACCAGGTGCACCCCATCCTCGGCGGGGCCCTCTCCTCCGCCAACGCGTCCCCATCGCTGCCGGCCTCGCTGCCGGCCCTGGGCACCATCCGGCCGCCCCACTCCCTGCTGAAGACCCCCTCCACGCCTCCAGCGCTGCAGCTCGGCGGCGGTTTCCAGCACTGGGCCGGCTTGCCGTGCCCCTGCACCATCTGCCAGGTGCCCCCTCCGCCGCACCTCTCTGCCCTCTCCGCCTCCGGCATGGGCCGGATCTCGGCGGACACCAAGGACCTGCTCAAGTGAGCCGCCCCGGCCCTGCCCCGCAGCCCCGGGAGCGCGGGGCCGGGGAGGGAAGGACCCGAGCGAGGGGACGCTGCCGCCCGCGCTGAGCCGGGAGAGGAGCGATCCCCTCGGTAAAAAGAGTAATAGCGGAGGGGAGAAAATGTAAATAATTCCTTAAAATGGATGCAAAAAAAAAAAAAAAAAAAAAAAAAAGACATGGTTGTCGCTGCGGTGCTCGCAGCTGCTCACAGACGATGGGATCGGTTTGGGGTTCTCCTTTTGCGGGGTTTTCTCTCTGTTCTGTCCAACGGCGGCGTCCCGCAGCCGCCCGCCCCGCCCCGGCTCCGGGCGCGGCTCCGCGCGGTTCTCCCCGCACGGGACCGCCTCGGCCGCTGCGGGAGTTCCTTTCGGCGTCGGTCGCGGTGCGGTTCTGTTCGCGGTTCCTTTCTTCCTCCCTCTGCGTCCCCTTAAACGACAAAAACAACAGCTAACCAAGAAGGAGGGAAACGGTGCAAAACACCGTGCAGCCCCCCGGGCTCCGTTTTGCCTGCCCCTCTCCTCTCTCCCCGTGAAGACCCCCGGCTCTCGGTTCTCTCCTCAGCGTTGGTTCCGTTCCGTTTTGCGGTCGTTTCGTTGTTCGTTTCGCTCCGTTCTGGTTTGCATGCGGAGCCGGGCCGCTCCCTGTGACAGTGACGCGGTGCTGCCGGTGCTGCTGTCCGTTCCCTTCTCGGCGCCTTCCCCCCCCCCCCAACCCCGCATTTGCTTGAATTGTTATTATCATCAATTCTGTTGGATCGTTCGTTTGGTTTTGGTTAGGGCCTCAAAGACAACCCCGTGTCTTTATTTTTTATATATTCTTGATAACTATCGATATATTTATTATTGACCAGTGTTTCTGGATGAGATTTCCAAATAAAGTGAAAAATGAAACACCGTCGCTTGGTCCGCCTCTGTCTGGGGCCGGGACATCTTCTCCCGCGGCTTTCCCTGACCTCCCCACCCTCCGTGCTGTCCCCGCTTCGCTTCGGCCCCGTGTCCCCCTCCCCGTCCCCCCTGCAGCATCCGGGGCGGGCAGCTCCGCTCCGATGCCCGAAGCCCCGACGGGAGTTCACCACTGAGCTCTCCGTGTTCCAAAACGCGGTCGGTGAAGGAAAGATCAGAAGGAACACGGATGAGAACTGATGGGAGAGCAGGGGGGGGGGGGGGGGGAGAAGCGGGGTGTTTAAACGGGGATGGAGGCAACTGTCAGCAGGAACTGTGAGGTGGTCATATCGCCAGCGGGCTCTGAGGAACGGGAGCAACCAAATCGTTGTTGAAACGTCAGAACGCATATGTGAAAAAATTTAAGAATCGAAAGGAGAATGAATATTTGCACCCCCAAACATAAAAACTAACAGATTGCCTTGTAATAAAAGCCAATCCCTCGCTGATGTAAGTCCATCCAGCACATCGACAAGATGCTCAAGAGATGCTGCTGTTTCCTTCCCTTCCTTCCCTTCCTTCCCTTCCTTCCCTTCCTTCCCTTCCTTCCCTTCCTTCCCTTCCTTCCCTTCCTTCTCAAAGCCGTAGGTCTGCACGAGACAAAGCTGGGTTCCTGTGTCCCCAGGGAGGGCCACACAGTGTCCAGTGGCCCCAGAACACTGCTCCTAATGGACAGCGAAACACGCGGCTCTAGGCTCACTGCCATCACTTCCCAGCCCTTGAAGAGGGGCAGAGGAAAAGGGTTGTGGCAGAGATGCCTCTTACTAATTGGGAGGGAGAATCCTGAGCAATGTGGAGATGTGGTGTTGTGGGCTAGTGAGGGTGACGGGACTGTATTCTGGTCTGTTCCCTGCTGGTCAGAAATCTTTATTCTCTTCAGCAGAAACACAACCTTCTGTGCCCCATTCTCATGCTCCCACCAAGACCCCGATGAGAGCACTGATGCAGCAGGAGGTCCCTTTACCTTCCCTTCCCCTCAGTGCATTGCTCCCTGTGGGGGCTCGCACAGCTTCCCAGAGCCCTGCTCTACTGCCATCCCTCCTTTCTGTCTTCTTTAGTACTGAAAAAGAAAGTCCACAGGGGTTTATTCGGGTGGATTTCCTCCACATACACATGCATGCATTTGGCAAATAAAATAAATCTGGGGGGATGAAAAGGAACCAAAGCCTAAGTACAGGGAAGTGTTGAGGACACAGCCGTGTCCTCCCAAGGTGGGAACCATGCTGGCCCCACACAGGGCTCATTGCACACCTGACACCGGTCCTCCTGGGTGTCTCATTCAGCCCCCCCTGTTGTTGGGTTTCTTTTTCTCCTCTCTCTCACTCCCCACTGGTTCCCATATCTGAAAAGCCCCATCCACACTGTCCCCGTAAGGAATGCCTTTCCCCTGCAGAAACGGCTCCAGGAGGAGGCAGAGTGAGCTCATTTTGATTAATATGGAAATAAAACGCAGAAATAGCGGCAGTACTTAGCTTCATTGCTTCGGTTTAGAGATTTATTGGCAAGGAGATAAAACCAGTCTGGGGGCGAGCTCGGTAATTCACATCCCCATCGGTGATTACTAAATGAGCAAATCGTTTTTCTTTGAAGTGGAGGAGGGAAAAAAAAAGGTAAAAACCAAAGAAATTTTTCCGTAGAAGGCCGCTGTTCTCCCCAGGGCGTCTGGCCCCAGGGCAGCTGCACTGCCCCACTGGGAGCCTGCTCCTGCACAAAAACAAATACAGGGTTATCATGGATCCTTGTCTTCAGCCACACATACCCTGCTCTACCTTCTCTCTGTCTGCTTCATGTGTCTCAGAAAAACTTACCCTTGTCTTTTTTTTTAAATAATTCTTCTCAGCCCCCATTTCCCTCCTGCAGAAGCAGGTAGACATCAGTTTGAGCTGGAAAGAGTCATCACAAGATGACACCATGATGCTGTTCATGGACAAGGTTGGGAAACAAGGTGTAATCCTTTATTAGATATTACTGGGGGAAAGGGGCCTTTTACAGGCACACAAATGCATCCTTTGGTCTGAAACTGAAACAGCAAACCAGAAGCTAAGTACAGGCTAAATACTGAAATGCAGACAGACATCTTTCACTGCACTTCTGTGGTATCTGAGGATCTGGGTCTGCTGTTTTGCACCCAGTGTAAGCTGGGATGCTCTGAGCCACTGAAACACAACTGCTGCTGCTGTGCACCCATGTTCCTCAGGAGCAGTAGCAGAGACTGGGTGAGGTACTTCAGGGCATCTAAACTCAGTGCTGTTTACTTTGTGTTCTCTCATCTTTCAAGGAACAAGGTTGATTAAAGCCATGATAAAATTAAGGGTCAGAGGAATAAACCAAAGGAACTATTCATCTTATGCCGTGTCAGGAGATAATACAGCTTTTGTTAGAGCAGCAGCTGCAGGTGTGTTCCTGTTGGTGTAACCAGCGACTGCCAGGTAGGAAGCACAGGAATTAAGGCACCAAATGAGTGAAAGGAAATGCATCTTGCTCATCCCAACCACCCTTCCTTCTCCTGTCTTCCATTTCCCCCTCATGACACTGAAACAAAAGCATTTTGTTTGATATTTTGTGGAAGTAAACCTCTATGAACCTGATGTCACACACACAAGTCAAGCACCATTTTGCATAACTAGAGTAGTCTACCACTAATGCTTTAACTGAATATTGTTTATCAAGACTCATTCAGTTTTCTTACAGATCCTTGGGTGCTGTTGTATGTGAGAATGCTAATGCAAACTCCTCAGCAATATGCATCTGACTGCACTTTTGTCTCTACCCCAACTCCTTTTGTCCCACAAAGCCCTTATTTTGAGTAACCTCATCCTCAGCTTCATCTATACTGCTCTTTGCCATAACCTTAATCTCTTGTTTCTTTGCTAAAATAAGATCAAAATTTTGGCAATTATTTCCTATATGTTGAGGATCAGTGGTGTCTTCTCAGTAACCTAGTTATACCCTTCACAGAATCACAGAATTATGGGGGTTGGAAGAGACGTCTGGATATCATATAGTCCAATCCCCCGCTAAAGCAGATTCCCTACAGCACATTACACAGGAAAGTATCCAGGTAGATCTTGAAAATCTCCCCAGAAGGAGACTCCACATCCTCTTTGGGCAGCCTGTCCCAGTGCTCTGTCACTCTCACAGAAGTTGTTCTTACTTGTGTTTGTATGGAATTTCCTGTGTTCCAGTTTTTGCCCATTGCCCCTTTCCCTGTTGCTGCACACCACTGACAAGAGCCTGGCCCCATCCACTTGACTCCCACACTTCAGATATTTATAAACAGTTATAAGATCTCTTCTCAGCCTTCTCTTCTCTAGGTTGAACAGTTCCAGGTCTCTCAGCCTTTCCTCCTAAGAGAGATGCTCCAGGCCCCACATCTTTCTGGCCCTCTGCTGGATCTTCTCTAGAAAATCCCTGATTCTTTTTAACTGAAGAGCCAGAACTGGACACAATATCAGAATAACTTGGAGCAAAATATGTCCCTACCACTGTAGTTTACAGTAAAGGAAATGTAATTTTAAGCTGTAGATAAGGAACTGAAAGAGGCTGTAAGGTTTATGCCTTTTGGAGATCATCAACCCCACTGGGATGTGGGCCTGTGCACTCTGCTCTGGGTGGCCCTGCTAGGGCAGGGGACCAGAGGGATCTAGAGGTCCTGGCCAACCTCAGCTATTCTGTGAGCTAAACCTACCTTTTCCAGACAGCTTCCTGAATAGCAGCAGCAAAGCAAGTGTCACTTGGCCTCTGCATGGAGGCAGGTAACCCACTAGCTGCACCTTCCTGAGTCTCCAGCTCTAAGGGATTTCCAGGTGCACCTCTTCAGGCTGATGTGTTAGCTAAAGCAAGATTGACTTTTCAATAAATTAAGCAGTGTCAGATAATGTTTTCACACACTGAAACTCAAATATTTATACTGTCAAACTGCTACAGTGGTTCTTGGCATGGTTTGCCTCCAACAACTAGCTCTCTCCTGAACATGGCCCAGTCATGGTTTGGGGATAGCATAGGCCAAAGGCCAACCCTAGCAGGGAATCTTCTCCAAGCCACGCTGTCTGGAAAGCAAGAATTTAATAATGTGGACACAAGCCACTCTGTGCCAGCTGGCTTCAGAGCTAGAGAGCGGTCACAGGCATTTTCTGTATAGATGGAGTCTCAGAGTCTTTCTCTTACACTGTTTTACGCTTTTTATCTTGCTGTCATCATTCCACATCTTTTATTCTCCAGATTACCAAGAGGATACTTTTCCTTTGTCAAGTGAGTAGTTTATCAGCATTATTAACTGATCAGAGTCTCCCACTAGCTGGTTTGCTTACATTACTCTTTGGCTTTGTCTGCTCAGCCTTGCCCAGTTATACAAGATTTCTCTGTCAAAACATTGTTATGAAACTGTCAAGAACATCTATTTCTCATTTTGTGCCATTTGTAAGAAATCCTACTTCCATCAGCCTTAAGTTTTATGGCACAAATGATATCCAAGGCAGTGAGGTCCCATGTTCCACAGGGACCTTCCAGTTTGCAGGCAACATAGTCCTCTGCAGCAAAATTCATCACATGTCCAGAGTCAGAGTTTTCTCACTAATGACCACGTCTCCACCAAGAAAAATGAACATATGATGCCACTGCCTTGCTTTTCACACTCCCAGATTTAAAAGGAACTGGGACAAATGCAGGGGTTTTGCCCTCTGCTTTGTGAGGATCACATCTTATGGAAGAAGCGCTCCCATCCTTTGCTTGTTTTAGCATACATCAACATATCAACACCTTGTGGTCCAAAGACAAAACTTTTCCATTCCATCTTCTTAGTCGTGTTTTCCTCAAAACTTTATTATGTTTTTTATTCTTACTGATGCATATTGTGGGTTTGGCAACACTGCATAATTTTGAATCACAGTGATTTTTTGCAGTGTCACTGTGCTCAAGCTTTCTGCCCCAGATTCAGCCTACTGGCAAAGCCAGCATTAACCAAACATAAGATAATATGTTCTAACAAAGTCCTAACAAGATTAGGACTGGTTGCCCTTTGACTACCACCCATGCAAGCTGTACTTGAGATTTCTGAGATTAACCCTGTGTAGCAGAAATGCTAAGCCATGGCCTGAACCTGTGATGGAGCACCTGGTGGGAAGGCAGGGCCAACCCAAGGGAGCTCAGGTGCATTCAATGTACCTGAGGGACCAGAAGTGATTGGGCCAGGATCCACTCCTTCCCAGACCTCATTTAAAGGTTGGCAATGGAGATAAGGGTATTTTCCTAGATATCAGTATATACTTGAGGCTTTCTGAATGTAAGCTACTTTTTTCTGCGTTTGCTACTGTTGTGTTTGAGATGCAACTTACTTGCTGCAGCCTGGAGTCTTGCTGCTCTGCTGTCTTGTTTTGTTTTCCACTACATTCTGTCCTGTTTCACCCATTTTAAGAAATAGAGCATAAGGATGGCCCTCAAGTACACCCAACAGTGATGCTTCAGCTCCTTCTCTCTTGTTTGTATTGCTGGGGGAATGAGATTTCCTTACAGGACTCAGTGCTTTATCTGACCCCATCAACATTCCAGCACATCTTGTATATTCCATGCCCCATTGTCTTTGAGTTCATCAGATTCAGTTGCTTAACCATCTCCTGCTCATCCCCTCACCACTCACTGGCTCCATCTATCTCCCTCCATGCACAGCCCTTTTCCTCCAGCTGCAGCATGCTCTATTCCAGCCTTCACTGCTGTGGTTGCCTCACCTTGCCATTGCATCTGCCTGACCATCTGTTGAATCATCTGCAGTATAAATAACAGATAATGGCAAATAATAGCTAAGGACATCTTCCTGTAAGAATATGGTGGACTTACTGGACGTTTGCCACTTTATGTTATTTTCTTATTTTACTTTGCAAGTCACAATTGTATGATAATGTAAAAGGGCTTCAATATTTATGTGGCTTAAAGTCATTGGGCTACTCTGTGTATGATCTTCATATTTCTCCTCAAGAGATTATTATTCATTACTCCATTTTCCCTGATATCGTACTTCCATAACAGAAGAGATAGTAAAATAGGCCTTTATTCTATGCTTCTTTTCTAAGTTAAAGATACCACACCAGTTGCAATGGGTAACAGATAATCACCTTTTATATCAACATTATTTGACTATTTACACCAGGAAAATGCTCATAATTGTATAATTCCCTCCAGGGAGAATGACTCCACCACTTCCCTGATCGGCCTGTTCCAATACCTCACCACTCTTTCAGAGAGCAATTTTTTCCAAATATCCAGTCTGAACTTCCCCTAGTGTAACTTGAAGCCCTTCCCTCTGGTCCTATTGTTGTCACCTGGGAGAAGATGCTAACTACTAACTCACCACAACCTCCTTTCAGGGACTTATAGAGAGCAATAAGGTCCCCCGAGTATCCTCTTCTTCAGACTGAGCAATCCCAGTTCCCTTACCTGCTCCTCACAAGGATTGTGTTCCATATCCTTCAAAGATTTGCTGCCATTCTTGGAATGTGCTCCAGTGCCTCAGTGTCTTTCATGCAGCGAGGGGCCCAAAACTGAACACAGGACTTTAGGTGCAGCCTCACCAGTGCTGAGTACAGAGGGGCAGTTATTTCCTTGCTCCTGCTGGCAACACTATTTCTGACACAAGCCAGGATGCCACTGGCCTTCTTGGCCACCTGGGCACACTGCTGGCTTATGTTAAGCTGGCTTTTGACCAGGATCCTCAGATCTTTTTTCACAGTAGTAAGTGAGGATAGCAGATTTCTCTACGTCTCCTTCAGCAGAGCAAAAAATACTTTGGCCTTTTCATCACAGAAAAGCAAGTCGTTTTTAATCTAGGTTGTAAGGGTGAGAAACCTGTCTTAATGTGTCTGGACAATAACAGGTCTTTATCTTCACTGAGACCTTTAACCTGCCCTTGAACATGGGCTCAGTCTCCAAAATGCATGCATCATTTTGTAGTCAATGTTTTGAGCCAACGTTTCATTCAGTAAAGTCACTGAGATCTCTGTTCAGAGGTCAAAAGTGGTGCCTAAGCCTTGAGAAAAGAATTTGTCCCCTACCTCATTTCTTTCTGGCTACATCAGAATGATGAAAACTAATTGCTTTAAATATAGCTCTGGAGCTAACTGATGGCACACAGGAATGCCAAAGTAATCTTTAAACTGTTGTAATGATCCTAATGGTGAGAACAGCCGAGCAGTATTAGAAAAGCTTTGTTTTTCACTTTCATTTCTGACCCACTTCGTGGATGTTCACAAAATCACTACGTTTGACAAAGTGCTTCTTTTATTCTCCAGCTGCCTTGAACTAACAAGCTGATGACAGAATTTCAGTACAGATGGGACTCTTTGGGGAAAATATGCCTAGTAAGCAGGCTCACTTTTTGAGCAAAGTCATTTCAGTCTGTCGTGCTCAGCTCTCAAGGCATGTGAGCTTCTCCAGCAAGGGGAGCTGCTGGGCTCAGTTCTGGAGAAGGATGAAAGCATGAGTTGAAGCCTTGCTTCTTTCTGAGGGTGTCAATGGTTTATGGGCCTCTTCGGCTTGGTTCTGTGACTAATGAGGCAGCGGACACACAGACCCACACCCTGGGACAGGGGAAGGGAGGGGGCAGGGACATGGGCCTAAAAACAAAACAGCGGCCATGATCTGAGAAAGAAAATTAATTTTCTAAATAAGACATCGTAACGCAAAATAACACAGTATAACATAATATAATTGGAATTGAAGCTAATAAATCAAATAAAAAGTCCTGAAACCAAATGCTTTTCACTATAAAGTTGAAGACAAGGCAGCTATGGAAACTCCACTGCTGAGATGACCAGCAAAAAAAAAAGAAGTCTTGGGACTTGCATGAAGTTTTATCTTTCCCTCTGAGTGGAAAATGGGAATGCAAAGTCCCCTGGGGTGTGTAGTTTTTCTCTTCTGAGAATCAGGTACCCAGAAATTCAGCTGTCCACAGAACTTGAGCACTAACTCTTTAACTCCCAGTGCTTACATGACGTTATGATGTAGAATACCAATAACAAAAATCGTAAAACCATGAAAGAGAGCAATGTCCACAACTTATATCTGTCTCTCTCTCTCTCTTTTTTTTAATTCTATGGAAGATGGCCTCGCACTCTCTGACTGAAGGCACACATTTCTGCAGATCAGCTGGAAGTCATAAAGGGTCAGAAATAGGTGGTGAGGACAAAAATTCTGGCGTAAGCAGATAAACAAACAGTGTCAATGAACAGGAAAAGCATCCATAAAGGTGCTCATCCTGTCATCCTTCCTCCTTCCCCTCCACGCACAGAGAATGCTCAGTGAGCTCACCTTCCCCCTTTCCCTAAGCTTTCAAGCCAGCTCCATACATCTCAGTGTGAGTGAGAACAGCACTTGCCTGTTTTTGACAGGCATTTGCAGGGGAAAAAATATAACAGTAGGTTGGGTTAAAGCTGGTTAAATCCCTCAGGACCTCAGTGGTGTTTTAAAACATATGTGAAGGGGAGGGACTATTTTTCACACGTCCTAAAGAATATAGCTGACATATGGACCATTCAAAGTAAATTTTGTTCAGGCCATTGGCCACGCATGAATGGCCTGGTTTATACAGTGGGGACCCAAGCTATGATGGGGATCTTCTCCCAGGAAATGGCTTCTCTGGGTAGCGAGCCCTGCTGCTTGTCTCTGCTGTGGTGTGGCCCCTGAGCATGGAGCAGTTTGGAGTGGAGCCATGACACAGTGGAGGATGTGGGGTAGGCTGGTGGGATGTGGGCCACAGCACTGCCCCACTGCCCTCCTCTGTGAGCATCCTCCTGGCCACGCTGGCTGCCCCAGCCAGCGTGGCTTTAGCTTGGTGCCCGTGCAGCCCTACAGGTAGGTTCAGCTTCTCAATCAACTTTCCCATAAATACTGCCAGTACCCCAGAGAAACACTTCATAAATCTTTTTGCTCCCCCGAAAAAAAACAAAACAAAACCAACAACAAACCACAAGGAAGTTCAGGGAACTAAAACACTAAATCTAATTTCTTGCTTTAAAAGTGCTTTACATATATCACCACCAACCAGCATGTAAATTTTAGTCAGCTCCTGGACTAGTCTTTTAAAGAAGTTGAGAAATGGCCCTGTGTCCTCAAAGGACACACCTGTTATCTGAAACAGTTTTTAACCAGCTTGTTAAGCAGCTTTGACAGATCAAAGACCCTGGACAATGGGCACAAACTTCAACAATAGTTTAGCCTTGAGCAAAAGCTTCTGTCAAAGCAAGGCTTGTGCCAGTAGTATTATGGCCTGCAATTGAAAATAAATTTTACTTGAATAAGTACCTCAGTCCGATCAGAGGCACTGCCGCCAGGGAAACAAAAGCAGTTGGGGATAAGTTATTGACTCCACTGACAGCATGAATGAAGTTCATTATGCCAGCCCACTCTTGGTAAATGTGTCAGGTTTTAAACTGAATTAGGTGGCAGGTGCATGGACTGTTTTCCTGCCCCCCTTGAGACAGTAGAGGGCCAGCCATCACCTGACTCTACAGACAAATGTTTAGATTTGGTTTTCATATCGCACAGGCACAGGCAGCAGTGTGCTTAAATCACAGGGCTTCCTGTGACCCCTCTCTTGCCCTTCTTATCCCTCTTACCCCCATGCTGGATCGCCCAGGACTTGAGCTTGCACAGGCAGCTTCCAGGAGCAGGAATGTCCCCAAGCTGAGCCCCTCCTTCCCCTCCAAGGGTTGCTCCTGTGGGATGGTCCCCTTCACAACATCACCTGAGGGCGAAGGATGCAGGATCTGGACTAAGCCCTACTGTGGCTGATGCTGTGTGATATACATGGACTTAAGGATATGGAATTCAAGCATCCAGTGCTAGCATCCAGTAAGGCTTTCTGCCAGAAAACAGCAACCCTCTGATGGAAAATATCAACGCAGTTTCATGGAACCAGGGGTCAGATCAGAAAGAAGTGATATGAAGCTTATACATATATTATGTGTACATGTGCACATAAAAAAAATGCACAAAATAATAAACAATATATGTAACAGTGTGTAAAGATGTCACAAGAATTGAAAGAAATTATGTGATAATTTGCTATGACAAAATGACTTTTCTCCTTTAATACCGAGTGACAAGTCCAAGATGTATACTTATTTTTTCTTTTGACTGCATACTTTGCTCCCAAACATTTTGTTTTATAGTCTGCCAGGGCCTACAAGGATAGTGCAAGATCAGCTGAACTTCGGATACTTTGGATGCCAGCTCTCATTACTTAATCATGAGACACAGAACTATTAAGACTCTTAAAATGAAAGCCTTGTTTTCTGACCAGGGAGGGAAGAGCTGGCATATGCCTTTGGCTGCATGCCTTATTTACATTAATGAGCAAGTATAATTCCTTCTCCCTGTAAGGGACCTGAGCATCCCTTATCCTGAAACTTTAGGGATCTGCTGCTGCCTGTGTTGATCAACAGTGCTCATAGACAACGTTTTGGATTCATTTAAGTACTTTTTTTGCATGTGATTTGAATCCCTTAAATGATTTTTAACACCTCTGTGAGCCTTAAAATATTTTTTTCCTACCTTTATACATATACCTATACACATACATATGCATATACATACATACATACATACATACATACATATACATATATATAACCTACTGAAATCTTCGTGGTTGCCTGTTTAATGGCATACAGCCACTGTACAATTCAACTAAAATATTTATTCCCTTTCTCCAAGGATTTCAAAGAGCTCAACAATAGTGAGTCCTTGCAACATTCTCCTGGAGAAAAGTGTTACTGTTCCTCAGAACCCAGAACCAGTGCAAACCAGGAGTGATGAGGCTTGTCCAGTGCTGCAAGTTAGGGTCTGACTCACACCTCCCTCCAGTGGGTGCTCTTACCATCAGATATTTCTTCACCCCATAACACCCCATAAATATGCTAAAGGAACATTTGGCTAGGCTTGTGGATGTACTTTGTGCACCTGTTAATACTAATGCATCAAACTCTTTCTGGCTGAGATACAAATAGACCAGGGAAGTCTCACCCATGGACACACATCAAGAGAAAATGCTTCTTTCCTACTTACAGAAATCTGGAAAAACAAAGTACACTTATTCTTTGGGGCTATCTAAAGACCGCTGTGTGTCAACACACAAAATCATTTCTCACAGTGGTATCACTTGCTGGATATGTTCCTTCCCTCCAACTACAGCAGATGGTGTTTCATAGTTGGTCACAAATGGCTGTCAGCGAGCGTTTGTCTGCCTGCCAGTAACCTGTAGTTTGGGGACTCCCTTGGAGAGTGTACCAGCACTGACTCTGCTGATAGCAGCATCTGAGAAAATGATCCGTCCTTTCTTGTCAGGCACAAAATTAGCCATCGTGCTTTCAAACCAGTGACAAGGGGGTTATGAAGGCAGTAAGGGCTGTGCCAGCCCAGATGATGTTTTTTGAGCTCCAGTTTAAGGCAGCTAGCACTGACTGCAGAGAAGCTGCCTCTACTGCAGCTGTACCGACCTCCAGTGAAAGACAGACATGAGTGCAGATTCCTGCTTTGTCAGCATTTTGTCTATTACTACCACCAACGTTCCCAAGTGCAGTTTGCTTTTCTTTGGCCAGCATTAGCTGCCAGAGGACATGGCCTTTGGTAACACCATTCTGTGGCTGAAAAAATCCTTCCAAAGGCTGAAGGTCCCAGTGCACCAGTCAGGTTTGCTTTTGGCCTCACGTGCGGGGCAGGAGGCAGCCAGCCTGGTGCACGAGTCGGCTCCTTACAGCAGCAGCAAGGGACGGGAGGAGTGGGTCCAACAGGAGGCAACACTAATGGAGACCAAGTACTTCTGTCCTGCAGAGAGAAAGCCCCATGGGAGCAGTTCACAACAGCCGCCATTGCCTTGCTAGTGCATGTTTGCATATCAGGCACACACAGCTAAAACCCTAGTGATTTATTTCAATAAAAAGCTTAAGGATGAATCCATGCATCAAAGCCAAAGCTCTCCACAGCAGCCATCTCAGGCTCTCCTGCTGGTAGAGCAATTTCTATTTAAAGCTCCAAGTAGGATCTCAGCCGGTGCCTCAGCTGGCCTCCCTTTTCACCTAGCTTGTCCAGGTTGCATGGTTTTATGATTTTTTGTTATCGGTATTCCACATTGTAATATCATGTAGTGTAATGGTAGTTAAAGAGCTAATGCTCCAGTTCTGTGGATAGTCAATAGTTCCATGTACACCTACCCCAGAAGGAAAGAACTACGTCCCCCAGAGGGCTTTGCATTACTTTGCATTTTTACATTTTCAGTTCAGAGGGAAAGATAAAACTGTTGGCAAGCCGTGAGATCTCTCACTTCCCCTTTTGGATCATCCCAGCAGCATGTGATCTCCCTAGTCATCTCACCTTCAGCATCACAGTATGGCCTTCGGTTTTTGGACATTCTCTCTCATTTTATTTGATTTATTAGCTTCAATTCCAATTATATTGTGCTATATTGTGTTATTTTGCATTGCTGTATCTTATTCAGTAAGTCGTTTTCCTCCTGAGATTATTCCTGCTGTTCTGTTTCTAGGCCCATCTCCCTACCCTTTCCTTTTTTTTCCTTTTCCCTTTACTGGGGTGTGGGTCCATGGGTCCCCCTGCCCTATTCATCATGAAACTGGGCCAAAGCAGCCCATAAACCATTGACACCAGGACACATTTCCCTCCTGTCATGTCACCTCCCTGGCAGAGCGGATGCATCCAGGGCTTTGCTCTGGGACCAGTCAGCTGCACATTACTCAGGACTGGGGAAAACTAGACAGTACTGAAGCCAGATACTAAAGTTAATAATATTGCATTGATTCAGTATCTTATCTCAAGAAAGTTTCAGATGTGAAACACAGACCATGTGCTTGTGGCTGTGAGATCCTAGTGCAGAAGGCATACCTCCCTGGACTTTAAGATAGACTACTTCTAGTCTATTAGCAGCAGCAGTTAAAGTCAGGTAACAAAGACTTCAAAGATTTTTTCAAACAGAATGAACAGACTGAGCTGAGGTAACATTATCTGTCTGAGAATGCAATGAGATTTGAAGTCATGTGCATAGTAAGAACTGTATAAATGCCTGCTTTACTTCTGGCCAGGGTAAGTACAAAAGGAGAATGATCACTAGACTGAGCCTGATCTTCAGGAGGTGCCTTGCGCCCTGGATTGCATCCAGTAATGCATTCAAGCATGCAGTCTGAGTAAGACAGCACAAATGTCTGAAGTTAAGCACATGTATAAATATTCTCACCACATTTTGTCTGGGAAACTTTCCAGAATCTCACTAGCAATGGTGGAATGCCTTCTTCCATGGGTACACCTAATCCAAGAGCAGCTTCTTCTGCTAACATACTTCACTAGGTAGTTCAGACCTCTCTGAATTGCACAGGCACATTATTATGCATGTATTTGTACCGCTCGTACAAATGTGATGTTCATATCATTGACCTCTTATAGACAGGCAATGAATAACTTAATGATGGATACATCTAATATCTACAGATTCATTTTACAGAACCAGTGTGAAAGGCATTACACAACATGTGGAACAGTCGTCTCTCAGACAGCCCTGCTTCAGGCAAAGAACCAAAAGATAAAGGCTGTTTAATTTCTCCAGAGCTCAGCATCCTCGTAGCAGAAGCATCCTCCCTTGGGAAAGACCATGGCATCAGAATTTGTTTTGTGCGTATTCACCAATATTTCCTGTTTTCTCATCTAGTAGATCAACAAGGAAGGATGAATGAAACTCTGAATCAGTATCGTCATCCTCATGATATCTTGCTGACTTGGTTGAAACTGCTGATGTACAGAGAGGTAACACAGTGCTGTACACCTCAATGGCCAGCCTGTGATCTGCCGAGAAACATTCCTTAGTCAGAAAAAAAAAAATAATGAACCACTTTAGAGCACTGTGTGGCCTATCCCTCAGGACATCTAAAATAGCATCTGCCTTGGCCGACAGGGTTGATTTCTCTAGCTGAATGAAAGAGTTTTGGATGTCACTGTTATGACCAAGCAAACTGCTTTGCACCAGGAAGATGACATGACTGCTGAGGCAGTCTGTAATATTCCTATGCAGTATGGGGAGCCTTGCTGCCACACACAGTGAATTATGCACTAGTCCAGGACTCTGAAGGCAGGGATGGATCTGTGGGCTTACACGCATCAGGAAGTCCAGTAGCACTGCATCTGAGCATCTGGCTCGTATTGAGCACCTGAGCATCTGAGCATCTGCCTCAAATTGGCAGGGGAGGATGTACAGGCTGAACAAGAGTGAGGATCTCATGGATGTGGTCAGGGCAAGCAGATGAGGAAGCTGATAAAGTTACTTGGAGAATGTTGTAGTCTCTTTCATTCTTTCTCCCTCCCTCCCTCCCTTCCTTCCTTCCTCCCTTCTTTTTCTCTCTTTCTTTCTGTTGTTTTCTTTTTTGTTCTTTTTTTTTTTTTTTTAATGGGAATTTCATTAGCTTTTTGATAAAGTTGTCAAGGAAAAATTCTGGTACTCTGCCATATGGAAGCATTTATTCACTACCAAGTATGTAAATTAGATTACATCCTCAATGGCAGCTGTGTTAATTAGCATATCTTGGTCTCCTGCTTGCTAGAATTGTACCCAAAGTTTGTCTGTTGCTTTTTGTCTTCCCCAAGCTACTATCAGGGCCTTCACAAAACCATTTAATTCATCTAGATGTGCCTCAAATCCATGCAAGAGTCTCTCTGAGGACTGGAAATTCCTCACAGCATTTACCCTCTGCCAGGGTTTCTCTGGCTAAAGAACACAGTGGGGCCAAGGAGATTAGCAGGAACCCCTTCGGGGATGGAGGAGATCTGTTTCACGACATGGCTTTAAATGTTGGCTGTACTCACTCTGAGGCTTAGAAGCTCTGCAAGAGTCCTTAGGCTAATTAGGTGAACTTGCCAAGGCCTGTCAGACACTTGGTGATTGGCACTGGATCCTTCAGACTTTTGGCAAAGTGTCGGAGACAGCGACATGCCACGGAAAGGCTCTGGCTGTGCTAAGTAACCACGAGCACACGCCCCTAGAGTTACCACCATTTCCTGGAACTAGCAAAAACAACAGAGGTATTTGTGAGCTCACAGTAAATCAATTCTGACCTTCTCTGACACACATACACACAATAGATGATTCAACAACTGGTCAAAATACCCTGCTTTTTTCTAACATTGTTGTCTCAGATTTATTTCAGATTATCTACCGTGGTTAAAACTGCAGTCTCTTGCACTCTATCCTGATTCATTTGGAAAGCTTTAGAAAGCAATGATGATATGTTGAATATCCTGAAAATCCTTAAAGTTTGAGACTTCACAGCATAAAAGTGATCATTTACCTCTTGACCATTAGTCAACATAATATATTGTTGACACACACACATACATATATATGTATATATTATTGACAAGGCAAAATGAAATTAGAAGAGCCTAAAGGATGTGGTTACTAGCAACATCAGTTTTTCTGAAGAATAACACTTTGCAGAGGAGATATAAAACAAACACCAATTGTTTGTTATCTTTAGTCATAACCCTATTTAAAATTAAAAAAAAAAAAAATAAGGCAGATAGTGATGTTATTATTGCATCAAAATTTTAACAAGGTCCCACACACTCAGCCATGTTCGGCTTTGTATGCAGGAGAGAAAACCTGACGATTTTGTTTGTAGCATTAGTTCTAAGGAATGTATTCCATTACACACAGATGAATTACCCGCTGCTTTTGTAGCATGCAGATTCATGATGCTCAGGGACTTCGCTACAATATGATGTGTACGTCCACTCCCATGAGGTTACTGAACAAATATTCTCTCCTCCACAGCATTATTGTACTTTGCCTTTATTGCACCTGTCCAATCAAGAGTAAGAACAGAAGAAAAGCTTGACTGAAGTTTAGAAGAACATTTTGTGGAAAAGTCTCTCTACAAATACATTACTTAGAACAGAATTAAAGGGCAATGAGAAAGATTGAAAGGAAAGATGATCCTTTCCTTTGCAGTCTCCACCCTGGCATTATGACTTGCCTTGAGATGTCAGTGATGGGCTAGCCAGCATTTGTATTTTACAGTAATTTTCTAAATATAAAAGCTGTTATAATCCAAGTTATCTGAGAGTCATAAAATTCTTCAGGGATTGTTTGGTATGGTTTGTATTTTCATAGGAAAATTTTGCTTCATGTCCCAAATTTAAGTGATTATTTTGAAGATAGTACTTGTGTGGGGGAGGGAGGATTATGCATTTCTAAGTAAATATCTGCAGAAGTGAAACTTTCTTTGTTACGTACCACAGTACAACACCTTCAGTCTTTTCCTTGTTTGACAATATCATTAATGCCAAGATGATCTGTGGCTTTTAGTGTTATACAGCTTCAGACTGCTTCTTCTGTTACGCACGTGATTGCTCATCAATTGGCCACGCCATTGATACCTACACATTTTAGTACTTACAGATTTTCTGTCCCAGGGTGTTCTTGATTCATTTACCAAAACAACCAACAAACGTTTTAGTCAGATACTTAAATGCAGAGCTCAAAATGAACATATACTAAAGGCAGAGAATGTTGTACCCATGGGCTGGAAGGCTGTAAGAGGAAGATGTGCTCCCCTTGCTACAGGGATCCATCCAAGGATGTTAATTTGTATGGCACTGACACCGGAGGCTGTGAGCTATAACTGGAATTCCTTGGTACTATTCTAAAATTACTACTATTGTGAATGGCAAAGATAAATCTTGTGCTAGTGTTACTTCTTCATGGAAAATGAATATCTTTAATCAGGTATATGCACAGAATCAGTCATAGTTATGGGAATGAAACATACATTTTATTAACCTAAAACTTCCTTTTCAAACTTCCTTGCCTAGCAATGTAAGAACATGTATCTTTTTTTCCTCTGTGAGTATTCTTTTGCATTCCTCCTTGATGTCTAGTTTTCCAGAGAATCTCTGCCCAGCTACTCTTCTCTAATCAGTTATAATTTTTGAGCTGGCTGGAAGAACCAGGAATAAAAATACACTTTCTCATACTCACTACCACTTTTAATTGATGCTATGTCTATACAGAATATCAGACTGGTATTAAAATTATGTAAATGCCAATGTGGGTAAGTCTTGATACTTAGTGACATCACAGAACAGAAGTCAATGAAATATTAATTAAAAGGTTCACTATGACTCCTTCACCGCATCATTTCTTCACTTTCTGCCTAGGGTACGTTTATATGCTTAGCTAAGTACTTGCTTAATATCATTGCAGTTTAGGACAGCACTTACATTTGCACTTCAAGTGTATACTGAAGTACTCTTTGAAATATACTTTCTCAAATTGTGTATATAATTTATATTTCATGCCATTTTTTTCTTCAGTTATTGCTCAATAAATGTTTCACTTCTTTAAAGATAAGAAGAAACTAATAAAAGAAAAAGGAAGGAAGGAAGGAAGGAAGGAAGGAAGGAAGGAAGGAAGGAAGGAAGGAAGGAAGGAAGGAAGGAAGGAAGGAAGGAAGGAAGGAAGGAAGGAAGGAAGGAAGGAAGGAAGGAAGGAAGGAAGGAAGGAAGGAAGGAAGGAAGGAAGGGAGGGAGGGAGGGAGGGAGGGAGGGAGGGAGGGAGGGAGGGAGGGAGGGAGGAAAGAGAAAGAAAGAAAGAAAGAAAGAAAGAAAGAAAGAAAGAAAGAAAGAAAGAAAGAAAGAAAGAAAGAAAGAAAGAAAGAAAGAAAGAAAGAAAGAAAGAAAGAAAGAAAGAAAGAAAGAAAGAAAGAAAGAAAGAAAGAAAGAAAGAAAGAAAGAAAGAAAGAAAGAAAGAAAGAAAGAAAAAGAAAGAAAGATTATTGCTATCCATTTTCTTTCAAAATAACAACAAAAATGTCTCATTTTATTAACACCAAAAGCCAGATGTTCTTTGCTAGTTTTAAGTACCTTGAGTTGTATCTGTTCACTGAAGTTTAATGCTGAGAAGAGCAATCAAGTAATTCACAAGGTTTGATCTTGGTGTTAATTTTTTGCATTAACCATAAAACAGTTTGTTCTCTTGAAAATAACAGTTTGTGTGGTGGTTGGAATCAATAAAGCAAAAGACATTTTGCAAAACATTTAGAAGAGATTTTCACATATAAACCACTCTCTAAGAGGCAGCTGGGGATTCCTAAAATAAACTTCTTTGAATTATACTACTAAATGAAATTCAATTAAATATAGCAGCACACTGACTTTCCAGTATATGCTGTTTTACAATTTTTCGTATTGCAATCTACCATTTAAATTTTATTATTATATTTTTTCTTCAAAATACCAACACCAGTAATTTGAGCCTTGGGTGTACTGGGCAGTGTAACAACAGCACTATTTGTCTACCTGCAATTTGTCTAACAGGGTTCATGCCACAGGAGCATCCAGATAAGAGGTTGTAAAAGTTTTCTACACATGCCACTGCGAGAAAACCAGATGAAGTTTCACTGATTTTTGATTTAATCAATTTAATCACCTAACTTCTTTGCTCTTGCTGTTTATGCAACATCAGTAACACAGGAAAATGAATCTGGAGGGAACAGACTCAGTAAGTCAAAGATTAATCCTAATTTTCCTTTAAAAAAGAGATACAGAACATTGCAATTCTTATGAAAAATATTAAAAGTCATGCTCCTCCACACTGAAACAACCAAGAACTTTCAGGTGGGTGGAGCAGGATTTGTATGCTGACTAGATGCAAAAGTTTTTTTGTGATTTGCCTGAGCCAAAAGGTATTTCAGGTAAAACTTGTCACAGCAAAATTGTGAAAGTTTTATTTTCTAAAAAGTGAGATTGGTGGCAACCTAACAAAAGCTGCAAAAGAAGCCAGCCATAACAGAATCTCAAGATCAGACAATTTTTTAATTTTTTTTTTCTTTGCTGGAGATGTTTTCTACAACTGTCAAGCTAATTCACAAGTCTCTAGATGTGTGTAGTCAGGCATGTGCATGGGAATGCACTCAGTATCCACACAGATGGGCATCAAATTTTGTGGTGAAACAACCCATCCATTGAAGACAAGGCAATACTTCTTCATTCCTAGCCATGTGCTGGCCCCCACCCAGCACTATCAGCTTCTCATCAGAGATGTGCCAGCGGTGCCACCAGCAAGACCACAGAAGGGACTTTGAGATGGATACTTGTGGTTGATATCTTTCTGGGTGAATCTTTCAACCTTTTGAAACAGACTGCTCTCTGAAAGGACCAAGATCTCTTGGACATCATGGTCCCTGGGTCCATCTGGCTAATGCTCCTTCCCCACATTTACAAGCCCTCTTCCATGTTGCTGTGTGTTTTTAGATACTTGTGCTTCCTCCTGCTAAAAGAAGAGTGTAGCAAGTCACACGGCAGGTCGCTGTGCACAGCAGCATGCCAACGCAGGACACATGTCACATCTTGCTGGAAACGACTGAGTGCAGCTGGAAAGCTTCAGAGACAAAAGAAAACTGAGACTTTGCAAGGGTGCTCAGGAAGAAGAGCCAGCAAGAGCTGTCTCCTCCTGGTTTCCCTTCACTGTACCAGCCCTCTGCTCAAGGGAGGCCGTGCAGCTTTTGCTGGTCACAAAGAAACATCTCTCCCAGGAAAATTTTGGTGAGCTGAGCGTCTGTGGGCAGAGAGTGCTGTGGGAGATTGAGGCGGGCTGATATGAGAGATGATATCACAGATTAGTTAACCGTATGGGCTGAGTCCCAGGGGAGGTGTGTGAAATGAATCAGATTAAACAAAATTGATAATGTGAATACTTAATCAAACAGACAAAGGTAGTCTGCACAGCTAATTAGGGGCAAATAGAGCGTCCCTCTTGTACCTCATTTAACTGACAAATTGTGCAGACAGTTTTAATGGGAGTCTGTTTAGCAAAGAGAAGGCTGTACAGTTGACAGCTTGGCAAAATGTGGTTTCTGTAACACCACATGATGCTTATGGAAATTAGCCTGGTGCAGCTGAGCTCTGAGTAGGTGAGAGCTGCCCAAACTCTAGTGAAATGGTAAAATGGACCTTTCACAGGCCTCTGCCCCTGACTCCTTAAAGGGACCGAAACATTTTTCTGGTAGTTGAAAAGGAACACTTTTGAACAAATGTAAAGGGTTGTTATGATAACTGAAAGGTGGTCTAACACAGAGCCTAACTCTTGTGGCTAAGAAGGCACATAAAAAATCAGACTCATTATCCTAGCTAATTACAGTTTTCTGCGTGGATTCTTTGTGAAAACAAAGCCACTTTCACAGCTTCCTGGGAAGCAGGTAAATATGAGTTGTTGGCAATGTCTTCCATATGAAGAAATCTACAGAGCAAAATGACTGCAGCAGGAGCCAGTTCCAGGGCCAAACTGAGGACAGAGGAGTGGGCCCAACCCAGTGCCTCAGCCCATTTTCTAATCCAGGAGGGTCTCTGCTGCTCTGCAGAGCAACACTTTTGATACAGTAGGTCTCCAGTTTCAGAAGCCCTGAATGACGAAACGGTCAAGCTTTTCTACTTTCTGGAAGCCTCTGCCTCTCTTCTTCTCTAAAATGACCATATCCTTTCATCCTCTCACCTTATGTGTCCCCAGTGTCCAGCTGTCTTCCAGAGGAAGATGAGGACGTTTGGCTATGTTTCTGAGTCTAATGACAGACTTTATAAACACAAATTGGAGAGCAAACCCTTCAGAGAATAAGAAAAGTGACCAACATGACCATCACTCAGTGTACTTCACCACAGCTTACATTAGAAGTTGCTGTTGCACTGATATAGGAAAGCAATGATCCAGCAAGTCAAGGGCCTTGCAGGTAAGGGGATCATTGCTAACATATCTTCACTTTCTAAGAATGCATTTAGGTTACTGCCACACTGGGCAGCACTGATGCAATATTTCAAATCTCCAAAAGTAATGAAACCTCTCTTCTAGTTCCACCAGCAAATAACATCACAAGAGTTTGGTGAATGTGACTGAGCGCATCCATGTGCATGCATACAAGCTACATTCACTCAAACAAAGTATAAATTCTGATCTTAAAGTCAGCATACTTAGTGAGAAGTCTGAGGTGGTGATACAAATGTTGACTTTTCACATGCTGTTCTCCATTTCACTTCTGTACCTCAATTTCTACACCATTTTCTACAAAACAGGATCATCATTGCTGTCTCAAAGTATCATTGTGAAAGAAATGCCGGGCACATTATAACTCTTGGCAGTGAAGGACACGATCTGCTATGGGTGAAATTCTTAGCTAATGAAAACTGGGTAACATACTCAATATTGTTTGATGAAAATGTCTGGGAAGAAAGTGCAAAGCTCAGAGAATCTGTAACTTCTGTTTTTGTGTCTCATTTGAGAAACAAGATAGCTTCCTTTCCTCCCACCTCAGTGGTGCTTATAACCTCAGCACTGCAAGAACTCCAGCAAAAAAAAAAAAAAAAGAGTGCCATCATCTTCACAGTAACATGGAGTGTTGTCACATTTGACATCTGACCTATGCTTAAATATCATCCACTGTTGAAAGGCATAAGTTTACGATGGAACATAAAGATGGTAAACACATGCCCTGATCTGAACATTTCAGGAGTGAAGTGCATTATAGGTGTCATAAAGTAGCAAAGACAATGCACAGCCTAGAGCTAATGCTTTGGCTGAATACACTTATGGAGCTCTCCTTGTGGAGCTCTGTCCTTGCAAGGATATTCACAACATGGAATGTATAGAGATACTAATTAAAAGATGGGATGGAATGGATATTATTTAATAAAACCAATATTACATGGAAGTTAATAAACATAAATTCTGATCCTTGTACAGATGCAGATTATTTTGGCCCCCTTGTGTTAGTTTTTATCATTCATATCTTCCTGAGGAACCATCATAGTATGTAAAGCTATCTGATCCATTCATTGAATAGATTCATGGTTGGGGCAGAAGTCTGTGTAAACTAAGTTCCGACAGTAATTCCCATTCTGCTCTTAGTGAGGTACTACTGATCTTAACCTACCTTTACTGATGCGAAATGAGGACAGTCAAAATTTCCTACAGTCATGGAAGTGTTGGAGTGGGGGAGTTAACATCTGTAGAACAAAAGAAAGGAGGGGGTGAATGAAGGAATGAGCAAAGAAAGGAATAGAAGAGAAAGACTCAGAAATACTATGGGAAAGCTGAATTGTAGAATCAAAGAATAGCTGAGGTTGGAAAAGTCCAATCACCAGCCCATCCCTACCATGCCCTCTAACACATCCCTCAAAGCCACATCCACATATTTCTACAACACATCCAGGGATGGTAACTCTACCGCCTCCGAGGCCAGCCTGTGCCAATGCTCCACCACTCTTCCTGAGAAGAAAACTTTTCCTAATACCTGACTTGAACCTCTTCTGGTACAACTTGGAGCCATTACCTGTTGTCCTGTTGCTGTTACCTGGGAAATGTCTGAAGGCCTTCAATTCCTTTCCTATACCTTTGAGGAGAAGTCATTCAGTCAGACAGACGAAGCCCAGCTTCCATGATGGCTGCCACACACTGAAAAGGCATCTGGGGAAACTGGAAGATTTTTTTAACCTGTTTCCCATCTTGTAAAAACCCAGGTATATCTCACCAGCTCCCTCATGAAATGCTTTCATGAGCAAAAGTTTTTCCGGAGCATTTAATGAGTCTCACATAATTGAAATAGGAGGGGCTTTGAGCCTGCATCAATAGAGCGGTTTGAGTTAATTGATAAACCTTCTCTTTTTATTACCAGTGCTACCCTTCTGTCTGAAAAGCTGGGAGATTTCCTTATGGGATTTGAGCAAATATTGGAAATTGCAGTGGCAAATTAGCAGGGCCCACAAACCAGAAGTGACAGCTCAAGGAGGCTGGTAGAGGGAGTGGAGCAATCCCTTTCCAGTAGCAATTGGCCAGACTTATCATATGGACTAATCACAACAGAGCTGGTGAAATAATGGGCACCAGATGTTAACGCTTTGTAGATGCTGGCTCTCTGGAGAGCTGCTCCGCTCCGCGAGCTCCCCAGGAGCAGGAGCTGGCTCTCATCTATTAGCAGGACAGGGAGCTGCTGGACAGGACCTCTTACATGTATCTAAATGGTGACATGGTCTCTTGTACCAACGGAAGGAATATTTGCATTCGTGAGGATCGTTTTCATGGTCTGCAAGCATTAGATTCATAGTACTTTGTTTTGTTATGGGGGATCCTCATGAGTGAGTGAGTGAAAACTAGTCATGCAATAGACCAAATCACTAGTGCTTGCCTCCACAGAGATCTTTAATAGGGATGCTTCTTTGCAAAGTGATGAATACATCCCTGCAGGCCTCTGCAGCACAGCGGGAAGGAGGGAACCGGATGGGAATGTGCTTCCCCCAGGAGCTCTGCAGACAAAGACCTAAACTGCTCCCCCGAGCACAGGAGCTGCAAATCTGAACAGGGAGTGAAGTAGACTCCTCTCTTGCTCTTACATGCTGTGCTCCCACACCAGGTATAGCCTCCATCTAGCCTTATAGGATAAGCTTACGTCTCACTAATCTCACTAATTATTTGCACTAAGCTTGCTTGACATGACAGAGATTTGCAGCTAAGTCTCCACTAAAAATGCTGCTATCAGCACCACTGCCAGCTGCAGCCTGCTGTGCTATGTATGGCACAGAGAGACTGCGTAGGTTGCATGCAGGGGACAAATCCAGGCTGGGTGATTTGTCAGGTGGGTGGCCAGGGGTTAGGATCTGCTGCCTACAGTAGGGGTGGCACAGAAAACAGTCACCAAGTTAAACATACCTGCTACCTAAAACGTGATGCTACTTCCAGCAGACCCAGCTCTGCTCCTTCCTCGTTTTCCCTTCCCCTCAGGTAATCTGGTGCTGATCAGTCACATCTTCTGTCTGATAGAGGGAAGCTATCTCTTCTGCATTGGCTGTCCATCTGCCAGCACAGGATTTTGCAGAATTTTCCATGAGCAAAGACACATCTCTGCAGAGAGAGTATAATGCAGATGGCCTTACCAGATCCTGAGCAAATAACAGAAGTGGTTTCCTACAGTTCTGCAATCTCATTTTCAGCCAAAACCCCAGACAGGTCCTGACCACCATGCCAGAAAACAGAATCACAGACAATGCTGTCTCTGCTTCCTGAGAATAAGGGTGGACTGTTGATAACGACCTATAATCCTAACTTAAAAGTTTTACAATACTTAAAGGGTAGGAGGGGCTGCTGCTGTTCTGGACTTTCTGGGTACCCCAAAAATACCTGGGTTTCAGTAAACACCAAGTGCTTCCACTCTGAAAGTGAAAAGGACTTCAGTTTAGTTTGTAAGAAAGCCACTCACTGGAAACCATGTTACTTTTGAAATCCCAGCCATAAGGCTGTAAAGGGGATGGCAGACTACAAAAAAGCCACTCCAGAAGGGAACCAAATTACTGAGCATGTGACTGCTCCTTCATAGCTGGTGAGGAGCTGACACCTCACAGAAATTAGGTGTTACCAGATTTGTTATGACACTCATTAGGACCAAATGAATTTGGTTCTATAGCTCACTGTTCCTGGATAATGTACCATTCTTCTTTTAGAAGCTACACTAAACTCTTTCATTTTTATTCTTATTTATTTTTAAATAAGAATTCAATGGTGTTATGTACTTATAAAAATACAAACTTTTTCAGAGGAAGTTTTCAAGTTTTTTAGCAATTTGTCTGTGTATTCAACAGCTTAGATGTGGAGACAGAAGTGACAGTTCCATTTAAATGCCAAAGATCTCTTCTTACCTTCAATCTGCATCTAAAACAAAACAAAACAAAACAAGCCCTGCAAGACACAGACATTCCTTGCAGTCATTGACACCATTTCTACAGCCTCCAAGAGTTGTAGTTGTTCCCTGTGACGTTTGAGATCGAAAGATCAATCACCAAACACATCCCCTAAATCTGGATTAGCAATCAATTGCCACTCTCAAGCATGTGCCAGGAACATCTTCCCCTCCCCTCTACAGGATGCATTTCAACTTGGATCCGCAGCTTTGCTTTTGCAATAGGGACCACCAACTCGACTATGGCTGCTGCTTGCAGCAGAGAGGTGAGGAGAGAAGAAGTCAGAGGGTTTCTGTCAGCTCCTGATAGTAGCAAGTCCCCCCCCTTTTTTATCCTTCCTGAAAAGCTACTTATCAAGACTTGGCAGAGCAATTACCAAGTCTATAGCTGCATCTCCACGCATTTTCAGCCATCTGTCTTTACTCCTTCCTTTCTGAAGTCAGAAAAGAAAATTATTTTCACATTAGCAACTCATTAAATGGCCTCAAATTTGTAGCACAATCCCTGTTGGAGCCAAACCCATTGTTTTTACACTTCCAAATACCTACTTGGAGGCATTGTTAGAGGAGTGGGGGCTGGCATGCAGGACCTTCTGTCATGCACATGGGCAAGTGGGTAGGATGGAGCCCTGTCACCCTCATCCATCATTCTCCATCAATGTCACCACCGCCTGCAGAGACATTACCCCTAGTCACTCACTCACTTGGTCATTTATTTCTGTCCATCAACATGAGCAGAATGAGAGGACATGAGTGTTCAGGAACAGAGCTGGTAAGGTTTTGAAAGATTATTTAGGGCAGTTGAGATTTTGAGGAGCACCTGATGACTTAGGGAAGTGTAATTTCTCAGCACAAAGCCCCCTCAGGAGGCCAGGTAGAGTGCAGGTGCTCACTGTGCAAATGCCTGAGATTATTGCTGATTGATCTGTGCAAAAACACAGCACTTTTGGCTGCAGAAAGGCAGAAAAGCAGTTTCAGCACTGATCAGCCGCACTTGCTTTTCTTTATCTGGTTCTGAGCTCAGAAATGCATAGGTTTCTGTTGAAGATTCAGCTCCAGCTCATCTCAGTCTCTTCTTCAGAACTCCCCAAAGTTTTCCCTCAAGCACCTTTCCACACCCTTTGTCACAGCCCATGCCAGTGTCTGAACAGTGTTTACAACTTTGGCCTCTGAGCTGGCCACGGGGGTTTGAGCAGAATGGCTGAAAACCTCTGTGGGTGCCACCCCCACCATCCCAATGGCTCGGGGGAGGTGGTGGTACTCTCTGTATGACTGTTCTTGTCCCAGCTTGATACTGGGGAAACACAGCTGCATTTTAGGGGCCAAGCACCACATTTCCTATGTTACATATGACAAACCTTCTGGGAATTGAGGATATTAATCAATTCTAAATGTACCGCTCCTTGCCTTTAAAAATCAGGTCTTCTTGCACACTGTCAAAGCCTCCCCGAGCCCTTCTGTCCCCAGAGTCGATTGCTGTGAAATGAGGCCATGTCACAGCATAGCTTATTAGGGGTGTTTCCATGTGTTTGGATTTGCACAGAAGAGGTTTTATCGTGGGGACTGTGTTTGACAGGCTCGTCCTCCCCCGGGCTGGTTCGCATTTAGTGAGGAGCGGCTGACAAAGCTCCTGGGCTGCAGAGATCCACAAGGTGCTTGCAGCTGGCACAGATACCTCATTAGAAATTCATTTTTTCTTGTCGTAATAACAAAGTGTGGAGCAGCGGTGGCAACATACTTTCGTATGGGAAAGCACACAAAGGGGGACAGCTGAAAGAAGCTGTGCTTTTCTCCTGTATTTCCAGCCCAACAGAATCATCTTCAAAGGGAGCAGCCTTACCCGTCCGTGCCCTCCTTGGCTGTACCGCCTGAATGGTGCTGGATGCATCCATGTCTGCTGGGCCCAGCTGACTAAGGAAGCCACGCTCCTTAGCTCGTCATTTTATTTTCCGCCTCTGCTCCTCAGAAAGAATAAGCAATTGAAAACAGCAACCCAGACTCACGTGCAACAGCTTCCCTGCAAGGATTCCAGGCCAGGTCTGCTTGCTTCTACAGCAAAAGTAAAGAAGTAGATTTACCAGGGCAGAAGTCAAAGAAGGGCAGCATTTGTTTTGCAGCTGTAACTGCTCAGATAATGCACCACTGAGTGCTAGCACAGTAGCCACACAGTGCTGAGAGCTCCTTGTCACAGGACGCATGCAAGCGCCTTCATCCACATTGATGGAGTGAACGAAGGAGGTGGCTGGATTTCTGAAAATCAGGACAGTTCATCCTAAAAATGTGGAATAGAACCCTGGCAAACAACATGTTTCAAAATCTTGGGCCTATTTTTCTCCCCATTTTTTCTTGACCATATCCCCGGCATTTATTTTTTTCTCCTTACAGCACCGTGTAGATTAGAAAAAATGAGGAGGATGGAAGGCAGAAAGAGACAGAAGGTAAACAAGCATTATGGGAATAGGAAGGTCTGAGAGCCAAGAAAAAAATCCTCAAGCTACATGTTTACAGCTCAGAAATGTCCCCCACACACAGACCAAAGCTCTATACACTAACTTCCATTTTCAGCTAAGGGATTTATATCTTTTTTCTCTATAAAAAAAAAAAAAAAAGAAAAGGCAAAAAAAAATCCTGATACAAAAATTTGGTCCAATCTGTGTCACATTAAAAATTGGCACTCTGTAGTTGTGCCACTCCCTGGTAACATGGCATCAAAACCTTTGGCAGAAGTGCAGCAGATGAACATATTTTAGTTACTCCGCGTGGGAGGGGAGCTGCCAGGACAGAGTACCAGGCAGATGACCGCTGCAAACTCAGTACTCACAGTTTTCTGTCAGAGAAATCATGATACCAGCATCACTCACATGCAGCCCATGGGTACAAGCACCAGAAATCCTAGGTTGTAGGAGCATGAAGGGGACTGTGCAACGTGATACAAAACCACCAGGCAGAACTAATGCATTCCGCTAATACCACAATCCATGCAAGAATAAAGTACAAATGCCTTTTCTATTCAAGAAACCAACTGCCAGATTAAACCATAGACCAGTTTTGCTACATACGTTGGCAATAAAGTTATGTTCAGCAAACACTGTTTCTCTGTAGCTTGGATAAATGTTCAAAAGTGCTCAAAGGTACTAAGTCTAAATTTAGGCATTCTGAGAACCATTATCTAGCCCTCCAGAGAGCTCTGGCCCTCTCCACTGCCCCTATGGATAGGCACTAAGATAACTGTCTTAACTTCAGGCTATCTCAGATTTAGTTATCTTCTTCCATCCTTCAAAGTCATGTTTCAGAAGTAATTTAGTCAAGGGTACCTAGCATCCTTTTAAAAAGAATCACTTCTGACACAACTGGTAATCATCAAACACAAAGGGACCTGGGATATTCTGAAGTGAAAGTGAGTGCCTGGGCAAGATACGGGTGAGAATACTTGGTGCAGATGACAAAATATCTGTCCATAGACTATTCATCTCCAGAGGGTCACCTATTCTGTGTGGTGGGGTAGATCTTAGGACAGGGATGAATGACGGCCTGGGGGTGTCCATTTTTTTTCATCTGCAAAAGAAAGGTAGACCAGATGAGAGGGAGCAAGGCCAATCTGGTTAACTCTAGGTGGAATAATTTATCTGACACATTGAACATCAATGACTTCCCAGATTGAAACTGAAATCTGCAGGTTTTTTTTACATGTAGCAGGCATGGAGTATACTCATATGAAGGCTTCCGGTAGTATCTATTCTAAATAAAATGTAACATAATTGTGTTTTCTGGCTCCAAGTTTAAGCAACACAGCACAGCTCATGTCCATTTAACTAAACTCTTTTCTTCCCAGACCTACACGACCTCATTCACAGCACCTTCTGGGGACAATCCCCACTTAATAGTCTCCATTAAACTAAGCTGGTGACAGCTCTATTTGACTCAAATAGAGCTTTGCTGGTAAGTGTTCTAGCAACTGAGCAGTGGAGTGACTGTGGGATGGTGTCCAAATCCATCCATACTCTTAATCACAGTTGCTGGTTTGGACATGGCCACACAGTTTCTGTTGGAGACACTAATCATATCATGAAGATATATAACAATGAAATGTACCTGAAAAGGTATGACTGGATAAAACCAGATGGGTAATCAAGACTGTCAACAGTAACCAAGTAAACACATGTATTGGATGAACCTGCTGCATTCAAGAAGACTTCTAACAGAGGTTGCTGGGCTAATGTGCCAAGCATTAGGAGATGGCAAATCATTCACATATGCAAAAATGAAAGTGAGCTCAGGGTTAAGATTGGGAATCGCAGATTTAGCACATAACAAACTTGTCATGAAGGGGTTAAAGTGATCATGAAAGTTCCTTTGTCAGACTGTCAGAGGCACAGTGGAGCTGGGGCATGAACTGGGCTATAATACAGACATGAGACCACTTGTCTCCAATGGGAAAGACCTAATCTGCACAGAGATTTAAGTCTCTGTTGGTTCCACCCCCTGGCAGAATAATGCTCAGTGTGGGGCTAGATGCTTGAGAGGATTGCCTACTTTCTCCAGGCAAGAGCCAGCAACGATGTCCTGCCAGAAATATGGGAAATCTCAAAAAGGTAGTATTTCCACAAAGGAAAACTGCCCATTTTTAATTTATAGCATCCCTTCAGAAATTCATAAGTATTGGGTAGAGACTAAGCTACCTAACATTGGCCAGGATCATGAGCTACTTCAAAGATGAATATAACTCCCCAAACCAGCAGAAATTAACACAAAGTCCCAGTAGGTACTGGTACCCCTTGGGAAGAAAGAATTAGCTCTTGTTGCTGATTTGCACTTCTTGAGCCAAGATGTATGCTTTTCCACCATCTCACTAAAGAGTTGGATCCAGTAGCTCCAGGTGGGCTCAGAGACTTTTGTGCTGTGATTCCAATAAAAGACAGTATAGTCTTACTTTTCAGAAGGGTTGAATGGTTTATTCTGCTGTCTGTCCTAGTGTGTTTTGTTAGTTACTAACATTCCTTTCTGCTGGTTCTTTACTGCAGTGTATTATGCTTGGGTGAGGAAATTAAAAAATCAGAGGTAGGAACTGTCATAGGCACCGGTGAACATTTTTTGCTGTGACAACACCACCCCTCTATCCATGCACAAGGCTGAGTTATGCGCCTTGACAGGGGACAGGACACAAGAGCATTACACTCATACAAATAGAGAAGATGTCAAAGTCAGGAGGGTGTTTATCATTCCCTCAACCCAGAGGGTTGAGTAATCCACTCACTTCTTCAGCACCTCCAGTGAACTTTGTGAAAGTAAACCTGTGCATAGATTTGGAGACCTACAGATGGATGTTACTGGCCCATGCAGCACACCCAAGGCACAACAGAAGGATTTTAAAATGTAGCCACAAGGTAAAAATACATCTGTAATTTCACAGTCAGGAAGCACAAAATCAGACATGCTGGCTAACGCGTGTTCTCCCTGAGAACAGAGGCAACCCTGGCTCCTGATGTTAGCACCAAGTCCCAATTCATTTCTGCCAGAAAAAAAAAAAAAAAAAAAAACAGCCCAGCATCAGAAATCAAATTGGACTCTTGACTAGCTGAAATCTGACTTGGCTTAGCTCAGGAAGAAGAGTTTTGTAGTAAAGCCCAAAAGTTTCTGAAGGCTGTGTCAGACTCCAGTCTTGCTGCATGGTGTGGACACAGTGGGATGGGAGATTTGCAGTCCAACCCTCTTGTTGTGTGTTTTTTTTTTTTTCCTAGTAAATAAAGTGAATGGGTTTTGTCCCTAACTGACTCTCAGCCCATTTTGTTTATGATGATGACAAGCACAGAATTCCCCTTGAGAAGAAGAGAGAGGGATTAGGCCCAGGAGGAGGCAGGAAACTGCAGGAATCGGCAGCACAGCTCCCCTTGGGGTTCATTTTGTTGATGTTTTGGAAATGATGCTTCCTGTTCTTCTGCTGTCAGCTGGAGGTGGGGATTAGTTTGTTTTGTTGGTATTTTATTTTTGTGTGTCATTATTAATTTTCTTTGTGGCCTTGCTTGTAACTTTTGAAAGTAGCAGCCCCGAAATTCATTAAATGTGTGAAATGATGGGAGGAAAAGTGTGAAATTGTAACAGTCTGTTTGGGGTTGATTAATAGAAATTTCTCCTAACAATCCCTAGACCCTTCTGGGGGTCATTGGAACAGAGCAGCTGTAAAGACAGCAGGAGAAATGTAAAAGCGGCCTGATGGGGGCCAGACAGATTTCGGAACAAGTGGGGAGAGTCCCATGCCCTTGTTCGGGCCAGTGAGAGATGGCTGGCCACCACGGTGTCAAGTTAACATGCAGATGAGCCCGAGAGGTGCTCCCATCATCTTGGGTTCTTTTTGGGTTGTTTTGCTGTAAGGGGGATTATTGACCTTATTTTCAAGACTTGAGCGATGTTACCTATAGAGCTGAATTACCACATCTTGCTGGATGTGCTTCTGTTAAATGGCAGAGTGCTAAAAAGGAAAACCTTGTTGTGGGTAGAACACGCTGTCACAGTGAGGTTGGGAAATTTCTTTCCTTTCATTCTTCTTGAGTGACCAAACAGTCACCATCAAGGACCCAAGCTGGGGCTCAAAGTTGGTAGATGTGGCCAGAAGTGAGCAGGAACAGGGTGGTAGGATGCCTGTGCCTGCTGGGAGGGATGTTTCCCTGGCTCCCACAAGGCACCTCAACCTGAACTGAACTGTGAGTTGTTTTTTCTGTTGTTTTTTTCTTTTTTTTTTTTTTTTTTCTTTTTTGAAGCAGCTCTACATAGCCAAATGCTTCTGCCCTAAGAAAGATACAAAGGAAAACTTCAAAGAAAATGTCCCCACACTGACATAAGGCTAGAATAATGGTGACCTAGTAGCTAAAGACTGGGACGAATACTGAAAGTAATTCACTCCCCTCCATAACAATGGGGTATGTGTGACAATGATATATACCAGGAGGCGAGGAGAGCCACTTTTGTCGGGCAGCGATACCCCACAAACCCAATTGTAGGGAGATCAATACTGTCATAGGACAATTATCAAAGACCATCAGCTCATCATATTTTCATACCATAAACAGCTCAAGGCGCCAGGGCTGCCTCTCCTGCCGAAAGCCCCGCGCAGAAATTTGAAGGGTGTGAAATCGACATGATTAATAATTATAGTTATTAGCACATGTACCAGCTGCTCATGTATGGCTTAGCCTGTGATTTATGGAGCCATAAATGCCCATATCTGCTTCTGACGCAGAAAGGAGAGGGCACGCAGTCATGGGCAGAATGCATCATCCTTGGTGCCAGGAGCTTCCCCCCATCCTGACAAAATTAAAACAACAACAGCAAAAATGGGCCAAAAAGTCACCCCTGCTCCACGGAAATGGAGGGAGCCCTTTTGTCTGCATGTCTGCCATAACGGCTGCTGAAACCTGTCTGCTCAATGTCCTCAAAGCCTTTGAAGTTGGGATCCCAGCTAACAAGGGCCGTGGCTTCCCTCCCCCCCCAACAACTTCATGCTGTTGCCAGGCTGCAAACAATCACCATACATATTACAGATGAAACCACGAGGACAACAGAAGAAGCAAAACCTAATTGTCTAGGTGCCAGAAGTTAAAGCTTTTGTTTCCAAACGTAATTTGATTCCCCTCTCTCCCACCTCCCCCCAACCATTTACAATGTGGCTCATCACGGAAAATTATTTTGCTTTGCTACAACCTGAAAAAATGGTTTAAAATGACCACACACATCATATCACTCCCATCTCTGTAAGAATGACAGTGAACTAACTCCCCTGAGGTAATAGTTGACTTATCTGTCTTCATTTTTGGTTTATTTTTTTACTTTTTTGGATATAATTGACTGTTGTTGACTTCCCTCTGGCAGAACATGAAAGCCTGGTTAACTCTGCAGAGAAGCACCATGACCTGCCACTGCCTGTGGATGTGCAGAAGAGCTGTGGATCACTTTTTACATAATATTCATAGCAATGGATTAAACCTTTCATGTTCTCAAGAAGTCAAAGTCAGTGCTCTGCCCAAGACATGCGTAGAAGCCAGCACCCCACCTCTGGGCCTGGCCGTACAGGGTGATGGTCAAGTGAATGGTGAACAGTATGAATGTGCTGGCATGTCAAAAAGATTTGCTGAAGAATTCTGCTTTTAAGTGATCTCCATGTAGTTTTCTCTTAAATCGAGGTGGAGAAATGTGAGTAACTTTACCTAAATATTTATTTTTCTTTTGCAAGTAAACATTTGTCTATACTCACATGAAAGTTTTAGACAGAAGCCTGATATATTCTATGTCTACTATAAAATGGAGGGTTTTTTCCCTTGAAAATCTGTTTTGGTGGGAACAGTTGACTAGTCTTCAAATTACATTAGTTGACATATTCATAACAGTGCTCACCTACTATATCACTTCCAGTTTTGATATGCATCTTTCAGAGACCTTGTGAATGTTCTCTTGTCTGTGTTTTATGGCCACCATACATGCTCAGAAAGTCCCAGGAAGTGCAAGTTATCAATGGTAGTTTGGATGCCTGGTGTTGCTCTTTTCCTCATGTCATCCTAAATCTTTATTCTGAAGATTTTTCCTCCTATATTTTCAGCAGCTGTCCAAGCAGTAGCCAAATTCAAACTATGCCATGCTCAGATATCATCATTTGTTTGAGTACAGAATAATGGGGTGAAACATGAGGGTTGGAGAGCAGCAGTCATCTAACACTGCTTGACTGTGTCTCCTTTCTCAAATCCTTCCCCCCTGAGACCACAGATGCAGGCGATGCTCCATGTAGAGGTGCCAGGCTGGGTGCAGACAGAGCACCCCTTGTGTCAGAGGACGAATGGTGCACACTGCTGAGTTCCAACACAGTTGCATGCAGACAGTCCACTGGCTTATGACTTCTTTGCAGAGAAGTAGCATTCTCTCTGCAGGACCAAAATACCCACAATCAATTCTGACCTGTTGTAGTCTGTTTATGGTGCTCATTTAGTCATGCTATACTCCTAAAGTAACTCAAAAAATGTTATGACAAAACTATCTTCTTGCATGTGTGTGTGAAACAGAAAGCTATGAAGACATGAGGCAGATACTTAAGTGTTTTTTGCAAACCACCTCACCAGGTCTTGGCAAAGAGGTTTGCATCAGAGGTTCTTTCTACTGCTCTTTTTGGTATCCATGATAGGTGAGCATCGCAGCTTCTTCCATTATGGTATTATTATATCACTATGCAGCACGAAGCAATCAGGTGTTTGTTGTTGTTTTCCCTTTCTTTTTTTTGCAGAGAGGGTATATCTTCCTATATATACGGGTTTATCTATCTGTAGCTTCAGAAATATTGCACGTATATAAAGTCTTAAATACTAATTTGCAATGGAATATTCCTTATGCATCATTGTCAAGGGATGACAAAAGTCATCTGCAAGTCTGAATTTGCTGACTTTTTCTGTGGAGAAATCTGTGTGTAGAAGCATAGAAATAAATGTGTTTGAACATCTGCATTCATCCAGATCTGCATCATACGTACATATATGTAAAGCATACAGTTTCTCAACTGAAAAGCTGAGTGAATAAATGCAGTAACAAAGAAATACCTTGTTCAGGGAAAGTAATGTAAGCTAAGATATGTATTGATGAAGAAAGTGTGAATTTTGAACAGTAGGTGTTATTATTATGTTCAGGATGCAACACATTTTGAGTTGTTCAGTAATGATTAACTATTAGATGCATTCAATCACTTACTTAGAATGACAGAAAAGATTCTCTGTTATACTGGTTCACGTATAGCCCGCACTATGGAAGCATGTTCTATCTTAGTGAAAGCATCTTGAATAAAAAGAGTAGAGGGAAGAGATGATTGATTAACTGAGGAAGCAAATAAGGTTGCTGTCTAGTAGAACATGCTACTGTATGTGATTGTACATGAATACATGAGTGCTTCAGCACTTGTGTTTATGCATCTGAATATGCAAATGTCAGTATATGATGATATGTGTGAATGCATACAAATGATCTGTCTTCATTCAATAATCTCTTTGGTTATATTTAAGATGAACGGATTAAATGACTTCAGTGTTTCAGTCTTATTGAACATCTTATCTGGAGCCTTTGACAATCCTCCATCTGATGACAGAACTGTGGAAGTTGTCTCCTCGTACCCCTCACTCCTACTGATCACAGTTCTCATATTGGGTTTTTTGTTTGTGTTGTTGTTGTTCTTGTTGTTGTTATTATTATTTTCCCCCTCAAGTTCATTATGAGTCCAAGACAAGATCAGAAGATGAAGCACTTGATTTAAGGAGAGCCTGAACAGATTATAAATTGGTAGAGGAATGGCAGTTTATGAACGTTTTAACAATTTTTTTCATTATTAAAGGATAAAGCTGTCAGTAAAAGTAAAAATCTTTTTTTCTTGGCGAATGAGACGCTAGACACCTTTGTGAAGCAATATTACAAAAAATTAATGACCTAGAGAAAATGGGGAGAACCGTTGTTTCATAAAAGGGCTCTTAAGGGCACTGGACAGGCAGGGGGACATGGTTAGAGTTAGCTGTAGGAAGAAAGAGTCTAAATATCACCACTGGAAAATAGAATTCTATGAGGAGCATTTACAGCAATTCAACACCAATCATAACTATTTAACTAGTTCAGTAATATGTTACCCAGCTCTTCTGCAATTTTCCTGAAGAACAGTTACACAGAAATGGGCATCTGCTCAGATCACCCAATTCAAAACAAACCATTTGCATAATAAATATTTGCAGAGGAGCAAGTGGGTGGGGTTTAGGCAAGTGCACAGATGAACATAAAAATCAAATATGGCTAGAAAGGAACTGGGCTTAATTACTGAAGGAAAATAGAACAAAACAAAACAAAGCCCCCATATTTCTTCAACTACTTCAAAAATGAATTGCAAATTTCTCAGATACATCCATTTAGCTTTTTCTATGTTCATTATTTCCTTCCTGTTCCTTACTGAGGAAAGAAAGGGAACTTGTGGTCTTGCTCCTGTGCCAGCACTATTGCACTATTCGCTCACGAACAGTGTGAGAGTGTGTATGTGTGCCTCTGTGGGCCCACAGGGAACTGAGGGTAGATGGCAAGTAAAGGAGAGTGAAATGCCAGGATCTACATCATTGTTCCCAAATAAAGTCTGCTTCACAATGCTAAGGTTAAAAAATGGCCACAACTTTTTTAATATCACCCAGTTCACCCAGGCGTTGCTCTTGCACTGAGTGTCAGCATGCACTGTGGGAAATCCAGCAACAGTTTTTGCCTCCCATTGTCTCCTTCCAGCTGTAATTTGTCCATTGCTAAAGTGACCAGCAACTTACTATGTTTAAACCTCCAAATGAAATATAAGTTTCTTCCCAGTTTCCAAAGAAAGTGAGAACTTTCTTTGCAGATATTTCAGGCAAAATGAACTGCCTGCATCACAGCAGTGGTAGGACAGCAGTGGATGAGAATGAGTTAAAAATTGTTTGACTGGGCTCACTTGTTGATTCTGGGCAGCTCAGAAAAGCCTGTGAAAGGGAAAAAATTGAGAGATATAAAATGAAGAGAAAGGGCTAGAAATGGGGAAGAGCAAAATAAATACATAGATAAATTAGTGATTAAAAACAACAACAAACCAGCAGCATGCAAACCCTGCCTTTCCTGCATCTCAAGACAAAACAATTAAGGATGCAAGAGACAAAGAAGAAAAGGAGTACTAGTGGCATGGAAGCATAGCCAGGATAAATCAGTGCAGCTAGATCCTTGGCACGTTACCAGGAAGAGGAAACTTGATGAACATTTAATCCAAGCACATTCTTCAGGGGGCTTCAGCCTCTCTTAGTGGCACAGAAGCTCATCCATAGTGAAGTGAAAATAAGAGTAAGGTTTATTTGTGTGACCTATGCATGGCAATATGTGGCACTGACATATTAAATATGACTAATATTTTCTTCAGAACGGAGTTTACAAAAATACACGATCAGCTGTGGTCAGCAAACAAGATCATAATGTGCTGTCTATCACAGTGCAAACAGTGTATTAATGGAGCCATTAATCACCATCAAAACTGTATTAGAAGTGAAGATAGCCAAAGAGAGCTTAACTGACAGCAAGTGGCCATAAACCTGTCCAAAAACAAATCTGATTACCATCATACCAGCATCTGTGCCACTTATGAGGGTTCATTTTTTTGATGAAATTAAGTAGACAAGTCGTTCATGCATATAATAGACAACTAAATCATGGTAAACATGTCGCTGGCAAGAGAAGTAGTTAAAGAAAGTGGGAGATTGCTTTGCAGGTGAAATTTCAGGCAAAACACGCTGCCAGTGTCACAACAGTTGGTTAGAAAACCATTGTCAAACTCATCTTGCCAAGCAGTGAGTGAGAAATGTTTTGGATCCACATTCAACAGAATAAACACTGCTGAAAGTCAGGGGATGTTGGGAGCCTCTAGCTATTTACAAGAAGGACGGCTTTTGCCAATATAAACTCTTGCTCTTTATAGGCAATAAATATTGCCTACAAACAATCTGTTTTATTCATAGACAGTTGGACCCATTATGTTTTGGTCTTGACAGACGGGACAGTAGGATGCTGCATTTAAATGACACAGACTGTATAGGAATGTATTTCCAGATGATAACTGAGCCTGGAGCTTCCACATAAATCAGAGGAGGAAAATTATTCTGTAAGAAATATGCTCGGATTTCAGCCTCATAAATATAGAGAGAAACCAAATTTTCAGCCTTCTTAACTTTTATGTGAGCATTTTAATGATCATTTTAGGCAGCTATGGCGAAACTCACACTTACTGTTAGCAATGTTATACACACGAGAAGTCTCTCAGGAGAGTACAAGATAAGACTGCTCTGCCTACACATAACTAAGAGGCTCACATCTGAAAAGATCTCTCCTTTGGAGGCCAAGGGTAGTTGGATTTTGCCGGTGAAGTAAAACTATTGAAGTCCTGAACTGAACACAAGCTAAAAACCATGGTTTTGCCACTCGCTTTGCTGTGCCAGTGACATAGGTAGAGATGGTTGTACAGCTGAGCATGTGGTCACCATTTGAAGGAAGCGATGAGAGCTCAAACCAAAATATATTTGAGAACTGGACAGACACATGAAAATGTGCCTGCTTTAACTTGCCACCTTTAAATAGACTTAAGAGGGCTGGTGATCTGAGTCCACTTCAAATGTTCCCCCTGTCAGTGCTGTACATATGTTGGATGCGCAATATAATTGAATATGGAACAGGGAGGGGAGCAGTCCCCAGAGGGGGAGGTTATTTCTTCACACTAGACATTAATGATGGAGTGAGTGACATTTATCTCTGGTCCTTTTATGAATCACTGAGATGCAAACAGTGAACACCTTGCCTTTGCTGTGAGCTATGCCTCAAGCCATGGGAAGCTGCCTGCCATTCACAAGCCAGTGCCTTGTAGGCAGCTCTATCTTACCTGAGTTCGCAGATGGGCCATTCCCCAGGTGGGTCTGGCAAAACACTTCTCATTAATCATTGCTTAAAGCCCTCTCAGTGGGAAGACCTCAGGTTAGACATCATTTGGAAACAAATTGGGTGAAAAATAGCTCTGACAATAAGGAGCCCACACAGAATTCCCCTGTGAGAGCTTCAGCGGTGTGAAAACAGACTCTTCCAGGACACTAAATGATCTGTCAGTTAGCAAATGACATTATAATCCAGTTTTATGCCACAGACAGATCAAAGCCTTTGCTGCACTTTCCCATTTTTCCCTGTTTTTTTTTTTTTTTTTCCTTTACCTCCTTTAATGTGTCAGAGTAATAGAGGAGGGGAGGAAAGAAAAGGATCTGCTACAGCATCTACAAATCACAGCTTTTTTCAGTAAGGTGAAACAGTATCAAATATTCCACATTAAGTTATTTCACTGCTGAGGCAAGAGGCAAAATAGAAAGGTGGCACAACATTTTTGTCTGTAGTTCAGGAAACAGAGGCTGAGACTTCAATTTCTGGTTTGTTTCCAGTCCCATTGACAATCCCTTTCAGTTCTGTGGGCAGAGATCCTGATTCTGCACAGATCTAACTTTTTGAAGGCTAGGGACTTCGCGATTAACTTAACAAAACGTGTGCTTGTGTACCTGTTTGGACCAGAGTTGCAATAGCAACAATATATATACATAGCAAGTGTATCTGGATAACCCGTTCCAGTGCCTCACCATCCTTATTGTAAAAGCTTTTTCCTTATATCCAATCTAAATATTTTGTAGTTTGAAACCATGGACATGTGCAAAATCCACAGCTACAAGGGGCTGAAACATAAACAGAAATTGTTAATACTCAAACTTTGATTCTTGATGGTGTCTGTATTAAGTATGAACACCTGCTCACATACTAAACTAGAAAGGGTTTGAGGACTAATATTTTAATGGGTTCCAGCTACACCAGTGTCCTTGCAGGATGTAAGAAGGTTTTTTAAACTCTCTCTGTTAACAGTCATAACACAGCAGGTCTTATATTTTGGATAACAGAAGTTTACTGAGGATCACACCACCACAAGGCAGACATACCAAATATTCTAAGACCTAAGGGCTGTTGGGATTTGATTCCTTGCTTTTGCCTTTCCACTGAAAAGTCCCTGAGGTATTGAAGACTCCGTGTTTTCTTGCTTTTCTCCAAAGACAGTTCCATCAGCTTTTTGTCTGGAGTGAATCAATAGCGTCTACCATGGGTCTGCCAATATTGACCATCTCTGTAGGATGCCTCAACTTTCTTATCCAGTAGTTCAATGCAGACCTCAAAGTATGCTTGGCCTCAGATAATGAATTCATTTTTCTCTCAGTGAGGTTCAACCAGACATGATCCGTGCAGTAAGCCTTATCTGTCATTACCCTCTGCCCAGAGCACACCAGTGTCCCCAAACATGAATGTTTAAAAAAAAAAAAGATGTTAACAATGTCAATTATTTAGCACATACAGAGCCCAGCTGCACCATTCCTTCCTGCTCTACATCCCACCTTGCACTGTGAACAGTCTTGCTGAAATCAGGCTTAAAACTGTCAGTATTTCTGTGGCTGTTGCTGTCAGAATTCCCTGAGTGGCCTCAAAGTGTTGAGGAATGGAGCCTGATCCCAACGCTTGTCCCAGTTCAATGTTTGCCCCTCACTGCTGGCTTGTGGAAATGATGGGGTTGCAGCCAGACTCACTCATCACACAGAATTAGTGAGCATGTGAATATCTTTGCATGGCAGCCCTACACAGCAGTCAGCAAGTAAGAAGATTTATTGCTTTATTTGACACTCTGTTATTCACTAACTGAGCATGACACATCTGGGACTAGGAACCATCTATTTGACACCAATGAGCCTTTTTTTGCTTTAATTGAGTTTATCCAGTTCATGCCCAGAATACAATCCAGGAAAGGAAAGTAACCCACAGTGGACTGGAATGGGAGTCACTGGTTTTATTTTTTCCCCCAAAGTGAATAGGATTCACAAATGACATCACTGGTTACAGAACAAGGAGAGGTGATGTCAGCCACTTCAGAAAAATCCTTGTCATAGGGCACTAGAATGGTAAGAAACCATTTATTTAATGCTGATAGTCAAGTGTGGAAAAATATATCAAAATCTCAGAAATAATAACAGCAAAGTCTGGGATCTGAGTGAAATTAAATGACCTTGCTCCATAGATGAGACCGTGTTCCCTGTTGTTCTCAGGACCTGATTTCTATTTGTGCTGTGCAGAACTGGGAACAACCATGATCCATGACTGCTTATTTTCTACCCTCTCCTGGCCGGACATTATTGACCCACATGTGTGGGAACTTAACTTGCTATGAGCTGGAAATACATTATGGAAAATAAAGAAAATTGGGAACATCTTATCAATCTCACATGGATCTTAAACGCAGCACTAAGTACACTTCAGTTGATTACTCTGCTTGGGCTGACACTGGGATAATGAAGGAACCAACCATTTATGCGACAGTAAAAAACTGACAGATGAACTCATCACTGTTTGGGGCTATTGAATTAGAATGGTTGCTAAACACTCAGAATGAGTTTGTGCATCCTGAATGGAATATTTCTTTTTTTTTTTTTTTTTTCTTGTAATTATTCCCAAGTCTGTAATTAAACTGGCCCCTCTGCTGATGAGTTCTAAGGCCTTTTTGTTGCTGCTATTTTATGGATTTAAAAGAAGAATTTGCTCAGCAGGTGCATTTAACCTGGAGTTTCAGTTCTTTTTAGTCACCTGATCATGAAGAACAAAGTTCCCCCCTTTTATGTAGATCTCGATATGACAAGAAATAACCAGATAATTCCAAACAGAAATTATAGATGGGAAAGGAAGAAAGAAGTGAGAAGTTAATAGCAAAAATATGTCAGTAACTGGTCTCATGTTTAAAATCTAACAGTACTTTTTTCATTCTGGAGTGTTCATCATGTTCAGTAGGATGGCAGTGCTAGCAGAGTGAGCCTTCAACCATGCTCCAGGAACCAAAGCAGCCAAGATGTGTGGGACAGGGCTCAGAGCAGGAGCAGTGCCTAGTTTGAGAAGCACCTACACATGGCACCCAAAAAGTCAGCAATCTCCTCTTTCATTAGCTATGATTCCCATTCTCAGCTCTTTCGTGAATTTTCTTCCTCTAATATGTATATTTTTGCAGTCTACCTTTCCACTATTGGTGTTGAAATTCTTTTGTCAATGTGCTACAAGTCTTCAGTTTGAAATTAACAGTAACGGAGAATTAAGAACATTCATTCTGTTTATTTAAAATACTTTCTCTAGATAATGTGATCGACTTTCATATTCAGATTTTTTTTTCTGGTTATGACATATAATAGCATTATATACTACTAGTATATAATGGTAGTACATAATAGTCAAATCTGCAAGCTTTTTATTAACAAAATTTTTTCATATGGAAGACATATTTTATTTCTTTGTTTTTCAAATGGAACATTTCTGAAGTTTTTATTTCTCCTGATTTTTTCCAAATTTTGTGAAACATCTTAGCTTGTGGGGAGCTGTTTTGTCCCAGCACTGGTATTTCTCCAAATAGCTTTACAACATGAAACCTGTGTAATCACATGAAAGACCATCATTAGCTTGTGTCACAATGACAAAATGCCATTAGTTCTTTGTTTCCTGTCTCTCGGCAACATTTTCCATTCTTAATTCTCCAATTATTTCATAACATTTTATGGCATGTCATATGGAAATTCGGGCTGCATTAGATCAAGGAGCTCTCCATTATTTTTAATGGTGTTGACACATTCCAAAGATGATATGTGCTGTACCATTTTTGTAGCAGTGAACTGCCATCTCATAAAATTAGAAATATTCTGAGAAGCAGGTTTCACCAAAGCAGATAGCTTTCCAGCAAGGATGTATCATACGTACTACTTTGTATTGATAGCTGGTTAATTTCATTCCAGTGGAACATGCTGCATTTTAGGTGCAATGAATATCTGTGGACTGGAACACTCTCTGTCAGGGGACTACTGGTGCACTAGGACTTTGGGAAAGCTCCATTTTTGACCATACACATTCATGTCTTTTTACAAAGAAAATAGACAAATTATTATAAGTATACAATCAACTTTATAAATGTGAAAATCCTCTATATGGTTTCCACCAGTTTACTAAATACAGATGTAAGGCAGATTTACTCATCCATTTCTTAGATACAGCATTTTTTATTCTTTTTTTGGATCAGTGACTGCAATGTTTTTCACACATCTTGCATATGTTCCTGTGCATGGCTCACTACTTCCTATCATTTCGATTGACCCATCTTCTGGAAAGAATTGCAGAAGCAGCTTAATCTGAAGTACCAATTTCAAGTGACACAGAAATTGGGAGTCCGTGATTCATTCTTTTTAATGATAAGCTTAACATTGTGATCTCTCTGCTGCTGTCATACCTCTGTTTGTCTGTACACATCAAGTAGACCATTAAGACTGGATCCTGGTACCTCATCCTAGAAATAAAGGACCAGAGAGGATCAGTGTCTCATGGAAAGATGACTTTTTCTCAGTGCCTTTTGCTGGAGTCAGTGAACAGCAAGACTCCCATGGGCTCTGGAGCAGGCATCAGTTTTGCAGAAGCTGTAAATAGCTATAATCACTGAAGCACTGGGTTTAAAGTAAGTTCTTGCTCTACAGAACAGAATGAGAGCTGCTACATATGAACAGGTAGACAAATCGTGATTTCTGAATCCCCTCTAGTTAATCTTCATTACTTCAGATACAATGTCAAGATTCCTACAGAGAATTCCTATCTGTTGCTTCTTAAGGAAAGAACACAAAGCAACTGAGAATAAATACCATGGTTACCACCTTTTGGAGTCATATGATGTTATTAATCCAGTTCCACGTTATCTACATGAGTTAAGTAAATAACAGGCTTTCATTTTAAGGAACTTGAGAACTCCAATGGATTAAAACCTCATTTTTGCCAATGAAAACTAAAATAAATATATTAATAAGTAAAAATAAGGTCTTTCCTGTCATTCAGATGATTTTTTAAAGTAGGATGGAACAAATCTGTTTGGAAAATCAGGTGAGCACCCCTATTCCTCTTCTACCTGTCACTTAGAAAATAGGCAGTTATTTCAACACAAGACTCATTTGATTGCCTAGCAAATTGCTTAATTCAGTAGTTCCTTTTAGAAAGACTGTAGAAAAAAATGTTATAATTAGATTGATAAACCCACCAAATGTATTTCTGTACTGAATAGTCAAAGTACAGCTCATTGAAACTCATTGTGTGTTCTCATTGTGTGTATAGAGCAAATCAATACGGAGATTCCATGTTGTTTCTATGTAGGATCAGATAAAACACATTTCATGGAGTAGAATATACCCTTGGAACTTAAGGAAACTCTAGTAAAGCTCAATGAAATAACATCAACCTGTTTTGTAAGTGTCTTACTTACACATGACCAGATGCAGAGAGGGCTGTTGTGGAGTGTCATACCAAAGCACATATATTTGACTGAGAATGTATCCACCTCTCTATCAGTGTATGTCTGAGTGTTTGAGCCTTCTGTGCTCACGTCTGAGACCTCTCTCTCTTATGGTACTCTCTCAAATTGTACCATCAATCTGTCACAACAAAGCTAAGTGATCCATTTCTGAGTTCAGGGAGGGATTAAATCAAATTGTAGTTCACACTGATCAAAACCCTAGAGCTGCACTGCTGCTGTTGTTAGGGTGATCCTGGGGTATGCACATCCAGCTACATACACTTGTGAGCTAAGGAATTATAAATGGGAAGCCTGTGAAAGTAATTTTAGGTGGTAGAAAAGTCTTTCATAAAATCTCAGGAAAAGCTTTTTCTTTGAGAAAGAAAAGCCATTTTGGTTAAAGTATCTGTTCCTGTTGCCCTCCACATCTCTCTTTTCTTCTGGGATATGGAAATAACTTTCAGAAGGCTTGTGAATATGTGGCAGTCACTAGGAGTGAGGCAATCATTCCTGTATCAGCTAAAGAGCAAAAACATTTTGGATTACAACTTGTATGAAGGCTCACAAAACTGCTGGTGTGAGACAAAAGACTCACAGCTGTCCAAAAGCCATATCCTTAAAGTTCCTGTGCTTTATGTATTCTTTCTTAGTTCTTTTTAATTTTCATGCATCTAAGCTAATTGTCTTCTATGGAATGTTTTCACTGAAAAAAAAAAAAACTGTATCTCACTCTGGATTTGTTACAAATAGTGACTAAAGGGGAAAGCTTAGACCATTAACAGTGCTAGGAATTAATCTCTCTTTTTTTTTTTTTATGATGTTATGTGTTTGAAATCTCAAATTAAACTCAGTGCCAGAAGTGTATTAACCACTGCTTTGTGCCTTCAGCTGTGTTGAGTCCAAATTTCAGTATGTAGCATTAAGCTGTCCTCTGAGATTAATGTATTTTAAAATTTTTGTCTTTCCTATGGCAGTGTGAAAAGCAAAGGACAGCAAGCAGCTAGGCAGAAGGGTTAACTAGCAGTGCTGCTGGGCAGGAAAGGGTGGAAGGATTTGCATAGAATAGCATCTGGAATCTATATGTCCTCGCATACTTTGAGGGGGGAAGCAGTTTTCCACATTCATTACAGTCTGGTAAGGAAGAGGAGAAAAGAAACAAGGGGGAATAGAAAAGGAACAGGGGACTCCTTTTGTATCTGTGTCCAATATGGTTTCTTTTGATTTTTCATTCTCCATAGTCAAGAGCTCCCCATGGGTTCTCATCTGTTACCCAGGCTTTGCCATACCTGCCTGCCTGTGTGAAAACGGCTCAGCTGCCAGCGCTGGATGAGGCTAACAGATCACATCTATCTCTCTGGCGTCTACTGAGTGCACAGGGCTCCAAGGATCAAGCCCTGGACAAGAGCACAAAAGCAGGTCTGTATAGAAGCAGCCAACCTTCTGCATCGTCCGTAGCTCATTGTGTGGACACTGGAGGTCAAAACTCACCCGCATTCCTGCTTTCCCAAGTGTTGGTTGTGTCTCTGCGTGTGTGCATGTGTGACTGTGTGAGCAAGAAGCACTGCAAAGTTACACCACAGCACTGTACTATGTCATCGCTCTGGGTACTAATTAGTAGGATGAAAGGCATTTTGAAAGAATATGCATATGTAGAGTACATGGGGACAGTAATAGATAGAGATGATAGGGACAGAGAGATATATACGCTACAGTCAGAGATATACCAGCTTAATACAATAATTTTAGACAAGAAATGCAGAAACAGGCTTTATATTCAGGTAGGCAGGTAAGTAAGAGCTGTCTGGATTTCTCTGGAACTTGCATTCAGAAAGGAAAGGGGAAGAATTAAATGAAAAATGGAAATAGACTGAAATATCTGTTAGACGTTGGTCTAATATCAGGAAGACAGAGGGATGAAATAACTTAGAGAAGCTGGAGGAGAAGTCCAAAGTGATCACAGTAACAAGATTATTAAAGACAAGAATCAAGGAATGTGCATTTGAAAGAGAAAGGGAAATGATTCAGTTCTGCAGAAAAGCATTGGAAATGGGAAAAACTAAGAGCAAAGCATGAAAATATCTATTTTGTCAGTTCCGCCTTTGACATGAGTTTAGATCAGCTCAGTAAAACATGTTTCCACACCAATCCCACTGAGAATTCACAAGCCTTTAATTTGCACTTTGGGCCAATAATCTCACAATATTTTCCAAATGTCAGCAGAATGGCTAAACTGGAAAAATCAGAGAGAATCAACCTGACATTCACATCCTCAATGTATAACTGTCAGCTTTCACATCATTGCATGGGTACCAGGATTTCCCTCCTCACTGCACAGCTCCTGCACTCACGTTTTGTATTTCCATTTCCATCTGTGTCTCTGATAGAGCCTTTTCCTGCAGTTTCTGTCCCTGAAAGAATTCCTTCTCAAGTCATCAAGTAGACCAAGGAGTTTGGTTTCTAAGTCTTGACACATTTTTTAAAGACTGTCTTCATAATATTGTATTAACAAAGAAGATCCAAAGTGCTCATGGATTTCTACCCTCCCTCCCTCTTCCTTTCCTTCCTTTCCTCCTTCCCTTTCTCACTCCCTCCCTCCCTTTCCTTCTCTCCTTTCTTTCTTTCCTTCTCTCCTTTCTTTCTTCCTTTCCTCCTTTCTTCCTTTCTTTCTCCCACTCTGCAACGCCTCCTTTTTGCTTCTTTTCCCACTGTCTCTTTTCAGTCTCTGTAAACGAGCAACTGAAGAAAGATTTGCTGTCCCATTCGTTCCGCATTGCCCCCATAAAAAGCAAATATTTTCAGGTTGACTGAAAGTTTAACTTTGTTATTTTTTTTATTTTTAAAGAAAATCCAGCGTGACATGGCACGCGTTGGTGCCCTTGCCACTTAACAAATTACTTGTTTTTTTGACCTAAGTTAAATGCTGTGCAAATTTCCCTTGTCCGTGTTTTCATTGTGTGCAGACTTCACAGATAAAGAATAAAGAGCTAACTAGTTGGGACTTTTTAGTCAGAGCTTCCTTTCTTTACAGCAAATTCTTTTTCTTTAATGTCTATGTCTTTAATGGCACAAAAGCTTGGATTCTCAGCTGATGTAAACTGGTCATTGCAGAGTTGCCCTCAGCCAAGCTGTGACACCTCACACAGGTCATTGGTGGCCTGCGAATTTTGGCAGTGCTAGGAGGTGCAGTGGGGCCTTCTTGCCTGGCACCGCTGACCCCACTTGCCTCCTTCATTTCACAACCTGGAGAAGGAATGTGTTTTACCAGAGGAAGTCATCAACAAGTGCTTCCTCACAAGGTACCAAAATACAAGTTGCAGAAAGTATTAATGAAAATCTCAAGCTTTCATCAAATTTGCATCATTTTCAAAAGAGGGCACTGTACAGTTATAAATCTCGGGCCTTTCTCACCTGACCCACTGACCTTCTCACCCTCTGTGTGGCTTTCCCTCAGCCAGCATTTAGGGCAGGATGTTCAGCCTGCCCCACTGTCCCCAGCAGAAAGTTCAGCAGTGGGAGCCAAGATAGGCAGCCCAAGGTGAGCCAACATCCCCCTCTGCCACAAAACTCTGGCTTTGCCTTGTTGGTCCCTCAGGGGCTCCTATGACAGCCCCTTTGCATGATGAATTGCTGGCCCAACAATGAACCCTCTAGGCCCACTAACTTCTTAAATATCAAATTCTGCCAAAATCATAGCCTCAACAGAATTTTCCCTCATTGTGAAAAAGAAAAAGCAAAATGAACAAGCAGTGCTCATCTTCTAACAGGTGAGTACAGCATACACCTGAGGAGATGTTTTGGAATGCATAAATCATCTTGCTATGCTTTTTTTTCCTCTACACCATTTGACTTCCTTTTTAGAAACAACAAATTTTTCAAAAGACAGAGCTTGAGGTTTGATTCCAGAATATTAGCAGTTGAAATAATGTCTTATTCAGCAGCAGATCACTGCTTTTATTTACCAAAACAGATAAGAGCTTTCTGGCATCTGGTAATGTGGATGTCACTGCTTGTGTGTAGATGCACTAAGAAATTCCCTCATTTTTCAGATTATTTATTTATTTATTTTGTACATGTACAGGGAGAAATCACATTTATTTAACTTCCACGCACTCAGAAATAGCAGCTTAGGCCATCAGTTGTTTCAGTGTTTCAGCACTCAGACGAGTTGCCATCACTACCTGCAGCTTGCAACACAGGGGAAATATCAGTGATAGCCAATGGTTCATGATAGATCTGCAGAGACGGAAAAAGAATGCTGAAGAAGAAATTTGACACATTCACATAAATCATGACCTACTCAAGAACATTTCTTGAAGTTACTAAATATTTTTATCCACCTAGGGTTATTTTGTTGGTACTGATCAATTGTGATGTCTGAAATACTTGAACATTTTCTTCTGTGAATTACAGAATTGAACCACTCAAATAACCAGCAGAGAAGAAGGAGGACGAGGAAGGGGCTGTTAGCATCTGAACTGATAACATCTGGGCAGAGTGCTGCGAGCAGCGGTTAGGGCTGGCTGGCAATTGAACCCCTGGGGAGAGGGAGATGAAAAAAGAACTTGTGAATGGCTTTACAAGGTTTTCAATACTTTTCCTACCAACTGTAGGTGTTTTGAGCTCTGTTATGTGAAGACAGAGGCACTTTATTATCCCAAGTAATTGTATTATCATTTGGGGTAATAACCAGTGCCCTCTTTTCTGCAACCAGTTAATGAGGTTCAAAGGGATGGGAAATGGAGTTAACAAAAGACAAGACCGCAGACGGAGCACATCTGTGCCCTGGCTGCTAAGGAGGTAACACAAGGAAGCTAGGTTTATAACTGCTTGTCTTTTTTCCTATGGTTGCTGCTGCCTTTCTCTATAAACTAGCCCATGCTCCTTCTTAACTTGAAGCAAGAGAAAAGGAAGAGAGGCCCTCAGGAACTGTATGTGCACTCCACTCCCCTCTTGCTTGCAGTAATATGATATCTATTAGTTTTACTGTTAATGAGCACAGGAGATAAAGCATTAATATAAATAATCAAGTTAGAAATGAGTTTAGTTGTCTCTGTTCAAGTCACTGCATTTGTTGCATTTTAAATCCTTTACAGAATGACCACTGAACAGCCATGCTCAAAATGCCAATCTCTGTCCTGTCCCCAAAGTGTCAAACATTTACAGAATACTTAATTATGCAAAGGGTCAGCACACACCTGATTTCAGGAGAAGACAGTCATCAAATTAATCAGATCACAAATAGCAAAAAAGATCAGATTTTCTCCCTAATAGGTATGTGCTATGCATTAACAGGAGGAAAGTCGTGTGCAATGGTAAAAGCAATAAGGTGTTTTGGAGATGTAGAGCCTCTACAAGATAGCCTTCATAGTCAGACCATGTTTTGATAAGATGTGCAAGGTGTTATTTCCATGGTGCTTAAAGGAACATTAATTATGGTGCTCAGTATTTTGTTTCCTTCAAAGCCAGTGGCAGTGAAATAAAGAACATAAAACCAAAACAACAGCAAACAAACAAATTAAAACAGACCTGGTGCATGGGCTCTCCAGTACTGTGGTGGATGGTATCCCTTTCCTTCATGCCACCTCACACTCTGAAAGGTTGGGCTGTGTCTCTTTCCCTCACAAAAAGAGCAGGTATCAGTTGGCTCATGAAAGCCCTTAGTCTGCATTCGCTTTCCTAGGGCTCTTCGAAAACACTGCAGCCCAGCAAAGGTTGTCACTTCAGAGAAAACATCCCTCCCTGATAGAAACTGTTAAGAGTTCATATCCACAGCACAGCACAGCTGGCATCTCAGCACTGCCATGCTGCCAGTCTGCCTTTGCAGTGTGCCCTAAAAGATGGGCAGTTCTTTGCTGGCCCCATTGATTTCCAGAGCTTTGCCCCACTCTTCTGAATCAAAATCACTTCAAAGACCCAAAACAGATTGATTCACATGTGAACACTACCCAAACTGTCTTCTGAGGGAGCAAATGCTTGTCTTATGTTCCTTTGAACCCACTGTTGCCCATTTACTTGTATTTACTTTGGATGGCCTATGGCTGAACCATGGAAATTAGAAAACAAACTCTTATTCAGCCAGCCATGTCAAAGGTGACCGCTGTGCCAGAGAGTCGGCTGTGGGACAAACGCTCTCTGATCAGCAGCCTCTTCTGCAGCATTGCTGTCTCCACAGTTACATACCTGTCTGCAGAAGCCTTCAGTTTATCTTGTCTGTGTTGGAAGTCCTGATGGTGCCATCAATCCAGGACATGAGAGGGATGCTCCGCTGACACTCGCACAATGGCCATGGTGCAAGAGAAAGAGGCAGCTCCCTGCAAGCCCACTCCTTGGAGCACAGGGCTGCCACCATCTTCACGCCCAGGTCCTGTCAGCCAAAGGGCAAATGGCACAGGGCACCTCAAGCAAACACGGGGCCTGGAGGCTGCAAGGTGCCCTGAGGATAGAAACCACCTTACACTTCTCCACCGAATGAGATGCAGCAGGGCTGGTAGGCACAGTAAGATGGAGTTTAAAGCACATATCTCAGAAACAGTGTGTTTTCAGGGACTATTTTAGCTAGGTGAGCAATTTTTGAGACCTGCTAGCAAAACAGAGAGTACAGCAATACAGCCTGGCGGCAAAAAACATGATTATCTGAGACTTCCTTAATGTCTTAAGGCTCTAACTCTAACAGTACTACAGGACCATAGAAGAGAGCTGAACGATTTTCCAGCAAGCAAGGTGGTGTGGGTAAGTCAAAGATGTAGCATGGTGTAACAATCCATCAACACACATCTGAGTCATTGCATTTCAGTGCACCTGTCACCAAGGTATGATCCTTGTGCTACCACACCAGTGAACTGGTGAAATCTCTCCTCTGTTCTATTCACCAATACCCACAGCTCACAGTGGTGTGGTTTCCCTGTGCCCTGGGGAGCTGAAATTCAATAAGCTTCACTCAGATCAGCTATCTGCCTTTCACGATAGCAGTAACAACCAGAACAGTTGCAAAACTGAGAAGCCTGATGACCAAACAGTCACACTGCTGTCCTTCTCCTGATGTGTGTTGTGTTGCCCAGTGGCTCATTCTGTTGTAGTCAATATCAGACTGGGAAATAAAATGCTCACCAGGAACTCAAAAACTATCACCAGCTACTCTGTGTTGATGCAGTTCAAAGAGTAGTCTGAATAGCAGGAAAAAAAAAAACACTTGAAAATGTACGAAGCAGATTTTTAAGCTCAGTTTACCTACTATAGAGTAAATATGGCTAACACTGGATAACAAATTGCTCATTCATAACATGTAGGGAAACACAAGGCTGCTGCCTGTTTACACCTAGCACTGGCACGCTTTACTTGCACCGAAGCTGATGGCCCTGTGCTGATCACCCAGACTGCCCTTGCACCAATGGCCTCCAGGTTAAGAGCCTTGCAACGAAACTGGAAAAGCAGCAAACATTCCAGGTTTCACAGATCCTCATGTGCTTACTTGCTGCTACACCAGACCAGGCCTAGGGTTTCAGCATACACAGTGCATGCATATAGAATCACAATCCTGGACTGTGTAACTTTGTGGTTTCTACACAAAACTGAGGCTGTCAAGGTTTCCAGCTGAGTTTGCTGTATGAGTTAGGAGCCAGCCCAGGCAGAGCGCACCATGCCAGCCCTCACTGGCCTCTTGGTTTCAGACAGCGCTGCTGCTGCACCGCACAGCTGAGCTGAGTTGCTAAATTATGATGAAGTGATCAACAAGGAAACAAGCAACCGCTTGGTTGCTTAGAGATTTCATTCTCTGAAGTGGACTGATTTCTCAATTCTGAACCTATTAGACATGTCTCAAACAATGTCTAGAGAAAGGCACATGCATGCCAGATCAACAGTTTTTGATTGATATTTTTACGTGACCGATAACAGGCACAGAAGCAAGAACTGTATGTGAGATCAGCAAAGCAGAGATGAGTCTGCAGCAGGCACTCGACCTCTGGCCTACCACGCACCTGACAAGAATTGTAGCAGTGCAACCTTTCATTGCTGCACTCCATTTTCCTTTGACAAAAAAAATAGCAGCATGTCAAGCCTTAAAGGAGGCAGAGCTGCAGGTTTCCTCCCTTCCACCCTCCTTCCCTGTTCCTGGCACGCTAAGCTGCTTGCTACTCTGCTGCTCTGCTGCCAGGAGAATGGAGTCCTAGCCAAGACAAAAATTAAGCACTGACTCTGCTGCTGCTGGGCACAGCCCCCTCTGTGCTATAGCAGGTACTTCATCCATGACCCCCCAGCATCTCCCTGAATCCCATCCCGCACACAGCCGCTCTCAGCAGCCCCTCCTAACGTGGGTCTTTGAAACGTGCGAGGCTGCTGGGAAGGCTCAGTGCCCGCTACGTGCTTCAGCATTGTCGAAACAGTTGGGCTCGGTGGCTGCGCCGTGCTCAACCCAGGGAGCGCAAATCAGCTCCTGGAGACCCATCACACGGTTAGGGCGAGCCAATGAGCAGCCGCGGAGAGGGCACGAGTTGCCAAAAGAGCAGATGTGTCCGAAGTCTGTACCAGTTAATTTCGTGACCTACTGAAATCACGGAGAGATTTATACTGCTAATTACTGACTTTGGTTCTGGTTTAATCATCCTTCCCTTCACCTTTCTGTAAAGGTGAGAAGGGAAAAAAATGCTGGTAAACAGCATGTCTTAAGCAGGATGGTGTTTCAAACAGCATCGCATGAGCGGGATGTGTTTGGAGTTTGGGGAGAAAAACGTTTCCAAAAAAAAAGAGCATTTTAACTAAAGCTTTTAATTTAGCAGTGAGACATATCCTTACTTTCATTTGTGAGCCAGAATCCTTCATGCAGCAAAAGCAAAATGATTTAAAAACATTTCCTCTATTCTAGACATGAACGAACAAACTGTGAGCAGCTGAAATTTCTCATCAGCGCCCAGAAAAAATGATGGCGGGGGTGAGAAGCTGTAGAAATGTGACAAAATATACAGAGACCTTGATTCTGTGTTTTGCTTCCTCTTGTAAATACCGTTAGCATGTAATTTCACAGAGGGTGATATGGCTACACGTGCATAGAATTGCTACACAGAGGCAGTCTCAGGAAACATGTTAATGGGAATCTATTTTCTGTTTAATTTTTTTCCTGTGATTTTTTTCCTGCATTCAAGCGTTTCTCACTCCCGTGCACCTTGGGTGCTGCATTTCTGCATCTTACATCCGTACCAGCCCTGTACGGACCATACAAACATCCACACAGAAAGGCCATGAAAGAACCACAGTGTGCTACACTGAACAGAACATCCTTGTCTTTGTTGTTTGCATAGCAAATCTGACTTCAAAACTGATTCCTCTCAAGGTATTGGGCAAACTGTTCAGGGGTGGTAGTTCTTGTAGAGCCACTGAGCAGCTTGGTAGTGCTGACAAGATGCAGTGACCGTCATGGAGCAGAAACCCTAAGCCCTTATGGGCTTTTCCTTCGGGAGATGTTTGGGAAGGATATGTAGAGAATCAAATAGCATATGTTGATACTTCAGACAGCAGATTAGAGTGCAGATGAAGAGAATAGAGTCAGTGCTTTATATCCCTCTGTGTGTTTTCCTTCAGCAGTTACATCAGCCATTGTGTTGAGTGTTTTAACCTACACATTGAAGAAAGAGAGGAGGGACATTGCTCCAGGCACTGCTCCCTGTGGCTCAGCCTAAGGCAGACGGGACCAGGACCTCCAGTTTCCACTTCCTCCCAAATGACATAGAAAGTATCTCCTGCAGTTCCTTCTAGCTCTCTCCGCATTAATTTTGAGGGTTTAGATAAGGTAAGAAATCTGTAGGAAAATGAGCTTCAGCACTTTGGGGCCTCTGCTTCTGCTACCCATGTACTGAGAAGCTGAGGGCTGCCTGGCAGGAGGCCTGGACAGCAATACCCCAGTGACACCACAGTGCTGGGCGGGTCGGTGCTGGCAGCCCCTCAGACCAGGATAAGCAGAGTACTGCTCCCATGTGCTGCTCCTGGGGTGTTGGGCAGGGTGCGTGGCCACAGCCCCAGGCTGAGCACAGCCAGTGCTGCCACACCTCTGTGCTGCACAAGCCCTTGTTGCCCCAATCCAGGAAAATTTGTTGTCAGGGACTTAATTCCGTATGAAAGGAATGTTGTTTCGTTTCAGAACCAGAGATTTCCGACAAGACGGAGCATGAGCTTTCTGAAAGGAGAGTGCTTTTTGTTTTTTTCTCGCAAACATGCTCAGACATAGCTTTCCTTTCAGCTAATTAAGCTGTTTTAAAGCAAACTGGTCAAACAGTGACATCGTAGTGGGGAGCCTTGGAATCAATTGCCTGATGTAGAAGGCAAGACATTTAAAGGGTGACTTCTGCCATTGTTTCCCCTGGCTGAATCTTTTCTACTTGGTCAATGCTGCCAGAGTGACCCTATACAATTGGGAGAATTCAAAGCCACTGACCTCAAGAGATGCCATTAAGGAGGCAACTGCAGAATAAGATTTCATGGTCCGGAGCCAAATTTACCTTCTCCTTCCAAGTCTTGATGCTTACAATATTTTATATGTAAGCTTTCTTCCTGTCATTAGCATATTGTTAAACCAGCTAAATGAAAAGGGAATGCAGACATGAGGCAGCACTGGAAATAACTGCATCTTGAGGATGAAAGAGCCGCAGAGGGTAAAAGGAGAGCTAGAACTGAAAACAAATAATCTTAAGGAGTTATGGTGGTTCCTTCAGCGCTGTGACAGTGAGTGATTGGTAGGAGTAAGATTCACTCTGCTAGCACAGAAGATGGACTCTGCATAGCATATATTTTGTTAAAGAGACTATGACATCCATTGTTTTTCCAAGCTGCTGGATATAAAATCGGTGAGTTTCAACATCTGCCAAATGACCGTACAGTTTCCCATGTGCAAAGAATAGACAGATTCGAAACATTCTATCAATAACCAGGCGCGCCAGCAAAAATGGGTTCCTCACTGCTTTCTTTCTGAGGACACCAGGGAAAGCATTCAGCCTGTCAGCTGCCGCACAAAGAGACCTTGGGAAACCTGCAAACGTGAGAGCCGCCGCTGCCGTCCTGTCAGAGCCCTGCTGCAGGCAGTGGGCACAGCCGGGGGACACTCCCCATGCCACAGAGATCTATGCTGCCCTGCTGCGTGGGGAGCTCCTGGGGCCATGCTGGGGTCTGCAAGACTTCACGGACATAGCTGTGCACTGGTGGAGTATTTCTGGCCCAGAGTGCCATTTGGAATGTCATTTCTTCCCAAAGGTGAAAGAATTTGGATTAAGAGTGACTGCCCTCACTTGGCACTTGCCTTACTGGCCCTCTCGTTTCATCCACAGCTGAGAAAGGCCAGTGGCCTTGGCTCACATCCCACAGGCAGTCCCTTGACTTCCCAAGTGGTGCCACACGTGGCAGCAGGCCTCACACTCCTCTACGCTGCCAAACCCTGTAAGGAGCAGGGCTATGGCTGCAGGGGAAGGAGAGGAGGGTGACGAAAGCTGCAGGGCACCACGGGTCACAATTCTCCTTTTTCTCCTGTGTAGTCACAAGTTCGGAGCGAGGCTTGCTCCGCAGAAGCCATGTGTTGTCATAATGTAACATCGTTAAACAAAGTGTTTAGAGCAGTTTTAGCAGAGCCAGAACATGAACAACAAAACCCGCCAATTACAGTATCATTTTGTGTAGTTGTTAAGGTTTCAAATGTCTCCAACTTTCTCTGGTAGGCCATATTGAGCGTGTCACAGTGAACATCTGAGATAACGATTTGCTAGGCAATGTGCAATTCTCGCCTTTTTTTTTTTTTTAATATCAGAGAAGAAAGAGTTCTTTATAATAATTTGGCTCAAATGTCTACACACATTGCTCCAGCGTCTGTAGCAGCATGTGTTTCTAGGATTGTTCTGGAAGAGAAAATGCAGAAACAGCAGGGAGCAGAAGATAAACAGGCAATTCGTGACTCATTAAAACAAGCATTGGTAGCCAACATTGTGGAGTGCGCGAAGGCCCCAGATCCAACTCGCCTATAAACTTTTTTTACCAGCTGGACTTAGCATCTGTCAGAGTTTGGAAGGAGAGATAATCTGGTACAAATGATTTCAGTGTGTCGCATTTATTAACCTGCCACCTTACATAACACTGCGATCGGGAGCTCAGGACGGCTGGAGCAATGGCATACCTTATTGTCAGAGTGTTACCACTCCGCTATTAAGGCTGCCTTCTTTTCTCTCTCTTTTTAAATTGTAATGAGGACAACAGAGAGACTGCAAAAGGGATAATGAAGCAAACTTAAAAACCAGCTCAGTTTTGAGAAATGAACGTGCCAAGACAATAGCCTCTGAGGTTCTTTTCTCCTTTTATATTTTATTTATTTATTTACTTATTTTTGCCACCCTGTGCCTGGTGCCAGGTGTGGGAGACCATGCAGAGGGCAGGGCAGATCCCACGTCCCACATGGAAACAAGTGGGATGCTTCTCCGAAGGGTGTTAGAGGGTTTTGAATGCATTGTTCCCTTTATATCGCAGCTCCCCTCATGGAAGGCCTGATTCTCCCCTAATTAATGCAGATGGAAAATTTCCTTTCAGTTCCAAAAGAGGAATGCTGGATTCCTATGTTCTGCAGCAGCTACTGCCTTGGCAAAAGGAAAAAAAATCTTTCAGATATCATCTGTACATTTCTCCTAGCTTGGGGTGAGGATCCTTTCAGCTCACCAAACACTCACTGGGGAGTGCCCAACAAATAGAAAATCACAAAGGGGTGTTTTGCTTCTTTACCTGATCATATGCCACAGATTTCTAATTAATAGAGATGTTTACTCCCTAATACAGAATGCCTGTTAGCTTATAAAAGATGAATATGCCAGTTTTCTGTAGCTAAATACAGTTATGCCATTTAAAAAAAAAAAAAAGAAAACTGCAGAGACTTTGGGAGGAAAAAAAATAACACTCAGGCTTAGGAATATCTCGCATTTCATTACGGTTAGCCTATTATTTGTAGTTTTGAAACTTTATTGGTCCCCAATCTAATCTTTTCTGAGTATGAAAACATTAACATATGGTTTAACACAGCGCAGGGCTGGAAAGTCCATATCCCAAATGCACATTGTATGCAGGGTGACATTCACACTAAATATCATCCCACAGGGTCTGTACTCCATTTTACCTGGGATTGGAGAGCCATGAAATCTCTGGAAAAGTTGTTCATGAGTCTGAACCAAATGGTGCACAGTGTACTGAGATACTAGTAGCGTGTGCTGCTGCCAAAGGTTGTGGCTCAAATGTCTCTCTAAGTAACATTAAAAATCTGCTGCTTCATGCCTATGAATTTCAATATTTATAGCGTTCAATAAAATGGTCCACTGTCAGAGAGAGATGTGCCACTGTGCGCTCTCTGAGCAGATGGGCCGCAATATGGCACATTTACATGGACCAGCTGTGGAGTGCAGAAATGAATGCTGGTCATAGGCAGGGTAGGGGCACCACATCTGGAATGCAAACAGCCCGGCCTCCGCAGCCGCTGTAAAGTTTCCTGAGCAGGGCGCACGCTGATTTAGGACTGCTCACCAGTGTCCCTTAAACTGCATCGAGAGTCCTCATTAACACAAGAGACTGCGGCGAGGGCTGGGGCCTGGAGCTGCTCTGCTGGGCATCTGTTGGAGCCTGGGGATGGCACTCCGCAACCTGCCAGAGGGTGCCCCGGGGAGGCATTCACATTGGTGCCGTGTTATGGGCTGAATTCAGCTCTTTTAGTGTAATGCTCTTCTGTACAGCATTATCACTTTCGCTTTCCAGTGCAAGAAGCAAGTGCGCTTCCTTCTCCTCCTAACTCTCCCCATGTCTCTGTGTGCAGTTCTGCCTGATCAGAAATAATCAAAAGGCAGTGAATGTTCCAGCACCAAGCAGAAAGAATGAAGTGCATGCCTGCTTCATTCCTGCAGCAAAAGGGGCTCAAGGAACCTTTAGATCACACTTTCTAGAAATAAGGGCCGGCAGCTACTTCTGTATAAATCATTTTACACTGCACTTGGGCAAAATCCCAGAGCCTCTGGAGTCAATGGCAGAATTCCCACTGATTTTCAGTACAGTTAGGGTTTTGCTCAATTAGAATAAATAGACCTTAAAGTGGGTATAAAACGTAATTTACTCACTTATTAAGGCCCCTCTGTGCCTTCAGAGTCGTCTAATGTGTCCTCAGTGTAAATAAAAATCATACCTTTAAATCAAAAGGACAGAGAGAACGCATATTCTTGATTCAGCGTGGAAATAATCAAAGCCAAACCAACAGATCGGATCCCGAAAATCAGATTTTTCCAGAACAAAATATTTACTCGCTTTATCTTACTATCATGGAAGTGCTGAGTGTATGAGGGGAAGAATGCTGGTGTGAGGGACAAGCCATTTTCTTTAAAACAGATTGTCTGTGGCCTTGCAGCCTTCCCAGAGCTCATCCAGGCAACATGGTACCCGATGAGGCTCAGTGCTTCCCAGTTACCAACCTGCAGTGTGACAGCTCCCCACTAACTGCCTTTGGCTCTCAGATGAAGAGGTCTAAATAGGGGAGTTTCTTGCATCCCCAAGGCTGAAAACTCGGAGCTACTTCGAAGAATTGGTGCTGGACTGCAAGGGAGTTTCCTAGCCCTCTTCTCCCCTCCTCCTGCCTCCCACCCTCTCGCCCCTGCCATTCACATGTTTTTAGAGCATTTTTAAAGGGTTGGCTGGTTTTATTGAATAGGCACACAAAGGGGGAAATAAACTGCCCGATTTATGATTGCTTCTGTCATCTCGCTGGACGAAGGCATGACAAGAGCTAACATTAATGGGGTTCGAACAAGAGCATCACCGTCTATCTTCCCTATTCTTTTTTCTCATTCCTGGGAGCCTGTGACACTGCAAAGCTCAAATATGCTGAGGAAACTTATAACTGACACATGCACTGTAAAGGCTCCGCAGTGTGGAGCATCAATGCATATTTTAAATGTTGCTGAAAACAGATATATGCACTTTGGGCCCAATTCTGCTCTCACAGAAGTTAATGGCAGAGCTGTCAAGGGCTGCAGCTTGGAGCTGTTCTTTGTTCTGCCATTAATAATGCAGAGTACAGCTGAAACCCCACAGCCAGGGCACGCCAGCGCCACGCAGGGCACAGCACATCGCACATGATGAGAGTACACACAGCCTCAGGACAGCCTCAGCTCTGGCAGTCATAGCATCCATTGTTCCTAGCGGACATGAATATGATCTGGCTTTATTTGAAGCTGCTGCTTCTTGTGGGGGAAGAAGCACAGCCCAGATGTGCAGGGCACTCGGTACCTGTCTCAGAAGCAGAGGATGGTATTAACCCAGGGGTTAGAATCTGAGCTGTTGTTTTTCCACAAGCACTGCGTGGAGGGTATCAGGGGAGCCGTGTGCTGAGCAGAGGCTCAGTCTGCAGCTCACAGCCTGTTTTCCCTGTGTCACCAAGAAGTCCTGCCCCATTGCACTGGAGCAGTGAAGAGTTCGCAGCCAGCAAGAGAGAAACACTGGTGCTCGGAGCTGTCGTCCGCCCCTAGCTGCCTCGGAGCAGACATGCCGGAGCAGCCGTTCCCATCACAAATCACCGGAGGCTGGATGTCCATCAGGCAAGCACTGTTCCAGCGCAGAGCTGTCTGGCGCAACATGTGCCTGTCATGGACGGCTGCACAGGCAAGTTTTCCCATCTTGTAGGAGAGATTTTGAGCATATCCTTCCTGACAAGGAACAAGTCTATTTATGGCTGGCTTCTTTTCATAAATAACCCAGTCCCTCACTACACTGCACACATACATGTATTTGGCTTCTAGTGTAATTTATTATCCTTCCTTTTTTTCTTTCTTTTTTTTTTCCTTCTTTTTCCTTCTTTTTCTCCACTGAAACTGCAGTTTAAGGATCTCTAAGCTTGTTGTAATTGCCATAGGAATTCCCCAAGTGCTAGGACCTCCAGGTCCCTGTTGGATTTCATTCCTTCCCAGGCTGTGCAGATAAAGCAGGACTCTTGACTGGTTCTTACTTTGTCAATAGAATACCACTCTATCCCAGAATCTGCAGCACTTCATAAGAAGATCTTCTCTGCCGATAGCAGCACTGCATTGCTTGAGAATGAAAAATATCCCCAGATGACTTCATGGTAAGGCAAGATTTTTTGTTCTGGTCATGTTATACATAATGGGAAAAGGCAGGTAATGGAAAGTTATGACAGATCACAGAGTTCCTACTCATGTCCAAGACCTGCTGACTTCCAGCAAAATTTAGGTAAATTTAGAGCAGCCCGTGGACCATCCTAGTTTGCACTGCTCTGCCAGTGGTCACAGGAGGGATTCCTGCCAGCTGACTGTGGGCTGGATGCAATCAAATCATGGCCTCTATCCAGCCATGGGCTATGCACTCTCCACCTAGAAGCAGCACATGAGCCTTAAGTTCTCCTTTCAAATAGCTGTTAGAATTAATTGAATTGAGCAGATAGATTTTGTGATGCTTTGTCTCCATTTGTGGTGCAGACCTTGCACAGGCCAAGGAGAGAGGTGGCTGTAGGTCTGGATCTGTGCATCCAGCAGAGCTGCCAGCCTGGGGGCTCTTAGGGACCTTTTTGTTGTACTGTTGGAAATCAGCTGACAGCTGCAAAATCAGGCTAACTTTGGTATTCCTTCATCCCTTGCACAAGAGAATGAGCACATCTTTTATAAACTGAGCACCCTTCACCTGGAAATCAATGCAAAGTAGGTGCGGAGCTCCCTTCATACCAAACCCTTTCCAATGGGAATGAAGGAAGGGTTCACCGTAGGGTCTGCAGCAGATGGGTGGACATAGGAAAAAAAATAATCTGCAGGTAATTAGCACAGATTTGTGTCTGCAGTCCTGTTCTTGATGCAGGCTTTAGGGATCCAGTTGCTGTATGGCAAGTACTTCATGAAAAGCAAAAGCATCACCAAACACATCTCAAAGCAAGGTGACGAGATGGGTCCATGTGTGCCAGCCAGCAGCAGGCCAGCACACCAGAGAAGCAGCAGTGGCACTTGGTACATATGTGTGTCCTCCTCTTGCTGCTAAGCAGGGTCCTGCCACACCAGTTTTAGACATTTGGGGTTCAGAAGGGACCATTATATCATGCCATCATCAGCCTGGATGGGGCTGCCTGGGCAACAGATGGCTGAAGTGTAAGCAAAGCTCATCAGGAGGATGAATTCCTGCTTTACAATAATTTTCCACCAAAAAAATAAAAAACACAAACCTGAAGCAGGAAATCCTGAGAGTTCACATAGAGCTTTAACAAGAGTGGGAAAGGAAAAGCCAGCCCCATGGTAATTTGTTCTGGAATCATCAGAATACAGTGTTTTTAAAACGAACCAATCTCCCTTGGGCTCTGACCAGATGCCAGGCAGTTTCACCCCCTGCATTTAGCAGGGGAAGCTTTTCAGCCAGTCAGGCAAGTGTAGCACTGACAGAGGGGTATCGCAGTGTCCTGGGACTTTGCTGAAGGCTCAGCCCATGCTGCTCTGACCCAGCTCTGGAGAAAGATGCCTGACACACTGCAGCCAGCACCCAGGCGCAGGTCTTGGAAGAAATGTCTCCACGTCACTCACAAGAGCTGCAATCTGGTGCAGGGACACTGCCAGCTTGGCCCATGGGACAGCAAACCTGGCATCAAGCCCAGCCTGCACCCCTCATTTCCCCATGGGGGTCAGAGAGCTGCCTCCCATGCAACCAGGGGCCAAAGCGAGGCACCGGTGATGCCATTTTGCAGTTGGCTGCATCATCTGAATAGAGCCGAAGAGTGCTGCAGGAACAATGAGATAAAATTCGTTTCTAAAGAGCTACTGCAGCATTAGCACCATAAGGTCAAAAATGTGCCCAGGTGGCAGCCTGCAGGCTGGGCCCAGTCACCTGGAGGTGCTCATCACCCGACACATCATGTTATGTGCTCTGTAGCTTGTTATAAGCAAGATACATGACTTTAAAAATTGAAATAGAAGCCCAGCTGAAGGGATCTGGAGGGAAGTTGCCTCCAGGTTCCTTTCCATCCCTTTGCTCCCAGCTGTGGTTCCTCTCCCCAGCCACAGAGCAGCAGTTCACCTGCTGACAGCAAACCTCCAGTGCTCACATGTTTCCGCAGGTAAGGCACGTCTAAGGGAGCAGCCAGAGCAGCATGATCCATCAGCAGGGCTCTCCGCACTGATAAATGTGTACCAGCCTCTGGATTTATCTCTGGGCTGAAAATGAGTAATATAACACAGTAAATACTCACTGGGGAAAATCCAAACAGACCATCATTCACGTGCTAAATTTTTCCTATTATCTATCATGCTACTGCTTACTGACCAAAAAAGACTGCATAGCAGTAAAGCTGTCTCCCTTTGGTGAAATGAGAAAGGGGATAGGAGGCACAGAGAATATTTGCATTTAACTTCATCTCATGGAGACAGAGCATTAAAATGCTATTTGGTAACTTAGTCATAGAGAAGAATAGTGAAGCCATAGGACTTTTTCTTTTTTTTCTCTCTTTTTTTTTTAAGATGTAACTCTTTTAAGAGTCCCGTTAAGAGCGCTCAGTAGGGTGTGTCAATATTGCTCCCCATGGAAATCATATGGTTTGCCTATGCAGACAGTGAATTGTTTTGTGGCTGTGAAATATTGTGTGGTGCCCTGCGAGCAGTGGAGCCAGTGGCTCGAGGAACCGTTGTTGAGACTGACAGTTACATTGTGCCCCTGAATAGTGAAACGGCAGAATCAAAAACTCAAGTGGACCCAGACAGAATGTCCTGACCTTTAAGTAAAAGGCTGATTGGATATGGTGTGGGCTCCCCTTCATCTTTCACCATAATCCATTACACCTTTCTTGGCAAACCCTCGTAATTCATGTGGGCGCACAGATACATTTCCCATAGAATTTTTTGTATATGTTTATCATTAAATTTATCTCTTATAACTTACTTGCTTTTGTAGAGTCCAATTGCGAGTTTAAGTGCAAGCTCCCAATGTTTAAGCATTCTCAGCATTCTGCCTAAGAAGTAATGCTGTGTCCTACAGTGTGAAAGCCCAGTGACGATAAATTGCTCAGCCAGAAGGAAAGTTCCTGCTGCACAAAAATAAATACACACCAAGATATCGTGTAATAATATGTGGTGGAAAAATAACATATTCAAGCCGTGTAAAAGCAGCCAACTTCAGTATATTAGGTCTCCTATTTCAAATTTGACTGAACAAGACTGTAAAACACTTGGGGCAGACACACTTTATGTGTCTGAAATGCGCCACGTGAAGTATTTTGTAAGAAGAAAGAAAATAGTAACAGAGTCATTAAAGTTTGCTGCAAACTCAGCTTTAGAGACTGATGTCACCTAAACAAAGGAGAACATCATGCTATTTCAATTTTCATTTTTAATTCCAAAATTTGTTACCAGTTTGAATTGCTTCTTTGTATAACAGCTGCGTGCATGAAACAAAATGCGGCAGAACAGAAAGGCTCCAATTAATTTCTAACAGAACGTTGCTAGCGTGTGTAGAAATATGAGTTTCCTTCTTTAAATACTGGGTACAATCCTAAAAGTCAGGACTAGTATGGTTTGTATTCAGTGCATTGTTAAAGGTGACATATTTAGGGGAAGCTGCATTACAAGCACCTTTCTGTGCAGTTCTCTGCACCTCTACCTGTTGAACAAATCAGGCAGCCACTCGAAGCACAAGAAGCATTCCTTCTCCAAGGTTCTGTGCACAAGCACAGCAGCTGTGTCTTCTGTGTGGTGCTGGGGGAAGAGCAGAAGCAAAAGAGACACGGTATTAGCTGCAACTGGAAAACTAAGTATACAAGAAGGGCTTGTTGGGATGGTCTTGTTTTTTTTAAAGCAAAGTCCTGGAATGTCATTGTGATTCTCTTATTACAAACAGTTACTCTTTCTATGGTTAACAGTAAAATTTATATGCTATATCCTACGTTCAATTGCATTTTTTCTTAGAGACACACGTGCTCATGGACATAACTCGCAGAGTGCTTCATGGACTGACTGCCCCTTTTTCACCCTTACTCCTTCAGTCAACTACCTTTAGTTTTGTGGTTCTGAGCGCAAACCTTTCGTGCAAGTCACCTTGCAGGTTTGCAATACTGTGTTGGAATTAATATCCCAAGTCAATTTTATGTTATCATATATATAAAGATGTATTCCTCAGTAAGCCACTGTTTGTACAGAGAGGTTATTTACCTGGATGCTATCTCCTCTGTGGATAGATTATGTTGCTATATGCACACATTCCTCTCTCACGATGTTATGCGCTTTACCCTCTTGTTCTGAATGAGACTGTACGACAGCTTCTGACACATCTGAATGTGGCACTGGCATTTTTTGCGTCCCCATCCTGCGAGAGGCAAGAATCTTCAAACTTAATTAGCATTTTAAAGAATAGGTTCAGTTTTGTGGTCCATTAAAGTCAGCTAAATTGATGCACTGCATGTCTTTATTTCAAAAATAAAGCTGAACAATTAAAGCCCATGTCTCTTTGCTCAGCTTTTGATTCCTCACAAAGCTTTCCCACTTGCTGCCTTTGGATGTAATGTTAACAAAGTCAGTTAACATCAAGAGCAGCGCTAACAGGCATGGCAGAATTTCTTGTTTTTGCTCAATCAGTCTGTGTTCAAACTATCAGTTTGATTTATTTGTCCATGCTGACCCTTATTCACCACTTAATTATCCTCATATAATGTTTCAAGAGGCTCCTGACACAAGGAGAAAGACAATTGCCGATGTTCTGTGGAACAACTGTTGACCTGATGGCCAAAATGATGACTGGGGGTCGAAGGTTGTTCTCCTTTTGAAGAACCCACTCCATTCTTGAGGACTCTGGCTGGAGCCGTCCAGCCCAAGTGCTGCTGGCGCTGGACAGCCCGCTGCTTCTGGCCTCCCTGCGCCCCTCGGCATGGCTGACCTCCCAGCAGCCAACCTCCTGGGCAGCTCCTACATCCCAGGCATGGTTGTGTTGGCTGGGCAGTCGCATGGGCTCACTCTGTTCCCATCAGCTCTTAGCTGGACCACACTGAACCCAAACCAGAGTCACATGTGCTATGAAAAACACATGCTACTAATGCAACTGCCTCCTTTGTCACCTTCAAGTAAAGGCTGGTGCTTGTGTATGCTGCAGAGGAAATTGCTTTATAGTTCTCAAGGTGCACACTCTGTCCTTTGCTCGAGATAACCTCCATTCATCCACTCCTTTATGGCATTCTGGCTTCTAATCAGTGAAGGATAATTCCCATTTGTTTACCATTCAGAAGTGAATAATCAACAAATAGGTGAATTTTGACAGGACACTGGCATCTCATGGGGACAGAAATATGATCCAGATTTTCAGGGAAGCTGAGGTGGTGATGGGGACTGGGGAAAGGAGCAGCTGAAGTGGGGCAGTGTGAACATGCATGCGTTGTTTGAGTGAGCAGCATGGACGTGAAAGCTGTCAGCTGTTGGGGCTATGCGTGGGTGAACCTGTCCTTCTGCTGGAAAGCAGTAGCCACCTCAGGTGTGGGCAGTCAGGATACACTTGGCTCAGTGTTTCCAAATAACTGACCTTCTCTAAGTGTGCAGGCTTTGTATTTCTGCAAACTGACACCATTTCAGAGCACCATCTGGATGACAATACTGAAGACCATGCTCAGCCATGAAGGCCTGGCATCCTCCCCACTGATAGGTTGGGCCTGGCTCCCCAGCCTTGTGATCCTCACTCCAGCAGGACCCTTTGCTAGCAGAGAGGCAGTGAATCAGGTGCTCTGTCATCCTTCCGTTCTCACTTAGAGGCTATGTGAACATATTTATTTCTGGCCCACTGAACTCTGCCCAACTTGGCATCCTCAACAGAGAGCTGGCAGGCACCGTGACTCAGGAATAGCATGTGGCCTCACTCAGGGCCTTCACGTTTGCTCACTGTTTCTTGTAGTTCTCCACCAAATCACAGTGAAGGTGAAACTGCAGGAAAATAAAATGGCAGCCAGAGTACCAAGCCACAGGAGTGAATTCTCCATCTCATGGGAGTCTGAGGATAACGTGGTTGCACTTGGCCTACTACCCTCTTTTAAAACTCCTGTTGGAGCTGAAATGCTCCTAAATTAGTATTATTGCTATCCAAAAGGCTTTCATGCTGTTTTCAAGCAACAACATTTTTTGTTTTCATTTTTAATGAAAACTCAAAAGCTGTCAAAGAAATGTTTTGGCCAAACTGAGAAAAATTGCTTTCATCAGTCTTTTCCAGGAGATAAATAAATAAAGAATTCCCCAGCTGTCTTTATTAAACCACAGACATCTAATTGTGAAGGCAGGATGCTGCCAGCTCTTAGCTGGCTCCACTCATGATGTCCCTGGGAAATAACCCTCAGCAGCACCTGGTGTGCCCAGAGTGCTGTGTCAAACTGAACTGCTTCCACACCAGCACTGCCAGTGCAACACCTCGTTGTAATGCAGTGGGAAGTGGTATTTTAAAGTCCAAGTTTCGCAGTCAGAGAATGGAGTGTTGGGACTGAGACAGCTCACACGGTCTTCTTTGCAGACTTGAGGAAGCACAAGGGTTTTTCATGTGACTTGCTCAAGGCCACGTCGTAAGCTTGTACCAGGGCTAAGGACCTTTTTCTTGCAGTCCTGTGCATAGCTTGGGATCACCAGGCCTCCCATCTGTTTGCCACAAAATTAAGAACCGGGTGCAGATCCTTGCCTGGGGTAACTTCAAATGCTGGCAGAAAACACATGGTGCAGTAGTTTATCAGGTATCTCGGACAGCTCCCCATGCCAGGGCTGGACAGGCTCAGTGCATCCTGCGAGCATGCGTTCAAGCCCAGCACACCCCTTTTTTTGTCTCCACTGCCCCACTTGGCTATGCTTCCAGCATGGAGCTCACTGCCCTCTGTGCTGCAGCTGTGCTGGTGTGAGGTACAGCACCAGCCTGCCTGCAGGTGATAAGTCTTGATCTGAAACGCACAACTTTGATCAGTGCTAGGAAAATCAAATTATGGCTATTTTATGGTACCTAGGAGAGGGCCAAGAGTTGCCATGAGAGCTCATCTTTCATTCTGAAAAGAGCATCTAATCGCTTAGGGATAGAATAGCAGGACAGGGAAAGTCTCAAACCTTGTCTGAAAGATGGAAAATTTATGGCTGCAAAGGGCAGCGTATATCAAAGAGCTTTTGGCCAAGGCTCGCCAATAAAGCAATTCACCTACTGGGTGATGTGAGGACAGAGCAAGATGAAAGTAAAGTTAGATCATTTCTTCCCATCACAACAAAAAGGTTGATAAAGAATATACTTGATATCAAACAGAGCTTCCTGCTGTCTCTAGTTACCTGGGAGTTTGGAGCCTGCAGTTTGAATAATGTTTCCCCTATAATAGGGTTGACAGCAGAAGTGTGGAGAGACTGATGGGCCTTCATGCAGGCTCAGCTTTTGTAGTTCAGGCTCATTCTTTATTCTCAGAGTGGAGCAAATAATAAATGTGTAAATAAATAGTTACCAATCTTCTGGCATGGTAAAATAACTAGTTGCTTTCTTGTGCTGCAAAGAATTCAATCATATTCACAGTAAAGCCGCAGACAGATAGCACTGCATCGCTTGTGATGTTTCATGTGTTTTGCAAATAGCTCTGCAAAGTCATTTGCATCATTTGAGATGGAGCATGGGTAACATTAAAGTTGCCTGCCAAAGGGACTAAAGCAACTGCAAAATCAACTTGGGAAAGTTAGGTGTTTACAGAAATACAAATGTATTACTTATTTTGTCTGTTTGGTTTATAAAAACTAGTCTGCACTAAATTCTGACCCAATCTGGTGCTATTAGAATGTTTATTTGTTTAATAAGAGCTCTGAGGAAATTAGAACTGAATTTCTAATAAAAGCTCTGTTTCTTTTTGTGAAAATAATGGGATTTCTACTTGACCACAATGACTGTTGTGCTCTGGGTTTACCATACCAAGTTTTGTTGGATTGTCTGTACACTGGGGAGACAATTTTGCCCCTTAGCTCCACAGCAAAGCAGAGAAATATTTCAAATGATTCAAACTGGGGCTTTCTCAATGAAACGTACAACATTTAAGCGAATGGTTTTAATGGCAGATGCAAGCAAAAATAATGCAGAAATACTCTGAACAATCTGGGCAAATTATTTATCTCATCAAGTGTTTTCCATTTGAACATGAGCAGAAAGTGTGATGCTGCTGCTGATTCTCTAACTGCCTGCCCCCTGCTCCCTGTTTGTAAGCAGGCTGCGTGCATCACACTCTTCTGCTGCTGCGGGAAAAGTACCCTCATCGGGTACAAGGCAATTTGCAGAGGGCAGTAAATGAGATAAAACGGGCGTTTTTAAGGAGGTACCCAGGGAGATGAGAAGGAGTACGCCCTGCAAAGCTCTCCTAAATTAAAGCGTAATCTCTGGGGCAGACCCTTAGAGACGACGTGGTACCATTATTCCCCTCAGCTTGGGGCTTCAAAGGCACTTTTTTTCTATTTTCTCTTCACCGAGGAACTTGTTCTCAGGCATCCTGAGATGAGAGGCGGCTGAATTTTTGCTTTTTCAACAAGTAATTCGAATGACAATGGATTCTTAAATGTAAAGGTACTTGCAAAAAAAAAAAAAGATCTCTCTTTTTCAGGAAATATTTTCCTTTTCAGATAGAATGAGATGAAAACAGTTAAAGTTGAAATATTTTCTGTAAGATTTTTCCTATTTTTATCCACAGCCATACTGTCACCTGAAACTCCTTCAAGAAAATTGAGATATTTACTGCTCCAGTATTACTCTTGTACAAATACTTCAGTACAGAAGTGTGGAAATTTTGACTGAAATGACCTGAAAAGGAGAAGAAGAGACATTTTAAATTGCATTATACCGCACAATCCCTGTTCTAACTGATTTGTAAAACTCAGCTGAAAATGATGTGGATCGAAATTTTTGAGGATGAGATGTTCTTTGTATCCTGGTGCTACAGAGATGCCTCTCCCAAGGGCAGCAGCACATGTGAAGCCAGTGCTGTGAGAAAGCAGTGTAGAATGGCTCTCTGCAGCTTTATGTGGCAATGCAGTGTGATGGTAGCACCATCCTTGACATCAAAAACAGCTGAAGCCCAGCTTAAACACAGTGTTAGTGAAGTAGTGCTAAATAGGTGCATTGGCACTTCATAAATCAGTAAATTAATGCCTTTAGCAAATAGTCTGTCTGCACACTCAATGTCTGTTTCTGTCCACAAACATTTCCAGGCAAGATTAGCAGCTAATGGCATAAATACAATTACAATGGGTGCAGATTTGACAGCTTACACTAACATCAATTAAGGAAAAATCTTCCTAAGGTGTCAGCTTGTCACTGCTAACCCTGTGTGCAGCAGTGTCATTCGCTGCCACGTTTCTGATCTCTTTATGAAGAGAAAATGCTGTTTTTATTTAAACTCGTCTCTCCAGCACAAGAGCCACCAAGTCTCTGACTTCCCAGGCAGAGGCTGACACCCGGTCTTTGTCTCTGCAAGTGCATCCAAGCGCAGCAGCGCTGCGCACATTGCGCTTTGCCAGGCAGTGACAACTGCGGCGAGCAACTATCCCAGGACTGCGTCCTTTTGCAAGTGAGGATTTCACCAGGGGGTTATAATGTTCGTATTCTAATCAAGACTTTAATACATTAGTCTACAAAAGTGAAAGTGGATGAAAACATGTTTTATCGTACAGAGCGATTTTTCCATTCTTTGCAGCAGGGAAGAGGGAAGTACCAACACACTGCCATAGAGACACACTGCCCCTGACAAGGCTGCAGTGCTGATGAGAGCTGGGCTGAGATGCTGGGAGGTGCTGGAAAACCTGCTTGTCAGGAAACAACTAATGATCACCATGGAGCTAGGATGGCTCCTTGTCTGCAGAGAGACTCCCCATATCAAATAATAAACTCGCTCAATCTGCTTCCCTTTAAATACTTCCCAGACCCAGAGATGAGCTTTTCAGTTACAAAATGCTCTCTGCATCAGTTTCCTACATGTCCACATACACAGTCTGAGAAGTGCAGTTAGATTTTGGGCTGTTTGAAGCTGAGGCTCAGATGCAGGATTTCTTACCTTTGTCAAAGGAGGTCATCTTCTCACCAGCAAGCTTCCTGCAAAGTTTCTTCCAGGCTCCAGCTTATTTCAAAAGTGTTTCATTGTCTAAAAGTTTCACACATAAAATCATTGCTATTCTCCCTCCACCTTAGCAGCTGCCAACCCAAAGGCACACAGGCACAACGGCCCTACAAAGAAGAGCTATTTAAGGGATTTGTTCCAATTTCTGTTTAATATAGATGTGCTGCCACAACCTCATGCTGACAGGTGAATGCTGGTGGAGGAGTCTGCAGCCTCTGCTTCCTTTGCAGGGCTGTGTGGCCTGTGAAGCTCCAACAGAGACCTGGGCAGGATCCAGAAGCCTTTGCTCGTTCTTCTCTGTGCCAGAAAACCCACTAAGCACAAGCTACACTCTCAGGGTCTGCTTCCTAAATTTGTCAGACAAGTCTGCACCTAATTTGCTGATTCCTCACAGCTATAGAAGGAGCAAAGTGAAGATGTCAGGGAAAGCACTAAGGGAGCCCTCCCTGCCTGCAGCGATGCCCAGCTGGGGATGACCAGGAGGACTGGGTGAAGCAGGTGCTCCCCACTAATGCAGCACCCCACTACCTGCCCACCCCTGAGCATGTCTCAAAGCAAGAGCAGTGAAACTGAATGAGAGATTTAGAGTCTGGCAAAGTTGGAGCCTCAGTTATTACAAAATCTCTTATTTCTAATTGTTGACAATAGTAAAAGGATAGTTTTCCTGCCTATTCATTCAGATAGAAATGAATGCCTTAGAACAAAAATGACAAATGGTTTCCAAACCATTACTAATAATTTATGTATTTTGACTGGAAGTAATGGATTAAAAAAATTATTTAACAACCTTAACTCCACCAAAAATCTTAAAGCATATGCTTTATGCATACTTTTCACATATTACTGTCATGCTCGATATAGCATGAATATTCTGGAAAAAACGTATTATCATAATTAGAGAAAATCATACTACTCCAGAGATATGAAAGATGAACTGCCTTCTACAGCCTGTGAAGGATATTTTCCTGCATAGTCTTTTAGAGGAGCTAAGCAGTTAAAACACGAGATGCTGTCCGCCTTTCCAAAAGTACACAAAATCAGTTTATTGTCAACACATGTCAATATATTTACTTGCACTGAGGAAATGGCTTCTGTTGATTGTTTTCAACTGGGCTGATGCCTGTATGCCAGATTTGCAAATCAAATGTTACCACTACTGTTTTTCTGGCAAAAGAAATCAGAGCTGTAACTGCAGTACTGAAAAATGTCTGTCTTTCACAGTCATCTGACAGTGCTTACAGGAATGGGTATGAGATTGCAGCCTTTATTTTTCTAAAGAAGCAATAGTGAAATTCAGGCTTTTCTCCACTGTCATTTCCTCTGCAGATATGTCTAGAGGCTGAAGGACGGACATAAGGAAAGCCTTTCCAGCTGACCGAGCCTTTTGGTTATACACTGTTCTAAGATGTTTTTAGCAATAAGGAAACAGTAAGAGAGCACCAAACTCAGCAGAATTTCAAAGCATAAGTTTTGGGGAGTTGTCCCTTATTGTAAATGTAGGCAACACATGTTTCTACCAGGTCAGGACTCCTGGATTAGAGCTGTGCTGGTTTTAAGGGATTCCCAGAGGTCGTTTCAGCCGACCTCCCACTCAAAGCAGGACCATCACCAGTACAGGTCAGTCAAGGCTGTCATGCACTCATCAGACTAGATGTAATTCTCAATACACCTCATTCACAAGTGTCCAGTCCCTGCTGTGTCCTTATGAACGTTTCCATTTGCCTCGCTCTCCAACATCCAATACACCAACTCACGGCTTGGAAGAAGAGAGAGCACAGTGGCAGGCAGCAATACTGAAGCTTGATTACCTTCTCTTTCCAGAGAAACAATGTTTCTCACTTCAATCTTCAAGTTCAATGGAAACTCCAGAAGATTTGTCCTTAGGGCCACCTGATTCAAATTTCCTGCTTTGGCAGGGGGGTTGGACTCAATGATCTCTGGAGGTCCCTTCCAACCCCTACAATTCTGTCATTCTGTCATTCTGTGATGAGTGAAGAGATGGTGCGCATTTCCTTTGCCATAATCACTCCCACCTCAAGCAGTCTCTGCAGTGTAATCAATTTGCCTTCACACATGGTATAAAGGCAGCACAGTTTCCCTTTAAATGCATACATGTCCATGCAAGTTGCTTTTAAGTACTGGCAGAAGGGTTTACAAGACAGAATGAAAAAAATACAAATAATTTTGTATATGTTCTATGAAATTCCTCACAAATACTTTGTTGCTTTGCAACTACAGCATTATATGTAATGTTCAGAGGCACAGAGCTTTTAACAGCACAAATGTTTTTGACTCTTTGGATTCCTTGGGCCTTTCCCTCAGGAAGGTGATGGTCCACATTCAGGGCTCTAGCTTGTTACAGCAACTGAGTCTGGAAAACAGCATGTGGAATCAGTCAGTACCAGTGTCTAGAAGAAGAATAGGCTCAGCCTTGAATGTTCATGTTGGATATTGTCTGAAAAGTTGCCCATCATGTTACTGCTTGGAAGCTGTGGCAGTCGGAGATGACACGCTCCGGCTTCCCTATTAGCCCCCCTGCGCCGCGAGGACAAAAGCAGCGGCAGGCTCCCAGCCAAGCACATACATTTGCAAACTGCCGCCAGTCAGTTCCCAAGGCCAGGGGCTGGATGCCATTGACAAAGAGATGTGAACCGCAGGCTCGACCGCTCCGATCTCCCTGCCGTGTGAGTGGCGCTTCTCATGGAGATCGGCCGGGCCTGCTCCATCCCTCCCAGCCAGCAGCGGGCTGCCCAGGGCTGCCTCTTACTGCTCAGCTCCTCAACCAGACTGCGCTGCTCAGCACTGTGGTGTCATGCAGACCTCAGCAGCATCCCCTTACACCACAGGTTAATGCACAGGCATTAATCTGGCAGCACACGCAGCATTTCTTTCTTTAATTCGCAGTATGGATGACCAACTTCATGAACTTGCTATTTCTCCACCAGTAGAGCTGAAGAGCAATTCTCTGTGACTTGCAGCTTCTTCTTGGAAATTCTCCTGACATGCTGTTATCCCAAATCTTCACACATTCTAACAGCTCACTCAATCTAACAGCTAATCTCAATCCAAGAGTTCTTCCAGCCAGAGGTTCCTGCAATAAACACCACCAGGGCAGGGGCAGCTCTCTTGTATTTCTGTATCTGGTTACAAAGTGGGCCTGCAGTACTCCTGCCCCTCTGGTCAGCAGCTGGGCAATCCCAACACACTGCTTTCAAAATGCATGTGATGCTCAGTCTGTCACAGAAGCAAGGGATTTATCTTTTTTTTTTTTTTTGCGTCTTGTGGAAGTGGAGTGCAATAGTCAAAGCCTTCAAACCTCATAAACTTTAGAGCTGAGGGCTCTGCTGGCTTTGAGATGCTACACGTATCTGCAAGATTAAGTAACATTAGGAATTAAGTCCCACTAGGGAAAGACCTGCCAGTTCATTATTGTAGGTTTGCTTAAGAGTATATGTCAAACAGTCAGACTGATCTTTTCCAGCAGATTTCTATTCTATTCTTTCCCTGATACGACAGTCTACAGACTGTTTAGGAAAGAACACTAGATCCCAGGAATCCAGGCTGAAAGATCACTGTGTTACTCTCACCCCCTTTTATGTATCACTGCCATGAAAGACTGCACAGCAGAGGTACAGACTGTCATCACCACCCTCAGTTTGCTCTCAAAGTCACATCTTTAGGAGTACAAAACTGATAGTAGCAGAACAGTTTTCCTTTTACTTGTAAGCCCTGCTCCCAAGCTCTCAGTAGTCAGCTTATTTGTGAATACATAGCAAATATTATGTTTTTTATTCACCTCCTTGTTTTTCCTTCTGCATAACTCTCCAGCAGTAATTCAGAGTGTGTAACTTTCTGACTACAGTACATATCACCAGTTCAAAAAAAAAAAAATGTTTCTTGTTCATCTCACTTTTAACCAAGGGCTGCACAATATCCTCTCTGAGATTAAAGCCAAAACCTAGTTCAAACTAGTGGCGATGATTCTATTCTTGAGTCAAACCTACATCAACCAGAAAAAGCAACAAATATTTGTTGCATTGGGCATTGCATTCGGAGCCCAGAAGAATTACTATTGTTGTCATAACTGGGAGAAAAATCCCACAGGGCTGAATATGCACACACACAAGCTAATACACTACACACACAAACACAGATTTTTATGAGCAGTGCCATCAGTGAGGAGATTGTTTATAGCTGCCAGTAATTTATAGCTTTTAAATGTAATGGTGGAATGCAAATAACTTTTCCCATTCCCTTCCCTCAGCGATCTGCTCATGAATAAGGCTGAAAGGAGCCCAAGCAGGAGACACGACCAGGGAAGAAGAGGAGAGGCAGAATGAATCAGCCTGCCCCCACTTCCTTCCAGCCCCTGGAAGTTTCACTGGCTGACCACGGGATCAGTTCCCAGCTCAGCATGAGGATGTGGTCCACAGCTAACACTTAGCAGCTCCCAACCCCACCAAACAAGCAGGAATACTGCTCAGCCTACTGTGAGCAAAAACACATGAAAAAGCATTAGGCAAGAACAAGCTTTCTGCTGGCTTGCAGCAGGAAACTGAGGTTTTTTCTTTGTAAATGATGACACTAACTCTTTTCTCCTTCCTTTTTACATCAGATGAGATATTTAAAACTGCTGTTCTGTGCCATTCAATATCAGAGCTACTGAAGTCACTTTTGTCACTGTTCAGTGATGATTCAGTTCATTGGTACTATTGGAAAATGTGCTTCCTCTTTACGCAATTACAGTCTGATGACAGAACTTTTCAACTGGTCACGTACGGACAGCAGCTTTTGTACAGCCTGCAGAAAAGAAACAAGTGAAACCAATTACTCTGTCTACTAACTTCTGCCCAGGCTTGATAGTGAAGGCTTAGAGGAAGATGTTTAAAATACTATGAAGGTCAGCAATTACTGTAGTGTTTATACTCACAGGGTTAACAAAAAAAGCTTGTATGCAGAGTATCTTAACTCCCTTCTCTTGTGTTTTCACTGTTTTTCTTCTCTTCCTGATGGCAGAGGTTTCTGTTTATCAATATGTATGGTAAGTTATGGCTCCAAAAATATTTTGAGGATCTGCAGATGAAAAATCAAGGTCTGGCCTGTCAGATATTTGTGAGTCCACACTGAAAAAGTGACTGCCTCACCTCTCACACTGTTGAATAACAACAAAAACAAAAACTGCATGGTCCCAGGTTGATGTGAACAAAGCTATTGAACTGATACCAAGCAAAAACAGAAACAGTTTGTTTGGAAAAAAAAACTTGATTCATCTGTATCTTAGAGAAATAATAGAGAACTCTAGGCCACTAATTGTATTGGGGGGGGGGGGGGAAGTAACGTGTTTCTAAATGCTTAAATAGAACAATATTATGAGCTTTATTAAAGGCCGTGGAAACCTTGGGAGATATTTTGGTGGGCAGAATACAGGGGTCAACTTTTTCAGCTTCTTGCCACCACCATGTGTGCAGGCAAGAAAATGCCACCACATTTCGGAGGGGAAGCTGAGGTTTTATGTGCTCACATCATCACTGCATGGGAGTTTTGAAGAAAAGCATTAATATCACAGCAACTGCAAGGGAAGCGAGTGGCAGCTGGGCACTGAAGGGAATGGGGAAGGCTGTCAAAGTCTGAAGAGGGACACAGACTTCACAATCATTGAATAATTTTGCAAATCTACAGGGCAGCACAGTGTTTGTAGTGCATGACAATACACACTCATATAAGCTGGCAGAAGCAATCTCATGCTAGAGCTGGCAAAAGTCAGCTTTGGTTTGAGAAGCTTTGTTTTTGTCACATGGAAAAATAAATAAGGTTTTTGTTCTTCAGATTGTTGCTACATAGAGATAAAAAGTCTGGTGTTTTTCAGCAGTTTTAATGATCCGAGATATGGAAGATAAACTCAATTCCCTAACACAGATTAGTAGTAAATTAGTTTTGCTGAGTTTGGTTAACTGAAATACATCTGCAGGAGACAATTTTTTTTCAGATAAGATTATTAAGACTGTAATCGTATTCATCATTAAAAAAACAAATTAACTGGAAAACAAATAAACAAACTGGAAGACCAATCTCAAAATCTATCCTTGTAAGGCTTAATCAGTTCCACTGTATTGAATGCTGGACTGTTGCTGGCTACAGTGGATTCAGAGTTACAACCTTAGACCAATCCCTCATCTTACTCAAGCATTAAGGAAGATTTGTCTGCTATTTTTGGTAGGTCAGTTTGCTTTGTGAGGGGGCTTTGGTAAACACAGTCCTGCTCCTCAAGTCCTGTTCCTAGATAGTGACAAAACAGGGCTCTAAGCCCAACACACATACAGTAATGATAACAATAACTCTGAGGGGCACACAGTTTTCCACTGTGCTTTGATAGGTTCAGGCAGCTTTCATGCCTCTGTCCCACAGTCCATCATTACAAAGCAGTGCAAGATGGAGAAGCACCGTAAGATTTTGCATACAAATGAGCCTATCCACAACATTTTACAAATGTTTTATAAACCAGGATGGAGAAGAACAACATAATCCTTGTTTCATGTGCCATACACCATGAAGCAGCAGCCAGAGCAGGCATTCTAGTAATGCCATGACTCAGTATTGGTCTCCTCCAGACACATTTATCCTCTGCCAAAATCAATGCACATTTGTTCCTCTGAATGTCACAGAGGTGCTCTGGGCTGCAGGGCCCTGGCAGCAAATCTCCATGAGTTCCTATGGGCCTTCCATTCCCCAAGAATTCCTGTGCTGCATATTCCTTCCCTCCACACTCACACTGACATGAAAAGCCAAAGAAGGGCTTTTGCTTTTTTGAGACACTTCCCATTTTTTAATTCATGAATCCTCCTCCTGCTTCCAAGGAGCAGTAACCCCAGGCTGCTGTTCCCATTGGCAAAAGAAGGGAGCAGCTCATTGTCTGCTGATGAATGCTAGGCTGCTTCACTGTGCAACGTGAACTAGAATCCACCGTATCCATCTCTTTGCCTTCCACATCAGAGACTGACTCTGATAAAGCAGAAGAGAAGTTTTTGTATATTTGCAGTGCTCGCCAATTCATTAATTCATTAAAGTTGCATTTTGTTGAACATCAAGTACATTCTATCTAGCAAATAAAAAAATTAGTGCAGCAATTATCTTGAAAAATGCTGCTACGCAGTTCATTTGGATAATTTAAAGCTGCTAGCATTTTCTAAAGGAGCCAAATTACCAGATTTATAGTATAAACATTCCCAAATTACAGTTAATACAGTTTTTGCAACAACAGCTCTCTGAAAAGTGACTGCACTTTTATGGAAGTTTATTAAAGGGTTTATCTCCATTTTAAATATGATCGGATTCGAAGTGTCCTTATTTGTTTGGACCTGTACTTCTTGGAAATGTTTCAGATTCTTCAACTACTCGACTTTCAAACTCCTTATAAAATCAGCAGAAATCTAAAGTTACGAATGCGAGAACACCTCCAGACATGTCACGTGTTGGAAAATACTTTACTGGAGCAATAGGGAACATGCAGGCTGGGATTGGATTGAGAAGGTGGAAAGGAGCTAAATAAACCAAACGAAACATGCCATTTGCCACAGCGGAAGCTTTAAATATACATTTGCTCATTTTTAATTACACAGATAGTAGAAAGGGTGACATTGGGCAGAGACAAATTAAGTTTCAGATGAAAAGCTTCACTGAGATCAAGTAAGTTGGTGACAATAAAGGTAATATAATTAAATACTGCCAGTTGCATTGCTAAGAGTCACGTTCAGGGGAGCTGTTTGAGAACTTACCAAGAAAGGAGCAAAATATGGCATTCTTTCCTGAATATCTGTGTGTGAGAGGTTTTCAAATCTCTATAAAATCTGAGGAAGTCTCAATTTTGATGTATTTCTGCACAGCATCATGAGTTGTTTTACACTCAAAACACTGCAAGACACCGTGGTCCTTGTTTGTGGTAGTGAGACACATCTACAGAAATATTTAAGATAGGATACTCCACTGTCAGCAGAATAATCTGCTGAATATTAGCTCTTCGGTGCTGAAAACAACTTCACGGTCCCTGAGAAAAGTAAATGAATAATTCCTGATCAGAAAATAGTATCAATCTAACAGTAAATATATGTGAGCACATAATTGCGCAGTAATTGCTTTTGAAGGGTATTTTGTAAATTCTGTAGCAACTTTAAACAGCAACGTTGCATATTCAGAGTGACAAGGTTCAACGTGCATTTTGAAGATAGTTTCAAGCTGCTTCTTGTCATTATCAGACAAATGGAAGTAGCTTCATTCCTGATCAGCATTTCAAGCCGTACTCACCCTTCCAACAAATGCTGTTAAATAACAACTGCTGCAATCCCTCTGGAATTGCCTGGAGAAACACAGACTGCAATTGCAGCCTGCTCAGCATCACTTTTGCATTTTGTTTCAATCCTTTGCAAAATACACGGAATACACATTTCTCTGATGACTCAGAATATTGTTCAGAAGCAAATACGTCACCACTTAAAGAAGAATGGTTGAGATAAAAAGAGATATGGCAACTGAGGCAACAGCAGTGCTGTGGACATCTTGTTTGGTACTTCAGTGTCTTATGGATGTCTGGATTGGAAATGAGAAGGGACCAGAGACAGCAAACTATTTTGTGACAGACACAGCTACTCTGCTCCTGCCCAGGGAACATCACCTCATCTCTATCACACACATAGACTTCTTCACAAGTCTGAAATAAATTTGTGTTCACTCGATTCATTATAAGTCACCAAAACTGAAAGGTAATGTCTTAAACAGTTTCAGTACCATTGCAACTAGAATGCTGTTTTATGTCTCTGCCAACACCACTGCTGTGAAGGACTTATTTTAATGTTGGCTTGGCCATCAGCAAGTTAAAACACTTTGGATCAGTTGTGATGAGTGTATAAAATGCTCTGATGTTTAATCTCTTTTAACCATTTCAGTACTGGTGAGACTGGCTGTGTAACAGCAGTGGCCCAAAGCTGGAAGATTTACAATTAAATCCCTCATGTTTACATGTTGTGCTGAGGGACACGGTTTATTGGGAAATATTGGTGATAGGTGGACAGTTGGAGTGGATGATCTTGGAGGTCTTTTCCAACCTTGGTGATTATATGAAATAAAATACACCATTGGCTGCCCTTAGCTAGCAACCTGAGGACAGCACCTTTCCCTGCAACTGTACTCTACCAATCTCTGCCCATTCTGGGGGGATCTTCATTTGGTATCGAGAAAGTTGCATTTTCCCCATTTCCTCATGCCCTGCTGAAGTGCATGCCTGCAGACACAGGGATGCGTGAGTGCCATCACATCCTTTCAGTGGGGCCGTACGCAAGCGCGTATCCAACTGCAGATAGGAAGTTACGAGCTAATTCCATTATTTTTTTTTTTCCAGTGAGCTACCACACTGTTTTTATTTCGGTACGCAAAGCGGGAAGATATTCCCAGCTGTCTGCCAAAACGTAGCTCTCGACGCGCTGTTGCCACTCGAGCACATCACCTAATGAATTCGAAGGGAACTGCCGGCGTCTCTCAGCAGCGGGCTCGGCCGCGGGCAGGTGCTGTGCTGCAGTGACTCCAAGCGGACCGGCAAGGCCACTGCCACCGAGCACAGAGCTCGGCTCCCTGCGGCCAGCCGGGGCTCCGTGGGTCGTTGGTCGCCTCTTCAAGGCTCGGGCACAGCTCTGCGCAGAGAGTGATGCCGCTGGCCTCATTGACGCCGCACCTCTGAAGAGAGCTGTGCTTGCCAGCGTTGGAATTTTTAGATCTAGGATATGTAAACACGTGTTACAAGGTAAGAAAGCTGGTGCTGGGAACCTTGAAGCACGTCTTTCTCTTTTGCTGAGTGGCCCTGTGGGTTACAGCAGGATTGGATGTGGGTGGAAGTAGGAACCGGGCCAGGAGTGAAATCTCCAAAACCCTCAGGTAACTGTGAAAACAAATATCTGAACGAGGTGATGCTGGAATGCTGTAAATTGCACACTGTAATTCACCCAAGTGCTTTCTTCCTAAGATTTCCTGGGGAAAAAGATGTCCCACATACCACCCCTGTACACGTTACTGTGCCATCTCAGTCCTTTCCCTAGGGTGGTTTTCCACTCCAGTGTCTTAGAACACACTTTCACAGGAGATGCCAGCATTTTGAAGCAGAAACATACCACTAATTTCCATATCACTCACTGGATAAGTTTGCTGTCATAAACAAGCTTGCTGTTGTTGTGCTTAAAAAGTGTCGTTGGGCCCTATCAATGGAGTACATACAGACACTGAATTTTGGGAAGCACTTACTATCATATGGGGACTTGCATATCTTTTCAGCACCAGAAGGAAAGTATCCGTAGTGAGCACTTGCCCCTGTGAGCACCTGAAGTTTCATGGTGTTGGCAGGTGCATGCCACTCTCTCCTGGCTCAGCACCCCTTCCAGAAGCAGAGCAGTACTTCCCAAAAGTAGGCAGATAGTGCCACCCAAAAAACCCTGCCCACCCCCCCACCCGAGAGGCAACGCTGACTGCAGGGCATCTCCCTGAGGTGCTCAGAGCTGGGGTTAAGCAGAACTAAGTCAATCATTCACTTTATCTCTTTTTTGCACAAAACAGATGACTTTTTCAGGGTAAGCACTTGTAAAACCCTGCTATGATTGTGTTTTGTCTTTGCTATGCTGTGAAATACACACAGTACAAGCCTGGAAAAGCAGCTGTGCTGCACAGGGTTTCTTTGGGTCTTTGCTTACAACAATGTTTAGGGAAGAATTTCATGCGCAGTCAACATACACCTCCAGTTCTGTTAAAGCAGAGCCAAGCTGTGTCTCCAATACATTGCCAGCACCTAATAGAAAAGCTCAGCAATCCCACAGAGCCCAGCTTGAGTCATTTAAAAAAGAAAACAAGTCACACAGCCACCATTGCTCCATAGTGAGCAGCCATTATTAGAGTAATCCCCCGGGGCCGGCTCAGTTGCGGTTGGTCAGTCATTCACATATTCCTATCCGGCTGCCTTCATGCTGTCCAGGACATGAAGCAAATGAAGCCTGGCTGTTGCCCAGATGATCCATGATGTTGTGACCAGATGGAACTTTGCTTACAACATGTGTAGATGCCTGCTGGACAATAAACAGGCTTTTGCTGTCTTTTGCTCTGATGAACTCAAGGGGGTTACTGGCAGGTTAAAACAATCACAGCTCTCAAAAGATATTTTTTTTCTTTAATTTACACCAGATGAGCAGAACAACAGGGAAAAAAAAAAAAAAAGAAAGAGGTTGAATAGATGTCTCTTTTTTGTGTTAGTGTTGATCTCTGTTGCGTTTTTTTTCCACTCAACACAAGATTGACAAAGAAAAATAGCTGCATTTTGGCTCATAATCTTGTATCCATCTTTTTGTCTATAAATTGTTGTAATAGCTGTAAGCATAGGTTTACAGATAAACTAAAAAATAAATTATAGTTTCATTTCTACTCCGTGGGGATGAGTATGTGCTTGCATGTGTGCTCCCCTTCTGCATGACTGTCCATCCTACCTTCCAGCCACTTTCTAATGAATCAGTTTCAATTAAATACCATGTGAATACTTGTGAATAAAAAGTAAATACAAAGCCTGAGATAGAAGAAAGAAGCAGATTATAGTTCATGCAAAAAGGAAAGCTGCAGTGCAGACTCCCTTCTTGCTACACATCAGAAATAGGAGTAAAGGAATAGAAGGGAGAGAAAGATATGTATGTATACACACACACTCTCTCAGTCTGTCCCACCTGCAGGAAAAGCCCTATTAGATACCAAAGAAGATGCTTCTCCATGGACAACCAGGATTCAATGGCCCTATAGCTCCATTTCTCAGGACATGGATGTGTGAAACTTGAGTATACCATCAAAAAAGGAATGGGCAGAGGTCAAAGCTGATGCAGAAATCTCAGTTCTCCTCTGCACCCTTAGTTTTCATATTGTCAATGAGATCTCTGCCTTTTCTCAACATGAAACAAGCGCAGTTTCCTAGAAAGAGCCAGAACCCAACAGCTCTCAAATGAAATTTCCTTGTTCACATCAGAGAATGCAAAAGCAGATCCCAACAACCGCACTTCATATGAAAATGCTGAAAGTTGTTTGATTGCTCATCACCCAGACATAATCCTCAACTCCAGCAGCTGAACCTTGTACCAGCACCCCAGTGCGCTCCTGGAGAAATTCAGCTTGCTTAGATGAAACTGTGGTGGAAGCTTACAACAATGTATGCAGTGATAGAGGGAACACCCATCAGGTCTGTTCCAGCTGCTCAGTTGTTGGGTTAGCAACATCCAGCTGAGAAATCATAATGAATAGCCAGGTATATTTTCAAATACTTCAATTGTCTCCCGGGTGATATTTTAATCTCAGCTGAACCCTGCAAGAACTGAAATCTCTGCCTCTTTCACAGGAGAGAAGATGGAAAACAGGCATTGTTCACTGTTAATCATATTATTTCCTGTAGTTCTACAGAAAGGTTGTGTTGCTTTCCTGAAATGTCACATTGGTGTTGGGATGGTACAAAAAAAATCACAGTAAACAGAACACAGGAACTACAGGAATGTGGCAGCCTTTTAGCAAAGCTATTCTGAGATTGAATTTGTTGAGTGCTTATATTAATTGCAGTTCCTATATTTTGTGTGTGTGTGTGCTAACTGTACTGATTCTCGCATTTTCACATTTCCTGCTCTTTTTCAAAATAAAAAAAGCAAATAAATAAATAAATAAAAGTTTTTTTTTATTTTTCCCCAAGAGCTATAATGTGTTTGTGAGGTTGAGGGAGAACACGGTGACCTGTACATTTCCTATGTCCCAAAGTAGAAACCACAGTAACAGCTTAAGAGCTTAAGCAACAGCTACACTTTTAAAACAAAACTTTGAAGAACAGGAGCTCTATAGACAATGTTTTCATGGATAACTGGAGCCAGAATTCCAGATACCACATCAAAGGAAGTGTGCTGTTGAGAGATTTCCTAAGGAAATAAACTACCGGATGTCTGATAGTAAGAAGGGGGAAAAACTGCATTTGATCATAGTAAATCCAGACACATCAGAAAAGCTGGTGCAGAAATTAGTTTCTAAAATTGCAGACATCGTGACGCAGAGATGTTCTGATCAAAACCAAACTTTCAATTCAGAGTGACAAATAACTCCAGTGGAGTGGACACTTAAGAACAATGCTCATTGGAAATGCTTTTGCCACCTGGAAGTAGAGAAAATCTTAAAAGCAGCGTGGTCAACCGACAGCTCCTTACCAGGGGAGGGTTGGCACTGAGCTCTGCTCTCTGGTGACATTGACAGGGCCCAAGGGAACAGCATCGAGGGGCAGCTGGGGGTTAGGAAAAGGTTCTTCACCAGACGGCAGTGGGCATGGAATAGGCTGCCCAGGGCAGTGGGCATGGCCCCAAGCTGTTGGAGTTCAAGGAACTTTTGGACAAGGCTGTCAGATATAGGGTTTGGATTTTGGGTGGTCCTGCGTGGAGCCAATAGAGATTTTATGATTCTAGCTTCCTGCAGTCCTGGGCAATGAGGCACATCTTTCACAGTAGAAAAATAGTTTAAGTGTACACTTAAACAGCACAAAATCATAGTAGTAATCCAAACCAACTGGGATTATTTGTCTACCCTCATCAAGCATCTCCCCCTTAGCTACATCATCCCTCTTGGTCTGAAAAAGCAAATGTCATTTCTGTGAGAATAAAATACTCCCTCCTTTTCACTGAATTGAGCTCCTCCTTTACCTGAAGTGGCTGTTTCCTCTCACATCTCTCCCCTGCACTTTTCTGCTGTGGTTTAACTCGGCAACTGGCTAAGCTACGTAGCTTTGCTCACATCCTCCCACAGTGGAATGGGGAAGAGAATCAAGAAAAAAACAACAAAAGACACCATTGCTCACCGTTTGCCAATCAATGCCCAGCCAGTCACTGAGCAGCAGCAGCCCACCCTACCCCCTCCTCACCATTTTCAAGCTTTTTCCACATTGTTATATGCTATGGAATATCCTTTTAGTCAGTTTAGGTCAGCTGTCCTGGTTCTGTTTCCTCCCAACGCCTTGAGCTCCCACAGCCCCCCTCACTGGTAAGAGTACAAGAAGCTGAAAAGCTGAAATGTCCTTGGCTCAGTACAGCACTGCTCAGCACCAGCTAGAAACATGAGTATGTCATCAGCATGGCTTTTCTCCTGAAGACAGAAAATAGCATCACACTAGACACTAAAGGAAATATCAGCTCCATCCCAGCTGAAACCAGGACACTTTCCTAATCTGAAACTGGCTCCAATTGCTCAATTCCTTCTATACTGAAAACACACACACACAAACACAGACAAGATAATTGTCTCCAGCTGTTTAAACCCAAATGAAAGAAAAAAAAAGGCAAGTTATTATACATCATTGCAAGAACATTATTTTGCTGGAAAATAACTGTCTCTATTACTAGTTTTCTTTCCCACTGGAAGCCTTTGGCATTTGAAGTTCAGCAGCTTGGGTCAAGAAGAGGCAGTACAGCAACATCAGCACCGCCAGAGACACAAATTGACTTTATAAATAAAGCCCCTGAGGGTTCTTTGGTCTTTTGCATGTCCCTCAGGCCAGAAGTGCACATCAACTTATTGAGGTGCAAAAGTATTATATTTAAAGGATTCCAAAATTCCTTCAGGGAAACGATGGTTGAAATATTTTGTAATGTAGGGAGCACTCTTGCACAACTTATGCAGTCCATATTTTCTTAGTAGACATGGTCATTTTTGAAAATTCTTATGTTCTCTTGCACAGCTGAATTACAAAAGGGACTGGTGTGACTGCTTGTGCATTACACTTCTTAGTTTTTGCTTTAATCCTAAGTCTTCTGTTAAGCTATAGAATATTTTCCCTGCATAATTTGTTCTGATGGATAATTGCTAATATTGCAAAAAAAAAAAAAAGTTTTTCTGTTGCATCTGTTTACATACTTCCCCTAGACTCAATATTTGTCTTCTATCAGAAATTTCTTTCACTTCTACTTAGACTCCAGTTTGCCTTCTGTCAGATTAATTCCAAGTGACTTCATTTAAGATATTTTTACCAGGAAGAACCTCGAGATTTCAAAACATTCTTTTCTGGATACTGTGCAGATTTGAAGCAATCCAGGTACAATCAACAGTCACTGCATTTAAGGATCAATCCAATTATTCTGTCTATGGGTATAGTATAGTATCCTTTCTGGGCTCATCTGACACTCCCCCACTTACACACTGCGGAGTTATATTAGCTTTCTGATGTACAACTTTGTATCAGGAGCTTGTAAGAACTAGCACCTCAAGTAAAATTATGTGCAAACATTTACCCAGTCCTTACCCTTAGCTAGGGTATATACATAAATGCTTGGAATAGCGCATGCACACTCATTTAGATGAAGGGCATGTACGGGGAGATCCCCTCCTTGCAAACACATTCTAGTACCTGGCAAAGTACCTCACTAGCAAACTTTTCCATGCTGATCTCTCACAGAAACCACATGATGGTATTGTGGTGCACTGACACTTTTTTTGCCCATGAATAGCTTGATACACTTGCTTCCAACTGTACTTTTTTGAGGAAAAAGCAAGAAAATGTTTGATGATGTTATTTTAAGCAGCATGCTAGATGTCTTCCTTGTAAACATGCTGTCTTTCCTAAGCCATAGTATGACAGGGAGGAAGTGCTTTTTTGAGAATTTGTTCCCTAAATTGAAGCTCTTCTTCTTCTTCTTCTTCTTCTTCTTCTTTTTTTTTTTTTTTTTAATTGTAAAATATAGATATAAACACATCAATGTAACTTTGCAAGAAGGGGCATATGGAACTTAGTTAATGAAAAATCCTTACCAGGAGTATATGCTCCAATCAGTAAGTTCTGTGACAGCATCTCTATATTTTCCTAGATGCAAACTGCATCCAATTGATGGCTTGAGTCTGCACCCATACGAAGTTTCATCTTGACTTTGGATGCAACAGATGTAACTAAATTTATAGAGAAGCTAACTAAGCAAAAATTCAGACCTGCAAAGCTAGTTCTGGCAGCCCAAGTGAGTAAACATTCACTTGCAGGATAGAAGAACTGAGAATTTACTGACTGACTGTTTACTGCTCTCCCATTAAATGATCCTCATGTATGTTCATTTTCTTATGACTTACACAAAACAGAAAGCAAGTGTTAAGAAGTAATAACAACATAGGCCAGCATATCAGATAAATGTACGTTTAACTTCAGAAGATTATCTAGATTGAATCTTGTTAGTTTTCTGGTCCTTGTTTTGAGAATCGAAATTGTTTCTCGAAAATGTTTATATGTCATTAAAGCAGCTGCACTACAGAAAGTCAACTTAAAAGGGTGTAAATCCCTTTGTGTCAGTTTTAGCAGTCCTCCAGTGCTTAACCTACTGCTTCTACAGTGTTACAAATGAGCATTAGTTAAGTGACTGCATTCGTTTCTCACTACATATGCACTTTCAGTGCAGATTTTAAGGGCAGCTAGCAGTACATATAAATGTAATTCAGTGTTTTGTTTTTTTTTTCTGTCTGGCAAGCATATGTGAATTTTCTTCCATAGTTAATTTAAGACTAAAATGTTCGTACTACTAGCAGAACCTAGTAGCTGCTTTCATTATAAAGAAAAAAAAAAACTGAAGTTTTTTTGTAAAAAGTCATATGACAAAGCCAGCAGCAGGACCAGAAACAGATCGCTGGCTTAAGGCACAGCTTTCCCTATTTTTATGTCTTTTACTACCTCCTTTAATCAAGTTCTTTCTTTTCTAGTTAGATAAATTATCAGTGCTACAATATTCCAACTTTGGCTTTTAATAGTCCCTCAGTCCCACATGCCGAATCATTCCTAATACCAACAGCTCTCCAGTACAGTCTGACGGATGCCTGGGGAGCACAGGATGATAATGTGCAAAAACCCATAATGGTGTGCTCAGTGCACAGTCACTCCCAGTGGCAGCAGCTCTCTCAGCAGAGCTCACCCTCCCTTCCTAAGACTAAAGGAGCAGAGGGCTGCAGTGCTCACAATTTATTGTGGTAACACAAGAGGACAGCAGCTTTATTCACAGGGTCTGTCTACATCTCAGTGCATTTTCTTCCATTTCTCACACCTTGCCTGTGGCTTGTTAGCAGGATGATCCTGAACAAATGGCTGTGGCATACAAGCAGGCCCAGAGAATGTCTTGTAGGTGAGAAAAGATGCTTCAGCTCTTGTCTCCTCCACCAGCTGGTTCCCTATTCACGACATACATGGGTACATTTAAACAACTACAGCAGGAGATTGAAAAGATGTGCATGATATCACCAGATCTGGGAATCAAACTATCACAGAATGGTTGAGGTGGGAAGGGACCTTGAGAAGTCATATGGTTCAAATAAAAAAGGGAGTGCTGAGTTTGTCACTACTGCTGAGCTAGCTGCTTCAGTCTCTTCCCTAAAGGCTTTCCCAAGGTACCTGCATACCTGCAGAGGAGTGAGGCCTTGGGCACCTGCTACAGGCTTGCATATAGCCACTAATGAATGATGAAAGTGGGGGTTAAACTCCCCTTTCACTCTGTAAGACACATCAGGTCAAAGCTTTAGGAGTAGGAGAGGAAAAACATGGGAGAATGGCTGTGGCAGAAAGCTGCTATGAAGACTGTAGCCTTGGAGGAGATGGAGGGAAACCAGAGGAACTGCACAGGGTTATCCACATTACAGTGGAGAGGAGGAGACAAAATCCAGTGAAACAACAGCTAATGAACAAAGACTGCAGCCCTTGCAATCCTTGATAAATTTGTGCCTATCCTGGGGTTTGATTCCAAAGTCTCTGACTATGATTGGTCTCACCCATCAACCCTTACTTTTTCAGTTAGACTCACTGAGACATTTCTCAGAAACCTCTGGCATAGCCACTCGCAGGGACTTGCAATCCATCCCTCAAGTTTAAAGCACTAAATATTTATTATTCCACCAAAAATTGCAAAGCATGCAACTCCATAGCATGAAATGAACAAACACATCTGTGGATCTGTTTTCTTATATTTTCTTCCCCACTATGGGCGACGTTACTCATCTTTGGAGTAAAAAAAGAAAAGCAAAAGAGGAAAAAAAAAAAGACAGAGAGAGAAAAACCCACCATATTTTTACTGCTTATTTTACAGGTCACACCAGCAAGTTAGTTTTTTCACTGACACACTTGGGCAGCATTTGAAAACCCATAAAAGTTTCCATTTCACACTGTTACCTCAAGAAGGATGAAGTGCTTTCCTCAATACACTGCCAGCTGTTTTTATCTTTATTCTTCTGAAACTGTGCACCTGAGACTGATCTGTGCAATATTGTTTTAGTACTCCTTGTTATTTCTCCAGAAGTCTCTTTACAGCTTCCTTTAATCATATTCATCTTGAAGACTGTGCATAAGCCTGGGAATCACTGGTTAAAAAAATGAATAGGAAAACAGACTAATTTGTTAAGCTATTAATAAGAAAAAGGTTGAAGATGTTAAACCCAGTCATTACAACAGCCACACAGAGAAACAAACATCAAAACAGAGAGGCCCACTCTCCACAGCTGCCCAGTTCTGTTTATCCTATGAAATTCAATTGTGTATCAAAGCTTTTGGTTTGTCCAGGTTGCAAGTAGCATTCTGGCTGCAGAGCAGATCCCTCAGTTATGAGTTCTCACAGAAAAAGAAGAGCAGTTACTAAGTTCGTGTTTGTTTGCTCTGCAAATACGTGTTAGCCTGCATGTTGTTTTTAATCATCAAATTGTACCTGCTGGCATCTCTTCTAAATCAATTCTTCTCATCCCACAAACTGCCAGGACCACAGATCCTGGGGCATCAATCAGATCCACTTATTTAAATACAAAAGCTTTTGAATCGTCTACTTTTTTATGCTTTAAAACACAACAATACATGATTTAGCATCTGTTTTCTAGCAAGTTTCCTGTCCTAAAGGATCAGCACAAAGAATAACAAAGCTTTTATACTCCATTTTGCCAGCCAAGTCACCGCTCTTTCAGAATTGCAGAAACAAACAGGGTAAGCTACTGCTTCTCTATCATTTCCATCTCAAGGAGAAATTACTCACTTCCTTTTTAAACGAAGTTACTCAAAGACGTGGCGATGAACACTGCCTTCTGGAACTACCGCCCTGCCTTTAAAAATTAGCCAGTTATTATGGGTTCCTTTTCAGGCCCACTCTGTATATTTGAAAAGTACAGCTTTGTGTTTGTGCTACCTGCCAAAGCCAGTCCCCCTCCAGCTACAGCAGGCATAATACACACACCACATGTTCCCTTCTTTAACACTCCAATATATACACTGTATTACTGGTAGATTGAGGTTAGGCTAGCAGACCATGGTGAAACAGCATTAAAAGGCAGATGCATTTCCAGTCTCCACCCAGAAACTTAAAAGGTTCAAGCATAAGATATGGGAACCCTGTCACGCAGCCTACAGCTGCTGACAAATGTCAGCCTTGATCCAACATATCTTTGTTGACAAGGAGAATCTTTTGAAAGGGTTTCAAAACCCTTTCTTGTTCTTGGGTGCTTTTATGTCATAGTTTAATATCAGGGAGATTTTTTTTTATTACACCTTAACATTTACGCAGTTTTGCTTCAATGCTTAGCATTAGGAGAAAAGAAGGAAAAGGAAAGACAACATTTTTCTTCTATGTTATTAACAAGATGGAAATAAAGAGTTCCTCTTGTTCTGTAAAATAAATGTTCACATTTACTTAGTAATAACAAGATACAGTTTATCTCACATTATTGTTCATCTGATTCCTGTTGTTTTTTGAACACGCCGTTATTCCTTCACATTCTAACTTACAGGAATGTATATTTGTTTCATACACATTGATTCTAGATTTCTCTGATTTCTTTTCTAACAGATCCTGAACACTGTAAGAAACAAACGAGAAAAAAATGCCTTTTATGAGAACTCCGAGGTTTTTTCAGAAGTGTTCTGCCTTTGTTTTTCCCTATTGATTCTTTCTTTCATTCATAGTACTTATTTTTTCCTACTTTTCCTTCCTGTTCTCCACATGCTTTTTTATACTGTTTCTGTGGAGATACCGTCTCACAACCACTTGTCTTTTACAACCACATTCACCAAGCTCAGCTTGTGGCTTGTATGGCAGCCTTTGTGAGAGCAGTGGATTCTGCTTGTTTGAATGGTAAGGGGAGTACAAGCCCTGAATGCAGGAATGCAGTAACATCCTCTGACTGCACAGAAGTTCTGCAGTCCCAGTAATTAAAACCTCTTCTCCTCCATCTCTGCCTATCATCCCATTGAGGTACATAATAATGAGCTCTGAATTATCCAGAAGAAGCCTGAAGTTGTATTTCTCATCTAATGCACCTGCAGCATTTTCTTTCCTGTTCCAATTCCATAAAGGCAAATACCCTGTACAGGAACAAAGAGAGATTCATGATTTACTGATGTGATGATGGCTTGGCTTCTCTCACACATACACAGCTCAGGCCCAGATGACAGCACTGTGTGTTGTGCTAAGTATGGATAGGGAGTCAACTGCAAAACAGTCTGTGCGTGTGGTCAGCTGCTCTCCAATGCAGTTCTGAAGCCTGTTGTTCTATCTGTAGAAGCCTGTTCTGCCAAATGTCCGAGAATGCAAGCGTCTCAGTTCTGCCTAACACACCCTAGTGTTGTTAAAAGCATGATGTGATAGCTGTCCTGTCACCTCTGCCTTTCACTGCCTGGAAAACTGCAAGTAAAAATCAGTGGCTTAGAGAAGGACTAAAAAATTGTATCTGTATATTCCTAATAAACTTCACCAGAGTGCTCCTGACAGCTTTACACTTCTGAGTGAATGCTGTGATTTTATCTATCTTCACACATAATTCCAGTGGATTTCTGGCACGTGTCCTGGCACATCGGCGATTTTGAAATTCTTGACTTTATACAGCTCTCTGCCCCAAAATGGAGAAACACAGGAAGATATGTGTTGTTTATTTGGAAAAAACAGACATCATATTAAAAAAATGTTCTCAGCAAAATTTGGGGAAAACAGAATCACACAAATTACTGACGGGCTGTTTAGCTGCCTGGTTATTGCTTATCATTCTGTTCTGCTTATGTTCAATGGTAGGCTATGTGTGTTTGTTATGTAAATTAATGTTGTCTACCTAAATCCGAATTGTTCTCAACGTTTTTGTTTGCTGATACAGTACACGGATGCATTCAGTCATCAGTGGTCAGCATTCTGCCAGACCTCTGAACTGCCTGATCTGTGTATAACTGTGCTGAATGTTTTGTTTTCACACAATTGCAAATCAGATCCATGCCCAGTACAAAACAGGAAGATTGTTAATGAAGTCAAGAAGTCAAGTGCTTTCTTTACTCCTTCCATCAGATTTTATTTCCATGTTGAGTGTTATTTCAAAGTACTATTTACAGGCGTGTTTTGGTTTTTTTTTTCCTCTTGTGGTGGTACTGAGTTTTTTTCTACAGCTTCTGTTTGAGAGAATATCAGTAATATTCTTTACAAAGGAGAATCTCTTTTAAAGTAAAATAATCTTAGCAGAAAATGTTTTTAAACATTCACCACTAATAAAAATTGATTATTGCATTCTTCAAGGCTATAGCAGGCAAACTCGCTGAATAATTTCACTGCTATATAATCACTCCCTTTATTAAAAATAACATTTTTTTCCCATTATTCTTATGAGGGTACCATTCCAGGCTCTAAACTTTGTGAAAATGAGAAATCTGATTTTCAGCCTTAACTCAGGAGTGAACAATTTCTATTTCCTGATTAGATATAAACAACTTTGCCTTTTAGTTTTACAAATAGAGACTGCCTCCATACTTAAACCCTGATCATGTCTACAGAGGGAAGAAATTCCCCTTCCAGCCTTTTCCTTTACCTGACAAAACAAGTTAAGCTTTCCCAGCCCTCTCTCAGAAGAGATGATATCCACTTTCAGCTCCTCATCCAAATAGCTCCTTTCAGTGCCTCTTCCTGGCTGTATTTGTCCTCTTGGGACAGCAGTAACTGCTCTGGTGCAGTGCTACAAAAGGCCTCTCCCCGGTCACTCCAATAATTACAGAATCACAGAATTGTAGGGGTTGGAAGGGATCTCCAGAGATCATCTAGTCCAACCCCCCTGCCAAAGCAGGTGACTGAATCAGTATTTCCCTCTCCACTCTAGATTCTACACGCAATTAATTAAAACCACTTCCAACAGTATTGTTAAGTAGTATGCAGCTTAATAGCAGCCCAGCTTCGTAACACAATGAATTATTTTATAGAATAAAGACCAAGTGTTTTCTTCCATCTTCAACCAATGTGCTAGTTTCTTCTCTTGAATTTCTGAGGCCCTGCACACTTCAGAATACTTGGAATATAAAATCATTTGCCTCTCTTTCAGCTCTGTAATGAAAAATGAAGATGACGTAGAATACTTTGAATAAAAATAGGGCAGTAGTTCAGAGTTCCCTCATTATAAAGTATGTTATTTGTTGGCTGTCCTACAGAGGAGCTGAAAATGTCTTGAAGTCTCTCTTCATTTTCCTTGTACAGAGTCTGGGACTGTTTATTACTCAGAGCTTGAAATGAAATCTATTCCATGTCTCGGATTCACAGATCTATCTTGAGTTACAGGACTCACTTGCAATACTATTTTACCTATATTATCCCTGGAGTTTGATACTCAGGAAAGCAAGTGTCATGGTTTTATGATTTTTGGTACTGGTATTCCACATCATAACATCATGTATTGCATTAAGAGTTGAGGAGCTGATACTCCAGCTCCATAGATCATTGATAATTCCAGGTATACCTAACTCAGAAGAGAAGGAGCACTACATTCCCCAGAGGACTTTGCAATGCTTTGTATTTTTACGTGTTTTCCGCTCAGAGGGAACAGATAAAAACCCTCAGCGGTCACGGGACACTCTCTTTCCTTTGGGATCGACTCAGCAGTGGGTGCTCGCTGCCGTATCGCCTTCAGCGTTAGCGTAAGGCCTTCGGTTTATCGGACACTCTCTCTTGCTCATTTTATTTGATTTATTGGCCTCAATTCCAATTGTTTTGTATTATACTGTGTTGTTTTACTTTCTGATGTCTTGTTTGGTAAATTAGCTTTCCTCCTCAGATCGTTGCCGCTGTTTTGTTTCTGGGCCCATCTCCCTTTTCCCTTTTCCCTTTTTCCTTGCCCTTTCCTGGGGCGTGGGTCCGTGGGTCCCCCGCACCAATCGTCGCGGAACCGGGCCGATCCAGCCCGGTAAACCGTTGACAGCAAGAATCACCACTATTTTATTAGATGTACTGTTGCTCTTTAAAGCAAAAGAAGCACAACATAGAAACAACAAATCCTATCCATCAAAGGGCTAAGGTAACAAACTACTATTGAAAAAATAGACAAGATGGCTGCAAATGTAAATCATGAAAAAAAAATCAAGAGAAAATATAGTCTCTGCTGAGATTTCTCTGAGATATCTTCAGGCAGCACACATCCAAAGTCAAACACAACGCTATACTGAGTCAGGGATACTCACCTTCTTTGTGGACCCTGAACAGAGTCCAGTCCCAACGGCCCCAAAGGGTTACATAATACAATTGTGTACAACTGAGCATTTGGAACATCTCAGCTTCCTTTTCCTGTTAACAACCAACCTATTGTAATGGATGTTTAGTTCTCTTCAAGTGTTTGTATAAAAGAAATTAAAGTCCACCTGGTATTAGTACACCCATAGACTTTGTAATATGTCATTTTTTATATTTAACTTCACCTTGGATTTTTTTTTCCTGATATTCATACAAATTACAATTTATTTGTCCTTTGCAGAAAATAGATCTTGCTTCACAAAACACATATTCACACAACATTTTCTGTGAGCAGCAGAATTAATGAAGCCTGCTTCCTATGGCCACTGATGAAGTAAGAGAATCAATATATTTAGAAATCCCCCCACCAGTACTATGTGCATACACAACTTCCAGTTAGAATTCATCCGTTCACGAGGATTAAAGACACGCTGCAGTTGGGTTCTTGCAAATAACTTCATAAAACATCTCTTCTCTATTACACATGCTGTTGAAAGTATTTGTGCCCGCTCTCTTATCATTCTGTTCATCATACCTCTCCTATCATTCAGTTCTGTTTTTGAATAGTCCTGACATAGATTCCCAAGAAACAATATGTAACTAGGATCAAATGGATTAATGCTTTTCCTGACTATACATAATGGTTCTGCTATGAATTTTTAATCTTCAGGTGCCATGCAGAATTGTAGTATCCCCTATTGTGATACTTTCTTTATGCTACAAAAAGGCTTTTCAGAAATTCATAAAGTTGTCACAACGGACAATTTCTGTTCTACAGTCTGTCAAACAACAGCATGGTCTATATGAGATTGACTTTCACAGTAAAATAATCATGTGTGATTATTTTATTATTATCAAAATAATATCATAAATATTATCAACATTATCAAAATATTATCATGTGTGATTATTGTATTATTATCAAAAGGCACTATATATACAGTATCTCTAAAACATAGCTAATGTTTGGCAGTGATTCTGCACGGGACTTCCCACATTAGATAAAGACATGAGATCACTGAAAGAGAACAAAGTATCCAACTTATTTTTTCCTGAGTCTGGTATAGTACTAGCATGTTTCATGAGTTGGGACCCTTTATCAGAAGACATTTCTGCATTCTAGGTTAATGGTACCCTCTTTCAGTATGTGGTAGAAGATAATGATCTTTCTCATCTAAACTTTATTCTTACAAGATGTAGGCCAGATTTAAACAAGCAGAAGTTCACAAAGGCACCACAACACATCATCAGCATGTTTGTCCTTCCCATGCCCAGATACGCCTTTTTCACCTCTTATCAGAATAGTAGATTAGCCTCATTTCCGTAGAACTGCTATTTTTGCCAAGAAAGGTATTGTTTTTTTCACTTAGACCTGTGTCTGAGGATAGGACCAGAACCCACACTGTCACACAGTAAGGTCTACATTATACATTCATTTCTAAAGCACAAATGAAAACAAAGTATTAGAGGAAAAGCATCTCCCAAATGCAAGAAACTGACTCCAGTTTCTTCTTTTCTTATGGGCCTTAGTTTCTTCCATTGTATTTAAGAAAGTAAGAATCTTCTGTTTGTTTGGTTTTTTTACCTCTTTCAAAGTCCAACTAGAATTAGGCCCTCTTATCTTAATGCTGACAGTTAACAACTCCTTTCAACCCCAAACCATCAGGCCACCTCCTGCCTGAGAGCACACAAGCCATCATGCAGAATACTGCCCGTTAGGCTAGTTTTATCACATCATATGTGCATCAGCCAAACATGGTCAACAGAGGATGAGAAGTCATCTGCCAACACAGCAGCTACAGCAGAGCAGCCACTACATGAAAGCATGGAAACCTTTACAAGATCTGTTTGTTGGCCTACAATATGGTTCTCTCCATCAATCCTTGCTGCCTTTTGCTCTTATCTTCCTATTTAGGCACGTATCTCCCTCAGCTTCAATTGCTGATTTGCCTTGATTTGGTAGCTGACTTCCAAGCAGTGCTCATTGCAGCTGCTCTGTTGGAGAGGTGACCAAGCCAGCCAGATGATGCCTCACCAAGAGCATTTGGTGAAACTATGATTTTCACAGTGCCTTATCTACCTTCCTCCTTCAGGATTTAGTGCCACCGCAATTATAGCATATGTACTATAAGCATTTAAAAGAGCTTTAATTCTAGGAAATAATTTCCTACAGAGTGGGGCATTTTCTCTTTCCTGGCATGAGTAACTATAAAATGCTGTGCTCCGTGATGAAGGAGACTTAGAAAAGACACTGGAAGATTAAGGTGTGTATTTTAATTAATTCTGCTTGACAAGATCACTGAACTTCCTGACAGACTCACAGGATGTAGAAAGGGTAAGTAATCCCTAAGGACTTGTTTTTGGTTTAGTTTGAAACCGCTCACGTTTTTGTTTCTTTGTTTTGCAAAGGGAGGTCTGATTGTCTGTATGCTTTTGAACTGAACATAGCTCATACTTTAATGACTGGTGGGAGGTAAATCACTTGTGACTGTGATTTCTCTGTGTGACAGCACTTAAAGAAGAGGTGGCCCTAGCTCAGAAATATGCCTTTGCTAAGAATGCTCCCACACAGGCTGCAAACTTGATATCACATCGGTAGCATCTCTAGCTTAGTTTTTCAAAGAACCTGGAGCAGCATTTCAAAGTCAAAACCCCGAAGGTCTGGCAGGTAGCCCACTTTGTGAGAAAGTGTGTATCTGCAAGGGCTGTCACTGAGAATCAGTGGAGTAAGCACTTCTGACCAAGTGAGGTGAACATCCTGTAACTATTTCAGCAAGACAGAAAAACCCCAATGAGAGCTGCTGTGCATGGATGTGAGCGCACAAGAATTTTGTAACAGAATTATGTGACAGCTAAAAAACAAACAAACAAACAAACAAGATGGGGAAGCTTGTCCCATGATGCGAGAAAGTATATGTTGTTGCAAGACCCTTCTCACACACAGGCATGTGACTGCCACTTGGGCTACTGACAAAAAGGCAAGATAAAGGGGAAGTTACAAGACATGACAATTGATTTGGGTTTTGTTTTTCTTTTTTCTTTTTCTTTTCTTTTTTTCTTTCTAGCATATAACCATTTGAGATAGGGAAAAATTTTAGCCAGCTCTGGTAGGGATGGGCTCCGCTGCCCTGTAGCAGAACAGCCCCTGACCGGAAATTGCTGTCACTTATTTTTGTACAAAATAGCATTTAAATCTGTTGGAAAATACTGTGCAGGCAGGTCACCATCTAAGCAGTCAGCATCTGCATGGCAGTGAGCAGACACTCCTTCCAGCACACAGGTTCACAGCTGTTGGCAATGGGGCTTGTGGCTGTGGCTACCCTGCCACAGAGCTCAGGGAGCACAGGAGTGAGTGCAGCTTGGCAACCCATCCTTCTCAGCATCAATGCAGATGGGAAAAGATGAGGATCTCCAAACCACCTGGTCCAACACCCCTATGAATCACCACACCAGCATTTCTGAGCCCCTAATGCAAGCAGTTTTCTTCGAACCAGTGCTAGCTTGTTGTCTGCCCTTCTCCTATCCATTGCCCCTTCACAAGTCATGCTGTCTTCTCAGTTTTGCAAACACAGATAGTAGTGCAGCAGGCAGCAAGAAAAGCAATTCCTCTGCCTCTTTCTATGGAGTTTGGGATAAGGAATGAAGACAAGGGAGCAGCTGAAGTAATTGTTTTCCAAAGAAAGCCTTAGAAAGAGGAAGCACAATGATTCCAGCGACTAGCTGTTTCCTCCTTTCTGTCTCTTTGAAAGCCTGGGAAGAAATATGGGTGTGAGGTATCTGTCGCGCTGCCTCCATTTTGTGCCTGGAAGAATTTGCTGGCCGGGCTCCATCCATGAAAAAGGGCCCTGTGGAAGCCAGACAGAGTGGTTGAGCCACAGAACTGCTTTCACTGGGGCTGGGTGGGGATATGGGAACAGGATGGGAAGGGCTGCAATCACCATCTGCCTTGGCAGAACTTGATGTGACTTTTGGCAGCAAGCATGAGTGCATTATTTGCCAGGACTAAAATCTCACAAGATAAACGAGGGTCCCTGTACACAGACAACCTCAGAGCGCTGTTTCTGGAGGTCCCTGGGCAATAGCTTCCATCCTCTGAGTTCAGGCTGCTAGTCTCAGCCTCGCAGTGCAGGTCTGCTGTTCCCTGACCAGCAAAAACAAAATCCTACAGACTGTAAGGCGCTGCAGCACCGTTAGCGGTCACAGGGCACAAGCAGAAGCGGAAGGCAGGCTACAAAAGGGCATTCACATCTGTTTATTTGCTTGAGCGAAACGGGGCAACAGAGAGCAGAAGTCTCAACATGACCAAAGCAGGCGGACGCTCTATCGGCGGTCAGCGGTGGGAGGATAGAAAGCAAGAGCAGCACTTAAAATCAAATAAAATAATAGCAGCACCACAACTAAACGAATCCAAAACAGCCCCCGCCGCTGGGCAGAGGCCTCAGCTCTGCAGGTCCGCCCCCCTACGCGTCGGTGCCCGCCCCTTCCCGCTCGTTCCCTCGCCGGGGCAGGGCGCAGGCGCTCCGCCGCGCTCGGGTCGCCGTGCTCTCCTTCGCCGTCGCCGGGCGTTATGCGGGCCCCGCTGGTCCTGATGGCGCTGACGGCGCTGCTGGCGCCCAGCCGGAACGCGGCCTCCCTCGAGGAGCGGCCGCCCGCAGGTAACGGGCCGGGTGGGGGTGCCGCGGAGAGAAAACGGGGGCTGAGCCCGGCGCTCAGATCCGGCTCGGGGTGTCGCGGCGCTGTCCCGGCACGGAGGGGTTGGGGCGTGGGGTGGTGCTGAGCCGGGCGGGGTTACGTGCGGCTCCCGGGGCGGCTGGCCGCGGGCCTGGGCGGCCGGCAGCTGCCTTCAGCGCCTGCTCGCGTGTTTTGTAAAGGAGCGGCGTGGGCGCGGGGAGGGCCTATAGTAGCGTGTTTTAAGCGGGTGCTCGGATGAGGTCAGCGAGTCCAACCCCCCTGCCAAAGCAGCTCCCTAGCCCAGGTTGCACAGGTAGGCGACCAGGTGGGACTTGAACATCTCCAGAGAAGGAGACCCCAGCACCTCTCTGTGCAGCCTGTGCCAGTGCTCCGTCACTGCGCTGTGAAGAAGTTCCCATGCACGTTTGTTGCGGAACTTCCTATGCTTCAGTCTGTGTCCATTTCCCCTTGTCCTATCACCACACACTGCTGAGCAGAGTTCAGCCTCATCCCTTTGCCTTTGGTCAAAGCAGCAGTGCTTTCCTAAGCCCTGCTCCCACAGGGAGATCCATATTACCTGAAATAAATGCCATCACATGGTCACAGAGCTGTTGGTTATGTGCCTGTGCTCTCGAGATTCTGTAGATGTGCAGCTCTGCTGGAGCTTCATGGCATTCAGACGTGGGCGGCCCTGGCACTGTGCCACAGCAGGCAGGACTGGGGAAGATGACCGGGGCTCACCCGCGGGGTGTTGGGGCGGTAAAACTTTGCAGTCTGGGTGCTGACGTGCCGCAGGACACATGTCTGCTGAATTCCACGCTTGCTCAGCACGCTAATTTGCCACACCCTAAGGCTGAAAGAGTGGGGCTGCTACAGGAAAGCTAATATATATCAAGCTGCCTAGAAAGAAAGTGCTCAGTTTTCTATACACAAGTGCAGCGAGCCCTGAAAGGAGCACCACTACTTCAGATTTGTTTTTTGGCAACACAAGCAGGGGTTTTCCTGATGACTAGCACTCATGTTAGCCATAGCCTCAGTAACTGAACCATTCAGAGACTCCAGCACTTACGCAAAAACTTATTTTTTTTTAGCCAACAAAAATATGATGAAGGGAATTCTAATAGATATCACTGTGTATTAGATGAATGAAGAAACAGGTTATACCTGTACTGACAAATTGTTACTATTATGCATAGGAAACAGATTACTGCTCAGAAGCGATTACTTTCTGCAGTCTCAGTAGGGCTTTTGGTGTCTTGGTAGTGTGTGACATAGGCAGTGAGGAAGTGCCCTTCTGTCAGTTATCTCTTGCTCCAGAACACCGCTTTTCCTTGAAAGGGTGGACAGCGGCAGTTATCTGAGTAGCTGATGTGTGCCTGTAGCTGGATGCCTATGTCAGTCTGATCTGCTTGTCACTCATGTGAAGCAGGGCTTTTGCCCATGGGAACAGCTTGCATTTCCGTGTCCTGAATGAGGCCTATGGTCAAAGTCAGAGCAGCAGTAGGAGGAGACACAGAGAATGTGATTGCACTGTCAGATGTGTCTTGCACATTGGAAGCAAGTTTTCCAGGAAGGGTGTATACTTCCTGTGACCACTGTGTTTGGTGGTCTTTTTGATTTGTCATTTTGGTCTGTTATTTGGCAGTTGTAGCAGTTCTTCTCAGCTGCAGACTTTGTAGTAGATATCTACTTCAGTGACATCTCAGGTATTAAAAAGAATAAGGAAAAAGTAGGCATAAAATATATAAAACAGTATTTAGGTTTTAATGTCAGTGCAGTATTTAAGATGTTCATCTTGTTCAACTTTATATATATGTGTGTGTGTGTATATATATTTCTAAATATATATATATATATTTATCTTTGGGACATCAGTCTAGGCCTTGCTCCCCTTCATACAGCTTTTTACTTCCGTGAGCTTGCAATTGTAAACAGTTTTAAAAGCACTGTGAAACAGTATGAGCCCTGAGGAAATAAAAGCCTATTGTAAAGAAGAGCTGTTTTCAAAGACATTAAATAGTGCATCTGTTTATTCTTGGTTGTGCAAAATCATTTATTTAACTTGCTAAATATATATTTAAAATAACAGGTTAAAATGTTACCCCTAGTCTTTTATCTGTCAATTGAATGTGTTTTCCTTCTGAGAACTTCTCATAGAACCTTCTGTGCAGGATTGATGTTGCAAGCTCTAATCGAAGCTGACTTTAAATAGCTTCATTGAGAATGTGGCACCAAGGAATAGGAGTGACGTTGCGGGAGAGGTGTATGGCCCGAGTTTCTTTAGAGGAGTAAATGAAAGCGGGTGAAGGTGAGCAACTACAGAGCTCCTGGTGCATGCTACATGGCTGCTGCCACCCTAGGTGTGGCTGGATGGGCTGTAGGACTGATATCCTCTGCACCTTACAGCCTGCTGCAGTGAGTCTAGTGCCAGGGAGTGGGCTGCTCACCTCCATGCTGCCCTCAATTAATTCCCCAGCATACAGGCTGCCTTTGTGCAACCTTCTTTTTCTTCCATGGAGGGGAGGTTTAGATTAGATGTCGGGGAGATTTTTCACTGAGAGGGCAGAGAGGTGCTGGCACAGCCTGCCCAGAGAAGCTGGGAATGTCCCATTCCTGGAGGTGCTCAGGGCCATGTTGGATGCAGCCCTGGGCAACTTGATTTGGTGTTTGGCAGTCCTGCCCACAGCAGGGCGATTGGAACAGGGTGGTGTTTGAGGTCCTTTCCAGCCCAAGTCATGATGATTCTGTGATCAATGTGGTCTTGCAGAAGTGTTCTTGGGGTTGTGCAGATTTACCTGGATTTTTTTGGCCTTTTTTTTCCACTTCAGTAGTGTTGATTGATAAGGATCGATACATTTGTGGAGGCACCAAAGCTGCTGCCCTTTTAGGGTGCTGTTAACATAGATGTGTGGGCTCAGATGGAGCATAGGGCTGATGTAAAGAGGGTATGCTGTTTTCCTTACCAGTGACCCAGAAGGATGGATCATTAACTTTGTACAGGCTGACAGAAAGGCAACAGAGACTTCAGCAACCGTGATTTTGGGCAGAAATAGAATTAGGTATTTGCATTGGGGAACATCACACAAGGAACTTTAGCAGCTCTAGGTTCATGGAATAAAGGGAGAAGGTAAGCCAGTGAGATCTTGCTGCTCTTTTAATGTGCCTAAAGGAAACTAGATATCTTTGGATTTTGAGGATAAGGAAGAATGCCAGAAAGTAAAGATAGGAGTAACAAAAGGCTAAAAGCAAGCACTAGCATGACCACAAGGTGACTTAGAAGGTGAGCACCTGACAGAGAAGAACAGAAGTTAGGGTTCAGCCACAAAGCTGATCTCAGCAAGCTCACACCAGTATCAATTTAACCACCATAACCAACATGCGTAACTCAGAGAGCAATGTAGATATTTACTTCTTCATATATAAACAGTCTGTGCTAATTAGTCCAAACTAATGCTCTCATGTTGGTGGCAGAGACCTCTGCACAGGTGGCGGGTACTGTGGTGCGTGTGTATAAAATCAAATGTCTTCTCAAGTGTGCAGTTATCCTCACTGAAATATTAGAACTTTGGAGACGTCTGTGTCTTTGGCAAACTTGCATAGCGGACAGGAAGGAAATGCATGTAGGAGGAGACTAAAAGCCACTGAAAGACTTCGTGCTAGAAATAATACATTTTAAAATGTCTTCCAAAGTGAAATGAGCCTAGCTTACCAAACAAAAGCTTACCTAGCTGCGTGCTCTAGCAAAATAGCTCATGGAACTGACCCAGTAGTTGCACACAATATGTGATACAGTGCTGTCTCAAAAACATCAATCAAAACAAAACGCTTGCTACAAGGCAAACCTTCTATTTTTATTTTTTAGTTTTAATTAAAATATCATATTATCTTACAGGACAAGGGGGCAGGGCTAATTGCAGGTAGAGATCACCCACATTTTGAACTGGAAGTGAGCTAGAACTATGTGAACATCCTATATGGCACAGCATGATTTGATCTGCTGGTCAGTTTTCCGCACTCTTTTTCCATAGTTTCTCCCTGTTGGAATTTGTGCCTTGAGCATTGCTGCATTTGAGTTTGTTTATTCTAAATCAGAAGTTTTGTCTTTGAAAAGTACCACCGTGCCAGTAGCTGCTGCCACCTTCCTCTAGTTGCACATGCTGGATAACGCAAGAGATTAGCACATGACAGTCATTTTCTTAAACCCATCATTACATGTCAAATTAAATAGTGTTCACGCACAGTACTGTGGCATTTATTTGTCTGTATGCAGAAACAGTATCCGTGTTGATTAAATGGTAGCTCCTTGCAAATCTGCAATGCACTTGGTGCAGGAGTAGAATGTGGTCAAGCAGTCCCAGCGTGTGCACACAGCAGAGGAGGAGAAATCATTGGAAGTCAGACAGACAATTTGAGGAAGAAGGAGCTGTGAGCTGGACACTTAAGATTCTTTTAAAAAGAAGCAAAAACAGGAGAGATAGTAAACCCATGGAAAAGAACTGAAATTGTCTGGTCAAGGCGTTGTAAGCAGACTAGCTTATCCGTTTTCCACAGCCATTTTGAGGGCCTGTGGTCAAATCTGTCGTAACGCTGAGCCCCCACGTCTGCATCATACACTGCTGCAGCTGAAGCTGAGTAAGCTGTTGCTGACTGAACAGACAAAAATGGTCCTTGCTGACTTAAGTGGTTAAGACCTGTTTGCAGTCAGAGATCATGTCTTCAGTGTAAATAACCAGCACAATTAGGAAAAGGAGATGATCTTCCAGGTCTCCTTCAGTTTTAGAGTAGAACCAGCAACCCTCAAAAAATAAACACAGGCTGAGAACAATTTGTGTTGAAGTTGTTACCTATCCTTTAGGCAATCTGAGAGACAAGTCAGACAGTGCCTGTGGAGAACAAGGGAAAAGGAGCAAAGGTGTCATCCCCTAGGAAAAGAGAGGGAGGTAATTCTTGGCCTGTGAAATGTGGATAGATGAGTGAATTGGAAGAGGTGTGCTATAAGCTTGTTTTTGTGCTGGTTTTTGCTCTTAAATACAGGTAAGAATTTTAGCTGCTCAGCCTATGCTGAAGGTTGTGGTTTAGATCTGTCTGTAAGGGTATGGAGTGAAAGATTAGAAATGGGGTACTAGTTCATGGGAGATACTGCTTGGCTAATTAATCACAAGAAAAAAAGTTGTTAATAGTAGGGATACAGAGGACAATCTGATGGTCAGTGTCTTGCTCTTGTAAGTGATCCTGGCCAAGTTCTGCCATTGTGGTTTAGTGACCTTTCTGGTGGCTGGGAAAGTGATTTAAACAGTGGTGTGGTTTGTGAAGAAAGTTGTTTCTTCAGGAGGAAGGCTCGTTTTCTGCTAGTTTCTGCCACTAGTTTCAGAGCTGGGGTGTGCTAAACGTCATCTCTGGGAGGAAGAGCAAAGAACTAAGTTGAGTAGTCCTTGGAGCTGGAGGAGTGGAGAGATGACTCGGTAGATTGTTCTTGTGGATCACTCAGCAGATTTCCTGAGTATTTTGGTCCTGTGCCTTAGATTGATAAGTGTAAAGTGTGAATAATGCTCACTTCTCTTATGGAGGTGTTGGGAAAATACTTTGGTAGATCTGCATGTGTTTGCTGACTTTATGTGCCACTTACCACTATATTAACTTTTAGCTGGAATAATGATTTTGTATAATAACCACATTTAAATAACTAAGTCGTGGAGATGCTTAGTGATTTGAATTAAAGAAGATACTCAGGACTGTTAATTAACCACAGGTGATGTCTGTGTATGGAGAAGAATACAAATGTGGGGGCAGGAGAAAGTGTAAGGGAGGAAGAAGCAAAATGTTGTGTAATTGAACAACTAAAACTGTGTAGCTTCTACTGATGATTCAGATACCTCCTGGGATTTCATTTTCTACTCTTCTGCTAAAAGCAGTTCTCATAATAGTAAACAACAGTAGGATTTCATGAGAGCTACTACCTCAAGTATTTATTTTTTGGAACGTGATGTGACATTTGTGTGCTTTGACACCTCCTCTGTCAATTTGTCACCTTTTTTTCTTGTGGTTGAGAAATTGATGATCGTGTTCCTTTTTTCCAATAACTGAATACCACTTTTGTACACGCTGTAGAAGAACTAAACCGCAGCACCGTTTGCAGAGTGACGTCTAGTCTGTGTGTCACCTCTTCGTGGTTAATAGCGTATCTCAGCCTCTCTGTATTACTTTCTGTAAAGTGCTGTCTTTGTGGTCTTGTTTTCAAGACATGAGAAATGTTTACTTTCCCTCAAGAAATCACACCGTGAAATGAGAGCGCTTCACTTCGTGAGAGGTTACGGATGGGCAGGTCAAATATTGAGCTGTCTTTCAACATCTCAGAAAAGCTGTTTTAATGGAATCAAACATTCGGAAGCTAAGAGGTTACAGTTAAAATAGTTGAGTAACCTTCATTTTTCCTCATCCAAATGGCACATAACAGCCTTTAATAGCTGCAGGACGTGTAATTTTCCTTCCCCTGCAGCTGCTCCCCAGTGTCCCACTGCTGCTGGTGCTCAGAACAGAAGTTTGCTGTATGAGGCAACTATCAGTGCTACTTCTTTGTATGTCAGTTCTTGCCTCACCTCTGATGTTGTCTATCACTTCAAATGATCTCTTGAGCGCAGAGCTACATGATAGCTTCGGTGTTCCAATTCCTTACAAATGTTAGTAGCTTGTTATTGTCACTGACTTAAAAAACAAACAAACAAACAAAAAAACACCTACCACTGGGGATGTAAAAAATGTTACTGCCAGAAATTCACATTGAATCCAAGCTTTTCCCAGCATCCCTGTTGTCTTTTGGCAGGGCTGCATTAGGAGATATTAGGACTCCCTGGAGTGCAGAGCCTGCATTCTGCAGCTTTGGTAACGCCCCTCCACATCCCCATCTGTCTGATTCAGTTCTGAAGAGCAACAGAAAGCTGCAGGAGTTGGGCTAATCTCTTCTAACTTGAGAACATTCTCCCTGTCTTGGTTTATCTGTGTTAATATTGACATTGAGCTGTATCATTACTGCACCTGACGAACCTGATACAGGCTATCTGGTGGACTTGTTTTCAGTGGGCACGGGTTATCCTAGGTCTTGGGTTGCAAACAGGAAGAAAACTGTTTCTGCAGGAAAAAAAAAGGAAATCAGCATGTAGGGCTCAAATGTGTTTGTCTTGGTGGCCAATTGGTTTGCTTGGGGGTAAGAATTTCTAGTTTCTGTGTCTATTTTTTCTGGCCATTTCTAGCACGTTGCCTTTTCCAAATAATAAAGTAACATATTTGACTGTTATGTTTCACAAAGTGCAACTTCCAGTGCCTTCACCAAGAGAAGCCGAAGTCATATCCAAAAACTTCAGAACTTCCTTGCAGTGGCAGTACCCATCCATGTCTGAAACTCCTCGTTTTGTTGTCGAAGTCAAACCTTATCTGTAAGTTCATATACTTTTCATCATTTTCTGCACCTCATTTTTTCTTGAAGCTCAAAAACAATCAGTCTGTGGTAAACAGATTTGGTTTTTTGTCCTGAAGGATGAAGGTTTCCTTAGTGTAAATAAAGCCAAAATTTGTCAAATTGTAACAAAGTTGAGACTGGGAGGGACCTCCAGAGGCCACCCAGAGCAGAGTGCCCAGCACCATGACCAAACAGCTGTCAAAGATCTCCAAGGAGGTGGCTTTGACCTGTGCCACCCACCCACCCTGTTATTTTATCACAGGCGGTGTATTGCTCAATATTGTCCTGTTGTGTGTTAATAGCTTTCTTGATCTTTTTACAGCAAAGGCCAGTATAAGACTGTCCCAGCGTGTGTGAACATCTCAGCCACTTCTTGTGATCTATCAGAGGAAATAGAGGAAATCTTTTCTTCTTACTGGTTTCGTATTAAAGCTATTGTTGGATCACGACAGTCTGAGTATGTTGAGACAGATGAGTTTGTCTTGCAAAAGCATGGTAAGTCCCATCATAAACAAAATCTTGTAATCTTTCTCCCAGTGGTTTTATTATTTTTTTAAATGAATAGGAGTATTCTTTTGCGCTGTGTTATTGTGTCTGATAAGGTCAGGAGTCCAGGGAGAGCAGAGTGAAGCGTGATGATTGTTCAGTGGGAACTTCTGTAGTACTGCCTCTGCAGGAACTTGTTTGCCCTGTCACTATGGGATCTGAAAATCTTTTTAAAAGCTTCTCAGAGCAGAGAGAAGTGATAATGACAATAAGTTCTGTGCATGCTTCTCATGTATTTGCCTGGTGGCTCAGATACAAGGGTAGGGGCAGAAATTGCCCCTGGAGGCTGTGGACCTTTAGGCATCTAGAAGTTGTATTCAAGTGGTGGGTAATACTTGGGCAATAAAGCCCCACTTCACAAGTTGATTTTCGTAATAGTGGTCTGTTCCATTTTAGAAGCAGATTCACTAATGTACTGAAATACCTCTTATTTCCCAGTGTTGCAACTATATGATATTAACAGCATTCAAGTAAATGTATTGGTCTTCGCAAATCTCTACTGAATTTTAGAAAGTTACACTTAGCTTGTTTTGTTACATTTCTTTTTCTCAGTACTACATTAAGAACTTTGGCCTAATAGCAAAGCTAAAATGTGTTGCAGGAAAAATTGGACCACCAAGGCTGAATCTCTCAAGACACAGTGCTGAAATCACAGTTGATATTTACCATCCTGAATTACCATCTGTGGAGGTTCAGCCTTGGATCGAAGACATTTATTCACGGCTCTCATACATGGTGATCTTTAGGAATAGTAAAAATGAGGTAAGTTTCAAAGTGGAAAGTTAAATTCAAATGAAAATTAGGTTTGTATGTCTTAAACCCTTAGCAAGGGGTTTGCTCCCCATGACACACCCAGCCCACAGATACTGAGAAAACAGTTGAATGTAACAGAAGAATGCTGAAGCCCTAAAATGTGGGTCACGATGAAAGAGGTGACTTTAAGGTCTGAATGTTAGTTGTCTGTTTGCATGTCTTCTAACAGTAGCAAAAAATAACAAAACAACAAGGATACTTCGTCACACACATCTATTTCTACATACCTGCCAAAACGGAGATGATTTCACTTGTTCCCCTTCCACTTGTGAAATGAAAGGTGTGTCTAATCAAGATTAACCCTCAAAGTATCAATACTGCGTTATTTTGTACTCAGAATGAACTTCTGGAACATGATAGTGCATAGGTGTATTTATACCTTATGTATGCAGGTGTGTGCTCTGCAAGCGAACTGTGAATGAAGGTGTGGAACATGGATAGAGCACGTTTTGAATGCACCTGAAAATTGTTGATAAAAACAGCACAGTCTCACCAAATGGATTGTCTTCAGATAGCTCATAAATTGGTATCTGAAGTTTACAGCTTTTGCGAGGCATGTGTCTGAGGGAGCTACTGCGATGCTGTGATTGTAACATTTTAGAAGTGTTAGAAGATACTGTAACGTTTATATTGAGTCAATTGATCTAACATGATCTTATTTTGATTTGTGATTTTTTTTTTTTTAGAGTAGAAAAGAGTTTACTGTAACAGACTGTGAAATGAGTGGATGTAGCCTGAACATCCCAGTTCCTTCTGAGGGTTCCAAGTACTGTGTTTCGGCAAAGGGATATTTTTATAATAATCTGTTAGTTGGTGCTCAGTCAGAAGAAAGCTGCATTTGGGTTCCTCCTGAGCAGAGCTGGGGTAAGCAGATTCCTACACTGTACAAAGAGCGTATTGAGTCTGATCAGAGAGATGATACAGCACACTTTCTCAAGCTGTGACACAGCCGTGGCATCACTTGGATATCTATGGCAGAGTATGAAAAAAGGAAAAGCGTGATCGTTCTTTTCCAAATGCACTCTCCCAGTTCTAAAGGCTTTTAAAGATTAAAAATTATTTTCAGGTAACCCTGATTTTCCTGGGCACATTTCCTACCTCTCTGCTATCTTCAAAGCCATTTCCTTTGCACCTGATCGTTGGTGTAATTAACAAATGGCAAATGGCTTGTTCGTTCAGTTATATGGCTTCTGTAAACACTGAGCCTATCTTCAAATAAATGGCATTTTGCTGAATTTGCTGCAGTCATTCTTATGGCAGTTAATAGAATATCACATGGAAAATGTGTTTTAAAATGCAGTGTTCCCCTATGTTGTTTCTAACGAGGAAAAAAGATCGGTTATTAAATGCCTTTAATTTTATGAAGGCATAACTGTTACATAAATTGAAAATCTTTTGTTGTAATCTTTATTTTGTGTATTGTTTTAGAAGTTATTTTGAGTGGGGGGGGGGGAAACAGTAATAAATGGATAAATTCACATGCTTTTCTAATTGGTACAGTATTTATTTTTCAAACTTCTTAATGAAATTTCTTCTAACTTCCTAGGTACACAAGTTACTGTAGTTGTATTTACCATTATGCTGACTGTGGGTGTAGTTTTGTCAATGTGTTATGGCTGCAAGAAACTAAGGAAGAAAAACATAAAGCTGCCTAAATCTTTGGTAAGTTCACACTTGTTATCTGTGTGAGATTTTTCATCTCCAACTGGGTAATATATATATATATATATATATATTTTATAACAGGAATACCTCTGCGGATGTCTTGGTTGTTCTTCACATGGAAGTTGTCAGTTTGTACCATTGTTAATATTCTGCTAGCCGCTGCAATCAGTTGTCCTGTACTGGCTTTATGTCCTGTACTGGCTTTAGGATTAGGCTTTAGTCACTACTTGAGAATTTAGTTCCCTAAAACTGTTCGTGTGTACATAAGACAGTTTTGTATTCACCATAGCAGCAGAGACACAAGAATTACTGAGGTTAGAAGATGCTTTTTGAGATTGTCTTGCTTTTACTCAAGTGTGGTTGCCTCAGACTTCACCCACTTGGGTTTTGAACATCTCTAAGGAAGGAGACTCCACAACCTGTCTGGGCAACCCGTTCTGGGGTCAGTAGTGACAGTAAATTGCTTTCTTGTGTTCAGTTAGGATTTCATATGTGTGATTTTTGTGCCCATCACCTCTTGTCCTGGCGCTGGACATGTGCAAGATTTCTTGTTACATAGTAATATTGTAATACTGCTGACTGTTACATCATTCTTAGTGATGTGTGAAGTAAGAAGGAAAAGAAGTAACAACACTGAAGGAAAAGAGAGGAAAAAGTAGTAGGGGAAATCTGTTCTCACATTGAGCAGTCACGGGGTAGAGGATCTGCTCTACCTTAAAAGCTCCCTGCAGCAGAGTGCTTGAAGAGCTTTCATATCAAGCAGGAGTGAATATCTGGCAAGTGTTATTATACCATCCTTATCGTGTCTTCTTAGTTATAACAGCTGAACAACCAATAGTAGTTGAACAATTTTGCTCTATAGGCAGTAGTAATTCTTAAATGGTAATCATGTCAAATGTGGATCTTGGCAGGTGTGCTGAGTCTCATAAGGCTTCTCTAGAGAAGAGACAGTAATCTTTAAGAGTCCTGAAGTTGAAGAATGTGGAATTAAAGTGACATGTAATGCAGGGTAGTTTATAGCTACCTGGATCCTGCCTTGCTGGGAGTGGAATGTTAGGAGGTGACGTGGCTCTGACTGAACGAAGGCGTCAACACTAGGTCCCTTTATCATAAGCAGTAATCTCATCCACCAAATTGTGCAGACTGATCTGCAGCACTTGTAAGGATTGTTTCAGTACATGAGAAATGAATAATATGGGGATGTAGAATGAATAAGTAATAACTTCGATTTATCTTTGTAAAATTAAGTTTGCATTTAGAATGCCATAAATGCAATTGCACTAATGCAGGCAACAATTTATGTGAGTAAGCTTTAATGACAGGAGGAGTTATCTGTGAAGGCATCTGTTACTGAACTTTTGTGCTTTACCTGATCTCGTCTGAAAGTGAAACATCTCAAGGGTTTTTCCGTGTGTCAGAAGGCCATGGGTAGGATGCCACAGTGTAAGACTGCTGCCTTCCAGTGGCCTGCTTCAGTTACGTACTGCTCAATCAGATCATTTGAGTGACTTTCAGGAGGCTGAAATTCTGCATCAGAAGGCTGTCTGAGCTGCTGAGATCTCATAGCCAAATAAGGGGAGAAAGTCTGTTGTCACATAGATCACAAGTGCTTTTATAACACTGTCATGATGCTGTTTAGGACCTCCAGAGGGTACCATGTCAGTGTCGTTCACTTCTTTCAGTATGGACACAGACACTACCATTAGAGAAAGTGTTACTTTAAACATTTGAAACACCCTTATTCATAACAAGGTCTACCAGGAGTATAAATCTAGCAAAGCAGGACAGATTCTTTACAATAATTCATCCTGCTGGTGTGCTGCTGGGTGACAGGAATCTGGAGAGAGAACCGTTTGTTTTCATTCAATTACATCACAAAAAGTATTTCAAGAGGTTGTTTCCTTCCAGTCGTCATCTTCAGTCATTGCAACTTGTCCTGCACATGGAAGCAGATGTTTGGTGTAAGATTTATGGTAGCAGGCAATCCACTTCAAGTGGAACCAGTCCTTAATTTACTGATAAGCTGTAGGCATCTTTGCTTCAGCTTTGCTGCGTTGTATTCAGTATCTCTTATCAGTAAATGGTGGAAATGTTTTAGTGGGTAGAAAACACACTAACTCTATAAGGCAAAGACTCATCAAAAAGTATCAGCTTGCATTTTTATCTCATGCTTAAGGCAACTTTTCTGCAAGCTGTTGATGCTTTTTCTGGGTGTGACAGGGTGATATGGTTGTGTTCTCTCTCCGTGATTGTGTAGCACTTAGAAATAGTGTCAATTTGTGACTGGATTTTTTGGTCATTAGGATTACATGGCATAAATAATTACCATCTTAAAAGAAAGAAGTTAGTTTATTAACGTTTCTGAAGGAGTTTTTTTCCCTGCCGCAAGGGTTGTATATAAGTCAGTGTTGTAATGCAGTTTGGAATAGGCCTCTTAAGTGCTCTTCTGGAAAACCTGCTCCTGAAAGCTGCTGGGAGTGTGTAGGTGGACAAGCCCTTAGTAAAACTGTTGATAGTACTCCCTGTTACTGGTAGTATGCCATTTCCAAGGGAAAATATTAACTCACTTATGGTAAATATTTACTTTTAAATAGCAACCTCTATCTAAATTGCACTTGTTACTGGAGATGATTTGAGAATCATTGCAGTGACTGTAGTAAGATTTATCGATTCTTCTCTTTTAAGCTAGTAATGAGGGCATAAACTGAAACTGAGTTGTAAACCCGTGACTGAGTGATTCCCAAAGAACCTTTGCTACCAAAAAGCCCACTTTTTTTTTTTTTTCTTTGTGTGGCTTCCTTCTTTTGTGGAGCAGAAATGTCTTGTACTATCTTGTACCACAGACAGAAAACTGGTTTCCTTTATGTGGACACAGGTCTCAGGTGTAGTTGTACGGAGGCACCAGTTCTATTCTTGGGGCTGTACTCTACCTTTGTAGAGTGTGAGGCACTCCCTTAATGTATTTCATGACTAAGGCTTTAGAAGCATGTGAAAATCATAAAGGAACATAAATAAGAGCTTGTTCACTTTGTGTTTTTGCTGTAGTATAGCAGATACGGGTACTGGGGGGGAGGGGAGAAGTTATACGTGCAGCCTTTAGCTGTGATTTCTATACCACTTCATTTTAGTGCTCTAAGTATGCCAGCTTAGACAGCAGACCGTCTCCTCTCGTCTCTTACTGTGTGACCATTGGAGTCAGACTTTTGTTACCACCAAGAAAAAGCTACAGGTGCTGGTCCCTTTGAAGTCAGTTTAAGTATGGCATAAATGCGTAGTAATTTTTCATATAGCTAGGTACACAGGTTTTGGAAAGGTACAGCATGCATATCAACTGTTCATAACGCTTAGTATCCGTGCATTCTTGATTTGCATTTCTGGTTTCTGCAGCTATCTTAAGCATCTTCTTATGAATGGGTTGTTTCTATACTTAGGTAGAACTACTCTGAGTGTTCTTTTTACAGTATTCTCACTGTTACTGTGTAAGAAAGTGAACTTCCAGAGGGAATGATGGCTGAAGGGCAAGTAGGTTGTAATGTGGCACATTCTCAGTATTACGAGCTGCCTTAATGATTTTTTCCTCATTTATTTTGTTTTTTAGCAGTTGCCCAGTGGCAATGTTTGATTCCCAGGTGATCACCTCAATTGTATTAACACTCCCCATGACACTGAGATACACATATAAGATGGATTAGGAAATTCAGAAAAGCACTCTTGAATTGAGTAACCCTTTCTCTCTCTCTCTCTGTGCTTTCTTGTAACTTTAGAGGGCAACACCACGCAGCTAAAAGCTTATCCTTGTATTTTCATATATACTGTTAAAAGTAACTTAAAATCCAGTCAGGAGAATCTAAACAGCCTGAAGGCATGTTGTAATGATTTAAAGCAAGCTGGAGCCTGGCCATTGAAGAACTTAATGTGTTCTTCTCCTGACTGTAAAGCTTTTTAAATTTTGAAGCAAAACTTTAAAGTTTGTTGCATCAGTGAGCCAGCACTTAGTGGTACAAGAGAAATAACTAAGATGAGTGCAACAAAAATGCAACCATTGGGAATGCGTGAAGATTCTTAAGTCGCTGCGAAGATCTCTTTCTAAAGATCCCTTCCATTTGAGAGACTTGGCATGGGTATTAGTGGTTATGAATTAGCCACAGGGTGTAAAGGATGTCCACAGCTAATTCAAGAGGAGGAGTCTTATATCATTTTCTTCTTCCCCACTGTGAACTTCTAATGACTTAAATTATAATGAGTGGAAATTACAGCCATGAAATGGATTCGGTCTTTGCAGGTATACTTGCATGTAGACAGCATTTTGGAGAGCTTGCATAAAAGTATTGATGAAACAGTTGGAGTCATGGATGCAGGCTGTGGACCTTACCGCGTTCTCATTTTGCTAATTTCTGCCAAAATTGGTTGTAATTCAGTTCGTTTTTCAGACTTGTCTCTTTTTTTATCCTCTATATTTCAAAATAAGTTAAAGCCGCTGAATTAATATTTTACGTGGAAATAAGTGTTTGTTTATTTGTTTGTTTTTTCACCATTTAAGGCCAGTGTGATAAGAAGCCTGAATGCAGACAGCAGCTACGAATCAAGATCAGAAGCAAAAGACATTTGTGCAGTAACCGTCATGCCAGTCCCAGCTGTGAGCGTCCCATCATCAATAAATGACGATGAAGCCTTGCTGAATGTGGAGTCAGAAGAAGAAGCTGTTACTCCTGAGAATTTAATTGAAGGAACATCTTCTGGTCCTCTTCCAGAGGCATCAGGCAAAGTGGAAGAGACCTCTGCACCGGAGAACACAGGAGTACCTTCTGATGTTGAACAGAATCATGAAGAAAAAGAAATGAATTTCATTTTGGATAGTAACCAAACAGATGTATGTAGTAACTCCTCAGGTCCAGTGGTTTCTGCCACGGAAACTCGACAAGAAGTCATTCCAAGCAGCTGTCCCAAGTTTTCTGGCTATGACAAGCCTCATGTGCCACTAGACATGTTGATAGACGTTGGTGAAGAACAGCCTGTGATTGCATACAGGTCAACTGAGTAACTGGGGTAGCTGAAATGTTTAACCAGAGCTCATAGATGGCAGCATTACTGAAGAGAATGAAGAGCCTGGGCTATGTTTTCAGTGTCCACAGGTTGTGCTTGTACTAATGGAAACGGCGTAACCACTATCCAAGTTAATGCAAGGAATCTTCAAATGGAACTGAGAGTAGTGCCTGAAAACTGTACAAAAACTTGAAAAATTCTTAATAACCTGTCTCTTACAGAAAAGTTCAGGTGCTGCTGCTTGCTATTGCTTGTTTGAACAAAATATCTGTGTTGTTTTAAACAGTACTGCACTAAGAGCAGAGGTTCTGTAAAGGAGTGTAAAAGGAGCTGCTCACTAACTCCCTTCTGTTTCAGATATTTTTCAAAGTTAATGAGCCCTTGGTTATGACAGAGATGTGCTAGAAAAGTTCAGCTTCCTTCGGAGGTATTTTCTTTCTTCTGTGTGCATTCTCTAAAGGGTTTGAAGAGTACTAGGAAACCCTAGTATTTCCTTTAAGCGAGAATGTACTTGTAACTTTTTTCCTGTGTCACTTAAGAATATGGTTCTGAGGCCAAGAACCAGTTGTGTTCTTTTCTACTACTGCAGGCGTGTACCAGAGCCATTGCTTGGCACACCGTGGTGAGTGAACATTAAACATCTTTTCTGTCATTATTTTATTTTCCCTTCAAAGCACAAGTCCTGCGACGTGAAGGGCTGTTCTTTGAAATGCTGTTATTTCTGTATGGCTGCATCCAGCTGCCTATGTGTGTTGTGTAAGCATGTCCAATTCTGGGTAGCTCCCATGTAGGCATACTAATGGTCCCTTTTGCAGTGGGGGGGGGGGGGGGGGCGGGGGGAAGAAGCATGTAACAGGCAGTGGCATGGATTCATGGATTCTTTGGAAAGAAGGGAAGAGTTTTTTTTCCAAATGTATAAGCCTGATTTCTTCCAGAGCAGTTTTTTTCCTGAATCTTAGAAGAATGTGGGGTTTTCTAATAGAAAGCAGCATTACTTCTGCCAGTCACATTTTGCAGCTGGTTAAAAAATGGCAAGGTAGTCATTCTCATGACACAAATCAGGAACTACACCAAACTGTAAATACTCTTAAAATACACCTCAAGGCAACTGAAAAGTAATGTGATAATCTGAAGTTCTTACATTGCTGTCATCTGCTCTGGATGTTGTCATGCAAGATTATAATTTTGAAAAGTAAAGGATGTGAATTTTATTTATTTTCTATTTAAATAACTGTGTGAGTCTGGTGCCTACAAACCAGTTATTTGCCCTTGAATCCACATTTGGTGGTGTTTGGTTTTGTTTTTTTAACCTGTTTGTAGGAACTGTTTATGATAGTACTTAACAAAGGTTAGTTGGAAGAAGAGGGATATTTTTACAGGCAGTAAAACACACATTTAAGGTAGTGCATATAGCAAATTGTCTTTGTTTTAAAAGATCATTTTTGTAGGCATGTCAGAAATGTGTGCTTGCTATAGCAGGCTGTTTTAAAGTATGTGGTTTTGTACTTTTGTCCTCACATTTCTCAGTGGCAGGAGCGTTCCTAATGTGAAGTTTATATGGCAGCTCCTGGGCTGCTTCCTTCCCTGCAGATAACTGACGTTAAGCACAATTGTATGTGTTCAATTCCCAAAGGTTTCAAGGCAATAGCTATTTTTCCCCTTCTCTGTTCAGGGGAAGGTATCAGTTCCATTAGCAGTATTTTGATAATTTTAGGGAAAAAAAAAATACAAATCAGACAGGTGAATTCTGTAACTGTGGCATAATGGAGAACCCAGCTGGAAAGATTGCTGTGTTGCCTGGCTGTGATGTGTTCCTTTGTTATAGTTAAGAGTGGTGAGACCTCATGGAAGTTGGGTGTTGTCTCATTGTTCGAGTTCCTGGAAGGCACTGTGAGTGAGTTACTGCTCAGAGCCTGCTAATGTGTAGGTATCTTTACTGCAGAGGTGAAGAAAACAACTCCTGGTGTTAAGCAAAAGCTTTGAAAATCAGAAATAACTTGCAGTTGATCCCTTGGCTCAGCTGGCTTCTCAGTTAACGACACGGTTCACCACTGACATGTACCTTTAGCATGCTGTTCTGCCAAGGAAATGTCTCATTCAGAGCATCAAGGTGCTTTCATTCTTTCTGTGTCATTTCCCTGAGGTTTGTTTACAAATAGGAACTGCAAGGAGTACCTCAGGACTTGATAAGTTTTAGCTAAGTGCCTAAATCTAACTCATGTCCAACTTAAGGTTAAGAACAGAGAAATAGGGTCTTAGAAATCATAAGGTAGCTTATTTTTTGGAGGGTTGTAAACAGATATTAATTTGTTGAGTAACTCGTTGCTAATGCTCAGCCTATTTCAGCTTAGCATGCTCGGCACCTTATTTTCCTTCTCTCAGCTTTGCCCTGAACTGTTGCTGTACTCCAAGGAGATGAAGGCTTAGCTATAGTAGGCACGTTGTGCATCTGCCTCAGAGCTATTCTGTCCTAAGTACCTAAGTTCTTTGGAAATGTTAGGCTTACATTCTTAACTCCTTGTTGGAACCCTGTTAGCGCTGTTAGAGGAAAAAATGATTGCCTGAGATGAGGCATTGGAGGTCTGTGTGAACAGGATAACCCCCCCAGGTTCTTTCTGTTCTGAAAGTGTATTTTTTTATGTTAAATTTTTTGCAGCAGTGCCAGAAGAGAATTTGTTTGTTTGTTTTTTCCTGTGTGAGAGCGGGCAGACGTGTTTTCAAACCAAGTGACCTCATTCTTTTTCTATCCCACCACTCTTTTCAGACTAAGGCATTAAACATTGTTTTTGTCTGGATCGTTCATCCTGTGGGCCAGTAAGCTTCATTTCCTCACGTTCTTTCTCCAGCAGTTATCAGCAGAAGTATTAAGAGAGAAACGAAGAACAGGGCAAGTGCATGATGGTGTTTCTGCTAGGATACCATCTGGCTACCAACAGCTGCGGTGTGAGAGCTTTTTGGAGCAAGGAACATGGAGCAGTGTTGCTTTTGCAACTCTATAGTGCCAAAAAATGGAGCCGTGTCCTTTTGAAGATAGTATAGGTAGCATTTAGCTATACGTTTTCATTTAACTATTGATGTATTTAGATGAATAAGCTCATATTCCTTTGGTGAAAACGTAGTTTGCTTAGGCTCCCAAATGTTTGTTAATTACACCTTGGCAGTGGGTGTCAAGAAACTAGCACTTGCAGGGTCAGAAGCACTTAACACATATGCTGCTTACTGACATAAAATAGCAGCTGTTCAGTATGATGTTCAGGGAAGTTTTCACCACTTCCATCAGTTTCAGGTGATTTTTACTCTACGCTGCTTGGCGTCCTCTTCCTGTCTCCTGAAGGTGATGTGGGAGTAGATGGAATGTAAGATTTCGGAGCATTCTGTTCTTCATAAAACCACTTGTATCTCAGGCACTGGTGCTGATAGCTAGCACCTTCTCTCAGAGCTGCTTTTGCTTCCTTTTTGCACAGGCACTGTAGGGTGTTACGCCCTGTAGTTAGGATCACAGGGTCGTTTGAGTCAGAAGGGACCGTTAGGGGTCACCTCTATATTTTTTAAGTGTGGTTTTTAAACATTCAGTCCTTTGAAAGAAAGTCTGTGTTTTTCATACAGTTTGTGTTCTCACTCCGTGTCTGTCTAAAGGCTCCACAAAGCCACCAGGCAATCTGCTCAAGCAGTTGTCATCCTTAGAAAGCATCTTCTTAATGTCTAACCCAAGTCTTCCCAGCTTCAGAAACCATCTGTCTCGATTTTATTACTGATGTAAATATTCTATGTTGAAAATGTTCGTATATGGAATTAAAAATAATCTCAAAAGATCGACGTGTGTGCTCTCGTTTTTCCTTCTGTCAGCTTCTGTTCTGAAGGCTCAGTCTGATTTGAAGTGTGCTCAGTTAACTCGCGGTCCTGAAAATGGATACACAACACCGGGGTGTCTGTAATTGTTTGTAGGCACTTAGTGGGTTCTGCTTGCTTGGATGTGTGAGCATGTGGAAGAATACTTTGTAAGCTAGGACTGCTGAGTGAAATCCCACTCACTGCAGTCAGTGGTGTTCCTCTGATCAATGTGGAGGACACGACGTGGAGGTCTCTGCTGTGTGGATGTGAGGTCATACAGTGCCATGCTGCATCTCGGAGGGGCTGAGGGCCTGGCATGCAGTAGGAGCTCTTTGTGATCTGCTGACTGTGGCTGCGTCTCCGGCTTTGCAATGTCATGTGTTGTCCAGTAGAATTACTGTTCCCAGCGTATCTTTAAAAGAGAAAATGTGTTGCAAACAGAGCAAGCAATGAATGAACAAGCCAAAAACGTCTGCCAGCCAGCTCATGGTGCTCTACAGAAGAAGAAGAAGCTGTCAGGTACTTGCAGTGTGTGTGCAGCAGAGCAGCAAGTGGCAGTGCCAGATCTGACCCAGTTCTATTCCTGTGCTGATATCTCCGGATAGCACAGACTCAGGTTATGCCCCTTCAGAAATAACGCTTCCACAGAACATATATATAGTGCCTTCAGATTTAAAACAGGCTGAAAAGAAATTGTGCTCTATCATCCTTCTGAGTGTGGTAGTGGGTGGGTACAAGGGAGTGACCAGAGGTGTGGATGAGGGCCTTCTCCCACCCAGGCTCTTCCCAGCTGCCCATTCTTATTCCTCATGCCTCTCCACTGCCTGCTAGCAAGGTTACAGTTCCTCTCCATTCACCATCTCACGATGACTGGAGAAGCCTGACCTTCTTTCAGGCATGGGATAGAAACTTGTTTGTTTGCTTATTTCCCTTTCCTAAAAGTCTTTTTGAACACAATTGGAACAAAGCACGTGTGATTTGAGTGACTGACTATTGAGAAAGTCTTTACCTTGCTTCCAGGAGGAGCAGCAAAAGTGGCAATTTTATTTGAGATAAGCCAATGTCACGTCCTGCCCACAAGGAGTGGGGGAGGTGGCTGGGTTCATGGGTACCCCTGGTTACATTAAGGCAGATTGGCATGCAGGGGCCCACACAGCCACATTTCATTTGTGAAATTAAAAAAAAAGGGAATGAAGATCTTTTTGTCAGATGGGTTCCTCTGTGATGCTCCATTCTGCTTAAATGGTCACACCGCAGCAAGCTCAAAATTGATGCCCCTGAGCAGCGTGGAAGCCGGTTCTGCTGAGTGTGAAAGATTCCTCAGATTCACGAGTGCATGGAGACTCGCATCCACACGAGGCACTGTTGCTTTGTTTTTAAAAACAGTCCTGCGAAACGAGCGTGCTTGCAGGCAGGGGTGCTGAGTTCAGTCCTAGTGCGCGCTCTCCAGATGAGGAGGAGCCCGCAGTGAGAAGCCGAAGGACGAGCACGGGGCTGATGCACAGGCTGCAGGGCGTGAGGATTGCGGACCTTACCTCGCAGAGCAGATGAGTGAAAGGGGACTGACTTTTTTAGATATTTTTCTATGTACGCATGGTGAAGAAAGCAGGGTGGGAGGAGAGAAAAGTCTTTGTGAACACACACCGTGACCTCGCTTCCTTCCTGAATAGAAACCTCACAAAACTAAGCACGCCTGAACTTCAAAATTAAGTCACTCTGTGCTTGTAAGCAGTTAATAGCATGGTGTATTGAAGGAGCCAAAGGCCTAAAAGGCACAGAGACTTCCAAAATCAGCCTACAAAAAAGTTTCAGTGCGGTTTCTTGCCAGGTCCTGTGCTTTGGTCAAAACAATCCCACGCAATGCTACAGGCATGGGGCAAAATGGCTGGAAACCTGCATGGAGGAAAAGGAGCTGGGGCTGCTGGTCAGTAGCTGGCTGAACGTGAGCCAGCAGTGTGCCCAGGTGGCTAAGGCAGCCAATGACATCCTGGCTTGTATCAGGAACTGATAAAGCTCCCCAGCAGGAGCAGGGGAGACTATCACACTCTGTAAGTGCCTGAAAGGAAGCTGTAGTGAGGTGGGGATTGGCCTCTTCTACGTGGTAGCAGTGATGTGATGAGAGGTAATGGCCTTGGGTTGCACCAGGGGAGGTTCAGGGTGGATATTAAGAAAACTTTCTTATCTGAAAGAGCAGTGAGGCAGTGGCACAGGCTGACCAGGGCAGGGCTGGAGACACTGCCCCTGGAAGTGCTCGATGGTGGTGTAGATGTGGCACTGAGGGACACCATTAGTGGGCATGGTGGGGGGTGGGCTGGTGGTTGGAACTGGTGATCTTTGAGGTCTTTTCCAGCCTTTATCCTTCCGCAATTCCTACCCACACAGCTGATTGCTCAGGCATTGCCTCAGCTGCTGCTGGCTGTACAGCAGGGAGCAGGCACCGATACTGCCAGCCTTCAGCCTGCCTCTCTTTGCTCTAGTAGGTGGACCAAGGCAGCGTGCACAATGTTTGCCTTGTGCCTCTCCTGGCTAATCTGTGGTTTCAGCTAGCCAAGCGATCACCTGACATGCTTCCTATGCTTCTAACACTGCTTCAACCAAAGCAAACATACAAACAAACAAAAAAAAAACCTACAGAATTGTTACTTCACCTGTCTCTGCTGTTAAGCTTTAGCCTGCGGGTGCTGTAGGGGGAGGGGGGAAGAACCCACAAGCTGACAAAACCCAGGTCTTTTATCGGTGTGCTAAAACTAGCTGTACTGCTTTAGCCTCAAACAGCCTCATTAAAGAAACTTGTCAGCTGTCAAAGAAAGAGCAGCCTTTGCACCATTTTTTATTTACATTCTCTACAGTTCCTAATGAACTTTAGCATTGGTTACGAACGCTCTGGTCCAAGGCAGTGTCTCACACACTGTTAAATAAATATTCTAAGTGCAAATAAGGACTTGATACAGAGGGAGACTTGAGCACATTCACATTTCTTACTAGGAAGTTGCAGATATGACACTTGGCATTTTTAACTGTGATTTCCCAAACACTGAGCCAAGCCCATTGACAGTGAGAGGTGAACAGTTAATACGTGTGGGAGGGACGCAATGAATGCCCGCACTGTACAATTCTACTTCCTTAGAAACTTTTCTGTAATGACTCTTGTGATGTAATGCCTCTTCCCTGAATGGCTGAGAAAAAAAAAGTCCCTGTTGCTCGGCTGTGGGTGGGTGGTGTGGGTTTTTTTTTTGTTGTTCATTTTTGTTGATTCACTGTCAGAGTCACTGTCAAGGTGGTGAACGGCAGCTGCACATGCTGTGCCAAAAGAGGCAGGGAGGCGGCTCAGGAGGAGTTCTCAGCACTGTTGCCAGCTCTCTACAGAAAATAGAGAGACCTGCAACCCAGAGACAAAAAGCCACTGTTAGAGGTTGCAGCAGGGAAATCCTGAGAAGATATATGAGGGAAGAGCTCCCAGTAGGAGTGGTCACCTGTGGGATGACTCTGCCATCAGCTTGGATGACCTGAGCTCTTGAGCCCCTAGCCAAGGGAGGTTGTGTTCCATGGGTCTGAGCCCATGAAATCCACATGCAGACTTATTGCTAATAGTAGAGGGCAGCCAGAGGTAGCTGTGGGAGAAGCACCTCTGGGGTCACATTTTCTTCTCTTATGGTCAGGAACAACTTGCACTAGTGGGAAATAAAGTGATAAAGTGTTGCTATTGGCTGGGATGACTCAGGCGCTTCCAGCAAGAAGGTATTCAACTTTCACCTCTGTGTGGCAATAGTCAGTCTTCAAGAGAAAGAAGTCTGTTTACCCAGTGGTTAGAGAGGTTTTTATTCCAGTAATGGAAAGAATTCTTGCATCCTCAGCTCTGCCTGCTCACAGAAGCACCAGAACTGCTGAATCATAAAGGTTTAGGTCAAAGCAAATGCTGCAGCAGCAGCTGTAGCGTAACTAATGTGGATGCTGCTGGGAAAAGGGGTGTTTTCATTTTCCATTTCTTTATAAGTACCATTCAAAGTATTCTTTAGCAATACTGTTTTGTAAATGTACTCATATATTTAAATGTGCTGTAGATGTGTTCTACTCAAGGTGAGTATGTCTGTATGGGTGTGTGTAGCTGCCACTCACTAGGATGGAGTTGTTTTTATCCCACAGAGCACTGAGGAGATGTGATTGAAGTTCAAGAGAAAGAAAATGTTACAGATGCTGAAAACAAAGGGATTATCAGTGGGTGTTTCAATAATGACAAAATTACATTAAGAGATTGCATCACGCTGCCAGACCCAAGTACAGGACAAGCACAATTAGTGCTGTGTGGAAAGCCCTGACCTTTTCTGTGTCCTGGATGTTTTTTTCCCCATTTAGCCATAGCCTTTCTGTGTTTGGAAGGGAGACCCCTTCCAAATGGGCAGCCAACCTGCCCCCCCCAATCATGCAGCCACCCAATCCCAGCTCTGGGAGGTCTTGCCATCATGGGAGGTGCTGCTGCCAGCAGTGCTTCTGACAAAGCTCCACACTTGGGTCCTGATTAAGGTGTGTTGGTATAATGACTAAACTTTGATGGCATTTCAGCCTAGTGATCAGTTCACACAAGTTCCCTATTCCCACATTTTTCTGCCTCTTCCCAAAGCCAAGATGAGGGGTTAGGCAAGTTTTTGTTTCTGCAGACAAAGGTGACCTGTTTCTTCAAGCAGGCAGGTTCCTCATCACTTATTTGTTGGTGGGCATCACTACCATGTGCTGCTCAATACGGGCTGTCTCTTCTTGCTCACTGATGCGAGGGCACTTGGCCCATGCTGGGATACCCAGTGTGCCAGCACTCGGTGTGGTCACTCTCTCCATAACACCCATAGGGCAACAGCTGGCTTCCTGCAGACTGGCACACACAGCAGTAAGGCATCCAAAAGTGCAGAGTGAGATCACTTTGCCACAAGCCCAGGATCCCAGGTCAGGGCTATGGGATGCACACACCAGTAGCACAGCACTTGCAGTTGTTGTGGTGCCCGCATGGGATTGCTGCAGCCTGACAGTTCAGTGAGCAGTGGCACCAAGATGATGTCCCAATGATGTTTTGTGTTAGTACAGAGACTTCTCGTGCCCTGCAGCACTGAGTGACTGGTAAGCTGAAAAACAAAATCCTAGCAAAGCAAAGAGGCAAGCTTGTGTGACAAATATTTGGGATAAAGTACTGCCAGATATTTGGGAATTAGTCCCTGAAAAAAAAAAAAAAAAAAAAAAAGACATTTTTCTTGTTAGTGTGCTTCATAATTAGTTCCAAACTTCATTGACCACAGATGCCAAAAGCAATTGTTAATTCAGAACAACACATATGTTTTTCAGCTAACTTAAAGCCACAGTAGGGATTTTTTTTTAAACATAGGCAGTTTAATAATTACTTCCTCATAAGACATGCCCAAGAGGAAGAGAGATGCTCTCAGTCATGGAGCTGCTCTTGTAAGCATGAGGGGGATCAGGCTTTCCTCTCTCTGCTTTCTGATGCACCTGCTGCAGGACAAGATAAGCAGTAAGTAAAGGCTTTCGATTCTGTTCCTACCTGGGGAGGGGGGTTGGGTGTGCTTCAGAAGCTGCTCAAGTCAGAAAGTCTCTGGATACAGAGGTTGGTTTTGAAAGTCCTGTCATTTCCAAATTAGTCCCATTTTGTCTTTCAAAATGCAGCTGAAATGAATGTGATGTCCAATGCATTTACTTATAGCTCTGCTACTAGCTTCAGCTCTATTTGTAGGAGTCTCTGCTTCTGAGATATGCCACAGATAAAGCTGCAGGCATATGAAGTTAGCTGGGTCACAAAATCCTGAAACCTGTTAGGATTTGGATGCTTCAGAGAGAGAGAGTGTTAACTGATTCTGTCGCCTGTATCTGCCTCAGTTTGGAAACAGCTTATCTTGAAAGCTGCCGAGCGGCTTTTTCCAACAGTTCAGATGGGAAAAGCAGTGAATGTCACTCTGTTTTATTAGGCAAGAACTAACAAACGCAGCTGTAGAAACTTAAATCAGCTGCAGTCTCAGCAGGTTAAATCTGAGATAGGAAGGACAGAGCACCTCCCTTGAACTACAGGTGCAGCTGTGTACTGCAAACCTTGTGAGCCGATCAGAAGGGATCTTTCATGGCAATAAACTCAATTTTGAGAAAGGGGAAAAAAAAAAAAAAAAAAGAAGATTTGTTCCTTTCACAATCCTGGCTGTGGTCTGTAACTTCTACATCTGGTTACCGCAACGCGGAAAGTTTGGAGATTCAGACCTAACTTCCCTGTGGGCTGCTAGCCTAGAACTGCGCGAGCAGCGTGTGCCTGGATGCGGAGGTGCCCACGTGTGTGCTGTCACTGTTCCATAGTATTTGCAGCCATTTCTGTCCTGGGAAATCAAGACCTACAAGATGCGATCAAGCCACGGGAAGTACGGTTTCACTCACTGAACTTCAACACCACCCTGCGCTGGCAGCCTGGGAGGGCTGGAGAGGGAGAAGACACGCTTTACTTTGTGCAATATAAAGTGTAAGTGCCAGGGGAACTCCAGTATGCCTCATTCAGCAGCCCATCCCTGCTTGGCGAGCCAGAGGGATCTCTCAGGTGCCAAAGGATACGTGGGGCACAGCCACGTCCTTCCCTGCTGCCAGCTCTCTGCACTTATCACAAGCCCGTAAAGTGCAGCTGAGCAGCCTGAAGGACACAGAGGGCAGGGACATCTAGCAATGACACACGCCCTCGTGGCACCTCAATGGGGCACATACGTACAACTTATGGGAGGCCTCTGGGGCTGCCAGCCTGCCCCAAGAAGGTCTGGCAGGCCAGGTGCCTTGCAGGAGGACATTCAGGGGTTCAGTGGTCCACTGTGCCACAGGGTGAAGTGCTGGGACTTGTTCCCTGGGGGAGGCCTGCTCCTCTCTCGAGCACATCTGGTCCAGCACCTCACAGCATAAGAGCCTTTAGTTCCTTTGGGGAAATGAGCCATCTGAACCAGCTCTGTCCACCATTGAACATGCCAGCAAAACCACAGCACACCCCCAAATGTGGCTTCCCACAGAGCAGGTGACCCACGTCTACTTTAGGTTTCTTTCTGAAAAGACAGCAACCTGTAGCTTCCAGACACCCATGAAAATAATATTCCCCAATATCCTATTGAAAAAGAAAAAGAGCTTCCAGAGCAGAACTCCTGTTAGCACAGCTGGGTGAAAATTGTCACAAGTCTGTATAAACCTGGTTGCCAGTAGCTAGGTCTCGTATTGCTCTTCCTCTCCCTACAGGTATGGGCAGAGCAAGTGGCAAAACAAAGAAGAGTGCTGGGGGATTCAGAGCCATTTCTGTGACCTGACGGAGGAGACTTCCGATGTCCAAGAGCCTTACTATGGCAGGGTGCAAGCTGCTTTGGCCGGCATCCACTCTGACTGGAGCCTCAGCTGCAGATTCACTCCCTGGAGAGAAAGTAAGTACAAACACATGCTCTCTGAGCAGGGGGCTGGATTTTCTGCAGCATGGAGCACAGCATTTTTGCGCCCAACCTGCTGTCACAAATTATTCCCTTCTAGCTAGAAAATTGTACCAAAAGTTGTGTGTCCACAGCTCTCAGGTGAATTGTTGCAATAACTTTCCCCACACTTGAACCAATTACAGGTGAGCAGCATCTTGTCTACAATTAGGGGATCAGAAATGCCTGGCTCCCTTCCACTCAACCTTTCCCTTGAGGCATGAACTCCACAGAATACTCGCAGCAGTTTCAGGGGCTGCTGGAAGGAATGAGCACGGTGTGGAAAAGAAGAAAATGTTCTCTGCTAGAGGGAAAGGGGAGGAGAGAGAAGGCAGCTGCATAGCCAACAGCCTTCTCACATGCATGTGTTTTTCTTGTGTATTTTCCTGACAGTGGTATATTTAGAAAGGACATGCACAGAGCTTTCACTAGTACAGTCACTGTAATCTCATAATCCTCAATGAAAGGGCAGGACTGCTAGAACATCAAGCAGTGTCAGTGTACCTACCAGTGAGCTCCTGTGAATTACCCATTTTTTCCCCTTTCTGATCAAAGCAAAACTGAACTGCATACACTAACACAAGTCACTCCACAGCCCTGAAGAGCAAACTAACTTGTCCCGTGTAGGCAAGACCACGTGCATTTAGCTAGAGCAGCACCTTGCAGCTGCAGCAGCTCACCTTACCCTGCACCACATCCTCCCCAAAAGACGTGGGGCAACCACTGCCTTCAGGGGTACACAGGCACCGTGTGAAACCCCAGCTGTGTTTAACCAAGCAGGCTGTAACAAGTGCTTAGAAGAATGATAGAAGCTGTGTCCTTGACACCCCTGCGATGGTTCAAACATCTCTGCAGTAAAAAGATCACAGAAAAAGATGAAGAAAAAAAAATAAGGGCAAAGGACCTCAAAGATCACCTCATTTCAACCCCTCTGCCATGGGCAGGGTCACCAACCACTAGAGCAGGCTGCCCTGAGCCACATCCAGCCTTGCCTTGAATGCCTCCAGGGATGGGGTATCCACAACCTCTCTGGGCAGCCTGTTCCAGTGCATCACCACCCTCTGTGTGAAAAACTTCCTCCTAACATCTAACCTGAATCTCCCCTGTCTTAGTTTAAAACCATTCCTCCTTGTCCTATCACCATCAACCCATGTAAATGGTCATTCCCCCTCCTTTTTATATGCTCCTTTCAAGTGCTGGAAGGCTGCAGTGAGGTCTCCCTGGAGCCTTCTCTTATCCAAGCTAAACAAGCCCAGTTCCCTCAACCTTTCCTCACAGGAGAGGTGCTCCAGCCCTCTGATTGTTTTAGTGGCCCTCCTCTGGACCCATTCCAAGAGCTCTGTATCTTTCTTGTGCTGGGGACCCCAGGCCTGGATGCAGTACTCCAGATGGGGCCTCACAAGAACTGAATAAAGGGACAATCACCTCCCTCTCCCTGCTGGCCTCCTCTTTTTTAAATGCAGTCCAGGATATAGTTGTCCCTCCAGGCTGCAGGCGCACACTGCTGGCTCATGTCCAGCTTCTTGTCCACCAAAAGGACCCCCAAGTCCTTTTCCTCAGGGCTGCTCTCCAGAAGATCTTCCCCTGTTCTGTATAAATACCTGGGATTCCCCTGGCTCAAATGGAACACCCTTGCACTTGAGCTTGTTGAATTAGATTAACACAGACCCACTTCTCCAGCCTGCCCAGGAAAGACTGAGGCAAAGCATTTATTAAGCAACTCATCTTATTCCATGTCTGAGTGTCAGCGGTTTGTGAGTTGGTCTGGCCCAGCCCTGCGACAGCTGAGGAAGGAGACCCACAGGCCCACACCCCGGACAAGGAGAAGGGGGAAAGGGAAAAGGGAAAAAGGGAGATGAGCCCCGAAACAAAACAGCGGCAACGATCTGAGGGGGAAAAGCTAATTTACTAAATAAGACACCAGGAAGTAAATAACACAATATAATACAATACAATTTGGAATTAAGCCCAATGAATCAAACAAAATGAGTGAGAGAGAGAGAGAGAGAAAGAGAGAGAGTGTGAGTGAGTGCCCGATAAACCGAAGGCCTTACACTAACACTGAAGGCGGACGGCAGCGAGCACCCACTCCTAAGTGATCCTAGAGGAAAGAGAGAACGTCCCGTGACCGCAGAGAGTTTTTATCTGTTCCCTCTGAGCGGAAAACACGTAAAAAATACAAAACATTCCAAAGTCCTCTGGGGAATGTAGTTCTCTTTGACTCTTATGCACTACATGATGTTATGATGTGGAATACCAGTACCAAAAAATCATAAAACCATGACACTGAGGAAGCCAGTTCTCCATTTTCATTAATCAGAGGGGGAACACTCTGCTTGGTCCGTCTCTTCCTGCCTATGTACCTATAGAACCTCTTCTTGTTATTTTTCACATATCTCACCAAGTTCAGCACCATCCATGCCTCGGCTTTCCTGATCTTATCTCTACATATGTGGATGACACCCCTGTATTCTTCCCAGGCTACACAGCCCTGCTTCCACTTCCTGTGCATCTCCATCTTTTCCCTCAGTTTAAGCTGCAGGTCCTGTCTCATCTACGCTGGTCACCAGCCTCCTCCACTCATTTTCCTGGGGGATGGAGAGCTCTTGCACTTGCAGAAGGGTGTCCTTAAAGAGCTGCCAGCTCTGTTCTGTTCCTATGCCCTGAAGGACAGCTTCCCAGGAGATCCCATCCAGCAGTTCCTTGAGCAGATGGAATTTTGCTCTCCTGAAGCTCAGGGTCCCAACTCTGCTTTTTGCTAGGTCTGCATCCCCCCAGGTCACAAACTTTACCAGGGAAGCCCAGGCTGCCACCAATCTTAACCTCTCTAATGCTCTCCTCTGCACTGGTGAGCACCAGGTCCAGTAAGGCTTCACCTTGGGTTGGTCCACCTAGTACCTGGACCAGGAAGTTATCCTCAACAGACTCCAGGAATCTCCTGGATTGTCTGCCACCCACAGTGCCACTATCCCAACTGATATCTGGGTAGTTGAAATCCCCCATCAGGACAAGAGCCTGTAAGTGCAACACCTCCCACAGTTGAATTAAGAAGGCCTTGTCAACAGGCTCCTCCTGTTCAGGTGGCCTGTAGTAAAACCCAACCACTAGATGTCCTTTACTAAACTGATACCTGATATTAACCCATAAGCTCTCAACCTGGTCATGGTTGTTAGTCAGACACAGCTCTTCACAATCTATGCAATTCTTAACATAAAGGGCAACTCTCCCTCCCCTCTTACCCTGCCTATCCCTTCTGAAGACCCTGTAGCCCACAACTGCAGTATGCCAGTCATGAGATTCATCCCACCACACTTCCATGATAGCATCCAGATCATAATTTTCCAAGCACATTATGGCTTCCAGCTTCTTTTGCTTATTTCTCATGCTGCATGCATTAGTGTAAAGCCACTTCAGCTGGGCTTTCTGGCACGCTACCTTTCTAGCCACAAGTCCATGGGGCCAGATGGGATCCACCCAAGGGTGCTGAGGGAGCTGGCAGAGGTGATTGCCAAGCCGCTTTCTGCCATCTATCAGCATTCCTGGTCATCTGGAGAGGTCCCGCAAGATTGGAGGCTTGCCGATGTGACTCCCATCTACAAGAAAGGCCGTAAGGAAGATCCGGGGAACTACAGGCCTGTCAGCCTGACCTCGGTATCAGGGAAAGTTATGGAGCAATTGATCTTGAGGGAGATCACACGGCACGTGCATGGCAATCAGGGGATCAGACCCAGCCAGCACGGGTTCACAAAGGGCAGGTCGTGCTTGTCCAACCTCATCTCCTTCTACGACTGGGTGACCAGACTGGTAGATGAGGGAAAGGCTGTTGATGTAGTCTACCTGGACTTCAGCAAAGCCTTTGACACGGTCTCCCACAGTATTCTCCTGCAGAAGCTGGCAGCCCATGGTGTGGACAGGTTCACTCTTCTCTGGGTTGAGAATTGGCTAGAGGGCCGTGCCCAGCGGGTAGTGGTTAATGGAGTCAAGTCCAGCTGGCGTCCTGTCACGAGTGGTGTCCCCCAAGGGTCGGTATTGGGGCCCGTCTTGTTTAATATCTTTATTGATGACCTGGATGAGGGGATTGAGTGTACCCTCAGTAAGTTTGCGGATGACACCAAGTTGGGAGGATGTGTTGATCTGCCTGAGGGTAGGGAGGCCCTTCAGCGGGATCTGGATAGGCTAGACAGTTGGGCTGAGGTCAATGGGATGAGGTTCAATAAGGCCAAGTGCCGGGTCCTGCACTTTGGCCACAATAACCCCATGCAATGCTATAGGCTTGGGGCAGAATGGCTTGAGGAGTGTATAGAGGAAAAGGACCTGGGGGTGTTGGTTGATACTCGGCTCAGCATGAGCCGGCAGTGTGCCCAGGTGGCCAAGAAGGCCAATGGCATCCTGGCCTGTATTAGGAATAGTGTGGCCAGCAGGAGCAGGGAGGTGATCATCCCCCTGTACTCAGCTCTGGTGCGGCCGCACCTCGAGTACTGCGTTCAGTTTTGGGCCCCTCACTACAAGAGAGACATCGAGGCGCTGGAGCGTGTTCAGAGAAGGGCAACAAAACTGGTGAGGGGTCTGGAGCACAGGTCTTATGAGGAGCGGCTGAAGGAGCTGGGATTGTTTAGTTTGGGGAAAAGGAGGCTCAGAGGAGACCTCATTGCACTCTACCACTTCCTGAAGGGAGGCTGTGGTAAGGAGGGGGTCGGCCTCTTCTCCCAGGTAACTAACGACAGGACGAGAGGGAATGGCCACAAGTTGTGCCGGGGAAGATTTAGATTAGACTTGAGGAAAAATTTTTTCTCTGAGAGAGTGGTCCGGCACTGGAATGGCCTGCCTAGGGAGGTGGTTGAGGCACCGTCCCTAGCACTGTTCAAGAAGCGTTTAGATGAGGTGCTGAGGGATTTGATTTAGTAGCTTGGTGGGTAGGGATGGTGGTGTGAGGAAGGTTGGACTAGATGATCTTGTAGGTCCTTTCCAACCTAATGTATCTATGAATCTATGAATCTATCTAGAGGGGCCCTCCCTCAAACCTCTGAAAGAAATATGAAGTTCTCCCCCACTGCTTCCTAGAGGGTTTCAGAGAAGAAGGTTTCAGAGAGGAGGTCGGCAACATTACCACCTCTGAGATGTTCCCAGAAGATCCTACAGAACAGCTGGGAGGTTTTTCCACCCAATCTCCTGGCACAAGAGCAACCCCAAGCCTTTCTCTGTCTCGCCACACTTGACTCTCCAAGATTCTCCAGAATCCAAAGCATTCTGTTCTGTGGATCATTATTAATAATCATAGAATCACCAAGATTAGAACAGATCTACAAGATCATCCAGTCCAACTGCCAACCTATCACCCATCGTTCTCACTAAACCACATCCCTCAACACAATTTCTAAATGTTTCTTGAACTCCTTCAGGGCCAGTGACTCCACCACCTCCCTGGGCAGCGCATCCCAGCACCTGATCACTCTTTCAGTGAATTAGTATTTCCTAACAGTCTGAATCTCCCCTGGTGCAACATGAAGCCATTCCCTCTAGTCCTATCACCAGTTACCTGGGAGAAGAGGCTGACTCCCACTTCACCACAACCTCCTTTCAGGTAGTTATAGGGAGTCATGAGGTCTCCCCCGAGCACTCCAGACTGAACAATCCCAGCTCCCTCAACCACTCCTCAAGGCCTCTGCTCCAGACACCTCACCAGCTTCGTTGCCCTTCTCTGCACGTGCTCCAGGGCTTCAGTGTCTATCTTGCAACGAGGAGTACAAAACTGAACACAGTACTCATTGTGCTGAGGTACAGAGGGTCAATTACTTCCCTGCTCCTGCTGGCAAAACTATTTCTGATGCAAGCCAGGATGCCATTGGCCTTCTTGGCTACCTGGGCACACTGCTGGCTCATGTTCAGCCAAGCAACAACTAACATGCTCAGGTCCATTTCCTCTACACAGTCTTCCAGACACTCTGCCCCAAGCCCGTAGTGTTGCCTGGGGTTGTCGTGGACAAAGTGCAGGACCCGGCACTTGGTCTTGTTGAACCTCATCCCATTTGCTTCAGCCCAGTGATCCAGCCTGTCCAGATCCCTCTGTAGGGCCTTGCTAGCCCCAAACATATTGACACTTCCAGCTAACTTGGTGTCATCTGCAAACTTAATGAGGGCACACTCAATCTTATCGAGGTCATCAATAAAGGTACTAAACAGGAGAGGCACAGTACCAACTCCTGGAGAATACCACCCAAGACCAATCATCAGCTGGATTTGATTTCATTCACCACCACTCTCTGGACCTGGCCCTCCAGCCAGTTCTTTACTCAGCAAAGAGTGTATCTGTCCAAGCCATTGGCTGCCAGCTTCTGCAGGAGAATACAGTGGGAGACAGGGTCAAAGGCTTTGCTGAAGTCTAGGTAAACTACATCAATAGCCTTTCCCTCCACCAGGCAGGTCATTAGATCAAAGAAGGAGATCAGGCTGGTCAAGTAGGACCTGCCCTTCACAAACCCGTGCTGGCCAGGCCTGATCCCTGAGTTGTCCCACACATACCATGTGAAACTGTGTGTTACTAACATAAGTGTTATTGTGATAATGGTGGAGGATGCCTCCTATTATAGGCCCGGTTGCAAACTGACATCTGGGGTCTAGAATACGGGTGGGCTATGTGCTATAATCATGCTCACAACTTTGTTTATACCCATAGCTACGATAGGACCTCCGACTATAAAGGTGGTTCACAGAAACAAATTCATAATACTAAAGCTCCAGGCTCCACGTTCGGCTTATAAAAGGAAGAGAGGAAGCATGATACCAATGACAAATTATTATGACCTTCTGTACCAAGTCTTCATAATTAACAACTTGCTAGATGAGGTAAGTGATATTAAATATAAACACTTTACCATTGAAAAAGCCAACACTCTTCCCTTTTACAGCTGAAACAGTTCCCTCAAATTACAAGTGCATAAGTGGCACTGTATGTATCTAAACACAGAGAAAGTTTATTTTTCAGGAATTGAATTTGCTTGTACTGGGTTGTAACTCATCCCTTCTTTCTTCCTTCCCATTGGCGTAGTATTTCAAAATCTATAGCCTAGTTGAAACAGTGGGGAAAACAGGGCTGTAAAAGCATCAGGACCAACACAACGAGGCGTTATAAAAAGGATGATGCTCACCCATGTAGGAAGAATCTAGGTTTGCAGAAAGACTCCACAAAGAAGAAATCTCTTGCTAGAGATCCCTCCTCAGTGTCAGTCAGCCCTTGAAGTGAGGTCTAAAAGGGACAGAGCCAGGCATCAGGTAACACATGTGGACTGCCTTCACCTCTGCTCCCAGGGCTGACCAGGTGTTTTCTCCAGGTGCTCAGGCAATGGTTCAGGCTGTGACTCAGCAGTTCCCATACGAGGGCAATTTTGAGTGTTTTTTTTCTTAAAAAAAAAAAAAAAAAAAAAAAGAAAGAAAGAAAAGAAAACAACGCCAAAGCTAACACATAAAAAAATATTGCTAGGTAATACTGTTGACTTAATGCAAACCCATGTGTTGCTCTGCACTCTTCATTCTTCCTAACTTAGTCATAGACACATTTACCAGGGCAATGTGCATGACCTGCTCTTTCTCCTCCCTCTGTCTGAAGCAACACAGAGTGCTGGTGTATGAAGGAAAAGACAAAGTGATCAAAATAGAAGATCTGAGGCCGGGAGTCAGCTACTGCATCGTGGCCAGAACATCAGTGCTGGCACTGGGCCGCAGCAGCGCCTACAGCAACAAGCAGTGCACCAGGCTGCTGTGACCAGGCGGCCACCACCACAGGCCAGAGCCAGAGAGAGTGCGGCAAGGTGACAGCCACCTCCTCACCAAAAGGAGAAGGTGATGTATGGCAGGAATGCTGCTGTCCCACAGGGCACTGTTTGCCAGAGTTCTTGCATCTTTCTCAATTCATTTCACACCAGATGAAAATGATACAGCCAAGAAGGTTAGAAGAATGGTGTGGATAATTATTTGCATGCTATTGGAGTGCTCAGAAATGCCTCCTTCTCCTCTTTCTTCAAACAGTTATGCACAATATTGTTTCATCAGTTTTTACTGCTGTCAAGCAATATTAAACAGAAAAAACGAGTGGCCTCCAGCTCTGTTAACAAGCAGTTCTGCTGCAGCTTCTCCAGGGATTTAACCAATGTGTTTAATCTAAATGTGCCCATCCTCACTTTATGGCCATTATTCAGGTGTTATATGTTTGAAAATGCATTGTTTATCAAATGCCATGAGTTTCCATGAGAGAATGCAAGAGTTATTTCAATTAGCTGGTCTGAATAGTCTGTTTACTCACTTCAATCACTGTTATATTCACATATCACTCATTCAGCAGAGAGGTTTATTATTCATCCTGCCTTGCAGGCAGCAAAGCATATAAGGACAGCAGCAGCATTGGCCACAGCAAGCTTAAGTTTGGGTCCCTTCTAAGTGGAGAATCCAGGGAATGTTCAGAGTTTGAGCCTGTGCTTTGGGTTGCCACCTTGTTATAACACAACTGTAACAGATTTTCTTTCTTCTGCTTTATAATATGCTTTCCAAGTACTATATAAAGCTGAAAGCTCAGGTGAGACCAGAACAGCCTGCAGAGGTAAAGGAGGGGTGCAAGCAGAGGACATGCATTGCACCTTCAGTTGAATTCCATAGAATGCAGCTTAAATGTGCACTGCAGCAGCAATTCTTTCTCTTCCCACTTACTGCAATAATAGTGGAGGATGCCTCCTGTTACAGGCCCAGCTGTAAACTGACATCTGGGGTCTAGAATATGGCTGGACTACATATGTGGACGCTTTTCAAGTTAAATCTTGCTGCATTAAATAATTAATGCATCACAATCGTTTTATGTTACACAAATCCCAAGGATTCTTCATATGCCCTATAGCACATTTTAAGACAATATGTATCTGCACTTACAAAGCAAAGAGCCTCGTATTGTAATAAAAAAAAATTGTGAAAAGCACTTGTGAAAATATCTTTAAGATTGTTTCTGTGGTTTTCTATTTTAAATCTTGGAGTTAAAATATGATTTATGAAATAGAAGTTTCAAACACTTTATTTCTTCTATAAGAAAGGTTGTAGAAGACAGTAAAAAAGAAGTCCTTTAAAATACGTGTGCCCAGTGCTATGTCTTCTCAGCACAGCATTTCTGCGAGTTAAACCAGTATGCAATTAGACAGGAAATCATATAAACTGGAACATAAAAGATCTTTGCTTTCAGTTAATGACAGACAGTTAAAGGGAAGAGACCTCTATTTTAAACAGTAAACGATGAACAAATGCTGACCATCACCTGTAATTTCCAATGATTCAACTCCTCCTCATCTTTGTCCCACAAGGTGTGGGCACTAAAGCACCAATGAAGAGGTGAAGTGGCTTTTTTCACTCAGAGGGTGGTGAAGTGGCTTTTTTCACTTCTACAAGGGCTGTAACTAATAATAATCTTAATACTTAACATCATTCTACTATTGGGAATTAAATGAGGCAGTGAGAGCAGGACAGGCATAAGAAAGCAAAGAAAGCCCTTGCACAAATTGAGTTCCCTTCTACATATTTGCTCTCCACTTTTCCCTTAATTTCCAGATACTGGGGTGGATTAGTTCATTCTAAATGACAGACCTGGAGTTCACAAATACCCTGTCCAATTTTCCTTTTTTGTCATCAGCACCTCACCTACAAACAGTACTGCTGAAAGCAGAAGCAGGATGCCAGCAGCAGGAGTCTAGGAGGAGACCATTCTTATGAAACTGAACGCTGGTCACTTGTGCCTTCACCAAAACAAAAAAAAAAAGACTTCACATATTAAATATTTCAACATCTGATTCTAGCAGACGATGTATCTGAATGACCACTATTGCAGGCATCTGTGTTCATGCACACAGTCCATAAAATCAGGTTTCCTCATCAGCACTTCCCTATTTTCTCCTCTCCCACTTTTTCCAGTGGTTTTACCATGCCCCTGTTGCAGTTTCTTAATTCAGGTACATTTCTTTGTGTAATGAGACTAATTAAACCTCTATACAATACCTAACCCATGACAATTTCCAGATCTCAACTGATGATAAGCTGCAAGAACTGCATGCAGCCTGCTAGACCCAGTGCTCCCCTGCTGCACCCCTTGCACTGGGCAGAACCTCCATAAAACCACCCAGGCCAAGTGTTAGGAAACAGAATGCAATGTATTGCAGCACGCCATGTATTGCAGCACTGGTGACTTCATCCACTTCAGTTATCACTATCTGAATACTTGCAGTAATTCAATCTTGCTCTAGGGCATCTCATTTTGCCCTTATTAAACAAAGATAAAAAGTTTTATTATGGTCACATCTACTAACCCTGGTCAGTGAACAGTCTCTGGATACGGTATCTATGTCAGATTCAGAGCATAAAACTGTTTAGGACTCTAAATATTCAGCAGACTTTATAAGGAAGAAGGTGCCTGAAGAGTTTGGACCTGGCTAGGAGTGTGGTAGGTGTCACGCTATAGAAGCATAGCATCCTTAGAGGCAGAAGGGACCTTTAAATGTCATCTAGTCCAACTCCTAACTCTTACGGACTCAGAGAAGTTGGAAACCAATTTTTTTTTTTTTTTAATTTGTTAAAGTTGTACAGAATTGTACACTAGGAGAAAGAATAGGAAATCTGAAGAAGTCTTGTGCTATCATATTTGCTAACCAGATTTCACTTCCTTAGAAACAACACAGCCTTACAGAAAGCAGTGCAAGAGTTGCAAGAATTGCTTTCATTCTGGCAGCAGCATGATTTATTATTAACAACCCCATGATGTTCTGCAAAAGTCAATTTTCTCTTTCTGTTTGGAATGTGAATTTATTTTTGGTTCAGCTCTGCAATGTAATTTTACTGGGGAAGAGTTTAGTAAAATGGTTAGTGTCAGGTTTTTCTCTACAAGCAGCAACAGTGCCCTGTTCCTACAAGAAACTCCGTTGGGTTTGCAGAACAGAGGGCTCATGGAGGAATAAGTACTTCACTGTAGCATGTACCAGCTGTATGATCTGCACCCATAGCACCTAGATAGTGTTGGTAATGCTGTTCCTTTTAAAAACAAAATTTTGGATGCCTTGGACCATATGCTGTACTGCTGTTAGTGTCTCTGTGGAAAGGAGGAAGAGCTTTCTCCTAGGCTCTGAACAACAGCAGGGCTTTCCTGAAGGCAAGGCAGTTTGGAAATAAATGGAAAAGTGAATTCTGGCATTCTTCCCCCTTCCTTCTCATGGGTACAAGGAGGTCTCTGGTGTGGGTCCACATCTCAGAGCTGGTCTGAGCTGGCACATGGGATGTTCAGCACCCATGCGCACAAGGCAGGATGCCTTCAAGTTGATGGCTTGATCCTAAGAATGGGGCACATGCTGGAACTCTCCTGGCCTCTTCTCTGCTGGGAACCGTGGAGAGCCTTCTGCAGTGAAGCCTGAGTAGGGTGGAGAGTAGTGTCCACACAATTCCTCTATAAGCCATTCCCTCTAGCACTTTTTCAGCATTTGGAGAGAGGTATACCCACCAGCCAGCCTTTCAGAGCCTTTGATTGTGGAGGGTGCCTGGCAGGATCCATTTTTCAACGCAGGTCATGCCTAAGGCTCATGAGATTACATTTGCTGATATTTCCAGCTAGCCTGTACTCCTGGCAAGCTGTTTTTTGCAGGGCCCAGCTGAAAACACCCTTCCCCCAGTTTTGTGCCACTTGCAGAGGAGACACTTTCCAGCAAAGAGCCAAATCCCAGCTTCTGATTCAGGAAACAGAAATAAATTCTGGTTGCTAGAGAGCTACAGCATTTCCATAGACTGGAAAGATGAAGAAGAACAAAAGCAAAATCTACTCTCTAAGATCTTGCCTGCTGCATCACCGGGGATGTCCACAGTCACATGCTCAGCCTGTCGCAATGGCCATGTCCTCCTGTCACAGCTGGGCATCTTGCCAACAAGAGATAAATCTTACGTCTTTCAGAGCATGCCATTTTTTATCTTTGTATGAAGTGGAGCCCATTCCACAAGGCCAGCCCTTTCTACCTGACCATGCTGAATATTACGTTATCCATGGGATAGAGTAACAGCTTATCTCCCACTGTAAATGATCAACTTCCTGTTCTGCTGGCACACACAACTGCAATATTCAACTACTAGGAATTCAATATCAGAATTCTGGAAAAGCTGATGGAGCAACAGCAATGGAGCAGATGCTCCAGCCTTATAAATTAGGAGAATATTATGCATAGCCAGCTGTACCATATAAATGCCCAGTTTTATATGATGCCATGATCCTTGGTGTTTATCATATGGTCTTGCACTGGGCCAACCCTGTTCACACCTCCCATATATCTGCTCTAATCAGATGTAAACTTGGGGGTTATTTGCTTGCGTGACTTGATCTCAGGTAAGAACCTTTCTCCTGGCCCAAGGGTGGGATGTGATTGTGAAATGATGTTGGTTTTTGCATCAGATCTATCAGTTGTTATCAAGTACTCCACTCACAGTGAATTTCTCCTAACAAGGTGATTTTCTGTGGATTTCCTAAGGATTTTGATGTTTGCTACAATGATTGAAGGTATTAATCTACAAAATCTGTCTTCCAATAAATAAAAAAAAAAAAAAAAAAAAAAAGAAAACAAAGCCCCAGCTCCTGAGGGTTAGTTTGTCACAAAGGACACAAGACACAAAGGATGAGTACATGTGCAGAGAAACAGGGAAAGAAATGGCACTGGTGTTCATCACTGGCAAATGTACAGTATCTTTAGCCACTTGTCTTCAGATTCTTTTATAAAATGTCTTCAAGAAGAAAAAAGCTTGTAAATTGAATTGCCCAAATGATGAAATAGCTTGCTGCTGTGTTGCAATTCTTACAAGTTCAAACAGCCCCCGCTGCCAGAATTTTGTCTTGAGATGGGAAAAAAAAAGTGGGAAGATTGAGCCCTGATGGTTACAAGAAAATTTCAAGAAAAGAATTCCTGAAAAGGAATTTATCTGAAGCAAACACTGAAGATTCACTAACAATTTTTATTTTTTTAATTATGTTGCTCTCCTACATGGCAGAGAGTGTAAGGTCACCTTACACTGACTCTCATCAGTAAATATCCTCAGCGCTGACAAAATGCAGCCCAACAGGATGACATGGTTGGGGACTACAGAGGAGTCCTTATGTTTACACAGAAGAGATAACAGTGAGCATCTGCTGTGCTGACTGTTGTACCTACAAGAGTGATTGTAAAATTATCGTTACATTAATATCCCTATGTCTTCAAGAAATGTCATTCTGACACGAGAGAGGCATTGTTTATTAACTTTGTGTTCTTTTTTCTTGTTTGTTTGCTTTTGTAATAAATTATATTGATTCCAAGAAATCGCCACAAGCACTTGTTTTTCATCTTGAAACAATGGATGAGCAAGTATTTTTATCAATATTATGGAACACTGCGTTTGTTTAATACTTGGTAAATGACAAGCACTTGACTGTCACAGGGACTGGGATGAACTCGTATTTCTGGACTAAATTCTTATTCTTGATTTTTACATTGAAAATATGAAGATTATAGAATTTATCAGCAAAAAGAAAAACAAGAGTTGATTTCAAATCACACTTCAAGTTGATCTGCAAAATCATTAATTGTATGCCCGAATGCAAAGAGAAAGAGAGACATACAAGTGGGGCAAAAGCAGATGTAGAAGTTTGATTTGGGCAGAAAAATGAGAAAAATTCTGGGGAACAGCAGAATGACTAATACGATGCAAGAAGAGAGAATATGCACAGATTGTGTCTGGGGATAATAGTGCTTGCAGCATTAGAGGACAAATGTGTGCTATTGCAACCAGCTTACAAAATGCAAGCAAAGTGACTTGGACAGCTACATGGCATAACTGCTGGCACAGACACTAAACAGTTTGTGCCTTTGAAAAGGACTGTTATAATAGCAAAGGGAAAGACTATTTTTATGAGTGTCCACAACCAAGGAGAAACCTTACACTTACAGGGACATGATGTTCATTTATTCTGCTCTGAGAGGTATTTCAACAGCAATCTTTAAGCCCAAAGAGCCATTACGAAGAAGATTTTAAAAGCTGTAGAGAGAGATTCATCCATGGAAGCAGGAGCAACAATCACTGGAAAGGCTTATTCATTGCAGCTGTTCAAGAGATAAATCCAGACACACAGTGGAGCTGAGTCACCTCAACGTAGATGCCATTTAAGGTAAGTATATGCATATGATTTTGTGATCATTTCACACCAGTGAGCAGCTAGACTTCACCACACTGCTCCTTCACTCCCCATGCTCAAAAGAACATAGGGGTACAATATGACGAAAAAGGGTTCATGGGCTGAAATAGGGACAGGGAGATTCCTCACTAGTTACTGTCACGGACAAAAGCAGACTCAACATAAGAGAGACCAGTGTAATTTATTTATCGCCTGCTAATATCAGACTAGAGCAGCAAGAATTAAAAACAAACCAAAACCACTTATCTCCACCTACTTTTCCTTTCCCCCCATGCCCCCCCCCACCCTCCTGCCCCCTAGAGATGAAGGGAAACAGAGAATCTGGGCTATGGTCAGCTTGTAACACTTAATCTTTGCTGCAATTCATGGTCACTCTCCATCCCTGCTCCAGCATGGGGTCTCTCCATGCCTTTAGTGTGAACAAATAACAGTGCTTGAGATGCACTGGAACATATCTGGCAAAAATGGCTCATGGAAATATTTTTTTCCCCTTTTAAATAACAGAAACTTATTAAAAACAACTGCAAGCACCAGAATATATTACCAGCAGTTGTTAAAAGGAACATTATATTGTTCATCTTGCCATGACTGACCATTGTCACAAAAACTACCCAGCGACTTCCAGACCAAGTAGGAAATGTACCATGATTCAAGGAAAGAGCCATGCATCCAAGAACCCAAGCCCATGAAGCATGCCAGAAGTATGACTTCTCAAGGTCCAGTGACAGCCAGTCATGCTAAGGGATGAAGTGGACAAATGTGGTGAAATGGGGAGGGCAAACTGAATAGCAGAGAAGCCTTAGTCTATTTTCCACAAGTTCCAACTTTGAATGGGAGTAGGGTCAATGAGAACAATTCCAGAAGAACATTTCTAATGAAAACATGGCATTTTACTGAAAGGAAAACACATATTGTGTTTCAAAACATTATGCTCTTCAAGTGACAAGCCAAAGTTTCTATTCTCTGTGGCCAAAAACATTTCCCTTGTCTTCCAGACAGAGTTTTCCAGTGTCAAGTCTAAACTTCTTGGAGGACAGCCCTGATCAGTCTTCAACACATGTAATCAGAGCTCTTACTAAAAACAGAAGTAACCTTTAGGAATGTTTCTGGTGAGATACAGTTTCTTTGAAAGGAGAATTATCCAATAGCCCTTCCTAGAGCGCAGAACACCACTATGGATGCAGGAAGCAAGAAAGTGGACACTGTCCCACATTGACTGCTATCCCAAGAGGGATGTTCACACTGGAAACTGAGGTTACTCTGATCATCGTCTGCTTTTTATTAGTGATATTCCTGTGATTTCAGTGAAACAGTCTGACGTGTCAGCATTACATGGACATGAAACCAATAAGTCTCTCCTGCCTTGAGTCAAGGCTCTTCTCTGCTGCAGGAATTGTACTAATTTCTTGCAAAATCTGCAAGTAACATTCTGAAACATCCCACTTCCCAATTTCCTGCTACACTGTCTGAAAAAGAAGAAAACGATCAAATTAAAACCCAGAAATCTTCTGCTATGTAATCACAGGTGTTTGAGGTTTACATGCGGGGCACTAAGGATTTACTCCCCTGTATGTGCATCATTTTAGCTGGTAAATAATGTAGAACATGATGCATCTCTACAAACTATCACAATTTAAACCATATGTTTAAAGTTTACAATCCAAATGTCACTGATAGTATTTATAATGAATTTCACGACTCTAGCAAGCTGAAGATAGACCAGAGAATGGGATGAAATATATACACATTGATATATCAGTACAAGGAAGGGAGAAACAATTCAGTGCTAAAAATGAGCTAGAAAAAAAATATAGGATACTCTTGTGATGTGGAAAACAGAATTTCCCAGAGCTATCTACACTTTCTCAGGGACCAAGGAGAACGAAAGAGTAAGAGATTCTTAAGATGTAAGGAAGAGATGGTGATTGCTACTCAGGGGCTGCATTTTTAACCCCCATGAGGAATTTACTCATGTAGTAAAAAACAGCTTCTAGGTAAGGACTGAGCAGGCACCAGTCAGTGGTACTACATGTAATGGGTGTAGAAGGCTTGAAGTTTGGGCTGGTATCACAGCTACTGCAGTGCCTGTGGAGAACAAGTAGATCACTCTTCCCTTGCTACATGCTGTACCAAAGTCTGATTGGGCTTTCACTGCCTGATGGCCAGCTTCATGCCATGAAACAGACCATCTGCATTCACTTGCTTAGAGAAGCATCTTAGCCATGATCTGCATAAAAACACCAGATGTGAATGTTTCACTGCCATAGAGAAATCCAAACTGCTTGGAAAATTGAATTTCTGTTTCTAAAATACATGGAAAAAAATAAAAAATAAAAACCCTCAAACCACAGACATGTATAATTTCTTTGTACTCCATGAACTTAGATAGTTAGATGTGAGCAGTAAATGGAAAAGCACATTTCAAAATTCAGACTTCAATAAATGTTTACTCTTTTTTTTTTTTTTAAAGAAAAACATAAACAGAGAATTAATCAATTTCATGTAGTTTTTGTTGTTGTTCTTGAAACAAGTCTGTTCTTACATTCTTGGGGGAGGTACACAACTATTCCTCCAAAGATGGAAAAACGAAGCTGAAAAGAACAGTACAACAGTACAATCCCAAATCCCAAGTGAACATTTTCTAAGTAAACCAGGGGACTGTAAAGAGTACAGCCTGTCTGAACCACAGATGGAATTATACTGACATGTTGTGGCAAGAGAGTAGCAATGCAATGCCTGAGTTACTTCCATGACCACAAGCTGCACTGTTACTTTTATTACGACTATTTTTCATGTTTCCAACCAAAATGAAAACAATGGTGAAATGTCAGATTTGGAAACCAGATGGGCTAAGCAAATTCTGTACACTGTCCAGGTACAACTTCCTTTTGGTCATGGGCATTACTGTAACTTTTGCTTTAGCCTCCCTCTGATTGAGAGACAGAAATCCGAGGTCAGAAACAGACAAGGAACCCAAGAAAATATACAAGTAAGAACGTGTGACTGGATCCTTCCATGTTTCCAATGATTGTACCTGGAACAAATGAGGTACTTCCACATCTCAGCACAGTGGAAAGTCTCATCTAGTTACAGACAGGCAGAGCTGACTTTGAACCCTGTACTGAAAATCCAACACCTCACACAGCTGCAGCTGTGTGTTTGGAGGCCTCTAAATAGTCAGCTTTCAGCCAGCAAGAAACCCCCTTGTTTTGCAAAAATATTTTCCCTGAATGACTCAATTGAATAATCCTTCCCATACCTCTGCTGCATAAAGGGAAATTGGTTCAGGCATGAACAGTGCTGCATTTCCAAAGGACAAAGAGCATGCCAGCAAAGTTCCAGAATGGGGCAATGACTAAGCTGCCTGAACTTTATGCCTCTCAGTCACAGTGACAGTCAGCACCACCATAGCCAGCAGGACTCAGAATCCCAGTTTTAACATAGTTTTTCAAACGTAATGGCTATAAAACACATTATGATTGCGAATATTGTTTGCTTCTCTTTCCCATTGTAATCTGGTCATCAGGTGAACTCCTTCACACACACTTTGTCCTCCTTGCACATTCCCTACGCTATTCAGAATAAAATATTGACATTTCCTTTTAATAACTTGCCATAGTAATTTTTCTTCTAGAATGGACTTAGTCCATGGAATCCCAAGAATCAGACTTAGTGCCAGAGAGCTTCACTGTTTGTCCTAACCAGAGGGCAGCTGTGGTAGGGGGAATGAAGGATGATGTGAACAGTGTGGATGTCACACAGACAGCTTACTGCAACATCAACCTCTGAACTGTCAACAGGAAAACCTCTGCAGAGTTACTTGCTGTATGAAACCTTTCTGAGCAGTGAGAAAAGTGTCAAACACTGTCTGTGCGACCACGAAGACCACGTGTAATTTGAACATTATGTTAGCTAACAGATTTCATGTTTCCTAGGTATGAGGAAATGTGTTCTGTGAGGTACGCAGTATTCAGAGACCACTGACTTTTAGGCAGCTGGATACCCCTAAGTTTTGGAATGCCTTAATGCCTTTAGTGTATTTATCTTCATATTTATTGCCCTGTGAAATAGGGAAGGGCTCTAATCTGGTTTATAAAGATATTCAGATGTATTTGTAAACATATGGATGACCCCAAACACCTTTGAACAAAGTGATTTGCTATGACTGCATGACGAGATTATGGAGCGTAGGGTACTGAGCCTTTTTTTAATCTTGTCTGAGCACCTCAGATCCAAGATTGCTGTGAAAGTGCTTATTGTTCTGTCACCTCTGACCACACTGCCTCCATTTAATTCCCCCCAAGTGACATATGAACGTGAAATCTGAATACACCTTCCTCTGAATTAAAGATAATAATACTGTTTATATTACAATCAGTGGCCTCAGTGGTTAAAAGCAGCCCAAATCTTAAGTGTCATTTTAAGGTAAAACATCCATTCTGGCACACTGGATCACAGTGGACATGGACCATTACAGAAGGGCTGACTCAGCAGCAGAAGACACAGCCCCTTCTCTGAGTCCACCCCAAACTTTAAACACACATAATTTTTTTTTTCTGCAAAAAGGAAAACACTAAAGAAGCAGCAGAACATTCTTCACTGAGGAAAAAATGTGCTCTTCACTTCAGAAGATGCCCTCCCATTCACTCCTTAGGCCAGAGAAAACTTGTGTCCTCAATCTACAGCAGGGGACATTGAGGTGCTGTTATGCACTGATATTTAGCCTCTGTTGTAATTAAAACCAGATTCCTATCAATGGCACTATTGTGTAGGAAGTGAGCCGCACAAAACAGCAACAGATCTGTTCTGCCTACTAAGGAAATATATTCCAGAAATGAATGCAAGTGCACAGTCTGCTGAAATGACATTTTTTCCCTCTTCCTCCCTTCCTTTAGAATAAGCACATTCAGACTGATGTGCTACTCTTTCTTTAAGTAGAAATGTGATGCACCACTTTACACGTTCCAGGGTTGCCTATCTGCTCCCCTCCAGCCACCCATCTGCCCTTGGGGCAGCAAGGTGATCTTCTGCAAGTTCTGTCTGGAAAAAAAGTGACTCAAACTCTCATATCACAACTTAACTATTCCATCCTACAATTAGTTTCAGTTAATATAATTCAAGCATTAATATAAATAGAATCAAGAAATGTAACAATGCAAAAAAGCTTTTTCCAGTAGATAAACAAATGTTACTGCAATGTTTTAATCTACAGTAAAAGGAACAGTTCTTCAGTGGCTGACGGCCACTGCCTAGTGCATAATTCTCCTTTCTGTCCCAACACATCAGTCATTACAACAAGTATGGATACAAATACCAATTAGCTTGAAGTTTCATCACAAGAAACCTGAAAATCAGTATCTGTAGAATAGTCAAAGAACAATTGAAGTGGGAGGGTTAATACTTAAACTACTTTAATGTGATTAAAATTTTCTGGGCCAGAGATAAAAAGGTTAAGAAAACCTATTCTGCAGCCCAGTGCTTCTGGCACTCCCCCAGAACTCTGCTCCCTGCACCAGTAATAATTTTGCTATTTTATATTACTGCAGAGACTGGAAAAAAGCACCCCAGGCACTTATGGCTCTCTGGTGAACACAGCTAACTTCCCCTCCTGCTGCCTAAGAGCCAGCTGCCACACTTGCTCCCAGAGCAGCACACACTGCAGCACCAGGAGCCCAATTTCAGTGACCTATCTTTACCTCCCAATGTAATAAGAGAAGCAAAAATCCAGCATGAGAGTATGGGAACATGCAGGAGAAGGTAACAGCAGGGAGATTTATCCCCAGCAAGTTGGCTGCCTCATCTAAGCCTGCACTGTACCAGGCATGATGCCTAGAAATTAAATATGACACTGTCAAATGTTGCAATGCTGAATGTTGCAATGCACAGATCCCACTTGTCACCCTACCACTCTGAGCCCTGGCAAAAATGCAAGAGATGAGTTAAGGTAAAGTCTTGCAAAAGTCCTGTGCAGACTAGCAATGATGTGAAGGCAGTGGGCAGGAGGAGGCAACGTGTACCCAGCAGGAACAGCCCACGCCTCCCTCCACCAGCACCCTGAGATCTGCAGAAGTCACAGCACAGGAACATCTGGTGCTTGCAAGATGGATACAGCTGAGTGTTAGCTTGAAAACACTTGCCTGTTTGAGAATGAGAACCTTATGAGCATTTTCAATCTGGCTGTTAGCTGCAGTATCAACTACAGGCTTGAGGCAGAGTGGCTGGAAAGCTGCAGGGGAAAAGGATCTGGAGGTGTTAGTGTTAGTTGACAGCTGGCTGAACGTGAGCCAGCAGTGTGCCCAGGTGGCCAAGAAGGCCAACAGCATCCCATTTTGCCCATGACTGTAATTGGTGAGGGATCTCCCTGCTCTTATCTCAACCCTTTTTCATCATATTTTCTCCCTTAGCACCCGCCAGTTTGAAGCCACTACAGACATAAAAATGCTGAACTCAAAAAGAGAATCTTGTACCTAATGTAAGGCTACAGGCTTTTTTTGTGAACACACACAATCCTTGCATCCAAATTGCTAACTAAGATGATTGATTGCCTCAAGTATGCAGTCTCAGCAACCCACTTGGTCTCCATCTTTGGTCCCTCTGTAAATTTGCCTGATGATTTACTGACAAGGCTGGAAACGAGTTTATGTCTTCTCTTGGTTCCTTTAAACAGCCCGTCACTTCTCTCCATTGCACTACTGCTGCTTGCCAGAAGTGCACGGTAAGAAAGGAAGATGCACATGCCATCAAAACAATGAGATTTCAATTGTGAATGGGAGATGGAAGTCGGCTCACACTTACACACTCACTACCTTCACTGTTACTTGAAAAACCATTCCAGCATAATCTAAGCAAGAAACTCACAGGTATTTTCTCATGTCTTAGCACAGTACAAGGACCCAACGGTATGATTCAATGGGACTGTAATTTATTTTGGTAGGCAGATGGCAAGACAACACGCAAAGCATTCTAATAATCACTATGGGTGCTGCTAAGACATGAATTAAAGTTTACAGGCCATAAAGCCTAGGATTTTATAGAGATGAACTGCATTACGGACACATGCTTTCAGTGTGGGCTCATCAAAATTAGGAAAATGAAGATCATGGGAAACTGATGGGTACTTCTGGGGCTGATCTAATTATGTGTCACCAATCCAGCTTTGCCTACATCTAGCCGCTTCCTGCTGTGGGAAGCTGTGTCAAGATGAGTCCTCTGGAATGTTTTTCTGGAATGAAACTCATCCTATAAGGTACGCTAAAACCAATGGAACAGAAGTTGCATCTCTGCACAGACTCTTTCACACCAAACATCACACAGGAGACTAGGAGTTTCATTTAGTTCTGACATTTAACTCCAGTTTTACTAGAAATCCACTGAAAACATGTTTTGGGCAGGATGGAGTCACATAAATCAGGGCTGTAAGAACATTCTAAGTGCTGAAGGATCCTTCCTAAACTCCCTGGGAGATGTGGCATCTACCTGTTCTTGCAGGTGCCTGTATACCAAAGGGCATGTTTAATAGTTATAAATGGCTGTTCTTAAGCAACCACATCCTTCCTCAGCTGGCTAGTCTTGCTATTGAAGATCCACTGCCAGTGGTGGCAGGTCAGACATCCGATGCATAAGGGGACACTTGTCCTCACAACAGCTCCTTACAGAACAAGAGGCAGCAGCAACCAGCACTGGCAGATACCACTGGCAACAAGATGAGATGAGGAGTGGAAGTCTCATAGGCAAAGGGAACTGTTCCTTAGTCTGACAGATGACAACAGAGAGGCAATACCAGTTGTTAGGGATGCACTGGGAGACCTCTGCCGTGTGGTGAGCTCTCTGTCCCTCCAAGGGATAAAGTGAATGTTTTAATATCAGCCCAATAATCACAGAAGAAGGCTATGGACACCTATCAGCATTTCTGTACTGACCACCACTAGAAGGCTATAGACATGGGGCTATATAAGGACTGTAGATAGCCACAGTGTAATACCAAAAAAATACACCATAGTGCAATACAAAATCAAAGTGTTTCTATTCTTCCCAGGTCCTGAATGAAGATATTATAGAAAAAAAAGGCTACTTAGAGTTCAGCAGCAATAGCTTATGCCTAGTGCAAAGGATTTAAAGACTAACACATTCTCTTGTGGTAATAAAAAATACCAACCCTTGCTGTATCAAAGAGCTTTGTTTCCAAAATGGTAGAAGTATCTCAGACACCTTGAATATAGATCCAGATGCTGCTGTGAGATGGTATAGCCCTGGTCACAGTATGTGCATAGCTCTTGTCATATGACATGGAGTAATGCTCTGCAGAAAAGGCCTGTCTCATGCATCTGGCTATGTTCCTGAGGTCTGTGTACTTCATCTTGTTGTCCCACTTCGGCTGCATTGCCACTTGGATTCACAGATGATCAGTTCTAGTGACTTTGGTCCAAGAAATCCTTCCTCTTCCCTGCACAAACCACCACAGTTACATAAGCAGATTTTTGCGTACTTAAAGCGTCCACGGTAAGCTAGTGCTAAAGCTAGGATAACATATTTAAAAGGTTAATGATCTATCCATTATGCTGAAGCCTCTGCAGCAGCACTAATTCCTCCTATTCAGTCACACTTTTCCCAAGAGCTTGGGACAATACCATAGACACAGAAGGGCAGCTGATGTATTGCTTTCATGCAAAAGGTCAGATGAAGGAAGGCCAGACACTGGAGGCTGTTGCCCTACAAAGCTAGTATCTGACTAGTCTTAAAAGTATTCTTTGACACTGAAAAACTACTAGAAAAATAACACAGAGACTTTCAGTAAGTTGTACTTCAATTACCTGTTTGCACTCCAACCAAATAAGAAAATAGGTTTTGTTTTCTTCTAGTACCACATACTCATTCTGCAATGAAAGTGAAGACTTTCTGATTTCCCATGCTAGTCACACATACATATCTTCATGTTGGGGAAACTGATGAAAGTTATCACAGAAGATTACCCCACAGTAAGGCTGTAGTTAAGAGATCTGTTATTGATCTAGAATAATCGGTGTCAACAGAAACAAGGAGTAAATATTTTTCCTTTGAAATGAACAGGTATATGACACTTTTCATCTTGGAACTGCAATTTATGTCTATGGACAAAGCATATATCAGTATACATGCACGAGTACAGAAATGTGCTTATATGCAGCGTATTTGTTTATGTATATACAAATATACACGTAATGTAAACATGTATTAATTATATATAAGCATGCGTATTCTCTGCAAACAGAGGGACACAAAAGACCTGAAGCCATCACTTCTAAGCTTCTCTCTGTAGGAGAGTAAATTTCTGACAGCAAGATAAATGAAGGGGCAGCTGTGTTCATTCTCCAGCGCTCATGCTTATTTAGCATTCTGATTAATGATGAGTGCTATACTTAGTCTAATTTATCTCTTACAAGCCTTTATATGCTGTTCAGAAGCCAATGTAAAGTCTATGTGCAGATGCACCCACACAATAAAATGATTCCATATTGAAAATGACCACAGTTTGATTTCCAAGTGAGTCCCCAAGGAACTTATTGCTAGGGAGGAAGTATCTCCACCTCCCTTGACTTTAAGCTCACATTGCAGATTCATTGGCAGTCCACAGGAGAGTTATAACAAGGCATTAAAAAAAGACGCAGTGGAAATTGTGAAAAAAGCATGACATCCAGTCACTACTACAGTAAATTTTATAGTTCATTTGGACGCTATAGAAAGAGATGGAAAGAAGTCGGGGTACTGATAGAGAAAAAACTTTGTATACTTGAAGCCCATCCTCAGAAGACATATCTGATCAAGCCAAAAGAATCCAACCTGTATTCAAAGACTCCTTTTGCCTGGGAAGTCATTCCATCCCAGAAAAATCTAAGTGTAGGAAATGGCATGGCATGAGTCTTCAACAGGAAAAGCAAATTGTGGAAATCTGTTGTGCCCTTATAAAAGATTTTCAATGGCATTTCCTTTCTCAACTGAAAATAATTGATAGAATGGCGTAAGTGGGGATCATCAGAAGGGCTTTCAACTCCACTTCATGGACCAATTTATTGGAAACCTTTGCAATGAGAAAGATCTCTGCGTGGAAATTCTGCATGGATTGAGCACCAAGAGCTTGAAGAAGCTTGAAAATGTCCTGTGGTGGGAGAGAGGGTTACAGGAAGAAGCCATTTAATGACAAAGCCAAATGCTGAAGGTTAGGCAAATGTAAACTTAACAATATTCAGCAGTATTCAGAAAGTCCAACAGAAATCAGGAATAACTCCCAAACTGATACATAAGCTCTTAAAAGCAGAAGGGTTATTGGTAAAATAAAACAAAGGATACTCTAAGTAAAAAAGAAGAAATGAAATAAATAAAGTTCTTCACAGCAAAGAAAGAAAGAACAGCAAAGAAAAAAGTCAGCATAGACTATCTATCTGTTCCTTAGATTTAGGTAATTCCTGCTTTCTGATTAGAGGAATATTGCCATCTATTTGGCAGGATAGTACTGAGACCTGCAAAAGGCTCCCACTTCTCCACTGATTCACCACTGGACATTGAGTTTGAGACTGATCTTTAATTTAGAGTTGCATTATCAACTTTGTGTATTTCCTCTTTGCTTAGTATTTCACTTTTAAATTTAAACTGATGCCTTTTGAGTACAATTTCCCTAATAAACAATACTCCAGGATCATAGAGTCATAAATCATAGAATGGCTTGGGTTGGAAGGGACCTCAAAGATCACCAAGTTCCAACCCCCATGCCATAGGCAGGGCTGCCAGCCACTAGACTAAGTACCAGATCAGACTGCCCAGGGCCCAATCCAACCAGGCCTTAAACACCTCCAGGGATGGGGCATCCACAGCCTCTCTGCGTAACCTGTTCCAGTACCTCACCACTCTCTCAGTAGATAACAAATACGGGTATTCTTCTGTTCAGATTTTAATTACAGTTGCTAAAATATGCAAACACAAATCAAATTCATCTTTAAACTCTGAGATTTTGTGACAAATATAAATTTAGCTTTTTTTTTTCTCACATAAATCTTCTTTGACATGTCTTAGAGAACATGGATACTGATAAATGTAATGCAGAAGCTGCAGTTTCCACAGGAGAGTGGATTGTTGACATTTTCAGAATCAGATTTAATAGAATTCACAATGACTCAAATATTTATCCTGTCAAGCATTTTTGTGTCCATATTGATTTTTTTTACCATTGTAGGGAATTAAAATAGCAATAATGCATGTTCCCTTCAGAAGTTAACATTCTCAGTAGCTAACACTTTCAAAATTACATGGCTTCTTCATAGGCTATTCTTTTATTAATTTTTATTTCAATTTCCTACTGTAAAAAAATACTTGTAAAAAACCTGATTGACAGGTAGCCTACATGTGGGATACAGAGGTCCTCAGCAGCTGCAGCAAGTCCTTCAGCACGCCTTCCAGGGTCCTCTCTGGCTGCTATGAACCTCAGTTTGGGCACTCACCAAGCTGCTGCTCAGAGGGGTTGGAAGCACCTAGGAAAATAATACACCCTCCTGAGCTGTTTCCTGTGGTGACGCAAGGTGAAGCAAGGATATCTGGCTGGAGATCCCTGCTTACTTTTATGCTATTTTAACCCATCAGTATCGCTTTGAATGGGATGGTTTACAAGGATGCCACAGATCAAAATAATGTGTGATTACATTGCGGCAATTCCCACAGTGAAACACCTTAAGTACTGTTCTGGCAGTAGGTCAGTGAGACAGATTCCTTCAAACGACTTAGTGAATCGTGATTTACTAACTCTTTTCCAAGAGACAGTGGAGTGATACACAATTCATGCCCCATTTGTTCAAGCTGTGAAAGACTACATGAGTGTAACCTTCTGATATTGTCAGGGCTGTTTTCTGAAGACCGGATAAATTAGATCTCCTCAGGAGGGATTTCAGTGGTTATTTTTTTTAATTTAATTTAATTTTTTTTTGAAGGAGGCAAGAATTGCTTCCCCCCAGCACAGTCTTAACTGAAGAGGCACATTTCATATTGCATCATTGGCCCAAATATGTCTCAGAGTTATTTGTGCCTCAGTGACATGCTGGCTCCAGCTCAGCTGGGGCAGTGCTACTATAACAAACGTTTCTCTGTCCAGGTTAGAATTTTGTCTCAGTGAACTGACCTTGGATTTGGCTTTACAAAACATGGCAAGTTCTCTTGGCTGTGGTCAGTGCTTGGGTCTGATGTTTGGACTATGCAAATCAGGATTTGTAAATACACCCTTCAAAATAGCTCTGCAGCTGTGACTTCAGAGGATGGAAGATTGATTTTCACTTCCCTTACTGCAATAGTTTAATTTTATAGGTTTTGCTAGTATCAGCAGATGGAAAGAAATTAAGACTGAATTCCACATCCTCCTACACATAACACCTGATGCAATTTGATGGTGAGTCATAATTAATCTTCTCAGTATTAGAGCCAAGGAAAGACTCTGGTTAAAGGTGCTAACAAGTGTGGTCACTGGATGGCTTACTGTGCTTTCCTGAACTATTTGTTTTTAGCTTTTTTTACAGGGGTTATTGACAACCTTCAGAAGTCTAAAGCACCACTGTGGGAAAAGATCATTTACTTTGTGATTTCCTTGTTGACAAAATGCAGAGCAGCATGTGTGCACAGCTATTTTTGCACTGACCTCAGCCAGTCAGGAGAGTCTCTTGAGAAGGACTCACGTGGAACAGAGGAGGGTCAGCCACACACGCAGCCTTGTCATCCCACACCGGCAGGACTACCACTATGGCTGCTGTGCAAGGGGGCACAGATACAAATCTTATTCACTTGAGGCCGTGTTTTATGGAGTGCACTGTATGGAGTGCCTTTCTAATTATAGCCATGTATAGCAATTACTTTGATTTGTTTTACTTTAAGAATACTACTTTTGTTTAGTCAGTAAATGGACAAAGAGCAAAGGAAGATGCAAGAAACCATTTTTGAAGTGTTTCAGTTCTTAATAGCAGGCCTTTCTGAGATTTTTCTTAAGTGCTCTTTTAAATGATATCTGTTGATTTTACTTAACTTCCTTGTGACATGTACATACCAGATCCTTTTCCTCAGCCTAAGACTGAAAATAAATGCACCACATTCTGTATACCTTTGAAATCACAAGATTCATCTCTTTTACAGTCAATTGCAAAAATATCTTAGGAAAGAAAATGATGAAGAACCTCTTTTATAGGAGGTATTTTATGGGGGAAGATGAGCAACCATGGCTAAACAGAAACTAAAGCATGTGAGGAAGAACCTATAAGGTCTGTTCGGATGAACTTGAGTCATCAAGCAAAACTCTTTACTAGCATTCACAACAAATTTATTTTGCCCTCTTCTGCTTTCTATTTGTGGGATCTGTCAGATTCACACAACAGGGAAGGAAAAAAGGCTATTTAACTTAGCATTGCCTGAGAATTTATTTATTTTCTTGTCAAAATATGAATGAATTTCATAATCAGAAAGGAAGAATCACAAATGAATTACTGAGCTTCTACTGAGTTCAGCAGCAAGACTGTTGCCTTGACATTGCACAAGCAAAATCAAACAGCTTTCACCTGAGGACTGGCAGAATAAAAATTCAGCACAGAACTAATGTATATGCAAAGCTGGCTGTAAACACGGAAGGTGTAAAGCTGTACACTGTCACAACAAAAGCATCCTAATCTGTTTCTAAGTCAATTCGTTAAACTAAAATAAATAAATAAATAAATAAAAGTGTCCCATCAGACATTGAACTGGTTCTGAGTCTGTTCAGAGACACGAAAAAAGAGAGCTTGTAGGTTTGTTATCAGTAAAAGCCCACAGTGAGGGAATATTCTAGATGTTATCACTGCTGACAGATGATGACAGCCACTGTTTCTCAGGACTGCAAGGTGGCTTGTGTTCAGGATATGCAGGGCTAACAGGTGTGTTCCTATAGTGAGCACAAGATGCAAACAAAAACTTTCTCAGCTCTGGATAGGGAATTCAAAACAAAAAACTGATAGCATCTTTTAACATTTTCAAGCACTTTTTCTTCAAGTTCCACTAAAGAATATTAAGTGGTTACTGTTGAATAAATGCAAAGAATTTCTGAAATGTTTCTTGAGTAAGAGTGTAAGTGCTTTCCAATGTATAATTTTAAAAGCCAGGGCAGCTTCACTGCCATGTTTAATGACAACCACCTAAATATTTCCATAGAAAGACCAATTATGCTGTACCTCTGACCGTTCAGGTTCCTTTCTTATTCTCATGTTGTTCTTTATTAATGTGTCTGGCAATGCCTGAAGTTATCTACATCGAAATAAGCCTTTTATTTATGCTCCTAAGTTAAACTATTTACAGAGTAAAACACGGTGTCTCACTTCCTGAGGCAGTCTACCTATTTATTGGTGAGAAGAAAAGTATCTGAAAAGTCATCGCCTTCACTCTTTAACATACAGAGTTTCAGTGGGGATGTCAGAGCTCTAAACTAAAATCTAGTTCTATTTTGTCTGAACAGTTTTTCTATTGCTTGCAGAATATAAGCATGATCCATGCTAATGTGTGTAGTCCATCTATCTCACTGTTTGCCCAATCCAATAATAGTCACCACCCAAGTGCAGTCAATACATCAGCAGCATCTGGCACAAGCACAGGGCCAGGTATTGCATGCCCCACTCAGGCAAATTTCCAGGAGAGATCAACAGGTAAATTATATTGAGAAAGGAGCATAGGATTAAAGACAGCCTTAAAGCCAAGAGTTGCATGTGTGCATGTTTATATATGCGTGTCATTTCGTGCAATAAACAATATTTCTTAGAAATATGAACAGTACTTTAGAATGAGATGGAAAATGGTGAGTGGCTCGAATGTGACTTGATTTCAACCAAATCTCACATAATCAGGAAAGGATTAAAAAAAGAACCACCACATTCCTAGTTAGACTGATGCATTCAAACTAGTTAAAACCCTCGACCCTGTCATGTTCAGCATCTCCTCACTCCTCTTGGACTTCTGAGGAGGTCAGGAGAAGAAGCAAAGAAACATTCTGAGCCTGCCAGCCAGTTTCTTGGGGAAGCAGGCTGCTCTATAACAGCGATCACGGCATGCTATTGTGAAAGATCACAATCTCTTTCTCACATCTGACAAATGCAGGAATTAATCCTTTGTTTCACCGCAGCCCGGTAACTAAAAAGGAGTAAAAATTACTGTGTCTAGGATTGGAGATTTTCTGCATAGGTACATAATACTAAATAGACTTCTGACCTTTTCCACTGTATAAATAATTTCATTTATTGAACTACAGTTCTACAATAAGGAACTAATTATTTAATCAACTCTTTCAGCCACTCAGATAGAAGTTAAATTCTGCTCTTAAGCACTCTCTTGTAGAATGAATCAGAGAATGGCCTGGATTGAAAAGGATCTCAAAGATCACCTAGGGGAGTAGAAAGGTAAACATTAGAAAGAGGAGATGACTGGATTTTTCCTTTTCTTCTGCCCCTTGAAAGAGACAAAATACAAAGAAAAAGAAAAAAAAAAAGAACATTTGTAGACGCCTTAGAGTTGGAAGGGACATTTGAATATCATCTACTCTAGCTTCTCTGCAATGAACAGGGATATCCACAGCTAGATCGGGTAGCCCAGGGCCTGATCCAGCCTCACCTTAAAAATCTCAAAGCAACCAATTTACTCATTATTGGCTACTGTGCAACTTTTCAGTAACTTCAGCACAACCCACAGAGGAAGAAACACTTTCATATTGCCCTGGTGCCTCTCAGCACACACAACCAGCTGTTTGGGTCCCATTGCTAGGCTGAACACAGCCCAGACAGCCTCATGATAGAGCTGTGGTATGTCTTGTGACTGTTTGGTGGGCTTGGGTTTCATCAGTCACTCAGATCTGTATTCTGTCTACATCAGGCAATGGGTCAGTGAAAAAACTTCAAACTGTTATCTCTCATTGAGCTTAGACTCACAGCACACAATTAATTCTCTGCTCTCCACACAGATTCCTGTCCTGGGATCCACTGTGGTCTCTTATTCAGTCTCCAGATTAGATCACTGAAAGAAGCTGGCTGGACTATAGAGACAAAGAAACCAGTGATGCACACAGGTTTGTAGTCTATTCCTGACACCTTTACAGGAAAGGCATCTCTTCCAATGATCAGCACAGCTCAGCAGCTGAGTGAAAAGCAGCTACTCAATGTTGTGCTTCGTAGAACTGCGTGGAAATTATGCTCATACCAGCATCCCTCTCTGCAGGACTGCTTGTGCAGCCAACATCCCCAGTAGAGGGGCTGCAACATCCATCTGAATTCCTTACTGTTCTGAATACACAACATTCAGGAAATGCCTATTTGCAAATGACTGGAAAATGTCTGGGAAAATATTTCCCAGACTAATGTGCACGTTACCCTCTTCAAGATGTGCTGATGGTATCCAGGGTGGGATACATCCAAGCTAAATTACATGCAAGTTCTATTTAATGGAAGAGGATTCAAGCAGGAAACTGCCTTGCTTAATGCTTCCTTGATAACGCTGTACTAAATCCTCTGAAGCTGAGGGCACAAACACTCATGTCAGCATCTGCTGTTATAACAGGACTCCATCATCCTTCTGCCCCACCACACAAACCAGTGTTTCTGCCTTCCTATTATAAAACCCTCTATGGTTTCAGCTATTAGAGAATTCCCCCGTAGGCCCAGAGCCTGACCTAACAGCTGTGTGTCACAAGGCCACACAGTGCTGGATGCTGGGCTGACACCCACTGGCTGCCAGATGCAGGCCTCTGCCCCACGGGAGGCTGAGGGCAACAGGCTCACTTTCGAAGCTGCAGTGCCTGTCTCTTCAGCCTACTTTTCTATCAGCACCTCTTCCCTCTGGCAACTCCATAATGCACTAATAGCATGGAAAAAAAAGCCAAACAAGTATTGCTCTCAACTTGTTACTTTGTGTAACTGCACCTGATATATCCTTGCTTCACCACCACCTTTCTCTGCGCAGAGCTCTGCTCTCTTTGGACTTTTGTCTGTCTTCTAAGCATTTCTGTGCCCCTTTTATCCTTCCATCTCCTCCCTCGTGTCTCTGGTGTTTCTCAACCAGTAGCTGTTACATCAATATATTATCTAACTCTTAAGTTCTCATGTAATTGAAAGCGATGCACCACTGTTGTGTGTACCAGAGGCAGCCCAAGGTGATGGCAGGGCTATGGGCAGTGTCAAACGCTGTCTGGAAGCAAAGATAAACAACGTGTATTTGTGTAAAGTAAAACAGAAGTAGAGAATATGAATGTGAAGGGCTAGTTCCAGACTGTATCATATTGACAGACTTTACCCCTAGTGACAAAATGTCTGTGCTAGAAGCCCAGCTGAAGACTTCCTCAGGCTTAAGCCAAGTCAGCTGGGACAGTTCCAGGAATGAGGGCAGGGGAAACACACCAAAGACCTCTTCCCACTTCTGTTTTAAATGCCAACAACCTTTACTTGTAACAATTTGAGGAATTTCAATAGAATGTGGAAAAATTTCCAGTTAGAAAAAGCAGTGTGACCTTTCACCAAAGTATGTCTTTCTCTCCAAAATAATCTAGCCAAAAATTCAATGCCAGGAAAGACATTGGGCAATATCTGAATAACAACATCTGAACTTGCCATAGGCCTTATTGCTACTGCATGGGTGCTTCTGTCTGAGAGCAAGCAGGACGATTTGATGCTTCAGTTTGTGGAACCAGCACTGAGATTTGTTTTTCTCATGTCACTCCTCCAGAGTGGGACTACGTATCTGCACAAGGGCACCAGTGCCCCATTTCTAAAGCAGACGGCAAACCCACAGGAGACGCTGGGAAGGCATCTGACTCCACACTGGCTTACAAGTCTCGAAGAGTGTGCTTGCAGGATGTTCCTTTTAGGCAGAAAAGCCTGAGAGGAAACGGCAGGGAGAGAGGAGGCTGGGGTGAAAGGACTCAGAGCAGTGTGGCAAAGCAGGACTGGGGCAGGAGGAGGAGAAAGGAACCGCTGGGCGGACAGGGGGTCCCGAAAGGCGTCAGGTGAAGAGCAGGAAGGATTCCGCCGAAGCTGAGCTCCCGAAGCAGCAGCACGGCCGCCTTCAGCCCCGCCCCGGCCCTCGGCGCCCCGCCCGGCTGCTGCCCGGGCCCGTGCTCCTGAGCGGCGGCGGCGGGAGCTCCGCGCGGCCCGGCCGGGAGATGTGACCCATGGGCGGCCGCCGGCCGCGGCAGGGGGCGGGATGGCTGCCGCTGCTGCTGCCGCTGCTCCTGCCGCCGGCCCCCGCGGCACACACAGGTGAGACGGGGTGGGATGCGATGGGTTCGGCGATTTTTGTTGCGTGGTGTTGTTTGCTGGCTTTTTTTTTTTTTTTTTTAAGCACTCTGGATCGGTTCAATTTCCATGTTTCTGTCCTCTAATATTTAACATGGGGGAAGAGCGATGTGCGCTCCTTTTGAGGCTGCTTCATCATCTCTACGACTGTGCTGGAATTCGGTTTTACAACTCTGGGTGTTTTTTAAACGTTAATTCACTTTCAGTTGTAGTTAGACAGCGTTCTCTTGGAGTACATCTTGTTGTATACTTTGCGTTAGTTCCCCTAATACTTCTATTATTCTCCTTTGTGCTTGACCCCGAGGGTCCCACCTGAGCAGTAAGAGAGGTTACAGCAGGGGACGTGGTGAGTGCTGGCAGAGTCCTGCTCTGCATGCCAGCCCCAGCTGTGCCTCCCAGCAAAGCACAGCAGTGCCCCCGGGACAGCCCGGGTCAGAACAGGAGAGCGGGCAGCTGGAGTGGGTGGGTGAGCGGTCTGGTTTGCAAGGTCACAGGCAGGAGCAGAGATGTCACCAGGTGAGAATGAGCTCCTACGCCTAAGCTGCTGAATGATCACCTGTGGTGGGGCCCTGCTGCTGCCAGAAGCATCCCACGGGATTTCTTTGTTATATCCCTCCAGTATAAACAGTGCAGAGATTAGCAGAGCTTCTAAGAAACAAAACCATGCTGTATTTCTGCTCTGGCTCTCTGCTGCAAATATTACCACTGAAGCTAAATATGCAAGAATGGTCTTCTCCATTTGAATTCACAGCAGAGCTTTCAGATCTGACCAGAGCTTGGCCATTCATCATCCCAACTGCTCTTAAGCACTAATGAGGATGGTTTTGGTTAGCTTATTTGACAAACTGTTCTGTTTTGCATCAGTTCTTTGTCTCTGGGGCACAAACCCAAGTGATTCATAGATTCATAGATTCATTAGGTTGGAAAGGACGTACAAGATCATCTAGTCCAACCATCCTCACACCACCATCCCTACCCACCAAGCTACTAAATCAAATCCCTTAGCACCTCATCTAAACGCTTCTTGAACAGCGCTAGGGATGGTGCCTCAGCCACCTCCCTAGGCAGGCCATTCCAGTGCCTGACCACTCTTTCAGAGAAAAAATTTTTCCTCTAATCTAATCTAAATCTTCCCCAGCACAACTTGTGGCTGTGAGTGCTCCTCCCATAGGACCAGTTTCCTTCCAGGCAGCTGAACATGTTGTGCTTATCTCATGGGGGTCTGCAGAGCACTGGGTCAAGTGTTTGGAAAGTTTGTGTAACTTCCAGAGAAGGTCTAGAAAAATGTCATGGGGGATGAGTTGGTTTTGAGAAGTAGCTCTGCAAGGGAGAAAGGAAACTCCTTGCACAGTCCTGAGTTTTAGCTAGACCACTTCTCTTGGTGTGCAAGACAGGACAAGTTGTTTTAATTCATCCTGTCAGGATTTTGCTAATAACAGAAAAAAAAAACAAAAACAAACTTGAGGTCCTGACCCATCATAGCAGCTCCTCTGCTCTCTCAGCAGTGAGTTATAGGTATAGCAGTCTCCTTTGGGTGTTTTCTTCCAACTGAACAAACCTGGGTTGCCAGTCATGAGCAGAGGCAATCCTGCAAGTACTGCAGCTGTCCGAGGGCTGGGTCTGGTGCCAGACTAGGAGTACCGCAGCCAGGAGCCAGATGCCATGGCAAGCAGTCTTACAGCAGCACTTCTCACACCCTGCATCTCACTGGGTCTATACCGTGTGTATCCTTTTGGAGTCTGCTATTTAGTCCATCTGCAAACCATGTAACAGCAGCTATTAATTTACAGCTGGACCACTGCAAGCAGGCAAAAAGCCTTTCATGGTGTGTTACTGGGTGCAGTCCTACCCTTACTGGTGTATGTTAGCTGTTCTGCAGATCTCTGAAAGCTAAGGTACTGCTGTCTTAGGGCTGTGTGCCTCAGGTGGTTCCACTTTTGCAGTGCACACTTATCACTGCACTTCATTCAGTTTGCATAAATTAGTGCTTCTTTCACTGCTAAAAATCTGTACTGTAGTACTAATGCAAAAGCACAGAAATGAAAAATAGAAAATCAAATTAAAAGCAAAGGAAAATCCGTTGTTTAATTAATAGGATCAGGAAATATGGAGTTCCTCTTTACACATCAGAGTTTAGCAACTTTTGCAAGCACCTCACAAGGTTAGGGAAGGAATATCATGATTTTTGAAAGCAATAGAATGCCATTCTAAGAATTTACCAAACTCCATCTTAAATCCTTTCACGTGCTTCTAGTTGAAGTTTTCTTAACCATGTTTTTCTGTAGTTACCTATCTATATCTATATTGTAGATACATACTTATTCTGGGGAAAGTAAAAACAGAAATGTTTCGTTGAATTTCAGGCATGTTTGCTATTTTCATTCAGATGAGGCATGTGATTCTGAAGCAGATCTCTCAATGCTTGAACTTACTCTGCTTTTGTCCATGTTGGAAAGCATTTTTTGGCATTGTATTTCTCTTGGATGAAGCTGACCTGGAAGGTGTTTTCCATGAGTCCATCTAATACTGCACAGTACAGCCAGTACAATCTTACAAGGAAAAAAAATGGAATAAGTGTAGATAAGATTCTTTTTTTTCAATGCTGATATTTTTATGTAAGAAATCTACTTGTACTGGCTTGCTTTATTCACCAATGCAGACATAGCTGTAAATGCAATTGAGTTGGTAGGTAGCTGTACCAATTACTTTTCTTACGGTAGGATCTTCAAAGCTGCCCCCTTCTGTTATCTAATTGTTGCATAAATTTTTTGGTCTGCACTGACACACTTAATTTACTTCTCTCTTCTTCCACTTTATCATGAAATGTGTTTATTTTTACTAATGAATATGTCTGCTTTTTGAGAAGCAGTTTTCCCTTTAAGCAGATTTGTTTTCTTTCACAGTCACTAGAGTGCTGAAACATACAAAACATATTGTTTTATAAAGGAGTTATTCTGGGAAATACAAAATAAAAGGATGACAGTATGACAGTATATGAAGGAGTCCTGTGATCGTGCATTTGAACCATCACAGGACTTATTTTCTCACCTGTAACCTACTGTCTCTTGTGAGGCTGTTTCAGATAATGCCATGGTCTGTGCCCGACGGGTGGGTTCTGCTTACAGTTTCCACAACTTGACAAATTCTTATTGCCTGTTAATTATGGATGTAAATAGTGAGAGTAGGTAACTCGTTCCATAAAGGAACTTGAATACCATTGGGAAATTGACATAAAAGCCCAAAACTTATATATATGTTGCAGTTCCCGGTGTTACCATTCAGGTTCACCTCACAAGCTTATAATCTTAACCTTCCTTCACCATTGTTCTTCAGCAGCTTTTGTATTTTTAATTCCAAGACAAGTAAGTGGTTAGCGTTACTCAAGTTGTGTATGTGTGGTGTGGTTTATGTTTGTTTTTGTAGCTATAGCTTGTACAAATTGATTTCTACTGATTGACTTCTCTCCAAGATTTGGTGTTGATTACCTACAACCATAAGTTTAACAGCTAGGATCATCTTTTATGACCCAAACAAGAGCTTTGTTTAAGAAGTTGAGGTTTATAAAGCCTGAATTCTGGAAGCCAAGCCTTTCTGTAGGTAAAAATGAGTCTTTATTAGAAAGCTGTGTTTAAACATCACATCCGTTTGTGCTTTATTCTTTGTGTACTAGTAACTTACGGAGTTTTTATCCACTGCTCTCTGTATCTTGAAAGAATACAATTGAACTATATGTAGCAGAAAGACACTGCAATGGGAAGTGGGACTGGAGGCGTAAGGCAGTTTACATGTGAAGAGATGCTGTGCCTCTTTCTTGTGGAAAACAGATGACTGAAGAGGGCTGTACTCATCTATTTTTTTCTTGTCTTCCTAGCTAACTTACGAGTATTTTAAGGTGAATGAAGGGGCAGGAGAAAGTTTGTAATCTCTTCTTCCCTTCTTCATTCCCCACCACTTTGAGTTACATCTCAGATGGCAGATGAGCTATTTACTCAGCATTTTCCACTTCTTTTTCTGTGATGGAAATAGGAATGTGTCAAAAAGAATTACAAGAAGAAGGTTGCATTAGGAGGGGAAAAGTGGTTACCCAGATTTATGTATTTGAGCTTAATCATGCTCCAGGAACAAAAGCACACAAAAGTTGATATTACAACTCTGTGGTGAAAGGAGTTACTTTATTTCCTAGTAGTTTCATAAAGGCTGGAGAGAGCAGTGAGGCTAATATTTATTATTTCATGTGGTTTGGCTCTTGGCTTTCCTTGTGCTTTCTGTAGGTATATCAATATCTTGCTGTTAGGGTGTACTGTAGTCAGAATAGTAACGTACAGGATGTGGCTCAGAAACACTAAAACTGTGCCTTTAGAAGGCTGAGATGTGTAATTACTGACAGCTTTTTCACACTGTGAGAAGGTAGCAGACAGACAGAAGTGGAACTGCGTGACTCCTCAGGTATCAATCTGTAGCATTCAGACATGATTGACAGCTGAATTCTCCACCAGCACAGTCCATGGGTGGGAACAACATACATGTGTATACTGTTCCACTAAGCTTCAGAAATGAAACACAGTCCCTTGGATCCAGCTGTGTGTTGCCACCTTGAATAATATTTCTAAGGCAGTCTTTCGTAAGTTGTCAAAGAAGCAGGCGATTATGCTGAATGACTTCCTCTGTACAGTGAAATCACTTCGGACCTCTGGTCGGGGTAAATGAGGCAGAAAATCATGTCTGGTGGTTTTAACAAAAAGTACTTGTGAAGTCCGGGAAAGATACTAAAAATAATAAGATACCTATTGTTAGACACTGTCTTGTTCACATCTGAACTTACTGTGGGAGCACTCTGAACAGTCATACAGTGCCTCGAAACACGCCAGAGCATACCTCAGGGGAGATTAGCAGAAATGGGCGGATACCCCAAGAAACCTTTCATTCTTGTGAGTTCTCTACAAGCAGTACCTTCCCAAAGGCATGAAAGACGAGGTACTGCCAGCACGCCGGGTGTGTCAGTCCTGCCTCTCAGCTCTGATGCAGAAGGAAGTGGCCTGCATCTTTTAGAGCTGGCTTTTCCCTCAGAGGTGCAGGCTCTTCTTCTACTAACATCACACTCAATCTCATGTCTAGGTGATGTGGATTCAGATGACTCTGAGAGTCATAATGGGGTTGTGAGTAATTTTAGACTTTCTGTCAACTTGTTTCATGCCAGAATTGATCGCTTACTTAAAATTAATAGAAAACATACCCACAACAACTTTCTCCCATTTGACTTCACGTGACATGTTTTTGCAGTAAGACATGGTTAGGTGGTGTAAGCTCTACTCGTCACTTGCGAACTTTCAAAGTTGTGGGGGGAAAAGCAGTTGGATCTCTAGAATGTGGCATGGAGAAATAAGCACAGGGTTTCACATAGAGGAGGGGAACGTAGCAAGGTAGGCAACACCATGCATTGTCACCTGTTCTTCATCCTACCCTCACTCCTTCCCTAGATGGCCTCCTCAGTTTCGCCTGATTCCAATGGCAGTCTGCCTATTTTCTTCACAAACACACACACCTGGGTCTTGTCACTCACATTTTCCCACCTCTTATTACTTCTGCTCCACCATCTCATTTTCATTTAGTCCAGTGATGTTATTTCTGTCCCCATCTTTCTCTCCGTTTTCCCCATGGCCTTTACGAAGAGGTTGTGACTGGTGGGCTTGACTCCCCTTCTGGGAGGGCAAGAGTTTGCTCCATGGTTACCTATAGAGCACTGTTATGACTACAACAGGAAATCACCTCCACACTCCTCCCCCCATTCCCACCACTGCTGAAGTAAAAAGGCTTCACTAGCCCAACTTCATGCACAGAAGTCCCAGAGCTCCAGCAGCCCACCATGAGAAAGGCGGGGATGCTCTAATAACTTCTACCTGTTTCCTCACTATCCAATCTGTTGAATTCTAGAAAAGAGCACTTAAGAATCAGCTCAGAGGAAATCTTTCAGGCTGACTTCATTAAACAAAAAAAAAATTAACATCTCTTTTAATTGTTGTAAAGATGACTAATATCAGGCAGTGACATTTGCTAACGTGTATTCCTGGCTCTGTGGGGTTTCCCTTCCTCTCTGTAACTTCTGATCTCCTGTTTTGGCTCAGTTCCCCTGTTTACTGTCTCATGCACTCCCTCACGTCCTTGCGTGGCCAGTGCCAGCTTGCTTCAGACTGTAGATGTGCCAGAACAGACAGTCACAGCCCTATGTTAACAAATGCTACTAAACATTTTGTCAATGGACACTTGTTCTGAAAACAGCCATTTTTATGATATGCTTAGACGTGATTGAGGCAATATTTCTCGTTGCAAACAACGTACTCATCTAAGCAGATGGGCTGGAAGAAGTAAAAAGTATGAATTCAGCAGCAGAAAGGAGCAAGTAAGATTCTGTAAGAATTTGGTGGAAGTCACCCGTAGCTGAACAGAAAGATGGGGCAGCGTGTTACAGCACAGCCAGGAGTAAACATCCAGTGTGCTAATTGCTCCTACTTTGCTTGGTATTTCACTGTTGGTTCTGATGCCAGTGGAAAAGGTGAATCAGAGACTCAGCATCTCTGAATGACTGCTCCCTTGTGGAGATGTGCAGGTTTGGTCAGATGGGCAGCCCTGAAGTGGCAGCTGCAAACCACAAGGCACAGGGAGTGAGTGTCTATGGTGCTGCCCCTCATCTCAGTGCCCGGGGCGAAGGAGCTGCTACCATCAGAGGTGGTCCCAAGGGACACTTGCATAAGAAGTGAAACAGCAATTGGAGTCAAAGTCTTCTCTGTCACTGTCAGTTCCTCATTTAAACAGAAGCAATTGGTAAGGGAGGAGCACCTGCTTTTTACTGCCATAGGTACTGGAAAAAGCTGTGTTGAAGTAAGACTCTGTTTTAATGCTTTCCACACCTTTCACTGTCTTAAATTACATTGAATAGCTGCCTAGGGAAATACTTTGACTTTCTAAGTCATTTTATTTTGTTGGAAAAGCTGGTGGTACAGCAACCCTTATAGCCATGACATGATAAAATGCAACAGGTGATCATTTGCTTGAGAGCAGCACAGTCAACACCAGGACAGACACAGGACACATTTCTGTGGCAATAGTCCCATTCTATAACTTCAGAAAAAAAAATTCTGTATCTTTGTGTATTTATATATTCTTATGTTTTGCAGCTGCTAGGTTGTCTAAATCAAGAGACACGTTAATAAATGCATTCATAGTGAGAGAGCTGAGGAAGCTGCAGCTGTATTTATCCTGCAACACTGACATTAAACACAGCCATTTATCACTGAATTAGGCAGCGCTGCCTCCAAGCAGACAAAAAGCAGACGCACCGAGCAGATACACTAAGCAGATAATAGTTACAACTGGAAATGACACGTGCTTATATTTGTATAGGTGTGCACACTGATATATTCAGGTGTGTATAGATAGCCAGACGTGGCTGTACCCAAAACCAAGGTTTGAGCAGTAACAAGTTGAGCAAGGCACGTACATGGCGGTGAGCTGCACGCACTTAAAACTGACCACATTTTTCAACCCCACAGGCACTTTCACAAAGAGAGGATGAGGTACCTGCTGTGAAGTGTTCTACTCATGTGAATAGTCTCACTGACGTCAGTGGGCTTTTTCGCTCACACGTGAAGGTGTTTTCAGGCTAAGTCATATCTGTTTTGAAGAGTTTCATGGTAGAGTACTCTATCAGGACTTGGCTCTTTGTGGTGGTGGTGGTAAAGTTTTAACAAGCCTATATTGCTACATTCTTTCCAGCCCAGGTGTGCGGAGAATTATAGAGATATGAAGAACAACATTGATCAAGATTTGATCTACAGTATTTCCAAACACAATAATAAGAGCTCCAGGTTTACATGCAAGAAATAAATAAAGGAAATTATTTCATTATACAGGAAAGTGATGACAGCCATTGCAGGCTATCTATGAGACAGGCTGGACCTAGAAAAACACATTGTGTAACTGATTTGTGCTCTCACGTAGTCCACTGTAAGTTGAAAATACTTCATGTGACATCCATGCTATCAATCCATTAAGGGAAAGAAAATTGGAGTATGGTTGGTTTTATTTTGTTTAGAGATGAGCTACTGAGATAAGCAGCTGATACACGTACTTAAGTCTGATAACTTTGGGAGATACAAGCTATGTCTACGCACTGTTTTTTGCACATGCCTCCTGATTTTTCTGAGCATTGTGGAGACATGAAGGAGTTATTATTTTTATCTCTCCTCATAGAAATAGTGGAGTGTGGCAGTTTTATCTCTGTTTTATAGATGCAGAATTGAGGATTAAAAAACATGCATGGTTTCTTCGCAGGGCAAACAGGCGTACGTACTGAAGTGACAAAAACACACATAGAAAGTAAATCTCTGCCATAGCAGCTGATGGAAAGTTAACGGTCTCTGTCCCTCTGCCTCCCAAATCACACTGAACTTGGGGCAATCAGAGTGTGCTTGCAGTGTGATAATGCTTTAGATCTTGTGAAGATACAGGCTGTGGGTTTTGCTGGCTGAGATTGGCTCATCCACTGCAGTCAGTGTTTCTGTTTTGAAACTTCATTTACCACATCAGAAACCACACTATCTGGAGAGGAGAGAAAACTAAAAAAAATAAAAAAAATAAAATAAAAAAAAAAACCCAACACATTTATGTTACTAGTTTAAAGGTTTCAGCTGTAAAAGTTTCCTCTACTTGACTCAGCCATATCACTGGCTAGTTATTTATAAGGCTTATTTAAACAGGGCTGGCAGTTACCCTAAGATCCACTACCCTTAGGCAGAAGCAGCTCAGTTTTGTCACTGTCACATAGTTCTCTGATCTGCTCTTTGAAACATCTAGAGCCCTCCTAGACAGTCTACCCTGAGTGTCCTCTTCTGCCCACTGGATATTGCTGCTAGTGAATTCTTTCTGAAACTGAACTTCCTTCTTTTCCCTGTTTGTTAGACTGTCCCTTCATGTAAAGACTTACAGTGTTGCCCCAGCTCTCAGGCAAGGTCCAAAGAAGCTGAGATGGAGACAGATCAGCTTGGCTGCTTTCTCCACTGCAGTGAGGAAGTGGTGTCTGCATTGGTTTATCCTAACCAGAGAGAGGAACCAGCCCATGGCAGTGCTCACTGGCCCTTTTATTTACAGTTAATGCGAAGTAGATGCCTCCCTCAGAGAGTCTGAGTTACTGGAGACCTATCTCCTCTTCTGCTGCTAGGCTGGGATTTTTTAACCTTGTCTAGATGTTTTCAGACCCCTCACAATGCCCTTTATTTTATTCTTCATTCTCTCCTTGTTGGTCTTTTAGGTTTTTCATCAGTGTTTTTTAAAGCTTTTTATGGCTTTGATTCCCCTCAACCTAATAAAAAAAACAATCCATTTTCTATATCCTCCTGTTTGGAAATTGCAACAGCAAGTTCATTTGTGCTTCAGTACGTCCCCTGCTCTTTACACAGATTGGCCAGTTACCTTCTCTAGGGCTTGATCAGGGCTGTGTCACTTCTGTTTTTTTCCTTCCTCTCCACTAAACAAATGTTGCACACATTATGATGTTTCTTGGGCAGCTTCATGCTTACATTTGCATTAGTTTCACATAGAGCAGGGCAGTTGCGGAGGACATCTATTCTGGTGGAAAGTAAAACTTTATTTTCTAGGTTACCTCCCACTTGGAAGAAAATGTTAGAGTAAAAAGCACATGCAGAAGTCTTGTCGGGGCCTCTTTCTGCTGCTTCCACATCATCTGGCATCTCAAACTTTTTGATTTCTTTAACAGAGCCTGTAATTTGAGCCCTTATGAGATTACAGACATTGGGCCTTTCTGTGTCCAAGCATTCAGGGAAAGGGGAATTTCTACACACCATTGGTAAATAAGTAAGCTTGCCCTAACAACCATGCATGACAACAAAACTTGTTCTCCAGGAAAAAAAATTAATATACAAATAGAAACTTGAAAACCCAGGATTTCTACCATGTCAGTTTAAAGTATTTGGCCTTTACAGAATAGCAAGGAGATTCTTTTAATAAACGTATTAAATAAAAGCTTTTTCTGATTGTTTCAAAGACGTCTAGAAATGAGTAAGTTAATCAGGAAAATCATGGTGATTTTTACTTACAAAAGCAGCTGTGTTACACATAGTATGTTATATGTAATTCATACAAGAGAATGAACACTTAACGGTGAAATATGCCACCAAAAAAAGGAGACAACAAAGGTCAAGGTCTGTTCATTCGGATAAGTTCTCACTGTTGATGTTAACGTGCTGTATTTCCTCCTTTCTTAGCCACTTTTTGTTATCTTAACAACTCAAATTGCATCCCTGGAGGAAGAGGGTTCTGAAAAGTCCTGAAAGACCACACATTCACTTTTTCTCTTCCCTGTTAACGCTCTCATGTCTGCTTGCAACAAGAAGCTGCTCCCCAGCAGCTGCAGCTTCAGGGTTGATCTCAGGCCCGCTGGGACTTGCTGGGGTTTGGCTCATAGTTTGAAGCTTGGGATTTTGCCCCAGCCCCAAAGTCCTCTGCTTTGCAAGTAATGTAGTAATATGAGCATAGGACACTGGGCTCTGAAGAGCCCTCAGACTTGCCTGCTTTGCTCATTTATTTCAAAAGATGGTTCAAGGGACAGTAATTTAGATGAGTGACATAAACAGTAAGTGTTCACTTTTTGACTTCATCAAGAATAAAGGCAATATGTAGCATTTTATGTTGTCTTTAAAAATAAGCACCTGTTTGGTTAAATTTGAAGCATATGTATTTGCAGATCCTTAGTGTATATTGTTCCTTTCTTATTTTCTTTCTCAGGAGAGTTGTATTGTTCTTTGCCCAACCCTAGGAATGTTCATTTTGAATCTACAAACATGGAGAATGTCCTTCACTGGTTAGCACCAGAAGGTGTAGGAGATGGAGTACTCTACAATGTGAAGTATTCAGTGTAAGTTGGCTTCTTTATTGTATCCTTCTCTACTTTTTTTTTTATTTTCTTAGCATTTTAAACTAAATATATATATATATCTTTATGCAAGATGGGGCTGCTAATAAGAAAACTATTCTATCAGCTTGATTATCGTTTCTTTGTGTATACTTGGGCGAATAATACAACGTCAGAAACTTTTGTACAGCTCCCTTCTTTTTCTCTTTCACCATAGATATGGTGTTGGCAAATGGATTAGGAAGCCGGAATGCAGGAATATCAATAGAACGTGGTGTGACCTCTCCAGTGAGACTGCTGACCATGAGGAGCAATACTACGCCAGTGTCAAAGCCTTCCTAAATGGGAAGTGCTCTAACTGGATAGAGACGACACGATTCAACCCTCTTACAGACAGTAAGGAAAGCTAATCAACAAGCCAGGTGTTCATGGACTTGGTTAATACTGTGTACTTATCTGGAAAATAATTTTATATCAATATAAATAAATTGTTCAAGGTTGGTTTTATTTAGACTACCCAAAATATTACAAAAATTTAATATCTACCCGTTTAAGAAGTTGCACAGTCAAATCTTCTCATTCATGTAACTTCCCCCTGAACTCAGCACTGGTAGGACCACACCTCAAGTACTGTACCACACCTCAAGTACCCTCACTGCAAGAAAGGCAACAGGGCCCCAGAGCATGTCCAGAGAAGGGCAATGAAGCTGGTGAGGGGTCTGGAGCACAGGCCTTATGAAGGAACTGGGATCGTTTTGAGAAGAGGAAGCTCAGGGGAGTCCTTATTGTTCTCTATAACTACCTGAAAGAAGGTTGTAGTGAGCTGGGGTTTGGCCTCTTCTCTTGTGTAACTAGTGACAGGATGAGAAGGAATGGCTTCAAGTTGTGCCAGGGGAGATTCAGACTGTTAGGAAATACTACTTCTATGAAAGAGTGGTCAGGCACTGAAGTGGGCTGCCCAGGTAGATGAAGGAGTCACCAACCCTGGAAGTGTTCAAGGAACATTTAGACATTGTGTTGAGGGACATGGTTTAGTGAGAATGATTGGTGATAGGTGGGCGGTTAGACTGGATGATCTTGTAGGTCTTTTCCATCTTCAGTAATTCTGTTATTCCATCATTCTAGGATTTCTTATAAGGTTTTATTTTTCCAGCTAAAATTGGCCCACCCATGGTAAATGTGTCTTCTACTGAGAAATCTATTTCAATCACACTGACTGTTCCTGAGAAGTGGAGGAGGAGTCCTGATGAAGAATCTGTATCTCTGCTTCAAGTATATCCTGGCCTGCAATACAACGTGTCTGTCCTGAAGAAAAAGACAAAGAAACGAGTAAGCTCTGAGCACACGATAGAATTTTACCTATTAAGTCTGTGCATTGTGCTTTGTAACTAGAACTAGTTTTGTAGAACTAGAACTAGAATTTTGTAGCTAGAACTGAAATAGGGCACATAACATGACAAGAACTGTAGGATCATTGTCCATCTTTCATTGTCAGGTGGACCAAAACTGGATGCAGTACTCTAGATACAGTCTGTTGAACACTGAGCAGAGGAGGATAATCCCATCCCTATTGGATCCTCTCCTTTTGAAACTGCCCGGGATGCTGCTGACCTCCCTTGCTGCAAGAGCATGTTGCTGGCTCATGTTCAGCTTGCTGCCTATCCTAGCCCTCTTCAGCAGAGCTGCTGTCCAATCAGCCAGGCTCACACCACATCACCAAAGTGCATCCTTTGCCACCACATCTGAAAGTCTTCATTCTCCAATTTAAATTCCACAAAAGGAGTACTTTCCACCATAAGCACAGTAGATAAGGAGGCATTTAGTCACTGTCCACACAAATATCCATTTTTCCGCTCCTGTCCTCCAGACACAACACCTGTCTAACAAATGTCTGAATTTCCAGAAAAGAGAAAGGGTCTTTACACCAAAACAGTCCCCTTCTGTCAAAGAGTATATAAAAATGCTAAGATTCGTTTGACAAAGAGCAGTTATTTTACTTCAGACTCCAAGACCTACCTAAAAACTATTATTTTAAGGCTCCTACCTTTACCAGAACATCTGAATTTGAAAGATTTTCAGAACCTGCATCATGTGCCTTTCATTGGCCTACACATCAGGAAGGACCTAATATGGTATTTGATCTCTACTGCAACATCAGCATGAGAAGGTAGACTGGTGATGATACGTGATCCTACTTCTTATACACCACAAAATTATTCAGTAGTAGTAGAAGAATGATTGAATGGAAGATAAAATACTTATTAAATATAAATATATTTATATATAAATATATATATAAATATAAATATAAAATACTTATTATATATTATATATATAATAAAGAACTTGAGTTTTGATTCCATTAGATAAAAAAAGCAGCTGGCAGTTACTGAAGTATTATTATTTGTTTCAGAAAATGTGTTCTTGTGACAAAATGTTTACCCTTCTGGAAGGGAGGAGTGAAAGAGGAAAGACAGACTTTTTTTATATGTATCTTCTAGTGGTTCTTCTCCATCAGCAACAGCACCTTGGTTGTGCCCTGGTTAGAACCTGGAACAGCTTACTGTGTGAGTGCACAGATCCATGTCACTACGCCACTCCTACACAGTGGGTTTTCTAAAGAACATTGCATTTCTACTTTGAAAGGTACGTGTAAGCTGGCAGGGGACAAAAAGTCAAGATCCAGGTTAGAAAAAATAGCAAATGAGTTTGTAATTTTTTATGTCTATTCCCTCTCTGTACGCTCACACTGAAAGGGTTCTGCATTCCTTGAGTCTCAGTGAATTAGATCTTTTTTTTTCTCCTTGTAAGAGGCTTAGGGAGTGACAGAGCTGGGACAATATGAGGGGGTAGAAACTATCAACAAAAGAGCAAGAGGGAGGGATTACTGTTTCATTTTAGTTTAATTTAGGCTAAAATGATAAAATTATGTTCTGTAGCTCTTTTTTTTTTCATATTTCATGTAAATACTTTTTTTATTTAAAATATTTTCATACCATGTCCAAAAAGCAATACAGCAAATGTGTATATTACTGTTGAATACACTATAAAGTTGCTCAGTACAACAAAAACTTTTGCTTTGTTAACAGATAAAACAACAGATGAGACTATAACAGTCATATTTGGATACACTCTGCCTATCATGCTAGCTGTCCTTCTTACTTCAGTGGCGTGCTGCTGTGTGCACAGGTACATTCATGTCAGCAAACAGAAGCATCCAACAAGCCTGGTATGTATTCTTTGTTGCTGGATGATGATGCCTACTTTGGATCTCATGGCAGAGTTGTGCGTTTTCCAGGAGGAAACCAAGGCTAACTGCAAATGAAGTCTCTGGTTGCCACCCTGGTTAATTAAAACAAAGGAATAACTCCAAATAGCAACTGTGACTAGATATGAAAAGATGTCCAAGGGTGACAAAGATTGCAACAGAATTTTTTTGCATGGGAAGGGTCAGTGCCACAAGCAAGGTCTGAAATACACTGAGGTAGGTTCTGTAGTAAGTCAGCACTCCTCAAATGCATCCAGAAAGAAGCACAGGAGAGATTTAGTGAATAAAAAGTTATTAACCGGCTGAAATCAGAAACTAAAACGGAAAATAATTCAGCAGTGCAGAATCCCCTTAATATTTTCTTAGACTATTACTAGGTGTTACCAAACTTTCCCACCTGTTTGGGAATGTTTTAGCACAGAGAGAGAGGTTATTTAATGTGAATTTCAAGAGTTCTTTCATATACTGCACTCTGATTCTTTGCACGCCAAAAAATATACCAACTGCATTCTGTTATTTATACTGTCCAGAGACACTTTTTATGTAAAAACACTTGCAAATTTATTAGAACCATTCTGTAAAGTTGGTTAAATTTTGGAACACATGAAGTCTAAGAAACGTTATCTGTTTCCATCCCATAAGCCTAGTGAAATTTTCTTACAGCTGTCTGTAAACACGTTGCTCAATCACAACTGTGCAATTGGTGAGCACTGATGTTAATCCAGTCTGCATGACACGGTAGGGTGGGAGATATAAGGGAGATGGTTTCAACACTTTGATCTTTCTGCGGTGTATTCAGACATGTACTGAGACACCTGCAATAGAGAAGGTGCCAGCTTTCTTCTGGAGTACAGGATATGATACAGGGAAATAGCACAGTTTGCCACGGTTTGAAAAGCTAAATATTCCCACTCAATAGTGGACTAAACTCCAACTCCAGGAGTCGTTTCTCTTATAAAAGTTGCATTGTTTCTGTGGGTATTTTGGAGAATTTTGCTGTTTTTTTTTGCATCCAGTGAACTTTTATGTCCACCCTGAAAGCTTAGATTTTATTTCCACGCTTCTTAATTCAGTTCATGTCGAGATAACGAATGAATACAGAGCTGCTGTTTTAGTGATGGTTTTTGTTTCTCCCATTCTACAGGCTATTCCACTCAGATATCTTCTGTGGTCAAAGGGAGGTGAAATAAGCAGTTTGGCTTGGTCTGGCACTTCAGACCTGGGGGATCTTTCAAACTACATAGACCAATGGTCTTAGTCTTCCATTCAAGCTTGAAATGTTGAAGTGCAGCTTCTGGCAGCTGTTATGCTATTGCATTTTCTTTTACTGCCTGCTATACAATGCTTCTGTCTGCTAGAAATACTAGTCGTTTCAAAAAAGATTGCATACTATTATTTATTTAAGAAGCTGGATTTGTGACTGCAATAGATCATCATGTGACCAAATGCACAACGCAGGTTTCATACACCGCTATATTTTCCTTCTCTGAAAGGAAACTTGACGTTATGTAATCTTCAGTGAGTCGCACTTCAGCGTGGTAACCAACTGTGCTTGTGGGATGTGGTTTTGACTGCACTTCCTCTTTGCTGGTTAAAGAGAGTGGAATAGATTTCTGTAGTCTGTGACCCAAGTGCAGTTCTGGTGTTTTCTCAAAGTCACTTGATTTTGCACTGGTGGAAACAAAAATTTGACAGAATTTGTTCTAACACTGTTTTGGCATGGAGAAAAATAAGGAAATAGAGCTGGTCATAATATACTTCTACTTCTGATACAACAATGAAAGTGAAGCATTTTAACACTCTTACAGGTATACGTGATGAACTTCCTTTTTCCCTAAACTGAATTACTCCTAATATGGTATAAGACAGCCTTATATTTTAAAAACAGACAATAGTCTAAGAAGAGGCAATATGGTGTTTTTATTATACTTAATTCAAAATCCTTTTTGCTTTCCAGGTGTGGCACTATACTGATAAATGCAAGGAAAAGGTTTTTATACCTTGTGAAAAAATAGTGGTCAACCTCATCACGATTAATGTGGATGAGTACAAACAATCTCAGGAATCTATTCACCCATCAGAAATGAAAAGTCCCCGTTATTATACTGTTTACAGTGGCACTGAAGGGGGAGATTTGTCTCTAAAAGAAGTGCCAGAAACAAAACACTTGTTGGATATTCCTCATGAAGATATGTCACAAGAAGAGGACATTTTAGTGGAGCGGGATAAAACTGAAACAAAGAATACTTTGATACAAAAAAATGGAGGGAGTGTAGAGTACGAACTTGGTGTAAGGACTGAAGACTTCAGTCCTGGTCAAAACTTAGAAGAACTCAGTCTGAAAGAGAAGGCTTCAGTCCCTGGGGGACTAGGTGTGCCACAGACTACTTTGGGAAACATAGTTAACATTAAAACAGGAAAGACATATTGCCCCCAAGTAGAGGTGAGGGCAACAGACCCTTCTTTGGGACAGGAATTAGAGGAACTTAAACTGAAGATGGCTGATGCAGTGGATGAATTGCTAGGTAAGACCCTTACTAAATTGGTGGACTCGGATGCTGAAACATCTGGGCAGACGTCTTATCATCAGCTGGAAAAAATAGCACATGGCATCACAGAGAAAGAGAGCGAACAGACCATACTGGTGGATTGGGACCCACACACTGGAAGACTGTATATTCCTACTTTGTTCAGTGTTGAAAATGACGTGTGTGAAGGAGTATTTAAGCGTGATGATCCTAACAAAGAGGGAATTTTGTCCAGACTGTATGAGAAACAGGTATCTGAGGAATCGTCTGAGGACCAAGAAATGTATCTGCTGCAATTCCAGGAACAATGGGGACTGCATATAGAAATGGAAGACTGAACAGCAATTTTCTAGAATACAGTGAAACACAAAACCCTGTTTACTTTGCCCAAGAGGACAACGGACTCAGTGGAACAAACATACCTTTAATGTATTGAAGTTTTTAGAACCATCACAGCTGAGCAATTTATTCATGATATTTGTAACAATTTCCAGGCATGATATAGGTGATTTCAACTCTCGTTACAGACCTCTCAGGTAAAATATGATGGTTGCAAGATTACCTTCTTTAAAAAAATAAATCTCTGTAAAGAGGGTGCTGTTAGGACTTTCATATTTTAATTGCTACCAAAGTGAATTATTTTACTGTGGAAGCTGTTATTTTTAGCAATAAAAAACAACAGTGTGGTATTTTGCTGGGATATGTCACCTATCCTTACACAACATAGCCTTTTTTATGTCTCATTCCTGCTAGTTGTCATGGGTGCAGTTGATTTTTTGTGGAAGTAAAGGGCACTCCAGCATGTGGTTTCTTTGCTTTATCAACATGCTATCAATGAAGACATCCTGATCTGTTTTTCATGAAAGACTCATCTGGGATGTGTGGTCACTTCCATACTGCTGCTCAGATACTCATCCAACAAAATCTCTTTTAACGGGTATAGATGCAGGTTCAGAAAGTGCAGGGGAGAAGGTAGCAGGCGCTAGTCATATTTTAATATGAGGGAAAATGTGGTGTGGCGGAACTTAACTAATACACCTGCAGTCCTACTGGGTGGACTATACCTCACCCAACCTTAGCCTCTAGCAGTACAGCTGCTGTTTCATGGTGAAATGACTCACATCCTGCAAGTCATTGTTCCTCTCTAATGACTTAAATGGCAGACTAGCTTGATTAGCTCAAATGGAGAAGTCTGCTGTGGGCTCACCACTGCTTTTCCAGACATAACCCACTTACCACAGCAGACCCAGGAAGTGTCCTGGTGAGCTTTCTTCTCCTACCTGATGTCCGAACCAGAACTTTCAATACAACTTTAAATATTACAGTGCATGGAGAAAATGTACTTAGGATAGTAAAACTACCAGATATTCTAGAAATTATCCGCTGAGGTAGCTGACACTTCCTTGCAAAGCCTGTTGGACACTCTTCTCCTTAATAGACTTTTTTTTTTCCAGAACACCAAAATAAATCACAACGATATGTTTGGTTTTGAAGAGGAGAAACAAAAGAGAAATCTCTTATACTGTGTTTAATATTTGTAATCTCCAGTACATAGAATAATTTTGAAGGCTTTCAAGGCCAGGTTGGATGGGGCTTTGGACAACCTGGTCTAGAGGGAGGTGTCCCTGCCTATGGGAGGAAGTTGGAACTAGATGATCTTGATAGTCCCTTCCATCCCAAACCATTCTATGATTCAATGGTAAATTCATGCTTTGAAATAGTATCTCATTTTTGGGCAAATAAGTTTGCAATCCATTTGCTGCTTCCTTTGAATCTGAATTTGTATTGAATTCAGAAACTGATACATTATGCAGACAGTCCTTGTTCATATTTATAAGATATACTTTCAAAGTTTTCTCAGGATAATCACAACAGGAAAAAAAAATTGGGGAAAAAGCTAATAACTTTCTTTTATATGCAAAATAATTTATCAGGTTACTTAGCCAAATTCTGGAATTGATTAGAGAGAAAAATGTGCACTAATTTCCAGCAATACTATAGACTGTTGAGAGCATTTTTATTATCTTCAAGGATGCTCACATTATGCCTTAAAATTTTATATGCAGCTGATCAGGTGTGGTAGCTTCAGCAAGCCGAACAATCAGCAAGGAACAAAATACTTCCACAAAAAATTGTTATTCTACATACATGATTTCAGACAAAAGGCAGCTATTAATCACATAGAAGATCCAAGCAGTAAGAAAACTGACACACCCTCAGTCTTTAATACTTCATTAAACTTTGGTTAGCCACATTTAAGGGACTCAGTACAGACAAAAGCAACGTTATATAAACTATGCTAAAACAGAAGCCTACCTGTAGCCTTGAAGTCAATGATTTTGAAAATGATGTGGGAGGTTATTAGAACTAAGTAGTAGTGTGTTGGGGACGAAAGGATATGTACTTCTTAACCATGACAGCAACAAAAACAGCACTTTGCCTCTGTTTGTATGGCCACCACTAGAAAAAATAGCATCCAGTTTACAAACTGAGAAAAGCCATAAAAGATAGAAGGTAAATACTGCAAAGACAGTCTAGCAGTGCTCTTTCAAGCTTGAAAAACAGGAAGTCTAGCTATCAAAATGAGTTCTAATGGTGATGAAACTGATAGCTAGGTGCAGGCACAGGCCATTTTGGAAAAGGAACTGTAAGTGTGGCTTGCTGCCTACAGTTTAGAGGAGTCTTGAAAGGAGTGACTGAAACAGGCTTCTGAGCACAGGATACACCTGTGGTCTGACCTACAGCAGATCTGGAAAACTTACTGCACAAAGAGAACATGTTGATGGAAAAATACAAATACGGCTTGCAAAAACACAGCTCGAGCTGTGCACATAGTACAGTACAGACTGCAGCCTAAGGGTCTGTGCGGTGGGGGAAGTCAGCCAGGTGAGGAGAGCATGGAAATTGCCTAATACAAGATGCAGGGTAACACAGAGAGAAGTAATCTAATTGTTGTAAGGAAAACCATATTGCTCATCCATTGAATGCAAGCAGTCTGGACTTCACAGATCTATCACTAATAGATAGGTGACACCTAACAGAGAACTGCTGCTTTCTTGCTCTGCTGGACTGATAAAGGAGCACGTGTCGCTGGACAAGGCTGAGGTGAGCATGTTCGCTGCAGAAGTGAGATCAGAAAGAGTTCTGACAGGGGCAATGGACAAGGAAGTGCACTATAGAAAAGCCAGCAAGGCAATAGCATCAATGATGGTCCAGTTATTTGCAGCACACATACAGCACATCGGTTAGGAAGGGTTAGGCTCTGGAATGAGCTGCTTGTGCTGCTGATCAGATAGCACAGCCCTTCCTAAGGTAAGTCCAGCAAGGGCTGCGAAAAACATTCTCAGGGCCTAGGAAACTGACAATATGAAAACATAGCAGTCCCAAGCAAGGAAATCCTTCAAGTTACATTATTAAATGATGGTACTTACCTTCCACTGATTGCAAATTCAAATTTAAATTAAGCTTATTTTTAAGCACTTCAATAAAGAGGGATGAATTCCTGAATTTGATACTGACCAATTACATTCAATCCATTTTTATCAAAAGAGAGTTAACTCAGACTTCTCTGTGGTCTAACCTGCAGCTACAGGCTTAAGCAGACCAAATCATAGAGAAGTGAAGCCAAAGAAATTTAAAACAGAACTGTGCCACAGCTTGAATACAAATCATGTACAAGAACAACTGGCTGTTTACCAAGGGCTGTGAAAACTCTGCAGTGACTATAGGTCTTTCACACAAGTCTGTCTTTCTTCAACAATAATGCTAAAAGATAGACAATACTTCTTGACCTACATGGTAGAACGATACTCATGTTCTATGAAGTTCAAAAACATGTCAATTCTTTTTTTTTTTTTTCTTACAAATAACGTTCATCCATACCGAGGAATTTTAACAATTTTTCCAAGCATCATATTTTTTAATTAGCTGTAGGTTTTTGTTTGATGTGATTCACTTTTGCAAAGCCAATTATTTAAAACCGTAGTGCTGTCTCCCACTGTCCATGCAAAACACCAGTTGTCTCCTTAAGAGGAAGACACAGCAATATGCTAAGATTTTGCTGTTTTGGTTTTGCATATAGGTTTCAAGCTTCATCAGCCCAGGGTCAAATAGCAGTAAGTGTAGGAAGTTATTTTCATGTTTAGTGTTCTCTACAAACCATAAATAATTTTGGTTATTTGTATATGTAGTATACAATGGTAATACCAAAGCATTCTTAATTTCTCACTGTCTTTTCCCTTTTCTGGTTCAAAGAAAAGAGAAGTACAGACTTCTGTTTCTGAAAACCTCTAGAATCAGTTTAGCTGATACAGATTTTCCTGGTCTAAACTGGGTTTTTCAGAAAAGGACTTGCTTCTTAGCACCATATAGCTGTAAAAACTTCAGGTCAGGAATAGGGATCAAAAGCTTCCAAGCTCTTCTTCAGCTCTACCTTCAGTATCCCTTTTGCTTGAGGAGCAATATCCTACTTAACAGTAATATTTTTTCCATCATACTGTTCTTGCTCTGAATGTTGGGTGCTTGCAACTGCTCAAGACATTATTGTAAGCTCTGTGCAGCCTGAGAAACCAGCAGAAAGGGAACAGTTCTAACTCTGCAGCACATACAAGATTTCCTGCTAGGTCTCACTCCAAGGTCCAAGGCCTCACTCATTGCCTTGATAAAGTTAGAATTATTATCCAAGCAGAGAGGTAGCACTGCTTCTGACAGCAGCTGTCTGCTAGCATCTGAAATTGCCACAGCAATGCCCATCATGCCAGGAACTGTCCTTATTTCACAGCAACTCATGCAGATACTGACTTTAGCTGCAGCAGCCTGTGCTATAAACGTGCATCATCAGCTCTGCCTCTCAAAAACTGGCATCCAGAAATGTCTTCCAGCTGTCCAAAGTCAGTTGGCATGCTGACAATAGCATGCCCCATGCTGACAGCATGTGGTGCGTCTCTCTTCCAAGGAGTAGACCAGAGCAGTACAGAGGCTGAGAAGAGCAGACATTCAGCATACTAGGGAGAAGAGTCCTGTTTTAGGTCTGTGAATGTTTCTAGCCAGTGCTACACTGCACTGTAAGCCACTTCAGTCTAAACAGAAACAAACCCCACTAGGCAGTGTGGCTATCAGCAGAACTGCTTCTGTGCCTTCTTTTTGCTCTTGGCCTCAGATGAAGCATGGGACTAGGGAAGTGGTATTTCTTCGTAAACCCCTTGTTTGGGCAAGAAGGGCACATGGGCTGCAGTGTCTCAGTGCTGCCCCTCACTGTCAGCTTCCACGCTTCTGCTCTTCCAAGACATGCTTAGCCCAGAGCTCTCTCTGAATAAGCGCTCATTGGCAGCTCTGAGGAGATAGTATTGGTGAAAAAACTAACTGCTGGAAAATGGTGTATTTTTTTGTTTTTTTTTATGCACTTTTTAAAAATGCATTTTGAAGTTGGTTTAATTATTCTCTATTCAAATACTGTGTATCTATTTTTACATCTATTTCACAGAATCACAGTATTGTAGGGATTGGAAGGAACCTCTAGAGATCATCGAGTCCAACCCCCCGCCAAAGCAGCTCCCTAGCCCAGGTTGCACAGGTAGGTGTCCAGGTGGGTCTTGAATATCTTCAGAGAAGGAGACTCCACCACCTCTCTGTGCAGCCTGTGCCAGTGCTCCGTCACTGCACTGTGAAGAAGTTCCCACACACATTTGTGCAAAACTTACTATTTCTTCTCCCACATCTCTAAGAAGAAAAAAAAAAAAAAAAGATGTTCCTTGGACAACCCCTTGCTCCCTGTAATGTAAACCACTATATCTCTACTAAAAGATCACAAAGACTCAGCTTTTGCAACATAATTTAGTGTTTGCTGCTACCATAGCGGACTTAAAACCATGGTGTGCTCTATCTGTCTCTGCTGATCTGACTTAAAACAGCCCAAAATATTTGTCCCTCTCAACTGAGTATGTTTATGTTTTCCTGTGTGATCCCAGAGACATTTTACAGTTTATACAGGTACCACAGAAAACACAGTTCTGTTTTTATGATTAAACAGGTTTAAAAAATAAATCTTAAAAACAGTTGGTGTGAACTTTTCTCCTGTACAAACGTTTACTATTTACCTGCCTTCATAAACAAATAGCACAAATGTTAGTAAACAGGGCTACCATGGTCAATCCTGTTTCCTAGCTATGGGAGAACACAGATAACATTCTGTTCTGCTGCTCGGTGCTATTCTCTTTTCCTCTTTTCCCTTTGCACCAGGACTCACAGTTTTAAGCAGCAGCCAAAAAGCAACCAAGGATTTGGGTGGCCAACTATCAGCTAGCAAGGGACACCCAGCAGCTGTTGAGGGATAACTAGACAAACTCATTTTGAGCAGTGCAGTTAGTGTGTGTTGCAAAACAGCAAAGGAAAATAGTAGAAGGTGTTTAAGGGGAGCTTTCTGCTCTACATAATCAGGCAACTAATTGTGACTGAGATGAGTAGAGAGGTCTTGCATCTTCCCCAGGTCAGTGGCAGGAGCCTCCTGCCCTCTTGTTTTTCACAGGAACTTGCCACCTGAAAATCAAGGTGCCTACCTTCCAGCACTGACCTACTGGGATTCTCAATGTGCAGTAATAAAAGCTTTTGACAAAGGGCTACAAATAAATTACAGGAACAAGTTTAGCCTCTGCCTTTAGCTGTCACCTAAAGTATTTTTCTAAGGATTACAAGCAGAGATACTTCTAGGGGAAAATAGGGTTAGTGACAGGAAATTTGACTCCTGATCCTGCTCTCTGAGGGACTTGATAGTAGTTGCTGACAAACGGCCTGCAGCAATGTCACCTGCTCTGCAGAGCCTCTGCTCAAGTGTTGATGCCAGCAGGAACTCTGTATGCCCCTCTCCTGTCACTTAAGGAGAAGTTGTCAGTAAACCAACCCCATGGCTTTCCATAAAGAATGTGAGCATGAATACAAAATATATATATATAAAATAAAATCACATCCTTGAAGATGTCCTTTACACTCCAAATTGTCTGCTGTACTAATCTATTGATTGGCAATCCACAATACACTTGGGTACCTTAAACCAATAGGTGAACATTAATTTCATTTGTGTCCCTCCTGTATTTACAACATCCTTAACTTCTCATTGCCAGCATCAATATTTCACCATGGTCATCGGGGTACCTTTATTTCTAGTCAATCAGGAAAACGGGTGTCAGAACTGTGTAAGCTCCCAACCACTGCCAAAACATTCCCAAAGCTTTACGAACACATTCCAGTCTGATACATGACTATTACTGGCTCCTACCAGTAGGTATCTTCCTCGTCCCTATGGCGCTTTTTAAGCAAAAACTATGAGTGGTAATTGAGGTGGTTATGTATTGATCAGGTCACATTACTCCTGTCTGCCTTAAAAAAATAGCAGCCTAAGTGTCCAAAAGAGATGAAGCATGCATGTTCAAGGATCCTGACTGATCCAAAGCCAAGTATTCCAGTAAATGGCAATAATGAGAATCCATTAAGCAAATGAACCAGTTGCAGCTTGTTTTCCCCATCTTTTTACTGTTGTGTTTTTCATCATTAAGAAAGCAGCTCTGTTCCTCATAATTTTGTTATCATTTATCCGAAAGCTATCTGCTATTCTGAAGCCTTAAGAGTTCCTGGGGAAAAAAAAATGCATAAAAACCAAAACAAGCAACTAGATCTGTACATTTCCTTATCTACTAACTTCTGGTCGCCATAACACGTGGCAGATGGCCAGATTTGTTCCAGTCTTATTTGATTACTACTTGTCTTTGTCTTCTCTGCAAGAGAGCACATGAGATGCTACGCTGAGTTAGCTGGGAAGGACCTCCTCCTAAAAACTAACAAATCTTATTAATCAGCTACCCAGTGCTCTCACTATTGCTCCAAGTAGCAAAGAAATCAGGTCTTGTACTCAGTTGAAAGTAAATTCAACTAAGCACCTGAACTACACAGCCTGACTGTTATCCATTAAAAATGGAAATCTCATCGCAGCGAGCATGGTAGAAATGCCAACAAGGAAAGCAACCCAAGTTAGGGATGAAAAGCTGTTTGCAGTTAAGTACCAAGACAGGATTTTCCCGTTTAATTCACATGCTTGCAACAAATTTCATTAGAACATCACGCAAACTAATTTATTTCTTCCTGTTTTCTGTTTCTGTCTCTATTACTCTGAGTTTATTATTTATACAGCTCCGCAAATCCCTCTCTGATTTTCTGCCTAATGCAATACATGCAGAGGCTCAGTTTCATGCCTCAGGTAGCTTTTGCCAGTGTCAGAACAGGAGCAGACCTAAAGGAAACAGGAGTGTTTCGGCTGCCAAGACGCATTGCAGCTTATTAGAACAATCACCAGGAGCTGCAGGGGAAATCCTTTGATTCATCCTCTAAACCACAAAAGCTGCTTGGCAGAGATGTGTCACACTACTGAGCGGGAAAGCCAAGGCAGCACCTCAGATTCTGCTGGCTAGTGAATGCCCCAAGAAAGGCACTTGCATCTTTCCACTTTGTACATTAAAGAAATAAGGGATTCTTGAGTTTTCCCATACAACAATTGCTGAGCAGTGCCAGCCAACTCGGGAAGCACAATCAGAACAGAAAGTGCTTTCAGATTATCTGGATCCACTGCTGTTTTTTGATGACTTAAAGCTGTTGCAAGCAATGCAGGAAAAAGTAGACAACCAGACAGTCAGCAGTCATAGCTTCAAGGAAAGCAAATGACTGAGAACTAGCTCAAAGTCACACTGACTTTGGCCAAACTCCCCCTTCACTCCTATTTTTCCTCAATTACTCCATTTCTGAGTCATATGCTTGGGTCATTAGAGCTTTGGAGCATAGGTCAGATACATCTCATTTTCTCTGCACCTTTTCAGTAATAGAAAAATGGGAAAATTTAGTCAGCTTAGATTCTCCAGCAGTGAAACTGGTGAACTCTCTGGTATGTAATGCACTCCAAGCCAGAGACAAGCAGCAGGTGAAATCCACATGCTGCTTCCATACCCAGGAGTGTAAATCAAGTGGAGTCATTTGGAAGAATTTATAAACATATAGTAATGCTAGAAGGCTACACCTGGCAGGCTGCTTGGAAAGAGCACACGTGTGACATGTAACTGAGGCTAGTGTGCAAGTCTGAAGCATTCTTGGCTCTGCGAGTAAATGTGAGTCAGTACATACACTGCTCAGGTTCACATTCATCAGTACATTTAAATTCATTTTCAAACGAGACCTTTGCAGCACTTTATGAATGCCAGCCTTTGATTTTGCATATGATCTCAAGGACCATATATCCTCTCATCTGATTCCCATCAATCAAAATGACAGTCTCTAGCCAAGAAATTTTAGATGGGTTACCTAGCTGGTTAGTTTCATCTGTGAGGTGTTCAGCATTGCCATGAACTTTCCTCTATGGGAAAAACTTTGTTAGCACAATTGAGGCAAACTTCAGGAAAGTTCATCCAGCTGTTCATCAAAACATGGAGCAGCAGAAACTTGAGACTGACACTTTTGCATTAAAAGAGTAGACGCATCTTTCAGCAGGCTGGAGTGAAGGAAATGTAAGAACATCTGCTCATCAAATGCAGTACTGAGTCAGGGGCCTCAGCTCACACTCTCACTTGCAGAATAAAGGCAGTCATTAAGAACTTAAGGAGATACTGGGAGAGCTAAAGGTAAAGATTTCTCAACTGCCCTTTTCCAGAACTTCACTAGCAAAAAACAAAGCAGCTAAGACACATTGTGCAACTTTCCTAAACATATTTTTGTTTCTATGTGTTTATTCTTTTTTTTTTCCCCCTCCTCCTTCATGGAATACAAGTGGACTTTTTGTGATTGTGAGACCCAGTTGTGGGTTGATCCTGGTGTGCAGCCAAGTCCCACCCAGACAAATGCGGGAGTGAACTGGAAGGGCTAAAGAGAAAAGATGTGGGTTGAGATAAAGACAATCTTGCCTTTAACAGTTAAAGCAGCAGTTCCATACACACGCAAAAAGAAAAAAAGAAAAAAAAGAAAAAGTGAGCAATTCACTCACTAATTACCATTTTCAGACAGATTTATTTATCTATTTCCTGGAAAGCAAAACTTCATCACACATAACGGTTGCTTGGGATGACAAACAGCAGATCCACAAAAATCTGTCCCTCTTTCTTCTACTTTCTCTACCTTTTAATATTTAGTACAGCATAGGGAATATCCCTTCGGTCACTGGGGCAGGGCATCCTAGCTGTGGCCCTGCCCAGCATCCTGCACACCCCCCAGCACACTAGCTAGCTAGGTAGCACGAGAAACAGAGAAGGCCTTGGCACTGTTCAGCAGCAGCTAAAATATCTCTGTTATGACCACTGTTTCGGTCACAAGTCTAAAATGTAACACCGTACGAGATGCTAGGAAGGAAAATGAATTCCGTTGTAGCCAAAACCAGCACAGACGTGCCAGAGATAAACGTTAAACAACACAGTTCTTAGCAGAGTTGCAGATCTGGGACAGACAGATCACATGCCCTGCTTACAACCTTTTTGCAAGACTAGTTAGCCCAGAATCTTGCTTAATGTTTTTAATAGTCCTAGTCACAAAACCATTGTGTTGTTGTCACTGGCATCCCTGAAAAACATTTTGTTTCATAGGGATAAATTTAGAGCTAGGGGAACTATTTCTGCTCTTGCAAAATACGTAACACAAAAGTACATCCTGGAACTGAAAGAAGAACCACGTGCATAAGTTTCTATGCTTTGTTCTGCTAGTCAGTCTAATAAAGATGCAATCTCAGCCACAAGCTTCAACCAAGGTATAAAAGCAAATTGTATTACCTGAGACATCTTAAAGAGGCATTTTTACAAGTACATCTGCCAGGTGTAGCATACCATGTGGAAAGGTGCCAGTCGAGGATTCTAGAATGTTTCAGAGCTAAGTTACTCCCATATTAGCAGTTGAACAGGAAAGACTCAAGAAGTACACACATCCAAGGTGCACCACTCCATCAATCACAAACCTAGCACATTTGAAAACCCCTCTTCTCTGTAACCCACAGATGAGACATTGCCTCCAGGATTATCAATACCTTGCCCCTCCACGTGCATAAGAATCTTTAAATCAGTGCAGCTGGGCTTGCCAGGTGAAACTCACAAGCAAATGAACTATCCTTGGGGGCCACACCCCTCCACATGAGTCTGCTAACGAGCTTTTAGGTGGGGTAAGAGATTTTTCCATTACAGTACCTTGTTTGTGCTAGTTATCTTGGCATGGGTTAGCATGGTGAAAACCACCAGGCTCCTAGAAGCTGTTGTCCCTTCAGTTGTGATGCTCAGAAATCTGCTGGATGGCTCCTGCACGTGAATGGGAAATTATCATGAGCTACCTTTGCTTAATTTTTTTTTAGTTTTTATATAAAGACTACAGCATTGTCAATCTATTTTTCTGGTACCTACACATCAAATGTCATCCTGGATCAAACGTTGAGTTGAAGTCACCCTTGCAGCATGCCCTTAAAGGTTGCTGCGTGGTTATCCAGCGCATTGCTGCCCTTTGACATGGCAGCATGCAGACACAGCCCTGCCAGCCTGTGGTAGGCATTGCACCTTCTTCAAGCTCTGCGCGCCTGGTTCTCGTCACGATCGCTCTTATCTGGTCCTCGCCTGAGGGGCTCACAGCAGATAAGGGCACGGCACTGCCGGCGGCTGCCGCCATCTAGCGGTGGCACTGAGTAGCGCAGTGCCGGGCCCTGACCCCCGTGGAGAGGGCTGCTCGCCCCAAATATCCCGGTTTGGTTCAGAAAATGCTGGGCCGGATAAGTGCCAGGACAGGGTGAAACGACAGCTGTTTTACAGGGCGCCTTCTGGGGCTAGACCTCGGAGATTACTGTTCCCTAAACTCTGGAGCTATCTTTAAAGAGTGTACAAAATGAGCACTCTGTGGCAGTGAGCACCAGTTGCTCACCCAGGAAAGCAGTCACAGAACTTAATTTTTTCCTCTGCTCAAGGACAGATCTGAATCCGTACTGATTTGCACACATTTGAACACTCTATAGCAATGCAAGAACCTTGGAGGCTACAATGATAATTCAGGGAGAAAAACCTGCATCCCTGTTGAAGAACACAAACGGAAACAACTGTGAGTCATGTCCCTCTTCTCAGTCTGCTTTACTGTTTTATCCAGAAATGTAAATGCTGCTTATAATGGAAAGAATAACAGTTCCTCTGAATATTCTCTGGATGGAGAACGTGGCAGCTAGCACACAATTTGTGGGAAGACTGGACTTGTCAGTGTGTATAAGGCATCCTCTGAACATCCAAATGGATAAAGCCCACAGGGAGATTTAGGCCAAAACCAAATTGATTTCTGGATACCAGTCAGGCTTTGACATTGTCAAAGCGTATTTCATGCCAATACTTAGACACTGCCAAATCTGAACCCATCTATCTTTTCCACCATTTAAATACTCCAGTTCCACCCACCCTATAGCTCCAGCACTGAAATAATGATATTTTCCACAAAGTATATTTTGTCTTTAAACAAAGGAATAGGAACTGTAGAAGACAGAGAAGTTCCATTGCAGAAGTTATCTTAGAGAAGAATAGGATCCAACCCAAACACTTAAGAAAGTACAACTCAGTCCAAGAGAGCAGAAGGCCTTGAAAAAAAACAGACATAAACACAGGAATAATCCAAGGATGGTAGCAAACCTTTTTCCACTTGTTACTAGATAATATAATATAGAATATGAAAAGTAGGAGAACATAGCCAAGCTGGCTCAGAGGAGTGGATATGCTAAACTGCTAATTGCTATCCATGATTTGGAAACCAAGCATGTAATACCAGAGACAAAAATGACACTAGAAGTTTCTTACTGTTGGAGAAGTAAAGCTGTGCCCAAACCTGAACATTTTTAAGATCTTCATGAATCAGTGAGAGGGATTCTAGTTGAGAATGGACAAAAGTGACCCTGTGTATTGTTGGCAGTTATAAGGTTATGTTTATTCATAGAGTAGAGAGTCAGCAGTCTTTGAGAGACCAATCACAGTTACTCTTCTTCAGAACCAAAATATACTCTTTGAACAGACTAGAATTTCAGTCACATGAAATAATGCAGACAAGGCCATATTTTGCTTCTAGGTCTTCAAATGTTAGGGTATCTATGGGCAAAGTTCCCATTCTTAGCTATGTAACTATATCTGTAACAAGTTTTGTGCAAATTTTGGACCACCTTCTTATTTCCTGCGGGTGAGGGTGGAAGTCCTCAAAATGAGTGAGAGCATTTTGTTGACCTTGCACTGAAAAATGGATGCTGATAGCAGCCCTTCATATTCTGTTCCTTGTTCAGTGAGGAAAGCAGAATGCCAGGTGATGCCAGGGAAGTGGCAATGCCTCAACATGCAACGATGGGAAGGATGCCTCTTCTGCAGTGAGTGCTTTCCTCTGCTAGAGCAATACCATAAAACATATTTTATGCTTGGAAACTGTTCACATTTCACTAGTGCTTGGGCATATAAGCCACAGTACAGTCCCATTAGTTTCTTTGCTGGTGCAGCAAAAAGACTGAATATAGAGCTTGCATTTTTTCCTCTTGGAATTCCTAGAAAAGTGGAGGCTCTGCTCTTGGAAGGATAAACTACAGGCATGTGCCCTGGAAGATGAAGCTGGCACTGACCAGGCTCCATGGAACGATTTCTACTGATGGTACTTTGAATTAGTGGCTCTAGATTCATGGACTTTTAAAAGTTACAGTTTCAGCCCATCAGAGAGACTGACAGTTTCTGAAAAACAACCGAAGTGAAGGAAGGCTGCTTTCATCATTTGTAGCCAATACATTCTGCAGCGTAGAGCGACTGGGGAGAAGAACTGTAGGTGGGAAGTCAAAAGTACTTTATTCCATGCAATTACCAATCTTCAAAGAAATAAAGGATTTGGTGATACATTAAAAACAAAAACAAACAGACAAACAAAACAAAACAAAAACAGTGGTGCTGTAGCTATTGCTTTCTAATTTACTTCGTGCCTCTGATGCTATTCCATAGTTCCCTTTGAGAAGAACTTGAGGTTTCTGACAAACTGAATATTGTTCTGTCTTTCATGTAGATCATCCAACTCCAGTCACTGATTCAGTTTTTCTATACCCCTTTTAAAATTTCATTATATCTTTAAAGTACAGAACTCTTTTTGATTTGTTGGAGCTTATTCTTTTGCAGAAACGCCCTGTTCTAGAAATCACAAATGGTTTCCCATAAAACCACAGTACCCTTCCAGAAGGATCAGAAACTAGAAGTGCAGTGGAGGCTGTAGAATAATACAAGGCTGCAGTATGGCATTGCTACACAATGCCATGTCATGTGTTACAGCAAATATCAGATTAAGTGGAAGAGCAACTTACTGTTCAACATAATTAAAACCTTTGCCATGCTTGTGACTTTGGGAAGGGAATGGGGGAAGCAGGGAGGCTTTTCTTGCCCAACAACATGGCAGTGGCAGCACAATCTGAAGGAAATAATTTGCTGTGCTCAGCTGTGACAGAGCAATGTTTCTGTTTTGACTGCCACAGCGGAGCCATAAATTCCTCTCACACAATGTAAGCCCACAGAAGAGGACTCTAGCTCCAAATTTCAAATCCTCAGACACTCTGGCTCAAGGGACAGGGAAGATGAAGCCTGAAGTCTGAATCTGCTGAGATGCTTTTTCTCTCTCCTGGGCAGTCCTGAACTGAACACCACATAGAGAATCTCTGAAGAAGTGGGACTTGTTTCACCCCATTTTTCTTGTCTTTCTGACAGCTACTACCCTATCACTCTCCATTTACACATACGCCACTCACATCCATTTTCACTTGTTTTTGGAGGCTATGTTTTTCTCCACAGTAGAAGTGGCTAGGTCTTTCGGTACAGTTTGTGACAAGGACAGTACGCACACTGTCACAGACATCTGGATAGGTACTTCAATAGATCCCTTAACACAGTGTCTACTATGAGGAATAATAGATAGCCAGGTTTAAAGAAAAAGGCAAAATGAAATGTTGCAGAGGCACAGATAACCACCTTACCAGGATTTTCAGGGCCAGATGTGAGTTCAGGCACACCAGGACCAGCGCAGCTCTCTTCATATGGTGCCACACCCACACAGATCAATCCAAACAATCCCACACTGACACACAAGAGATACCTCAGATGTCTCCACACCTAAGGCAACCCGTGCCTGAGATAATCTTCCCAGGAAAAATGAAGAACTATTGTACTCTAATCTCCAAAGCAGACCAAGCCAGGAGTGTCACAACCCTTTCTACAGAGGAGTCACCAGAACTTCAAAGCCCCGCAGGAGGATTTGGGAACTTCAGTGCCCAGTTTTGAGATTGCATGGTGGAGTCCTCTGTCACTGAGGAACACAAGTTTGCAGGTAGCTTGGAGTGGATGCCAACGAGTAGCGAGACCCATGCCACAAACCATGGCCTGTTAACACAGGAAATGCTAAGTAGAGCAGTGAATCTTAAGATGTCTATTGACAAAGTATTCAAGTGTTTGTATTTACCATGCTGGCCATGCTAAATTGTCCATAACTTGAAATTCATAATTTTGTCATTTTTGTATAACTAATAAGTGCTAACCTCTGTCTTCTACATACTCTCTTTCTTTGTTATGTTACCACAGAAAGATCAGGAACATTTGTTGTCTGTAATAATGTGTGTGCTCAGCTCATTTCTATAGGACACCAGACAGAGCAATCCCACGCAGCTGCTTGGCTGACCATTTCACAGCAAAAAATGTACCATGGGCTCAATGAATTTTTATGTAGAGAATAAGAGCAGCTGTGCTATAGCAGAACTCTCTGCATCTTCTTTATCTCACCTCTACACCTGTGAGCTTTCTTCACTATCTCATTTTCCTCTATTCACATACAAGCTATTATAAAATGTTAAAGAATATTGCATAATGTGTTTTGCTAATAAGAAGTAACTCATATAATGCAAACCCAGATTAGGTGAGGCAGTGTTATCTCTCTGCCCTGACAGGTCTGTGAACTGTGAGTAATTTCATCATTAACTTGATGCAGTTTTAACTTCCAGTGGCATATATAGTTGTAGAGGATCACTCAATAATTTATTTTGATTGCAAAGTCTTTGGGCAGAGACCATCTCTTGTATAGGCAGAGCCTACCACAGAGGGGATCTTCCAGATACTTCTGGGATGCAAGTCTTAAGTACTATCAGTTCACATGGGTGATTTTTTCCTAACATGAATTCGTGCTCACCTCACAGATACCATACTCACAGTACACAAAGACACAGGATAGAGAGAGAGCTGGGTCAGAGAGACCAATGAATAAAAGTTTTAGGAAGATACAAGACAGGACAGATGGCAGTGACTAAGCTTCAGGTTTAGCCAGAAAAGTTCAATGGCTCTGTTTGATATTTGATATTCTTGACCAGAAACCCTTTAAAGAATCAAATACTCTCCTCCCACATTCTCATAGCTGTAGAAGCGTACCTAAATTCAACAGGCACACAGAGGTGAAGAGCTGAACCAACTGAGTTCCTTTGCTCCAGGAAAGGGACTACAACAAAGAGCTGTGAAAACCTGCAGTCCTTTCTGCTCCCACACCAAGGCAGCACTTGTTGGCTCTGGTCTTACTCCAGCACTTGGATAATCACAATTGTGACTGTAACCGCTTCAGCTTGCTGCAAGGCACAGCGCACTACTGGCAAGTCCTAAGACAACTGATGCAGCCAGAGAGCACAGAGTTCTGCTCCTGAAACCAAGCCTTAGGTATAACAGATGGCTGCCTCCATCTCCCGTTTTGTAGTCCTGTTGGCTACAATTAGCTCAGAAACACCTGCCCCTCACCCACTCAGCAAATATACCTGCCTTTGTGCCCTCAGGTAGAGCTGGAAACCCGTGGAGCTGGAGGTAAAATGCTCTACAGGTTGAAGAGCAATTAAAATCATGTTTTGCCATGAGCAACCATGTCTTTGTACTGCTGCCTGTTTTGTGCCTTGGGGAAGTTCAGCACTGTGTATGTGTAGCTGTGTAGCTTGTGGTCCTTTAACTGATCTACCAGCCATGTGAATCAAATTGACATTGAATCTAGTCATTTCAAATCAGACCAGTTGTTAGACTTCAAATTAAGATGTTAAATGTAAAAAATGTTTCACCCAAAACTTAATGGTCTTTACAGGGATCCTTCTTTATTTCTAATCATGCTGAGTCACTATTTTGACAAAGCAGAGGAAAAAAAAAGAAAGAAAACTGCAGGTAAGGAAAATCATTAAAACACAGAGAAGAGATGGAAGAGAGTGAGTGTAAAACACTGAAGGAGAGGTCATCTGACTTCTATCCTACACCTCTGAAGCTGCAGTGATATCTTGAGGAAACCTCTACAAGTTCTCTTCCTAGCAAATGCTTTAGAATGACATATGAATGACTATACTGGGTCAAACCAAAGGTCCACATTCCATGGCATACAGGCAAAAAACAGGAGTCCAAGCTGAGAACAACAGGCTATGAGTATGTCCTTTGAATACTCTTTCCAGCCTCAAAATATTTCCACCTCAAAGGTCTTCCTGATCTATGCGTGGATTTCTGTATTTATTAACTCCCTCAGGACTTCTCTCTCGCATACTTAGGTCACAAGTGCTACTGGTCTACTGCCTCCTGTGAGAAGAGCATTTATATTTGTTTTGAACTCAGAGCTGCAGTCCTCACACTGGTAATTCAACCTGAAAAAAGCCACAAAGAAAATGATGTTTAAACCTCAGGGCAATAAGACTCAGAGAAACACAGCTAAATGTGGACAAGCCAGTATGTACTTGATGGGACTGAGTAGACATGTAACCATATATGTAACTGAGTTATATACATAACAAAATGTATAACTGAGTAGTCACGGGCACAGTCATTCTGCACCACTTGCTGCATAGATGTGGCCAGGGGAACCAACAAGGCAAAACAGGCACAAGAGTTGACAGTGTGAAGTGCAGTGAAATTGTAAATTATAGAGGAAAGCCACTTTTAGCTACACGTTAACCATTTCAGATCTTTAACTAACAGTCATCTAATTTGAGATGTTCCCACTTAATGCTAATGAATTAAAAAAATGACAGTATTAATGCTCTGTCTTTATTTCCAAGTCCATTTTGCGCCTTTGATGTACCAAACCACTAAGTTACAACTAAATCAATCAATGGCCAGTCATGCACCTCTAGACTTTCTCATCAGGAATTAGACACGTAAAAGAAGACCTCCAAGTCAGCCCATGCGATGGATTATTTAGTGGTTTTTCACTGTTTCAGACACTTGTTGACAGCTACATGCAGTCACCCATCTCCCAAAGAACTGTTAGAATAACTCACATAAGTATTTTCCCACAGGAAACTGCTCCACAACTCCAGAAACTGTAACAAGAAGTCCCTAAGCAGTATCTCAGAAAAGCTTGTGACAGGTATACCAAATTGCACTTCCCTCATAGCAGCTTTTTTACACTCCTCTCTGCTGCACAGCGGGGAACTCTGCAGTTTTATGTGCATCATTTCCTAACCAGGAGAGATGCTTACAGCTCATAAGGGACCTATTTTTCCTGAACCAACTTCTTTCCAATCAATTTCATTGGTACTGTGGGACCATGACTATGTAGCATAATAGAACAGGCTTTTTACTTCTTTTGAAGCACACTGATCTCACCAAATCTACACAATTAAATCATAGTAAAAATAAAAAAAAACTCCAAAATTAATGCCACCTTTTGCAAAAAGAAGTAACAGCACAATTTCAGGAGTGTAATTCTATTTGCAGTTGAAGAGTGCTCATCAATCACCTGGCCATTTTCCAAGTGGAATAGTCTTTATTTAAACAGACACATCAGTCCTAGAGCACAACAGCTCCTGTCACAACAGCCATATCTAATTCATTCCCTTAAGAAGCTTATCTAATCTTTATCTCACGTTATATGAACAGACCAAAAGTTCACCCAAATTCTCACAAGTCATTAAGAAAGCCAGCTTGCAGAAAGAAAGATGAATAAATTAGCCTGAAATCTGTAGTCCTAAAAAATCAACACTTAACTTTTTTTCTTTTTTTTTTTTTTCTGGCAATACTGTAATGTGAATGTCATTTTACAGAATGACATTCTGTTTTCTAGAAAATACGTCACTGATATTTACTGGAGCTGCTAGCCCACACTGCATCCATATTGCTGCTTCCAGCATGCGTGGCAGCAGGTACACTGGGGCTGGATGTGGGGCAGGTTGGCTGCTGAAGGAAAGAGAGCAGCAACCAGGACCAGCAACCTCATATGGCTGTGACATTTAAAATTTCAGCTGCATATACAAAAGCATAGGCAGAAAGAGGCAGCAGATGTATTTATTTCAAGCCCCCCAGGTTCCAGTGTGCCCTGGATGAGGTCTGCTGTAGTCATCTGTAGGCTCCTGAAAGTGCTCTGGTGCCAATGGTTCCAACCCAGGTAGCTCCTGTGGAAGAAGCTCATGGGCTCCCCAGTTTTACAATTGGATCAGATAGTGCCACTGCATTTAAAGTAATCAAAATGCTCTACTTCCATGTCACTGCTACTCAAAAGTTTATTCACTATTTTGATTGAAAACTGTGGAGCAACAACGCTGTGCATCTTTGGAAAAATGACTCTAGATTTTGGCTTCCCTCCTCTCCTGATAGCTTATAATACTCTTAAGTTATTATTCAAACTTAGCATTTTAGTCAAAATGAGAGAAGTTTTCTGCATGAATCTGCAAAACTGATCTTATATGTCTCTACTGGCAGCCACCCATAGTCAGATTTCATGTGCCCTAATGCTGGAAATGCACTTACCCAAATTAGATATCCCATCACTGCAGAGTGCACTGAGGAGAGGCATATCAGTGCCGCCTGCGTCCTGGGAATCAGCTGCTTACTTCTTGTCTTGCAGGAGATTGAATTTATTGTATTTTTTATTCTAAGGCTCAACTGTAAAGATACCAGATTTGTGTGTCGAGTCAGTTCAAGAATAATGCTAAATCTCTGATGTTCTCAAATAGGTTTTAAGGCTTGCTGTAGCAAAGCCACTTCACAGAGCTAATTCTTTATCACAGTTCTTACCTTTACATCTTCGTTTTCCCAGACACTTCAGAGGCAATGAAAATAAAGCAGCCACCAACCTAATCCATTCCATACACGCTGAATTATTTTGCAAGCTCAGCCAGTGCTGTACAGCCTGCAGGAACTTGCTTCTTCAATACATCTTTTCTATTAAAAAAGAAAACCAAAGAACTGTTAGATTTTCACTTTTCCTTTCAGAAATGCAGGGGGAGCTGTGATTGAAAAACATAAAATAAAATAAAATAAAATAAAATAAAATAAAATAAAATAAAATAAAATAAAATAAAATAAAATAAAGGAATAATTTCTGTGCTGGTAACAGCTTGTCTGTTCAGCACAGACAATATTTGTACTATTCCTCTTCCCCACCATGATGCCACCCAACTGCCTGTGCTGAGCTCTTCATGTAAGGCATGAGCTACATTGAGCAGGGGCATCTAAGGAGGCTTCAGTCACAGAACTGTAGAATCACAGAATATGCCAATTTGGAAGGGCCCCACAAGGATCACTGAGTCCAGTGCCTGACTCCACACAGAACCACCCCGAATCCAAACCCTATGTCTGACAGCCCTGTCCAAACTCTGCTTGAACTCTGGCAGCTTGGGGCTGTGCCCTGGGGAGCGTCTTCCATGCCCACTGCTCTCTGGTGAAGAACCTTTTCCTAAAATCACCCTGACCATCCCCTGACACAGCTCCATGCCATTCCCTCTGGTCCTGTGGCTGTGACCAGAGAGCACAACTCAGTGCTGCTCCTCCGCTCCCCATGAGGAGCTGATACCTCCCCTCAGCCTCCTGTGCTCTGGGCTGAATAAACCGAGGGACTTCAGCTGCTCCTCACATGCCTTTCCCTCCAGATCCTTCATCATCTTTATAGCACTTCTTTGGACACTCACTAATTGTTTTATGTCATTTTTATATTGTGGCTCCCAAAACTGCACATGATGAATCACAGAGCAGATCTGGTCTTTCTGAGATACTTTGGGAATAGGCCCCAGCAGATGATGGCCCTTCCCCAGTGCCATGAAACTCCCTGCTGTGGCAGAAGGTACATTTGTCATTCGTGATATTGCCATAGCAGTGTGAATAAACAGACTTGGGGTGTGAGTGCTTCATTAGAACTGTTTTGCTGGAAAACCACAGTTGGGTCTTGGGGGCTTCAGCTCCTCAAGCACAGAACTCTGCTTTGTCAGCAGGGAAAGTGTTGCAGTGACTGCTCTGTATCACCTCTAGGAATCTGCATTCTCTGTGCAAGGCATCAGAGTTGGCTGATTTACTTGCTAGGGTATTGCAAAGCATAGACTGCACCAGCAGGAGCCCCATGGGCAAACAATTTCCAGTGTCAACACACTTCAAATCTGGGGATGCAGCAAACCTCCATAGTTCTGAAGGACTTTTTCACTATGCTTGTTCATGATGTGTATTACTCAGTGATAATCACAAAACAGAATGTCCTCATCTTTGTGCAGGAGAGTGGGTTCCGGTGGTTTTCGTTTGCTGGCTGCACCTTTGATTTCCCTGACCAGCCACTGGGATACAGGCAAAGTCTCTCTTTGCAAAAAGAGAATAGAAAAAGAACGGTGTCAAATTTACACCAAAACTCAGTCAAGACCAGAATCTGCAATGGTTTTGAGGAAAGGCGTTAAAGTCAGTAAAAGTGAGGAACGCCAAAAGTTTAGGTAACTATTAACCAGAACTCCTCCTGCAATATCTTCTGTAGAAAAGCCAATTCCAGCTGTTATCTTCCACATTTTGCAGGAAAACATGATTAAACAGAGGGAGTGAATTTCGTGTGATACGGATACATAAAACCAAAACTAGTCTTCAGGAGATAGTTATTGCTTAGCATCTCTACTGAACTGCAGATTTAAATATTGAAGCAGCTCATGTGATAAAAGACCTTTACAAATATACTTTATCACTGTTAGATACTCCAAATGGAAAAATAAACAGGACAGTTTTTATTGGATGACAGAGCTGAATGCAGCATGACTAGCCCCAGTTTGATCAAGTCACTACAATGAGTAATTGAGAAGAGTTCAGCACCCAGAAGGCACCCTAGGACATGACCAGATGTTACACACCATTCTATTCATGCTTGGCTTTTATTAATGAAAAAATAATTTGAAGAAAACAACAGCTGAGCAATTTTGTAAGCCTAAATCTGCCTGCAGGAATCATTGAAACGTGATGCTGACTTAGCAGTAACGCTTTTTTGGAGAGGAGCTCTTAACAGAGATCTGCATCTCAATTTTCCCATGTCAGTTGTGTTGTGTGTACATCAGCCTACTACTATCCAACAGCTATTCAGACCCAGGGGCCTGTCAGTCACTATGCTGAGGAAAAGCATTTTTTTTTTTCTGTAAAACTGTGGTAAAGACATAAGATTCATACTTAGCTGAATTTCCTGTGCTTGTCTTAACAATATGTTGTTGGACTTTTTATGTGACAGTGAACACTCTCTCACCCAAGAAGGTGCATTGAGCCCAGGTGGGCTTGTGATGTGGCCATCAGAAGGGAAAATCCATGTTTTACCTTTTAAGCAAGTGTATACCATTTGGAATTGGATGAACCTAACAGAACATTAGAATGTTTGGATGAGGAGCTGCGAGATATGGTTTAGTAGCCTGTGGTAGCAGTGGTAATGAGAAGGCAGTTGGACTAGATGATCTTATAGGTCGTTTCCAAACTTGTGATTCTATGATTCTATGACAGGCTTGAAGAGACACTCTGAGAACTGGAAATTCATGTAAGAGAATTAAGGCAATTCAAGATACAAGGAGTTAAGGATAATATGCACAGCAGCCTGCAGCTGTTTTTATTTATTGATGATATTCAGTATTTCCAGCAGCCTGCAAAGCTGAGTGGCTTACTATCATGGCCAGATACAGCTCATCTTTCTCTCTCAATGCATCATGTCAAGTAAAAGCAACCTGTGATTGTAGCAGCTATAGCTCTTTTTCAGAGACATCCTCACTTCAGTTAAAGAATTGTTCACATTTGTCTCGGTTCGTCAGGAACAAAATCAATAGCATCTAATCAAACTGCGTTGTCAATTTTGAGAACAGGATGAATACTTCTTTAATTCAAAAAAGGACAAATTTATCAACAAAATTAACATGTCTAGTGCAAGTTTTCTTATATCTGTCTAGTGAGGAAAAAAACACAAGACCACAAGTAGCTCCTATTGCCTCTCACTGCCTCCAGGTCATTCAGGTTACATGTCCTCCCTGTGCATCACTCTTCCAGGGCCTCAAATTCAAGAGCACTCACTGAAAATTCACAACAATACTTGGCCATGGATTTCTGATGCTGTCACTATTTCTTTCCTTGTAGAGAGTGCCAAACTGAAATTTGCTGGAGGGGCTGGCTTCCAGCTCCCTATGGATGTGTGCGTTGGGGAGGGGCATGAACAGAAACATTTTGCTTTTCTGTGTAGGTAACTTTGGTTTTGTAACATTTTTCCTATCTGCTCCAGTCCGTTGTACCTCCCCTGGCAGTGTTTCCATGCTGCTATTCAAATACAACATTTACCATTAATGAGTGATTGGCATGAATTCATTCCTCATCTCTCCCTGCAATAAACCCAAGAATGGCAAATCAGCAGTCATGACGGCAACCCCTTTGCAGGTTTATAGCTTTATTACTTAGAATGCTCTTACTGGGAAGTGATCTTCTGCTGGCTTTACATGCAGAATAAGTACCTGCACCAGGTTCCATATGGGGAGGCTGGCAGTGAGGGCCCGCCCACCTGCATGTATCCTGCACACTGCCCTGCTCCACAGGACGCTGGTCAGCAGCCATGGCTGAGCCATGCCAGGAGCTGGTGCCACTGCTGCTCAGCCTTGGAGTTGTGCACAAAGGCTGCAAGAAGCAAGCTGGGCTTACAAGAACCTGCTGGTCCATCTGCCTCAATGCCTTTCTAGGAAAAAAAAAAAAAAAAAAGTGCAGGGGAGGGGGAAGAAGGAATAATACACCAGAAGCCTCTGTTGCAAATCTTCAGCGTTAATTTAAAGGCCAGAGCAGAAGGCTTACACCTTTCTGTGCACAAAACCCTTTGCCTGCAGCAAAGAGATAATAAAATTAGAGGAGGCATTAGCAATGAGCAAGTGCTGGGTGCACACAGGGCCGTGAGTGTTGTTTAACAAACTGAAACATATTTTTTCACCTGTTTATTGCCAGGCTGCTGATCATTTTCCTTCTAGCAGTAATGGTAAACTCAGGATCAGTTTGTCAATAACGCAATTTTTTAATTATTAATAGAAACTTTAACTGTCGCTGCCTTCAAATACTCTGGCCTCCCATTTATTAAAAAAAAAAATGTTTTAGATGAGATAGCTGTCTGGCTTTCCTTTTCATGTTGCATGTCTGTTCATCTTGTGTGTGTGTACGTGCAGCTATAGCAGTGCCAGAGCAGGTGTTACTCAGGGATGTATCAACACTGAAATTAATGTTTGTTCTCAAAGCAGTTACTGTGCATCAGACTGATTCATTAACCTGAACCAAACTCCTTTCTCCAGCCTGTCCTGAAGGCACTTCTGTGTGGACTGCTCAGGTGAATCCTGTAATGTTCACCAGTGGCACCATGGGGCACAGCTCAGACTCAGATGGGACATTCACAAAAATTTACATTTACATAAAAAGTAACTGTTAACTCAGCTCGTAGGTTGGCAGGTGACATAACTGCTAAAACACTATTAATACTGAGCACTATCTTGTTTAATTGTTTTCGTCCTAAAGTCAGAGCAGTTGCACTACTGACACTAAGCCAGTTTAAATCTATGGCCAAAGAAACCACTGCTGAGGACAAAAGATACATAAACCATAGAGACAGCTCAGCCACTTCAGAGTTTTTGTGCTCCTTTGTCTGGCATGGTCCTTCTGTCAGTGACAGTATTAATAGTGTGCTGTCACATGCTGAGGAAGCTTGGATGGTATAAAGGCACAAGAATAATTTATAAATGAAGCAAAAATGAGCACCCCGGAGTCGCGACAATAAGAAAACCAGAACTTTTGGAAAGCAGTGCGTTTTATTCCCACATCTCATTCTGTAGTCTTCCACTGATGCTATAAAAATGCCTCTGCACGAGGCAGTATTTTTATTTTTGTGCAACAGTCTCTTTATTGAGAGAAAAAAAAAAAAAAGTTAACTGCATTTGCCAAATTCCCGTTTTAATTTAGGGAATTTAAATGTATAAATAGCATACAACATAATCACATTTTTTCCTATACATGCAAACATACAACATGGTAACAGCAGCTTTTTTAACAGTTGAAACTGTTCGATTTTCCACAAGTTTCTACTGATACTTCCACAGCAGTAAAAGGCAAAACACTGAACTCCCCCTGGAAGAAGTCCTGCAGTACAAATCCGGGCAGAGAGCTTTCCATAGCACGTGCCAAGGAAGCACAGTGTGCTACAGTGGGACTGGAATCAGGTGGCAAAAAGATCCTCATTTCTGTGGTCAAACAGCAGTAAGAGCAGGTCAGAAATGCAGGTTTCTTTTCAGCCATCTGTATGGATTGCTATGTAGTTTGATACTATAAAGAGTTCAGTAACACAGCAACTCTAAGTTACAGGCACAGCCTTATTTAAAATGCATTTGAAAAATAACAACAACAAAAACAATTACATTGGCTCATAAACAATAAATAGTGCTTTTATTGAAAGATGCTTTATGGAGCTTGAGCAGAAAGTAAACATATTTCGGCACAGTTGGTATTTCTCCACTGTGAAGCAGCAGCAACGTGTGATGTACAGGTCTCCGTGCCCCATCCCAGCAGCGCAGCAGATACAGGCTGACTGCCTTCATTAACAGTCCCTTTCCAAATCTATGGGTGACACCAGCTCGTCCAAATTCTGCACTTGTTTGAAAATAAAATACTATTGCACCCAACAATTTCTATCTGTATTTAAATTGACAAGAATCTACTTTTTCCCTGGAGACTAATTTTGTAAATATGCCCTGCCGGGGAAATTGCTCACTGCTGATTTCAGAGCTGAATTCTCCATGAGTCGAAAGCTGTCTGTTTGACTGAAGAAGGCATCAGGGCAGGCACTGTTTAATTAGGGCTGTGTGACTAGCTGGTTTATAGTCCACTGGCTTAATAAATAATAATAACAATAATAATAATAAATAACAAAAACAACCACCACCACCACCAAAACAACAACAAAAGCTTGGTTCTTATTTTTTTTTTTTTTCAGGAAATGGTAACCACTTGTTTCAGTCTGCGGTCCAGACAGCTGACAGCTGGGGTACCCCTGGGATGATGAGGACTTGGGGTCAGACCTCTTCTCTGTATGGCCCTGAGCATAGGTGTGACCCAAAGAATGCTGCCTCCCAAAGGGTACCCCCAGGCTAAGAAATACTCAGATGCTTGTTTCTTCTGTCTTCCCTGCTACAAGTATTTGGTACAAAATATGAGCATATTGCTTAGAAGACCCACTGGAGATCATGCTTCCTGCTTCCCACATGAGCCCTTGAGCACCAGCTTCACCCCTCACAGCCCAAGGAAGCACTGAGAACAAAGAGGCACAGCTTCCCCCAAAGACCCAGGTGCTCCGGTGCCAAGCACGCTGTGCAGCCCCGAGTGTGATCTGCCAGAGCTCCCTGCCTTCATCCACAGGACACTGCAGCTGCACCATGCCACAGCCCAGCACCCAGCATGCAGTCAGGTCACGGCAGCACTGCCCTACCGAAGAAGCCCTGGGAGCCCTGATGTGGGCATGGGCAGAGATGATCTCCACATCTCTGCTGTAGCCTGCACCTAGGTTCAGACACAGGCTGAGGTCCATCTGAATCTACAGTATAAAAGGGATAGCCCAAGGCACACTTTGTCCCAGTATTTTTTTTTTAACAGCCCTCCCAAGTCAAATCAATAGAACCTAGTATTTCCCAACTATTGTATTAGGGTCAAGCTAATATTACCAATGCTGCATGTAGTTAAAGCTCACAGGAAAACACCTTTCTTCTGCTGACCAAAGCTTCTGAAAAGTTCAGATCTGGTTCTGCTCTTTTGCATGTGCAAGACAGAAGTATTTCCACTGAAGATACAAACCACGTAACATGAAGCTGGACCACAGCCCAACCTGGCCACAAAATCAGGGAGAATTTCTATCCTTCAGCTAGGTGGGTGATTGTACACCAATACAATTCAACTGGCACAACCTCTAGCTCTGTTGCAATCATAGTGACACAGAGGAGCACACACAAGTACAGTTAATAGGAACTTACAAATTGCAGGAATACACTTGTACAGAGTACCTAGAATTCGATGGATACAGATACAGAATCACATCAACAGAGCCTCAAGCTACAGGTTACTGCCGGCACTGCTTTCAACCTACTGGCACTGATACCCCTCGTGGTCATTCCCATGGCCTGCCATTACCCAACTCTGTATCCACAGCAGAGTTGGTACTGTTAGCTGTGGTAGGTCTAAATAAATGCACTGGAAGCAGTTAAATGTGAGCAGAAAGCATGAGCAAACCCTGACCTTTTGCTTTTTGACAATGAGGTAAAGTTGTCCTAAATGAGTTGGATTTGTCAGCATTGATGTGGTAATGTATGCTCTGCCTTTCCCTCTGTACACAGAACCCAGCTGTCTGTCCTCAAGCAACATGTTCTGTGGGGTTTTAACACCTGCTGTTCAAGGGCTCGGTACCTCTTCATTTTCTATCAAATAATCCTTCTTCATATAATTAGCACCCCTCACCAACCTCCATACTCCAAGATAGGCATCCTTCAGCAAGCTCCTGCTCCCTTCTTGTGTGCCGACGGCTTTTCCCTCAGCCGATGGCTCCCCAGCAGCATTCTTGGCACTGTCCTTCTTGTTTTCTCCACCCTGGCTGTCCCCTTCAGCTGATCCTTCCACCGCTGCTTCCCCAGCCCCCTTCTCCGGGGAAATCACCTCCATTGCAAACAGCGCTTGGTCCCCAGCCTGCCTTTTCCCCTCCTCTTCTCTACCTTCCTTCTCCAGGTCCTCGTACGTGCTCTGCTGCCTGGTCTCGATGTACTTGGCCACGCAGTAAATGACTGACCCCAGGGTGTTGACCACCACACCGGCTATGAACAACTTGGTGGGCTCCACATCATTGAATGCCACCATGCCCACAGTGATGGTTGCTATGCTTTTCACCACCCCTACAAAGCTGGTGGTCACAGCTGAGTTAATATAGGTGCAGTGAAGGGTGGTAAAGTTCATGGCACAGCTGATCAGGACACAGGCGATGAAGATGCATACCATAGCAGGGTCCTTCCAGCCCGGGAATGACCAGACGTTGATGGAGTCCATGCTGGCAAAGGAACAGATGATGAGAAATGGGGTGGCTGAAACAGCAATGGCATACTGAGCTGTCAGGGGTCCGTATTCACTATCGATGCTGGTCTTCTGAATGAGCACCAGGTAGGCGGCGTGGATCAGCACAGCCAGCACGCCGGTCACATAGCCCATGGCATCTCCAGTCAGGTCACCAGCTCCTGTCAGGTGGATTTTGCGGGTGGGATAAAAGAGAGCACCGTTTTTGAGGGAGAGGATATTTAGGAGAGAGGCATCAGCACGTAGCTCCTCAGATTTGTCATGCTTGTCCCAAGGTTGGACATGCCTACCTCCTGATAGACTTCTCTGCCAAATTACTGAATGTTTTTCACTCCTCCACACACCTCTGGCCCGAATTAACAAACTCGTCTTTTCCCTTTGGCAAGGACACTGAGAGATCTGCAGCTGAAGCAGCTCAGACACGGCGGCTCTGGGTACCCTCTGCCAGCAGAGGTGCGGGACAGCTCTGTCTGCCTGGGCTTCCAGCCACGAATCTTCTTTCCATCCTCCTGCCAACCCCCGGGAGCCCGCGGGGTCCCACAGCCGCAGTGCCCTGCTCGGGCCGCTCGGCAGACGAAGCAGCCTGCCCCAGCCCAACGACACCGATCACGATGACAGGACCCCAGTAGGGCCGCAGCCCTAAAGTTGCACCTACCCCTGTACGACCGCGCTTACTCTGCTTGGGCCGCAGCTGGCCCCTTGGGGTCGCGACTGCCCCGAGGACATTAAATCTCCCGCCGCAAGGCTGCACGCACCCCCATACGGTCGCACCTCCCTCCATAGAGCTGTCCCCGGGGCCGCATTCGCGCTGTCCCCGTTGCCCCATCCCGCCGTGCCGCGGCGCGGAGGCTCTGAGGGCGGAGGCGGCGCAGCCGTCGGGGCGCCCCGCGGCCATGCTGTCCGCCCCTTCGCGCCGCATCGCCGTCCCCTCCGCTCCCCCCGTCCCGTCCCGGCGGGGCGGGGCGGGCACTCACCGGCCAGCGCGGCTCCGCAGGTAGTGATGAGCACGGCCACCAGGACGCCGGGCGAGGGCATGCCGTCGCGCAGCACCAGGGCGCCGGTGAGGAGGGTGACGAGGGGTAGGCAGCGCTTGAAGACGACGTACATGGGGAGGCTGAGGCCGCGCAGCGACCACAGCGTGAGAGTGGACTGCAGCGTGGCCAGGGCGGCCACGGCGGCGAAGGGGCGCGCCAGGCGGAGCCCGAATGGGGGCAGAGCGGCCAGCCCCCGCCGCCGCAGCGCCTCCAGCCCCAGCGCCGCCGCCGCGCTGCTGAGGCACTGCAGCAGCGTCAGGAAGGCGAAGTGGTAGCGGGCTAGCAAGAACTTGAGCAGGATGTTCAGCGAGCCCGAGCACAGCCCGTGAGCCACCGCCACCGCGACGCCCCGCGCCCGGCCCCGACACCGGACCATCCTCCCGAGCCCGGGGCCAGCGGCACTGCCGCCCGCCCGGGCACCCTCGACGGCGGCGTTGTGGGGACGGGCGGAGGCGGGGGGCGGGCGGAGGCAGGGCGCGCTGCCGGGCCCCCCCGCGCCGCCCCCCGCTGTCCCCTCCCCGCCGCGGCGGAGTTCCCGGGCCGGGACCGGGAGGGGAAGGGCGCGTCCCCTGTGGGCGCGGCCGGGCGCCGGCCTCGTCGGGTCAGCGGCACCGCGGTCCGCACGGAGCGGTGCGCCGAGCCTGGCGAAGTTTGCGTAAGCTCATCTGGCAGGTGGAGGGCTGCCAGGAGGCTGAAGCTTCGCCTTGAAGCGACGCGAAGGCAAACGCGGGCGCGGACTGGCAGCGCTGTGACACGCGGAGGCCTTCACCGGCTTTGGCTGCCACGCTGCAGCGTGAAGCGTGAGCGCACAGCACAGCAGCCTGAAACGTTACAGCTTATACAGGTTGAAACTCTTCACTAAAACTCACAGGAGGCCGAGCCTGGCTTTAAAACACACTGAAGAAAAGTGCCAACGCATTTCACGCTGATCTTCATCCCAAGGCCCGCAGGGAGCACAATTTAGAGGAACACATGGATTGCTGACTGCATTTGCAAATGGGAGGAACAAAATCTCCTTCTAACTAAATGCAGATGAATAAAAAAATGTTTCTGGAAATACTGGAGTAATTAGAACTCACGACCTATGGAAGAGCCATTTTGTTCCCTATGTAGTGAAAGCATCACTGGGAGAGCAGAGCCTCTCACACTGCAGGGATCCATCTGCAAGTCCGGAATGGGGGCTACAAGCTTCCCTGAGAGAAAGAGGCAGACACGTGTATTGGACAGGTAAGAACTTGGGAACTCAACTCTGCGTGTCCCAAGTTTCATATTGAACCTCTCAAAGCTTACAGGCATTGCAGGGACAGTTCCTCTTACAACATCTCTCAAGGTTCCCCTACCTCTAGCCTGTCTACACATAGCATAGTTCTCAGTGCTCAGAAGAGACGTTCTCCTGCACTGGGAAGGAGCAACACAGAGACCGTGTGTTGCGAAATCTTTATGACAAACTCGAGTGCAACTGACTGTGCAGTAAGAAAAGGTCTTTTTTACAGGGTGGGTAGTGACAGGAGGGAAAGATTTCAGCCACGCCACCTCAGATTGCACTGCAGCGCAGGTACACCCCTCATGCTGGCCTTTCTTGTGTGCAGAAACCTATGCTTAGGTAAAAGATGATTCTGCTACAAAATTCTCACATAGCAGTGGGGTATAGATCAGCTGAGAGGAGTGGCTGATACACCAGAAGGCCGTGCTGCCTTTTAATGATACTTGGACAGCTGGAGTGCTGGGCAGAGAGGAACCCGATGAGGTCCAACAAGGGCAAGTGCAAAGTCCTGTACATGGGGAGGAATAACCGCATGCACCAGTACAGGTTAGAGGCTGACGTGCTAGAAAGGAGCTCTGCAGAGAAGGATCTAAGTGCTCTGGAGGACAGCAGGTTGGTCACGAGTCAGCAGTGAGCCCTCGTAGCCAAGAAGGCCAATGGTACCCTGGGGTGCATTAAAGAACATGGTCAGTAGGTTGAAGGATCCTCCACCTCTTCTCCACCCTAGTGAGGCCACATCTGGAGTATTGGATTCGGTTTTGGGCTCCCCAGTTCAAAGAAAGGGAACATCTGAGGAGAATGTAGCAGAGGGCTGTAAGAATACTTAGGAGTCTGGAGCATCTGCCTTATGAGGAAGGGCTGAGGGAGCTGGGACTGTTTAGCCTGGAGAAGACTGGGGGGGGGGGGGGATCTTATCAATGCTTAGAAATATAAAATGAGTAGGAGTCAAGTGGATGGGGCCAGGCTCTTTTCAGTGATACCCAGTGACAGAACAAGGGGCAGTGGGCACAAACTGCAACATGAGAAGTTCCGTACAAACATGAGGAAGAACTTCTTTCCTGTGAGTGTGACAGAGCACTGGAACAGGCTGCTCAGAGAGGCTCTGCATTCTCCTTTTCTGGAAATATCAAAAGCTGCCTGGATGCTTTCCTGTAGGGAACCTGCCTCAGTAAGGGGTTGGACTAGGCGATCTCCAGAGGTCCTTTCCAACTCTCACAGATTTGTGATTCTGTGAAAGGAACTTTCCTTGATCAAAATGCAGACTTGATGAGACATACCACTAGGTGAAACTGCGTGATGTATTCTCTCACAAAACACAGAGGAAAAATGCAACTATCACTCAGTATTCCCAGAAGATAGAAACCATGATTGTGATACTCATTATCAATGAGTCTCAGTACCCCTCACTGCATTTACTTTTTTTTTTTTAATAACATTTCTTAATTGTGGAAGTCAACACAAGAGTTTAGCCAAGGATACTGTATGCAATTAATTTAATAGCATTGCAGAATAAAAAAATCCACTCCTTTAAAACATGATTAATCAATACATCTCTTGAACCAAGAAGTAACCTATACACTCCCATAAAACAAAATCTTCCACAAGAGCAAGTTTAAAAGTAGAACATCTATTTTCAAGATTGCCATAGTCAAACGCCTGTTTCAATAAATAAAAAAGATCAGAAGCCAGTACTGTGGTCATTAAATGGGGAAAAAACTCTCAAAAACAAGCCCCTGAGAATTAGGATTCAGCAACAACTATTGACAGATTTTTTTCTGTTACAGTGCAAAAGATTACAGTAAATTCTCCCCATTCAGAGATCGAACAGGAAGAATAAAGGCCACAGGTTTTGTTCACTTTCCACATCTTTTGGATTCATTCATTTTTTGAGAGCGTTAAATCCCACCAACCTTCAGCACAGAAGCTAACCTGGACACAAGGTATGAAGGGTGTTAGGAAAAGGTTTAATCCACGTGTTGAGTATGCGTGATCAGAATGGGCTTTATTTATTTCTTTTGCTGTGTTCTTTTTGATAAATCTCCCTTTCTAACCAATGAGCTACGGCAGTATTCTGGAAATATCCACCACCCCCATTGGAAACACACATACAGAATACAAAGTCACCATCAAAATATACCACTGAGTCACGTAACTTGCAGTATCTGCAGAAAAAGGGGATACAGCAGAAAAGAGGAATAACTGTTAAGGCTAAAATGAGATTTTACGGCCATGGTACTGCTGAAAGCCCTATGTAGCATAGCTTTATGGGCGCATAATTCCTCAGAGAACAGAATTGAAGTGCACTAGACATGGAATTTGGTAGAACTGTTTGGTACAACAGAAAATCTGCTTTGTTTTGTATTTCATTTACCTTAAGAAGAAGGTATTCCAGGATCAGTGTCTACTGATCCAGAAAAGCTTATAATGATCCAAAGCCCTCACCTTGGGAAAGGGTGTTTCTTCCTGTCTTTCTCTAGCACTGTCAGTATATCCATATTGCCCTGTGGTTGGTTGCCTGCTAGCTCCCAGGCTCATTCTCCAGGACAGTGCAATAATTCTTCCCTCGCAACTAGCAAGTCTTAGCTCTGCTGAATTCCTTCTTTCATCCGGCAGGTCTGGCAGTGTCTGCTATTCTATTGCTTGATAAATGAGTGGTGCAACCCAGAAGCATACAGCATTCATTAACAGAAGACTCTAAAAACCTGGCTGAAGACCTAGCCCCTGCAATTTTTTCATGATGAATTCTGATGATACAGGGTAGCAGCAGAAATAAGAGTTTTAATAAGCTTTAGGGGAAAAAAAAAATCCATTAAAAGGAGGGGTGTGAATGGCTAGCATGAAACCAAGAGAAAAGGCTTAGGTTGAAAGGGACCTGAAAGATCATCTACTTCCAACCCTCCTGCCAAAGTTGCACCATGGGAGCTGAGGAGTCAAAGTGGGCATAGAAACTACTCAGTTTATAGCTGCTACAGCTATAAAATGTTGGGCATGTTCTTGCACATCTGATAATAGCTTGGCTATTCTGGAGCTGCTGTGCTTATGCCATGCATTTAATCCACATGTAGGTTCAAGTGGTCTGGACATAAGCTCTCACTTTGGCCAGACTGTGGGAGGTCCAGAAATGCTCAATGTATGGTCACATACCTATCTCTTGGAAAACCTCTCTAAGAGAAAGTAAAAGATAAGTCTAATAGAAGAGATGGTTATCCCATCTCTAAATCTTGAAGATTGCGATCCAATTAGGGTTGTTTGTAATTCATTTTTTTCCTAAGTGTTTTCTCTATTTCTCTAGAGTATTTTTCTGCATGACTTGATTAACTGTTTTACTCAAGGGGATCCAAGGGAAAAATGTATGAAAATAATCTTTACCATCTCTGTGAAGCAGCAATCAAAAAGGTTAAAGGAATGAGCTGGCTATAAACTATGACATTTACTGTCTATCAAGAGTATTCATCATATTGCACAAGAAGATAATGCAATGTGAGTCACAGCAAAACGATTCAATATAAATGAATCTCAGGGATACAAGTCTCAGGTTGATGTTACAGTGCTTTATAGTAAAAAGACTCTTCTTTTTCTACAGTGACAATCTCCAAATGCACCGCCAGCTACTTTTATTCTTTAAAAGGATCAAGAAGATTCTGGCCTCTGCTTGCATCATTGCCAGACAAATCACAAAATTTTGTTGGTAGTTCTGAAGACACCAGTTCATATCTGCTTCTGTCATTCCTAAGCCAGTCAGTAGCTGTTGAACATTTTGCTCACCCAAGTACTACTTGTATGGTAGGACAAGTCTACAAGCTCAAGTGCACAACACTTCACTTCAGACTTTTACATGGAAAGAGACACAAAGATGAGCGACTCAATTGACAGTTTAGCACAAGTCTCTTTGTGGATGATGAGAAAAAGGTTCCCAAGTGTGTCGGATCTTCAGTTTCTCTCTAGACAGCAGCTGCCAGACATGATGGAGTATAGATCTTGACAAGTTCATCCCAAGCGCAGTCCACCACCTACAAGGCAAACAAAATCTAGTTAGTGTCATTTTGGCAAAGCTGGAACTTAGAAGGAATTAACACATATCATTGGGATAACATTGGTTGGTATTCTGATTTACAATGCTTCAAAACTAGGTAATGAGTCAGTGGCTCTCCTTTTTTTCTTTTTCTCCTTAAAAAAACAACAAATTTCACTGAAGCGCCCGGAAATTTACACTTGCCTTATTTTTCACACTTCCATGAGAAAAGCAGGGAAACCTTGGAGTTTGAAGTGATAGTTCCATGTAGGCTAATGCAGAATGCAACAGAATAGGATGAAGGAAGGACGTGCAAATTTACAGGTCATGTGACACCACTTCATAGGCCTTCAAGATTCTTTTACCACGACGAATCAGCACTTCATGATATAATGTGACCAACTTTCTCATACTCGCATGTAGGAAAAAGTTATTACAGATGTTTTTCGAATGGACAATTGAGGAACCAAGAAACAAAGAACAAATGACACAGGATGTTACTTGAAGAATCAAGACCGTTCTTCCATCTCACACTTGTAAGATAAGAGTGCACTGCATTTTTTGTCAGGAAAAGAGATGGCTGTTTGCTGAGAATTGAGTACCGGTGACCAAAGACATCTCAAAGACCATGGTGGGGGGGAGGGGAAGTTTACTTCAAGCATTACATAGACCACTCCAGTCTAATGAGGAAGTGATGCCACTTGTGCCAAATGCCTCTTACAAACACAACAACTGATTCCAATATAGCTGAAAATACTCTGAATCACAAGCCCCAAGCTCTACTTTAGGTGCAAGTTAGAAGCTAAAATTACAAACAAGGAGTTCACCCTAATTCTACATCACTAGATTTGAACAAATATCAAGATTCCACACAGCAGACCACAGAATGCTTTAGTATGACAATGATTAGGATAATGCACGCGAGAGCCTGTAACAAAGTGAAAGGGTTAAGCACACTATTATTAGTATACATTCATGAAATATTGCAGGGGGCAATGACTAAGGCAAAGGAAAGTAGAAAAAGGAGAGCTAAGAAGTTGATGAGCCCTACAGATATGTACCAACAAATCTGTCTGAATCCATCTTGAATTATCTTTATGAAGTCCTTTCCAGTTGGGATTACAAAGGATACAGTATTGTACCCCGTACACAACAAGCTCCTTTCTGCTTCAGATTTCAATTCCTGTTCTCTTCTAGAGCCAGGATGAACAGCTGCACATGAAAAATTTGGAAATCCAACTTCAATATTTGATTTTATACTATAATTAGCCCATTTTGTGTTTACTATACTCCACTATTATTCTTTTCTATTGCTTCCTTAACTGCTTCTACTTAGTTATTTGAAGTGTTTTCCATATACATCTAAACGCACCAAAAAATCTCTCAAAAATGTCTGTCTATTCATATGATACAATGGAGCTTTGTATGGTATTATGTTCTACTGCATTGCAGTCCCTCCAAATCATGCAAAAAAAGACCAAAAAAAAAAAGAGAAAATCTGAGTTTCCCACTAAAGAAGCTATGCAGAAATTGCCAATCATTTGAAATACAGTTTTTAAATATTCCCCAGAGCACTGGATCAATATTTGTATTTCCATAATAATTTTCACTCTCATGCAGAAACAAGATAACATTTGGAAAAAACCCATGGGAATTCCCACCTGCTATCAATATAATTAGCATCCTGAAGCAGCCTCTGAACAAATATAGCTACTGAACCATTTAATCTAGCAACACTCAAAATAAACATGGGGATTAAAAGAGGGCTTTAAAAGTAATTTGCCCAACTCATTGACTTAAAGATAGAACACGAAAGAGGTAACAACTAACAGAATGAAAATAAAGCTACAGCAAATAGTGTTGTATCAAGTCCTCCTGTACAGCAGGAACTCTATAATGGAAGACCCATATCAGAAACCTTGATGAGAGTACATACATAAGGAACAACAAACAGGTATGCCTGCCAAACCTTGACACTACTGCATGGAACAACACTAGCAAAAGCAACTGCATTCCTATTTCTCCATAATGCTTTCTCCAAGATACTGTTAAGACTGTAAGAGAGAGGTAACAACTGTAAGTTAAGTGTAAGGGCGAATGTAAATTTACAGGTAGCTGCTGCATTCACCATGGTTGGTGTCTCAAACACAGATCACTAAAAAGAACCATCAGATAAAGATAAGTGGGCGTTTATGCAGCTACTGCATCAGGTTACCAAATGTTGTCTAGTTTCCTTTTGACTTTATTTTTTTTCTTACAAAGACCTGTCTTGCACACCGTTCTTATGACTGCTGTATGCCTTTCCTAAGGGGGAAGCACACGACATTGAACAAGTGCTTTAAAAGTTTTTAGGAATGTCACTTCTCAAATTATGTGTGAATATGTTTTAATGCACACCATAAAGCACATTAGCCTTTTTTTCCTTTTTAAAATAAGTGCTACTTTAATTGAGTATTAAAAAGCAGCAGGAATTTCCTACTGGGAGGAAGGCAGATCCAGCACATCACAGTAAATAAGGGCGCAGAAAAAAACTGTTTACTTCCATTTTATTTTTTTCATATTTTGATCAGTGAGGTGGTGCTACTGACACGTGGAGAAAATGCTTCTGTGGTAAGATGAAGGACAAAGGAAAATTGTAACAAGTCAAACATTATCTGCATAGGCAGCACTTCCTCACCACCAGGAACATGAAGGCTTGTCCTTCAGTGAAAGCATCTTCTTCACTGTCTTGGAGACAGATTTCACTTACAGATTGAAACAGATCTCACTGGTTTCTGTATTTAGAGAGTATGTGATTTACTTCTTCCCCTCTCTATTCTTTTCATTTTTTAAGATGACACATGAACAGAGTAGAGGATGGTTTTCTTCAGTTGTATGCTATAAACTGAGACTGTCTAAATTATAATTTCCTTATACTTTGGACACCCATACGTCATTAGCACTTATGAAGGCTGAACTGCTCTTGTACAACAGAATACAGTTATACCATAGCAACTTTGATTTATCAGAAATTGCAGAGAAAAGGAGAACAGCAACAGCTTCGTTGTAAAAAAGAATATTCTACCTTACACTAACTGTTAAACTACATCAAGAAATGAAAGAAATGAAAAAAGCATTCTAAAATTGGTAATTTTTCTGCTGGTTATCAATTATTACAAAAGCTTGATGGGATAAAAGCAGTCTAACAAAACGGTATTAACTACTTGTCTCTTATCCTTTCATTTCAGAAGCAAAACTGCTGTACTAGCGTATGTGCTGCGGGTATTGTATTGTTACTGCCGCAACATAAATGCCATGCCAAGTTATCTGCCACTAGAGATTTAAGCACGTCTATCTCAAGCACAAAAGCAAAATGGGCATCACTTCATTTCCCTTTATGTAAAGCTGAAAGGCAAGCAAATCAACCAAAACCTGCAGTTATCATAGGAATCTGAGTGCCTGACTAGAAAATCATAATTTAAATGAAAGAGTTATCATGTATTTTATTAAAATGTTCCTTGTCTCAGAGTATAACAATTTTTCCACTAACTGACTTGGTACTGATACCTATTAATTTACCAAAGTCATTTCCATTGACTTACTAACTGATTCACCTCCTTGACAGGCCCTCTGTTTCCTATTCATCACAATCATCTTGCTTTGCAATAGACTTAGACCTTTTCCAGCTCCTGAGGACAATCCATTCAGTCTGGTGCAATTATCTGGTTGACATTCTGCTTCCTTCCTATTCAGAAGAAGCGAGAAAAGACGAGAAATCTCCGAAGTCAGTAGCTTTTTTTTCTTCTCAGTGTTTGAGCCCACAATAAAACCCCAGGCCTTAATCCAGATGAAACACATCCAAAGGAACAACTACAAACAGTAGTCCCTTTATAATGGGGTTTGAATAAAGTACAGCTTTCTCCACACTAATATTTTCATCCTTTCTAACGGGCCAATCCAGAAGTACCTTGGTGCCACTCAGCTTCCTGACTGCTTGCGATAAATCAGGATAATGCACAAACGTGTCTGATAATGACTCATTTCTCTTTTCAGCTTTTCTCCATCCCACCCCATTTTCAAATAAAACCAATAAGACCCATCTTTCTTCTGTAAGAAGTGATATCAGAAAAAATATTCAGTTCTTCTCTTCCATTAACATTGTTTCCCTTCCTCTTTTAGTTCCTTATCTTCTGTGACTTTTTATATGGAATTTAACAGTCTATTAGTATCATTATTACATATTTTTGAAGAGTTCTGAACATCCTCAGTACGCATGCAAGATGGAGATTAGTTAAGTTTGCTTTCAGAGGTGATCACTCCTCATATTCCACTTCCAGAACAGTTTTGGCCTTAGTCCTCCATTCACATATCATATCCTAGAAAAATGCAAGTAGAAAACATTTCACTTTTAGCACTGTTTTAGTACTTTTTTTCCCTTTGGATGGGGACCTTTAAAAAACAAGAATACGCAGATTCCCTCCCTCACCAAAACAACTTGGTTAAATACATAATGGACCATGCCTTAATTAAAATGTACTCAATACCTATTTTGTATCAGAAAATCTGGACTACTGGTACAGATTTCTGTTTGCTTAGAAGATGCCAGGGATGAGACGCATATGATGTCTGCCTTCAAACAAGAACGAAGTAATGGAGTCTGTAAATTCAAACCTTTCATTTTAAGTTTTCTGTGACAGATTAATGTACTCTTGAAAATAACACAGACTGATCTGTTATTTCCAACAAAGACAGAATTAAACCCGGAACCAGAAGTTCTTACAAAGATCAGCTATTTCAGATACTGCTTTAGAAGTCCATTTATTTCCCAGGGAAATAAAAAAATTTATGGGGCATTATTTTTCAGATTGCAAAGACATGTTAAAATTCCGCAAATTAAAAACCAGGTAGCTATCTCATGTTAGTTGCTCCAACACAGGCAACAGGAAGACAACATGTTAGTCACGTTGAGCTTTTCTAAATGCATTCTGAGTGCATTTTTCACAAGACATAAAGCAAATTGAGGCATGGAATTTCCACAGTAGTGGTAGCAGTTCCTTTGTACATACAGATAAAGGGGAAGACATCTCCTGACTCCCTGACCAGTAAATACAATCGTAAGTTGTGTAGAAGATAGCCTAGAACCTGCTGTTCTGTGCTGGTGCCTCAGTGACACCAAAACGCAGTCAGATTACATGCAGTGAAACTTCGCTGTCCTAATGATCACATCCAGTCTTCAAGCTAAGAATTAAACTTCTTTTTTTGGATACAGTCACAGACATTGATAAGGCAAACGGCATTTTCAGTGACAGCTGAAAAACCCTGCTCTCTTCCACTGAGTTTCACCAGTGCAATTCACTGGGATGACTCAAACATTTATTGATTATGCAGACTTGAAACAAAATCCAGTACACGGACTAACCAAGTGAGGCTTTCAGGAGTGGAAATTATTTTTAAGCTACAGAAACACAGCACACAACCAACACATTTATTAAGAAACCGCTGCTTCACATCTCTTTTTAGTACAGCAGAATCAGTTACTCTTTCCTCTCAGCAGACTGACACTGCAGCTTTTACAATACTGTGATGCCTGGGCAGGAGCTTTTCCAAATGCCCTAAGATGAGACTTCTGTTGATAATGACTAAGAGTGACCGTTATTCATAAATCATAGATGGTTAACTCTGACTTAAACTTTCCCTGTATATAAGTTTGCAAAGGACATCTTGCTGGCGATTACTGCAATAAATTGTCACCTCCCTCTTCTCCTCCTCCAGCTGTGTTCACTTTGGTTTCATGGTAACATTTGCAGCTGGTTAAATCTGATCTTTCCATGCAGAAGTGCACTCTGAAGCTAAGTAAAAGCAGAGCTGCTGTAGAATCTTTTTATCTCAAAGGATCACTAACAGGATAACTTCAGTAACATCTCAGTCCATAGGGAGATATTAAAAAGCAGTAGAGATAGTGATACAATTACAGCAGTGTGATAGGCACAACAGCTGAGTGAAAGCTATTGGTTCTCTGGTAATTAAGCGTAGCAGATAAAAGCAAATGAGCAAAAGCAAAGTCTCTGCTTTTCTGTGCATTTCCACAAGAAGTAATTTTAGTTTCATATGAAACATTCACTATTTCTGGGGCTGTCAAGGGTGCGTGACTAATGAACAGCAAGTTGGAGAGTAAAACAGCCTCACTATAGATATCTCCTGCCTTTCCATTTGCACCTCTCCTGCCCTTTCTCCTGCTTGCTGTACTGGTATAGCTAATGTGGCACACTGCACAATTTGCACATAGAAAACAGGCAGCAGAAAAAACTTGTACACCAGAACTTGACAGATGATCAAAGATCTCCATAAAAATGCAAGATGTTCGGACTAGATTTCAGTTACCTTCAAAGGATACATCTCAGGTGAGTACAGTTTGGCTACATCTCCCTCCAACTACCGAGAAATGACAGCTTTTTAAGCTTTAGTGATAGTGATGCCATATAAAAGCTCACAATGCCATCAGCACAGCAATACTTCATTGGATCAACAGACTGTCATGACAAAGCAAGTTATCTCTCCTTGGTTCTAATGGCCTCTGGGCACATGGAAGGAAGGAGCATAGGCTGGTACAGGCAGAAAATACCAGTGATATCCCACTACTTTAGGGAGAAGAAAGCAGAGATGTAGAGAAGTTGAGTCACAAGGAATAGCATAAAAGAGAGCACAAAACTGATTTCACAGGTACTGCAGTGGTATCAGCACCAAATCCATATTATTATGTCTGTTGTCACAGCTCACATCACCATCTTCAGTGCAACAGAGCAAAACTGTAACCATGCCCTTTGTTACAGTGATACATCCTGGAGTCCCAAGCACTTTGAAGAAATCAGATAAACCAGTTTTAGGTGAGCCAATCTACTCCGGGAGAATATTTACAAATGGAGGTACTGCCACACAGAGGGCTAGAATAAACAATTTTGCTTCCCAAATGATGCTGACACAAAAATCTTTTTAGATGGTGAGCTGCCCATTTGGAGCATAATTACTACCTTGTGTTATTCACAAGCTATACTAAAACCTAGACTTCAACACACACTCCAATTTCCGAAGGGAACATGTCAGTTTTGTACGTCATGAAAATCCTGTTCTCATTTGGTGTGTCACTGACGTCCAATGCTCTCTTCACACAGCAAGCATTCTGGGTCACTGTACCACTGACCATCTGTTGAAGACCACATCCTTGCAATTTGTAAAAGTCACTGTTCACAGAGTACAGAGAAATGCAAAGATTCCTCTCCTGTTCTTATCAAACGTTCAGTCTTGTTCTCAGTAGCAAGGTGGAAAGCCTGGCTCAATGGGGAGCAATAATTTACTTTCCAATGTTTATGTGAGTACATTGGAGTTCAGAGCAGACTCAAAGTGTAGGCTGAGAAAGACAAATTTCAGGCTTCCTTCATGTTTGTTTTAAGCAAAATACAGCTTTACAACAGAAAGGGTTGGAGGTTTTTTGTTCCAATATTCTTTATGTGCTTACTGAAATAATTTCAGAATCTAGACAAGAAGTAGTGAATAGTCACAGGTACTGTACTTTTGATCTGTCATTTCCTTACAGTCTTATAAAATGAATTCATGATTACCACATCACATTCAACTTCCAAGAGTTTGGGTTTGTTTTTTTTTTTCAAAGGATCACTTTCAAAGAAATCTGTGCAAATACCAAAAGAAGTTCGGTTAATGTCTACAACCCTGTAAGTAAGCACAGAAAAATGCCATTAAGGACTGAGCCTAAGGGAGTGCTTTATTCTCACTCATCAGAATGCTAACAAATAACATACAGGGAAAGTAAATACCAGAAGAGAAGTCAGAAATCTATCAAAGTACAGAATACCATTCCAATATACAGTCTAACACTATCAGCCTCTAGCAAGGAATAATATAAAGCTGATTGTCATTTTCATTATTCTCAGTATACCTCCTGTGCCTGTTTGCATACGGACGTTCATTAGTCTGAAATAGTTATAAACATGAACAGTGAAAGAGCAAAAGAAAGAAAAGCTTCCTTTACACAGAGGCAGATACCCCCAAAATATGTATTAGAATACTAATTAAGTGCAGAGGAATTTTCTGTTTCATCTAGCTCACACTTATCTCCATGACCTGGTATCCATTCCTCATCAGTAAATCTCTCCCTGACAAGTTGCCTCCCCTTAGCAGCATGCTGTACAAAAACCCCTTGCCTGTGGATTTAGCTCAAACTCAATCAGTTCCACAGGAACACCTTGTAAATCTGAAATTGAGTACTTAATTGTGGGATCTATTTTGAACACTCTTCCAGGAGTACAGACTGAGTTTTTCTTGACACACAAAAGACACTTCAAATTCATTGGGCATAGCCAAAGAAAATATCATCTGAGTAGATAACAAAAATATAATTAAGAATGAAAGCAAAGGTTAAGCACGTAAATTAAGTAGTAATTAATTTATAGCTTGTCCATTGCATAGAAAAGTAAAGCAGTTCCTTCTGATGTGTACAATGAAAATCACAGATCATACAAATGTGTGAACAGTTATTGGGACTCATTATCAGCTCCTGATAGAGAACAGCCATGACAGCAACCTACATACTAGAAACAGCAGGATAACTTAGGCAAATAATCTTTGCTGGATCAATGTAGAAGCTGGGAAAAAGCTGCAAGGGCTCAGATTGTTCAGTAAGTGTTCTCTCTTTATCCAGTAGTTACAGTTCAATTCTATTAAAGATTTTTGTTGTTTTTTTCTTTTTTTTTTTTCAAGCAACGTCTACATTGCCAATTGCTGTCATATCCAATCATCACAATACACAAAATCAGCTCAACAGAAAAAGCAGAGGAATTTTAAAGCTGTTGCAGATGCTGAATTCCTATCTGGAAGGCGCAATGGCATCAACTGTGCATGGATAAGTACTCTGGATTTACAGGCTGATACTTCATATTGAGTCCAACACAAGACTTGCAAAGTTTCTGTGAGGAGAAAAAATATCTGGATGCGCAAACGCCCTAATGTAGATAGGTACACACATCATCATTATCCTTTTTTTTCCAGCACATCAGTGCAGGTGCAGCTGTTGGCTTTGAATTCATTATCATCAATGAGCCTTGTTCCAAGAAGGCTGTGCCATACGCTGCAGTTACAAAAGAAAGAATGCCCTATCAGCAAGAACTCATTTTGAGAGATGTACCACACAAAAAGACGACTTATTTAGCCAGACAGTCAAAAACACCATCCACTGTAACACTTAGGGCTCCTTCCAACAGGCTTAGAACCAAGATGCAATCACATCCTCAATACAAAGGAAGAAAACCCTTTTTGTCATCTCATTCAGTTCCATTGCAAAAGCTACACTGACTTCATGGAAAGTTGAGCTGGGCTCAGAGCATGCTGTGAGGTTGCAATCTAAGGCCCTAAAGAACTAAGCTATGCTTTCTGCTCCCTCTGGCCCCAATTCAGACAGAATCATCTACGTGTTCACTTGGAATGAAACTTTAATTCCCAGCTTCCAGCCTTTACACTGCCCCAATGAAAAACAACCTGAAACTTGGGATTTTTATTCAATCTTACAAATTCCCCTATGTTGTTCACAGCACTGGCTCATGAATATCTACCACAGCACAGTGAGGCAGCAGAATTAAGGGAACAAGCGGTCTGGCATGAAGCTCTTCAAGCCTGCACCAATGCCAAGAATGAGTCCAGATGTATTAAGCTAAGCGTCATGCCAAACTGACATTTTTTTCCCACATTATTTTGTCAGTAGCAGAAATTAGGATGGTTTTATTTTGTCCAGTCAGAATTCCATCTCAAATGAAAGAAGTCATTTCTGTCTTAGAAAAAAATGAACTTCACATTGAATTAGAAAAGAATCTACACGCAATTAACACCTGAGGGACAGTTATACAAGTGGCAGTAACTTCTGTGCTAAAACTACATATTTTAAAGTAAGTTATTAACTTTATTTTCAGTTTTCTTCTGCATTTCCTGCTAGGAAAAAAAAAAAGAGAAACAACAAATTCATACTACATGTAACAATTCTCTGTTTATAAAGCAGAAATATTTGTAAAGGAGAGAATCCTATCACAACCAGTAAACAAAGATGTGCCCTTTCCAAAATGGGTCCCACTCATTCAGATTAAATTTTATAATTCTGAACATATGCTGAGCCTCCTACAGTACTCCTGGTGTTACGACAAACCAGATTCAGAGATCAAGTGTGACACCAGCAATACTAAACTTGACTTTTCAAGTAGATGAAACAAAGCTCTGTCTTTGCTTGGTATCCTAGTTCATTCTCCATTACTCTTCCTTCCAAAATAAAGCCACCTCATTTTCCACAAGCTCGCTGTGGCTTTCAGCTATCTCGTTTGGCTGTTCTGTCAGTTCTCCCTTCTCCAGCACAATGCAAGTCACTGCTTTATAAATAAATATGCACCTAAAAAGGAGTTTAGTTAATAAGCATTCAGCCACATTCACTTCCAAAAGCTATCCACAATCTGGTGGCTGTTATTCAAGATCTGAGTGCTGCAGTCCAGCCTCGACAGAACTGGTTAAAATAGACAAGTGAAAGGTACGTGTCACATCCCTTACCTGGCCACATTTGTGAAGGCTTAAATCTAGTCCACATGTAAATTCAGTATGATGCTCGACTGTTTCCAGCAATGGGATGGGCTTGGCAAAGTCCCAGAATCTATACATGGAAGGAGGGAGAGAGGAAGAGAAAAATCAAACAAACCACAATTAAAGTAATTGAAAGGCCATTTAAAAAATATAATTTGAGATATTGACAAATCTGTTGCTGCCAGGATATTTAAAAGAGCAAACTCATCCACTTAGGAAACATAACTAATCATATTCCTGCAAAGCCATCTGCTGATTTGCATAAATTAAACCACACTGGGTAAAAACATCTTTGTCTCTTGATGCAGAAAGTGAGATCAAAACTGGCACCAAAGACCAGCTTTTGGGACATTACTAAAACAGAAAAAAAATGTAGGATAGAATATTCTTGTTATATTTCTTGATAGCTGGATAATTGTATCCCTGCAAGATATCAACACAAATTGTGATTTTCTCAATTTTTGGTACAGTTCAGTATGAGATGTTTATTCATGGAAAAGTACACATTCATGTATGACACTGGCTATTCCCTTGTCTCCAATCTGAGAATGTGCTTCTGTAAAACATTATAATTTAATAACAAACTTGTACTACAAAGATCAGTGGCACGGCATAGTTAATGCCATAGTCTAATGATGGCACAAACGAAAGATTTGTTTTTGGTGGGTTTTTTGTTTGTTTTTTTTTTTTGGATTGCACAGTATTGCTTTGAAGTCCACAGTCTGCAGAGCACTGCACGTTTTGGGGGGTGGAAGCTGTAATCAGAGTTTCTAGTTTGAATTTTCTCACAGTGGTCAATCAGACGCTTTATATCTTCTCTAACAATCACAGAGGTCTCTTCATGTTACTATTACTGGAAAAAATGGCAATAATTAGTAAGAAGAGTTCGTTATCAGACTACACTGAGTGCGCTTTATGTTCAAACTAATACAGGTAAAATAGCAAACATTGGAGCTAGCAGGGTCAGTTTATTTAATGCATAGATGTTATTTCCTTAATAAATGACCAGAATGGTATCAGCACAATGGCTGTGCCATAGCAACAATCCCTCTTAAACTTTTCCTAGTACCTGAGATCTAAGATAAACAACCTATTTTGCAAGAGAGAGGGCAAAAAAAAAACATCTCAGCATTTTCATCCTCACCCATTTGTTCATAAGAAGGTAAGGAAAGGTCAGAATTGTACAGTCTTAGGACTGAAAACTGCTGACGACAGTTTCATGGTGGTTCTGATAATTTACTGCAGTACAAAATGAAAACTACTGTCCCGTAGCCCAGCTTTCGATACAATCATGGTTCTGCTTACTCTTTGTTCCCCAATTTATCTTTTTTCTTTTAACAGAAAGAAGCACTTTCAATTAAAAAAAAAATAAAAATAGTCTATTTAGATGCTGCTACTTAAAAATCTTGATTACAAATGTTTAACATTTTTACAAACAGACCTGTTCATTACAGGAAATGAAAAAAAAACAACAACACAAATATCCCTTTGCAGTATTCCTCAACAGTGTTATAGTGCTACTAAAAACAGGGGAAATTTGTTTTGCTAGATGAAAGTTATTTATGAGCTTGAAACCATTTGGTGAGTAACTCCTGCAGTCAACATTTTCCTGACTTTATGAGAAATTCTACCATGTAATACTTTTTTCGAAGCAAGCTAGCACATGCAGGCAGGAAAATGCCAGTGAATTTACAAACTACAAGAATGTCACATGTATTCGTATGTGATAATATTTACCATAAAACTGTAATTCTTGTCTTATCACCAAAAGGAAACACTTAAAAAAACAGACATGCTTTACACCAGTCTGTGAGTGATTCTGACTTCCATAGTCGCAATAAAGTTAAATCATAATTGAAAAGTTACAACCAGTTTTGAATTAGGTTCATTTCAAGAGATGTAATGCTCCAGGCTCTGAGTACGGCTAGCGACTTTGCAACCAGTGAAACTTCTAACAGTGCTGCAGGAGCTCCCATTAACTGAGACACTCAAATTAACATGTTCTTCTACTGCAGTTTTCAGTTTCATGCTGGGAAACGCCAATGATAAGTATACTGATTATCTGGAAGATCATTTTTAGTTGGGAAAAAAGAAAAAGGGGGAAAAAAAAAAAGAGCAAAACACTTCCTCAGCTTGAAGGAAAAACAAAAAGGACAAGTGAACGAAGTAAAAAAAACCCAGTTTCTTCTGTGGGCAGCATCATTCAAGAATTTCTGAAGACTTCTTTGTGATTCAAGTAATTGAGCTTGTACAGTGATGGACAAATGGAGACTGTAGTTCACCTTAAAGCCTCTTTCAGATTTGCTACATAGTACAGACTTTTTTTTTCAACAAAAAATGCCTCTTTACCTCAGAGGCAAGATTCTGCGAATACGTTTCAAGATGAGGCTTGATACCAGCTTAATGAAGTTCTCCAATTTATCAGATCATCTGTTTAGATTTGGGCAAGCACTGTCTGTGCCTAATGCAACAGGATCTTTTTATCTTTTTATACTGAAGAGATTCCAAATATATAAAATTATGATTCCAGTAAGAGATGACACTGAAGTTCTTTCAAACTGAATTTTGGTAGAGATAAGGCTTAAGAACATGCATGCAGACCTAAATAAATCCTGGAAATGTTCCTGTACTTTGCACATTTCCGGGCATTTTAATGATTCATTTGTGTTAAAACTGATTTTGGAATTAACATGCCTTTTTTTTTTTTTAGTTCTTCCAAAGAATAAGAAGTTTGTCTTGACCAACGATCTATTAGATGGAGGACTAAATACAAACCATTATACTTAAATACCATAAAATTAAGTTCAAATCTTCTGTATCTTTTACTTTCTTAGCTTCCAGCACGAAGTTGGCATGGGAACTAGTTTTCAATAGCTTGTGCACACAAGCAACCATAATTTTTGAAGGACTGCCATGTCAGACTGTTCTATGTGTTACTACTAAAAGAATCCAAAAACCAGCAAGTCTTGAGTAGATTCTACTTAAAAACATAAAATTAATGCCATGCACTGGAATCTCAATTTCTCTTGCCTATTTATATATTTATCAAGTATTTTTCTTAATGAATTGAAATGTGCATTCTCTTGCATGTATACAGTCATGTCCCCAGGTGTGTACATATATGGAGGTACATACATACCCATTTGCATACATGTATGTGCACACACAGAGTATGGTGCATCCAATCAAACTCAGAACATTTCTGTGAGAACTCTACTTCTGATTCCTTCTTGCAAGTGATAGTAAAGGATATGTGGTCATATGGTATAATTATATTCTTTAGAAGAGACATTGCCAAAGTACTGGAGTTACAAGTTTCCCTCGTTATATGTGATATTTTACTTGTGCCACATTTTTCAAAGACTTCCACCTGCTGTTCTCTATTATTAGCTCACTCATGTTAAAATCAGGAACTAACAATTTTAGAAAACTCCTAATAATTGTATTTCACCTCTTCAGCTCTGATCCCTCTATCTCTGGTCACAACAAATAACTGTTTGGACAGAAGAATTATGCCAACAGTAAAACACAGCATTCTGTGAAAATGTCTCCACTCTCTGAATTTAGAAGCACCATAGTATATGAGGCAGGAGCTCTCCTCATCTTCGCTGAAAGCTTCACAAGCTAAACGTCAAAGCTGAAACTGCACTAGGCTTTGCTACATGCAAAGCCAGACCTTACATGAAGCGCATTAGTGCCAAACGTGAAGGACATACAGTTGATGTCAAAAAGGGGAAGAGTAATGGGATGCATTAAAATCACTTAAATTCACTGGCCATTTATTACAGTGATTATCAATCATACTGCTCAGACAAGGCCACTGGAAAAAAAACAATCACCACTTTTTTTTGGACTTTGGACTTCAAAGCGTTTTGAGAAACCATATACTGCAAACCAGCTGGCACTGAGTAGAGGACACTGAAGAAGAACACATAAATAAACCTCCACAGACCACTGTGCAGTATTGCACGAGAAGTACACTCTATACATAAATAAAATTAGGCATTTTATTTAAGACAGAATGCTGATAGAGCAGTCTGTGAGGTTATATATGTGTGGACAACACAGCACTTAGACTGTCAGGCTCCTGGCAGCAACCACACAATGGAGGATTTCACTGGCCAGGCACTACTCCTCATTACATTAAGGAAGAGAATAACAATTAAAGGAAACCTAGTAAAAAGCTCTCAAGAATGTCCTCAACAGCTCACCATACTGCAGTGTGACAAAGAATAAAGGGTCCTCAGGAAAGAGAGGCTACAAGTGTGGCAACATCCCACTGAATCTCTATAATCCCCTAAGAGGCTACAATTGTACAGCTGCACATAGACTTCTCATTACCCATTTGCTTCCCTTGCTGCATACAGGTATCAGTCTGCTTTCATAGGGCAAGTAAGAAAGCCTCCAACATGATGCCGCTCTGCACATACTTCTCTGATCCTCACACCTTCACTTCCCTTCAGGTTATGGTCACTCCTCCCTGACACTTCTACTTTCAAGCCCTTCTCACTAAGTTTTCAAGACGGTTAGCAAACGTTCTCCTTGCCCTACTTTATGCCTGCCTTGCAGCATCCATAGCTCAAAAAGAGAGCCCTGTGGTTGTAAAAAAATATATATGTATATATCACTTGAGTGATGGGGCTTTACAAACAAAAATTATTTTCTGTTTTAAAACATTATCATCAGCTGGAAGATGCTTTACAATGTAAGACTGACACAATAGATATTATGTGTCTATAGACAAAAAATAATAATCAAATATAAATGCAGGAAACCAGAAATAAGCTGGTTTGGAAATGTCCTTTTCCAAACCAATATGCAATACTCTGTTATTACAGATTTGAATATATACAAGTGATCATTGAGTCTTAATCATTTATTTTAGATTAAATTTTAAAGCCTTTACTTTCCTGTATTCCCAAAATATGTTATATCTGGGACAGCATAAAATGCAAGCCTTTGGATGAATATTTCACAAAGTGAGATATAGACACATCATAAGCTACACAGCTGTAAAAAGTGTAGAGGTTTGTCTTCTCATCAGAGAGAATTTGAAACCGGTGAAGTTGTGCACCTACCCTACAAACAGGTGCAACATCAGCCCTTGGACTGTAAACCTTCTTTAGGCCAACCTGTACAAATGAGGCATTTTTAAACACTTTTCTGGAGGAAAAAAGAGAAGTTTTCTCCTCTACTAATATTTCTAACTAAGTTATCAGTGGGTTTCAACATGGTTCCACTTGTTAAGAAACAGAGAGAAGCAGCTAATCTGTATTAAAGCAGTTATCTTACTATAAAACACTCACCAGTACTTACTAGTTCTACTGGGAAGCCAAGGGAACTTGCTGATGTCTAAACAACTCACCATACATACTGAGGAACAACACTGAAAGGCTTCCTCAGATGCTGGTAGGATTGGAAAACTTAACTTATAAAGGCTTCAATAAAAATAAATCACAGAAACATACAAAGTCACCCAACTACATTCATCTTAGAGGTTATTACCTTCCTATGAGAGACTGTCACAGTTAGACACAACTACGTGCAGCAGAACTATGTGAAAAGGCTGACAGAAAGCATCCGTCAGCACAGAGAGGAGTGACTGACAGGTTTTAAAGGAAGAGCCCATGTATTTTCAACATATCTTATGATGAGAGAAAATAGTGAAGTGCAGTTAAAATCTGGGAGCAACATCTCCGTGACAGAATTATTTTCTATTGGAAGCAACATTAAGGATTATCTGTTCTATGCAAAATAAAATAAAATAAAATTACAGTACCTCACAGTAAAATCATAGGAGCAAGAGGCCAATAAAGTTGCATGGAATGGTGAAAACTGTAAGAAGACAAAACAGAACAACTTTTAAAGCAAATATCATGAGCAAATACAGGCTAACAGTAATTAGAAGGTTACCAAAGTTTAGCTATTCAAGCTGTCTTTGTAGGTACACTTGATGTTGCAACAATACAGACTATGTCAACAAATTAACCCACTCTGCTTTTAATTACATGGAGTATTTTGTGAGATCGTGGTTGGGTTTTCTTTCATTACAGCACTTCAAAGTAACCCTGCTGTAAAGTTAAGAAGTCTTAGGACAGTCATAAACACTCAAATCCTGCTTTAGGCTGACAACCTAAGTATCATCTAAACTTCATGTCCAACCCATGTCCACATGTTTTCAGATGAAGCAGAAACATCTTTTCAAAGCTGAAAAGCTTTGCCATTGACCTTAATATCCTAGAAAATTACCTAGGCAAACTAAAAAGTAATAATAACTAAAAAAAAAAACAACTTAGAAAGAAGAACGCTATATATTAGATAAATTTGTGTGATGTCTTTCTGCTTCAAAGAGAGGATGTTATTTTAAAACTTCTATTCCCCTTAACTGTGAGATACTATGATTTTATGATCTGGACAGCTGCATACAGACAGAAAAGATAACATGCCATCTATTCTAACCTCCAATATGTCACAGGTCATTCCTTCAAATATCATTTCAGGCAAACTCAAAACTGTAACTATATTTCAGTATGACACTAAAAAGTGCTAAGAATAAGAGACATCCAGACACATCAATGCCAAGATCTCCTCAGAAGGGCTTGAGATGACCTCAGTGTGCTGCTAGTGCCCCATACCATAGAGAAAGACCGCAAGTAACCTGCAAAAATCCTGATAGTATAATTCTGGGCCAAATACCTTGTCTGCCTCAGATCATACCATTAACACAACCCACAACAAGTGAACAGAATACAAAAGACAGACAACTGAAGGCTGTGATTTCATGGTTGGTTAAAACCAATTTAAGATTATGCTGCTTCCAAGACTGGTGGCCTCGCCCTTCCTTTCCATCCCAGATGATATGCTCGTGTCCCTGTGTCACAGCTTATAACTGTGCGGTTGAGAGATGAATAGGGTCAGCTTAGTGATGCAGACAGAAGCTAGTTGCTTTTTGGGACAGGATTTTCAGCAAGAGCAGTCAGCAGAACCAGCCTACTGCACAGCTCTGTAATTGCTAGTGCCAGTACAGCAGAGGGGGAAAGAATATCTCAATTTGGGTAGCATCCTGGTGTCTCTCATTGTAGCCTGACTGGTGAGACACACCACACAAGCATGGTACCACTAAGTGCCGACGCTGAAAAGGAGAACTAATTCCATAAGTCTATCACCTGATGTGTGTAAGTACTTACACCTGTTTGTAATACTTGAAAGCTCATCAATCTGCTAGACATAAAAAAAAAAGTTTTTCAGTGCTAAACTTCGCAGTTTGCAAGAACTCTGCCATGTAAAATCTTCAACATTTTTTTTCCTAGATCATACGAAATGCTATTGTTTAAAGTGTATGCTTAAAGTGAAATGATTCAGTGATAGGCAACAGTGAATAAACTGCAACTTACTTTCACTCTTCTGACAGCATAGGTATGACCAAGGAGGATGAACACTGGCTGCCGGACATTTCGCAAATCCCAGCCTTTCAAACTGCAGTCAACCGCACCAGTTACCAGCAAGTTCTGATGATTCCACACAACAGAGATGAATTAGGACAACTTAACTATTCAATTGCAAAGAAGTTAGAGAGATCAAACAGTAAGTCAGATCAAAAAATATAGATGAGAAAGTCACAAATGTGGCCTCCGGTATGTAAATTAATAGAGAGACATGAACTGTTTCTCCACTAAATAAAAAATATTGCCCACTATGGAAAAGAGTGAGCAAAACTTCAGATCTATTTGATCATTTATCTTTTGAAACAGTATTCTTCTGGAAATGCGGCTAGCAAATGAGAATGAAGGAACAAGCAGACTTGCTTTTATTCCCATAGAACTAAAAGATGCATTAATTTTCACGAAAAAAACCAACACCCTGCTACTTCACATAAGTGGTCCATGTAGGAAAACACTTGGACAAACAGAATTATACCTCATCATACTTGCACCAGTCACAACTCAAGATCTCAGCCTGGTGGGCTGGTATCACCAGCCTGACTCCTGGTGCTTTCACATCCCAAATTCTTAAAGTCTGGTCACCTGAAACAAAGAGAAATTCATTCAGCACTAATGAATCGAGTCTGGGATACAGTTAATTCACTCGCATTTAGGTGACAACTGCTTATTAGTTCCATGAAATACACATTACTGTAGGAGGACACTCAGGTTAAATAAAATATGGATATGTTAAAGCAAAGTCTTTCCAGTACTTGAAGAGAGCGTATAAGCAGGAGGGGGAAACAAATGCTGACATGGGTGGATAGTGATAGGACAAAGGGAAATGGTTTTAAACTAAGACAGGAGAGATTCGGGAGATGTTAGGAAGATGTTTTTCACTCAGAGGGTGATGATGCACTAGAACATGTTGCTCAGAGGTTGTGGGTGCCCCATCCCTGGAGGCATTCAAGGCAAGGCTGGATGTGGCTCTGGGCAGCCTGCTCTAGTGGTTGGTGACCCTGCCCATGGCAGGGGAGTTGAAACTAGATGACCTTTGAGGTCCTTTTCAACCCAGGCCATTCAATGATTCTATGACTGAATGTGCAAAAGAAATAAGAACTTACTATTGCTCTTCCATTGGAAAAAAAATCTCATTTTATTACAAACACTTTAGCCTTTAAAATTCTGATTTATGAAAAACCCAAAACTTTGCATTGTTCAATCAAGAGACAAATGAAACTGAAGTTGTGTGCAAACATCCATGATTGGTACAGAACGAGTAAATCTGTCTAAACCAAAATCTTTCTTTTACTACGCTACTGAAGACATTTCTCTATCTGCAACACATCTGAAAATCTTCAAACTGGTTATCATCAGCACGCTGCTTAGATACAAGTATTTTGATGCTTCTGAAGCAGTTGGTCACTCTTATAAAAACAAATAGATGGGCACAGAAAATCACAGCTCCTTATAATAATCCCTTATTTTACTTCCACTATTTTCAGGAGCAAGGATAACCGTTGTCCTGCATACATAGAGCACTCCAGGCAGTGCCACACTGCAGTCAACTGAAGCCCCGAACATCCCCACGGTGGTTATAAAAACAGCATGGCATATGGTGAGAAGAAACAAGACCAGCGGGATCTTGGCAGAAGTGGTGGCATGCCCATCCGCTCTCTGCCAACCCTGCCAACCTCAGGACAGATTTCAACTCATGTTTTAAGTCTTCTGGAGATGCAACAATAAACTAACTAGAAATCTATTATTTTAATTTCATCAAATAACACAGATTTGAAGGGAAAACCCGTATTTCACTACAGACAGAAAATATTTCTAAGCAAATAAATATTTCCTCAGGTGAATCAGAATGAAACGCTACAGAGATCAGCCATCATATTATGGCCAAAAATGTTTGAAAAAAATACTCAAGGCAGTAACAACTTTGACACCAAATATGTAAGCATCCCAGTTATTTTTTGTTTTTAATAGAAAATGCTGACCCACAAGAAAATTACTTATTCTCCATTTTTCCTTTCTTATCTTCCAACAGAAATGCTATACTTAGCTGCCATTCATCACGGCTGGCACTATCTGTGAAGTACTTCTAATGGAATAACAGAGCAGGCAGGTGAACCTTTCAGTCAATAGAACAAATTGAATTAGAGCCAAAGGCAAATGTTGTTTTTCTATTTAGGCTCTGAGTGGAAGAATCTGTTTGTATATTTTTCAATTTATCTGACAAATAGTATAATCCTGACACATCACACATTTTAATAAATCTCCTTTTTGCTTGAACATCTTTCTGTGACCTCAGAATGCATACTCATTTCATTTCAATTAAAACTGCTGTGAAAAAATGTGGAATTCCCACATTTCCATGACTTCTTGAAACCTGCATCAGTGCTTTTCCCATGAAAAAGCAGAAGTAGGACAACTGATCCCAACTCAAGGGAACGGCATAAAGCTGCAACAGAGGAGGTTCAGGTGGCATGTCAGGAAAAGGTTCTTCACCAGAGGGTGGTGGGCATGGAACAGGTTCCCCAGGGCAGCAGTCACAGCCCCACACTGCTGGAGTTCAAGATATACTGTCTGAGCTTTGGGTGGTCCTGTGTGGAGGTAGGAGGTGGACTGGATTCTTACAGGTCCTTTCTAACTCAGAAACTCTATTATTCTAATCATAACAATGGAAAACACAAGTAAAGCACACCTAATAAAATCACATTCACTGGAAGCCACTTTCAGTTGGCATCCAAAAGTAAGCAACCACTAAAGCGGCCAACATTTCCCCCACAAAATATTTCTATTTTTGTAAGAAGCAATTTCTCTATAGCAACAGATTTTTGCTGGTCTGTTGGATAATTATGATTCCAGATTTGTTTGTATATTATACTTGCCTTCTTTCATTTTAATGAATATTTGTGAAATCTTGGACGAATCAATAGAACTACACAATATATACTCATCTATTCAAAATTAATGAAAGAGATGCTGATCTACAAGTACATCATCCCGTATGTGAGATGATGACTGCTAATGTGAATGATAACACACAATAAAGAGATAAAATTCATTTAACATTTAAATTTCATGTAGGTTTTATATTGTTTTTTTACTCACAGATGTATTTAACCTATGTCAGCTAATTATAAACTCTTAAATCCTGTGACAACAAGGTAAGCAATTAGTGCCAGACAGTACAGAAGCACAATGTAAGCTATATAACATAGACAGATATTTAGGATATTAATAAAAACAAATAAACGCTAGCTGAAGGCAGAAAGGATTCACTAACACATACATGTGGCTGTTTTTTTTTTCAGGAATCAATGTATGACTAGCTAAGCTGCATTTAAAAAGATGAAGCTGGCTTTTAAGTTCTTAAGCAAGAAGAGGTCTGGTCTTCTGACGATTTATTGTAGAATACGAAGTCAACAGAAAAGACAAAGATTGATACACATGATGTAACATAAAAGAAACGTCAAATAAAGTATCCAATTCTGTAGTCCCACTGAATGCATACAGGTTAACAAGACTTGCTTTATAAGACTTTATAATAGGAAAAAAAAAACCACAGATTAAAGTATTTAACAGAAAATCTGTGGGCAATAAAGAGTAGAACCCCAATCTTGAGACTTTTTCTGAAGTTAAACGCTCATGCTGTGAATTTCTACCATAAGTAATACAAACAACGCTAGGACAGGATTAATAAAGTTCATGCTATTTCACACACAGAGACAGAAAAGGAGAGATAAAAGTATAAGCTTTGTTTAAGTTATGCAATAGGATATGTCAAACATAACTTTCATGGGTGTAACATAATCTAAATACAAGCAAGCAAAATTACAAGTGGAAATGTACTTTCCAACTGGTAATTTTTCAGTATGACAAGAAGTGCTGAAACAAACAAACAAAACAAAAAAAAAAAAAAACAAAACAGGAATAGTTTCTATTTACCTAAAAGCAAACCTCAGTCTTTTTTTCTGAAAAGAATAAGTTACTTAGGGAAAGGTGAAAATTTTGATTTCAGTGTTTTCTGAAATTAATAAATGTACTATTGAAACAATTTTTATTTCACAATTGGCTAGCTGACCTAACTTAGACTACTGTATAATTAAATCATTCTCTAGCAACTGGAAGTGTTCGCTACATACCAAACCCTAACCCAACTCACTCAAAATAAATTAGCTCACTGCAAAAAAACAAACAAACAAACAAACAAAAAAACCTGTTGCTGTTATTTTTAGCTTCAACATTTAAAAATTGTTTTATAATATAACATCCTACCATAAAATATCACAACCTGAAAGCGCTGTATTTTCTAGTGTGTGCTATGTACAACACATTGTTACGTTTAGCATATACCTTAAATTGAGGGCCAGACTCATTGCCTGAGAACTGTTTCAGCTTGTATGTTAGAGGTTTGTTTAGGAAACCTTATGAAGCACAAGACATGGATGAATTCAAAACTATGTCAGTAACTCTTAAAGAAGTAGATTCCAAATGAAAACAACCACTTCATTTCATTACATAGATTTACCTACGGAGGTAGGTTACACAGGAAAGCGTTCAGGTGGGTTTTAGTATTTCCAGAGAAGGAGATTCCACAGCCTCACTGGGCAGCCTGTTCCAGTGCTCTGTCACACTCTCGGGAAAGTTCTTCCTTGTGTTTGTATGGAATTTCTCAAGTTCCAGCTTGTGCCCACAGTCCCTTGTTCTGTCACTGGGCACCATTTAAAAGAATCTGGCCCCATCCACTTGATTCTTATCCTCCAGATATTTATAAGCATTGATAAAATTCCCTCCTCAGACTTCTTGTCTACAGGCTGAATAGTCCACATGTGGCCTCACCAAATGAGAGTAGAGGGGGAAGACATCTTTTGAGTTACTTGTCTGCAAGCCCACTTCCCACTGACTCCTTGCTTTGCCTTGTGCTGCTTCTGAAGGAGGAACGTACAATCAAAAGCCTGTAATCCCACATTCGGTCCAGGAACTGATGCATAAAAAAACATCCTTTTATTGAGGAGCTGCACTCAAGGCAGTACCCTTCCCACTAATTCAGCTGAAGAACACCTTCCCCAGTTCATTCTTTCACTCATTCAAATCCTCAGCATAGAAAAGGATGCCATCTGCTGCGTGGCAGTTGATTTCTGGACCCAGAGCTTGACAACCCTTCCGCCACCCACTAGTCAATAAAGACCAATAGGAAAGAAAACCATGCTTTTAAATGCCCAGACAGTATGCCTTAACTGTAATTCTAAACCTGGGCTTTGCCAATTCCAAAACATTCACATTTTCATCTGCCAGTATCTTCTATGCAGAATACTTGTTATTCAGATGAGGGTAACATAGTGCTCATTAATTACTTCCTAGTGATAAACTTAAAGAGCAATAAAACATTTGACACTATAAAGAATACTCTCTTTGTAAGACACAGAACTGAACAAAAGCTATGGTTCTGCAACTGTGGAGGATCATTCAGTAGAACTAACTTATGTTTGCTTATAGCCTAATGCTGTGTGTATCTGGCACTCTGCATGCACTATTCATCCATTTGCTCTCCAGGACACTTAAAAAAAAAAAAAAAAGAGAGACACCTTCTGGGCAAATGACAATGACTCATTAAACCCCTTTAGCCATGATGTTAGCTATTTATGTCATTTATTCAATGACATTTTCCACATTGCTGTTTTATCAGTGTAAGGCAGACATTTACCAGGGCTATGTGCTGGTACTGTCTGTACACCTGAACATCCTGCTTATCAGCTCAGAAATTGTTACTGACTTCATAATAGAATGTATTTACATATACAGAATTAACAAATTGTTCCATTACTATTAACATCTCCCAGTTTCAAACAATACAAGATAAGTCAATTACTTAATTGCTTTTCAAGAGTACCAATGATCGTACGTAATGACTACAGCACTAAAGTGATAATGCTCTACACATCCCTGTAAATGTCAGATGGAAGTATATTAGATGCTGAATAAAAGCTAATTTAAATGAGATATTAGACATAGTTACTTTCCATAACATAATCACATTTCACTGGCTCCTGTAAACAAAGTTAGTCTTCTTGTATGTATTCAGATCAAAGACTTAACAAACAAAATATATTACATGCAGTGAATTCTTCAATTGCTTTAGATTAAAGTCATAGCTTTTTCATTTATCACTCCTCTGCTTTTTCTAGCCTCATAAATGTCTGAGAGGAAAAGCTTATCCAAAAAATATATTCCTAAAAAGTCTCTCTCCCTTTTGCTTATTTGTAGAAGAAAAAAAAAGGAAAAAAAAGAGATTTACTTCGATTTCCCTACATTTCAGGTAATTTCTAAGTGCTTCACCTACATTTAGTTAAATCTGAAACCTTTTGTTATCACTGCTTTTTCCAACTATAGTTAACAAGATATTGCTTAACTATTATTTTACTAGGACATTACATAAATCAAAATAGAAGAAGCTGCAACATGAAATAGTTAATTTCTGGTCTATGTACTAAGGTTTCTCGTGGTTAACATCTGGGCGAGTATATGCTTGTGAGTAGGTACATGAGGTAGGACAAGAGAAGGGAGGTGGAGGGAGAAAGAAAATATACATTACAATTCTACAGCATCTTGGCTTTCCTCAAAGAAGGAACCTTTCAAAAACATCCTTCAAAAAGGCTATTGTTTAAAGCATGATGTAGTTTAAAAAAAAAAAAAAAAAAAAAAAAAAGATGAAAGTAAGTTCAAGAAGTGTCCCTCCAGGCACATTTTCCATTAGCAATTTTCAAGCCTACACAAAGTTACAAATGAAGAGACTGTTACACTTAAGGTCAATTCTTCCAGTAAGTATATCAAAGAAGAAACAAACTGTAAATTAGACATCATGCCTAATTAGCTATCACATTGAAACATTGCAGCTTTTCTCCAGTTCCAACTTACAGATCAGTAGAAGTTCAGTTGCTGATAAAATTAAGCTTTCTGTCCCATAATTTCCCAGAGAATAGAGAAAACCACAATCTTTGTGCATTGATTTTCTCTCTCATTTCTACTTGCTTACTCTCTGAAGACCTAAATAAGTTCTATATGAACCACCACAGAAATCCAACAGACTTGAAGCTAGAGAACAGAAGCCAGTAATACTAATCTAATGATATTTGTATTGATGCAGGATCGTATTGGCCTCAGTTTCCCAGCAAAATCTGTGGCTCACAGCACCTCTAACTCCACCTTTGGGCAGTTGGATCACTGTAACATCTCTCTGATGGCAGATGCATCCAGACACATTACGACTGGGTTAGTCAGCAAGTTTCATAGCACTGGCAGAGGTAGAAAAGTATAATATATGATTACTCTTCCAAAGAACACAACACATTGATCTCCAGCAGTAATGCTAATTGACTGCATTTTTCACAGGTCTAATAGACTGCTGATGCTTGAGACAATTTGAGCAGATGTATATGCCAGAACTAAAGCTTATAGCATATATCAGAGGTCAGCAGCAGAAGTTGGATGAATGGCTGATAACTACATGACATAATATAAAAAAGAAAGTCACAAGCCACTAAGCCAACTGCTAGAAAACTGCTGATCCTTGTTTGAGCAGCCAAGAGAACAATTTAGAGATGGTATTAGAAACTACAAATCCAGCTGCAGCAGTACATTTATCTTTCCTTCTTCCATTTTTATCTATGACACACACTCCCATCTGCTGGAGAAAGTGCTGAATGAATACAGGCTTTTCAGATGTTCAGAAAACTCCTTTAGCATCACATTTACCTGAAGCAGATGCAAAACAACCAGGGATGTGTGGAGACCATATAGTGCTGTAAATGACCCCTTCATGGCCTTTAAAAGTACGTAAAGACTTTCCCACTGCTGGATCCCACTGAATAAAGTAAAAAGAAAATTGTTGAGGAGCACATGCAATGAGAAAATAAAAGGTTTAACGTATATATAAGTTTTTGTATATAGGAAGGACTAAGTTAACTTTTTTTCCATAGAATATCCCAGGTTGGAAGGGACCCGTAAGGATCATCAAGTCCAACCCATGATTTTACCACATATTACGAAAAGCATGTGTGCACTTCACCCAGTAACAGCTGAAGAATGTAAGAACATCTCAGTTAAAACAGAGCAGGAGTTTCTGTTTAAAATAGAGGAAAAGTAAATCAGTGCTGTTCCTTAACATGAAGAACTCACATTCATCAGCCTCTAAACAAACTGCACTTTTACCTTCAACAAAAAACAACATACCAGCTTGGCTGTTTGATCCCATGAGCCAGACACCACTAGCTGCTCTCCTCTAGTTTGGCTCCAGTCTACACTATATACCTGCAAAGGATACAGCAGACTGGTTTAGAAAAAGTATTGTAGGCCTGAGATTCTAGTTAGTCATTAATTACATTACATATAAATGCATTAATTCTAGTTCTATTAACTACACTTGGATTTGAAGATCATATCATAATCAGCTAAAAAGCCACACTGGTCAAGCATCACAGAGCTGCCAGCAGTGCCATTTACCTGAGCAAAATTATATTTAATGTCTCATTCTGGCATTAAATGCACATACAGACTTAGAAAAGTATCCAAAAAAGTAAAGATGATTCCAAACAGAGAAAGGAAAAAAAAAACAAAACTTAATTCAAACTGATTTCTGATTCAATTTCATTCAAATATTTACATTATAAGAGAGGAAATCAAGGTACCATTCGGCTTCTTCCAGGCATTTTCTTTCCTACAAACTATTTCAGACTATGCTGGATCCAGCACAAATTGACTTTAATCTGTATTTCCCAAAAGTTAAAGGCAATCATTGCCCACAGAAAAAAACACCATGCATCAACTGCCATTTTCCATTTTTATCTTACAATATTCTGTTTCCGTATCCTGAAAGGCTTATTGCTCTGGCACCACTTTGTGCTAGCTCCCTTGTGTGAGGAGGTTATAATCTAAATGTATGAGACGACCATACAGTATTTGACAAAAGCCAAATAATAAACTGAACAGTAATTTTTCTGTTTGTTTTTCCAAACTGTGTCTTTCTCCCCTTGGCTACTCTACCTTTGTCAGCTCACTAGCAGTACCACAGTTCCTTTTTCAGCCTGTCTGCTCCTATTAAATTAACGATAAAACAAACAAACAAGTCGTGCTCATGTTTTAAGAACAGATGACATCAAGGTTCTCCCAGGTGGCTCCTGAACTCCTTGCAAACAGGATCCTCTCTCCTTCCCCCTGAATCTGGACAATGGTCTTGCATTCAACTTCTAAACTGGTATTATTTGACAGTGCCCCCAAACGTTACCACAACAGAGTATGCCTCATTCATGCAATACCCCTACAAATTCTGCTCACTTCAAACACTGGGCTGCCATATACATGTCCAGAATTTTCAAGAAAGAAATGCATACCTGAGAAATATGCACCTGTGTCATACAATACATCTAGCCCCACACAATGGGGGATATATCAGGTCTACTACAGAGAGGACACATATGGCTTACAGCTCAGTCACAAGCTATCAGCATGTAGATCTGTTGAAGACATGTTGTGACAGTGATCTGCACACATATGGCAGACACGGCTGTGGTTGCACAGCATTCTGCAGCTGCATCATAGGTAACAGTAGCTGGACAAACTCTCCTCCAGGCAAGGATTACAAGCAGAACAGAAAACAGGCTCAGAAAAAGCACGACTTCTTTTCATTTGGCATGTAGCAGGTCCAGGTAATTGGAAGAGAATGAGAAGAAAGCGTAAGAGAACCAAACAAGGATCACTTTTATTGTTCTCACGTTTTCATGCTATCATCCAACATAAATTTACAGAAGCTTCAACAGAAACCACGCTGAGCAACTGAGAAGGGCTTGTAACACAGAAATAAACCTTAACTGTTAATCTTTCCATGCTTTATCTTCAATTATAAAAAGTATTAATGCATTTTTGCATAAACACTGTAGTAAGAATTGTCTCAGGTGAGACAAAAACAAGAAAAAAGAAAGAAGAAAAAACAAAAGAGTAGTTCAAAATGAATTCAATTTGTCTTGTAAAGTGAGTCTTCGCATTTAAGTTCCCTTTTGTCCCACATTCCAGTGAGACCTCATCGAAAACAAAGTAAATCACACTAATTTATTCATAAGATTCAGCACTTCGTTAGCACTGGGATAAAACTTATTATCCTTTAATAAGAAAGATGTGCTTTTAAATTAGAATTGTACATTATTTCTGAGGGGGAGAACAACCTCATCTGCAAAAAGGAGAAACTGGTCCCCATCAGTGGAAGTACTACAAAAATCAGTAATAAAACCATCATTACAAATGTCAGACAAGGATTACAGATTAAGAGTAGTCAATCATTTTAAAGAGCACTGTCTGTCAGTGTTTGCCACAACCTATTAGTTACATTCCCACTGAGATCTATCCTTTTAATGTACACTTATAAAGAATCAATACAGAACTTTCATATCTCACAGTGAGCACTTATCCCACGCGTCCTACACTGCCTTTTCAACTCACAGTTGAATGCATCCACCTCCCCATGCTCCCTGCTAAACCAGGACTTGGACGCAGAAATTCTTACTTCACAAACAACAGATGGTGTAGCAGAACCAAAATAATCCTAAGGACAGAATATCAAAGGGAGAATGATAGGGACAAAAAATAATTTGGTATTATATTTTACCTACATCTTCCTATCAGTCCTGGAACACTATCACATAATCCCGATTACAACCATACGTGTCTCAAAATTCCTTATTTACACAGTATGTGTATTAAGCTGAAGTGGCAAAACTACCAAGAAAAAAAAAAAAGGAAGACAGATTGTCTTACAACTGCAATCATTCCGATTTTAGCCTGGCATTTAGTATCTGAAAAAAAAATGGAAGTCTTTCTGAATACAAAACTGAATTCCCACAGTTAATTGTTGACTACATACCCACTAGCTTATTTCATTCACATTCATTTCACTAAAGGGTCGCTAATTCAAGCTAAAATTGATCACATGAAGTTCAAGGACTTGGGAAGAAAAAGAATACAAGGTTAGAAGGAAAGCACGAGGAAAAATAGGGTAGAAAAAAAATCCCTTGGAGGAAGATAAGTATGTTGAAGCATAGATGTCCTTTAAAGCATGCAATTGTACTCATAAACATGAGCACAGCATTTTCTCTACCAATAATGTACTGTTATAAAGAAATAGATGTTTTAAGCAAATCCAATTCAATAGTATCAAATCAAGGCTGAAAAAAAATAAAAAATACACACTATCCCAGTATCTGACTACTGTTGATCTGAACAAGAACTCAGAGATGCTAGGATGGAAAAGGATAAGCAGTTGCAGAAGTCCTAAAGATTTATATCATTTCTATCAGTCCATCCCCTCGAGGATAACTCATTTATACAAGTCAGCTGCCCGATTTCAGCCTATCCAATAATGTTCTCTAAAGCTACAGAATGATTTCAGAACTTTCATACAACTCAATGGTTACTTAGTCTACAAGGAACCACAAACACTACTTCTGAATTTATTACGTTAATGCAACTAAGTGGCATCTACTACAGACTGTGAGTGTACAGATGATACATTAAAAATACATTAATTAATTTTCTATTCAAAACAACATGAAGCTATAAATTCAAAACACGAGCCCAAAAAAAGTTAAAAAAAAAAAAAAATAGACAACAAAAAACACTTTTGATTCTGAGTGCTCAAATTACCCCTTTAGTAACTCAAGTATTAGACAGCGCAGCAAATTTTTGTAGTTTGCCAGATTTACCTCCTGAGTGTGCTCTTTATAGACTTGCAGCGGACCTTTAGGCTTAGCTATATCCCAGATCTGCAGAGATCCATCCCCACTGGAAGTGATCAACACATGCTCATTATTCTCGCTCCATGTCACATCAAACAGGCCATCATTCCAGTCAAAGCTGAACAGAAACAGTGAAGGTATTTTCCGTGAGAAAGCTTAACAGAAGTCTGGATTAGCTGTGTGCAAAATCAGTATCTGTTTAAATCAATCTCTTTACCATTCTAAACAGCTTTGTAAGGCATTTCAGTTTGCAGTGAATCTCCTTAAAAGCAACTTACTGGACACAATGTTAGCTTCTACAAGAATAGGTTGACTTAAGGTCAGAATAGGTCAATTAAGTTAAAGCCTAAGTGAGCCAAGGACCTTCCACTCAAAGAACAGAAACTGATTTCAGTCCTAAACTGCTGGGAAATCAGAGATTAGAGGTGCCACATATCTCAGCCTAACCTACCATCTCCCCAGGATGTTGCTACAGAGGTAGGAGTCCGTAGTCTGCAACAACCACGCTAAACAAAGAAATAAAACTGTGCTGGGAAGGCTCTATCCAAACCACAACACCATTAAGAATCTGAGTAACAATGAAAAACCAACAGAAGGACAGTCATGAACATATTTAATATCTCCATAACTCCTAAAAATGGCTTTCAGCACACCACCAACCCATCGTGGAGGATCAAGTACCATGTGCTGGTTGCTCTGCAACAACTATCACTGACCACGCTGTTATCTCACAGTAAATACGAAGTTATTTACCACCCTTTCACTGAAGGTTTAACTCAGCTCAGGTTAAATTTCATAGCATGCTGCAGCAATTATGAGAGAAAGGCACACACAGAAAGTTTCTATGGAGAAAATGACATAGCTCGGTGCTCAGGAAAGCACAGGACTTTCCACCACAAAATAAGCAGAGTCTCTGGAAACACAGAAATGAACAGAACACTAAGTGGAACTAAAAGCTTGTTTAACGGCTCCAGATAGGTGGATAATTATGAATTAAAAACAGCTTCTCTGAGTTTTCAAACTTCTCGCTTAATACTTGTATCTCATTTCTCTTCTTAATCTAAATAACTATTTCAAAAGTTAGGTGAATGATGACTAAGTACTAACCCCTCTCCTTCTCTGACCCAGAACACGAGCCAAACAAACTCCCCTCTTGGAGAACTCCATGTGCTATAAAGGACTCCCTTGACTTAGATTCATAGATTCATAAGGTTGGAAAGGACCTACAAGATCATCTAGTCCAACCATCCTCACACCACCATCCCTACCCACCAAGCTACTAAATCAAATCCTTTGCCCCAGCTTCCTCCTCTATTTTCAACCTAAGCCAATTTTAAGGGGGTAAACAGAGGTGACACTTATAATAACAAACTTTTAATTTCATGCTAGGTCAAAGCTTTTAATTTACACTGACAGATTTCTATGGAAAGGGTGTAACCTAAATTACTTCTTGTAGTGAGATCTGTGGAATGTAAGCCAATCATTTATATCTCAATAAAAATACATGTGTTCAGTAGACAATATAGCACAGATACAATTGCTTATGTTGATGCCAATACCCCCAAAGTGTTTGGGTTTTCTACAAACAACAATATAGATTTAAAACTTATTTTTACAACAGAGAATATTTACAACTTTACCTCCTGAGCAGGACAATCCCAGCTTCGTTTTGTTCCAGCACTGCTAGAGTTCCACAACCTAAAACAGCACAATACAACCAAACATCACAACTCTTTGCTCACGCCAACGACCCTATGAGCTCTGTGACAGCTCCCGTTAGCATAAGGCAGATAAACGCCTTCGAGAGGGCACACTGCTAGCTGTGCAACAGGCTGCTGTCACTTCTGCTCTCCAAAACAATAATTTATTTACATCAGGGCTCTCCTCCCCCGGCACACCTGTGGGTGAGGCTGGAAACGCAGCACGTCGTGCAGAAGCATGCCCTCCCCAGGGGCCCTGTGCTACAGGCACACCAGGACGGGCTCCTTTGATAACACAGCGAACGTAACTTTTGTTTGCGTTTACTCCCACTCCTCGCCAAGGCACTCCACGCTCAGAAACCTTACTTAAAATGAACGCTTTCAAGGGAACGAGCAGGCTCCAAACCCAAAGAAGCCCACTCCGCATCCCCACCAGGACGTCCTAAAACAGAAAGCGGCAGCAGACGGCCCGTTTGCCTTTAAGTACATCACCTGCGATGCCGTAGTACTGCGCGGCGGCGCAGGCCGCGCGGCCCGGCCAGTAGGGCGAGAACTCCGCCGCGTAGCCGTGCAGCCCCGCCAGCCGCAGGGCGCCGCCGCCGCCCGCCGTGCCCATGGCCCAGGCCCGGCCCCGGCCCAGGCTGGGAGGCGGCGCCGTCGGCCCGCAGCGCGCAAAGCAGCGCCGGAAGTGCCCTGCCCGCCACGCTACAGCGTGGCCGCCATCTTTGTCGCTGGCAGCGGGGCCGGGCAGGGCTCTCGGCTTACGAGTGGAAGTTCGTAGTGTAGCACTAGCACGCATCATATGAACTGAGGCTTCTTGACTCTGGGGCAGGGCAGTGCTTTGTTGAGCAACGTCGCTTTGTGGTGAGGGTGCCAGTAACCACGCTGGAAGTCACACGTGCCCACTGCAGTGGTGCAGCAAGTAAACCGTGGCACGGCCCTTTGCCACGCGTTGGTCTCAAGTGCGGGACCGTAGACACAGATAGCACGTGGCATTGGAAAGATCTCACCAAGTGCATTTGCAATCAGTGAAATTCTGTTACGGCAGCAGGAAGCAGTCCTGCTCCGCGGCCCGACTTTGTTGTAAAAGCAGATGAAAAGGATTTTTGTGGATATTAAAGATCGCGGAGCAGACAGGAGGTTGTGAGAAGGTCCTGAGAGAGGGACTAGTTCCCTGCACCGTTTTTTTCTCCCACAGACAAGCCTGTGGGTTTATGCTTCCATGGCATGGACTAGATGATCTTGTAGGTCCTTTCCAACCTAATGTATCTATGAATCTATGAATCTATGGCCATCGGAAGGCTAACAGAAGTATTTGCATACGAAGATTGAAAGGCGGATAGAGTAACAACTAAGGAAATAAAAGCTATTTAACAAGCAGAGAGAGAAGGGAGACGTATTTCCTCCACAGGCCTGGGCAGGTGCGTAAATCCAAGCGGCACGAAGGACAACCGGTAACAGCAGAGTTTTATGGCAGCATTGAAGCCAGCTGTGCTTGCCCGGTCCCGCAGAGCCCGTGTACCAGGAAGGTGCCGTTAGATGGCAGCAGTGCTCCACGGAGCAGCGGGCAGCCCGCGGTCCCCCCCAAAAAAATCCCCCGAAGATGCCGATTTTGTTTCCTCACTCAGCATCGCTTCCATGAATTAATTTCCCACTCGCTCGGTATGTAAATGTTAGGCTCTGTTTATACTGCAGCCGCTTCTTGGAGCTCAGCTCATACCCCTTGCTGGTATTGGTCAAGATGCTGACAGCAATATTCCCGCACCCGGTTCACCTCTTTTTCAGAGCACTGATCTCTGTTCTGCTACGGACACATGTCCTTCATTCCCTCAGCTCCCTGTCTGACAGCTAGCTTAGGCATGAGCTGAGCTGGTGGCAAGCACTGCTGCATGCACCAATCTTTATAGAACCTGTTATCAGCAAGAGTATAGTCCAGGCATCAAAAAAAAAAAAAAAACCATTGCAAAATGAGCCTTTCTATCAGGGAAAGTAGACTGTGAGCTGCTCCTTTAGGTTCAAGGACAAGCAGCTAAAAACACTGAAAATACTCCGTGAACACACTAAGCTCCTTTCTGGTTATTGAGTCATGCATTAGGCTTTATGCCATCAACATTTTACTCTTCAACTGTGAGTGCTTATTGACTGAAAGAAATGAAGAGATTTTCCCAGCTGAAATTTCCATATGACTATATGGAAATATATGACTATAAGGCTGCGTGAGTTGAAGCTTTAAGGAAAGCATTCAGTATCCTGAGATTGGAAAGCCGGCAAGAGTGAAAATAAACCACCAGAAGTTACCGAGGAGGCTGTGGGAATGGATGCAAAGGGAAAGAGCTCACAGGGTCAGTTGGGAAAAGTGAGGTTAGTGGAGGCTGGGAGGGAGGGCCTGTTTGCACAGAGACAGCTCTAGAAGAAAAAAAGGACAGAAGTGAGGAGAGAAAAACGTTGCAGCAGAGGAAGAAATATGAGATTCAGAAAGAAGCATGAGAGTTGCAGGTTTTGCTCATTGCCGTTATTGCCATTTCTGTGCACCACGTCATAATTTGGTAAGTGAATTGCCCATGCTATTACTGTCACATGATCAGATTGAACACCAGTCTACTTATCTGCCCCCAGTACTTATTTGGTGCTTTAAATGCTTATCTCAATCATAGATTTACTTTCTTTTGAAGGTTGGCAGTTGACTCTCCCTTAACAAAATACTGCCTTCTCAGTACTGAACGCAAAGGCTACTTCTGATTGTCTAATTCAGCCTAATTCTTTTAATTTTACAAGTTTTCGTTTATTTCAGTTTAACCATTTTTATTTGTGTGCAAGTTATCTTCTAAAGCTCGTGGAAAAAAAGGAATGGTTTGTGTACTTTGAGATGTCATTTGGATTTTTGTATCTGCAAGTTTCTTTAAGTCCATGTTTTTTTTCTTTACACCCATAATTGAAGTGTACTGAACTTTACTCCTGCAGACTCCCATAGCAATATATTTTAGTCCATTCCATCAATCTCCCAATACAATCAAGAACATTTGAAATGCAGATTTAGTTCTGAATCATTTTTCTCCCTCTACTGGATACTCGTCGCTGTAATACGAGAAAAAAAAGTTATAAATTGGACATCAGTGCTTCAAATTTCATCTCTCTAAAACAGAATGCTTAAAATGAAGCTACGTAGCTTCTTTGGTCTTGGATCTCGTCAGCACCAGTTTGAGTGGCTTCATCAAGTCTTTAGCTTCTGTCACACACTGTCACTCAACACAAATTGCATTTATACTTACAACTAATAAGACTGAAAAATTCCTGACTGTTCGAATTCTAATTATGGTTAACTCTAAAGGCCAATGATGTATAGCTGTGAAAACTTAGGAGGAAGAGATGGAATTATTTCAAGAAATTTGCAGCTAACTGCTTGCTGCAAGTTTTCGTCATTAGAAAAAGCACAGCAGGAACAGGGTGATATCAAACTGTAATTACATGTAAACCATCTGGTGCTGGAGATGTGAATGCTACAGTGCTTGAGAAACAAGTGAACAAGGTATGCACATTTCTGATTTCAGATGGGATAGTATGCTGATTTAAAAAGAAAAAGCAAATATGAAAACCCACACCAACAAACCTAAACCACAAGGTAACAGACAAACGAAAAACAAAAGCCCACGACCTTGGAATGATTATCCCCCACTCAAACAGAAGAGCTCGTAAATATTGATCATTCAGTTCCAAGTGTTACCATTAAAAAATCCATTTTACCTATGGAAGCACATGGCAGATTTGTGCAGGTTATTCCAGATTCATCTGCATTTTTATTACGTTTTCTTTTTTCTTCATTTCTTTTTAGGGCCCAGCATCACATCCGGCCAAATCAATAGAAAAACTGCCTTGTGTTTGGAGTGGACGTGGCACTAATAATGAAACAGGCCTCACAACTCAGCAGCACTAAGTAGAATAGCATGCTTCTTCCGTCTTCTTTCAGTCCGTGACTTCCTTCTGTGCTTGACAAACATGGGCTGTTCTAGGGAACAACAGAGACATATTGTTCTTGCTTCCTGTAAGGTGATGTAAGAGCAGTGCTGAATGGATTAACACTGATTCTGCATTTTGTGGAAAACTACTTTATTTAGGAAAACATTCATTGCCGTTCTGACCGTAGCAAGAAACAATAACCTACTGTAAATTGCAGATTAGCAAATATTAACTTTCCCCTTTAAATTAGTCTTTCGTTTGCTCGTCATCTTCCCACCCCATTTACCCATTCCTTATCAGCAGAAGCAAATGCCAGGCATATCTCACTGAAAACGGGAACTGGTCGACGCAAACAGAGCTCCTGAAGGTACCGCGGTGACTAATTTTTCCTAATTATTCCAGAATTTATCCTTGTCAGACAGAAATCATAGAAATCAGTGATACAGGAACAGGCTCCGTGCCAGCAAGCTGATTTGACCCAACAAAATCCACTGTAACATCATGGACCTATTGATAGGACACAAACGTTACAGATATTAACGCAGAGTGCTATGTTGCTCCATGTTGCAGTGAGGAGAGCGTCAGTCTTTTTTTCTCAGGTGACAAGTGATAGAACATGAGGAAACCATCTCAAGTTTAGCTCAGTCCAAACACTCAGGGGGTGTTTAGACTGGACGCTGGGAAAAATTCCTTCAGAGAGGATGGTCAAGCGTTGGAATGAGATGCTCAGGGAAGTGATGGAGTCAATGTCTCTAAGGTCATAGAACAGCTTAGCTTAGAAGGGGCTGCCAAGTGCCATTCCTCCTGCCACGGGTAGGGTAGCCACCATCCACTGGACCAGGCTGCTCAGGGCCCCATCCAACCTGGTCTTAAATGCCTCCAGGTATGGGGCATACACAGCTTCTCTGGGCAACCTGTTCTGGTGCCTCGCCATCCTCCGAGTAAAGAATTTCTAACCTGAATCTCCCCTTTTGGATTAAAGCCATCCCCCTTTGCCCTAATACTTGCAGGCTGTGTAAAAAGTCAGTCCCCCTCCTGCTTACGAGCTCCCTTCAAGTACTAGAAGGCCGCAGTGATGAGGAGCTTTCTCTTCTCCACGCTGAACAAGCCTGACTCCCTCAGCACAACACTTCATAGGAGCGGGGCTCCAGCCCCCTGCTCGTTTTCAAGGCTCTCACGAACGAAGAGGCAGACGCGCACCGCATCCCCGAAGGGCAGCAGCCCCCGCCCGCTCTCGGGCGTCCCAGCGGAGCGCTCCTCACCCACCCAACGCTCCATCGCAGCCCGGCGGCCGCCGCCGCCGTGCTTCTGTCCGGAGGCGGGCCCGGAAGGAGGAGCGCGGTGCGGGGCCGCCCCCGCCCGAGCCGCGAGTAGAGCCGTGCAGCTGTCGCTCGTCTAAATCGGGGGCGCCTGAGAGCAGTCCCACGAGTGGCTCCCGCCCGGCGGCCGGAGCGACAGCGAGCTGCCGGCGGCGCGGAGGAGGAGCGCGGGGCCGCTCGCCAGGTGGTCCCTACAGGTGTGGGGGAGAAGGGAGCGGCGCGCCATGGTGCTGGCGGCGGGCGCCGCGGGCGGCTGCGCTCGTCTCGTCGGCCGCCGGTGTTAGGCTCCGCGGGGCAGCGCCTCGCCCCAGCCCGCCCGCCGCTCCCCTCCGGCGGCTCGGCGGCGGCGCGCGGGGATCGCTCGGGGCGGACGGACGCGGCATGGCGGCCGCCTGACCCCTGCCGCCAGAGCAGTGCCCGGGACGCGCCGCGGTGGCGGCTCCGCAGGGATGAACGACGGCGGCGAGGGGACCGTCAGCTTCGCGGTGCCCGGCCCTCCGGGCGGCGGCGAGGAGGGGCTCGGCCGGCGGGCGCAAGGGGCCGACGGCGGCCGCGGCTTGCAGCCCGAGCTGGCCGCGCCGTGGGGCGAGGACGCGGCCGCCGCTTGCCCCGCCGCCGGCACGGGCGTCGCGGCGCGGGCCAAGGGCGCCGGACGGCGGACGGCCGTCACCTACGTGATCAACGAGGCGAGCCAGGGGCCGCTGCTGGCGGCGGAGAGCGGCGCCCTGCAGAGCCTGCGGGAAGCGTGCGAGGTGGTGGGGGCCACGCTGGAGACGCTGCACTTCGGCAAGCTGGACTTCGGCGAGACGGCCGTGCTGGACCGCTTCTACAACGCAGGTGAGACCGCGCCGCCGCGCCCTTCCTGCCGGGGCTTAGCGCCTCGCCGCTCCCAGCGCCGTCCGCGCGGCTCCGGCCGGGCCGAGGCGGACGCTCGGTCCGAGCGAGCGGCGTGCGGAGCGGCAGCGGGCGCCGTGCCCCGCAGCGCCGGAGCCGAGCAGCGCCCTGCGAGCGGCCGCGGCTCTCACGTCGGGAAGCAAAAGTGTGTCAGATCCTCTTTCTGTCCCCCGCTGACCCCGTTAGGAGAGGAAGCTGTCAGCGGGCGTGCGGCTGTTGGCGCGGCCGGCGCTGCTGGCTTGTAACTGTGGGTTAAAAATGAGCTTCATCGTGATTGCGTGCCGGGATGCACGTTTTTGCTGAAACGCTATGGGTGGAGAGCTTGTGAGACCCCGGGAGCTCAGAGGGGCAGATGCGGTGTGCAGCTCGTTAGCCGTGCTGCCGGCACACGGCTCGGTTCCGCTGCCGCTCTGCACTGGGATCAGGTTTGCGCTTCGGATATTGGCTGCAATAAAACACTTAGGATGGATGATAGATGAGTGTGAGTGCCCCGCGCTGTGTCTTACCACCCCCCCCACCTGCTTGCTTTCACGGCAGTAACGTCGTAACAGCTTCGTCTCAAGGCACCGTGACCCGAGCTTGTGTGCTATGATCCGCCCGAGCCCATGTTTAGAGACAAGAGCTCAAAACTTTCTCATGCTTCTGAATTATTTTAATTGGTACATATATATGGGATAAATGAAGGATTAAATAAAAATGCTTAATACGTTAGCGAAGATTTCATAAGACTAAAACTACAGTACTAAATTAATATTCTTTTACCATTAAAATATATACATAAATATGTAAATATATACGAGCAGGAATTTGACTCGACCTGCAATTTTAAGCTTATTTTGTGTTATACTTCTGTATGCGTTAAATACTTCGGCAAATGAGCGTTTAGAAAGTTCTGGCTGATACTGCAGCTTTGAAATCTCCTTTGGAGGAGAGGAGAATAATAATAATAATAATAAAAAAAAAAAAGTAGTTCCTGGATTCAGGCCCTGTGCACTCAGGACTGCCCGGCATGGACATGCACATGCATGCCATTTCCCTGGAACACTGAAAGCTTTGCCTCCTGAGCTGCTGTTCAAGTCTGGGAGGTGGATGGCTTCAAAGCACAGAGTTGCATCTTGCCTTGTAGCTCTTACACAACTGTGTCTGGAGAGGTGAAGCCCTCAGAGGTCAGAGGAGCCATTCGCAGGTGGAGATAGGATTGACTTTAGAGCTTTAGTGTAGATCCCATTCTCCCCACGTATGAATGAGATACAGGGCAGGTGAAACCTGAGAGTCTCACTTGGTTCTTGTTCCATCCAAGGCTGGAACTGTATCGCAGTGAGGCTCACAGAGCTAAATCATCTGTGGTATTTTTGTGCCTCTTCTGTTTGCTGATCTCTAGCCTGAGCCATACAATAGGCGGGGTCTTGGTAGTGCACAGAGTCTTTTCTTGTAACGGAGCTTGGACTCATAGTGGGCCCCTTTTCCTTCTGGCAGTAGGCGTCTGGCGTATAGTGCTACATAGCTGCACACTTATGTCATAGAACTGCCGATTTCAGTGGCTTTCGAGCAAACTCTCTGAAGGTGAAAACTTTACTTGTTCGTTCAGTACTGTTTGGTTATAGCAATACAATGGTACTATTGCAAAACAGGAAAATTACCTTGCTCTTCTGCACTGGTAGCAAAGCCTTAAATGTGTGGGAAAACCAGGAGACATCCAGCTCCTGGACTAAGCACAGGACATGAGAGTTTGCATCTGATCCCACTGTGTTCTGTGCTGTCCAAGATGCAATCCAAAACTGATGCCGTGCTGGAACTGGTGTTTAAAGAGATCTGCGAGCTTTCACAGCATATACTTTTAAGAACTAGTTGCTTTCCAGAAACTTAAGGCTTGCAAAAATAAATAAATAAAATCCCATTCTAGGAACAGAGCAGCGTTACAACATGGAAGCTCTGTGAAGTGAAAAACATGAATGAAGAGCCAGTGTAGGGAACAAAATTAAAATGGTCACGAGGAGTGTAATTATTTCACAGTTTGTTTTTTTTCTTTTCGTTCTCTTAATTGGGGAGTGCGTGGGGGGGAAGCATTTGTAGATGAGATACATGCGAAGTCTTTCCCTGTTTCCTTCCTCATTCTCTCTTGCAGTGTGCTTTCAGTGATGAAAGATGTTGTTAATAGAGGTAAAAAAATGCCTGCTCAGTCCACAGTTTAAGAAACTGTGAGGCATGAAAATTGTTCAGCATGGCTGAATGTTGAGTAAGAATTTAGCAGTAATTTAGGTAATGGTCAGTTGGTTTTATTCAAGGTACCAAGTTTTACCAGACTCAGTGTAAAAAACAGTGAAGTCATGCAAGGAAAGAATGATATGATTTGATGGAGAATTGGAAAGTCAGGCTTGTTGCTGTTTTATTGAGGTAGAACAACAAATCTCTCAAGTCACGTAACACGTACAAATCCACTGTGCTTTGCAGCAGGGGGATGGAGGTCATAGGTGTGGTGTAACATCTCTACCCATCATCAGACCTTCCCTTCTTTAATGCCTTGTTTGTATTTTGTGTAATGTAGTCTGAACTCCTGGTGATCTCTGGCAGAGACTCACTTCATGCCTTTCACTGCTTCAGAGAGAACTTCAGGAAGTATTAAATAAAATGTAATCTGAGATGTAAATACTCATCATCCCCTCTAAATTTGGATTAGGCAGCTAATAATCTTCTTCTGCTGGCTTCAGTCAACTGATGGTGCTTAAATGCTGAGACATAATTAGCAACATGTATGACTAGTGAGTAGAGGTCTTAGCTATGGGTATTTGTACCATTCGAGCACCAAATACTGAGTCTACTGTAGCACTTGGCCTTGCTTGATTGCACAGAAATTGTGCTTAAAAAAAAAAAAAAAAAAAAAAAAAAAAGCACTTCCTCTTGAAAAGCAAATGTTGAATCGACCTGAGTAACTGTTGAAACATTTCATACGTTTCCTCCACTTAGAGAGATAGTAAGGGAGTAAAGGAGAATTGAGTCACGTTTCTTGCAGTGCTCAGTGTGTCTGGGGTTGGCCAGCTGTCTCAAGGGCTGGTTTCCTCCTTCAAGTGGATACTTCCTTCCCAGCCCCCCCAGCTCTAAGTTGTATTGAAGAGTTGCAATGGAGTTGAATTGCATGTCTCTCTTAAATTCAGCTTAATTTCTGAAAAATTCATTCGAAGTCAGTCAAAGGTGCACCGATGTATGGTAGAGAAACTATCCACAGTACTGTGTTCTGAATGTTTATGTACATCATTGTTTGTTGTTAAGGGATGTGTTTTTTCTTCACTGTAATGGCATGATCTGCATATCCTGTTGTTTTTTATTATTTGTTGCTCAGTTAATCTTGAAAAACGATCCCTAAATGAATATAAACCAGTTGAAGTTTCTTTGGGTTACATAAACAATTCATTTTTTCTCTCTCATGTCTTTTTAGGGAACTGAAATTAGGATGAGTTATTTTTTTAATTGGAAACTTGTCTTAGTTTGAGGTAACTTGTATGTGTCTATATATATTTTAAAGAAACTTGCATTTCCTGTTTCTGTGCATGTCTAGAGTGATCGTTTGTTCAATATTTTCAGGTGTGTGTTCCTCTTCTGTGTCTAAGTTTAGGCTAGAGAGTGAAGATGTAAAAATAGCTTTTTGGAGAAGAATGTTTATTTATCAAAATTAGTGTACATCATTCCGAACTCTGTATAGTCTCTAGACAGAGAAGAATTTGGATTTTCTAATCTCTGCAGTCACTTGATTTAAGATGGCTTTCAAGCTAAGCAACTTGTCTCACAGTTATCTCTTTGTGGCTATCGCGTTGTGTTATACAAGGGTATTTCCTTTTCTTCAGCTTCTTGTGCTCTGGTTTTGTGGATCAGTTGCCTCGTTACATGATTTTGTACTGACACTGCTGCATAGGGATATTGATTTAATTCCCCATAACAGCAATGATTAACTGAAACAGTTCATCAAATAACAGCAAATGGATTTAGCTGATAGGTGCTGTTTCTGGAACTTGGTGTCACTGCTTTCAGAATTCATGCAGGTTTGGGCTAGGAATTTTCAGCATCAGTTCACCAGGCTTAAAAATGTGCAGTATGCCTGGGGAAATCTCAGCAAACAGAATGAGAAAACTTTCGGAGAGCCAGTACAGTCACTTGTGTAAAGGTGAACTTTGGTTGGAAGATGTTCTACACCCAGACTTTTTCTTCATACTTTAGAGAGCCTGTGTGGATTGTAAATGTTTATAAGTGTACAGGCACTCAGAAGTGAAGTAAAGCAGCAGCAGGGCTATTTTTTATTTAGATACTCTAGATTCCATTATGTTGCCTTTAAAGTGATTTATGGCTTAACGTAGATTTCCTGGGTGTTCTGTGATTGTTACACACTGATGCAAACTCTGCTCTTAAAAGAGGAATTCTTTTCAAAATGAGTGTTCTTGTTTCAAGTGGTTGACTTAAATATTTTTTCCAATTAAAAAAGAAAAGGGGGTTGGGTGGGTGGGCACACTTGCTACTGTACTATCTGTTTGAAGGAGCAGGAAAAGTAGTGCCACAGAGAGGCAGAGAGTAAATGCAAGTTATATCTATTCCCTGTTGTCTCTCAGAACAATTAGCTTCTTCTGCAACTTAATTGCTGTTCTTCCTGATTATTATTACTTTTTCACTTCTCTGAGTTTCATCAGACACTTCAAATGCTGTGCGCTCATTCTCTGATTATGCAGCACTTGTATCCGTCACGTAACTTGCTGTTTGGACACTCCTCTCAGTGTTGCTGAATAGCCACAACTCTATCTGCAGCATCACATCTGGAAAGTCCCTGTTTGGAATGGTGGTTCTCGTTATGTAGCTGATGAAATTCTTTGCGCATTATTCTTCAGAGTTGAGGGTGACTACTAAGAAAATGTAAACATCTAGTATCAGCGTCAGCAGAATTCATGTTGAAAGAACTTTGCATTTCAGCAGCACTGTGTTGCAAGTGATGACCTAGAGCAAGAGATTTGGATTAGTAATGCAGAGGGTATGCAAAATCAGGTTGGTGATTATAGACATACTCTCAGGATAGGTGTATTACAAGTGTGTGATGTATTACGAGTGCAGGATCTTTGTGTCAGAATGTGTAGTCTATGTTGGCACAGTTATATGAAGCTCAGAGAAGAGTGGATCATAAAGCTCCTTTTGACTCTGGATATTGAGTTCCAGACTCTGTTAGGAGGAAGCATGGGAAAGTTAAATCAGATGTGTCTTCAGCATAAAACAGTATTTCATTCTCAAGTTCCAGAATGTGTTAAAAAGAAGACAGACAGAAGTATGTTTTGTCTATTCATAGTTAGCACTACTGGAGAATTTCTGAATCAGTGAAGGAAATGTGGGATTTAAAACAATATATTCAGAATGCTTCCATTGCTGAACCAGCTGCAAGCTTTGTAACTGGACTCCAGTATTGCTACTGTAAGCATGGTCTCCATCTGGTGACTTGTCAGTAGGTGGCTGGAAGACTAGTAGTTGCCTATTAGCCTCTGTTTGAAGTAGATGGAGCGTGCTAGGTGGAGGGTGTTTATGGAGTGGATGTGTGTGGGGCTTGGGATCTGTATTCTCTTTCAAACTCTGTGACCAGCCTGCCATAGCAGTTTGTAGCTCTGCTGTACAGCAGAAGCTTCCTCAGGCCTTTCCACAGGCTGAAAGGCTTGCAGCCCATCTGACATGGGGGTCCTGGACACAGAAACCCTGATGTGGCTGGGAATTTCCAAGGATGTCTGTAATAATAATATTAAGAGTCTGTAAATAATATTAAGAGTGTGCTTTTGCACTTAGTTCATGTTCAGGCTTTTGCTGGGTTATTACAAGATAATGGCTGTTGAAACGCTGCCTTCTGTTAAGTGCATCAGGCTAATAGCACTAGTTTCCAAATACTTTGTGCTGTGTATTAGTGTCAGGAGAAATGCAGGCTATGAAATTGTTAGGGTATCTTAAAAGCTCCTGGTGAGACATAATGGAGGTATATTCCCCAGTGGAAAAAGAGGCTGAATGAAGCTAGGTAAATGCTTTTTGTGAGAAAGAGAAGGAAGCCTTTGGCTGATTTTTTATTTATTTATTTTTAATTCCTCTTCTACAGTTTGCATTGCTGTAGCTCTGAACAGGATGTGTCATACAGAAATGACTTCCGAAGCTACTACAGCCATGCTAAGCATTTGACTTCTCTTTTTCATCAATTTCTGATGAGTAAAGAATTAGAGAACTGTAGAATGATTTGGGTTTGAAGGGTCTTTCAAAAGTTATCTAGTGTGGTGTCTGGTGTGTCACACCCTGTTCGCCCCTACCACCCTCAGGCCCCTGACAGGGGTAGGGACAGCTTGCACTACACCCCATCCAACCTGGCTTTGAACATCCTTAATGCCGAAGCATACACAACCTCTTTGAGCAGCCTCAACCTGTTCCAGTGCCTAACCACCCTTGTGGTAATACCCTATCTAAATCTGGCCTTTTTCAGTTGAAACTGTTACCTCTTATCCTGTTGCTACAGGACTCAATGAAAAGTCTTTCACAGTCTTTCTCCTTCGAGTACTGAAATGCTATGACAAGGTCTCAGCATAGCTGTCTTGTTTGCAGGACAAACAACCCCAACTCTCTCTTTCAGCTGTTTCTCACAGGAGAGATGTTCCAACCCTCACCTCGTTTCCTTGGCCCTCCTCTGAACTTAATATAAGTCAGTGTCTTTCTTGTACTTGGGACCCCAGAGCTGGATGCAGTACTCTGGGTGAGGTCTCACAAGGTTAAAGAAGAGGGGGAGGATCACCTTCCTTCACTTGCTGGCAACTGTTCTGTTGTTTTATTTTATTTTATTTTTTATTTTATTTTATTTTTTATTTTATTTTATTTTTTATTTTATTTTATTTTTTATTTTATTTTATTTTTTATTTTATTTTATTTTTTATTTTATTTTATTTTTTATTTTATTTTATTTTTTATTTTATTTTATTTTTTATTTTATTTTATTTTACTGTCCAGGACACAATTTGCCTTCTGGGCTGCTATTGCGTACTGTTGGCTCATGTCCAATTTTTGATCCACCGGTCTCGCTGAGTTTTCTGCAGTGCTGCTCTTGATCAAATCTGTGCTCAGCCTGTACTGATACCGGGAATTACTCAGCCCATGGTAGAGGGCATTGTACTTGCACTTGTTTTACTTCATGAGATCCACCTGGGCCCATTTTCTCTGGTTTATGCAAGTTCCTCTGGATGGTGTCCCTTCCCCCTGGTGTGTCCTCTACACCATTCAGCTTGATATCATCTGCAAATTTACTGAGAGTGTGCTCCATCGTCTGTGTCATTAATGAAGATGTTAGCCCAAGTACAGACCCTTCAGGGATACCACTTGTTACTGACTTTTGTTTGGATGTTGAGCCATTCACTGTGTAACTGTTGGGATGTGTCCATCAAACCAATTCCTTGTCCAACTTACAGACCATCTGTCAAATCCCTACCTTTCAGTTTTAGAGATGAGAATGTTATGGGGTACTGTATTGAATGCCATGCAGAAATCTAGGTAGATGATGTCAGTTGTGCTTCCCTTATCCACTGATGTTCTTACTCCATTGTAGATGGCCATCAGATCAGTTAGGCGTGATTTTCCCATGGTGATACCATGTTGACTATTTCTAATCACTCTGTTGTCCTCTATATGTTTCAGCATGGCTTCTAGCTGTAGAGATTCCTCAAATGGTCTGTAATCCAGTTTTTTATGATAGGAGAGACTTTTTGCTGGACCTGTCTTTAGTTTTAGGAACCTGAGAGATTTGAGAAGACAGATCACTGAGGAAGACTGAGGTAATAGAATTGAGTAGTTGAGCTTTTTCTGTCACTGATCTCCCAACTTGTCTGAAGTGTAGTGAGTTCATTTTCTTTGTTTTTTTCCTTTTCTGATCAAAATATCGGTAGAAGCTCTTGTTATTTTTTACATCCCTTCCCAAGTTCAGTTCTAGCTGTGCCTTGCTTGTCTTGATCCTATCCCTACATGTCTGGGCAGCATTCCTATATTGTTGGTAGGATGTGTGTCCATGTGTGTTTCCTTCTTGTTCTTCAGTTCAGCCAGAGGGAGTTCAGACAACTGTGTTGCTCTCCTTCTTTCTTTGTCTTATTCCTTTAACTTGAGGCTCAAGAGCTCTTGTGCTTGATGAAGAACATCCTTGAAGCCAGTGCTTTTTGGTTAACATGTCCTTGAAGGCAGTTTCTCACAGGATTGCATTCACCACTTCCTTGAACAGGTGTAAGTTTGTTTTCCTAAATCTAGAGTTCTTAACTTTGCTTTTTGCCTGGCTCATATCCTTTGAGATAATGAATTCTGTCAGGCCATGATTGTGCCAGTTGAACTTGCCACCTGTCCTGACCTCCCTAATGAGATCATTGTGCTCATGAGCAATGGGTCGAGTAAAGCTCCTCCTCTGGTTACAGCCTCTAAAAAGCACTCTGTGAAGAATCTTAAATTTAACAAGTTAAAGTGGAGGGTAAAAGCCTAAAGGAATGAGTGAAAATAGAGAAGACCCTAGTACGTCATTTGACTAGATGATCTTGTAGGTCCTTTCCAACCTAATGAATCTATGAATCTATGCTGTTATCCTCAGTAATTTTAATGGTCTATTATGCTTTTAAAGCAAATTAAGTTAAGCAAGAGTAAGTTTCAGTTTTGTGGCGGCTCATTTTCTATTGTCTCTCGATAGAGATGAGCTGAGTTGTTAAAGTATTCTGTAGTTGTTTAAAATTTATTCCATTTGTTTCCTGTTCTTTGGAACAGTCTCTGTTTGGAACTTACATATTTTCATGCATAGGTGACCTGCATGTTGTATTTGTATGATATAAGCAAACAAATGACAAAAAAAACCTCAAAGGATCAGCTGTGATATGAATTTTGCACGTGTGTTTAGTAAAAAATTGTTACTGAGATTCTTGTCTTTCACACGAAAGGCTTCCTGCTTTACATTATCCTACAACATCTACTACTTATTTTGTATGGCTTCTCTGAGGGTGATACAGATATACTCAGAAATAATGTTTACTAGAAAGAGAGAGACAGAAGCAGTCAGTGAAGTCATCTTGTACAGCAGAATGTGTGTGACAGCTGACAGTATAATCTGTTCTGATAACTTGAGAATCTTCCAGTAATCACTGGCAGGTAAATAACTGAAAGAAGCTTGAAATCGTTTGTATTCCAGGAGAAAATTAATCTCAGGCTGTTTGACGTACAAGAACAGACTGCTTCTTTTTAGTGTATATTCCCTTTCCTTCCTTCAGGAATTAAATTCATTCCTTGAATGGAATGGATGTAATCCTCCTTTCAGTTATGAAGAGCTGCTAATCAGCTAATAACAGTGGTATGCCTGAGCTGGATTCTGTTCTGAATCATATCTGCCTTAATGAATAACCTTTAGGATATGTTTAGATGCAGCATAGGGCTTAGAGGTTTCCCACAGACTGGCTAATTTGAAGTCACTGGGAATCGGCACTCTTTCAGATCCCACAAGAAACATATGCTTTGATTTAAGAACTAGATGCCTGTGTAAAAATTTGGCTCTTCATTTCTTTCTTATTGCAAACAAATGAATTGCTCTGGGACTTCCACGATGGTGGTACTGGTGGACGTCTCTCGCAGAGCATGCTTTGAGTGAGTCGGCAGATGTTGCTGTTAGTGGTGAAGAGAGCTATTCAGCAGTGTGTTTACAAAAGGGTTATATGCAGCTCTTGCATAGAGTTTTGTGCAATCTTTTCCGCCTTTATGCAGTACCTGTCTGACACGTGTATGATGTTGCTTTCAGGGTGGTCTTTCTGGCTCACTAGAGCCTGCAGACTGAAAAGCCTGCAGTCTGTGAATCTTGAAGATGCAAGTTAAATAATTATCAGGAATTCAGTGTCTTCCATCATCTCCCCCGTGTCTTTGGTGTGCTTCTGACAGAAGCGTGTTGTGTGAGTTGTATGAGTGCTCAAGTAAGTTGTCTGACCCTAGCACAGAAGGCCCTACGGTGTGGACAAGGAAGACTTGATTAAACAAAAATGAAGGAGCAGCTGTAAGAACTCATTTGTGATTCTGAACCATGACTCTTCACGCTTGGGATAAATGTATCCAGTTATACTGATACAAGAGCCAAGTGCTTTGTTCTCCACCGTAGAAGCTCACCTGTAGATGAAAACTTTCCTATTTCCTCTTCTTCACCTTCAGTACAACTTATGCAACTACACATGCTTTTAAAAGCATGATGGTGCTGTTCTTTCCCTTTAGAAGAACAGCTCTGAGGGGAAATATGTTTGTGCTGGATGCGTGGCTTAATTTTGTGTATTATTGGTTTATAGCTGCCTTTCATGCAGTTTCTAAGATAAGGTTTCTCAGCCTTCCGGCGGTAACCTTACAGATGATTCATATGAAAATGGACTGACTTTAATCTGGATGTGTGTTCTCACGTGTTCACAATAGGGTGGCACTCTGACAGTAGCCAGGGTTTTGGTTGTGCACTACGTTCGTTCTTCTCTTGCTCTTTGTAGCTTGTGCAGTCAGTGGAAGTGCCATGTGGCACTTGTAGGGAAGGGCAGAAGCTATTCACTTCCTGAGTGTAACCTTGTCTCCCACAGTTGGGAATAGGAAGTTTTTGCTAGGTGGCTGGCATGAAGAACTGGGAGTCATTCCAAGTCTCGTTTGGAGTGGAATTTGTTCAGTTTCAAATACCATCAGAATTCCTGGGTCAAGTGCAATTGCAAAGAAAATAATAATAATAATTAAAAAAAAAAGTGATACTGTACTGATTACTTTAAATAGAAAATAGGTGTTTGTTGCCTGTGTAAATAAGCCAAAGTCTTGTTTATTTGTTATTTCGTTTTCTGCAGAGCTGAACTCTGGTTATACATAAATAATAAATATACTTGGTAAGGTGCCTGAAGTCCTTTATCTTGTAGTCTCTTACAAGTGTTTTCTGTGACCTTGCATATCCGTGCAGATTGATGTGCAGTAACAGCTTGCTTTAGGTTACGGTAATGATACTTATTTAAGAAAATAAAGTTTATTGATAAGTAGTGTACTTTGCTAACACTGAACGAATTAGTTTCAAGAATGCATTATTTTACTCTAGTGTAAAGCCCATATGACTCTCCATTTCACAACTGCTCTTGATGAACAACTGCTCTTGATGAGTGTGTGCTCTTTCAGGGAGGAACAGAGCTTCATAAACATGTATTTGGCAATTCATATATTTTGAGACTCTGTAACTGGAAAAGCGTGGTGGTTTCATTGTATTTCTACTGGATTTTATCTTATTCCTTTTACGTCACTCAGAGTTGTCACTGAAATTGAGAATTTTTCTAATTTATTGACCAGGAGTAATAACTCTGGGTATAAAGTGTTGTATGTATATAGCATGTGAAAGATCTCAATGCAAACCAGAAAAATGATGCTTTCAAAATATCCTGTAAAGTTATAGCATTATAATGGCCTTGAGTTGCACTGTGGGAGATTCAGTTTAGATGTCCAGGAAAATTTCTCCTCAGAGTGGTGAGCAACTGGAGTGGCCTGTCCAAGGAGGTGGTGTTCACTGTCCCTGAAGGCATTCAAGGAACTTGTAGGTGTGCCACTGATGTTGTTTAGTGAGCATGGTAGCGATGGGTTTGTGGTTGGACTACGTGATCTTAGAGGTCTTTTCCAACCTAAACGATTCTGTGATTTTATGCTGTACAAAGTAGGATGGTTATTATTTAACTTGAGGTACACCAGCCCTTTTAGAGGGTCATATGTTTCTGCAGCTCTGCAGAGAGGAGGAAAGGCGAATAAAGGTTTTAAGGAATCACAATTTTCTTGACAGCACTGGCTGTATCAGTGTGCTCTCATCTTTGAGGAAGTGCTAGTATCTTGCAACATCACCTATTTTTGGTCTGTTTATGTGGGATTATGTTACTTCTTATCCTTAGATCAGAGCACAGGACTGTTCTTATTCCACTCAGTATCAAAGAGCCAAGGCAGCACCTGTTACAGCCACACAAGGCCATCTCCTGTGAAGTCTGAACTTCATATGACATTGTTGAATCCAGCTTTAAGTGGAGAGTCTGTTAATTCATGAATCTTTCTGTTCCTGATCCCACTGACATGAGTTAGAGGTGGTGGTGGGTGGTGTATTGTGGGTTCCAGACAGCCTTTCTCCTGGGCCTGGTATGAGTGACACTGTCCAGGGTCAAGACGGCATGATGGAGCCCCATCCTGCTGGGCTAGTGGCTTACTACTGGGCCAGGCTGGGGGTCTATGGTAGAATTCTCTGTTTGCTGGTAAGTTGTCAGTGTGTTACGGATGGGATGTAGTTGCCGCTCAGGCTTGGAGTGAATTTTCACTCTGCCATGCTTTTTCTTTGAGGCTTAATAGCAGAAGTTCCTGGAGCTCATTAATTGTGAGGCAGTTTTAACTTTAAATACCTCAGCACACGTTCACAATTTTGAGGAAAATGGAGAAAGTGTTAAAATACGTATTCTGAAAATGTTCCACAAAAAGAAGAAAGAAAATAAGAATTCTTGCCACTAATTCTGTTACCAGAATCCATGATCTTCCTTTTCCAACTGATGCAAAAGGGCCAAAGTGCAAGAAAAGCAATAGGAAAATGAAGTAAAAGTAAAGCAAGAGCTTCTGTAGCACACCCTGCTAGATGGGTGTGTAATTGGAAAACTTCCAGTCCGTTTCGTTGCTTAACTGCTTGCATTTTGAGCTGTTTTCTGCAGTGTCCCAGAAGTGCCTCTGTTTTGAATGATCAGTGTTGACAACCTGATATTTTGTCTCTCTGTTCAAGTGCTTCAAGAATGGCTCCAATGGAAAAAATTCCTGGTAGGCAGACATCCCAAGCCTGCTTGGTGGATTTCAGTTTATGCTATGACTAGTTGCAAACTGGCAGGCGCCTGTCTTCAGGATTTCATTCAGTTTAGAGAAAATCGTTTATTCTGAATTGAAACTTTTGCTTTAGAGTTACTGCTGTAGTAACTTCTAGCAGTACTCTGCAGCAGAACCGTATCAGACTGCCAGCATTAGAATGCCTGGTTAATGTGGCATAATTTCAAGTAATCTTTAATGGTGATAAGGAAATAAATACAAACAGGGTAGCAATCACTGTGGTATACATATCAATATTGGAACTGGTGATTATCCTCTTAAGAGGATTTTGATGCCTCTTTTTAGTTGCTGGAATAAGTATAGGAAGACTATTGTAAAATTCAGTTTTGTATGGACTTCTAACAGTCTAACTTACCGAGATTGTAAAGGGAAAATATTCTATCCTTTAGAGGTGTAATCCCATGGCTGCATAAGTGAATAAAAATCTGGATTAGCATGCCTCTGCCTTGTGTTGCTTTTGGCACTCGAGGAGTTTCATGGTGAGATGCGTCAGGGAGCTGACCTGACTGACAGCTAGCCTCATTTCTTTTTGATCAGCTTTCAGACGAGTAAGTTCTTTGAGCTGACTCAGTGCATTACAGCATGAGTTCCTGAGGACAGGCCAAAAGCAGGACTCCTGCAACCTGAGTTGAGATTGCCTGAAGGTGTGGTTTCTTGTTATTCTTGATCCTGTCTCATTGTGGGTTGCCTCATACCCTTTCCTCTTCTGGTAAGGGTGGCTAAGGTGTGTATTTCAGGTTGGCTGTGCCAGCTGTTTGTGCTCTCAGCCTGATGTTTTTCAGAAACTTTCAGCTTTCAGGAAAATGAAAACTTTGTCTGGGTTTCAGCCCAGGTTGGAAGAAAAACTTCAGGATGTCCTACAAGTTGAAAGTTCAGAGATTCAGGCACCCGGGCTGAAATCTGTGGCTGTGTCTTTGTTGGCAGATCAGTCTATCTGTGGACACCAGAACTCAGTAGCCTCTGCTGTTAGAAAATTTCCTGCATGCCTTTGGCCTGGGGCAACTGCTGTGCTCTCAGTAGTGATCCTGGTAGCCAGTCTGAGGGCAGCAACCTGAGGTAAAGGGAATGTAAGAGAAGTGTAGAATGTTCCATACCAGCAAGTCTGCATGTGGAAGTGTAGTCCAAGGCATTGTCTGATCAGCACTGTTTCACTGGCCTTCTAGTTTAGGTGCAGCAAGTGTGTTCCTTTGAGGACATCTGAGGCTTTTATTGACAGCAGGGCACATGCAGATTTGCAGCACCATATGTATTCCATGGAAATCAGTGAAAGTTCTTACATCTGCAAATACCTAATTCCACCAGACCTGACATAAAAATTCATAGTTCTTGTTATAGCACTTCCCTTAGATGATAAGTGAGCAACCATTGGGAGTCTTAGGCTTCAGTAGCCATCAGGTAAATAATCTGCTAATATTTGCTGTGTGTAGGAAAGGAATTTTTCTGAAAAACATCTGTTAGAATTAGATTGCAAGTAAAGCCTGTGTCATTTCCAGCAGGGGATCTTAAGTTACTTAATACCTGCATATAACATGCAAAAGGTAATGGCTGAATATGATGTAAAAACAATTATTTTCCATTTTATTATATTTGGACTTTCAGTGGAAATGTAACTGAGAGAGCACTTGTCTCCCTTTTGACAGTAGATACTTTTTTCAAAATATTGCTGCTCCTCACAACTAGTATGTTGAAATTATTTACGCTGGCAAACCTTTGTGTGGAAAATGAAGAGGGGGAACTGTGGAGGTGAGGTTAACAAAGATGTTTCTGGAGCTTAATTTGCTCAATGCTGGCAAAACAAGTCTGTTAATTTTGTGGTTTAATATGCTGTCTTTGCATCTGGGTATCTTTGGACGAATCCAAGTATTTCTGGAAGGGACAGGCTGGTTGCTGTGATCAAAGCGAGTGTGTGAATAGGTTGTGGCTGTCACATATTAATTTATTCCTTCCCCCATTGCTTGTAGTGTTCCTTAATCCTAAGCATCTGACTGATTCTTTCTCCTCTTTTAGAAGCTTAAGAGGAAGCTGATGCAGAGGAATTAATGTTACAAATGCAGAATAAGATGCACTTTTTGCCAGCTGCACCAGCTATCCAGTTTGTGTAAAGCTGAATTTATATTTCATTGGCAATTACACAAATGCTAGTCTGAATAGCTTTCCTATTTACATTAGTAACTGTTCCAGGAAATGAGGATAACTCTATTTTTAGCATAAATTACTGTTATCTTAACAGTTAATCAATTGAACTTGAACGGAGTTCAACGCCTGGGTTGAATCTTGCAGTTAGATCTTGCATTCTGAGCTATTGTGGTTGGTTGGTACTAGGCCATTTAGAATATCAGTTGAACCCAGAAATTATTTGGGATGAAAATGTTTGTATTAAAATGTTATATAGAATAAAGAAGGGTTAGATTAAGGACCACTGATTTGAATCAGTTGGAACTGGTGGAGTCATGAGCTTCATTTGGTAATATCACCTAGGATCAGCAGTGGGCTTGCTAGCTTGGGATTTACAGTCTGCTATGAATGTGGAAACCTAGCTGGTGGATGGGTTTGTAGTCAAAATGACAGCATGTTGTCATACAGTTGATCTAGTCTAGATTGACTTGCTTTATCATGTATGGGTTTTTTTATTTATTTGTTTACTCTTCAGATAAAATATTTGAATGCATTCCATTTTTTTCTGTTCTTTTGGTATTTATTTTTACTCAAAAATGCAATAGTATGTAAGACCTTTAAAGTGTGTAGCCGTGTTTGTAGTTATGGTGATAATTTTGTTTCAGAAACTGTTCTGGAACAGTGCCTTTTTTTCTGAATGTTGAGGTCAGCAGTGTGGTAGGTTGGTAAATGTCTGTGTATCAATACTTCAGAATTAAGTTCAACACTTTATGGCATTTTGAGCATTTTATTTCAAAGTTTCTTCCATCAGCTGCAGTGCTGGACATTTATATTTGTGGGTAATATATCTACTTGTAGACTTCAACCGTGGATAATAAGCCACTTCAGAGTGGGCGAACAGCAAGCTTGTCAATTTATGGATAGTGAAACCAGAGGAATAGAGAGTAACGTGACAGAGAGAGAGAGAGTAATGTTGCTTGCCTGGCACATATCCCCAGAGCACTTGTCACAGTCTAAGCTGTCAGAGTTCAGGACACTCTCAGACAGAGGGTTTGAATTTTGGGTGGTGCTGTGTGGAGCCAGGGGTTGAACTCGATGACCCTTGTGGGGCCCCTTCCAGCTCAGGATATTCTGTGATTGCCTGAGGTTTGGCAGTAGGCTGCAGGCAGAGATGAGGGTAGCACTCACGTTTCCTGAGTGAGCTGTCCACTAGATCACATGTGCTTCTGGTGTGATCCTTGGTTTAGATATTTCCTTAACTGAACAGAAATTAATCGTATGAGCATCTGTGACTTAACATCAAATTGGAAGGAAAAAGGTTTTTAAAATGGTATGCTTCAATATTAGATTCTACTGCAATAATTCAAAATCAGTGTTGTAGCAAAATGAAAGCAAGTTCTGGTGCTAAAATTGTATACAAAGGTTGCTTTCCTTCTGAGGTAATGCTTGAATATTTGTGTATTCATATAGAGAGTAACAAAGTCAGGGCTGTCCTTTTCACTCTGCAGCTGAGTTGAATGGGAATAAAATCATGGCTGTTGGAGGCTACTTGGAGTTGCCATGGACAAAGCCACAGGCAGCCTTGCTTATCAGACCTGTTCAATCTGGTTTTGTAGCAGTTACTAGCCATCATGTCAAATGTTAAGAATTCAGCTCAGATGAGTCATATCCGTTTTCTGCTGCAGGATGCAGTGGTGCAGTTACTTGTGAGGCAGGGCAGTTATTGCTGCCTTGTTGGCATATGGTGTATCAGAGAGAGCAGTAGTAATTTAGGTAGGTAGTATTTTCTAGTGAGATTTTTATTTTTTTTAGTGTTAGTTTGCACGTTATTAGTTGCTTCTTGGGAAATATGAGCATGGAAGGATCCAGAAACTGAAATAACTTTTTATACATACATATATTCTTTTGGTAGTGTAACCAGTATAATGTCCTCCTAAATAAGAAGGAAGCTTAAATCTATTCATCTATTCCTTGCTGAATCCTCTTGTTGTACCACTCTTACTTCTGATAGATGTGAAACATGAGGGGTACTTGTGTTGAGCAGTGCTCTGCTTGACTAAAGCAAAGTCGTATCTCAAATTCTGAATCTAATCTCAAACTTTATCTACCTAAAAGAGTGACAAGCCTTAGCTGAAATAAAGAGGCTTGGATGGATCTGTGTGTCAGGAGTTAGATGTGCTAGTTTTGATAAAGCTGTTCTGCTTTAGTTCCAAAAATCCAGCTTAATTAAGAAGCTGGATCACAGAATCGCAGAACTGTAGGGATTGGAAGGGATCTCTAGAGATCATTGAGTCCAACCCCCTGCTAGAGCAGCTCCCTAGCCCAGGTTGCACAGGTAGGCATCCAGGTGGGACTTGAATGTCTCCAGAGAAGGAGACTTCACCACCTCTCTCGGCAACCTGTGCCAGTGCTCCATCTCCCTCACTGTGAAGAAGATCAAAATCAAAACTTGTGGGAAATGCTAATTGAAGTCAAATTCCAGGTTTTTCCTACGTGAGTGGTATATTTTATTGTATTTTAGTTGAAGTAAAAAATAATAAAAATGAAATTCTAATTATTGATCTTGAACCCATGAGAGACCTTGTGGCTAGCAGCAATGCTTGCAGTGTAAGCTAACTCTTAAGTCTGAAACTGTATCCCAGGGTGGAACTTCCTTTCTTTCTGCTGGAGGTAAGTCCCTCCTCCTCGATTGCTTACTAATGAGGCTGTTTACATTTTTTAAAAGGGTTTGAAGCCTCCATATCACAAGGCGAGGATTGCGTAAGTCCATGCTGCCGAGAGCTCTGCAAAATGGGACAGACTCAGACAAGTCCTATGAAGTGTGATGGCAGTTAAGTGGTAGTACCGTATGCTGAATTAGTGATATGTGTTGGTTTCTGTTGGAGGCTTGGTTGTTTAAATTCTGCATATTGCAAAGTAGAATCATCACTAGGTTTGAGACATTATTTTCTGTGTGTGGTAGATATTTCATTGCAGTGTTTTTTGCTGGAAATCGAGGGATATTTCAAATTAAGTTGGATCGGGTTTGTGGTGTTTACTGTACCCTTCTCTGCTGTGGTCTGAAGTAACTGTTCTCTGTGTGGTTAAGTGCTGCGTGCAGTAGAAGGGACTCTGATTTTTCTCTCACTCTGCAAAAGGACTGCATGCAGAACTCATGCTGGCAACTTACAGATCGGTGGGGTCTGACCAAACCCTGTCAGTTATGCTTGACTTGTGAAGACTTTGTGCTGCTGCTAGTGGAGAAAGCAACTTAGCTGTAGTTTTGTAGTAATAGAAGTAAGAAAGTGGTGGTGATGGGTTCTCTCTCAGTCCCCCCTCAGCCCTTTTTCCCTTCTAAAAGAAAGATCTGGAAATTGGTGAGGAGTAAGAGAGAGGGGATCAGAATCGGTGGCATGTGTTCTTGTTTTTTCAAGGGTTTCTTTGAAATTGATTGTGAGTTTTATAATAGAAATAATATTTTGAATTTAAAAGGGACTATTTTTAAACCTCGTTTGTTAAAACAAGGGGAGAGTAACAGTGAATACTTAAATGTATGTATTATATGTCTTATAATGTCCTTGCTAGAGATGATGAATTTTTGTGCTTGTAGGGAAATAACTCTTTGCTACCTGGAAACCTGTGAGCAGTAAAGCACTTGATCATATTTGTTTATTGTGAGTAATATTGGCTAGCACGGTCACTAGACAGAGAGTAAAAACAGATGAATGGACAGAGACTCAAAGGGAGTAAATGCTGCTGGACATAATCTGTTATGATGCATAACAGAGATTAGAAGTATTGTGATTATATTTCTGAAAACTTCATTGGAGTAATAAAATGGAAAAGACACTTAGGAATTATTAAGAAAGAAATAGAGGAACTGGAAAAGTCACTTGCAGTATGAATTGATGGTGTCATGTCTTCATTAGCACCAGCATTTCTGCTCACCTTGTTTCAAAAATGAATCTATAATTTGCTCGAAAAGATAGACGAGGAATGAGGAGGATTGTCAGAAACACTCATGGTTTTTTTTTTCTATACAGATGCAGACAATAGATATGTCCTTTTCATAAAGAAGACCAAGGGAAATATGATGTAATGCCAGATTAAGAATGAGGAGGAAAGAACTAATGACAAACAATTACTCATTTTTAATTTCTGTCCTTCTAGCTTGTCTGCAAGCAAGTCTAGAAGAAGCTAAAGGAAGTCCTTTTACATTTAAAGATTAAGTCAAGTTGTTTATCTCATTGGTGTAAGGTGTTGTGGATGTGAAAAACATTGGTTTCAAAAAAAGACTAAAATAACTGGGGCATAAGTTTAATGAGAGCTGTTATAAACGATGGACCCCATATGGCGAATGACTCAAAGTCTTCAGACTGTTGAATTTCTGGGAGCTTTAAAGATGTATCAGGTGGCTCTGCGGTTGCTCTGTTTCTTTTTTTCTACCCTAAATGTTGTTGTTGAAGTGGTAGAGATGAGACACTGGACTAGATGTGCTTACTGATCTGACATAATGTGATTAAGGCTAAAATGGCACACTTCATTCAGAGATGATGTTAACTAGTAAATTTTCGAACTAATTTGCTACAGAAATGAGACGGTAATCGTTATCAAGAGGGAGATGGAAATGTGAATAAGTCTGGTCTCTTTAATGCAAGTCACTGGACAGGTGGGAGCAGATCATCAGTTAGTTTAACCTAATTCACAGAAGCACACCAGTTTATGCTATTCAGGGAAATGGTATCAGTCTGGCATCTGAAATAGCAGGAAGGCTGTCCATAAATGCAGTGACATTGACTTTTGTATGCTTTCTCTGTGCACTACAGCACTGCGTCCTAGCTGGTCTCTCCGGCTCCCTGACTGTCGAACTCCAAGAGCTCTGGGCAGCCTGATCTAGTGGCAGCAGCCCTGCCTGTGACGAGTGATCAGTAACATCCGTGAGCCATTCTATAATTCTGTCAAGAGGCTTTTCTCTGGAACGGCAGACGTCATTTGTGGATCACTTTCAAAGTGAAGTTGGTTAATTTAGTGCTTAAGCTTCTTTTTTTTTTTTTTTTCCTGAAGCACAGGGAGAGTTTTGCAACTTGGAATTGGGGTCTGTAGAGGAGAACCAAGAGGAGAAGGACAGAATTGACTGCTGGGTGTATCCAAGAAAACCTCCCTGAATGTGCTGAGACCTCATAGGTACTTAAGCCTTCTAGTGCCCAGGCTCTGCAAGGGTGATGAGATCCCTGGAGAGATTTGGCATACAGTTTTTACTGCTGAGTTTCTGCCAATTACATCTTTCTGTTAAAAGTGCTGCCTGTAGGTATGTTGAAGGTAGATAAAAGCAGTACAAAAAATGCAGTTGATACAGTTGCTGTGAGTAAAGGATGTATACTAATCACATCTCTCTGGTGTTAAATCTCTGCGTATTTTGCCCTGAGATGATTTTCAGCCAGTGGGAATCGAAATGTTTGTTTTTTTTAAAGTTCTTATCAGTAAGCTAATACCTCTGCCATTCAGTAACTATCTTGCTGTTGATTCAAGTGGGAGAATGTGGTTTGTGCAGAGTACTTTCTGAAGGCTAAATCCTTCATTACACCCCTACAGTCTTGTAACTTGGGCTCAAGAGGGAGGTTTTGTACGTGGTGCTTCTAGGAACTTCTGGGTGGGGGTGGAGGGGGATGATGCAGTCCTTCATTTATGCAAAAATACTGGAGGTACGTCAGAGACATCTATGCAGGAGTAAAAACACTTCATGAAGTGTTTTGTTTTACTTTTGTGTGATTTGCTTTCAATGCTAAAATGAAGCTCTATGGTTGAGAATGGCCTGAGGAAATTTTGCACTCCTTTTATTCTGTATGAGTTAGAGATAGGGAGCTTTCTACCTGTTGTCATTTATCAGCGTAAAGAGCATTTTCTTAGTAGGTGTTTGCTGTCTACTTTATTGTGAATGTCAATTCTCCTGTTTCGTGAATGCTTTTCTGACGTACAGTCAGAAAGTACTGGAGCTGACCTACACACACAGACTGTTTGGAATTACCTGCAAGATAGACAGTAGCATAAAAGCATTCCCATTTTAATTGATATAAGCATAATTAAATTGTTACATACTTTAAACATAATGCAAACAAAGTCAGCATTCTAACCATGTGGTGAAGTCCAAAGCAGCAGCACAGTGTGTTTTTTATTAAGTGACTGTAGCATGGTTTGCAAAAACAAAAAGGGGCAATACAAATTAAAGAGGAATGCAGGGTTAACAGGGGTTCTGCTAATCCACCTTGAACTCCAGGCAGTTGAACTCACTGCTTTGTGAGTGCCAGACAGAGACCTCTGCTGTTGTTCATGTGAAGCTCTCCTTCACACAGAACAGAGCATGGATTCTTTTTGTAATGGTATATGCTGCTGGCTCATTCATTCTGTGACTGCTATCAATTACAAAGTCTTGCCTTCTTTCTGCATCGTCTAGGAAGATGTGTATGATTTCAGCACTTCTAGGCATAGAGTATAGTAAAACCTGACATTGTTCTCAGTCTTCCAAACCAATTCCACTCCTGTCCTTCAGGATGCTTTCACATTAGTGCCATAGAAAAAATTTAGCAGTGTTGATATACAAATCAGGAATGCAAATATGTGCCTGCACAGATCCTCGTGATAAAGTGCAGCAGTTTGGTACTGTATCATTGGTAAATACTCTCGTCCTGTAAGGAAGAATAGTTTTTGCTAAACTTGAAGTGTATTTTAAAATACTCAAGAGCAAAGTGCAAAAAAAGAGTAGTGAGCAGTTTAAATTTCTGAGCTATGAGTCCATCCCTAAGGAAAGACAGCGCAGCTTATTGCCAGCTTGGTAGTTATGATCTAATACTTTTAGATGAAGCTGCTCAGGCAGATTGTTTTGTTTTATTTTAATTAATTTATTTATTTATTGTTAACAGAATTTGAATCCCTATGATTACTTTGCAGAAATACTGAGAATATACTCCTTTTTGGGTCAAAACCTATTGAATAACGTCTGTGTGTTTTTCAGAGATGTTGGTGTTTTCTAATAGAAAACCTGGCATTTGAGACTCTTTAAGCCCTTGGGCATTTTTTCTTCTTAGTGTTCTTTCTGTTCCCAGGAAAACATTGAACACTGCAGTGGAAGAGTAGCAGTTTAGTTTATTGGGAAGGATGGTGAGAACCAGGAACAGTAAATGTATTCTATACCTTTCATTCACATGAGGCTTGGAACCTAAAATTCTCAAATATTGTATCATTTATGACATTTTCTCTTTATGACAGAAATACTTTCTTGAGTAAGCAAAGATACATTTTTTACATGCTTTAGAATACTTTTTCCCAAGTTTGGAAGTATGGGAAGATCCACATTTATACATTCCAGCTGTTGTTCTTCATACTCTTAAAATATTACGTATGTATTTTTCAATCTGTGTTCACTGCTTAGAGATTTTCTATGTTTACACCATATTTGGTACAACTAGGGAGTTACTGTTTCTCAATCGTGAGTTGAGAATACTGTTGTAAGAAATAATTCTACATTTTTGGATTAGAAACACTTTTGGACTTTTTATTAGCTTAATGAACAGAGCTCTGCCCTACTTAGGAGACTGAGACACATTGTCTCAGTCTGGCTTAGCCTTGTAGTTTGGCTTTGCCCATCTTTGGGGCAGCCCACATTTCTGATAGAACCTGTGGGGAAAGAAGAAAAACTAAACAATGAGTAAGCTTCTCAACAGGAAACTGAAAGGAGCAACTAAAAAGAGCTTTCAGATAGCAGGGAGAAGAAAATTGCATCCAGAAAATGCTTGCTACTTATTAAAAGAAGTTTTAAAGTACCCCCAGAAGGTAGCTTTGTCAAGAGAAAGAAGGAATGGAATGATGAAAAACATGAACTATGGCAAATGTAGTGTAAACCTTAATAAGACAGCTTCCAAAAGAATTTGTGAAATACTGGCTTACAAGTCTCACTTGAGAGTTCTCAAATGCTTTGCCCAAAGGGAGCAAGTTAGGGATTCTGTGCAATCAGGATTGGAAAGGAAAACTTGAGAAAGATACAGGTTTCCTGCTATGACCTTATGAAAGACTTGTTCACTATGGGGATAACTCTGAGGGACTGACTCAGATTTGAACTGTTAGGAGAAAAAGCTTTAAAATAAGCTGATAAAATGAGTAGTAATAACTCATAGAAACCTGTGTGTTGATATCTCATGCTCTTAAGGAGCTCCAGTTGAAAAGCAAGGCACTGTTACTGATGGTGTGTGCTTCTGACTTCAGTGGATGTTGTCACAGTAGGAAAGGGAGACAATGTAGAATCAGTAGAAAAATAGGCTGAAAATACAAATAGCAAATAAATCTCATAGGTGTATGGGTAAAATCTGATGGTAGGGAAGAGCTGACCTAGCTTTTTGAAGAGGTAAGCCAGTCTTCAAGATTTTTGAAGTCTTTTTTTGTGAGACTGTATATTTGAATGCAATAAAGCTTTTGACAAGATCCCTGACCAAAGTTTTTTAAGAGACAAAACGACTGGAGCTGAAATATTTATTCCCTTGAAATGGTTGAATTGTTGAAGTGTTGCAACAGAAAATCAGTTTGGCAGCGTATCAAGGTTACCAGTAGTGAAATGTGATGGTGAAGAGATTGCTTTGCACTTGTCTTTTTGAATTGGGCCTTTTAGTTTGTCAGCAGCATGGTAATGATGTTTGCTGGTGTGCAGGCTAGTCAAGACTGCAAAGGGCTAACTGTGAAGAATGATAGAAAGTATTATGGTACCTGGCAATTGAGCAGTTAAGGGAAAGACGAAGTACAGTGATAGTGAATGTAAAACAAGATATGAAGAAAAGCAGTTCTAATTGTGCAGATTATACTAAGTACTACATTATTGCTCTTCAGACTTCTAGCTAGTTCAAGAGTTTTCTTAAAGGGTCTCTGGACTCCTAACTAAGGAAGTTTGGTCTTTATTTGCCCCATTCTTACAACACTTGCACTGTTTTCTGCTGGCCTCTGGCACAGATACTGAGCTAAACAGAGCTTTGATCTGATCCCTTTGGCAGTTGTGATGGAAACCATGAGCTGTTTTCAAAGGCTGGAGGTAGACCTGCTTAGATATTCTTATCACACTGAGTTCCCCAAATGTATAACCAGATTATAGCCAAATTTTATTAAAATAAAAATCAATATGTTAGAGAAAATTTTAGATCAGTACAGCTGAAATAAATAGAGTAAATAAATAAAAGTAAAAATAACTTTTCATTGACTTTCCTCTTGCCAATTCTGTCTTCAAGGTGGGTTGTTTCCTGGCCTGGTTTTAATGAACCTGGCACCAAAACTACATGATGAATTCCAAACCTGTAGCAAGCTCTAAAGTTCATGTAGAATTTAGGAGACTTCACCTATGAGGCTTGTCTGTTTGCTTTCCATAGGACTGCCCTTCCTTCTCTGAGCTCTTCTGTTGGCACGCCTGTGATCCCTGCAAGTACTTTCTTCCTGAGCAGTCTCACTTCAGAGAATATATAGTCTTATCTCTCCTTCATCCCATGAATCTTAAACACACACACACAAAAAAAAAAAAAAGCACATGATGTGGAAATTTATACCAATAGGCACAGGTACTATCACATCACTTATTTATATTTATATATAAAATATATAAAAACACCTATATATATATATATATATATATACACACACACACACACACACACACACATACATATATATATATATATATTCCCCTTGATCTTGTTCAGGCTGAAGGAATGCTTTGCCTAGATTGGGAGGAAAGATAATTCATAAATACATGTAGACCGGTAGACAAGCATTGTTGGGAAACAGTACTTCTAAGTGTGGAAGTACTGAGTTACTGTAGATTTCATTGCATTCCTTGACTTTTCCTTGTGTTTGGGGATTGTTTAAAAATTCATTAACATCAGTGCTGGTCTTATGAGCCTCAGAATGTGCTCAAGCCTTCAGCTGAGCCTCATGAGTTCCTTCATTGAGTTCTGAGTATTTTTCTCATGTAAAATTTTAAGTTGTGAGATTATTTAGTATTTTACATTCTTGGTACTAGGAAGCCTGTTTCTCTAGAATTGATACAGATGCAGTGAGCCCGAACATATTGAGGTTACTTTTAAATAAATGGTTCTTTGTTTGGTTGTCATCTTTTTATTCTTGCCTATTCCCGAGTTCCTCCCACATGCATTGAGCTGAGGGTATTTTTTTCTTAATTTTTGGGGGTTGGAATCATGTGATAACATCACATTCCTTTGTCTTGGGCCGAGATGGATTTTATTCTGTTCAATCTTAAGCTTTCTCTTTTTTTTTCCTTCTCAATTGTATTCAGATCATTGATAGGCTGCCGTGCAGTTTGCTATTAGTTCCTACGTGCTCTTCTTTTATGTTTATCGCCTACGTTTTTCCCCTCTCATTTGTTTATCTAACATCTATATGAACTTTTATTCTGCTATCATTCAGTTTCTATCTTCTGCTGTTTTCTTCAATAAAAATCCTCTGTTTTGCTCCAATCAGCCTTGTATTATTGAATCAGTTCTTTTCCCTTTGTGTACTTGAAACGTGTTGCAGGATTTCACTTGCCTCACTGGGCATCAGTTGTGCTAGTCTAATACAGACATGGGGAGGGTCAGAACCACCCCTACTAGTTAACTGTTAAAGAGTTTATCTGAAACCAAAAGGTGTTATTTCCTTACTAGTGTTTGTATAGGTTCATTTTTGAATTCAAGACAAGTTTGACTCAGTTTAGTTTTTCAAGGAGCACTGGGCTTAATACAAGTGTATTGGCAACAGGGTACTTCTGTACTGGAAGGTGACTTTCTGCTTTTGGAGTACTCAGTGCCCCAATTCTGCCTCTGCTTTGTGCTACTCAGAAAACTGAATGGGACACTCACCAGGCTGGCATGCCTGTTGTTCATCTGCTGAGAATGTGAGCTCAGGAATTCTCCTTCAAGTAGGTTGCGGGATTGGCTCTAAATTGTTCATCAGTGATGCAGAATTCGTGCTTCTATTTCATAATAGTAAATTACCTGATCCAGGGTTACTGCAGTCATCCAAAGAAGAAAGCTACCCAGAGCATTGGTGTCATGATTGTTGCACTGAACTTGTCTGCTGGGGTTGCGCTGAAATAAGAATCCTGAACTGAATGTTAGACAGTAAAAGTTTGCGTTAAAAAATAGGTAATCCACAGATGTGTTAGCTTTTAATGCTTTTGTTTGTATTTTGCACATTAATTGTAGTTTTTTCAAATATTTTGCTTTTCCTCTAATTTCTGGAGCTCGAGTGTGCCATCCATACCCGCTTTTCCTTCTGCCTACCCAATCCTCTACAAAGCCCTTTTTCTGGTTAGCCTCTCCCAACAGACCAGCTTGGCCGGACAGGTTTCTTGAGAGGTCAACCATTCCCCTCTGTTGAGGTATCCTCATCTGAGCGTGATTCCCATCAGCAGCTTCCGGTCCTGGAAATGCATGAGACACTCCTGACAAGTTATGCCTGATTCCAATGACGCTGACAAGTCAGTGATGCTATGGTTTGCACAGCAGAGCCGGATCTGCTGATCTGCACTGACGTGGTACTGTGATTTCCAAAGCAGGCTTCCTACCTCAGGCAGGTAGTCTCTTGGTAGGGAGTAAGGTATCTGTGTTGAAGACAGATAACCATAAGGGAGTTGGTGAGGATGTCTTCCATTTGCTCACTTCTGAAAGTTCACCCTGGCTTAATGAAACTATTGCAATAATAAGATGAAAAACAATTTGCACTCAAACTTACATTCAAATAAATTTGGGTTGTATTCATATCTCTGTTGAAAGAGTTTTAACACCCCAGTGGAAAGGAACCCTAAATATTGGTCTGTCCCAGAACTTTTTGATAATAATTAGTTTTCATTTTGTCCTGATTAACTGTGGAACAATGAATATGAGGCAACAACTGTGCACCAATTAATCAGAAGATAATACAAGCATAAACATTCATCAGTTTTATAACTGATCTGTTTGTATTTGTTGTTCTTCCTGGCAGCACTGTTGTAAGCAGACAGTATCAAAAAGTAGGGTGTACATGTATAATATCTTGGAGTGTTTGTTTAACATTCTTCTTTGCCCTGTTATATTTTAAACAATAAGCAGGAGTTGAACTTTGGCCACTGCGTTTCTTAGTGATTAAAGGCATTGGTAATAACAAAGACAAAAAGGCTTTATATACACTAAATGGGCATTTTCCCTCCTTGACCATGTTACTATATATATGATCTTAAGTTTTTACAATTTGCTAAGAAAGTAATTAGTAGAGATGTTATGTATGAAGTTCATGATCTTTGTACGTGTAATGTAAAAAGATGTAAGTGAATTTACACTACAGGTACGAAATGTTTGTCACACGGTTGTAATATACACCATCCTTCACAGAGATGAGTCCTTGAGCTTCTACTGCTTTTCAGGCAGAAAGAGTCAAGCCAGTTGCCTCTGATTCTTTCATATGGATCTGCTTTCTGAGATTAATTAGAAGTAGACTCCCTGTGAAGTAGTGTTTTTGTTCTTTTGAAAGTGTTGTGTGACTGCATTTTGAGCTGTTTTTAGTATAGACATCAGTTAGACTAGTAACTTGAGGTGTGACTGCTTGGTGGTTGTAGTTATGTCTGAAGCTCAGTGTGGTGATCTGTGCTAATTTGTATGCAAGGAGCTTTGTTAGTTTGGCTATGGTCATGTTAAACTTGTGGTTTGTGAAATAGACACCAAGAGCTCACTGAACTGCATGCTGTTGCAGTTACGCTTCTTCTGTATCTCAGCCAGAGCTACACTCAATTCTCATGCACGTGTTTATGCTCCAGACTAGGGACATAGGCATGGCAGTTGCTTAAAGAGGTGAGGGAGAAGTCTGTGACTAGACTTACTTTAATGTTCAAAAGCTAGCAAGACACAATAATTTGCTGTAAGCTTTATTATGTGTATTTATAGATGTCTAAGACAACTAGTAAAAAAGAACATCCTGTCCATGTTTTCTTTAAATAGTATTGCTGTATCTGTGATCTATAAACAAGTCTCTTGCTTTTATTAGGTTAAAGTGAAATTTAACCTTACATGCGAGACGTAAGTGAGGAATAACATTTATTCTTTCCTTTGTGGTTACAAGAATTTCAGCTCTTCCACTTTCCTATCTCTTGCTCCTATTTTGTACAGTATGCATACGTACCCAGTCTGCTCACTAATCTGTGAGTCTGAGTAGACTTCCTTTGCTGGAACATAGATGTGCAGGAGTATCTGGATTGAATTGTCAGCCCTTGGCCTTCAGAATACTTCCCACTGGGGGCTTAGGTGTTAAGAGGACTCTACTCTGATTGGAGCTATCTGTCAAATATGGGTTTGTTTGTTTGTTTTTTTTTTATTTGCCTTGAAACTGAAACTGCAAATGCTCTGAGTGGGTTTGTTTTTCCACTCTAATTGTGGAAATGTTGCTACCACCTTGTATCAAAATACCTTTTTGTTACTTGTGAAATTATGTATCTTTCACTGCAGCACTGTTTTAGACTAATTTTATCTGATGAAAGTGAGAGCCTGTGAAGTAGGGTTCAAGCAGTTCATATATTGATGACCAAACAGTTGTCTTGTGCTGAGTTAAACCCTGGCTCATCCGAACTGGTGAGAATTTTTATGGATACTTACTTGAACTAGTTTTGTCATGGAAAACATCAGTCTAGCTCAGCTTCTGTAAACTTCTAATCATAGCTTGTGTAACTCAATATAATGTTCAGCTACCTTAGGTGCACTTGACAGTATGTTTCAGGCACTTTATAGGAATCACTATTACCCTTGCTTTGCAGGCAAGAAGTAAAGGCAGAAAAGTTGGGTAAAGATGGACAGAACAGCTGAAGTTCTCCCAGAAGATGAGTTACTGCTTGCTGCTCTGCATTTGACTTCTGTGCTTCTGGGCAATGCTCCATACACTGCTCCCTCCTTTGTTCAGAGTGGTTTTGAAAGAAGATAGTAAAAAATGGGTCTATTGCAGGACTTTGTTTAGGGTATAGAGGTTTGTTTGTTTGTTTTTGTTTGTTTTTGTCTTCAGTGTGATAGATACCTGATCACAGAGGCGCACATGTTTTTTGTGGTTTGTTGGAATTCCAAGTATGAATTGGGCTGTTCCCGTTGAAAACAGTGTTATTGGCCCCAGAGGATTTGTGCAGACTTTGGAAATCTGATCTTTCTGTTATAAATGACAGATTCATCTTGAAATACGTATTCTCTAGAGTGAGGAGGAACATGCTACAGAAGTTGGAGTTCTCCTTGTGTTTAAAAAAAAAAAAAAAAAAATCTATTGCATAAGTTAATCTCGAAGGCCTGGATTTCACGGAAGACTTAAAATTTGAAGAAAGAAAGCCCTTCTTAGTTCCATTAAAAAATGAATAAATAAATAAAAATAACCACAGCACTTCATAACAGCGTCTTAGTGTCATTTTTCTTACAAATGTTTACTGAAACTTGTGATCCTCCTCTGTTCTTTAACTCATTTTGAGCCCAAGCCTCAAAACATTTTTGTTTTGTGTGTTGTTCTGATTTGAGGGATTGGGAGGGATCCAAGAATATTTCTTACAATGTAGTGGCAAGTCTGATTTGTTCTAACAAACGCATTAAATGGATTTGGCCATCTCATCTTGACAGTAGTAAGGGTGATTGTTTTTGTTTGTTTTTTGTTGTTGCTGGCATGTGTGTGTATAAGTGTTAGTTTCCTTCTTTGTGATCCTGGGAACTTGCCAGTTTAACGTAGGTTTCCTCAAGTGTTTTCTGAGTTATTTTTTTTTGGTCAGGTACTATCACTTCGTTAAGTAATATTTCTCTTTCACTGTTAGTTTTACAACTCTAGTGGGAACATGTTCTTTCGCAAGGTTTGAGAAGTAAGTAATGGAAAGTTACCCAAGTTTTTCTCCTGCTCAGGGTAACAGAAATGTGCTATTAGCTTTCAGTTTCCAAAGATCGCATTTTTATGTGAATAAGAGCAGTTAAAAATAGAACTTGCAACAGCAACTTCCTTAAAAATATTTAAATAATTAAATGTTCACCCAAGCAATTATGTAGTAATACTGTTGTCATTCTAATTTGGCTTTCATGATGTTTCAATTTCTGAAAATCAACAAAAATCAATGTGAAGTTTTAGTAATGTGTTTTTCCTACTGAAAATCTGGCAGAGTCTGTACTTCAAATATTTATGCAGAATTGAGCTGAGGCATTTTTAGAACACAAATCGTGAGATGTCGAAAGAATATAATTTCATATTTGATTTTAGAATTTGTTCTATCAAATAGTGTTACTGTGTTCTTGATATCTGTTGTAGTTTCCATGGGAATAAATTGGAGGCATTATTTCAGGAGCAACCTACATAATTGATTCCTTAGTAAAAGGACTTCAGCCTAATAACTTTTTGTCTGCAGAATTTTGTTGTAAAAGAGTTCACAGGAAGGGAAAGCAGAGAGAGACGGTGGAAACCAGGTTTCTCTTTCTTTTTTTCTTCACTACTTTTAATTGAACAACCCAAAAATGGGATTGGGTGAAGAATATCTCTCAAAAGGGAGAAGGGTGTTCATGGGAGTAGTGGAGGTGAGTCATTTTACTTAGTATGCTCCCTTGATCCAACAAAAATAAAACAACAAAATTCTGCCTTTCAGAAAAGAGGCCTTAGTTATCTCTGCTGATATGTTGTAGTTGCCTCGTGCTTTGCTTTTACTTTGTGACTCTGGGAAAGTGAAACATGCATTTTAGGAGACATTGCAGAAGACTGCATGCCCTGTTTTGTAGGTGTTTGTGCACGTGCTTAGTTTTGTTCATGCACGTCAAATCTACTGCGAACAGGACTCAGTGTGATAAGGTTCTTCATTATGTGACCATGTACTTAATTACATCAATTTTTATTGCTGCTTTCATAGAGGGTGAAAACACACAGCAAATACAATTACTTTCTTTCCTGAGAGGTAATCATTCTTCATATAGACATCAACTAAACAAATCTTGCTTTCTGATGTGTCAAATGAACTTTTTGCCTTTTTGTGATCAGTGATGTTTTGCAACTTTTTACCTGGGGAAATTAAGGTCTCGTGTAAGCAAGAGGATGGGTGGGGGAGGAAGGTGAAGAAGGAAAGAATAGAAAGAAATTAAACCACATCCTGCTGACTATAGTCAAAATTCAGACATAACTGAAATGGGGAAAACCCTCTAGAATTCTATTTCCTCCTTAAAATCTATTCTAATTATGAGAGTAAATGCTTTGATGGTAGTTGAAGCAGATGGAAAGAAATGGCTTAGAAGTAGTGGCTGTCAGAAGTGTGTGGCACTGACCATTTTTCATTTCTTTTTACAGATATTGCTGTTGTAGAGATGAGTGATGCCTTTCGTCAGCCTTCCCTCTTCTACCACCTGGGAGTCAGAGAGAGCTTCAGTATGGCTAACAACATTATCCTCTACTGTGACACAAATTCTGAGTCTCTGCAGTCACTGAAGGTTAGCTCTGAATGAAAAAGTGCAAGAGGGGAAGCCATAGCTTTCCAACCCTTGAAATAAGACTGTATTTCCATAATAAGTACAGAAGCCTCATACGCTTCCTAAAAAGAACAATGAAAATTTTCTGAGGCCTGAAAAAATAAGCTTTCAGTGAAATGCTGAAAAACTTTGTTCATTTTTCTTAGGAGAAGAATGTGGATGAGTTTACCATGGTTGGTTAGTTACCTTGGTGTCAAGCAACTGTTTATGGAAGCAGAAGTTTGACACATCTCAGATGAGAACTTAAAATATGTGGTTTTCTCATCCAGTAGATTATGCTTATCTTAACAGTAAGAACAATTGATTGGGAACGGTGATACCTAGTAGGGCAACAGGATAACCCTTGTGTTTTAGCTCTTGTGTAAAGTAGCTGTTTTCTGTCCAAACCTGGTGGGACTACAGGTGGTCACTGGTGATTCTTGTTGAGTTACAACCAAGTATATATATATATATCAAGTACACATGGAATTCTTCTGTTGGAGTTTGACACTGCAGCTGTTTTGTATTTAAATATAAGATTTATGCCTGTTTCTCAGTGAGTGTTCACAGTGTCAGCCAAAGGCAGGATGGTGGTTTAAGATAACTGTTAGCTGTGAATTGTGGCAGCCAAGGACTTGATGCTTGTTCTGTCCAATGCTAAAGATTTGCTAACTTTCATGAGGTTTTGGCAGGGGAGAGAATTTGGATTACAGTCTTTTAAATTACTTTCACTCCCCCAGATTCAGTGGCTGTGATCAAGAGGAGTTTTAGTGCAGTGGCACTTAACTCAAGGCTTTGCTGAAAAGCATTTCAATAGCAGCTTGGTGAGTTAGGTTGCAGTCTCAGTCTTCGTGCTGCCTCACAAAGGGTTTGTTTCCACTGCATCTGGCTAATATAGGGTATTTGGTTTTGATTCTGCCCAGCTTATTTGCAGCTTGGCTCTACTGTAGAAAAGAAATACCTTGAAATTATTTTCTCCTCTCTGCATCTCTGTCCAAATGGTCTTGGCCAGCTGAAATGGTGGCCAAGATGGTGGCCAATTACTTCCCTTCTGTTTGCAAAACAATGGATATTCAGATAAAAGCCCTAAAAATAAAACTGCTCATAGTAGAAGATTCATCTTTGGATTTAATTCAGTTATGGAAGTACATTGGTCTACCCGTATAAGCAGAACAGAATTTCATTGTACTATGAGGGGCCAAACACTCAGCTCCCACTGAAAGTTTACTAGGACTGGGGCACTGCTTGGGAAAAACTATTGGTAGTTTAGTAGTAGGACTTTGCAAACTGATTGCATGTTGGGTTCCCAATGGTATTGATGGAATCTGAATCCTGTGCTGTGAGGCTTTTGTTGTCACCAGTGTCATGCCCACTGACAGACTGAGAAAATGCCCACCATTTCTTTTAGCTTTGAGCTGAGCCCTTGCTCCTGCAGAGTGTTTGCAGAAAAGATCTCTGGAGAGCAAATCCCCTTTGCTATGTAGTGACCATCTTAAAAATAAATAGAGTAGTATAGTTGCAAGCATGCAGGAGCATCTTTTGAGGCAGTGTCTGTTACTCTGTTTGTTACAGCTAGCAGTTAGACTGCAGGCACTGCAGGAGTGTGTAGTATATTTGTTGGCTTATTTGTTTGTTTTTTGTTGTTGATGGTAAGCTAATGGTCAACTTTCAGTGCAAGCTGGGGATATCTTAAATTTAGTAGGGGTACTGATTTTACTATTCTTTATATCTTCATAGTTTTTCTACTGGCAGCAAGATGGTATTTGTAAAGCTAAATATGTATGTATTAATAGCTAACTTTTTGGACAGTCCCATTCAAGGACTACATGTGCTCCTGTGCGTATATACGGGATATGTGTATCTACTTAGTTTTGTAATCTTTTCCAATTACAGATTGTCTCTCTTGAGACAATACTGGATTTCCATTGATTTGGCAGGCTTACAAAACATGCATCAAGCAGTTTTTTCCTGCCATTTTTCTGTGTATTTTGAAGAAAGTCATAGTGGTCAGATATCTTTTCCAGTATTTGTTCAATGTTATCAATGTTTCTCTTTTTTTTTTTTTTTTCCTAGGAAATTATTTGCCAGAAGAATAATGTAAGTATGACTTCTGTGTGCCAGCTGAATTCTAGGCATTCCAAACTTCTGTGGCATTTCATGTTGTTTATCATGTTTTCCATTTGAATCATTTAACACTTTCCTACTGTATTTTACAGAGTTAGATGCAGAATTCTGAAGCTGCTAGCAGCAAATCTGTGTGTATCACTTTGTTGCTAGGTACCAGGCTCACTTCTTACCTTGCTTCCATCTATCACTGGTATTCTCCTGGCTGTCTTTAGTTGTCTGTCATGTTTTTTTTTCATATACCACTTTGATCTTTCATTTTGTCAGGTTTTTGTTTTTTCTCTGTACAGTCTTCTTCAGATTGTTGTTGGCTTGTTTGTCTCTGTGCACGTGTTATTTTTTTAAATAAAAGAAATCAAGGAAACAATTAAGGAAAAAAAAACACCCTCTATTGACAGGGAGCTATTTGGAAACTGATGGTCGTTTTAGAAACTCATGGCTGCAGCTGTGAAGGTGTGTATAATAAGATGGAGAGAGAGTGTGTGTGCATTTATTTCTAGAAGCAAAAGTCAGGATCCTGGTAGCCCTTGTGCAGAGCTGATCCCAGCGTTCTGTTTGTAACTGGCTCTGCACCCCTGTATCCCTTTGGTTTCTGCGATTGGCCTTGCAAATCTCCCTTCCCTTTTTTGCTCTTATGTTCAGTGTGAACAGACCTCTGGTTCTGAGCACTGGTTTCTCTATGTGGTTTGTTCAGGAGCAACAGGGCCAGTCATGTCAGAATGTGTATTTGGTACGACAAGCTCTTCACTTCACTTGGGAATGTACTGATAGCCAGATATGATAGCATATAATTTTGTAGCAGTTGATTGGCATTGTGCTGGTATCGTGAGGTTGTGTACAATTCCTGTATTTGTATATATATTTTTAATGGGCACATGAAGTATTTCATGTTAGAACTTGGTTGGGTTTTATTTCCCAGTGTTAAAACTGCCTCAGAAACTGCACTAGTTGTGGTTTCTACATTGTTTTATTTAGCATGGCAGTTCATTGACTTAAGTAATGATTTCTACCAATATGAAGCAAGATTTTTTTAAATGGGTGTGGCTGCTCCGTATGGCTAATAGACTTTCTAAAGAAGGCTTTAAAATCCCGTGTGATCTTTGGCCCTAGTGCTGTGTTTTAAATTACATTGTGTTTTTTTAAAAAAAAAAAAAAAAAAAAAAGAGAGCACAGAGCATAATCCATGGAAGACTATGCATCTCTTAAGTGTGTTTCAGAGATTCTCAGAATGTTGTAAAAGATGTGTTAAGCTAAAAATTTCTTGCCTTTCTGTGATGAAAATGGGGGAGGTGATCAGTTGTGTTTCTTTTGGGATGAAAACCTATCAGTGAGGCCTTTCTTCCTTCCTTCCTCATAAAGGCGTGTATTGCATATTTGTTCATTTGACCCACAATGGCAGAGATCTAGGTGAAAGGAAGAGCGTTTAATATAACGTCTATGTGAGGAGTGGGGACACAGCTCTGTTAGCAGGAAACCAGCAGCAGGAGGTGGCTTGTGAGGTAGAATAGGAGGATATTTTCTTGTCCTACTTTTGCATGACAGCTTCTGAAGTTGCAGGAGCAGTATGATAGCTTGGCCTTTATCTGTTTGAGAAAGAATTGTTCTGTTTAAATTCAGTTAGGTGGCTGTGAAACTGTCATTTACCACTTTTAGAAATGTTTCAATATATGCCACATAAAGTGTGGTCCTTGAGAATCTCAGATGTTTTCAAGCACACCCACATAACATGTTTTCTGAGAGGAAATGCTTTCCTAGTGATTAGAACAGGGAATTCAGTAAAAAAAAAAAGAAAAAACTGGCTTAGCAGCTCAAAATGATTTCTTTTTTTCCTTTTTTTTTTTTTTTTTGGCATGATATCAGCCAAATTACCTGGAAATAGGGTTTTCAAAATGTTGCTCTGTATCTAATATTGAGTATAATTCCTGCTTCGTGAAAATCATGTTTATTCATAAATCCACAGTCTTGCATAAATTGGTATAACAAAGGGAGATACCTACTCTACATAAATGATTCTGTGATGCTTCAGATAGAGGGGAAAAAAAATGAAATTGGAGTAGGAATAAAACAGAATGTTGGTCTTTCTGTTCTAGAAAATGTGTTTTAATAGCATGCAAACATCAGCCGTAACAGCACAATAGTATCCCTGGCACCAGTGGATTAGAAGGCTGCAAAACAAATGTGTGTGTTTATCTCTATATAGATCTGTCCGACTGAATAGCTTGTTTGCTTTTCCTGAGCCCTATCTTCCTAAAACTAGTGCAGAGAGGAAAAAAAAAATCCATTACCAACTGTTTTGTCCTTTGTTCTACCTGGATTTTTGTGCTTCCAAGTTATGGTCAATACAGCATTGCATAGCTGGCATAAACTGCATTGAGCTTGTCAGGGCAGGGAAAGATAAGGTGGGCTCATTTCCTGTTATATGTGGTTTTATAGCTGGTTAGTTGGACCTTTTCCAAATGTCACAGTGATATTGGAAAACATGCATTTTTACAGGGAGTGATACTTTGACAGAAGGCAGTTACTTTGATATTTGAAAGCTTAATTTTATTTCTGTGTTGTTGTTATCTGATTTTTGAGGTCAACCAAGCAGCAGAGCCATTCTAGAAATGACTAGTCAAGAGTTTCGGTCATGAAGACATGTTGGTATAAAGGTTACAGCTCGTGGCTGTACTTTACTTGGCTTTTTATTTTGTCTTATTTCTACCTGGCTTGAGTCTCACTGACTTCGGAGAAGAGCTGTGGGTCAAGTAATGGTATATCGTCATTTATTGATGGACTTTTTTGTTTTTGTTTTCTTTTTCAAATTTAAGGGTTTCAATTCTTGCTCAGTCTGAGGGATTTGAATGTACTGTAATGCAATGTCGTTTGCAACCAACCTCAGCAACATCTCGACAGTGTCTACTTTTTTAGCCCAGGCTTTGTGCTTCCACTGCGCTGGCGTGATGCATTGCTTCAGGAGCTACTGAGTGCAGAACCTCCCCAGCAGCTGTTCTCTTGATCAGAGCAGAGATGAGAGCTGAATGAGATCCGCTCAGCTAGGCAGCTGACTTACAGGGTTAGCAGTAAGGCACTGGGGTTAGCACCGTACGACTGAGAGCTCTTATTAGTGTTTCCTGTCATTCACGGGGATCCGAGTTTGTAGTTAGTAAAGGTTTTCCACAGTCCTTCCTAAGGATGGAGCTGCCTCCTGTTTAAGGCACAGCTCGGGGATCAGCTTGGTTGTACCTCTTCAGAGCAAGTGGTCCTGAACGAAGCATGACAGAGGCTTTACCAAGCTTCCAGCCTCTGTATAGGAACTGCAGTAAAACTGCAGATCTCATGGGGATATGTATAGCTCTTGGTTTCTTCCCCTTTAGCAATAAGATGGAAGTATTTCTAATACTCTCTTCCCAATAGCAAAAGATTTAGGGGGAGTTTGGAGGGTTTTGGTTTTGGTTTTTTTTTTTGTTTGTTTTTTTTTTCGGTATCCAAGTACATAGAAATGTGAAACAGTAACCTTCAGTAAATATTTTGTCGCTAGTAACAGCTGAGGCATTTGTTGTTATTCCTAATACATCGCTGTCCTTTTACTCATTCTTTCAAGCTTTGAGTTCATTGATACATTTGGTGCATATTTTCCTGGAAAAAATTATCTTTTTCCTTCACTGATATTTTGTGAGGATGTATGAAACGTATGTGGATTTTTAACAAGCATTTAGGATGTGTCATGGCTGCAAAAGGCTGTTACTGCTAGGCATGAAAAGAAAATGGGAGCTATTCGAAAGAGCAGACTTGGTCTCTGTGTTTTAATTTGTTTGAGGTGTGAGGGCTACTTATGTTTCATTCTCAATCAATAACAAGGCTGTCATTCATTTGAATGGGATTTGAAATAAGCCCAGACTGAGCCTGTATTCATTAAAACAGCAGCACATGTTGATTTACTGAGTGTTTGGGGATGGAGGGAATAGATTTAATAACTTGCTCTAGGATTTTGCCATCTGCTATGTGCAACACTGAGCAGTTACAGAATTACCTTTAATAAAAATCACATCAAAACAATTGGAATAGGAAGAGATTGATATTCCTCAGATGAGCAGGTAGGGAAAAATGGGAAAAAGCTGACCTTAATTAGAGTCAGTCAGAAGTAAGAACAGTTCCTACTATGACAAATACTGCTTATTTTTATTAACTCTTCTAATTTGTTTAGAAGAAGAAAAAATTACACTGGATGCTGACCTGAAGAGTAGGCAAGTAGGTGGAATTCTGTCACGTTCTCCCGAGTATAAATAAAGCATCATGCTTTTGGTTTTCAGGTTTTTTTGTTTGTTTGTTTTTGCTCTGGTGCTTCTTGTCCTTGAAGGCATCTTTCTTCTGTTTGTGGACTTCTGACTGCTTAGTGATTCCAACAGAGTCTTGGGGACTAGAGGACTGGATACTGTTGACTTCTTCAGGTTTTACAGAGTTTCTCCCTCTTTTTGAAGTAAAATTCAAGGTCTGGGAATTATTTGAGCAAGACTCAGATGTCCATTTGTGTAGCACTGTGCTGGCTTAATCCACACAGTTTTCAGAGGGAAATCTTCTGTTCCACATGAGGTATCTTTGTCATGGAGAGAATAGTGTTCACCTTACTGCACAATGTTCTTTCTAATCAGCTGTGGTCTCTCTTAATTAACTTTTGCAAAAAGCTGTGCCTTATGGAAGCAGTGGTCTGACATTAAAAGGGGATGTTGGAAAGCTAGCTTGTGTTCTTATTGCAATTATCAAAATATAAATGTGTGCTATGGTTGTTTTTTTTTTTAATTATCTCTCTTAAAAACAAATAAATAAAACATGAATTTATTTTCATTAGCAGAGAAAGGATGTCAGGCAAGAAGGGAGTGCTTAATGTTCCATTGACCAGTGGAACTAGCCAGGAATAGCTTAGTCTCAAATTCTGTAATGGTAGTGCCATTAATATAAACCTATGGCTGTATCTAAACTGAAAATGCGTGCAGCCTGGAATTGTTTGATTTTATTCCACAGCAAGTTAGAAAGGCGTGCTAGGAAAATGCATGGCAGTTTAAACATTCATAAAAATGAATTACAAATTTAGTCATTAAATGATAAATATCTAGGTATGCATAGCTGGCTCCAACCAGTACTGCTGCTTTGTCTGACTGATTTGGCAATGCAGGCTGTGATATGGATGTGATTTCAGAAGGTGACATAATGTTACCAGGTCTTGAGTGTGCTGGCTGAAAGCCTTCAAAGGTGTGTGCTCATGTCTCCTGGATAAAACTAGCTCAGGTGATCTGAGAGTTTAGGCCCAGTTTCTCATCTCATGTCCTTGAGGCATTTTCCTACATCAGGCTTGAACACCAGCACTCTGCATGCATGCTCGTTGTCTGTCACAGCCCTGATACTCGCAGTAACCATTTGAACCTGCAGCTCAGGTCACCTCCAGTGACTTTGTAACTTTCATTAGTGCAATGTGAGCTTTTGAACTGTAAATAATGATGGGTTCATAAACTGAGAAGGTTGGGAAATGAAACTTCCAGTGCCTGTTGTTGACTGGGCTGGGAGAAGGATCTCTTTCTGCCTGCTTTTGAAGTCTTTTTATGCTACTTGCAAATATGTCCTCAGTTACATCAACACCCTTTTAAAAATGCAATTGTATTTAAGGTATTACTCCTTCAAAAATTGCCTGTTTTTCTTGAATGGCTTGGTCCTGCTGCTTCTGTTGTACATTATACAGTGAGTCAGAGTAGTGGATCAAAGGAAAACAGCACTTCTCCCCTGCGTGTTTAGCAGCTTGAAATCTGGATTAAGGTTAATTATTAGGCTTAGGAAAGAATATCAGAGCTTGTGAAAAGAGAATTGGGATTGTTATAGGACAGGTTTTAATAGGATAAGAGGAAAATACTTGTGCTTTCAGTCAGAACAACGGGCAGTAAATAAGTAAAAATCAGATGCGATTTGTGAGTAGATAGGAAGAGTGTGTAAGAAAATTCACCTGACAAGTTAGTGTAGCCTGTATTATGACAGAGAGATGGGGAAGAAAATAAGTGAAAGCAGCTGAGATGGGTTGTGTAGTCTGGGGATGAGAAGAAAGACCTGTTCCTTACTTCTGAGAAGAGGCTTAGGGCTGGCTGATGCTGGAGCAGTTCTCCCCTTGTTGCCCAGCAGCCTGTTCCCTGCAGGCTCCTGTCCCAGTTCCTGCCCAAATGCAGCCAGTGTCTGGCTGTTTGTAGCTGGAATTTGTGAAAGTGGCTAAACTTAATTTCTGTGTAGTGGGAGACTCTGGATTTTTGTGAGGGCAAGACTGTTTTTATTGTGTAAAAACATCTTCCTTTCCCATACAGCTTTGATAAATAATACATCTAAGTTGTTTTCTTTTCCTTTGTGTCACTTGAGCTACTGTATCTGCCTTTTTCAGGTTCATCTGATAAATACCTAAGTACCTTTTAGCTAAAGAAAGAAAGATAAGGTCACTATTTCTCGTATTTCTTCGTTGAATGTACCCTTTTATTTTTATTTTTATTTTTTTTCTTTAAGCCTTTCCCAAGGAAAAATTAAGAACTTGTATTTTTTTTTCCCTTCCTGTGTCCTCTTGCTGTATCTACCTGTCTGATGAATTTTTGCCAGATTTGAGAGGTCTCAGAGGCACAGAACTCTTCAGAAAATGTAACTATCTTATTTTAAATCTTAAATGGAGTCTGTCTATCTATCTTAAAATCTACAGTAATGCCCTGGCTGAGGGAAAGGCCAGTGTTTTCCCACCCCACCAGAGAACCATGGTGAGAGTCTGCCTTCAAACACCAGAGAAATCTGGGGATGCTGACTGTGGGCTTTGTTTTACTTTCTTCTGTTTTCTTCTTGTGTGTTACTTCTGCCTTTTACTGTTAAGTTCTTCCTTTGATCTTTTAGTATTCTGTTTCTGAAGGCTACTGGGTCTGCAACAGGCTGTATAATACAGAATGTAGCCAGGGTTGGGTTTTGTGATGCTGTTTTGTTTTCTTTTTGGCTTCTAGTAGGAAGTAAAATGCACATGAATTAGCTTCTGCTGGCTCTCTTGTTCTGCTGAAATAGATGCCTGCTTCCTAGAGAAGGTGCACTCAGAGAGCTCTGAAGAAAGAGCAGTTTTCCTACTTGTAGGACTATTTACAAAGGCTCCATTACTGTCTCTGTAGGTGGCCTGACCATTATGCCAGAATAAACTTTGGGTTCTGTGGATTTCAAAAGCTGAAAACATCCTTTTTCAGAGCTGATTTTTCTCTAAAAACTATGCCAGAGGTCTGAGAAGCCTTCCTGCAAGCAGTCTTGAATTTATTTTTAACGCACTGAATAAACATTAGGAAGTAAAATATTTGCCCACGGATATCTGTAGCTACTTCACCCTTTCTCTTGGCTCTGACTTCCCAAACCTTTTCCTTTATTAAAAAAAAAAAAAAAAAAAAGTTGGAAAATAGTCCTCCTTTAGGGGCTCCTGTGCCATTCATTGCCCCCCCCCTCTTGTCCTGTAACTGCTGAAACAAGTTTCAGCAAATTTATCATTTCCTCCCTGCTTTTGACTGCTAGGCTTATTAGGCTTTGCCAAGGTCAAAGGTTTGTCTGTTCACTCTTAAGAGTGTGTGATCACCTTACAGGCCAGCTATATTCTTGAGCCAAAGTCTTCATTCAGTTCTCCATCAGAAAGGCAAGCAGTTTGGTTTCTAGCATTGCACACCCTTAATTCCCTGTTAAAAATATTGTCATTGTACCGTTCCCAATTCTTAGGTTTCTTTTGGAGTTGCTACACTTCATACACAGCAAACTGTGCCCTAGCTATTCAGCTATAATAGTTGGCAGGTTTTGGGGAGGATAACTAAATTCATCCTTGAGCAAGTCTGTATGTGCAGTAATTCCTTACCAGCTTCTTGGGTTAGTTGAACAAAATGAGCATCATGTAATTTAATTTCACAATTTGTCTGTCTGTCTCAGAAGCTGGGATGAGTTTGATTCTCTAGAGGGATTTCATGCTTTAGTAGTGTAATATGCATAATTTATATATATATTGTTAAGCAGTTCACTTCTAATCTCAAGTACACATTTACTGATGTAACTAGACATTATGCTTATACAGCTTAGAATTCTTTAATCCTTTTGTCTTTTTAAAATCTAATTCTGCATGCTAAAGTATTATTTTGTGCATGTGGTTGATTTAATGCGTTTGAAAACAATGCAATCACTGCTGTTCCAATGCATGAGGCCCTGCTTGTTGGAGGAGTCTCTGAAGAAATGTCCTCATTGCTGTGTTGATTTCTGGGGGAACAGGAGCTGACTGGAAAGTAGTTAACCTTAAAAATAATTTAGAGGCATCAAAATGTAGGATCTCAAGAAATGCTTCCTTAGGGCTTTTCTTGCTGGGCTGCATGCCACTTCAGTACTGGAGTGTGAGTTTAAAAGCAAATGGCAGGGTGTGTCCTGGTTTTGGTGGTATGCTGTTTTATAGTTAAAATCTTACAGAACCACAAATGTTCAGCAAGTTCTCTGTGGGCATAAATCTGTACTCACATACCACAGGCACCAGGCGTCTTGCCTCCCTGTTTCCTGGAAGATAAATGATTTATTTTTTCTTTGCAGAGTATCTGTCACATTGATATATGTAAATCAGTACAGTTTGGCAATTCTAAGACATTCCATAAGTGATTATTCTGAAATATGTATGATTTTAAATCCTACTTAGAGTTACTGCATAGCAGGGAATTTCATTTGTCTTTGTTACGCTGAACTGTTTGAGTCATTTTGTGGTTCATATTGGATTCGCAGTGGATTCATTTTCTCAGTTTTCCTGTTGTGATGCCACTGATTTGCTACTGGCTTTCACATTTGTGATACACGGTTCACATGTATATCATGACCGAGATGAAAATTGAATGTATGTAATTGTAGGTTCTGTATGTAAAGTCTTTCTCCCTTTGCCTTCAACGGGTAAAATTTTACCATTATGTATGCAGTATTTCCAGGTTTTGGCCTGCAAAACCATAACTGCCCTATCTATTGTACCTTGTTTTCTTACAGATGTGCACTGGTAACTACATCTTTGTTCCCTATATGATAACTCCACATAACAAAGTGTACTGCTGCGATAGTAGTTTTATGAAGGGACTAACAGAACTGATGCAGCCAAGTTTTGAGTCACTGCTTGGGCCTATTTGCTTACCTCTGGTGGATCGATTTATTCAGCTCTTGAAGGTGGCACAGGCTAGCTCAAGGTGAGTACCCCTTTGTATACAGTATTTTTCTGCTGACAATATAATGTCAGACTCTTGCCTTAGGAGTGAGTGAAGAAATGTTTCTGTTGAGTCTAATTGATAATGAATAATTCAGCTTCACCAACTCCCCCCACTAATGCTGCTCTATCAGTAAATGTTCCACAAAGTTATTATGATAGAGTTCCAGAGCCAAAAAAACAAATGGAAAATACCTTTCTCAAATTGCTAACGTGAGGTTGTTCCTCTCCAGCCAGTATTTTCGGGAATCCATCCTTAATGACATTAGGAAGGCCCGTACCCTCTACACAGGCAAAGAACTTGCAGCAGAGCTGGCGAGGATTCGGCAGCGAGTGGATAATATTGAGGTCTTGTCTGCAGATATTGTTATCAACTTGCTGCTGTCCTACAGAGACATCCAGGTTTGTATTGTCTGCTCAGAGGTAATCTAAAAATGTGTTGAAATTCATTCTCAGTGGAATTCCTAGTGCGTTTTACACATGTTTTCTAAGAAACTATAGAAATAACACGCTAGTAAAAAATAATATAAAATTGTTGCAGTATCTTCACTCTTCTAGCTATATTGTTCAGTGTGCCTTTACGTGGCTGAAAAATTGTTCTTTTATAAGTGCACCTAAAAAAAATATGCAACTCATATAGTGACTCCACGTCAGCATCGCTACGTGACAAACCGCCTGTAGTGTGCCACACGTAAAGGCCATGGCAGCATTCTGCTATTGATATGTTTGTGTTCTGACTATGAGCTTTATCACTGTGCTTATGATATTTCTCTTGGCAACATAACGCGTTTGTATGCATTGCTTCTCTGAATGGTACTAGTAATTGCTTACATTATTATACATCGTTTCAATTGTCGCTGCTTAAGTGTTTTTAATTTGTGTTTGTGCCTTGTGCTTACCTCGAAGAGTTTTGGAATACTTCAATGTAGATGCAATTAGCATTGCAATTTCTATCTGGTATGAATTCTGATGTGTTCAGCCTGGAAGCTAACTTGTGTTATGAAATTTCAGTACGTGTATTTAAGCAGAACAGGAATCTAAATTGTGTTAAGTGCTCTGTTTATTCACATCTCTGAGTGCCAAGCCATTTATAGCTTCTGAGTGAGGAATGTAAGATCCATGTAGCTTAGAGTGAACAGGATATATACCTTAGTATGAAATACCAGCTCTGTAGTTCAAAGAGGAGCTTGTGTAGGCGTACTTCAGTACAGCCACTTAAAACTTCATTGTTCCTTTCTTTTGGAAGGATTATGATTCTATTGTGAAACTGGTGAAAACTTTAGAAAAACTGCCTACTTTTGACTTGGCTTCCCACCACCATGTGAGGTTACATTATGCGTTTGCACTGAACAGGTAAGATTCTACCTTTCCTATTGCTGTTGAACAGTAAATCAGTACCACAAATTCAATGCATGGTTGATAATCCTAGTTAAAAGGTCCCTACTGGAATCTTTGTATTCAGGTCTAGGGCTTTCACTGAAGAGTCTGGGGGACTCTTGACCTTCCTGATGAGTCTAAGCTTCCTTTTTCTTTCATGCTATCAAATTTCTTTCCTTTTCCTTTACTGTGTCTTTTCTTCTTTTTTTTTTTAATATATAATTTTAATTTTTTTTGTCTTTCTATAAGGCCACATGAGTGCTTGAGTTTTTTCATTTCAGTGTCTCAATCTGTGAAAGTAAAATACACTTTTAACATCGTTATTGTGTGACAGCACTGCAGCATTTATGCTGAGTTAGGCATCGTCTCATTCAAATCTGACTTCTCCTATTGTCAAGAGACAGGAGGAAGAGCTTTCACGAAGTGAAAGCAGAAGATTTTACTGTGTTATAGTACATAGTTTTTTGTGTTTTCTGATAACATGCACAAATGTGTCACATGCAGTGACAAGCACTTCTTCTTTGAGTTAAATAGGAGCCATGCCCTAGTGGGTTTTTGTTTATATTGTGATTTTTCTAAAAAATCTGAAATACTGGCAATTGGGAAGGGCGTTAAAGAGGGAACTTTCCAGTGGAAACTCCAGATATTTTCTAATCCATTGGTGTTATCACAGTGAAGATCATCCTGCTGATGTTTAGATGAGCAGACCAAGTATCAGCAGGCATTGAAATTCGCAGATATACATAGGTTGATCTGAAAGTAATGCCTCTGATTTGTTTCCATGGGAACTACAGCAGATACAAAGAGCACAATAACATTGTTTGATAGAGCGAATTGTCAGCTATGAAGCAGTTTTTTTTCAATATGGTCACTGTCATGAGCTATGCAATTTAACCATGATGATCAAGAGCCTGCATGCCATGCTTCTAAAAATCTGTACCAGCAGAGGTGACCCACTGTCACCACTACTGAACCACACCACCCAACACCTCGCTGTGCTCACATCCACTGTTTGGTCTCCTTCAGTGTTCAGCAACTGTCACTAAATGTCACTGGGTACCATTGTTTCTGCACGAAGGAATTCAGTGACACCCATTTGTTTCATACATCTTCTGTGTCAGGTGTCATTCTGTCAGACTGCCCCTCTGCTGCCTTCCATCACACAGCAACAACATGTAACAGAGTATTGTTGGGAGGGTTCAGCCTCTATTGCCATTGCACCAACAGCCACCTCTGACATAATGATCCAAGTAAGAAAAAATAGGAGGCATTGCTTTTGGAGCAGCCCTTTGCACTTTGTAAATAAGTACCATACGATCTCCCTAAGAATTGCATTCAAAGCTATTTGTGCTGCTGTTACTGCTTTGCTGTAGCTGATTATGAGGGAGAAAACATGCTTGGGGGCTTTTATGAAGAAGGTTTTTTGTTTTGTAGTGTTGTTTTTAATCTTTATTTTAAACATGTTTATAAAATAATCCATTGAATCTAGGAGCGCATTTTATATATATTTATCTATTAGTCCGTATTTATGATCATATATTTATTTAAAATAATATAGTTATGTATTCACATTGGCCTCAAAAAGGTATCCCTTGATAACTTTGTTTTTTATTGAAATATTTATTTTTAATAGACGAAATCTTCCTGGGGACAGACAGAAAGCTCTAGAAATTATGATTCCTTTAGTAGAACAAGATGATCAAGTAGCTTCAGATATGTACTGCCTGGTTGGTCGCATTTACAAGGACATGTTTTTGGAATCTGGGTTCACAGATACAGAAAGCAGAGACAAAGGGACCTTCTGGTGAGTACTGTGTTCCTGGTGTATGTCGTCTTCTTAGCTTCGGAAAAACATTCATTAAATGATGAGAATATATTTCAACTGTTTTTCATTCCAGATATGTTGTGTTCTTAATGGTTATGCTAAATCTTCTAATTTGGGCCTTGCCTACTTGTTAAGAATGAGAGATTTATGTTGTCCATATATCCACTTCCACAAAGTTCTCCAAGTGCCTCAGAGCCTTGGAAGTTGAGGTGGCCCTCATCAGAGCGTATTTTTCTCCTCTCTCACAAATGTGAATTCTCTTGTTTTCTGTATTACGTGTAAAAATTTGGGCCAGACATTATGCTAGCTAGAATCAATAGGTGTACCTGCAGTCTGGATAATTTACCAGCTATGCTTAAAGGCGCTGAGATATAACTGTTCTGATGCTTAGAAAGTACCATTTCGTCTTTTTTTGGCTTTCTTGCTGACAAGAAATGTAACTGCTCCAAAATCCTGCTGGGAAAAGGTTTATCACCCCATCATCACCATATAACATATGCATATTACAGTGGACCGCAGTACAAATTCTTCTGGTACTTGCCTCTAAAATTATCAAGCTTTGGCTTTTGGAGTGTGCTAAAATGCCAACTTTTTTTTTTTTTAATATCTATTCCACATAAACCAAACAAACGAAAAAATGTCCTTTGTCTCTTGTCTGTCAGGCCTTCAGTTTCCAAAGGAACCATACTTAAAATTGCAGCATTAGATGCTTTTGTCAGGATGAGCTGTTTTCTTCCATTGCAGTTCAGAAAAAGAATATAAATAAATATTAGTTGTGAGTATCCTGCACAGCAGATCCTAGCTCTGCTCTTGTGCTTGTCAGCTACCTGTTGAAGTAGATGCTCAGAACTGGAAGCTCCATTCTCCTGTTCTTGTTTCACTTTTTTTCAGTAACCTTCAGTCTTTGAAAGATATTCTAGGACTATATAGGTGGTGAATAATTATACATGTGCAATTTCTAATTGTTGGTTATGCTTTGCAATTTTGTAATGCTTGCTGGACTTCTAAAATATGTTGAAATAGCAGGTATGCAGCATGTTATTCCCACACACACCCCCCCTTTCCATTTCATAATTTTGAATTACAGAAGAATTCCTCTAAGCCAAAGTTCCTATGAAACTTCCAAGATTGTTGTAAAATAATGTTTTGTTAACATTAACTGATACAAAAGTGAAGTGTAGTCCTGTATCCAATGCTAGACATCACCGTGGGCAAAGCAGAGTAAGTGAACTTACATCTGTGATTGCATCTCTTGCTTTTTCCTCATTTTTACTGCTTTAAGAACAGATAAACTTTGAGATTTTTCCAACATAATTAAGTGAGGTTATGTGTTTAGGCGTAATTACTAGGATGTTTTACATAGCTGTTTTAACATGCTTTTAATGGATGCATCTATCAGTCATGTTGCTCATCTGCTTGATAAAGGTGCAACGACTGTAGTCATAACAGCTTGGGAAAGGAGAACAAATGCATCTCTTGCAGTGGGTAGGGCAGTGACAGGGCAGCACTTCAATAATCCTTGAAGTCTCTGGCCGGTAAGACCAGAATAAGATGATCTGGAATTTAACTGGAGCCTGTTCCCAGTGGGCCGGTTGCTTCTAGTTTGTACTTTGTTGGATATTGATTAGAATTCCAGTGTCAGTTGTACGGTAGGCTTGATATAGCTGAAGGGTTGAGCCATACTCTAATTGGTGTCCTACCAGTGCTACGCTCTGTCTTCAGCGAGGGTGGAAGAAGGTGTGTGCAGGAACAATGCCTCCACAATAGTGTTAGTTTATGTTGAGATAAAGGTTATTAGCTCTGTTTTAGAGAAATGAGGTTGCAGGAGAAATGTAGTGAATTGCTTCAGATAAGAATTTGGCTGCAGAACTCAAGTGTTAGTTTTGCAACAGTTAATGATGTCAGGGGACTTTTGGCTATTAAAAAAAAAAAAAGCAGGAAGTGTGATTTTTCTGACAACTGAAAAGTGGAATAAAAGGCATTTTTGTTGTAAATATGAGACGAGAAGTGAAAGTCTAATTGTTAACTGTCTCTTTCTTATTGTATACTGACAACGTAAATCAGACTTGACAGTGCTATCGGGTCTTTATTCAAATCCTTTTACTGCTACCTATCTTATACAGTGTCTGCACTGCAACATTTTCCCAAGTGTCAGCTTTCAGTTTTTTGAAGGCCTTAGTAATGGAGTCGTCTAAGCCAACCTCTGACTTTATAGGAAGACTTTTAAACCTGACTGCTTTTCTGCAGCACCGATTCCTTCTGTGTCATGTAGTACAAACCAATTGCACCTGTTGAATTTAAACCAGTTCAATTAACAGATGTGAATTGAAACTGTGGTTCTTTTCATTTGTTGAAAATTATTACGTGCAGATTCTTTTTCGTTTTTTTTGTTGTCTGTAAATTTATTGTTGATTTCTATTTTTTCTTGTGTGTGTTGCAAAAATTTTGTCACAGAGGATGCAACTTGTCAATTGAAGCTCGAAGCCAAGGACTAAGCATAATGAAAGAAATAAGTTCTCTGATCCTATGAAAAATTTTCAGTGCCCTGGGAAAGGGGATGTAGCCTTTTTTTGTTGTCTACATATGATACTTTGTTTGCAAATGAACGCATTTTTTTGAGGGCTGTTCACCAATTGCTTCTGCAAGCAGCAACTATTTTGTATGCCTAAGTTCATCGCTGTCTCCTTTGCCTTCTCCTTCCATTATTTTCTTTTATCTCAGTGGAAATAACTGTAAATCCAGTATGATACTAACTTTGCTGAGGCGGATAACCAGGGTCTATACTTCTGTGAGGGGAAAGGAAATGAAAAGAGGATGTGTATATATAAGTAACTAACTCTTAAATAAGTAACTCACTCCTAAAAATAGCCAAAAAGCATGTGCAGAAGACAGTAAAGTATTTTTGTTTCCATGGACTCCTGCTATGTAAACAGAAGATAAGCAGCTATGGTACCTAAAAGTATAATTATGTTCCTACTAGATTGCATTATTTAGAAAGCAAACCTGTATGTTTGTTTTTTTTTCTAGGTTCAAGAAGGCGTTTGAGTCAGAGCCAACATTGCAGTCAGGAATCAATTATGCTGTACTTCTTCTGGCAGCTGGACATTGCTTTGATACTTCTTTTGAGCTTCGGAAAGTTGGTAATTACAGCTTGCAAATTCACAGTGAACTTGCTTTCTCTAGAAAGTACGACACCATCCATTGTCAAAAGGGGAAAAAAAAATCTGATTGTTGCATATGAATACTTCAATAGTAAGTATGTGAACATTTAAGTTAGTGTCCCTAACCACCACTGATCCCGCCTGGCTGAGAGTGAGCACTGTCGTGACGACTTGATTCCAGAATGAAGGTCTTAACAAGTTACCAGACCTTAGTGAAAACTGACAGCCCTTCTTTGCAGTGATGTTTTTGTTGTGAGCCAGAAGGAAGGAACACCTGAAGGGGGAGTCCAGATCTGGCTAGAATTCTTGAGGGGGGGGAAAAAAAAAAAAGTAAAGAAAAAAAAAAAGAAAAATCAAGCAAACAAACAGAAAACGCCTATGAATCACCAGAAAATATGGGCAAAAACCCTCTTCTTAGAGTGGTCAAAATGTATTTGGCTAGAGATTGGGATGGGTTAAGAAAAGGAAGAGACACGTTTCCCTTCAGATGCTGTTTTTGAGTTTTTTTGAAGCTTTATATTATGCGGTCCACTTTATGATTTGATTTGTGGTTTTGCTGTATTTGAAGAGAATGCAGTCAAAATTAGCCAGGAATCCTTTTGGGGAGGTCATGAGAGATATCAAATATATCGTATCACTTTCGTATGGATAATAAAAGTGGAATTTAAATTTTCTGGGGTTAAGGTGTTTATTTGGATGTGATAGGCTTTGTTGAGTTGCCTCCAACTACTGTGTTTGCTCTCTCGTGAGTAGACAACATTTTTCTTGTTGGGTTGGGTAGACTGCTTTCATCTTCTACGCTGAAATCTGAATTCTTGTGGCAGCATAAGTGGTAAAAACATACAAATACACACATTTTGCTTCCTATGTAGCATTTGGAAATATTCATTTAGGAGTCATAATTTTAAATTAGTAATAGTTCAGTGAATCTGGACTATATTTTTGTGTACTTTAATTTGAATCCTCCAATTTTAAAGAAACTTCAGTTGCACACAGGCTATGGCCAACTGGATTTGGACAAACTGGTTGTACTGATGAAATCTAGGTATTATTTGTAGGGATCAGATGTTTGGTGTCTTATTGTGAGACTGCACAGTGTTTGCCCTACTGTTTATGTGGAAAACAGTACCGAAATTAAGGTTCCTTTACTACTTACAGTTCCATCCATGGCTGATGAATTACTTAGAGGAAAAATATCCAGTAGCTATATGTGGTTGAAGGGTAGCAATTTATTTGTTTTGGGCTATTTTATTTATTTATTTATTTATTTATTTTGAGGGTGAGAGAAAGGAGTTCTATTTTCTTTAGAAGCTGTTGGTGTGTCAGTGTCTCTTATTTAAATATTTAATTGATGTCTGCTAAGAACCCTTAAAAGACAATCCATTCTGTGAACATAGAATGGTTGAGTTGGGTGAGGCCATGAAGATCATCTGCTTCCGGTCCACCTGCTGTGGGCAGAGACACCTTCCACTCTTGTAGTAAAATACTTCTTCCTTATTTCTTCCTCTTCTAATCTAAATCTACCTTCTTCAAGTTTAAACTATTACCCCTTGTCCTGTCATTTCACTCCCTGATAAAGAGTCCCTCTCCAGTTTGATCCCGTTATAGGCTGCACTTATGTCGTGGAAGGGATCTACTAGTGTCTATTTTGTTATAAGAATTATTGTTAAAATACTTTGAAAGATTTTTTCGAAAACAGATATAATGTAGGCTTTACGCATTGGGCACTGGTTCCTTGGTCTAAGACTGTGGCTCATGTTAATGTGATGAGGTTTATTGGTTGACTTGAATTGTGCTAGATTTTGAGGACAGAGTAGCGTTTTCTTTGTCTTGGACTGATGGTAGTGATTTTAACCAAAATTTAGGAAAATCAGCGATTACATGGAAAAATATTTTTTTTTCTGTCCCAAGGATCTTTTATACTTGTCATCCTTTTGTTGACACCTTTTTGAATTTATCTGTGTATGAGACCGATCATAAAAAGAACTTGGATTTACCTAGTAGTGTTTTCAGCTTGGCATCCTCCTGTAGCATTATTACAGCACACAGAAGTTAGTCTGTTTTCTGGTGGGAGATAAGGAGAAGAGGTGAAGCTGGCTGATGTTCAATCCAGGTTGCATGGAAATAATATTGGTAGGTTAGACAAAAACTAAGGAAAGATGCAGTCTTTAACAGCACCTCAAAGGGTGTATGATTCTGTAATTAGAAGATGCATATCTGATTACAATGGGAATAACGTAGTAACTCTAGTAACCGAAAGACTTTTTACCCATTTTCATCAGATCAGAGTTGTCCTTTTGAGAGTTCCTGCCTATGCTTGTCGGAATTATAGTTCACATGAAATGATGAAGTGAGGCATTAATAGATCCTCATTATATTTTCTTTACAGTATTGTTTTCTTAAGTACACAAAATGTCGAACTTTGAGACCAAAACATAAACACAGTGCTTTGCATCGATAGTAATGACCTCTGCAGGGTATGCAACTCCAATACACAAAGGATCCAATAATACAAATTGTTCTGTCAATATTTGAGCAAGGAGAGCAGTTTATTTATAAAGCTTTCGCAGTAATCTTTAACTGGTAATATCTTGTTATTGAATATTTTCTATGCAGCTGAGGATGTATACTTGGCATTAATGACCGTTCTGACATTAATGGTTTCTATATTTATGCTTGTTTCTGTTTAAGGCAAAATGTTTTTGATAAAATGCTCTGGACCTTAGGTGATGGTTGGTTGTTTTGTGAATGCCAAGTCTATTGCAAACAAAGAGAATGTCTTGTCTTTGCCTGGTTGCTCTTATACTAAAAATAAAAATAAAAATACTTAAAAAAAGCATTTTTAAAGATGACGAGATCAAAATAAGCTAGGAAAATGGAGGCCACAATCTTAAAATTGCATATTTTTCTCTTCAAGAATAACTAAACTTTTCTCTAAGAAGAAAACAGTTGCTTTTATTTACATTTAAGTATTTCTTTATTGTGTGTTATTCAAGCATGACAGCTTGTTGGCAAGAGAGCACAAAGTGAAATACAGATGTGAAACAGACTATAGAGCACTTAAAATTCAAGTGTAAAATTATGTCTAATTTTTTTGTCTGGTGTTGAGAACATAAAAATTTATCAACATGACAAAACAATGTGGATTTTGTTGACAGAAATTTACCTAATGTAATAAGGATTATTGGTACATTCAGAATTAAGTTTAGCATGCTAGCTGTTCAGTGACAGTTATGGAGAAAAATATAAAGATCAACAGTTTCAATGGAACTTCATGTGAATAGTAAGCTTTAATATCAGATGACAGAAGGTGATATGGAAGGGAAACTGCCATAGTAGAGTAGTAAGGGGAAACAAAAGGTTACTGTGATGATGAGGCTCGTCCTGTAAGCTGGGAAGTATTTTATTTCCAGAGGCGTTAGCTATAAATACATAGTAGATGTTGGGAACTAAAATTCACCCTGAAGGCCACAGGGAGACTTGTAGTTTTCTGAAAACTTTCAAAATGAGGCCTGAGTCTCTCCATAGTCTTGAGTTGCTGAGGGGCTTACGAATATTAATAGATGTCTTTCATTGGGGTAGGACTTGCGGCAAATTAATGAACATCGCTGCTGGAAGAAGGCCAGTGGATCATCTGTTCCTTCTGCATGGGACCTTGTCTATAAAGGTAAGTCTGGGGCTTGGGGCTTGTAAGTCTCAAAAAAAAAAAAAAAAAAAAAAAAGCAGAAAAAAAAACATAATAGGTGCCTTATTCAGCATCTGTTAAGTTTTTACAGCTATGTGGTGTAGCCTAAGGCCCCAATGTACCTTTACAGATGAGGTCCATGCAAGAACGTAGGTAATCTGACTGAGGCCTTGTCCTGACAGCGATGTCCTAAAGTTCCTTTCTTGAGAAGTCTTTAGGAAGAGGGGGAGGGAAAAAAAATCTGCTACCACCTAGGGTATTTGGAAGGCATGTAACATTAACTGGTAAGTATGATTTCCGTCTTATTTCATTGAAATGGAGAGGATAAAGTAACTTAAAACAATTAACAGATTTCAAATCAGGAAGTCATATATTTTGAAATGCCATTTGTGCTTTCCTGTGACCTACTATTCTTTCTACTACAGGGGTAAAGATCAGCAGCCTGCTTGGTAAAAAGGGGAGCTTGGAGAAGCTGCAGAGCTATTGGGAAGTGGGATCTTTCTTGGCAGCCAGTATGTTGGCTAATGACCACATAAGAGTGATCCAGGCTTCAGAAAAGCTATTTAAGCTAAAGGCACCAGCATGGTAAGACGATAAGAAAGGTGGTGTATGTTAATGTCTTTTAAAACATTGTATTTTGCTAACAGATTTTGTTAGTGTGTGTATTGCTTCATTGTACTCTTACCTTGATGGAGTTCTCTCCCTCCTTGTGCCTTTATTCATGGATAGATCTGTTAGGACTATTTTGGTGGCTAAGAAGGGCGGGTTTACCATTGACCCTATCCTTTTCTGGGGGTAAGGAGGGAAGGAGAAGTTGCTTGTAGGCCCTGTACTTCAGCTATTTGAAGTGATAGGTGCATGTGGGTTTAGTCGTAACTGCCCAACTGTTCCTAGGAGTGCAGTCAGCTTGGCTAGAGGAGCATGGATATGCCTTGAAATACTGTGATGATTATTGCATGTGCCAACTATTTTATGAACTTGAATGTAAATGAGCAGTCTGTACGAGTTGCATCTGAAGAATTCAAATTAAAGTCCAGCTAATGGAAAGGTTATGAATCTGAAGTTAGATTCAGCATGTTCTTCTATAGATTCAGGCAGCAGGTAGGGACCAGTTGCCCACTCATCAAGGTCTAGGTCCTGTTGGAAAAGGAGAACTGTGACTCCTTTCTGACCTAAGTTGTCACTGCCCATCAAAGCTGCCTGTGGTTTTTTTTTTTCATTTTATGAAGGAAGGAAAGTCTGTCTCCAAAGCTGTTCAGAAGGGAATGCAGGTGTGCTAAAATATGAAAATGCTAAACTTATGTATTGAGATAACATAGGAAACTTGAAATGGACAACGTTGTTTTTCTTACCAATTTTCTTGCAAAAGCTGTTTACAGTGTATTTATATACAGCACTTTTCCTTTTTTCTACTGTGTGCATGAGGAGCTGGATAGCACACCATGGGAGTCTCCTGGTAGTTTTCTTGAGTTTATGAATGCCTGTTTGTCAGGATTTTATGTACCCAGTGCTTTGGGGTTTAAGTCTGTGGATTAAACTCTGAAAATACAGCATGCTCATTTGTGCTTCAGGTTTGATTTCTCCTGTGAACAACTCAGCCTGTTGCCTGCTGTTCAGCAGAGCCTCTTGGTACAAGCGGGATACAGTATTTCATGCAGGATATCCGTGCAGCCTGAGGAGGTGGTTGGGCAACGGGTAGCTATAAAACTACCATCAAAATGCTCTCTGAGTTAGCATTATTTCTTTTTGTTGTATATCTAGCCTATAAACAAATATATTTCAGGGAGCTTCATTGTTTGGAGTAGCAGGCAGCATATGTGATCAGGCATATATGCAGGAAGGATTGTCCCAGATCTCAGGCTGATAATGTAGCTGCTCAAAATGAGGAGTTGCTATTGCTTTCAGAAAGCAATCCTGTAGAATCAGAATATTATTGACTGCCTTAGTGTTGTAGTGGTGGGTGCTTCATTTTGAATTAAGGGTACGGACATTATTGTTTACATACCATATTATTGGTCACAGGTACCTGAAGTCTATTGTAGACACTATTTTGATATATCAGCATTTTAAGAAGCTGAATCCTGAACAACATACAGCTAAACAGGAACTTGTGGACTTCTGGATGGACTTCCTTGTTGAAGCCACGAAGACAGATGTGTCTGTAGTTAGATTTCCAGTAAGTCTTTTCTTGTTTGATTGTTTTTAATTGTGGCATGTAGGAAATGAAAACAAAACACTGCTTGTTTGTAAGTTCCCGGACAAAAAAACTGCTTGTCCAGAAGAAATGCATTTGGCCTGCAAACTAAACTGGTATTAATTGATTTCACATGGCTACAATGGAATTACACAATCTGTTCCAATAAAGTACTGAGAAAAAAGTCAAGATAGAATGTTATTATTTAGTGATTGCTACCAATGAATATACTTCTAAAGCAGAACTAGTGTATTCCAGGTAATACTATGTTAGTTATGATTTGAAGAAAATATGTTTAGTTTCAGTCTCTCTTACTCAACAGACTTTTTACATAGCCTGCTGCCAATTAAGCATGTGCTGTGTTAGAGCTTAGAAATCAGACCAAACAGCCAGAAATCTATTTTTTCCAGCTGGTAATATATTTCAACAGCACTGCATTATAACTTACATATACTTTTATGTTTTCTTTCATGAGTGCTTTGCTGAAAGGTTTTTATGAGGTACCCTGGTGTAGTACAATGTGCTGTTCTTTGTTGCCTCCATATATTGGTGATATATGTAGTATAAGTAATGTCTTATGCATTCTTTTTAGCTAACTATTAGCAAATACATCTTTTTGTTTTGAGTAGTGGTCACTATTTACCTCCAGATACCTGAAGGGCATATTTGTTTTGTGCAGTTTAGAGTGTAAATGGGATAATAAACAGTAAGGAAAATGGTAGTGTTGAACAGCAACAGACTGAGGCAGGAAATTACTCTGGTTTCAGACAGACATGTGATTCTCTTTAATAATAAAAAAAAAAAAGTATATGTGCCTATTTGAAAGCAAAATCACATGGTGCAATAAGTCAACAAAACAAAACATAGAAATCTCTTTACACTTACAAGAAACATCTGAACAAAACTTCTCAGTTCTCAGAGCTTGAACTGAAGGACTTTACTGATAATTGCTAATTGCTAAGCTGTCACTTGGTCTTCTAGCTGCTTGCCTCAGTGTCATCATCCTCTTTGCAGCAGTTAGAGAAGAAATGATACAGCTTGTGGGTAACTTTGGGATAACTGAGGATAAGACCCCACTTCATGGAATGGTCTAAGCCAGATTTAAACAACTGGAAATGCAGGGGGACTCATTTGGTCACCCGGTTATATGCCATGGTACTTTTCAAACTTTGGCCATGCACTTGTGTCAGGTGTCTGATTGCTCATTAACTCCGAAGGAGTTGCCATGACTAATATTTGACTGTGAGCCTTTCCAAGACTTTCTGCTCTAGCTGTTTGATTTTGTTTGTCTGTTTTTTAAGTAGATGTAGACCAAGCATTACTTTCTAAAGCAATTATTTGAACTCCTGAAGTTAGTTTGATGAAAGATAAGAGTAGCTTTTTTTTCTTGAGTTATTAACATTTCCTGTTCTTCAGAATGAGAATATCTTCTACACAGGCATTATAGATTGGACATTTTAGACATCAGATTTTTAACTACTGAAAATGTAAAATGAATACATGAAAAACTTTAATGAGAAATCGTACTTCAAATAGCTGAGCTTTGTTGACCTTGAAGTGATGTAGACTTGGAAGTAGTTCTGGCAGAATATTATTGAAGTGGCAGGTTGGCTTCATCTACTCAGTGGCTATATTTAGACCAAATCTTACTGCATTGCATCCCATCTCTTCTACATGATGGTTCTAGGGTATTTTTTTTATATTTAAACCAGGAAGCTTTCTGTTATCTTTAACTCTCTGCTTTCTGTAGCAGTGTACGTTGCTTTGGAGTGAAATCATTTTTTTTTCTGCCTGTGATATGACTATAGATAAAGTTTTAGCAGGTTGTAGTGCAGATTTCATATGTTTTACTTATTTTGTATTAACGCTTAAGAATTTTTTTTTTTATTACAAGGTTTTAATATTGGAACCAACAAAAATCTATCAGCCCTCGTATCTCTCCATCAACAGTGAAGCTGAGGAGAAGACTGTATCTATCTGGCATGTGCTCCCTGATGACAAGGTACCATGGTGTTGTCTGCAGTTATAACTTCTTTCACAGTTTAAAAGTTTGGCTTGTAAGGCATATAACATGCAAACAATTGAATCCGAAGTTGGATTCTGTGGAGGAGAAGGTATGTTTTTAGCATATATGAAGATTCTTTGTCCACATGTTGCCATGTGTTTTTGATTTTAAACAGAGTATTCTTAGGCTTTTTTCTTCAGAATTTGTCCTGTTGCTTAGTAGGTCTTCCATGGCTACCATGTTTGAAAACAGCATGTGCATTCTTCCAGGTTCTTTTTAATATGAACAGATCTGTTGCTTGAGACTTTGTAAATAACTTGCAATGCAGTCTCATTGTGCAAGTGATGTAGCACAAAACTCTTCTTCCTGTGCTCAGAGTGTTGCTTGTCAGCTCTGGTAAATAATCTTTTTTTTCTGAAAATATTGGAGACTGGTCTGTCATAAAATAGTAGTGAAATAAATCGAGTGGCAAAAGAATTTTTTGGCATAAGGACAGATAGATGCTCCGGAGGTACTGAAACTCGAAAAGCTGGGAAGTACTTTAATTGAGGTGTGAGAAAGCTGGACATAGTTGGAAAGAATATTAGAAATTCCAGAGATGCAAGGGAAGAGGTAAAGCATTGAATGGTTTTCACCATTCATGGGGGTTGGACTCAATCACTAGAGGTCCCTTCCAGCCCTTACTGTTTGTGCTTCTGTGATCACATTCTGGGATACTTAGGAAGAAAAATATTGGTAAGTGTGAAGACAGGGAGCACATTTTAAGACCTTAGAGAAGGAAGGAAGCATGGAAACATGGTAGGGTTATATGAAAAATTAATAGAAGCCAAATCAGCTGGAAACAGAACACTGAAAGTAGTGTGTTTTCTAAGAATTCTCATTCATCTTGACAGCATTTTGTTCGCAAGATAGGACAGCGAAGAACCTATTTTCTAGGTGATCTGTTCTTCAGCTTTTAAACTCGTGCTTTTAAAATAGTAGTTTTTTTTTTTTTTTTTTTTGTATGGAGACTACATGAGGCAGTGCTGATTGGAATTTCTTAGAAGTTCATGAAGGAGCATAGATGAACGGTGGCTGAAATAGTTTATTTTGAGCGCAAACTGAAATGCTTGCCTGGACCAATGAGTTTCTGTTCATTTGTGGTTTATTTTAACCTACACTTTTGCAGGTAGACTCAGACTGTAAAAATAGAATTAGAAAATAAATTCATGCAATTCTCAGAGAAAAGCAGAATTAACCCCATGATGAATAATGATTTCTATCGGTGTCACAATGTAAACCTTGCTATTGTAAAATGCGTGTTCTGAAAGTATTTTGTATTTAGAATTCAGTCTCTTTAGAAACTAGTTTTACACAAGTTTGTGTTTGTAAATGTAGTGTTTTTTGGTTTGTTTGTTGTGTGATTCATAGCCAAACAGTTTATTATATTCTGATCAGGGGCTTCTGTATAGTGTCAGAGGGAACACGGAACTTTCTAGTCCTATGTTTGGGCTATTGAGTCCTGTTACTCTTCATTGCAGAATCCCTTAATACACTGTTTCTGAATGGTATGAAGCTCCATCTGAATACTGGTGTAGGTTTCACGAATGACTCTTGGTGTTGGAAAGTGTTTCGAGCATGTTACCGTACCTCTAGTAAAGCCTAAAGCAGGACACAACTGGTGAAGCAGCAGTATGCTACTTTGGGTCTTTGAGCTTTCAGCCTGAATCTGTAGCCACTTCATACTCATCTTCTTTGGCTAACACTGTGTTTGTGCTAAGTGATTACTTGCCATTTACCTGACGTTACCTTTGAGAATCTTGGTATCTCTCAGTGTTTTCCTTAGGGAAAACAAGTAGGACTGCTGTACTGACTGCATGAGGCATCTCACTGGTTATGTTCCAGTTTGAGTTAAACTTATTTGATCATATGTACTCATATTCCTAAAAAGCTATTTCGTAGTGCATTAATGTTTTCTTGTAGCTTCAGGATGTTTTGCTTAATGCTTTCAGCAGTAGCTTTTCCCATAGCTGTGTCACTTGACTGCCCAATCATCCTATGACAGCGAGAAGGATCTGGCTGCGTTCAGTCTGTAACTGTTCAGTCCAAAAGTATTTTGGCTTTCTGGAGTGTAACTGATGCGTTGTAGTTTTGTTTCTGTTATTGTAAGTCTGTTATTCCATTATTTATTTTAAATATTCTCTTCTAATATGTAATACTTTCCTTCTCCTGCCCCCCTCCTGATTTTGGCAGCACATCTGTGTATTTTCTGCACGTCAGTGTTTTCCTACATTTGCCGCCCTACTGATGATCAGTAGTATTAGGCACAGACAGTTTCTGATGCACTCATTAGTTCTTTTGCTCTGGCCTTACTGTGGTGAGCTTACACAGTACCTCGGGAGCTGATGGGTACACAGTGCAGGCATCTCTGCCCTACAAACTGTAACATCCATTGAAAGAGTGCAGCGGGCAGTTTGTTAGTTAGAAGTTCAGCTGTACAGTCATAGTTGGTTGTTTAAAGTTTGTCAAAATCATTAGAATCCATCAGAAACTTCAAACAGAGGAAAGCTACAAGAGAAAATTAAAGATATAGAATATAACCAGTGAATATAACCAGTGTAATAGCTGCCTCTGGTAAGAGACTTTGTGAGGTAAATGAATGCATAATTTTTCAGCCCACTGTAGTGAAGAAGGCTCTTCCTTTGGACTTCACTAGGCTGATGACAGGCCTTGTAGGGGCTGATTAAGGAAGGCCAGTTGTCCCAGCTACAAGGATAGGTGAGACAGCTGGGTTTTGAAATGCCTTCAGCTGTACAATTTTAATCTACCTAGCATAGGTCTGTTTGAGCTTTAGCAGATTTCAGTTAAACAAGCAAACAAAAAATAGATTGACTTAATTTTTAAAATGAAGCCACTGCTTTAAGAGTAAGAATGGTGTTATCAAGCATACAAACTTCTGTTTTCATCATAGAAGCTGAAATAATTCTGTTTCAGATACAAAACGTAACTTGTTTGAGCCTGCAGCTGGCAATTTTATAATGAATAGGAGAATAAAGAATAAATAAAGGCCCCAGAATGAATAACGGGGCCTTTTCCTTTCTCAGTTTTCTTTTAGCAGCATATTTTATTATTTATGTCTTCAATAATACCAAGTTTCATATAGACAAACGCATATAGAATTTTGTGGAATACGCGTTACCTTTGCCCTGCAGTTCTCTAATTTTAGCAGTCCTTTCCACATAGGTTTGGAGGAATGCAGTAGTGCTTTTACGAAGTTTGAAATAGAACAGCCTGTCTCTGTTCCGTGTTGGCTTCTGAAACCATTTTGAGTTTTGTTTTGGGTGGTTGGTGGTTTTTTTTTGCCTAACCCAAGAACAGATGCTGGATTTGGATAGCATGCCTGATATGTTTACTCCAATGTATTCAAAACTTGGCAAGATCTTTGAGGGACATAACTTTTATATTATTTCATTGCCTGAAAACATCATTTGGTAAAATATATGAATCTGTGAGAAATCAGTTGTAGATTATATTGCATGTAGATTATATATAAAGCTCACAATACTTTGCTTCTTGTGCATTTCTGCTTGCAAGATGTTTGTTTTAGATCATTTAGATATTATGTTATTCTCAATGCTGGGAATTAGACACATACTAGTAGCAAAACTCTGAAAACAGAGTTTCCAGACGTTGGAAAATTGAGAAGTGGCAGAGATCGTATACACGGTAAAGCACAGAAGAACCATGCGGATACATCCTCCTTGTTAGAAAGAGGATATCTTTCTTCATACAGGAGAGCCAGGCAATTTGAATAGTACTTCCACAGGCACTTTGTACCAGCATTGGTTGGTTTAAAATTGAAAAGTTACTCTAGTTACTGCTTTGTGCTTTACAGATAGAGCAATATGAACTCTGTACTTCAAGATGTTTGTATGTATTTTTCAGTATGTTGCATTGGGCATTTTATATTAGCCTTGCAACCTCTTTACTGAAATTTGAGCAGGAAGGAAATAATTATACATAAAACTTAGCAGATCAGTTGTCTTTACAGAACTGCTGTAGCTGATAGAATGATTTCTTCTCTTGTTTCTTGCATATTGTGCAGGTATTTTGGCATTGCATCTATTCTGTGTACTTTACCATTCCTAAAATGTGGTATATTAAGTATAATATATGCTATGCTTCTTTTGGGATAAACTTGATTATATCTTTGTTTGACACTATGCCCTTATGCTATAAATTACCTCTTGGCAGGAAATGTTTCCATACTTTTTAATTGGTCAGGTGACTATAAGACCCAATTCAGTTCAGCTCTGGAAACCAGTTTCTTCAGATATGTTGCTCATACTGGTGGGTCCTAAGGTTGCCAGCACTTCCAGCTGATGTAGTTACATGTTTTCCTGAAAGGTAAATGTTTTAATCAGAAGATACAGATAACTTCTGATTCCTTCAGTGAAGTGTCATTAGAACTTAAGGACAGAGCAAGGTGTCTGTCTGCTGGGTGAACGTGGTTCTGCCATATGTGATGGATCTGTGAGTGAAAGATCTGAAAATAAATGAGGCCTGGCCCTTGGAGTTTTTGTAGGGTTTCTTCCTGTCTTGTTTCCTATTTCAGCAGCTCTTAGGGATTTTAGTATGTTCTCACTTCTCTCTTCTTGATTTCTAGGGAAATAGTCTCCTTTTTGTTTCTTTGGACAATTGGCCTTTAGATTTGCTCCTTCCCTGAGCAATTGCACCTCCATTTCAAGAATTTCACATTTTATTCTCCAGCGTTGATCAGACTTCCTGCTTTGTAGTGGTCAGCCAATTACTCCCGCACACAGAGGACACTGAATGTGTAGAACTGGCTCTTGCTACTCTCAGAGGTGTTGTTTTTTTTTTCTTCCTCTTTCTAGAAGGTTATACATGAAGCTGAGTTCAGCACACAAGGTGGGCAACCCTTCTGATCTGCTGGTTGACTTAGTTTCTAAAATAATATATTGTGCTTGCAGAATAAACAGTTCTATGTAGAACTTTTCTTGCTTTTTAGCTGGAAAAAAAATAATTCCCTGAAGAATAACTGTTGAAGGGAAAGGTAATAGGCTGTTACAATCCAAATGTTTCTCTTTTGGTCTCTTGAGTTCCGGATAATGCCTACTGGCTCTTTGTTTTCATAAAGGAACAGAGTTTCATTTAACTTTGTTTTTTCTTGTGTTACAGAAAGGTATCCATGAGTGGAACTTCAGTGCTGCGTCCATCAGGGGAGTAAGGTAAGTTGTTTGCCTTTCATTCTTGGAAATGAAAAGAGTAATTGAGTGTTGCATTGAGCTAGTGCTGTGGTACTCTGAGTAACAGACAAGAATACTGGAGCTGAATATTGCAAGTACTTCCAGAGATGCCCTGCTTTAAGTGGCACCCCAGGAGGCTTCCTTTGGATTCAGAAATGACCACCTGCAGAGTTCATTATGTAAAAACTAAGGAATACAATCCCTTAAATTTACGAACTAATAACTTTCTTAGTGTTTGTTACCGTTTTGTGCTATTTAAGGTCAAATTGCAGTAACTGCTAACATTTCATGTCATCTTGCTTGAGATGTATCACATCCACAAGATGCAGTTGTGCTCTGAGATTCTGACATACTGGAAAACTGATAACACAAAGAAGGCAGTCCTCGTAACAGGTGCTTGAGAACCATAATATATAAGCCAGGAAGTACTGTGGAAGCAAGCAGGAACCATATAAGGAATCAGCAAGGTTGCAGATGGAGGACAGGTTAGCATGTCTTGAAGTATTCCTGATTGCTCATCTCTTACTGGGCTTTGGTGTGGATGTGTGGTTTTTTCTTTTGTGAATTTGCTTATAGGTTTGGAAGAAAAACTGTCTCAGAGAAGGGCAATAGAAAGGGGAGACTGTCACTTCAGTGATGACAGATGTGGCAGATAGATCATGAAGTGGAAGCTTTGAAGGTAGTTTCAGAGAAGCGTGTCAATAGAAAAATAAATAAAAACCTCCAGAGATTCATGTGGAGTAGGTTAATGTGGACTAGTGATCCATAGGATTGGGAATTTGGCAAGCAGTACTGGCTTGCCTGGATTACGTTACATGAAGGCTTTATTTCTTTTATTCAGTGTTTCTCTTTTTGGGACAGGGCCTGTTAGGTACTGACAAAGAAGGACATTTTGCTGTCTATCCGCTTGATTTCTGTTGTGTTTTGTTTTTCATTTTACTAGGGAGAATCATTAATTGCAGGATTTTCTTAGCCTGGATGTTGTGTGGTATTGAGAACAGCAGGATCTGAGCCAGTGGATCCGTTCTGCTAGCCCAGACTGAGTGAAGCATTCACTTCTGTCTGACAGCATCCAGCCTTGTGATTTGCATCTGCTGATACTAAGACAGTAGTGTTCTGTGACTGTAATTTCTTTAGAACAGATCTTCACCTTAGTCTTGTTTACTTTTTCTAGGATCTGCCTATACTTGGGCTTCCTGTGACTTTCCATTTTGGAGTTCACATTTCATGTAATTTTAAAAAGGCCAGAAATCTTACATTCTTCAAAATAGCCACTGCTCTGTTCTAAGAATAACTGTTCCATACACACAAAGCTGTTGCTATGTCTGCAGTACATTTTTGCACAGATGGATGATTCTTTTTCCTTCCAACAACTAACTTAAAAAAACCCAAAAAACTATCAATAGACACAGAAATTTAATCCTGTGGGATTCGGTTTATTTTAAGCCAGAATTGAAATCGCAACAATATGCGTAGTTCAGTGTGGTTTGGGTTTTGGTTACAGCGTGTTTTTGTGTGCTTCTAAAAAAAAGAATGTATTTATTTATTGCCCAATTTTGATATATTTCTTGGCTTTATTAAACTCTGCTGTGGTTAGTACTGTTTTGGTGTACTCTCCCACATTTGTTATTGAAACTGTCAATAGTCATTTAATTTGTCAACTAAAATTCCAGTCTGTTCATCTACCCTTGGAAGACCATAAAATGAGTCAACAGAGCCAAGAGTGAATTCTTAGAAGACTTGGTGGCTGCCTCTGTGAGGACCTGAAGGGGGAAATCTTTTATCTTACGCAGCTGTTAAACTGAGTAAATATATTTTTCAAACATGCAATTTTATGATTGCCTTTTTTTAGTATTTTTATATAGTTTTCTTCCTGGCTTTATTGAGGTAGATATTTTTGTGGGTGGAACATCCCTCAGAGCCAGACCTGCTTCTAATTTGTTTTTGTACCTAGAATGTTTTCAACTCTATTGCAGCTTCTAGATGTAAAGCAGTCTAGGAAGGGGAGGTTCCCAGCTTCATGAGAATTCTTTGCCTTTCTAGACTAAGAACCAGCTGTAGAGGTGCAGTATTAATGTAGAGAGTCTTTGTACATGCTCTTGGAAGCTTTTTCAGCAGTGACCCCTCCTAAGTATTTACTGTTGCTTCAGCCCTGCTCCCAGGAGACATCTGGCAGTGAAATGACTAATGTTTTAGGTAAATAGTTTAAGGAAATAATTGAGAGGTCACTTATTCTCTGTGCTCTTTATCAACCAGTACAATCAGCATCTCATTTCATGAGTAATAGAGTTTAGCTCTCAGGAGTTTCAAAGGAAGTTGAACGTAGTGCTGAATCACACTATATCTGCAGGAAATCATAGTAATAGAGTTTATCTTGGAAAAAAATTAAAAAGAAAAATTTTTTTTAAATTCATTTTAGATGTCACTGATTAACAATTTGCGTTCTAACATAAATAACTCTGGTTTCATTTTATGCCTTCTTAACCTCCCAGATGCAAATATTTATTATTGAATTGGGCCAAGAAGTACCTTAAATCCTTAAAGGCTTCATCAGAGCTTTTGGATCCTAGCTTTTTCCCCAAGGTGCTTTGCATCAGTTTCTCCAGTTACGAAGAAAACTCTGTAGTATTTGTCACATGAACAAGAAGTTGCCATCTATTTCAAATTTAAAAATTAAAACTTAAGGACTACAAGTTGGATTCTCCTTGATGTTCAGGACAAACCCTGAACTGTGAAAAATCTGCTACTTGTGTTGTTTCCAGGGAGAGTGCCTCGGGCATCATTATGATGATGATGCGTGTTGCATTAGGAGCAGGGTGATTTATTTTTTTTTGCTATGGTTTAGGAATTAACAAGGATGTTAATTTTCCATTTGCTGAACTTGGAATCTGGTCAGGCTACTTACAGTATTACAGCAGAAGTGTTTTTTTCCTCATTTCTGGAAAACAGTAATGCGCAAAGCCGCATTTCTGTGGTTTCTGCTAATGCTTAACTGTTTTATCTGTTACTTCATCTAGTATTGTTAGTAGACAGTAGTTACAGAATTTGCAGCGTTTGTCATCAGCTAATGGGAGTTCTGTATGCGTGTGATTTGGGCACAAGGCCATGTTGCATTGTGTTTCCTTGCTTGTCTTTTGAAACGTGCAATTTCAGCTCCAATTCTGCTGTCACAGAAGTCGTTGAGTGTTAGACACGCTCAATAACTCTCCAAATGAGGTGTTTCCTGAGAAAATTATCCATTGTCTTTTTATAGCTTGGTATTTTTTGTCTTCATTTCTTCATGTTAACTATTTTATTTTTTTCTTGATGGGAAACAGTGCATATAAACATGTAAACATTCACTTATAGATTGTAAACCTTTTATGAATGTACCTGACATCACTGTACATACTACATTCTTACCCTGTTATTTAGTACAGTCTTATGTGGCTTCTGTGTGTGTTGGGTTAGTAAAATGTTTAAATTCACCTGGATCTTTTGATGAATTAGTAATAACAGCATGAATAACTCCTTATCTGTGGAGTTCATGTATATTCTTGAAAAACTCAATGAATTAAGCCAGGTACAGTGTCAGTCTTCCCATATGTGTGCATCTCTTAGAGCATATGAATTTCTCTTGAGAAAAATAGGTGAGCAACAACACCTGAAGTGACTACACCAAAGTATTAATAATTCTCATAAGTAGCTTTATGAAATGCAAGTCTCCAATTTGTCTGGAGAATGGTTTCTTTATCAAAAGCTCTTGCAAGGGATATAAAGTAGAGGAATCATAAGTGAGAAACAGCAGTCAAGCAACCATAGATGTATTAAATCTTGAAAATTATAAATGTTTCCTGACATCTAAAGAAAAAAATTCTTTAGCACAGTATAGAATACTGTTCTTGGACTACGTGATCTCTAGATGTCCCTTCCAGCCCATACAATTCTGTGATTCTCCTTTATTTTGTGTAAATAAATCAAAACCAAAGTAGATATATTGCTCTGACTAAAAATAGGTTGATTTCATTAGCAGCCTGGCTTTTGTATTGTATCCTGAGAACAGTCGTATGCAGTCTTAATTTGTTCCTGTTTCAAGTAATTTTTAGTATTTTCTTTAAGGAGCACAGAAAAAAAATGATCTGGCAGATGGATATCTTTCAAAAGCTGCAGCCCACATTGGGCAGAAAATGGACAACAGTGCCGGAGTCTTTACCTCTTTTACTCTTTGTTGTAGCATCTATGCATTCATAAGAGGATGAAATGCATATCTCTTCATTATATTTGATCTTCTGTTTGTAGCAGAAAAAAAAAGCAAAAATGAAGAAGGGGGTAGGCAAGGTTGGTAAAGTCAATTGTCTCATTTTTATTTATTTTATTTTCGATGCCGACCTAATTTAGAAATATTTTTCCATTATATTTTCTATTTCCTGATTCCTAAGGAATCAATCAGAAATTTCCACATTCGAGATTGAGGTGAAATTGATTTCCATAGGGGGAAGAATTCATGATTTGAGTTCAAAACTTTCTAATGTTATCCTGAAGTAATCTTTCATCCTGGCTTCGAGATCGGCATTTACCAAAATGCACTGAAAAAATGATTCATGTCAATAAAAATAATTCTGTTAGCATCGTAAAATCAAAGAATGGGTTGGGTTGAAAGGAACCTTGAAGATCATGTAGTTCCAACTCCCCTGCTATAGGCAGGGTTACCTCCCTCTGAACCAAATTGCTCAAAGTCCCATCCAGCATGGGTGGAACTTCTTCGTTCCTACTTCTGGTGGTGTGATGTATGAACTAGAGAACAAAATGGATGATAGCAGACAGCTGAATATGAAATTTAAAGGATTTAAGAATGTGATTTCATTGTAAGGAAGGACTGTGGCTTCTCATATTTTATCTGGTGCTTTCTGACAATACTTATGTTGGTCTGTACGGTTTTGATGTAGGTGGCAGAACCCCAAATGCATTTTTCCGGTAACATGTTTTGCTTGGCTGTTCTTTCAGCATTTCCAAGTTTGAAGAGCGGTGCTGTTTTCTGTATGTGCTGCACAATTCTGATGACTTTCAGATCTATTTCTGCACGGAAGTTCATTGTAGAAGGTGTGTCACAGTTATTTCAAAAACCATTCTATGCTGAGGTATGCAACGTCTGTATGTACAGCAGGGATTGTCTCAGAACTGTGGTTAGAGTTGGTGACAACTGAGGATGCTCAAATCGTCTTTTATATGAAAGCATGATGCTCCCCCAGAGATGCATGAGCTTTGAAGGGTCAAAGCACAAGCTCAGACAAATATTAGAAACATACAATTACAAACTTTTGAAAACTAATTTTGGGGTATTATTTCTATATTTGTCATATTAAGGTGTATTACAAGTGTGTTTTGCCCTCCAGCTGAACAAAGCAGCCTAAACTTACAAATGGATTTCCTGTCGCAGTGCTTTTTGAGGTAATAATGATCCAGGAAATCTAGTGACAATTTTTGTTTTACTGTAGTTAAAAGTTTATTTCTCATTAAAAACACCCTTGATGTCCTCTATGTTAATATCATGATTTCGTAAGTATGATCGCATCAGTAACCCTCTAATGAAGTTGGCAAGTGTTTGTTGCACAGAGTGCAAGTGCAAGTGTCTTACCTGCTTTAAGCTGTGCTTCTGCTCTGTAAGCCTGAGGAATGAAGTCTTGAATTGGTCCAGAACACATTCTTGTATATTTGTACTTAAAAAGGCTGCAACTTTCGTGAAACATGTTACTTCATGGTAATGAGAATGGCTACCTCAGAGATCAGTCCCTAACTTGTCTTCTCATTGATTCTAGTCTGTATAGGTTCTTTTATCACATTCTTCACATTCATATTTTGACGTTTCTCAGATGAGTAAGAAGTGTGCTTTCAAAGGAGGACAAGTCATAAGCATGAGTAGTACCTTTTACTCTCAATTTATACTTACTATACTTAAATCTTTTGGTTCATTCAACATTTCAGTGAGATGCATTCTCAATATCCCCCTGAAATCTTGTTTGCATTTTCTTTTTTTAATTTTGTTTTACTTGCTTTCAACAGGTTTTTTGACATGGTGAACAGCATCACTGAAGAAATAGGGAAGACTACAGAGGAAGGAGAATGTGATGGAGACTCACTGGAGGTATTTATTTATTTATTTCAGCTTATTTTCAAAACATCATGTCTACTATTTTGAGTTTCTACTGTAGAGTTTGACTCAAGGGGGTAAATTACTCATCCCTTCACTGGAAGAAGTTAGGCAAAATTACAGTTTACAAAATTTTGTCTGGTGTTTAAGTTAATGATTTGTCGTAATGCTAATTTGTAGGTTTTATAACCAACTTGTGTTTCAGTTAGCATACTCGCTTGAGGAAGTACTCAGCCCAAGTTCTCAATAATTGCACTTTATTACAGAATGATTCTTGATATAGTTACTTCAGAGTGTAGTCATAGTCAGGCAATATTAGCATCTGTTTAAATTTGAAAGGTTGTTGTGTATTTCATGCATCACTTGAACTGTGTACACTTGTGTTACTGGCAGGACATCTGCACAACAAACAAGGATGTAATTGTGATAGGGAAAGGCTTGTCCATGCCAGTTACAATACGTGTGGGCAAGCGTGACAATGAACTGCAAATGCAAATCAAATGATCATGTTGGTGCTGCTGGGAGTCAGTCATTCTACCCTTAGCTCACTAAGGTGTGCTGAATCTTAGGATGTCCTGCTTCTGCTCTCGCCCACGTTAGCTAGGTTGTAACTTGCACGCGTATGCCATTACTCTCTGTATTGCCACCTTGATTTTCTCTCTGAATGTATACATAGTTGAAAAGTGAACAGAAGGCTGTTAGCTGTAATGCGGTACTTGGTGTTCAGATGCTCTTTTAGGTGGCAAGAAACAGGGCAAAATATTTAGGACTATGTACCAAAGTTCTAGAGACATCCAGAACTGTCTGAAAAAGTCGGTATTGAACTATGAGTCCAGCTTTCTGTCCCAGTTTTGATGTTGGTGTTTTTATAATATATCTAAAATTGAAGATGGGACAAACAAACATCTGAGGATGGTTGTAGAATAGTAAAATACCCCAAAACAGGAAACTGTGGGAAACTAATAGGTTTATTTTAGCAAGAAGAAAAGCAGTGGGTCACTTGCTTACAGGGAGTAAGTATCTTGACAAGAAAAACTACTCAGTGTTAATAGACTCTTTACTTTAGTAAAGAAAAATACAATGAATTAAATAAATACATTAGAGTTAGAGGCATGACTTCACCCTGAGAGTAGTTAACTGTTGAAACATCACTAAAAGTTGTGGGTTTTCTGTATCTCAGCATAAGCTCCTGGGCTCAGCATGAAAGTAAGGAAGTGAAATTATGTCTGTGTTACACAAGAGCACAGATGAGATAATCTAATGACTATTTCTGGATTGTCCTTAAACTCTTTGAAATTTTAATTCAGCTGAAACCATGCAACTATGCACTGCAATCCTGACTAAACTTCATTGGCACACTTTGCTGTCTGACCTGGCACGGGCCAAATTGGTTTTGTTGGTTTTGGAAGATGTGGTCAGGTCAGGAGAGCGTCTGGGATGAATTGTGTCCTGCCTTGCTTTGTGTGTCTGTGGAAGCTGAAGTTCTCAGCTGGGTGCAGAGTGCCCTCTGTCGTCTTCTGTTGCCTTTTTGTGGCCTGCCAGCAGAACTGCAGGTGCTGTTAAAAGATGGGAGTGTAACTACAGAGAACAGATTAAAAACTAGCTCAGCTTTTAATAATTACCTGGAATAGCTGCCTTAAAAGCTGAGGCTTTCCAGAAATGCAGTGGAGAGATATAAGCACGTTGGTATGGCATCCAAGTTGCTATCTTGAAGCGTTTTTCCACTTTTCCATGGTACACAGAAAGAAACAAGTATGCGTGCTGCCTTTGTTGTGTGCCCAAGGTCAGATTAATTAAATCTTATCCCTCCATTTCATTTAATTGAGGTGGTGTTTTTTTTTGTTTTGTTTTGTTTTCAGTATGACTATGAGTATGATGAAAATGGTGAACGAGTCATTCTGGGGAAAGGAACTTATGGCATTGTGTATGCGGGACGAGACTTGAGCAATCAAGTCAGAATTGCTATTAAAGAAATCCCAGAGAGAGATAGCAGGTACAGTAAATGAGTCTCATTCAAATTCTGTGCATTACATGCTCTCGTTGAGCAATCGGGTGAACCAATTTGCTGATCAAAAAGTATCTCATCTACAGTGCTGCCAATTAATTATGATACGTAATGATATTCCCTGCTTCTCTAAATAGACATATCCAAGTCGTGGAATGGTTTGATTGTAACAACTGAGAATTTGTTTTCTAGTTTTGGCACATGTATCTTATAATGTTTTTTCTTTCCAAAAGAAATGCTGCAATACAGGATCTCGCTCAAATGCCTTATGAAAGCCCTATCAACTTTATGTGCAGAAGCATGTTCTTATAAAAGAACTTCTGAATTACATAAATGGCAGAATTCTTTAAAACTTTGCTCCTGAATTGTTGATAAAGACATTTTCTGTTTGTGCATGTTTTGTTAGGAAGCACCTTCACGCTAGAATCAGACGTGTGGAATGATCTTTTTGCCCTCACTTGGTAATGCAGTGACTTTATAAATGAGATGGGGTATTACACATACAAAGGTTACCAGGTGAAGGCCAGATACATAATCTCCATTGCATTTGTGTAACTTGAAGTGCAGTACATGGCTTTTTGAATATATCATTTTCACAAATATTTTGATAAGTCTAAACAGTATTTTTGTTTCAAATGGAAGTGACTTTACAAAAAGACTGCAGTGAATTGTTATTATTATATGTGGTGATTATAACCACCAACATCAAATGTGTCTAACAATTAATACTGTATTACTGTCCATAGTACATCAGAGTAAGTTTGTTTCCCAGGAACAAACTTATTTTATTCCCCAAAATAGAACTTAATGGCTACACTGAACTCAAGAATTTCTTCCTGAAGCTCAATATTGCACAAATTTTTATTTCTTTCTAGATATTCCCAACCTCTGCATGAAGAAATAGCTTTGCATAAGCACCTCAAACACAAGAACATTGTCCAGTATTTGGGGTCTCTTAGCGAGAATGGTTTCATTAAGATATTCATGGAGCAGGTGCCTGGTGGTAAGTTGTTGTGAAAGCTGGCTTGGCACCTGGTTTGTTCAGTAGGATTTCAAACGTAGAAGAACTATCACGCTGCAGTAAGATACACCACATTTGCTTGAAATGTCTTTTATTATCTCCTCCTTGAATTAGTGGGAAAAAACTGTAGGGTTTTTCAAAGCATTTGAATTCTCTTGATCAAGGTTAAGGTAGGATGTGCTTCAGATACAATTCAGATCATTGCTGTGGCAGGTGATGAGCAGCCATCCTACACAGAAGACTGTAGCTAGTCTTAGCTGAGCCCCCTTCAAGTACGAAACGCAAGAGGTTTGTGACTGGTGATTGTTCCTTCTGTTTGGTAACAAAGAACTTAGAGCAGCCAGACATAATAAAAACATCTTTTACTACGTTTGACTTTTTGATAATCTGTGAAAAGGTGTGCATGTGAGCACCAGCACTTTTTCACTCTTTAAAGACATCCCTCTTGAGCAACTTCTCCCCAGGCATAGGAGAGAGAGATGAGTATGTTTGTTACAGTTTCCAGTCTGCCTGCTTGAGAGAGTATGTATTTCTCTGCTGCAGCCAAGACCTGTGGAGACACTTACTCTTTTTAATTAGTGGGGCAGATGATGATGCAAGAAAGTATTTCCAGGAGAGGCCTTTGGCCATAGAAGAGATACCTACACTTGTTTTGGGATTGCTTGTTGTTGTTACTTTGTTTTTCCTTTGGGGAAAAAGGTAGAGTTTAATTTGATTTTACTCTCATTTTCTCCCGCTCCAAAATTACAGGCAGTCTTTCTGCTCTTCTACGATCAAAATGGGGACCATTAAAAAATAATGAGCAGACAATTGGCTTTTACACTAAGCAGATTCTCGAAGGATTAAAATACCTCCATGATAATCAAATAGTGCATCGAGACATAAAGGTGAGAATTTGCAGAGATTAAGCCTGGTGCTGTAACTACATAAACTATTTATTTGTTCTGTAATTTAAAAGCTTTATCCTGAAAGCTTTTCATTGTCACAGACCGTCTCTGCTATTCGATGGATTAGGTAAGTGAACTGTTGTAGTTCAGATCTGCATGAGGTAAGTGTTCTGTTTTGTCTAGGAAAAATTGACAAAGCCACATCAAATCGTGTGAGAAAGTGGACATTTTTGCTTCTGTTGTCAATGATGTGACTGAACTTTCATACAAACATATCAGTAATGATGAAGGCTGTGAGTGGGGATATCTGTGGTTTATTTTCCAAGGAGATTCTAAATTATTAAGCTTTTATTTAGTTAGTTATTAACCTGTATTTTTATTACTTAAATGGATTCTGGTGGATGGGAAAGTTCACTTTGCAGTGAAGTTTCTGATTATGGCATTACATAAGGCAGGATTGCAATTGATTACTCATTCATCAGATGCTGAAGAACTTGAGGAAGTGATTGTTGCTTGCAGAAGAGTGCATAGGTAAATTGGTAATGCAAGAAGTCTGAGAGGAATAGAAAAAAATTAATTGCTCTAAATGTTTTGTTCCTCAGGGTGATAACGTGCTGATCAACACTTACAGCGGAGTGTTAAAAATTTCAGACTTTGGAACTTCAAAGAGACTTGCAGGAATCAATCCATGTACTGAAACTTTCACTGGTATGTTCCCAGAAAAGAGATTCTTTCTTCACTCCTGCTGTGAGCACAGGGTCATATTCCGTAGCAGCTTAACTTTCATTGACTTAAAATCAACATAAAAAATCACAGCGAAGAATGAGCTCATTTAGGTATACTTATTGTGAGCTGTTCACTGTTCAGAGAGAATACTGTTTTAAAAGATCCATTTGAGACACAAAATTGCTCTACAACAGAAGAGCACTGCCTTTCCTATGTCATATTTCAGTGTCCCTTCCGGGCACATGACTTATTCATTGTGCTGACCTAGGGCTAACGTTTTTTTCCTTCTATTGCTGGGTTGCATATCCTGGGGTCCGGTACAAGGCCTGTCATTAATGTAATCCTCTTTCTGATCATTTCAGTCTGCATTTACTGTAGTGCCACTGCAGGATTTAAATGGTTGCTCCAGATGAGAAATGATGATTATTTTAATTCTTTTCCTTGTGAAATTTCTGTTCTAAATGGAACAGAATGCAGAATGCTGTCAGGATGATTCCCTTCAGTAAAATACGTGTGTAATACATGCTTAATTCCCTACTGCTCAATTTCCTATTACTCAATTCAGAGTAATCTTCCTTATTTTACTCTTAATCTACGTATATAGCAGTAATATGTCTTACATAGCTATTTGTATCTTTCATGCATCTAAATAACAAAGATGGATGTGTTTTGAACAGGTACCCTTCAGTATATGGCACCAGAAATAATTGACAAAGGGCCACGTGGCTACGGGAAGGCTGCAGACATCTGGTCTTTGGGATGCACTATCATTGAGATGGCTACTGGGAAACCCCCATTTTATGAACTGGGAGAACCACAAGCAGCCATGTTTAAGGTCAGACATCTTCTTGTACAGCTCACGCTAGTTTTTGTAAACACAGGAAATCCTGTGACTGTTTTGGAAAGGCTGGAATTGGAAAGAAAAGACAAAGGAAATACTTGGGTAATGAGGATGCTAAGAATGAGCTGATTCATCTGAGAGTGAGTGCTGGGTAGTTCTGAAGACAGTAATAGAGCAGTAACAGCTATTCCCAAAAAGAGAAGGGAAAAAAGAAAAAGGCTGAGAAAAGCAGTTCTGAGTTCCCTGCTTTGCAAAGGCCTCTCTTGGGAATTGCAATTTTATTTAAGTAACTGAATAATCAGCCAGTAATAATTTTGTTCCTTGAATTAATCATTTACTTACAGAAAGATAATATCAAAACTCAATATCCCACTTTTACTATTTAAAAACATTTTGATCATAGAATGGTTTGGATTGGAAGGGACCTTTAAGATCGTCTGGTTCCAACCCCCTGCTATAGGCAGGGACACCTCCCTCTCGTCCAGGTTGCTCACAGCCCCGTTTGCCTGGCCTTGGATGCTTCCAGGGAAGGGGCATTCACAAACTCTCTGGGCAGCCTGTTCCAGTGTCTCACCACCCTCATGATGTTATTTAGTATTAGAGAAAAGAACAGTCCAAGCCATCATTATTTTTTTGTTGTTCTTTTCCTCCTGTATTTATCCCAGGTGGGCATGTTTAAAATCCACCCAGAGATTCCTGAGTCCATGTCTGCAGAAGCCAAGTCATTCATACTGCGTTGCTTTGAACCAGATCCTGATAAACGAGCTTTTGCTCATGAGCTCCTTGTGGATGAATTCCTGAAGGTTTCAAGCAAAAAAAGAAAATCCCCATCAAAGCTCTCAGGTTAGGAATTCCTATCTCACAAATGGGTGTTGTTCCCTAAAACTGCAGGTTCAGTCTTTAAGATGGTAGATGTCCATCCCAGGCAAATGTTCAAGTTGTAGCCTTTTGTTCCTGCTGCAGAAAGACTTGTAGCAGAATTCTGCTAGCATGTTGTCAGAGGGAATTTATATAAAATATTTCTAATAATGTTTAAGAATGAAATTAGAGTAGTTTCATTTGAAAGGGATCTAGAAAGATTGAGTCCAGCTGTTAGACTACTTGGAGGTCAATCTGAGCAAGTCGTTAAGGGTCGTTTGATAATGCTCTTAAACACTGATAGGCACGGGGCATCTACTCCTCCTTCGTCTCCAGGAAGCCTGTTCCACAGTCAAACAACCTCACTGGTAAAGAAGCTTTTGCTGATGTCTAGTCTGAGCCTCCTATGGTGCAGCTTTGAGCCATTCCAATGTATCCTGTCACTGGATACCAGGGAGGAAAGGCGAGCAGCTCCCTCTTCACTACCCCTAGGAGTTTTTCTGTTATTTTGATTATTTCATGTATTTTTTAAAACTTGTGTGTATGTTTTCATTCAAATAATGTTTCCATAGAATGCATTTCATATAGTGTTATAGAGTGATATTGAGCTTCAGGAGTGTTCTACATGGGCAAATTTATCTTTGTCCATAGCAATCTGCATTGTTTTTTTTCCACACTCATTCCCAGTAGTATTATAAATTATGGTATGTAACTAAGGAGCTTTGAGAGTATGAATTCTGTATTTTGTGTATGCATAAATGAAAAATATCCTCTCTATAATTTGAGTGTGATACCTAAAAGAATTAAAAATACCATGTAAAGCAGCTGGTATTGAATGAGCACTTCTCACATGGATGGTTTGTTGATTTGTTTTGTTGTTGTTTTTTTTTTTTAAATTTCATTTTAGTTGACATTACGTCACACTTTTAAAATAAGAATTGCAGATAGGAGGGAGTCCAGCTTGTTCATAAAAAATAGAAGAGAGTGCTGATTTTCTGTGTTATTTTAACACAAACTTTTTCTTTCTTTGCCTTTCTCCCACAGTTCTTTCAGCTAACACAAGCGGTGAGTTTTAACATACTTTCTTAAAGCGTAAATCTGTAGATACTGTGGCTATCACTCTGATATAATTTATCACAGTAAATCCTTGCATAGAGAGGTGGGTGCAATTATGAAAGTGAGTGGCCCTTCTCTGTTAGGAAGCTCTAATTCACCATGCAAAATAAAAGCACTATCTGTAATGCTGCTCTGGCTGAATTGTTTAGGTGCAGGTGGGTGATGTGGGCTTGAAGAACTGAGTTGTTATAGGACCACCCCTTAGTGGGAATCTGAACCCGAAACCAAATGGCTGTCTTGTTTTAGTAGTAGAGCCAAGGCTTGTGCAATAAGATACGTAGAATTTAAATGAATGGAACTTGAGTTTATGACTTAACCTATAGAAACACTTTGTTTCTGTTCAGAGTACATACTACCAATCTGGACAGTCACTCTAGTGTCAGTGTTCTGGAAATGAGCTTACAAAGAGCTTAGTGTTTCCATATCTCAATAATGTTTTCAATAAAAACATAGCTGAAGATAATTCTAATCCAGAGCAACAAGCTTTAGAAGCCTTTTGCTGTGGTGGTGGTGTTTTCTTTTTTGTTTGTTTGTTTTTGTTTTTTGTTTTTTTGGTTTTTTTAATATTTTGTGTTTGTGTGGGGGCGGGCAGTCATAACTTCTGTTTTTCTGAAAGAATTACCTTTGCTTCAGGACTGTGTTGATGCTCTTAAATTTCAATTTCTAAATATCCTTTAATAGAGTATCTTCGGAGCATATCCTTACCTGTTCCTGTTCTGGTGGAAGATACGAGTAGCAGTAGTGAATATGGTTCTGTCTCACCTGATACGGAGTTAAAAATCGATCCTTTCTCTTTCAAAACAAGAGCAAAATCCTGTGGAGAAAAAGATGGGAAGGGAATCAGATCCCTTTTTCTGAGGTAAAGTACTGCTATCCAGCGTTAATGTTACATGGTAGATTAGGAACTAGTGCGTTGTGGTTGCATTTTATAAAGTTCCTGTTCACTTTCTTTCAGCATCCCAGATGAAAATTTTGAGGATCACAGTGCACCTCCTTCACCTGAAGAGAAGGATTCTGGGTTTTTCATGCTGAAGAAGGATAGTGAGAGAAGAGCCACCCTTCACAGAATATTGACTGAGGACCAAGAGAAGGTGGTGAGGAACTTGATGGAAGCTTTGGCTCAGGTAAAGAAATTTCAAAAGGTCACAAAAAAAAAAGATTGAATTTGAAGGCTGCAATTACCTGAAAAATTCAAATTTACGTGTAATAAAGTAATAAAAAAATAACACTTGATTAAACTAGGAAGCATATACAGCGTGAGCTTTCACAGTTTATTGCAGATAATAAAAATAGGCACTCATGTTATGTTTGTCCTACATTAGCCATGCCTTTTCTTCTGTTCATAAATATGATCTGAACACCTGGATACTGGACAGTGGAAAAGCATGTTTTCATGGTACTGTGTCTTGTCAGTAGTTAGATCAAGTCAGGATCCCCCAGAACGTTGATTTCTAATAGAGTTCCATCTTCTGTCTGATTGTCTTGATGGAGAAAGGGTCTGTGCTGCTCCTAGGTTACTGTGTAGAAAAGAGTAGAGTTATTGATATACTGTTGTCTTCTAGCCAAGAGCCACCAAAGGAGAAAAACTGGATTATTTAGAATATAAACTGCCTCTTCTTTACAGTGCTTGGAGCCATATATGGAAGGAGGGGGAGGGGCAGATGGAGTAGTAGTGGGAGATACAGCAGAATAATTGCAGAATGACCTTTTGGTGCTGCTTTGTGGTGATGATTCATTATGGCACTAAATAAATAGAGGTCATCACCACATTGTTGCGTTGCAACACAGAAAATGGATGACAGGTTGTTTTTGTTCTTTTTTGTTGTGTGTGTGTTAGCAGTTAATTGACTCACTTCATTCTCAAGGCTGAGTATTGCTAGTCTGAAACATGTTTGTGTGAAATGTGGCAAGTCATCTTCTAAAGATAGTACTGTTTGAGAAATCAATGCAAGCTAATACAGTTCGTCTGTATGTGGCACAGCTAATGTAGTTGGAAATTGGAGGGAGGTGAGGGTGGGGGAAGTCACAGCAGTTGTCCTGGTAACTGTATGCTATATAAAGTGTTAAAATAAAAGGCAACCAAAGAGATGCTAGCGATCCATGCTATGCAGGATTGCTGCTGTAACACAACACAGCTGTTAGCACACAAATGAAAGAAATAATCAAAATGATTGTGAAAAGTTGAACAACCATAAAATCCAGAGGTGTTTATTTCATTTATCTTCTGATGCAGTGGCCGCCAAACACTGATGGGGGAATAACAGTCTTTCTCAGGTGGAGCTGGAACAGCCCAAGATAGGAGCTGGGAAATGTGGAGTTGTAATGTCGGAGTTCAAAGCCAACCTGGTTGTCACCATCAGCACTTTGGAAAGATACAGAACATTGTCTCCCAAACACAGTTTTCTGTTACAGTTTTGTGCCTTGTCAAAGAGCGGGAAACTTAATCAGACCTCCAGAAATCAGTGGTAACTGCTGTTAAGGGGAAGTTGGTATGGATTCCTGTTATACCTTGCTTAAAAGCAAGAAGGTACCCAATTGATGGAAGCCTGACCTGCTCATTAGACCTCACCAGGATTTAGGCTTTGATAGTGCATCTCCCCTCAGTTTTCCTAAGAATGATTTCAATGGAACAGTCTCCATGGATGATGATTAGGGGAGGAGGACGACCCTCCCAAAAGTAAACCTCTGATCCTTATTAGGGAGCCATGCTGGTTACCATGTCCTCCCAGGTGCCATTGATGGACTCAGAACCTTCTAGTTTAAGGGCTGAAGTGTGTTCTGTGTCCACCTATCTACCCTTATGGCTGTTAATTATTTCCAGGAAAAGGAGGCCAACCACTGTAGGGCAGAGGGGAGTAGTCCACTTCAGTATAGACAATAGTCAGGTGAATTTTCCAGATCAAAGCAAATCACAAGCAGAAAGTAGAATTATTATCAGAGATTGGGTGCTTTAGTCAGTGAGATGTTTTATTGCTGTAGAGCTTTTTTTTCCCTTCCTCTCTTCATCCTCTCCACACCCCCGCCCCTTCCTCCCAACCAAATGATCAGAACTAATTACAGTTGAAGACTAGCTTAAAATTAGGCAAACAGAGTTCTTGATGTAGCCAGCTGTGACATTCATGATATAAAACTGGCAAACATAAGGGGACCAAACACAGCGTGTCCTTCTGTTATAGAAATCAATGTTATAAGTCTTTAGTCTCTACAAGTACTTCAGCTCCTTTAGAAAAGGCGTTTAATGCTGCAGGCTGAACAAGTAGTGGGGTTTTCTCTCCAAGTTGAAATTAAGGTTTGGAATGAAATTTATTTTCTATATAACGTTGGAATTACTTTAGAGAGTAAAAATCTTCTGCTTCCTAGTTATTCACGGTCTTTATTCTGATGAGTGCTTTTGAGCTTTTTTGCTATGTTTGTAGCTTATGTAAAAACACAGTAACTTTACAAATCCTAGTGCCTGTCTTTGAATAGAGATGGGAGAGATTTGTAGACTTGCTTTAATAAATATGTAAGTGTGAAAGTTCTGTACAGGGGAAATTGCGTAGAAAGGAATAAGTATTTTCCCAAACCTCCCCCATAACCTTGATTAATTCCTTCTTTTAAATGCAGCTGTGAAATTTTGCATGTTGCTTTTCAGAGACATTCTGAAAAGTACATGGTTGTTTCTTTTTTGAACTGCAATTCAGAGAACAGTTTTAGCGCACGTTTATTAATTTGTATCTTTTTTTATCCTCTATAGTCATGTATACATAGTACGTGCATATACTCAAGCAACTGCTGTAAAATGAAGTCAGCTACTTTCTAGGCAGTAATCTGCATTAGCAAGGAGCTCAGTGGTACAGTTGTTTACACAGCTACTGTAATCTGACTCACAGTTGCACCTTTGCCTTAACTGTAGCATCGCAGTTTCCAAAAATCGTATTGCCAATGGACGTTATTGGCTAAAAGGCCCTCCGGGTGTACATTTCAAAAGACAGTTGCCAAAACTATTTTCTTTCCTCTCTACTCTTCTTCCAGGGAGCTGAAGAGCCCAAGCTGAAATGGGAACATATAACGACGCTTGTTTCCAGCCTCAGAGAGTTCGTACGGTCCACTGATCGCAAAATCATTGCAACCACTCTTTCAAAACTGAAACTGGAGTTAGACTTTGACAGCCATGGTATCAGTCAAGTGCAGCTTGTGCTGTTTGGTTTTCAAGATGCTGTAAGTTGTCATTTTTACTAAGTATTTTGCGTGGGAAAACTGTAAAATAAAAAAAAAAGTAGAAAACAGAAGCAAACGAAAATTCATTAACTTCTCTCCAGAATTTCTGAAACAGTAATATGTGAGAACACAGATCTTGTAATAATGAGAAAAAAATTGTCAGCCATGATTGGGTTTGGTTGCTGTGTGACTGTTGGCAGGATGCAGATCCTGAACATAGCTGTAGAGATTTTGCTGATCAAAGAACCTTCATTCAGCACAGTTGCATGAACTTTGTCACAATACTGAAGCAGAAAAACCTTATTTAAAAAAATCTCATTTTGTAGGAATTTCTGGTAAATAAGATCAGCATTGACTGTCAAACATGTCTTGTATAAATAAGATCTCTTGAACTTTGCATCTTTTATAAACTAATGCATTAATCACTGCCATGGCCTGACATAATATTCTACCTACGTTATAAATTTGTTTTGAATTCTTACTCTAGAATTTTGTTTAGCTTCAAAATTAGCTGCTAACCAAAGTTAGCAGCTTTTCATATCACTTTATTATAAATAAGCAGCAAGAAGAATAGGCTTCCTTTGTGTCAGCTGTTCACGCAAACTTTGTGATATCCAAGAACGAGCAGCAACCAAGTAGACTTATAAATACCATTTAAATAGATGGTTTACCAAAAGCAAATTGGTTTTGTTTGCTTGTTTTCCGTCTATATGTTTATATATTAGTTCACAGAAAATTATGCTTAATGGTCAAGATGAATGATGTACATGGGAGGCAACAGCTGTGCTAGGCATCTCTGTGCAGACTGAAGTTCTGAAGTGAAAATTGGAATGACAGTTCAAGTAGGCACTTGAGGTGGATGATTCTTGTCAGCATTTTGACCTTGTGTACTTTGAGAAAGAAAGAGGTGTCAGGAAGGATTGTGCAGCATTTAAACTGTTTGTTGCATACACCATACTGACAAAGTAGACTGCCTACCAAAAAAAGCTAATATGTGAAATGAATCTGTAAAAGAGAGCTTTCCTCAAAGGAGAAAAGTCTTAGAATATTCTGAGTACTCTTCAGCTCTCCATTCTCCTTAGCTTTACATCACCGCTGTTTGGACAGCTGGAAGAAATAAGTGTTCAAAGTCCAGAAATTCAATTAGTGGGAGGAAAGAGTACAAATATCTGTGTTGGGTTTCTGAAAGATGTTGCTGGGCATCAGTTGTTTTGTGACAACAGGCAGTTCGTGCTCTTTTCTATAAATATTTAATCTTCTGTTAACTTCATTGTTGTAAGTTGCTATTTTTAAGTTACACATTTCTCTCTGCCTACTATCTATTATTTAGCTAAGAGAACTACAGAAGGGTCAAAGGAAAAAGAAATCGCTTTGTAATTAGCAATTCATTTTCTGACGTATGTTAAGTTCCTATAATACAACTCTGAAATCCGGATGTGGTTCCATCTCGTGTACTGCACAGGTGGAAACATTGCTAAAAGTGAGGGAAAGCATTAACTTTGTAACCTGGGATTACCCCATTGAGATCCATTATATCCTCATCAGAGCCACCGTGGGAAAAGCAGTTTTGTGCTACGGTCTGAAAAGTTAGAAGACATTACTGTGGAGTTGTTCTTGAGAAAAATGCATCGTGCTTCTGCAGTAGTTGAAGAGAGAGGCTTAGCTAAGTGCATCAGTGTGGGTAGGAGTTAGCAGGAACTCGCTGCCTCTGGGGCCTGGGGAGTGCTGCTGTGTGCTCCTGTGAAGTGTCCAGCTGCCATCTTGTGGCAGCTCTGGGGACAGAGCTGAGCAGACCGAGGTGCTGCGGTGCGCTGACCTTGGCTGGTGGATGAGCCCCCACCCAGCTGCTGGCTGAGAGGAAATGTGTGGGTCAAGGTAGGGACTGTTTAAGTAAAGGAGGTGGAGGGGCCATGTAGTACAAAAGCAGTCGCTGCCCACCACTGCGGGGATGCCTAGCCTGTCCCTGAGTAATAACTCCTTTGGAAAAGTTGTATTGGTGTCATGCTCAGCAAGAAAAACTATGCGATAACCAGCCAAAGGGATGTTCCCTTAGTCAGCTCTCCTGGCCGTGTCCTCTGCCAGCTTCTTGTGCACCCCTAACCTACTCACTGGCAGGGCAACATGAGGAATGGAAAACACCTTGATGTTCTGCAAGCCCTGCTCAGCTATAAATTAAACATTCTCATGTTTATCAGCCCTAGTTCTGGCAAGTCCGAAACACGGCACCTTGTGGGCTACTGCGAAGAAAAAGAATTCTGTGCCAGCCAGCGTGGTACAGGCACCTATGTCAATTCCTGTCTTACTGAGCACTGTTGCTTTAGGGCAGCAATAATTTGATTAATAACACTTATTGCCTTCCAAGCATGCATAAAAGTTACCGTAAGTGCAACTGTCTCATTGTATGAAGTTAACAGTAGAAGGAAAGAGGTAACAGCACAGCATCAAAGTGAAGTTCTCTGACTGTCTAACCTTGTTTTCTGAATCAAGAGGGAGCAGCATTACATTAATTCCATAATATAGTTATTTAAAATAGTGAAGTAGTAGTTCAGAGCAAGCAGTGAAAACCAAAAAAAGTAACGAGGTTGATTAGTTTAAGTCACAAAGCTTCCATGACATGGTCCTTGGTATTTGTCTTTGGGCTTACATTTTTTTTCCGTCAGCTTCTGATTGTGAAGGTTAAATAAGCTTCAGTATCAGCCTTCGAAAAGCACCTAACACAGGAACTGGTTCTTCATTTAGAAAAAATACAAAATACTGTCTGACATACAGTATTACAGAACCATAGAGTCTGTTCTGTTAACGATTTCTTCGTTCATTGTCAGCATAAAATGGCTTAGATCACTTGTTTTGATGCAACATTTACAAGTTCAAACTTTTTACACAATTCTGACAAATATCAGTTTGTGGAGGATATGATGGCTGACGTGAATTCTGTGTTGCTAGGTCAATAAAGTTCTCCGAAATCATAACATCAAGCCACACTGGATGTTTGCATTGGACAACATAATTAGAAAAGCTGTGCAGACTGCCATTACTATTCTGGTCCCAGGTGAGTTAGTTCATACTACTCAGCAAATATTTGTTACCTGATCTCTGTAAATATGCTTTAGAGCTGTGACTGTGGTGCTTCACTTAAGATTTTGAAACTAGCAGGGACCCTTTTCCTGTTTACTGTCTGTTTTGCAACTCTAACACTGATAAGTGTATTGTCTGTGTTACTTTGGAAAGAACTTTCCAAGGTGTGTCATGTAAACACTACTGCAACCCAGTGAGCATTAGCAGGCAATAGTTCTCTGAGGACTTCTTTTTTGGGGGGCACAGTGCTGCTCTTGACATCTAAAGGATGAACAACTTGCCCAGCATGTGCTAATGTTTGGAAAACATGTAGTTACACTTGCTGATAGTTGCTTTACAGTGACAAAATGAACTTGTATTCCTAGTAGTGTGGTGTTTAAATAAAAAAAGAGAAAATCTAAAATGAATACAGACATATTTGCATAGTATAAAAACATCTGGGGAGCTGCTGTGTGATTAGTCTGCTTTCTTTTTTTAAAGGTGAGGGTAACTGTTGGCATTAGTATGTGCATGTTTGGCTCTAAAGCAAGGGGTATTGAAATTAAGAGGTTAATTAGGGTGAATGTCTCTTTTGAAAAGTAATTTGTTTGTAGACTCTTGGGCATAAAGGAAAACAAAACTACCAGAAATTAAGTTTTTAAATGTAAGCTCTGACAAGTAGAAGGCAAGTGTGCTAATTTAACTGTTGGAAAAGGATTCTGTTTATTATTTTCTCTCTGTATGTTTGGATCCAGGTTTTTGGTAAGCATGATGCTCTTTTAATGAGAGAATGCTAAATATCTCAGATATTCAGAACTCTAAAATATCCAGATTTTAGATTTCTGTGCACTTTGACATCAGGTGCTAACCAATTTGGAAATCTTACTAAGCCAGATTTCTATTTCTTAAGGATTTTAAACATCCTGTAGGCTCAATCAGAATGTGCTGAGCTGTTACTGTCTGATCTGAGTGGTCTTAAACCCCTAGATGATGTCATCTGCTTTCTTGCTCCAGAAATTCCCAGTCTAGTTTAACCAAAGCTGTAGGGTAATCATTAAATAGTCACTTAGGTCTGTTCCTGTTTTAATGTTTTATCTTCCATATTGTTTTCTTTTTTCCCCTTATACTATAATGTTTCTAACAGAATTGAGGCCACATTTTAGTCTTGCATCTGAAAGTGATGCAGCAGATCAAGATGACATAGAAGTTGAAGAAGATCATGACGAGCAGCCTCAGAATCAAAGTATCCAACAGCCTTGCATTGTCATGGAAGATGCAGTAGCTACCTCAGGCGTGAGCACACTCAGCTCTACGGTATCCCATGACTCACAGGCTGCTCAGAGAACTCTGAGTGTCCAGCTGGGCAGGCTGAAATTGGAGACTAATAGGTAAGTCTGGGCATCAGGAGACGTTAGCCTTCTTGTGACTCTGCACTGTTGGTCTGTATTTTAAAATATACATGTTAGAATAGTACTGGCAGTATCAAAATTTTATAGTCATGCAACTTACTCTTTAAATGGTAGCCATTGTATAGTTGTGACTGATCATGCGTATTAGTTTTATTCATTTCAGAACGAGAACAATGCAAATTAAGGTTGGTCTTGGTTTCAGGTGCCCTTTCAAGGAAGATCTGAACGTGTTTATCTTGCTGCCAAGTTTCTGCTTTTTCTCTCCTTCATACGCTGTATATAGCTGATGAATGGTGTTATGTTTTATTTCCATTAAGGCAGAACATGCTGTTCTTTTCTGCAGTTATTCCTGGGGAACAAACAAAAGCAAGTCGACAGCCACACATGAGCTGACAAAAGAAACTTCCAGAGTTGTTTTGTGTGCAGAATTCACTGCAGCAGGATCTGTTTTTACAAGCCTGCATTACATTTTATTTTACTTTAAAATTGCTATGGATCAGAGATTGAAAAAATGGGTGTATTTTTTAAGTAAGTGATCAAGAAATTTGTATTTTAGGGTTGTTCTTTTTTTTTTTTTTTCAGAAAGTGTATGTATTCTACTTTTACTAAGATATTATTTTCTTTACTAAAAACACAGATCTCTGACTCCTGTTATTTTGTCCAAATAATTTATCCACATATAATCTTGTTTTCTTTTCCTTAACATGTGCCAGATAGTCTGTTTTAGCTTTTATATGACACTGGATTTTGCACCGACCTCAGTAAATTTTTAATGTGACCTTCACAGAATATATCTTCAGTACAGTTGTTATGCTGCCAGAACATTCTGTGTAGCAATTGACCCAAAGTAAATTAAAATGTTAAATTGTACTTGTAAGTGTTTCCAGGAACTTTGCCATTATTACAGTAATTCATTATACTGTACTGTTTTTGGTAGTGTAAGGACTCTTGAGTTCTCATTTTACAGTTCACTTTTTTAAGTTTGTGATGAACACAGGGATTTTGATGTACCTTATTGATATACTTAAAGGAACTATGAAAAGGTGACGTAGATTGTCTCACTTGACTTCTCAAGTTTATGCTCAGGGATAGTGTCCTACTGGATGCAGTATTGCTTTCTAGCACCTTACTTTTGTTAACTTCTTGAATGGAAAGCTGTAAGAGACTATTGGAATGCCATTGACTCAAAGTTTGCTGATGAACATGTCCTGGGGCAACGAAAGAGAGATAAGCGGCAGCTCAATGGCCGCTGAACACTCTTTTGTTTGGTACTCATCTCCGTGGGAGATAACCATCTCAGGAGACACTTGCAGCTCAATGGCAGCTCAATGGCCGCTGAACACTCTTTTGTTTGGTGCTCATCTCCGTGCGGAGATAGCCATCTCAGGAGACGCTTGCAGCATGGGATTTCGTCACGTAGACTGAAGGAATCTGGAGGATAAATGGAGGGGTCCTGCAGCCACGAAGCTGGAGTTTCTCTTCGGAGGGACTACCCGAGCTGATCTCACTGCTGCTGCCTGGAAGAGGCCTTCTCTTTGGAGAGTCCTCACGAGCTGATCACTGTTCGCTGCTGCCCCTCTCGGGGTTGACCCCTTGCTGCTTCTCCAGCGCTGGCTGCTGCTGTTCCTGGGCTGACCCGGTGCCGCTTCTCCGGACAACTGCTTGCTGCTCAAGGCTGCTCCGCTGCTGCTGCTGCTCTCCCCGCTTCTGCCTGCCCTACTCTTCGGCCTCGGACCGTCGGAGCCGCTTGCAACCGGACCGCTCCTAGGATCCTGGATGGTGACTTTCCCTGCGTTGTACAAACCCTTGCTTCTTTCCTATCTTTCCTATCGCTCACCTTCCCTTCCCCATCACCCTTAAAAATGTCCGCCTCTCCCTTCCCTATTATCCCTGGCCAATATTGGTAATAAACTGGTCGGACCAACATTTGAACCGTTGCTTCTTAATCTCACGCTGGGTATACACATAATCTTAAAGAACCTCGTCTCCCTCCTCTATATTGGAGCGTGACATTTTATTGGCGTAGTCGGCAGGATAATCTCCATGACTCGCTTTCCTCCCTCTTTTATATTGAAAACCGTCATTTTATTGGCGTAGTCGGCAGGATACCCTTCGTGAGAGTGTTGTCCTTCCAGATATAATTTGAACCCTTTTTCTGTGTTTGCCTCTTGGAGTTGTGAGGAGTGATATTTCTTGATTTAAATGTGTGTACCTCTCCAAGAAGATCACTCCAAATGCTGAATCTGGTAACTTAAGTTTGAAACTTTAACCTTTTCTTGTGTATACCTCCTGGAGTTGCAAGGAGTGATAATTTTGGTAACTTATATGTGAGAACCTCTCCAGGAAGAATCACTCCGCATATTGAACCTTAACTGTGTTTTTGATACTGTTTATTTGGTGTTTGAAAACTAAACCTTCTTTGTGTGCACTTCTTGGGGAAGTGAGGAACTGTGTACTTTTCCAGGAAGTTTATTTACCTTAGAAAATGTTGTTTTTAGCTTTTGTCTTTTTGTGTGCTCCTCTCTGCAAAAGGGAGGAGTGATTGGGACAGTGTTTATCTTTGCTTAATTAGGTGCGTTGTGCCTCCCTGGGTGGGGTGAGGTGTTAAACTTTTGAATACCTCCTCTCTCCCTTTGTATTGAGAAAATGAGTGACAGTGCCACAATGAAAGGTGAAGATGTATTATTTGACCTCTTAGAAAGATATGGTGCAAGACCCTCCTTTACAGGGGTAGACTGGGCACGGCAAAACTGGCATAACCTGCAGAGTATCTCAGACCGTATTAATGTCCTGCAGAAAAACGCTCGTACCCGACCTGGAAAAGGAAAGGCATTTATTTGTGCAGTATTGGGTTCGGCTCTGGTTGCAGCCATAGAATTCCGTGACCAGCAGCTCAAAGCAGAAAGCCAAGCTTTACAAGCGCTGCAAGAATCAGTTAAAGTTAGTCAGGAATCGATAAAAGCTCTACAAAATCAAATTGCAAACCTAGAAGAGCAATTAGAAAGAGAAAAACATAATTCTGATCTGTTGCAAATAGCTTTAAGGGAAGTGTTAATGGGTAAGGATGCCAGTTGTACTAGCGCACCTCAAGATATAACTTATCCAAGGGAGGAATTGCAAGGTATAAAGGCAGGTGTAGACAAATTAGAAGCCTCCCCAGCTCAGTTGCGTCCTTTAATTAAAACTGAGTATTCATACGATAATGGTGAGGATTTAGATCCTCAAATGAGCATTAAAGAAACCCCTTTCTCTGCTACAGAGATAGCAAAACTGAAAAGAGATTTTGGCCGCTCTCCTAAGGAATCAGAAACAGAGTACGTATGGAGGGTCAGCCTCACAGGTGGAGATCAAATACTTTTAACTGAAAAAGAGGCTGAAGGTTATTGGGGACCAGGAGTATTTTTAACTACTGGAAACAATCGTGCTCCTTGGTCCCTCACACAGAGAGCTGCCTATTGGGCAGGCGGTCTCAATCCCCTTGAAAGGGGAGACCCCCTTGCCATTACTGGAACTGTTGATCAATTAGTAGAGAATGTTCAGAAGGCTGCCTGTCTCCAAATGATGTATGACAGGAAGTTGCAGTTACACCATGAATCACCCATGATGTTGCCCGTTGATCCTGAGAGAATGACCCCTCTAATCAGGGGGCTTCCAGAATCACTGAAACCCATAGGCATAAAGATACAGGCTATGTCTCAGGGAGAAAGAACCCGGGCAATGTTAGAAGGAACTGCAACTTCCAATCATCTGCAGACAGGATGCAAAGTATGGACGTGGGGGGAGGTTGCCCAAGAGTTAATTAACTATGAAAGAAAATATGGGCCAGTGGTGCCTTCACCCAGTAAATCTGAGCCAAGAGGAGTAAGGCTTGCTGCAGCCAGTCTTGCCCTCAGGCCACCTAGCCCAAAGCTTAAAACTCAAAAGGTTTCATGCCCACTAAGAACTGGTAGGCGAAGCATTGAGCATAAACGTAATGGCCTTTGGACTCTGGGCTGGAAAAAGGGCATTCCACGAAATTTGATGGATGGACTGACAACTGGTAGGCTCGAGATGCTGGTGACTGGATGGCCGACTAGATCTGAGGAAAGCAAAACCCCAGGTCCTAGTGCCTCTCCCACAGCACCAGAAGAGCTACCAGGGGCATCAGAAAACTTAATTCCTTCACCCCTCAAGTGAGCGGGGGGGTGAAGGGTGAATGTTAGGAAGCTCACGATTATCACTCAAGGGTCATTATTTGATTTGGTTTTTATTATGCATATAAACAACTACCTGTAAACTGAACTGGGGTTATGTTATTTTGGTTTAATACACTGAATGTTATGACATAGATCTCCTTGCAGATCAAGCCTCACAGATGTGGGTGGCAATACTTCAGCATCACATTGTTCTGGACTACCTGCTAGCTGAAGAAGGGGGTGTCTGTGGCAAATTAAATGATTTCACTATTCTAAAGATTGATGATAATGGGAAGGTTGTCAAACAAATTGCTCATGGTATACGAAAAATAGCACATGTCCCCGTTCAAACTTGGAAAAGCCCAGACCTTGACCTCTTCTCCTGGCTCCCAGGTGGTCCATGGGTAAAACGTATTCTATTTTATGTACTGTGCGCTATTGCAACTCTTATGTTTGTTCCCTGTATGATACCATGTTTTATTCAACTAATACAACGTGTTGTATCCTCTATGAACTTTACAATTTCCTCTGCTGATGGAGAAGTGAAACATATCAGGGCGACAATTGTAACCAAGACTAAAAGGAATTTTGTAACAATTATATGAAAACTTTTGATTCCATGCACCCCTCCCTCCTTTACCCTTCTGCTTTCTATCTTTTTTCTCACCATCATGGATCACCAGTGTCCAATTTTTAAGCAATCTTTGAGTCACGGGGTGGTGTAAGAGACTATTGGAATGCCATTGACTCAAAGTTTGCTGATGAACATGTCCTGGGGCAACGAAAGAGAGATAAGCGGCAGCTCAATGGCCGCTGAACACTCTTTTGTTTGGTACTCATCTCCGTGGGAGATAACCATCTCAGGAGACACTTGCAGCTCAATGGCAGCTCAATGGCCGCTGAACACTCTTTTGTTTGGTGCTCATCTCCGTGCGGAGATAGCCATCTCAGGAGACGCTTGCAGCATGGGATTTCGTCACGTAGACTGAAGGAATCTGGAGGATAAATGGAGGGGTCCTGCAGCCACGAAGCTGGAGTTTCTCTTCGGAGGGACTACCCGAGCTGATCTCACTGCTGCTGCCTGGAAGAGGCCTTCTCTTTGGAGAGTCCTCACGAGCTGATCACTGTTCGCTGCTGCCCCTCTCGGGGTTGACCCCTTGCTGCTTCTCCAGCGCTGGCTGCTGCTGTTCCTGGGCTGACCCGGTGCCGCTTCTCCGGACAACTGCTTGCTGCTCAAGGCTGCTCCGCTGCTGCTGCTGCTCTCCCCGCTTCTGCCTGCCCTACTCTTCGGCCTCGGACCGTCGGAGCCGCTTGCAACCGGACCGCTCCTAGGATCCTGGATGGTGACTTTCCCTGCGTTGTACAAACCCTTGCTTCTTTCCTATCTTTCCTATCGCTCACCTTCCCTTCCCCATCACCCTTAAAAATGTCCGCCTCTCCCTTCCCTATTATCCCTGGCCAATATTGGTAATAAACTGGTCGGACCAACATTTGAACCGTTGCTTCTTAATCTCACGCTGGGTATACACATAATCTTAAAGAACCTCGTCTCCCTCCTCTATATTGGAGCGTGACAAAAGCCTTTGGTCAAATAATCACATCTTGTCATATGCTCAAATTGTGAGGTAAATAATACGGACAGCTGTTTAATTAAAGAATTAATTAAAGCTTTATTGGCATATGCAGCAAGTAGAGAGAAAATGGTTTATTGGCCCCAAAGGCCCTTTTTCAACCAGAATGGGTAGAGGAGGAGTACATTAACCAAAAGCTTCCATTAAAGCTTCAGGCTGCACACCTCACTGCAGAATATTAATCTGCATCAAGACTTACCAAGGTGTGGGTGTGTGTAGAGAGATAAAGCAGTGCTGATTGCATAGAGGGTGTACATTTCAGGAACTGTCAGCTCTAGTGTGGAAGCACTCAAATGCAGTTGTGCTGCTGGAAGGCCAATGTGCTCTACATATCCCTAAAAGTAGCAATAAATGTTTTTACAAAGCAATCATATCAGAAGCAGTTCATTTCTAGGCAAACAGAGTGCATCCATGGCATGTTCTGAATTCCAGAATGCCTTTATCTCTTGGCAGAAGAAAAGTTGCAGTGCTTAACTAACATAAAAACAAAACAAAAGCTGCACTAAAATGAAACAGATACTGCATAGTTCTCAGGCTGACAAAGACTTCAAGGAAGGGGTGAAGATGCTCTGATTCTGTCAAGGCTAAACTTTCTAAGACTGGAAAGTGACTGATAGGTTTATGAAATTTAACATGAGTATTTGTTCTCAATCTGCAATTCTTTAGCCATGTTTCTAAGTATGCTTGGTTCACAACTCCTCCTCTTTACAAAAATAAATGAAAAAATATATTTAAAACAAGTTACAGCAGTGAGTTTCACGTACACACTTTGTTTTATCCTGATTCTTTACCCTTGATCAATTTGATTGGTGCTGTGCAGCAGACCTGTAAAGGATTCCCTCTGACTTTGTGTTACGAGGGATTCAAACATAGGTTCCAGTTTGTTTCTGCTTGTCATTCTCAAAAGTAATTGGTTAGGAGAGGACTAAAGGTATTTTGCCTTTTCTGATGTTCATATATGATGGGGAGGGTAGGTATAAACCCTCTACTACATGAGAAAGGGAGAGGCCTTGTGTGGATTACAGTGTCTCTTCCCCGTTTAAGAAACAGAACATTAAATTGTCACCACTTCTTCATCACTGCCCTATCCTTTTGAAAATGTCTGCTGAAGGGATGCGAATTGGCATTCTGCCATACACAGGATAAAGTGACAAAGTTTAGCCCTTGGTTTATGAAATGCTGATAATTGAGAAGAAGAAATACATGGTTTTGTTTACAACTGGATGCTGCCTGTATACATTGCACTGAAATTGTGTCTTACTACCCGCTCAGCATGCGTATTTGTGTAGGCAAAGTATCTGTTTTCTTCTGTTGTTGAAGGGCTCTTGGAACTAGACTGGTAGATGCTTCTGTCTATGTAAGTCATAAGAAGTTTATAGTGAGAGGATATTCCTAAGAAAGCAGAAGAAATCTGTCCATATCTCTGTGTGCACAGTTTCCAGCTTGAGTTTTCTAATATGTGCTTCCCTGAATATTTGAAACCACTTAAGAAAATGTGTTTTCTTTATCTTACTTCTCAGATTATTGGAAGAGTTGGTTCAAAAGGAGAGAGAATTTCAAGTTCTTTTACATCAAGCTATTGAAGAAAAAGATCAGGAGATCAAAAACCTTCGGCTTAGGTCACAGCCAATAGGTGAGAAGCAGTTTCAAAGAAAAATTTCACGCTGGATACAGATGGAAACAGTGTCAGATAATTTTTTTTTTTTTTGTCAAGCTAGCCTCAGCAAACATGTTAAATTATGCTGCTTCTAAAATGATGTGCTTTGGAATGCATGTTGAAGAAACAAATTAAAGAGAATTTGTTTATCACAATAGAATAGCATGACATAAGTATTTTTAATGGTAATTGTTACATTGGATACTCTAGAGGCTCTAAATGGTGAGACACATGTACAACTTAAAGCTCACTGAGTGGAGCTGAATTTGATCTGTATCTGCCCCAAAGAAGGCAGAATTGCTAATGCAGTTTGATATTTGAAGCACACAACACTGAAATAAGTGTCACATTCCAAAAGCAGCTGATCCCAAGTGTAAAGCATTGCCTACACACAACACTGAATATTTAATTTTAATTTGTGAAAGAACCTCAGTATGAGACACACTTAAAATGATACTGACTTTCCATTTGAGTCATTTTCTGAAAAGTGTCTGTATCATAGAATCATAGAATTGCTTGGGTTGGAAACAGTCAGATGTCCGTGCTAATTTAACGGCCTTCGGATTCAGGCCCAGGTCCAAGCTCATGCTGAGTAAAGTAACTGACCATAACCAAGCACAATAGTTGATGTGAACTGTCCATAGACTGCAGCTCACTGTGGGCTGCAGGAACTGACCTTTATTTGTGGGGGTACTGCTATCCTAATCTTGGAGGGAGAACTCATTGAAGGCAGTGCTTCTGCAGTTAAACAAAAAAAAAAAGATAGGATGTGTTGCTTTGGCAACACACAACCTTCTAAAAAAAAAATGCTTGTTCTAGATATTCCTGGATTGTCTGTCTGTCATCGTCATTCCACTGGCGCAGGGACTGAAGACCCTGATCTCATAAACTGGCTGAGTGTTCAAGGAGCTGATCAGGCCACAATAAACAAGGTGAGAATGGTGCTTTCTGATCACTGTAATACAGATGCAGTGCTGTTTTGTGGCTGAGAAGAAAGGAAATAGTCTCAAAATGTGTTAAGTAATGAATCTTTTCAGAGGGGGGAAAAAAAAAGAAATCCTATAACTGATGAGAAGTAGGAATAAATCAGCCTTGTAAAGAGGCAGTATTGCTTTGGCTCCCAGTTTTTCAGCGTCCTCCCAGATGGTGGCAGTTCCTGCTGAGTATACCCTGGATACAGGGAACGCAGTCACCCTTAGCTAACTGTGTTAAGTGAGATCTCATCAAGATTCTGCAGCAAAGGGTAGATCATTTTAGAGGTGCTGAGCATCACAGTTTCGGCTGACTTAGGAAAACCTTTATATAGTTCAGAGTCTTCTTGGAAATTCAGGTACATCAAATTCAAATGCCACTTATGAACTTGTGAATCTTAACAGCTTTTTTAATTCTCTTATGAGGGAAATGTGGTATTCGTTATGCTTCGATTTACATTCACGGAAGCCTAGATTCTGAGATATCAGTGGTAACAATGGAAACACCAATTGACAAGTTTTGAGAAGCTGCAAAAGCATTGTGCGTTCAGAATAACGCATGCTATGTCACTACAAAAAAAAAAAAAAAAAAAAAGTTTTAATGTGTTTCACAAAGATACAAAATGGATTAATGTCTTAGATGCACCACACATTGGACCAATTCTAGATTTCTTCCAAACCTCTGTTTCTAAGGGCAGACAGTATAAGGCTGGATTGGATTTCTAGCAAAATACTGATTTTTAACTTCCTTTTGTAGTTCTTGGCTGAAGACTATACCTTAATGGATGTTCTCTGCTATGTTACACGAGATGATCTGAAGTGTTTGAGACTGAGGTAAGGTTCACAGTGAAGTGAAGTGCATGGAGCTGCAGCATGTTTTGTTACAAGAGAAAATAGCTGATACTAAACCTCTGTTCCTTGGATTGTGCTGCATTAATTTAAAAGTAACACTTTTCAGTATTTCTTGTATCTCTGTGTGTTCCTAATAAGCAGCTGGTAGTGCTTACATGTTAAAAATGAGCTTGTACTTCATAGGCAAGCAAAAAGAATTTATGTAAAGCTTTGGCTTTGCACTTGGACACACTGGGAATCCCACTAGAGCCTTAAAAGGTTGAGATTGTAAAACTTGCTGCAGTTCACCATCATCACAAAGCTGCAGAAATGCACGTGTCCTACAGCTAACACTGGATTTCAGCAAGTCATGCCAGGTGTGTCTGCCACAGCAGGACCAGCTTATGCAGAAACAACAGAAGTTACCAAGCACTGAGTGTTCCCAGTTTTTAAATCATTAAAAAAATAATAATAATAATGGTACTGAAAGTTTGGCAGGTGGTTCCTTCATGATGTTGGCAGTCCACTGTGGGTTATGCAGGTCCAGAAGTCTGAATTCCAGAAAGCAGGCAACTGGAAAGTCAAAAGTTTGTCCTGTACTGTAATCGAAAAAGGACTCTGCTCTCTGTTTGAATGCATGCTGGATTTCACCTTTGATCAGCCTTCCTACTCAGCCATAGGACTTTATTGGTCAGTACTAGAATGAGAAAATCGGAATGTGCCCAAATCAGAATACTTTCAGGGCAGAGGGTATTCTTGTACCTGAGCATCTCTGATGGTTTTTTTTTCCTCCACAGGGGTGGAATGCTATGCACGCTCTGGAAGGCCATTACTGACTTTCGACAAAAACATGCCTGACACTTTCCTCACTTCTCTGCGGAGAGGAAGAGGTTTCTTTCCAGCACAGAGCAGGTGTGCTGTCAGAAGGACTGTTGCACTTTAATCCAGTATTTGTTTACCAATGTTCAGAACACTGCAGCTTCCTGACTGCTCTTACTCCTGTAATCCCTGAGGAATATGTAAACGACATGCAACGTTATTTTACTTCGACCATTTTTACTTGCAAGTTTTCCAGAACTTAAGGGGGAAAAGAAAATAACTCATGAAATATCGTACTTTAACCAGATGTTCATTTCATGGAAAACTGATGTAAGGTTTCACGTGACTGTGCATCACTGGAACAAAACCAAAATGTGACAGCTTCTCAATCAAGTTTCTTTTTCTTCGTAGTGTTGTATCAGTAAAACGTAGTAGAAATTCATAAGTTCAATCAAAATTAGATGTTTTTCTTTTAGTGAGCAAGACCTAAAAGTAATTGTTTTTACCTACTGCTCTATATAGTTTAATATTGTTTATTTTGGATAATTTAAGTTCTATGGTGTATTTGTTTTAGTTGTTTATGTACTACTGAACTGTACCAGTTGCATACACCTCAACCATAGTACTGTTAGCTTGTTCTAAAGCTATCTGACACACACAGTTGAAAATAAAAATAACCTGAGAGTTACTTTTTCCTATATTTTGGATTTCTAAACAAAGGTGTAAAATGGGAAAATATTGGAATAAAAAAGAAAAAAAAAAAATTGCACAGTATCAAGGGAGCCTTTCTGACATGTTCAAGTTACAGTGATTTGATTTTGATAATCCGTAGCCTTGAGCGTTTTCCCTGTACTAGAATCAGAGTGAACAGGAACACTGACAGTTCCCACAGTTCTTCTCAGGCTCCTCTACCTGATGAGATAAAAGAACACCCACCCTCTGCTCCCAGAACAGTTGTTTTCCTTACTTCTGCCTTTGCCTGTATCCCTTTTCTCACATGTTATGAAAAGGCACAGTGGATATTCTCTGCCCATCCATGCTGATTGTCATCCTGGCATTTCTGCTCTGAGGTTTTTCTGGGGCAGTTGTTAATCAAACTTTCCATTCCATTGTGAAGAGAACATACTCAGGCAGAAGCCTTGGTAGTTGGTGAACAGCTTACACACCAGCATTTTTCAGCTTATATGTAGATTATGTATTTCCTGAGGAAAATTACAAACTCAGGACAGAGTGGTGGGAAAGACTGGCTTGTAAAACTCAACCAATTAAAAAAAATCCTACGTGTGGAAAAGCAACTGGAGGAAAACAAACTCCCTTAATTTGATTTGGCAGTGCAAAATAGGATCCAGTGTCAGCCCATGCAGAATGAATAGGAGAGAATGCAAGTGCATTGCTTTCTGTGTTCATATTTTGAAAGCAAACAGCCCGTTCTCTATTGGCCTATGACTCAGGATGCTCAAGAATGCCAGCTATGTATAAGAGAAGAGAGTGTGATCATTTCCATGTCCATTTTAATGTCTCCACGAGACCTAGCTTGGCACCAGCTGGGAATTAATTCCTGTGGTTCGTTGCTGGCCTCGCCAGACCAGCAGAGCTGCTCAGTAACCCATTCCATAGGGCTGTGTCATATCTGATGCAGGGCTGAACAGCCGTCTTACCTGAGTGCCTGTGGGCTGCGCTTCCCTTAGAAGCCCAGCTTGTCTATCTATGGGCTAGAGCTGTGAACAATCAGAAAAGAGTTTGTCGTGTGTCCACCATGTGCTTGAGGCCATTGCCTGGAAATTGTTCTGGACACTTGCTTGGAGTTATTTGTAATGGGAAGAATGCACACACACTTTGTGGCAGAGTGCATCAGGCAGATCAGCTGGGGAGCACAGAATCCTTTGAGTTGGAAGGGACTCTTAAAGGCCATCTAGTTCAACTCCCCTTGCAATGAACAGGGACACCTACAGCTTGCTCAGAGCCCTGTCCAGCCTGACCTTGAATGTCTCCAGGGAAGGGGCATCCACCCTCTCTCTGGGCAGCCTGTTCAGTGCTTCACTACCCTTATCATAAAAAAGTTTTTCCTTATATCCAGTCTAAATCTTTCCTCTTTTAGTTTAAAAGGAAGAACTGGGCTTGTTTAGCTCGGAGAAGACTCCTGGGAGACCTCATTGTGGCCTTTGAATACTTGAAGGGAGTGCATAAATAGGAGGGGGCTGAATAGTGATAGGACAAGGGGGAACAGTTTTAAACTAAGACAGGAAATTTAGGTTAGACGTCAGAAGTTTTTCACTCAGAGAGTAGTGACGCACTGGAACAGGTTGCCCAGAGAGGTTGTGGGTGCCCCATTGCTGGAGGCATTCAAGGCAAGGCTGGATGTGGCTCTGGGCAGCCTGCTCTAGTGGTTGGTGACCCTGCCCATGTCAAGGGGGTTGAAACTGGGTGATCTCTGAGGTCTTTTTCAACCCATTTCCCCTTGTCCTGTCACAGCAGACCCTGCTGAAGAGTCTGTCCTCTCACTTCATAAAGCCCCCTTTAAGGGGGGGCTGGCTCTGCGGGATGCTCTCAAGTACTTGCTGTCCTCAAGTAAGACGTGAGATCACACTTAGAGGACGTGGTTTGTTTTAGCGGAGCATCCTGCAGCAGGCAGCCTTTCGATTACAGGATGCACTGCTCCCTTCGAGCTTAGCAGCCTCCTGGTCCTCGGCTAGAGCTGTTCAAGCGCAGGGCTCAGGATGGCTGAGGCTCCTTCCACTCCTGTAAGAGAGGCCAGAAGGAAACCCTGAGCTCGGCAGCGCTGGCTCTGGACCCTCTCGCGTTCCTGCGACGCAACGAACAACCAGACACCGCATAAACAGGCACGCAAGGAGAGACACGGACACCGCATCCCGGAGGGATCCTGCAGCTCCCGCCCCGCAGCCGCCCTCACCTGCGGCAGCCGCCGGGGGTGTGACGCGGCGGCCTCACCTGCCCGGGGCCGCGGAGCCGCGGGGCGGAGCCGCCGCTCGCAGCGAAGAGCAGACATGGCGGAGACCGCGGGCAGGAGCGGCGGGCGCCGTCGCCCCACAGGTGAGGTGCTGCGTGCGGCTCGGCCCTCAGCGGCCGCGGGGAGCGGCGGCCCGTTCCCGTGGCAACAGGTGCGCGGCTAGGCTGCGAGGCTCTGCCCGCTTCCCCCGCACGCCGGCAGCCCCGACCCCGCCGTGCCGCAGTGCCCCGGCCGCGGGGCTCGGGTAAACGCGGGACGGCAGCGGCGCGTCCCCGGCGGCCTTCGGGGCTGAGCTGGCGGGTCCCCCGCTGCTGGAGCGTTCGGGAATGCCTTTTATTTTGTCGTGACAGCGAGGAGGTGCGGGCGTGCAGGAGCGCTACGTGGCCGCTGCAGGTGCTGCCTCCGCTCTCGGTCCCCCTCTCCTTCGAGGCGCGGGTCCTCGGCTTCCCCAGCATCGCGCAGGGTTTGCGGCCGCGGGGCGCTCAGCCAAAGCAGCCGCGCGGCCGCGGGTTAACTAACCGCCTCTCCGCAATGTGGTGGTTTTAATGCATATTTTATATAACGTGGGCGCCCTGCAGCGAGCAACGGCTGCGGGCGGGCCGGCCCACGTGCCGGCTGCCGCCGAGGAGGTTCGGCACGCAGCGCCTGCGCTCGGTAAAGCCCTCCGCACCACCGCGGCCCCGCTGCCGGCGGGAGCAACGGGATGCCGGCGTGCTTCTCTTGAAGCCGCAGCTCAACAGACGGTCTTCGAGCTGTATCCGTCGCCTTGCCGACTCGGTGTGTTCGCTAGCACGAGCGGGCTCCTCCGCTCGTCAAAACCGGAGACGACAAACGCGCGTTTTGCAGGTGCGCTGCCGCTCACCGGGCGCGGGTCGCGGTCGGGCCCCGAGAGCCGCGAGTTTCCCGCCGCTGGGGGGCGGCAGAGTCGTTCTCGAAATGGCCGCCAGGCGGCGCCCGCGGCACGGCCCGCGCTGCCTGCCCCGCTCCCCCAGCGCCGCCGTGCCGCCCTGGCAGCGGAGCGCCCTGCGTGACGTGGGCCCCCACACACGTGGGTGCTGCTGGTGGTGTGGTGGTTCTGCGCACGCAGCTTCCCTGCACGAGGGAGATCCCCTCCTCGCAACTGATGCTGTCCAAATGCGGAGGGTGGGCTGCCTTATTGAAACGCGGACTTAGAGCCACCGGCTCCTCTCGACTTCGGGAGCTCTCGGAGATGAGAGTGCTGGAATGAATGATGCTCCGTATTGATAGTCCAGGTGTAACGAACTTGTGGGGAAAACAGAAAGCACTGATGCCTCCAAATATTTCTCACATCGATGTCTGATACTCTTAATATCTTTTCCTCAGAGAGTGTAGCCCAAAACTCCAGGCTTTTCGGGTTCACCTTCTAACACACGACCTGGGAAGGAGCCAGCAGAGTGCTGGTAATTATACACAGCATCAAATTCTTCACAGGATTTCATCCATCAAGCACTGTCAGTAATACGGTGATGGAGAAAGCTTTAATTTGGCCTTGGCGTGCTGCCTTTACTTTGAACTATTCCGCATTTCTGCCAAAGTTTAGTACCTATGTAAGGTCTTTTAGTTCTCAGGGTGCTTTACAAGCACTTTCATCTTTTGATGTGCATGCAGGTGAGGCATTTTAAAACTGCCCTGTTTTAAAGGGCAGAAGCAGTGGAGATACTGCCCAGGGTAATTAGCGCTGATGACTTTTGCCTTCCGCTGAGTTCCTGTCTCCTACTTCCCCATCCAATCCATCCCCATCCTTCAGTGCGTTTCCGTATTTAATTGAGCAGGGCTTGAAGCAGCCTGGTGTTCTGCTACAGGCCTGATCCCACATCCTGCTGTTACAGATAGGTTGGATCGTTCTTAGCCAACGCTTTTCAAATCACATTGCTATTCACCACAGTACTCATCGTGCAATTTCTATAACTAGTCATGCTATGCAAATCCATTTAATTAAAAGTGTGACGCGGCACGGCAGTGTTTGTCTTGCGTTTGATGGCTTTACTGGTGCATGTGTTTGAGCTCATGAATCCGCTGGTAGGATCCCTGCCTCTGTGCTCACACATTGCTTTCAGCGAGTTCCAGTCTGCTCGTTCTGGAGTTAAAGCACTCAGTGCAGTGTGAATGAAGAAGCTGTTCACGGTACTGCTGTATTATTATGGCCACGGCTTTTGTAACAGAGTCAACTCATTGCTCATTTAAAGCTGTTCAAGGGTGTCTATACACTTGACAGCACTCTCATTACTCAAAAAGATGTGAAGGTTTCCCTTCTTATTCTGTGGCATTTTATATTCTGTGCTGCTATTAATGCAAGGGGCCCTCTTTCCGCCTTCTTGTAAGGAAAAAATCAATGGTTGTAGACTAAATAACAAATCTATATATTTATAGATGTAGTCCTGTAAAATAATCTATACATTCTTTACTATTTTGCATATTTACATAAGAAAACTTTGAAGAGAAACTTTAAAACCTCTGAAGATGGGATTATTTTGACAGTCAGAGGTAGAAGGAAGAGAGAACAACACAGTGGCAGAAAGAAGATGTGTTCGAGGAGCGGTTGGCTTAATGGAAATTCGTAATTTTTATGACAGAAGGGCAATTTCTATGATTTCCAGCTTGTAGGAAGTTGTTACGCTAGGGGAAAAAGGATCTGTCTTTTTAAGGCTGTTTTGCTCTGTCCTAGATTCGCGTGGCATTGAAAATAAGGTTTTCAGTTCTTTGATGCTGAGTAAATAGCTGTTCTCTCATGCCAAAAAAAAAAAAAATCAGCAAAAAATAGGCTCTATTTGCCTGGTTTGGGGCCTGATTTAAAATCTACTGAATTAAGTAGAAAGTATATACATGGAGATGAATCTCCTGGAGGAATGTAGGCAGGGAATGAATTTGGAATGTAGTTATTATGCATTATGTTCTGATATCTGGCACGGTCTGTGTCATGCGTTTTGTAATGAGTTCGTGAAGTTTTTGACACAGATGACTGTTAATGTCAAAAATGTCCACGTAAGATATGGTTGCATGCTGTATTCTGTTCTCACACTGTTTTTGTGTAGGGTTTGACACTGTTTTTGCAGACTAGCACGGGGCCTGTGAACCACACCTGGATTTCCCTGATTGCTCTGGGGAAGACCTGAATGGAACCCAGTTCCCAATGGAACCTTATTGTTCCACGCTGGGAAAGCAGCAATATTGATGCAAAGTGCCATGTCCTTTCTTCATGCTAACATATAGGACGGGGACCTGTCTTGTCCTGATCCTCCGTACTAGTCACACCACAGATAACTTAGTGAAATATCTGCTATCTAAAAAGGAGAAGATATTAAAATAGCATGTTGACTTAATCTCATTGTTGATATTAAGCTTGTTTAAATTGAGAAGCTTTATTTTTATTAAGGGGCCTGGAACCAGTACCCAAGAGCAGAAGTGGAGCAGTTTTTATTTCGCTTGGCAAATGCTGTGACCTAGAACTGTCTTAAGGTTGTGCATTACTTTGTCCCCTAGAAGAAGATGAAGTTCACCTGCTAGCCATTTTGCATAACGCTGGAGCAGGTAATAGCTAAAAGCTCGTACAAAGTACATTAAAAGAGGGAAAAATAAAAGAATCAGTGAGCTCTTTCACGAGTTGGTTTTTTTTCTTTCCTTTTTTTTGGGGGGGGGAGAAATGGGAGAGTTTTGTTTTAGGGGAAGCTAGGGGACAGCATCAAAACATAAAAACAGAATGACTTCTACTGCTTGTTTGTGTACTGTGAAGCTGAAGTATGTTTCTTAAACTATATTTTATCTGCTCTTATTCTGAGAATGCTGCGGGAGAAAGGTGAAATTTCTGTGAAATGTAGCTTGTTGAGTGAATGTATAGTGAGCGGAGGAAAAATCTGCATGTTGTGATTCAGCAACATCTTATGAATTCTTCTATACGCAGGGCTTTTCATCAGCAACTTGTCTATAAATCAGTGCTTTCCCCCTTTTGCAGTGGTATATGATTTTGCATTTGATTGGCTTCATTCTCTGTAGTATGGTCTGACGTGCAGTCTGACATGACACAGGGTGGCCTCTAGCTTGTACTTGATGGTTTTTTTGTTTGGTTGTTTTTTTTTCTTGCTATTTTTCTTGAAAATGTGCAGTGTTGGTTATCTCAGCCTACTGTTGCCTGTGAGTGATGCACATGGCCCTGTCCTTGCCGGGATTTCACTGTTTGTTTGCTGATTGGTGTTGGACACAGCCTGTTGTCTGCCCCAGCAGGACAGAGCAGGGAGGCTCACCTCACCAAGAGGAGCCCAAGGGGCTGGGTTGGCAGGGTGCTGCTTCTTGAGGTGGTGGCTGTAGAGCAAGAACTCGTCACATGCAGCTTGATACAGTCCTAGCAATGAGTTTCATGTAGTATTTGTGTTTGTGGGCGATATTATGAATGAAAGACACAAAAGTTTTAGCTCCCCCACTGAAAACAATCAGATTGCTTGCAGCAGACCGCAGCACTTGTTGTGTTGACTGACTTCACGTTTAATAGAGTGAGATATCAAGCCGAATGTCTGATGTTAAAGCACGAGTGTCACTTAGCACACTGTTATAAATATTCACATCCCAGATCACAGTATAATTATAGTCTTTGTTCAAACTGCTGTTTGAGACTGCTGCGCATTGGGTAATTCCTTGTGCAGGTTATTCCATCTATCAAATCCAGCAGGTGCGTGTGCTGCAGTGTAGTGGTTTCACTGATAACAAGTTTGAAAGCAGTGTAAGAAGGAAACATATCCCTGGTGCCCTCAAGACTCCCAGTTGGCTGATTCCATCTCCCAAGAGCCCAAGCCCAGCAGTCAGGGCAGAGCCATGACTGTACTGCTGTGTGGTGTGCCTTAGGGGCAGTAGACTGCTTTAAAAATAGCTCCAGAGCAGAATGTTTGAAAGGGCAGGAGCCCTGTTGTGGTTACTGAAAGCAGGGAGAGGGAGGGCAGTGATGCTTAGCAAAGCTGTCAGGGAGGTGGTGCTTTCTGCTACTTCTCTGTTGTTGGAAACAAAGGCACGCATGGAAAGTATTTCTGGTACCAACTGCAGACCACTGCTGGCGGATGAGCCTGCACTGCTGTGTATTAATTGTGATAGGCGTGTCTGTGGATGGGAATGGGAAACGGAGCTGCTTCTCTTGTATGACAGTCTGTATAAACCCTGGAGGGCGAATTGCTGAGCTAAGAACAGCCTGTGTTAAGGAGGATTTTCCTCACTCCTCTTGTTCACACCCCACAGTACACAGCATTTGGCAGATGCTGACAGATGCTGTCACACTTCTGTACACACCCTCATCATCCCTGGCAGGGGGTTGGGTGGCAGGAGGTGGCCAGGGGGCAAAGGGTGCTGAGGTGGGCTGCAGGCCGGGCTCTGGGCCAGTGCCCCACACAGTGCAACTGCCTTGTTCAGTCCTTGCTGTCCCTGCCAGAGAGAGGAGAGGTGGTCAGCGCCCCAGGCCACTGTTGTCAGCTCCAGCCCTTCTGTTTGAAGCACAGAGCTCTTTAGGAGTGGCTGAGGGAGCTGGGATTGCTCAGTCTGAAGAAGAGGAGGCTCAGGGGAGACCTTATTCTCTCTATAACTACCTGAAGAGAGGTTGTAGTGAGCTCAGGGTCGGCCTCTTCTCTCTTGTAACTAGTGATAGGACGATGGGATGGCTTCAAGTTGCGCCAGGGGAGATTCAGACTGGATGTTGGGAAGTACTACTTTCCCAGAAGAGTGGCCAGGAGCCAGAATGGGCTGCCCAGAGAGGTGGTAAAGTCACTGACCCTGGAGGTGTTCAAGGAACATTTACATGTTGTGTTGAGGGATGAGGTTTAGTGAGACCTATTGGTGATAGGAGGGTGATAGGACTCTATGATCTTACAGGCCTTTTCCAACCTTGGTATTTTTATGATTCTCTTTCAGGATGCTATCCATATGGCTGAGGTGGCTGTGCATGTCTACACACCTTAATTTCTCAAGTGTGAGCCACCTGTAGGCTTGTCACCCGGTGTGTGGTGCATTAGGCTACACAACGTTTTTCTTTATAAACTCTAAAATGAGGGAAAATACTCTGATTGTAGCATTGAAGAGGTGCTCTAGCTTACCTTTTTTTCTTCAGTGGCTTTTGGAATGGTGAGAGTTTGAAGTAGGGGAACCTGAAAAGAAGTTGTGTTGAGGTGGGGGTGGGTCTGTTCTCCCAGGTAACAGCAGTAGGACAAGATGTAATGGCCTCAAGTTGCACCGGGGGGGGGGGGGGCGGTCAGGTTGGGGGGGGATGTCAGGTTGGATGTTAGAAAACTTCCTTCTCAGGAAGAGTAGTGAGGCACTGATAACACAGGCTGCCCAGGGAGGTGGTGGAGTTGCTGGTGTTCAGAAGCCGTGTGGATGTGGCCCTGAGGGACAGCACACAATTAGAGGGCACGGTGGTGATGAGCTGATGACTAGATGACCTTAGAGCTCTTTTCCTTCCTTAATAATTCTGTGACTCTAAGATGAGGGCACAAAGTGCAAAGTACGTGGGATGTTGTGCAATGACAGGAGCGGTGTGCAGGCTGCTAAGCCTGCGTGCGAGGGCTCTGCTGGACGTGGCCGGAGAGCTCCAGAATGCAGCGGCTGTAGGGAGCCTCGGGAAGCTTTGTTCACCTGGCTGCTCTGAGGTTGTTTTGCAAAGCGAAAGTCGCAAATCAGCGCTGTGGTACGGAACATTAACAGCGCAAGTCGTTTAGTTGCCCCGTGTGCCTGATTTCGGAGTTCCCACGCACCTGCAACTGCGGGCGTGTGCATTCCTCACTCAGGAGGCGCGCGGTGCATAGGAAGGTGATTCAATTAAGGGGAGGGAGGGCAACGTAGACATATATGGAAGACGACTCATCGCCGTCCCTTTGATGAAGACGAGCCGTGACTGCCCGGGCGCGGGCGGGCAGGGCGGACGCGGGTTCCCGGCGGACCCCCGCCCCGCAGCACGCACAGGACGGGGCCGCCCTGGGCAGGAGGCGGCCGCGTTGTTAGGGCAACAGCCCGCGGCGGCGGATCGGGTTCTCCCCTCCCGCACTGAATATTTCAGCGCTCCGGAGCTGGGAGAGCAGGGCGAGCCCGGAGCCGAGGGCTGCGATCCGAACCGGGGCGCCTTTAAGTGCGGCTTTTCCCGAAGAGCCTCTCCACGCCGAGTGGATGCTGCGTCGGTCAGCTGTTTGCGTCCCGCTTATCCATAGGGGATCTGCTCCCGGCGCTCGGATGAGCAGGCGGTGCCGCAGCTAGCTGCTGAGCGGGGGCTGCCGCCGCTCACCCTGTTTTCGCTTCTTTTTTTTTTTAATCTTTCTGAAATAAGAGGCAACGGCAGCATGCCCGGTGCAACTACCGGCCTCCGACAAGAGAGGCTGAAGAAGGCAAGTGCCAGGCCCAACCCCTTGGGTTTGTTCACCATCACCGAGGAGGACGAGCAGCAAAAGAACGGCAGTTCCAAGAGAGGCAGAGGTGCGCGCTGCGGGGCTCCGCCGCGGGCAGGTGCGGCTCGGCGGCGCCTTTAAAGCGCCCGGGATGTTATGCAATCGTCTGCTCGGGATGGGAGAGGGAATCTACTTGGTGGTTCCTAACCCCGTTTGCAGGTAGAGACGAGGGTCCCGCTTCGGCAGGTCAGTGGATTTGCGCGTACGTGTTTAGTTAGGCTGACTCGGATAAGCCTGGCGAAGGATAAGGCACTCTCACAAACGGTAACTGTGGAAGAAAAATGATTTGTGGTGCACAGCACAGGTGCGTGGTAGCAGCGGGGGGATGCTGATGGTCGTCGATTTGAATCGGTGCTCCCACCCTACAGGCATCCAAAGCCAGGCTGGATGGGGCTGTGAGCAGCCCTGGTGGGAGGTGCCCCTGCCTACAGCAGGGCGTTGGAACCAGGTGATCTTAAAGGTCCCTTCCAACCCAAACCATTCTGTGATTCTGTGATCCACCAAGCCTGTGTGGCTGCTGCTGCCTCTCTTGTATCATGTCATTAATGTTTTCCACCTGGATCCCAGTGTTTGAATTCTGTGGGTCTGGAAGGGATGCTGTGCTTTACAATAGTGCCCGGACTCTTTAGGCCAGAATCTTTAGAATTCTTTTTTTTTTTTTAGTCTGATCCTATGGTTCTATTTACATGCTCTCTCATTTTTATTTTATTCAGGGCAGGAAAAAATTGCACTAGATATTTGTTTACAAAACATCTGCCAGTTTTGTAGCCTCAAGACAGTGTTTAAAATTTCAGGCGCTGTCATTCTACCATGTAACAGAAGAGCCCAGCAAGCATGCATTTAAATAGCAAATTTATAGTATGTATATTTATTACACCTAACAAGCTATTTATTTCCTTGAAGGGAAAAGGTAGCTTGGTAGCTCTGACAAACTTCCTGCGTTCTGAATTTACTTCTTTTTGCACTTTGTGCTTTTTCCTCATAATAGTGAAGAATTTGACAGATTTGAGCATCATAGTAATGTCGTATTGCTGGTCCTTGTTAGTGTGCATCCTGTGCTGGGGTCTTGGGAGCACAGTTACTTTTCTGTACGTTTGAAACTGCTCATGTGAAATGGAGATGCAAGCTCTAGTATGATGATGAGCTTTTTAATGTTTTAAGGATTTCCTTTATCACCCCCTGGGTGACATCTAGAGTCAGCAGCCCACAATGTGAAGAACTGATATTTTTCTTGATTTTCTTCAGTGGCATTGATTGTTTCCCAGGGTAAAAGTTGTTGCCTTTTGTTGCTGTGAAACGTAAGCAGACCAATAATTTGCTTCCTGTGCACACAATGTGTGTATGAGGGGTTTTACGAAGATAAAAATTTGGCCATGTAGCTTGAGTACTATTAAAGTACAGGAGGTGGTAGAAAATCTTGTAGAAGTATAGTTTTGTCTTTATTAATGGAATGGCTCTTACTGCCTCCAGAACAGCATCTGCAGTAGTTCTTTGCCCTTCTGTACATGCAGATGCTGGGGTTAGAGCTGGTGTCCCCGCACACATAGGCTGCAGGTGGTGCACTGCCTGGTACTGTGGGAGACTGCTGGGAGAGGGAACGTGGGACCTGACAGATCCTGAGGCTGCCCTCAGGCTTCACAGTCCATTGTTCGGTTGCTGCTCTGCACTGTTTACTTCATCTTAGTTCTCAGCCTGCCTTGGTTGCTGTGTGCCCAGCACGCTTTGGCAGCTGCTGAGTCCTTTTTTTTTTTTTTTCTTTCTAAGCATATGTTCAATCACTGGTGTGTTCATGGAGGTGGCCTGTCTTCATCTGCAGCTCCTGTAGTCACACTGGGCTCTTCTTTTACTGCAGTTCAAAACCCAAGAGGCCCTTAATGCTCTGATGCTCCAAAGTAATAAAGCAGCTCCTTCCTCCATTAAAGATACTTGAATAATATCCCAAGTTTTAAGATATTTCACGTTTGTGGGTGGTTCAGGCCATCTTGGAAAACTAATGCTGGTTACAGTTCATATGGAAGTTGGTTTTGTAATCTGGGAAACATATTTATAGGGATCATAAACTGGTTAATGATTACAAGACTTTCTGTAAATGGATTTCAGTATCAGCCATGTCTTGTCCTGGGCTGACTGTACTGTGATCTGAATTAAATGGACATAGAGCTTGTTCTTCCAGTGTAAACAAACAATGAAATGAAAGTGTTTGTCAGACATTATTTATTTAGTCCGGAGATAGAAAAAGCCTGTGGCGATCTTTGTAGCCATGTGCTCCTGATCACTTCTTTCTTTGCTGTGAACAGTATTTGCTGCTTTCTTGCCTGATATTTTAGTCTCCTCTCCTCCTCTTTACTCCCATCCCCTCCAGACAACTAAGTGCATGTCTTAGGAGGGGGAAGGAGAGAGTAATTGGTTTCTGGATTCTGATTACAGGTGCTGCTTGCCTCTATGTATCAGTTAGCTAGCTGGTAGCTAGAAGTGTAAGCCTGAATGTGAGTTTCATAGGTGTCTGTATCTATTAAGTCAGTATTCATAATACTCTGTTGGATCAGATTGGGTTAGGGCTGCAATATTAGTCACAAGTGGATGTGGGAGGGCACAAGTGTTCCCTTCTTCTGGTCAGTCTGTTCCTTGGAGGTCCTAACATTTTTCACAGAGGGTGCTTATGTCACAAAGTCTGATAGACATTCATATGTGGTTGTCCCTTGTTTTATGATTTTTTTTTCCTGTTTGTTGTAATATATTTGAATTTTATTTTTTTTTTTTTATTTATTTGGTTGTTGTTTAACTTTTACTGATTTCCTTTATCCTTTTGTCAGAATACAGGTTGAACCAAGTGAGTTTCAGTAAGGTGCTTGGAACATTAATTAGTGAGCTCAAGCGCATAAACGACTGGAGAGCTATAAAATAGCACTTTAGGGAAGACAAATGTCATGTCTCAGCCTGATTCTTTAAGGAGCTGTTTTTATTATTAAATTTTAACAGAGGGGAAAAATCATGCTTATTTGTAAGCCCAGAGTAGTGAGAATTGGCACAAGTAACCAAGCTGTGCAGTACCCACACAGACTGGTGGCTGTCCAGAAGACTTCCAGGCAATAAATCCTGGGTACTGTTTGTTGGTTGAAGTCAAAGCTTGAATTGAGGTTCAATTTCCTACTGGGATTAGCATCTGCCTAAAACAAATCTTGCAGGCATGTCTGCTTTTGTTATGTTAAGCAGACCTAGAAATCGGTCCACAGTAAGGTAATATGTTTCTGTCTCCAAAGGGACCGTTGAGACATCTTCACTTGCACTTGCTTTAAAAGTTGTTAGAGATGTGCAGAATTGACATTTAGAGCACATTTTTTCACTCAGGATCATTTACCGATACAGATCTCTCAGCATTGTTTTTCTTTAACTTCCTATATCTCTGTGGAAAGCAGTATGCTTTTTCTTTTTGTTCCTTTTTTGAGACTTAGCACATACAGTCATGCTTAATATGTATTCTGCATATTTCCTTTTGGATACATATTTATATCAGTGTCAGTATTCCCTTAAAGCTTGTTCTGTAAAGCAAATACAGTTTCTGGAGCTGAAGATGGTGTTGGTTTTGTTTTGTAACGTAAACCACAAAGATGCATCCAGGTAGATTAGTATTAAATTAAAGCCATCCACGCTGCATGTGTGAACTGTGGCTTCAGACATTCTTTTCACTGGGACATAAACAGTTCACCTTAGCGTTTCCCACTTTCTGCCATGTTGATTTTGTGGGTCTGCAAGGTGTTCTCAGCAACTCTTACTCAGTTTTATTGAATTGTTGAGTTCTGCCTCCTCTCCTCCCTCTTTTGGTGGGAAGGGGGAGATGAAACCCTCTCAGATTGACTGTGTTGTTTCTGAAACTATCATCTGAAGAGCATGGAAAAGTGATACTTGCATTTCCAGATTTTGTAGTTATTAATAACGAAAATGAAATAGCCACCTTACTGTGAAATGCTCATGACAAATCGATGAAGAGGTGATCTCAACTGACTTTAACAGTCACACTCTTCACCTGCCTGCTGATTTAAACTGATGAGGGGAATGTGCATCTGATCTGCCAAGTCACTATGGCTGCTAATGCAGTCAGACAAATATGCTTTAGTCTCTCAATAGTAACGTTGATTCTTTGTCATCTTAAAAACCAACAAGAGAAGGCCTTTTCCCAGTCCTTGGGTGCATGGCAGTGATGGCTGTGATTACCAGTGGACTTTGCTGCTGTTGCCCTGTCATGCTGCTGTTTGAGCTGTGAGTTCTGTTCATCCAGGGAGATGAGGGAGAATTCTTAGCTTAGTCTTTGCATTCTGCATGTATTAGGGAAAACATCAGTTCCTTGTTAAACACACATTAACAACTTAAAAGCTGCTGATTTGTTCCTGTGTGTTTATACACAAACTTAAAAAGACCTGAAAGAGAAGGGAATTTGGTGGCTTCAAAGGTACTGAAGTATAAGTCCTGGAAACTGAAACAGTAAACCTACGGAACAGGTATTGCATGGGGTGTGGAAGTGCAGTCTTATCCCACGCTGAGGAGTCTGTGCCTCAGACTGGATGTAGAACGGCAGCTAGGTCTCTGGCCTCCACCAGGCTTTAAGCCAGCAAAGCTGCCTGGGATGGAGGCTCTCCAGGTGCGGCCCCTTGCCACTACTCAGTAAGCTGGCCTCGAGTTCACTTGGGGCACAACAATCAGCAGCTGTTAAAGGCTGGGGAACTGGCTCCTGGAAATCAGGAGGTTTTCATGGCAAGTAGTGGCCTTATCCTGCCCATCTGTGTCTGAGGCAAAGTCTGGGGAAGGAGTGGGTGGAAGGAAGGAAAGGTACCAGCTCACATTACAGCATGTGTTGTGAGAAGCCAGGACAACGTGCTCAAGAGAGCCTGTGACTTCCAGTGAGTTTTATTCACGTTCCTGTGTATTTCCTCCTTTCTGCAAGTTAGTGCCAGAGGATGACAGTCCAGAAGTATCTATCATTTCAATGGATATATTTTTAAGGCTTAGATTCATAGCCTGATTTGCAACTGTTGAGGTTGCAGAGGGAGAATGATTTTTTTTTCAGGAAGCTACTGCAAGGCTTTCTCCTCATAAGGTTTCATTGTCTCTAGTTGTAGGCAGATATCAGGAAGCAATTAGTTTGTAATAAAGGGAAACAAATCCTAACATGAAGTAATTTATTCACAATAAAGCGATGAGACTGTGCTGGAAGTCTGGGGGCAGTTGGGAATGCATCTATAGTAAAGCAAATCTGATTTGTTCAGTCTCTGGCTTTCAGAGTGAAAGTCTCAGGTCTGAGGACCTGGTGTGTGTTGCAGCACGGTCTGTTTATCAGAGGATGTGCTGGGATTACTGAGGTTATCTATGCTGAGTAAGAATCATCTTACTCCTAGCTCAGCTACCTTAGAAGGGGTTTCTGCTGCTGATTCTGGGCAACTGTAAAATATTCTATCAGCGGCTTCTGTAGGAGAAACAGCCTGTAATCTATTCATGTGTTCAGGGAGCATACCCAACTTCCTGAGTATGTGGATTGCAGAAGTCCAAAAATATACAGTGTTCATAGTCTTTCAAGTTTTTAATAAGATATTTGATAACAAGAATCCAGCTTGATTTTGAGTGAAAACTGAGGATATTTCTAATTAGTGGAAAGATTCAATTGTGCAGTGTAGCTCTTGTACATAAACGAGCTCATTTCAACCAATATATAAACTGTGAGACAGCACTCATCAGAGTTGTCTGCAAGCTAACATGGTACAGTATTTGGTTACTGGACATGCAGGAGAGATTGCTTGTTGAAGTTGCCAGAAGGTCTGACTTCAGTTGAATTTAGACAACTCTTGAGAAAGTTTTATATAATGAGTGAAAGCACTCACGGAAGATTGATGGCATACAGTTAATTTTTTTTCCTAATTCATTGTTGCTTTAAAAATCCAGAGTTGGGAATTTAATTCCAAGAAGCCTGGAAAATGTTAGAGTTGCCTAAGGATCTTGGAGTTCTTTGTGGTCTTGTGGCTTTTTTTTTTTTTCTTGTGACTATGCAAGTATTTTTTTTTCATGAGGCTATTACACTACTATCTCATTGGTATGAGATGACATCATAATTGCCTGGGTACCCTTGCGTTAGTGTTTTGCAGTGAGACAGCAGAATAATAGCTAAGCACACATTTTGTAAAGAAACATTGTAGTTTGATCCCCTGGTGTTTTAGTGGCTGCTGTGTTGTCAAGAGTCCTGGTGCTCTTGCTGTTCTACAAGGTTGCTTAGAAACTGCTGCATCCATTTTCTCCTTCAGACTTGCCTTTTTGTCCAGGTAGATAGAAATCTGGCTGTATTTTAAAAAGAAAAACCTTGCTTGACATACTGAGCTGTAGAGAGCTCTGTGAGCACTCTCCTATATTCGTGCTGTTACTCATGAGCAAGTAGTGATGATAGAACTCCCCTCATTGCTGGGCTCAGCAAAATCAGTGGGAGTACAGCATTTTTCTTGCACAAACTCACACATGTACGTTCTTTGCTTACTCAGCTAACCACAGAGTACTTTTTGTGCTTTTTTTCCTGCTTCTTTAAGATTGGTCTGTACTTAATAACTGGAGAACTCGTTTTTCTGGTATTTGAGAACTAGGAGTTGTATGTGAAAGCGTCTCCGAAGAGCGTTGCTTTATTATCAGAAGTCTCTTCAGAAGTAAATAGCATTTTGAAGCTATGCTGGGAAATTGTTTAGCTCCGCCTAACCCAACCTCAGGCCACAACGGTAGTGCATCAGGAGAACAAGTGCCATGATGACTGATGCAAACTGATCTACTTTAATGAACTACCTTCGTGCACTGTGAAGGTGCATTTCACCAGGCAGTGGTTTTGCAGCCAGATGCCACCTGCAACTCATATGCACTTGACCTGCGTTGCATGGAAGCGTGGAGTGAATGTTAATATCTCTGGGTCCAATGTGTATGATGATTTGTAGGGGGCTATGGACAATGTTTCATCTGCATTTCTTTGCTTATTAAACATCAGAAATTAAATCGGGGAGTATTCTAAAACTTGAGTTTTCACATGTTGCTTAAGGCTGAGTGTTTGTGGTGTACTGTTCAGAAGAGTGGAATGAAGTTCACTAAATTCTGCAGAATCATCCCATCTCACTGGTTGGTAGGTTGGAATGTGATGGCCTTCAAATTTCCACATTGTCCCAGACCCATCTTTATCTGTATGTGTAGATGAGACTGCGTAGTCGAGCTCAAGAGAGGAATTACTAGGGGGTAGCACGTGGATTTTTTTTTAATTATTTTTCATAAGCAGTTTAAGAGAAGCACTTGAATGTCAGCTTCTATTTCTGCTTTAAATGATTAACTCACAGCTAATGGATAGAATAAACAATGTGCAGGTCACTGCAACTCCACCTGAGTGCAGGTTTTTCTAGGAAGGAGAGTTCATATCCATGTACCTAGAGGGGCAAGTAGATTAACTTCTAATTATTTCAAAGCTGTTGAAGCCTCATTGTATAATAATGCATGTCAGCCTCATAGCCATGTCTCCAAAAGCAGGAAGTTGAATAATTGTGCCTTGAAGTACTTGTGACTTTCTTCTGGCCTTCCTGGGTTTGCTGTTAAGCTTTGTAGAAGCAAAGTTTTTATTTTTTTTTCCTCAGAGATTAGCCATGCTTCTGTAGCCTTGAGTTCATATCAGTAGTCTTCTAATCTGTGGAGCATATCTGTGCAGATGTCAACAGGAAGAAATTGGGTATGGAATTGATTTCTAAGCAAATCAACCACAGGTGTCTGAGACTGGTGGGAAGCGCACTGTGGGAAGTGGCAGAGACTGCAGGTTATAGAAGTCCTGCAGTTGATGCATCCTTCACTTCAGAATAATAATGTTAGCTGAAGTTCTCCTTTTCTGGTATTGCTGTCTGCACAGCCTAGCTTCTGGAAAAATGGGAATTTCCCATTAGAAGTCATAGATCTAGTTTTTTTTTAATCTCAGTAAATCATTTCCGGGAATGTCTTTTGGAGGCTAAATTTGAGATCAGCTTAGAAGAGGAACTGAAGAGATGATTTGCTGAGGAGCTGAGTTACTTGGAAACCTCAGCAACTCAGGAGAGATACTCAAGGTACTCAAAGTCCAGGAAGGAACTCATTGATGCACTTGCAGAGTTAATTTGTGGTCTGCAGGTCAGGTGACTGGCAACCAGTCTTTATTTTTCTTGTTTTTTTACTGCTCCAGTTTGAATCTCCAACCACACCTATTGATTGGTCTAGTCCCTCACATGGAGGCTGACTTTTACAATTGGCTTTCTTCTGGATCTTCCTCTTACATCCAGGGCAGATGTAGGAAGAGATGTCTTCCTGCAGTCTGCTCTGCTAGGTGCAGTTGGTCATAGATGTCTCCTGTAATTGGCTTCTGTTTAGTGTTGGAGAGTTGTCAAGCAAGACTGGGGCCATTGGATTTCCCATTGCAGCTGGATAAATACTCCAGCTAGTGAAGTTTTGTTTTTGTGAGAGACTTTTTGCAGCCCTGTGACATAGCCACTTCCTCCTGCATGTTATGTGGTCTTTCTCTGCTTGTCAGGAACAAGGATTTCTCTGAAGGACCTGAGGATAGTAGGTGATACAGAATGTATGAAGGATAATTTATATTGTCTTTGTGCTGAGAGGAGACGAGGAGGAGTGAGGAAGCAGAGTAACACAATTCAGGAATGTTTTTTTTTTTTAAAGTATGGTTTAACTGATAGGAGTGTGATCATGGTGCTCATGTCTTGAGCTTAAGTCTGGTGAAGAATCCTGTTTTCAACCAATTAAAAATCTCATAACATCTTAAAACATACTGTTAAGTTTGCTGGAATGTTAAGTTTTTCATTGTTGAGTTGCAAATCTTTGCTTTAAACTCCTGTACAAGCAAGTTGTATTATGGAATGACTGACTAAACTTGATTTACACTGTTCTGTCTTAATGTATGAAGCTGTTCCGTTTCTCAGTTCTGCTTCAGAAGGCTTTTCAGAAAGCAGTTTTGGAAATGCAGGTTTATCCGGTTACCCACCCTTGACATGCGAAATCATTCTTTTATGCTGCCAATTTTAGTGGTTTGTTTCTTTTTTTCTTTCCCTTTCGCAAAGTCAGTTTCCTCATTGCCTGCGTGCTGACTAATGCACTAATGAATATTACAAAACTATATTTTGGATCGCATGCCAAAATGAGAATTCACTGTGAATGAGTTCAAACATGTCTGAGCTGTTTTTGAGGGCACGCAGGTATGATGTCAGTGGAATTAGCGCTTGTTTAACTTCTGAGTGTAGCAGTGGCAGCATGGTGGGAAACAAATTGCTGAACCTTCTTGCCTGCTTTTGCTCCTGAACTGGATCTGCTGTTTCAATGGGAACTGCTGTTTGAGAATGCACCCTAACCAAAGCTGGCAGTCCACAGAAACAGTAGACAGCACTACTTTAATGTTTAATGTGCTTTCTTTTTTGCTAGGGAAAAAAAAAAAAAAAACGAACAACACACAACAAAAAACAAACACAAAGCCTGTTTATCTCATTGTCATCCCCTGCAGTGGAGGAATAAGAAAGATTAAATTTCATAAAAAGTGCTTCTGCAGCCGTCTATGTTAGTCACTCTGAAAGTAAAGCCCCTATTTCTCAGAATCATAGAATCCCCAAGGTTGGAAAAGACCTCCAAGGTCATCCAGTCCAACCGTCTACTACTAATACTTCATATGCTGCCCCATTTCCCACTAAGCCTCGTCCCTCAGTACAACATCTCCTAGTTTCCTGGACACCTCCACAAATGGTGACTCTACCACCACCATGGGTGGCTAGCATCTGACCATTCTTTAGGAGAATTTTTTCCTAACATCCAACCTGAATCTTCCTTGGCGCAATTTGAGGCCATTCCCTCTCATCCTATTGCTTGTTACATGGTAGAAGAGGCCAATCCCCAGTTCACCACGCCCTGCCTTCAGGTAGTTGCAGGGAGTGATAAGGTCTGATACAAGCCAGGATGCCACTGACTTTTTTGGCCACCTGGGCACACTGCTGGCTCATGTTCAGACATCTGTTGACTAAAACCCCAAAGTTCATTTCTTCCAGTTATTCTGTCCTAAGCCTGTAGTGTTGCTAGGGGTTGTTGTGGCCGAAGTGGAGGACCCAGCACTTGGTCCTGTTGAACTTCATCCCATTGGTCTCAGCACAGTGATCCAGCATGTCCAGATCCCTCTATAGGGCCATACTACCCCCAGGCAAGTTGACATTTCCTCCCAACTTGGTGTCGTCTGCAAACTTACTGAGGGTGCCCTTCATGCTCTTGTCCAGGTCAGGTATTAAACAGGGCAGGTACCAACCCCTGGAGAATGTCACTTGTGACTGGTCACCAGCTGGGTTTAACTCCATTCAGCACTCCTCTCTGGGCCCAGCCATCCACCCAGTTCTTTACTCAGCAGAGGGTGTATCTGTCCAAGCTATGGGCTGCCAGCTTCTCTAGGAGAGTACTGTGGGAGTCAGTGTCAAAGGCTTTGCTGAAGTCTACGTAGACCATATCAACAGTTTTTCCCTCATCCACCAGGCAGGTCACTAGATCATGGAAGGAGATCAGGTTGGTCAAGCAGGATCTGCCCTTCATGAACCCCTGATTGTTCTACGTGTGCCATGTGATCAACACGATCCTTTCCATAGCCTTTTCTGGCACTGAGGTCAGGCTGATGGCCCTGTACTTCCCCAGGTCCTCCTTATGACCCGTCTTGTGGATGGGAGTCACGTTGGCAAGCCTCCAATGCTCTGGGACCTTTCTGGTTGAACAGGACTGCTGTATAAATGGTTGAATGCAGCTTGGCAATCAGCTTCCACAGCTGGATCCCATCTAGCCCCCTGGACTTGGGACAGTCTGGGTGGAGAGTAGGTCTCTAACTATCTCCACCTGAATTGTGAGGGGGTTATTCTGCTCCCCATCCCAGAGTTCCAGGCCAGGGGGTAGAGTACCCAAGGAAAACTGATCTGACTTTTAAAGGCGCGTGTAAAAATGGCATTGAGAACCTCAGCCTTTTCCTTATCTTCAGTGCTCATGTTCTCTGCTGCATCCAGTAAAGGACAGAGATTCTCCTTAGCCCTCTTTTTTCTGTTAATATGTTTGAAGAAAGTTGTTTGTTTTTTTTGTTCTCCCCAGTGGCCAAGTTCAAGTGGGGCTTTTGTCTTTCTAGTTTTCTCTCTGTGTATCCAAACAACTTATTCATACTCTCCCTGAGTTGCCTATCCCTTTTTCCACAGGAGCTACATTCTCTTTTTCTCCTGAAATCTCAGAAGTTCCCTGTTCATCCACAGTGGTCTTCTTCCCCACTGGCTTATTTTATAGCACAGAGGGACTGACTGCTCCTGTGCCTCTAAGACTTCTTTCTTGGGGAACATCCAGCCTTCCTGGACCCTTTTACCCTTCAGGATTGAATCCCATGGGACCCTTTCCACCCATGTCCTGAATTGTTTGAAGTCTGCCCTCTGGAATTCCAAGGTAGCAGTTTTTCTGCTGCCCCAGCTTAAGAATTGGAAACTCTACTATTTTGTGGTGACTGTGCTAAAGGTAACTCCTGGCCTCTACATCTCCCACCAGTCCTTGTCTGAATTTATTTCCATGGAAACTACAATAGATACAAAGAGCACAATAACACTATTTGACAGAGCAAATTCTCAGCTACACAACACTGTTTACCAGCAGTCACCACGATTAGCTATGCATTTTCACTAGTGATGTGCAAGGGTCTGCATGCCATGCTTGTGAGAATCTGCACCAGAGGTCACCACTACCGTGTTCGCATTCATTGTTTGGTCTCCATAAACATTCAGCAGGCATCAATGAATGTCAGTGGGTGCCATTGTTTCCGCATGGAGGAATTCAATGACACAGCTTTGCTTCATAGGCGCTTTCATGTCAGGTGCCATTCTTCCAGACTGCTGCTATCTGTGGTACAGTGACAACAAGTAACTGGAATATAAAATGACAGGAAGGCTCAACTTCTACTGCTGTATCACCAACATCTACCTCTGATGTTGCAGGCCAACAAAATAAATGAGGAGGCATTACTTTCAGAGCAGCCCTCTTGCTTTACCCTGTTTAGCTGAAGTCTGAACTGCAAAATAAGAGAGGAGTGGGTGAAGAAAAAGCAGATGGCATCTGCCATCTGTAAACCAGAAATGGACAGCAACAACCAGCTGCTGAGTGAGGTATTGGCAGTAGAATCAGGCTGCAGACCAAGCAGAATGTGCCTGATGTTATTCCTGGGTTATCAGCATTTCAGTATGCTCTTGCACTTTCAGTCTGCCTCTTCTGAAACATTGCATGAAGTATTTATTTACTTTTGTGCCAGGCTCCTTATTTGCCAAGTTATTTTTGTGTTCAATTAACAAAATGTCTGTCAGTTTGCATTCAGGGAGTTTTTTGTGAGTGTCACTGTACCCAGGAGTTACCTGGATTGCTGTTCTAATCCACATTTCAGATGCTCATTGTCACTCAAGATTATATAAGGAGTAGCCAGGCTTTCCACTGCAGTATGTTTGACGTAAATAATGCTGTAGAGTAGCTTAAGTGAGTTGAAGAGTTACTGAATACTAATAAATGGGATGCTCTACAGAGTCAACAGGATCCAACAGCAGTCATTCAAAGACTTGTTTTTCTTTTCCCCTGTGTACAAAACCTTCTATAGCATGTATCCATGTGGATTATTGAATATTGCTCTGAAAAACAGCCTGTCAGGGAGGCTTTAATTACTTTTCACTGAGCCACAGTGCTCTTACTTCCTGTTCTCTGTACAGTAATTTCTCCCTTTCTTTTGACTCAATTTATTTGGTTGTCCTTGTGCTGTAACGTTATTTAATTTATACAACATGCTCCAAAAGTGCTTTGTATGTAGCATAACACAAATATAACAAAAAATATTATTTTTACAAGATGAGAACAAAATGTTTTGCCTTTGAACCTTTTGGGAAGACTTGTCTACTAGCAGGTATTAAAAGATATAGTGAAATCATCGTAAGCATAGCATGGACTTTCATTCTGCTATGTGTACTAGGGTCATTAAATACAAAAATCCAGTGGGATCTTGCTTTTCTATTTTATAATAGATACTGCTGCCCAATTGCATGCACTAAAGCTGTTTTCCAAATACCTTTGTTTTCTGCTGCTGTAAAATAGTGCAGTGCTGGATAATGTTTTATACTTTGCTTTTGAAGAGGAATGGGGAGTAAAATGGGGCCAATGAGTATGCTGGCATCCTACCTGCCTCCAAGATTAATTGGGGCTTTCTGCAGAAAGAGCTGTTAATTTGTGTTGGAAACAACTCACTGTTGAGTAAATGAAGTGTTGAGGCTGATGTCAATCAGCAGTGGGGCCTTTTCTGCTGTTTACCTCATGCTGTGCTCTCTGTGACCTGCTTGGGTGAGCACTACCATGGGTTGGAGCTGGCTCAAGCTGCTCAGGCTCTGGTGCTGCAGAGTAGCTCTGTTTTGAAGGGCCACTCGGATATGATGTCCTCTGGTATCTTCTGGGGGGACATCTTAATGTCATCTGAAAGAAATACGCTTCCCCAAAGCAAGGATTGCTCCCAGGCCAGTGTTTCTAATCCTGGCTACTGTGGTGCAGTAGAATGCAGGGCTGTGGGAAGGTATTTAAGGTGAAAGCTGTCTTCTCCCTCTCCTTTTCTTTTCGTAGGAAGCCTTTATTCCTGTATCTCTGCCTTTGTTAAGCTGGGCAACTACCCCTTTACCTGCATACACTGCAAGCTATCATTGACAAACATCTTGAAATCTGATTATTAGAGGAAGTAAACAGATTCTAGATAAGCAACACTTGGCAATGTGGGAGTGTATCTCTTTTTAAGTTCTGCTGTCCCTGGCAAAGAGAGATGTAGAGAGATTACTAATGCCAGGTAGAGTGTTGGAAGAGGTTGCAATCAATAGATTATATCACAAACTTAGCAAAACAAAATATGAAGTGTGCAGACCATGATTGAAGATTCTGTTGTTGCGTGTTAAAAGTCAAGTACTTTCTTTCTAAGAGTCTTTGGGAAAAAAAAAAAAAAGACCTCTACTGCCTGCAGTAATTAACTCCATATCTAGGTGAACACTGAATTTCGTAGTCTGCTCTCACAGCAGGTAATACATCTCATGGTATCTGCTGATACCACCTACTAAAGGACTTGGGCAGTACGGTTTATGAGCACTTAAAATCTAGGCTCCTCTCCCGTAGTCCTTAAAGCCATTTCTAAAGGCCTTACCTGAATGGGAATTGAAAAGGAGTATTAAAAAGTTATGAGTGAAAATGAGTATTAAAAATTTATGAGCAAAAATGAGACTTAGTCACCTTGAAGATTTTATACTATTGCTTGGAATAATTGTAACTGAATAGCCTGCTCTTCTCTGAGCTGAACATGATTTGCTGTAATCCTCTCCTTTCTGGGTGTGACTTACGGGCAGTGCAGGGTCTGTCATGAGGGGTGCTAGATGTGAGTAATGTTAATTTTAAACTCCTTTTTGACAAGATAATGTTGAAGTAATGAATTCAACCTGTTAGTGCTTAATTTTTTTTCTTTTGGTAATGCACTGAAAGTACTTAATTCTAGTTATTGGTCTCTCTAGCTTTATTTACTGAACTTCATTTTACATCTAGATGATTAATGGTCTAATTCTTGCTTAAAAGGAAGTAATTGTACAGTATCCATTTTAAAGAATGAGTAAACTTCCAGGTGCAGGTGTATCTCTAGTACCTGAAGCTGCCTTGAAGAAATTGGTGGAAGCTTCTCCTCAGAAGCAGATTCTCAGATCCTGTTATCTTCTGAATTAATGAATTGGTCTGTATGTCCTGCATCACAGTCAGTCATTTCTCAACCTAGTACAACTACGAACTGTTATAATTTTGCATGGGAAGAAGTGTTTACAATTATTATTATTATTTAAATCTTTTATTGCAAAGTGAGAACTTAAAGTATCTTAATATGCAAACTGCAGAAAGGGGACCTGAAGCAGGGTGCCTATAAAATAGTCTGAATCCTCCCTCCCCTTAGCTGTGGCTGAGGCGTGCTGGCCAGACCACAGGCAGTGCTACAAGAAAGCAAGGGATTTAGGACTGAAGCATCCAGCCTGCTACTCAGCAGAGGGCAGGGCTCTGCAGGGTGAGCGAAGAGTGTCTGGCGCAAGGAAGAAGGGCGTTATAAGGAAGAAATGTTATTTCTACTTGGATTGGGCTGTTTGTTTCTGCTTCTGCAGGATTTTGTGTTTCTTTGTCAAAATGGTTGTATACCTGGGCTTACCAGAAGATTGCATCATCTACGTCTTGGAGTAGCGTCTGTTTTCTTGCCATCTGGTTCTCCAGAATTTCTTGTGCTGGAGTTTCCAAAGATCAAAGCTGCATGTACAAAAAATGGAGGACTGTACTGGATGAGGTCCATGTTCCTGGGGCCAGCTCTTATGCTATTGGCAGTCTAGATTGTTGGGCAGCCCTACTATCGAGTTATTGCACTTCTGAAGCTGTGCTGGCCTGGCACTGTTCAACTCTACTGCATTTATTTTGTTGCCAGTAATGGATCGTGAGTCAGAGAGGGAAGTATTAAAAATGATGGATTGTGAATTTTTCCCAGTATGTATAAAACTGGCCCTTTCAAACACTGAAAGTATGCTGAAAGCAGCAATACTGGTGCATTCGGCCTGTGCCTTAAAGACAGCATCACAAAAACCATAGGATACTCAGTTCTTTATTGTGGTCTCTAGAGTCTTAATTGTTTAATAATGATTTTGTCTCCAAAGTTATTGACTTGTTTAGGAGGCTTTGAGGTGTTGCTTTCATTCTCATTGTGGTGTTTTAGTTTTTTGTGTGTGTGTGCCTGTGTGTGTGAAGCCCTTTTAACTTGTGCTAATGAGACTGCTGTTTAGGACCAGGCTTTAACTGCAGTGTACTAACTGTACAACTGCCTGAAATAATGTCTTGCAGAGTAAATAGGTGCCTCTCCTGCTGCTGAATTGAAGAACAATTAACTGTTACGTGGCTATTCAGGCTCCTATCAGGAGGCTGGTAATCGTTGTGTTTAATAGCATGTCTCTGAGTCCACTATTTTCCTCAGTTCAGAGCTGCCAGACATACAGCTTTGCTAAATGAGGAGACTGTTCTTTCTACAGCATTTTGTTTCCAAGGGGTAAGAAGATTTTCTTAGAGAAAGATGCATGAGCATAGAAGGTGTGGTTCCTGACCATTCTCTCCAAAGACTTTGAGTGTGTGGTTGCATGTAGATAGAGGGATGCTTCAAACGTGACTTGGTAGTGTTTCAAAAGGGTCTCTCATAGTGGATACTGCAGTGTAGTGTATATGTAACTTTTTGTAATACTACACTAAGAATTTATTCTGGAAAAGGTTTGTATTTCCTAAGGAAAAGAGACTATCTCCTGAACTGTTAGCTGAAGTTCCTGCACCTTTCCAGTAATAACACCAGTGAAATGAATTTTAGCTGCTGTAGACTGCATTTATAGGAGCTGCAAAATAATTGCAATAATACAGAAATATTTTTCATCTGGTGACACTACTTTACTGGTAGTGACTGCACTTCAAGCTTCTGGGTTTTGTCCCTGTTTTTATTCTTATTAATGAAGCATAAATACTATGCTGCTTTAAGGTAACTTCTTGCAGCTGAAAGTTTCCTATTTTTGTTAAACAGTGGAAGTCATGACTATCCTTGTGGCCTCCCACTGAACAGTGTATCAGATATCATCGCTTAGGTACATAGGTTAATGGAATAACTTTGTTTGCCAAACTAGTATCCTAAAGTTCTTAATAGCGTAGTTGCTGCAGGTTTCCTTTCTGAAAATTTAAATGTGTAATAATGATCAAAAAGAAAAAAAGAAAAAGACTTTTTTGTGCATTTGGATCATGTTGGGCACAGAGGACTTTTTGAAGATCTCCAGGGAGAGATGTTCTGCAACCTCTTGAGCATCTAATGAATCTTCTCAGACTCTGTGTGTCATGTGCAAGCCCTGTTCCTGGCAAATAGCTTATGAGGACTGGAAGAAAGATGTATTGTTCATCTTCCTGGAATAGGAACTGTGGAGAGCTTCTGTTATCCTTCAGCTGCCAGCCAATTACTCTGCTGTTCTCCTCTTCCAGCTATAGTTTGTCTTGCTCAGGTTGTTCCGGGACAACTTTCCAGCTTGGAATGTGACTGAAGATTGAAAAAGGCAGAAGAAATCTTTGCATTGTTCTTTTTAGTCTTTGTGTCTTTTTACTCTCTGCTTTTTTCAGAAAATACTCTTTGGGGTTATGGAGTGATTTAAGATAAGAGTCCCAGTGCTGTGACTTAATTGAGCTCACTGATGTTTTGCGTACTAGCTTGCTACAAGTAGAGTGCCAGGGCATCACCCTGTGCATGCAGTTTGTAGACCTGTGTGATGCAGGGAAGGGAGACTTTTACCACAGGATAAATTTATATGTAGAGAGAGAGATTCAGAAAGTATCCTTTAAAAATAACATCAACGAAAACTGTACACTGTACTTTTTTTCTTCTAGGGATTAAGATAAAAGAAGGACAGTATTCACACAGTGAGCCAAAAGCAGAGCCAACAGTACAGTCATGGAGACTTGACTTTCATTTGTTCTCATCCCACAGTGAATATTGACTTCTGCAGAATAAAAAATTAGTTTGTGTTCTTACTAGTATGGATGGGTGACTGACCTGTTCAGAATCTCAAGAATGTTTTCCTTTTAATACGCTCAAGAACTTTGTGAGGACCTAAAGTGAAAATGTATGTCTCGTCAATAGAGTTTCAGGTCCTGCATATTTGTTTGCCTCCTATTTACCAGAAATAAAGCAATCAAAAATATCTATCCATTCATGTTTTGATATGGTAAATAATGGGGAAAGAGAAGTACTGCATAAACCAGTACATGTATACTAGGTAACTGATGGACTAACTTCTATGGAGACATTTGAGACACAAAGGTAATGGTATACTTTGAAAATAAAAGTTATTTCTATAGGATTGTGCTGTAGCTCACAAACATGAGCTTCTGCTTGAAGAACGGGGGACTAAGCTCCTAAATGCTATGCCAAAATAATTCTATATCAGTAATTATCTGATTAATATTGGTAGGCTGAAAAGTGAAGAAAGCTTAATGTGGATGGGTAAAATTTCCAGTACTTGCAGTATTTTTGAATTAGTATTGCTAGAAGCTTTTGTACTGCTTTAAGAGGAGACTGTGTGAAAGTCTTTGTTAAGAGCTGAAAATTACTGTTGTAATAGTGGATTTTTCTTTTAATATTTACATTTAAGGGCATATTCCTTAGACACGTTATTCAGTGTAATGAAAGCCTCAGTGAGGGTGAGGTAGTCCAGAGAATAAAAATGATGATGAAATCTTCCGCCAAACCAGTTTTGCTTCTGCTGTTTGACAGCACTGGGTGAGTTACGCTCTTCTTTCAGGCAGTTTTAATGTCATTAAGTGCCAACCTGCTTAAGCTGTCCACCTTATGATAGGCCGCAAAGTGTATCCTTGAATTTTTCACTTCTCAGGCTTTCAGGCATTTGCATCTTTCCTCCCAGCTCACTGTCTTCCTCTTTGTGAAGAAGGGTTCTTGCTGAAGCAGCTTCTTTCTTTTACACGTGTTATCCCTTAGGCATATGTCAGCCATGTCAAAAACGCAGACCAACAGGAGCATCAGCTCCTGCCAGCCACATGGATGATTTCCCATTCCTTTCCCTTGATGTCTATTTAATTCTTTCTGTGCTGAACCTTCATGGAAGTAAGTCTAGAAAGTTAAGCGCTGAGTTAAAACAGTAGCTTGCAAGCTAAAGAAATACAGTATTGACATCATACTAAGCCTTTCATACAGGTGAGATAAAAACTGATAATGTAGGTTAATGTTTTAACTTTAAAGGCTGACCTTTAGCATGTAGCTGCCCAAGACTGTTGTGTGCTTTAGGAGATGGCAGATGTGTAGCAAGGCCCACCTGCAGGCAGGCCAGTTAGGGGTGTGGGCTGTGGGTGGGGGTTGCTTTTCCTTCTCTGCTACTCACCTGGCTGAAGGTAAAGCTTTGTCTGTCCCTATAGAGCAATCCCCTGCTAAGCTGAGGAAATCCATTTTGTCTCAGTCAGTTGATACAGGCAGCGATCTCTTCACCCAGACCAAGCTTCTTTCCTCCAGGAGGTGACATAGATGTAGTGTTAAGGCAGTAGGCTGCCATCCTCTCCTCTGCTCATGCTGTCACAGTGCTGTGGCATCCATCTTCTTTGGCTCCAGAGACTGCCTTCTGATACTTAGTTGAACCCTGGGATGGTGAAGAACATAAACTGTGGATCAGCCAGATGTTGGGAACTCTGAAGTGTGGGAACTTTGAGCCCTCTCAACACTTCCTAAACAAGCCATGACTTGTTTAGCCCTTCCAGCTTCTTACCTGATTTAGAAAGAACAAAAGCTGTTAGCTTATCCCCATATCTACAGAAAAAGTAGTAAGAAAGCATGTTTAAACGTAATAATTGGGATGCTAAAAGAGGAAAATTATCTATCATAGCTTGGGACCATACCCTTGTAAAGCCAAATCCGTACAATATTAATTAAAAAAAAAAAAACAAAAAAAACACCCCTTTGTCTTTACCTGGATTTTCTGCAGAAACCCTATTCTAACCCTTTTCCCGTTACATTTTGTGCATGTACACATGCATTCCAGCTCTGCATGGAAAAAGCTTTCAGATGACTAATCTTTTTAACCTCAGCTAAGTCATGTTTATTAAAAATTAACTTCAAAGAAGGAAATTCATCTAGCTCCCTCTTTTCAGCCCTGGCCCATTATGGAGGTTAGTGCCTAACCCTTCCTTGCGGCAGGGCTGCTCCATCTTCCTGGCCTGAATGTATCTAGGGCAATCTGCAGCAGTGCTCACACAGTGTGTGGCTATTTTTGGCAGTGTAGCTTTTGTCTGGCAGTGCTAGGGAAGGATGGCATATGCTCAGTACATACATGCTGTGCATGTGACTGATTAAAGGATGACTGATGAGGTATGGTTTAAATAAAACATATATAAAGTACATATCAGTATCAACAATAAAATATTAAAAAAAAAAAAGTCTACATACTGTTACAAACCAAATGAATTAATCTGCCTGACTGCATGAAATTTCATTTTCCTTTTTTATGTAATTGTGTGCTCAGTGGACTGTGTATTAGAGGGTGAATTAGCAAGTTAATTTACCCTACATGTCCGTAAGAGAATAGCTTTTACATCCGCAGGCCTTGTAATCTGAACTTCAATGTGAATGTATCAGAATACACTAACACTGCTTTATATTTTTAGAAATACTGTAGCAAGGCTTGGTTTAACCTGCTCTGTTCTTAGATTTTTAATTCTGTTTTACAGTCACTGTCAATTTATGTATTCATTTTTTGGACATGTTCCAAATGAGCTTGTGGTGGCGGTTGTTTTTTTAATGTTCTTGTTTGTTTTCCATGCTTTAATACAGAACCTCAAGGGGCCTATCTGTTGAGCAAGTTACCTGCTCATCACTGGAGCAAGGTTGTTAGAATTAATTACAATTAGTCTTCTATATTAATAATCAAAAATAATTGATGTTTACAGTCTGTAATTTGAGTTGCAAACTTGAAGCAGAGTGTTTATCAGTCTGCCTTTCTCATATTCCACAAATCCAAGGTACTTCAGGCTCATAATTTTGCAGGAGGGGCTGTAGAGCCTTATTTCTCATGTCTGCCATAATGTAGCTGGGTCCCCCAGCCAGAACTGGGGCCCATTTGTATTAGTTGTGGGGCAGAACAAGAACGCTTGCATCAGAGCACCAGTAATGTGAATAAATGAAATGCTAAAGAGAGCTGAGAACAGAAACACTTCCAGGTAAAGGTCTGGATCCAAGCTGTGAGAGGTGAGGTGGGGTTTGTGCTCCACAGACCATCACTGGCTGCAGTTGGTTGGAATGCTCTGCCAAGGACCAGGCACTCAAACCCTCTCTCCAGGCTACCTTGCCAGTTGTACCTCAGGGTTGGCTGAGGTGGCAGAATGGAGCCATGACTTCTGGAGGCTTTCCTGAGGTCACATCAAAAGCTGTTAGCATTTTTATATGTATTTTTTTTCTTCTAGGATGGAGAAAGTAATATATCCATTGATCTCGAGTTGCTACTAACTGATTTGCTATAATACTGAGCAGATTGCACTGTTTGTTGTAAAGGTTCGTTGTCTATCAAGACACTAGAAACATGTCAAGAATTACATATGGCCACATAAATACTAAATGACGTAATGCTGCAATACTAAAATCTTGTGCATGTACGAAAATCTTACACTCAAACCAAGTCTCCGTCTCTGTCTATTTTCTTTATCTTGCAACGCATGTTGGATTTTTTAGTGTTCCTGTGAAACTGTCTTTGCTCCAAGGTGCTTGAAATTGCAAGAGCTATTTTAAATGACTGAAGGATCGTGCAGGGCAAACGTGGAGGCTTTGCTGCCCTATTTCCCTTGGAGGCAGGCTGGAGTTAGCTGCCCAAGGCCTCCCTGCAAACTGGCTGCTTGGCAGTAGGAAGTGGGGCAGTGTGGTAGACAGCTGCCAGCACCAATAACCGGAGCCTTGAGCTGCTTAGCATGGGCTAAGCCCAAATCTATTGACGCAGAGCGCAGGGAAGGGCTCGGCAGACTTCCCCCCCCTCCCTGCCCCTGTATATAATCTCATGATGCTGTGGATGTGACAAACTCCATTTTGATTAGATGTTGGGTCAGAAACAGAGGGAGTGGGTCAGATTTGACTTGAGAAGTCTATTTTAATGGTATGTGCTTTTACATTTCCTGAAGCTGCACCTTTTCTTCATCATCTCCTCCTTCTTCCTCCTGGCTTGCATAATTGCCAGCCTGAATTTCTTTAATTTATGATGGGAGACCAAGTTGTGCATGTGAGGTGACATGGATAATGCCATGGATTCGCAGTAGATGTCTGCAGTGCAAATGAATGTCCAGCACTGAATAGAATGGATGAAATAGGTAAGCAGCTTGTGTTTCATATTTCCAGAAATAGTGTTTTTAAATGGCTTATTAATTAGAAACTGGAAAATACTGTTACCTCTAGCCAGAGGATACGTGTAGTCCTTTTCCCTGTTTGCTTTTGTTTCCTGATTGATTTCAATGAGCACGATGTGGAGGTTTGGGGAAGAGTAACCTGAGTACACTGATCTTTTGGCTTTGATTTTCTAGGATGCATTTCCAAATGGAAGTCTTGAAGTAGTCATTGATAACTGAGCAGTCAAGTTATTTTGGCATGTTTTGTAGCACAAAGAAATGACTCTGTTTTGTTGATATGTCACTATTCTGTTTTAAAAGCATGAGAAACGTGAATGGACTCATCTTCTGATTTTATACATAATTCTTTACTGACTGTTTCACTCTGTGTAGCCGTACTCTGTGTATGTAGTATAGGTATCCACCTATGCTACTATCCACCTGCTCACAACATCATTCAGTCAGTTTAATTAATTTTAACTTTAAATTCATGAGACTAAAATGAGATGGTGAGGATGGTAATATGTGGAACAGGAAGGGACCTGCCTATCTGTAATGAAATCTTTTATATAAGCTAAGGACTGGTTGCGAAAACAACAGCTCCTTTTGGGATTGGGATGTTGTGTTGTACCAACTTCAATATGTTTCCTTTTCTTCAGGTGCCCTAGGCAAGACAACTGGAGTATGATGTTCTACTGTGAGAATGCTCTGTGTGAGGAGCTATTCCCCATGGGGAATTAGCAGAGCTTTTTGTAACTCTTAATCTTTTTAGCTATTCAAGTTTGTACATGCGGAGTATGAAAGCAAGAGTATTATGTTTTGTTTTTCCTATTATTTCTACTTCATTTATTTTTTAGTGACTAAGCTAAACAGAAAATAAATATATTTACATAATAATAATAATAAGATTGCTTGGATGTGGATGTTTTTTTGCTGTCTCATTTGGTTTTCCTGTTTTCTTCTTCAGTGGTTGCCTAGTGCATTTAGTTTGTTCACAGGGCTGTTGTGCTGTAGACTGTGGGTTACGCCATCTAGCTGCCCTTTTTTGTTAGCTGTCAGCTGCCTCTGAAGTAATAAAAGAAAATGCATTTGGTTCATTAGTACAGAATTTTATTTATTTTTCTTGATATGATAAGTGCTACGTAACGTACCTAGAAGTTGCCTGATATTTAATGCTGGCTTGTTGCTGTTGTGTTCTCTGTGCAGCACCTGATCCTAATCCATATTTCCCTTTGTGGTGTTGGCAGTTCGCAGTCCTTGCACAGGGATGTAGATTTTCCCTTCCTTCTGTATCCCAGGTGACAGTAGCAGCCGTGATTTGTGTGTGTGTTTGGTTTGTTTTTTTTGGGGGGTTGGCTTGTTGTTTTGGTGGGGGTTTTTGTTGTTTTTTGGAGTTTTTTTTGGTCCTTAGTGTCTGGGATGTAGGGCTCTGGAGGTAATGTGGGTAATGTGCACAGAGTGGAAGCTGGTGTGTATCCTGTCCAGTTCCAGACTGTGTAACCCTAGCATGTGTTGCATGAACTGGACATAATAATTGTAGCTCAGTCTGATGTCTGCCGCTGTCTTTAGTTTAAATTGTGGTTGTCATATCAGGCTTATTTGGAAAGTGAATTGAGTAGAAAGTTCTTTAATAATCTCTAATTTTTTTTTAATTGATGCATTTGGTTAAGTGAAACTTAGTGTTCTTGGCAATGAAGAAGTGCTAGCATTGACAAATCATTACTGTACATACACACTTGGCTCTGTTTGCTCCAATGATTGCACGAATCTCTCCTCTTTTTATTCTTGAGCTTAAATTACAGACTTTTGCTTGTGGAGGTTGTGGAGGTAGGCAGGAATGCAGAGGGATACTGGGCTGTGGAGGAGTTGGGAAGTGAAGATCCTGGAAATAAGCTGAGACCAACTATTGTACCTCAAATCCTGGTAGAAGTGGTACTTTCAGATAGGAAAGGATGGTGTTTAATACGTTGTATCACTGATATCTTTGGAAAGTGAGGTGGACTGAATTACTGAAGCTGGCTGCAAAAGCAGTGGAATTCTGCATCAACAAAATAATGTTGCAAAATAGAAATGGAAGTCTGAAGTAATAAAAAAATCATTGTTGAAGAATGCAGACAGAAAGTGTTTTGTTACAAGGCTTTGATCAAAGAATTGATAAAAAACAGGGCAAGCCTTTAGGCTGTTAGAATTCATGTAGACATAATTCCTTTAATTGGTTATTTTTCAAAATAAACTGGAACATAATCATTGAATTACCAAATTAAACAGGAAATTCCAGGGAGGTAAGGACTACTTTATTACTTGAAAGCAGTGCTATAAAAACAGAACTGCTACGGTTTTTAAGATGCATTTACAGTGACCAAAATTTGTTAATAGAAAATAAAAAGAGGACAAGGTTGTGCAAAATGATGCAAGAAGGCTGGGGGGAGAAGAAGAAAGGAAAAAAAGGAAGAAAAACATGGAGTAGCTTTTGCATATAGAAATGTGCCTGTGACTGTTTTGCCTGTGTTTCCCTCCTTTCATCCCCCTGCAGTGTTGCAGAGCACATCCATATAAACTGAGAGATGGCATTGAATAGGCGCAGTTAAGGTGCCCCTCGTATTAAGTAGGAGGTTTGGCTCTTTGTTACTACTTTTCAAAATGAGGAATTTTGTAGTGAAAGACAGCTTTACTTGTACCATTCTTGGGTGGGGTTAGGGCAGTGCAGGTTATTATGATGAGAAGCCCACTGTGCGCCCCAAACAGCTGAACAAGTTATTTGACCAAATGGGAGCAATAATGCTTCTTCTGTCTCTGTTTTCCACAAAAAGGTGCACAGATTCCATGGCAAAAAACAAAGATAATAAAGTAAAAACCTGTAGATCAGTATACGGATCAAGTATTACTATTGTTTTCTGTCTATGGAAATAGAATGTTTTTCCATGTATGCAGAGCAAGTTCCAGCATCTGCAGAAAAAGCAGATGTTTCAAAAACCTGTAGAAAAGGAATTAGTCTTTGTGTCATTTTGTTGTTGTTCCAGTTGCTTGGTTTTTGTTGTTTTTTTTCTTCTCTAAACAACATAACATTTGAGATACTCATGTTGCTCAGCAGCAAAACATCTTAAGAAAAAGATGCTCATCTCATTCAGGTGAATGATTACGTGGCTTGTTCTTTGGAATTGTGTAGTAACTGCATGCAGCAAAGAGGCTTCTAGATTTGGTAACAAATGATCTCTGGGAAACTGTAGCATTAAGTTGCCTGAGAGAGGTGGGGGAAGGGAACAATAACAAAACTTCAGTCTTTTAGACTGTACTATAGTGGAAATTACTATTATATCCTGAAAGGAAAGCCCGAGGGTAGCTGAGATTTAACTAGTAACTATATATGCTTCCATTAGTCAGGGAAAACAAATGAGTTGTTAATGAATGTCTGCTACTTGAATATATGATCCAGTTTTAGAATATCTTGGGGTTTTTAAGATATCAGAGGGCATCAATAGGAACAGCAGGCTTATAGGGTCATGTAGCTTTGACTTGCAAGCTTAGGTGGTATTTTTAACACAAGGTAGCTGAAAAAGCAGTCGAAACCACTGTCTGCTATTTTTAACATGTCTAGCACTTTAAAAAAAATCCATATAATCCTCTTGCAACAGATGGCTACAGTGAGTTAAAATCCCATGCTAGGATTTGGGCTTTTACCTGATGTTGAAACTAATGTCAAGACAAAGGGATGCATCACTGACTATGGAGGTGAAAACCTGTTTCAGAGTCATATTTAAAAAAAAAAAAGGTTGCAAAGGCACAGAGGCTTGTACAACAGTTTGCTTTCCTGAGCTTAAAAAATGTCTCCGGTGTTTACCTGTGCAAACTGTGGAGTCCCTCTGTCTGTTATTTTTGTCTGTTATTTTTAATTCCCGTAGTTTGTGCAATCAATATCCAGGCTGTGTTTGAATATGGAAATCAGTGTTAACTGTCCCGAAACTTTTATAATGTAAGGGAGAAAAAACAGGAAGCGGAAGTCTTTCTTTAACCTCAAATCCTGTAATCACTTGAGCTGCCTAAGTGAATGCAGGATTCAATCTGAAGTTTTTGGTTTAAGAAAATGTAAGAACTCAGGCTGATTTTTTTGGAACAGGGCTGAGGTGAGGAGGAAGGTGTTGGCAGTGGTTTCACGCAGAACTGAAGCATTTTAAGACAAAAAGTTCAGCTGTCCTTCAGCTAGCCATAGAGCCACCTGTGTTTCTAGGGATGGTGACAAAGCGGGGGTGTTTTTGTCCAGATAACTGTAAATAATTTAATATAGTTGTTGATTAATAACAAAAAGGCATACTAGTTCAGTGTGCATGTTCTTTGCATGTTTTTAGTGGTGAAAGGAGGCAAATGATTGGGAGGCTAAATTGTTGACACACACTTCACTCCTTATGGTTCAGTTGCTCAGTAGCTAAAATTTATCCCAGGTGGATTCCGACAGTTAACCAGAGATTAAATGCAAACATAGCTGCCTTTCCCCAGGCTAACATGCAATGCATTTAAATTTCACAAGTGTGAAAATCTGTTCTGACACTCCTACCATCTAGTCACAAAATATATACATTTCAGAGGAACCTGTTCTGCCCAGCAGTCCCAGGACTCACCTTGCTGGGTGCTGCCCAGCTGCTCCCAGGCCCTCTTGTTTGCTGGAAAAGGTCTACAGGATCATGCCGTCCAACCATCCACCTATCACCAATAGTTCTCACTAAACCATGTCCCTCAACACAGCGTGTAAATGTTCCTTGAACACCTCCAGGGTCAGTGACTTTACCACCTATCTGGGCAGCCCATTCTGGCTCCTGGCCACTCTTGGAAAAGTAGTATTTCCTAACATCCAGGCAGAATCTCCCTTGGCACAGCTTGAAGCTATTCCCTCTAATTCTATCACCAGTTACACAAGAGAAGAGTCTGGCCCCCTGCTCGCTACAACCCCCTGTCAGACAGTTATAGAAAGTGATAAGGTCACCCCTGGGCCTCCTCTTCTCCACACTGAACAATAGCAGCTTCCTCAGCCATTCCTCATAAGACCTGTGCTCCAGACCCCTCACCAGCTTCATTGCCCTTCTCTGGACACACTCCAGGGCCTTGATGTCTTTCTTGCAGTGAGGGGCCCAAAACTGAACACTGTACTTGAGGTGCAGCCTCACCACTAATGAGTACAGAGGGACAATTACTTCCCTGATCATGCTGGCAACACTATTTCTGATACAGGGTTCTTTATGGCATGTAGAAGAAACTAATAGCTCCCAATATCCGGAGTTTCTGAGTCTCTTACATCAAAGCCTTCTTTAGTGTTCTTAGTTTATTCTTCCAATACCTGCAAATGGCACTCAGAAATGACTTGTTTGTTGATGGCACAGTGAACTTGGCTGTCTTGTTGAGACGTACGTGAGAGTATGTCTTAGTATGCTGTGAACATTTCTGCTTTCTGGTTAAAGCTTAGGGTAATTCTGGGCCATTCATATGAGGGCACATATGAGGTTATGAGCTGTTCTTGAGGGTGCATTCACTTGGGAAGTTGAGTCTGGACTTCAGTGACAGGTTGTTTTTAGGCATGTTGGCACATGCTAGGTTTAATCTCTGAAACACTGATGATGTGACACAGTGTTTTTCACTCCACACACTGCGCATTTTACCAAAAGGGAGCACTGCAGCTTGATGACCTGCCTCATTCTCCATTTTGTAATGCTGCTTCAGCTGGCAGCTGCATCAAGCTGCAGAGCAAGCACAGAGTGCGTTCAGAAGAAAGTGGATCAAAGTGGGAGATTTGGTTGTGCTGCAGATACTAGGAATGACCTGGGTAAGAAGCACTGATGCTGGGCCTGCTAGCTGAGTGGTTTGAAACTAGGTTCTTGTGAAATAATTTAAATCTACTGTGGCTATAGTTTGTATTCTTTTAGCTGAGGAAAATGCAACGTATGTGTGGTTAAGAATGCTTTTGATTTGCATAGTTATAAATAAAATATTTCTGTTGCTTTAGTCTATAGTTATGCAGAGGCACAGGGGTGATGGTAGTCTTATGAGGACAAATTTGGAGGGGTCAGTTATTACCTCTATGTAATTAAATCATAATGAAATCTTTCCTTCAGCTGCACCAAATTCAAACGTAGCTGTTAACCCTACAGACTTCAGTAGCCTGAGTGCTTCTCTGAAAAATGATATTCATTGGACTGTGGAAGACTTCAAATGATACACCTGAATGTGACCTGTAAACAAAGCTGATGCTCCAAGTAGTCACTTTATGCACCTTTCATGCAGTTGCCAAGAGAGACCTGGTCCCGGGCTCCTTGCTACCAGCATTTTTGAGCCCTTTGCTTAATGAAGATGTGCCCCAGGGACCTTGACTCTTGTGAACTTGCACATACAGGTGTGACCTCAGTCAGTCTGTCAGCCAGGAGTGGCCGGTGTGCTCACAGTTTGTGAAGCTGTTCATCTGTCCTGAAAATTAGCATTTTATGTATTCTGTCAAGTTATTAAATACATGCATTTGCAGTAATGGAAGCACCTGTGAAATAATACAAGACGGGGAAGTAGTGGTTATATTTATCACGAGCTGTCCTCACTGCTCCAGCCTTGCATCTTGCTGACACAGTGGTCACAGAAGCCTTGAGAAGCTCTGTGGTGTATAGGTTGTTTCAGCATGAACTTCTGCCCTTTTTTGTTCAAGACTGCTGTTCCTGTCTCTGTGGCATGGAGAAGGATGTGGAAAAGGTGAGGACAGGAAACAACATTTTTCCATCTCCCAAGCTTGACGTCTGCTTTGCACTTGCTTTTCACATTGAAAGGCTTTCCCTCACTGTATGGTGATTGGAGCCTCACACAGTAATACAGTGGGACTGTGTGATTTCCTTCTCCAACTCTCTTAATTAACAATTACATTGCTTAATCTACACAGCTCTGCATGCCTTTTCTTGTTACAGCCTCCAAAACAAGTGATTTAAGAATTTGATAATTATACACCTTGGAAAATCTCATTTGTATAATCATGTTGTTAGATTCAGAGCTCTCCTACTCACTCTCTACCTAGTTTTATTGGAAGACAAAACAGGATATTACTGATGGCAAAACTAGGAACAGATTCAATGGTAGCTTTTGGGTGGTCTGTTAGAGACTGCTGAAGCTGCAGTCTCTTCATGGTAAATTTTCTCTACCACGTGAAAACAAGGGGAGGTGGGTTGGGGGGGGGGGGGGCACTTTCATATAGGAGAACATAATATTTGTCCACTGGTCGCAAACTGTAATCGTTTCTATTTATTTATTTATTTAACTCTTTGTTGCCTTACTCCGTTTCCATGGGGTTTAATTTTCAGCTACTTGACAATCGGCAGGATGTGGAGAACTTGCAAATCTCACATTGAAATTATTGGTACTACTTTTGCCAATATTTTGATACTAAAAAAAGCCCACAGCAATAATGAGAGCTTCAGCTGACCTGTAGCCAAATCATATCATGGAAAGCATAGAAATCTGTATTTTTAAAATGAGGTGGTTGCTGCAGTTTGTTACATCTCTGGCCTTATCCCCTCCTGTGTGCCAATGTCTGGCAATTAATAGAAGATGAGCTTGGTGTCTTTTCTCCACAAACAGATCTAAAGGTAGTAAAGTAGTACACAGTTGCAGATGGTTTTAAGAAGACCAGAAAAATCACCCAAAACAAACAGGCTTTCAGCCACAGATGAGAGAGCTGCCAAATGTTATGTAAATGCAGAGAAATCCTTAGAAATCTGCACTAAGATGGCTGCATTTTTTAATGCGCTGTTAAGCGCTTAGCCTTGGGGAGGGGAGGCCTGCACAAGGCTTTCTCCATCTTTTCAGCTGGTTCTGTTCAGCAACTGTTTCTCAACTAGTCCCTTTAAGCCTGAGTGCATGTATTGAAAGATCTTGGTTTGTGTGTGGTTCACTGAATAAGGTGGCTGCCTAAAATCAAGAGTGTTTCAGTATTGTACTCCTTGTCACCCTTCGCTTTTACCCCAGCTGACCTTTTGGCTCTGCAGAAGAGAACACACACAGTGATCAGTCACACCACACTTATTACTTCAGGTCACTTGCATGGCTAAGACAGAAGTGAGGAGAGAAGCATAAATGCAAGTATTTTCAACCATCTGCTCGTAACAGTAGGATGGAGCACAACAGTCTGGGATGCCTGCTGTGTTGCAGTAAGTTTTGGTGGGCTGTTCCATGCCAGTGGCAGTGCAGAAATGCAGTGGGCTCAGCCTGCTAGCCCGAGCCTTTGCTGGGAAAGGGACTGTCATGTCTTTGTGGTTGAGGTAGGGGTAGAGTTCCTTGGATGTTCCTGTTTATTGTACCCAAAATGTTTTGTGGTAGGAACCTCTGGTAGCTTATAATGAGTGGAATGCAGTGAGCTTTAGGTCTCTTCAGACATCTGAAAATACAGATACTTTTGAAAGTAGTTTACAAATGAATATGAAAAAGGAATATGTTATACTGTAGTTAATTATTTGCCTCATACTTCATGTGTTTAGGCAACTGAACTCTGATAAAACTTATATAAGCTTTTATATAATGTGCTTTTTCTGAGAAAAAGTGGTGACTGGGCCTAACTTGACCCTGAATGTTTGGCACATAGACTTACTGGATGATGCTACTGTAATTCAGGAGTCAATTTGTTATTTAACTACTGCAGTTTGTTCTGGTTTGTGGCTAATAAGCCCAGAGGAAGCCATAGTTGTTAGCTGCACGTCTGCCCTTGTTACTTTACTTCCTTGTTTCACTGGACAAGCATAAGGTAAGAGTCTGTTCTGTAGCTGTTACGGATTCCCCATGCAGTTCAACTCCAGCTCTGGTAGATAGTTTGAATATGCCTGAGCCATGTGTAGTGATCCCTTGGCTTCAGGTAGGGCCACGTATCTGAATGTACGTATAGGAGGGGCTGCTTGCTGGGTGGGAGATTTGATGGCTGCTGCTATTAAGAGAACTTATTAAATATATGGAAATACATAAGTTATTTAACTTCTTATTGAATGCATCTCATAGCATGACTCACAGTTAACTCTGTGATGTGTGGTCTATTTGCAGTACAGTGTCCTCCTCGGTTTCTTATGGTCTCTTACTCATTGCAATATCTAATCACAGATTAGATGGTGAGGAAGAGGAACGGTTTCCAAAGCCAGTCATAATGCTCATTAGCTCTTGAACAAATAGTATATCTTTAAGAGATTTACGTGGAACATCCATAGAGGGTTATTGTTCTGCCACTGATTTGCTGAGAGAAAAACTTGCACCCTTCAGATATAATGGTAACTCTTTCAAGGGGAACATCATTTACCTCCTAGAATATTTTAAATGTTTATGGTGTTACCAAAGTTATCTTCTCAAACAATTACAATTTTTGACATTTCCACTTCAGCATACTAGCTGAGTTTTCTTTAGTCATGGGGCTGACAAGCAGTTTGTCACATTCATTAGAACTTTGATACTTTCAAGGTGGTACAGTACTGATTTGACAGTGTAAATATGTGACTTTATTCTAATATAAAGATGGAGAAGAAAGAAGTTAAGCATATCCTACAAATGAAAACAATTGCAAAAATCTAGCTGTAATTCTACCAAGATCAAAATCACTTTGGTAGTTGCTGTTAACATTATCTATTGACAAAAATCTAGGAGTATTATACTCAGGAAAACTCTCAAAATTATCTCCCAACTCAGGAGCAAATCTCACTGCTTTAAAATTGTTTCATCAGAATAAAATCAAATGCAGACAAAATAAAACTTTTGTATAGCATGCAGACTTCTGTTTTCTCTCTACAAACTCAAATCAACGAATATTACTTATTTATTAGTTGCTTTCTTCTCTCAATGTAGAGGTAGTAGGAGGCTGCTGTATTGCAGCTAAATTTAGACCACTCTTAGTTGACAGATGGTTAGGAGGAGATGACAACTGGGACTACCTACTACTAATTATACAGATATAAGTATCAGTTCACTGTGACATTAATTACAGTTAATTACTCATAGTTTGAAGAGGAATGAGTTTGGAATTTTTTTCTTAGTCCCTTGAGGAATTTCTAAAGATAAGGGGAAGCATGAGTGCTGTTGTGGCTCTATCATCTGGAATCAGGTGCCGTTGTTCAAGGCACTGTGAAAGTGCCAAGCAAAGATCTCTGTCCTTGAAGGTCTGACAGTTTAAAGTCTTCAGAATGTTCAGGAGTTGCCAAAGGATTGTGTTTCTCTTGATAAATAATTAAAAAAACACCAGTCTACTGAACAGCCAGGGTTGCCAGGACACTTTATATTCTTTGCAGGCAGCATAGTTGCAGTCCAAAATAGTCTGTCTTGTATGAGAGCACAGAAAATGATTGTAATTTAGCAAGGAAGGACAGCACTTTGTCCTGTCTTGATGGCTACAAACAGTTCCTCAAGCATTTGTTTCCTGTGACCTCGCTGAACGTCGCAAGCACATCTTTAATGTTTGCATTTTATATTTTGCTTTGCAGTGATGTAAGACCTAGAATCAGTAGGCCTTGCATGTTTGTGTTATTATTTTGCACTTTTTTTTTTTTTTTTTTTTGCTTTCATTAAATAATATTTCCCAGTTACTTCTTAATTTATTCCAAAACAAAGGTATTCTAAGGGAATGAGGGCAGATTTCCCACTGGTCTGTTGTGACCAAGGCTGGTGAAGCCTAGCACACGCAGCACAGTGAATGTGTCCAGACCTTTGGCCAGGTTGGAGAGCCCGAGTAGTGCTTCAGACCTAAACTTACTGGGTAAAAAGGGAAGGGAAGTATAGCTCTTTCTTTAACAGAACCAACACTGTGATTTGATGGGAAAACCTGGCACCAATGCCCCCTGTTTTTGCAAGGGCTCAGCAGCTAGTGGACAGGGTGTGCACAGTGTGCCTGGGTGCATTCAGGATGCTATTTGAGGTTGACATGCTCGCTTCCTGCAGCAGCTCTGGCCTCTCTGTTCCCAGTTCTGCTTGAGAGCTGCTTTTGGTGTCCTTGGATCTAGGCTGGTGCAGTGCAGAGCTGACTGCTGACAAAGCAGGGTCAGGCTGAGTGTGCAGCACAGACCTATGTCTGTGCAGCTGTGAGAATGGTGGCAAGTACCCAGCATTCCTGCTTGAGATTGCACAGGTCTGATTAAAGAATGCCTTGTCTGTAGAAGTGGTGTGAATTGGGGTGCATCTCAAATGCCTGCTGCACGGGGAGCAAGCAGGAAGAATTACAGTTTACATACACAGCTGCAGAGCAATGGATTCACTGGGTTTGCAAAGACAAGAGGATTCCAGCCATGCAGTCTGCAGAAAAAATAATGTAAATTGCAAACCACCTCATTTGGAATTGAGATTTGCTACTGCTGTCATCAGACAGCTGGAGAAAGCCTCACAGTCACAAGCTGCGAACTGAAGTGCGTCTTCAGCCCCAGAAACCAAGAGATTCAGTACGACCCAGAAAAATTCTTGGTGCAAGCAATCAATGAACTGACAGGGGGCAATGCTGTCTTGGACAGCTGACAGCTAGAAATGGGGTATAATGTAAAAGTTAAGGGTACATTTAAACTGCTGTCTTGCAAAACTTGTTTTTGTGGGGTGCTTCTCTCTGGTTGCATCAGCTTCTGGCACTGATGTCCTATTAAAAGCAAGATAGATGCATATTGGAAGTAAAAAGTGCTGACAAGCTGGATTTTTTTTTCTTTATTGCCAATCTGGCACAGCAGTGGGTGAGCCCTAATGAATGTAAGTTAGCTGGCACTTCAGTTTTTGGAAATGATGGTTTAAAGTATCTTGGACAGATACCAAGTGCAACTTGTAATTGTCTCTCATGTTGTGTATCTGTGATAAGAAATCTAATTGTTCAGAGGGTAGACAGTGATGTTCTGGAGTTACCTGGCTGTGCTGATCATGAGGTAAGGTGATGAACAAGATGATCTCTTACAGCAACACCCTCTTACCTTGTCTTCATCCACACAACATTATTGTCTGCCATCTTATTTCAGTCACAGTTTGAACGGCTTTCATCTTTCTGTAGCGTGAACCTCATGAGAGGCAAGCTGCCGACTGCCCATGTTGAATGCTGTTCTCTCACAGAGGAAAGGGATGAGACGTGAGTTTACTAAGAGGGGATGACCAGAGACAGAATGGCAACAAGTCATATCTGCTCTGGAACAAATTGTTCTTACAGTGCAGATGTCCATGTCTGGTTGGATAGTGCTACAGCTGTGCACACGCAAACAGGAGTGTGATAAAAAGACTGGGAAATGAGCAACTACAACTTAGTGGTCATTCAGGTCTACAGGAAGACAGGGACTCTTGGTGGTGTTGTGAGGACACAGTTTTGAAGAACTAACACTCTGCTAGAAAGTAAAATTCAGCACAATTACTGTAGCTGTAGAAGACTGGTTGAACAATGGAAAGCACTGATCCCCTCCTCCAGAGCTGCTTGCTGTTGTTGAGATACCATTAATTACAAAGGCCTTATTAGGGATTCTGGTAGAATTTGCTAGTGTTTAGGCTAAATGACTTTGTCACTTTGAGTCCGTATCAGAATTCTTTGGACGAAAAATGCTTTTAGGAGGGACTGAAGCATTCCTGTTATGTCTCTGTCTCCCTGTGGAATGGAAACTGGAAGGGCAGGCTCAGAAAGGGTGCCCTTCTAGGGAAGGTCCTTTGCATCCTCCAGAATTTCCACCCCTGCAAAGTAGGGAGCCTTGGGAAAAGTTAGTTCCTGGCCTTATGCCAGTGGTGACTCATCTGCATGGCCCCAAGTGTTGTGTAACCAGTCCTTGGTGTCTGTCTTCCCCATGAGCAAAAACTTGATAGCATCTCCTTAAGTCCCACAATTGTCTGTTCGGGGATCCTGAAGGCAGTTGGTGAGAACGTCTGCAGTACTGGTACAGAGCCAGCTCAGTTCAGTGAATGTGTGCACAAGGAAACGTAATGGCTCTGCCAGGCAGCCTTTCAACCTGAGCACAGGGAAGAGATGGATGATGATGGCCTGAAGGTGAATCAGAGCTTCTCCATCCATCTCTGCTGTTATGCACAGAAGGGGGGCTGACTGCCCTGGCTGGAGACCCCTGGGCCTCTTGCTCCTGGCTGCCAGGCACTGCAGTGGGCTGTTGGGTGCTCAGGAACGTGACTGAATGTGAGGAGTGATGCATCACAGTGTGGGGTTGAATATTGCCACTGCAGCTTTATACTGCTTATTTCTCTCCTTCTCCCTTTAATTCTTTTTACTAGCTTTTTTGTAATGTATTCATTATTTTATAATGCACCTTTTCCTGTGATGAAATTGAGTGTTTAATGCACGTTACAGAGCAATAGGTTGGAACTGAGTGTATTCTAGTGGTATAGATAAGTCTCTCACAGCAAACACTTTCACGTGACAGTCTCATTTTTCTCTGTTTTTGTTGATCAAAGAAAAGGATTGCTGCCAAGAACATGCTCTATAAAAAAAGTTCTGAAGATACATAGGGGATGCTGTTGTTTTGTCTGGCAATCCTTGTAAAATATTTACTGCCTAAAGAGGAGAACTCAGCTACTGTATCAGTTGTTGTTAATGTGTTCTCGTTGTTTCTGGAGACAAATTCAAGTATTCTTCATGAAATGTTGTCTTTATTTTGCCCTTAGTAATAGCAGAACTTTGTTTTGTTTTATTGGTACCAGTCTGTCATGGTTAGGTTGCTGCAGGGAGGTGGGAGGCTTAGAGGTCTGAACTTTCTCTCTGTCCAGAATAAAGAGGAAGCCACTGTAGGTTGAAGAGATGTAGTTCCATGAAGCATGTTAGTGGTGATGTTGTAAAACTAGTATAGTTAGCACAATAAAATAACAAATAATTTTAATTGCGGGATTTGAGTTTTCTAAAGCAGATGGCAAGTAATTAAGATCGCCTAACAATTTCCAGTAAAAGAGGCTTGCTTCAGTCTCTTGGTAACTTTGTGAGTTTTAAATGGCTTGGCCTCTGTTTCTTTTCCTTTTTTTTCTTATATTTTCCTCATTTTAAGCAACTGGACCAATAGCTGAAGAATGACACTTGGGAAAATAACTTTTTTTAAATCTTGATAGCAACCCCAAAGGAATGGTTTAAGGCCACCAGACGTATAAGAAAATATTTATTTTAGAGCTGTGCTTCCTCCTGTGCCTGTGAAAAACTGTCCAAACTGGCAATGCAAGAAGTCACAGCTTGTGCCTGACAGGGATGTGTTAAACACTGGAGCGCTAAATTTTTGTCCTCTTACTCTTGCTTAACTGAAGCAGCACCCTTCCTTACAGAAGCATTACATTCATTGGTATTCGCATGACTTGCCATCTCCACAGACCGAATGAGGACGTTCCTCCCCAGCACTCCCAGGGCTGAGCAGGACTGCTTCCTGGCTGCTTCCAGCCTCTGCAGGCTGCCCTTGCACCAGGCACGCCGACCCTGCGTTGCTCTCCTCCGCTGCTGCCCAGGCACCTGCTGCTGGACCTGCAGGAGAAGGTGATCTGATGCTGCTGCACAGAGGCATGAAGAATGTGTTTGGGAGAAACAAAGCTGTCCAGAAAGCTGAAAGGGCAAAAAGTAGACTGGTGGAAGAGGAGGGGTGCAGGCTGGCAGGCTCAGGTACAGGAGAAGGAGGTAGAGGTGGTGCCTGAAGAGGTGCGGACAGGGATGTAAGTTCAGGGAAGGAACAAAGGATGCAGTTCAATAGGGAAAAGAAAGGAGGAGTGCAGCCGGTGAAAAAGGATGGGAACTACTGGCATGTTTTGGTCTGCCAAATAATTTTTTAGGTCAGAGAATACAGCACCTGGATTTCCCAAACTGATTTGACAATCTACTGGTGGGAGGTTATGAAGTTAACTTTTATTTTGATTGCGTAGGATGTTTTGTTGTTGTTTTGTAGTTTCAGGTGACTAATGTATGTCAGTACATAATTCAGGCTGCTTGTTAATGAAGATTCCAAGACCAGGCACTGAAATGTCAGGAAACCTCAAATTGAAATTTACTTGTATAACCTGATTTAGTATACCCTATGCATATACACAACAGAATAATTCTTGAACATGTGACTGTGTTCTTGGAAGTTAATAGCGTTCTCATCAGTAAGGCTAAGCAACTGTGAATGAAGTTAAGCTTTGATCTGTCTCAGCTGTGCTGTGTAAGTAATGTTGTGAAGAAACAGCATAATGGAAATTTAATGCATGGTCTTTTCTAGGTCAATGTCTACAAACTTTCTGGGGTTGTAAACAGCTTGTGGTTTACTTATTAGAAACATAATTTCAAATACAAAGGTCTGTGTAGTCTCTATTACCAAGAAAAAGGCATTTGGTGGGTAGATACATCACTTACAGATATCTGTCTAGAAGCAGTGTGATGAGACAAGGTAAGATTTCTGTTGTTGCTGCTCCTTTCTAGGAAAGCAGTCTAAAAATGTTGGTTTTGATTTATTTTATATACCAGTCCATTTTTACATATGTTACTGCTCTGGAAGATTTAGTTTTCAGGAGTTATCAAAACCTGGGTACTGCTGAATCCTCTAAGACTTGGTGTGAAATCATGTAACATGTTTAAAATAAAAGGTGCCCTATCAGAGACAAAAGATTTCCCTGAATACTGGAGGGAAAAAAGAAGTGAACTTTATACCTCCTAGGGCTAAGAGCTGCAAATTATGGCAGTCAGGAAGTGTAATTACCAGAATGGGTAACAAGTAAATGCTTAGAAAGCTGAAGACACAAAGCTTAGGGAATTAAAATAAAACTTGCATGGAATTGGAATGGTTAATATCTTTATTTTAAATGAATTTCTTATAACAGACATTTGTGTTGCCAGTAGAGCCATCTATCTCTAAGATAAATAAAGTGCACATGGAAATTCTGTAGGGCAGTAAAGTCTCCTTTCTTATAAACGCTGTTCACATTTAAAGGAAGTGTGTAACGTGAGGATCTACTTTTTAGTACAATGCCACTCAGGATAAGATCCCAGGAGGTGCTTGAGGAAAATTTATTTTTATCAGTGTACCTGAAGTAATATATCCTTTTTATAACAAGAATGCTGAAGACCCCCAGTAACCACTTGATGTGTTCATATTTGAAAGGTTTGAAAATAAATGTTGTTAGGGTTGTGACTGCATGTGGATACATGCCTGTTCAGACAGAAAAACCATACAAATGAATACTATGTCTAGAGATTCAGAGACATAACCTTGATTACTTCCAGTCTCTGTCTGTGCAGCCTCAATTCTGTCTATGCAGTATTGTAATTAACTATTAGATTCTGCCGCTCACATGTCAAGCAGTACCTCAGTCCTCAGGAAGTCCTGTTTGCTGACAGCTGGGTGAGTAAAAATTGCAGTGAAGATTACAGTAAAGAACTGGTCCCTGAGTTGATGCTTACTTTGAAAGACAGGTTCTCCAGGAAGTGATTTGATAATTTAGTTGAGCTCATGGCTGATAGTGGCTCTATTCATGTGCTTCCTTAAGTGTTACAGTGTAGTCCAGGTATAGTTTTTATTTTTGACAATGAGTGGAGTGATTAAGACAGAGTTTCACAACAGAAATACAGTTTACTGAGTCATTGTTTCATGGTAGGAAACAATCCTTCTGACTTCAGTGTCTCTTAACACATACAGTTTGCTTGTTTTATTTCACATACAGTAATAGGACATGTCTTTTATAGAAGGAACAGAAGAAGAAGATAACGTGAGTGTTGCTTCTGCTCTAAGCAGTTACAGTAACAGTTCTAGTGAACTTTTGCAAGGAAGAGGTGAGTGAGCAGAAATCTGCTTTTCCTTATGCCAGCGTGTTCTTCATTAGAGCAGCGGCTTGAATGGAGAGATCCAAGAACTTGGCTGCTTGTTCTTTGCAGTTCTAATTCTTTCAGAAATCACTGTCTTCACAAAACAGTTTGTGAAAACAAAGCCCAGCTTCTGTGCATCTCTTCCTGCTGTCTTTCTTTGAGAGTTTGGTATAGAGACTGGAAGTTATAATTCATGTCCTGCATTGTTTTTTGGGTTTTTTTTTTTTGGCTGAAAGGATGACTCTGAACATCACTGAAAAATGCATGACCTGTAGGACCTTGCCCAACAAGCTCTGCAGCAATGGATCTGCTACCTACAATACTTGTAGTGATCCCCCTGACTTGTAGGTGATCTGGAACTTACCTCTAGGAGAGAAGTCCCAGTAGTAGTTCCAGATATATATCAGTGGCTTAAAGCAGTGCTGTATGAAGGCAGTTAGGTATCTAAAGCAGTGTGGTGGTCTCACAGTAATGTTTAGCTTCACTTTTGGCTAAGATGAGCTCTGGTGTTGGCCTCTTGAGCAGGTACAACTCTCTCATGTATGCTGGGTCAGTAGGTGAAACCAGCATGACAGTTAACTTCTTCCTTAATAAACAAGGTCACAGTGCTGTGGTATTTAAGAAGCTGTATCTTGCAGAAATCTCTGCACGTTCAATGTTACTCTGTGTTCTTTTTCGTGGAGCACTAAATGTTTCAGGCATTAAATAATGCTGCTTTTTCCCCACCACCCTGTCCTCCTTTCTTGGCTGTCTTTGCAGATGTATTTTTATCATTGCTGACAGTGAGATGAAAATAGCCAGAAAATCTATAGGCTAGGTTGCTTCTCTTGTGATGAGCCCCCGTTTGTTGCCTTCCAAATGAGGCTTCTCTTCGCAATACAATTTTCATGACAGAGGCAACAGGATGAGACTGCAGATCCGTTTAAAGCAATTATGGGATGAAGGCCAGGAGCCCACTTAGTTTGGCGGATACTGTGATTCTGACTTTAAAGTAATTTAAAGCAGAGGAGGGGAAATCTTGGATAATGGAGATCTCTTAAGCTTTATTGTAGGTGGCTTTTGTTAGGGGTGGAAAGCAAAGGGAATTGGCTTTCATGTGACATCCTTCTAAGTAGGAATCCAGAGAGCTGCTGTACTGCTGGTAGGAGCTTTTAGGGTACCGAGAAGGCCAGAGAGCTGGTAAATGTGTTTTGAAAGCATTTTAGAGTCAGAAGTTGTGCAGTGGTAGAGCTGTGCTATAGGTCTCATCTATGTCATTGAGTAAGGTGACAGCATGGGACAACTTCATAAGAAAGAAGGCTTTGAAGAAGAATAGCCCTGGTTTTGAACTTCATTTCTTTTGCAGCAGCAGGAAGTGTCCTCACCTGGATATAGTGCCCCTATTTGGGGTGTCCCCATACAGCAGCAGTTAGTGTAGAAAGGGATTAATTGCCGTGAGACAAAAACTGTTGTGCCTGGCTTTTGAATGGTCAGTGTGGTGTTGCCATGGCAGAAATGCCACTGACAGAAGCCTGCTCCTTCTCTTCATGGTGAAGTCAGCAGAATGGTAGCCACTCACCTCAGTGTCTGCAGTGCTAAGCCCTGTCAGAGAAGTGCAGCCTGAACAAATTTGGGAAGAGCTGGAAGTGTGGAGGGCAGCACAGATATGCCACGGGGTCCAGCATGAGTGGGATGGCTTGTGTATGTCAGTGGGCTGGCAAGAAGAAAGCACACAGTCTGCGAGCTTGCAGGAGTCTCCTAAATTAATCTTAGAGACAACTTATTTTGTGGCAAGTTCATTTTAATTAAAAATAAATATTGCATCATAAGATTTTTTTTTTTCTTTTGGTGTTTGCTTTTGGGTACCTTACCTTCTCATATTAAAGCTGGGACCAAGGAAGTTGCTTTGTTTTTAAAAATGGCTAGATCTTAGGATCAAATTGCTTAACATATCAAACTATAGCAGAGTATACATTTTTCCCTTTGTTCCATCAATCTTCCATTTTCTGAAGTTGCAGTCTGTGTTTTTGCAGAGCTCAGTCTGCTACGTGCAGCGGTCACCATGCCCTCTGCAGAAGCTGGTATCAAATAATGAATACTCAAGTTGCTGTGCCCAGCTCAAGTGATTTGACCTTGTTATCAGTGCAGTATAGAATGCAGGCAGGTCTGAGCCCAATTCTCCAGTTGCCTGTGGTAGGTGTGAGCTGCCTCGTGACTTGGATGCCTCCCACAGGAATGACCTCATTGCCCGGGGCGAGCTTTCTGGTCGAAGTCTGGAGAAGAGACTTCCATCCAGTAAAATGAACAAGTGTTCAATTTCATTCTGTGCAGTGATCTTCAGTGCACAGCCACTACAGCACCAAGCAGATGGGTTCTGACCACAGGGATCCGTGTGCTGTAGCAGTAGCAAGTCTCAGGTCTTGATGTGGACCAGGAGTTGCTACTCTTCTACCTGGGGTGAAAGAGTTTTGTCCTTGAGCAATAGGACCACAAATCAGTTGCTGTAGGTCTGATATGGCCCAGGCTTGGTTTGCTTTGTACGCTGCCTAAGACAGTCTGCAGAGCTCGAGATGGTAGTCTGGAAATGAGGTTGTTCTGCAGTCCCTAAGGTTTTATTTTATTTGTGTGATGTGTAATTTAAAAGCTTCTTCTCATCTGTATCTGGCCAGACCTACTAACCTGCTGTCAGCTGCATAGCCACTGCTTTGGTAGCGCAGGCTTTTGCAATAGATAGCAGGCACCTTTTTTTCCAGTGGTTCCTTGATGTCAGTATTATTGTCTTACACTGCAGTATAATGATGTGATGTAATTATCCAGAGGAAATAATATTCATGTCTGCTTTCTTGTAAATGCTGTTATGTTTAGCTTTCCTTTGTCATTAAGAGAGCCTAAGTGGCATAAGGATTCTTCCTGCCAAGTCACTCAGTCTGCTTTATTTTATATTATTTAATATTTTAGAATGGAATACTTTAAAAAGCCAGCATGGTCAGCCAAAAGTAATATTTCATGAATATGCATCTCCCAGTAGAACAGGTACACAATTTTAATCTCAAATTAAAAAAAAAAAAAAGAAGGCAAAACAAAAAAAGCATCCTTTTTCTTGTAGTTACTTGCATCATCCGATTTTGTCTGTCGATTGTTTCCAAAGAAATCTATTTACGCTTCAGTTTTCTAGCGTTTCACAACTTAGTGCTGAATTGACTGTGACAGTTTAAAATCACCTGTTTGTCCGCCTAGTCTACAGTATGATGAAAACAACAACTTCTGTACTATTATGTGAGTAGTGGACACCAATGCTGATGAGTTTTCAATTCCTCGTGGCTCGGCTCAGGCACCTGAGATGCAGAATATCAGTAACAGTGCTCTGCAAGGCAACTGTGATGGTAGACTTCTGTGATAAATGCCAGAGGAACAAAAGTTGGATATCTTTCAATTTACTTATATTTGCAAAACAGCTACTGAGTTCCTCAGTGGTGGAATTATGAGAAGGTGTACATTTTTGTAAATTTTCTTATTTATTTTTTTTAATTATTTTCTCGAGATTGTGACTAATTGAGAATGTTTTGTAATTAAGCTTTTTGATTGGAGCTCTAGTAGTGTAAGCAGATCCAGTTTTCTGTAGCATTTGTATTAGGGAGCCTGAAGATAATGGGCTTGGAAGTGTTTTGGTGTTTCCACTGAAGTGGTACATCTGTTAGGGAAATCTTTGTAGCTTCTGTTTATGAACCATCTAAACCAGGGCTCTTAAGAGGGCTTCTGGTTTTGTGCGGAGGGGACGGGTCTTGACAGCAAGTGCACAGGGTATAAGCTTTCCATCCTGATGGTTCATTTTTGCCCATGTGTGTGCCCTCACCCAATGGAGTAACTGAAAGAATAACAGCAGTGTACTGTCACTGCCTCAGAACCCCCAACAAGCTCACAGCTTGTGCGACGGAGCTGCTGCAGAATTCATCAGAACATCACAAGTCATCGTCCCTCCTGCAATTTTTTGCTGACTCCTGTGGTCCTCATTACCCAGGTATTTCTCTTGCTTCCCCATGCATGTCCATTGCACGGGAAGGGCTCTGCAGCATGGGTTCTCCAGGGTAAAGTTGTTTACAGAGCACTCTGTGGGTAGGAGCTGGCTGCAGGCAGGCGACTTACGTGTTCTTTGGAGGCTGGCAACAACCCGCAAGCTACCGGTTACTACTTCCTGCAGGGAAGGGAAGTTTTAATCTGCTCTTGCAGGGGAGGAGAGGAGGAGGAGTTGCTTTATGTGAAAAAAAAGTGCTCATGTTTAGTTCCTGTGTTTCTGCACAGATCAAATATCAGAGTAAATGACTCAGACTCAGCCGTTCGGAACATGAATTTCAGTGTGTTAAGATTTTTGTGGTTGGCTGTTTTGTGCTTGATCTACTTCCGTGCTCCTCAGCAGGGCCCTGTTTGTAATATGTGCTAGTTGAACGTAAAGAATTTTCCTGCTATTGTGTTTTGAAGGACTCTGGTAACTGTACGAATGTATAAGAACTTGGAGAAGCAAAGCTGGCACTGGCTGCCGGTGTAATCTTTCTACTCATAAAACAATCTTAAGAAAAAGCACGTATAGGTCTTGAACAAGATTAGGGCTGCACTGTGTGCTTACAGTGATTAAATGAAAGCAAGGAGTAGCCTTGACTCAGCGTTCAGCTGAGAGCACAGTTTGTGTAAGAAATGTAAGGCAGTTGTTCTGTCCAAGACTGGCGTGACTTCTAGCACCATGCATCAGTGTTAAAATAAACATTGCCATCTCTTCTGGAGCAAATTGCCAAGCCCATGTCTCCCCAGGCTCCACTTTAGGGGAAGTTTGAGAGCTGTTACTGACAAGTGGATTTTGTGAAAATTGTCATCTTTAAGAAATATGCATGTGGTTGTCTACCTACAGAGAGATTGCTGCCATTTGCTCCCAGATTTCCAAAATTAAAAGACAAGTAACAGATTAGTATTGAGTTCAGCTCTTTAGTCTTAAAACTCAGTGTCTTTGCTTTCAAACAGAGCAGCTCAGGCAGGTATTGAGGAGTTAAGTGCTAACATGGTTCAGTATTCAAGCTAGCAGGTTTTGTCAGCACTGACCTGTACCTGCCCTTGGAATACACTCCACCCAACACAGCAGTACTTGAGCTTTCATTGGCACGCCAGCCAGCTGCTGTTGAGGGGCCAGATAAAACTGCCCAGAGTAGCCCCATTTCATCAGTACTGCTTACAAGAGGGTCTGTCTGTTCCCTGCTTAATTCTGACTAGTTCCAACCATGGCTTTTTATATTGTGCATATTAGGCGTGAGATGCCTAATTAAATAAAATAAGCATGGGAACAGAGCAGTGGTTTTGGTTTGTTTTGGGGGAAGGTTTGCAAGGAAGTAACTGAGCGAATTTTCAGCTTAACACTAGATTTTCTCTGCTGTATACTGACAATAATGTTTGACTAAGGCACTACCTTGTTCCAGTTGTCACTACAGGTGCCTTCTCCATTTCCCAGTGTGCACTCTGGCTCTTATACAGTGAAGTAGCTATTCAGTCTAACTAAGGGATTAGCTCTCAAGTGGCAGGAACAGAAAAGCTGGATTATTTTTTTCTCTCCTTCCTTTTTGTTTCTCTGTCCTAGCTATTTTTTTTTTTTTCTTTCCTGGCTGTTTTTTACTGCTCCTGCCTCACACTCATGGAAATAGAACAAGCAGTGGAAAGCTATATTTCCACTTCGTTGCTCAGGGTACCTGGAGGTAAAGTGTCTGCATGCCCTGGTCTAACTTGTGCATGTGCTCTTTTCCTGATGGTGCAGCCCTGTCCAGTTCCCCATTTTTAGGTGTTTCAGGGCACTGTTCTTTGGTTGATGCTGTTTTGCCAGTGGGTGGGATCACTACAAAGGTCACAGACACCAAGTTAAAGAAGTGTGCTTATCTTTACTTAAGTTTAAAGCAGTGAGATAAGAAGTGAAATGATACAATAAAACAGAATAAGGCACCTAACCATTACTACATGAGGATAGTGATAGTGATTAAGAAAGATACATCACCAATAGCCCCTGTACTTCACTATCCTCCAGATCCACTGTCTCTAGGGGAGCTCTAGTTGCAGTGAGGATTTGGAAAGCCTTTCCTGGCACTTGGGAGGTCCTATGCAGACCTACCCACTCATGGGTGAGGTCTCCAACTTCACTGTGAGAGGGTCCAGCTTTTATACTGTTGAGTAAACAAGTTCATGTGAAAGTTAGGTTTAGTAGTGCCAATTTAGAACACTTTAGGGAAAAAGAATGGGTGGCATTATTTCCCTCCAAGAAAGACAGAGTAAGTGCTGATGCAGGTTCCTTGTGCTTTTATCCTTCATGTTCATCCTGAAATATTCCTGTAGAAGGACATAAAGGAGAAACAAAGAATTTCTCAGGCCAAGTGGGTAAGATGAGACGCAAAGGCTGGAGTGTAGAGGAAATTGCATGGAGTCTTCTGGGGAAAAAAAAGAAAAAGATTACTTTTTAGAGTAGAGCTAATACAGGAATACTTGTTTGATTTTTAAAGCAGTTTTTTCTAACTCATTTCTAGTGAAATTTTCACTTAAATTTACTTTTTCTTTCCTCCTCCCCTCGTCTATATTAGTATAACTTTCTTTTTTGTCCTAGCTTCCAAGCTGTTTGTGGAGGGTTTTTAGCATTATTGCAGTCTGTCTTTACATTTATTCCAGATTGCAGTGTTCTGTAGTTGAGCTCCTGGAAATGAAGTTGAATTGTAAACTGAGAAAATCATTACACCCAATTTCCTGGCTTGGTTTTTAATTAAGTAGATGCTGAGCCAAGGATGTGGTTGCAGTTTGAAGTATTATAATGAATCTTTTGGTTTTCCACTGTAAAGGATCACTGAAAGGGCATTCAGAGCTCCAGAATGATCTCTTTCTAGGGCCTGATCAGAAGTCTATTAAAAATAATAGAAATCTTTCCTCTGTGAGGTTTCATTCAAGACATAAATTGTCCTCTTTTCAATTCTGGATAATGAGTGTGTCTGTAATTTGTGAAGTCTGTGAAGCTTTTACCAGTATCTCATACCACACCTTTAGAAACCTCAGATATACAAGTCACCATTAGCAGCCGTTTTTGTATTGCTACGTTGCAAGATGTTTGGTTCTCCCAGAGCATCCCTGAGAAACGAAGATGAAAGCAATTGTCTAGAAATATGGTTAATTGCATGATTTTTCTTTTCTTTTTTCCTTTTTTTAGAACCTTCAGCTGCTAAATTACAAGACAAGAAAGTCTCTTCAGGACAAAGCAATACTGGAACCAAACCAGGTGTGCCACTAGTCATGTTTCACACTGTAAAGCTGTTTATCTCAATGGTCTTCCTAAGTATTTTTAAGACATTTCATATTCCTAAGCATCTCTTTGTATTTCAGTCCCGACTATCAGTGACTGTATTTTGTTAGGCTGGAGTCTCTTTTCTCAGTGAAGCAAGACTAATAAAATCTTCTGTTTTAGTACAGTGTAAGAATGAGGACTGCAAAGTGAGATAAGGTTACAGAAGCTACTGTACTTGCGTTCGTGCTTGTACTACTGTTATCTGCTGTAGACAAGGATTTGTAGCTTCATATAAACATGCTTCTGTTTAGACATTTCTTACTTACTGCAATGTAAGCCATATTTTGTAATATACCATGTGCAGTAAGTGCATTCATGTCATTACTTGACCCTGTCTGATTGGTATGTTGTGTGGATTTAATTCACTGTTCACTAATGCTGCACTTACATGGTTAACAGTCTCTACAAAAATGCTTAATGTAATATTTAATGCCACCATTCAGTTGCACTTATGTGCTTAGACCACGATCCAGAAGATCACTCAGATATCTAAATTCTGCCTGCACTGGAACTCAGGCACCCAAGCTTAAATGTTCCATTAATAATGCTGAGAACATGCAGGTGTTGTGTTGCTGCTGGTTCAGTGTGTGGTAAGCAGCCCTGTTTCAGCTATTGGGCAGTCCAACAGCTCAGAGGCTGCTTTGCTCAGAAGCTTCACTGTGCTTCAGGTGGGTGACTTTTGCTCCATCCCTGGGGGAATCAGTCCCAGTGCCATCTGACAAAGCTGAGCAGGGGTAGCACTGGGTGCAACACGTGGCTCAGCATTCCTGAGCTCTCAGTGGGGCAGTAGGATGAGGGGAAGAGAATAGTGTTAATGTGACCCACTTTTATGACAAAAAAAAAAAAAAAAAAAAGAGTTGAACGGTGTTATGATGTTCAATATATGTGTTGTCCTGCAGTAGTTTTATTTCAGTCCTTCACTTCTTAGGAAGGTGTCCTGGCTGCTCCCATGCTCCTTCCATCTGTGCTGCAGTGTAGAAGGGAATGCAGGATCCCTAAAAGGAGTGTTCAGCTCCTGGCTGAAGAGAGGATTCCTGAGAGCTGTGTTTTTCTTGAGGCTGCATACAAATTTTGTCAAACATTCTTTTGGTTAAAGGACAGAGACTGTGTGCAGCAGGAGTGACAGCTGTCATTACCAACAAAGTTATTGTCTGGAAGGTGTTTGCAGGCTGAATAAATATTTGGAGCCCAAGAGAAATATGGGCAGCTCTGAATGTGTGCGTGGGAGTGTGAAGAGATCTAGGCAGGGGGAAGAATTTTTGAGACCCAAGCACACATCTTTTCAAAGAATGCTGCAGCTTACATATTTTTCCCAGCAGCTCCCCTGTGAACTAGCATACAAACTGGCCGTTGTTTTCCACTCTGGCCCTTTTAATTTCATTAGTGCAAGAAATTGGAACCCTAGGAGTCAGGGACAGAAAGGAAGTAGCCATTTGTGAGAGGAGACTGAGAGGATCGGAGGTGGATGTGAAGAATTGTAGGAGGCTGAGGTACTTCTCAAATCCCACTGAGAGCATCTGTCAGTTGCCAGAGCTGTAGAAACTGCCATATGTGATTACATATGCCAACTGGGTTGTGATTTTTAAGTTACTGATAGCTACAAATGTCAACTATGTTTAAGTATTCCTTTGAAAGGAAGCTTTGAAAAGTTTGTGTTTTCCCTTTTCTTATCATGATTAAGGACCAAAGAAGTCTGTTTCATTACTGAATTTCTGAGAAAAGAGGAAAAACCAACCCCCCACCCCACTATTAATAATGACTTCATCAAGTAGATGCCCTGAGTTCCTGCAAAACACCGTTCCACCATTTGGACATGTAGTTTTGGTGTTTAGTTTGCAGGAATAAATAAATAATTAATTTCCTCTTGCTAGAACTATGGCTTATTTTATTTCCAAACACCTCTCTTGGGCATAATGTTAAGCTCTACTTCTTACAAAGCTGGTGTAGTGGAGCAGGTTTCTGAGCATGAGTTTACATCATACCCAGACAACAACTTGTTACAGCAGTATGTTGGTCCTCCTGGAGCATCTTCTCTAAGGCTTTTCCAATATTAACTGTGCCAATATTAATTTTCTCCTTTGAGCACCCAAATATGTATCTATTAAAGAAAAATGAACAACAGAAAAACCAGCTTGTTGAATATGTGCTTATAGTCTTCGTAACCTTCAACTTAATGTGAATTCTTCACGATTGTTCTGACATCCTTCGGGTGCTGGGAGAGGGAGTGTGTGAGCACCATCAGGTGTGTGATGCAGGAAAAATAATTGGATGTCTTCAAACAGAATGTCAGAGGGCAGTTTTAAAAATTTATTTTATTCATCCTATCGCTTATAATTAGGAATTCTTACGGGAGACCTTTTCAGTTTGCCTGTCCGCATAACCTTCCTGCCTCTTTGAAGACTTGCTTCTTCTCCCTTGATAGGGAAGTCTTTCCTCTCAGGAAGGTAGGAAAAAAAGGAAGGAAGATGGTACATTTTGAAAGAAACAGGGTTTTACATTATTCCCTGGTGTCTCGTCATTCTCTGACAGCTTGATGTTACAGTGACAATCCTTCAAGGGAATCCTTGTTTTCCAGGAAAATTCATATTGGGTGTGCGCCATTCCACTAACACTAATTACTGATGCTGCAAAAGTTCATGTTCTGTGACTTCTGTGTGCCAGCCACAAGAGAGAAGGAATATTATTACCCTTTTCACCTGCATCTGCATGCTGAAAAGGCAGCTTGCAAGCCAGTGCAATTCTTAATATCAGCCAAGTGTGACTTTGCACTGTAGATTGGACAAATCTATGCACAGGCATGGCTAGCAGTAGTTAGACAAATGGCAGCACTGTGTGCCGTTTAACCAGATTTAAAGGTTTGATCTGTAACTGGGTGATGGCTTATCTTTCACTTTGTTGGTACCTTTTTCATTTTTTGTACCTTTTCTTGGAAGTATAATGTTTAAGTGTTTGTCTTAAAAACTGTACACTGGGATTTTTCCCTGCTGCTCTTTGCATCGAAACTAACACCATTAATTCAGGCTATATTCTGTGACCATAGTTGAGTTGGTAGTTTTATAACAAAGAGAATTTAGAAGTAACTAAACTGAAACTAGTTACCTATGGATTCGTCCATGCAGGAAGTCCTGTCATCCTGATGAAGAAAATTCTGTTGGAGTGTGAAATGCTCAGTACTGACTTCTGTCTGATTCAAATAGCTACATAAAAATCGCTCTAACCCATCCTTACTTCAGCAATTTATTTTACAAATATATTTTTCTTTTCAAACCTCATTTTTATGACATGGTTTTGCTAATAACTTTTTTCTTTGATATGCAGCCTGTACGCACAAGTAGATGGACTTTTGGCATGTTTGTGCAGATTGCTTATTAGTATTCACATTGAATAATGAAAAGCTTGTTAGTTATGTATTTTTGTACACTTCTACGGTGATAGGAAGTTCTATATAGTTCTACACTTTAAAAGGAAATATTAAAGTAATTGAATTCTTGTCAGCATTGGAATAAGTCACGCCATTTCCTTATACACTGTAAAGTTTTCTATTTTTTGTGTGGTTGTTTTGGTTGCTTATTTTTTTTGTTCAAAGAAGATGTTCTCAGTGTTAGCGAAAAAGCAGAAAATCAACAGCTTTCCAAGTTTTACAGAATAGGCTGGAGATGAGTAGGAAATTAGTTTTGGCAGCGTGCTGGGATGAATCAGTAACTAAGATTTTGTTCCCATTTGGTCTTTGGCTCCACTGCTGAGACTGGAAGTGTGACGTCAGCTGTTAAGCTGTTGTTTTCCAGATAACTCATTTTGTCATACTTGACAAGCAATATTTTTCCAGCTAAACCTGAATTTTTAGTTAAGCCTGGGCTCTGACACAGATTTTTTTCATATTAACCTTGTTCTTACCAATGTGATCCAGTGGCAGGTATTTTTAAAGAAATTGCACGACTAATTCAAAATTTCAAAAGAGAGCTGAGGAAATTGTCTCTTTCTTTACTGTAATTTTATCATTCCATGAATATGATGCTCTCAACATGCATGCGTTAAAAGCTGTGGCAGACAAGCAGTATCAGTAGGAGATCAATACTGTGCTGTCTTGATTCTTACCCTTCAGAAGTACAGCCAGAAGTGCTATGGCGTTTGATCCAACTTGCTATGCGTATGTACTGAGCTTCTTCAACCTTGTGAAATAGGACTGGCTTGTTTTTGTTGTGTTTTCTGTGTGTGTGTGTGTCACAGTACTGATGGGAAGAGGATGCTGTGTTGTAATTTAAGTTGTAGGCTATGGAAAGAATAAATAAATAAATAAATAAACAACCAGCTTCCTCATGGGTTTTCACAGGCAGTGCTTCTGCTTGGATTATTCAGAGTCACAATTCATTTTGGGGGAGTGTTTTACATCTTAAATAGAGTAAGTTGTTCCTTATTTTTTCATATGTGGGATTTCTGGAAACGTGATCTGTCTTGAAAGTAGAATAATTAGACCTGCTCAATGGTCATTCCCCTAGGACCTTTCTTATGTTGCTATTTGATTTCATGCTATGTGATTAATATTTCCCCCCTTTCATTTGCAGACCATCAGCCAATACTGAAGGTTGATGACAGACAACGACTTGCTAGAGAAAGGAGAGAAGAACGAGAAAAACAACTAGGTAAGCCCTACTGATATATCATTTCTATATAAATTTGTTTTTTTCTTTTTTTTTTTGGTGAAGTAAAACCTTGAATGTGTGTCAAATAGATGTGCTCAGTATCATATAAAATGTCACCTGTGCATGAGCATACATAACACTACTGAAGTGAATTCTTAGGTGAAGGTTGCTAGTATGTAGTAATGGTCAGTATATAGAGTGTGGTAGTGGGAGGATTACCTAATTAGTAAAAACCACGTTGTTATGGATACTGGATATAAAATCCTGAAGATGTTTTGGCCTACTGCGTGCTACTCTGGCTTGCTTTGACCTTCCAGTCCTCTGGTGCTTCTGGCTTCTTTCTCCACAGACAGTAAAAAGGGGCAGTGCCACTAGCTGACCTCTCTGCTTGGGAAAGAATGAAGCTAAGCAGATGTCCTTGTCCTTTGGCTAGATAGCTTTTTCCTCATCAGAATCCCATGAAAACATGAAAAAAAAAAAAAAGCCCACAATAACATATGGGATAAATCTGGGGGTCAGGTTAGAGGTTCAAAGCTAGAGGTTCCTTTTATCTTGGTGAAGGTGATGCCTGCAGAAGCTGAGAAACATGAACTTATTAGAGAAAACGCTTAATCCACAACCCCTTCCTGGAAGCCTCAAAGGTGTAACACTGATATGTTGTGGTGGTAGGACACTTTATGTGTACAATGGAATTCAGAGGATATTGTTTATCTCTGCAAGTATATAGACTTTGCCAAAAATATGGTTTGCTGTCCATTTTGCATTCACTTTAATAGGGCTGCTAATTATGCTTGAAAATACAGTGAAAGAGGCTTATCTTGTTTCAATATGTTCAACATATTTTTCCACATTTCCTCAAATGGTTTTGCACCTCACAATTGAAAATGACTAGATTTTTTTTTTAAGCTTAATTGCACACAAATGGAGAACATACCTGTACACAAAATATTGAATATTAATTTTTGTGGGGTTTTAGTTTGTTTGATAAAGCTGAAAAATTAAGCCTTCAATACAGGAAAACAAATTTAAGTTTGTAAACTTCTAGGCTTCTATGTTTTGAACAGATCAAACCGGGAAACAGTATTCTCTTAGCTTTGCTTATAACAGTTTGCATGCAGTGTTTCAAAATGTGCTCACTGTGGACGTGTAGCTGGGTTTTTGTTTTTCTCCACAGTTTGTTCACTGTTTCTGCTCTCCTCAAAGTATTTAGGACTTAAGTACCATGACACACCTTCATTTCTCATTATGTTTGTGAATTAAAGGTGTTCAAGAGCAGACTTCTCAGCCAGAGGCAGCTCAAGAGACAGAAATGCATTATTTGTCAAATACCTGATTTCCTTCTTTGGCATCCTGTGTATGATCAGGAGAATGCACAGAATTTAACCAGCAGGTGTGTACTTCTGCATGTAAACAGCAGGAGTTGTATCAGATGAGCCAAGGTCTCAGCTCCAAGCAGAGCCTGGCTCTTGCTGGGTTAATTTATAGCAATGCTGTGTTGCATGCTTTACTAATGCAGTTGCAGAAGAGGAGAATATTATACCTCACCTTAGACACACTGCTGGCATACTGGATGATGACTGTTCAGCACTAGAAGTCAGAAGGAACCCGAAGCTTCAGAAACTGAAAAGCCTGCTTGCTGTTTCAGATGAGTATTGTTGTCAGTTTCAGCGCTCCTTTAACACAGTGAGGTACTCCTCAATGAGGACAAAGTTCCCATAGACTGAATTCAGCTTTGTCTGGGCCAGAGAGGTCTTCAGCTCCTGAGAAATTGGCTCCATCATCTCAGATCCTGTTTAAGGTGCAAATTGCTTTTCATTATTATTACCTTCCTATCATGCTCTACTAACCAGCAACTCAGACTATTCTGCCACATAATTTCCTATGCTGTATGAGAGAAATAACCAGGGACAGAAATTAGTCACTCCACTTAATGTGCTGACTTAATGATGTTGCAGGCAAATAAATTTAGAACTGTTACTTGTCAAGATCTTATGTTCTTAGTCATCCTTACAAGTAATAATGCTCACGAGTTTGCATAGCAAATTTAGTCTTAACTGTTCCTTGCATTCTTTCCTCAGCAGCACATCTCATGTGAGTTAGAAACAACTCTAGCAAAGCTATGGAATAAAAAAAGAAGATGAGGAGTTATTTAATGCTCCAGAGAAACTCTGGATATACTTTAAAATATCTGCTTTCTTTGTTAATGTGTACTAGTGTGTGCCAGGATCAGGTTCTCAGAACTGATAGGATTTTTCTGTTTGTTTGTTTTTGGGTTTTTTTTTTTTTTTGTTTTGGCAATAGAAATAATTTGGTGCTGAGATCTTTCTTCAACCGTTACCTTGATCTTAACTGGTGTTGTGTATGTTAGATCCTGTTTCATGGAATCTCCAAGGTTGGAAAAGACCTACAAGATCATCCAGTCCAACTGTCTACCTATCACCAATAGTTCCCACTAAACCACGTTCTTCAACACAGTGTCTAAATATTTCTTGAACGCCTCCAGGCTCCTTGACTGCATCATGGGGCAGCCTGTTCCAGTGCCTGACCACTCTTTGGAGAAAGATTTTTCTAACATCCAACCTGAACCTCCCCTTGTGCAACTTGAGGCTGTTCCCTCTTGCCAAACCATCCCTTTAGGTAGTTGTGGAGACTGAAAAGGTCTCCCCTTCTCTTTTTCAGACTGAACAAACCCAGTTCTCTCAGCTGCTCCTCATAAAGCCTGTGCCCTAGACCCCTCTCCAGCTTTGTTGCCCTTCTCTGGACATGCTCCAGATGTCTTCCTCAATGTATTTCTTGCAGTGAAGGGCCCAAAATTGAACACAGTAATTTAGGTGTAGCCTTACCAGTGCTGAGTACAGAGGGACTTTTATTTCCCTGCTCCTGCTGGCAACGTTATTTCTAATACAAGCCAGGTTACCTTTGGCCTTCTTGGCCACCTGGGCACACTGCTGGCTCACGTTTAGCTGAGTGTTGACTAATACCCTCATGCCTGTTTCTTTTGTACAGTCTTCCAACCAGTCTGCCCCAGACCTGAGGAGTTGCCAAGGATTGCTGTGGCCAGAGTGCTGGACACAGTACTTGGTCTTGTTTAACTTCATTCCATTGGTCTCAGCCCAGCTATCCAGCCTGTCCTCATCCCTCAGTAGAGCCTACCCCCAGCCTTGTATTGTGACAACAGCTCTGCTGCAATGCAAAGAGATATACTTTCCTTTGGTTTTCCTGAACCCTGATATCCTAGCTATTGACAGATAAACATGTATTGCTGGAATGATGTTTCTTATCAGAAGTAATGTTTCATTTTGTGTGACATAACAGCAACATGAACAGTAGGGTTTGTTTGCTTGCTTTTTAATAATAAATTTCTGTGGAAACTTTCATCACTAAAAGGGAGAGTTCTGCATGTCCCTGTGATGTGTGAGTGTCCTGTGTGTCCTTGCATAAAGAATTAGCTGAAACTAACAAGAAAATTGAAAGTTGTATTGTTCTTTCATCTGTGTATTTGTCTGCTAATGAGATTTAGGAACTGTCTCTTGAGATTTGTGTTCTACTACAGCAAAGCAGTGATTTTTACAACAGTGTGCAAGGTTTGTTTTTTTTAGTTCAGAACCTAGATAATCAGTCACTCATGTCATGTGAACCAAAGCAAAGAAACATCAACACTGTCCATATTAAATAAATATCAAGTTGCATAATGATGTTATATAAATGTACATCTTGTTGAAATTAGTAGAGTTGGATTTTGTTAATTCTGGGACATTTGCCATGCCAAAGTAAATCAAATGAAGGCAGGGCATTTTATTTCTATAGAATTAGAAGTGGGATTTAAACTTAATTCATCTTTCTTTATTCAAGGGATCTGCCAACTTTAGCAAAGCTGCCTTAGTAAGCAGAAGTTGACATGCATCAAGAGAAATTATTCCCCAAAACACAGTATTGGCTTCTGTAAAGTGGTGGCAGAGATCTGAAGAAGTTTGTTTCGTACTTTCAGTACCTTGAACAGAAGGAAGCCGTGTGATTTCTCTTCTCTTGAAAATTAACCTGTTTAATAGCTTCTGTGTTTCTTTATTAAGACTTAACTTTTCCTGCTTCTTTCTCTTTACCTCAATCATTCTTTTTTTTAGTTCTGCTGTACTATATACATGGCTTTCACTGTTGTGTATTGGGTCAGTGCACTCATGAGGATTTCCTTGTGTCTGGCAGTGGTATTTTAGCAGTGTTATTTTATTTACCACAGTTGGATGTCTGAGTACGTATTTTCTTTTTAATGAGAGTTAAGAGAATAGAAAACATGAGTGCTGTCATTTTTGTTGTCCACAAATGTGCAGTGGCACAAGCATTACTTGAAGATTGTGTTTTGCTACCTAATCAGAAAGAGTAAACAGGCTACTAAATAAATGCTCCTTTCACAATAGTATATTTATATTCAGTTCTGGAACTTTGATTAGAAAATGTGGAAAGCAAACAGAGAGAGAAAATTAAACTCAAATAGCATCCATTGAGAATAAATAATTATTTTATTTTTATTTCTTCACTATGAAGTGTGCGTTTGTCTTCAGATGTCAACCTTAAACTTCAAGAAGTTGAATGCTTTGGCTTTTTCTATGTACAACTCGTATTTTCCGTGTCTAACAGGCTGTATCAAATTTTCTTGAATTTCCTTTCAGCTTTATTTTCTCCTAGACTTGTTTTCTTGTGCAGTCAGAAAAGAAGCATGGCTGCAAAGCAATTACTTCAATTATTTTATTCCTCTGACCATGTGTTAGTATATTATTTGTTGATATGTACATACCATTAAAAGATTGTTAGGGTAATTTTTACTTGATTCTATGGGTTATTCTTCCAGTATCCGTTTTCAGTCTGTGCTGTGTCTGTGTACACTCTGTCCCATAATGTATGTGCAGTAAACTAACATCTGTCCTTTAAAGCACGGATATTGCTTCTCTGTGAGACCAACCCTCTTGGGTCGTGAGAGCTGGGAATGGCAGGAGGGACAGTGGTAGGTAAGAATGTTAGCTGTCAGATGGGGCCATTCGTGGAGCAAAGTGAGGGGAGCTGTCACGCTTGTCTTGCCTTCAGCTCGGCACAATGCCTTCTTTGCTTTGAGCCCATGTGTCAGTCTGGCTGTGCTTGGCACTCTTGGCTGTGGATGAAGCTTGTCAGGGCTGTTTATGATGAAAATCATAGTAGAGGGCCTGGACAAAGTAGAAAAGCTTAATAAAAGTTGATGCTTTTTCTACAGAGGGCCTTCACCCCCAACTTCGCGGCATTGACTGCCTCTGCACTGGCAAGCTAAACAGTGCTGAGGAGCATTCCCTGCCACTAAAACTTAATTATTCCTGCTGTTAAACTGTTAGGATGATTCCTGGCAAGGTTTTGGCTCCAGACAGCTTTTTTTTCTAGCTGATTCCCAGGCAACGTTTAGGAATAGGCTGGGAAAACCCCTAGACTTTCCTAATGCGTTTGAGTTCTGTCACTGTTTTTGGAAGGTAAACATTTAGTAGAGTAGATGAAACTTAGTTGAAACTAGTTGGTCTCTGGGCACATTCTTAACCTAGACCTCATTCTCAATAACAAAATAGAAAATAAATAAAGATGCTTTTATACAGGGAAAGTAGCTGGGATTTTAAATTTGTTTTAGTTCTGATAGTTTTGAATAATGTCTAGCAAAGAAAATGTTTACTTTCCGTTATCTCAGTCCCTGAGCCACAAGCAAACCATCTTTAAAGACTTACATCTATGCATATTTTATCTACACTAATCCTGCTTAGACACTGTCTTTTTTGCCACAATTACAATCCCAACAAGGACGCATGGCTGATGTAGTTTCTGGCATGGAGAACAAAAGATGGTGAACCTGCCATCCCAGTTAAGTTCTCACTTAAGGAAATGTGGTATTAATCTCAGGTTTTATAATGTTTCATTTTGGCTAGATCCATTGAATTCTTAATGCTAACAATGTATAAGCATTAAAATAATATTTTAAAAATCACATTAAGATCTGTGTTGTTCCATTTGGAAATGATAATTGGTACAATATCACACCAGTAAAATTTGTGCATTTATTCTGTTGGTGAATTCCTTCTGGTTTATTCTGTTCTTTGATAGAGGGGGACAAAACTTTATCCAATATTTCCATGATCAGAATCCCCACAGAAACTTGGAATCAGTGACATTAGCATCTGAATCATTTTGGGGTGTCCTTAGAGGACTTGATAGTGCCAGAAGGGTTTATAAGAAGGAGGGGGGGGGGGGGGGGGGGGAATTTTTTAAAGGAACATTAGTTTAAAAATTTCTGTGCTGTATGTGTGTCCCTCAGAGCATGGCTAATGGAGAGACATCAGCTAGGAGAATCTGACATGAACTTCAGCTTTAATTACAGTTCTGAAGTTCACCTTTTAATTCATTTAGCCATTTTTGTGGAGTGCTTTAATGTTCCTGTTTTTGGGTATGTTTAAGGCAACTCTGGTCTATTTTTCTGCTAATGCAGCAAGGAGGAGATCAGACTTAGTGCAGAGCTGGCAGTGAGGAGAGGCAAAGCAGTGATCAAAGGAGGAAGTTATTGCTGAGGTCAGTAGTGTAAAGTTGGAGAAGATAGAGTCTGGTAAGACTACCTGGTGCAGGGAGCATGCTTTGGCAGGGGGATTGGACTTGATGATCTCTTGAGGTCCCTTTCAACCCCTATGATTCTATGGTTGTATGAAAAAGACTGGCTCTCAGCTCAGATAAACTATCCACCCAAGGTGATCACAAAATGAAGACCGAGAAAAGGCAGAGCTAGAATAAGAAGTCCTAATAAAGGCTGGAAACACAAGAAAAAGGGATACAGCGAAAGACAATAGAAGGGACAGCAAAAGGAGAGTGAGCTGAGAGAACCTTTCCTTGCTCCGTGTGAATAAATGGCAAAGGGAAAAGGGAGGATTTGACACCTTGCATGCATTCCTTTTTCCCTTATAGCCTTGGAAAGAATGACTTGCTGTCTGTGTACTTGAAACTGGATTAGGGGAAATACGCCACATGCATTATACAAAAGAAGGGCACATTTTGTAAGTTCACTGAGTATCTTCCACATTAAATTATTTAATTATAGTGTAAAATGAACTGTTTTCAAGTCTTGCGTGTTTTTTAGTATTGAAATGTTTCTTTCTTGATTGATATTGTTTTATTTTTCCTGTTATGCCACTTCAGAATGAGGGGTGTAGTCTCGTTATGTTTTCATGTTGTCTAATCCATCAGTAGTAGTTTGTAAAACAAACAAACAAACAAATATAAACAACAACCCAACAAACAAACAAACAAAAAAGGCAGAAGGTATTAAGTGCATGTCTAGGGCTCCATTTCTAAATCTTGCTTTTTATGCTCTACTTCAGTGTCTTCGTGTCTCATAACTGTATTCCAACTTGTAGATTAATTAATGAGATAAAACAAGGATTAGAATGTGACTTTTATTTTGTAGTTTCCCATTTTAACAAATGTTCCTCCACTATTTAAGTTTTTGGCACGTAGGTACTATCTGAATGATGGATCAAGCTTTCTTAAATGGCTCTTGCATGTTATCAGACAATAAATATTTATACAGTTTTCATCCTCATCCCCTTTTTCTTTGGATTATTGCCCTTACTGGAGTCCAGAATTGGCTCAGCATTGAGCATAGCTCTTAGCACAGCTTTTTTAGGTGCCACCAGAAAAGTGGGCGTTTTCACCTTCCATGTCCCGTCAGTCAGCTGCTCTTCCAAGTTGGTTGGGCCTTTTAGAGATATCTTCTGTTTCCAGTAGGCCTTTCTGCTCCTTCTGTCTACCAGAAAGACATGTGATATATGTGCCTCATCCATGAAACATGGCTTGCTGTTCTTCTGGAAGCCCACTCAGAATAGGGCGAAATTGCCCTATTTTTTACTCTCAAGTAGACTCCTTTTTTTTTTTTTTTTTTAAATCCTTGAGTAAACTTCAGTTTCTTATCCTGTAATACATTTTTTGAAGTTTGTCTCAAATCATGATAATGATGAGTAATTTTCTGTTTTTGAAAAAGGGTACTCAGTTGAACTCAGTTAACATTTTTAGAGATTTTTATCCTTATTTCTGAAGAAATAAGAGATAAATGAACGTAGAGTGCATGAAAAGAACAGTATAATTCACAGGTGCAGCTGCCTGCTCTTGAACTGACCCTCTTATGCAAGCCTGCTGTGCAGAGACAAATAGGAAGAGCAAGCTTTTCCAAAATACCTACATGCCTGGTGATGGACTGACTGCAGTTCTGTCTAAGACATTAGTTAGTTAAGTAAGACTGCTATGCAGAACGCAAAGTCAAAAAGAGGAGATAGTACTGTAGAAGTGACGTGCCTTACGCTTCTGTTGTTAGAGATGTAGTCCAAACTGCTGGAAAAGGTGGACCACTTCATTTAGCTGAATCTTGTTGAACCTGGGCAACAGGAAGCTTTGTAAGGGATCACATCTCAGAGTAACCACAGCCATCTCTTTGTCCATCCAGTCTGTTGGTGACCTATTGGCTCCTAAGAAAGAGCAGCAGATGCATGTATGAAATTTTGTCCTGCTTTTGGAACACTGATTTTTTGATCTATTTTGTTGTGTTGTAAGGCTTTAATATGGAAGGGGGAGCTTTTGCAAGTTGCAGTTGGACTGGAAACTGCTGTTCTGTTGTTGTGTACCGTTTTCAGCCTTGTTTTGTAGTTTAAATTGCTCCCTTCAAGTCACTAAACTACAACAGAAAAGTACTTCTCAAAATCTGCTAGTTCTTGTATTACCATTTCGCATTTGTCGTGTTTTTCTCACAACTATTTTTAGTAATTAAGCAACTGTACTGCTCCTTGTAGCTGTAGTTATTCTAGCTATGTTAGTTTATTAAATTTCCTGCAAATATCTTGCTGAATCATCACTCATTTTGCCAAGAGGATGTCTTCTGGTTGTTTTTAGCTGTTGCATGAGCATCTTTTTGCTGGTCTGTATCCCACAGCAAAGATGACTGTTCTGTCTGCTTTTCTTATCAGAAAGCATTTGAAATTTGGAAAAGTAAAAAACAAAACAAAACCAAAGTTTTCTAAAGGGAGATCCTCTCAACATGAACTTGTCTATCTAGAGTAGAGATTTTCAAGAGACTGTATGCAAACGCACAAGGATTAGAGTGCAATGTAAGTTGTTTATCAGGTGAAATGGGATATGTTTGAGTAGGCAGGAAAATGCAGAAGAGGTATTAGGTGAAGATGACTGCTGGTCTTATAAGAAGTCGTTGCAATGTCTGTTCTGATCTAGAATCGTGTTGTTTATTTTTGGTATGCAGTTCTCAAATCTCAAATATCTCTGCTCACTGAAGGCTAGAGTTGCTGTCTTTAAAGTACAAGGTTATAATGATTGGCTCCTTTTTCAAAGGTAATTTGTTCTTAAAACTTCAAAAACACTGTTTTGGACTAAGGAAAAAAATAATTACCTTGGACATTAAAAGGCTTTATTTTTTATTTTTTGACATTTTGCTACTCGGATTCCCTGCATTATCAACGAGCTTGTTTGCATGGTTTTCTCTCATGGTCACTGTTGATGTTGGTCTCCTGATGTTCACATGCATTTCTTACTGCACTCCTGTCTGTCGATTTGTGAAGAGCAGGAGGTATCCTGGCTTTTTAAAAAGCAAGTAAAAGGTGTTTAGAACAACAAAAAAATTCTGGGGCCTGAAGCTTTCAAGGCACTAATGGGGAGAGGTCCAGTGTATCATAGGTAATTGCTTTAATATGGGCTATAATTTGAACGTGTATTCCAGATGGTGCCTTCATGAAAATTCAGACCTTGGTGGAGAGCAAAATTTGTCTTTTATAGTGCTTCTTGATTTGAATTGATTAGTACTTCTGAAGTGTTGTCCAGAGCACATTAATCTCATTAAATCTCATCTTTAGTCTGACTTCTTTGGTTGTTAATATCTTCTTCTGGTGAGCTGATGGTACAGCTAACAGTCTAGCTGTCACCCCAGTCAAAAGAGATCTGCTTTGGTCATTATGTACTAGTTATATACTAGTAACAGAGTTTTATCTTTCTTTTTACAGTGAAAGAATACAGAGAATTAGCATGGTTTGTACACGTATATCTAACTTGAATGCTTATGTATCTTAAACTAATGCAAAATCCTTTCTTCCTCATAGAAACTATGTGCTGATGAGATGTAACCATTTCTGGTGGCAATTCACAGTAATTACACTGAAACTGAATGACATGAATGTGTGACTAGGGTGTGTGCAATTTTAACATACGGATAGAGACTAGGAAATTATGCATGACTTAAAAATGAGTTCAAAAGCTTTTCTGTTTAGTTTGATTAGCCAAATTATTAAAGATTTCGTTGTGTATAGCATGTTAATACTTCTATTTCTGATTTTTTTCATAGCTGCAAGAGAAACCGTATGGTTAGAAAGAGAAGAGAGAGCACGACAACATTATGAAAAACACCTAGAGGAACGCAAAAAGAAGCTAGAAGAGCAACGATTAAAAGAAGAGAGAAGGCGAGCTGCTGTAGAAGAAAAGCGAAGGCAGAGAATAGAAGAAGATAAGGTAAAAAGAAATATCATGAAACACTTCTCAGTTTGCCTTTTCTGTAAGATATGGTACCGCCAAACCTCTTCTTTTAATCTTGTCAGCAGAGATGTAACGTGAGCCTTGGTCAGTATGAGAGTGCACACAGAAGAAGATTTTGCCGTAGTCCCATTTTTTTTTAAAGTGCCCTTTGAGAGTCTGTTGCAGTTAAGTTGAGCATATCTAGGTTATAGTATGTGACACTACTCAACCTTGATCAGAAAAAATAGAAATTGTATGGTTTCTGTATGGCTGTGAGCTAATTTTTAGCTGTTCATTTTAAGGATAGCTAAGTATTAGTTGCTTTCTAACAAAACCTTCAAGACAGTGTACAGGAAAGATGCTACTGGCTGATTTGTCTCAGCTGAGCTGAGAACTCCCCTTCTTCCTAGGTAAGTCATCTTATGCTTGGATTTTTTTTTATTTTTTTTTTTTTTTTGTTAACTGGCTCTCACTGTCCTAGTGAGAGAATAGGTGGGAAATTCAAGGTGGAAAGTAGCCCTGCTGTGTGTTTGTGCGGTGGTTTCCATAATGGGGCAACTGGTTGGGTTGTTGTTGTTTTTTTTTGCCCAAGTCTGCAATAAACCTTACCTTCTCAAAATTAGAGCTAATAGTTCAAATTATTTATGGCTTAGTTATTGCTTAATGCAGTTGTAGAGTTAGAATGGTTTGTGTGAGTGCACATCTTTACTAGGCAGCATGTAAGCTTGAGCGCAGCTCCATGAAGCCTGCTAGGTTGTGTCCATGGGGAGGGTAGCAGTGCTGGAGAGGATTCATGTTAAAAACCTGGTAGTATCCAAATGTATTATCCTGTTGTACTTAAGGAACGACATGAAGCTGTTGTACGTCGCACAATTGAAAGAAGCCAGAAGCCAAAACAAAAGCAAAACAGGTGGTCCTGGGGAGGAGCGCTACATAGCCGCATTAATAACACAGGTAAAGAGGGAGGCCTGGTTTGCTGGCCAGTTCCCTGCCCAGTCAGTTAACTGGAATTTACTTTCCTTCTGTTACAAAGAAAGACGATTCACTATATGCTGGTTTAAATTCTCTGCTCTTTATCTTATTATTGCTAGCAACAGCATGTTTCTGACCTTCTTGTGTAGCAAAAACATAACCAGGAGAAGTCTGAACAAAAGTGAAAACTTGTTTTGGGATTTGACTAATTTTGTATTTCTATTTTGCTACAGCTTCTCGCTTCTGCTGCTTTGCCGTTGTTTGTGCGTGTATGTGTAGGTGTGCTTGTGATATGTCAGTTTTGTGATGTGAGCTACTGTGTGCAAGCATTTAAATATTGTGGCTCAAAAAATAGTTCTGGTGGAAGTGACCAAATACCAAGACTAAAACAGAAGGAAGCAAATTGATTATTTGTGATTAGTTACCTGTATCTGTACAGATAATCATGGAGGCTGGAAAAAAACGCCCTTTTTTCCCCCCTTGGAAAAACTTAATGGAGAAATTAAGTAAATTTTTGCCATATGATTTTTTCCACAATTGTCTTCTCTAACTGAATCTGACAGTTATTATTAAGTATGTGCCCTGTTAAATGTGACTGAAATTCAAAGCAGGGAACTTGTTCTGTATTTCTTTCACCAGAAAGTGGTACTTAAAACGAATGCTTCTCTTCCTACTCTAGCATATACTTTGAATTGCATATGGCCTTTTATTAAGAAGGGGGAAAAGCATTAAGAATGATCTGAAATCTAATCCATTCTACAAGTTCAGTGAACGGTTATCTTTCATAAAATCACAAAAGGTGTTTGTTTGTTTTTTTTAATTAGCTCTGTATAACTTGATTTTTATTTTCTTTACTGATAAAAGTCATTGTCTTGCATTCTGTCCCTAGGTTATTTTTTTGAATCATCATTCACCTTTCTCGATTTAGCAGGCCTGGAGCACCACTTCAGATCTCTGGGTGGTGCTAGAAAACCTGGTACATAATCACTGTAGTTTGTTGATTCCTTTACCCATAGCTAGTTCTCAGGAAATGAGATCATCAGTAACTAAACCACCCTCATGTAGCTGCGGTGCATGCTTAACATCATGCTCATAGTATAGAACTGTTCTTAGTCACAGATTTTGTTGTTGTTATTTATTTTTAACGTGGAGAGTTATTACTAGCTGACTCCAAAGATCTGGCACAATTTGCTAAAATGAAATACAATATTCTGTCTACTGGAATTCAAGGGGACACGATTTGAATCTTTTGATCTTTTTCTAAAATGCTTTTGCCATACTGCATGTTCACGTCACTCACATTTTTATTTTTTACATGAAGGCAGATACGTGATGAATGTGTTGATCAGAATTTAATAACAAAGCAAACAGCAGTCTTCTAGGTCATAGATCACAGTTGGCCTATTCTGTATTTGTAAGTTTCATGTTGCCAACACTCGCACACAAACCTTCATGCCGAGTTTCATTCCCTTGAACAATAGTCATAGAATTAGGAGAAGTAGAGGCAAACCATGCCATGCCAAATGCAAGAGGCAATTTTCATATTCTCATTTGTTATCTTCAAAAAAGACATTCTTTAAGCCAAATGTAGAATTTTTCTTTTGATGTAGTGATATACTATGTATAGAGTATAGATTAGATAACAGAGATCAAAGTGTGAAACCTAAATGCTATTCTGACTAAGACCTATGACATGTGAAGCCCAGGTATCCTGTCTCCAGTACTGAACAGCACTCAGCACTCATAGATGAGTGCAATATGATCTTGCCTGTTGAATTCTCATGCATGCGCATAATAATTGTTTCTCCATCTCAAACCCAATTCTGAATTTTCATCCCCCTTAATGTTATCAGTGTCCTGGTCTTTTATCTGCTTCCCAAACAGTATGTGGACTTACCTGAGGATATGGATAACATGAATCAGCAGAGCATTAGGCATCTGCGGAAGTGTGGTTAAATTCTTCGCTGAGTAGCACTGAATTTGCAGTATGTGCTAAAAATGTAAGCAATGGCAGGATCAACTCTCCTAATATCTTCTGATTATCAGATTTCCAAATGGAAATTTTCACTAAACAAAAGTTAGTCGATACACTTAGCATATTTTTTCTTTGATTTTTGAGAAAGAAGAAAAATCATACAACTTGTTGTCCTGCTTATTCTTCCTTTGCTGCCATACGGCTAGCAACTTTCCCATGTCATACACCTGTGCACAAAGTATATATGATCCGTATTCTTGAGGGATCCATCATCCTCGCAGTAGGGTGCAGATATTGAGTGACTGCAGCAGTTTCACAGACAAATGCTGTAATGTTGTTCTAAAATCCACAGAGCCTAGAAGCAAAATTTGGTATTTTACATATCTACACCAAACATGTGCATGACAAGTAGTATGCAGCCTTCCACAGAGACTCGTTTTCAGTATCTGTTAAGCTGTGTGCAGTTTGGTTTGACTAACTGCAACTTCATTCACAGCAGGTAGAAGGTAACTCTGTGATGGGAAGTTTAGCCCTTTCACAGGAATATGGACATTACATCTTTTGTGCTTACTCCTGCTCTCCATTTGTATTAGCCTTCCCTTAATACATTGGAATTTTATTAACACAGTGCTGACCCTCTGCCTGATAGTGCCCCATCAAATGTCACTTTTGATTCAGGTTTAAAGGGTTTTTACTTGAGTGACTTTACACTTACAAGCATGTTGTCTTTTCCCTGAAGCTTCTGTTGTGAGTCATGAGTCAGATTTTTTTTGGAGGCTATTGAAAGGAATGTGGAAATACTGTTTTGGCTACTAGTATCTGCTTCAAATTTTCCATTAAGGTCCTTGGATTGCAACCTGATTGAATGATAATCAGTGAACAGAATATTTTAACCATTTGGAATTGAAATTGAATGGTTTTGTGCCCAGTCTTTGAGTCATCTGTACAATGTCTGCTGAGAAATCCGTTCTATTTTGAAAGTTCTTGTGGTAGAGCAGGAATGACCTAGTCATGTTTTCCTCCTCCACTAGTGAGCTAGAAACTGGCATTACTGCATGTGGGCTGTCAATTAGCATTATCTCCATTTGTTTTAGATCCAGACAGGCGGTCTGTTTCAACAATGAACCTTTCGAAACATGTTGATCCAGTCATTAACAAGCGGCTCTCCTCCTCATCTGCAACATTACTAAATTCTTCAGACAGAGGTACAGTTCCAAAGAGGAAAAAAAAAAAAAAAGAGCAAGAAAGAAAATGTTCTATACTTATGTGTGGCTTTGCACGTAAAACAAGTGTCTGAAGTCATTTTCTGTACTTTATCTAAATGGAGTGAAAAGACTCTGAATGTGAAAAGTAAATGGTTGAACATTTCTTTTTCCTGTGAGAATATGTATTTCTTGTTTCTAAAACAAGAGAACTTACCTAAGTGATCTTACTTCAGCAAATGATAAAAGTGCTTCTGTCAGGTTTTTAGTAAATGAGGTACAACAATCGAAAGAATACATCTCTCCATACTGCATGCAATTGTTTGTGACCTTTTATTTGTGTTACGCCATTTTGTCATTATTTTGCTTTTGTTTTACTTTAGTGGTAGTTTTTGAATATCTGAAAACACGTTGCATGAAGCTTTCAGGCATTTATTTTCTTACCATTTCTGATTATTTTAATGAAGGTGTATGGGTGCTTTTCATATGGTGTCTGTTTATTGACTTTTTGAGTCATGTTACTTTTCAAAGATTGCTTTATTTCAACGTACATTTTTCAGTGTTTACAACTCTGCACAACTGATAAACAGTCAGGCTTTTGTGAGTTAATGAGATGAATTGCTGCCTCTGTATTGAGGATTTATGGGGTAAAAGCATTCAGCCAAAGGGAGAGTTGTAAAAGAATGTCTCTTGTATAACTCGTGCAAAGAGCTTTACAGAAAAATTCTTGGGAAGGACTTCTTGTCCTCTACTGAGAAGTTATGCCCCATTTCCATCTAGAAAGTGCATATTTTCACGATTTTTAGAGTGGTGCTTTAGTTGTATTGCAAAAATGGTTGGTAGGCATCATTATTTGTGTGTTTTAAGTGCCATGTTTTATGTACATGGTTGGATGCAAGTTTCTGGTTGCTTTGACCATGTTAATACAGGTTAAAACAGTTCTGAAGTCTGGTAACTTGTGAAAACATAGTGTTATCTTAGGGCACAGTTTATTCTAGAATTGCAATAATTTTTTACTCTAAAATTTGAAGCCAAACAGTTTTATTTTGTTGCCTTTAGGTGTGTACATACATAGTTTTTTCCAGTTGATGACTGTTCCTTCCCAGAGATAATTATTTGAGGAAGGATTTTGGAGGGAAGAGGAAACAGCAGCAGGCATTAAATATGAAGGATAGTCTCTTGTAGACTGTAGCTCAAGGTGTAGTGTTTTTTACCTCCTGTAACAAATTCTGAACAAGTTAGACTGAGAACTAGGCAGTATAATGGTGGCTGAAGGAAAAGGAATAGGGGAGTGGAGGCCATATGTCATAAACTTTAAATGGCAAGTCATTCCTTTCTTGGCATCTTCATTAAAACCAGCACGAAAGTCCTTGGAAGCCTCTTGTGTTATGGAGTCTGCGGAAGACATAAAGCAAACTGAAATGATGTGAAAGTCCTTTTTCTTGTGTATTTACCCAAATCTAGTTGAGCACATAACTGGAGAAGTGCTTCTCACCTCTCCAGTGGCCTCAATATCTTAAGGCAAGTGCTTGAAGGAATCATCTGCCTTTCTGCTCCTTTTTTGACTTCCATGGGGCACCCAATCATGTATTGCCTGTAAACACATAATACTCCTACCTACAAAACAAGCTGGAGATGAGGATGATAAGATTACACTAAGTGGCTTATAGCTGTCATCAAGAACATGTCTTCTGTTAAGCAGTGTTTATTTTTTATTTTTTCTGCCATTTGAGGACAAGATTTATTATGGCCAAATCAAAGAGAGAAGTTTTCATTAATCATTTGCCCAGTTAATTCCTTTTGAAGTACAGTGTTGCTACATAGCTCTTTGTCACGATTTTACAATCAGGCAGCTAGAATAGGCTTTTCATTGTGCTCTGATGGTCTGGGTAGTTCCAACTTTGTAACAGAATATAAACAAATACATTCAATTGGAGAAAGCTTCCTTTGACCAATAAATTCTAGTAGTGGTGCTCTTTAAGAAAAACTTATCTTACCTATGGTATTATCCACTTGCTATGACTTCCTTAGTTTTGAAAAAACAGAACTTACACTGTAGTTGTGTTCTTCCTTCTCTCTGTAGTGAAAGTGTATCTCAGAAGGGGTGATGGTCTTGATCCGTTACATCACCTTTGTCTGCCACCTTCCTGGAAGAAGTTCAAAGGCTGTTGAGAGAGAGTCTAAAGGCACAAGTTCTTTCCCACCTGTTCCACAGCATTTTTGTGTCTCTCTGAGCAAACACCAATTATCAGTGAGAGTCCTTCCTCTGTGTTGCTCATCAGAAGACCTGTTGAATCCCTGCCTCCCATATGTTGCTAGAACTAATCAGATGCTGTTGTTTGCTTACTTGCAATTTATTCAGCTGCTACTGTGATAACTTACTGTTGTTCAGTTGGTATGTCCTGAAGGTAAACATAGATGATTGTGATCAATTCCCTGTTGCCAGCTCCATGGTACCTTGTGTTTTTTTGTGTGTTTTTTCTTTTGTTGTTGTTGTTTTTTGTTTGTTTTTTCCTTCCAGTAATACTTCATTAATCTGTTTAATCTGCTGGTAGCTGGGAGTAGGGGTACTTCTACCTGCCAGAAGTGCACTTCCATTGAGGGACCAAGGAGCAAGCAGCCTAAGACAGAACAACAGCAAAACAAATACTTCCCTTTCTCTGTCAGGTGTTTGAAGGATTAAAACATTGCTCTGGCATTTTTAAAAATGAGCAAAAGAAGCAAAAAGCCAGACCTCATTCAGATTTTTTTATTTAGGGACACTCTGTTTTGTTTTTCCTTCAGTGTGAACTGTAGTCCAAAACTCAGTTCTGCAAAGCGCTTAGGATGAATACTTTTGTACTTGAAACTTGGTGAGCCAAGTTTCAATTGGCTTCTCTGTGCTGATGGTAATGCTGATGACTAGGGTATGTATTTTAAGTGTCAAATCTGGTGATTTCAGTGAGCTGTGAATAACTGATGATGTTAATCTACAAAACCAAGATGTGTTTATGACAAACTATGATCTGAAACCACGTTAAGGCTTTAGGGAGATTCAGCTCTAAGCTTCTGGCTGAAACTGTTGTTCCACCTTCAAACAACTGCTTAATTGTACTGGCACTATCACACTTCTCTCAGCTCACTACTGGGGCATGTCAGCTAGCCCTCTCTCTGTCACTGCCTTGTTAGTTGGTTGCTGTGGGCACAGAATTGCTTCCAGTAAATAGCGTGGATGAGATGTGTCAGGAACAAAGAGAAAAGGTAATTAAACCATACTTATTTCCTTGGGCAATTACAGGGGGATAGCTGTGTGCAGTAAGACATCAGTTTCTTAGCTGTGGCCTCTTTAGACTGCCTGTTCTGTGGGACTTTTGTGAGATCTGCAGCTGGCCCACAGGACCAGATTACATCATGACATTTACTTATCATCTCTTTGCAGCTATAGAAATGAATTCCAAGAAGATCTTGGTACGCATAGTAGTGAACTATTGGCCTAAAATTTCAGGGATCATTTTCTAAGGTGTGAAGCCAATTTCTGTGCAGTGTTCTTCTGATAAGTTGTATGGTCTTTGTGTTAAAATATGGCCAAAGAGTTTCTTCAGACTCAACATCTGGTAAAGGCTGAGACCACAAAAAAATAATTTTCTGCCTTGCAACAGGTTTAAAATATGATCAAATTGAACCAAACATTTTGATCACTTTTGCATAAAGTTTAATGGTTGTCCTTCAACATTTCCTTCCTTGATAAGTTGCAAGTTTAATAATAATGTGTATGCTGTAATGGAGATCTTTTCAGAGTATTTTATGTCTCTGTATAATCTGTACTGACACAGAATGAATCTATTAATCACAAATTGCTCTGGCAGTATTATGTAAGGACAATTATCCGAAGGGCCTGCTGTGTTTCTAAGTACTATACTCCTATAGTAATGACACTTATTGAGTTAGCAGAATTTAGGTGAGCAGTTTGAGAAGTGGAAAACAAAAAACAAAACAATGAGAGCAGATTAGGCCATTATATTCTCAGAAAGAATATAGTGGCCCAATCTCAATGAGATTATTGAGAACATCCTCTCCTTTCATGAGGCTCATTGTGGAGTAGATTAAAGATGGCTTCCAGGTTTATGGCTTTTAGAAGAGATGGATCTCTACCTTTAGAAATGCAAATTAGCCTGTTATTTATCACAGCTAATTATGTCAGATAATGTTTTAGAGATGGTACCTCATAAAATCAGTTTTCTTGCCATAGACACCAAACTGAAGCCAATAAATGCTGGGGTATAAAACAACCTTATTTCTCCTGCTGAGTTTTTTGCTATGCCTGAGTTTAGTATAATGAACTATGGGAACTATTTCGGTGTTTCCTTTTGTGGTGCTCCTAATAATAACATTTGTTGCACCTTACTGTTAAAAAGCCATCCACTACAATTGAGCAATAACATAGAGGACTCCTTTGGTTACTCCTTTGCCATAAATGTTTAAATAGTGTTATATTAAAAAATAATATTATATTAAAAATAAATGTTGTAAGGCAAAACAAAAACACTGAGAGTTTGCATTATGCAGTATTGTGAGAAGCAATTGTGAGTGATTGCAGCCAGATCAGCTGCAATGTATAATGTGTTTTCAAAACATACTAACAGTGTAAAATGTTGGATCTTGTTACTGTTGTAAATAGAAAATTATCATTAATGAAGGTTTTTCACAGAATTAAATGCAGTATGCATTTAATGCAGAGACAACTGCAGCCACTGAGCCTGGTATCGGCAGCTCAGGCACACTGTATCCTTTTGTGATGCTTTGACAAAGCCTCTTTCTATGATGCAAATCTGTACAGTAGTAAGCAGCCCTCTTTGTGGTTTTTGTTTGTTTTTTCTTTTTGTATCTAGACTAGCAGACTGCAGATGGTGATTTAGTCACCTTTTTTTTTTTTTTTTTTTTTTTTTTTGTATATACCTATGTACCTGGTACGTAGAAGGATTTTGAGACACAGGCATCTCTAAGACTGGATTAAGGAATGGCAACTACTCTCCTGGTACAGAGGTCATCCTGCCATCCCTAGTAGGAAGACATATGGGATCTGTGCAAAATATTAGCATTAACCTGATAACAATTTAGCATAATGCCACAGTCAGTAGCACAATATAAATGATTGGCTCTGTGATCTGTAGGAATTCACCCTTACAATGGAATAACACTGAGAAGTAAAACAATGAGTGAGAGCATGGCTTGTGTTTCTAAAGGGTAGTTTCAGGATTTCCATGGTGTGTAGTCATGAGGTTGTAATAATACTAACAGTTCTGCAACATGTAGTCATTTGCACACTGTCTGACCTAACTCTTGCTTGTGTGATGCACGTTCAGCTCGCCGTCTGCAGCTCAGTCCGTGGGAGAGCAGCATCGTTAGCAGGCTCCTGACGCCCACACACTCATTCCTGGCCAGAAGTAAAAGCACAGCTGCATTGTCTGGAGATGCAGGTAAACCTATAAGAGAGCAGAGACTTCATGTCTCAGCCATGTATCTTTCCAGGTGTCCTTTGGGATGTTGTAAAGTTACTGATGTAATTATGCGTGTGCAGTAGCATCCCAGAATGAATTTGGAAAACCTGCAGTACATTGTATGACAGCTTGAAAGTTTCTGCAATGCTTGTTTGCTCTGCCTCTTTCTTCCTTACTTCTCAGCTATCTTTGGCCTCTTCCTCAGCTTAACAAGGGAATACAACACATGCAGGGCAACAATGTCAACTGGCTGTTGAAGGAAATGCCCGCTCTGCTGTAAGGAGCTGATTCAGCACACCCGCCTCTAACACCATGAGCTGTTTGCTTCAAGCAGTGCCATTCTGCTCTGGAGCACTTCCCACAAAAGCCATGTTGGATGTGTAGAATGATATGCCCTGGCTGCAGTGGATTTAATGCATGTGAAGTTAAATGTGCAGGATTTAGCTAGGTTACAATAACTGTGAAGTTCTCTGCTGACCCCAGAGCAGCTCTTTGATGAACTACGAGGAAGATTAATACACAGAAATATGTAAATACTGCTAGGCCATAACTTACAGCCTGAGTAAAACTGCATTTCAGTAACAACCGGGTTACACTGGTTTACCATGCATTTTAGGCATGTGACAACAGCCTTTTCTCTTACCATAGATTGTTTTGAGATTGTGCAGTAGGGATTTAACCATTACAGGAGTCCGTTTCTGCACATGTTGAATGTTTAAGCCTAGGCAAGTCTTTCCCGCTTAATATGAATCTTTACTTTAATTAAAGGACATAGAAGGTAAGAGGGAATAGAGATCTCCTAAGATTACTTTTAAAGAAGCTTTCACTTAAGAACTCTTATCGCTAATAAGGCTGCAGTACATTTCCACAGGAGAAGCACTGTAAGAGCAAAAATGTGACTGATATTCCTTCATGACATTTAAAGCAATAACTTGTAAAATGAAAGCTTAACGTCATCCACCAAGCAGGGTATGGAAATGCAGCCCTTCACTAGGGAATACCTGAGAAAGCAGTTTCATAATTTTGAAAGCAGTTACTTAACTGGAACACGTGGGAAGATTATTCTGTGACTGCTATTGTTTCATGCTGAAGCTCTAAACAAAGTGGAATATTGAGAAAGATTGCAGATGACAGGAATGACTGATCTGTCAGTCATCATTTTGAGGTAACTCCCCAGAAATTCCTTGTCTGTGCTAACTGGAACTGTACCACCCAGAAGAATAATCCATCTTTTTATTGTTTTCCAGGTATTATTCTCTAGGAGCAATAACTGCAGTCCCTTCATGCAGGATGCTTCCTGGAGATTAATGATCAGGTGGTGGTAATGGCTCACAGCTGTGCTCTGAGCACTCCACTCATCCCAGCCTGTCATTATTTCCCAGAAAATTACCCTGCCTTTTGGCTGTAAAGATGAATTGCAGTGCAAAAAATCAAATTAAATGTGGCTTCATGTCCTTAACATTGAAGTTAAGCAAGCTATTAGGGACCTCCAGATTTATTACTTTTTTAAGTAACTCTCCAAAACCAAAATGTAATTTTAAATAACTCTCCTCTGTGTTTGTAATCCTGTTCATACATCCTGATTCACTGGGAGTGCCTCATGCAGCATTGTTTGCCAACCTCGCAAATGAAAATGAACTGCTTGTCTTTGAGCATTTATGATGTCATCCTCTGTGGTAACGTTGGATAATCAGCATGTAGCAGCAGAATTTATTCACAGAGGGTAGAAAATGCATAAATTGTAAGCTGTTAAAATATACATTTTGCCACTGCTTCCTGTCTGGTTTAGATATGCTCAATCAGATTTTAAAAAATGTAAGATTTTTTTTTGTTTTCTTGTTTTCCAATTTTTATAAATTTGTCACCTTTTAATACGTTATTAAACGTAAGTCTCTATAAATAAGGGGGGCATGAGTGCCCTTGCTGTAACATTTACTTGAGACTTCCTTTGTTCATAATCTCCCAGTGCAGGAGAATTTGCAGAGTTAGGACTGTTAAGTCTGCAAAGTACTGTTAAGTCTATGAGCTCTTCCTGTGACAGCAGTTGCACTCTTGAAAGGCTGAAGAATTAACTGTGTGCAGAACTGTGTGTGCTCAGAGTTCTACAGGCAAGAAATGTTCTCTTCTAAGGAAAATGAGGAAGAGAAGAGATAGAGAAGTTACCCTATTAGAACTCTGCTCTTTTTCTTCAACTAATATACTGAATAGTAATGATGTTGAGACTATATTAAGCAACCAGAAGAGACAAAGAGAAACAGACAAAAAAATATCTGGAGTAATAATACAATTTCCCCCAACATTCTCTTTTAGTTAAATAAGGAGGAAGTCTCAAGATACTTTGCTGCAAAAAGTTCCTCATGATGCATTTTGCAGAGTTAAAGTTCACTTTGAACATTTAACTTGGAACATTGTAAACCTGATAATTTGCCATTGGCAGGAGATCTTTTGGTAATAGTCTTTGTCCTTGTGCAAACCGAAGAAAACTGCCATCCTGGTTACTCATTCAAATCCTGGTTTGTGGGTTGATTTATTGTCATCAGTCTGCTTTTTGTAGTATATCAAGTATTTTGCTGTTGAGAATGTGTTCAAGCTGGCTGTTACTGTAGCATTATTAAGAAATATTGAAAGTCTGTATTTAGATGAGCTTCAAATATTGCTTAAGAGGTATTTTAAAAAACACATCACTTGCTAGAGATTGTAGACAACAGTCAATATCACTGATTTCCTAAATGGGACTGTTTCTGTTGTTAGCATGTTTTGATCTTTGGCATCTCCTTTTATTTTCCTCTACTTCCAAGACAGTTAATCAGAATTCTGGTTTTAGTTTGATGGTTTCCTATTTTAAATGTAGTTGAAATTCATGTCAATGCGTATACTAAACTAATCAATTTCAGACCAGTTGTTTTATCAACTTCCTTTTCAGAACCATCAGCTATGTAAGAAAAGAAAAGCTTTTTTTCTACTACCCAGTTGTGAGGCATACCTATTTAAATTATTTAAAAGAAATTTATGAGTGGATCAGTACATGACTGCATATTAGAATTGTGTCATTACTATACATGTGACCAAGCTAAGGTGTCACATGATGGTTCTGATTTGAGAATTAGTCATTCCTCTCTTTATTAATATCTTCTTTCTTTTCTCTGTCTTTCTCTGTTGTTTCTGTTCCTGCTGGCTTTCCTCTGTCAATTCTCCAATGATGCTCTATAATTATAATGAATGATTAACAAAAACAACCAACACCGTAGTTATCCCCATTTGTCCCCGTTCAGCATCTTGCAGCCCCATCAGCCCTCTGTCCTACAAGACCATGAGCTGTAGGAATTCAGCAGACCGAGCAAAGCTTTTTGCATCTACTGATGCTGTTGGACGTAGAAGAACACATCTTGCAGGGGTAAGCATGCTGATTATATATAAGTTAATGTTTCATGCCATAACCACCTGATTGAGTTGCTTGTTCTAATATATCCCTCTGCAGCCTCCTGCTGCCTCCAATTTGTTTCAGAGTTGGTTAGATTTTAGCTGATATATACTATGTTATCTGTTGATATAGCCTGTTTATGCACTAAAGTCTACTTGGAAAACCACACATTTTTACAGAATGCCCTTTCTTCTCATGAGATACAGAGGCAGTTGCAGAGCATTTTGTCCTTTTCTCTGAACTTTCAGGGAAAATCAGAGCAGTGTAATACAGGCAAGATCAAATTCATGTTGACTGTGCTCCAGGCCAACAGGATTCAGTCAGCTCCAGTTCAGATATAACTACTCAAGTTCAGCAAAGATATTTTTTTTTCTTGTACTCTGAGTTTTAGAGTGTAGTAAGAGTGAAGTCTTCTCTGCAAATGATTATGTAAGTGAGCAAAGTAAAAGGAGACAGTGCTGTCTGTTATTGACATCCTTTTTAGAAGCAGTGTTAAATGAAGGCAGCATGAATCAGAGACAGTATTAATCTTTGAGGCAGGTGAGAGTTTGCTGAAGTTTGGGCATAGCTTTAGGTTGTGTCTCTACAGAAGTCTTACACTATGTGCAGTATGTTGTAAACTACAGGGCTATCATTCTGGCACCTCTAAGGTCTTTCTCATTGGTTCTTTGTTTGTTTGTTTTTCAGTTAAGGAGAAGATAAGTTGATACATCTTGGTGAAAAAAATTACTTAAGAATACTGTTAATACCAAATGATAGAGTTAAGATCTATTTTCAGTAGTCTGCATGTTACGGAGAATCTTTTTACTGGTTAGCTTCTGTAGGAATTCAGTTTTTTTACTTCACTTTGAAAAAATGCTGATACTGTGTTTTCAGGACTAATGAGGTAGATCTTACATAGACGATTTTTTTTCTAGAAAGCCAGAATACTTATTCTGTCTTTATATAGTCTGATAACTTGGGTGATTATTATCATATTAATCAGTATAACTCTTGTAAATGATAATGCCAAAGACCTGGTTAATTGCTATCAAGTAACAACTTCAGGACTGGAACCACTTACCATGTATTACGTGATGTTTTTGACAATTTAAAAAAACTGGTTTTATCCCTATGCAAAAATGCCTCATGGATTTACAAAGATAGCCCAGGCTTTATATGCTCATACAGTTGTTTTCCATCTTCTCTAGTTGTTAGACATGTTTTTGTGTCTCACTTACTCTAGAGGTGAGTGGCAGCCCCTCTACACTGTGCTGGCTGAGTGACAGTTCAGTCTACTCTCCTCTGTTCTCATACTTCAGACTCTCAGAGTTTAAGCTCATTGTTCCAAAAATCCAACATTTTTCATTTATATTTAAGCAAAGGAAATTTGTAGATGATTGAGTTCTGACATATTGCCTTAAGCCAATAGTTCTATTAATGCAAAGCACAGTTGTAATAAAAATATTAAAAAAAAAAAAATAGAATGATTTTTCATAGTTCTCATCCCAAGATGAGAAATAAGGAAGGGAAAATATGAAATTACTGTGATGCATAAGAATCAGAGGGAAAAAAAACAAAACAAAAAAACAAACAAAACAAAACAAACAAAAAACAAAAAACCCACACATACCATATTATGGGGAATCATTCAAGAAAAAAAGAAAAATAGGATTCCATATTTCCATACTTTGACAGCATCTGTGGTGTTGACATATAGCAATGAAACCAAAAAGTCTGTGTTGTGCAGGGACTTTTACCAAATGGGAGAAATGGGAGTCCAGAGAGTGGTTTTTTTTGGTGTTTATATATATATAATATTTCCAAACTGAAATCCAGAGTTGATGGGAAAGAGGTAGTATCTTTGGAAGCAGTGGAAGGTACTGTGTAGCAGCCAGCAATGATCAAAGCTTAAAAGGTAACCTTTTGCCTATGTAAAAGTAAGACTCTGCAAATTACATCTTTAGACAGTAAAGAGAGTGATTAAGAAGGATCATTGTTGACAAATGTATATTTACTGACAAAAGCAGAGTCAGATTACAGAAGCTATATTCATGAACTTGTCAAACAGGCTGTAGAAACTACTGACTCAGCGCTACTTTTTCTCAGCCCCACAACCCCTCATCCTTAAATGAGCTTGCTTTGCTTTCTTTAGCTGTGTGAACTGTGGCTTGACTTTGTCTTTGTTTGCTGAACTATAGACTGACAAAAAAGAAAAGGAGAGAGACCATTTGTCATCCAACTTCTCAGCCAACTTGAAAGGAGGTTATTTTTCTTCCAACCCCAAAGTTAGATCACCAGCTCCCTCTCCAGTTTGGTAAGCCAAGTACATGCTTTAGCTGGAGGCTGAGCTATAGGCAGCTCTGATAGTTCTGTTAATTAGATGTATGCACCGATTTTCCTGTGGGGACTACCTTATTTGTTGCTGTAAATATTTTCTGTATGCAACAAAGTAAAGATAATATAGTTTATAGAAAAAAAAAAAAAGTGTTGCTTTTTAAGGAAAGAGAAAAAGGAGCAATGTACCTGCTTTCTTACCTCTTGGCTTTGTCAGTATTTACATACCTGGAGAGCTGCAAAGAGAAGCATTTTGCATGGAAGCTCATCAGTTGCTCCAGCAGTTCTGCTTGATAGCAAAGAAATAAGGAAGTTGTTTTGTTTTTAGCTGTTTTTAACTGTAGAGGTTAAAAATATGTATATTTTATACATATGATAAAGATATGTAGGTGATGTCTTGCAAAGCGTGTCTTACAGTGATTGTCACTCTGTGATTACACAGGCATGCATCAAAGTCGTTGCCATCTTTGGCTGGCTCACTCAAGCAGATAACTTCCCCACCTGGTTACTCCAAAGTTTCTTCTACTCAGGCACGTCCTCCTTCTCCTGGCAACATCCGTCCTGTCAAAAAAGATGTCAAACCTGAGAATGAAAAGAAAAGACCAGAAAAGGAGCCTGAGAAGGCCAGTGAGGAGAGGACAGAAGAGAGAAAAGAAACATCAGCAGGTGCTGGAGAATCTCCGAATCAGGAAGAGCTCACTGTCCAGGCAGAGGCTGCTCAAGGTAAGGAGAAACTCCTTGAGGTTAAGGAATGCCCAAGTGTCTTTCTGTTCTTCCCTCTGGTTCTCTGAAACAATAAAGCTTTAAATTGCTTTCTATCAAGTGTTAGTTTAAGTTTTTCAGAACGTTACACCTACAGATGTGTATTAATTATGAGAAAAGTATAAAAAGGCTGAAGCCTTCTTTTTGCAACATCCAGAACAGGCACACCTGCTTTGCACATCTATTTTCTGTCTTTTTGGTAGAGAATAAGTAGAGGGACTTTGTCTTTCACATCATGATACAACTTCTTTTCAGACTCCAGAGTAGAACAACAATTGTCTAAAAATTAACCATACAGGAAGTCATCACTTAAGGGGGGAAGGGTGGGGGGGAGTAGTGTGAGCAATGAGAGTGTCCAGTTCTGCAAGATGGTGATGGTGATAACTTGAAACTATACCTGCTTAACTATAATATTGCTGGAATACCACATAGTCTGAGGGTAAAGTAGAATACAATAATGATAATAAATAGTAAGAAGAGGAAAAGATGCATCTGAAAGTGAAAAATACAGGCTTTTCTAATAGAATTTTTAGACCATTGTGAATACAGTATAAACTTTCTCAAGGATGGGATATAATGATCGTTGTGACCCTTGGGATTGATGTGATGGGTTACTTGGTGTTCTTAATTTAAAAGTAATTGATTCCCTTCTGACTGTCCTTCAGAAAACAGTTTTATGCATTAATAATCCCATGTTTAACTGCAAGATGCATAATTGGAGGTTGTTCTTCTTGTAAGAAAACTTGTTGTGAAATGATTACTATTGTTTTAGTAAGTTCTGTTACAGTAGTTGTGGTCTGGTACCTAGATATTACCACACAAAGTGCAATCCCAGATGCATCTGTTGGTAGTGGGCAAATAAGGAAAGTATGAGATGACTTGCATGATCATGTGGGATTTTATTGCTTTTCTGATAGCCTTTTGCTTGCATCACAGAAAACTTCCATTTCAAAGTACCTTGGGGATGCTTCTAAGGGTTACCTTTGCTAGTGTTTACACACAGTACTTTCCAAGTCCAAAGAAAAGTCCAGAAAAACATGGTGACATTTGTTAGACAGTTTAGCTCAGGAGGAAGAGAGACTCAGCTTCTCTGCTGAGTTGGTCAATATTTGAGTAGTGACAGGGTTACTCAGTATAGAAACAAGTTATCTGTGATAAGGGGATCTGAAAGTGAAGTAGTTTGTGTTTGCAGCAGGGAAACAGCAGGTAGCGCAGCGGGTTGGAGGAGAGGGATACTGTAGTTATTGTGGTGAGCAGCACTTCATTTCGGATACATTTTGTCAAAACCATTGAATAAAATCACTGATGATTGAGACCTAGGACTGGACTCAGGTTGGATGCTAGTCTCTCCCTCCAAGAGAGTGGTCAGGCACTGGGACGAGCTGCCCAGGGAGATGGTGGAGTCACCAACTCTGGAGGTGTTCAAGAAACATTTACATGTTGTGTTGAAGGACATGGTTTAGTGGGAACTATTGGTGATAGGTGGGTGTTGGACTGGATGATCTTGTAGGTCTTTTCCAACCTTGGTGATTCTATGATTCTGTGAAACCCCTACTGGAAGTTGTTAATGGGATGAGAAAAACAATATTCTGAAAACCAGTTAGAAATGTAGATTTAAGTTATCTCTTTGGCATTTCTGATGATTTGCTTCACATTTATCTTCTCAGGATCTGGCTCAGTTGCTAGTTCAGATACTTCCCTATCTTGTCCCTGTTTTCGTCCATGCCAGATGCGATTACCCTGAGAGTGCTTCCTTCATGTAGCTTGTGTGTTGTTAATGGTCTCTGGCTTATAGAGAAAAAACATTATAGAGATGCCCTGTACCTGTGCTAGAAAACATCAAGCTAGCTTGCAGAAGTGTGAATTTGTGTTTAACTTAAGAAAAATCTGTAACATCTCCTCTGTCAGTTGGCTAAAGGTGGCCAAGGTTGGTCCCATGGTCCCATTCATGATAATATGAAGGCAAGTGCTTGCCTTAGCACTGTAAAAATAAAAAATTAGAGAAGGAGGGAGTGCCATCTTTACCTTCATGAGAGCAATTTTAATGAATTAATGACAGCAAAGCCTCTTGAGATTTGAATGCAAGCCACTGTTTGCCAGTCAATCAAGCGGAAGAAAATGTAATATTACCACGTGTAATTTCTGGTCTCTGAAACATAGCAACTATGATGGCAGGGACTTGCTGAGTCAGCATTCCTCCTATTGAGACCTTGTCAGCTTTTACTCTTCTGATGGAGGGGTTGGCTTTACCTTTCAACTGAAGCTGCTTTCACAAAACAAACTTTTATTAGGATGTGTGTATTCCTTGCTTTTAGAAAATTATTTATTCTACGAATACACTTACAAGCTTAAAAATACTTTACAGAATATTTGAAACTGTATTTTCTTTTCCTTTTAAGAGTTAGGAGTGTATAAGAGAGAGGCAGAGCAAGAAAGAGAGATCAAGAGAGAAAAATATAAGTATCATTTTGGCTACTCTGCCTGCTGAGACCGATTTTCCTTCCCATCTTTTTCAGCAGCCAGCCCATCCCTACCTCCTGCTCCCCCGGCACTTTCTCCACCCCCAGCCCCCATGAAGACCTCTGCAGGTACAACAGATCCTGAGGAAGCAACAAGGCTGCTGTCGGAGAAGAGGCGCCTCGCTCGTGAGCAGCGAGAACGAGAGGAGCAAGAAAGGAGGGAGAGAGAAGAGCTTGAAAGGTGGTCCTACATCTCTGTAGTGGATAATATATGTTTTTAGCAGCTTCCTAGGAACTGTTCGTGTATATTTTGTTATATTGTAATATGTGAAGCACAGTGCTGAGGTGCAGGAGACACTGTACTATAATGTATAATTTTTTTTTAGTTTTTCATGGGAGCAATGTATAAATAAACACATCTGTAATGTTAAAACCTATCCCAAATAGATATCCATTTCATTAGAGCTTGAAAATAGGACAGCAGTAGAGAGCAGATCCTCAGTAGTGCTAGATTGTTTTCTCAGACTAACAAAGCTATACTTGTTTATTCTGACAAAGGAGCCCTGCTCTGCTGTTGTCAACACTGCAACAGTGACAGTGTCTCTTACTTTGAACCATGAGATCTTTTTATCTATCTAGCAGCTGTGACTTAAAAAAAAATATGTTTTCTCATTTAAAATCAGGATGCCCAACAGTGTCGAATGTAGTTAACATAGTGTGTTATTTCTACCAGCCCATCTGGGCACCTATGACTGTGGCTGTAACTCAGCACAAGTTGAGCACCTTTTTGGATGGATGCAGTGCCTCTGGAAGTTGTTGTACATCTTTAACAACACTGCCAAATGCAGGAACAAGGCAAAAGCAGTTAGAATAGTCTGAATTCACAAAAGGCTCATGACCCTGTCCCTCTGAAAATGATTTCATAGAAAGTTAGCTGCTGTGATGAAACGTGATATGGCAGATAAATACTAGAGGTAAACAAAAGTTGCAGGATAATCAACTTTCAGAATGAAAAGTTGCCAGTAGTTCTCAGAGTGCCTTCTTAAGTGAATCTGAAAGGAGATGTGGCCAATGAAAGAATGCAGGCCTTCAGTGAGATGAAAGCCAGTCAGGAAGAGTTCAAAGACATATCTTATATTGCTGGGATACAAAATGGAAGCTGAATACCGATACATTAAGCATAAAGGAATGCATAGAAGGAAATAATAATTACTTAAATGGTGGTGGTCTCTGGGCTAATTATTTCTCAGGGAAGAGATCTTGTTTGGAGTTCAGTATACAAAAGTTCAGATGATTTGTGATCAGTGAAATAAATGAACTGTTATGAACTACTAGGAAAAGAGAACAGAATAGATGTCACTATGAATTATCCATGGTGAATCCACCTCTTAAGTGTTGAGTTCTGTATTATTTTTGAGAGTAAAACTGGTAAACTAGGAAAATAAGCAGAGAAAGACATCAAGAATAATCAGCAGTATAGAACGGCTCCTGTGCTGAAGTGTAGAATATGTCCAGGAGACAAACAAGGAACTGCATCAAGTGAGGGTCAGGTGGAGTATTAGGAACTGGTTCTTCACTGAGAAGCACTGAAATGGGCTCCACAGGGCAGTGATCACAGCCCCAAGCTGCTGGAGTTTGAGCAGCATTTGAAGAACACTCATAGGCGTAAGATTTGAATTTTGTGTGGTCTTGTGTGGAACCAGGAGTTGGACTTGATGATTTTCAAAACCTGATTAAATGAAATAACAGAGGGAAGCATCTTTCAAGATACGGTGAAGTCAGTTGTAGTTTCTGAATCAGAAGGGGCCTGAGCTAGGCGTCAATGGGATCCTGTCATATAATGGGAAGGTAAAACCTTGCAACGGTTCTATGTTGTTCCATAGGGCATCTATTAACTTTGGTGCCTGCTGGAAGCAGAAGAGGTGGCTTGGCCTCATCCTGTTCAGATGTTTTTGAGGTTCTTATGGAAGAAAAAACAGTGTAGCCTTTCTCCAACTGTTCTGCAGCGCTGATGTCTTGGATCAGGAGTCTGCTTTCTTTCTTTTTACCTTATGCTTTTTTCATGGTTGCAGGCAGAAGAAGGAGGAGCTGTCCCAGAGGATAGCTGAAGAAAGAGCTCGCCGAGAAGAAGAAGAGGCTCGCAGACAGGAGGCTGAAAGAAAACGAAAAGATGCAGAGGAGGAGAGGGAGAAGGAAGAACGGTTGCGCCGGCAGGCAGAAGAGAGGGAACAGAAGGAGAAAGAAGAGATGGAGCGCATTCAGAAACAAGTATGCCCCCCTCTTGGAATTTCTGTGCAGTACTTAATTTAGAGGGGTGTTTAAAATAGAAATGCTACACAGAGTGAATAGAATTGTAGCTGAGTTCATTTCATGGAGTGGTTTGAAGAGTAAAGATGCTTCTTCTTGACAAAAGCTTGCAGTAGGGAGGGAGGGTTTTTATTAGCTTGTTTTTGTATTCATGTAAAAAGTTGCATATTTTATAACAAATCCTGTGATGAAAAAATCAGTAAAATTGCAACAGTGGAAGTTCATAAATGGTGTTATGTGAGAGAACTGTTTGTCCATACAATTGTAGAAAGTCTGGAGACCAGGGTAACTGTTGATGCCTCACACCTGGAAACATTCAAGGCCAGGTTAGATGAAGTTGAGCAACCTGGTCTTGTGGGAATAAACTGTTATATAGCAGTTCTGTTGTACAACACTGTCACTTCAGGGGAGCAAAGCATTTCTACAGAACATTCCAGTGAAGTTTTACGTTTAATTTAAAAAGCAGGAATTGTAACCTTGTGCAAATGTACAAGGTGTACAGAATGTACAAAATGGCTGTTTGTCCATGTTCTCACTAATTCTGCTGACCAAATAAAGCATTCTATTTCTTTTGTGTGACTTCCAAAAACGTCCACCACTCAATACATGGATCTCTTGAATGCTTTACTGGCTGCTGTTCTAATGCTGAAGGTTAGGAACTGTATTTATCATCTGGTCTGCTGTCAGTACATGCCAGTCAGAACAGGCACAGAACCTTATTCAACTCTGCATGTTATGCAAAATGTGAATTAATCAAAAAATGTGCAGTTCAGTCTGAGAAAGTAGTTGTCAGCTTTAAACCCCAAGGTGTGATGTTGCAGATACGTATAGATGAGTAGATATCAGTGTAAACCTATCCTTGAATAGTAATTTTTTCCCTGCTTCTTTCTCTGCCATCAACTCAGAAAGAAGAGGAAGCTCGCCTACGGGAAGAGGCAGAGCGAATTCGGTTAGAACGTGAAAAGCATTTCCAGAGAGAAGAGCAAGAGCGCTTGGAGAGGAAGAAGGTAGATACGTGGGTAGAAAGTGATGGGACAAGGGGGAATAGTTCTAAACTAAAGGAAGGGAAATATAGATTAGATGATGGGAGTTTTTTACTGAGAGATTGATGAGATGCTGGAACAGGTTGCCCAGTCAGTCTGTGCATTCCCTGTGCCTGAAGGTGTTTAAATCCTGGTTGGAGGGGGTCCTGGGCAACCTGATCTAGTCCTTGATCTAACAGCTGGCAGTCCTGCCTGTGGCTTGGGGCTGGAATTTGATGACCCTTGAGTACCCTTCCAACCCAAGCCATTCTATGATGAGGTACATACAGAGAAACTGTAATTCATCTAGTCTCCACCTTTGCTGTAGAAAGTTATTCATGAAATTAATGTGCCCTTAGAAATCTGTGGTCATCACTGGTATAGCCTGATGTGAAAGTAAAGAGAATGTTGTCAACAGTAATAAATCATTTATCTTTTTGTAATAAGCAAATGCAACTTTGATAAATGACAGGCAGTTATGGTTTGGGACAGAGAAGTTTAATTTACTGCCAACAAATATTTTCTTCCTTTTTTTTTTTTTTTTTTTTTTTTTTTTTTTGCAGAGACTTGAGGAGATCATGAGGAGAACTAGGCGTGTAGAAGCTGTAGATAAGGTCAGTGCCACAAACTTGTCATGCATAAATACTGGGCACGTTTCAATTCCTCTCTCTAGGGCAGTTTTCAATTTACAACATTGTGCTTCTTTTGTAGAAACCCAATGACCAGCAAAACGGGCATATATCAAAGGCAAATAGCACTGGAGAAGCAGGTATTGTATTTAACTGTGCCCTGAGTGCAACAGGTGAATGAATGCTTGTTGAACACAATTGTAGTTAAGAAAACCATTAGAAGAGTATAACTGAAGTCTTAGTAAATGTTATTTAATTAGCCTTTCTGTTTAGTTATCCGTTACTAAATGAGTCAACTGTTTCAGTAACTTTGTTATGTTGCTGTTTAACAAAAGGGAGTTGCCTACTAAGTTTAATTATTTATAAAATAAAAAGAAACAGGCTAACTAATTTAGCTTTGACAAACTTGGCTAGTGATTTTGCAGTTTCTTTTTTCACCGTACTAGAGATATGATCTGTCATTGAAACAAACCATTCACAGTCCTAAATGTTCCCCTGTGATTTCTCTTTCACACCTGCTGCTTTATTCACTTGATGTTTATTTCCACATCTTTTCTTTCAAAATTTGGCTCCTACAAAGCCATAGAGTTTCTCTCTAATACCCACACTCAATCTTTCCTTCAGTTCAGTTCTCTTGTTTGTTTTTTTCCATCTCCTCTGGTTATTTTACGTAAAATTTCATCTGAACTTTAATACTTACAATAAAGGAAGTAAAATAGAAGTTATTGTATATTCAACAATAAGCAAATATGAATTAGTAGGATTTAAACGTACAGATTAAATAGCTTAAATTGTCATAATAGCATAATGTAACAAGTGACAATAATCTTTCTCTCTCTTTTGTATTTGCACTGAGTAACAGAGACGACAGTGGCACTGACTGTTCAAACTGTTTTTTTTTCCTTCATGTTTTAAGTGAAAGTGCAAATGAGCACTGCCAGGGAACTATTTGTCATGAATTTCATTATGTGTTTGGAAGTTATTTGTTTGCATATTATCTTTTTAAATAAAAAACAGTTTGGGAACTGCTAATACAGGTTGTGTCTGGAGGGCCATCTGTCGCTGCAGGCACTGTTGAAGTTGCTGTCAACCATTTAAATAATTCTTGCAAATAAAAATGGCTTTACAACCTGAGGCTTTTGCTCTCCTTCCAGCAAGTAGTTTTTGATCGCAGGGGAGAATTTCAGCCTCTGGTTCCATGGTGCCAAGGGAAACCTGGAATCCATCAGTGGCTGGAAAATTGAAAACTGCCCTCACTTTCAGGGCTGCTCTGCTGTTTTGGCTTTGCTTGATCTTGATATGATGTTGATTTGAATATTTTAATCTTTTTGAATCTTACTATTTGGCAAAAAAGGGAAGAAACCTGTATAGGAGTGGCCAGATCACACAATGAAGCAAAATCCATCACCTTTGTGTCATTTGTTTGACCTCTGCTTCAAAAGAGGAGATAACTCTGCTTTTCCTAAAGCTTATATTGCTAAAATATTTCTTATAAAAACTTGCCAAAACCAGGTAAGCATTCAGCATTGAAGACTTCAGTCCAAGCACTCGGGTCATAGCAGAACAGGAGCTATGAACGGAGGTGCTTTAGGTGGTCTAGACAAGTGCATTTAAGCCTATGAATACTAGATTGTTCTTATGATTACTGTAGCATATGCTAGGGTTCAGCTGCTTCCTTTCATAGGCCTATATATGAGTTAGTATGGCTGTAGATACAATGCAGAAGACTGCAGTTATTACTTTAAAAGAACATCCTGAGGCAGTCCGGTGGCATCATATGGTCTTTGTATGTCACCCAATATTAGGTTGCTCTTTGCGGTATTTTATGGTTGTGATTTGGTACTTGCTGAAATCTCCTTCCCGTGGAGATTTTCCCTTTGTTTCCTTTTGGTTTACAGCCAGTGATCAACTCAGGAAACAAGAGGTAATGTTGATGTCTCAGTGTTCTCCTATTCCATTCTTTATGGTATCTTGAGAAACAGCAGTGTAATATTCTGTCAGGTATCATCCTATTTTGACCAATTTTGCTGATTTTTTTTTTATGATTGTAAACTGATGTTACTGCCAATAAAGCTTTAGCTTTGAAATCTCTGAAGCTGTTATGCCCAAAGCTCGACGAAGAAAGCAGAGGAATTAACTTCATTTTAAAATTGTAGCTTACTTTATCTGTGATATCTTTTTTAGGAAATGTTTTATCCTACTTTGGTACTTTCTTTTATGAAATTCTGCTTTCTCTCTGTAGTCATAACCAGTCCTGCATCTCCCCTGGAACCTTCGGGAGGACCTCAGCTTCAGCATGCAACACAGTCTCCACACAGTGGGAAACCCGTAACCTGCACGCACGTGATTGTTCCACATCAACCCCCCATAAATATGGACAGGTAAGAGGATTGCTGAGTATTAGGGGGTGTTTACAGGATGTGAGTTACTAGAGGAATAAATCATTTTCTCAGATCCATGTGTTCATTAGCTAAATATGAGACACAGCTGTTCAATCTGCGACATTTCCTGTTTATTTTTTATCTTTTCCTGCATTCAGAAAAGAACTTTAACATCTTTCACTTAGCAGTAACCTGTTTTTACCAACTGAAGAATTTTGTGAAGATATAGCTCATTCTTTGCAGTGTTTGGAAGAATGTGTTGCCAGTAATTATTACATACATTGAAACTTATTTGAAAGGGCAGTTCTCTGCCCTTCTTTCCATGAATTAAGCTTCATGAAAAACAGTCAAGATTTGCAGGGTTAGTTTTCTTGGCTGGAATAGTGAACACTGTGCTTACAGCCTGGATGCTTTGGTTTGTCAGTTGCTTGAAGAATCAGCAAGTTTTGGTTACTAAACCAAAAGCTAACTAACAGAACTATTCATTTTGAATTTGTATTTTTTAAAATCCCTTTGTCCTCTGGAAAGGAAGGTTTGAGGAGGCAGATATTTAACATTAACTCATGACTACTCTTTGTAGTCATGAGGCGAGTCACTCACATTTTGAGAAATTATAGAAATGCTTGAAAGCTCTGTGTTGAACCAAGTGAAATCTGTTGCATAAGCATGAGCTGTCAGTTACTTCAATTTCAGTAATGCAGAAAGCCAAATAATCCCATAGTCTTTTCATGTTTTATGCAGGTAATGTCAGAATATGCATGGGAAAACTTGAATGTGGAAAGCCAACTCACAGTCTGTAATGGGCAGTATGCCTCAGGATGTGATTGGCACTAATTGAAGGAGGAATTTGCCCTCTCTCTGTCCCTCCATATGCCTGGGGGATCTTAGCCTGCTGTCATGCTGACAAAGATGCTCCTGCTGAGATAAGTTCTGTCAGTGACTCTAAGCACTGAACTGCATTAGACGAGCTGCATAGAGCTGTCTCATAATTATCTCAGGCAACTATTAAATGTTAATCACTCCCAACCTTAGATGCACCTTGATGTTTGTAATGTAAAATGTGCCACACTAATGAATGCTGTCATGTAGCATCATAGTTGGTACGGAAGGAGGATCTGAATAGCCAAAGTGAAGAGTGAGCAGGTAAGAATGAAGAGCATGAACAAAAATTTGAAGTGTATGTGAGGCTGTGGAAGGATAAAGTTATATGCCAGGATAGAGTGCTGAGGGACTGTCTGCTTTAGAGGAACATCCACCCTAATGGGAAGGCAAGGGCTAAAGTACTTGATAGAATCATGGTGTTAGTTTAGCCCAAGCAATTTGACAGGCTGTTGGAAGGAGGACACGGAAGCACAGATTTTATCACATGGTGAAAGCCATAGATGTCAACACCCTGGCTACTATACTTTGTGTGCCACAGGTAGCTGGTATCTAGATATACCTAATATTGTAGTATATGCAACAGTAATAAATGTAGATGGAGTTCTGTGTGAGCATCTCACTCTAGCCCTACAGAAGATTTGGCTTTTACCTGGAAAAGTCCTGAGCATGTTTTAAGGGTAAGAAAACTCAGATTTTCAATCAGGGGTGGAAAGGGCTTTACCTGTGTGTATGGGAAGGAACAAAGGACTGAGTCCTGGTAAGGTCTGGAGCAACCATCAGTCTCATTGTGCTTCCTGAAGTGTGCTGTGTGGGAAGTCACACGCTACAATCACTGTTTCTCTGGTCCCAGGACAGATGAAGTGTAAGTGCTGGTGATTCTCTTTGGTACAGCTCTGGGGTCCAGTCAGGACATGTCTTGAACAGGACTAATGTTTTCTATTATTCAGTGACTAAATACAGAGTACTTGTATTTGGGTCACTCTGCAGGTGCTGCGAGTGCTCTACCTGTTCAGCAGCGGTACTTAAGGAATGTGACTGTGTAGGCCATTAGCATTTCACGTGAAGATAGTCTGCTCTGGCTGTTTGCTGTAGTAAACCTTCATCCTTCATTCCTTCTCTTAATGTCATCCACCATGTGCCAGCTATGTGGCTGGAATCCAGCTGGAAATGGAGCGCCTGCTTGTATGTTCCATGCATGTGAGAAAAATAAAATTTGGTGGAGTCAAGACAACTGATTTCAGTAATTCACTGTCTTCTGTTGCTGCTTTTGATTAACACCACAGATCTCCTTGTACTGGAACTTCATTAGCCTTTCAAGAAAATTAATCCACGTAAGCCCTAATTGAAAAAATGACTTTGTACCTGACCTATAAGCCTGTGATGAGAAAATGTAGAAGTGAACTTAAATGATGTTTCTTTTCATCCAGGTGTAGTGCAATGAAAAAGGCAACACTAAATATACTTCTAAATGAAGCGTATCATGAAGTTTTCCTATTAGATAGTAAAGCATCTAAAACTACCAAGAAAACTGGTAGCTCACGGAGTTAACACATCATTAACAGCATATGCTTCTGCATTGATTGTGTTGGCTTTGTGGGTTTTTTTCCCCAGCAAATGGAAGAAGTGAATTTGAAACGCAGTTTGAAAACAGTACATTAAGGTAAAATGTTTGGAAACCTTTCATAAGCTATGAAAGATTCCAACAGAATTTATTCCAGATCTTAATTTTCTCTTACTATATTGAACAGTAGAGTCCTGGAAGAAACAGAACGATAGAGTTTGGAGTTGAATAACAGCTACAGAACTAATCTTTCTCCTGAAGTTTTTTGTTTGTTCTACGCTTTCTAATTCTTTACCCAAGTTGCCCAACAGTGTTGTGTGCCTGAAGAGGGTATATGCGATGTTGTGTTGGACACTGAGACATTGCTAAGAGAGGAATGTAAGATGGTAAAAACAATTAAGCAGGTCAGAAATTGATTCCTTTTTTGTGTTCTTTGCCTCAACGACACTATTAGGGAAAGAGTGTAAGAAGGGGGGGGGGGGGGGATGGTTGAGTGAAGAAGCTAAGTACCAAGAGATCTTCTCGTTAATGAAGGGTTACTATGTGTTGTGGTCCAAGTGCAACCCTCAGCTCAAATAGTCCCAAAGCTGCTAATTACCAGAAGCTAGAGGGCATACCAGTCTCCTAGGAATTTGTCTAATCTCCTTTTGAGATTATGGCCTCTAAGATCTCCAGTGGGAATGAATTTCACTGTTCAGTTTTTTTCCTTTTATTTCTACTAAACATACAATATAATGATTTGGTGGAGTGCCATCTACTTCTTATATTATAAAAAATAGAAAATATCTAGTCATGACTTTTCCCTGGCCTTGTGCCCCCTTTGTGACTGTACAGCTGTACATCTTGAAAGACAGCTTTGAATTCTGATTCCTAGTATAACTCCGTATGTAATACTGACAGTGCAGTGACCAATGATTGTGAATAACTATTTATAAAAGTTAGATGATCAATCAGAAAAAATAATACAACTTTGCAAAAGCAAAAGACTTTTCTTCATTATGCCAATACTTCCATAGGTACATATACTGCCTAATTTAGATGCAGGTGCAGACCATCTTCCCCACTCTTTTCTGCCCCTCCATCAGATTTTTGAATACTGTGTTATTGTACCTCAGAGGAGGTCAGTGCCTTTAGATGGGGATGAGGTAAGTAATGTGATGCCTTACAGCAAATAGTAGTCTAATAGCTATACATGATGGAGCGGTTTTTATTAAAGCATTTCATAAATTGTTACAGAGTGGATCTCCAGCAGAAAAGGGTGGGTGATGTGACTTGGGGTCTCTCCAAGGCAGCCAGCAGGGTTTCTGGATCTGCTTTCAAAGCCACATGCAGTGAATCACACTTTCTATTTTGAAGTTTGCATAGCACACTCACAGATAGAGAAAGGAAAAGAGACAAGGGGATTGTCTTTCTGGAAAGGAACTGATAATGGCTTGAAAAGCTGGAAAAGATTTGATATGAAAACCAGCATGCTGTTCTTACAGGAAATCTGGGTTTCAAATGAAGTGTTGCCGTCTTTTAAAGTCCAGTAATTATTTTCTGTTGCTTGGAAAGTACTGTGAAACAATTCTGTAATTGTTTGTGATAACCTGGCCTCCCTAGCAGACTGGTCAGTGAAAAGAAACCTGATGCTAATTGCAGGCAGAGCTAGTTTTGTTTGTTTTTTTGTTGTTTGTTTTCAGACTAGTACATGTACTCTCAGGAGAAAAGGAGCCTGTTAAACCAAGCCACCTGCTCAGAAATGGCCTGAGGGCCTTGTTGAAATCTAGGAAAAATGCATCTGACCATTTGTGCTGAAGTTAGGAAATTCCTAACAACCTGAAGAACTGTGATATGGGAACTCATGCCCCAGACTGCCAGGATCCGGCAGTGAAGGACTTTAAGGAAGTGCCTGTAAAAGATTACATGATTTTGAAGTGACAGTTGGGTACTCGCTCTTTCTCGGGGAGCTCTGTGTCCCATTACTGTCATCCTATTCACCAGAGTAGCACCTTAGTTCCTCCCCAGTGGTAAGACAGCATGTGCTGCATGAATAGACAGCAGGATTTGACAGTACAGCAGCTAACAAAAGGGTTGGGAGAGAGCGTCAAGGCTGACACATGGTGATGTGCTTTCTCAGGAGAGTATGTGCACCTGGAGAGTGCTCCCTGTGAGTCAGGGAGATGTGAGGGATGCCAGGAGGGAGGTGCTGCTTTTGTCTGGGCCTGCTCAATGCAGGGACTAGTCAAGCTGTGCCTAGAAAATAAGGCCCAGGAACTTGGAGGGGAGGGATGAAGAAGAGAGCTCAACTGATACAGGAGTTTTTTGTTTTTGTTTTTTTTTCTCTAGGGGTGCAGAGGGTAGAAGAGGCTGCTCAAAAACTGGAAGCAGATGGTGATCCAAAGAGTAACAAAAATGACATTGCCCTTATCTGAGAGCAGTTAGGCTGATCTGCAGTATGAGGAAGGGTACCTCAGCATTCATGTATGGCAGTGCTTATTAAAGCTGAGAAAGGCCATAAATCCCATCAGGCAGGTGGCTTCAGGTGGCAGTGACTGTGCTGGGAAGGTTGGTGGGTTTTGTTTGATTGGTTTGTTTTACTGCTTCCCCTTTGGCCCCTTCTCAGAGCTCCATTGGTACTCCATGATCTCTGTAGCTTTGGGTACAGTGTAGCCAAACATGCTAAGGGCTCTGTGTGTTTGAGGGAAGGTCTGGTACTGTAACAACACTCATCTGCTGTGGTAGTCATGTAATTTTGGTTTTACTGGCTAAAAGAACACTCTGGATTAATGCAAGTTTCCATTTGTAATATTGCTTTAAGCAGGACTACAGTTCTGTTTGGTATTAAGTGTATGAAGAAATACTTAAATTTTTCTTTCAGCAATCTCAACCCAGAGAAAAATACAGAGGAAAACGGTATGTCTACGCAGAACGATAACTTTGAAGAGATCATAAATCTACCTATTGGTTCTAAGCCGTCCCGGCTGGATGCCCTGAACAACGATGGAAGCGACAGTCCCGGAATTCCTCTGAATCCAATTTTAGCTTTTGAAGATAAGGGGACTCTTTTGCCTCAGGTAGACAGTGTTCAAACACATCAAACAGCAGGTAAGTTTGCCTTGGTTCATTGCAATTAGTAATGTGTTGCAATTGACAGAGAACCTAGAGCTTCTTCTTGACACAGGTTGATTAATTTAATCATTTTAAACCCAAAATTCTTTGTGGAGAGGAGCAAATCTACTGGTTGTAAAGCTATGTATACCAAGCACATACAGATGCTGCGTGAGTTACGATGAGTCCTCATCTTTTGTTTGAAAGGTGCTCTCAGTTACACTGCGCTATTTGCCTTTAGGAGTTGCTTGAAAACGTTTGCCCTGTGCTTTCAAGTGGAAATGATAACGGTGACAGCTCCTGTTCTTAGTTTATGATGTGCAATCATGTTCCAGCTGTGCCAATGTAAAGTCTGATGTGCAGGTGCTGAAAGGGAGCTGGTAGCTGCCTTTTGTGTAAAACTCTGAATGACTTCCCTCATCACGTTCTTGCTGACATGAAAACTGAGGGCATTGGTTTATAGCACAACAATATATTTTTTAATTGCCTTGTAACTTTTAAAAGATGTTGGGTAAACAGTTATTAACATAAGAAAGTAAATTGTGCAACCCCTCTTGTCTAGAAAATATAAGAAAAAAAATCCTCTTTCAATAAAATGTTTGCATAAGTGTGTTTTGTATTAAGCGTTACTACTCTTTGCTGACCTGTCATTTTTGATGCCTTCTGTTGTAGAAGTGATCTGATTATTTCTTCTGAAGAACCAAAGGTGACATAAACGTCTCTGCAGTCAGTGGAGTTTCTTCCATGCAATGAAGGAGTGTTTTATTTTTCTCTCCGGGTTTTTTAAAGATTTATTGAACATCTTTTTTTTTTGGAAGGACTTTAGTAAAACCAGCAGAAGAAATGATGGACATAGACTTGGATCACCTTTCTAATAGTTTTCATCACTAGAAAAATCATGCTTCACGTGCATTACTTAATATGGCTTTTTCCAACGAGCTTTTTCTGTTAGTGAATGGGTATTTCTGCATTCCTGAAGACACAAGACACTGGAATCTGAAAGCAATGGGCTGATTTGGGTGGTGGGACCGATTTCTTTCTTCCTTTTTTTTTTCAGGCGGGTGTTGGTTTAAAAGGCATAATTGTAAAATTGGCAAAGAACCTTTTACACTTCGTGGTTCTAATACTTGAAAATTAAATACCTCGTTGCTCTACAAGTAGAGTTAATGAGGTGTCTTATTTAAACCTGTTGGTTTAAATATTATTGCAGAGAACTCTAATTATGGGGGCAGAGTATAGGCTTCTGTATCAGGTTCTTATAAATGTAATTCCTACAGGGACATTCTGTAACTTGAGATGTCACTATGATCTTCTCACATTTTCTCTGGAAACACAAAACGAGGCAAGTTTTAAAATGTGAAAATTTGAAAGCATTATTTTTTCACAGACAAGAGGAAAACCTATTGTTCTCCTAGATGATGTATTTATGAATTTTGTTCAGTACAGAAATAAATTGTTTAATGGAATAAATTAGAAAAGTGTAATAAAATGGTACTGCAAACTTGATTATTTTTTTTAGTTACATTCACGTTCACAGTACTATAAAAGATGTGTGCGGGTGCACACGCACAGGGAGTAACCTTGTTCTAAGTCCTGTAAATTGCTGCTGTTCCCAATGATGGAAGACTTTGCCTTTGCCTTATCAGACAATTGAAGACTGTGTGAAACCTGAAATAGTTGATTTTTTGATGATAAAGCAGGTTTGGGGAATTTTTTGGTTTTGCTCGTTTCAGAGCAAATGGAAAATGGTCCTTGTTTGTGCTTTGTATGTAGCGTGTGATTTTTATAATGCACTACAGTTTGAGTGATAAGAGGAGCAATGCAGGTTGCTTTCTCTTTAGTTAAACGCTGATTTCTACCATCATGATTCCATCCCTCACTTTCGGTTGTTGTTGAGAACAGTAACATTGTGCACCTTTCTATGCTGTGATAAGCAATGCTGTTGCAAGCAGAGCTCACCGGGTGTCTGAATTGGAAACATCAACCAGGGCTTGATGCGTTGCTCATTGAAGTCCCTGAGTAGATCCTTGGTAGTGGAAATGTGGGTTTATGGGCTTTTGGTTCATGCTGACAGAGAGTGGCCACTCATTCCTGCACTTGCCTTTAGTGAGCACTGAGCTAGGCTTATAGGAAGCTGTGCAGTAAGTCTGTGCTAGCAGAAGAAATCTTCCGAGACAAAAGCTGAAGAGTTCTTGAAGAAGTGACTTGCTGCTGCTGCCAAGTGTTCGTCGTACACGGGAGATGGGATAAAAGCAATGGAAAAACAAAGAAAAAGGGACTTATCTGCCAGAATGCGTGGAAGCTGTTCAGTCAGAATGCTTTCAATAATAGTTCGTGACACAGTTAAGTTAATTGGGTTCCATTCTCGCTTTCTTTAATTTTCCATGTACATAGCCACAATATTTTAAAGTGTCCAAAATATGTAGTTTTCCTTTAAACCTTTATAGCATGTGAGTACCGAATAAAACTTGTTTGAAATATTTCTATTTCTATTTTGATTTTCTTGCATACTTGAAGCAGGAGTCAACCTGTGATGGAAAACTCTTTATGTTCCTGGTATGTGTAAAAACTCACTTTAGTTTTCCTCTGATCTCTGTACTGAAAAATCAGTGCAGCATTACTTACAGCTACGAACAGAACAAAGGCATTGCCAGTCACATTTAGCTTCTTTTTTTTTTTTTTTTGTCTGAGGATTAATTTAGGCTCAGGCATAAGCTGTATTGATCTCAACTATTTTTATGAGACATCAGATCACACGCTTTGCTGTTCACATCACAGAGATGAAGAGCTTACTTCATTTCTCACTTCATTTATCACGTGGTTTTTGCACTGGACTGCAAATAAAACTGTGTATAATTATATTCATTCCAAGCTTGCTTCAAATAAGAGGGGAAAATAAATGCTTTCTTTCAAGGACCCAACATGCAAACTATGTCTACAGAATGGGCACAGATGTAGACATGAGAGCGTGATATGAAAAAGATTTTAAGTCTTGAGTTTAATCCCTTCTTTAAATGCTGGGGGTTCTGAATATTTTTATTGATAATAACTACAGTATAAAATGAATGCCAGCTTTTTTGCCTGCTATTGCATGCGTTCCATTATTTGTACTTTTGGAGTCAACAGTTCAGTGAGGTAGAATCAGTGGTTGTAGAGGTGAAAGCTTTTCTGAAGGTATGGAGTAGTGGGTGACCTTTTGCAGCAACTGTGTTTCTTGCGAAGACGTTGAAGTAATATTTGCAATTAAACAGCTAAGGAAAACAGAGAGGACACTCCAACGTCCTCACTTATTCTGCAGTGGTCATAACAAGTTGCACTGATTTTGTGTTTGAAAAATGACCTAAGGAGGTGGCCTGAAGCTGGAAATCTGCTTTCATCCGTAGCTGCGTCAGCCAGCTCCTTTTGGTCCTCTGTTCTAAGAACCCAACCACCCCAACATCATTAGGTACACGGGTCTTTCACATGATGCTTCCGAAGAAATTTCCTGTCTGCTATAGGTGAATATTGAAAATTCCATACTGCTTTATCTGAGGTTGTTTTATTTTTTAACAAGTCTTTTTGCTGTGCTGTAGAGAAGCTTTTAACTGTTTGGGGCTGGGTGGGTTGGTTGGTTTGTTTTTAAACCTTACAATTGGAGAGAACTTACAGTTACTGAAAGGAAACTTTACCCAAATAATTACTCCCCAGGCCCCTAAGCTCAGCTTAGAGATTTGGGCCAAAGTAAAATGTTATGGTGAGATCTTAGTTGGCAGGTCTTTTTCTACATCTCCCTCAATTTGTATCCCATGTTTGTAGCCAATAGCAGCTTTAAAGATGTACATCTATTTATTTATTTATTTATTTATTTTGTAAGAAACTGCGCAGTCTGGGAGCAGATATTTGCCACTTGTCCTAAAACTTCAGTACTCCAGCCAGTCCGACAAGAAGTTCCAACCAGCTTCTTGAATTTAAAAAGTAAAAAAGTGTATTGATTAGAAGAGGAACTGGACTACTGTTGAATTATTAGTATTAGATGACTATTATTAGATTACCTTTCTTCTAAAAGCAACATTAAAAAAAGCAGTGCCCCATAAGTTTAAGGTTCTGGACTTTGTTTTTGTTTTTTTCTGAAATATGCTGTTGTGATTGGCAAGAAGATCCATGAGACAGATTTGCTGCCCCTGCAGAAGAGGGAAGGAGAGGTGGTATGAACCTGCATACACGTAATGAATTCAAGACAGTTGAATTTTGAGCTAAATATACTATGACATGTTTTGGTCCTCTAACATCTTTTAAAATGAATGAACAGAATATAAGATCAATTTGTAATTCTGCCAAATTTGCTCTCATCCTGTTCTTGCAATTGGAACATTTCCGTTTTGTGAAGGTGCTGCGCACCATCTTCGTGCCAGGAAACTGAAAGTGACAGGAGCGGTTAAGCTGCAGGAACCGATGAAGACAGTCATCTCTAAAAGTTCAGCCTCTCTGATGTGGTAAGTTTCTGTCAGCTATCTGGTTTAAATATTAACTGTCTACATGGCCAATAGCTGCCCTCAGGAGCTCTTGAGTTTCTTCTGTCTGTTGACGGACTTGCTCGAGGAGTTTGGCCATTTGGCTTTTCCTGAATGCTAATGAGAATTCTGGATCTGAAGGGGAAAAACAAAGTGTTAGGCAAGCTGCAGCAATTGCCCTCCTCAGCTGTTTTCCCCTGCATTTTAATGCATGTGCTTAGAATGCTTCTGTTTTAGATTAGATTAAGTAGTGGTTTCTTACTACAGTATAAAATAAGTATACGGAAGGCAGAACAATATCCTTCTGCCACACAAAGCAGATGGATACTAATTCAATTTTCATCCCTACAACCATTCAAGAATGTTTGCTGCCAAGTTCAGATCCAGATGATAAGGGCTGTTTCACTCAGTTGGAAAATTCATCCTTATGTACTGATTCTGTACAGCAGATACACACAAAGATGTATCAGGCTCTTGGCTCTGTATTTGTGAAGACACACACTACGTATTTATTATCATTACAATTATATTGCATTTCTTGTCTGTACTCAACTTACACTTAAAAATGATTTAAAAAACAACAGAGCCAAAGAGAGAAATATATTAAGGAACCGAATGTCAGTAGGGGAAAGATGCAGCTTTACAGCTTTTGCTATCCATGTGGTCTGCTTGCGTTTGTTTAATCGTAATAAATACAAATTTTGAATCTGAAAAGCTTTTTTGTTAAGCCTAGTGCCACGCATCCTCATACTGGACAAAAAAATATCTATACCCTAAGTCCTGTTTCCTCCTGATCTAAAAATTAATTAATTAATTAAAAAGTAATTCTGCATTTATTGTAAGATATTCTTTGTTATTTTTAAGCAGATAAAACAGTTAAGGTAGCAGCTGCCCTTGGGTTTCTTCTGCTTGCTGTCAGCTCAGGGGTGCAGGTGACAGCCTGTGACAAAGATTTGCCTTCGCTGCTGATGGCAGCGGGCAGTGCCCCCAGGGATGAGCCTGGAGGTGAGGACGTACCTGCCTGCAGTCTGCAGAACGTGGAGATGGCCAGCTGCTGGAAGCGAACCTCTTGGTGAGTAAGGAAATTCCTGAGGTAGGCCTGAATCTCTCTGATGTGACACTTCAATAAAAGCATCATCTTTTCTGCATAAGGAGGAGAATAACGAGATGAGCAGGAGCTTTTAAAAACACTTCCATAGCTGTTTATATTAACAACGCTTAAGATTGTTAATGACTGATCTGCCCTTGGCACAGTTAATGCTGTGTGACAGTTACCGTGATGTATCATGTGCTGGATGATGGAGGCAGCATGAAAGGATGGCTCGCTATGTTCCCGCTGGCCAGCCAGCCTCACCAAGCACTTTGTCAAGGGTTCGTTCATCCATTTGACCATGTGTAACGTCGCTCCTTCTAGAAGGCAAAAAGGTAGGACAGTAGTCTGTAAATAGAATCCCCAGTGCCCTAGAAAAGAGCATAACTAGTCTGCCAGAACCCATATGTCTAACTAGGAAATCCTTTACAGAATTGGAGAAGTAAAATAAGTGCTGGACTTCTGCAGTAAGTATTTCTAGGTTGTAAAATATGGCCATGCCTTGTAGTTCTGCTCTCAGGTAAGGTATGTGGATTTGATTCATAGAAAGCTTGTTGGATTTTTGTATCGCTGGGTTTGTGGCCTAAAAGAACGCATCATACTCAAGATCCACTCTGGCCTGGCTGTCTCTGTCCAGCAGCTGCTGAGCACCTCTTGCAGATCCAAAGGAGACATGCCAATAGTTGCATGGCAGTTACAAGAGATACAAGCTTATCCTCTGTGTCCTGAGGACAGTCTCTTTCTACTCTTCTGGTATTGTGAAATGAATTCAGCTGAGAAACTGGGTGACATTACTAGCAGTAAACAGGTCATGTATAGAAGTGATATTTGGCACAAAGAGTTTTAAGCAAAATAATAAAGCATTCCACAGAAAACCAATGCAAACAGTGGAGCCAATATCACCTGTCAGTAAGCTGGATCTTGCTTTCCTTTAATATTATGGCAAAACTCCCCTTAACCTTAAAGAAAGACCCAGGCTTCTGTTTCCATTAGAATTAATAAAGGGCATATGCACTTCTCAGAGGAAGCATTTTATGGCGAGGTTGTTTCCCCACCTTGCTTTGCCAGCTCAGCTAGGCACGATGTCACGTAATGAAGAGAGTCTTCTTGAATGTCAATAGAAAGCATGGCCTGGAGGAGACCTTCAACACATGGGCTCTCCATGATTCTCTGCAGTGAGAAGATTAACATTCATCACTTCCATTGTGTTTTGATTCAGAGGTATCGAACATCTCTTTGCAATACTGACAGATAAGAAATAGATAATGCCGATGTCTCTTCTCCCAGATCTAATCCAGCCAAGTGACAAACCTTAGACTCACAGAATATCCCGAGCTGGAGAGGACTCACAAGATCATCGAGTCCAGTTCCTGGATTCACACAGCAACACGAAATCCAAACTGTGTATTGGAAAGTGCTGTCCAAACACCCCTTGAACTCTGGCACTTAGGGCTCTGCCTGCTCCCCTGGGCAGTCTGTTCCATGCCCATCACCCTCTGGTGCAGACCCCATCCCTGACCCCCAGCTGCCCCTCCCCTGGCACAGCTCCATGCCGTTCCCTCAGGCCCTGTCACTGTCACACAGAGCAGAGCTCAGCGCTGCCCTTCTACTCCCTGTGAGAGCTGCAGCTGCCATCAGGCCTCCCCTCAGCTCCTCTGCTCTGCGCTGAACCAACCCAGGGATCACAGCCACAGATCCCCTGATATAAAGTGTTTCCCAGGGCTAGTTCTGTCTGTGGGGTATTTTCATGATTACAGATCACTTCAGAGCTCAAAGACTTCTGCAACTTATTACTGCCATATCAGACTGTATAATAGGATTTGGCTGTCATTTGCTAAATTCTTGCAGTAAATGTAACACGAATACTCCAGAGCTAAGCAGGGGGGGGAATTGTGGAAGTTCATCACTGACTTTGCATCTGGGGCTTTGAAAGCTTTCTGGTGTTGAAATGCTCTGATCTACAGAAATATGAGGGAACGTGACAAGCAAAGGTGCGTTTTGTTCTACCAGTTGTTATGTGATATACATCTCTGTTTATCCCTTAGTTTTCAGATTGCATCTGCTATGCCCCAAACATCACACATATCTCTGCACCATAGTATGTATTTTAGACACCAAGTTGAAAACAGAGCAGGCTTAGCCTGCGCCAACCTGGATAAAAAGCCCTTGAGACCAAGGAATGAATTCTGAGCAAGTCACCAGACTTAATTAGGGGAGTTGCATTCCAGCTCATGGGAAAATCCTGATGATGGAAGCTGCTCACGACTCCATGAGGGAGCTCAGGTGGCCATCAGTGAAAAGAATATCTTCTTTTGTATTATAATTTAATGCTGCAATTTTCTAACTTGCTACTTAGCAGCTGAAGCTGGATTCAAGACTGCTGCCTTTAAAACTGCCACAGTCTGTGTCCTGCTGGCACAGAACCACTGCTTTTTTCCCTCTTGTGACAAGGACTCTTACGTGTCTTAGAACTGACCTTGGAAACCTGCCGTTCCTATTCACGTCTGTGAGTTCTCTTCTGAAATGAGTGCTAAATACATTACATGGCACACTGTAAAGCTTTTATAAAGATGAACTAGCTCCCTGCCAAGGACAGAATAAAGTCGTAGAATTTAACTGATAAATGTGGTAGTTTTTTAATCAGATTTTGAAAGCATGGTCCATTTTTACTCTTCCTGTGGGGCGTTGAGTTTGAGGAAGCGCATTTCCTTGCAAAAATTGCTTTAATAACTAATCTTTGCTAATATAAGTGAAAATCTTTATTGGAAATTCACATTTCCAATCCCTGCTTGAGACGTGTGAAAGGTTTGTCCCGTTCCTCATTATTAGACAGGTTCACAGATCTAAAGCAAAGTTTTGTTTTTGGCTGGTTTAAATCTCTTCTGGTTGCATTGAGTGTCCTGTTGCATCATGGGAGAGCGGGCAAAGGAGTGCAAGAACAGTCTTTGCAGTAGGGACAGCTTTGCTTTGTACTTCAGCCTAACCCAATCTAGACAAAACTCAACGGCGCATAAGAGCTGCAAGAATGAGAAATAATAGTGCAAAAAAGGAAGGATAAAAATGCCCCTAGGCCTGAAGTCAGGTAAGTCACAGGTAGGAAAGATCTCGTTTCAGACTCTGGACATGTCAGCAAGGCGGTCTCTGCAACTAGTTGTAACTGCAAAATGAGCAGACAAGCGCATCTGTAGGTATGGATTTTGTGAGATGCAGTCAGTGATAGAGGCCTTGGTAGCACCCTGGCACAACAGCTAGCTGGCCAAACAGGGAAAATATACATCAGCAGTTGGGATTATATTTAACAAATGGGGAGTGAGTAAAATTAGATCAGTTCTGAACCCCATAAGCAGGAAACTAAAGTTATACAAAGAGTGAGAGTTAGGAAATCAGGATTCAGTTTCTAACCCACAGGGAATTCTCCTGGACAGTTGGATGGTTCCTTTAATTAGTTTGAATTAGCTTTGATCTAAATATATTTTGTACCTATGATGTGGTCACTCAAATCAGGTCAGCATATCACTCACAGGAAAATGAGACATTTCTTGTTTTCTTTAGCATGTCTGCATTGTATTGGAACGTTTCAGAAAAATAACAACTTTTGCTATGATGTGTGAGGTTCTTTTGTAAATAAAAACAATTTTGTGTGGAATATACAAAGTAAGAACAATAAAATTTTTCTGTGGGTAATGCTGATTCTTCATAAATGTAACTGCAATTTCCTTGGGTATAATTCAGTAAAAAAAAAGAACAAGTGGTACTCACCTGTCTTGTCTTGGAAAGGTTCAGGTTTTTGATGATGCAAGCAGTGTGACCAGCAATGACAGGGTCTGTTGTGTGCACTGACAGGAGCATTCCCAGGCTCTGCAGTAGCTCAGTGCACACCAGAGCATCCTAAGAAAAGCAACCAGTGTTTCCATTACATCTCAGACAGACAATGCCAAGCACAGTGATGCAAATTTGTAGCCAACAGTAAGTAGATTGGCCTTAGCTCTGCAAGAAAAGCATTACTTAATTCATTTAAACCAACAGCTAAGTGCCTTTTCTCTCAAAATATGGCCTACTGACCGGCATTTGCTATAGAAAGATGGAGTCTTTAACATCCAGAATTTAATCTTCATTTACAGCAACTTGTTTGCATCAAACATCCCCAGAGGTCACTTTGCTGTGTGAGCTTTGTAGCCAGGATAAGGACATGAGATCCTGACTGCAAGGAGAAGTGGCTGGGACAGGTATGGAAGGCAAGGGAAGTCTGTGGAGAAGCAACGGCAGCAGTGCTGTGTCCATAAGTACCCCAGCAGTTTACCTTCCCAACAGTAATGGCCTGTACATTTAGGCCAGTTTGTGATCAGGCCTCATTTTAGTCAAGTGCTCTGATCAGCATCTTCTGAGACAACACATACGTTTCTCTATTCTGATTTAGAGATGCTTTACCTCCCTCCCTGAAAGTAGTTTTCTTCCCACATTAAATGGGTTTGGGTCACCAGCCAGGTATGTTCCTTAGCAGGATTTGGGTTAGGTCTACAGGTGAAAGCAATGTAAGATTTCCTCTTGGGACAGTTTTATCTTTCTATTGTTCTTTATGTGATTCTTGTGTTCGTTAGTAGCAGACTATTTTATTTGTGTCACTTAGAAATTGAGATGGTTTAGTGTGCTTGGTGTAAATCTAGTAATCGATCCTATATATAAAATTGAAAGAAAAAAAAAAAAGAATAATTCTGAACTTGAAAATTTGCTTCAGGAGCACTGAAGCAGCACAAAAGGAAGTTTTAAAAAGTTTAACATGCACCTTTCTGTGATATGGGTTAAATGACAAAGTATGTCTATCAGAGGCCGGGATTAAATCCCTTGTGGAAAGGCAGAGAGACCTGGGACTGTTCAGTCTGGAGAAGACTGTGGGTGAAATCTTATCAAGGCTTATAAATATCTAATGGGCAGAAGTCAAGTGAATGAGGCCAGGCTCTTTTCAACAGTGCCCACTGACAGAATGAGGGGCAGTGGGCACAAACTGGAGCACAGGAAGTTCCATCCAAACATGACAAAGAACTTCTTTACTGTGAGGGTGACAGAGCACTGGAAGAGGCTGCCCTGAGAGGTTGTAGAGTTTCCATCTCTGGAGATATTCAAAACCAACCTGGACACCTACCTGTGTAACCACTTGCTGGGAACCTGTTTTAGCAGGCGTTTGGACTAGGTGACCTCCGGAGTTCCTTTACAACCCCTGTGACTCTGTGATTCTATGATATGCTTATTTTTTTTCTTAACATCACCTGACATCTTCACTTCTATTTATTTTAAGCACTGTCACAATCAGCAATACTAAAATGAGACATGGAACTAGATGGAAAAGTCAGTACTATGGCTAAATTCAGAGCATTAAAGAATCCTATATGTAGGCATTACTGTAAACTTTCTCTAACATTTCAGTTACCACTAACGACTGTATTCTGTGCTTTTTGGACTACATGTCCTCTTTTCTATGTAATCCTATTGACTGTAGTACCCTTATTTGATTTGCTAGAGCATGAGAGGAAGAAATTGTCTACAGACTCTAAAGGAACTTTCCAATATGTAATGACTTCCCTGCCAAGCCTCTTCAATCTACTTAGATCAATGCCAGCAAGTGACAGTACTCTGAATTCTGCTGAGCCTCCTTGGCTGACGTGTGACCAGGATCCAGATTTTGTCTGTTGGCTCAATTCTGCAGTCTGAGCAGCCCAGGACAGAATTCTTAGTACAAGTAGTTTGCGTGGTTCAAGTGAGTATTGACCTAACTTCTCAAAATAAAAAGGCAAGGAAAAGCATTCCAGCAGAAACTGTGCATAGAATTGCAACGCTGTGCTCAAAATCCTTGGGAGACAGTGCTTGCCAAAATAAAAATTATTCTGTTTTTCAGGTAGCTCGATGGGAAAGCAAAGCTCTTTGGAGTGGGAAGTCAGCAGCATCACCTGGAGCTGGCAGATCCTTGCTCAAAGGAATGTGACTTAAAAGGCCATTTCCCACTGACACAGACTCTTTCCTTACAGTTTTAGGGCTGAGTTGTCCTTTGGAGAACTGAATTGTATGGGAACTGTTGAATCACAGCCTGAACCACTGATTGATCACCTGAGGTGAGCACTGAGTCAGCCGCAGGGGCACAGGTGAAGGTAATGTACCTGTGTGACTGGAAGGGGTGGAGTCAGGATCCACCTCTCCCTGACCCCATTGAAGGGCTGACCACCACCAGGGAAGGATCTCTGGTTGGAGATCTCTCTCTAGTGGAGTTATCGGCAAGCCTTGGCCATCTTCAAAGCTGAGCCACTCTTTTCTTACTAATTGTCTGTATACTGTCTTCTGCACTATTTCTTTTGGGTGCTATTGGGTTATTTGCCCTACACGAATACAGTTCCCCTGCAAGAGAGAAGTACTTCAGAGCTCACCAGGAACCACTGTCAGCAGCCAGGACGGGGACCAAAAGGAAGGGAGGAGAGCGAGTATGAAGCACTCCTGGGGGTTTAATTCACGGTAATGAAAGGGCAGATGAATCCTTCCCTATTGTATCCTTGGCAGCATTTGCAGTAACTCAAGCATCACTTGACTTGATGGTAAAGGTTAGCTTTGTGTGGTGGTTTGTTTTCCAACAGCTGTTCCCATGGAGAAGTCCCTCTTTCAGACGCTCAGAATTCAACCTGGCTGAGTGAAAGAAACCTTGAAAGGCCTTGAAAATCCAGGCCACAGAGATGGGGAGGCCAGGGGAGGGAGAGGTCAGCCTCTCCTCAGAGCACATGGCCTTGCTCCCTCCCTGGGGACAGCCCTGTTTGCTCGCTGAAATAAACCTGCAGATGCACTTGGGTTTTTGCTGTGCAAATCACCCGCCGCAATATTTCAGCAGTGAGCTTGCTGAGATCCAATTACATTCAGTTGCAGGAGGCAGTTTGACATGCCACTAGGACATGTGGAGTAACTTGGCCTGCACAAAGCCTTTGGAATACTCAGTCCTCTGGTTGTGGCTCCATAGGCATTGAGCTTTCCCATTTTTTCTGTCATGTCCCTGAGTTAGAGGAGGCACAATTCCTTTCATACTGTGCCATGCACATGCAACAAGATGTGAGGCACCAGGCCTCCAGTGCCCTGGGGAAGTTCAGCCCCACCTGGGCCCAGCTGTAGTCACTTAGGCTGTCACTGCTGCTTAGAACAGTGTGACAGGGAAGGATCTTGATTTTTTTGTTTTTTCTTTATCTGCCTGAACTCCAGCTCTCCCATGATTGTTGGCTTAAGCCACCTATCAAAAAGCTTTCCTATCTGTGTTCTTTAGGATGCCTTTAATCACTGGAATGGAGAAGCATGTTTAAAAGTAATAATAATAACATCTATCGCTACTTCATGATTTGGTGTTTCATGTGGAGAATGAAAGTACAGCAGGAGTGCCTGTGATGGCTGTTTGCTGCAGTTTATTTTTAGCCAGATTTATTCATGTGTTTGCATGGCATTGCACTGCTGAATGGTAGTGCTTCCCTGAGCACGGGCAAAGAAACCATTCTGTAGCTAAGGACACAAAGAGACACAGGAAAGTTCTAGTGAATTTAGTTAAAGATTGATGGAATTTTAAATGATCTCAAGTCTAATTAAAAAAAAAAAAAGAATCTGCTGGCAGTCTGAAGAGTGAGGGGAAAAGGGAGTGCAGGTTGGTGTCCACTCAGCCAAGCAGTCTGACCCCCATCGCCACCTTTTTCCTCCCCAGGGCCTCCTTAAAGTTGATTCAGTTAACTACAGGATCCCCAGGATCCCACTCACCACAACAGACAAGCTCCTTAGGTAGGGACAGTGCAGATGGAGTAAGCAAAACCTCAATTTGGGCCAGAAAGGGGAAGGTTTGGGAGATCTCAGAAAGCAATACTGATGTGCCTCACAGGATGCCATAACAGTGTTAATGCAAGCAGCATCCAGAACTACTCTTTCTCCCTGGCTCTTATGGGATGAACTGCCATACCTGGTTGTGTGGGTACTGGGACAGTACCCAGAGCAGAGCAACAGCTGCACGACGCACGTCCTCGCTGCTGGACACCAGGAGAGAGCATAGCCTGGGCAGGACATCATTGGCAAGCAGCTCAGCCTGAGTGTCTGCTGTTTGGGGAAGATGATGATGAAATGTGAAGACTTCAGAGGGGACAACTGAATCTCTGTGGGATGGGACAGTTCTCGATATTTGGTTATAAAAACTAAACCTCATTCATTCTGGCTCCTCTGGCCAAGAATTAAGGTTTGAGGGCAGCATGTAGCTTTGGACACCCTTCATTTTATGAGGTCTCAGTAAGAAATGAGGGGCATTTCACTCCCTCCCCACCATCACTGTGACTGCTTGATAACAAAGTGCCTCCACAACTTCTAGATGAACAACTCTACTCTGGGGCCTAGGACTCTAGTGCTGAACATGCAGCTCCTCTGCTTTCATCTCCAGAGTAAGTTGTGGAAATGGATTGGGGTACTTAATGGGATAGGATTTTTTTAAGAGGATGACAAATGCTTGGGAGAGAATTACGGTTAATGAGAGATTCATGCCTTGGGGGAGGGCAGGCCCCACTCAAGCAGCAATTTCAGGAGATATACTATCCTAATCAGGGTTAATGATTGGGAAATGTGGAGGGGAGCAAAAGGCCCCTGTGCATACAAGATATGTGCTGGCTCCCTCACACTGGGTATTGCCCCTCGCTGCCTGGGGCAGGTTTAGTTGAGTGCAGAGCAAACCTCCCTCTTCCTGCAGTGTCCAACTAACATGCAGAAATGAGGTGTCTCTGTTCTTAATGGGAACGGTTCCCAACCCACCATGCTCATTCCAAAAGGCAGAGAGAGAAAGGAAAATAGCATCGTTTGTTTATCTCTAATGTGCTACTTACCCCTGGTAGCCAAATTTCTTAGGCAAACACATGCCTGGCTTGAAACCTTCTTTTGCCAAAGGGAAAAAGAAACAGAGAGAAAGAGTGGTTTCAGTAATGTGTGTTCTTGGCTATTGCACTCAAAATAAATGTGAAAACGCTATCAAGCTATCACACTATCTTCAGAGCACAAATTTTGGACTTTTTTTTTTTTAACCTTTTTTTTTTTCTTTTAATGAGTTTGCTTCAACTTCACCTAGATCAGTTGTTGATGAGGAAGAGCCAGTGGAGTTTGGTTTGTGGATTATTTTTGGAATTTCAAAACAATGATAGGAAAATGTATGGACTGAATTTGTCTCATGCACTCAGCTTTTTTTTTTTTTTTCCCAACCAGGAGAGGCAACACAGAATTTAAGGTGCTACCCTTTAAATTCTGAATTGAACCTTGCTGAAGTCTTTGAAGAGTGTGACTCCCAGCAAAGCAAGATTTTCTAGATGTTATTCTTTGAAGCCATGTAGTCAAAGCTAAGGATATCAAAAAGAAGAAAAAAAAAAAAAAAAAAGAGGTAGCATAATGGTAGCGAGAGCCTGGACAGAGCACTTCATCTGCAGTTTCAAGTTTAAAGAAAATAGGTCACCTAGCCTAAAGGAAGTGTCCAGGCCTTTTATGTTTTCTTTCTCCAAATGTTGCCCTTGTAGAATCTACACATGTTTTAACGTACATCTTTCCTCGTGGGAAAGATGTCACAGAGGCATCCATGCAGTAGACAAGCAGAAGTGTGCCAGACTGAAACCAGAAGCCCAGCTTTATAGCTGTGCTCTGATGCTAAACCTTCATGTAAAGTGAGGGTGGCAGCTTTACCTTGTCCACAGAGGAGGACAGAAGAGAGATGAGCATCTGCATCAGGAATCTGTCACCAATTCTCAGCATGGCCTCATGGTGCTGAGCGTTGGCTGCTATGTTGCTTAGGGCAGCACAGCTATAATACTGCGAGAGCCAGAGGGAAAAAAACAGGGAGAGAGGTGGTCATAATGATGACAATGCTGTAGAGATTAAAACTAAATTGGAGAAACGCTCAGATTGAGAGATGAAGAAAATGCAGTGCTTTTTCATCCTCAGGTATTTTGTGAGGTAGACCTGATAACAGCTCAGCGAGCTCAGGAAAAGCTATGCAATATCTACTGTTGCTACAATAGCAGCTGTGCTGTGGCAGTGCACGCTGCACAAACCCACAAGGCTCCCTGGTGTTTGGGAACATCCTGTGCTGCTGCAGCTACTCCATGGCTGACACCTACCTCAGCTCATCTACATTGACTGCTTTGTATATTTGCACTGGTTGACTGAAGCCAGATGTTGTCACTGCCCTAGCATGTCAAGAGATCATTTTCAAAAGATTTAAACATTAATTCCAGGGAAGATTATATATATTAAAACGTGGTACTTGGGAGGTATAATTAGAAGGAACAGGTTGAACTGCAGAGAAAGAAATTTTAAAATAAATAACAGGAGAAGCTGGTGATGCTAATACAGTTTGCAGAAAGAAGTTCCAGAGGCTCCATCACTTCTGACATTTACAACTGAATAGAGCTAAGGAGAACACTGGAGGAAACAATCCTGTGCTTTCAGATCCACTGGATGAACAAGTGGACTTTAAGATTTACAAATGTACTCATACTTGAAATCTAGCATACTTGAAATCAAGAAGCAAGTCTGTTAACCGTGCAGGTTAACAAGGAGATGTCTGGGGTAAGCATAAAACAGGAACATTTTGCAGACGTCCAAAACAATGAGAAAAAAAATCTTTGCAAGTTATGCCTTCTAAAACACTTAGAACTGTTTAGAGGGGAAGATCAAAGGAAGCAAGAAGAGCAGAGGAGCAGGCCTATCAGCAGCTGATCTGATGATCCAAAAAACACAGAAAGGTAGCTGTGTATAACAACTGTGTGCATGTCTTAGTGTCTCCAGGCATTATAAACCCCCTGTGGAGCTAAGCAAATCATGTGCTTTTAATGGATGGTGTCTGACCCAGCTGAGTTCCTCCAAGATGTACTCACTGTCACTCTGCTTCTCTGCAGAAACCTTCCCCTCCCTCCACCTTTGCATTTCCCAGTTCTGTGGTTTGTGCTCTCCCTACAGTCACACTGTCCTTGTTAGAAAATCTGACCTGTGCCATACCTGCACTTCTGAGTCAGGGGACTCCAGCAGCAAGGTGAGAACTGGCAGGGCTCCTTCCTTGCACAGGACCAGTTGGATCCTCTCTTCCATTAAAAAAAAACAATGTTCTGTTAGTGTGTCCTTTCCCTTCCCTCTCTCCAGTCTGGAGGCATTATTCAACAGGGATATGCACAACAGAGTGATTATGCTTATCCAAACATCAGAGCATACCATTCAGTTTGTGCAAGACAGTAGTATGCACTCATTTTAGCAAAATGTCCATGCATGATTTCCATGTAAAACAAACAATAGTAGCAGAAGTGCAATGGTCAATTGTAAAAGTTCTTGCCAAACATTCCTCATGCTGTATAGAAATAAGATATTCCTTAGGACTGTGTCAGCTAGTTGCGTGGGATGGTGATGTCATGTAGACACGTGGAAATTAATGTTGGCTTGATTCAGAGTTAATATATGGTAGTATATATACTGTTGCAGAGGACCAACACTGCTTTTGCCAAAGCTGGTAGCAGAAATCCCAGGAACCTTTAATGGGAAGAACTTCAGGCCCATAATAGTTACATTTTTAATCATCCAACACTGAGTTAGTGATTAGTGATTGTTATTATTTCTCTTTCTTTCATATTTCAATTGCTTGTACATTAATTCTTTCAGTTCAAAAGTCAAGCCTTCCTATTTTGGGTTGAGGCAAAAATGAGTCTGCACTAGCTAAGGAGAGGCCAAACTGAAACAATCGGCCTATGGCATCATCATGAATGCCATATGCAAAGGAAGTAACTTGTTGTGCAGATAAGCTTTTGTTCTTGCCTTAATCCTTTCAATGTATTTATCTTTCTATTGCAGAGGAATTTTCTTTCAGCAATCTTAGCTAAACCATTAACCAGAAAGTACCTGATTGTGTAAGGTTGAGAATAGCACCAACTGCGTTTTGTTGTACTCTAGGATCATGGGAATTGGCAAGAGACAGTAGAGGTGTAACTCCTCGAGCAGCACCAATAGCTTCTCGGTTGGATTCTGGGGAAAAAATCGGAGTAAGAAATAAATAAGACAGTGCCACACAGCATATCTTCTTATGGAGAGTCATGAGCAGGACAGGAGGCAGGACTGGCTTTCTTGGAGTACTGATTCATTTATGTACATTTCTAGACAAAACAATGGCCAATCTTTGAAACCTTGCTGAGAGAGACATGAAACACAAGCAAGCAAGAAATGTGAGAGTATTTGGATCAGGTCACATCATCAGGTGACAACTAACTTCGAGATTTATGAGAATAAAAACATCCATTCCTGAGGCCATTCTATACTAAGGAACTGACTTACACACACATACAGATAGTCAAGGATATCTACTCAAGCACAGATCAGATGGGATCAGGTTAGTATTCCAGACTGAGTCCCTTTTTGCCTTCATATGTATATTTGATACTCAAAGAAATACCTTTTGTGATGGAAAAAGTATTCTCATTTTTGAATGAAATAATTGTTCTAGGAGAAGCCATCTATTTAAAAATATCTGTGTCATGTGGGAAGCAATTTCTCAGGTCAAATTTTCAGGTCAATTTTGTAGATAAGTCATTGTCCAATATAATTCATCTGTGTATTGTTCTTTTGTTTCCCACAGTAGAAGTAGAAATTATTTAGTGCAGCTCCATCTGATGCAAACCAGTCTGATGCAACGTACACTCTAATAAACTGGATGAAGGAGAGAGACAAAAAGATTGAGCATCCAGATATTGATCCTTCCTCATTCTTTCACACAATACACTCCACTAATTATGAGGATGAAAACCTCACATTTTTGCAAAGGCAGTACAAATGTATGGACAAAATTTGGGCTTTTTCTTTTTTATGTTTTTTCTTCCACCTTCCTTTCTAGAACAGAGAAAGGAGAGCCTGTGTCCTCTTGTGAGAGAGTTTCTCAGGGACACATTTCCAGCCCAAAGATCTGAAGGAAGCAGATGATCATATGAAAGAACACTGAGCCACTGTGTGCCTCAAAGATTTTTCTTCCTTTAAGAAAGAACAAAAACGGTTTGATTTGAAAATGACAGTTCCATGACAGCTCAGGCAATTTTTCAGGTGGTGGTTGATACTGAAAGCCTGCAGTGGTGGGATGAGCTCTCGCAGCCTATGTTGGTGGAGGTGATGGCACATGGGCTTGGTACCGTTTTCTTTTGGTGATTCACTACCTGAGAAATCCAGCTTCACCATCTTTCTTAGAGCCCATTATTGTGGGTTTGCTGGATTTATTTTTCCGTAAATCATTCTCCCTCATCTCTCTCTCTCCATTCTCATTCTAGTTTTAGTCAGATAATGTGAACACTGAACACTACCTGTTTCATCAACTCATGACGGAATGCTTGAAAATATCTATCTCACCATGGTATACAATTGTATTATCATCTCTGTGGCCCATTTGCTTATCTGCATAACACAGTTCCTCCACTGATGCCAGTACAACAATCAATTCCCCTAGGAGTGTTTTTAGAAGGGAACCACGTATTCACATGCTACTCTAAAGAAGGTGAATCACTAACATCTACTCAAATTGGGTTTGAATAATCCATCTGGAAACCTGCTTCCTTCCTTTTTCTGATATTTGTGCGCTTTAAAATTCTCCTGACAGCACAACTTTGAATGTGCTCTGCACTCACTGCATCCTTTTTGTTTAGCTTTGTGGCCTCCCCAAACCCTTGCTGTGAACATTTAGTTCTTCTCCTATCTACTCTGAGGAGAGTTCTTATCCCAGAACCAATTGTTTCCACTCACAGATTGAAACAGATAATTGCAGATGTACGCACATCCTCTTGCTGTGTGGACAAATGCCAGTATTGGAACCAACTGACCTTGAAATCCTTTTAATCTAAATGAGCTTGTTTGTTGTTTTGTTTTTGGCTATTTCTGGCAGCTGGTAAGTACTGGATTTCCCAGTTCATGTAGAACTTGCAGTCACATTGCTAAACAAGTTCACTCTGCACAGCTGTGGACATGTATTGCAGCAGCATTAAGACACATTGCCTCTCCTGGATTTGAAGTTTTAGTCACCTCAAAGCTGTCTAAAGGATCTTTCCAGTTTTGTTCTGCTTCCATGTTTATCCTTTTAAAAATGTTCTAAAGCACAAATGGCATACTTGAAGATCATGACTGAGCAACATTCTTTCCTCAAGCAGATCCTTTAAGATATCAGGGAACATGAATTAGAATTAAAATGAACTTTAGCAAGCAGTTTCTTGCTTTAGTCTCATTGCTGTGGTAGCAAAACATATTCTGAAAAAGAAATAAATGGATCCAGTCCATATAAATCCTAGTTAAAATGAGAAACATCTTCAAAATTGATCTAAGTCCCAGGCAGTAACCCAGCCTATCTATGAATTGCAGGACCGTCTACCTTTATGTTCAGCAGATGCTTTCCTATATTGGCTAGAAGCTCCTCAAGTCCTTAATGTGATCTACTTGTGTTCAAAAGAATGCTGGCACTTACAAGTGTGCAGTGGTGTTAGGTAACCACAATCAAAAGAGAATGCAACTGGAGTGGCTGAGGGCTCGCTGCAAACTTGATTAAACAGAGATATCGAGGAGGGACAGAGTGCCTTCAATACTAATTAACTCCCTTTCAGCTGGAGGGATCTGCCTCTGTAGATCTTCAAGAGAAAATCTCCACTAACCATACATAACAGCCCTCCTATTCTCAGGAGTCACAAACTTGAAATAAAGAAACAAATCAGCACTTTCACATAGTTGGATCCTGCTTATCCTCTCTCCGTTCACAGCCTAAGTACCTAAGGGAGAAAGCTGCACATCTACAATGCCTCTCTCAGCCTCTTGGGAGATCACATGCCAGTTTCCCATGCTGAGGGGGAAGTTGGTAGAAAAACAAGATGGGGGGAAATAAGCATTATTTATAAGTTTTAAGCAGACCTTTACATATTCTTTACACGAGAACAATGCAGTCTGAGAAAGATAGAATGAGATAGACTAACATGATAACTTTTGGTAACAATTGTTGAACTTTGTTGCAGTCCCTTAACAAACTGGCATCTACACAAAATAGCAGCAGAAAAGACTAAGTGATAAAACAGTTGTAGGATGACAGTATCACCATAATGCAGTCATAAAAGACATAAATGTTATCATCAGACGTATCACATGCATATTTTCCTGGATATCACAAGGGAAGACACGGGTGAGATCCCAGTTGAAGTGTTGTGTGTTACTTGTCACTGTCTTTCAGAAGGGATGAATTCAAAATTAAACTCCTACAGTGCTTATATATGCCTTCTGACTGTAACAATGCCTGAGATCTGTGGTACTGCAAAACAGCTATGTTCTATTTCTGGAACATATGCTTTACACCCACAATGCTATGAAGATAAATGGAGAGTCTCATTTACAAAAGGAATCTTAAATGGCTTTCTCATTCTAGTAAAATGAAAGATCTTCACTGGTATAGACATCAGAGAGAGAGAAATATTAAAGTTAAAAAACAATATAGACACTAATTAAGATATGGTAGTCATTAATACATTTAGGTTGGAAATCTGAAAAGGGTTTGTAATCATAAGACAAAAAGGTCAGAAACATTGAGAAGATCTTAACCAGAATCTCTGAAGAAGAAATTGTGTTGAAAAGAATTTGTGAAATAAGAATACCAAAAAGATACTGATGAGGCATCTGCTGACTCTTAATCCAATTGCAACTAAGTGGTTTCACAGTGATATATGAAGTAATAGTTGAATGGATTCACTGCAGAGGATAAAGGGAAAGAACAGCACACTCACCTGAAACAGCCAAAGTCATTGTGCAGGCACAGGAATTACACTGGACAGTGGGATCGTCTGACTCAAGCAGATCCAGAATTGGCTCAAGTAAACCCATTTGGATAACCATTTCTTTGTCAACTATTCACAGATTCAAGAACAAATGAACAAACCAGAAAGTAAGTTAAAGCCTTTGTGAAAAGAGTATAACTTCCTTTGACCGTTTTGGGGTCTATATTATGATTATCCAAAACAGACCCAACATAGAAACAACCTGAAAGGCACTTAAAATTTCTAACTTGGTTTGCTTGATTCATTGTCAGACTCAAGAGATGTTCAGATGCATCCAAATGTTTCTACAAGCGATTTTATTTTCAAACACACAGTTCATTTTGGAAACAGCAACTGCAGTTTCCCAACGGGTTCACAACTTGTTCATCTGCTCTCAGTGTTCTGAAGCGTTCCTTCATATTTTTTACTTATAAGTAATGACATGTCCTCTGCAGGTCCCAGATGCTAACCCAATTAAATGGATCCCAGAAGCTACAGAAGAAAGTCAATTATACTAATATCTAAGTTTTTTTGTTTTTTTTTTCAAACTGCAAGCAATTTAAGAATGAGTTTCAGTTAATAAGTAGAAGGAAAATGAACATACTTGCATAGGCAATTAGTTTATTAGAGCTGTATCTGTGGTTTGAAAGCGTAAGTGGTGGGCTCTCTATCCAAGAAAAACATAAGTACAGCTATTCCTACAATACCCTAAGAAGAATTCAACAGTCTTTGCAAACAGATCCAAGGTTACTTGCTGTGTGATACAGCACTGCTCAAGGGACCTAACATATCCAGTATCTATGTGGATTGCAAATGGACTCACATCTGTCCTATCTAGAACAGAAAAAATGGAATTCACATCTGTGTAAACCTCACTACGGCGAAGTGCCCTCCTGTACTGAGTCCCCCAGAAGAGATGCACCAGAATGGGAAATGCGTTATTAATTACTCACTATTTCCTTCCAGCAAAAAGTTGACAAGGGACAAGGAAGACATCTGTTGCACTTCCAGGTCAGCAGACCGTAGTAAGGCATAGAAGGGCTCCAGATGCTCTGCTGGCAGGGGAACATTCACTGTAGGAACAAAATGAAAGACTCAGAAGCCTCATTGTTCTCATTTTTCACTTTTTGGTCTTGGGCCTTAGTTGTTACCATAAATGAGCTGAGCGGTGTTCCCCATCATTTAAATTACATTGCTACAGGCAAAACAGGCCAAGATTCCTGAAAAGGTTTTGAATAATCAAGTACTTAAAAAGTATGGGAAGGAAATCAACATGTCTTGCTACCAAACAAGTCATTCCACCTCACAGCAAGTCCTCAAGTTGAGCAGTCGCACATTTTTAGCCAGAAAAAATACATAGGATAAAGCCTGAGGTACAATTCTAAAAATAAAGGAATAAATCACAGCTTGCTTGTAGCTGGCATTTCTGCCTTTATGTAGGACCCAAACTCTTGTTGGAATCTTATTTGGCATTTCAAGGCTGACTTCTAGATGTTCACAAATTGCCTCAAGAACCATGCAGTAGTTCCCATGAAGTACTGGGTACAAACCATACTGTTTCCTTCAAGTCTCCACTACAACCTGGCTTTGGGGGCTCTGTCCTCCTCCAAACACTCATACACTGCAAAACCTTAGAAGATCGCTGTGACCACTTCTTGCCACCAAATTGTGCGTGTGCTGCTCTCAGGAGATTCAAAATACCCTGACTCTTCTGGAGTCTGCTGATTTTTTTTTTTTTTTCAAAAGTATTACTATAACATACATGGCAGTTTTTATAGCGATGAGAGATAATCTCCTCATAGCAAAACCCAGAATAATTCTGCCCATAGGGCAATGACAGCATTTCCATTTTTCCTGGTAAACAATTCAGCAGGAGGAAAAGAAAAAAAAAAAAAAGAAAAAAAAAAGGAACTTCAAATCAAAGCGAGTTTCACAGTTGGAAAATACTATTTTATTTATAATTATATAGAAATTTTTTAAGGCACTGAGATTACTTACTGTGCTGGCTCATATGCAAATAATAGAGAGCAGCAGACTGCTGCAGACCAGGGTTTTCTGAAAAAGCTAAGATCCTCAAGGCTTCCAGAGGGTCCTTTCCCAGTGGTGACATTTCAAAACCTAAAGATGTACAGTTATAGCACAGACTTAATTACATTTGAAAAAGTATAGTTTACAAAAAGAAATTAAAGTTTACAGCCAATCAAGCAAGTAAGGATTTTTGTACTGCATCAGCTCCATAGAGCCCATCTATCCTCTTCATATTTCCGTAGCAGCAGTAATAAATGAACCCAGAATAACCTGTCCTTGGCAGCACCTCTTATGAAGTTCTTGAAGCTAGTGACTGGATGCAAGATAAATTATAACCTTTAGACACTTTTATGTTATCCAGTATAAATGCAGGTGTTCTTGTTCTCCACAAAACTATCTCCTCCTGAATCACAGAAGGTCTTTGTTAAAATGTATCAACTGAAAATGGCATTCTTAGTTACAAGCTATAGAACAAGAACATATTTTTAATTTACTTCTTTTTATTTTTGCTGTGTTTCCTATTCTTTGTATTACAATAATGGATTTCAGGGAAAATCAGTGTGGATTGTAAATGGCCTTGCCTCAGGCTCTAATTCCTAGCATGAGTCTACCTGTTCTCGAGTATGATAGCTCCCCAATGAATAAACCAGATGTTCAGCAATAGCCATCAAGAGTACAGCAAGATTAGTCATCCATGAATTTTGTAAGTTACTGTGTTATGTGCTTACAAAGCATGGGATGGAATAGCAAAGAGGAAAAAAGGGGCCATTGATCCAATGCTCAATAGTATCAACTGCTGAAAAGGTAATGTACTAAATATTGACTGGTGGAGCACACAAGTGTATGATCCATCTTTTGACAAGAGATTTAAGCAGTACATTACAGATTGAAATATCTCTGTGAAGAACAATATCTAGCCACATTTCCTCGCTTGGGATAACAGGGATGTGAGGGATGTGAAGGTTGTGTGCTTTCAGCTCAGCCGATGTATCAAGACAGTAGAAGCTGCTGCACACGCACCTTCTGTGCAGCTCCATGTGCTCTGCACCAGACCACAGAGGTACTTGGATAACTCAGCCAGGACCATGCTGCTGTTCCTTGCTAACAGGCTCCTGTAGCATCCAGTGGTGATACAACCCTCTTTCCAGCTTCGTTGTTTCAGGGACTGACTCAAAAAGTTGACTTCAGTTACTAGAAGGACTTGCTTTCACAAAACGTATGTATATGGGTCATGTTTAACAGTGGTGGCACAGAAGAAAGCACTAGACCATGTCTACCTGAGTCCTACTGTTGTGCCACTTGAGCTCTTGGTGTCCTGTATACAAAAAAAATGCTCTGTGATTCTGTCCTTTCCTACACCAGTATGCCATGTCAGAGTGCTTTAGACAGCAATTTGTTTTCAGCCCTCCAAAAGATTCTCCATACCCCATCACAATCCTTTCAAAAAGCTAATGCTCTTACCTCTTTCAATTTGCTGCAGAAATTCCTGTGCTGTCACTCGCTCATGAGGCTGCAGGATGGGCTTGTATAGCTGCCTGGTTTTTGAGCCATTCTGTTTCAAGCAGGAGCACTTGTTTATCAGAGCTAAGCATTCCTTAATGCTGTGCACCAGCTCTGAGGTCATCCTTTGAACAAAGGCCATGAAGTCACGCAGCAGTTGCATGCACCGTCCACACAGCTGACCCATTCTTGCTCCAACAGCAGCAGAAAGCAAGAGGAAAAGGAAAGAAAGAGAAAAAAAAGTTTCTCCTCCCCAACTTCTCCGCGTTTCGCACTTACTTGCTGCCTTGGTGCTTGGCCAGTGTTACAGATGTCAGCATGACACTATGTGCAGCTGCTGTGAAGGAGACAAGCTTCTGCACCCAGAAAGCTACATTGCGCAACAAAGCTGATTTCTGTGGATCTCCCAGTCTACCAAATATTACTGAAAAAAAATATTACTGGACCTGAGCCATGCTCAGACACCCTCCCTTTTCTTGAAGAAAAATAAGATGATGACCTAAACCCGTTCCGTGAAGAACAGAGTTTAACTCCTGGACTATCCTCCAAATCCTTCATGAGGCTAGAAAAGCAATGGGGTGATGAAAAAAACAACTTCAGTTTTTGTAAGGCAGTTTTCCACATGAAAGGTAAGCACCACCTTGTCTGCATGTGTACAAGCTGTAACTGCCAATAGGAGAGGAAGACTGGGAGGGGAAAAAAAAAAAAAAAAAAAAAAAAAAAGCTTGTACACTTCTACACTAACAGGTTTTTCCAGTTTTTGGTAGACCAGAACAAAAACCCTGTTGGGCAAGCAGCTCATAACTCAGCCAAGTGAGACTCTGCAAATCAAGAATGGAAAACTGGAATAAAACCAAAAATACAGTAGCCAAGTGAATTTAGAACTGAGAGTGCGCAGGGAAAGATAACCATGGGCTGGTGTTGCTGTCCCAATTGTAAAAGACATCGGCAAGTTTTCAGACAGAAAAGGGATGCTAAAGAAAAAAAAGCTGTTCTCCTTCCATCCCATCATTTTGCATAATTGACCAGGATGGAACCCATGCTCACCCTTGGTTGAACAGTCCTATAAATGACTTTGGTCTAATTAATGTAGTATAAAATGTTAACTGTAACATTCTTCAGGTTTTGAGTAAAGCCTCGTTTGCTGCAAGATCACATTTGTTATGAAACTAGCATGTATTAGTTTGATGTGAATTGATGACTTTTATTAACTTCTATAATTTTTTTCAAATCATTGCATTTGGTACACTAAGTGGTAAGTTTTAGTCTCACTGTCCTTCAATGGATCTTAAATTTCTAACTAAATCATGTTTGAAAATCCAACCCCTTGTACTGCTCCATCTTCAAACATCAGTGAGCACACAAATCTTAGCAGTCTGTCTGATGCTGCTGTTTCTTTCCTTACTTACTTGCGTGTGATGCATTTTTCTTAAACACAAATACTTTGCTGCACAGATACACCCAATCCATATCCCAGAAGTAGTGAGACCTCTCCTGCATGTGCAGCTGAGTCTTGGATTCTACCAGCTATTTCCTCAACCAGCTGAGATCTGGTCTCTCTTCTGCTTCTCAAACCTATCAGAAACTATGTTAACATGCCAATTTTTGCAGCACGTCTTCTGAACATTGTCAGTAGGAACCATCTAAACCATGGGGAACCTTGTGATTTTAAGGTTTGGCTTCTGCCAGCACTTGCTCTTCAGGTTTTTCTTATGATCATCCACCTTGAGCTTCCATCCTTAGAACAGTGAGGAGGCAGACCCTGGGAACCCATCACATGGTCCTTCTGTCTCCAGTTCTCCCCTGTTTACAGAAGAGTGTGGTTTAATTGTTAGGAAATATTTTAAGGCAATTTGAACTGTACCACATGCAGATAAGAAAAAAGCAGGACTGTTTCAACAAGACACTTGCTAGCAATCACTGTACTTCTGTAATGTATTTAATAAGCATTTTGAATTATATTACACACATTAAACAGCTATCCAATATATCTGTAAGGAAGACATTCACATAAAGATTTAAAAACAAGTTTCAGAGGTGCTGAGCTCTTGTAACTCCATGTAAAATTAATGGGAGTTAAATGAACTCAGCAGACCTGAAGATTAGGCTGTAATTTGCCTCCAGGCATAGAACTCAGGTATCCCAATACTTAATCCAATGATTCAGTCAGGAAATTGTTTGTCTTTGATTCAAAACCACTACTTGAAGACAAGATTAGAAGGCTAGTTTGTGCGCCTTCAAGCCTCTTTCTAAATTAATATCGCTATAGTGCTGCTTATGTTGCAGTCATAAAACTAAAGTTTTTGATCAATTTCATGGCCTAGATGCGATTATTTGATAACAAATGTCAGCTCAAGATTGCAGAAGTAGAAGGGGAAAAATCAGCAGTGTCATAACAGTGTTAGACCATTTTACTTCTATTCTTATAAAGAAGGTATTCCAAATAGTAGATGCCCCAGACCCTAAATCCTGATTCTTCTTCCAAAGGAAAAAAATCAGCTCCTTTTGTAAATTGTTAAAAAAACGTCTCTCCACCTTCATACAGTCACATGCAAGAGAGGCTTTTCCTAGCCTTACTGTTTGAAGACCATTTGTAATTCTGTGTAAAACACATTTTGAAGTTTTACTCTAGTTGCCAAATGATAGATGAATGCTGTAACTAAATGACATTTTCAACAGAGAGCTTTTAGTGCTACAAGAATTTACCTGATGTGTAATTGCTTAGCAGAGGACAGAATGTTGCTTTTGGGCACAGCCTCTTACGCATCAGGCATCCCTGATGGGTTTGTTTGGTTTTGAATTAAGAAAGATAAAACCTAAAACCACATTTATTCAACACTAAATTCATCCACCATCTCACTCATGCAGAATTCTACTGCCTGAACCACTTCTGGAAATTCCTTTATCTAGTTTGCAATGATATATTTTCAACAGCTCAAAAATGACTGTCATTATGGATGTATGCAAAAACTCTTTCTAGCTTGTCTTCATTTTAACAGGCCTACACAATCCTCAGACTCGGACTGACATGAATGTTGGAAAAAACAGGGACCAACAACTTCATTTGAGCTACAGCAGCAAATGCTTTCCTCTCAAAGGAAGAAAAGGATAGTCCAAGCTCCATATTTTAGAAATACTATTAACAGCTCTCTGTGATTGTAAGCTGTCATCTGTGGAAAGAGGATTTTGAGAAAGTGTAGGAGTGAGGCAGGGGTGGAGAAAAGTATGCTAGTCAAGTATGAAAACAGATACTAGAGAAAAATAGATCACAGATAGATAATAGTTAAATGACTGTTAAAAAAAGAAAAAAACAGTGAACTGAAAGAATATACTACTGCTATTCAAGAATTCAAAACTTTGAATACTGAACAAATTTAATTTGCCCCATGTCATTTTTATTGCACTTTTTGTCTCATATGTGTTTCTTTCACTCTCTTATCTCACCCTTCTTTTCAGGGCTGAAGAAAATGCTGCTCAATACAGAAAGCTGTAAGACCACAGCTTTGTATTACTGCTGCTTGGTTAGTCGCAGATTTGATTTAAAAGATGATAGGTCTCCTAATGCTTAGCAAGTCTCTATTGTCCACATATCTGAGGTTAAGATCTCCTCACCTGTACTAATTCAGTGCAACTTTTCTTTAAATTTGATCTCTGAAATGTTGCAGATTCAAAATAACAAGAAAACAACGAATAAACCAAAAGCATTAAGTTCTTGAACCATGGACAAAATAATGAAATAAAGTAATGAATCAGGAAAAATTGCTGAGAAAGCAGAACAGCTCTAAAGCCAGATTCTGATGTGTTATTACATTCCCACTAAGACCTTTTCTAAAACCTAAATATATATATATATATAATTAATATTTCAGGAGAAACAGACTGTAGTCACTTAAACAAGGAGGAAGCAAGATGCCGGGACTAGATAGATTTAGTTTTGTGAAAAATTGCCAGAGGTTGCTTCATGACACAGTTAGGGAGAGCTTTGTTTGGATTGTAATTTCAGTAGAAGATAAAGGAAGTTGCTCTTCCTGCATTAAATCCCTTGGCTGAGGTATTTGCTCATCCACGTTCAGAGGCAGAGTGCCATCTACTGAAGCATCCCCTTTACATAGCTCCCAGGAGTCTGTCCCAGTCTTGGATTGACAGAATTCACCCAAGGGTGCTATAAAACTGAAGAAGAAGCTGATTTAGGTGTGATTTTCTATTGTACAGTAACAGCTGCGTGTAAAGGTATAGGTTAGCACCCTGACTTGTAAAAGTCTATGCTCCAGTTCTGTGAAGTCTCACTCTGGGCTTCCTAATAAAACTTTGGAATTGAGGTTACATTATCATTCTGTAGCACTTAAGAGCTTCATTCCCAGATTTCACTGCTAACTGTTAACCACAGACCTTCCTAGTAATTCCTCCTCTCTATGTTAGTGCTCAGAATATGTACAAGTAATCAGCTGAGTCACTGATAGTGAGGACATGTGATAGCAGCCAGCGGGAGTTTGGCTTGGGCCAGCGATGACACAGTATTATTGTGTGGCTCTAACTGTATCTTCTTGTTGCCTTGACCTTCGGACTTCACTGTAAATTTTCTGGACATTATTGTATTCAAATAAAGTGGTGCTTTGTGTCATACCCAGAAATGCTGTATGCTATGATAAAAAATACATAAATAGACAAAAATAAAAGCAGAAAAAAAAGGTGGTTGCGTGAAAACGTCAGAAGTAGGTCAAAGGTGCCTACAGACCATAGAAGTTTAATCAAACTTCATATAAAAAATAATTACCCAAATTTTGTTGAGGAAAATTACTACTCAAAGGTAGAGAATCCAGTACCTGAAGAAATATACCAGCTCGCAGAACAGAGGCAAAGTGTCAATTTTTGTTTAATAAACAATATCCAGGGAAAACCACTGATATGGTTCAAGGCACAGGTGCACATCCTCGTCTTCTTGTTAACTTTACAACGGTCTACACTGAAGTGTCACACAGCCTATAGCTCAAATGCCAAGTTTTTCACAAAACAAGGCATTAAATAAAGCTTAAAAAAAAAACCAGCATTGTTTGTCGCAAGACAAATGCAGTTACAATAATCAAAACAAATTTGCAAAATGTTTCATATTATATTTATTTATTTATTCTTCTGGACACTCAGTATGCTTTTTTAGATAGAACAGAAAACTGAGAAGTAGAAGTGACCACTCCTTCCCAATAAGCTATATCCCACATATCTCAGAAAACATGAGGGGAGAGAATATCCCAAGTTGGCACGGACCCACAAGAATCACCTAGTCAAACATCTAATACACTCATACTAAAATACACAAAAAGGAAATAACAGAAGCATCCTGCAGGACTTTGGGATCATTAAAAAATGTGCGTGTGACCAAATCCCACAATAATTCCGGAAACCTTGCCAGCCCTAGAAAGCTGACTCCTACCCTCGAGTGCATTGTCAGGCACTTCCACACTAACAGACTCGGAGATGCATACAGCAAAAGTGGTAGTACACACATTCCCCTTCATCTACAAGTTAGTTACCCCTGTATAAAACAGAAAAAAAATGAAAAGAGGGAAAGGGAACCATGTGTCTGGGCCAGGCTGCCCAACAGCTGCCCACAGCTGGTCAGGGTAACAAAGCTGCTGAAGGGTCTGGAGCACAACTCTTATGGGGAACTGCTGAGGGAACAGGGATTTTTTAGTCTGGAGAAGAAGAGGTTCAGGGGAGTTCTTAGCACTGTCTGCAGCTGCCTGAAAGGTGGTTGTGGTAAGGTAGGGGTTGACCTCTTCTCCCAGGCTACAGTGATAGGATCAGAAGTAATAGCCTCAGGTTGCACCACGGAAGGTACAGCTTGGATATTATTAATCATGATTCTTCATAGTGAATCATGAGAATCATGAGAATCATGAGAACAGCTTCTCTACAGTAAAGACAACTGCAAATCATCCAGATACAAAGGTGCTACTCCTTCTTGATTTATCTGTTGGGCCAGATGTGTTAGGTGGGCATAAATCAAACTAATAAGCTTGTTGATAAGAAAGCAGGATGGACATCCTGCTGTTCCAGGAAGATAACCAAACAGGTGTCTTTCTTCAGGAATAATGAGGAGCTCTCCCCCTTCAAGGTTTGAAAATTTACAGCAAAATTGACCCTTAGGTTTAATTCCCTCGATAACCAGAGTTTGGAATGCGATGAATATGCATATGCTGTACCTTTAAATATGAATTTGTTTCTCTCTTTTGGTGCATGTTTGGTGGAGAGACCCCCCCATGCACCCAGCGCTGTAATAAGGGGAATACCTGCTTGACATATTGCATTGCTGTGTCAAGTTACTTTGTCGGATTTCCTGGCATCAACAGAAAGAGCGGTGATGCACTGGACCAGGCTGCCCAGGGAAGTGTTGGAGTCACCATCCCTGGAGGCGTTCAAGAAATGCATAGACGTAGCCCTGAGGGACGTGGTTAGTGAGCAAGGTGGAAATGGGTTGATGGTTGGACTTGGTGATCTTAAGGGTCTTTTCCAACTTTTCCTAATGATTCTGTGATTCTACAACTGAAAACATCTATTGTGTTTGTGTTTTTGCACATCATTTCCCAGCGGCTCTGTGCACCAGATACCGCTGCTCGCCCGCAGCCCTTTACCGCACTTTCCCGCGGCAGGGTAAGCGCTCAGCCCATTTCCTCGGCTCCGCTGCTCTCGAACGCTGCTGCATCGCAACAAAGCCACGTGCAAACGCCTGCTGCAAAAGCTGCTGCAGTAAAGTGCAACTGCTAGGCGAGCTCCTTCCTGCCGCACGGAGCATCACCGATGCCCCGTGAATGTGACCCGCAGGCCGAGCCCCGCTTTGCCCTCCGCCCCCTTCACGCTGCGCCCGTGACAGGACGCGCTCCCTCCCCACAGGTAACCACGCCGAAGCCCCCACGGAAGGCGACAGCGGGAGGAGACAAAGGCCGTCATGGCGTCACACAGCTCTCCCAGAGCCGAGGGACGGGGCTGGAGAGGACACTAGTGCGGGGAACCCGTACTGCGCCCGGGCCACAACCACCCCGGCTGCCCGCCCACCCCGCGGCCGCCATCTTGCTTGCGGCCGGCTACCCACAACCAAGATGGCGCCCGGGCGGTTGGAGGTGCCGGCGCCTCCCCGCGCCCAGCGGAAGTGACGCGCCCCGCGGCGGCGGCCGTCCCCCAGCTCTCTATGGTGCTTGATTCTTTTTTCCCTCTGGGCCCCGCGTCTCTTCCTTTGGCGAGACGGGAAATGGCCGACGAGCTGCCATAAGGGAGCGGGGCCGCCGGGAGTTCCGCCCGCCAGGTGAGGAAGGGGCGGAGGAGAAGGGGCCGCGGCGAGGCGCTGGCTGCGTGCTGGTGGCCGTACTCTGCCGCGGGGAGTGGGGGGGGTTGGTTGAGGGGCGGCCTGCTCCCCCCTTCCCCCCCGTGCGCGCCTTCCCGCTCTCTCCTCCTCCTCCTCCTCCTCCTCCTTCCCCCCCACCCCCCCTCCGCCGTACGGTGCCGTCCCGCCCTTCCCCCGCCGCGTGACCTCCGCGCGCCGCAGCCATTATCCGCCGTGCTGCCCCCGCGCGCCAGGCCCTGAGGCGGCGGCGCCAACCGCCCCGGGGAGGAGGGGCCGGGCCGGGCCGGGCCGCAGCCGCCGCTTCCCGTGGGAGTCGGGCCCAGCCCGGTCCCGAGCCTGCGCGGAGCCTCGGGAGCTCAGGTAGGGGGAGGGGGGGGGGACGGGCGGTGGCGCAGCGCTGCTCCGGGCTCGTTAGGCCGCCCTAAGCCGGCTGCTGAGCGCGGCCTTTCCCGGTGGCTCGCACCCCTTCTGCCGGCTCCGCGGCCCTTCCCGCCCTTCCTGGGGGAGGCGAGCCCGAGGGGTCGCCGAGCAGCGTTGGTCACCGGGGTGGTTCGCGAGGGGTGAGGGTGCTGGGACGAAGAGATGCTGCCCTGAGCGCGGCCGGCCTCGCGCTGGCGGCAGGAACTTCCCCTCGGGCCTGAAAGCTTTTGAGGCCTCTGTCTTAATGCCTTAATGCCTTCACTGCTCTGCTTAGAAATCCCTCTCCGAGCCCTCCTCGCTGGTGTTTTTGCCCCTCCCTGAAAGGGGCTGTTACATCCCCAGCCCTATCACTCTGTGGTATGCCGCCGTTGCAGGGTCTTGCCCTTTATTTATTGTTTGCTTTGGAACTTCTAGTTTCCATAAAGAAATCACCTTCTTGTTTTGCATGTAGTGGTGATCTTGTAACACCTCGCTGCAACTTTTGTCGCTCTTTTATCACCAGGATCAAAGTTTTGCCCTAACAGTTACATTTTCCTACAGGAGGACCCAGGGGCATACAAAACAAAGGAGTTCTCATTGCGAGCAGTCGCTTATGTAGCTTAGCTATTCGAGATTGAGCAATGGCTGGCTTGTTGTAGGTGTATAAAAAAACATCTCTCGGAATAGTTCTCAGTTTGGAATGGGTTGATTTAGAGCGTAGGGTCCCAGGTAAATACCGTCTAGCTATTTTCCTTCTCTTACTTCCTTCTTGTTGCTTTAAACAAAGAGGGGGCAGAGATTCTGGCTTAGAGTGCACTAGGAGCATGCAGTTTCTAGTGGCGAGGGGGGAAGTGGCTTCCTCCTACTCATCCCTTCTGGTGTTGAGTGACTGCGGTTCCCGAGTGGCAGGAAGAGTTTTAATGTGTTAAATGTGTCAGTGCTTGGGGAGTGGCTGGCTCTCTCCTGAGCTGACTGCGGCTTGAGTAAAGCTTCCCTGGGGCTCACTCCCAACAGTCCCCCGAGAGAAGACTGTGTCTTGGCAGTGGGGGATGCAGAAAACGTGAAGCAGTTTGACGAATTTAGAAAGGGTCATCAGCAGAAAGCTGTTGTTTGCAGCTGGGTTATGCTTATTGAGGTTGATTTGACTCAGGCTGGTTGAGAAGGAGCACTTGAGGTGTATAAGCTTGCAGAATGTCAGAGTGTTTGGTGTTTGTTTATGTGTAGTGGAGGTAGGTAAGGGAAACTACTGAGGAATGTGAGACTCTAATCAGCCTGTTGGGAGAGTTTTTCCCAAATGTATTTGGAAGAAGTGCCTTGCTGTCTTGGCTGTTGTGCTGGCACTGGCCCTTACCTAGCCTTGTGGTAAGCTGAATCTGGGAGGCGATGTGGCTCAGAAATCAGCTTTGTCTTTCTTTCCTGAGTTTTATTATTCCGAATCAGTTCAGCTCACCGAGCACCTCTGTGAGTATCAGTCTTGGGAGTGAGAAGGGGGAGGATGGCCCTTTGTGTCAGCATACTCACAGGCTATTGGAAGGAGATTGTAGAAACCGTTCTCTAAGGGAATATGGAAATGTATAAAGCAAAGAAACAAAACAAAAAACAAGCCAAACAAAACAACGGTAGTTCTTTTGTTTCTCTTCTGACAGAAATTCATAGAAATAATCCATTCTGATTTTGGTGTTTTTGGTTGTAAGGGAAACACAGTTCTGTTTGTCTGTAGTTTTACATAACAGAACAGCTATCAGTTGTATGAGGGTTCTACAGAGCCGATCTTGCTGATGTTTGGAGATCAGCTGACAAGTTATTTTACATACATTTCATGTAGCTTTCTACTAAAGATGAATAAATCAGGAAATACATGTTTTTACACAAATGTTCTCTGTTTATTTGACTGAGCTGAATTTACGTGCTGAAATTGTTATGTGGGCTTTTTCAGTTTTTGTAATCCTGCAAGCACTGTGAAGATGATGTAGGAAAAAAATAAAGTAGGAGAAAAATGTGTTCTCCAGCTCTTATTTGTACAGCCCAAGGTAGTTTGATTAAATTTGCTGTGGCATTTCAGTAGTATGTGTAGAACTGTGGGCAGTGGTTATCCGAGTGGTGCAGGTTTGCAGTCGCTAATGTAATGAATTGTGTTCTGTTCTTGTTCGTGATGTGCTGCTGTCAAACTTGGGGGCATTTCAAAAAAGAGGAGGTAGGGAATTGATAAGAAAACACGGTTGTTTTATGGCAAGCATACAAGCACTGAAGAGGTGCCTTACTCTGCTGTCCTAGTAAGACTGGCTCCTCTTTAGTTCAGCATATGTATAATGAAAGACTGTTAGAAATTCTGTAGGATTTCTTGAAGAACATCCTATCCTATCCTATCCCCTGGTTCTGATTATATAATCGTTTTTCTTTTGAAGCTTGAATCTCTGAATGAAAATGCATTTTGACAACAGCTTGTGAATTACTTTAACAAGATTTTTTTGCTTATTACTTGAAAGCTATCAATAAAATTTACTTAAAGAAGAATAATAACGGCTGTTAAATAAGATTGCTCCCTCCCTCTCAGCTATATTATTTTAGCTGTGTTGTACTAGTATAAATTTGCATAAGTACTCTAAAAAATACCTGTTTAAGCTTCCATATGGTGTAGAATTTCTGAATTCGTGTGTTTAGCAGATACGTAGTGTCTGTGGTATCTGTCAGAGAGCTTTAACATCAGCGCAGTGATAAAGGCTGGTAAAAATATTTAAAAGGAATTGGAAACAGGTTTTTGTCCATGAGCGTTTGCCACGTTTGAAAGAAAAATGAAGTGACATCTACTTCCCCGTCGCAGTGTTGCTGATTCTGTGGCGTATCTTGTTTTTGCTTAGTGGCCGAGGCTGATTTAAGGCACCCATATATACTGCTGCTACATTAAGGAACTGCTGTTTGGTCGTTAATGTGACTCAGTATCCATTTCTTACAAACGTGCAGTGTCAAGGTTTGGTAGTATGTTTTCTTTAACAGTAATCTCCGCTTGCAAGTACTGATAAAAAGCTTAAGATGTGGGTTTGTTGCTGCCTTGCCAAGCTAGTTTCAGGGAAGCCTTAGGTTGCACTGCTGCCAAAGGAAGCAGTCCTGAACAGGGGCTGTCACAGCTTACCCATCACAGCCCAAACATGGCTTTGTGTCATGAACCATCCTGAAAAATCACTTGTATTGAAAGTAGTCACGTGGTCTGTTGCTTTCTGATCCAGTTCACAGTGCGGCTGTGCAAATACTTGTGCTGGCGTAAGGGAGAAGACCATCAGGATTGTGAGCTACTAGACAACAGGGGAGATGGGGCCATTTCTTTTCATAAACAGTGCCAGCTTACTTAATGTTGTGGAGCTACAGAAGCTTCCTTTGTAATAGCCAGCTTCTTCTGACACCGAGATGAAATGCTTGAGAGTCTAGCATCGATTTTCCCACATTTAGGGCAGAAAGCAAGGGGAAAAGAAGCTCGAGTTGCCATAACCATGCAGATAACAGCGTTGATGTTTCAGACTGTGTTTCTTAGGTCTTAGTTCCTTCCAAAAGTATTCTGTAGTAGGTGTCTTGCATTGCATTCTTCATGCACAGCTTTGCAACCTCTAGGACCCTGAGACTAGTCAAGGAATTAAGCTTAATGCCGCTGAGTGAGAGAGACAGCTGGTCCTTTGATTTGTGGGTTGATGCTGCTGGATAGCACCTCTTTCATTGTGCTACCTGACAATGATGGTGTGACTTTAGGCTGTGACAGTGGGGACAAGAGAGTCCACAGGAAGAGGCTGCTGGTGATGTAACTCTACATATACCACTGTTTTTCAAATGAGCTGTGATAGAGGTCAATCAAATATTTTAATTCTTGCATATTGTGTGAATAAATACATAGGCAAACCTTTATGAAAAAAAAAAATGTCTGAGCAGTCTTTCCATTTCTGTTCTTATGTGTGATAGTTCTTTGGAAAAAGTTTTTTTGCATGTCAAGTGTTTACCTGTAGCAATTAATTGGAAGCAAAACTGAAAGTTGTTGATTTTCTGTTCAGTATTTAAGGTTTTTTTTATTCATTATTCTTTTTATTTTCAAGTCCTTAGCAAAAAGAGTCATGGTATAACCAGTGGCTGATGTGTAAACTTGTCTAAGTTAGCATTCTGATTTCAGTTAGCATCAGCCAATTGTTTTTAAAACCTGGATGTAGAGGTAACATCAAAATGTAGTAAATATTGATTTTAAAATCTAGCACTGAACTTCAACCAGTTAGCTGAAGTCTGTATTATTTTTTTCTGTGTAAGAATGCTTTAATTAACCGTTGCTAGCTAATGCCATCTCACCTTTTGTCTAGACAAGGTCTGAAATGGTCCGATACACTACTGTGCTCCTTCAGAGACTCATGCTTGCTGATGATGAGAAGTAAAAACTTTATCTTGTTAAAGCATATATTTTATAAAAATTGGAAATATCTTGGTCACTACTAGTGAATGGTAAGTGGAATTTTGATAGCAGGGTTTATCAAAGTGCTATGTTTTTATTTTTGTAGATGAAGGAAAAATTGCAAACACCTGAACAAGTGTGATTTAGAAACGATTAATGTCTTTGGCTTCAGTGAATATGTTGCTGAAATGCAGAATTACTAGGAGATCCAGCCTGTCTGTATTGGACAGGGGCAAAATTCTGAGTCACTTTCATGGCATTTGAAAATTTTCTTAATGTCAAATCAGATTACAAACATGTATGCATGAATATATATTTGTATATTCTTAAGGCACCTAGGTAATTAAGGTTGAGGCCAGTGAAAGGTTCAAAGGTTCTTACTTTTGAGAGTGATTTCATTATTGCAATTATATTTTATTTCTGTTTACCTGACAAAAAAAACTCGGTTTTTTTTTTTTTTTTGAAGAAAAATTGCTGGTGATTTAAAGTCACACATTTCCTTTTTAAATAGGAAATTGTAACAGAGTGATGCTTGTCTAAATGATGCAGAGAAATCTAAAAATAAAGCTGTTGTTTTACCAAGTCCATATCCCATCTATTTTTTTTGAAGAAAAGATCGTTCCAGTTAAGTACAAAGCTGTATATTAGAGTTCAAACTCCTATATGAGTTTGTCACCTCATCCTCTTGGCTGTGTGCTCTCTTCTCTCATAGTCCAGATCTGGCACTCGTTTGGGTCTTCATCAAGTCAGTTAGTTAACTTAACCATACAGAAATGAACAGTGAGTGTCTGTCAGAAGGCTTCTTATGGAAGGACCTGAAGGGTTTAAGGGCTGTTGTGGGGGTTATAGAGCTCTGGAAGCGGGACTGAAGGACTGATAATGCATGGAAGGGAAGCAACGTTTGCTCATGGCAGTGGCTAACTCATAAGCTGCTCCATACCTCAACGTGTGGTTTCACTAGTGTAGGACTAAGCTTGTTGCTTCTTATGTTGCTTTGTCACTTCAGTGTTTGAACCCATTTAAGCAGAAGGAGTTGATGATCCTTTACTAAAAGTACGCGACTCTGACGGTCATTTTTTTTTTCTATTCTGTAGGGATCTGTGTTGCTGAAAGCATAAACAGAGAATTTTAAACTAACTGATTCATTGACACAGACCGGTGGCTTGAGGTAAGATTAAACTAAATTTTCTGTTTAAATACTCTGAATCCAACCATTTAAAATCTGGATTTTTTTTTCGTAAAGTTTATGCAGGTGGTAAATTTACCTGTATAAATCTTTCTGAAATCAATTTATGTCCTGTAAAGGTCAACTATTGTACCATATGTAAAGGTCATCGATCGTACCATGTATATTCACTTGCTGTGCATAAGAATGCAAACGTAAATGCTATTGTTTTATGCAGTAAAAAATCTAATATTCCTTTTCCTTTAAAACTGAGATGAGGTTGGATAGACTTATTGTGCATCTAAAGTTTGATCTGAAATTTCCTTTTAATAGCAAAGCATTTTTTCTATTACTCTAGGAAAACTAGTATGCTTCAGTGTCTTGCAGCTGTTTAAAAACTTGTCTGTGAACTAAGATAGCATAAGAGATTGTAATCCATCTTCTGTGCACTTAATTGAACACAAAGAATTAAAACCAATCTTCTGAGTATGTTACATTCGTTTCCTTTCAATGGAAGGAGCTATTTACACACAACTCGGAGAATGCATTGTAAGCTAAATAATTTTAGTTAATTGGAAAGCTAGTTTAGGTTAAAACTGTATTATGTATTATTTTAAATATATATATCTATATATAATGAAATATATATTTTCCCCAGGTTAGTTTCAGATGAGATTAGTCTCTTTGGGGCCACACAAACTCAGTGCAACTGTGATGGGGGAGAGTTATATGGGGCAAGAGTGACCAGTGGTAGGGAAAGGTTGGTCTGTTTTTTCTTTTGGATTTGCTTACGTGTGTATAAAATCTCTGTGATTTTGTTACCTTTAAGCTATAATTCAATTTATTTGTCTTCAGTATTTATTCTTAGATAATGTGAACTTATATATGTGAAGTCTGTGTAACAAAAAGTGCTTGTTGTGTTGAGCTTGTCTTTTCATTATGATAATTTGGAGAGTTTATGCTTGTTTGCAATACAAAAGCTAGAAGTTTTTTTCTCTATTTGTTGTAGTGGTTATTAATAATTGTAGATAGCATATTAAAGGCTGAAAATGTGAACAGTTTATTCAGTTTTTGTCCTGTGACCCATTATTTTTTAAGCTGGGCAATCTCAAAAGAAAATGAGGCAGAATTGTTACTATTAAATGAAATGAAAGGATTTATGCATTAATTCTTAGGCATATTTTAGACTTCCTCTGAAACTTCGTGAAGTTACGACTTCACATGACTGTGAGGTTGTGAAGTCACAGAATATCCTGAGTTAGAATAGGCTCCTAAGGATCATTGAGTCCAACTCCTGGCTCCACCCAGGACCACCCAAAAATTAGACCATATGTCTAATATGTGGGTGATGGGTGAATGGTTGGACTGGCTGATCTTACAGGTCTTTTTCCAACCTTGGTGATTCAGTGATTGTGTGTGTGTGTGTGTAGACACTTCTTGAACTCTGGCAAGCTCAGTGCTGAGACTACTTTTCTGGGGAGGCTGTTCCAGTGTCTGACCACCCTTACAGTAATGAGCCTCTTCCTGATACATCCAGCCTGAACCTTCCTTGTTGCAATTTCATGCCATTCTCTTGGGTTCTGTTGCTGGTCGTTAGGGAGAGATCAGTGCCCGCCCTTGTGCTTATCCTTTTGAGGAAGCCGTAGACTTGATGAGATCTCCCGTCAGTCTTGTCTTCTCTAGATTGAGCAAACCAAGGGTCTTCAGCTACTCCTCACATCAATCAGTAACTCCTTCCCATTTAGTGTTGTCATCGAGCTTGCTCAAATTGCCTTCTGGTCCTACATCTGAGTCACTTATGAAAGCATTCAAGAGAACTGGCCCTAAAAAAATGGAGGACTGGGGAACCCCACTAGTGTCTGGCTGCCAGCTTGCTATAACCCCGTTTCTGGCCCTTTGGGCCAGACCTATCAGCTGATTGCTTGTTATTATACTATATTTTTGTCTAGCTCTGTGCTGGACATTTTGTCCAGAAGGATACTGTGAAGAGGGGGTTTGAAAAAAAAAGATATTTGTCTCAGAATAGAAATGAACAAATGCTGAGCCAAATTCAAGTACAGACTTGAATTGTTGTGTTGCTTTGGGTAAAAAATAAAAAAATTTAAAAAAAAAATCTTTTTACACAGTGATTCCAGCCTAAGTAGTAGAAATGTCAGAGGCTTAATTTGAAGGAGGAGGGCTGGGAGTACTGGGCAGTTCTGACCAGTATTCTGTGGTCAAAACGATACACTGTGAAACAAATGGAATATTTAAATTTAGTTTTAGTTGAGATGTAGATCACAAGTGTATGATGGTTTATACTTGCATTATTTCTTGTTCTAATTGGTAGACATGTTTTTTTTCATTGCCTACTTAACTTCTTTTATACAGGATCATTTGCAATTAAACCTGAGAAACCTTTTATATTTTATCTTTTCAGATAAACTACTTGCAGTAGCTGTGTTAAGTCTTATATTGTTTAAAATGTTGAATGGTGGGATTTAAGTTGCTAATACGTGTATTTTCTTCAGAGTTCCTCTGCTTAGGTAGTGCTATACCTCTTCCCTAGTATTATTGTTTTTGAGTATTAAATCTTGTTTTAGAATATTTGCCTTATATTATTTACATGGTCTCTAAATAGCTCTGTCCCTCTCTTTCTCCTCCCTTCAAATGTTTTTTCTTCTCGAAGGAAGTGTATCTACTGGGAAAAAAAATGGGTCGATCTAACTCTAGATCACATTCTTCAAGATCGAAGTCCAGATCTCAGTCCAGCTCAAGGTCGAGATCCAGGTCACACTCTAGAAAAAAGAGATACAGGTATATTCATGTCATACTGTGTGAAAAATTGTTTTTTGTATGTTGAGTTTTGTCTGGATGTTATTTTTTGCTTGCATGAAGCTGGGATCTTCATTTTAGACAATAGCTAGTTTCTGCTTTGTATAAAACCTCTGTTACTTTGTTTAAAATATGACTGTTCTGCTCTTTTCCTGTGTCTTTCTTGTAGCGTGGTATAGTTTCAAAATGCTAATGCTTCTTCCTGATTTCTTCTTGGTTGACCTCATTCTGCCCTCCCCTTTCATGTGACATTTTCTTTGTCCTGTCTCTCTCCCTCTTAGTTTTCCTGCCTTTCTCATATAACTTTTCAGATCTGGAGTAACTTAAGGCTTCAGCAGATAAACTTTACCTTGTCTTCTCAGTTGCCTCCAGTCTTTTCTTTCACTTTCTTACTATTGGACATTGCCACTACTTTAGTAAGAGATGGCAAAATTCAGTGTTTACTGTCTTATCAGCTGCTGCTCTCTACATGCTGGTATATTAAATTAAATTGGAGATGATCTAATATCATGTTCCAGGCTATGAACAGTGTTGGATGGAGAACCGAGTGCCATGCTCCAGAGTGGTGGTGATCTTTCAAAACAGACAAAAAACATCAATAACAACAAAAAAAAAAAAGCAGAGCAAGCCGTTGAGGCTGGTGATGTCGTAATCATGTCATGCTGAAGTCTGAGTTTCACAATTCCTTAGAAAATCAATGCCTGTTAAAATTTATTATGAGCCGGAGATCACTCATATATATTCCAAAATTTACATGAAGACTGTTAATTTGCCTCCTTTGCCATTCTTACTGCTTTAGATGGATCTAGCATTTAGTCTTGAGGCACTTGTTTTCCTTCTCTCTCCAATTGTCAGATGTTAACATTTGTTTTTTAATTCTAGTTCTAGGTCTCGTTCGAGGACGTACTCACGATCTCGCAGCAGGGATCGTGTTTATTCTAGAGATTATCGCAGAGATTACAGAAATAACAGAGGAATGAGACGTCCCTATGGTTACAGAGGAAGAGGTAGAGGGTATTACCAAGGAGGAGGTGGTAGATACCATCGTGGAGGTTACAGGCCTGTCTGGAACCGAAGACACTCCCGAAGCCCTAGGCGTGGCCGTTCACGTTCCAGAAGTCCAAAGCGAAGGTCTGTGTCTTCACAGAGGTCCCGGAGCAGATCTCGTCGGTCTTACAGATCTTCCAGGTCCCCAAGGTCCTCTTCATCTCGTTCTTCATCCCCATACAGCAAATCACCTGTCTCTTCCAAAAGACGTGGGTCTATGGAAAAGCAGGCAAAGAAAACTGAAGGGGCTCCTTTGCAAGATAGCCCTTTGAAAAATAAATCACAAGATGAACAGAAAGATACGTTTGAACATGACCCATCAGAATCTCTTGACGATTTTAATAAATCATCAGCGGCTTCTGGCGACATTTGGCCTGGCCTTTCAGCGTATGATAACAGTCCGAGGTCACCCCACAGTCCTTCTATTGCCACCCCACCTAGTCAGAGTTCATCTTGCTCTGATGCCCCTTTGCTTAGTACAGCCCACTCAGCAAAGGACACACCTCAACATTCCCATTCCATTCAGCATAGTCCTGAGAGGTCTGGCTCTGGTTCTGTTGGAAATGGTTCTAGCCGTTACAGTCCTTCTCAGAATAGCCCATTGCATCACATCCCTTCGAGGAGAAGCCCTGCAAAGACAATCCCATCACAGAGTGCTCCCCGTGAGGAGCCTCGAACGCGTTCATTTTATCCTGAGACTGGGGAACAGGAAACTGTAAAAGGTGGAAAGTTTCTGAAAAGGTAGGAATTAAACTATAAAATTAACGTTGCATCTTAAAAATACTGTTTGAAACAATCAATATATATATTTTTTACAAGATCATCACTGTGCCCTGGAAAGGGGAATATGAAATACTGATGAATATTTATAATAATTTTTGTCTGGTTAGAATTGAGCTTTCTCCTCCTTTAGAATGCTTCAAGTTCTTGTTGGCTGATTAGTGGAGACAGGGACCACTATCCCTGAAGAACTCCTTTGCATTTTTCCTTTGCAGTACGTTTCCTGGTATTCCATTTACTGTTCAGAAAAATATTAATGGGAGTGATGGATCAGACTTGCCTTTGGACAGTGACTTCTGTTCAGGCACTTAAACGTTTTAATACTTTGTGTAATTTGAAATGCAGATATTCTGGAAGTCTGAAAACTGAGATGTTGTATTATGATTTTTGTTAACATGGACAGCATTCCTTGCTAATTGTATGGTGCTATATGACAACCTTTTCTTGATTTGCATTACTTAAGAAGGAGGGTAGGTCTTAATGTTCTTGGAATGTAATTCCACTGATGTGAGGAACAGTGTTCTTCAAATGGAATGCATGCTTTTCCAAATTTGTTCTCAAAATATTTGATATATTTGATAAGAGTAGTAACTGAAGAAGCAAGTTATAAAAAATCTGGCTGACATTAGACTGTTTCTTTCTAATTTGCCTTGCGTTTTGGTGGGTTTATTAGAAAAATGAATTATACACAAATATAGATGTGATCATATGATTTTTAAATTAATTTGTCCTGTCAGTGGTTTTTAGTATGTAAAATTATACTGAAAGAGGATCTAAAAATAATAATAATAATAAAAAAAAGACAGACTTGCTTGAGGTTAGATGTACTGCTGCTGGGGGATGTATTTTGGACCTATGTGAATGAAGATAGTGTACAAAGCAGTAGCTAAAATCAATTTGTGAACGTAATTAGGACATACAGCTGTCTCAGATTAATTCAGATTTGAGTTATCAATGTTTTATGTGAATTTGATAGGGAGAAAGGGCTGGTGTAAGACTGTGTGAAGTTGTGTGCCAGTTTAGAATGAACAAACTGACCACTAGCTGTTTTTACAAACTGAAGTGGAGAATTTTTACGTTCTATAGAAAGGCATTATTCAGATGCTTCCAGGAGTGCGTAAATGACAGTACGGTATGAACGGTGTGTGAAATTTACTTGCTAAAGTTGAATGGCTGGTGGAGTATGTTCACTTATTGGTGTGGGATTGACACAAAAGAGGAATGCAAGTGAACTGGAATGAATGCAATCCAGAGTTACCAGTCTCTTCTTTGCTATCCACAGGTACACAGATGAAGAGTCTAGAGTATACCTGCTTGATAGGGGTAATACCAGGGAGAAGGAGGCCCAGAAGGAGAGAGGATCAGATAAAGGGAGGACAGAGGGAGAAAGGGAATGGGAGGAACAGGAAACTTTAGACTTTTTCGTTGATAAAGAGACTGGGAAAGAGAAGTTTAATGACTCTGAAGGGGAGGACACGGAGGAGACAGAGGATTACAGACAGTTCAGAAAGTCTGTCCTGGCAGATCAGGGTAAAAATTTTCCTACTGCATCTCACCGGAATGCTGAGGAGGAAGGAACCAAATACAAATCTAAAATAACAATGAAGGGCAATAGAGAGAGCGATGGATTTAGAGATGAGAAAAGTTATAAGCCTAAAGAGACTGGCTATGTAGCGGAAAGGCCTAGTACAACAAAAGATAAGCACAAGGAAGAAGACAAGAGTTCTGAGAGACTAACGATGAAGAAAGAAACTCAGTCTCCTGAGCAGGTAAAGTCTGAAAAGCTCAAAGAACTCTTTGATTACAGTCCCCCTCTACACAAGAATCTGGATGCGAGAGAAAAATCCACCTTCAGAGAGGAGAGCCCACTTAGGATCAAAATGATAGCCAGTGACTCCCATCGTCCTGAAGTCAAACTCAAAATGGCACCAGTACCTCTTGATGATTCCAATAGGTAAATTATTCCACTTGACAAAGTGGTTCTCCACCTGCTTATAGTATCATTCATCTTTATTTAAACCAGTGGTTTCTTTTTGTGTGTCTTTTCTGTTGTTGATGCATTTTAGACCTGCTTCCTTGACTAAAGACAGGCTGCTTGCTAGCACACTTGTCCATTCCGTCAAGAAGGAGCAAGAGTTCAGATCCATCTTTGACCACATAAAGTTGCCACAGGCCAGCAAAAGCACGTCAGAGTCATTTATTCAACATATAGTGTCCTTGGTTCATCATGTCAAAGGTATGTGTTCATTTACCAAATTCACATCCAGCATTAGCATTTAAAACTGTTAGCTAAGATTGTTTACTGTCTCTAGTACAGGAAGATTTCAGCCTTCTTAACACTGATTTAGTTTTCCTTTGAGGTACGCATAAAATAGAGAAATAATAGTCACCGAAACAAGCATCAAAAAAAGCAAGCAGTGTAGAGCATAAAAATAGTCACACTGTGTTTGTTTTTAAACCAAAAGTGCACATAGTTTGATTTAAATTTTTTTTAGTAAAGCTTATGCATACTAAATTGCTTCATCTTTTTATTTGGATCTCTTCAGCACTTCATGTAGCATTGTATCTCCTTTTGGAGCACTTCAGAATTCATAACCAAACATTTACTAGAAAGGCTGGTTTTAGCCTCAAATTAATAAGGTGTAAGGAGTAGTACTCTTAAAGTACACTGCTTCATTTTATTCTTATTTTACAGTATTGTCAGAGATGAGAATTTAATTTCTAGAAGCTTAGCATGAGTTAAGTAAATCTCCATTAAATTGTTTGTATACTAATTATTTTCCAGTTTAACAGTAGAGGATGTTGCTTACTATCATAAAATTAAAACACTTCTTTGTGGGGAAAAAAAACTGACAAACTTGGTATATTTTATTCAGGTCACATACTGGCAAAGTTTTCTCATTCAAGACTAGATCTAAATTCCTTAAAATCCAGTGAGGATATCTAGAGAGTTTTAAATTTATTTATTTTTTTTCGTGTAGCATTTACTTAAATCTCACTAGGCTTTTGTCTTATTCCTGTATTTAATATACTGTGACAGCATTTGCTGGTGAACACAATTTACCATATCATCGTATAAAAGGGGAATATCTAAATGCTAAATGAGGTGAGAGGTTTGGGTGTATCCATCTGTATGCATTGATTTAAAAGTACTTTATTTATCTTATTTATCTAAAATAAGAAGGATTTTGTTGCTAGAGGTGTGTTTTTTTCAAGCCTTACTTTGTTTTTGAAGTAACTGTAGGCAACTAAGGCCAAATGACTTGGTGTTTTGAATTACTTAGAAAAAAAATGTTAGTGGTAATAGTTTATGTTAATAAAGTAGACTCGAAATATTATTGGGTCACGTGCTTGGAGATTAACAGTCATTGTTAGAAAAACATTTTATTGATAAGAGATCAAAGTTAAATCCAGCGAGAGCTTGGTTTGAATGGCACGTGTAAGCTGAAGGTGAAATATTACTGAAACTTTCACATGTTGATCACAAAATTAAGACTGTTTTTCTGTAGACTCGTGTTAAACAAGTAACTGGTAAATATGACAGCTTAACAGAGTATCTAGTCAAGTTTTTAGTGTATGTAAAGTTATGACTGTTTTCTAAAGGAAGAACTTTTCTCTATGTGTTTCAAACTTAACTGCGGTCTATGATGAGATTTAGTAACTCTTTTGAGGATTTGAAGTTATGTTCGTTATTGGTGTGATGCGACCAGTCTGAACAGCTCTTGATTAATGTAGAGCTGAAAATGCCCAGTGATGTTTTCTTTTTCATTGTAACTAGGTCCTGGAATGTGTTTTGAAATGGCAAAATCCATGTTACAAAAGTAAAATAGCTGTTGAAAGATACAGATGCCAAACAGGCAAAGTTGAACCTTCTGTCTTCCTGGCAAAAATGGCATAAAAACAGAGTTGCTAGCTCAAATTCCTGTGTTTGATGGAATTATGATTGAGGCACTACCCTTGTAGTGGCCGTTTCAAGTTTTAATGGTTGGTTATGAGACAAATACTGGATGCCGGGCGGTAAGTTGATACAGATGTATGTTGACCTGTTAAGCAGATAGCTTGCTTCATATGTAACATTTCATAGCTCATGACTTTATGTATTTCTATATTACATTTAAACACATTTGTTGAGCTGGTTTTTAAAAATTTGAGTTTTGCTGTTGCTAATTTAATTGTCTCTGAAAGCAAGAGAAAATTTGTCAGAGAAGTTGTCAGGTTTGCCAAGATGCCAGATGCTTAAATGAATTTATTTACATTTGGATGTGTTAATTGTCTTGAATTGTTATCATCACAACTTCAAATCAAGAACTGGTATTATTTAAAGAAATGATTTGTTATTAGGTTGTTTGTGTAGTTATTGAGGCATACATTACTTAAATGTTTTCCACTGAATTAACGCTAACTTAAAGTTGAGATGAGTTGTAAAATGTATTTCTTGCAAGTATTCATGACTCAAAGTAATCTTTTTTTTCTTATGGACAAAGTAGAAAATCACTTTAATTGTTCCTTTATTTCATTAGAGAAGAATGTCATTGAAAGTGAACAAGTCTGATCCATATATGATGCTGGAGTTAGATTCAGTACAACCTTGGTGTAGTTCTAAGTAGATTTGCAGTGATTCTGTGCACTGTATCTTTGTTTGGATTGCAGAATGTGTAAGAATAGGAAAAGCCCACACTTGCTTGTTGTTCTGATATTTACTGAAAATGTTGTTTTTTGCCTGCTACTTGCCTTTCTGTCAGGAGTAAAATACCTGTCAGTTGAATTAAACTAATGAAACAGTGTTTTTCTATTGTAACCAACAGAGCAATACTTCAAGTCAGCTGGAATGACCCTAAATGAAAGGTTCACTGCATATCAAAAAGCTACTGAAGAGCACTGCACTCGGCAAAAGAGCCCAGAAATACATAGGTATATGTTAATTGCTTATGTCTCGAATAATACTTGCTGATGTTTCTATTAAGAACTCCAGGTGTTTTTTCTGTTTTGTATGTAATGGTTTGTAAATTTCTGTGCAAATCAAACAAAAACGAGCACCCAAACAAAAATAAGAACAAAAATCCCTGGGGAGAAAAAAACAAACAAACAAAAAACAAACAAACAGAAAAGTTTCTCTTACAGAAAACTCAGATAAATCAACTCTGACTTCATCTGTGGCTTTGTAGCAGATGTCTTTTCTACCTCTGCATCTCGTTTGGGATATATTTACTTTTCTCACATACGGTGCTCAAATATTGAGGGAGAAATACCTTGCATGTACAGGACTTCTTTTTATCTTCAGCTTTATTCTTCAGTGTGAAATGTTCCATCTCATATCACTTTAGTTTTTCTATCTATTAATTTATAGCAGTTTTTTCTCTTGAAATCTGAGAGCCTGGAAGGTAAGACAGGCATGCAGATGTAGTTTCTGATGACGTGCTTTTAGTTACATGATGCAGCATACTGTATTTGTGTTGTGTGTGAGGATATATTATTTCAGTTTTCAAATTCGTAAGATCTCTTAACTGATAAGCAGCTAACTATACAACAAGCTATCAGTGATTGTTTTTATGAAAGTTGGATTGCAAAATGTCTGTATATATTGGTCTTCTGGAATATCCGTTGTCTTGAAATCTCTCCTGGAAACGTGAAAAATCAGACAGCCTGTTTTGTGCATTTATCTTTTAGTGTACTTCACAGAGCAAAACTAAGGTTTTTAGTTTTTCGCTTGCTTCTGTATTCTGATGGTGGGACCTCATGTGCAAGAGTTTGTTCTGCTGCTGAAGTGCCTTGTTATTCAGGCTTCGTTTGAACTGTGTGAAGCCATAAACAGTTGTGTACCCGTATGGCTAGACACTGGTTTTATTTTACATTTAGGAGGATTGACATCTCCCCAAGTGCCCTGAGGAAGCATACCCGTTTAGCAGGTGAAGAGAGGGTCTTTAAAGAAGAAAGTCAAAAAGTAGGTTCTAAGTAAATGTCAAGTATCTATTTCTAAACTTCATATGATGTGTTTCCCTTTGAATCTGAACTTCTGACTTTGTGAGTTTGTGTCTTTTAGAATAACTTATGTTGTGTGGAGTGTTTGCATTTTGGAACAACTGTTTTTTCTTTAGAAAGTCTTACCAAGAAGCCAGTTTGTGTGAGTATGTTGATATTGTGGCATATAAGATCAAAATGCTGCTTACCTTTCCTTTCTTTTGGTTGTTTCTTGGCATGTTTTGTGTCCAAGGACAAAGAACAGGAGAAGAAAAGAGTGCTGAGGTGCACAGTAGTATAGCTGAATTTGTAAAGATACATGTGCTCTGGTAATGATAGTTAACTGGAAAAAAACTGTGTGCTGAAGTATTCAACCAGGGAGTATGTTACGGTCAGTCTGCATCAGAAAACAGAAATCCTGTCTGCTTGATGGGAGCGCTTGTTTAAAATGCAAAGTCTTAGCTCTTCTCAGATCTAGCCTCTAAAGGGCATTCACTTAGACTCTCTTTTTGTGCTAAAGAGTTGTTGTGAATTCTGTCTTGCCTTTCTGAAAATTGAGGCACAGTTCACTTCCTCAGATTCTCTTCTGGATGTTTTTTTCAAACTTTTAGACAGAAACATGTTTTTGCTTACAGGGAGATAAAAAATTAAGATGTGATTCTGCTGATCTTCGGCATGACATTGACCGCCGTAGAAAGGAGCGAAGTAAAGAGCGAGGAGACTCAAAGGGCTCCAGGGAATCCAGTGGGTCAAGGAAGCAGGAGAAAACTTCAAAAGATTACAAGGATTACAAATCTTATAAGGATGACAGGTAAATGTTTGAAATCTCTATATAGGTTTTTAGCTTCTAATTAGCCTTTTGTAATTGTAAGCTTAATTGCTTTCATTTTTCAATGTTTAATGGAATGTTTAAATTTAAACAAATAAAATTATTTGTTTTACAGCAAATATGTATTATCTGTCTTTTACACGGCTTATGGTGGATGAGGACAAAAACTTTGGAATAGCAAGCTAACACTGAAAAAAAAAATGACAAATTAATCTGTCCTATTATCCAGGCTACATCAGGAGGTTGGACTTCAATGCAGTACATTTCTATAAACAGTTTGTGTAAGAACTTTGGTTCGTTATGCTTGATTCCGCACTTTTTCAACTCATAACACCCAGAGTATGAGAGTCTTACTGATGTTTAGCTTTAACATGGGTGAGAAGGGGAATCTTTTTTTATTTTTTTCTCTCCTAAAGCCAGTGGGCTATTTTCTAAGGAAAACGTTAGCATATTTCAGTGGGTACTGAGTAGCAGTGGTAAGAGTTACATCAGGTATAACCTTCCTTTGAGTAATATTATCTTGTAATTTGGGTCAAATTAGAACTTCAGGGGATTACCAAAAGTCTTGCTGTGGGATTTATTTTCCTGCCTTGTACTGGGTATACAATGGATTCTTACTTATGCTTCCTGTTTCCGTATACTTTCTGACCCTGGTATCCACATTACTTTCCACTGGCAATTCCATACAGGCATCTAAATAGGGCACCCCATGCTGTATGTTCTCAACAGTGTGCAAACTGAACTGAATTATGTAAAATTTCTGTAAAGCTTTGCCTTGGGGGTTTTCTTCCTTTTTTTTTTGTTTGTTTTGTGTGGTTTTCTTCTGCCTCAGAGAAAGGCAGATCTTAAAAGTAACAGAACCTCTTAATGGCAACCTAAAAAAACCTCTTTGCAGTTTGCAGACTGCTGTTTACCAACTTGCTAGCAATAGTATACATTTAGTCTGTTTAAATATCTGAGAAGAGGCTGGAAAGTGAAACTGTATATTGCATAGCATTTGAAATACATTACATATATGTGTGGCTTTATAACCATAAGGGGGATAGTTTTTTTGTAAAATATAAAGAAACCCCTTTTAGTGTAGCATGTTACAGTCTATCTCGTGCTTTTAAAATAGCACACAGTATATCTTTTTATTTTTCAGTAAGCAAAAAAGAGAGCAAGACCGTGCTAGATCTTCTCCATCTTCTCCATCTTCTTCTTCATCCAGTTCTCGAGAAGAAAAGGATTGCAAGAAAGAAAGAGACGAAGAGTTCAAAACTCACCACGAGCAGAAAGAATACTCTGGTTTTGCAGGAGCCAGCAGGCCAAGAGGCACCTTTGTAAGTTGCATTTCTCCTGTTCTTCCCCCAAATGATGAAGACTGTAACAATAGTGTAACAGATTAAATGAATTGTTGCAGTACTTAATGTTAGTGTAGATCTCTTTCATAGTTGTGTTTCTTGAATTCTTTTACATGATGTACCAAATATGCAGAGCTTTTCTTTCATCATTGTCTAATAGAAGTCTTATTTGGTGTGTAAATATTCAATAGCGTAATATTAGAGACCCAAGTGTAAGGACTGGAAAAATGATTTCTTGTTTATTCCTTGCTATTTTGTAATTACACTGTTTCCTAACAGGATATTAAAATTGACCTTTCTATAATGATGAAATCTTGTGATCTGTTACCTGTTACTCTCCACAGTTTTTCTTTTCTCCATAACTTTCAATTTTACTTTGATTTCCTTTGTGTGTGATGTCTGCAAGTTGTATAATAGAGAATGGCACACAGTGAAACACAGAGACCAGTGCTGGGAAAAACTGTAGTGGGGAGAGGAGATGGTATCCTTGCTACTTTTTGGTGTTTCTCTAGCGTGGACTAGCCATAATAAGAATGCAAGCATATTAATCTAGCTCTGGAATGTGTTTTAGCATTGTGATTTGGAAAGTACCATGTTGACCTTCATGGTCTTCATAATATTTTTAAAGGTAAAAATTGCATGTGAATGTAACTTACTGGGAAATGTAGCAGTGTTAGAGAAGATTAAGAAGTAATAGAAGAGACCTTGGAAATAAAATCACATACCAAAATTAAAAATACCTTAAAGGCCTGTTTGTGGGTGGACAAAAGACAATGGGTAGGAGTAATTACATGCTTTTCCCAGTAGTTCCTTTGTGTAGCTTGTATTTAAGACAAAATAAGGTAAAAAGGCATTGTTGGATATAATTTTATGTTGTTCGTGGCAGTGCAAAGTAAGCTTTGAACTACAGAGAAGAGTGTTTAAAATGCATGTGAAGCTCACAGCACTTAAGGTTTGAATCATCAACCTTGGGAGTTGGATCACTTTTCCTTTTTTAAAAGTGGCTACAAATGACAAATTTCTAATGCTAAAAATTCCATTTTCCTGCTTTCTTATTATTTTATACAGTTAACCAAGGAACAGCTGTGTGGTATAAACGTACCAACACTTCAGTGGTGCAGATATCGGTTATGTCAATATCATCCAATTCCTAGGTGCATAAGCTAGCAGCACATGGTTAAAAATAAGGAGAGCTTAAAATTCTCTCCTTTCACAAAAAGAATAAGTTCAAAACAGTCAGCTCCTAATCAGTGCCAGCCTTACTGCTTTATAAAGTCAGACTGTACATATTTAAAGGTAAATTTCACATGAAGTACTAAGTAGATACGAAATGGAAGTGCATTAGTTATCTAGTAATATGTCTAATGATGACTGCCAGTTATGACAATGCATTAAGAACTGGTTGATGTTCTGTAATGACTTGCACGGTCACACGTATGCTTATCAACCAAACAGTAACTGAAGAGGAGTATTTAAATAGGTAGGCCAACATGTTGACTTAGATAGTCTGTACCCTGAAGTGGAATGGGTAGTAATGAAAGATACTAGGTGGCTGATGTAGAAATGTCTTTGTGATTTAGGCTAATAGTGTCTGATTTCACGTAAGTACTACTTTGGTTTTGGAGTAAAGAAAATGCTTTTGTTGGAAATCCCCCTTAAAACTGGAAGCTGTAACACCATGGAGGGAGTGTGGCTGGTTGGAAATCTTTCTGTAAGCTAAACTGTCAATTAAATTAGTGTTGACTTTTCACTAGTGCTCACTGACAGACTGAAATGTTGAATTCCATGTTTGTCATGTGTAGCATAAAACCACAAGTACTCTGAATAGTTTTGAAGTGGGAAAACAGAGTATGGATAAGTAGGAGGTTTTTCTGAAGTATATTGGAAAGTTTTGTGAACCTTTTGCTGGACTTTTTCGGTCTGATTCAAAGCACCTTTAAAGCTGTCCAGTATGAACTCTGCATTAGAGATGCTGCAGCTTAATGGAATTTGATGTACATAGAACTTTTTCTTTCTTCAAGTTAATACATCTTTTTGTCTGTTCATGGGGCATATTTACTTTTAATAAATGAAAACAATTTCCAGTTCTAGTTCTACATAGTTAGCTCTGAAGATGCATTTTTATTTTTAACTAGGTTGTCTATAAAAAGCATGTTCTGTAGTAACTGAAGGCTTTATGAAGTCTTCCTAACCTAACCTTTCTTCTCTTGGGTGGGGAATGTGTGTGTAAATTCCCACGTACTGCAAGCTAAAGACGTGCATACTCAGGAGAACTGGGTGAATTACTACTCAGTGTGCTCTGAGTTAAATATTTTCTTTTTTGCAGTGAGACTTTTTAACAGAATTTATAGATGACAAGATTAATTTTTGATAAAGAACGCTAAAGTTACTTCAAGATTTGTCCTTTACATAATAGAGAGTTGTTTTTTGGGATAAGGACTTCAGTTTTTTGAAATGTAATCTGTCTTAAAATGCATAACTGGATCTTAGTTGAGAATGAATGGCACAAGTGGACGGTTACTTGCAGAATGCGTTATTTGTATGTATTCTAAAACCATTTTCTCCTGATAGATGTGATTGTCTCCATAAGTGATTGTGCTTTTTCCCCCTGACAGTTTATTGCCTCCTTCAGCCTAGGTTTTTCTGTTTGTTTTTGCAAAGAGCTTCAGAAGCTTCTTCTGACCTTTGTTGCAGCAGCCTGCTTTGCCGGCAGTCTAAGGAAATTTCATTTTGGTGAATGTAGGTTAATTCATTCCAAGAACTCAAGTGTGTTTTAATTCTGATGTTTGATACAATCGTTATTTCAAAGTGAATGCTTGAATATATTACTTAAGGTAATATGTGATTTAAAAAAAAAAAGTTTAATATTTTTAATTAAGAAGAGAATGAGCTTTTTCAGTAACAGAAAGTTTGAGCTTTTTGTTGTGATTTTATGTAAATGGCTTAAATAAAATAACGTTTTGGTTAATCAGTTTCGAATTAGGGGCAGAGGAAGAGCCAGAGGAGTCTTTGCTGGAACAAATACTGGTCCCAGCAACTCAAATACTACTTTTCAAAAGAGACCGAAGGAAGAGGAGTGGGATCCTGAATATACCCCAAAAAGCAAGAAATATTTCTTGGTGGGTGTAGAGAATTCTATCTTATGCATGCTTTTGTTTTTTCCGAGTGTGTTTTTGTGTCTGGAGTTAAGGAGATTGGCAGCTACAAGCATACAGGTAGCATGCATGTTCAAAGAGTAACTACAGTTACATAATCAAGAAAATACCGGAGTTCTTGCAGACCGTAGTTCAGCTTTTCTTGTCTTTCTGCAGCAGGCTGGAAATAACTGAAGTTTAGGGTAGAATTCTTCTCTAACACACGTATATCAGTGAGATAAAGAGGGAATACTCAGGCTAAAAGTATGAAAAACAAAAGCAAAAAGACTTGTGCTGCACCTTTGTGGATTCATCTCCATGTAGCATTCAAGCTTTGTTTTTGCATTTACCTAGAAACCCTTTTTGCATTTATCTAGAAACCCACAGAAGTGAAAGATGAGGATGGATGTGGGCCTGCTCTGCTATTAGCAGCCTTTCTGTTCTTACCTGAGTAGTATGATAGACATAATTGACTTTAGTTGTGCTTTTTTCCCCCATCTGGATTATGAAAGGAGGACTGTTGATAGAACTAACCAGTAAGTAGCTTAGTGTACTTAATATTTAGTCTCTGCTGCAACTGATTTCTCTAACAATGCCAACTTCTAAGAGTATCATTTCACCACTGAAAAGCATTAGTTAGTGAAGATTACGTTCTTCTATAGTATTAAGGTGTCCGTTTTTTTTCCACAAATACATTAACGGGTAATCAGTACATAACCTATCTGTAATTTGCATGTGTATACAAAGTTTTCTCCCTGTTTCTGCCCACATATAGAGAGCTGTGATCATCTGTTCACTAAGAAGTTCCATGATAGCTAAATAAAAAAAGACTTAACTAGAGCTGTTAGATTTTTCCATCTTCAGGAGCATTTATTTCAGAAAAAAAGCCACCCTGTAAATATTTGAATGGTTTAATAGTATAGATTTCTTTCCAAATCACAAATTTAAAAAGTAGGTATCGGAGTAGGTGCTCATCATTCTTCTAAGTACAAATGTTTTATATTTAATAATTTCTATAATGTCCATATAGTGCTTGGGAATGTTTGTCAGAAGACATGGCAAATTCTCTAAGACTGTATTTAGCACCAAGATGGCAAACGCAATGCTCACTAGCCAGAGAAACTCTGTTGTTAATATTGGATTTAAGTAGTTAAAAAATGATTTGTGTTAACTTGCACAAGTAAGGCAGGGTTTCTGAAAGCTGCCTTCAGTTATCTTTCATTAAGCTTAAAGAATTCTCTCTGCCTTCAAGTGAAAAATAAAAAATTAAAAGCATGTTTCTAGAGTTCTTTAATTTTTTTTTTCTGCTAAAAACTAGTGAGTACTTCTTTCTGATGTCTGAAAAAATAAGTGACAGATTTGGTTTGTTACTCGTGGTGGGTATACCCACAGCTAACGAGGCTTTCAAGGTACTTTTAGTTACAGCATTACGAATTGTAGGGGTATGTTTCATAGTGTGTTACAAAGATTATCTGAATTGTTTTCATTTTCTCTTCATTGCTTTTTCTGTGTACAGTGTAAATTTGGTTCAGAGTACCAGTGTTTAAGAGGTGTTGTAACCTTATTGTTTGGTATATTATAGCATGATGACAGAGATGATGGTGTGGATTATTGGGCCAAACGAGGAAGGGGCCGTGGTACTTTCCAGCGTGGCAGAGGGCGTTTTAACTTCAAAAAGTCAGGTAGCAGTCCGAAGTGGACGCATGACAAATACCAAGGGGATGGGATTGTGGAAGATGAAGAAGAAACGATGGAGAACAACGAAGAAAAGGACAGGCGCAAGGAGGAAAAGGTAAACAGTTTGAAATGCAAAATATGTGGATTTTCTTAGAGAATCTCAGGTAATTGTTGGAAGGGAGGTGGAAAATCACTTGGAAAAATATTTTTAGTGTTTGGTTATCAACTGTTTACAAGAAGACTGTTTTCTTTCTTTCTACAGGAATAACCCTGGAAGAAAGCTGAAAGAGCAGCTTTTGCACCACCCACACAACATTTTTAATATGTTCTTTTTGTTGTCAAATGAATGTAAGCATTTTACTTAAATTTTACTGTTGGAAGTAGTTTAGAGGGATTGTTTTTTCTGTTTTAAGCCTTTAGGAAAAAAATCTTGATATAGTAAACTATGTTAATGATCGTACAGTTAGAAAGTAAAATATTTGTAACAACTTTTAAGAAATTTTACTGTTTGTTATATGCAGTGTAATTCTGCTTTGTCCAAATATATGGTCAAGTACAACTCTTAAAAGTTTTGATTCTCCCCTATGTCTGTGTTTTATTCTGAAGTAAACTTACAGTTCTGCACACCTGAAATCTTGGAGGAGCATTTTTTATCAGCTGGGTACTACTTCTGTGTTGCTTTTTTATTAAAAATGTTTCTAACGCTAGCTATCCCGTCATAATGTGATATAAGGTCATATATGAGGTTGATTATACATTAGTTTACAAGGATCATATTTACCTGAGGTGTTGAAATGATAAACTTGGATTCTTATTCTCATGCTAGATAGATAAATAAGTGTAATTGTCACTGTTCTCTGGGGAGTGTAATTGTCACTGGGGAATATATACGTATATGAATTCTTCAGTGAGTTTCAAGTTCATTTCTCTTTTGGAATGCAAATTTTAGAAACCTGTTTCCAAACCACTGGTGCTGGAAACTCTGAACAGGTCTGAAAGCTGGAGCGCTCTCTGCCATTTCTACAGCTGGTACAAAACTACCTACAGCTGTCTTAATTCTGCAACTTGTGTCCAGAGCGGGTTAGTCATGTATTGTGGATACCTTGTGATGTCTTCCATCATTAAAAGACACTTCTCTTGTCAGGGGTAACACAGTACTACCTTTGAGGTTTTTTGAACCTGCAGCTTAAACTCACTCCAAAAAATAGGTGCTGTCCATGTGTAGAGGTGGTGGCATCTTCAGGGTCAGCAGGGATTATCGTTTTACCTTTAAGTCAGTAGCTTAATCATCCATGTTTTAGTTAAGCAATTGATGGCAGTATCAGTGCTGCCTTTATATCAGTTTTTGTTTCAATTTGTTAAATTGCCTCTTTTTCATATGGACTTCCCTCTTCAGGTAAGTGATCTGGCAAGAGTAAGTCTGTCTTCTGTCACATTAACTGCCTTAAGTGAGATCTTGGCAGGAAAAAGAAACAAACAGCAACCCAACATGTTCTCCTGAAAATATAAAGCAAGCTACGTTAAAACTTAAATCAATAAAAATACTAGGAATATGCTAAGTATTAAATGAAGTGTGTATTCTGTTACAGTCCCCTGGAAATACTCGTAGTATTCCACTTTTATCCAGTGTATGAGTCTGAAGTTGTAACTTGATAATAAAAGTTGTTAGGAGAAGGTGTGAGAAGCAAGTTAGTCTTTTACACTGATTTTTCTAAATAGCTGTGCCCTCTCAGTCTTTCAGTTAAATTGTAGAAATAGTCTACAGAATTTAAATTAAAAAAAAAACAAAACAACTTCGCTTAAAAAGAAAATGTAGTTGTCTTAAATACATATGCTGTCTACTAGCTTTGTCAGTAGTTAACCATCTGACCTATCCATGCTGAATAATAGAACGCAAAAACAGCGTTCTAACTGTATTTGAAGAAAATGGATTTCAGATTGCACTACTGTGCCAGCATCTGTGAAGAAAGGGGAATAGGATTAACATTCGCCTTTCTGTGGTGGTTACTTAAAGGGTAATTTCGTCCTTAGGTTTAAGGGAGTTTAGGCAGACTACACTCTTTCTGCAAAACCTGCTTTTGTATGTACAGTGCACCTTTTTATAACCATTTGAAATGTTAACTGATTATTTTTCTAAGTAAATGTTGCATGTAACTCATGTATACTATATTAGAAGCCAGAAAAGGAGTAGAACAATAAACTGCTATGCTGACATTGTCAGAGCCTATCTTAATGGGACTAACTACAACATCTGTCTGAAACTAACAAACAGAACCAAGCGCTCCTGTCATAACCTCAGAACAGATAGTCTGCATCATCTAGCTCAAGTCGAAGCTGGATTGTTGTGATGACCTGTTTGGTTTTAGGGACTGTAGTTCCTGCCTATGTTTTTTGCTTCCTTGAATGTGCAGCGTAATCTAGTACAGGTTGCTTTGACAATGGCATTTGGTTGTTAGGTAGCCTTACCTTTAGATGTATCTGTAGGTTAGGTCATAAAAAACCTTTTTTTTTTAATTCTACTTAACTGGAGTGTGTTTTTTAATAAACATAATTTCTTAATTACAGGAGAGATGGTGACAGCTGTAAGTTCGAGTGCTTCATTTCAGAAAATCTAATCAAAGATGCAAGTTGCAGTCCTTCAAAGATCTGTAAGAAGTAGAAACTGAATCGAGCTCAGACTTTTTCTTGACTGTAGTCTATAGCATTTACCATGCTATCTGTCCCTTCAATACGGATAGTGAAAATCCACTGTTGTGTTGGAATTGCTAAAGAAAATACGCTTTGGGGTTCTTGGATCTGTTGAAGTAGTTGTATGACTAGTGAACTGGAGATATTTAGTGCATTCTTTATTTCTCTTGCTGAAAGCTGAAGACTGTCATTGGCAGATCCTGGGCAGGAGGGGGAGGGTTCAAGCTTCCTTCCTGTATCAGATGTTCAACTGCACTATGAATTCATTTGTTCATTCCAACTTGTTCTCCAGCAATGCGAGAGTTCCTGAATCTACCATCCCTTCATGGTATGTGCTTCAGAGGAAATCAAGACACTCGTTTTTATAGGAAAATAAAAAGTAGCAGCTATGTTGCTGGTCTAGACAGTGTACACTTATTCATTTTCTTGGTTTAGAATTAAGCCTCGCATTCTCTTATTTTCCAGAAACAGTCAGTAGCATAACTGTAAAACAAACACCTACATAACCATGAAACCTATCCTACACTAGCGTTGCTGTGTTGACACTTAGTGAGAACTCTTCTGCATATTCACTATATAGCTTTGGTTTACCTCCAAAAGCATCAACTGGTAAGCCCCACATCACTCCTCCTCATTTATTAAAACTGTCCTTTCACAAAATCCTTTTGTAAGGAGATGAAGGAGGTCACATGTGTGCTTTTTGAAGTTGCACAGAAATAAATGTTTCAAGTTAGCTAGTACCACTTCCCTGCTGGGACCTGCAGTTCCAAAGCAGTTGTTGATGATGATGGAATTAAACTAAACTTGCCTCTGTTATGTGGTGGTATTTGAGATACCTGCCTTTTTCCAGCTCTGTGATATATTGCATGCACTTCTGTCTTTCCCTGCTGACATTTTCCCTTCTCTGGTACGGAGATGTTGGAGCAGTGGGTGAATATATTTTCTGAAGGCAAAGACTGTTGTATGGTTTTCTAAATACCAGTTTAGAATCCCTATTTCCTTTGTATGTTGTCTCAAGATCATTCCACGCTATGAATAATAACTACAATAGTAACTGCATGTGAAGGCAATAGCAGTTGTGTTCCACCCATACGTTACAGGATAGGTTTATGTTTAGGAGCTGTTAATAAGACGTACCTGTAAACAGGAATAAAGGTGATGTCCTGTAATTAGCAGCTCATCTCAGCTTTTTGACAACTTTGCAACTAGTATCATTGGGAACAGTACAAGTTGGTCTTTGAGAGTCAAAATTCTGAACAGATATAACAAAAACTACATAGCTGGAGGACAAATGTCCATGTTTCTTCTGCTGGTTTGAAGTAATGAGACAATTCTACTCAAATCTTGGTAAGTGAGATTAAAAAAAAAAAAGGCTTTGCATATTGTACTAGTTTTGTCTTTTGCTGTGATACCGTTGTACATCCTTTGTTGAAACTTAACTTACCTTGCTGTAGTTCTTTGAACAAGTCAGAAGATCAACCATGTGCAGACCTAAGGCATAGCTTATTGGTTTATTTCTTTTACACTGACTCATTGTTCATCCACCCAATGGGAAAACTACTGCAGACTTCTTCAGCAGTTAAAATTAATGGGCAAGTGTAGTTAATTGGACACTTTGGGGTGGCATACGTGTTGCTGTGATGGAGGCTCTTCTCAGCTGGAGTGCTCCACGCAGCCTGCTAGTTTCTCCCAGTAGGATGCAGCTGGTATCTATAGATGTAGTGTTCCCTATCTGTAACAGTGGTTAGCAGCTGAACAGCCATCACCCAGTCAAGTCCTGCTGCCCTAAGGGGTTTCTTTTGTTCATGAGTGTATTCTGTTATTGCACATACTCCAGGTTCCTTTCCTCATCTCGCATCACTTTGCTATACCAAGTTATTGACTGTGTTTGCATGTTCTTTAAAAGTGCACTGTTGCTTTGGTGAGAGGACTTGTAAGATTTTCCTCTCATAGAAGCTTAACGCCTTGAGTACCGTTGCTTATTTAGCTCAGGAGCTGAGTGCTTCAGTGTTCCAGAGTAGGGCAACATTCCAGAGGGAGAACAGAAGTCCTTTCTGTGCTTTCTCCCAGGACCCAAAGGAAGGGAAAATCCTACGTTATTGTATGGTGGCTGAAGACAAAGCAACCTTACCTCAACACTCCTGACGTTAAATATTAACTTAGGGTGATTTTTTTATTGTTTACATCACCAGAGGAAGGCACAAATATATTTTTTTAAATTAAGGTTTCACTTAAGCAGATAAGGTCACAAGCATTCATGTCCCGTTGTGAAACAGCGTTAGGATGCTGCTTGCCTGCCTTCAGGAGCCGGGATTAGAGATGCAGAGCAAGCTGAAGGTTTAGATGTCGTGCAGGAGTATAGCGTTAGTGGACGTAAGCCCTTCCGAGCCCCGTGTTCTCAAAAGCACGGCAGGCGTGGCTCTGCCCCGTAGTGGGGGCCGGCGATGTCGGCACCAACCGGCGTGCCGGCGGCATTCAAACCGCCTCCTCCCGACGCGCCCCGCGCCTCCGTTGGCTGCGCTGGGCAGGGCCGTCTCTCTAGTGGCGGGATGCCCGTCCCGCCCCCGGTGAGTGCCGCCCGCCGTGGCTCCGTGCAGGCGGGGTGCCGGCCCGGGGCGCGCTCCCTGTCCGCCTCGCGGTGCCGCCATGGCGCTGCTGCTGCACCTCCTGCGGCGCCTGCTGGAGTACCTGGGCTGGCCGCCCGAGCAGGTGAGAGCCGGGCGGGGACGGGCGGAGCTGCCCGGGGGACGGTGAGGCCGTACGGGCGGGAGGCGCCGCTGAGGCGTTGGTGCGGAGCTGCCGGCCCTCAGAGCGCGGGCCGCTCCCCGGTGCCGCCGTCTGCATTCGCTGCTTCTCCCGCAGGCCGCCTTCATCGAAACGCGCGTGCTGGGCGGCGGCCGTGCGGTGCGAGCCTGCCTCTCCTCCGCGGCTCCGTCGGGAGAGCGCGTCCAGCAGCTGTGTGCGGCCTTACGGAGGTACCAGCTCAAGGTACGCCGCGCGCCTGGGTTGTTTTACACCGAGGGCTTTTCCCGAGAGCGACGCGAACGCGTCTGGTTGCTGAAAAATGCGCTTCTTGTCGCTCAGTAACTCGAAACGCTGCCTTTGTGCTGGGTACTGCTACCAGCGCTGGGTGCGCGCTGTGTGGATGTGGTTTTGGAGGCGGGCTGCTCAGCACCTGGAACCTTCTGCTTGGGAAGGTTGCATCAACCTGACTGCGCTGCCATTAGTCACGTAGAACCTTGCACTCTTTAACATCCTTTAATGTAAAAGCCAAGTGCTTTAGTTTTGGTCCTTTTATAGAGCATTCTGATTTTCAGGTTGTATCCGTTTGGCAAAGAAAGGAATATGGATCTAGTCGAAGCGTTGTTCGTAGACTTGGGACGATCCTGTCCTTAGAGCCATACCCAAGACCTTATTTTCAGGTAAGCAATTTACGCGTAAGACTTCAGTTACACGCATCTTTAATTCCTAAAGGCAGCAATAACTTTCCCGGTCTTTTTCATAAGCTTAACTAATACTTTGCATCCTTATGGTCACTCTTCCCAACATGCTTACAGCACAAATGAAATCTTTTGCTGAGGCAAAATTTTTAATGTGGGCTAAATCCAGTTTTTCTGTGTGTTTTTGTCTTAGCTTGTTCACCACCTGAGTCCATTGGATCACGATGAACAAAGCGTGATTCCAACTCCTGCAGCTCCATCGCTTGCTGATGTCCTGTGGGTAGCACGTGATGAAGGACAAGCATTTGCTAGATTTAGGTAAGTAGAAATAAAATATATACATGGAAGTAATAACAGAAACTTTTGTCTTTCGTTCCTCACGACTCTAAACTTTCTCAGGGTTCCAGTCAAACCAACCCTGCAAACTTTTTAACTGGAAGTACTTCCCGTGCAGAATATTTTTTATCTGAAAGATTTCTAATGCTGAGTACTGTCTTCCCTCCTAATGGCGCATCAGATAAATTAGCAGGTTTTTTTAAGTTGCGTTTTCACTCAAGAAGTATTTTGTGAGGGCAGAAGTTTGAGAGAAACTTGCATGTTACAACAAAACGTGAGACATTTCTTAGTTTACAAACGTTTAGATAAACATTATAAAGGGTAAAATGCAGAAAAATATTTAAATGTCTCCTTTGAATCTGATTGCTGCAGTGCTGTATGTGTAAACTTTCTTTAATGAGCCGAAGAACACAGAATAGTTTCTGTTGGGAGGGATCTATAAAAATTACAAGCCCTGTCTGTCAGACTACTTCAGGACTCACTTGAAGTTAAGAGCATATCATTAAGAGTATTATCCAAATGCTTCCTAAATATGAACAGGTGCAGAGCATCAACTGCCTCTCTGGGAAGATTCTTCCAGCACAAAACTACACTCTTGGTCATGTGGATTTTCCTAAAGTCTAGTCTGAACCTCCCATGATGCATCTGTTAGCTGTTGCCATGTGTCCCATCACTTGATACCAGGGAGAAGAGACTTGGACCTTTCTCTCAACGTTCCTTTTTCATAAAGTTTTAAAGATCAATGAGGTTACCCCTCAGCCTCCTTTTCTGCAGTTTTAACTGCAGTGTCCTCAGGCTCTCCCCACCAGACATGTCTTCTAGCCCTCTGTTCAGCTTTGTTGCATTCCTCTGGATGCTTTCAAGGACCTTAATACACCTTTCTAAATCGTGGAGCCCAGATCTACACATGATGTTCCAGGTGACGCTGCTCCACTGTTGAAATATGGAGGGAGAATCACCTCTTTTGTCTGTCTGGCTGTGCTGTGTTTGTTACATCCCAAAATGTCGTTTGCCCTCTTGTCTGCTGGCTTACATTGGCCTGCTGTCACCAGCACCCCAGGCCCCTTTCTGCTCTGCAGCTCTCCAGCCATTTGTCTCCCAGTGTATGCGTATGTCTGACGTTCTACCCCAAGTGAAGAATCTGGTGTTTGTTCGAGTTTTGTGCTGCTGATGACTGCCCCGTTCTCCAGTTTATCTGGATACCTCAGCCAAACATCGCATTCCTTAAGAAAGTCAACAGCAGTTTGTTTTTCATCTTTGGGTTTTGAAGCAGTTGTGAAATACTAGAAGAGTAAGAGTATTGTTAAAAGGAACTGTGTGTCCTGTTCTTTATCTTGCTTATGCTGCTCTTTAGCTGGTCTAACTCAGATCCACGACACTTCTGTCTTGACACTTCATTTTTCTGTTGTTATTGTTCTTCCTTCCTCCTCCTCTCCTGGCTCTGTGGGATGTTTTTCAAAGGCAGGTGTGATGCATATCTCTTCCTTCTGACCTAGTATGTAAAGCAACGTTTTTGAAAATCACAAAACAGCATTGCAGGTGTGGTTTGAAGTAAAAGGGTGATGGATGTAAGGAGAAAGGTCTGGTTTTGCTTCAGTGAAAACTCAGTGAATTCGGAGTAAAGTAAATTTGTCATTTCATTGTCTGATAGTTTGAGTTTGCGCGCATTCTGTATTTTAAAGTTATTTCTGCAGGCCCAGACTCGAAGTAACTTTTAAAATTGAAACACAAGAGCTGTAGCACAGTTCTCTAATGCATCTGTGTTACATATGTAGCTTATAGAAGATAAGATTCTTATTTGGTAAGCATTAACATCCATTTATACTTCTTGTCAGGTTACAACTTCGCTGCTTACAGCAGCTCTTGCAGAGTTTGATAAATGTGTGAAGTAATTTTAAAGAGATTATTGCTATCTGACTCTCCCTGCCTGTATCTGTTGTCTCATGCACTGGGGAGGGAGAGGCACTGCACTCAAATGGAATAGTAACAGCTCAGTTCTGCCTTACAGCCACGTGTAATTTATCCCTGAGCAAACTATCTATTTTGATTATGACTGTTCAAGGATTTGTATCTTGCTTTAACTAAGGGAGATTTAAAACACTTTTAAAGCTATGATCAGCTAAATGTCTTCGCAAATAGTCTGCAAATTTTATGTCTTGCAGAATGATGATAACTTGCTTGGACAGATGCAGAATCTTGAGATTTCTTTTGCTGGCTGATCCTTTTAAACTGACTTTTATTCCTTTCTAGGACTGAATTGTGGAGAAAAGAAAGAAGTACAACTTATCGTGACTTACATCCATCTATGGATTCCATACCAAGTGGTTCAAAAAGCAGTACACAAAAAGACAGTCTTGTTGATCAAGCAGCACTCCAGAAAATTTCTGCGCTGGAAGATGAGCTAACTTTTCTTCGTACTCAGATCGCCGCAATTGTTGCAGGACAGACCTTGGGAAGCATACCATCACGTAAGCCTTTCTGGGTTTTTATCCCTTAGGGATCTTCATGGATTGCCGTGCCTCTGAGGTTGCTACAGAATATCTCTAATTTCTTCACCTGGAGTTACTTAACACCAACACAATTTATGAAAGTAGTATTTATTTTCTGATGGTTGTGTTGTTGTTATTGGTGTGTGTGGTTTGTTTATTTATTCGGTATTTTTTACAAATTCTTACTCTTCCCCATCCTCTCCACCTTTCAACTTTTTTTTTTTTTCACAAACTGAAGCATAGGAAGTTCCACATAAATGTGCATGGGATCTTCTTCACAGTGCAGTGATGGAGCACCGGCACAGGCTGCACAAAGAGGTGGTGGAGTCTCCTTCTCTGGAGCTGTTCAAGACCCACCTGGATGCCTGCCTGTGTATCCTGGGCTAGGGAGCTGCTTTGGCAGGGGGTTGGACTCAATGATCTCTAGAGGTCCCTTCCAACAACTATAATTTTGTGATTTTCATAGCTTGCTTGCCAATTTCAAATGCAATTGATCCTATATAGTATCTATGCATTTTCATGTTTCTGAAGGAACCAATTACAATTACTATTTAAAAAAATAGCTTCTGACAAGTTATCAAAATAATGGTTAAAACATTCTAAGGTAGTCAGGTTCAGGATTTAAGAGAAACAAGTGCTCCAAGTAGATGTCTGACCACCTTCGGAGCATCAAAGATAGTTTGTAGTATGTGCTTCAGTCTTGTGACTTTCCCCTTAAATGGTCTGAGATCCTGCTTGCCTTGTACACTAACTCCACTGTTGTTGTTGAAGCATTGGGACTGATGTGATTTACATTTGTGTAGTGAGTGCTGTGCCAAGTGAGCTTAAACAGTTCTGAGGCCTCTTATCCTTCAGCTTAGTTCTGCTGACGCTTCTCCTTGGCGCTCTGCGTACAGTTTCTGTAGTCTGTTTTATGTTTTGTAGTTTTCTTTGCTGGTGCTTCATTTGGGTTATTGTAACCTTCAGATCAAACCACCTCAGATCTGTTATTTCATGTATTCTTAATCTATGTCTTTAAAACCAAAGTTGTTCTTGGTTTTAATTATAGTTATTTTCTTCCGTGTTGTGATGCATGAATTGTGTAAGGAGTGCTTTAAGAGGGCTGGCTGTCTTGTCTTGACTTAAGCAATGTCTAGGATGAATTTAATGTTGTTAATTGCTAAGGTACTACTGATTTTTAAAAATAAAATCCCTGTTTTTCTTTTATGACTGCATTCAGAACCCTTTAGAACATTCAGCATTCCAGATGGATCTTACCCAGTGCCAACCATGACTTCTACGCCATTGTCTGTCTCTCACAATCACTTTGCAATTCCTTCTCCTCCCCCACTTCCTTCTGCTGCACCATCTGGTATTGATGCTAGTAATTCAGCAGTTGAACTTATGAAACAGCGTCGTGCTGCAAGAAACAGTGCTTCAACTACAGGTGATAGTGCTGATCCCCAGAGGATGAAGAACATTCCTAGCATGATGGATGTTTTGAAAGATCTCAACAAAGTTCAGTTGCGTGCTATTGAGAGGTGGGTTGAACTGAATGTGTACCTGAGTTATCCAAGGTTATGCAGTCATCACAGCAGGTACAGCAGCAGCAGCAGAGAGCACCAAGATGAAGCAGCTTCTATTCACAAACTAAAGTTTGTATTGTTTAAGTTCTTAGAATGGAATGTAAGGTACTCATGGTGTGGCTTTTAGATCAGTTAGAAAATGCTGAATGTCACAGTGTTTGAAACTAGTGTCCTTCATTAGTATACATTTCTCAGATTGTTTGAGCCTTTGGTGTGTGTGTGTGTGTGACTTTTGTTTCAAGACTGAGTCTATTCAAAAATATCCTACAGAGTTGCTGGAAACTGCTCTAAAAATAAACTTTACATTCACTGTGAAAGGACATCTTTTGGGAAACACTGGGAACTAACTTAACCAAAACATTCTGGTCTTTCCTTTGAACTGTTAAATACGTGCCATGCCTCATTGAAGATGTTTCATGAATGTAAATAGTGCAATTGTATTATAATGCTTTTCGTGGTCTACTATTTTGATATTAAGCACTGTTGACAGGTTACAAAAATTCCTTACTAAAGCCTATTACATGTCTTCATGTCAGTGTTGGTCTGCTATGCTAGATGTGATAAAGGTTGTCAGATGTCTTTTCTGAACTTCCAGAGTTTAAAGAAAAAAGTATGCAAGGTCAATTGAATCTTTAATGAATAAGAGAATGTTGGCAGGAAGCTTCAAACCCTACTGCTGTACAGCCAACATCTCCCATTGTGGGCCAACATCATAAAATAGGAGGCATTATTTTCAGAGCAGTACCTGTATGTTTTCTTCCATGTGCTTTCATATACTGTGAAAGAAGAAAGTGAGAAGTGAAATGTTTACGATTATAGTTTTAACAATCATCGTGTTGAGCAGGGGCACAGTTAGTAGGAACTGATAGGTGTGTATCTGAAATGCTTCTGGATTTAGGCATCTACTTGAATTCTGAAGGTAGAACCTAAAAATAAATTTATATCTGCAGTCATTCCTCCTACCTTTGAGCCTGGGTTGTTGTCCAGTCTGTCAGGCAGCAGACTGACACTTTAATAAGAAGGGTAGAGCTTTGTTCTCCAAAGCTGATCTCCAGAGCCTGAAGATCCCTGCTTCTAGCACCTGAGCACCACCTCACACAGTGGGCAAGTGCTCCAACAGCTTGATTGTGTATGAAGGGTGAACTGTGTCCTCTCAGGATTCATGTTAAATTACATCATCTGAAACTGCCAGACTTTGAACTCACTGCTGTCATTGTGCTTTAGGAACAATTCATTGATCTGGAAGCAGCACTTTACTAGGCAAAAGTCTGGGTACTTACAGATTTGTTTCAAGTATTTCAGTGGTTAGCATGGCCTTTTATGATTTAATTTATTGGACTAGTCACTGATTTCCATATTTATGTTGTCACTAGCGTGCTAGGTGCTCTTCTGATCCCATGTCTTTTTGCCATCTTTCAATTTCGGATTTGAAGAGAACAACTTTTATAAGTTACAATACGGACTCTAGTTTTCTAATTTTGGCTATAAACATTTTGTATTTGGATGGTTAGGTGCTCGCTTGGATGGAAGAATAATAATTAGAAACCTTTGTGCCAAATTTGATATATTTCCTTTGTGAATCATAGTATCCCTTAGTGTAACATCTAAATGTTTCTTGACCACCTCCAGGGTTGGTGACTCCACCACCTCCCTGGTGGGAGTGGTGGGTGAAGGATGGAGAGAGTTCAAATGTGGTTTATAAATGGGACTTTATTGTCACCTGGATGCATATTTACTTAAATGAGGTGGTGTTTTCCTTTAAGTATGGTTGCTCTGAGGAATTGTGCAAGTTTTCTTTTTTATCCTCTGTAATTCTTACTGAAGTCTAAATCAAATCAACATATTTCATAACCTTTTTCAACACAGTGGGTATCTCCCACTAATATGTTTTAAAATAGCTTAGAAGTGTAACCTGCTATGAAAACTGTACTTCTGTTTTTTCCTTTTACTCCATTACTTTTAACACTTCATTGGTCTACTGCCACTTTTCTTTAAGGAGAAGCATTTTTGAGCTAACAATCTGACTGGCAAGTTCTTAAGTGTACTGTTAGTTGTCCTATTTGGTGTATTGCCTGAAAATAACGTGAGCAGCACTATTAGTGTGACCTGGGATAGGATAGGATGTATGCAGAATTTGTGTCTTGAGATTTTAGTTAGCTAAGCACGTAATTATGGGCAGGAGGTAACACATTTTCTTTCTTTATAGGTCTCCTGGAGGTACTCCTGTATCTAAAGAGAAAAAAAGGAGAAGTTCAGATTGGGATCCAGTTGCTCTACTAACTCATGCACTAAAACAGAAATTTGCACATAAGTATGAAGATGAGGATGATTCACTGGACAAAGAAAACAGATCTTTTGATAGCTCCCCGTTTTCTAGTCCAGAGATCCCACTGGTATGTTTTTATATAAGTTCTTCATATCCTTGAAAAATTTAGCACTGATTGAGCTATGGACATTTGCTTGATGGTGATCAGTAGTTATTCATGTGTAGAAACTGCGTGTGTAGTTAATAAGGCTATTAATTACCTAACTAATTTTGTGAATACAAATGACAAGAAGGTAACAGGTCTGCTTAACGTGTTCTGTGTGTTCAAAGACCAAAAGCACTGAGTTCAGCATTTCTCTTGTGGCAGCATCGTTTCTCCAAACTCTGCATCTTTATTTTGAATAAAGATTCTGGATGTTGTTGCAGAGCACATGAAATAATACAGTTAGAACAAAACAGCCAGGCTTATGCTGTGGATATTAAAGATCATTGCATTGCATGGCTGACATACCTGATCCTAGATGGGAAGAGAGAAGTGAGATCCAGCAAGAGCTTATTTATGGATCAACTTTTCTTCCAAATTTATAAAAGTCCTGGAAGAGGGACTGGAGAGCTATACCATGTTCAGGAGTAGATAAAGAAAGATGAGCTCTTTTGGTTAAAGTAGAGGCTTAACTGCAAGATTAGTATAATGGAGTATGCTTGTTCTAACTGTTTATCCATGAGTGTTCTGAAGGATAAATGTACTTAAAGTCAGTTCACAGGTTTACTATCTTATTCTTCCTACGTTTAGAGAAGTGCAGAACTTTTTTTTGTTTTAATTGAAAATATCTTTAAACTGTCTTATTGTAATCTGTATTTATTGTAAACTTCTCATTCAGTTGTCTGGTATAATTTTAGGTAATGCTATCCGTGTTTCCTAGGTTGGACGTTGCAGCCTGAAGCCAAATGCAAATTCTACCCTTGTAAGAACTGACAAAGTTAAACAAGTATCAGTGAGGAAAGTGAGACCTCATATATAACTGATGGAGGGAGACTTCTGGGGAAACTTGATAGTGTGTGTAAGTGGCAGTGCTTCTTCGTGCAACACGCTGTGATGTGTTCTAGAACGTATCCACCCTATGCTGCTGAAGTTTTGATTGTAGGCACGTGAAATCAGTTACCCAGCATCCAAAGTTGTGAATCAGATGCTTTATGAGAAGCACACAGCCAAAAAAAGTATCTTGTTATTATGGGACGTTATGTCTTAAACCTGGGAAATAGAAGAAGTAAATGTGTGAAAGAAATGGAATCATTGGTGTGGCAGCTGAGGTGTGTGCTTTTTCTGCACTTGAGTGTAAATAATGAAGTAGTGTAAACTTTTGATTGGAGTTTATTATATGTAGGTGACACTATGCAGCTTGTGGTAGCTAACACTGTGGTATAGTTTCCTCAGTTTTCTTTGCAGTCTGTTAATACAACTCCATACTTCATGTGCAAATAATATTTCAATTTATTTTGCAACCATGGACAAACTTATTTGTGAAGCTTTGTCTTGTTCTAAGCACGCTGCAGGCTGTCTGTTAAATGCTTGTTATTTGAGGGAGTTGTCTTCACAGAAAAAGAGACTCTAGAGAGATGTGCTAGCATGTAGTCTAACGTCAGTGTATAAATAAGCACTGTGTTATTTCTCTTACTGGCTTCTCTGTACGCAGACTTTGTTTGGAGTGTATGCAATAAAACTTCCTTTGTATCATAGACGTGTGTGTAGTAGTGATGTTTGTGTCTTGCAGACTGTTTTATATCTCAGGAGCTGACCACAGTAGACAATTCTTAGATTGTATCCTCTAACAGTACTTAAAAGAGAGCTTAAACTTTTCTTGCCAGAGTACTGGAAGTTCTCTATTTACAAATTTGTGTGATTGACTGTTTAAAACAGCTGTCTTTACTTAATCTTTTGTCTAATGATCCAGATGCATAAAACCAAACTTTACATCAGTTGAACTGTGAACTGTATCCATTGCATGTCCTTGTGTGTCTTCTTTTTCCTACACAGAGTACAGTGTCATTTGGATTCCCTGTTACTGCCCAGTCTAATTTGCTGAGTTGGTAGAAGTTACTGTTCAAATTCAGTTCTTTAGATTCAATTTCAAAAGTTATATTTTGACTGAAATTGGAGCTTATGGAACTATTTGTTTCTTAAATAATGTTTTCAAGATGTTTCTTCCTCATTTTTACCATGTGGTGAACTTTATCACGTTCTCTCATTTCTTTCAGAGTCCATTACAGCCAGGCATTCCCTTTCTCTTTCCTTCTAAAATTCTCTATGTGAACTGCAATGATATCCACACAGAATGGGCAGCTCGTCCCTCTGCTTAGTAAACTTTTCTATCCAACCTTGAGTTGTCTTTTGCCTGCTGCTCTGATATAGCAGAGAGCAACAGTGGAAGAAGTCCACTGGTGCTTGCAGAAGAGAACATGAGAGCAATTGGGTTCTGTTATGTGTAAAGCTTGTGAAAGAGCTCTCTTTTGCTTCACCTCTTTGCACTTCAGATACTGAGCAAGTTACCTCTTGTTATGTCAGCATTCACAGATCCAGGGGATCTCTGGATTTATGACTGTTCTGCTGAGACTGACAAACGTGAAGGGTGGAATTCCTGCAGAGAAGATCTGAGTTAATTAGGAAGCTCTGGCTGTAGTAGTCTTCTACTTCTATTGCTATATGTGGTCAGTAGTTTCTTTAGGAAGAAATATTGTTTTGAACTCTGAGTCTTAAACCAGCAATCTACTATCAGACTTTGGAAGCATCCGCAAATGTCAGTGAGCTGTTTTGCTCTCCAGACTACTAGGTACTACCTCTGATTTTTTGAGTTAATATACTGTGAATTGTGCCATAATGCTGTAATAGTTTTGTATAGCTGATCTGCTTGCTTGGAGGTGGGGGAGAAGTCATAGGCCCTCTGTTTTGTTTTGTTTTTCTTTCCAGTACCAGTTTCACGTGTGAAGAAGACAGATTTTGTTTCTTGTTAGAATTAGATAAGGCAAGGAACTGCGGTATGCCTTGAGAACTGTGGGGGAGGCATCTAATAACATCTGACAGTTCTCAATACTAAGAAGTTGAAAAATGTTGAACGTTGCAGTCTAAAATGAAAATGTTAGCCCCAGTTGCAGAGATTTTTCTCCCTTTCAGAATTAACGAGATTTAGCTTTGCCATCTCATTTTCTTTGACTGAAACATCTGTATCAACAACTTTGATGCAACTCCATCTTATAAGAATCCGTGCCCTCTTGACCTATAAATAGCCTTTACTGTCCAGTGACATTATAACTCCTAGCAATATAGGGGTGGGTGAGAAGACTCAAGGGAATGCTCCAGCAGACTTCAGCTACATCTGTATTACCTCCTGTTTTTTTTTCAGAGTAATAATCACAGAATAAGCTAGCTTATATACAGGGTCAACTAACTTCAGTGGAATATCTTGATGATTGTGCTAAGGTTTTTGAGAAGAACTGATGCAAGCTGAAATACCTTTAGTATTTCAATACAGCTGTGAAGGGTTGCCGGTTCTCTTAAAGTTTTAATGACAAACCTCTAAAATTGAAAGCTGACAAGGTCCAAGACTGTAAAACCATGCAGCTTTTCACATACGTGTATTTTTTATCTTGTTGTTGTTTATTTGTTTTTGTTTTTCAGTGTTAGTGCCTACCATCTCCAATTCCTGCTCACGTGTCAGCCTACAACTCATTTCTTTCTCTCATTTAGGAAAATTATTGCCAGGAACAGAAAATACTTCTTGAACTTTTGAAGCGTAAGTTGAGGCATTAATTATCATAGTATTTCAGAGTACCTGAGGTGAACATTCATAATCATCTTCGTAGAGTCTACGTCCCAGCAAAACTCTTGATTTTGTGATTTTGACTTTTAAACAAACTGATACTTGTTTCTGAAGACATGTTGATGGGTCAAACTATCTTTTCTTTTTTACAGCTTATACTTCTGTTTATTTTTAGTTTTGAAAACTGAAAATCTTTGTTATTGGATAAAATGTACTCAGGGTGAGTATGAGCTTTTTATTTGGTTATACCTTTGCTGTACTAAGTTAGTATAACCTAGCAGTGAAACCAAGTGTAGTTTCTTCAGCAAATATATTAAATTCTTTACCTTTGTTGCCTACTGCTTGCGTGCAGCAGCATCACATACTGTGTAGAATATGCATATTGTAGTTATATTCCGTTCAGACAATTGACCTACCTCTTGTCATCTCAGTATTTCTCCCTACATTACTGCAGTTAGACCATCTCTCCTGATCACTGTCTCCTTCAAGATTTTCTATTTCTAAAGAGTAAGGATTATTTAAAAAGAATGGTAATCTTCAGGAGATAATGTACATTATATCAAAAGAAACAAAGCTATATTAATGCTTGCATCTGTTTATATTTAACAAGTAATTCTAGTTTTGTTTCTTTCAGTTTGATTGACAAATGTGAAAGGCATAGTCTAGAAGGATCCTTGAAAACTCTTTTCCTCTCTTGGTGTTCGTAAATGGTTCACTGGTTTATGAGCATGCATGTCATGCTCCGTAATTTTATCTTGGACCATTTTGGTTAGGGCTCCACTGTCTAACTGCTGTGATTTTTTAAATAATATATGAAATATATTATGTTGGGAAATTGTTTGTCCTGTTGTTGGGAAATACTTTGTCCTTTTCAGTATTTTTGCCCATATTATTTACCAATTCTTGTGTTTCAGAAATGTTTTCTCACTTTTTAATACCGGTCACTAACAAAAATGATTTCTATTTCTCATCCATTTTACAGTGTAGTATTTGTATCTATTTGAGTTATGTATTTATACATTTATAGATATCCTTGCATATTTGGCAAGGACAGTTTTGCCCATTCATCCGTGGGCATGCATCAATGAAATGGCTATATCCTATGAGATAACTAATATCATGCCTGTGTTCTTTAATGTATACTAGAACATCTCAAAATCTAGTTACAAAGTAATGAAGTAATTTGGCCTGACAGCATTAGAAACGACTGAAAACTGGAGGACTAGTTTATCAAGAATAATTTTTAATAAAACGCATTTCATGACCTCATTTTTGAAACTTAAGTACTTTAATTGTGAATATGAATCAAAATTCATAAAATAGTTTGGGTTGGAAGGGACTTTTATGATCATCTAGTTTCAACTCCCTCCTATAGGCAGGGACACCTCCTCTAGACCAGGCTGCTCAAAGCCCCATCCAGCCTGGCCTTGAATGCTTCTGGGTAGCAGGTATCCACAGCCTCGCTGGTTAACCTGTTCCAGTGTCTCACAACCCTTACCGTAAAGAATTTCTTCCTAATATCTAGTCTAAGCCCTCTTCCAGTTTAAAACCATTTCCCCTCATCCTCTTGCTACCTGCCCTTATAAAAAGTCCCTCCCCAGTTTTCCTGTAGGCCCCAGTCAGGTACAGGAAGGCTGCTGTAAGGTCTCCCTAGAGCCTTCTCTTCTCTAGGCTGCAGAGCCCTAACTCTTAGCCTGTTGTTGTAGGGGAGGTACTTCAGGCATCCAATAATTTTTGTGGCCCTTCTTTGGATCTCTTCCAACAGCTGGATGCCCATCTTGTGTTGGGAGCCCCAAAACTGGACACAGTACTCCACATGGGGTCTCACGAGAGCAGAGAAGAGGGGCAGAATCACCTCTCTTGACCTGCTGATCATGCTTCTCTTGATGCAACCCAGGATATGGTTGGCCTTCTGGGCTGCAAGTGTGCGTTGCTGGCTCATGTTGAATCTTTTATCAACTGACACCCCCCAGATCCTTTCCTCAGGGCTGCTCTTAAGCCATTCCCTGTCCAACCATTATCTGTGCTTGGGCTTGTCCTGACCTAGGTGCAAGACCTTGCACTTGGCCTTATTGAACTTCATTAGATTGGCATGGACTCACTTCTCAATACTGTCCAGATCCCTCTGGACAATATCCTTTCTAGAGCATCAACTGCACTACTCAGCTTGGTGTCATCTGCAAACTTGATGAGGGTGCTCTCAATCCCACTGTCTATGTCACCTACAAAGATACTAAATAACACCGCTCCCAGCACTGATCTCTCATCACCGGTGTCCACTTGGACACTGAGCCATTGACCGTAGTGCTCTAAGTGTGAGCATCCAGCCAGTTCCAGCGTGTGGCCCATCCATCAAATCCATTTTTCTCCAATTTGGCAACCAGGGTGTCTTGTGGGAGAGTGTCAGATGCTTTGCACAAGACCAGGCAGATGATGTCAGTTGCTCTTCCTTTATCCAATGATGGTGTAACTCCATCATAAAAGGCCACCAAGTTTGTCAGGCGTGGCTTGCTCTTGGTGAAGCTATGTTGGTTACCACCAGTCACCTCATCTTTATTTTCCATGTGCTTTACTAGGACCTTCAGGAGGATCTGTTCTGTGATCTTGTTAGGCTCAGAGGTGAGGCTGACTGGCCTGTAGTTCCCTGAATATTCTGTTTTTTTTTCTCTTCCTGAAAATGGGGGTTACATTTCTGCCCTTCCTATCAGTGGGAACTTCACCAGACTGCCGTGACCTTTCAAATATGGTAGCATCTTGGCAACTTCATCCGCCAGTTCCATCACAACCCATGGATGGATCTCATCAGCTCCTAAGGATCTATGCACCTTCAGGTTTTTTAGATGGTCCTGAACCTGATCTTTACTTACAGAAGGCAGGTCTTCTTTCTCCCAGTTCTTACGTTTGTTTTCTGCAGCTTGGGTGATATGGCTAGAGCCCTTGCTGGTGAAGACTGAGGCAAAGAAGTTACTGAGCACCCTCGCTTTCTTCATGTCCTTTGTGACCAGGTCTCCAGTTTTGTTCTGGAAAGGGCTCACATCTTCCCTGGCGTTCCTTTTATCATTGCTATACGTGTAGAATTTCCTCCTGTTACCCTTTATGTCCTTGAGGTAGATTTCATTCTGTCTTAGATTTAGCTTTCCTAAGATGATCTCTGGCTGCTCAGACAACTTTGTAGCCCTCTCAGGTAACCCGTTCCTGCTTCCACTCCCTATCAACATTTTTTTTGGTGCTTAAGTCCTCGAAAGAGATCCTTGTTGATCCACTGAGGCCTCCTGGAATTCTTGCCTGCCTTTTTGTTCGGGATGCATTGCTTCTGGGCTTGGAGAAGATAGTCCAGAGTCCAGCATAGCACCTTTTCCTGTGAGTTCCTGTACCACTTGGAAGAGGAAGTTATCATCAACACATTTCAAGAACCTGCTGGTGCAATTCATTCAAATCTATATGAAAGCACCTAAAATGGATATTTGAACTTGCTTTCCTAGCAGAAGAAAAAAAAAAAAGAAGATTCTATGAGATCTTTTTCTTTAAATTCAAATATGTTTTGTAGTTGGAGATTGGAATAAGTAATTTGATTTGCAGTATCTCAACTTTATTTTAGCTGGCTATTATCTGGCTGTTCAACTCAAAGACATTTTTGATTGTGCTAGGCATTAGTTTCCGCAACTTTATTTCTTTAGGGAAGTAGTTCTAACAATTAATTGTAATACTCAAAAGACCATTATTTTGATATTCATTATTTTTCCCAATAATTCTGTCAGCAGGATCTTTCTTCCTGCAATGGGAATTTGATTTATTTTGCTTGTTGAAAGAAAAACAGTGCGGTTCTTTTGTTCCAGCTATGTTTGTAATCCTCTTTTTGTTCAGGCTATTTGCCTGAAAAGCTGAAGGCAGCTCTAAGAGCAGTTTATTTAAATAGGTTGTTCTGAAAGTAATGCCTCCTATTTATTTCCCCAGGAACTTCCACAAAGAGCACAGTAACATGATTTGATAGAGCACATTCTCAGCTACAAAACACTATTTTTCAATATAGTCACCACTACTAGCTATGCATTTTTCCCTGCAATGAACAGGAGCCTGCATGTCATGCTTGTAAGAATCACGGCTGTCTGGAATGTGGCTTATCTTTCCTGTTGCTGTCACCACTGCAGAAACACACCACTCGCTGCCTCACTGTTCTCACATCCACTGTTTGGTCTTCAGAAACGATCAGCAAGCATCAGTGAATGTCAGTGGGTGCTGTTGTTTCTACATGGAGGACACACATTTTCTTCATTGTCACTTCCACGTCAGGCACTGTTCTGTCAGACTGCCCCTCTGCTTCCATCTGTTGCTCAGCAATAGCATGTAATGGAATACTGGTGGGAAGGTTCAACCTCTACTGCCATACCATCAACATCTGCTAATGGTCATGGGCCAACGTAATAAGATAAGAGGCATTACTTTTGGAGCAGCCTTTGTATATGTGTTCTTCTAACCAGGAACAAATATCTTAGAACAAAATACACTAAGAGTTTCTGAAAATGATGAAAATAACGTGTTCTGTGGTTGAACTGCATGTATTTAACCACAAGAGAGCAGTCTTACACCAGATCTGTGTTACAAACCTTAAACTAGTGTATTGCTTTGCAAGTGGTTAAGTCTAATGGCAAAATTGTGATCTCTTCATATTTTTATCTCTTTGTGGTACTCACCCTCTTCTAGAGGTAAACACTTCTAGCTTCACTAGTGTTATGGTGAACTATATTTATGCATAATTTGTTTAATGACAAATCAACACCTTATTCACTTATCTACAAAATAAACCTGCTGCTTTGTTTTCCTAAATTTATAACATCCAGGAGAACAGGCAGATTTTACATGGTGAGTGAAAGAGCTTCATCTGGCAGAGAAGGCTTTTCCTGAGTAAATAATCTCTTGTGTCCCATGTAAAACTAATATTGGGAAAAAATTCTGTTTGTGATGTAGTATGCATATAATGAGTATTGCTATTGAATCATATGGGTTTGGTAAATAACAGTTAGATTATACTAGTGAAAATATGTTGCTGCTTAGCAATTAAATATCAAAGGGGCCATCTGGCAGATAAAGAAGATTATGCTCTGCTACACATCCTTTACTTTTCACATGTAAATAATAACTTGAACAAGGTTAGGTCCACTCTTTTTCTGAATCTGTAGAACATAGACCTCTAGAAACCAAGAACAGCTCTTAGCTTGGCTGCTGCTTCTAAGCAAAGGTGTTCCTGCTTTGTTTTTTCAGAATTAAAGTCACCTGCTGTGCTGTAGAGGGAGCTACTGAGCAACAGCTGGCTGCTAAAAAGGAGTAGCAAGACAGTTAAAAGTAAGCATAGTTTTAACTTCTTCATATTTTGCAGTTGTTTGATGCATTGTGATCTTAGAGTTCACAGCCTGTGAGTATTTGCCTTGGTTTGTTTTTTTGTTTGCTTGTTATTTTTTGTTTTGTTTTTGGATACTGAGAAGTGTAGAATTCTGTTACAGGTTCCAAAACAACAGTATGGGTCACATGGGCTGGTGCTCTGCAGCCCAGCAGGTGAGTTTTTACTCTGTCCTTGAGAATGCTGTTATTGTGTGTGAGTATTCACTGTGCATTCCTTATTGGTCTGGATGGTTCCCCATTACACTATCTCTACTGATTGTATTGCTTGCGTTGTATGCCATATTTGACTGTCATCTGCTGAGACCGGCTTGATAAGTCTGGGTCTGGCTGTTGTGCTCTTTCCTTGCTTGTAAGAAAGCGTTCCTGAATAGAGGTCAAAGCTCAGTGTTCATATGTCATTTTGTTAAGTTAGGAGCTGCCATACCAGCATGTGCAGTGGGAAAGTAATCTGAAAATCAGTATTTGGTAATGGTAAAAATACCTGGTTTGAGTTTTACTCTGATTTAACTCGGGTAAAATGTGGGCCTTATCTGCCCTTCTTACATTCCACGTGTTTTTGAGCTGGTTGTCTTTGCTTCTTATGTCAGTCATTCCTCTTGCACACGCTGTCTGTGTTTATATGGATTATGTTAATTTGCTTCCTATCTTTCTACAAGGAACCTTTTTTCTTTTTTCTTAATACTTTCAGTGAACCTTCAGTGCCTTCGTTATTTCCTGGTAGTAGCTTTAAGCATCGAAGAGTATACCTGGTTTTTGTGTATTAAAACAATGAAGCTGCTAATGAAACTAGTATCTATAAAATCTGCTGCTTTATAACCTAGTTTGTCAGGAACGTCGCAGTTCTCTAATGTTGAGTTTCTAATTTTGAAGTCCCAAATAAAAGAATGAAATATTAACGTGCTAAGCAAACAGAGTGAGAGAGATTCTGCTATGTGCTTTGTGAGCTACTGGAGCTGTTGCTAGGAGAATAGCATGTTGACAATACCCTGAGCCAATAGTTGCCTGGGGAAACCACAGAAACTTGTTCCATTTCTACACATCTGTACAAACTCAGAATCTCTTTCTTCCCTGTAGGCCCCCTTCTCTTCCTCTAACGCGATAAGAACACAGGGGAAGGAGATTGCATCGGACCAAGCCTTTCATCATTCTCCAGCATACATCCTTTACAACCAAGATCCAGCAGTACGTGGCCAGACTTTGACTGAAGACAATAATTACGAGGAGTTAACCTGGTGTGAATTGAAGGTCATGAATATTGTGTGTGGTAACGATCACTTGTGCTTTAATTTTGGAGTTGCTGTTTATCTTGTTGTTTGGTAAGAGTCAAAGTCTCGTGAATTGGGTAGATCTTAGAAAAAATGAAAAGTATTACTTTAAAAAAACACTCACTCCTTACTTCTCAAGTGATACTTCTCTGAGTTAAACCCTGCTTGCTATGGAAAAAAAAAAAAGCACTTTAAAGTGAGGATGATTAAGGAATTGGAATTTGCAGTTTCTCAAGAAGCTGGCTGAAGGAGTCCTCTGGCCTTGTATGTTCATTTTGAGTAAATCTTGGAAAACTATTGTGGCATCTAGGTTTTCTTTTCAAGAGAAGTGGAGCAGACCAGGCAACTGTAGGTCAGTTAGCACGTGCCAGTTCTAGGCAAAAAGGTTCAGTGTGCATGGTGGGATCCCATTGGAAATCCCCAGGTAACTGGAGTAACCTCGTGTGGCTCTATTAGAAAATAGATCTTTTAAATAATCTTTGGCAAAAATAACTGTAACTGAACAGTGTATTGTTAATCAGAGCATGGCATCCATATTATCCCTTGAATATATGTTAAATGGATATAGAACTGATTGTCAGATAAAAGTAATAACTGAAAGGAAATATTTCTATGAGGGCTGTGGGGAGTTGTTCTGGGTTAATGCAGTTCCAAAATATTAGCAGTGAAACAATAGGTAAAATTTGTGGAAAATTCAAAAAACAAATTACGTTGTGATCACTAATGAAGATGGGAATTATGACACCAAGCCATAATTATAGTATAGTACTAAATTAGGTCTTCAGAAACAGAGTATGCTCCAGTAGCAAAGGCTGTTTTTTTTCTGACAGAGAGACACAATGCTAACCAATGGCAGGAAGTGAAAATTAGAATCATTTAAGTGAGGGTTCATTTCAGTAGTGAGCATGACATCCACAATGGGAGGAAGTGATGACTTTTTGTTACTTGTTCTATTCAGTACCCAAAACCCAGAACTAGTTCTATAGTGAACCCACTACAGAGTGGAAAAATAAACAATGCTCCCTGCCAAAAAAAAGCCAAAACCAAATAAACAATCCTGTAACTTCTAGATGACCAAGACTTGCTACGTTTTAAAGCTTAGGTCTTGGGTATGTGGATTTGTCAGGCAGATTTTCTAAGAGGCTTTTCTTGTTTGAGTCACTTCTGCCAATGATGCCATTTTTCCATTTAATTCCAAGTCTCTTACACTGCTTCTGCAGAGAGGCATTGAAGTATCTTTATTTTCTAATGTATTCATCACAGATTGTCTAATGGTCTAGCTTTTACAGAAAGTGTTTGTCTTTCACATTTTGAAAGTACTTTCAGAGGGAGGAGCCCGTACTGCTTTGGAAGGTGCTGTGCTGATTTTCAGAGTTTTAAGAACCCGTATTTTGATGGATCTCAGCAAAGTTTGTAGATGTGCTGTGCCAGGTGAAACATGACATCTGCATTGTTATGTAAGATGTCCCTGAGAGCAGTGTACCTCCCACAGGCAAAACTGTAAGCTGTCAAGTAACTCAAGAGTGCTGATGTTAAGTTCTCCCTTTAAATTAACGATACGGAGGTATTGGAAAGAAAGAACTGCAGTTGTACTGATGAAGTGGCAAACTTTCCCAAAAGAAGACAGTAAAATATATATATATATATTTAAGTTACTTGTGGCTGATCAGGTCACTTTTTTTCCACAGAACCGAAGGAGATCATCTACTTTATCACTAAAGTAGCTGCTTTCCTTTCCAATCTTGTTCTCTGTGGAATCTGTGTTGTTTTTTGTTTTGTTTGTTTCAGTTGAATTGTGAAGTGACATGAATACCGTGTTAAATTACATATTTTCTGAAGACTCGCGGTAGGAGTAGTATTATTAGCACCCCTTGTAGGGTTCTGCTCTAGAACTGGAGTGCTCTGAAGAGCTGCCAAAGTGCAAAGAAATAAATTCCATCTTTAGTTAACATTTCATGTACAGTGTTGACTGTTGAGCTGTAGTAGTAGAAAGTGCCAGAGGACTTTGTAAGCATGGTGTGTTTGAAGGCCCAGGTTCTGCAGACCTGTGGGCTGAAGTAGTGGAACTGCTCAGAAATGAAAGGAAGGCTATTGGTAATGTGTGGTTATGTTGTGATGTGTTTAGGTCTCAGGCAGAAACAGGATTTTGCAAAGAAAACTGAAGTTCATACTGACTTCCCATACTCCTTCCTAAGCAAACATTAACGGGCATATTTTTAACTACTAACACGTACATCTGAGAAACTGACATGTATGCAATAATCCCTTTAAAAAAAATAGATTTCGTACTGTTGTGAAAAGTACTTAATAAACTGTGACAGAAATTGAAGCTGATCTGAACCTCAGGAGAATTTCTCTCTTGAGATCAGAATACCAGGTTTTATTAGAATAAAACCATTGCGATTTTGAGTAGGGAGAGCTCGGGAACGATGAACAAAGAAGGCAGAAAGGAGCTGGAAGGATCTCTACTGCCTGTTGTGCCCTTGCATGCAAATCCTTGGTTCCATTTAATTCAGCATCTGTCTGAGTCACAGTGACCCCTCTCGTGTCTACGTGACAGAAAAAACCTCACAAGAATTTTGGTGCTCGCTGTGTTCCTGCCTGAGCTGTGAGCTTCTTCTCACAGCTCTGACAGGAAATACGCCCTGCACTCTCTGACCTTCCCCTCTTCCAGCCCTGTTTGAAGCATCTCAGGGAAGGAGGATCTCTCTCCCTCATTTGGAGTGTGCGTGGGAAAGTCACTCAGCTTTTTAAAAGAACGTAGCATAGAATTTGGAACATAATAAATACTGTACTTTCTGAAAGTAAATTATTTCTGCCTCGCTTGTGGCTATTTGTTGTCTTTGAGAAGCTGACTGTCATTAGGTGTACGTGAGGGGCAAGGGTTCTAAGGATGTAAAAGTGGGGGCTTGATAGTAAGTTTTACAGCTCCAGGCTAGGCTGCTGATAAGAGGGAGCACAGAGGAATTTGGAGAGTCAAATGCAGAAAGAAGACCACACAGCTGCTTCTCCACATCACTTCAATCCAGTGATAACACCTTCCAGCGGTATAATTTGTACATGTGTTATCTTTGTAGCTATGAGGATTGTAAATATGGGAAGTGTATTTGCTATGTTAAAACTTCTGTACGTGCGTTTAGGCAGCTAAGGAAAACAGTGTCTGTTTTGACATTGTGTAAGCAATTTTGAGTAGCTGAACTAAGTACCCATCTGATATCATGGCTGACTCATCACAGAGATCAACACGTTTTAAAGAAAGTAATTCTGCTTGTTTTTTGATCCTTCAGTAGATGAGAACGATATCTTTTTTCTCTCTCTCTAAAGATCACATTGAAACATAGTTCTCCATTGTAGAACATGAAAGGCACAGAAAACTGATATTAGGGAAAAGAATGAGCTTTCTCGTGGAATCTGACCCTGAATCAATGGGGATTTTTGGTACTTCCTATTTTCTTTGGATTTTGATTGCCTGAAGTGATAAGCCCTGAGTAAGCCCTGAGTTTGCCTCCAGATGTTGCCAGGTCCTCTTAAAGGAATGATGCTAGGCATCAAAAACACGTGTAGACGCAGCTCTAGATTTACTTGCATTTTTGTAGCTATGTTTTTTTTTCATGCAGATTCTTACGTGTGAGCTAAGCTCATAGGAATCCTCTGCATACACAAATAAAAGCTTTGGATTTGGAATGTAACAGTTGCTGACCTGTGTAAGTAGGTCGTGCAGGCTTCATTCTAAACTAAAGGTTGATTTAAATCTTAAGGTACAATTTCTCCAAATGCCATAATTTTAATAATACTTGTGTTTACGCATGGGTTTTGTTTGTAGAAATGTTCATCCCTCTTTAACCTTTTACCACATAGCCCAATTTAAATGTTTCCTTGTAGCAGCAGCTTCCAAATGTATTGTTTTACTTTGTTTCCCCTTGCTTTTATGTTTGGATTTGGGAACACAGAAGCCTTCACCTGACTGTTCTTTTTATTTTATTTTATTTTAAACTGGTGATTCAAAGGAAGCTAGTCTTTTTTGGTTGTTTTCTTTTTTCCCCCTCTCTCTTCTTTCTTGATTTTTTTTCACGATTCAGAGAGCTTTTTGCCACCCCTCTTTCCACTTCCCACTTTGTACTTGCAGTTTCTGCAGAGATTGCTGGGATGGAAATGATAGCATAGAATTTATGTCTGGGCAGTACAGTAGGTGTAGATAATAGTGTAACTCCTCTTTAGCCCTGTTGATGTGAATACTTATATTCCACTCTGGTTGCATTGTGACATCCAGGTCTGCTTCTAACCCAGTACAATATATTTTAAACCCTGTAGGGTGTAGTATTTATTACTTTTTTTTTCTGTATTCCCATAAATTCATCTGGTATGAACTTGATCTGCTCTTGTAATACTGAGTTTCTTATCTGTTTATGTCTGCGTGGCACTGTGTATGGAACCGTTAGGTCACAGCCTGAGCTAGTGATTGAGCACCTGGTGAAGGGGCGTAGCCAGCCCTGGGAGCACAGGTGGAAGCAGTTCTGTGTGATCAGAACAGGGTGGACACGGGGTCCACCCCTCCGTAACCTCATTTAAGGGCTGGCAGCAACGAGGGAAGGATCTCTACTTGGAGACTGTCTCCTTTAGAGTGTTTGGTGAGCCCTGATCCTCAGAAAAGGGTAAGCAATTCCTTCTTTGTTACTGGACTGTGACTGCTACCTTTCTTAAGATTTAAAGCAGCTGTATCTGCTGCTGCCTATCTGCTTGTGCTGTCTGGACAGTGAAGGGACAGTATCACTTTTAACAAGTGATACTGTGGGTAGCAAAACGTAGTTCTCATGGATGGAGCTGCTGTGTGAAGTTTAGTAGAACTTGTCCTGAGACTCAAACCAGCGTAGGATAATGCAGTAAAATGATTCATTGGCTTTAGTGGCAGAGCCAATTTAAGCCCTTTCATGCCTATACTGCAGCTCATTTTCTGTCTGACTATTCCTAAATAACTGCTTTAGACCGTACTGCATGCTGCACTGGTGAAAGATCAACTGGTGTAGGAGTGGGAACAGCATAAGCCTGTCTTGCTGCTAAAACCTGTGTATTTTGGAATGGCACCTATGTTAGTCTAGGGAGGATTGGACTACATTAGACGCAGGAGGGACAACTTCTTGCTGCCTTTTAGGGAGGAGTATCTGTCACCTAAATAATCGTTTGCCACGTGTGTACTGTAGTGCTCCTTTTCTTAATTAATAGTTTTATTAGATGGTGGTGGTGTAGAACTTCTGGACAAACCATCACAACTCTATTCTTGTATATGGGACAGATGTCCAAGGGGTTTCCTCTTAGAATCCAACTTGCATTCAGAGGGTATATGGAAACGCTTTTTAATTTTTAAATTTATATTATTATTATACATTTTACTTGAGAAATGGAACTTAAAATAGTGGCTAAATAACACTGAAACCAAAGATATTGCCAGCTTCCGTATTCAATTCTGTTATAGTGCATGCTCAGCACAAACTGTGAGCTGAAATCTGAGGTGCAGGTAGCTTTCCCTGTGTTCATGCAGTGCTCCTGCAGTGGCAAACATCCATCTGCAGTGACGGATTTTTCATTTAGAAGTATTTACCACTGTAGAACATCATTACCAATATGTTCAATTAAACTCACAAACCTCAGTTGTGTTGGTCATGTAACATGGACCACAAACGGGCAATGTGTCTAAAACTGATCTAACCTTAAAACAAACCAGATACAGGAACTGAATCAAAGAATCAAGAAAGGATTGAGGTTGGAAGAGACCTGTGGATCCATCTGGTCCCTACCCCTGACACCCAGAGCAGGGTGCCCAGCACAATGGCGGCATCTGAAGATGTCCAAGGAGACTTAGACACCCTATCTTGGCAACCTGTGTCAGTGCTCCATCACCCACACAGCACAGAAATGCCTCCTGGTATACAGAGGGAACCTCCTATGTTTCAGTTTGTGTCCATTGCTTCTTGTCCTGTCAGTGAGCACCACTGACGAGCCTGTCTCTGTTCTCTTTGCACCCTCCCTTCAGGTATTTATACACAATGACTGGATCTCCCCCAGGCTGAACAGCCCCCTCTCAGCCTCTTGTTGTAGGATGCTCCAGCCCCTCTATCATCTTCATAAGCCCTACGCTGGACTCTTTTCCAGTACATCCCTATCTTTCATGTCACAGGATGCCAGGTGTGGCCTCACGCCTCTCTCTACAATTAATTCTGCACACTTGAGTTTTTTCTCTTTTTTTTTTTTTATTAGTTGTCGTTCTTTGACATGATGAATACTTACAGCAGTATGTTAAAAAAGATACAATTAAGTCTCTTGGCATCACTGCATAGCAGTCACAGCATTTTCACACAATCTAGTGCTTCCTTTTAGAACGATGCATATGGCAAATATACGCACATATGTGGGCTGGTTCTTGGTCCCAGGGAAGTTGGTGGGACCAGTGTTTGGCCCATAGAGTTGTACAAGATATGTGAATATGTATATATAAAATGCTTTACAATAAACATGACATATACAATCTTGAATTCAGAGATAAGCAGAATACATTTTTACACCCAAGTCAAACTTATGCTCTGCACTGAAAGTTGATGTACCTAAAATATTGGATGACTTACAGAAACAAATAACAGAGTAATAGTTTGCACCAATCGAAATAATTTGGACACATGTTCATGGCGTGAAGCTTGCTGTGGTGTTTTGTTTTGTTTAGGTTTTGGCATGGCTTTCTTTTTCTTCTTCTTCTTTTTGAATTCGCGGGACCTTAATTTAAATTTTATTACTGAGTCTGTGGGTGGTGGTGCCACGAGGAGAGTGGGAGAATTTTACGGACGGTGTATCTGAGTTTATTAGGAGTCTAGAAAGGATGTCTGGTATCCTGATACCTGAAAATAAAAGGAGTGTTCCTTCTTTCCGAGAAGAGTCCGTCTGGAAGGGCTCGTAGGCAGACTGCCTCTGTTTTGATGGTAACTTCTAATGGAAAGTTCAACCAGAGTTGAGAAAAGCTGTTAAGACAGCTGTGCAGTTTGAGATCTAGATTATTCCATTTGCTGTGGTAGCAGCCTTCTCACTGATCATTCTGGGGCACTTTGATTTTCTTTATGAAAACCAACAGTCCCTAGAACAGATTTGTTAGAGAGAGTGTCCAAAGCTGCTACTTAATGTCAGCTACTCGTCTGTCTGTTTCTATTTTTCAGAAGTATACATTTGTTGTAGTCCTTGTTTTCCCATTGTGGTGGGTGGCTGGAATGTTGGCCCTTAGAAACCCAGAGGCAGGTGGAACATTTACTTACTGATAGTGCGTATGTATAAGCTGTTCTAACCAACTTAAAGATGTCACTTATTACCACTCTTTATTTAAAATAAATTAAAAAAAAAAAAAGTTGTTTATGCAAAATTTGCCTCTGATGAAATGAAGTCTGCATTTAAAGAAACTGATCTTAATCAATGAAGTGAATTGTACTTGTGTGGTATTGTTAGAGTGTGTTAAGCTTGCTCTTAGCGCTGTCTGCTTCCTTCATTACATATATGGAAAACCCAACTCAGTTTCAGTAGTGCGGAGTCTTTTAGCTGCACTGGCCCAGTAAGAAAGAAAAACAGTTGACAAGGCTTTTCTGTACAGTGGCTAATATGGCTGCCAGGGTACTGTGTATGCGTGCACATACACTTTTCCATTCTGTTCATACAGTTGGCATCCTGGGGAGAAATCCCAGCACCAAAACGTTCACTAACTACTAGATAATAGCAAGCACTTACCACGCAGGGCACCGGTGTTGCTGAACTGGCTGTTAGCAGGTATGGTTTGGCTTCTTTTCTGGGGAATCACAGAATCATTAAGGTTGGAAAAGACCTCTGAGATCATCTAGTCCAACCACAGACCCCAGTGAATCTGGCTGCCAGGGTTCTGTTGCCAGAGCCTAATTTTGCAGCTCACTTTCGTCTTGAGCACCTGAGGCAAACTGGTCCGGACCCAAACTTGCATAATGGATTTGGCTTACATCTACAGAATATTTCTGGAGCCACTCTGAACCTATTTCAAGCACTGTTTCAGTGTGATTGAAATCTAGCAAAAACGTTCAATGCACCCAACCCTCAACCCTGAACAAGACAAACAGCAACAACAACAAAACCCTGTTTGTTGTAAGAGCAGCTTTTCAAAGTTTATTAGGAAGATTTAACTTGCTAAGAGCAAGTTTTGTAATAGGCCCCTTAGGCTCTAATTACAGAAGTCTTGGTAGCTGTAACAGAACTTGTTGTGCATTAAGCTCTCCTGTTGGACCTATTTTCTGGATGCTCCTCAGAAGCACAACAGTGTTTCTGTGGAGCTTTTTATGCTGCTAGACACCAGGTTTATTTAACTAAACCTCAGAATGCTTAAAAAAGTTCTTTGAACTAGATGGAAAATGGCTTCAATTTCTGAGTATAAGAGACAAAACAAGGGAAATGATATTCTTTTGTACGTACTTAAGTGCTTGTAGGCAGCACATTATACTGCTTGTATAATGTCCTAATAATTGTCCTAAATCTGTCATGAGGAACTATCTATCTAAAAAGCTGTAAAGTGGTGATGCTCCCACCCCCGCTGTCAGGTGGTTAAAAAGGCATTTATGTCCTAAAGTTAGAAATAATTTCCTTCTACCGCAACTGCTTCTCTTTGACTGTTATGGTGCATCTAATATCTGTGTCCTGTTCGGAAGAGGGAGGAAGGAGAGTTTTCTGTTACTCATAGCTACTGATTTCCACCTTCCTATTTCACTGGGTTTCAGTCCTTTTCTCTGCAGATACACATCCAATGAATCAGTAGAATAAAACATCCTTTATTTTTCTTATCCTTTCAACATATTAGCCACCTTATGACCACGAGTCCTTCGTCTAACGAAGTCAACGTTCCCTGTCACTAAAAACAAATTCTACCACTTGTTACCCTTCTGACTCTCTAAGCAAGCAATATTTCTCTCAGACACCATTTAAACAGTGCTTTGTTGGCCTGTCCAAAGCCACTGTCCCTAAACACGATTCCATGGCCGTACGTGCTAGCTCTTTTAGAAAACTGCAGTGCTGATCTGATATGCTGAGGGTTTACAACGGTGCTGCACTTTGCCTGAATACAGTTAATTACTTTGGGGAGAGAGAGGACCATCGCTTTGGTGCAATGCAGTAGTGTCCAAGAATGCAACCTCAGTGAACTGATGGATGCTTAAGGAAAGCTTCCTATAGAATGAATGGAGGCAGTTTGTGGCGTAAATAAGGCCATGTATCTTTCAGAAGAATGAGATCACAGCATTCACAGAATTCCTCAATTGCTGTGACAGTTGGGAGGATTTTCCTTAACAGGCTGACTGGAAAGTATTTTTTCCTACAATGAGTGAGACAGATCTAGCAGTCAGGGGAGAGATTAATTTCTCATTTTTCTTAATGAAAAGAAAAACACGAAATGCATTATGTGCGAGCTTTCTAAGTAAGAGAATATAGGGGGGAAAAATCCATCTCCACTACAACATCACTTGAGAAAACAGCTGGACTCCAGAATTAGTAGGATGCTGATCTCTTTAGATCACTTAGGCTATTTAATAAAAATTTACACTGTAGAATAAATGTTAATCTGATTGAATTGTCAAACTGTGACTGCTGCTGGGGGCTTCTGGCCTTGCTTTCTTGTTGTTTTGAACTAAAACTTGAGGTTGTGTGAAGCTTTTGCTTCGACCGAATGTGCAAGGTGCTATGGATTAACAGCACGGACCCATATGGAATGTGTTTGAAGTTTTCAAGAAGTTATCCTGTAGGACTTCGTTCCTTAATGACCTGTGATACACCTCTGTTAGTGGAAAGGCAGTACAGAATTGTTCTCTTGTGATCGTATGATTTTTGGCAGCTATCAGAAGGTGAAGGATGCTAGAAGTTAAGGCTTTTATCCACAAACCATGGTGAATATTAATAAACTCTATTCCATATTTACAAATGGTTTCTCTTGTATTAAAACTAACAGTATTCTGTTCACAGTGCCAATGTTTTTTACAGGTAGCAATCCCACAGTACTCCAGTATTTTGGCATGGGAATCAGTAGCGTCTCGTATTTACAGAAAATGTACACACACGAATATAAACGTGTTACTTGAAACAGTACTCAAAAGGTAGATCTGTTTGTGTGTCAGAGGGCCGGACTGTATGACACCTTCCCTTTCCTTTGCGAGGGAATGCTGCTCCTTGCAATGAGAAGATGCCCGTCTTTTATCCAAAGTGGCATAAAAATGATTACCAAAATGAGCCTCGTTACACTGGAGCTGTGTACGCGGAGTTGTGTAACTTCAGTCCAAAGTCCATAGATCCGTTTAGTGCACAGAATACAAAAGTTAAAAAGGTTTTTATTTCAGTTACTAAAATAACCAGATTCTCTCTGCGAGCACTGTCTCACTCAGCCAGTGTCCTCCGGGTTCTGAAGATGCTGGTGGTTTCATGTGCAGCCCAGCTGCCACACTGGAAAGCGTACGGCGCTCTGGGCCTATGTACATATGTCACAGTATGACTCGTGGTGAATGAACGCATAACCAAGAGTGCCTCTATCCTCCCCTGTTCTTTCAGTAATCCTCCCTGCTTCGTGGTAGCAGTAACTGGCTCTGCTTCAGCTCTGCTGGCTGGGACCCTGCGTTCAAGCAGTCCGTGAGCACAAGTGACGGATGGCATCGGGCATGTGCAGAATGAAGAGAGGGGAGAGGGACATGGAGGAGGTCCAGAAAGGAACCAGCGGAACCATGGTTTTGTTCGTGAGGACCCTTACAGCGTCTGCATTGCTGTTTCTTCCCTTTCCATGGTCTTGGCAACAGGCTCCTATAGCTCCTCGGGGTTTTGCTTGCTGCTGTGATCAAGACGGAGATAGCAGTGCTATAAGGAAAAGTGCAAAGCTGCCACTAAGGAGTTCCTTCTTCACTTAAAGTCTGTTCCTGGCTGCCAGTCACTTGACCTGAGTGGTCATTGCTCCTACTACTGCTGTGTTGCTTATGGAGCAAACTCCTCCACTTTGCCTTGTTCCTCCTGAGATGGTTTAGCATATTTTCAGATAAGGGGGTATCTCCTGTAAACTGCGCCCACCTCTCAAAAAGTGGCTCTACAATGTACGTCATGAACCCTAGGGAAAGAGAGTAGAGCAGGTGAGGAGCAAATTCATTCCCTGAGTGTGTTATCCCCCACAGAGTGCCTCAGCTGAGCACAGCACTACAAGTTGTGAAAACCTCGAAGAGAAATGACAGTAAGCCCTCAAGCAACCATCAGCTCCTCTTGAAAAAGAGGTAACTTTTGTGTGCGTCACAGGGATAGGGATCCATCTGACTGGGGTAAGTTAAATTGGAGAGGTTGCCTCCTACTCTGAGATTTCAGACTAGAAAGTAGCCCGCTGCCTTCACTGGTTGGTTTGGACAGCTTTCTTGTTTTGAATATTTTTATTAGTGTGTATTGTGACTCTCGTGTTGCCTGCAATTCTTATTGTTAATGCAACTAGCTTGAGGAACAGAAAAAAATGTTGATGCTGGTATTCAGTACCAACTTTTAGTTCCTCTAGATACAGGGTTTTCCAGCCTCAGCTGTGCATTGGTTGTAGTGTAGTGGCCCTTAACAAACTTGAGGTTATTGCTGCAAAAACTGCGAGTGCTGCTGTGGCTGTTCTGCTTCCTATTCCAGAACTTTCTGGGCTATATCAGCTTGAGGGGAGTGGGGGACTTCTGTATACTATACTATACTAAACGTCATAAATACCTTTTATACTGCAGAGTGCAGACAAGGACAGCAGTTGCAATGTAAGTGCTGGCCTTTAATATCACAAGGGAAGACTATGTAACAGCTTCTCTGCGTCAGAAATATCTGCCTGTCCTGACCTGCTGGGGAGTGACCTTAGCACTGGGCTGGATTGCACACAGGAAAAGCTTGTATCTAAGTAAGCAAGCATACTTCTAGCAAAATTGCTGAGAAATGAAAACAAAGGGAAACAGAACTTTTAAGGCTTAAACTGCAGTTTGTTTCCAACAAAAATGAGCTCAGAGCACTTCAAAGCCAGCTCTAGTACACGGCTGTAGCCTTGTTACATGGGGACAGACACACTGCAGCAGGTTCCTCTGCGTATGGTACCTGCAGGGTGCTGTAACAATACAGTAGGGTTAACAGACAATTTATATTCAATCGGTTTCCACATCATGTTATTTCTGGAAGAGGAAAAGGAAGATGATAAACACCTTCGAAGCAATAGCTCTGTCGTGAGACAGGCACTGTTTTATGGCCGTACAGCTGTCTGCTTAACAGCCTATGGGTACAGTGTGAAACTGTGGATGCCTTTATGGAAATGCAAACTGCAAAGTAATCACTGGGCTGCTGCTGAGAGTCATCTGCAGACACTGCCATGGAAACTCGCTGGCTGCTTCAGATCCGTCTGCTGTCCTGCAAGGGGAGGCTGCGGGGATGGCAGTGCGCAGCAGAGGTGGGAGGAGAAAACTGCTCAGTGCTCTGCTGCCCATGTGTCAGGCTTTGTGGATGACAGCTCAAGTGTCTTTAAAAAGAAGGGAAGATGGAGAAACTGGTGTTGTTGCCCTGACTTGATGCCCTGAGATCCTCAGGGAACTACTAAGGTAACAATGAATACGACGGTCTGAAGGCTCTTAATGAATCTGTTCATGTTCTGCACTGGATGCAGCAGGAGCATAGTGCTGTGGAGTGTTTATGAAGAATCTGTGGGAAACTGGGCAGGAAAATAACAGTGTTGCTGCTTTAAACAAGAGGCTGTGCAGTGTGCTCGGCTGTTGTGGAGATGCTGTTCCCTCATCATCCCAAACAGCCCAAGAATTCCACGGAAATAAGCTTGCAACGGGCTGATGACGCATGTGAAGCAATGTCATGTGTCAACTGATGAAGACAGCAAGAAGTCAATCTTGGATCAGGTGTTCAGTATTCACAAAGCTGACCTTTGCTGCTGATTCACTGGGTTTATGTTGCGGATGGATTTTCACATATCGTGTTTCTGTTTGAGCTTGTGCCACACTGAGATAAACACGGAGGAGACAGAATGAAGCTGATACTTACCAATCTGTATGCTTGGTATTGTATCCTTCTGCTGATTACAAAGTGGGCTTATTTCCAGTTCAAATTTTTGTTCCAGGTCACCTACAACATTAAAAGAAAAAAAAGAATTTCTGGTATTTCAGTCTCCATAGCTGCATCAGCCTCATACAGTGATTACAGCTGTATGGTTTGGAGCACTTGGAGCCTGGTACCACTGAGAACCACGTATAAATGTGAAAGAAAGATGAAATTCAAGCCTGTCTTACATTTTTGTCATATATAAGTGGGTATCAGGGCTATGCCTATGCTGAACTTGCATCATTAGTTCCTTGAGTAGTCCAGGAACCCCTTACAGGTCTCCAGCACAGGATGGATTTGATTACTCCAATTGAAGCTGCTGTTGCCATGTGCACAGCAACCACCTGTCTCACTGGGGAGATTTGTTTTCCACATGCAAGCATTAGCCCATTAAAAGATTGCTGTAAATTAGTATTTTTTTAAACACTGTGAGTGGAACACTCATCTTTTGTTATTGTTTACCCTCTCAGAGACTCTACCAGACTGTAAGGAGCACTGCATGTGGTACAGAGCCTTTTCTACCTATGGCTTGGGAGGAATGAGACCAGCTGCGTACAAGCTGTGCTGTGCTGTGCTGCTCTTCCATTTGAGTTACTAAAAGGGATACTGCAAGTAAGTGCTGCTTAGAAGAAACGTATCCATAAGTATGTCCAAGTCTGACCTGCTAGAGCAGGCAAAACATCATATTCAACCTAAAAGAAATGTCTTGCTTTATATCCACTGTTTCTGTTTAAAGGCACTTCTATCTTGTACCCACTAGCACACAGTCCTCACTTGAATTTTAAACAAACAAAAAAAACATTCGAACTTCTAAAATCATTCTAACTAACTAAGGAAAATAATAATGCACTAATTCTGGTACCTGCCTCACCTGCGGTTAAAAATCAGAGCAGAAGAGCAATGGTTTTTAAATGTCACAACAAATACTTTCTAGTGCCAGCATTGTTTTTAAGGAGAAGTCTAAAAAATAATATATATTTCTAAGTGATAATGGTATCTGACTCCACAGTTTTTGGCCACACTTACCAGGATTACATTGTACAAAAAATCCCAACACATTTTGATTGCCTTTCTGCCACATAACTACTACTCTTTTCCTTGTAGAGCTCAGTACATATAACTGTTCTCAGAGGTGTATGTTAGAAATGCTGCTGGCGTGCTTTGAGTCTTGGGGACAAAGAAAAAGTTTGTAAGAGCTGAAGCTGCTGCCTTTCTCAGCATGTTCCCTTGCTGCCCGGAGATGAGGTATGGGTCCCTGTCTTGGATATTATGCCTTGGCTATACAGCTCGTGACACAAACCCCCATCCTGCAAGTTGCTTCTGTTGCTTTGAGAGCATCGAAGTCAAAGACGTTTCACCAGCCTGAACTGACATTGGCCAAAAATTAACTTGTCCTATTTGTCCTTGTTTGTTAGCGTTACGGACTAACTGTACTAGGTACCAGCCCCAGTGCTGCTTAATTCCGTTCTGTGGACTTTTAACTGAATTGAGTACTTCATTGTGTGCTCTTCCAGAATTGGTACCGCTTGCCTGAGGCTCTCAGGATGCTGAGAACAAAGAATTTAGCAGTGATTAAACTCTGCTGCACCCTGCCCGTGTTGTAGCACAGCATGACCTTGCCTATGCAGATAGAGCCAAATGGTGCAATTACTGTGTTTAAAAAAAGCCCTGCATGACTGAGCTCTCCGCAGGGGTCTAAAGCATTTGCAATAGGTTCTAGCAGAGCACTGCCTTGCCTGCTTTGTTCCTGTAAGCTGTGTGAAGGGGCCTTGCCACACTGGAGAACAGCTCGTGAACTCTCTCTGCATTTGTACGCAGAAGAGCGCATCGTGTTTGGGAAACTTGGAGGGTGAGACTCCTGTAGGAGTTGTAGTGAGAGTCTGAACAGGGAGATAAATCACAGGGGCTAGTGGGATGATTCAAGGCCAGGTTGGATGGGGCCCTGGGCAGCCTTATCTAGTGCCTGATTTAGAGGGCAGCATTCCTGCTTACAGTGGAACTAGATGACCCCTTCCAACACAAGCCACTCTGTAGCCCTGGCCTGGTTTCAGCTTGGAAACTCTGAGGCTGGCTTGAGGGGGTAAGAGGGAGGGACTGCAACTGCAAGCTGTGGGTTCCTCTGTGAAATCTAAGAGCTGAGGGGCAGCACACCGTGAGAAGGTTTGAGGGCAGTGCAGGCTGCCTCCACACAGCAGCTGTGTGTCCCCAGCAGGGGCTGACCTTGCCGGTAGAACTCCTCACACACCCGCTCGCTCCACTGCTTGCTCAGCTCCCACAGCCGGCAGGGGTTGCAGATATCAGCACACTTGAGCGCAATCTGAAAGCGAAGGAGAAAAGCAGAGGTGAGAGAAAGAGATTGTTAGCCAGTAGCGCTTCAGTTGTAAATATGCTGTCATGAACCCTCACCTGCAGGAGGGGTTAAGATCACCTGTTGGGCTCTGAGTCTCACCCAAATATGCCTTTTGAGGAAAGAGCATTTACTTCAGCTGCAAACAACCCTTTCAGTTTACTGCAGGGAGAGCAGGAGGAGGGCCAAATTCCAAAAGATGGCAAAGTCTTCTGGATATGCCCCGTGAGGAGCAAGCCAAGACAAGCTGCAGGCTGGCTCCTGCTGCCTGGCTCAGCTCTGTGAGCGATGCTGAGGGAAGGGTGAGCCAAACCTGTGTGAGACAGTTCAGGCATCGCTTCCCCGTGGGCTGACTGACCTCTCACCTCACTGCAGTTACACTTCATTTTAATGTCTGTGTGTTTTCCTTTACAGTGCTCAGCCCAGGGCCCTCGGGCTTGGTTTCACTTAGCTGTCCAGTACTACCGTGTGCTTTGCAGGGGAACGTGTACAGCAGGGAAAGAAAGAGATTTTTACAATCAACTGCTTCAGAAAAGTGAGCTAGATGATGGTCTGTCTGTCCTACTGCTTGCTACAAGATGCTGTGAGCCTCACTGCTTCCTAGATAGACCAAACACAGTCAGCCAGTGTGATGGAGGGCAGAATTCATCTGGCACCCAGAGAGGAAAACAGAAGTGTTTCCTGTTAAGCAGAGGAGGGAGGTCTCCAAGTCTCTGTTCTCTCTGGATTAAATTGATTAGCCTTAACAGTACTGTGTATTAAAACAACATTCCCAACATTCTTTAACCTATCCTAAACAGTGAAAACTTCTTGGTTTTTTTTTTCTTCTTCCACAACTAATCCTCCAACTAAGCAAATCTCCCCAGGCCTCTGTCCTACTTTCTATCTATCTATCTTCAAGGAAGCACATAAGGAACTTTTTTTTGCTATAGTTGAGATCTGTAATCCCTGTGCCTTGGCATCTGCACAACTTCCTCGTGTAATCTATCCAGAAATATGATAAGCCCATCATCCTGCCCTGCACAGGCTGTGCAGAAACCTGACAGAAGAATATGTTTTGTGGAGGATGGACGAGCAGATTGCTGCATTTCCCACGCTTCTGGAGGGGGAAGAAGCAACAGATCAGCACTTCTTTCCTTGCAGCTGTCACCTTTCCCTTAACCTCAACAGAGTGGAAATGTGTAGACGTTTGTTTTGTAAATGACAATGATTAAACTCTTTTTACGTATATAAGAAGGAAACTGATGTCATTTCTCCACAGAAGCATGCAAATACTGCTGCTTTAATCAAAATAATGTGTTAATAGGTAGAGGTTTATTCTGAAGAGCCTGTTAATGACTGAAACTTAGTTAGAAGAATCAGTCTGAATCTGTTTGATTTTTAAATCAAACATGGTTTCTTCATTAGCTGGAAAGATTCAGTAGAGAAACACCTGCTGCCATGGCAACAGCTGTCTCCACAGAGGCAGTTTATGAACATCAGTCACAGGAACAGCGCTTGGACACCTGACATCAGGCTGTCTTGGGAAGAACACTGAGAAGAGGGCACTCCTGTCCATCACTGGAAAATAACACCAGCAAAGTGATATTTGCCATAAGGAGACTAAAATTGAGACACTGCCTGGAAAGAGATGCACAGTGGTCTAGAAGTAATCAGTAGCTTATCATCATTTCTGAGCAGGTGACACACTGTCGGGTGCATTCCCAGCTTTTTAACTCAAGGAGATACAATAAAGCAATACTAGAGGCACCTTAAGCTTTTCTGACATGCCAGGTGGCGGAAGCAGAGGTTATAGTGATAGCTAAGGTGACGCTGTTTGTCAGACACACTATCCTACACTACTCTAATGTGTACTAGGAAATACCACGACTTGAAAAACAAGTAAGAAAACAAAAGTGGAAACAAATTTTTAAAAGTTACCTGAAGCATAAAATGTCTGTCTCGTGCATCCTCCAGTCTCAAATCCTGATTGTCAAGGTGAGACTTCAGACGAATCAAAAACTCATTCTGCCTGTTGATGTCTGTTGCCAAGATCAGGGAGCCTAACTGCTGTTCGATGTCCTGTCTGCAATTAAGGAAAATAAGCCTCATCACTCATGGAACCATTGGACACTAATAGCTCAAAATAACCTGCTATAAACCACAGCTAGCATAAGGCTTCCTTGTTCTTTATGGATCCAATCTGATCTGATTGGTCATTTTCTGCTAAGGTTGATATGGTGCGACTGCTCTAGCTGCCTAAATGGCTTTGGCAGGAAGGGATAATGTGGAAGAAAAATGCTTGCTTGTGTAGGTGGTTGTGAAAGCTTCCAGAAAGCACTAGGAAAAGGAAAAATAAAGAGCATGGTGCATCCAAAAAACACTCACAGCTTACTCTGTCCGCTCTGAATAATGCAGCATTAAAGTAGAAGTCGTTGGTTTGATGTGAAGGATTTCCAAAGGAGTACAGAGCTTACTGCTTCCAGGTAACTTGTTCCTATTCCTGGCAAGGTCACTTGCGATCAAACCTTAATATTGCAGGGTATTCACTGGCTTGATCTCCATTCCTTAGTGAGAGTGGCAGAACATTCAGCCTACTCCAGACACATCCAGCCCACGGCCCACAGGCCACACACAGCCCTGCACAGCTGGCACTGCAGCTGCCCCCACCCCATGCCATTATGGCAGTGACACAGCCCCTCAGCACCAATTGAACATCACTGTGCTAACAGCACCACCGGGGCACAGTGCAGTGCCAGCTCATAGTGATGCCAGGTACATCTATGGATTCTGATACATGGGCTAAAAACAGTCCTGTGAACAGAGAAAAATATACACCTGTGCTTTCTCTTTCGATAAAGGAATTTGAGAACAGGTTACAAGACTGATAAAGAAATCTTCCATTTTGGTTTAGTTACAACTCCATTTTCAGCCCACATAAATATACTATGAATTTTCAAATAGAGTGTACAGAGTTGTAACCAAAATTTGATCATGTCTCTTCACCAGATTTTCATAAACCCTCTCTTATCAGAGAGAAATACCCCTCACCTCACAGTCATGCCTTAGTTGTGTCATTGCTTTTTGGCACTACGTACATTTGTGAACAAATATTTTGAAGGACGAAGCACAGGAAGAGTAAAAGTTCATCAAAAGTCTCTGACAAACACCTTGAGAGCTCACTGAGAATTGCAGCCACTGCCACTGAACCAAACTGATGTGTTAGTTTCACAAAAAAGACCATCACATATCCCACTAGTTTTTTAGTTTTGTTGCTTTTGTAAGTTTTACTCAAAACATTAAAAATTAAAACGTCTGTCTTGTTACTTTATATACATTCATTATATATATTATGAGGGCTGCTCTGAAAGTAATGCCTCCTGTTTTATTCTGTTGGCCAATGACATCAGAAGTAGGTGCTGTTGGTAGGGGCAGTAGAGGTTGAACTTCCCCAACAACATTCTGTTACGTTGTTGCAGTGCAACAGATGGCAGCAGAGGGACAGTCTGACGGAATGGCATGAAGCGGTGCGTGCCACTGAACTCCTCCACGTGGAAACAATGGCACCCACTGACATTTACTGATGGCTGCTGAATGCTGATCGTGACTGAACAATGCAATGCATGTGAGCACAGTGAGGTGGTGGGTGGGTGGTGCACTTCATCAGTGGCAACAGTGACAGTGGGTCACCTCTCCTGGTGCAGGTTTTTATGTGCACAGCATGCAGGCTCTTATTCATCTCTGGTGAAAATGCACAGCTAATGGCGGTTACTGTGCTGAAAGAGAATGTTTTGCAGTTGAGAACTTTCTCCATTAAACAGTATTGCTGTGCTCTTTCTACTGGTTGTAGTTTCCATGGAAATCAGTAGGAGGCATTACTTTCAGAGCAACCTTTGTAGATGTGGCCCTAGACAACTCCCTTTCACTCAGTGCAGCCCATGCAACCCAAAAAGTTGGACAGCCTACTCTGAAGTCTGGTCTCTCTGCCCATGTCCTTCAAAGAAGAGAGAAAGAAGCCAAGGATAAGTTTCAGAGAGGCATTTTCTCTAGCTGACACTTACGTCACCTCCTTGGGCAGATGAGCGAGGAGCCGTGATTCTCGAAGCATACCTATTGTAGATCTCCAGTGATGATTTTCTAGCACTGAAACATTCTGGTGGGAACAAAAGGGATACATGCAAGGTTTAGCCAGGTACACATGACACAGCTGCACATCTGTCACATCACATGATGCCTGGGTATCCTAGCTAAGATCAGGCCCAGATTCCTGTATTTTTGATTCCTGTTGACAACAGAAGAGTTAACCTCATCTGACTGTGAGGTAGTTTATGTTCTTCCAGATTTATTAACAAATGAATTAAATCATAATTACAAAATCTTATTTGGCTTGTGGTCCTAGGCTGACCTCTCACTTTCTACAGTTTGAATGCAGAGTAGACAAGAGAAAGAAAACTGAACTGCTAATCTTCTCGATTGGAAGCTCCCAATAGCTGCTCAGTGAAAGAGATGATACCAGCATCACTGAGCATCTGCAGGAATCAGCAATGCAGTCTGCAGTTTCCTAGAGCCCAGGAAAACATCCTCCAATGAACGACACACAACAAAAAGCACACAGTGCAAATGAGATGGGTGCCACTCAGCAATAAGGACACTTAAGGGGAGCTAAGGCATCTTTTGGGAACTATTTAGTTTCTTTTTCAGTAGATGGACACTAGATTCAAGGACAAAAACAACACAAAAAATCCCATCCCACAACCCAAACTTTTGGGCAGACAGAAGAACAAGGACTCCAATCTGTCACTGTCCACCAAAGAAGAGGGGTCGGTATCCCTGTCTCTGGCCACTATTAATCTCTGGTCCCCTTCTGTACTCATACAACTCTGAGACAGCTATGCAAAAGTGACAGCACAAATCTGAACGATTTGACATTACAGTATTTTCTGCACTATGTTCTGCTTTTGAATTCACATTTACCACTCCTATTTTGGTATATACTTCTTGCTTCCCTAATAGAAATCAGATACTGGGGAAAAACAACAACAGAATAACTTTCCAACCATAAGAACTCAGAACAAGCAATGAAGCTAATATCAAGTCTAATGACTTTTGACAGCAATTCTGTTCTGCCCATCCTTATCAAACAAATGCTTTACCTGCATGGAAAGAGACTCTTTTTTCCTTTTTTCTCTGACTGGCTCACAGCTGAGTTTGAGAGACTGTCTGCTCTGCCTCTATCTACTTACACTTACTATGCTGGCATGGAGTGCTACTGAGCTCTGCATGGAAACCTGCTTGCCTGACACTTGGTCACACTGAAGGCAAGCCAGAGCTCAACTGAGCATGTAGGCATCCAAACACATGCTTCCATCCAACTAATAGTTACTCAAAAGAAAAAAAAAAACAGGTATCCAATCCAGATTTCCATTTCTGTAAATCCCTGCTCTTTGCCTGCTGCTATTTGAGAACTTAAAGCCAGTACAGCATCCAGTATCCCGTGTTTAAAGTACATGGGGCAAGGGAAAGGAAAGGTCAAGTTAACAAGTGACAAGTGAGCATGAAGTCATATGACACCGCTGTTAAATGCAAGCAAGCCAGAATCCCTGAAGCTGTTGCCAACGATTAGGAGTCAGCTATTCCACCTAGGAACACTCTACTGCCTTATTAAGCCTAATTGCCATTAGTTATCTGATCACTTAAGCTGGAGGGGAGATTACCCATGCAGAGAGAACATCCATGAGATGGCCTGCAGACTGGTGTTTTCAGCTCTGATCTCCAGAGAGGTTGCTTTCCCACACTTTTAAAAATTACTTTATTAACAGTAGCACAGGATTATTTTAAAAGTTGAATGTTAGGAAGTTTCTGTCACAACGAGAGGATTGCTGTAACACAAACTTAAGGACTGTGGCAAAATCTCCAATCCATGACAGAGCCAGTCACAAAGCTTGGAGTCTCTGAGCATTGACGTGTGCTGGCTGGGGACCCCATGGCCCAGCTTCTTTCTGTGTCTCTCCCTGCACAAGGGCAACTGAATCCTAACACAACCAATTTCTTACATTAAACCTAAATGTTGCTCAGGTAGGACAAAACAAGAGAGAACCTCCTGACAAGTACAAAGCAAGTCACAGCAAACTCTTGATTTCTACTTGCACAGAAACACACACAGCTATTAGTGAGTCTTCCTCAGTTAGACTGATTTTTAAGTAAAGATATTCTGTTTCTGATACCTTCTTGTAAAGGTTGAAGTTGACTCTTCTGAAGAATAGAAATCACTACAATCACCATTTAATTACTACAAACTACATTTAGTGCAACCAAGATGATTTATGGCATTGCTCACGTGTATACATACAGAGACATGCATATATGCAAATACACATGCAAGCCAAGAAAGACAATTGTAGATAAAAGCCCAGTGCTACCATAATTGACATGAGCCAAAAGTTTACATATGTTCAGAAAAGACCCCAGAAAACAGTGGAGGATGGGTTCACCGATGGTCACTGAGCCACCAACAAGCTGTACTTTTGTTTCAGGAAGTCTTCTACTACTGCCTGATGGTGCTGAGAGGATAAATATCAGGTGAGAGACAACACTGTTCTTACCCCAGGCTTCTATTTCTCTCTGAGATCTTTTACTGGTTGCTCTCAGAAACACGATACTGGTCTAGACAGCCTGTGGCATGACCTATGGTGGCTGCTTTTAAGTCCTTTCCTTGTATCTCTAGGCATATTTGTGTAAATATCTTATTTTCCTTTGGTTTCCTCTATCTTCTGTGAGTCATGTGAAGCAAAAGTTTCCTTTAACATAATGCCAGTTTAAGACATTCTTTCTATTTACTTGCTTGCTCAAGGAAAAAGAAATGCAAACTGACACCATTTTACATATTATCAACGTGGTGAGTGTTTTTACCTGGTACAGGCTGGCAAGGTGGTGTTTCGTTTTGATCAAAAATGGCTGGTTGACCCCTGGATGATCCACATCGTGAGCTGCAGCAGCCAGCAGTCCAAGCATGATGTCCGATGGGGTGAGGAAGTTGGCAAGCTGAATCACACATTAATCACAACAAGAAAGCAAACAGTAAACACTTCCCCTGGTCCCATCCCCCTGTTTGGCAGACAAACAAATCAGCTGACTACATGGAACTGCTCAGTTTTGTAGGAGAGTGCATAGACTGCAAGAACAAAAATTAATCAACTGCAAACAACCTTTACAATGTGATTACTGAACAAATACCTACAAAGAATCAGACCACGCTAATGTTACTGCAATCTGTATTTCTTATCTCTTTACTGTTAATGGCAATGTATGGATCATTATACAGGTGTTTGAGAGCTTGCTCTGAAAGATTCAGTTTAAAATAGCACGTATAGCAGCAGGTTGGAGCGTGTTAGTATCCTCACTCATTATTTAGCAACATCAACAACACATCATGCTTCATTTTTCCACAAGAGCATCACGCTGTGCAATGCAGAGTTTACAAACTTCTGAAATTTCAAAATGGGTAATTAGATTATCTTCAAATGCTGGCATGCTATGAGAGAGTATTATTTAATTATCCAACTTCAGACATACAAGTCTGAAAAACTACCCAGATTTCTTCTACTACACAGTTTATTATACAGAAGTAAATTTGTTGCCACTGGAAAAAGAAATAAGAGTATCTTATTTTTCCAAGAGGGAGTGAGTCATTACCAGCCTGATGCGTGTGTACGGTCCATGACATGAAAGATGCATGCTGTGACGAGGAACTAACAGGTTGTACACAGATATGGATGCTGACTGTCCTCTGCACTTTTTGTCACGAGAGACATGCAGATCTTGCAGGATATGTAAGTGAAGGAAAATTGAGGGTTGCTCCTATCCTCACAGTTTCTATATTCTGGTCTGAACACTTGCTAATTCTAGCATAACTTTGTTTTGTTTAAGTTAAGTCAGGAAAGATTTGTTATGCTCTTATGCTGAGGTCACCATTATCAGGGGACCTATAGTAAAGCTGGGGAGTGACTTTTTATTAGGGCATGTAGCCAAAGAACAAGGGGAAATGTTTTAAACTGGAAGAGGGTATACTTAGACTGGATATTGGGAAGATATTCTTTACTGAGAGGGCAGTGAAACACCGGAGCAGGTTGCACAGAGAGGTTGTGAATGTCCCCTCCCTGGAAGCATTCAAGGCCAGGCTGGATGGGGCTGTGAGCAACCTGATCTAGTGGGAGGTGCCCCTACCTATAGCAGGGGGTTGGAAATAAGGTTATCTTAAAAGTTGCTTCCAACCCAAACCATTCTATGACTCCATGATTATAGTATATAAGTGCCTTCCAATAACACATTAAACAACATCGTAATTGTCTAACACCCTCATTTTGTGAGGGCTTACTGCAACATTTATGAAGCTGCTGCTGGATTATGTAGGGGATAACCAAGACTGGTCAAAGGGGCTGTATGCCATTTTTGGTGTTTCACTGCCAAATTTAGTATGCTGAAATAGTGATGCAAGGACTGATGTCCTGAAGTGACTGAGGAACGGGTGGGCACTGCTTCCTACTGGCACAGCTGGGAGGACTGTCATGCCAAGTGAATGGTTGGTGACACTGCCATAGCAGAACTTGCCAGAACTCATATAACATCACCTGAATACATAATCTAAATGATGGGAAGTGACTTCTGTAGCTTGTTTGAAACTGTAAGATGACTACAAGTTTGCGACCATTTTCTGCTATCTAAAAACTAGTGCTTTTTATGAAGTTTGGTTGTTTGTTTGTTTGTTTGTTTTACTCCTGGGGAAACAATTTAAGCATTCTCTGAAAGTAGCATCAATGTGAAAGGCTGTCCTTACCTTGGGCTCCCTTAGATAGCAGTGCATAGCTTGTGTGACATCAGCAGCATGGACAGCGTTGTGGTAAGGGTTCTGGCTGTGGTAATCTTCTTGAACCATAACTGGGAAACAAAACAGAAAACAAAGATCCTTTTGTCTCTGAATTCCATGGCTACAACTGGGAACTGGATTTAAAATACAATTTGAGGTTTTGCAGTCAGCTGCCTATGGAGTTTCTTGAAATACCTGTAGCTTACTCAGACTGGTGCTCTTATTGCGATACCTTCAGAAAAAAAAATGCATGAAAGGATTTGTGAGGCCCATGGGGATACACTCGGTCTAGTTCATAAATCAACTCTTTCTTGACTTAGTGAAGGCTCTCATTCAGGAGTAAAATAAATAAGGAAGAAAGGCAAATTTATCCACAACGGAGTGTAATTATTTAGGCTGCTGTCATGGGGGAGTAATATGTCATTACAGCAGTACAGCCTGATTTACAGCAGCAGGAGGAGAGGCCCTGACATCCTGGCACCACTTGCTGTTTGAGGACTGTAGTCCAAGGCATTCCTACAGAGAATCAAAAGATACTGCATTTGTGTATTTGAAGCAAGATCTCCTGTGACAGCCACATCTATGCTTCCACTTTAAAATACTAGTCCTTCTTGTTTTATTTTGTGGAGCTGGAATAGTTCCACCTGAATGCTGATCGAATCCTTGCTAACTCGCATTTGCACTAGCATCTAAGAGTCTTGTGCTTCAAGTTCATCTGCTCCTTGCAGCAATGCCTGCACTATTTTGGGGCAACACAACTCAGATGCTGGAAGTTGCACGTGCCCTCACCCAAAATGCTCTTTTTCACACCATCAAATTGATCACACAGATAAAACTACCATAGTGCTCGTCTCCAGCAAGGGCCATGCCAAAGTAAATCCCAGCCTACACTTTGTTTTCAGCACATCTGAAGCTATAGTCAGTAGCACTTTAATACCTCAGTACTTCATCTCTCATTAACTGAATATTCACCTCATGTCAGGCCACAGCAGCTAATGCAGCCAGGGAGATCTGTCTCCATATCAGAGGAATGTCTTCCAGAAGTAACGGTAGTGCGTTCTTAAAGAAGAGATCCTGCCTTTGAAACTCTGTCTGACACTCTGACAAAACAGCATTCAGCTGCATTCAAAACACGATGCAGAAAGCAATTGATTTTGGCCAATTTCTTCTTCTGGTTCGCAGACAGCATGGGGCTAATATTTCTGTTGGCAGTAACAGCAGCAGGGGCTTTCATCAACACTGTTCAGTGTAGACAGCTTGATATAATTTGTTAAATTTTGCACACAAACTTTTAACTGCCCTGGGTCTCAGTGGTCTATTAGTCAGTGAAATAATGTTGCTGTACCACAATTGTATTGTGCATGGGTAGGTCTTGCAATGCATGCCTGCCTGTGTGGGCCTCCTCTGTCTGCCACATCTCTGCATGACATACACTTTTCTAAATCATCAGTGCAACTGTGGTACTGGGATGCTTAAGTCCAATACAGAGCCTTTTAAAACACTCAACTGACTTAACAGGTACTGAATTGGGTCCCCTACTGCCTGTAAATCGTATCCTAGTAGATATCGCAGAATTATTCAAAGTAATTGCAATGAAATTGTGATTTGACACAGACATGCAGAACAAGCCAATGCCTTTTTTGAGGCCCTATTTAAGCTGTATTCTGCATTTAACAATGGTTTGAAAGTAAGCACTTACCTAAAAACCTATGTAATGTAACCATATCTAGCTGGAAATGGTGAATAAGTCCATGCACATTGAAGAGGTGGCAGAGCAGCGTTACGAGACTGTTTCCTAAAAGCAGAGAGGAACAACCCTCAGTTTGCTTTAACATGTAGTTATCAACCAAACAAGACCAAAAATATCAGTAATTTCCTGTTAGCCAGTTCCTATCACCTTAGTTCCCAACACCATTGGCTTAGATGATACTCGTATACTCAAAAATAACCGATACATATCATTCTCTTACACAACCAAGACTTAACAGTATGCCTGTGTCAGTGGAATGTTATTCTGGTGTCCCAGGGTGTCTGCTATTTCAGTTTGACGTAGAACACCAACTGATCAACTGGAAAACTTCTGACAGGGTTGTTTATAAACCACACCATCTTCATAATCCAAGTTTCCTCTAGGAATGACAGAAAGAGCAAATGGCTTTTCTGCCACTTTGGCCTGCCAAACTGTACAAATTGATTACTTAATGAGAATTCTGTAACTTGTAATTGAAGCTTTTGCTTTTATATTTGTCTGTGAAACATGTACATAATCTACATGCCTAGCTCAGCTACAAGTGCATCTCACAATGATGCGGACAGGAAAATGAGTTACAGATTTATGATCTCAAGTCCCACTTGGTAACGTTGGTCTCACTGTGAATTTCATACCAGAAACTCCGACAAAATTGAGCCTAACTATCAACTATATATCAACTATATGTCAACCATATTATATGATCAACTACACATACACACAGTGTTTAGAAAAGTTTGCACTGCATAATTCAATACTGATGTTTCCAGAAAAGTCAGAAAAAAAACCCACCTAACAAACCAACCCATACAAAATATAAACAATGTCTGAAGGGAGTCTTTTCTCATTTAATGTAACTCAGGAAAGAAAATAAACATATGGACATGGAGACTTACTTGGCCTTGGCTACTGACCACAGGCATAGAAAGGTGATTTGAAAGAAATATGCTTTCACTTCCCTTGCCATTTGCATTCCTTTCCACTCTTCCCTGCCAGTTGCTCAGTCAAATCACCCTCCAAACCAACTTTTCTACACTTTCTGCTATAGCCAAATCTACTTACATTGGGAGCGAGGAACAGTTGGATCTCATTCCTACTAGAAATACAGAAAGGCCAAAGGTGTGCTTATGACCTCTTCAGCAGCTGCCCAACCCAGTGCCCAGATATAACTTGGTGTGCGCTATTATAGGCACATATTTAGAATCACAGAATCATTAAGGTTAGAAAAGATCTCCAAGATCATTTAGTTCAATCGTACACCTACTATCAATATTATCTAATGAATCATGTCCTTTAGTACCACATCTCCTTGATCCATGAACACCTCCAGGGACAGTGACTTCACCACCTCTCTGGGCCTGATTCAGTGCCTGACCATTTTGGAGAAGCAGTATTTCCTAATATCCAGCCTGAATCTCCCATGGTACAACTTGACACCATTCCCTCTCGGTCCTACCACTAGTTACATGGGAGAAGAGGCTGACCTCCACCTCGTTACAATCTCCTTTCGGGCTGTTGTAGAGGGCAATAAGGTCTCCCCGAGCCTCCTCTTCTCCAGACTGAACAACCCCAGTTCCCTCAACTGCTCCTCACAAGACTTGTGCTACAGATTCCTCACCAGCTTTGCTGCCCTTCTCTGGACACGCTTCAGTTTCACAAAGTTTTATTGTCTTACATACTTCTCCTATTTAATTCTCTCCAGATGGTTGACACAAAGCGAAAGTATTTTTGGTTAAAGGCATTTTGTATTGATAGAAATTGACCTCTTATCAACTTATCTACTCATGTATCTAATAGGTCTGTTTTAAAGTTGCTTTAGAGTTTCCCACAAAAGGCAACTGAAACACTTCCTTGAAACTAATAAGTAATTCATAATAAACAAAAAGTGAGTATAATAAGGGTAGCAGATTACATTAGCACAAAAGACCACACTTTAAACATTTTCCAATAGTTATGAACATTCCGGTAAAAGCTTAAGAAGTTCAAGGATATGATCTAAACTGGAAAAGTTTAGTAAAATATTAGTTAGACGTTTTTAAGATAGCCATATATAAGTTAAATAGATCAATCTCTCTCTCTCTCTCTATATATATATATATAATTGAAAGTACTTACCATTTGTCAATCGGTCGAACAAGAAAATGTCAAAATCCCACGTTCCCACTTTGGATAGCATATGCTAGAAAAAAACAAATACAAAAAGACAAAAAATAGCTATGTCAAACTGAAAAGTAGATTGAAATCACTGTTCCATATTGAAGTTGCAGGAACCAATTATCTGATTAAAGTTTTGCTCAGGAAAACTAGAGAGGTGTATATGAAATACCAAAGTTTAAGAACCATATTTAGTTATATTAGGAGGACTGTTTGGAATGATTCAGACAGAATCACCAAGGTCGGAAACTATCGTCCATCTGTCACCAGTATTTCCCACTAAACCAAGTTCCTCAGTACAACATCTAAATGTTTCTTGAACACCTTCAGGGACAGTGATTCCACCACCTCTGTGGATAACCCATTCCAACACCTGACCACTCTTTGGGAAAAGTTTTTCCTAATATCCAACCTGAATCTACCCTGGTGCAATTTGAGACCACTTCTACGTTTCATCATCTGTGCAATGAAACAAAACTTATGCTCTTTAGAATATTATTAAGATGCATGGAGATCTGGAGACCCATCTTACCCGTGCTTGCCCAAGGTAGTCCTCATCCAGCAGGTACAGAGAAGCTTGTGGTATGATTCCACGCAGTAACCGGGATGCATGGAAATACCTCTGAAAACTTAACAGTCTTTTCACCTTTTTCTTGGTTCCAATTTCCCCTGAGAGTGTTGTATCTACAAAAAGCAATCGGGGCAGGAAACCATGAAGACCAAGATCAAGGACAACATTCTCAATTATTTACTAAAGAGATACAGCAAAAAGTTTGCTATAATGATACAGAAGTCATAACATTCATGCCTCTTGCAAGCCCTCATGAGGGGGAAGAATTCAGACTCATTTACTTCAGCATAATACATTCGTTTAATTCAGAAAGGAAATACATCCCAGTAAGCAGACCAGTAATACAGGGCTTGGAAGGTCTGAGCTCAAGACGCTGCTGCAGGCTTTAATGTGATCCAGGTTGAATTACCAGGGTTGTAATGTATCACGTAACTGTGGAGCGGTTAATATGAAGCTATAGATGGCAAATGAGACAGGACTGATAAAGCAGCGTAAGTGGTCCCCTGCAAACAAATAGAAGTAATGTTTTGTGATGTGTAGTAAAACTGAAAGCTCCTTGCAGGCAAACAGACAGGAAGCTTCTCTCTGCAGTTGGAGCTTATAAGAAGTTAACAGCATATTTTATACTGGGTAGACTCCAAGCAGACACTGGTGGCCTTATGCACAGCATTTGCAAAACAGCAACTGCTCTCAATATCAATTTGTGACAAAAACAAAAAAATGACACTGAGAGAGACCTCAAAATATGGTTTGAGAGCACAAATGCGTAACTCAGTTTTGGAAGAAGGCAGAAAAGAGAAAAAGCAGCAAGAGTAGGTTAATAGTCCCACTGTATCACACTTTCTATATACTACAGCAGATTACAAATGAAGAAAAGAATATGTTCTTCCAAGTCAGCATCAGGGTAATTTTATTCCTTAAGGTTGTATTAGGAAATACTCATACCTGGCTAAATGTGCCACCAAAAAAAAAAAAAAACAAACAAACAAAAAAAAAAACCAATAAAAAAAAGAAACAAGAAAGGTAGCTAATCACTTGCACAATGATTAAATTTGTCCTTAGAGAAATTAAATTACTTTATTGTTAAGTAAGAGCAATATGCAGGCTTCCTTAAGCTGGCAGTGACCTAGGTCATTCCATCTGAACTCTTAACAGAACCTCACGCACAACTGCAATGTTTGCATTTTGCAGTCTGGTCTAAGTTTTGGAAAAAGAGGCAGTTGTTAGAAGGCAGTAAGATGCACAGACTTGTCGATTGGAGGAACCTTATAAGAAATCAAAGGTTCAGCACACCTTTTTGAAAACAGTAATGATTTGTTGAGATAAGACACAACAGATAATTCAATGGATTTCGGATTTAAATAAGAGCTCATGAAAATGCAGCCACGGACTAAAAATTCTGCTATTTCGTTGGATGCAATAACTGCAGAACATTTGTTCTGCTGTAAAATTTAAATACTATTTGGATATTGCTTTTATGTGTTTTATTGTTCTGAGAGGTTTTATTTTCTGGTAAGTCATTAGTTTGGGTTTTTTTTTTTTGGTTTTTTTTTTAAACCTTAGATGGTTCAGCATTTGGATTTCTCCAAGAGCAGATGATGTGAGCACTTTCTGTAGCAAATTTCTTCCTTGTGTAATCCAACAGTTCTCGAACATCACAGCTATGGAGTGACATACAGTCAGTAACCATCAAATACTTAAAATAGCTTAGGTATTTTCTTAGACTTGTAAGTCACAGACTTGTGCTGGTGTTGACTTTATTTCCTAGGTACCAAAACACTCATAGAATTAATTCATTAAAAAAAAAATAAATTGTGCCAGCTGTTTCTTGACTTCCTAATTTCCCTAATTCTATCATTGCCCCGCACCTGTCACTGTTTAAAACTCAAATGGGGAGTTCCTACAGACAGGTGATCTTAGAGGTGAAGTTCTGGGCAGTCCCAGCAAGCAGATCTGAAGAACTAGGTGTCCTATCCTTTGGATTAACAGGCTGTTTCAGTAGCATGAGACAATACTACCAGAACACTCACACATCAGGAAGAAATAAAACATTTTGTATTGTGAAAAATTTTCTATATTGAATCATCAAATTTGTTACTGACACTTTGTCTGCTCCACAGACATGCTGTGGGTCTCAACTGAAACGCAATCCATGGACTGCCAGCAGACAGCACCTCTGAAACAGAACCCACTGATTCAGATGAACATTACATTACATGCAACGTATTATGCAAAAAAAAAAGCTCACCCACAATAATCTGTTAACCTGTATGTCTGGTTTCATGAGAAAGAATTCATAGTACCAATCAAATATGCCAGGAAGTATATTTTCAAACTGGGTTCTTTATAGAAGAGCTGAAATTCTGCATTTCAATCTATCAATACACAAACTTCGGATGCTGTCTTAAAAGACATGTTAAAACCATATCCTTTAAGTCATTCCAGTAATAAATAACTTGTCTGTGAGTCACAGAACTTGTCAAATGATTGCTATAGCCTTACTGGGTTACTGTGCTGTCGTCAGCAACATGCTTCATTTCCAAGCACAGCAGAAACTCAACTATTACCATCTCATCAACATTTGCTCTTTCCCCTCCTTACATCAGTGTTAAAGAGAAAAACACAACCATGTGAAACAGAAAGAAAAAGGATCAAAAAGAGTCAAAACCAAAGCAGCTCGCAGAGCAAATGCTGAAATGTTCCCCTCAGCTCAACAACCAGGCCAGAATCTCCCAATAGTGCAGAGCTATTCCTGGTGTATCCCATGCACCAGCTGAGACAAAAAGCAAGACAGTTTTAAGATGAAGTGCATTATGTGAATGACAGAGCCAAACACTGAACTACCACCTCCTAATTGACAATAGTAAATTTCAATTTAAATTTTAAGTACAAACTTTCGATGGCTACACCTGATGTAAGTCATACAATGACTTTAAATTGTAAGAAGTTACTGACAGATATTTCTAGTTAGACTAAAATGAATCACAAGTAAACGAATCAAAAATATCTTTCTAGACACCGAAACTTTAACTGTGGAATTCAGGGTACTAAAATGTATGTTACAATATCTGCCTGAAGAGAACAAGCTGTAAGACTCGTGTGGGAAGGATTTAGTAACTACATGCAATTTTGAAATTAACATGAAAGATGAGCAAGAATATCTTTTGTTTATACCCATAAAGCTTCCCTAGAGAACTGTGTTTAATCGCTGTGGCAACTTTTGAGTGCTTCGTTTACCTAAAACAGCATAACATGTCTCACTCAGAGACATGCATTCTCTTATATTGTGGAGCAACTGCCTAGCACAGAGCTTGGAGAATCCCATTTTTATATATTGAAAAAAAAAATCTTGCAGGGACTGTAGTAACATGCCTACAAACTTGCAGAAGCATCCATATTAAGCTTTCCTCACAAAGCTTAACATTTATATTCAAAAACACAGCTCACCTGAGCTCACAGTGCATCTACCAATGTGTTCTAGCAGGCAGCAAGAAGAGATACATTCTTCATGAGGACACTTGATATCCACATTGTGTGTACGTGTTATTAGATCATAGACAATTTCTGGATGCTGCATGTAGCCCTCAAGAGGTTAATAAGCCATAGTGGTTGCTTTTCTGCTAACAGAGCTCCTCCAGTTACACAGATCTGGTCACCTTAACACGACCTACACCACACTACTGCCCAACCTCTGTTATTTCAGGGAAAGAGATTTCCTGCACTAGGAGCTGCTATGAGTTTTCTTTCAGATTTCTTTGCTGAGCAGGAGCGTGCCCGCAGGCAGCGTGAACATAAAAATTACAGAGGTTATGTTAACAATGGTTGAGTTAACATCCAGGAATGATCACATAAATCAAATTTGGACAAGGATGTACTTAACACTACACCAGACATTCATTACATTGTTATTGTTCTTTTCAAGTAAACAAACTTGGTTACGCATTCAAATAATGCCTGTGAGTTTTCCTTCACAGCATCTCCTTCCTTATTTTATTGCAGCTCAGTGCACAATAAAAGCAGGTCACTCAGCAGTATGAATGGGCAACAGCAGGCTTATTAATTTTCAAAAGCCCACTGATTCAGAAGGAGATTTTTTTTTCCCCTTTTCTTTTTAAAAGGATGGAAAATAAAAAGAGCACACACAAATCAGGTTTAAACATCTGCTTTTGATGCATACAATTTACAGTACCCTACCCCTGTCCTGAGGGTGTAACACTGGGTACCTATCCACTGCTCTTCAACAATATTCCTGAAGAATCAGGCAGGACTGATGCAGAAGTGCTGAAATATCTGAAGGATAAAGTGAGAGAATCAGAATGTCAATTTATTGCCAGATCACTTGAGAGAGGACCCTGGAAAGCAACCAGCCTCCATAATATTGGAGCCTCCAAAATTTCCTGCTCTGACAGCTGACTAGAATGCTTTTAATTGAGAGCTCAAGATACATTCATTTAATTGACTTATGAGGAATAGTTTGTATTTGGTCCATTGTTTATTTGGTTGGGGGTTTTTCTGGTCAAATCATGACAGCATTTAGGTTACATCTACTGAAGAACTTTCAAAAACAAACATTAACAGGAAACAAAAAAAAATCCACCCCAAATGAACAAAGCTTTCTGTTGTTTGCCTGAAGAAGTAGAGGAAGACAAACTCAGTGCATGAAATGGTTACCAATTTTTTCTTACAAAGATGAGCACATAGCACTGATGATAGAAAAAAAAATATTGTGTCTTCTCCGTGACTTACTTAGATAAGGGACTTTTTTTTACATCAATCGAAAAAGACAACAGAAGCATGAGTAAGGATAGTGAATTGGCACGGGTAAAGTAAAAATTCATTCCCAAATTTACGTTTCAAATTTGAACTTCAGAGCAGGCATTGGAAAATTAGAAGTAGTACAGGAACTTTACCATTACCCTGCACATTACAGTCCAAAAACCCTCCAGAAAAGAAACTACAGCTTTGCAGATAGGAAAACACACAAGGCACAATAAACCTACAAAAGAGAACCGTTGATTGAAAGCTCTCACGCTGGTGTAGAAGGACGGAGAGGCTCAGATAAACATCTCAGCTGCACTTCTGAACCTTGGTTGATCACCAAGATGACAGATGTCTTCTGTCTAAGAAGACAGAGATGAACACTATGCTATCTATTTTCTATAATTACAACGTGTTGTACTGAAATCTTGTAAATTTAGAAATTCTTATGAGATGACTTCAACCTACAGAGGAATCCAGAAAGTTTTTATACGCATTCTGTTTTCACTTGCTGCTCTAATGTATTTTAAATGACACTGAAGCTAGGTATCAATGAGATTTTAGGGGCAGGATCACTATTTGTAATACTTTGTCTTAAGCACCATGCCCAAGCATTTTTTTTTTTGCTTTTGTAATATAATTGTTAATAATACTAATATTCTAAATACCTGAACATAAGTGTGTAAATGATCCAGAAAAAATTATTTATTTCATTCACTGCCTTCTTTAGCATCGTAAGAAATAAATACACAGAATTCCAAAACTTCAGTAAGCAAGTATAAGCAAATTGTGTTCTTTGCTCCTTGACTTTCGATAAACTCAGTTTTAGAGGTCAAGTGCTTTCTGTTAGCTACCACTGTTCATACAGGTTACAACTGTACTATTTTCCTTTGAATGGGTAAGCATAGCCTTCCAATCAGGAAGAGCCTATGAGAAAGACAGTAGGACTCCAAACACCCAAACACATCAGAGAAAAGCCAAAACTCAGCAGGAACAAAAACCCTTAAGAATTTTGTGTTGCTTGTATGCTTCTTTGGCTAATACAATTAGTGAAATGTGAAAGATTCCAGAACACCAATTTTCTAGGTCACACTGCTATGGGGTTTCCTTCTCCCTAAGCTCCAAACTTCAGGTGATGGTGGCTTGTTCACAGGTCACTTTCCAATCAAAGTTCCTGCACAATTGCTGTCATCTTGAAGAGCACCTGTTGTACAGCTTTCCTACCTCCCCAAAGCATATTAATTTGGATTCTGAAAGAGCAAGGGTTGCAGAAAGCAAAAAAATAACTGAATACTAGCATTAACGACAGGAGGAGGAACAGATTATGTCCAAATTTCAGATGAATTTAGATCTGATTTACTTCACATTTTATGCTCTTTATTGGGTCATTCATCATCATTATGCAAACAACCATCTTGGTATCTCTTATTAAGCCTCCTACAAGCCCTCAGGAAGCAGCATGTTGTGTTCTGTTTCACCACAAAGCCATTATCATTTCAATATGAACTTTCATTCTGCCACTTCAGTCTTGGTACAGGAACACATTCAGAACCCTTTTTCCCTTTCTAAAACTGCAAATGTCTTATGGCTGATTATAGTTTTTCTAACAGGAAATGGTACATCTCCTCCCCCCTCCATTCCCCTCCTTGAAAAAAGCAACATAACCTGTAGCAACAGTAAACCCAACTTTCATTTATCATCTTAATGATCCTTTCTCCTTGTTCTCTCTTTTCCTCTGGTCAATTGGAAAGTATCCTCAGTGTTATCTTCAGTACACCCTTTCCCTTTTCTAATCAGGGAAAAGAAGGTGGGGTAGCAGACTGGGTCACGCATAATTTGGAAGCTTTTAAAGGGTCATTCTCAGTTGAATTGAATCCTGAATCTGTATTAAAAATGGTAGAAACCTGCATAATCACACCAACATTTACTAAGACTGTGTGTCTGCAGCACAGCTATTTTTCTTGAAGCAACTATAGCCCCAACTACTGCACTTCGTTAGCATTTGAAAACACACACACCAGCCAGTTTTACATTCTGGCTTTCATTTTCTACAAATGAAAAGCAAAAGCTAAACAAGGAGTATGAGCAGCAGGAAGAAGAACATAACTTCCACTCCCCCTTGTTATTAAATTTTGCAGATATTAACAAGTTAAGAACTTTCAAAAACAAACATTAACAGGAAGCACAAAAAAAAAATCCACCCCGAACAAACAAAGCTTCTGTTGTTTGATTGAAGAAGTAGAGGAAGACAAGGACAGACCAGGATAACTTCCAGTGACAGTGAATTTTTGAGTACAGTGTGAAGTGTTTCTAGAAAACAGAACGATCTCTGTGCTGCGACACTGTTAAGAGAAACTTAGTTCCTCTTTCTTGAATAGGAAAAATGAAAGCAAAGCCATAGGCTGACTTCAGCGCTGGAAATATTCTTGTCATTCAAACAAGACGCAAGCTAACCTGATTAAGAAGTCTGTGTGCTTTCACAGTTGACAAGTATCTTTTAGACATGTTTATCCATGAGGACTAAGGGAGGTATTATGTAAAAAAGATGCAGACCTCATGAGATCTCTCCCTTTCTAATTTAATAACCATCTGGAACTTTGGCCTCATCTCCACAGGCTGGGTTGGGATCCGAGTAATCCAATCAGTCCTTCAAACTTCCTCACAAGACTTCTAGTGTCCTAATTTAACCCAGGTCAGAAATATTTAAAAAAGCATCTCTCACTCCCACTTCCTTTTCTAGCCAAAGGCAACAAAACAAGACAGCTAACCAAACTTTTTTTTAAACTCATTCATTTGGATTCAGGTTACTTGATGGTTCAGTTTTGGGTTGGTGGCTGTGGTTAAGTTTTATTTTCCCTGGAGAAGGGCCCTACCTGAAAGCCTTGGAGTTGTTCAAAATCCAAAACCAAAAATGAATGTAAATTTTGCAAGTGGATCTTTCTGTAGACAAGCAAAAACCACAGATTCAAACATCCACAGACTTCGGTTCTTTGAGATGGAGGCTTTTTCATGAATTCGTACCTTCCCTCACTAACTCTGACAATACTTATTATTTCTGTGTTACCTAATTCCTTACATGCTGACAAAGCATCACCTTATGCACAAACTGAAAAACAGGGGATCTTGCTTGACTCCAATCAGACTGCAAATCAAGGAAAGAGACTGAGGAGTAACTAATATCATTGTTTATCACCATCTGCTGCTAAAAACATAACCTATACTAACTTATTTGCTAAGCAAGGCTTAAAGTAGGTATTATTTTTCAGACTCAACTTCTGCCTGAATACACGCAAGATCCTAGGCAACATATATCCTTGAAGTATCTACAAACATGTTTTGACCTTTTAGATACTTTCACATCCCACTGTAAGTTTCAGTTGTGCAACACATAAGAAAAAAACCTCTAAGTAACACCATTTGGGAACAGTGACTCCACCCTTCCTATATCAATATACAGCTGTACATTGTCAGATTTATGGGTACTCCGACATACAAGATAAGGAAGGCACATGGATGATTGATACTGTGTCAAAACCCAATCATCCCTAATGGAGAATTTATCAATAAAATGTAAAAGCAGAAAGTTTTAATAAATATTCCTCCATTCAATACAGAGGAAAAACTTAGTGGAAGGAGGATGGGAGCTAGAGGATCACTGAGTAAGTCTTAAGACCCTGCTTTCTGACAGACTGACAGGTAAATTTGTAAAGGAAAAGTTATTGCTTATGTATCTTAATGACAATAAAACAAAGCATCTAATGCAACAATAACACAGTGAGGTTGTCTTGGCTGTTGCTGCATGCCCACCTACAATACTAGATTTATCACAGGGAATTCCCTCAAACTTTTAATTAATGCAATGAAGAGATCGTGGTCACATCTCATCATGGTATAATGAAATCTCTCTTAAGGCGTATTAGTCATGGGAGGGATCTGGTTCAGTGACTCAGTGAGCAACTTAGTCAGAGAACTAAATTACAGATGCCTTAACTTAGGCGTGCTCGGCCCATGCGCTGCATGCAGCCCAGCACAGCTTGCATTGTGGCTACCCCATGCCATCATGGTGGGGGCTCTGCCCCAGCCCCCACTGACATCCATCAGTGGTTGCTGAATGCCAATGGAGACTGAACAGTGGATGTGAGCACAGTGAGGCAGTTGGCAGTGTGTTTCAGTAGTGGTGACAGCAAACAGTAGGTCATCTCCATTGGCACAGATTTTCACGAGTGCAGCATGCAGACTACTGACAAAAATGCATAGCTAACAGCGGTCACTATGTGAAAAAAATAGCGTTCTGCAGCTGAGAATTTGCTCAATCAAACAGTGTTATTGTGCTCTCAGTGTATGTTGTTGTTTCCATGGAAACAATTAGGAGGCATTACTTTTGAAATGACAGCCGTATATGTCGCCCTAGGCAATTCCTCTTAGCTCAGGGTGGCCCAGGCAAGCCCAAAGGTTGAACATTCATGCCTTAACTGTTATGATCCTTTATTTCTCAAATCCAATTTAGTGTATCCATGATTCACCAAAGGGAAAACTGAATCAGCAGTGTACAGTGATTGGATGAGCGGAAATGACCACAAACTGAAGCATAGGAAGTTCCTCACAAATGTGCATGGGAACTTCTTCACAGTGCAGCAACAGAGCACTGGCACAGGCTGCACAGAGAGGTGGTGGAGTCTCCTTCTCAGGAGTTGTTCAAGACCCGCCTGGATGCCTACCTGTGCAACCTGGGCTAGGGAGCTGCTTTGGCAGGGGGACTGGACTCAGTGATCTCTAGAGGTCCCTTCCAACCCCTACAGTTCTGTGACTCCGTGACTCTGTGAATCTTGCCAGTTTCCACTGCAAAAATGATTCAAACTAAGTAATTGTTCTGTACATACTCAGATTAACTTCTCTTCTGTCTTGTAAATGCATAAAGGTTAATTTAATCCACAGAAATTCAAAAATGTCAATCAACTGTCATAATTTCAGCAGTGTTAGTTTCAGATACAAGCTAGATCTACCAAGTTCAGAATCAAACTTTCTCCAGATTTGAGACATTTTGGTCTTTAATCAATTTTATGCAATTTATACATTATATTCAGTTACTCTATGATACTTAATACTTCCCCACGCCACCCCATTTCTCCTTCTGGAGAACAGAACTTCAGTATTTCTTTTTCCACTGCTCCCACTTTAAGGAATGTCATATTTGCACAAGGAGGAAACTCTTTTCTCATGTTCCTATAAACCTTCAAGACTGCGCAAAACTTGCATCCTTCAGTTCAGGAGACACTTGTAAATTTTGAATGTTTCACATCCTCCCTAGCAAATGTGCAGCCTGAGGTCTGACTATTTGTTCAGCTTATTTTTTCTGGATACTCCTGTGGCCATCAGAAACAGGTGGCCCCTTTGCCTTATTAGGGCAGGATGGGAAAAAATTGAGATCCTCCTATGAGTCTTCACACAGGGATGGTTAATAAGCATCATCCACTGCAGCTTTCCTGGGAAAAGCTTTTCCACTGCCATGTAGCTTCCCCTGAAGCTTTGGGCTCATTACTATCAACACAAGGAAGCATCTGTTTGGCCACACAGGTCTCCACAAGCTGCAGACTGACAGAAATACATGTTCCTCTTAATGCAGAGCATAACAGATCCGGGTGACAAGGAGATAATCCATGTGCAGGTTTGAACTCCAGAATTACCTTAGAGTCCCAAAAGCGATGGCTGCAACTACATCAAGGAAAGCTTGCAAGTAGGTCCAGAAAGGACTGGAAGATGCTATAAAACCCTTCATCTCCTATAGACAGGATCTTTCAAAATCCTTATGGTCCTGAAAGCATGGCACTGGCAAGGTGAAATAATGCTTACTGAGTTCCTGTGTGTTACAGAGAGGCACAACAGATATGGTCTACTTGGGATCAACACTGGAGGCTGTGAATATCCCATCCCTGAAGGCGCTCAAGGCCAGGTTGGATGGGGCCCTGGGCAGCCTGGCGGGTGGCAGCCCTGCCCACGGCACAGGATGATCACTGGATGACCCAATGTCTCTTCCAGCCTAAGTCATTCAATGATTTTATGACTCTATGAATACTTGTTAATCATAATGGGGAAAAATCCACTTGTTTGTCTGAATCCATAAGCATAATCAAGAGGTTTAATTTCGGTAAAACTGACACCAGATAGCAATGCCTCCAAATTTAAGAAAACACAAAGTCCGCATTTAAGAGTGAGTTTCTGAGCTTTCCCTTACTTTAAAACAAGGCTGGTGCTGCTACTTGGAACAATATTTCAGATGGTGTAATAAAGTATCTCTCTTTAAAACTCCATATATCTGCATCAGTGAAAAGCTGGAGTAATGTCTATGATACAACTCTTTGTCAGGTGTTTACCATAAAATTTACTCTGCTTCATCCCCTCTCTTAATTACTGCAGCAGCTTTCATTTTTCACCTGTTGGTTAACTCCCTGCCTGCCATCCCCCCCCCCCCCCCCCCAACCTAACATCGCAAAAATGTTGCCTAAGGAGTTAGATACTATTAAAAAATTGCCTATTTATATTAAGATGTGTAGCGCCATGTTTTTGATTTATACAGCATGCACAGAAGAAATTGATTGGAAGAAGAAATTTATGGATACAGATAAACAAATAAAATAGAAGTCTGCTTGTTTCCTGGCAAAACACATCTGTATGCTGTGACACGAAGCAGCTTCCTTTACCTGCAGGTCACCGAGTAAGCCAGGCCCAGGTCCATGAAGGTCATAAATACCACTTGAGTCCAGAATCTGGACTGAAAAATTAAGCTACACCATTCTCCACGCAGAAAACAGTTAAGTACAGATAAAACTGAAAATGATGAGAAATCAGGATCACTGCTTTTCCTTGAAGAGTCATGATCAGCCTTAGTGCCTTCTTTCAGATAAAGGAAAAGCAGTAAAAAGGAAAGAACAAACAAAACAAAGCTGTCCTTCCCACATAGAAACAGAGGTGCCTGTAGAGAAAGGGATCACTTTTAAGCTCAGCAACAGAGTAGAAAAGTTACAAAACACCCTGCTCCTCATCCAATTAAAGGCTGCAGCTCTACAGTTTCCTTTCTCAGCCCTCTTCCCCGACAGCCCTTGGACAGAGCCAGCCCTTCCCAGAGCTGGCAGGATCTGTCTAAAAGGGATAAAAACAAAATCCCTATTGCCAGAAAAAAAAAAGGATTTCTTTAACCAGGGAAGAGAGAACATACAGTGAGAACTTTAATGTGTGTATTCAGAATAAAAAGCAAATGAGGAATTCACTTAGTCACACCCAAATATTAATATATTCTCTTCTAAAACAATTCTCATTCATAAAGTATTTTCTCTCAGTCTTTATGAGGGCATCAACAATATTTCCAGCTAACCATAAAGATGATTTTTCTTCACATTTATCATTGATAAGGCAGTATGAAATTATCCTGAGCTCTGTGCTACCAGCACATGTTATTCCCTGTTTGTCCTGTGAAAACGTCTGGGTCTGTACCATCCTTTATTCCTTTCCACCACAGCCATAGCAAACACTTTGGAGTTATGACCTAGAAAACACCTTCCATGAGCAAGGCTGAGAGAAAGCACTTTGCTAAACTGCAGTACTTCTGCCAGTTCATGCGAACGCAGCAGATCAGAGCCCAAATCCTCCCTTCCTATTAGTATCTTTCCTCCTGACTCCCACCCAGGCCTCTCCCTTTGCAGCTGGTCTTCTCCTTCCTGCCACCTACCTCCTCTCTTCCCAGTTTTTCTGGAAAGCACTTACAAAAAGAAGATCTAAAAGTTTGGTCTGATAATTGCTTTTTAATGAAAACCATAATCACTGGAAGATTAAAAGTGTAATCGCTAAACAAACAGTTGGAGTTTTGGTCAGTTTAGACGAAGACAATAAATAACTTTTGTTTCAGAGGCTAAATGGAGCAATCTGTGCAGTATACAGGGACACATCTAATCTGCCTGTGTCCGAACACTGCATTAGCACAACATCAAGACAATCCTGCAGGGCTCAAGACGAAGAGCTCTCCAATCTGTATTTTTATTATTTATTTACATACTGGCTAATTGGTTATGATCGGTATATAGAATTCATCAGGTTAAAAAAAAAAAAAAAAAAAGCCCAACCTAGTATCTTCGTTTTTTCCCCTTTAAATTTACCCTCCTTTATTTACAACAGTGGCAAAATAACTTCAATCAAAATGAGGTTAAGATTATTTTTAACAGATGTTCACTGCTGGCCTGACCCAAAATCTATTGACGTCAATGAGAAGACTCCATGGGGCTTTTTTCTAATTGTTGGAAAAATTAATGTTATTGTAAACCACTGGTCAGTGCTGTCACATGCTCTCCATCTGTGCCAATTCTATATGACCGGATAACAGACTCACATAAATCTGTTCCAACTGTTGGCTAAGAGGCTAAAGGACATCGGGGTTTATCTTTTTAATTCTGAAGCAAACCCTGCTCTTCCCAACACACCCCACAACACTACTGTATTTACTTGACTTGCTCTGCAATACGGACACCATTCATATAATCATTTTACAGTCAAATACTATGTGGGAATAATAGGATTATTAATGCTGACTGTGTGAAAAGAGCTGGACTACAGATATGTCTAAGAGGAGACACTCTGGTTCATTTACTTTCAATACTGATTAAAAAAAATAATGAAATTCAGACCCAAAGGAAGGGTTGCACTTACTGTTAAGAAGACGGAAGTCTATGAATGGGTAGGAGCCGCGGCGCTCGGAGAGAACCCCTGTCTGACCTCTCACCCGTGCATCTCCTGCAAAACATAAAATCCCCCGAGACATTAGAAGGGGCAGCTGCCTTTCCCTGCTGTTCAGAACCAGATCTATTTTCTGTTCAACGTGACGTTACACTCCTCCAGAGAGAAAACTAAGGTCCAAAAAAATCATCTCCATGACATCCCCGGGTAACTGGGTAAAGCAGTACAGCTGATCCTCTTATCAGAAAAAGGCACAAGAAAAAAGCATGTTCTTCCCATTGAGCAGCTTCCTGCTCAGTAAGAACGCTGTCAGTGCTTCAGGAGCATGATGGAGGTCTTGTTTCTTTTGTCCAAACAAGTGAGTTGAATTCACTGTCACAGAATCACACATGAAGGGCTCGGCCTTGGACTGGGCTCACTGTCCAGCAGACCTCCAAAGATGTGGGACCGGCCTCAAAACCATGAGATGATGAAAAAAAGCCCAAAACCAAAATATGAGGGTTGTTTTTTTTTTTTGTTTGTCTTGTTTTTCTTTCTGCTGCTCTGGAGCATTCTGGAAAATGTCAGCTGCCTTCACCTCTAAAACAGAAGCTGCTTTATTTAACTGAAATCTGACGTTCTCAAATCAGTGTTATTCCACACCATTAAAACGTATATTTAGGCATTACAAAATGACAATAGTAAGAACCAGTACCCTTGTGTAACTCATATTGATTAGTACCTGACTTGCCATGCAACACCGATGAAAGGGGCAAAACTCATTTATGAAAAATGCTACTCAGCACGTGCAAGAGTTACAAAATCTCTTTCAAAGCGTACAGAAACTGGACAGCTTTACTAAACTGTGGAAATGTAAAAATCATACATTGTACTGTAACTTCCCCAGTTCCACATGGGAAAATCTCAAAAACAAGATCTTAAATATTCTTAAAGAATAAGTTTAGAGAGGTTAGAGGCTCAGGTTAGCATATTCTATCTCTGTGCAACACCAATTCCTCCTCCGCGGGAGCACAGGTCATCATGCTGAAAACATACTCACTGTACTTCCAGAGACAGCTCACTGAAGGCCTCTCAGAGTTCACAGTACAATTATGAATTATTAGTTATTTTGAATTGTGCTTCCTCTGGGGAGTCAAACACACCATCTGACTAATCTAAACAAAAGTTATTGAAGAATTTGGCTGCTAGTGCTAGCTTCTACTGCTTATGTTTAAAAACAAGAAAACATCCTCCAGCATGAAAGAAGGATCTAGTTAGATGCTGTTATTTTTTCTATCTGATGTTCTCTTAAAATGTGCTTGCAATTATGCTTAAGGGAAGAAAGCCAAGCAGAATGATTAAGTTCACTATATGAGGGGGAAAAAAATCTTCCATGCCCTCTAGGGGTCCTTAGAGGCACGAGAGACACAGGACCATGCACTCAAATTAAGAATATTTCAAACACAGTCACTTCAGATTACAAATATGAATCTTTACTTTCATCTCACTGTTTTGCTTCCAGTGACACAACATGCGTTCCCTGTGCCCAGCTGCCAACCCACAGCTCCCCCACTGGCTCCAAGGAGCCAGCCTCAAGCTACCCGAGCTGCCCTCAACCCCACTCACCCTTCTGGATGGCAGAAGAGGCAAACCTCTGCCAGCCCCGCAGTTGTGGCAGCTCAGAGGTGCACAGCTTCTACTCATGTGCAACCGCGATGATTGAGCTATACGAACTTATTCCCTTCTCTTAAAGGGCAGATGGGTGGAGCAAATAGTTTGTAAAACAATGAAGCAGGATTCATGGGCACCCATGAGTCAGAGCTCTCCAGCCAGCACCCTCACCTAAAAGCACTGCTCACTGCCACAGGTAGACCCACTGAGTTGGCTGACTCATGCAGAAAAGTAACAGTGGCAAGTGGGCACACAGTACATAAACAAAAATAAAAAAGGCAGACAGGCTCAAGCCTGCCTCTAATAAAGCTATCAGCAAATTAAGAACAGGCTTAAACTCAAAGCATGCCTTAATTGAGGCCTTTGTTTTTCTGTACCTATCAATGAATTAACAGGAAACTGCAAATAACCCTGTGTTAGCAAACTGGGAAACATAACTCCTGACTGACTCAACAAACAGTTTAAAAGACAAGAGATACTAACCCCAATAGTCTAAAAAAACAAAAAACAAACAACCCTAAGAGATGTACTAGTGTAAACCCAGGAAGAATGATTTTTTGCTCTGAACATGAAAGAACAAATTTATTAGATCAAGAGGTAAACCATAGTACTGGAAAATTACAGAATTCTACAGTTACAAATGGAAACTCTCAACAGTATGATCCCAAATTTTGATGAAGAGACTACTGTAGGTAGGAAGACAACTCAAATACAGAAGAAAACACAACATGAGCTTGCCAAAGGTAGACCAAAATGAGATAAAGCCTGATACTGAATTACCTCAAATAAAATAGCGGTTAGACTGGATTAAAAAAAGACATTTCAACCATATGGACTTTGTCAAACGTATGAGAGAAAGCAAGAGATGAGTACAAACAATTTAAGTTGGAAAAAGACTAAAGGCAAGAAGATAAGGTGCACTGAAAGGAAACTTCTGCTTGTGAGCAATAACTACACGGTCTGTAAAAGATTCATACTGAGTCTTTTTTCTTTTTTTAATTAATGACCTTGGCGTAGAAGCAGGAGAGCTAGTGGAATCTGATGATAATGCAAAGCTGGGAATATACAGGTATACACAACTACAGCTATTATAAATAAATGTCACTGCTACTGTGATCTCTTCACCTCAACCGCCCCATGGCCCACATGCCTGCAGCTTCCACTCGTTTTACTAGCAGTACTGCTTCCTCACACAGTGCTGTTGATGTCTCCTATGGAACTAAAACCTTACTAACTTAAGCATATATACACGATTCAGGAAAGATTAATTCCAACAGAGTCAGAGGCAAGGGAGGTGTTGACACCGTTAGAAAAAAACACATGATGGAAGCTCATCTGAAACAGAGTGCCTGAGAAATCCCAATTCCTCCTGGAAAAAGGGAAGAGAGGGACCTCTAGAATGATTATCAGGGCACCAGAGAAACAATTTACAACAGAAAAAAAGTCAGCCACCAGTAAACTCCATTGCAGATAAGCAGCAGAATAAAAAAAAAAAAAATAACCATTTTGGTCATAGAGGAATTTGATAGTGAAGGAAGAGAAACAATGCAAGCAACTGATGGTAAGGTCTTAATAAAAGCTGAGACATTGCCTGAAATCAGTAAGAAATATGGATGACAATGAATAAATTTCAAGTTAATAGCACATGAAGAGTTTTAACCAGCAAACCTGAGGACCTGAAGTTGTGGAAAATTACTGATGTAATCAGTATCAACTCTTCATATCATTTTACATTTTTACAAACAACAAAAGCTTGGATTATGTCTAGCACTATAGGAATGTATATGCAGAATAAATCTGCATTCCCACTGACTTAGTAAAAACCACTAAAACCCTTATATTCCAGGATCGTTAACTGCCCTCAGGAAAGGCAAGTTTCTGATGAGTCAAAGATGTTATCCAGTAGCTCTACCTCATCAATCTGTTATTTCAGAATGCTTTGCCAGGTGCCGCCTAGTCTCTTCCTCCATCAGAGAAGGATAGGTTAGGAAGTGGTGGAGGAGCAAATCAACCACACCTGCCTTCCTCTACTCTTCCTTGGAGCACCAATTTGGAAAACCTTTATATTCTTCTCTATTTCTTTTAATTAGATGTACATACATGGAACAGAAATACTAAAAATAGGAATTGCACCAGATATGTACCATAGCACATGATTTTTAATTTATGTGAGGCAAGGACCTTTAATGGCAACACATCAGTCTCCTTCCCTTTGACAGAAGGCTTTGATGGGACTTTCATCAGCCACAGAAGATCTTTATACGTCCTTGCTCTCCACCTTAAAATCAAGCTAAACAATTGTTCTGACAGTTTATACAATTAGCAGCTTTAGATAAATAATCCTTTTTGGAGCAAAAGGAAGGATTCTGTGGAAGCAAGGGCAGGAAATTTTGACAGCTCATTGTGTTCCCAAGTGAAACAAACAGGGTGAAGGGAAACGGCAAGAGTACAGGTCCTCCCTGGCTCCTTTGGGCTGTAGTTGCATGGCTGGAACATTCACAGTCACAGGGACAAAGAGTTGCACCCTTGCTTCAGCCAAGCCACCAGGACAGCTTCCAGCAAAGACATCTCCTGGTGGTCACTGCACGCTTTGTTTTTACTCTGTCCTTGTTACAACAAGCAGATAAGAACACAAAGCAAACAAATCAAAGAAAGCTGTGTTAGGTAACAAGAGCCTGTGTAGACATGAGGTAGCTGACAACACGTGACTGACACACACAGCAGCTTACAGCCATAGGAAAATTGAGTATGGCAAGAGCGAGGGTGCTACAAGCAACCATAGGGCAGCACAGCTTCAGGCGGCAGAAGGGTTAAAGAGAAGAATGAGGTGGCCCTGGGCTGCCTCATACATTTGGAGCAGACAGCCATCTGCACTGAAGAAAACAACTTCTCCAAAAGGCTTGCCTGAGATGATGTGGGATTCAATTTCACTGAATAAACACAACAAATTAGGAGAGAAAACAGGGCCCTAGCTGGGACAAAACAACCGAGCAGCCTCATGCAGAAGTCAGGACAAGCCATCTAATTATTGATTTTATTTAGTATACAGTCCACACAGTAAGTCAGAATACCACAGTGAATTCACAGGAGGTTACAAGTATTTATTCTAGTCAGATTTTTCTACAATTTTCATCCAAATATTTCTTAAGCTGACTGTTTTAGGACATATCCTGCAGTCATTGTGTGCTTTCCATAGAAAACAGAGGGGCAGTAACAAGGTCTCTAGTGCATGGAAGTCCTGGCTTCAGTTACATAAAGGCTTGGGATTTCCTCAGGTGGGGGAACATGAGTCAACCATGCTTAAAACATCATTCTTTTGGTTAAAAGGAGGCATGCTCACACTGAAAGATTATGAATTCCAGCAATTCTGCTACTTGTTCTTAATCTGAAATAAGTAAAAAAATGAACAGAGTAATTCTTGTATCAGTACTGGAGGTAAAGGCTTCAATTCCAGGTTCAAAAGTTTTGCCTGTTTCCTTTCACAAAGGAGAAATTTAGATTTCAGTTCTATGGAACCAGGAATTTCGTGCTGAGATATGATCTTTTTTTGGAAAAAGTCTCTTTCAGTGAGATAAAGTGATCTGAGCTACAATTATCATTTGTTTTTACTAGTTACTTGCTAGTTTCAGCTTTCAAAACTCCGTCTCCAGACCAGCAACTCTTGAAACTGGGACATATCCCTCATCATCTTTTTTCTTACAGAACTGTATTCAGAGCGCATCATGGTTGCTAAGCTCAGCATAAACTACTGGCACTGCCTGACTGTAGCAGACAACCTAACTTACGCTCTCCTTTACTGAACGAAGTCTGTACAACTGTTGTATCTTAATTTCTTATCATTATCAGCTCTACTTGTGCCAGTCTGGATACATGCTAGAACAGAAGCTGTCAATCTGCTCATAAAACCCTCCTCTATACTGATAGTCACCTGGTAATGATCACCTGTGCCCTGATGCATAGCTAGGGGAAGACACCAGGATCTACAGACACACCCTGCACACTTGTCCACTCTGGCAAATGTACATTATTACTAGAGTAAATGTAACAAAATGTTAATTTCACAGATACTCTTGAAATCCTTCCTGAAAGGGTATCACATCACACCAGGCAACTTGGGAGAAAAGATTGTGAAATGAAAGATTGAGGCAAAACTATTACAGCATGCAGGATTTGAACAGAAATCCAATGGGATGAAAAAGCTGCCATAGAGAGCCAGGTGAGAGCAGTTATCACTCATACCCATGTCCTTTTCCTACACCTGTTTGAGAGCCTGCAGAAGAAAGTAAATGCATCCAACCAAAACAGTCAGAGCTGACTACAACAAAAATCAATCCTACATGTTCTAAGTAAGGTAACATTCCAGTGTCTTGTATTGCTCTGGAAGTGCTTCCAGTTGTTTCTGAGCTTAGTAATGCACTGTGAATTATTGCCTTAAGGTCAGAAGTATTTCACATAACCTCAGGTGTAAGTGAAGAGAGAAGAATAGGTGCCTCCACCCAGTGACTAACTGCTTAACAGGCTGCCTTTCACAGCTGCATGTTGTTTTTACTGCAGAGTGAGCCTAAGTCACTCTGCTTCTAAAGTAGGCACCATGGCTGTGAACACAGCACAATAGGGGGAAAATCCCAGGCTTTGTCCGTGAGGATTGCTTCCAGGCAGTTGGGACCACACCAAACTTATCTGTAAGTACTGTTTAAGCTGCAATTAGCCCTCTGACTGATACTACTTGTTTTGTAATAAATACCAACAGAGATACGCAACTTCAGCTCCTACCAGCATGTGAGGGCACACCCACAACTATATACAGTGTAGTCTTCATCTCTGTAGCATTATCCCATAGCTTCATTAAAGCAAAACACTTTCTATGCAATAGTAATTGGACTACAGTTCACTATGAAAACAAACAATTAAATTCTAATTAATAATTACTTAATTCTAGCCCCACACATAAACATTTTATGTGAAGTTCACACAAAGTGCCACAGAACACAAAGACAGAAAGAGAGCATAAGAGAAGAGGTAAATTACACAGGCTGCTTACTCATATGCAAACTTTTTATTTTTGGAGACATTAAAAACTGAGACATTGCAGTTTGCCAGCAGGAATGTCACAAGCTTCAGCCAATGGCCTTTGTAAGCAAAGGAATGACAGACACTGGTACCTAATAGCAAGGAACAAGGTTACAGAACTAAAAACAGGAGGCAGGTCTTGGAAAAAAGCATTCGGTGAGAAGGCACAGAGACTTGTGTAATTATCATGTTATAAATGCAGAAGGCAAAAATCATCCATCTCTACCCGAAAGAGACAGCATAGACAACCACAGTAAACATTTTGTTTCTGCTATATTATAACCATCTAGCATTACTATCTAGAGGGCTGAATGCTCTACTGAAAACAAAAGCCTAGGGGAAAAGGGAGCTAGGAGGAGATTGTGTTTTTTTTTTCCCCATGTGATCCATTTATAATTCCCATTCTCACCTGCAGCTCAAAGCACTCACAAGCAGCAGCATAGCACTGAAAGCATCTCGAGTCTCAGTGCTGCCACGGTCCCAAATTGCTACAGCACTCTGAGCAGTAACAGAGGTCCCAGAGCACTTTGCTGGATCGAGAAACCAGACTCGCAGTGGACATGCTCTTTTTAGTGAGCTGAATGCTTTATTTCTAGTATTAAGTACCATCTCTCTCTCTGTTTTGAAGTTTTGATACTGCATTATTTTTAGGGCTTCAGTCTTTTCTGTGTCCAAACATCAATCGTGGACTTCCCAGGGAAAGGGAATATTAATACCGGTGCAGCACCAACCTATCCAGATAGATATCACCTCCCCGAATTGTTAGACAGCTTGCAAATTACTCCATGGTACAGGATAGAACCTATGTTAGCAGAATCTAGTATTTCTATCAGTATAATTGCTACTGCACCAGAGTAGGTCCCTGCTGGAAAGTGGCAAAACTTACTGCCTTCTCATACAAAATTAAATCCAAAATAACACCTTGAAATCTAAAGGGCACATTCTGAAATGTTAAGAGCTGTAATAACGGTAATAACAACAGCTACAGCATGTTCTTAGCAACAGGTAGGCTGCACTACCATGGCAACATCGAAGATAATATCTTACTATTGTGGCACTCTCATCCCTCTCCCAAATAAATGATGTGTTTTTCTTTTTGCTACGATTAATTGTTTAAATTGTACTTCTTGGACTGCAGTTTTCTGCGAAACTCAAAACTACTAAAATAAACATGCACTTAATAACAAACTTCTAAGACGTGTATACTTTCAATCTTCTGTACACAATTTTGGCACAATAGGTTAAGTAGTGTAATATAATGACTTTCATTGTGTGTAAAAATAAAAACAAGGAATTTGTATTTTGTGCAAGACCAATGCCAAAAGCAAATCTAGAGTTCAAATCTGTATCTTGACCTAGCTCAAGGTACTTCTATTTCCAGCGCTCAACACATAAAATTTTCTTCACTCAAAGTGACACTCAGACTCTAAGTCATTCAAACTGTAAATCATCTTCTTAACCCGTGATACTGTTCTAGAGATGGCTGCACTTTCAGAGACTCCTCTGCACTTACCTATGTAATGCAACTTAAAATTCAACTTCCAAGCATCTATCTTCATCTGATTTTACTATATGGATTTCTGATTTGAGTATTATCAGCGCTTTAAACCTAAGAACACAACTGGAGTCTTTGAATCCATCAAAGATTGCTTTACAGTTGAAGAATAGATTCTTTTTCTGCTGAAAATTGAGGTAACTCTCAATCATGTGTTCCATCAAGTTTGCTTTATTGATCTTAATTCTCAGTGTGCACCTTTATATAATATCGATTAAACGATTTTTAATGTGTACCGTTAATGTAATCGTTTTCTATTCTACAAGATCCTCAAGAATAACTGCAAGAACCTGCATTTTATGGCTTGCATTAATGGGCTTCTTGAGCCCCAAGGCATCATACTCATTTTCTGTTTGAACACTACTGGGAAGACAAGCAGAAACTGTTTGATGATAACCCATCTCTGTCTTACAAAGCCAATGGTTAAAATTTCATAATTTGACTACTTATATAATTATTAATAAAATGACAAATATTAATAGGAAAACACTGATAATTCCAAAATGGAATAGACCAAAAGGAACTTGCTTTTGGAAAAAGTTCAGTAATTTCAGGTTTCTGAGACAGAAAAAAGGGGGATGGGGACACTCTTGAACTTTAAACACAGGATGACAATCATAAGCCCTCAGCCCATCCCTTGGTTTCCTTTCTATGCCTGAGTTTTCCACTTCTGTGCTTTGTTTGTCTTGTGTAGATAAGCTGTCCTATGCAGCACATCAGTGGTCCAACAGCATCTTACACCTACAGTCCCGATGTTGTTTCTACATTAGCATTACACAAACACTAATCACCTTTGCTTTCCATAGTAACAGCAGTTCAACAGCATTCAAAAAAAGAAAAGCAAAGGTTTTTGCTCACACCATCAAAATAAAGCACACAGTCAACTCTGAGAGGACATCTAAGAAAGTTTCCCTCCTTCTCCACACGTTTGTGCAAGAGATTTCTATGCTTTCTCTCTCCAAAAAAGCTACAAAATATATGTGCTCAAAACTGTGTGTAGTAATGCAGTAACAACGCTGCAGCAACATATTGCCTACTCCTGTAACGCTTAATATCATATCAGCTGTCATGGTATCTAAAAGTCTGTTGACAGTTTTTACATGATGCAGCTCTGCCCTTGGAAGAGGTGAGCGGTGATTCAGAATTTACTCCCTTTTCATTTTGTACTACCATTGCTTGGCTGACAATCCACTGCATATCAGAGGAGATTCAGTCTCAACTGATTTCCTGGTATAGAACATCTCTCTATCTAAAGATCAGATGGTGCTTGCACAACATTTTAAGTCAACCGTAGAGATAATCAAGTGAAACACACTAAAGTAAACGTCTCAATCTTGTGTGTTAACCTAACTCATCAATCACAGCATGTTCTCCATGTACTCTTTCCCATCTCATAGAATTACAGAATGGCTTAGGTTGTAAGCAACCTTTAAGATCATCTAGTTCCAACCTCCATGCTAAAGGCAGGGAAGCCTCCCTCTCGAGCAAGCTGCTCGAAGCCCCATCCAGACTGGCCTTGAATGCTTCCAGGGAGGGAGGAAGTATTCAAAACCTCCCCTCTGCACTGTACGTAATTACACATATCACTATCCCTGCCATGATGCAGCCCAGCCTCCCCTTACTCACTGAGGCTAGAACACCATACCAGGATGCCCATCCACAGCAGCCACACTCAGTCCTGTCCATGAGACTGCCTCAGGAGCCTCCACAGCTGGAGACAGGCAACAGGGAAAGCAGGGACACAGAACTGTGATTTCACTGTTCATAGCCTGAAGCTTTGCTGTGATTTAGAGTTCTACCCTACATGAGACTGTAGCAACAAATGTTACAGATGAAGTTCTTTTGTTTGTCCATCATAATTTGCAGTGAATTCTTTCTTGTATTCAAAACCATTATCTGTGGCCAACAGCTGTGAATGCTCTTTCATTTTGGTTTGAATCTGGTTTGGTTTCTCTGTGGAACATACAAGTAACTCAATAACTCCGTGAATTATTGAACAATAATGGCAAGAGAACTTTGTCCAAAATAAGCACAGGTATCCCTGCATTATTTGCTTATTCAAGATGAGTATTTCCTGAGCTAGCCCATATTTTATTATATAATATTCCTTCACCCAAAAATATTATGTTGGAAAAAAACCAAAAACCAACCTTTTTCCTGTAAGATTTTTTCTGTGTTTAGAAAACATAAAAATGACATATGTATATAATATAAATATTTGGAGCAGAACTTTTTTCATTTTGATGCCTGACCCTGGAATAAATCTGCATAAAGTGGAAGCAGAGCTTAACTGTTCTACAGCTTGGAAAATGCTCCTGTCTTCCTGCTTTTTTACAAAATATTTTTTTAAACGCGTATACCTTTTTTGTTACTGATCTGATCTTCAAAACTAAACCAAAACCAAAGCACCAGAACCCTAGCCTGGCTAGAATTTAGCCAATATGCTCTCTTCCAGGCATTTCCATTTCTAGCATGGATAATCGTGGAGTTATTTGATAAGAAAGGGAAAGCTCAGGTCAGTTACCACAAGCTGCTTCTAACACTCTCTGTTAATTATAAGATTAGTTTACCAGACAGCAGCCTTTATTTATTTATTTTTAACTAGGAAAAACTAAAACTAATGCTTTCACTCTATTGTCCTGTGTATTCCAGTCCAAAATGAAGCAGAGAATATATACATAATCCTGTACATACCTATATTAACCTGTCTGTATATAGGAATGTACTCTTCACATTTAGAACCACAGTATCATATACAGGAAAAAATACTGCCATGTTATTAACCCAGTAAGGATATAAAGTTTAATAGAAAACCATTTTTTTTTTCATTCATTGAATGAGTTTTCAGGAAAAAAAAAAAAGCAACAAAACAAACCAGTAACAATTTCAGTAAACACTGAGATTTAAGTTCTCAAAATTAAAAAAAAAAAAAAAAAAAAAAAAAAAAAGATTTAAGAAGACCATCTTTCAGTAATAACTGCAGGTCACTGCAGCTATTCAGACATTTTCAATACTGAACTATTCCGCATTGGGGAACATATTCAAAGGAGGCCCCCCTTGCATTTCTCACAGCTTGTCAGAGCTGGAAAATGACTGCTGGCCTTAAAGGCATCACTCCTGTGGCCTATGGTCAGCTCTACATACATCTACACTCAACTTTTAAAACCTTAGAAAAGTTCCTGGAATGGCACAAGAGAGAACTCTGGATCAAGTCTTAACTTAGTCAAATATTAGCCTACTCTCTGTATCCCTTTCACTGTTTAAAGTTCATTTGCATTATTTACTACCTAAAGTAAAACTAAAAAGCAACCACAGCTTAACTTAGCCAATTCTCTCAGCCCATAACTATATACACCTGATTTAGATTTCAGCTTGACACTGAAGTAATGAATGGCAGTGTAACATTGGCAACCTGCACCAACTTCTTGGGGGGAAGGCCAGGCATCCTGGAGGAAGGAAAACCTGTTCTGTCCTAAGCACTGCACATCAGAGATGCCCAATCCTTCTGCTGGCCACCCACAGTGCAGCACTGCCTTTCTCCACAACCAGGACTGAGAACAGAAGCTGATGCTTTCGTCTCCTATGGTTTAACATGTTCTTAGGGAAATCAAGTAATTGCTGAAGTCTTTCAGAAAGAGGAGGAAACTAATCTAGAACTTAAACAAACAGGCCTTTTTGAGAGGAGGCAGAAAATTCAGGGATGGTTTTTGTTTGTTTTTATTTTTGCTTTTTTTTTTTTTAATAAATCCCGAAGGAACAATAAGCTGCACAAACTGTAATTCAGTTTGTTTTGTTTTAGATTTTACCTTTAAATTATGTTTTAACAACCCGAGAACTCTGTTTTAGATATCCACTGAGCAGATCATTTTCTGAGCAATCCAACTCCCCATGCTCCTCCTCATCCAGTATTTTAAAGGAGAAAGAGCAAGACTGAGTTTCAGTATTTGCTTTTCACAAACCTCTGCAAATTCCAATAGAGAATAATTCTGGCGAAGATTTTTTTTGCATGTGTGTGTGAAGGCATATAAAAAGTATTTATTGACTCTTCAGGCTCTTACACAATTCATACTAAGCAGAGGCTTGGCTTTTTTTTAAACATTATTATTCTGGGAACTGCAAGACACAACATAGAAAAATAAGTTAAGATTGTCTTTTTCCTCAAAAAGGATCAGGCTGAAAAAACACAGATATGTCTTAAAGTGACATCCAGAAAGCATTCCTACTTTTCCTAGACTCTATCTTAATATTGTATTCAGTAGCTAATGGTTACCAAAGAAAATTCAAGAACTGCATGAAAAATAATCTCAATTGGTGAGACTCCACTTACAAATGACATAACATAAAGGTCCTGCAAATTATATATTGAAGTTATTAAAGAAAAACAACTCAGAAACTCTTTGCTAGAAACCCAATAAGCCCTTTCTCTCCCAAGTGTTTGGCTTGGTTTCATCAAGCCTGAAACACTGACCTAAGCACTTAAGCATTTCAAAAAAGTTAAATTATAATTCGGTTTCACACTGATGAGAAAGTCCATGATGATAGGCAAGAATCAGCTCATTATTACCATGTTACTGAAAAATTCTGTCTATAGCTGTAGAACTGACTGATGTTTTGGAACAGGTTCTAATACAAGATGTATACTCTGTATTCTCTTAGTCCCCACTCAGCTATTGCAGTGTACTCAACACATTCAAACATAGTATCTGTGTCAATTATGCACAGAAAAGTGTTCAGATAACAAGTAGAGGTGCAGAACAAATCAGTCCTTGCACTGGCTTCTATGGTCAGCCCTTCTCCAGATGACCCAGAGGCTGGCTACTGGTACAAGGGTCAGTGGAACTGCCTACAAGTGGTTACTCCAACCAAAGAGATATGTCTCACATTCCCAAAGTGATTTTTCCATTTGGATATATAAGGAGAAGAAATTCCCAACCCCTGGGGCAAGGAGAACAGAGTTCTGGAGGTGACCTAGGTCTTGATCTTCTCTGATTGCACTTTCCTATCTCAGAAAGTGACATCACTACTGAGGCTTTTGGAGATGCACTGGTCTGGTGTGGCCTTGGAGCAACAAGAAGAAATGCACAGGCTATCACGAGCCTCCCAGTGAAGGATACATCCAGCCAGTGCTTCCCTAGGACTTGTGGCAATGGCAGCAGTCTCTGCTCCCAAACTTTTCCTGTTGACAGAAACTGAGTGGTTTCATCTGTGCTTAGATGCTGTGGAGTCTGAAAAATCATCAAGGTCAGTGTAAAAAACAAAACAAAACAAAACAAACAAACAAAAAAACAGAACAAATAGAAAAACAAGTTGGTGCTGGGATAGAGGGGGAAACTTCAGGCAAAGAGTATCCTATCATAAAGGCATGGTACTCTGTTTGCATGTTATTAAGGAAACGTTGACTTAAGATCAGAAACAGAGCTAGAAACAGCAACTCAAGACCTTCTTTCACTATGCATTGCATTGCCAGGGCAGTCACATCAGGTTGCAAGGACAATTCAGCAGTGACCAATACACTTTCCAACAAAGAAGACCCAAAATGCACTTTTTTCCCTTTTCTCTCCAGAGAAGTAAAAATCCAGAATGGAACAGTTAGAAGTTCCAAGAAATTAAGGTTAATATTATCTTTGTGTAATAAAATATACCTAACTGCTAGTAAGAAGTAAGGCTTGCATCCATCAATACATTGACACATACAAAGGAAAATACCGTATCATAAAACATCTAATGTAATTCAAAAGATTTTGTATACAGAAAGTTTAACCTTCAGATATTCAAGTGAAAAATTGATCACATCTCCTTCCCCTCCCCTCCCTAAAATCAGCCTTATCTGATGAGACATGACAAAGAAACTGAACTATGTTTTATCAAGTCACACTTTTGGTAGAATAGGAGATTACTGATTTGGAGAATACCTTGTCTAGCTATTGTGAAAGGTTTTATGGAGACGAAAACTCTGATATCCTACAAGATCCTCAGGGAAAAACAGAGGTAGGTAAACCAGAATATTGCAAGAGCAGAGTGGTTTTTCCAGATTTTTCCACAACTACTAGGTACTGAAAACAGAAGTGCCAATTCCCAACAACCTCTGTGCCATCATGCATCATCACAAAGGAAGTATTAACAGTAGAACACAAATCTTTCTTTACAGCACATTTAGAATGGGCCCGGGGGGTGGGGGGGAAGGGAGCCAAGGGACAACTATTCTACACCTTCCCTCACTGCTCAGTTTAAACTTCTTTCATTGTTTTATTTGCTTCCTTTACAATTTTACTTGCTTTCACCAAGTCTTACCATATTTTCTGTTGAAGTAAAATAATTTTAGCTTCCTTGCAATCATGTCATTTATTCAACAGCGGAGCACGTAGCATTACGATAATGTTTTATAAATATTAATATTATATACAGTTAAAATAAACAGTGGAAAAAAAGCCACATTCCACAGGGTACCTTCAAATACTTTGAGGTTCCATATTCAATTCCCTGCAAGGCAATTTTTTTTAAACATGTACAATATTTGTTGTACGTGTAAAACAGGTTTATGTATTAAATAAAACCTTAATTCTCTGATTTTAACAAGAGTAATAAATAGATCAGGAGCAAAAGTATATTGATTTTAATGAACTCTTCTGCATACCCAAGAAGGCATGATCTCTGCCCATTCTTCAAATACTTTTATTTTATACAGTACAATAAACTTTTTAAAAGACCTTGCTTTTTTTTTTTCTTCCCCCCGTCAGATTGGTATGAACTCTTATCTACTCAATTGGAGGGATTTCCCCTCCCAGGGTAATGTTAAGTGTCTGCTGTTTTGAAAATATTTCAGATTTATCATAATTAATTTTATGTCCAAAGATTGCCAGAGATATGTGTTTGCTATTCTATTGATTTTAAGAGGAAAAGTGGGTTTGCATAAACAGCCCTACATCATTTGCCTGGCAAGCTACCCACTCCATCTGTGAGCAGTCCTTCAGCTGGGAAGCTCCTGCCTAATTGCCGCAGACAGATGTTCCCCTGCTGTAGCTGTAGACACCACAGAGGCTCCTGCCACATTAATTAGCAGCTTAAAGATGTTCCATCCCCTAATTCAGAAGCCTAAAAAGACCAAGATACAGCATAAACTTGAGCTAGCAAGTTAATCCCAAAGCCATGATTTCCTACAAATAGCGTTTGTCAATAACCACTCTATCTGCTCAATAGTACTTCCCCTGTCAAGGGACCGTCACGTAACTTCTCATAATGTACCACTGCAAAAAAGATCCAGTCAGCTCCCTCTTTCATGTACTTCAACTTGGGTGCCTTTTCTCTATATCCTGCAGAAATTCACCCCAGCTTGGTGACAGTAGGATGTTTAAACTCTCCTCACCCAAGCTCTTCAGGAGGCTTTGGGCAACTTCTCTGGGAGATCGCTATCTGTACAGGCCTAAAAGTGGGCCTACAAGAACCTAATGAGGTTCAGTAAGGCAGGGTGTTGCATTGGGGCAATCCTAGACATGAGTACAGACTGGGAAATGAACTCCTCAAGAGCATCCCTGCTGAGAAGGATTTAGAGGTCCTAAAGAACTAAAAGCTGAACATAATTAGCAGTGTGCACTTGCAGCCCAAAAGGCCAAAAGTATCCTGAGCTGCATTAAAAGAGGGGTGGCCAGCAGAGACAGAGAGGTGATTTTCTCCCTCTGCTCTGCCCTCATGAGGCCCCATCTGGAATACTGCATCCAGGCCTGTGGCCCCCAGGAAAAGAAGGATGTGAGACTGTTGGAACAGGTCCAGAGGAGGACCATGAAGACTCTCAGAGGGCTGGAACACCTCTCCTATTAGAGAAGGCTGAGGGAGTTGGGATTGCTTAGCCTGGAGAAGGCTCCAGGGAGACCTCACAGTAATCTTTTCAAGTACTGGAAGAACTCATAAGCAGGAGGAGGACTTTTTTTATGTGGGTAAAGAGAGATAGGACAAGGGGGAACAGATTTACTCTGAAAGAAGGGAGGTTTCGGTTATACATTAGGAAGAAATCCTTCACTCTGAGGGTACTGAGGCACTAGTACAGACTGTGCAGATACCCCATTCCTGGAGGTGTTTGAGATCAGGCTTGATGGATCTGATCCAGTAATCCATCAAGCCATCCACTGATCAGTCAAGCAGCCTGACCTGGCGGGTGTCAGCCCTGCTTGTGGCAACATGTTAGAACTAGAAAATCTTTGAGCTTCCTTCCAACCCAAGCCATTCTGTGAATGCACAGAGACTGTTACAAGAAGAAGAAAGATCAGTTTTTCAGAGGCTTTCCTCATCACACACTTCATAATACGTATTTCCTTTTATTGTTTTTACTTCCATTTTAGAACTACTTGTTCTACAACTTATTTCAAATACTACAACCTTTCAAATACAATCCTCCAAGCTTCTGCTATTCTTACAATATTCATGCTTTGAAAATTTTGGTTTTTTTTTTTTTTTTAACTGTAATCCAGTGTTTCTATTCTGTCCTTACTATAGTCTGTATCACAGATCTGTTGTTTTAAATAAGACTATTTTTCAGGTTATTTTGGTTTGTTTTGTTCAGTTTAAGCTACTTCTTGCTAGTTGCCTGAAACACTACTTGAAACACTCATTTCTTTCTATTTAAATTGGAAGACTTCGGCTCTCTTGAATTTTCTCTAATCGATGGTACACTGAGGCTATGCTGTCCCCATCCTTGAAGGTTTCCAAAACCAGAGTGGGTGAAGCCCTCAGCAACCCAGTGTGAGCTGAGGTGAACTTGCTTTGAACAGCTGGTTGGAATGCAGACCTCTGGAAGGCCCTTCCACCTGTGTGGCTCTGGAGCTTTTAACTCACTGTCACAACTTCAGGCTTGTCTGAGGGTGGAGGTTGGCAGAGCTGCAGGCAGCTTTGTGCAATTCTTTACCACTAGAGCTGTTCCTCTTGGAAAGGAGGAAGATGTCTTGTTGAATAAGCTCTCCCTTTCCACTGTAAGAGAATTGTTATTTTCCCCTCATGGATCTATACATTCCCCATATTCTTTAGGCATTCTGCTCATAACACAGAAGGTTTATCCTTATTCTCCATGTCACTGACCCTGACAATCATTCATACTGTTCCCGGTGAATCCTATTTCCACTGAAGATTTTGAGAGTTCATTTTTCAGACTAAGCAATCAAGTCTATCTCTGGTAGTAATGCCAATTCTTGTTCTACTTTCTGCCAAAGCAAAGAAAAAAGATCTTCAACTCAACAGACCTCACATGCTGTAAGTTAATTCTCTCCCTCTGAATTTCCTTCAGGGAAACTGCTTTCCAAATGCTCCTTCCTCCTCATAGTAAAGACATGTCTGCAAGCTGCAGACAGTCAAGGTGCAGCTATGTACCATGTAACCCATTTTCCTCTGCATCAAAAGAAGTCAGTATAACTCTTTCTCTCCCCGCTGTTCATTTTTTTCTTCATTTATACATCCTGTATGCCATAGCTTCAAACAGTAAAGAAAAATGCCAATGAAATACCAATACAGCTGCATTAGAAATGAAATAGGCCAAAAATCCTGTAAGAAATCTTGCTTAAGTGCTAACCTCTGTTCATAGTTGTTGAACTGTTAGGTTGCCAAATCCCTGACAAGAATATGGTTGTTATTAAAACCCCATCTTCTCATCTACAAGACCTCACTTGAAGTTCTACAATTGCTAGTTTTGGGGACATACTCCACACCAAAGTTTAGCCTTACGTTCTCAGAGCCAATAAACATTTCTTCCCTGCTTCACAATGTGTTAGACATACAGCAAAGTGCATTTGGCTGTGTGGTGACATTACAAATCTAAGCCCCCTGTTGCTCACAAACTGTTCGGATTTTAGTTATATTTTGATCCTGCAATGGCTTTCCCACAGCCTCTTGCATACACCCATTGAACTGCTGAGAGATACAAACTCTTGCTACATAAAAGATATGCAAATCTTATTTCCCAGATATTTCTCACCTATCCACACAGCAGCTAGTCACCAGTAGAATACAGTTTTGATAAACAGTTTCCCTAATCAGGGCAACTAATGAAACCTATTACATGCTCTTGCAAAAATAATTCAAATCTTGTGGGAAACGTTCCTTGTCTCAACTGCAGGACACTAAAAACAAGTCTTTATAACTGGAGCTATTCAGTTTTACTGATTTTGAAAAATAAAACACACCCAGCTTCTTCTTGGGCATTTGGCATCTTTCAGATGACATGCCATCATAAGACATTACACCATGCTTTGATCTACAAAGCTTCTAATTCATTAAGTGTTTTTTGGAATGCAATTGCTTTGGAATACACATGATCATTTTCCCACCTCCTCAGTTAAAGATGCATGCTTTAAAAACCTGAAATAGAAAATACATGTGAGCTACCCAAATAGCAAAACCAATAAAGACAATCATACTCCCATACCGTCATAGGTAAACATATTTCAAGGTGGCACCTGGAGACAAAAGTACTGAACTAACATGCATTTTACTCAGCTTGCCTATGCCATCTCCATGCCTTCCTGTATTGCCCTTGACAATGCTTTCCATATTTTACTGCTGCAAATGTGCGTGTGTGGCAGCCATGATGAAAACTATCTAAAAGAAACAAAAGCAGTCCAGTACAAATTCTGTTCTCTCAGCCACGTCAGTTCTCAGTTCACATAGATAGTTACCTATCACTCAGCATCAGCACGGCAATGAGAACCAATTCCTTGAACAGGGCTGTTAAGAACATTTACTTAGAACTTCCAACCAGGAGTAAAAACCAAGTACTTTGTTCTTGTTTTTAATTTATTTTTCTCACCACAAGATAGGCCACTCAAATTAATTATCCTTATGACTAAATAGTACTATACAGCAACAAAACAGAACTTCTCTCAAGGCTATAATACTGGCAGAGCAACAAGTGGCTTAGATTGGCCATGAATTACACCAGGCTAGTGCAGCATTAGAGCAGCCAGGTACCTAGCACCCCTCCAATGAGGAGGAAAGCAAATACAAAGAAAAAATGAAATATAAATATATGCATACACTTTAAAGGTTGCCTCCCACAGCAGTGAGCTGAGCTCACCAGGATGGTCTCAGTGTATTTTCTATCACAGAAAACAAATATAAACAGCAAATATTTCAGAAACATGCACCTTTTTACATGGTTACTCTGAGATGAACTTTGACAAAAAGATTGAAATCAGGAAAATAAACCATCCTCTCTCTGTCTTGTTCACGCTTTTATTCACTGGAAAAACAGATGTTCGGGGATAAACTGAAGGACAACACAAAAGCCCTGACCTTGTTACATCTCCAATGAACACTGAAGATTCCTTACGTGCCTTGCGAATAAGGTTACAAAATATACAACACTACAAAACAGCTTTTTTCAGCTAGTATTGTCAAGGGTTGGTTTCCACAAAGCCTTCTACAAATGGTCAGATGGATTCTGTCCAGTCCAAAATACAGGAAGAAACACCCACCTCTTCCAGTCAGTCCAAGCATGGCATGAATGCAGTCTGGGCTCAGTACATTCTCCCGTAGCTGTTAAACATAAAATCTATTTCACAGATGGAAAACTGATCCTGGGAACTAAAATTGACTTCTGAGAATCTACAATAGGGAGGTAAATGAAAAGATATTCACAGCAGATAAACAAGTGAAAAACATCAAGCGCCTCCAATGTGATTCATTTTAAGTAAATTAATGTTAAAATCAAAGTGGGTCTTGTATTCATTTTTAAGACACTAAATGACACTGCAAAATACACTAAATTACACTATGACATACTGAGCAAGGTGCAGGGCTGAACCCAAGTGCTGAGATTCCCCTAACAGAGTCCAAGGGTGGAGTGGTTTCTGGCTCAGGGCTAAAAACCAGCCAAGTACATACTACGTCCTTTTTATCCACTTCCATTTTCCACTTAGATGAAGCAGAAGGTGAGTCTGACTGCAGGTGCTATTGAAGCCTTCTGTCTGTCACATTAGTGCACACTGCCCTACAGTAATTCCTCATAATCTGGAGGCAAACAGTATTAACCAAAAACCACTCATAACTAAGGGAAGTGCTGATACAGAGTTCTGAGAAAAAAAAAAATCAGATGAAAATTACCAGAATAGCCAGAAGCAAACACAGTTATGTCCTTGAAGCAAAAGAGCATTCAAAAAAAAAAAAAAAAAAAAAAAAATCTCTTCCATCTTCATGAAGTTTGGATAATTAGGTCTCACTAGAATTTTAAATCTCAAATTTCAGGAAACATCTCAGAACTTAAGATGAATTTTCACTCCAGAAACAGGAAGGCTTTAGTGAAGATACTGGTCCCAAGGAGGTCACACTGCCAAGCAGAACAAGAATCACTCTGAAAAGGAACTAGCACACTAGTTAAGGCAAGACAACTGCCAGAATAGATCCTAAATGGCTGCCACAGACCCAAGAATGGACTGCCAAACAAATGTGCAAACTGAAAATGTAACACAGACACATGCCCATAACGTGCAGCAGGCACACAAATGCTACATTACATCTTTCAGAGCAGTTGTCTGTAAATAACAACAGAACACCTCACTGCCTAGAACATGAAGTTCTTCAGTGTGCCGTGGCTAGCGTGACATCTTTAAAAAATACCTCATTTCATAGGTACAAAAGATGATATGTAATTACTTCTTCACAGTTCTACAGCAGGTCCAACAACCTTCCTCCTTTGTGTGAAAGAAATCTATTACAGTAGTCTCTGAGCACTTCATAATTGCTCTCCATTAGTAATGATTTGCATGATATTAGAAAACTGGGAAATTGCCTTGACATTCAGTGACAGCTCTTTCTTTGAATCCTTTTAGAAATTCTAGTTTAAAAGCATAGCTACTGTAAACATGTTTAGCAGTCTCCTCTGTTAGAGCAGCAAAAACATCTAAAGGACACAAGACAGTAATTCCAAAATATCTTGTCATTATGGAATTGACGTTAATCAGTTCTAGCTATGAAGACTCTTTTCACACCCAAAGAAACATCATCAGGAGCAAAGAACTCAGTTTTCATTTCTGACAATGGCACCAAGACAAGGCAGAACAATCTGCTACTCCACTTACAAAGTCGCTAACACGTTTTTAATCCATGAAGCCCCATCACCTTTCAAAAAAAAAAAAAAAATCAGAAAACACACTTCTGAGTATTATACACAAAGCTGGCTTTAAGTTCTTCAGGCCTGAAAAACACCAGAAAGAGAATAGGCCATGAGCTGTCTCCAATTTCCAGCTGCAAGCCTAGAGAAGAAGCAGATGCCGGAGCTAAAACATCCTTGCTGTACACACCCCTGTAAGGCATGACCCCCCCCAGAAAAAAAGTAGAATAAACATCCTGTTATTAAATGAACTCTTCTAAATTACATGGCATAGCTCTGAGCTTGGTTCATACAAGAACCCAGGCTACCAAGACAGTCTCAGTCGGTACAACTGATGCAGCCTATGTATGGTAGTGTGTGCAAGAGACTCAAGAGTCCCATCCAACCCAAGAGACCCAACCTAGGCCCTATATTTCTTGTTGATGAGTGTAGTCAAAGATAGTAATGACTTCTAACCAGGAAGATCAAGTTTCTGAAGGAAACACAGAAGACACAATGGAGTACAGTCACTTATATCGCCATTCAGTGATGAAGCAGAACACTTTGGAAAAAATATAAATCAAAAAGAATGTATTGGTTGATACAACAGAACTACTACTTAGAAAACAGTTTTAAAAGCAAACTTAAGATATCAGCCACAGTCTAAGTATGGGTGGATCTTCAGTTTACCCTTCGGTTTGAAGGCAGTACCTGAGTACCATTACTCAGGTAATGCTTATGAAGGCAAGAGTCAACTAAAAAGCAGAAAAAGCCATCAGAAAATTGTCCTGAGCAGATCTGGTTTCATTTTGAATATTCTATCTTGCCTTCATAAGTAGTGCCTGAGTAATGGTATTCAGGTACTGCCTTCAAACCTAAGATTATTACTATAGAGGAAGTTCGCTTTTATTTTAAAAGTAATTAAAAATAAATTGGTTCACGTTCATGTCTCCATAGCCATATCCCCATGTCACAAAATAACTGTTACCATTTACACTTTTAAGTGAACTTGTCAGAGAGATCAGCAGGGAGTTTTGAGGACTGTGCAGTCCCAAAGAATGAACCTCTCTATTTCCAAGGATCCCATTGCAGATCAGGACAGAACCGTGCACAGGGAACTAGAAGGAATCAGATGCATTAACCATTAGTCACATTATGACCAAACAGAGCAATTTACTCAATAGCTCCATGCTGTCCATAACAGCCCATCAAGGACAGAACATCCTACTTGAAAGAAAAAAAAAAAAAAATCAAGTAGCAATTTTTAAAATAAAGGAACAGTTCCCACAGGTTTCAGACTACATGACACATGAAGTATGTCCCTAATGGCAAAAGCAAGTTGAAAAATAGTGATACCATTCTCTTGCTAAGGGAGACCATGCGAAAAGCAGAAGACTACAACTGTTTTAAGCTGTAATTCATTACAGCAAAACAGCAGAAGGTGTCCTTAATGCATGGAAGGAGAATACAATTTATCCAGAATTCAGAAACCATCCAAAACTGTGGTTTATGTTTATACACAAAATATTTAGGAAAGATATCAAAAGCATACTTTAATTGCTAATCCTTACTTCATAAGAAGTGACACATCCAAGTGAGAGGAAGTTTGGTTTTTTTTGTTACTTTCTTCAATTCTCACTGAATAAGATTACTGTGAAGTAAGGACAGTTGCTTAATCAAAGAGCTAATAGCACCGGACAAACAGCAAATCTCAAAATACTGTGAACACAGGCTGAAGGCCAGGCACCTGTGGGTATGCGAGTGTTTCCAGGTGCTCCTACTCTGGAAAAAAGAGGGCAGACTTATGAACTAAGAAGTATGCTCATTTTGGGTATCTGATCCATGTCCTGTTATACCACCACAGGAAGAGGTACCAGGCAATTGCCCCAACCTTCCAATAAAATCTGAGGAGGGTCATTTAAGGGGACAGAGAAACTCTCATTCACAGCCCCTACATACCACCAAGCTCTCTCAGCCCATTTTTCCATGTATTCATCAACTTTTCTCAGATCTTCCATTTCTTTGTATGGCCTGGCAACTCCAACTAGCCTTCCTCAGCTTTGCTTGTCCTGAATTTCTGTTACCAGTATGGCTCTGCTGCCATCAAAGGGAAGGACAAAATATGAATTTGGTGGTTTTTGTTCCTGACATGCAAAATCCAGTTTTGCCTTGAAGAAACCTTGATATGGCTCTAGATCAGGCCATCAGAATGTGACCTCACCTCAGTAAGGCAGAACCTAGAGGCTGAGAGAAACTTTAGCTACTTCAAATATTTAAATGCAGTAATTTGCACATGAGCTACGTATCTTGACTCCTGTTATTGTCAAAGCCATAAGAGTCAGTGGATCCGCAAGAAATACAGAAGACTAGATTTCCACTGGCTATAGAAGGAGCTTATGTACCCAGCCACACTATCTTTAAGCAAATTTACTTAGAGCTGATTTACTGAACCCTAGCAACCACGAACAAATCTATCAGAAATGTTTACAAATTGAGAACAAACTTTACAGAAGGGAATTAATTATGTAAAATCTTGGTGATAATTCAGAAAAAAATAGTGAAACTTCAGCTTAAGTTAGAAATAAATATTTTCAGATGTTACCTCACACAAAACTAACCTGATTTGAAGGGTATCATTGAATGGTACGACAGGAAAAAGACACTTAAGTAGATTTCCAGCAGAAACCCATTCCTTTTAATACTAAGAACATTTCAGCTTGCAGTATGCTATCTTATTATAAATTACTTTCCCACTCTTCACTCAGAAAAACCATAAGATTTTCATAGTAAACTATGTTTAAACTTGACTAATTGACCTAAACTCTAGCAAACGAATACTGAAAACAGAACTATGCTTTTTGAAGTCAAAACTCAGAAACCAGCCAAGACAACAGTAATTGCGCTCAAATTCATTGAGCTATGTAGTATGATGCTCTTACCTGAATATTCATTAACATAGAGCTTACCACAATTCATTAACTACAGTCTGGTACATTCTTGATTAGTTCGTGAGATGCTTTCAGGCTATACAAACCCATTATAAAACAGGAAACTATGTTTTCTCAACTAGCCAAATCTATTAATCACTGCTGACTAAAATGAACGAATGCTACTAATTTAAAGGCTCCTGTGGTCTTTCCCAGTTCAGTCCCGTGATGTAAACGCTAGTCACCACTCTTAAGAGTTATGTAATACTCCTTCACAGCACTTGTACAGTAACCGTATCCAATAAGAAAAACAGAATTTTCAGCAATGGAGAAATCAAAAAAGGAACTTCAAAATATAGTCAGGGATGAAAAAGAAGTGATTTGAGTCAGCATAATACAGCTAACTGAAGAATGCTGTAATGGTGTAATGCAATGGAAAGTACAGCAATAATAGCAAAGGGGCACAATACTAGATTACAGCCAATGAGAACAACCCCAATGCAGCAGCTAAAAACACAGAAACAAAGGAAGAAAAAAAGCCCCAAAACAAACAAACCCCCAAACTACTCACCTTCCAAAAACCTCCAGCAGGCACAGAAATACAGTTGACTCTGCTGACAACCCTTAAACGAGGCCTGGGAAGGGGTAGATCCTGGCTCCACCCCTTCCAGTCACTCAGGTACATTGAATGCACCTGAGCTCCCCTGGGTTGGCCCTGCCTTCCCACCAGGTGCTCAATCACTGGTTCAGGCAGTGACTTAGCATTTCTGCTACTGGTGACTAGATGGTATTCAGTGTGTTTTCATTTACAATCACAAAGTTCTGCTTGCATAATTGAATCAGTGCTAGAATAAGTATCTCTCATTGCTAGAGATTTGGGTGCACTTTAACTTCTTGCTTTTGGGTAGAGTAGCTTAGCAGAAAGGCAGTGCTTTTGTTCTTGGTAAAGAGTGACAAAGAAACATAAATCACAAGCTAGCTAGATTGGAAATAATGAGAGAGTACTCCACCTCGCAGCATTTTTGTTCAGCTTTCACTTTTTTTTTAGGTAAAGAACTTCAATGGCCTGACAAATTATATACAAGCTTACAATCTTTGCCTCAGCAGTAAAATTACTTTAAGATATTTCTCTACAAGCGCACAAATTAACATCTATGGCTGTGACTATTCCATGTGCCACTGGATAGCTAAGGCTGACCAATTTATTTTATCCAAGTCCGGACAAAGACCATACAAACAGGCCCTGTTATCAACAGCCTTCAAAGGATTTCTTTACAGGCTTTCGTGTTAGCATGCATTGTAGGCCAAACTTAGAAACTGTAGGGGAAATTAAGTAAAACACTAGCAAAAAAACAAAACAAAAAGGAACAGCAACAAAAAGAAAAATAAAACCTTCTTCCAGGCCTCACAAGATACTACTCTTAGTATGGTTTATCTGCTTATTGGGGTCCCTCCTGCAATTTCTAAGAACTGAACCTAAAATAAGAAATACAATATCACAGTATTTCTGAACTGTGGGCACATCTGCAACAGGAAACTGCATTGTAATAAACATTTTGCAAAGATATCTCTATAGATAACAAAAAGTTACTTTGCTCTACTTTTCTAGATGTTTTTTCTGATATCGTAAGGTGAATCAACAGGAATAGCAGTTTCTAAAAAGTGATTATATACTTGGCATTATACTGGCATAATTTCTAGTTAATTACAATCATTATCATCTGTGCTATCTGTAATTCTGAGCAGACACATTTCTATGGAAAGAGTAAGTGAATGAATAAAAAGTACTTTATCTCCTAAGTATTTTTATTGCATATTTAATTCTTAATACCAGGATGAGAGAAAAGAAGACATAATTTTAAGAAAGGGAAGCTTAAGTTGTTATATGAATATTTTCTGTGATTTCTACCTTTACACTTCCAAGAATTCAGTCTCTTTATAGTGAGCATCATTAGTATCTCATCACTGCTGCAGAGAGAGGTACGTGCTGTGCTTCTCTGGAGAGATGTTTTTTACTACTCTTGTTCATAACCTAAAGCCAAGGCTACACTTAGTAGTTATCTATGAACACTCACTTTTTTTTTTTTTTTTTTTTTTTGAAGCTCAGTGGCTCAGTGAGAAAACCTCACATTTGGAGGACTTTTTTCTCTCAACCACTTCTAGCCTCCTGCATTTCCTTTGTCCATCTGTTTCCCTTATCAAGTGAGGTGTACAAAGTTAAAAAAGCACAGTGTTGGATACTCTCGGTGCTACCTCCTTAGTGCTGCCCACCTCTTTTGCGCATGAGCCCCACAGCACAGCAGCAGTGATAAAGTGTAATCTCTGGTGTCCTGCAAGAGGATAGGGGAGGCTTGGATATTCATCACATTTATCATCTGCATCCTCCACATTCAGGCTAAATAAAACATACGTTTACTCCACCAGTGAAAAATTTTCAAGAGCTCATAGCAAAAGTCTCTGAAACCCTGGAATGTATCTCCATTTAAGCGGAAGGGAAATGGAAGGTAAACAAAAGAAATTCACGCTCATCATTTAGCAGCAGGTTCTCTCTCTGATTTCAGTTTCTGTAATCTTCATGTCAAAAATTGTTTATTTCATACACAGGCACCACTGAACAGAACTCTGCTCATCTGTCCTCGCCGCCTCCTCCTGCACTCCAGATATAACAAAAGGTAATTTTCTCTCCTTATTTTGGTGTAATTGATTAACTTGAAAGATGTGTACTTTTCATTTAAAGCCTTCTTTACAAAAACCTGAAATACCAAGGTTTCACTATAAGTATCAGGTATTTATTAGATATAAAGCAAAGAACTGTCAATCCTGACACTCAAAGCAAAAAATTCTTTCCCCTACACCTCTGTGTTCTCCAAGCTTGAATGTTACTTGCTGTTCCATGCTTCTGACCATACAACACTGTTCTTGTTGGCAAATGCAGCTTACATTTCCAAGTCTGTTAGTATCCAGCTCATCTGCTTGCCTGCAAGCTTTTCTTTCTTTCTTTAACACAAAATCACACAGTAAAATGAAGCAGATTTGGAAATAAGTGCTGGGGCTTTCATGCTGAGTACATCACCCAAAGATGTTACAAATGCATTTTCAGAATTTCAGGAAAGAAAGAAGAGTTCACTGGATAGGACTTGCTCTCTCGTGCAGCCACCAAGTGACATCACTGATGTGGCTCACCAAAAAACAAAGGAGACACAGGAGGCTCCGAACAGGACCATGTTCAAAGAAGGATGGCAAAGATGAGAGGAAACAAAAGGAACTATGCTATTGCAAAGACATTACCTGGCTTGCTTGGTGGTATCAATACAAAGCCTAAAGGGAGTGGGTAGCTTTCTGGGTGGAACTTTAGTAGAAGGCACTGTTCAAGTTCATTTATCTTCTCTCCAGCAGTGTTCTTACACTAGCTTTCTCCTACCTAAGAGTCACTACTGCTATCATGTCACACTGAGTTGTTTGACACTTAGGAAACAACAAAACCAGCTTGCTTGGGCTTACATTTTGAAAATTTGAAGCCACTCTAAGGATTCACAGCTGAGAGCGATCCAATGGTTGGAAGGGACAGAAGAAGAAAATGGAGCCTAATGCCTTTCTGTGCCAGCCATGTTTCTAACTATTTCAACCCTAAAATGACCCTCAGGCCCAAACCCACCACAGCCCTAAATCAACCAGGGGGATGTACCTGAGATACACCATCTGAACAGCAGACTAAGTCTGAATTTTGACCAAGTAAGTGTGTTACTCTAATTTCAAAATAAATAATTAGTTCATCCTGCTCCAGTCCCTACAGGGTAAGTCAGATTTACAACAGGGTGTTATAACGTGGAATCTGGACCCTGAGCTAGTAGATTTCCTAACTTTTTAATTTGCACATCTGTGCATAAGTATCACTCACGCCTGCTCTCAACAACTTACTGTTATGTTCAGTGACAAAATACATAACCTTGAAAAACCTCACCAACCCTGCATTTCAAAAGCATTTCATAATTGTTTACCTCTTGGCCTGAACAGTAGTACTGTATGTACAAGGCTCCCTTGAACTTGTGTAACTCAAAATTGCTTAGAAAGTTTTCCTCAAATGATTCTAATTTCTTCAGGAAACAAAAACAAACAATTATTATGACATATTCAAACAAAGGATTTTTGTCTGGGCTTTTTGTTAAAAATAAAAAATTAATTTTTCTTCTATCCCAGAAAGGCAGTTTTCATTCCTATTTATTTCAAAGGAATGCCTGCAATTTTGCGGTATTATGCAAACCCCAATTAGCAGTCCACAAGGTGTTTTGAAAAACAGTGCCTAATGTGTTACAGACACACATGGTGGCCAACTTCCAACAGCCTGAAAAAATGCCTTTTTTGAAAGAAAGTTTGGGAATTAAGTCACTTCAATTTTACTGGGAAATTTTGATGGAAATAAGTCTTCCAACACTTAAAAGAAGTTTTTTCTTATTATTTATAGTTGTTGGTTTATGTTCTTGTTCAGGAACAGAGCAGGTTATTTGTGGCAGTCGAGCAATTTGGTTTCCTTGTCTTTCTTTAAAATCCAGTTCTACAACTACTAGCTGCTGAGAAAAGTGGTTAATGTTACAAATCATGGCTGTTATTTGAAAACAGTCCAAAATACATCCATTACATTTGTTTATTTAGATTTTCTTTTCAGTTTTCTGGAACCTAAAACTTTTCTTTTTAATTTTTTTAAATGTTTTGATTTATTTATTTCCACTTATGCAGTTAGGGCATGCATTGTGCAACACAACAATATCCATGATCAGATTTTACAGCAATATGAACTATAAGGGAAGGGGAGCAGTATTTACTGTAGATGTTATCCTTAGCTATAAGATAGAAAATCACTGATCAAGATTTTCTGCCTGACACAATTTATCAGCATTGATTTAAAATGTCCAAAGTGGCACGGACACAGAAGTGACAGTGAAATTCCTGCCTACTCTAAGTTCTGAGGTTTTCCTCCTTTCTTCACCACATTTGTGGACAAGTTTTAAGAGCTCACATGTCAGAAGGAAGGTAAAAGGTACAGAAGAGGACAACACACGCATTTCAAATGCTTGCAACCGTACTAGAACATCTATTTCATGTTTCTTTACTCCACTTCTCCACAAGGAAAAAAAACCTCATCGTTTTGTTTGTAATCTTTTACAACTGATCTCACCACAGCCAACTCCAATAAGCACGTTTTATTGCTCAATTAGTTCTTTATTTCTATCATGCCTAAGAACAGAAGCTAGACGTTCAAAAGTTTAAACCTTCTTTTTATTCCACACACAGTTTCTAAAACTCTCATCCTTTTTCCCTGACACACAGAAGTTCCCCGTCTCTCCTTTTTCCACTTTCTAATCATGCCTTGATTCCTCACAAAAGTTCAAGAGGCTCCAGCAGGCTCTGCTCCTCTCTGTGCCTCATTTGCAAGCATGAAGTGGAGCAAAGTGGGCCTTCCTGGACAGTGCTAAAAAGGAGAAAGGTTTCAAAGATTTCAATCATCTCAAACTTCTATTGTGTTTTTCCTACTTGTCTTCTAGAATAATAAGTATCTCTGGAAACATCATAAATTTCAGATCAGCAGGCTAGAGATACTGTAAGTATTCAATTAGTTAAATTAAACATACATACAAATTTGTTATTATCATTAATTCCTTCAGTAACAAGTCAAAACTGATTTTTGCGTTGAGTTACCTGAGAACTCAGCTTCTGGCCAACTGCCATTTTACTCTTTCTTGTTTTAAAAGTTTGAAAAGGAAAATTAAATAAATGAATGCTATTTGCTTTACTGCTATAAATCAGTAAATTAAGTGTTTCTAAGGAAGGACCAGAGCTTCAGCTGAGTGACTTTTAACCACAACTTTGGCTTTACTTTAAGATTTACTGGGCCTTGAGCAGCCAAAATGGGGTCAGATGGTGAAAAACGTTCCCTTCTGTCTGCTTTGCCAATCTGGGAAACTGAGCAGGTTTCTGGGTGGAGGCAGCTACAAAATACAGGGCCCAATCTGTTCTGTGACTACAGCCATGCCTGTAGCAGTCTTGCTAACAGGCCATTGCTTTCAATAGCATGAAGGCAGTCACCAAACTGCAAGTATAAAGGTTGTCTTCTGAGGGCAGAAGATGAGGTGATTGCACTTAGTGTTTACTGCTTTACCGCGTACCTGCTGTTCCACCAAAGGCCTCATCCCTACAGTTCTGCTAAGTTAGAGGAACATCTCTTCCACAAGGCAGACTTTTTAACCAGACTAATGAACTTGTCGTGAAATAACTTGAAACAAACATGGCAGTTTCCAAAGTTATTATTCATCTGTACCCACATTCCCTAGGACGGTTCTAGGGGTGAACTTCATAGAATATAATGAGCCAAACTGTTTTCACCTCACTGGTAGGCCTCACCTCTGCCCCAGGGAGCAGCACCGTTGGCAGTCCAGAATGAGGGGGGATGTGCCTCCATCTTATCTTTTTATTAGTATGAAGTCTCTCTAAATTTCAAAGCTGAAAATTTGAAGACAAGATTATAAGCTTTTTCTTGTTGAATTATACCAGTAAGAAAAACTGCCACTCTGAGCCCAAATGAAGTGCATTTAAGGCTTGGGCCCTATTTCAAGTTCTTATTAGCTCCTGGAGGGCTGCCACTGCAGCTCAAAATCTCTCCTGCCCGAAGTTGCTTAACTCAGTTGTACAAAGAAGTCTGCATTGGCATGGAAAGAAGACTGTTCCTTTTGATTCCCTGTTTGCAGCCCTCATCGACCTATCCTAGATGCACTGCACAGCCTGAGTCAGAGCTGCAGGTCTGCGTTCAACCTTCATGCCTTCCTGAAGCCTAGGAGACATAAACCCGTGCCACACAGCAAGAAGGCTCCACCAGACCACAGATGCACAGATCACCTGTGACATGTCAACACTGCTAGCCCTGAGCCAGCTCCTGAGCGCCTCATCCATAATTCATGCTTCCTTAAAGTGGTTTCTGTGTGTATTAGACTGCTGACGCTCCAAGCTCATTTCTGATCTGTTGCACACTGGCATCTAAGAGCTCTAAATGCTAGCTGACTTCCCCAGCAAGGCATAAAGTTACACACAGAGTCTTTGTTCTCCACCCCCCAAAAAACCTAGCACCTTTCCTGTAAACCAGTTCATGCCTTCAGTAGCTGAAAAGGAAGTAAAAGTTTCCTCCCCCACTCTGCATCTTAGAGCAGAGTAGCAAAGAAAAAAGACTGCAGTGGTCACCCACCCACCTCCCTCCTCTCCCAGCTATCTTTTCAAGCACTAAAGGCTGCCCTTTGAAAAGCAGCTCTCTTGGTAACAGTTTGTAGGTTGCATTTTCAGGGCCTGTCAATGGTGATTTAGAGTAATCACACTCTGCGGCTCAGCCAGCTTGACTCCTTGCCTCTTGCAGCTGGTCATGCTTTCAGGTGTGGCCTTCCACCCAAAGCAGGCAGGAAGATACACCTCTTCAGACTCTGGAACAGAAGCTGGTGGGCAGCTTTTTTTCTTTTTTCCCCCCTAATTTCCCCGTGTTTCTTCATTTGTGAAAACATCCTGTAAACAGAGACAGCAAAATTAAATATTTGCCCAGCGATTCCCTGTTTCCATTGTAACTTCAGTGTTTGCAGATTTTACATTTGATAACAGAAAGAGAGAACCAACACTGAAAGCAGTTTTAATTTTTTCACCCCAATTAAAAAAAAAAAAAGTACTGCTGTCCCCTGCTGTCCCTAAAGGACATAATGTCACCTCTTTTGTGCATTGTTGTCTCCAGTAAAACGGCCACATCCCACCAACCCCCATTTCTATCATAAACTTGTCCAAAACAACAAATTCAGAATATACTGCTCTTCTCCCCCTTCAAAATTCCACAGGCCTATTCAACTGTATCAAGCCTTGAAGTGTTTTCTTATGTCATCCTCAAAGACAAGAACTTAGGGTGGAGGTATACAGCCTTGCTTCCAAATAATTTTTGATTTATATTACACTCAAGTAAAATGGACTATGCAGATTTGTGATGCCTGTTAGCACCACGTAGGTAACACATACGAAGCCATTCTTTCCTTATTTCAGTGATGCTTATTTTTATTTTCTCTTCTACCTGGTCTGGTAGCACTGCTGATTCTCCCCTTTAGAAGACTTTTCAACAACCATCCAACTGTTCTGATTTCCCATTAATTAGTTGCACTCCCCCAAAAACATCTGTCTGGCATTCATGTTTTTACATGCTTTTCTTTTCACTATCATGCTGCTTCACATTATTTGATCTCTGCTCCTTCCTCTCCGCCTGTGTGTGTAGCTGAAACAGCTCTGTGTTATTTTATCAGCCCCAACCTGAAAGAGCAACATGGGACAGATACAAAGTGTCGCAGTTGTTTCCTACTTGTGCTTGCTCGGGAGAGACCACACACATCTTCTGATAAAAAGGTGTTTCTGGGAATAGGAACAGAACTTTTGCGCAACAATAAATGAATTGAAAAAGCTTCACTGGCAGCACCTTAATAGTCCACTGGGAAAGCTGCTGATTCCTCCAGGCCATACGGTTTTGATGGTTGCAGTGTTCAAGATCCATAATATAATGAGTTTTTCACTGAAAGTTAAGCTAAGCTACATAAGCTCTCCTTTGGGACAAAGGTGAAAGAGAAGCATCAGGGCAAAAACATACTCCTCCTGGCAGAGACAAGTAATTGAAATAGTTGCTGGTTGGTAGCATGAGTGCCTTTGCCTGGTGACAATCATTCCAATAGCTTTGTCTGCCCTAACTAGAGGAAGGTGTTGGCTGATACCTGGGTAAAAATATGAGTTGAGCTAGTGACTAGATTTTTCTGGGGCAATTCACAAGCCATTGGCATGAAGACAGTGAAAGCTGTTTTTGTGAGGGAGACTAACTGCCTGCAGACTCCAACAGGACACTCTTCAGCACCATATGCCACCCTCTGGAAAAGGAAAGGAGTAAATAAAATTCTGTCTGTAACAAAGAGGTGGGTGATAGTGGTGCAAGGGATGCCAGTCCTCTACTGAAAGTGAAAATCTTCTGTGCAGAGGTACAAATCACAGGAGGGGAAGATTTAAAAGGATATCTAAACCAGAAAAGAGGAAAATAAGACTGTCAGTGTAGGAATCAGTTAAGCTGGAGACAGAGGTGTGCACTGAAACAGAAGAGAGCTAATTTGTAGTGAAGCAGTCAGCCTGGTCACAGTAATTTGGAAAGATGCTCAAAGGCACGGCATCTGAGGAGTATGTCAGGGCAGACTGCAGTAGAAAAGGAGTACAAATGTCTGCTGTGTGTAAAGTAGGACTTGACAGTGGCGGTGAAAACGGAATCCTGTAACAAACTGGTGCTATGCCTTTCTAACATGGAGGAGAACTGGATCAGGAAACTGCACTGAGCTATCTTACATTTTCTCACCCTCATCTTTCCATCTGATCTAGAGTGAGCATGAAATTTGAAGCCACTAAGCCAAAATGGGACTACAGAGGCAAAAAAAAAAAAAAAAAAATGAAGCACATGATCAGAAAAACATAGATTCTCAATAACAATGTAAGTAGCTTCAGTATCTCTGCCTCTACTTTGTAGTGGTGCTCTTAACCCATGCTGTTTACAAGGTCACATGCAAAACACTTTTCTGTCTATATGACAAGACTGCTTTCCCCTTATGGTCATTAGATCCTATTCAAAACATATAATCTCCCAGGTCTACAGTCCTTGCAAAGCCAGACATCAGCACATTTTTGGCTACAGGGCACCTACAAAAAAGATTAGTGACACTCTTGTGAGGCTTGTGTTGAAGATTCTGTCAAGGGGCCAACATTTAAATAAGGTACCTTGCATTTTCATTATGAGAATTCCAGCTCATTATTAGCAAAGTTAGTTTAACTTTCAGTCTGTTTTGCCAGCTACTAAGTACATGTTTAATGATGTACACTGCTGGCAAAGGGGAAAGGAAAGATCTATTCTAATGCTATTCCACCGGGAAATTAAATGAGTTTGCAGAGTCTGCCTAGTTAGAAGTTATAACTTTATTCTGAATTCCATATTTTTAATATAATTGTGATTTAATAGCTACACTTATCTTCATTATAAGATCATATTTTACAGATCTCATCTTACAAGTCAGAAAACCAGAACTCTGGATTCTGTAGGTGGCTAAAGCATTTACTTGACATTAATCGGGTGGCTTCTCAGACACTTACAGTCAGACTTGTATATTAATGAACCAGTACTTCAGACCTTATCATTAGCGAAGAACCGAGCATCCAGGTCCTATCAAAGATCTTGAGATCTTGTTAAAGATCATACATTTCTTATGAGTACAGCAAGTGGGTAAGCCAGACAGAGGCAAACAGTGAACCTACCACTGAGTATATCCCATTCTGCTAATGACAGGAAAATCCCTTCCTACTGATTCCCTTATTTTCTTCACAGACAAAATAGGGACTTAAAGCACTCTTCTGTTTTAAGTTACATGATATTACTTACTGCACTTTACCTTGCACACAGTATATCATCTGCACTAGCCAGTTAAGTCCTACCATCCCCTTCACTTCTACCACAGTAAGTTAACTAGCACTGAGGAAGAAACAAGCTATCATACTGAAACCTTCTAATTACTCAGGAAGTTAAGCTACTGTAGTCCTGTAACTTCTCTACCCACATTAAACTCTGTATTGTCTGCAGCTTGACTTCAACATGAGCTCCCACACTGTCATAACCTGAGTTGCTGTCTTTGCTATTTTCTGTCACTTTGGCTGAGATGCACGAGCCTAGGGAAAGCTGATAATTCACAACTCACAATATGCACCTTAAAAAAATAGTCTCCGAGAATCAATGCATAACTGCATCAAGCTCAGCTTATCTGTGTCACCATGCCCTTGATCCACAGCTGCTGTTATGGTTTCCAGTAAGAGGGCAGGATCACTCGACAGAAAGAGTGGGGAAAAAAACTGTGCCAGCACGGATATATAGCAGTGAATGCTGCCTTATTCCAAACTGACAAGGAGGAAACTTGGGCTGAAACTATAGTGTGATGTCCTAAGTGCACTGTATAACAATAAAGAAATACCTCTTTTCTCCTTTCACCTCCTACCCTTTGCGATTCTTCTGGAAGTGCCCCCTGTTCCTCACTGTTCTGCTTTCTTTAGTGCTGTAAGTTTACTGATTCTAAGCAGGATGTTCAAGCTGACCTCACTTGGAAGAGTATTCTGACACTGCCTCACCTAAAAGCCTCCCTCCTCTGCCATTTTAGGACTGCAGCCCTCCCTTGCGCAGTAAATTCTTCTCTGCTTAGTCTCTTTTCCAGTGGTTACAGAAAGCAACACACCTCTTTTACACACACTGAATTGGAGTTCAAGAAAGGCCCTGAGCTATTGCCAGGACTAATTTATTCGGTTAGCTTTAGTTCCCAAAAGAGAGCATGATATGTATGCTCACTAGAGCTCCCAGGAAGAAGAGAAAGCAAGTGTAAGAGACTAGTTGTGCAGTGCGTATGAAGTCCAGCATCTCTTACAAGCACTTTTTCCAATTTCTTGCTGTTAATGCATTTGAACATCATCTGGATAGTTAAATGCATACAGAATTCCCCTTTGCCCTCTCCTTTTAGTGACACAAAACTGCATGCAAAACCCAAGCTGGATCAAATCACTCTTTTTGGCATTTCACAGAAACCCAGTCTCTTCTACCCTTTTATTTTCTCAGTTCCATTTGGAAGTAGAAATGTAATTGTCAAATTACTGTGAAAACAGCTGTTCCTGCACCATATCCACTCAAGTTAGAAGCAGGAAATAAGAAAGCTCCCATGAAAACCTATAATTATGAGATTTCCAGTTTAAGTTTTGCACACAAGAAGCATTTGGAAAATGTTTGGATAAGCAAAGTTTGAGACTCATAGCTATTTGGATAACCACCTGGGGGACCACGTCTCCAGATAATAAAGACACGTGCAGAGATAACCAACCAAGAACCAACTGCTGCTAACTTCACCTAAAGGAAAGCTTGTCAGAGAAGCACCTCCTATTAGAAGTCAGCCAGCAGCTATTACAAACAGACTATTGATCTGTGTACTTAAGGTGTTTTCTGCACCTGTCAAAGTTTTGATGACTTACAAAATGTTCTCTGCTTGCATTTTCCAATTACTCTGCTTGTTCTTAATTGAATATTTACCTGGCACATTATGCAGCACACTAGTTTTCGATGATTTTGGTAAATAGCTCCATCAAGCTTAAAACTAATTCCTCCTACTTAGAGTAACCTACTTAACAACCTAACTTTCAAGAGTAATGTTCAAACGCTACTGTGTTGTACCTAGTTTAGTGTTACTCTGACTTACTTGTAATTCCAGTAGAAGAAAACAAAACGTTCAATCTCAAGACAGTGCTTATCAACTGGGAATGAAACAATGCCTTCCTCAGCACAGTGTGTTCTCAAAACCTTCTAGGACACTGCTTCACCTTTAACTGCACCTGCACAGAGAATCTTTTAAATTGGCCTTAAAGATAATTTGCCCTTAACTCAGGTCATGAGTAGCAGGAGAACACTGAGATAACAATATTTGAAGGGTATTCCCTCCGCACAAGCCAGATCTGGCTATGGAAACAGGAAATGATTTTCATACTCTCCTGAGAGAAGCAGAACTTTACGTGCTTCCCTTTCAGAAAAGATCAAAGTTGGGGAAGTTTACAGCAGTTTCTCCAAATGGTCTCCTGTCCTTACAGAGACACTTAAGAAAACACTTTCCACAGAATTTCACCTTGATGTGCCAGTGTCGATCTCAGTATACAAAACAGAGCAAAATCCATGGGCTTCCATGGAAAAGGCCCTCTCTGGTGTTAATTGTGAACCGTGTCCTCTGCTCCTTGGATGAAGAAACACTAACAGTCCCTGCTAACTAATTTCAAAGGTTGCATAAGCTAAGAGAGCTTTGGAGGATACCTGAATTCCAGGATATTCTATTGAAAGAGCAGTGAAAGGGTTTAGTCCCTTGATTGCTACTGAAAAATGCACAGATCTGACAGCAATAATATTGTCAGAAACCTGCTATGCCCTTGTTGCATGTTACCTTCCCTTTTCATACACCTGAGGCCAAACTATGTTTGGCTTTGCAGCATCAGGAATTTTGCAGCACAATATCTCCTCCTAGCAGGTGACAGGTCAAGACAGAAAACTTACACGGTATTACAGTAATCTAAGGAAGGGAGGGGGGAAAATATAGCTGGTTGTCCAGGGAAGAGCAGAAAGAATGTTTTATCCAGGAGGCTGTAAAGAAGGATTTAGTCTTTCTGTCATGCAGTTTGCCTGTAGCTGTAACAATGAATAAGAAAGTACATGTTGAAAGCCGAGGAAAAAATGAAGAGCTGAGACATTTTTTGTCTTGCATTTGCAAGTTTACACCAAGAACCAGAAAAAGTACTTCAGAAATTACTGTATCTGATCATTAAGCAGGCTTAAAAGTTGTTTTTCAAAAAAAGGTTAGGAGGACTTAGAAAGTTTTTTAACAAATGTCAAGCTGGAAATCTCAAGAGGGTTTCTTTTAAATATTTGCACTTTCCAGCCCAGACCAAGAGAAGACAGGAGGACTAGCATATTTTACAGCATGCACCCAGAATGGGGTGCATAACTGCTGCAAAGAAACAGCCTGTGGTCAGGTGAGTTGTTTTTGTGTGTTTTTTTTCAGCCAACCTAAAGCTTGCAGTGGGGAGCTGCTGCAGTACAAACCAAGTTTGTCCATTCATGAAGACACCCCTCAGAAAAGCAATGGCAGTTAAGCGTCAGTTAGTGATCACAAACAACATGGTTTAGGATACTCTGAGGGCAGAGCTCTGGGGAGCGAGTTGGAACAGACAACAGTAGAGAAAATGCAGAAACAGGAACCCATTTCCTTGTGTTGCTGAGAGAGCCAAGCCTGTATTTCATAGAGCAGGGCTGCAGGAAGTTGTTGGGGATGCATGTCTCCAAGAAACAGTTTTAAGAACTATGATGGTCCAAAATCTCTTAAGATTTTTATGAAGTAGTGCTGAAATAACAACAGTTGCATACAGTGCTTTGCTCCTAGAAGCAGTACCAAGCCTCCCACAATGCATTTTAAATATTTCTCTCATAACATTTAAGCAATATGGAAAATTATCCCCACTAGCCAGGCATGGCTAATATCACTACTGCTCCCTATTGGTAGCCATTTGTCACTTTAATTCTTCATGTAACATCAAGCACTTGAGAGTTAATTTACCAAAGATAAAAGAGAATCATCAGCTTAAACTCTAATGAAACAAATAACCACGCAAAATTAAAAAATCCAACTGAGTGTTTATATTATAGCTCAGTAGCTTTTCCTTTTGAAACACTATTCTCATATATAAAGCCACATCTTTGGCTCCTGATACTCTAGAACAGCTTCACCGGGAGCAACAGATCCCTCCACCATTTTACAACTGTCTGGAATTTGTTTTATTTGTGTTTATAGTTTTCGGCAGGCTGCTTCTTTGTTTCAGTTGACATATCAATAAAATCTCCCTCACTTTGCTAGGGCTTCAGAAGCATTACCTTGGGCATACTGGCCAACATCCAACTTGGACAGTTACATTTTATCTGCTAACTTTATCCCGAAGCCTTAACTATGTATTGTAATCCTCTTTCTGTTGAGGCTGTACATAGCTGAACAGCTGCTCCGAGAGCTCCTCCAAGTTTTTCTGCAAGCAAATTTTGTTCTCCAACATTCACAATAAAGCAAACAGAAATTGTGCCAGCGAGGCCAAACTGAAAGACTACTCAGAAATTGTTGACAATTTTGGATTATTTCTTCTCTACTGTTTATCTCAGGTCAAGCACTTATTTCCAAATAATCCCAAACCCCGCCAAATCCACAACAGAAAATTTACATAAGAATTAAGTAGCAAAGAGACCTCAAAGAGACTCCAAGAGGTACAGTTCAGTGAAAATTTTCACCACTCAAATAAATCCGGAGCTTGGTGGACAAACATCAACCAACTCTGGCATATTCCATTGATATTAAAATCAAAGACTTTTAATATCAATTCAGCATTTTATTCTAAATGGCATTTTAAGACGATTCAAAATAAAGAGCTCCTTAAGCAGGACTAGACTTTAAACAGTGACCTTGATTTAATGTCTCCAAAAGGTTTTTGGTTTTTTTCTTCTTTGCCTTTGAAGGAAAATTTTCCAGCTACGAAAGCATTTTGAAGCAACATGACTCCAAATTACAAATGTTACTAAACTGTGTTCAGTCAGTAAACTGCAGAGTTATGTTGGAGAACTGCTACCTATGGGATGTGCTCCGAATTCTAAGTATTTGATCACATGGTCTGCGTACACACACCAAGACAGCATTACTGCATACAATCTCATTTCACTGTTCTTAGTGAGATCGCCATGCACAGTTTCACTGATTTAAGCAGCTTTGTAAGAATACTAGAGAATATATTTTCTCTTCTCAGGCTCAGGAGTTTCAACATAGCAGCTGGAGAGTAATCAAGGTTGCCACAGGTAGTCTTGATTCTATCAAAGTCACGCTCTTTGTCTCTGCTAAGGGTAATGGATTTAACAACTCAACATAAGACTTTTAAAAGAAAGAAAAAAGAGAACCTAACTTCAGAAAGACATCAGCAAGAAGCCTTTCTGCCTGCTGTGCACCTCTCAGCTGGACACCAAGAAAGCTGTTTCCAACCTAAGGAATAACAGAATAAACTGGTCAGATGCTGAGACAATTCCATTTGATAGCTTTTGTGCTTTATTGATTGCTGGGATCTACATCTGTGGCACCTACATGCTCAACAGCAACCACAGAGAATGATGAGCATTTTCAGCAGTTAGTGAGCTCCCCATTTGGCATTAAATGATTCAGATTTTAATCATTTTTTGCTTATTAATTATTGCAACGGGACTATAAAAACATGCACGAGTTTCAGGACGTCACAACTAACTATGATTCAGCAAGTAATGACGGGAAGGGGAAGCATTAAGTTTATTTTAACAAGCACAGCATGATTAAGAGCTGTTCATTGCAAAAGAAAAAGGAGTTGGAAGCGCATTTCCTCGGTTATCATGGAAGAACTGAATCTTAAGAGGTCTTATGAATAACTTTTGGGAAGTGCTTTGAGCAACCACTGAAGACGCACACAGATGATTTAACTCTGACCTCTCCAACAGGTCTGTCACAGAACTGCTCAGTATACAGCTGTAAAGTCTGAAGGAGCAAGGCTTGGTGTGCAGCACGGCTCAGACAATGTCGAGACGTTTTAATAAACTCCCAAGTAGGAAAGGAGACAGTTGATTGAAGAGGGGAAGTAAGTGGACACACCAATAATTGGAGAATTTTCCAGAAGCAAACTGTAATAGGAGTGATGTTTGGTACTGCTTGTTTTTCCTCCTCAAGGCAAAGGGACTCATCAGCTAAGGCTGAGTATGATGCACGCATGAATCAGAACCTGCATTTCTGAGAAAACATCTACAGACAGAGATAGGTGGAAAAATACATTCAGAGCTATTTCAAAAACCCACAGAGATCAGTGTCGCAGAGTACCTCAAGAATTCTAAGTACCACTGTGCTTTCTCTGAAAGCCTTGCATGCCTGCACATGTGCAAGACTCAAACAGCACAGAAAGTCTCACTGGAGTTATCTGGGATGATCACTGTAAATCTAAGAGGTTGCAAATGCACATAAGGAAAAGTCTTAGAGGCAGACCTGTACCTGTTCCCTGATCCGGTTTGTTTAATCTGCTGAACTGTATGAGAAAGCGATAAAGTCTAGGCCAGAAGCAAAACACTCTTCCCTACAAAGCATCAACATGGTTTCCGTACAAATTATTGGAATAATTCAGTTGTAGCAATACCAACACACGCTGTTATTTTATTCAAGCAGAAAGCATTACAATTAATCTTTGAAACATCGTAAAGAGTGACAGTGAATCATACCCATGTCCCACCCAGCGCTCTTCAAACTAATTGAGTTCCATTATTGCGCTTTCTTACTACCGCATGTCCAGTTTGAATATGTTAAATGGCTTTTGGCAGTGCTGAAGAGAGTTCTCACCAAACCATGGTTTTGTACTGATTTGGTTGGGGATTGAAACAGGAAAAGAAAAGAGTTACTAAGCAACAGCAGGCCAGGAGCAGGAGAAAGATCTGCAGTCTTAATTGACAACAACTTTAAAAAGCAGTAAGAGAGGGTTCAAGATGTGAATGTTACTGCTTTGGAAGGAAAAAAAAGAAAAAAGGAGAATAAAAGAAGAGAAATCCCAGGTAGTCAGTATCTGTGAGAACTGGGTTCCAAATGTAAGCTGCATGATGCACTGTAAACACTTTTCTCAGGGAGATTCAGTGCCTCAATCTCAGTTCTGAACAAGATGAAGGACGCAGATACGGTTCTTTAATTCAAGAGCCCAGAACACACAGACAGCTTTGCTCTGTAAAAGCTACCTCAGGAAATAGGAATGTGGTATGATTTACAGTTACACAGGTCACCAGGACATTGCCATCCACAGAACTGATACCACATCCAGATATAGCTCTCCTTCACTACCTACGGTTAAGAAGGTTATTCCTTTCTAGAAGGCCAGCCCAAATCCGTGTGCCATCTCGCAGGCTAGGACAAGGGAATTTGCTTTGCTAACATTTAAAAATCTCTGATAACATGATAAAGCAAGACAGAAATCCTGAGAGTTTCCTTCCAGAATCCGTATCTATTTCCTCCTCTTCGACTGTAAGCAAAATAGTTTCATGAGCATGTGATAACCGAACATGAGTTATCACATGAACACTTACAAATTTAAATGAAAAAGCCCTTGATGTGGAGAGTGCTCTGAACTCAGCTGCTGAACAATCAACCTTTATTTGCCTAACCAGCAGTACCTTGGGCAGTTGTTTGCTTTAGCTTCACCTGAAAAAAACCTGATCTCCTACTGAAGTAGTACCTTTTTATAAGATGCAAGTTACATGTGTGTGTTTTTTTCACACCCACAATATGAACATCAAACCGAGGGCCTCACACTACCAATTCCTCCAAACGATTCTCCTTTTCCCCATTTCTACATTCTTTGCTTTTGCACTTACTTAAGCACACCGGATTTCAGCATTTACTGGTTTTCCCACATACTCCAGAGTACTTCAAGTGACTAAAATGAAACCACAAGAGGGAAAACTACTAGCATGACTGTTGCTGAGGAGGAAAAACCAGCAACCCAGGTCTGGTTCACTCAAACTCTCTGATGATTCGTATTTAAAGCATTGAGGGCTAGAGTCATCTTCTGCTCTGATGTGTGCTGCTGCAAGTCAACTGAGGTTATGAAATGGGATCTGGCACCACAGAGAGAACTGTCCCTTCACAGGATACAAGTAATAGTCACTTGAGTAAATGCAAGTTATTCATATCCTGCTAGTGGAATAACCTCTCTCTGTACATTCATGAACGTTTTTAGTTGCCTCCAGGAATCCAAAGGCGAATCTCATTTGTTACCTAATGAAATTAATTCCACCAGATCTAACACAAGCATACTGGAAAACCACTATTACACATACATGAGGTGTAACCAATGCAGCATTTCTCAAGTTCTGTTTGATTAGGGTCCATCTCTGAACCCTCACCATTCACCACACAAACCTCAACCTCGCTGGTTGGCTACATTACATTCCCAGCTGATTTGTTTCAAGTCTTAAAGAGCAATTTGAACATCTGACCTCCCCTTGCTTTATCCACAACAATCTTATTATTCTTTTAAATTGAAACTATTCCCATATAGTAGGGTAGTACAGGGTTGTGCAGTTTCCCTGGATCTGAGAACTTATCTTCCCTTTTTCACAAGAGAAAGGAACTGTGCATTTTTGAGTTGATCCGCAAATGTGTAAAAAAATGGTCATAAAATGAACTGGGCTGCACTGGTGGGCATCCAAGAGCAATGCACAGACACACGTGTGCTGCTCAGGTCTGTAAGCATAGCCACACACATAGACACAAGCACATTGAAATCTCTGCAGCAAGGTTATATTGCATAAGAAATTAAATTATTCTGGTAGGAAATGCTGTAAGGTAAAGATGTCAATGAATGGCGTAGAAAAAAGATGGTGAGGACATAATCTTTGAAGACTGAAGGCACCAAAGAGTTCAGTGACCAGGCTGCAGAGATAACACAACCCAGGGTTCTGAAGGAACAGGCCCCAGACTTTCAGTGGGTCAAGGTGGTACGGTGACAGAAGACTCAAAAGCTTAATCAAGGGACATTGAGACAACTGTGATGAGCTTCAGTAGAAGGCATGAGGTTTCGAACCAAGACGTAGCAGGGCATGGGGCAATACAGAGATGAGCTAATTGGAAGTAAGAAGCACCAGGCTAATGTAACAACTAATTTCTACATAACAAAAAGGCAAGAAGTCTAATCTGGACTTCAGTAACGCATTTGATACGGTGCCACATGACCCCATAACTTGAGTTAGGAAAAAAAAAATCTGACGCACAAGATTTATCGGGCTAGAGAAGGAGCAAACGCTCTTCAGCCGGTACCATACCACGCTCAAAGACAGCAGCGGGCCGGGGAAGTGTTACTCCAAGACTGAAGGCACGTAGGTGACACGGCTGTCACCGCGTGCTGCAGATGGCCGCGCTGGAAGCACGGGCGGATCATGTGGAACTCGCCGCGCACACTCAAAGTTCGGGGCGAAGTTTGGCGGCTCGGGAGGCGAGGCCACGCGCTCCGCCGGCCGCAGCTGAAGCAGCGGGGAAGCCCCGGGAGCGGGGCCGGCTGCAGCCACCCCGGCCCGGAGTCCCGCGGAGCCCTCCGCCGCCGAGCTGCGTGCGAGTCGAGAGGCTTTCCCCGCGCCGGCACCGAGCCCAGCCGGCCGCCGGAGGTCAGCCTCAAAGCCGCCGAGCCGCTCGCTCTGTTTGACCGCCGAGGCTTTGCTCACACAGCTCGTAAAAGCAGACGACAGACTGCAGGGGAGAGAGCGATCAGCAAACGGACCCGGCTCCTAGAGCGGGCTCCAACTCCGCGTGTGCGCCTTCCAGAGCGTGTGGGGGGGTTGGCGGTGCAGCCGGCAGCTGCCAGAAGCACGTTTTCAAACCCGGACACCCTCCGGGCAGCGCTCCCCGGCCCGCGCCTCTCCAGCCCGCCCCGCTGCGCCGGCTCGGCCCCGACACGGGCCGGGACGACTGCCCGCACCCCCGGCCCCGCGCGGCGCGCCGAGGGAAGCCTACCTACCTGCCGAGCCGCCCAGGGCATCCTCGCTCTCCAGAACCCCTCTGTGCTTCGCCCCGCGAAGCTCCCCCTTGGATTTCCAAACGAGCTTTACCATCTTGATCATCTCGGGCAAGTCCCAGGCCAGGGTCCCCTGCTGATAACCGGGCAGGCTGCCCATGGGAAAGGGCATCGGCTCTTCCCCCGTCCTCCTCCGTCTGCCCGGCTCTGCCGCGGGGAAGAAGCGCTCCAGCACCGGCATCCTGCCCCGCGCCCCCCGCCGGGAAGCCGCAGCCGCCCCCCGGCCCGAGCAGCCGCGATCGGCATCCAGAGCGGGGCGGGGGCGCCCGGCCGCCCACCGCCGCCGCCCCGCACAGGGGCCGCGCCTCGCCGCCGCCGCCGCCGCCGCCCGGTCCCGGCTCCGGCTCCGGCTCCGGCCGCGCTGCTGCGGCCGCCGCGCTCGCCCGCCCTCTGCGCGCTCTCAGCCGGCCGCCAGGCGCCGGCAGCCGGGGCGAAGCGGCAGGCGGGCAGGCGCGGAGCCGCGGCTCATGCCGGCGCCTCGCAGCGCCGAGCCCCTGGGCGGGGGCTGGGGCTCCGGCCGCGGCTGCCGGCGGTGGGGGGGGGGGGGGGGGAACCGTCGCTCTCGGGGCTGGGCGGGCAGTGTCCGCGCCGTGCTCTGGGGCTGACGCTGCCGAGAGGCTCCCCCGCCCCGCACCGCCTCGCCCCGGCAGGGGTGTGTGGGACACGGCCTCTGAGCTGAGCCCTGCGGTCGCGAGGTTCCGGCCCGGGGGAAAAAACGAAAAGGAGCTCGATGGGTCTGGGGGAGCGTGCTGATGAAAGTGGGGTTTTTGGGTAAGGGGGATTTTTTCCCCGGTATTTTGGCCGCAAACTCCACCCGAATGGGTTCACGTTGGGACACTGCCTGGTGGCAGTGATCGCTGACGGGCTCCAGTGAGAACACAATGATTCACCCCACAGCTTTAAAACCAAGGCACAGGTGCCTGGGCAAGCGCTCGGCCAAGACCAGGAGGAGCTTCACTCTGCCCAAGAACTTTTGTTTCACCTTTATACTAATTGCTGTTAATGGCCTTGAGCCATTAGTTTATAGACCAACCCTACAGCAGAGGGCCAGAGGGTGGTCTCGGGTACCAGCATTTAGGTTTCAGTAAGATCACAGAAAGCATTTAATAGCATCTTAGTTGTCATTGTAATATTTGCTTGCATGCATATATCTGTTTTCTCTGGGTTACAGCTGATGTTCTTTCTTTTCTCCAGGTGGAACAATAAACTTGTGAACAGAGAAGTACGTCCCAGAAAATGGGCTTAAAGTGACCAAATACCCTTCACATTAGCAAACTGCGCACAAGCCCTTCCTCCTCATGGCAGTGGCAGAAAAAGCAGCGTGGTGTTTCCCGTGTCCTAGGACTCTGCCATGCTTGTCTGAGTGCTCCCACCGCTAACTGGCCACCCCAGCACTTTGTGGAAGCTACCCTCATTCTGACTGCAGGCTGTAGTCCCCGCTGTTCTCATACTACACTCTCAGGTGGCTCTGTCTTGAAAATGATGAAGTGCTTCCAAGGAATTATACCATTGTTGTTGTACTGTTATTTTGCAGTGTCCTCAGTGTCAGGATATCCTGACTCGGAACAAAGGGGTTAAGAGCAAAGAAAACAAATAGATGATACACGGTACAGTAGCACAACATTAACACGTTCGTACAGTGACGTATGGTGTAAAAACTGAAATAGATATTTTTTCTTTTTCATTTATACGGTTTCTGGTGGTATTTTACATTTTTCATATTGGTGCATGTTGTGGAATTGCTTTTTGAAGCAGTATTGTTTCTGTTACAGAGGGATAAACTGAAATACAAATGGCTTAAAAGATGACAGCATACTACCGCGTGAATTACACCTTAAGCCCAAACTGCTCTATTTTGGCTTTGGTGTACAAGAAGTTCCATTAACTTTATTTTTCAGCTACAGTTTTTCATCTTTGTTTACATCTGCACTTCCTGCTCCCAGCTGAGACAGAACACCACGAAAGAAAGACCATCCTGGTGGCATTTCCAGCTTGACTGCATGCAACAAATACCAGGAATCTTGGAAGAGAATGTATTTGCAGATGCCCAGCCCCATGTTCAGATGGATATCTGAACACTTACGTGCTTAACTACTGGAACTCCTGATGGTAGCAATAAGCAATCTTCCGAGTTTTCAATATTGACAGTATTGTTTTATATCATTAAAGCTGTGAAAATTTAGTGCCAGCAGTAGTTCCTTCACTTGGGTAGGTACCTGCCTTGTGGATACATTCAGGCAGTGAGAAGTGAAGCATTTGTTGTACTTTTTGGTTTACAGTTCTACAGGTGCAAAGTGAGAAGCCGTTCAGAAACCAAAGGGAAAAGATGGCCTGTTGTTGCATAATTTTGTCCTTTCAAGAAACTGTAATAAATTGGTTGCTCAGATGGGTGGTGGATGTCTTCTCCCCAGAGACATTCAAGGTCAGGCTGGAGTTGCTCTGAGCACCCTGATCTGGCTGTAGGTGTCCCTGTTCATTTCAGGAGAGTAGGACTAGATGACCTTTAAGGGTCCCTTCCATCTCAATTGATTCTATGAGTATGTGATATTAAACGTAACTGCCAGTAACAGCTTTGTATTGCTTGTAGTTTCCTCCTGCTTTCTGGTCAGTTTAAGGATCAGCAGTTGTGAATAAAAGAAATAAACTGTGTAGAAAATGTTGTCTGGCATTAATGGGTCTAACTGTAAGTTAATACATCTCATTCTTACTGAATTTGTGCTTTGAAATCACACTAGGTCCGGTGATTACTCATTTTTAACTCATCCAAGGTTTTTGCTGTGATCGATTTACTTTCCTTTTACCTTTTTTTTTTCTTTTTCTTTCTTTTTTTTTTTTTTTTGTCATAGTGGAGCCAGATAAGCACTGCTCACAAGAAAGCCTGGGGGCTTTAAGGACATGGTTTGCTGATATTTTGATGATGGTCTGATGGTCAGACTACTTGATCTTAGAAGTCTTTTCCAACCTTAGTGATTCTATGATTCTGTAGCCTATAGTATGAAATTTTCAGCCTCAAAAATCAACCACACAGCATTGCTCTCAGAGACTTTCCAGAGACAAAATTTTCAGATGTTTCAAGTTCTGGACTTTCCTGACTTGAGTTGTGCGGTGATGGTTCACACAACTTGAAGACGTGACCTCAGTATAACACTTCTCATCACACTTGAGGAAAACCATCAGAATTAAAACATAACATACTCCTACACAGAAAAGCACCCAGCACTTTGTTCCTTTTGTTTTTAAAGCAGGCCTTGAACAAACTCAGTTTATCTAAAACTTCTCCTTTGCCTTCTCAACTCCAACCACATTGGAAGGAAATCTTTGCACAGAGATGGATCACTTCATTGCCGCTAATTGCATTTATCTGAGACTCCAAGTCACAGAAACACAAGTGATGACAACAGAAATATGAATGTATTGGCTCTGGCCCTCGTCCATACAGAGTAGCAGTGCCAGTGATGGGAAAGTGGAGTTGGATCTGGAAACCTAACAAGGCAGTACACATCTTCACAGGTAGACATGAGAACTAGAAAAGACTTGCAAAAAGGAATATTGTGGCTGGAGAAAATAGAAGGGAGTAAGCTGACAGATTAATAGCTGGTATTGCATAATTGGTGTGTCTTAAAAAGTTTTACTTGTTTGCTTATTCACTCCAAAGTTATGTACCAAGAGCAGCAGCAGCAGAGTTGTAGGCCAGATGGTAGAGGAAGTGCCTCGTGTATCTTTCCAGCCTGCTGAAGCCTGCAGGGCCTTCGTTAACCCAGTGCTCTGGTTTTCATTGTAAGTCCCTTTCTTCCCTTTTTTCTTTTCCTTTCTTCAAAGAAAAAGAAGGGAGGGAAAAAGAGGAAGAAAAAAAAAAAGAAAAGAAAAGCCATGGTTTAAACTGGCAATAGCACCATCCTTTTGGCTTTGAGCTATCCTGCCCTGTGCCAAATACAGTCTCCAACAGCTCTCCCACAACAAATCAGGCCAGATACACAAAAGCTGTAGAAGAAGAATGGTGAAGAAAGATCCTTGATTCTCCCCCTAGTCCCCCAGCCTTTTCTTTTTGCCTCTCTCCCCAAGCTTCATTCCCCAGCAGAGACCTCCTCCTGCTTGCCAGTACTGTAAGTGATGCTGGGACCTCCAGTCTGCAGCTTTGTTGACAGCTGTCTTAGAGTGCAGGCATCCGTGCCTTTCTGTATTGAGGGAGCAATGTGAAGGAGAAGTTATTTTCTATTATTCCTGGCACTTCTGAGAGGGAATGTTTGAAAAAATGGCACAAATTGTTAGCATAGCTAATTCATCACCAGTAGAAATCGTCTGTTCCATCAGCTAACCCATACCACTGCACTGTGTCACAACTTACAGTTTGTGCTTTCCCAACTAGATACCTGAAAAAAATATTGATATTGTCTGTTTGTATAGTACATTATTTAAAGAAAAAAAAAAGAAAAATTTTCAAAACTGACAAGAAAACATTGAGTAAGTGGTCCAAATATAAGGCACTAGTTTCAAAGGCCATAAGATATTATTTTTTAGAAAGTATGAAGAACGTGTCTTTAGATGGCACTCACGAGGAGAATCATCTTAAATTAATAATCACTTATGAAAACTACGCCTTTGCCTCTGTCCTTGGGGTTGTAGAGTCATACAGACACAATAGGACAGGCATTTGCCTAGGGTCAGAACTGAGTGGTGATAACATCAATGGCGTAATCATTTAGAAGGCGTCAGGGGTGTGATGTGAGCTAAAGAAAAGAGATTTGAATGGTAGGATGCTGCTGTTACACTTCAAGAAAAAATGTGCTGCACAGTTGTAGGGCAGCATAGAAGGAGCATGGGAGAACACAAGAATGTGAACAAATAACGTTTAGAAGGGACAAGGGAACAAACTGTTGGACAGACTTGGAGAATATGACAGAAGAAACATAAATAGGCAGAGCTGTGCCGAGCTGTGAGCCTGCTTTAAAGATGACCTCTTGTTCCTTCTTTGCTTTAAAATATTAGTATGATTTTCATAGTCATTACCTCACATTTGTCTTATTTCAGATGCCTATTTTAAATTTTTTCTTATTCATAAAAATAGTTTCTCTTAGCTACCACTATTATCATCACTGCCTTCTTAAATATGAATAATTTTGTACTTCTTCAGGGACAATTACTGTGTCTTTGCTCTAGAGTGTACTTACTAAATTCCCAAAGCTCTACATCCAAACTTTTCCCCTGTGAGATTATTTTAATATTTTTACTACCAATTCTTAATTTATATATATATTTTAATTAATATTTTTTTAAATTAATAGGTACTCAAGATACATAGTAGAAGCTTTTCTAACTGCTACCATCCTGTGGTACCATACTGATTTAAAGAGTAGAGAGATGAATTTCTAAGGGAATGGTGGGATGCACTATTTGTTATTACCTGTGCTGCATGCAGCATCACTCCTTGAAAATTTCACCTACTGGGAAATGTTGAAGACAAATAGGTTTACAGTAATGTTCTGGTTATTGTGGGTACTTGATCAAACTCCTTTGGAAAAGGTTCTGGAAATGGAAGAATACAGATTGCTTGAGTTCTGTAGGGTAAGGAGTCAAGTTTTTTTTTCATTCTTAGCACATATGAGATAACACATTTTTATGATTAACAATTTGTACTACTAACTGAGCAAAAATGTTTGTGGTAAAGGAATAAACAGAAGTCTATAACTAATTGGAAACAGTGAGGTTGTGTAATTTTTCCATTGCCCGCTTTGGAGAATTAAAAGTTCAGATTCAAATCTCCCACATTCTATGGGGCTTTAAGGGAAATGACAGACGTAAGAGATAAAAAAGACATCTCACCTTAATAAACAGTGGTAAGAAAACAATAAAAATAAGGTGCTGATTGCTCATTTCATGCTGAAGCGGGAATAGGGATGTTGCCAGCACTATGATGTCTAAGTTTATTGAATGATGTATCTGACAGACTCCTTTAGTTTATGTCCGCCCTGAATTCCTACATGAAAGCCTGAGCCAAGGTCAAGCCAGAAAGATTCAAGAACAGCTCTTTGCCATCCTCAGGGAAAGATCTTGCCCAGTGATCACCGCAACTGCTTTGTGTTGGATGTTTAATAATCAGCAATGGCATTGGAGTGGGAGGTTAAGAATGCTGCATCTAATTGAAAATGTAGGCAGAACTCAGGTAGGCAGAGAAAAATAATCTATTACATGGGATAGTGGAAAGGCTAGTTGTCTTTCTAATGACTTGTAACAGTAACAACTGCATCATCCCTCAGCACTCCTTTTTTGTAAACAGTTAAAAAAGACTCACTAGAGAAAAAGCCTAATCAGATGAGGTACACAGATCTCTTAAATACATATCTGGTATTATGTCATTGAACATTCTGAATGACTTCAAAAGGATTACTGCATCTTTAAAGCTGAGGGCGTGCATATGTATTTTCTCAATTTGGACATGAGAATCTAAAAATGATGGCAGTTTCTTATAAATGCATCTGTGTAAATGTAGCTTCAGTTGAATTAGCAGCAATGGACATCTGGTGTCACCCCTGTTCTGGTATTTTATGACTGTGCTGTCAGACTGCATTGCAAGTCACAAAAGCACGCGTTGGTTCTTTTTAGAGATCCCACTCCAAATGTAATCTTGATGCTGCAGAAAGAAAAGACTCTTGAGTAGCTAGTCCAGGAGAAAGATCTATCTATAACTGGTTAAAGACATCCAGTGGGTTTGCAGATGGACGGGACATTTTCTGGAAAAACTGTTTCTCTCAGACTTATTGGGCATGCTGCTCTGAGTAATGCAGTTCCAGCTGCGGTGCACTTTCCAAGATATCCTGACCATATGTAAACCCACGTATTTCCTAATATATCTGTTACAATTTTTTTTATTCTTTAACTATCTGTTCAATACTTTCAAGCCCAGGGACTCCCTCTATATTGATCTATTTTTCTGAGGTCTGCAGCCCTGCAAATGAAAACAAATACGTGAAGTCAGTTACAAGACATATCAAATCTCCCAATTTTAAGACTTTTTGATTGTTCTGTGTAGCTTGCCTGCTACTGGCAGGGAGTCTATAGCAACAACAACAACAAACTTTTCAGTCACCTTTGGGAGAAGAGAGAGCTAAGCATGAGAGCGATTGCTCCCACACACATTTTCAGCCACTCGCTGTTGTGCTCTGAAGATTTTTAATTCAGAAGTCAAGATTAGATTCTTAGAATGATAGGCACTGTTCTGTCTCTGTGAGTACAGACTTGGCAAAATGTCACCTTTTTTAAAGTCTGCAAGGTACTGACCGTCCTCAGAGCAATTGACTAAAAGAGATTGCTGCGTGCCTATTTTAGCTAAGGAAAGTGCTCAAGGGAGCCACAGACAGCTCTGCTCTCCAGTTCTGTGTTCACTTTCCATGTAGCTCTATTCACAACATTTTGAAAAGTGGAGATGTTACAGAGTCTTTGTAACTGGGTCCTAAGGTTAGAGTAAAAATGTCTAAATTATGGCGTTGTTAATCTTGCTAATGTTGGCTTTTTCTTAATGGAATACTTTGCACAGATTAAATAAGTAAAATGATTTCTGTTATTTTTATCAGGATCTTTTTATGCACTTCAACAAAACCCATTACATAGTTTTTGCTGTTATTTTAAAGTATAATAACAATATTCAAGTAATACCAGACGAAACTGGTTTCAGCCACCATTAACTTTGGCTTTTCAGAAAGAGAAAGAAATCCTCTGGTATTTCCAGCCTTGGTTGGAACGTTGGCACAGGAAAGTATTTAGTGGGGTTAGCATGCAAGGAAGTGATGTAACTTTTACCAGATTGTGTGACTATGTGGAAAAAAAAATCAAACATCAGTTGGCCTATTACTCTATTAAACCACCAATTTCCTTTGCCAGCAAAATGGAAAACAAACTGCATCTCCTTTGCTGACATTTGCCATCTGCATCAGCTGCTTTCTTACAAGCTAATTCTCAGGATTCCAACTATGCCATCACATGTGCTTGTATAACTCCAAGAGGAAATACTTATTTAAGTTTCATTTTTGCATGAACATATACTTCCTTTTCCAGTCACAGAGCAAACAGAAGTGCATGCTCATCTAGGGCTGCCTGCTGGTTCCTTAACATTTTCTTTTTGCAAAGTTCCTTAGCTCAGAATACTGGAATTGCTAGCATAATAAAACAGTGTTAGCAGTAGCAATCTGGAAAGCAGATTTTATGAAAATGTCAGACTTTTGTTTTATTTTTAAGAAATTAGAAGCTAAAACTAAATGTCCATCAAGTGGAATTAAAAAAGGAGGGTTTTTTTGTTTTTTTTTTTTTTCTTTTGACATAGCAAGTATTCTGTTGAGATAACTAAAACACTGCATTTGATCCTATAACCTGATATTTGAATAACATTAACCTGGTATTTGAATAACATTTGAATAAACATTTTAGAATATTAAGGACTAAATAAATTAACAAAACAATAGAGAAGTAAAATTACCAGAAAAGGTCAGAATACGGTGCTGCTTGATTCATTAACAAAATGAGAAGCAACTTTCCCTCACTGAAATTTTTTTTAATAAAAATACATTTTTAATAAGTAAAAAATGAACACTGTCTTTTCTGTTGCAAACTTACTCCACTGAAAAGTTTTCAGCTAACTTTAGCAATCTATTAAACTTTTCTTTCTGAAAGTATATGGAAGTAAGGACAAGCACTGGGCAATGTGAATGCAGGGATGGGTAGGTATTTGGGTAAAGAGATCGGTGGTGTGTAGGAATGCTGTACGTAACACAGAAGAGACAGGAAGGTCTGATAACATCTCTGTACGAGCTCTGAAATACTTTTGAACCAACGGTAGCAAAAACAACAACAACAACAACAACAAAAACCAAACAGCTTTATCAGCTCTACATTTAATGTCTTTTCCTGCAGATGGGACCAATGGATTGAGATGTACCATGGTAAGAAGTTTCTCTACTGACCCAATTTAAAACTATGGAGAGAGAAGAAGTCAGGAATGAAATGCAAAAGAGAAACAGCCTTGTTTTGCTAGATGTTTTAAAAAAAGGTCCTAATTCTTAATCAAAGTTCAGTGTAAGAAACAGGGAAACTTTTCCAACACCAACCTTATATCCAGCTTTGCCAATGACTTAAATTGAAAACGAGATGGTGACCAAGGGCACAATGCAAAATACCCAAATTAGTCTTCCACTCTGACTCAGAGCCTGTATCTTCCTTCTGGCCCAAATCGGAGCCATAGGAAAACAGCTAGGTAATCTAGCCAGCCATGTTTTGTGCTGGTATTTGGGTAGGCTGCTTGCACCTTAAATTACAATGATGCATAGTGGAGTAGCATTTGAGACAAACAAAACACACTAAATTATAACACTTGCTATTCAACAACTGTTAAGTAGATTTTGTCACATCCTTGGCAGAAATTAAAATATATATTTTTTTGTTGTTGTTGTTTTGAGGTTCAAAATGTTTAATTGCTCTCTAAATAAATATATATTGGTGTCAGCTGAGCTTCTCAACTCCTGCATAAGTGTAATGATGAGAACAGATCTACCCTTCAGTTGTTTTCAGGGAAGATAAGCTCACGAGAAAATCCTGATGTTATCTTGTCTATACTCCAAGATCCTAAGATAAACTTCAATAACTGTTCAGAACTTTAAATATTTATTTGAATAAGATGGACTCGTCGGAGCTTTGAGGCTTGCTTATATCTACTTAAACATGTCAGCAATATTACTTGAGAAGTGTAAGTTCTACAAATTCAGACTTAGAAGCTCTGGAAAACAGCAGTGATGATGTCTGAACATTCATAAGTTAAGAGAACAACTAAAAGAATCTTGTTTTCAGCAGTTGTCACAATATCCACTCTTATTTATGATGTTTCATTTTATTAATGGCATTCACTCCCTTTCGTTCTCCTTAAGACAGTCTCTGCAGGGAAATAAAGGACAATGAACTGTGCTTTTGTAATGGTCTTACATCTCTACAGATGTCAGAACAAGAATATCCAAAATACTGCCATGCATTACAGACGCCCTTAGTAAGTAAGTTGCTTTTTTTTTTGAGCAGATATGAATTTAACTCCCTGTTCTATCACATGTTACTTGTGTGATCCCAAGAAATTCTTTTGACTGTTTAAACTGCCTAAACTCAGGAGATCCTCCTGGTTCTGTGGCTGGCCATGTGAGATAGCTCAGTGCTGGGATAAGGTCTGAAGCCTACTTCTCTGTTCTCACTTGTTCCTCGTTTCTCTGGGATGAAGGCAAGAGATGTAAGCTGCAAAATAACCATGCTACACTGGATAATATTTGTCAATTAGGAAAGTGGGGCTAGGTGGCTTGTAGCTTCCTATAACTGCCACATTGAATTGCTGTAACTTTATTCTTATGGCTAGTATAGATTGTTATGTTACTTTACTTTAGAGAAAGATAGCAAATATAAATATGCTAGGAATAATGAACCTTTAATTAAGTATCATAGCAGAGGTCTTGTATCTCTTCTTGGATGCTGATGCATTTTTAAGGATCTGGTCTCAAACAGTTTTTCTGGACTATGAAGATTTATAGCTATTTTCTCACCCTTAGAGTTCAAGTGTTACTGGCAAGGAAGGATGTAAATACAACAAATGCCTGTTGAAATGTAGCAGTGCTAGCCAACTTCAGAAATGATGGTGTTTTTCTTAGGGAATTGAGTAGGAGTTTGTCACCTTGCCGTGTCTGTGAGTCATGCCATATAGCAGTGGCATCTCTGCATGACCTCTGGATGTTCTGTATCCCCAGCTGACCTCCTTGCCTGAGTGTCATTTTGCAGGACCTGTGTGCAGCCTTCTCCTGGGCCAGGTGAGCACAAGGATGGGGCACTTGCAACCAACACTGATGCCCACAGCAGCAGGCACAATGTTCAAGAGCTGTCAGATGTGCCCAGGTGTCTCAGTCCCCTTGCTATTGATAAGTCTCCAGCATCTATAGTTGCTTTTATTCTGAAGAAGTATTAAAGAAGTTTTTCCTTATGCATTTGAACATGTTTTTCTCTTTTATTATTTCATTTAGTCTTGCCAATAACATCTGGCCTACTAGGTGAGGGAACTGTTACAAATTAAAGTAATAGCTACAAGCTCTGCTTACCATGCATGGCTGAGGATTGACCACTGATAAAAAGGGATGGATACAGAGGCTAGATTTATCCATGTAACTTGACTATATTATGAGAGAAATTTTAAAATAACATGGTGGCAGAAGTAATATTTTGTTCAGAAAAGTAGGCTAAGGACCAATTCTAAGAATCATCTTTAATAGTCACAAGAAACGAAGATGCTGTGTATTATTTGGGAAATGACATTTCCCTTAATTTATGTCAGGGAAGAGCGCTTATCTACTTCATCTTTTATTTCAGCCCCAAATGCAACTGATAGATCAGCTGAAGAGTTAGAGACAGCAGCCACAGCCTACACCTGCAGCTCGGTTTGTGTCAAAGACAGGCCCATCTGGAGGCTGAGATATTCTGCCAGCCAGATCTGCTCAAATTGCTCATGCTGTCAGAAATTGCCCCAGATGGCCTATCACCAGCGCTGCGTGCTGCAGCACTGAAGTCACCTGCAATAGATCTTTTCCCTTCTAGCTTACTACTAAAAAAAATATTACTGAAGCTGAGGCAAGACCATTTGCTCTGTGTGTTGAGTGCAGGGGGTGAGCATCTCCGAGAGAAGATAATGCTTGAACTCTTTTCAGCATGAACTAATCAGTATGAAGATCTGCAGAAAAACAAAGTAGGGAGGCAGAAATCCCTGTGTGTGATCATTCTGCTCCAGCTGCATTTGTCCTTGGATAGGAAGAAGAAGTAATGATGGGGCAGCCCTGGGCAATACTAATATCAGAAAAATTGTCATTCTCAATACCAACTTTCCACATTACAGGATATATTTGTTTCATTTTCTTGTTAAATTTTGCTCAGAGTTTATACAGAACTCCTCCAGCTGTGCTACATTAAAAAACATTTAAATGTATTAAGTCCCTTTTTGTTATGAATCAAGAGATTTTAAAATGTAGAAGCAGTGAGTTTCCAAAAATGCTGATTCCAGGCAATCCAGTTTGAAGCAACCAAAATTAATCAATCTTCAGGAATTAATGAGTAAGTATTATCTGACTAAAAAGGACATCTTTTCAAGACATTGCACATTGGTATCATAAAATCATAGCCTGAGGTTTTAAGTTATCCTGGAAATGGTATAATATCTGAGTAAAAAGCATCATCATTCCTTACAGAGACAAATTTCATTAAATAAGTAATATCGTGTTTCTTGGCTGGACTAATTCCTCCCACATCATGGAATATTCTCAGCGTTCAAATAATGTTTCCAATTTAATAGTTTTTCTTAATTATACTGTGCAAAAAATGTCTTTTACATGCAGATAATACTTTCCATTTACTTACTACTCCCCAGTGAGCATTGTATGTTTTCTAGGAAACATCCTACTACTATTGCTCATGTATGTGCAGTGTGTATATGTACATTCATGGAAAGACAAGGCACACTCCCACATGTGCAGATGTAGGACATTGAGAATTAAAATCATAAATGTGAAGCAACGTGAAACCTCCCCTTCACTTCTCTGGCTGCACTACTTGTGCTCCAGCTAAAGTTGGACACCGGTTGCAATCAAGTATTTTAAAATTCCTTTTCTCCCTATGAATAGAACCTGCTGCTTTTAAACATGTCTACTTAGTAGAATGGCATCAGAATTTTAAGAACAGACAAGTAGAAAGTATCCTGAATGTCTGATTCTTCATCACGAATTCTCTTGAATTCTTAATACCCTCTTCATTATCTCATTCCAATTCCTCCTCATGGAAGAAGAAACTCTTGAGCTTGTTGTACTTTTCACCAACAGAACAAACTGAAATAGTTCACTGATTCCTGTGAGGAATTTACTTTGCTATAATATGAGCTGAAAAGGGCTCTCAGAATGCTCATGTCTTTCTGTTGGCTGTCAGAACACTTCAGTTTTCTTACAATGGACATATCAAGGTGCAAAAGAGGTAAGGAGAAATCATACTGTTCCCCTCAAGATGCTATGTGTCATCAGTAAACACAATTTACCACTGTCAGTATTGTGCAATATATATTCTTTGCTAAGAGCTGAGACCCCTCATTTGTATTCTTTCCTTTATGAACATATTCTGATACCTTTTTGTTTACTTATTGCCTGCTGCTTTAAAAACCTTTCTGCCTTATTTTCTTCTCCTAGATAAAATTCCTTCCTATGAAGTAACACATAAATTTGAGTGAGAATGCAGTCAAAGGCTTCACAAGTAGGAGATTTTTATCACTAATTTTAATAATTTCTTTGTAAATCTATTTAATATGTTGTATCTATGCATAATACACACAAAAATGTGTTGGAACTTTTGCAACTAAACAACCCTAGAATCATACAAGTCTTGATACTATATGAGTCTTGACAGGAGTCTCGAGCCAAAGCTCAGAATCAGACTCATAAACACTTTTTTCCTGTTTCACTCACCAAAACCAGTCTATAACTTCAACCAGGGTTGTCTATTTCCACACGCAGCCAACAATGGAAAAAGAGCTTACAAATATTAACAGCTATTCCATTGAGAGAGGCCAACAAAATTAAATATCTCACAAGAATACTGCTAGAATTTACACTGAATCTCATTTATATGTCCCAAGTTTCAGGGGACAATTGATGACAGAAACAGTAGTTACAGGAAAGGCTACCTCAAAGAGCCTGAGTTCCACATCAGTAACGAACTGTTACTGATGGACCAAGAAGATAAGGCTACCTTTACGGAAAAACGGGAAAGAGTCTAAAAACAGATATTCCTTTCAACAATGGGAAAATATCTGGAGAAAAGCCAAAGCTTCATTTATTTGTGTAGCCATTAAGGAAGAACATATACGCTAAGCATTTGAAAAAGAAAATGAACAACCATGTAGCTGTTCAAACAATATTCTATCTTTAAAGGTAGTGTATAGCATTTGTGTTAAGGTTTTGTAATGCTTATATGGACTGTTTGCGGATGTTTATAATGAGAAACACAAAAGTGTGTGTTAGCATATGAGAGAGCAAGCACAGCAGGGAATTAGACTTCCTATCACATGATTCAGCAAAGAATTGAATGAGAAGACGTATCAATTTTCTGGTGCCAAGAGATGTGAGGGAGAAGGCTGTTGGGATTTGCAGCTGGCTCGAGCCAGAGGAATTACTTTGTTTGGTGTAACTTTGTGAGCTTTCGTCTGTTTGTTCCCTGGGGGCAGGAGCTAGAACCTGTTGTGATCTGATAGCCCTTTGCTTCCTGGAAGCAGATGATAGTTCTCTTGACGACCAATTGCCTCAACAGACTGGGCTGGCCAAACCAGCTATGTCCTAAAATCTCCTGGGTCTGCCAATGCATGGAGTGATAAAAGTCTCTAGGGGCAGATGAGGACTACCGGGAATCAGCTCTAATATAATATCAGCAGAGGGACAGCAATGCAGCTGGACAGCACAAACAAGAGTGAGAGGGAGGTGAGGACAGGAGTGGCAGATTCCCTGGGTCTTGTGAGGTTTCCAGCATTTGGGCAGCCCAGGGCCAGCCAAAGTTGGCGAACTGAGGTGCAGTTATCGATCTGCCCCACGTGTACGTCAGCCAGAGTTTTTATTATACTTGTGGGATGAAATAGGCCAGTGTGTTGGCAGAACATGATGGCAACAGCAGGTATTTACTACAGCTACCCTACCTCTGCATCTCTTGGAGGAAGCACACGTTCCTCACTTGTGCCACATGATAGCTTTCTGGACTTCTGTGTTAGGAGAGTGTAAGTTTTACTTTGCCATAGCAATGAAATTCCAGGAATGCCAAGTCTGTAATATAACAATAATCACCAAGCCAGGAAATCACAGCTTTGTTTAAGTAAGATCTGGTTAGGTCACATCTTCTAAAGGTAAATGAATAGGAAAGATGAAAGTGGATTCAGCAGAGAATGATTATCTTTGACCACATATAATCACTAGATGGCCTTATGCCTTTAAATCTGGGTTAATTATGGTTTTCTCCAACAATATCCAATTACATGACGAATAACCTTGGCGTCTAAGGCAGGAACCTCTGATATGTGTCCTTACCTCAAGAAGACTGTTTATCTGAGTTATCAGAGCTGGCTGCTGAAAAGTCAGCCTGCTATTGTTGCATTCTCATTCAGAGCACGCTGTCTTCCAAAACATCTGAGCAGACCTGACAGACTGATGGCTGGGAGTACTTTGACATACTCTACCAGAGGGAACTCCTGGGGGGAATAGGCTGACTGCATTCATTGCACTTCTTCCTTTATGGCATATGATAATAGAGCTGGGGAATGCAGGGGCAAGTTCTCCTACGAGAGACAAAGCAGCAGATACATACAGGAAGTCTCAGTGCACATTTCTGATTTGCACTGATTTAATTCCAAGTTCTTCTTAACGCCATTTACAAAGTATAAAGGCTGAAATGTTTTGCACTGAGGAAAAAAATGTCTTCTATATACTGGGATCACTTGCTCTCAAATACAGTGAAACATTACATTTCTGATTAGCCCTAGATCCCATAAGTAATAAAGACTGAAATTTGCTATTAGAACAGCAGATGTTATCATTAAAATGTTTGATAAGAATGGATTAGAAGGTAACATGAATTAAGTTTATCCAGTAACATTTTTTACTGTGATAGAATCAGAAAAGCTTTTACAGAGTGGAAATAAAAGACATGAATTTCATGAGAGAAATTTTTAGGATTAATAGAAAGAGTAAATCACTATGCAATTTATTTATCAGTTTAGCTATATAATGTGCAAATTATCATGTAATTTGCATTTAATATATTAAAATGCGGTTTAAATTTTGGGTTATTGCATTAAAAACATCTATTACTAGAAAGAAAAATGATCTTCCCAGCCACTTGACTAATGACTAATAAAACTTTTATTAATCATTAAAGACTGTTGATGCTCTGAAGCAGTCTACAGTTGCTATGCACGATTACTGGAAATAAGACTGACTTGTTTCTTACTGAATGTAAGAACATGAGAGGCCATCAAGACACTAAGGACTAGATCAAAAAATATTCCTGAAAAGGGATTTAGAAGTTCCTGGTAGGATCCTGAGCTTAAATCTAAGGGTAAGACCCTGAACACTCTCGCTCAGCTTTGATTTGACATTGAGAATGCTTCAGCATTGTGCTTGGTACAGATTGCTTGTTTTCTTGTGTGCTTTTAGTCAGAAAATCCAGTAGATATCTGAAAAAGTGGCATGTGAGCAGATCTCAGAAACTACTGATTCTCTTGTATTCATATCCTACTTCCATGAGACAGGAAACGTTCATTCACCTGCTGGAGTCTCCTTATGTTCAGTCCAGTCTGGCTGGTGCATGCCAGGTACAAGGTCCAGCTTATCACTGACTCCAGTTGTGACCAGGAAAAAAAAAAAAAGAGGTGCCTTCTCTTTATAAAAACAGATGCTTTTTCTTAATAAAATAATAAAACTGTGCATGGAATTTACAAAGCATTTTGGCATCTTCATGAATCGTGAAATGAGAAGGGGCCAGATTCAGTTTTATTTTCTGCCTGAGAGATTGCTTCTCTTCCACAGCTTGTACCTCCCAGAAGAATACCTTACCTGCAGCATTAGGTGAGCTGAGCAGGAAATCCCTGTCTGCTTCCTGCTGATGTTTTTGCTGACATGGTATTGAGCAAAAAGGAATTCACAGGTCATTGTGGCAAATGTGCGTGCAAGAGTACAATGGCCTTGTAGCATCATGGTTATGATGCAGGGGAGCAAGGATTTTGTGTGGGCTTCACAGACTGCTCTTGCTTTTTGTTAAACAACATTACAGGGACTCCTGGTTTGGATAACAGAGTGTAAAAACCCTTCTTCAGTAGCATGAAATTTTAATTGAGATAGAATTTGCTTTATTTTTTAAACTTGTTTATTTTTGTCTCTTAAACTCAGTCTTACATTTTATTTTTTATTTATTCATTTAAATTTTAACTAGCTTTACAGTGATTTAACAGTTGATCAGGTGCATGCAAGCCAAATGAAATGCAGGAGTGAGAGTCTTCAAGTGAACAGGGACTGTTTGTCATTAGTTTGTTCACATGTGTTCCCTAATTGGCTGATCAGCTATATCCAGATGCTTTCCAAGCCCTACTGGGAGTAGAGTGACTGTTTCAATACTTAATAACTAAAGAAGACAGAACCTGCCAAATTCTTATTCCAAAGTTTCTACTTTTTTTAATAGGTGCATATTTGGGTTCACTATTTGAATTGACATTTACAGTTTTTGGGACTCAGAGACAAATTTATGTGATATTTCCCCGAGGAGAAATTATGAGTATCTTGCCACAGTCTTGCATTACACATCAGCCAACATTTTAGTGTAGCGTTATGAAGATGGGACAAAGTGGAGATAAGAACTATGGTACCAAGACATATACAATGATTTTGATGGCGTGGCTTTGGCAAAGCTGATGAAAAGTAATCACATTTTTTATTATAATTAAAAGCTAACTGGCAGGTGTTTGTGCAGCAGAACACTTACTGAACACTCTTACTGGAATGTGGGAGAAGGTATTGTGTTGGCCAATCTGAAAAGGTGGGAAGGATAACTAAAGCCCTCCTTCATTCTTGTCTTTTACCCAATTAAATCTGATCTGGAATGATGCGTTGCTGAAGAGAATAAAAGATCAAGTTACTTGTTTTACAGTTGATAGAGTACTATAGCAGCTTATCTCACAAAATGTATGCCACAGCATCACCAGTGAGCATGGGATGTTAAGTTTCATATATCATCTATCAGCCAGCTCCTGTGACAGCAGGACACTCACAGCCTACACAGTAGCACAGATCTAGCACTCATTTGGGCACTTTGTACATCAGCCCCATCGTTACCATTATATCATTCCTGTGCTAATGTTAACACAACTCCATCTTATTTAATGTCAGGTAAGTTATTGCCACAAAGCTAGGTCATTGCATTTATATAAATGACTTACTAAGAAAGAAATGTGGTAGAAAACTGAATTTTTGGCTAAAAAACATTTTTGTCACAAATTTTTGAATTCTGCAGGGGTTATTTCTATCTGTTAGAGCAAATTAGTGATCACTTTGTCCCAAAGCAAAATTGCAGTTTCTGCCTAGTAAATTGTGACTCAGAGAAGCCACAGTAATTCTTCAGGTGAACTTTAGTGAGTCTATCTCATTACCCTGCTTTCCTGTGAGACTGACATGATTCAGCCAAACTGTACTGTGAGACGGCTCTGAGGGCTCCTGTCATGTGCTGGAATAACTCACATGAAAACAGAGACACACAGACTTTCAGCGACCACATCCAAAAAATGCCCTAGCACTTTTCTGAGTCTAAAACTTTTCCAGTAGGAGTTGGTGCATGTAGGTCTCAAATTTTCTTTTTTTTTACTGAAAAGCAATTATTCAAATTTCAACAAGACAACTTTTGTCATCTGTTTCTGAAGATATACTTTCTCCAGCCAGCTTAGACATGTTATCAAGAGCAGGTGAGCTTTTGAGTAGTGGGCATGGGGGCAGAAGAAATAATGACAGGAATCATTGTCCCTGCCTATGTGGACCTGTCCTTGTGTTGCTCTACTGAGGGAGCTGAATGTGCCCATAATATGAGATCTACAGTGCATCTCATTACACTTCAGACAGCTTCAGCAAGAATATAAAAAACACATGGGCGAAGGTGCAAGCAGCTTTGTGAGTCCTACAGATGATCTTTCCATGTTGAGGAAGAAGCTTTCTGGCAGGACAGCATTAGAGGGATTTATGCTGTTACCTCTTTAGAGACTGTTTTGCAGAGGGAGAGCTAAAATCTGTACAGCTGCCAACCTAAAACCTTCCTAGATTTACTACTGGAAATTCACTTAAAATTTAACATCAGCAATGCCATCTCCAAACGTAGATTAAGAACAAAAAATGTCAAGTAGGAAAGAAAGAATCATGGTGCTTCTGATTAAAAACAAAATCAAACTCTCCCCCATCCTGCCCTAGGATTTCCAAAAGCTTTCCAGCACACATCTGCCTTCAGTTTCCTCTTTGTTTGTTCAGTCATCAATTATCAAGAGACTTTTTGTTTTGTCTCAATGAGCTGCACAATTTGAAGCAACTGCTGTATCTAAGATGGTTCTGCTGAAACCAAACACGGATTCCTTCATGGCACCGAGAAATTGGATTAGATTAAATAAAAATATGCAAAAACAACTTTTTTTTTGTTTCTCCAAATTGTTCTGAGGTTTATTATAATGTCATTTTCCCCCATGAAACAAATAATATATAGACTTCAAAAGCTCTGAGTGTTATTCTCAAATGACAAAAAATGAATGAGATTAGACATCATGGTTTATGATGCTACCATTCCTTCTTAAGAAAAGAGAAATATGTTAATAATAAGCGTCACAGGAACTCAAGATCTTTTGACTTCTAAAATATTGTGACATGCACTTGCCTAAAACGCCTTTTAGGACAAATGTACAATGACAGCAATTCCAGTTGTGCCTTGGAAGTGGTAGTTCCCTGGACATAGTACTACCTCCTATTAAACCAGTGGGTTAATGCCAGTGTTACGTTCTCTGCTAATAAACTACAATGGAGCATCTGCCCATTCATCTTCCCTTCTAGCAGAGCTCTCCCAGTAACTGCTATTGATGTCACTTTGTATAGTTACTAACCGAGTACTCTAATAATTCATACTGCTCCTTAGTTTTGCATCTTCCCAGCTCCTTCCATAGGAGCAGTCTCACAGCAGTTTTCACTGAACATTCACAGATGGACGGGTATACTGGCCAGCCTTGATATATGCCTGTCCCAGCCATCAAATTGCCAGCATGTTCTGGGACTTGATGAAATGCCCAGTCAGGTACTTTAACTACAGAGAGATTTTCCTGTTTCTGTAAAAACACAGACTACTGTTTATGGAGAGAAAATGCAGCAGATTACTTTAAAAATGATGTTAACGATTTCAAATAGTATGTAATAAGAACAACAAGAAAAAAATATTTGTATCTGCAGGACCCATCTTTAGATACTATTATCCACCTGGCTGAAAGACACCAAAAATAAATATCTCCTCTTCTGACATTGTGTTTATATATTTCTTGTTATGATAATGCTACAGATTTGATGTTGTTATATTATCCACTTTATTTTTGGATGGAGAAGTGAATTTTAAGGATATTTATCCTTGCCTTCTAGGAAATTTCTACTAATAAAGTGTGTTTTGACAGTATTTCTGAGTTCCTTTCATTAAAACTGTCTGTAATAAACTGAAGGGATACTACAGTAATAATTTACATCTTGTATATGCATGAACAAAATGTGAAAATCTCATCATTTCATGCCAAAACAAAGGTCAGAAATATTATTAATTAATATGAATTAAGTGTTAAATTTCATTTGTATTTGTCTACAAACTTGGTGTGAAACCCTGACCTAGAATTAAAAGGCACTCCACCTGAAGTTTCAGTAAGGATTGTATTTCACATAATATTGAATCCCATTTGCCATTCTCCATAGCGAGACAGGGCTGGACTCTTTTCAGCAGTGTGTGGTGATAAGACAAGGGGAAACAGCCCCAAACTGAAGCATAGGAAGTTCCTCACAAATGTGCGTGGGATCTTCACAGTGCAGTGACGGAGCACTGGCACAGGCTGCACAGAGAGGTGGTGGAGTCTCCTTCTCTGGAGACGTTCAAGACCCGCCTGGACGCCTACCTGTGCAACCTGGGCTAGGGAGCTGCTTTGGCAGGGGGTTGGACTACACGATCTCTAGAGGTCCCTTCCAACCCCTACAATTCTGTGATGAACTTGTCCTCATTTCAGGTGAGATAAACATCTGACTAGGTTTCAGGTTGCATGTACCAATGGATGGCATGCATACTGGAAGCAAGCTAACAATATCTGGGAAAACAGTTGTTTACAATCTGCTTAAATTACAGTTTATCTCTTATGTTCTCTGGGTAGTCAGTTAAACCTTAACTGAATAGTCTGAGTGGTCCTGAAGGCACCATGTGGGAATGGAAATCAGTGTATTGAACCAGCTGATGGGTTGAAGTCACAACTGATTTTGTTCTCTGGCAAGGTTTACAGAAACAAGCAGCACAAACAAGAACAGGCCTGTGGAGTCCAACAGCTGGTGTTGAGGAGAGTGTTTGCACTGCTTACAGTTTGGAGGATTTAGTTTGGACTAAATGTCTAATAGCAGCTAGAATGCACCAGATGCACTCTTAGACCATGTGGCATGCTCTGATTAATGTGAAAAGAAACAAATTTGTGCAGTCAGAAACTGCTCTGTGATGCAAACAAAAGGCTGTAGTAAATTGGAAGACCATCTAAAACGCTAAAGTAGACTTACTCCCTACAGTAAGAGAGGCTATGAAGTACTGTCCTTACAAATGTTACCATGGTATTTAAAACCATACAGAAATTAAAAAACAAAACAAACTATAGTTTTTGTATTAATGACTGAATTTAGTCTCCATATCCAAACATTTCATGATACTTTTGAATTTTCTACACATAGGTTAGTGTGACCATCAGGCCAATATCTGTAAAGTTTTTTATAATGTTTTCAATTTATTTTATTGAACTACAATGGAGAACAATTCAGATATCAGGAGAGATCCTATAGCTATATCACAGGAGAAAGGGAGAAATTAAGACTTAGAATCATAGAATCACCCAGGTTGGAAAAAAATACCATCAATAAGTACAATTTGCTGCCTACATTACTATGAATACACTGAAAACTAAGAAACTGGTCTAATAAGTAAAATTAATTAATTATCTTACAGATGAAGATATCTTGCCTGATTTTATATAATCTCTCATTCTTCACAGGTTGCAGCTTTGAACACTAGAAAGAACAAAGTTTGTTCTTCAAGAGTAAGATTAATTTCCCCTAACTTCACGCATCCTCAATTCAGCTTCCTTAGAAGTCAATGGGGATAATGAGGCACTTTTTCAACAGTTTTCATTGAACAAGTTTTAGACATTTGCTTTGCAATGAGCAGAGTCTTAAGGTACTGAGGGAAAGCACAGAGAACTGCTTCTTACTTATTCTTTCTAAGCATAGAAGGGAAGATTAGATGATGACTATAGAATTTGTTCATTTTTTTAATGGATTTGCAACTATCCCAACTATCTTCAGTATTTTTTCATGTGTATTGAGAGAAAAGCCCTGAAAGGGAAATACAGTTGGAGCCCTCTCTGAATTCTGCCACAAGAAAAAGAGTTACCTCTTGACATAGGCATCTGAGATTCAGAAATTCCATTTCTTGTTGCTAAGTGGAATCCTCGTAATATCCAAAGTCACGCTCCACGATTTCGTAAGCCCAAAGCTTTAAGTACTTGAATCAGATCAGTGCTAGACACTGTGACCCATCCTGGCACAGGAACATTTTTCAGCCTATGCGTATTTTGGCTTCAGTGATAATAAATAAATACGTGCTTAAGTACTTTGATGATCAATGGATGACCTAAGAGATCAATGTAATGCTTTGAGAAATGTGGCACGTATGAGAAAGAAACAGATGTAGATTAGAAATTATACTTTTCTAAAACAGGAAAAGGAGGTGTAATACATCAAGGAAAGCTGACTACCTAGCCAGCAGGGTCAAAGAATGTTAGATGCTTGATTTTCTAATCTTTTCTTTAACACAATAAAGGTGAGAAACAAAAGGATGTAAATCACATACTTCCAGTTTTCATCAAGAATGGTGATTTCACTAACATTTCAGAACATCTTTTATTTATTTATTTATTTTAAATTCCAAAAAAACATGAGACATCTTTTGCAAAACGGAACAGAGAAAAACATGTTCTTAAGCTGAGAAGTTTACAAACACTTATGGCAAGGAACAGGCAGTTCACAAGTACAGGAACTCCATAGCTTTCTCAGACATAAATCACTCTTACTAAGGGTAGCAACACAGTAATCTGTAGAAAATTGCAGAGTCTGTGAAATTACAAGGTATTACAAAGTAATAATTAAAGAAATGAAGATTAATTGCTAAAGATGAGCTCGAACCACAAAATATGAATTTGGACAATTTAAATCAAAGTCTGGAAATTCTGCATCTGGGTATATTATTATACCTCTGCAATCATAAAGGCATGGTTGGTTGCAAAACTGTGGGTGAGTGTTTTCCTCTCTAGTTTGGTCTCAGTAAAAACTTAATTGTTCCTTGCCCCCCTTTCCATTTTGTGGGAGAGCATTATTATAGCAATATTAGTCATGGAATTTTTCTGGACAGCAAGTTCTTTGGGTGAACACAGCCTAATCATAAGAGCTTGTACAAAAAAAAAAAAAAAAAAAGGAAAGTACATGAATGCAGCCCATGTTTATGGATGAGATTAGGCACAAGGAAAATCAAACTGTGAGGCAGCAGACTGAATAGGCACTTGAAATCTTTTTTTTCCAGCAGGGATCAGCAATAACTCATGTGACAAATACCATGAAATATGATATGAGATCATCTTCAGTAAATCAGTCAAGCAACTGTCCCTCCACTTTATCTAAGTAATGCTTAGTTAAAATGAAAAAAAATGTAAGGAAGGGTCTGGGAAACAAAACTCAGGATTTCTCATGTTACATATATGCACTTCCCTAGGTAGAATGCAAGTCATAGCCCTATTACCTATACTCCTGGAGCTATACTCATCATTCCTCCCTGAATTGGTTCAGTAAGCGGAACAGACAGTGCTTAATCCAGCCTGTTCTGCCTTTAGCTTGATAGGTAAGATAGAAAATGGGTGCTGTGTGTTTTAGCCACTTAAAAGGTGACGAAAATCCAGAATCCAAAGCTTACATTTCATTGCATTGTTACATAAGCAGGAAGCAGTATACAATCCCTCTCTCTGCAGCATGTTTTTTGGCTGTATGGCTTGGTTTTATACTGCTCGACATTTTCTAATGCTTGCTTGAAGGGCAGCTACTGAGTCAGACTTACAAACCCATGCATTTACCAGTGTGATAGCTGGTAATTTTTACATTTTTTAATAGAAAGAGAAGCATACGAGTCAGAGATTTCAAGTGTTTTTAGTTAGATGGGAGTGAGGTCTTGTAATCATCTCTTGAACTTTAGCATCTCAGTTGAATCCTGTGGTCTCAATGCATGGGTTCTTTAGATACTGTCCCTTCTGCAGATGGCCACAATGATATGTTTACATCATATAATCAATGCCAATCCTAATGCAGGACTTCCTTATAATTGTGTTCCCTACAGGTCCCCTGTCACCCCCATTTCTCTCCTGCTCAGACAAAATAAAACTGTATATAACTCAAGATAGCATTTAAGTGATATGAAAATAACATTAAACATAGAAAAGTATTTCCTATGCCTACACAAAATTCTAGTGCTTTTTTTTGTCTCCTTCAGTACCCTTGTCCTGACAGCATTACAGCTTTCACAAGTGGTTTCAGCCTGATTTGATTTACAGGACAGAACAGGATGAACAGGTGGTCACTGTCACTCAGCTACAAGGCTATATAATTACCTAACATAATAATTAAATCAAAAGTACTGAAATAATAAGTTGGTACTAGAAAACTTTTTTAAAAATATATCAAGAATACCAGGATTTTCAGCTTATTTTATCTCTGATTTTTTTTAAAGTTTCTGAACCAAATTAATCAAACAGTAATGAAAACAGAAGATAGGCTTGATATTTACATTGTTTGTGGTTTGGGAAATAAATTTCATGACAACAGAGAGTTCCTACTTGTTTAGCATGAAACCACAACACACTGATGAAGTGGCACAATGGTGGCATGTGTGCACTGTCAACTCCTTGACAAAGGAGTCTGTTGTGGCCTCATGCCCACCCATTTGCCACTTTCTGTCTCCAAGCTACAAACGTAGGCAGCCTGGCATTTCAACTAGGGCCTTCCAGACAAAGCATGGGCTGGTGCACGTGGCCTCTGGCCTCCTCTGAACCATTCTGACAGACAAATAATGAGTGCTCCTTAAAAAAGCAGGTGAGATGCAGCACGTGCTGCACTTCTGAAATAGAGTTTAACTGGAGGAGATGGCCTTAAGTGGCATGGGGGAGCACACAGCCTCCATTTGGGTGGTCGTAAGGGCACAGAAATACTCCTTTCTGAATGCTTTTACAAGCATAACTGCAAGATCACAAAATGTCTTATCTGTAAAATGTGTTCATATACTGTAGCAATATTTGAAAATCCCTACCTTTTGTCTACACAACTGAAGAACTGCTATTCCAGAGAGCTTACCTACGTCATACTGTTTTCATCCTAATAAACTGTTGCTAGAGAGACTTTGTCAGTTACTGTATAAAATACTAGTGAAAAGCTCTTAGCATGAGCTTTTCTATTTAGATTTGAATTTATCTTTGTTAACAAGATATCAAAATAGCGCTATACCTTGTGTTGCAAGCTGCTGATGTAATTGAAACCTTTGGAGCAGTGCTCCTAAGCCTACCTACTCAACCATAAAATTCTGAATAATCCCAGTAGATAGCATAGTAACAAGTATAGATTTCTTGTTAGTTGCTGAAGATCTTAGGCCCTTTCCTGTTAACATATTGCAATTTTACAAAGATTAATTTATGTGCTTATTCTCAAGTCATCTGCAGAGACAGCATTTGTAGTCTGCATAAGGGCAAGGCACATGCAAGTCTTTGAATGACTGGGTTATAAATAGTTGGTATATTTGGCTACTTAGGCATGCATGAGCAATGGTATTCTATCAGCTTCGGCAGAATTTTTTCATGTACAAGAGATACAGGGTCACATTTCACACCATGTCAGTAAGGGCTGAAGAGCTTTCAAAGCTGTAAACTTTTCCACAGTGGAACTATTCCATTATATTCCTTGTTTCTCTTTGTCTTTCCTTTTCAGTGCAAATTGACACTAATATTCATTCATGTTTATTTTTCCTCACACATTATATAGTTATTTACCTGATTATGTTTCTCAAAGCAAATTTAAATAGATATTTTTGTTTCAGCAAAGGTGAGCTCAGCAGTTACGTAAGCCAGAGGCAAGCCAGACAGAGCCTTTCCAGTACCCCTCAGTCCTGGCTTTCAACACCGTTGTTGTTCCAGTAATGTCTCTCTCTTAAGCTGCAGCTGCCAACTCTGCTCAAACGTGTGGTGGTTTTCTGCTATGGGCAGAGTGCCGCCACCACTGAAGCTGGATCCATTGAACTCATCTCATGGCCAAATTCCGATTTCTTCACATACCACAACCGTTATTTATTGGAGGTGAGTTAGGCACCTCTCTGTGTTGGAATACAAAAATATTTGTGGCCCCAAAGGAACTAAGTAATGTTTTAGTAATCTGGCCAGTGAAAAGTGTCAACTCTTTTTTTTTTTTTTTTTTTGATGAATTTTACATGGCTGTTTATGAGGAAATTTTATTCCAAACAAGGATTCAACTTTCAGCTTCAACAAGGATTAAGGATACACCAAAAGAAAAACAAAACTCACACATGTTATTCCTGTCTGTATGGATTTACAAAAATGAAAAGAAAGCTCCTCAGTGTATGCCATGAATTGAGAGGTCTGGTAAGCTTATTTTTTCATCTTAATACCTAGCTCCTTAAGGAGAGAAATTCACATTTCCCCTAGAAAAATTGCTGCAGACAGGAGAGTTAACTGGTGAAACACATGACCTCTTCAAAATCTACCCAGTGTTTTAGTGAGGAGTAAAGACCAAATCCAACAGTAAGACTGCTCACTAGAGTAACGTACTCATTATACTTCTATCCTCTTTCATCTTCTCTCCGTTATTTTCAGTAAGGCTGAATGGATTAAAACTGACGAGACAAAATGTATGCACGAGTTATGAGCGCACCTATTTACTTTCTATACTGCAAATATCTATGTGATATAAACTGATATTTATTTATACACTAAAGTTTCTCTTCTAGTCCACAGACATTTATGCAAAATGCAAATATGAGTAGTAAAAAAAATTATTAGGTCAAGGTACTGCCATGTATCAACAACAAATTGACATGAGTGAGATCACCACTAAGCCATGGGATCAACATTTCTTCTTCTTTAACATAATAGATGGATGGAGAAATAAACCTTTAAGGTTTGCAGGAAAATATAACATCTGACCACTTCTGAAGGCTATGAATCCCAAGGTTAGAAAGCTGGGCAACTTAACAGTAATACATCTCTCTCAGATGACTAATTTCCCTTTTAAGATATTCTTTCCCAAGGATCATTTCTGGGGTATACTCTACTTTTCCCAAGTTCTCACACCATACTAAGAGAAGTACAGCATTAGAGCAATAAATGGTAGTGTACAGTAAGACTAAGAGCAAAATATGAAATTACTATGGGCACTGTAAGCTTCACACAGGCACTGCAATGTAAGTTTCACCATCCTAAATATTTCAAAACTAGCAGTTGTCTTTAGTACCAATCCTAGAGAGTGATACAAGAACATTATTACTTCCAAGACAAATTCATAATATTGGGCGCTCCGCCACATAGAGATTACTGGTTTAGCATTGGATGAGCTAGTTAAGATGCAAGAACTGGTTAAATTGCCTCAACTTTGGATTCTTCCAAGCTAGGATGCAATTTTTCTCAGCAGAGTTAATTAGCTTCGGCATCTAACCAGCAATTTTCACAGCAAACTAACCCAATTATCTCTGCATGATACAACAGTGGATCATGTCTGAGCCCAGAATGTTTGCCTACATAATGGAAAAATTAACCACAGGCTGTGCTACTGAAAATACCAGTGGACCCTCCACGATGAGGAATAGTTCCCTTTCTGCCCACCAGAGAATCATGAAATCAATACAGAATTGTTTGAGTTGGAAGGGACCTTTAAAGGTCATCCAGTCCAACTTCCCTGCAATGTACAGGGAACCCTACAGTTCCATCAGGTTGCTCAGACCCCCATCCAGCCTGTCCTCTAGCAGTGGGGCATCCACCACATCTCTGGGCACATCTCTGTGCCTCAGCACCCTTATTGTAAAGAACTTCTTCCTTATACCCAGTCAAAATCTCCCCCCTTCTAGTATGAAACCATTTCCCCTTGACTTATCATAACAAATCTTGCTAAAGAGTGTGCCCCTTCTTTCTTATTTTATATTTATAGATAAAAACCACATGGAGAGTACCCTGCTACCCTGCTATTTTCCTCACTTTTTTTGCTACTTTTTTTTTTTTAATCATCAGGATCGTAGTAAGTAAAGGGCACAGAGAGGCCAGGGTTCTAATTTTTAGAATGCAACATAATGCCAAATATTTTCCACATCCAGTTCACCATTATCTATCAATATTGTCACAGGTGCCCTCACTAACTTTGGCAACAGCTCCAGTTTAGGCAGAACAGTGTGGATTCCGTACCTTGCATTAGAAATGCCGATGAGCTACCAGTGTCTCCAGATAGTCTTGGAGCTTCAAGGAAAATTTCAGACAGTACAGTTGTACTGACAGTCCAGGATTCTTATGAACTGGATTAATTGTACTCATGAATTTCACAGAATATCCCAAGTTGGAAGGAACCCATTAGAATCATAGAGTCCATCTTCCATTTTCACACAGGACCACCCAAAATTTCAAACGCTATGCTTGAGAGCATCGTCCAAATGCTTCCTGAACTCTGACAGGCTTAATGCTGTGACCACTACCCTGGGGAGCCTATTCCAGTGCCCAATCACCCTTCCACCACTGAAAGATGCACTTTTTTTTTTAAAGGACAATGTAAATACAGGGACATTTAAAGACTAAGCCAATGTTACAAGCGGGAAACTCATGAAATCTGTGATAGAATTAGGACTTGAATACTGGTCTTCAAAAGGCTAAGGTGGGCCAATGGTCAACTTCTGCAGCAGTTATAGAAGATGTACTGGTTTAACTAGTGCAACATACAAAATGTAAATAAACAAATGCAGTATAAAATGTAGGATGGAATACACTGTATTCTGTAGAAACTGGAGTACACAAAATTACACTGATAATAAGCATATCCTGGGCAGAACAGTAGTCATCTACTATATCCTCAGGAAGCACATTAAAGTAACCATAGAATTTATTCGTTCAAGTAATTTTTTGCATATAAATTAGAGGTGTCATTCCAAAGATAAAAGAGGAGACAAAGTGATAGAAGTTCAATAGATCTTAATCTCAGGTGAAGCAATATCAAGTCAGCCCACTGTAAAGTTACCTTTCACTGTAGCAACTGCAAGCATTTAGGCATTTATCTAATATTTTCTGTTTTGCAGTGGGGAAGATAGTAATAGAATAGAATTTTCACTGCAAACTTCTCTTCCTCACACTTTAAGAGAACCTCATCCTCATAACCCACATCAATCCAAAATCTCAAGTAATTTGGAATCATAATAGCAGCCCTAGTATTGTTCCAAAAATCTTTAAATTTGAAGGGAACCCAGAGCCAGTAGAATAATCCAGATACAGACCTTTTCTGACAAAATTATCATTCTAGAATACTGCTCAATACCATACAGTTGAAAGTATGTCTCTTTGATGCTACCAGAACCACATGCATTTCAAGGATTAATCAAGAGAGTAAAGGTAGTCTCTATCAGCTTCCCTCAGAATAGTGTAATGAAAGTTCTGTTTCCCATACCTCTTACAAAGACAGTTGCAGAGTATATCCTTGTACTTATGTCATGGTTTTATGATGTTTGGCATTGGTATTCCACATCATAACATCATGTAGTGCATTAAGAGCTAAAGAGTACCTCAGCACCGTACATGATTTGAGATATCTTGGGAAGAAATATATTATATGGGATACTAAGGTCCTTGCCTTCTTAGAGACACTGATTCATACTAATAACAGGAGAGATACTTTAAATACAAGAGATATCATGTCTGGAGAAGTCCCTGGACTGGCCACACTTTTGACAAGTCCTCTTAGAGTCATTTTTACATTCCTAGCAGTTTCTGTATAGGATACTATAATTCATTGTAATAATTCACTCTTTCTTGCATGCATACATACTAGACAACATGGACATGAATAAAGTCAGTGGAAACAAGATCTTCTGTTTGCTGCTCCTAAAGAAACATTTGCACTAAGGATGATGCCAAACTACAATATGTGTTGTTATATAAACACCAAAACAAATGACAAGAAACCTCACACAGAAGACTTTCATCTTTAGGTAATACAGCTTCTTAATCTCTCCTATTTCTTCATTTTTTCCATCTAATGGTTAATAACATTTGCATAGATATAGAAAGAAAGCATTCTGCACTCCATGGCATTTAAGCTGTATATTATAACTGGCATGATAAGGGATCACAAAAGTATCTTTTCTGTCAGCTTGTGCCATTAAGAACCTCTAACCACAGATCATTGTTGTAACAGATCATTATGGTCCATTGTGTCAGTTCCTCTGTTGGGATCTGTGCACTATAAGTATGACAGATTTCCTCTGCAGCAATTACAGTCTATTGTGACAATAGGATTTAATGAATATAAACAACAAACCACATAATCTGTTATTACAGAACACAGCCATGCACCCAGATGGGAATTGCATTCCTAGATATTGCCAGTTGTAGTTTTTATGAGTGTGATTATTTCAAGTCATTGTGTTTTTAGATGTGATGCTTTAATTTATCACATATATTTACCTCAGCCCTTGCAGGTGAGAGGTCTTCAGAATTTAAAGCCCTATCTTGCAAATGTTCCATTTTTTTCTTAGTAAAAAAATCTGTTAGATTTTTACACACTTACTGTTGTTTTTTTTTGCTGTGATACTACTTGCTAGCATCATAGATGAAACAAGCAAATACAATAAAATTTTACGTGGAAATTAATGAAGCATAGCAGAACATTCCTGTATTGTTCCCCAAGAATAGACACCTGTGCTCAAGTACTATCTTTTTTTCTTCAAGTGATGGGCAAAGTGCTACACGAGTGCAAATCTGCAGAATCACAACGGTGGGAATTTTGTTGATTGATGCAGCTGAAAGCCTGGGCTTTTGATAGATATTTGTGAAATTCTCTTTTTTGAAGCACATAACTGACCCTTCATATTAAAGCTATGCAGTCTACAAAAGTTCACATTTTGCCCAGGGTGATTTCAAAGATCTGGCTCTATTGCAGAGATTTTTAGCTTTTTAATACGAGTTCTGGACTTCAGTACATCAAAGGTTACAATTACAGTGTTGGTACAGCTGGATTTTAAGCGTCATAGTTGGGCACTCCTGGAATATATATACTTGAAGTAGTAAAGAGTAAATTAATGAGGATCGCCTATGGATGAGCTGTATGAATGCCACTGTGAATCATCACAGCCCTTGTCACGTATCTTTCAGAAGAAATCTCCAATTAAACTTGCTTCCACAGAATTCTTATTATTAATAGGGAAAAAGACTCTTACCTAGCATGCGAACACATTTGGCATTCTGGTCAGGACTATCAAATGAGATTTCTCCGCACCTCTGGAAAAAAGAACAAAAACAAAAAAAATTAACCAGAAAGTAATTAATATGTATTTACATTTAATTAAACTCTCTGTGATAATCCTCATCATCTGACATGGGACCTCTGATCCCCTTGTGCTATGTCTATGTTTGGCACAAGAAATGCTCAGATGAATGTTGATAAAATGTCAAAATCAGAAGAATTTCAAGTAGCCAAAGTTCAAGGAAAAACAGATGTTAAGGATAGGCCCAACAATCTATTACAGGGCATTCACCATGCCCTATTTATTACCATCTCTATGGCTTAAACAACTACCTCATCCATGATGCTATTTTTTAGTATTGGACCCAAGTATACAGGAGGCCTCGTTTACTGCCTCATTTGTAAGTGCTGATGCAACATGCTGATGTTCTGTCCCTACACAAATCCAATGAAGGAACATCATTAGACTTAAGATTGGGATACACAGTTCTTAGTTATTTTCATGGATGAGGCATTGTTTCTGAGTCGTTTATGCAGTCAGACATGTCAGTTTAGCTGCCAGCAGGAACATAATTGGTGTGGCTCATGGGTCTGATCCAGCTCTGATTAAAGTCAATGTAGAGATCCCACTCACTACAGGAGTGGTTGCTTCAGGCACTAAAAAAAAAAAGATTCATTTCTTAATTACTGCACTCAAAGCTCTTAATAGGCTTAAGGATAACCTCATATTTAATAGGTAAAAATGGTCCATAATGCTTCATAATCTACTTTTTTTTTTTTTTTTTTTTTTTTTTGCTTTTGTCTACGATCAAATGGGAAAAAAGCACCATCATGCAAAGCTGGAAAAATCACTGAGAACTATTCATTTCTCTTCTTTTCTCTTTGTCTCTTGCAATTCTTACAGTTTCTTTTTTTTTTTTTTTTTAACTTATATCTTTCTCTCTTACATAAAAAAGAAAAAAGTTACTTCTGTCTTTTTCTGTTTAAAAAAGTGAAACTTATACCAAACATTTAAAAGCTACAAAGAATCAGGTAAGTAAAAACCTTAAGAGCTTCAAAGAAAATGAAACACTGCAACAGTTATATAAATGAATAACACATTTGGAACTCACTATTTTTAAAATCACTTTTGCCTCCTTCATACTGAAATGAATACAAACAAACAAATAAACAAAAGCTTTCTCCCACACACAACCTCTTCATATATCAGTACATCTAAAAAAGAGCAAACAGATGCCTCTATTAGCCTTCCTAGGTAGGAGCACATACTACTGAAAGATTGCAAAAAGTGAAACAACATCCAGTATTTCAAATTTAATTTTTACAATTGCTCTTACATCAGTTCACTTAAAAAAAACAAAAACAAAAAAAAAAAAAAAAAAACAACAACAACCTTTTTATTCTTCAAGGAAGAATATTAAATCATGGGCTTCCTTTAACACAAATCTCCCACTGTCTTCTTCACAGCCATCAGTATATTTAGACAAACACAGATTTAAGAAATCACTTCGAAATTCACTACTCCACTGAGGCCTGAATTTAAGCTGATCTCTATAAACTCCTGGTTAGTCTTGATTTAGTTTCTCAGACATATTATACATTTCACATAAACATCACATTTCAGGCTGCCAGATGGTGTCTGACAATATCTAACAATAGTTATTAGCTTTAGTATTATGAAACCGGGAAAGCAGCTAATGTTCCACAGTGTCCACTAACATCCCCCAGGATCCATTATGATAATGGATGAGCTGTGAAAATTTTGCAAGTAAGATTCAGATAACTATATACAAATTGATGGGCTTATCTGGATTTCCCTGAAATCCCCGCAATCCACAGAACTGTGTAAAGAACAGCCACCCTAGGAGATCTTCACTTTCACAGCAGCACTACCTAAGCTTTTTACTTCTACAGCAATTTTACAGAAGTTTTTCTGAAGGTGATGCCTCGTATTTATTTCCATGGAAATTGTAACATACACAAAGAGCACAACATCACTGCTTGATAGAGCATATTCTCAGCTACAAAACACTATTTTTGCAACACAGACGCCACCATTAACTACGTATTTTCATTTTTGATGAACAAGAGCCAACACACCGAGCTTGTAAAAATCTACATCAGTGGAGATGACCACTGCCACCACTGCTGAGATGTACCACCCACCACCTCACTGCGCTCATATCCACTGCTTGGTCTCCATCAACGACATTCAGCAAGCATCAATAAATGTCAGTGGATACCACTTTTTCTGCAAGGAGGATATGTTTGCTTCATACACACTTCCGTGTCAGATGCCATTGTGTCAGACTGCCTCTGCTACCACCTGTCACACAGAAACAACATGTAATATTGATGGAAAGGTCTGATCTTCACTGCCATACCACCACCTTCCATTTCTGATATTGAGGGACAACATAATCATAATGGAGGCATCACTTTCAGATCAACCCTCTTATTTCTTAGGCCAGTGATTGCTCAGAAGTACATAAATGAGATGAAAAATATACTATTACTAAACTGCTCAGAAAATATGAAAAAGATTTGGATAGATTCTGGATGCACGAAGTGGCACAGAATTGCAGTAGGGGCTTATTTCTGGCCTTTCAAATAATAAAGTTGTTTGGACATTTTTGTTGTTTGCAAATGTTTTCCACAAACAAGAAGTAAGGAGTGACTTCAGGATAAAACTGAGACTGTGTCACCACTACTATGAACTGCCAGAGCTGATTAATCTTCCTCCTGGCCAAGGTCACTTCCCTCACTGGGTTGGGTGTGTTCCACCTGCTTAGGTGCTGGGGCTGTTACTAAGAGACAAGGCCAAGAGTTTCTCAGCTATCTATCCAGATCCAAACTGGGACCAAAGCAACACCTGAAGTTTGGGATATATTAAATCTCAGTTCAGGCTTCATGGTTGGGACCGGCCCACCTATCTGAAGTTGTGGATGTCAGACCACTAAATTCACAGGAGTATTCCTGTTGTAAATAATTCTATCAGTCTGCACTCATTCTGAAGTGCAATTACACATTCTCGTGGGAGAGGAGTTATTGCTGAAAATTAAAACACCGTGGTTTTGAAGAAGTCAATCTTAATAGAGAAATGAAAAAAAGTAAAACTAACCCCTTCAAATCTTCATTATAACTTCATATCCCTTGAATTGCTGAAATCCAGACTACATGGTAGGTTGTTCCCCTCCCCCCCCCCTTGACTGATTTCAGTAATACGGATGCACTTCCATACCAGACTGTAGCCTCCATTTTTTTTTTATTCTCATGAGAAACACTTTCTGTTCAGATAAGAATATGAATGAATGAATAAACTTATCTACTCAAGTCCATTTCCTGAGATTAGACACATACCATGATGTTGAGTTTGTTACATGAGCTGAAAAGTAAATGAGGAAAAAGAGACAGAATCATGGGGCAGCTAAATGTGGAGCTTACAAATGAGAGGAAAAAATGAAATAGTAGCAGTTAGAGAATAGAGAAGAAACTACATGAAATTCAGAAGAAAGATGTCAGATCCTTTGCTGATAAGCTCTAATAAATTAGAAGGCTTTAAGGCAGCTTGGTTGACTATGATAGCTCAATACCACCTGTCAGAAAAGGAAAATACTATTACATAGTAATCACACAGTTTCTTTGCTGAATGAGAAAGCTTTGGCAAGATGTCTTCTTTGCATGATACTATGAAGGGCAGAAAGGATCCTGCAGAAGACTTCCTACATTCTAGTATCAAAAGATTGCAAGTGGCAGAAAATAAGCTCAGGCTGAGAGTGGACAGAAAATCTACTGTGTTCAGTTGCACTAGTGCAGTAACTATCTTGTATTACTTCTACAGTACTATGTGAACACAGGTTGAATTTGCACATCCAGCATGTCTGGGGCCATACCACCTGTATTTGTCTACTTGAAGTACGTAGAAACAAACAGCAAATAAACCCAGAAAGAATATGACCTCATTTTGTTATGTTGTGAAGAAAACTTTATTTAGAAAAAACATGTTTTTGAAATCATGAATATAAGTTCTTTACAGTAAATTAAGGCATTACACATTTTAAGAAGAGAGATGGAAATCAAGACATTGGAATAAATAGGCTCACGTAGGACAAAATGCAGCACAAAGATCTAAATATTTGTCATTAGAATTGCAATAAGTGGCATGTTAATTTTTCTTAAGTGTATGTAATTAACAATTATTTTAGTAATGTTAGTTTAGAGTGTTTTAAAAATTTAATAAGGCTTTTTTTAATGCAATTTGAAAGTGAACAATTGTGGCCTTTTTAAGCCACAGGCAACTAAGTTTTAAAAAGCCAGCTTTGATAGTTTAAAGGTTATTGAAGTAGGAATAATGCTTATAGGGTTCTTCACACCTCAAGTATGGTGTTCAACACATCTCTCTTTCCATATAACACCTGTACTGGCTGTAACTTTCCCACAGTTACCTCTCCACAGATTAAGCCTTGTGATAATATCTGGTAGAGATTAAACCAGTGTTTAAGTAGAACAAGAAAATTCCTTACCATCACTCTGCACGTTCCTAACACTCACTTGAATACTTCTGGATTTTGCTGTATCCTTAAACATTTCCTTTTTCGGCCTAACCCAAGGCAATGAAGTCATGGCTTTTACTTGTTTAGGGACAGAAGTTACTTCTCTGTACATCATACCTTTTATTAAATTTAATAGGCCCACATTTTATCAGTTTCCTCTGGAGGGAATGATTGCATAAATTTTACCCAGTTCACGTGATCTTGAATTTCCATCTCTGAATTTTTCAAGTAAAATGTGTATAATGAATACAACTTGAGAATTACATGCATAAACGTTAATACTGGCAGTTGAATTGACACTAGAACATTTTAGCCAATTAAATTGTCCAAGATTGATAAAAACAACTATTAAGTATTTACATATTACATCTTTGGGGCTTATTAACAGTTCCCATAATGATTACAGGTGAAATTTTATATTTACCTGGAAATGTAAACCTGAATTTACTAAGTTTGTTGTTACACTAAATTAGACTGTAAAAAGAACATTCATAAATGTGTGCACATCCCCATCCGTTTATAAATGGGGTGTAATCACAGCATATTGACAGTTGTCTTTCAAATCATATTAGCAGCCAGAATACCATATTTGCTGCTCTATGGATTCATTAATTGCCATATTGCTCTTATTAATATACCATATTTCATGGGTAAGGTTCCAGCTCCTCTATTTTGTATTGCAACTGAGGCACAGTTAAACTGAAAATTCTGGATCTTTTAACATGTGGATGAATTTCTACAAAGTAAAATGATCATGCCTGAGCAAACTTAGTTTTGAGAGTTCTTCCCTTTCTGAGCTTTTCCAGACAACGAGAAGGTTTCACTCACTTTCCCCAGGAAGTAAGATAGATTGCTTGAACACCCTTTCAACACCTTCAGTGACAGTTTCCAGCACCTTGGTATTTTGTTCTGGAGCTTACCACGATGCAGACCCTCAACTAGTGCAGACAGAGGACAGAGCAAAATAAGTAATTACAATTAAATTGAACAATAATTCCCAGCCACCCATTGCTGCCAATAGTCAGAACTTGTCTGTAGGCTAAACAGCCTGAGGTGAACCTCTAGGCAGTTCATTTTCTCACAAACTTGTGATTTACTATGGCTAGGAGTGGTTTGAAATGGATTAATGCTGCTGGAAAAATTGGTCTATCAGTTTAACTGCTTTGTTTTCTTCTTTGGTTCAGGGAAAAAAATGTTTAACAGCATGTGACGTCATTAGGGAGGCGCCAGTAGCCCTGACCCTCCTGAGAATCTGTCAGTTTTTCAATACACCATCCACATTTCTAAATGTTTATAGCACAGGCACTGTGAGCCAAATCCAGAATTATTAAGATATAACAATGCTGGGTTTTAATGAGGAGTAAGACACAGCTGAGTGTGCATTAGCAGGCAACCCAGAACTTGTAGGCCTCTTCAATGGTGGGGCACCATCATCCAAAAAAACATTAAAGAACTAATTTTTTAGCCTTAAGAAAATGAACAATAATATAAAATAATCTCAAGTTTACATTTTAAAGAATGTAGAACATCTGTAGATTACATAATGGACTCTCCCACCACAAAAACCATTCCAAGTGTGTGGGAAGATGGGGTGGAAAATACCAATACTAGGGAAAAGGCAAGTTCGCTGTCTCTATTTATTGTTGCTGTGATGTGAAACATCAAAGTTCTATGTTCCTAAACATTTTCTGGACCACATAATTACCTTCCCTTCTTCTATGAGTTGCAGAGCCAGGCTGCTCTTCTAGTTGTCTTTTATGGTCACTGCCACTGCAGCTTTCACTTTCTACTGAACCATTTAATGGAAAGAAAATTCAGAATTAAATTTCTCCAATTCAACCACATGTATTTCTCACATCTTTCCCACTGGTTTACTAGATGAAAAGAAGGTCAAAGCCTCAGAAATACTGACTGACAAACAACTCTTTCCAAGAAGCAAATCAAATGTTTGTAAGAAAATGAACTGCTCAGTTTCTCCTCAGGTTGTTCACAGCAACATGGTATAAACTTTGGCATCTGCTTATTTGCACATGCCCAGAGCACACTGTATCGTTGCAGACAAAAGCACAATCTCAGAAGTGGCAAGCCAAGATGGGTATCAAGTTCCTCCTGCCTAACACCTAAATAAGACTGTCTTCTTGAATGCTTCTGAATGGTGCCATGCTTCTCAAGAGCTGTGCTTTGTTGGCTCCCCAGAACATTGGTATGCATTGTGGAGGCCCTATTTCACCCTTTGCAAGACTTGATTATGTAAAGAATGAGAGATGCTAAGAATAACCATGTCAAAAGCATATCGTCAATCAAATAACGTGCCCATGAATCCACAGCTCTCACCCACTTTCCAGCACAGATACAGACTTAGGTAACAGAACCTCAGAAGTCATTAAATAAGTCTCAAAACTTGTATATGAAAAGTCTAGTGGAAGCCTAACCAGAAGAGTGAAAAGAGAGTACTTAAAGACAAATGACAGGGAAGTATTTCTCCTAGTGCCTCACTCGTTTATCACGTGCTGCTTTGGCCTGAAGTAGTACAGTCACACAGGTATCTACACAAAATTTGTTGAACCAATGCAAGTGAATTTCTGTCTTTCTTTTCTCTTTCTTTCTCTCCTTGCTCTTTCCCTAAGATAGCCTTGTTTGAATCCTGTCATTTGTGAGGGACTCTGCAAGTAGAACTTGCTGTAACACCAGTTTATCACATGATTCAGTCACAATTAGATTGAGAGCAGCCTTGCAGAGGAGGACTTGAGGGTCCTATTGAACAAAAAGCTAGATGTGAGCCACCAGTGTGTAAACACACTGCAGCCTAGAAGGGGAACAGCACCCTGGCCAGCAGGGAGAGGGAAGTGACTGTCCCCCTCTGTTCTGTCCTTGTAAGGCTTCATTTGGAGTACCACGTACAGAAAAATGCAGAGCTGTTAAAGTTCCAGAGGAGGCCACAGAAATACCCAGAAGGGAAAGCTCTAGAGAGACCTTACAGTGACCTTCCAGTACTTACTATGAAAGTTGCTTTTAGAAAAGTGGAAAGGGCCCCTCGACCAGGGAGTAGGGGTAATGGTTTTAAAGTAAAAGAGACGATTCAGGCTAGATATCAGGAAGAAGTTCCCTACTGTTTACATGATGAGGCACTGGAGTAGGTTGCCCAGAGAAGAAGCAAATGGCCCATCTATGGAGGTATACAATGCCAAGCTAGACACCTAGAAGATATTTAAGGTCCTTTTCAACCCAAACTATTCTATAATTCTATGATGTCCGAAGGAAACCCAGGCCCTACGGCTGTGCAAAGCATACATGATCAAAGAACTTTGTTTTATCAGTTACGTATTTAATTTCAGTGTGTCACAGCATGAAATCATCATCAACCATTTTCACCTGAGTAAAAGCAAAGGAACCAGTGCAAACAACGTGAGGTTACAAAAGGAAGTAAAAATGAATACTCACCCATCTCTGAGGACCTAAGTTCTCAAGGAAAGAACTCCAAAGGAGGGATTTCCAACATGAGATCCTTCCTCAGTGGCAGTCAGCCCTTAACTGAGGTCTAAAAGGGGTGGAAACTGGCTCCATGCCTTCTGGTTGCACTGGTGAATTACCCTCACCTGTGCTCCCAGGGCTGACTGAGTCTTTCCTTCAGGTGCTCAGTCAGCGGTTCAGGCTGTGACTCAGCAGTCCCCATACAATCTGTATTCCGTATTTTATTTTAGTTATTTTTCACAAGCATCTACCTCATACTCATTTTTACACTCTTGCCACTACAAACAGTGAAAACTTTCTTATAGAACTGCATCTTAACTACTTTCAATTGATTTGTACCAATGGATTAATACACAATTTTGAGGGCATCTGTACAACATGTGATCAAAAACAATGTAAAAATGGGATTCTATAGTGGTATTAGCCTGTCAAGATTTGCTTCTATAGTGACAAATATTACTTAGAAGTACTCAAAAAACTAAGTAACTTCAGATCTGCAAAAACAACTTTCAGAACTTCAAGTATACTCAGCATGTATCTGTGCAGAGAATATGGAGCTAAAAAAAAGGCAGCACTATTTTGGCAGGAAAAAAAATCAAAAACTGTTAGACATTAGAGAAGAACTATTTCTGCATAAAGTCTCATCGATATAAATATATTTTCATCAACTTCCAAAGTGCAATTAGCAACATGTCTGCAGCTGTACAAATGCCATTATTGGTGGAAACACTTAGACACCGGTCCAATAAGCAACAGCATGAAAATTAATGGCTTTTGGACATAAACACACAGTTCTTAAGACTGCAGTCTTTCAGAGCAATGGTAAGACAGACAATTTTTATCCATGGAAATAATTATCAGAAGAGAATCTTCGTTTTTGTTTGTTTGTTTGTTTGTTTGTTTGTTTAGTTTGTTTGTTTTGTTTTTTTGTTTTAAGTTGTGGAAGCATCAGTTCATAACAGGTGTATTTTTTGCTCCTACTGCACAAAGCTTCTCCTTTCTCTCACCTCTCAAAAAATTCAAGTTATAATATCTTTCAGACAAGACTACAGCTGTATCTGCCCTTGATATGGTAAAAGAAAATGACAAAGCTCCTGAAAGGAAGACGCTTCTTTTACTTCTGGTAAACTCATCATTTGAGCTTATAATGCAATATGTATCTTGATTCCATTCCACATGTAAAAACTGTGAAGGTATTTCATTCTAAAGAGACTTGTTTTGGACTTGTTTTGTTCAGTTGTTTTAGAAATAACTGAAAGCAAATGACTCCAAAGTAAGAAACTGTCTCCTTGGCTTGCTCTAATAGTTTTTGTTAAGTCTGGAGAAAATTAAGCCAGCATAGATTTGTAATTATCTGTGACTGACACAATCGTGTTTCTTTTTTTTTTTTTTCTTTTGTGTGCCAAAAAGCATTCAAACAAATCTATGGAAGTATTAGATAGTTTCATTCATTATATAATCAAGATAAGGTCCTGAGCATATCAGAGGTCAAAATACATCTTGTGTCACCCTATTGCAAACACCTCACCTGCCACACTTTGTTTTCTTAAGTTTTCATCACTAAACAATGTAAAAACATTTTAGAGCTGATTAAGAAGAATGGTATTTTTTCAAAAGAAAAAAGATCACATGCCTCACACTTTGAATAATACGATATACAATAAAAAATACTGTAAAACAAAAAGCGATAATTAATGAAAAATAGAGTTCATTTCATGGAATGTTTCTTTGTCATAGTAACAAGAAAGAGGAAATAGTTAACCTTCTTTCATACATTGCTAAGAGATAACACCCGTTACTTATGGAAGCTAAAGGGGTGTTTAGCAAAGGTTTTGAGTGATTGTAGTTCCTTCCCTTCATGTGGATTTCTCTTCAGAAGATTTATCTCTACAAAGAGATAAGTAATTCTGTTGTATGTAGCAAACGTATTTTGCAGAAGTGGGACGGCTATATCTCCCATTACTCCCTATTCAAGTAGATCCTGCTTTTCTAGGGGGAAACTGAGAACAGTATTTCATCTACAGAGGGGAAAAAAAAAAAAAGTTAACCTGATAATCTCTTGTTGTCACGGGAATAACCTTATGCTTGGCATGATTTTGCTCAAATTGTTCACTTTTAGCAGCCAATGCTAACATGGTGAGCAGTACAGCTGCAGTTTCTATTTAACATCCCCTGTCTGTACAAAACCAGGCAAGGCGTTTGATTTTTAGTGTTAACCAATTTGATTCTGACTAACAAGCATGGTATCATTTCTATTTGGTGTCTTTTACCAACATTATCACCGTATGTCTGAATTCGTTGCTGTAGGCGTAATAAGTAATGTGACTAATATCTGCCATATTTAATTTGCCCTTTATCTGGTCCCACCCAGGAGAAAACTCAGAGTGCAATGTCATTTTCTGGTCAAAGGATTTTATTTTTTGATGTGTTTGTTTTTGTCTTTTGCTATTTAAGTGTGACTGTTGTGTATTTATGTTAAAAGAAGGTGAGCTTGAATAGCAACTCCTTTGAGATTTTTTTGTAAGTTTTTCTGAGTTACCAATTTTCACATGATAGTTTTCAAGAAAAGAAATTCCCCCTCATATATTTTCAGACAATTCCTAACATGCTGAATGACTTACAGAGTTATTTCTCTAAATTAAGTCTTGTTTTGGTAAAATGTGCATTCTCTAAAGCTCCTAAATAATATCCGCATCAGATTTAAAACTATGATGGACTTCTTTCAAGTCTTATGTGGGAGAACTGACCTATGATTTTTAACTTTGTAAAAAAAGAGATTGCTTCATCCCACTTGATGCCTAGGTGCCTAAATTTAATCAATTATATTTAGAAGAATGTAGCTGATTTTGTGGCCTTTAACATTTCGTACATTTAGACACTAAAATTTGTGTAAATCCTAAATGTTAGACCCTGGTTTTATGCAACAGATGAAATGTTTTCCCAGCTTCTACAAGACACCAGCAGGACTGGCAGATAAGAAGGAAAGATGCAGGGAACTTTGAATGCCTCTCACTGTGGGATATCCGAAAGGTCAGGTCATAACAGTATGGCTTTTTTAACAGCTCTAGATTTGTAGAATTTTTGTGAAGGAATGAAAAATATGTTTATAATACAGCTTTGGTCAGAGCTATTAAGACTATTTGATCACTTGGGAAGAGTACAACGTAAATTGCACAGCTCTTAAGCTCACAAAGAAAATAAGCAAAATATGCCAGATTCTCCACTGTAAAAAGAATACCTTTCTCATGAAGTTAAATCCTATTACTTCCTCACAGCTTTAAAGAAATAATAAAGCAGTAGGAAAAATAACATTTCCACTTTTCATGCATTAACTTTGTTATGCACTTTTGTATATAACTTATAAAACTTACAATGAAGTATAAAATGACAATTATAATCTGTAGGAGGGTAAAGACTGCTGAGTGAGCTCTACTATGTAGGGAGAAGTGGTACCTGTAAAAACTGAAGTACAACGATCAGAGAAAGGAGCAGAAGCACTTTCCATGTCTGAGTCTGAATGCACTGCTCAGTGAGTGTTCTCTTTTAAAAACACAAATATTATTATTACACAAGTATTATGATGATGTCTGTCATATTTACAGAAGACATTTGTCATTCTTCACAAATGAGTCATGGCTTCCCATACACTGCAATATAGCTGAGCCATGCTAATCTGATAATGTTGCATATACTTCAAACAGCATATTCATCTCATTTTAGGAAGAATGAGTGTGCACAATGAATTTTTTACAGTAGAAATTAGAAACTTTGTTTAAATTACTTTCTAGCAATTTAAAAAGTTTCTTTTGAAAGATAATTTGCATAATACATAAATACTGAGGTTATATCTAATAATCTTGGCTAACTTTATTTTACTAAAATGTACTATTCATTTTATACCACACAATGCTAACTAATAGCCTAGGTGAAAATAATATTCTGTGCAAACCAATAGAAATGTGCAGGGTTCCAATTTAAAACCATTTTGAAGTACCTCCTGTTTATATGAAAACACAGGAAATTTGCATTTGGATCTAAACCCTTGTGGTTCAAACACATTTGTACCATGCACACAGATGCATTTTTATTATTTGAATGCTGGTCGTACAATGCTAACCTGCTGGCTGAAGTGACTGTGGAACATCATAAAATCATAGAATTATCAAGGTTGGAGAAGACCCCTAAGACCATCCAGTCCAACTGTCCACCAACCACTGATATCTCATGCTGAGACAGATACAAACAATGAGTTTAATCAGCTTTCAGTAAGTGGCTTTTTATGTGTGTGTGTGTCTATGAATTTTACTTTTGTTTTTTTTTTTTTTACATCATTTTTAATGTTAATTAAATTTTACCACATTAATTAGCAATCCTTGTGACGCAGGCTGTTTTCCAGTTAGATATTCTGCAGATGGGAAAAGGAGGAAAAGACTGATTGCACAAACTTTTAAAGGTCACCAACTCACTTGAAGAGATTGACGTTCTAGTTACCTCTAATTCTGTATACTATTCTTTACATTATGACTACATTTATCTTGTTGAGTAATGGATGAGTAAATACAGGAACTAATCATGCCATGCAATCTGATGAACACTCTCACCTGAGCCAACTCAGTGTTGAATAATCAGCTTTGAAGGCAGGTATTTTGAAAATGTTTCACATTAGATCAGAAAGACCATAAAGTTTTTATTTCTAGAAGATACTTTGTTGACTTAACACTACAATTACTAAAACAGCTCTGTGCTTGTTGGCAATCTAGTTCTCCCTTTTGAAGTGTAAGTAAGTCAATTCAACACATGCGTGCAATGTATTGATGAGTGTATAAAAGCCTCCTTTGTCTCGAGCCTATGGAGGGTATAAAAGTCCTGGCTGGAGTAACAGTGATTCTTTAGCTAAAGTTGGATCATCAGTCCTTACTTCTCCCTCCCCATCTGAAAGCTCCTGGATGAATTCCTACAGCATCAACAAGCACCACATGTTGACAGCCACAGGAGCTGTAAGGATACGTGTAAACAAGAGGATGTGTATTACTTATCAAGTGGTCAGTTCTGTGTTTGATATTGGTATATTCATGTTACATTATGCTATTGGGATTTGTAGGAAAGCATGAATGAATGCAGAGACAGAAGTTACTTTCTCAGTACTTCAATTCATGGAGACATGGAAATGTTTCACTGTAGTAAAATGGCTGTTTCTGAATAATCAGACCTAATGAAAAAAAGAAAAAATCACAAGACTTAAAAAAAAAAAAAGTTTCTAATTTTAAATATAATCACCATACAAAAATGTCTTAAATAAAAAAATCTCAAAGTTTAAGTCATTAAATAAAAGGATAACAAAGTTATTGTGTAGGTTTTTCAATGTTTTTCTTGTGTTCACTGTGGCATTTCACAGCTGATGGACTACTTTCTCAGTCCATTGGGAAACGTCCATTGTAATATTAGACTCTGTAAGTGAAAAAAAAAAAAAAAAAAGAATCTAACTCAGGTAACAAAAGAATTCAGCTCTTTGAGTAGCTCAGTTTCCAGGCATTGTTAAATTAATGTGCAAATGACAGACAGCCTTCTTTGGCCACTGTGAATGATACTGCATCTGAACAAGGATATACACTGACACTATGATAACATTGCTTAGAAATTCCAGCTTCCATGGTCAGTAATTGCCAAACAAACTGATACAGACAACACTCAGCATCACATGTAGACAGATCAGGTCATAGCCATCAGGACAGATCCTAAGCAAGGCTCAATCCTGGCTTCCTAAAGAGAAGAACAGTAATTTTCTTCACTAATCCTAACTCCTAAACCATCATCATTAAATTAACTACCGTCTTCTATTGTTTTAAGCACAAACGTGTTAAATAACAGGTTAAATAACACCGATACACATCCACTGAAAACCAACATTCTCACACACTAGTGGCATTCTCAACACGACTATGACATAACCTCTCTTTTAAGGCTGTTCACCTCTACTAGGGATTAGTTGTTGATCTCCTACTGAAGTGCCATGGTAGCATTCACGAACAGCATCATCTTTAAATATGATATGGGCCTGCCTGGTTAGTATGAGATGCATGGTTTTTACCAACAAGGAAAAAGTTCTACCTTAAGTCCACCTTTCCTTTCAACATGGTGATCCTGCTTGACTGCATGTTTATTTTTATCTGGAGACTATATAGAAGAGATAAAAAAGCCTGTTGTAATAACACAGAAGCTTGGAAAAAAACTAAAGATGTATCTTTCCCATGGAAAGGATGTTAATCCAGTATCAAAAACTGTTTAGGCTGTGATATCTTTGGAAGTCCACGGATGTCACCTTACAATGGTGTGATAACTATGAGGGATCTGACTTTAATCAAACAAAGCTTAAACTCAATGCCATCCTGCTTTTCCTTCACACGTTATATCATACTAAAGCAGGGAATTTCAAAACAGTAAACTGCTATAATCCCAATGGGAAATTAAAGAAGAAGAATTTCCTGTCCTTTGATATTTAAAATCAGAAATGCTGATGTTTTCTTTCAACTTACTTTTACTGGTTTTGCATAATACTTGAAACAATACGTAAAATAAATATTTTACAATTTTGTTCCTGAACATTTCCATGGAACAAACACAAGGTACCACAACCTTGTCTGCTCTGTTGACCTTCGCCACAAGTGTCCAGGACATGGCTTCCTCCACCCACCAGTCAGCTACATAAAGGATTAATATAGCATTTTTGAAAGGGAAAAATCAGGAGTGAGCAAGCCTTCTGGAGTTACACATAGCCACAGTACAACAGTCTCAAAACTATCTCTCAAGATTTTCATACCCATGAAAATTTTGTCCAACCAAAGCTTTGGATCCTGGCAACGTGCATCTTAATATTTGACACCTGGGGGACTTGAGAACAAAGATCTATCACTTGGCAAAAAGAAATGAACTATCTTAATTCACCTCCTGCAGAGGAAACTAACAAGGACACCGATAAGCCTTGTTCCAAAACACTGATATTTTAAAGGCTTCCAGAAAAGCAATCTTACTCCCATAGAAAAGAGAGTCAGCAAATCTTATAAGAAATATTTCTCATTCACCATTTCACATCAATGGGCCACGGTTCCAGTACTCTCAAATCACCAGACATGTTGACCTTCTTCCAAATTAGAAAGTGCCGGATTATATTTTCAAACCTCATTCAAACATGTAATTCAAATTGAAATTAAAATGTTTTACCCAGTACACAGGATGCTTATGAACAACTGTAAACATACATGTGAATGTATGATCAAACTATAACCTCTACTCTTCAGTTCATAATGTATAAAAATGCTTTTGAAGAATAAATCAAGTAGTAGATGGCACCAGTTCTGTCATACGTAATAAATGAAGAACAGCAGATTAGATTCAGTCTTTGGAGAAGATTTACAATAAGCCTAAGGACTGACAACAGGATTTTAAATTCATCCTTCAGTAGAAAGTACATTCAAACCTTTAACAAACACAAATAATAAATGCTAATAATAAATGCTTTAGTATATAGACTTTTTACATTGGATTCTAGGAGCTGATCAGTACTTCCATCAGAGATAAAGTGTTAGGAAAATTGCTCTTTGCACAAACTATAGTAAACTATCATTATTTTTTGAATTTTCTAGTTCATAGAGTAAAGCTTTTTCTGTGCTAACAAATTAAAGGCATCGGGGAGTGTATGAATTCTTTGGAAAAGGGCTGGTCAGCCCTGGCAAAAACTGCTCCCAGTCACTGTTAAAGTCTTAAGAACACAAGTGAGAAATCCCAGTATTTTTCCTAGGGCTATTCCATTTATTGGTATGGAAGGAGCAGGACTTCTCTGACCAATTCATAGGTGTCTGTGGCTAAGTAGTTACTGCAGCCTGCCTTTATCAGAGCTGATGGCAGTTTCAAGTGTAGTATATACATCAGAATCCCATTTAGGGACAAAAGCAACTACCCTGAGAGTGCCTTGAAGGTTAAAAGCAGCCCACAGTGATAAACAGGGTGAGACCAAGCCCATCTATGGGTTGTATTGCTGTGAATTAAATCAAACCCTCACTTCTGCTAAATGAAAAAAAATCTATGGAACAGTGCCTCAGTGCCTGAAACTGTCTGAAATACTGGGTAACTGCTTCAATATACAAGCCTGGCAAGAAAGCCAACTTTCCCATTTGCAATGTGAGGTTTGTGTGTTTAATTACCTCACAGCGATGTTGTGAGGCCCACCTACAAAATGTTTGCTAAGTACTGTTTGTAGAGCACTGCGTGGCACATGAAAAGTAGGAAGGGAGCCAGGCACAGACACAGAGACCAAACATGCGATCAAGCTTTGGGTTCCTGCCTTGTTCACTCCTCTGGCACCATTTACACTGTGACTGCAGACATTTAGAGAACTCAGCCTTGCATTTAATTAAGTAATTTCTCAGTATAAACTGTGCTGAGTTCCCTTGTGTAAGACTACTGTTTACAGATAGCTTATGACTTACTGCTGTTTCTGTTCCATGCTGTGTCCCGGTGTAGACAATATGTTTGTATACACAGACGGTGCAATAGATTTCCAGGCCAGTGCCGACTTTGGACAGTTTTAGTTCCCAAGGAGACTGCTTAACAAATACATGTGAAAACAGAGCTGTTAAGAGAAATAATGCCTATCTGAATTGTCCTTACTAGTGATTATTACAGCGATACTTCTGCATGTGTGCAGAGGAGTTCACTGTGAGCATGAATGCTAGTTGTTTACTAGGGCACAATATTGCTACTGTTACAGACATCTGGGAGGAAGTCTTAGAGGGGCATCATGGTCCACTGACTGCAAGCTTCTGTCTTACAGCTTTGAAAGACGCCAGCAAGAAGTCTATGCCTTTTAAGATGCAGTAAGCCCTGGAGAACAGTGAGAGCTAGGAAACAAAAATTCAGATACCTTAAATATTCCCGCCAGAAAATAAGAATACTATACACTTTAAAGCTCCATTTTAACTTCTTTACATTGGCTAAACTACATTAAAAGTGCTGGAAGTGCACAGACCTGGTCTCCAGCTGTTGAATTCTGAGAGTATAAAGTAGGCACATAGTTTTAATTTTGCATATCTCACACTTAGGCCATTAGACTCTATTAGTCTCCAAATAAGCTAGGCTGTTCCTGGCATTTAGAAGTTGAAAAATGCTGTCAGCTCTGTATCATTTCTATTGGCAGAGTGTGATGCAAGCCACAGTGGTTTTAGCTGGTCAAAAAGTGGTACCCCTTAGGCGTCCTTCAAGGTGGAAGACACTGAGGGTTACATCAAGGGTAAAAAAGGAGAAGCCAAGTGCTGCAAAAGAGAATGATTTATAACTCCTCTGAGAGTTTAGGATGGTGCCAGCTGTAGATGGTAGCTAACATGCAAAAAAGAAGAGGCTAAATTCACATCTCTTAATCAAGAGAATTACACTAGTATTACTTTACTTCAATTCTGTGAATACTGTTCATAAAACTTCCTGCAAACTCCAGTTCCCTTTCTCCTTAATAGTGTTAACTACCTCACCTGTTATGTATACATATATAAAAATATATAAAAATCAAGTATTTGAATACTCATTTTTGCCAACTATAGTTACCACTGTTTATGTACACTGTTAAGATGAAAGACACTTCATGAAAGCTTTTGTGCAATTAACCAATATTTGTAGTTTGTACACAACAAAGAAAAGATACAACTGCATGCTACAGAAATAGTACATCTTGACAGTAGTTTGCTGTTAATAAAAATACAACAGCAGAGAAATTTACCTGCCCAGAGCTCCTGTCCTGAGGTATGTCCCCTATAAGTACATTATGTTCCCCATATCCATAGGGAAAACCAGAGTTGATTTGCAGATAATGCAGCACACCAGCCTTCATCCCTGCCTCTTGCTTCCTTTGCTAATAGTCCTGGAATAGTATGGATTGGAGAGGAAATAAAATAAATAACATACTGAGAATGTGAACATTGACAATACATTGCTAAAAAGATGAATAAGTTCCTTCTCTGAGTTCTTAGTTTATACGTTTAATTTTCATTGTTGGAGAATGCAGGCAATATTGTCCATGGAAGGGAAGGGAAGTGTATGGGGTCACAGCCTGAATGGAAAGGACAGCTTTGCTGTTCAAAGGCAGCATGTATCTGCAGAGTTCAGCAGTGGCATGAAAGCTAGTGAAGGTGTGACTAAGGTTCCAGGCAGCAGCTCTGCACAACTTAAGAGTAGAGGATTTTGCTCACTGAAGGTCACTGTTTAAGCTCTGTTTAAGAGCAGCTGACATTTAGGCATTTGAATGCACTATCATCAAAACCCCTGCCTAACTTCATAATGATTTTTGACAGCAACTTTTCCTCTCTACTTAAAGATGCACTTCTGGGGATACTTATCATAGCTAAGCTAAGTGCTGCCTGCTTCCAACAGTGTGCTGACAAGTGCACTTCAACCTGACGTGACCTCAGATCTTCCTCAAAGGAAAGGAATATTCTAGGCCTAAACATGGAAAGAAAAGAGGAAAAACGAGTCAGTTTTAAAGATGGAAGTGACAACAAAGGATGAAATACTGAAAGTTAATTTTTAGAGCTTGCTCATAAGCCAGCTGTGACCTTAGCTGAAGATCCTATTGACTAGCTGGAATCACCTCCAAAAAAGTTCTGCCTATCTCACCTCATACTTCAGACCCTTTCCAGTTATCAAGTGACATTCCCTCACACGCCCTGAAAGGCCAATCCATACTTCAAACAGCCCATGGCCTGGTGACTGGGAAGGTAGAAGGTATCAGTCTGCCACACGCTAAAACACTACTCTTACTGGTAAGCAGTTAGTGTATCAGATACCATTATTCACAGTTTAAAAGCAATGTTCTTATCGTGGCTTTCACTGTTTCTACAGAAATACAGGTATCCCATTTCTCAATAGAGTTAGATTCAACTAACGTGGGGATCACATTGTGACCCTAGGGCAGAGGTGAGTAGATACCTGAGTCTATGAAAAGGGTGACACGTTCTTTATATTATGTATCCCACTTGCTATCTGGAAGTGCTGTGTCTCAGTTTACATAATGGTCTCAGTTTATGCAAGTCTAGAAAAAACTGTGTGAAAATAATCAGTTGTTATTGTCAGCATACAGAAAGAAGTTCAAATACTTTTCTGCTATAAGTATATACTCTAGGAAGATTCAGACCCAAAGTTGTTATTTAAGGTAAAGAGAAGGCAGAAGTAGTCGTTAGAGCTACAAGCAGTACAGACTTACAAGCAAATAATTAGTGACTTTTAAGCTGCACATTTGGGGAATTGGTTTAAGGAAGAGTTTGTTGGGGCAGAGAGACATATAATTTAGATGGAAACAAACAAGAGGTCACTGGAATATAAAACCCCTGAATGTTTGCTTATTAATCATGGGAAGGAACAGTTGCACAATACATGGGCACTCAGTTCCTATAAATCAGACAGCATCTGTGAAAAATGTCTTGTAAAACATTACTATAGGTTAATGATGAACGCTGATATTTTGAAGTATTCAGCAGCTGATTCTGTTGGTCAATTCAACTCATACTCTCTGGAAAGATGCTCTAAGGAATTCCATTTGATAAAACTAAAGTGTTATTGCTAAATAATTTTTTTACTCGCATTTCCCATACTGTGTATGTGTTACTTGGTAATGCATGTGAGAAAATGCTTGCATGGCAGATGCTCCACAAAATAAAGATGTACTGTACTTTTGTTAGCCACTAACAACATCTTGGAAGTTTGGAGATATGCCAATAAACATAAGGGACTTACGTTGTTGGGGTAAACCACAAGGACTTTGCAAGCTGCTACCACTTTTTTTTTGTAGTTGTTATTACAATGAAAATGAAATTGTTAACATTTTCTCATTCCTACTGCAACAGTTGACCTGCTTTATTGGTCAAGAGAAATGAACACAATTAAATAACAGTTAGGTGGAAGCTGCTGAGTGCAAGCTGCATTTGGTCACCAGTGGAGTGTTAGCAAAAACCAAGATCTAGCTATGATCAGTGCTTCCAGCTTTACACTTGTTAACCATTGAAGCTATAAAAATATTTCTCATCCGGAAGAAACTTCTTGCATGCTCTTTTCACCCACTCTTAAGCATCAAAGCCTAGAATGGAATGGTAGTTACACGGCCTAATTATGTTAATGGGTTTTAGAAAAATTCTAGTCCTGTGGCAATTGGCACCGAGATTTGTTTATTGGAACATAAAGTTCTCAGAAATACCACAGTGATATCATCGCACCAGACTCATGCTGATGAAGTTTCTTCCCATGGTTTTTTGTGATGCTTTGAAAAACAGTAAAAGAGGTGTTAATCTCAATGACACATTGCACTTTTGAACAGGAAAATTTTTCTACTAATTTACTGAAAGAGATTTTCCTTTCCCAAAGGGGAAATCTCAATTGCTCAGGTGTAATCTGTTTATATAGTTCTCCCATCCAGGCAAAATTAACATACTGCAGCTGACAAGGAAGAAGGCACTTTATTTGTATCATAATAAAAGTAGTTTTAAAAGGAGAAGACAGACAGAGGAAAGACACAGATGCTTAGAATCAGACTAAATTTTTTTTGTTTGTTTTATACAGATAGGAGAAAACGAAGGTCAAGAAATGAGAAGCAACCTTGGAAGATTGAGAGTACATAGAACTCTGAAGCACGGGCTTTGAACTTATTCCTAAAATGGGAGCAAAATAGCTGTGAAATCTTTGACAAAATATTTCATAAATGTTTGATAATATTTTGCATAAATAACCTAAGTTCTCTAGGGTTACCAGTAACCTCATTAAATGTCAGAACTTGGTACAGGTTCCAGCCTTGCAGGCAGATGATACAGATCTCAATTTTGGTTTGGATTTTTGTTTCTTTTATAAAAGATGAAAAAGATGAAGTATACGGATATTTTTGCTAAAAAAAATTTCAGAAACTATGTAATGCCATTAAAGCCTGTTCAATAAAAATTCCATGATAGAGTGGCATTAAGGTAACCTTAAATCTTGCTATTTTTTAAAGGAAATGTCATTGCTTTCAGACTTGTCAAGTCTGTCATCACCATCAAGTTTGAATCATTGCTAAAATGTCTCTTAACATAGCTAAGAAATCACCTCATGACACACAGGGCAGTTTAAAATTATGGTAGCAGTACGCACGTCAAAAATACATGTAGAAATATAGATGTCTATTTTGCTTCTGGACTCAGTTGATGGCAATGTTAATTGGAGCTGTGGTACTGCAACTATTTATATATGATCAGAGCATAACACAGATATTCAGTCTTATTTAGTGATGTAAAAATACCACACATTTCAAATGGAAGATATTCCACAGATTCAAAAGTTCCATAGGTTCCATATTCCATAGATTAAATTTTCCGATTGTTTACTGCAACAGTATTTGAAGGAAATGTGTACCATACTGGATCAACCAAAGAGACAATACACATGTTATGACTAAAAAGGTGTCAAGGCATTGGATCTAACTTTACCAGCTGTAAATCTTGAGGCTTTTTATTTTTCCAGATTTTTTCCAGAACTGCTATCGTCTAGACTATTTTGCAAGCAGCTCTTTAGAACAGGGAATACAATCTCTACATAGTATGTTGTGCTGAATAATGTTTCTTCTACATATGAATTTATGGCTGCTGACATGTATCTAACTTCTACTTACAGATAAAAAAATAAAAATAAATAAAAAAAGGATGAGGACATACCCTGATCTAGATCCTCTTTTGGTTTCCTATCTGGAATAAAGATCATGTGAACTTCAAGATGCAAAAATAAAAATGAATGTTGGAAAAAGATGAAAGAATAATGAAGGCAATAATTGTTTTTGAAATCACACCCAGATTTCTGTGAACATTTTAGTACAGATTTCAGTTCACTGCTGATCTTGTAGAATTTGAATTAAGAACAGAACTGAAATCATGATGATTAAGGAAGATTTTTTCTTGAAAGATAGGCATGCTTTTGTGAATCATGAGAATCTCTCCTGTCCTCCAAAGTGCATCTCAGTGAGGTGTATGTTATCATCATCTAAAATAAACTGATCTCCACAGCTGCGATGGTGCCATAACTGATCTCCAAACTAGGTTTTACACTGCACTACGAGGCCTGTGACAACACTCCAGAACCCTCCAAAGTATGTCTGTGCTGTATACTTCTCTGCCTTGTTTATATCTTGTATCCAGAGAGCAAATTTTCTTACATCTTCACATAATGACTACTTAAGACTATCAGTCAAAGTTATATGATAAACATTTAATTTACTTTATCACTGTGAAGGTAATGTACTTGCGATATCTTTAAAAGCCACATAAGACAAAACATCATGCGCAGCACATCTGACACTTGTGTTCTTTCCTTAGCAGTGCCTCCAGATTCCTTCTTTCAAGATCTGTCACACTCAGTAGAATGAGATTTCCTTACCATCTGACTGTCATCAGTGTGATGTTTTGTACAAGAAATCATCTGAATGTTGCAGACAATGTGGTTGTGGACTTAATTATCACAGCATATCTAATCTTCCACCACATTTCTTTAAAAATGAATTACCAATTCTGACTTGTGACCCCACAGTCAAAATTCACTTTCCACATTGTCCCGAATTAAAGCTCTTCTTGAGGCACTGAAATCTGGGAACAAAATTTGAAGAAAATTCTCTGAACTCAAGAAGTGCAGTGATACCTAACAACTTAATTTTCAGAAGAACATCTCCCAAAGCGGCCAAGAATGCCAAGGGCATGCTGGCTTGTATCAGAAATAGGACTGCCAGAAGGAGCAGCAAAGTGATCATCCCTCTGTACTAAGCTCAGGCAAGACAGCACCTTGAGTAGTGTCTTCAGTTTTGGGATCTTCCTTACAAGACAGATAGTGAGGCCCTGGAGCCTTCTCTGAACAGAGAAGGACAATGAACCTGGTGAGGAGTCTGGAGCACAAGTCTCATTGGGAGCAGCTGAGGGAACTGTGACTGATCAGTCTGGAGAAGAGGAGGCCCAGGGGTGACCTTATCACTGTCTGCAACTCAAAGGAAGCTGTGGTGAGGTGGGGGTCAGCCACTTCTGCAGTGTAACTAGCAATAGAACTAGAAGGAATGGTCTCAAGTTGCACCAGGGGAGATTCAGGTTGGACATTAGGAAATGCTTCTTCTCTGAAAGAGTGGTCAGGCTCTGGAAAATGCTGCCCAGGGAAAAGGCTAGGACCCTGTCCCTAAAGGCATTCAAGTAACATTTACATGGTGCACTGAGGGATGTGGTTTAGTGGGAAACATTGGTAGTCAGTGGATGGTTGGACTGGGTGATGTCAGAGGTCTTTCCCAAGCTTGGTGATTCTATGATTCTATGAATATTCAGTATGCAAACATACTAAGATCCACCTGATATTTCTGCATTGATTCACTGCTCAGTATTGTGCTTTAACAAAAACAAGTTGCATCACATACATACATATGAATAGACATATTCAGATCCATATTTTTAGTTTTCTTAACAGATAAGTCTCCACAGTTTCCAGAGTCCAACATAGTATAAAATATAAGGCAAGCTTTTAAGGGGGATATTATATCTTTAAGTAATCCTCTTACTTGGTGAAGTTTCATTTAGCATGAAAGATTAAATAATTCTTTTTGTTGCACTTTTTCCTCCTGACTTTTAAAAATCTTCAGCATATGACATTATGAAGATCTTCAATACCTAAATTATGATAGAGGAGAAACAGGATCTAGAGTGGTAAGTTTTTTACCCTAGAGGGCAGGCAAAAGAATTTTGCTAGGAACTTGTTTCCAAGAGCCTTATGAAAAACACATTTTATAGTCTTGTCCTACAAGTACTGCTCCCACATACAGTTGACATTCACATTTTTTAATTCTAGTGCTTTCTTGCTGCCAGAGGAACACCTCTGGTTTGTTATAAATTGACAAATGTTGCTTTTTTATTTTCCATCTCTAAAAGATTTCTATAGTAAGTATTTGCAGAGGAAAGCCTCCTAGGGAAATTTTTAAACATATTTCACTCACCAATTAAACATACAACAACATACAACAACACATTCCATGTAGTTCCAGATAAAATCAGTCATAGCATATGACATCCAGTTTTGTTTTTTTTGTGTGTGTGTTTTTAACGCTATGGACCTTGAAATAGAATATTTTCTCCTTTTAACAGCAGAAATGAGACAGAGGATGGTGTTTTCACAGAAAAAAGGAGTATGTGGCAGAGGCGCACACACACCTAATGTGTGTATAGTACATACATTTCACATGTGGAAAATGCTGTTCGCTGGCAAGTGCAAACTTAATAGAAAAATAAAGCACTGATACAAAATCCTTTATACTGATTAAATCAAGGCCTGTAAAGTTTCAGTTCAAGAAAGAGTGGAAGAAATGATACAGCTGAGAGCTACTCAGGCCTGTAAACAAAGAAAACTAATTTTGTAATCTCATTTACATGGCACATTCATATATATATTTGTCAACACCTATATTCAACACAGACACTTTTTTATATGTACACAACATCTCACTGAGTGTTTTGAAATGAGAATATACTGCAAACGTACAAAGCAACACAAAATATGTACAGACTTCTGAAATAAAAAACTACAATTAAAATAGAAAAAAAAACGACACTGCTTTTTGTTTCAATATGTAAATAGTGTAATAAACATAGAAACAAGGGTTGGAAAGGACCTCTGGAGTTCACCTATCTCCTGCTAAAGCAGGTTCCCTATTGTAGGTTAGGCAGGAGGGCATCCAGGCCTCCAGCCTAGAATATCCTAGAAATTTTATCAGAAAGCATCGCAATGACCTTTGGTAGTTAAACAACTATTAGAAACTAATATGAGTTCCAATTCTGGATCTTTTACTTCTAGGTTCTCCAGTGGCACAAACATTAGGCTTGGTTTCAAAACTGCACAAATGCGCTGAATTGTTAAAAATCCAAGTGATAAAAAACCATATAATGTTTCAAAGTTAAGTTGTTAAAAAAAAAAAAGTAAACTGTGTGTTAACAACCTAACATCCAGAGCTTGTCAAACTACTGAAATTTTTCCATCTACTTCCTCAAGCAAATTGTCATCTTCATTCATAATACAAATAGTTACAACTATTTCAGTACCTTCAAAGAAACAAAACTTTTGAAATAACTCATTTCCTGAGGTAAAATCATTCATATAAAAATATTTTCAGTGTTTTTAGATTATTGCCTGTCTTTTTTTATCTGCTAAATTTAAGTAAACTCTCCATAAAAATAAAAATAGAAGGACTTTAAGCAGTGCCATAGGTATTTGCTTCACAGATTAAAACGAAGAGGCAGAATTTTTTTTCCTAGTTTCTTCCAGGCAAAACAATGCACAAGACAAGTATTTCATTCATTTTTTTTGTATTAATTACACTTTGCTTCTTTCTCCTGTCTTTTTCACATTAAATCAGGAAAAGGAGAGAGATTAGGAAAAAAAAAATTAGTCTTCAAAATGTAAAAACATCAGTTCAGGAAGTAACGTTCTCAAAAAGATGATCTTTTTCTAAAATAAATTTTGGGCAAAACAACATCAAAATTGCAATTTACAAGAGAATTTTCAAAGAAATATCGAAAACATCAGCCATTCTTCATAACATCCCTTACAGCTGTCTCTTTTTCTCATTGGGAAAAAAAAACAACAGGGCTATTATTATTTCGCACCACTATTTTATTTATCTAGTTCCTCCATTTTAAGCCCAGCAATCAGAGAGTTAATCTGGTTTTGAAAGGCATGTCCATAGGCTGTGCTGGAGGGCACTGACCTACTCAGAATCACTGCAAGCAGCTGCAGCTCCATAGAGTTTCAAGGAATGGCAAGAACTTAGGCCAGATCTAAATATATCTGCATCTGAGGAGTATTAGTTAAATAATCAGGCTGCAGACAAAGGTGCAAGTTGGCCACGGTGTCTGTATTACTTGACTACACCACTCCTCTGAGCTTTATCTGAAAATAGACCAGCCTATGGCAGTTTTCTCATGGTCTAAGAAAACAGACCCTTCCCAGTAAAAGTTTTTTGCAGAAAGAAAACACTGAGCAGTGGTACTGTGTGAAAGACTTATTTGTATTGAAAACTCCTTCAAAAACTTTTGCATTAAGCAAACTAGCTACAGAAATAATCAACATGAACATTTAGTAACTATCTATGGCACGTCCTGCAAACTAGCCAATGATCATTGAGGTTATCTAGACAGCTTCTGGACTGAACAGTGAGTACACTGTTAAGTGGCTGGGCCACAGCTGGGATCCTTTGTCTTTTTCAACTTCTGTGCTTCTTCCTGTAGGCTAAGCACACACACACACACACACACAAAAAAAAAAAAAAAAAGCAGAACAGCTTTAAAGAGTTTGCCTTTTGGTAAAATCCAAAAATGGAAAATTCTAGAGATAGTTCCATGTTTGTTAAATGTCAATCCAAACAAATATGTAAATAATCATGTGATATTATCATATTCTTTTGGGCTGCCTCTATTAAAAAAGAAATGAAGTGAAAAAAAGTCTTAGGATAGGAAAGTAACTGTTGTTCTTGACATGCTCCCGGAGATGCTGGATTTAGCTAAGGCAGAACACAACTGTATCAGGGCTGCTCTGGACAGAGTATCACTACTAACTTCCTAGAACAGTTGTGGTCGTGTGTCACTGGGGTTTGCATTTGTTCTGCAGATTAATCCTGCCTGCCCCTTCTGAAAATATCTGAATCAGATTCTGTTTGGAATCAACAAGAATACAACAAAGTGGGATCACAACAGAGATCCTTCTGCTTCAGAATCCGTTCTTAGCAATGACCAGCAGAAGACAGTTAGGTGAAGATGATAAGAACCAGAAAACAGGCAAAATGATAACCCAAGTAAGCGAACGTCTTATTTCTGAAATTCAATGGCACTGGGATTTACTGAGCATGTTTCAGTTGGGCCATCTTGTTTAGCATTTAATATGATCTATTCAGCACAAATTTGCTTTTAACCTTTTTTGAACTCATTTGTACTTTTGGCCTCCTCAACATGCTGTGGAAATGAGTTTCAGAATTCAATTATATGCTGTGTAAAAAAGTACTTCCCTTCTGTTTAGTGTTCTCATTTTGTGTTCCCTAATTCCTTTGTTATGAAAAATGGTGAATTTCCATACCTAACAAAACTTCTAGTTCTCTGCTGATTCCTTCTCCCTTATCTCCTCTTCTCTCCAGCTGCTTTTTCCAAAGTGGAATCAAAATTTGTTCACACAGTCATGATCAACAATCCCCACTACAACCAAAGAGGGTTAAAACGATGAACTGGATGCCTGACTGTGTTATGACAAAAAGTAATGTAAGCAAATTACATATATTATTTAGTATTTATTTTCTATGAGATAAGAATGCCAAAGCACATTCACCACATCTCTCTACAAATGAGGGAGGAGTGCACATTGGTCCTTGAAAACGACTTCACTTTTATTTTAACACTACAGTAAATAGAGGAAGTCAAGAGTAATATTTCCCTCCCTTTCTTAAGCATGCTACCAATGTCTAATATGAGGGGGACAGACTCTTAAAAATAAGTAAAAAAAAAAAAAGTCAATTTCCATTCTCTGTTGTACTTTAATAATATCTTTCAATGTGTAGGAAGCTACAAACTCCTAATCTATTCCTTAGTTGGTGTCTGAGGGAAAGAGAGTTTCTTCCATTTTAATCTAAGGAAATAAGTCTTCCTGGTAAATCACTGCTTCAGCTTTGACTGTTTGGAGTTACCACGGCATTTTATTCATATAGGCGTAAAATGATCTTCTGTAAGCAATATTACCCTCTGTATTTACATGATGTTTCCGGCATCAGCTACACAAGTGCACCATAAAAATGGTTTATTTAGAGAACTTTCACCCCCAATGTCAAGACACTGATGCAACAGAATGGAAGGCAGAAAAAATATGCCCTATTTGTGAGTCTCTTGAGAGAAATGCATTAATCACTAAGACCAGTGTGAAAAGGTGTAACCAACTCTGTAAGTACATTCTCTGCTCTAGTCTATGCTTCATTTATATTACTGATGTTTCTGAAACACATGTTCTCAGAAGAGAGGGTGAAATTATCAACAAGTACAAATCTCAAAGCCATTTCTTTCTGGTTGCACAAAAATTGATCTGAGTAATTGTCAACCATCTCTGTCATCAACTTAAATGTAACCAACACTGCAGTACACCTGGATGTGGAAACTAAATATTTTCCTGGAACAAATTCTAGCGCTACTCAGGGCTCAGAGGCAGCCTGCTGTAAGACTGTCTTTAGGAACTTTCAGCTGTGATACCAGAAATGGTGAAACCTGCAAAAGTAGTGGACAATGAATAAATGCCCCACATTCTGCTTCAAACATAACAACATTGTTCGTGTATTTTGCATTGTAATAATACAATGTCATCTTACTGATGCAGAGTACAGAATGTAGAATGCAGAAAAAGATGAGAAGGAAGAAAATACTGAGGATACTTTTATAATAGAAAAAGAACTGATGCTGGCACAGGAACATAAGCTGACTGTAACAAAGCAGACAAGGTTTGTATTTGACACAGAAACTGGGAAACAAGAATGTGCACAAATTATGATGAATCTGCAGCAGCCTCAAAATTCTTTATGAATTTAGAATGAAAAGAAGCAAAAGAAAAGCTAGCTGTCAGTAGAGAATTGGTATTAAGAGAACTCCCTGCATTTCTCTGAAAATTTGGCCAGCTGAAACCTAAATCACATTGTGTTTCCTTAAGAATCTGTAAAATAAGAACTAAGACCAGGACTTTCATAGTTTGTAGACTAGTTAAAATCCATTAACTAATAATCATGGGTCACATTATATATGACCATTTTTGCTCAGTTAACATAAAATTTTTCCCTTTATGAAAAAAAATTAGTCGATGTATAAAGTTACCTGCTTTATTCTGCTAGCTGTTTTGTAATTTTTTGTCTCTCTTTTTAATATACTCCAACTGGACTTATTCTTCTGTGAACACTTTCCTCCCTTTCAAATAAAAACTAACTGAACAACAACATTTTGCTTTCACTGTATATACAAGTATTGTTGCTAGTAAGCAACATCTCCAGATGTCCCAAATAGATAATTAGTTGTGTTAAATAAATTAAATTGAAGGCTGACTCATAATTCTATGTATTTCTGACAAAAAGATTTGCATCAGAAAACAAAAGACTCCTGAAATCTCTGAATTCTATTTCGATCACAGCTCCATGTCTGAAGCAACCTTTGGGAGATATTTGTCTCATTGTATACTGAATCCCAGGATGATTTAGCTACTTAATTTTAGAAAGTTACCTGTTTGGGAGTAAGAGTCTTGGAGACTCTGACAAAGCCATAAAGAAACAGAAGCAGTTTTCAAGCAACATCATAAAGTTGGTCAAGTTTTCAAGACAGAATTCAGAAGTTTAAAGCAGAATCTAAATAAAAATCAGAACAGACTGGGATGCCAGGAGAGAGCACACATCAACCACAAAATCTCCTGCCATGGTCATTGCTTGAGCAATTCATTAACTATTTGAATAGGCCTTAGAGCACAGCCTTGAGGTGACAAAATATCAGTCATAGGGATCAGATCAATGTTTCAAGAGAGGTAGTTATAAATACCTGGTCTTTCACAGGTGGCAAAAGATTACTTTCAATCTATTTCAGAAAGCATGGACTCAATGTCCCTGATTTGTGGACGTATTAGTAACAAACTCACTGCCTGAGTCAGAAAACCTTAGCTTCATCTTAGGAGCTGATTCTTTCCTTCATATTCTGCACTGACATCACTTCAATCTCCATGAGCTGTGCTTCAGTCAACAAGTTTTTGTGAGGACCTTAAGCACTAGGCTAAACAAAATAATCAAGATATAAATTAGATAAATACAGTGCTGAGTATTGCTCACACACAATGCTTTCAAACAGTGCCCTTCACAACCTCAGTGCATGCTGAACAGAAAGTATGACAAGGTGGACATTAAATAACTTTACATATTAACGCTCCTCACAAAAGAAATTATTGTATTAATCTAGAGGCATCTTGGAAAGAAGAAACTCCTTCTCCAACACAGAAAGGGTCATTATTGTATGAATTTAGAATTTCTGTCAAAACAGTTTAGGAAATTAGACTCATTTTTCATCATCACTAGAAAATCATCTTCTAATTCAATCAGTGCTATTCCAGATCCAAATATGAGTACAAAACTTCTGTATGCTACAGGAAGTCAACATTTCAGCCACCAACTCACTTGTATTGTTAAATCTTCACTGCCTTATTCAATCACAGATTATTTCTAAATGAGAGAGATACAAAATTGGATTTTGGGTGGTCCTGAGTAGAGCCAGAGGTTTGACGTGGTTATCCTTGGGGAACCCTTCAAACTGAGGATATTTTATGATTGTGATGAATAATCCTCCAGCACCACTTCCAGTTACATTTGCCTTCTGATTAAGAATATGGTGGAATGTAAATCAGGTCCTTTGCAGAGGAATTTGTTCCCAGTTCTCTGGTTGATTTCTAAAGGAAAAGATGCCTTTGTCCCCAGTAGAACAATGAATAATGCATGTGTTCCCAGATTAGGCCACCTTGTTCTGTTTTACTCCTTTCCCCTAAAAGAGCAGAAACTTTTCTTATTTCAACAGAGCTAAGTGTACCTCATTACTCAGATTCTTTCTGTCATTTAGAGACGTGCTTTAAAGTGCAGTACCTGACTTTTCATTCCTGTGTCCTAAGCACCCTGTCTCTTCAGAATGACGCACATGGTGAAAGTGACATTTCCTTCAACAGATAAGTGTAAAGTACCTTTAATGTATATTTAAGGTTTCCAGTCACATTGATTGACATAGTGGACTGCCAGAAGAATTAATTTATACCTTTTAAAAAAGTGTACATTTCATTCTGTTTGCTCAGTCTACAGTGGAACGAATACCACTGAACATGAATCATTCATGCTTGCCAGGACCCTGCAAATCAATAGCAACCTTCTCTGATCTGCTGCTTTGAACTGGTGGAGTTCATAAAGCTGTATCATCCTAAACCCACAATGGACATTGTTTAGAGGCTACTTAAAACAGCTGCACAGTATTAATAAAATCAAGAAGGAAATGTTTTTCCTGCCATCTGAGGAAGCATTGCCCGCCCCTGCTTTCAAAGGGCTTCTTTATTTCTTCAGAAATATCATACAGGAAGATCTTTAGGGAGAATCCCACTAGCACTGAAACTGTTTTCATAAAATATTATTAACGGAGCTCATTCAACAGGCACTGCAGATTCTGTATACTTTGTCCCACAGCTACAACAAAAAACTGTAAAGAAAACAAAGATCAGAGTTGGGGAAAAGAACACTTTCTTCAATCGAAATAAAAATATATTAGAGTGAGGGAGATGATTCTATAATGCTAGATTTCTAGCTCCACTGCAGTAATGAGTACCACAGGTAGAAAGAGTAAAAAATCCAATCATCCTCTAGAGTCATTACACACTTAGATAGAAGCAGTGAGCTTACTAAGTAAAACTGAATTAGACTGGAGCCATTCTTGGAAAAAGTATTTCACTAATGACTTCAATGAGAAAATGTCAGCATGCATTTTCAAAGTGTTTCCAGATTACAAAGACAGGTACTATTAGAAAATCCTATTTATTTGAGAAATCTCTAGGCCAACTCTTCAGACTGCAAAGACAGCAAACATATTTCTGAGTTCACAACAAAACTCCATTGCAAATATTTTCAGGTTCTGCTTTTCTCTGTGTAAAATTTGTTTATGATACTATACAAGAATCTGTACTCACTGTTCAGTTATGATTATGCAGTCTCTTTTCTAATTAATGGATACCACTGGGCAATATATGAAAATAATCACATGAAGAGAATCACATAGACCCCATGATTTCCATCAAACTCTACCTGGATTTGCTGGAATGGTTCTTTTTGAAGGAATCCCTCTTCCATTTGCGACTTGCATGATCAAATTACAGGAGTTGAATCATCTTTACCCCTTTAAGCTAAGCAGACACTCTTTCTCTACAGTAAGATCTTAGATTCTAATTTATTCCCACACATTAAAGAGAAAAAAAATAAGTATTGTGTGCAAACAGTGTGTGTATGTATGTGTGGGAGGTATTTTGCAATGTAGATGCAGCTGTTGCTTTGTGAGCTACAGCTAGTAAAACTAGAATTATGAGCTGAAGGTGTCCACTTTCAGGTTCTCCTCGTGGAATTCTGAAGCTCCCTTCCTTTTTTTGATCCTGATAGGAACATATTTATCTTTCAAGCCTTTGGAAAATGACTTCTGTTGTTTTCCGGAGTGATGCTTTTCTAATTCGTATCCATGGCAGAAAGGAAATCTCAATATTAAGTTTGTTTCTTTAAAAATTGTGCTAATCCATCTTCCTTTCTCTGATAAGAGTACAATATCACATTTAAGTGAAAGAATCCACAATCTCCTGTGAATAATTATTTTGAGAAAAATCTAACTTCACGATCTCCTGTCTATTTTTCTGTCTGATATCACACAAACAACTACATTGTAGATTAAACAGCACCTAAATCCAGGATTCTGTCCTTGCTTCTTCCATAGAGATCTGGATTACACAGAGTAATATAGGGACAGATTTGTATTTGGTTCATGATGAAGCAAATAGGCATCAACAGGGATTTCAAAATGAGATACACATTAGCTTTACAAGTGCCTTAAGCACGTTTTTAGAAATTGGTTATGTAGTTTTGCTCACTGCTTTCTCAGGGACCAAACTTAAATAATGGACTCTCATTTAAGAAATCTGTATTTTCTTCCAGAGTTAAAATCAAAGGGAATTGGCTTTTTAATACATGAAGATCTTCATAAAACAAATAATTTGAAAATTTAAGTCCCAAGACCATAGTAGAGTATATTCAAATTTAAGGAATGTGGTATGTCTCAGTTCTGAAGATTGTACTGCTTGAACATCAGAAAGATTCAGCTTTGATTCAGATTTTACAAGTGATGTTACGCCACAGATTAGCTGATCTGCCTACTCTGGAACCGAACCTGTCTCAGGAAGATACAGGCTATGTTTAATGAACTAGAATTGAATACATACGTACCAACAAATGGGAGAGGAAATAGGAGAAGTTTCAAAATGAAAACCTGGAAGAGAATTTTACTTGCCTTGCAAACAAGATGTTATCATAACAATGCATATTAAATAACAAAACAAAACAAACAAGAAAAAACAACAGACCAAAACAAACAAACAAACAAAAAACAAAACAAGGAGATTTAAGCATCACTAAGAATTTGGGAGAATACTTCCAAAAAATCTGAAAAGAGATGAAATCAGAGCCTTGGACAGCCAACATGTATTTCTACATGGGAATTAGAACTTGTTATACACAAGAACCTACAGTAATTGCAGCTTACAGTTGAATATGTCTGGGCATATATCAGGATACTAGCCTCATCACTGGCCTTAATCAGCTGGTAAGAATACAAAGTATGTATATTCTTAAAGAACTCTGAAGCACAAAGAATCACAGAAATAGGAGAGACTGAAATACTTAACTGCAGTAAATGAGAGACCATTAATTCCTAACAGATGAATTTTTTGTTTTGACTCTGAGCAAAGCATATAAACATACACTCAGAGCTTCAAACACTACGAAACACTTACGATAGAGCAGTAGAGATCCTTCCTTCTGCCCTCTGTAAATCTTACTCCAGATAAACAATGGTAGCGAGATGTGACAGAAGTTAGAACGTGAAACAAAGCCAGTAAGACCTCAGGGGCTCAAAGAAAAAGTAGATGAACCATTCTTTCTTGCATAAGCACTCTTTACACTTCTTACAAGGAAATACAAAATGTTACGTGGCAACAGTCAATGTAAACATAGTCACACGTGGCAAATGAAATGGGTGTGCCCAACATAAAATGTTATTGCTAGTTTGTGCAAATATGGTAAATGACAATATTTACATGCCATTTTCAAATGACAATTATTAGTAATAAGCAATATAAACACTGAGCAGGCACTGTTTTGCTATCACGAATCTGTGATAAATGCTCAGCAGAGCGAAGCTTAATTCAAAGTTTACTATGTCAAAGGGAGGATTCCCTTGTATTTTAAGCCATTTTCAATCTACCCTTAAATTACATATAATGTCGCAGCTGAGAATGAGAAATTCACCCTAAAGAATAAGAGTGTTTCATAGTACAATGCATTTAAAATACTTAACTTAAAAAAGTTATAAAATAAGCATTGTTATTATGGCATGATTTTGTTTACCTTATGGCATTACAATATTCTTCTGCCTCTGCCAAACAAGGGGAGAGATAACTACACTGTATATTCACAACAGCAGATTTCTGTAGGCCCGTGAAATAACCAAGAGTTACATAAGAGTTTACTAGTATAATTAAAGACCCTTCGATATGACAAAAGCAGCTACTAGTCCATAAAGTATGACATGTCGGACTTAAAAGCTTTTTATGACTATTATTGTAGTTTGACTCATTAAGTACTAGTAGATCTAGGACTATCAGCATCAACTCTGACGTCGTATGTTCACTAAATTCTGTTTTCCCAGCTTACCCTCATATTTCTGCAGGCCTATTGATATCACATTATTACAACAATAAATGCTTGCATCAGAAAATTAAGAAAATAGATTTGTCACACACATGTACTAAGAGAGAGTTGATCAACATGTATAAGTTTGTCAAACGGAAACAACTAACAAAAGCTGTCATTGGCTATATCAGAAAAAAGTATTTACACTGAACCCTGTACTGACAACACAGCCCTATGATTTACAAATTATTTTGTAACTAGAATATATTATTACTTTTGGAAGGAATAAGTATTTTATTGCTAAAAGCACAGTGTAAGAATTCATACAGAAAAATGTAAGCAAGCCACATAATCTCACAGGAAAATTTAGATTGTAGCTGATGTTAACACAGCAAGGTTCCAGAATATGCCTGTGTTAAATGAAAACCTCAGAAGACAACAGACATAAAGACAACATACAAATCAAAACATACTCACTCATTTTCAGTAAACTGTATGCTGAACTAATTTAGATTGCTAAACAGAAAAAAACACATTTACAGCTTCTCATTGGCTGCAGACCCTAACAGTGTTACAGACAAATGTGTTCCTTAAAATTGAAGTTAATTATTGCCAGCAGGTGGACAAGCAATGACCAGTGCAATTAATCTACATCTTGTAATGAAGTTTAAGAAGTAAGTTAAGCAGTCAGTTAATCACCTAGGTAGGTTACTTCCCTCATATGCTTCATGCAGGTATATTTTCAGTTTATAGCTACCAAAAATGACTTTGCTACAGCAAGGAAGTAGCAGAATACTTCATTTTGACCACTTCCACAGGACTATTTGTAATGCTGCACTCAGATCCTTAAGTTCTTACATTGGTACAAAGATTATTTGCTGATTATTCCCCCTGAAACCAAATGGAGAGATTCCTAACAGTAGAAAAGGCACCGTAAAAGAAAAAACTTACAAAAGTTATGTTAAGTAAAAAAAATGAATTTATCTTATAAATACAACAAATCCCACTCAGATACACCATGATAATAAAGGCAGAGATTCACTTCAGCAGAGTGCAAAATAAACTTTTCCAGAGATTCCCTTGCCCTTTCTTGATCAAGACTGTCAAGACAATTGTGTTTATCAAACAGGTCTTTAACTCCTACATGTCAGAAGATTTGTTTAATTTTGGGGAATTTTGTTTCCTATTATTGTGCTAGTTCCTCATGGGTTATTGTGAAATTCTGGCTCTGTCATTCATAGAAGATATATTACTGAGCTCATTACATTAATTTGGTACACTTCAATTAAAATATTAATTAAAGTTAACAGTAACAAGGGACCTGGAATGTGATGCGTGAAGTCAGTTTCACAGAATTACATGTTGCTTATCATCTACAAATGTATAATTTTACTACCTCAGAAAAGAAAGCTTTCTCCTTTAGCTATCTTGAAAGATTCAACATACTGTGTTTTCCAGCATTGTTTCTAAACTGAAAATTATTTAGGATTTTTGCCTCACTTGTAGGAAACTTAAAACTGGTTTTTTTTTTTTTTTCAAAAGTTCTAGAACTGTGCATGTATGCCATCTCTGAATGATGCTACCATTCATTATTAGTTATAAAAATTTTGCAGCAGTAGTCTATTAAAGCACAGCAGATATATCTGATGCTTCTCTATGCTTCTTCCATGCGGCTCTGTCTCTTTAATATATGCTACTAATCAGAGGGCTCAGAAATATTTCCCTTTTAGAATAAATCTATCAAATATATGTAGCAGACATTAAAAAAAAACGAAGTTGTAAAAGTAAATAATGTGCAACTTACAATGGGACTTCCCTTTGGATTTCACTGCCTTTGGAAGAAACACAAGTAGTGATGTCTGGGCATGTACACCCATGCATACATGCATAAACTGAACCAGGCCCTCAAAATAACTGTAGCAGAAATGATTTAGGACATTATCAAAAGTGGAATTTCTGTTTATCTTCTGAAAACATAAATACTGAATGAAAGCATATATTAGATTTGAAACATTTACTATGTATTCCTTTTGAACACTAATAATACACTAATGGATGTGCCAGAAAAATATCAAAGCGCGGACAACCTTGAATACCCGCTAGCAAAAGGGTACCATAGTAAATTTGAATTAATAGATAAAAAACACTGGAACAGAATGTGATCCAACTCATCAAAGCAGCAACAACCATGGCAGGATATTCTCAAAATATTCTGAAGCATACTGAAAGCAAAGTTTAAATAATCTGTGTTGCTCTGCTAAAGAGCAAGGGTGAGTTTAAAAATGACATAGCTAGGCTCTTTTCAGTGGTGTCCAGAAAAAGAACAAGAGATAATGGATAAAATGTACAACACAGGAGGCTCCACCAGAACATCAGGAAGCACTTTACTAAGTTAGAGCGACCAAGGACTGGAACAGATTGCCCAGCTTTGTTGTGATGCCTCCTCCTTGGAGATATTCAAAAGCTGCCTAGACATGGACCTGGGCAACTTGCTCTAGGTGGCCCTGCCTAAGCAGGGGTGTTGGACCAGATGGCTTCCAGATGTCCCATCCAATCTCAGCCATTCTGTGATTTTTTTTAGTTCTACAGTGTCTTGAAGTAATTTGTTAGCTTAACACTCCCTGTTACAGAAAATCTGTTAACAGAGGGATGTTTCTTCTGTCCTCTCCTTATATTATTGTCATTTGTATGTTTACAGCTAATATGCACTGACAATCCTATCTTGACTGTGAGGGTTTGCATTCTACTGATCTTCTCATAGCCATGTCCACTGCTGAGAGTCTCATGGCTGAGGTTGGAAGCAACCTCTGGAGATCACCAAGTTCAGCCTGTCTCTATCTTCCAAACACTCTCCCATCATCTGTTTATAAACAACGATAAAATCTCCACTTAGCCTTCTGTTTTCCAGAATAAACAGCAGCCTGATCTCTTTCAGCCTCTCCCCATATGACAGATCTTCACAATCCTTAATCACCCTTGCAACTCTTCGTTTGTCTTACTTCAGTAACTTCATGTCTTTCTTATGCTTGGAAGCCCAGAACTCAGTGCTGTGAAGATACGGCCTTGCAGCATGGATTGTTCATAAGCTATTAACTTTCAGTGATCTCAGTAAAGTCATTTCCACGTCTATAAATATCTAAGGTATGGGAGGCAAAGGGACAAGGCTGGACTCTTCTCAGCAGTGTGTGGTGATAGGACAAGGGAAATGGCCACAAACTGAGGCATAGGAAGATCCTCACAAATGTGCATGGGAACTTCTTCACACTGAGGGTAACAGAGCACTGGCACAGGCTGCACAGAGAGGTGGTGGAGTCTCCTTCTCTGGAGATGTTCAAGTCCCACCTGGTCGCCTACCTGTGCAACCTGGGCTAGGGAGCTGCTTTGGCAGGGGGGTTGGACTAGGTGATCTCTAGAGGTCCCATCCCCCTCTGTGATTCCGTTACAATCTCTCAGTTAAGAAGGCCCACACAGTTATTGTGAAATTGAATCAAGTTTGACTTTTGATTCAAATATAGGCTCATGACTTCATCTAAGTAAGCAAGCATGCACAAAAAACAATAACTTATAAGAAGGTAAAGTATAAATACCTCAGAAAGAGAAAATTTCACTAATATTTTTGCTATGAAGCAAGCATAAAGGTTACATTCTGTATCAGTTATAAATTTGTGACATCTGAAGAAGTTTGAGATCATCTCATACAAAAATGGAGATATCAACTCATGCAGCAGTTACCCAGTACAAATATATTATCTTAATTTTTGCATGTTCAAATTGCTTCTCCTATTTACTCTGATATACTCAGTGTAAAATGACACAATTGTGTCTTTCTCTGTATGCATGATGTCTTATCACACAGCATGTAGCACAATGGAAGTTGCAGAGGGAAGCCCTCACATACAACTGTGACACAAGTAAATATATAGGAAACAAAATCATAGGATAAAAGGTTTAATAATAAAAAAGATTCCTTTGTCATTCATGCAGGTCTGGACTTAGTTTTGCATTTTAAAGGAAAGCCAGACTGTGTTATCATATCCTGAAAAAAAAAATAGATTATGTTTGAAACAATGGTATAAAAAAATAAAACATTTTGTCACAATAGTGAGGCTCATTGGTGTACTTAAGTGTAAATTAACATTTATTCCTGTTATTTGATTTTTATTGATGAATATAGAAGTAGAATTCCTTTATCTGACAAATATTTCTGACTGTTAGAATTAAGTTGTCCAATAAAATGTCCAAAATTTTTATTGAGAAAAGCCATACCAGATGAGAAAAACTTGAAATCAGGTATCTGTTTTTCCAGAAATAAATAGTTATTACTTATTTATATAAAGATGTTAACCATCTGAAATATCTATCCATAGCTTGATCTCATATTTGCAAGTTTTGGTGAAGGAAAATTTATTTCTGATCTCGTGGAACATGTACTTTCAAATGTGCATTTACTATCCTTACCTTTTCAAATACTGCAGATGCATTACAGCTTCTAACTCTAACTCATTTCCAGTGGCAAATTCACTTTCAGATGAAAATTACTTGGAATTTATACAATTTTCCTCTAGTTCTCAAGTCCACCCGTAACTTAGAAGAACATTATATTACAAAAAAAAAAAAAAAAAAAAATCTTCACAGAAAGATGAACTACCTAAACCAAAAGACAATGATAATGAAGAAAGTGAGAAAAAATGTTCTCTGTAGAACCCAGACGCTACAGGGAAGCATTCTATCTTTGAAATAGACGACTCCTGCAGACTGCTCTTGCAGTAAGCTGTGAGAAACTCTGATCTGGCCATCTGACATTTGTTTTTGATTTAACAGAAGCAGCCTTCCTGAATAGGTATGGGAAATGCTAATTTGACATGATTATGCTGCATACAGAAGACCAGAGGTAATAAGATATTCTGAACACTTTGGCAAGCTTTTCTTACGTTGTACTTGAATATCAGTGCTTTAGGCTTCCTAAATGTTGTATTAGAAAAGAATGTCATGGATCACTGATTTTTTATTCTTGTAGTATTAAACCTCCGCCTAGAAATTGTAGTTTTCTACAAAAGTTCTGCACAGTTCATTCATGTAATGTTTCCCATTTGCATTCTAAATTACCTTTCTGCTGTAAGTTATGAAACCATTCATAAAGATTTAAGTATTGATGTGAATATATATATATATTTAAATCACAGTATTTTATTAAAATTTACTTGCTCTAAATATTCACTTATTACAGATAATTTAATGCAAGTTTAAGAAAACCTTGTATTTCAGGAGAGCAATTCATTACCAAACATCACTGTGAAATGAGAGGAACATAATTTTTTTTTCCTCATTTAAAATAGAAGAAAGGAAGATTGTGATCCCTGATCACTGCATCTGAGTATTAAATAGAAGGATTGAGTACTGTTTAAAGCCTATTGAGCTTGTACAAAGATGACCTGTAACTAGAGCCTCAATTGATGTTACAGCTAGTTCCCATATAACTAACTGCCCAGCAGTGGTTACAAAAGAACACTGACAACACCAGGCATACTTGGTGGCTTGTTCCATGAATCTTGTAGCATAGATAGGGAGACTTCTCATGAAGTAGTGGTATAAAGGCAGGCAAATCAGAAGGCACACTTCACAAACAACCTTCAGATTTTGAAGAAGACACAGCTGAACAGGTTTGTAGACTAAACTTCAAGTGGGCATATGTATAATAAGAACTTCATTATGAAAATGAAATTGTCAAAACTAAGCTGCTTTCCTTTTTTAGCAACATATGTACACATGTATGTTTACCCTGAACATTTGTTGCTTCTCGAAAAGGATACTTCTGTTTATGGGGAAGATTTACTAAAAAAAGAGAAGAGAAGAGAAGAGAAGAGAAGAGAAGAGAAGAGAAGAGAAGAGAAGAGAAGAGAAGAGAAGAGAAGAGAAGAGAAGAGAAGAGAAGAGAAGAGAAGAGAAGAGAAGAGAAAAGATTTCAGAATAGGATGGACTAGAAAAGCCTGAGAGCAAAATTACACACATCTTTTTGAGTGTTTGGTTTGTTTTCTACCATTAAGATTATTTTGAGTTAAAATGTATTTTTACCAAGATTTCCTGTAACAAAGGGTGATATTAGAAGAATAATGCACAGGTAATATTTCAGCATGGTTTGTATAATTGGTGGTAGAAGAGCAGGGAAAATAAGGAGTAGATAGTGAAGCCTAGAGGCTCAATGCCTGTAGTCAAACATTAGCTGTCTAGTTTGATGTTTCTTGAGAGCGATGTAAAACATGCGGTGACCTTTGTTTATTCCTTACTCTAGAATTCCCATGTACCAAATGCCACCAAGGCAGACCAGTTTTCCAGGGAATTTATTTTAAATTGTACTGATATCCTCAGGATCATTAACAAGCTGGAATCTAAACAGAGGTGTAGCCTGATCTGCTGATGTGCTAGCAACAGGAAGGCAATTCTACTGGACTAATTTATTTGTGATCAAACATGTTGGGAGATATGGTGAAGCCTACAAAACCACAGCATTAAGCTTGTTATATCAGAATGCAAGGTACCAGGGGAAGAAATTAAGAAGAAATTAAGAAAGAGTAGATCCCAGAAAGACTTGAGCTGTGAGATAAAATAAAATGCACAGACATTAGTCACCAGAGTATTAATGCACAACTTAGAGAAAATACACAAAGCAGAAAGGCCAGTTTGATAGAATGAAAGAGTAGGATTTTTCTTGTTATAGACTCAAATATAAACCAAATAAAGATACTAGAAATCATACTGCTTTCTTTATGGAACATACACAAGCTACTTTCATACATGGTACATTAAGACAAACCTAAGGGAATTCAGCTTGTATCTATCTATTATGTTTCCTGCATTTTTTTTTTTTTTCATGACATTTTGACTGGAAGAACATCAAGTCATAATTTTGATCTTCCCTGATCTTCTTTCATTTTGTGACTTTCTGTTAGATCCTCTGATTTTCCCTTAAAATTATATTTAATAAAACTCATGAATGATTCACAATTATAAATCTTGTACTATAACAAAATTTTTAAAAAGGAGTAAAAATATTTCAAATCCATAAATATTTTCTCTCAGTTTTCCAAAACAAGCACAGAATAAATAAATATTGTATGGAATGTCTAGAAGTGTTGAAATAATTGAGCAATATAATTGATTGCTAGTGTCATAAGCTGTCGCTGTAAAGACCTACAGAGACAATGGAACTTGCTCAATATTCAGATGCTCCTGCATGTAAAACCAGTCACGTGATTAAATATATTGTTAAAGAACTAAATAAATCAAAGCCATTTTCACATATTGAAAAAAAACCTGCCAAAATAAATTCTCGAGGTATGTGTTAAGGGTCATAATATTTGTACATGAACAAGTGAGGGATGACCAAGAGGGGATAAATAATGATCCTCACTACTGCTTGTTCTTAGATTTCTTTTTCCTCTTTTACACTTAGTTCTCAAGGATGAAAACTCTTCACTGTTGCAAAAGTTAGGACTATAGCTTATAGTAGGATGATACAAGTGAGAACTTGTTCTCTCGCTTATTCTTCTTTAAACATGTGATGATTTGTCTGAAAAATTGAAAGAAATATCCCTTGCAGTAAGAAAGGGGATTGTAGAGGAATATGATATGATATGCTGTTTCTCAGCAGCTCATTTTGAAGTTTTACAGAGATTCTCCTATACAAACAATCCTTATCCTGACAGTGGAGACAGTCTTTACGTCAATGGAGTGGTGGAATCAAGCATCATGAAGAAATCCTGTTAAGAAGCTGGACCCAAACTCCTAATAACCATGAAGTTGAATGGACTAGTTATTTCTCATGGCAGCCATTGTTTAAATGTTGGAGGTGAAAAGATTAAGCCTTAAAGAAAAGAGGAGAAATGAAGTGCAGTCAGTATAAGCAGTTTGCTAAGCAGTATTAGATGGAGGAAGGTGCATTATTACAGACATTAAAGATAACAAGACATACTGCAATTTTTCCCTATCTTTCTCTGTATCCACCCTTTCCCGTTTCTTCCTCCTCCACCCTTTTACTCACTATCTGCACACACCCTGCCACTGCCCAGTCAAGCAGAGCAGGGGCTTTTGGGACAGAGATGACAAATTCTCTGAGTGTGATTCCTGCTGTTGAAGTAACATGCACTCATGCAGCCTTGCTTGGTCAGGTGACTCTGAGGAAAGGTGCACTACTAGCAGAGCTATGGGATCACTCACAGCTCTTTGTGTTGCTATAGGAAACCCCCAGGGGTATACAAGATTTCCACCTCACCTGCTGAAACTGGAGTTGTGTGTTGCATTCTGTGTGCATATGGTAGGTGGAGCAAAACCTTAATTTTTATCATTAAAAATAAATCAAACAAATGTTTGAGGTATTTCTGTCTCCATTTTATAGAAAGAACACCACCACATTCCTAGGACAGAGTGTAATTTCCCATAACAAACTATTTGTTTTATGAAATGGCTATATTTCCATTATAAAAGGTTGTTAAAATAGACTGCTTATATAAATATTTGGTTATTCTGCATTTTCATACACAGAGAAGACAGAATATTACTTTTAAATAATAATTCATTTCTTTAACAGTTTTAAAATTGGGACTGACTAAAACTGGAATTGCTAAGTCTTAAAATATACTTTATATAGTTAGGGAAGCCATTTCAAAAACAGTAACTCTTAATACATTTAAGTTTTCTGAGCTTCATGTGGGAAACAGTATCTTACCTAATTGAATCTTACTAATCTTACTAATATATTACATACAGTATTTTTGTACTGCATTGGTACTGCCACACAGCTTTGCATCATAGAGCAATAGCCTTAAATAATCTCTTAGCTCAATACAATTTTTCCAAGGTTAGCATTTCATCTGGTACGAGTCTGAACACTGTATCATGTTCCTATTTGGGATCTTAAGTCTCTGAGATCATCTCTGCTTGCCTTCCTCTCTTTCACTGTTACCATCTTAATCAGAAATGTTTCTGAAATTTCATGGTAACCAAGGAAATAACTTCCCATTATGCCCCACAGTCCGACTTACGATAGTGCATCAGCTTCCTGTAACAGTTTGCTCAGAGATCAAAGGGGCAGTGTAGATGCAGCAGCCCAGAATCAGAAGACTATATGTGTGTATATATATATATACATATATATATATACATACATATATATTTCAATTTAAGAAAATTAGAATTAAAATTATTTAGTTTAAAATGTAGAAATTATTTAGTAATGAGATAAGCCAATTTTTCTGGAGTTTGGTCTTGTATTCTCTGAAGAAAATATAGTAAAATAATAATAATAAAAAAAAAAACAACTAGGAAGTTAGGTTGACAGAATTTCTCATCTGCCTTGGCTAAGGCTAAAGCTGATCCCTTTTACATGTCTGACTTTCCAACGAATTTCTGTTCCAGCTGTGAGGGACTGCAGGAGGAATGCTTAAGATTCGTGGGAAAAAGACACAAAGACTAAATCACCCTGCGATATGCAGGTACTTGACTCTGAAATGCAATGAAGGCAGTTTAAGTGACAAGCAGATAAATACACCACCACTGTTGCTTTTGGCAGAAATTTCTAGTGTTGGACTCCGCCTATTCTTTTCCTGATATCCTCATTGCTGAGATCTACACCTGTACCTCAGAATGACCCTACTGGTCTCTACACTGTAGATTATTTGTTGCTACTACAGGAATATCTGGAATATGTCGAATCTGAAGGAAAACTGTTGAATCTCTACAAATAGGAAGCAGTAAAGCAAATATGTCTACAGGGCTATCCATACTTAACTTATTGTAAATCAGCTAAAACAAAGTTTTCTCTCTGCTGCACTCAAGTGGTACTTCTCTGCAGAATTTTAGTGCTATTAGAAGTCAGATTCCAGTCTGCCAGAGGCTGACTTACAATAGTGACTTCATAAATTATTTATTATCCCATAATTTGCAACATGGACAATAACTCCATGGGTTGTTCAAAGGCATTAGACTTTCTTGTGTTGCTTGTGTTGAACTTAATAAACTGTAAAATGGTTTAGGTAATGGAGAAGTTGTTAACATCAGATTGTGACTAATTTTCTGTCTGCAAGGAGGAGAAACAGCATTAGCTCCCATGCCAAAATCTATAAATCAGTGTGCTGAAAAGGTAAGTTTTAGACAAGTGTTCTCACAGAAAATGAGGATAAAAGAGTCAAAATGGAAAAAAATTCTCTTTGTATGTGATCACCCAGAAAACATCTCTAGAAATCGAGTAGCTCAGAGGCTTTTGAAGCTCTTCTAAAACTGGAGTTGAAGAAGGTCAACTGTCAAGATACTGTCATCGGCTGACAATTAAAGGGCGGCTACAAAGCACTGAGAGCTCTCTGCCGACTGCTTTCTACATTTTAAACATCTGGAACTTTTGAGACCTTTCTAGAGAAAGAATCATTTATTTGCAAACTGGTTTTCATCAGCTATCATGAAAAATTACAATGGCAAACAGATTGACATTAACTGCTTTACTTTATGAAACACGAAGTAGGTTTTACTGATATTTGGAAAACAACAGAATTCATCTCAGGCTTTTTCACACTGGTAGTAAACATAACAGGAAGGGAAAAAAAAGAGGATTAACCAAGTGATGTTTTGTGTATCTTTACACTAAACCATGAATACTAATTTAAAAATTCAAACGTGGTGGAACTAAGTTGTAGCTGCATGATAGGTGGTCTAGATGAATGTGAGGCTGCCCCTCAAAAGGTCTTCTGGCCATCTGACGTGTTTAAATATAATCCTCCCTTTCTCTCATGATTGGATTAAAAAAAAAACAACAACTTGCTATGGTGTTTAAGCAAAAAATAAAAAGCAAACAGAATCCCACACTCCTTTACTCTGCTGTGGAAGCCCTGAAGGGCTGCACGTAGGGGGAGGATGAGAAGAAAAGGAATACTTCTGTGGCGCATGCACAAGCCTCTTTTTAAAGCAAGTTTCTTCTACAGATGAAAAGCAATAATTGCCATGAGGAAATCTTAACATGAAGAAATAAGCTTGCCAGTTATTAAATAAATAAAGCATGACATGCTGCTAATTTTTCGATTATTTTCCAAATAAAAAAATAAGTACTACCAGGCCTACTGGGAGGAAGGTGAGAAAAGGATTGCTGAAGGATAAGAAAATTAAAGGCTCCAGTGAACTTTAGAGCTTTTAATGCAGGCTCAATAGAATAAAAAGATATAACTTGACTTTTCCAAAAGATCAAATGATTGAAACAAGGTTTTTGATCACCTCTTCTCATAGGCACTTCTTCATAGGCACCTATGTCAAGTAACTGGTTTTTAAAAGCTCCTGTGTCCCCTGGTCATTGTAGGCAAGGTCAGAGTTCTTCAGTAGAGCTGAGATTCATGCTTTTCTCTAATAATCAACAGTTTGCTATAATGAAAGCCAGTGAAAAAGTGCCTATTAGGACAAAACATCAATTAGAAGGCATTTTGGTTCAGGACAGGATTCATGTGTCACTTCAGATATTGCAATCCAGAGGCCTTAATTTCAAGCCACGTCTCTGCATGAAGCAGTGGGCTTCTGGTCGTTGTCTGCCAGGACCCCCAGTGCCCAGGAACATTACTGTGGCCATCCACTCTGGAGAGCCAGCACAAGCAGAGAGGGAACTTGAATCTTTCCCCTACCCACTTAGCAGGGCAAAGCATAGGTCATTGGCTACTTCTTCCTGAGGAAGAAGGCAAAAAATGCTTTCCAAACAAGCCCTAGTGCACAGCAGCTTTCTAGATGTGGCCATTTCATTTAAAAACTGGAGTGGGTTCGGGCTTTGATGATACATACCATGAACTGCAGTCAAGATACACGCGTGCTGTTTTTTTGTTACCGCATTATTACAGAAGATATATTTTGGTGGTGGGTACTATCATAACAGCCATAGTTTCATGGTTCAAAGACACAGGATGTTACAGCCCCTCTACATGAACAATACCTTGTGATACAGGGCCACGCATTTTGGTTCTTAAGAAAAATAACCATTTTCCCGCTGTTTATCATTTCTTTATTACTTACATAGCTGTACCACTGCAGCAGATCACCATCTATACTGAACACAGTATAGGTAAAATTCTTTTTTTTTTTTTTAATTCTTTTTTTTTTTTTTTTTTTTTTTTTTTTTTTTTTTTTGCATGAGAAATGAGAGAAAGGAGGTGACAGGAGGAAAAGAATGCATCACAGTTTCTGTGGGCCACTGACAGCAGCTTGACAGTAGCTCAACTGTGGGGAAGTGGTGGAAAAAACTGGTGTAAAACAGGATCTGCTAAAGGCTAATGAGCCTAATATTTAATCTAGCTAGTGAAGAGGAGTGCTTGTAAGTCCTGAGTGCTCAGTGGATCTGATCTTTCATAGATATAAATTGATGGAAACCTATTAATCTTGGTGGAACCATGCCATTTTACACTCTCACTCTCCGATCCAATTTGAGTCTTCTTTTTCATCTGTCAATGGTTCTGCTTTTCTAAGCAGCCCTACAAAAACAAAGCAACTGTGCACCTGAGGAATTTACTTGATAAAGAAATACATTCCCATTTTATCTTTCCATCTGAGTCCTCTAGTTTACTGGAAAAAACTGAAGACCTTTCTTCTGTTTAAAGAAAAACAAAAAACACAACAGAATAATAGTATTTGGAAAATATACTACTTCCAGTATAATAATTCTCTTTCTGAAGTACATTATTTCCTATGTCATCTAGTTTTGTAAGGGCATTTTCAGTGTACTGACAGAGAGCTCATTTATAATTGTGTCCTCATTTCTACTACAGCAAAAACAAACTCACCATACTCCTTGAAGAAGAAAACCTCCCTCCTCTCCTTTGCTGATGTATGCAAGTTCTTCTTAATCATGACTAATAATGTTTTATCCTGGCTGTCTTACAGTCTTCTAATGGCAATATTGACTAAAATGGAAATATACTACATAAATTTATGATGGCTGCTTTGATGTCACTTCAACATTGCTATTAATAGTGAGATATTGTGGCAGAGTGTGAAACAGAAGTGCCTATAAACAAGTCTATCAGAGTCAGGCCATATCCCAGCATTTGAAACAGATCACAGCAGTAGCCTGTTTCAACATGGTTATCAGCACAAAGTCAGAAATATGCCAGGTGTCCCTGCCTCCACAAAGATGTCCCACATCCACATTCATCTCTCCCTGAGTCTCTCTGTGAGTAATCCCTATCCACTCCAGAGGCCTAATATGCAGCAAGTCCTTCTTGTGTTTAACCTTCTCAAAAGGTTAAGGCCAAGCATAAGTGGCAAACAGAGTGAGAGTTGAAACCAAATGTCAGATGCTGCCCATATTTAGTATATTTCTGTGTGCAGCTGCATACATAGGTAAAGCTCATCTCACTGTTGCACCACCGGCTTCTGATGGAAAGTGATGCTCCTCTACAGAAATATTAAGCAGATGCTGCCCTCTGATACTCTCTAAGCAGCACTCCCAAGTCTATAATAGTCTCACAACATGCAAAGTGGAAAATATCTATCCCCCTTGGCTGACAGCTGAGCGCCTGGGAAAGTACGAAAGCATTTCATGTCAATAGGTGATCATTTCTGAAGCACAGCAACCACCTAGGAATTGTCAGCTCTCTTTCCAAGGGATGAACCCTTGTACTAGTGTGCAGCAGCATTGCTGCCCCATATTAGTGAGTGTAAAACCTCAGAACTCAGCCTGCCATCACAAGCACTGCAAAAACTGAGCTGTGGGAGAAAGGCTGGGTATTAGGGAGGAAGGATAGAAGGGCATGAGAACATAGAACCTTTCTTTCAGAACAAGTAAGATTTCTCAATTTTACCCTTAAAGAGCTGCATCCCTCAGAGCCATCTCTTAGTTGCTGTACATTCAGTCAAAAACATTCTTACCTCCCACTTTATTCTTGGAAGGTAATGTCCCCATCCCTTCTAAAACCTTTTTGCTACATCCAGATGTGTTAGTCATAGATTGCTCTGAACTACCACATAGAGAATGGTACACAGGTCCTGGCAGCAGTCCCTTCACAAGAGTGTTTTTATGCCTCCATGACAATTAGCGACATTTAATTTGATTGGAAATTCTGTGCTGTGCTTTTAAAAAAAAATCTTACACTGCTGACATTAACACACGCTGTAGTGGAAGATTAGTTGGTGTGTTTTCTCATACCAGGAATTTTTGTGGGTAAGTAGTATAAACCTACCAGCTACAGAAAGAAATCTCTGCAGATATCTTCTACTAAATATTTTGTTTCTTATTTTTAATATAATCTACTCAAAGAAAAATAAATCTTGCTTTTTGTGTTTGCATGCAATTCTCCTTCAGATAAACTATAACAAATTTGTCTCTCTATGTGACTGGGAGAATCCTAACTGCTTACCCCCACCTATTAAGAGGGAGAGATCATCAGCTATGTTTATCCATCCAGGCAACCTGGATATCTTATTTGGCTGGATAGCAAGCTAGCAGAGGCGTATCATATACCACCATGAGACTATGTGGCTTAAATAAGTAGCTAAACTGAGTTCACATCCATCTTCACAGCGCCCACTGGGAGGAAGAAAGCAGTAAGAAAATCAAACTCAGTAGGGCCCTTTCATTAGTTTAATTTCTATAGTTCAACATTGTTTACATAATGAAATGATAGCTATAGATTTTTCACTTTCTAAGAACAAGTGAAAATGTACCTCGAAATTACAGAATTGTTGCACTGCAGATACCACACCATTGCATGTGTATAAGAGAACTGCTTAAATCATTTAATTGTTGTCCTCTGAGAACCGTCCCTGCACCAAAATTTTCACTTACAAATTTGCTACTGAAGTCTGGCTTCTGGAGTTGCCCTCTTCTATTTGATCTGGCTCTGATTTCTTAATTTTCTATTTTAATACTGAAGGCCTTAAAACAGAGGAACAGTTTTGAACACTGTGAACCCCAGCAATACACCTCTGACACTGACACAGCCTGATAAAAGAAAACAGAAACGAGAAATTCAAAGGACTAAATACTGTTTTTCTAAGGCCATTTTCTTGAGATGTTGCTGTAGTAAGAGTAGTAGTAAAAATAGATTTAATAAGGGTTCTGAACAACTTTCTGGAAGACAGAAGAATTATTTTGTTAAATAATCTTTCAGAAATCGATGTTGCATTTTAAATTTCAAAAAATTATATCAATTTGCTTAAATAAAAAAAATACAACCTATCTCCCTACTATGTACACAAAGCTAACACTCCAGACTTGATAAATACCTAGTGCTATCAGATGGCATGATCTTTGTTTTTCCACTTACTGTGAGAAGTTTACCAGTCCCTTTTATATAATTGCATATAAGGGCCCTTGTGGTGCCTGGCTTTACAGCTGTCATTGCCTATATGGATGCACCTCGGATTGGCCAGGGAAATAAAAAGCATTAGAAGTTTTGAACTGCTTTAGGATACAGAGACTGAAAGTCTGCACGTCCCAGTTACCCCAGGGCATAGGCTCTAAACAACATCAGTTCCACATCCCAAAGCTTGTGGCTGAAAAGTGCCATTTTCACACTACGTGGTAAAGCCAGTGTTTGACTGGAAGTATAAAAACTGATGCCCCTGAAGGAATATGCTTATTTTCTGGCTGAAGAACAAGAAAAATGAATGCTATAATTCTAACATACGGAGACCCATCTTCCACCCAGTATGGATTTGGGAGGAAGAATACTGAGCCATCATTTCATTACAAAACACGTAATTTTGTTCTGGCAGCTGGTAAGACCCCAGCTGTCCTTTTCACTTTCACCCTGCAACAAACACATGGTGAGCTGTACGAATTTCAAGCACTAAAATGGAAAAAAAAATGAACAGGGAGTTGCTGAGTATCCTCATTTGAATGGGATGTCTCCCCCTCTTTCCCAAATGACTTGCTTTTCCGTTAGCCCCACTGCATCTAGAGCTTTTGGCCATACATTTATCAAGATCACATGACAGATTTGGAATCAAACATTTCTTATGATTAAATGAAGAGGCATCAGGCTTTTGTCTTTTGACAGTAACATCTTGTGAGTAGCTGGAATTTCTGCTTCATACCACTCAAATAGAGGGAATCACCAGTACAAGAGAAGTTTATTTCCCCTATGAGACTAAAAAATTACAAGAAATCCATGTATGCATCATAAAATATCAATTTTTTCAGGATGTCTGCCCTTAAAAGATGCTTCACTATTGATAGAAGAACCACTGGGTAAGTGAAAAGGAATTGTGTATGACTGAATGTCTCAATTATAATTCATCACTGCAATGAAGACATTGGAAAATGAGTCTGTTTGATGACCTACCTAGAGATCTGGTAAGGGCAAGCCAAGAGCTGGGTTTCAGGAGGGAAAAGCGCTTAAATGGGGAGGAAAGGGAGGAAACAGTTGCTGTCATATGGTATATTTATGTATGAGGTTACAGAATTAAAGATTTGACAACTTAGAAGTGATCTGCAGTACAATGAATCAAGTTCAGTAGAGTGCATTACTCTGCCGGAATCATTTCACTGGTGACAGCTCTTTTCCCCCCTACTAAAATAACCTCAGAAAGAGCAGCCACTATATTATAGGAAACTTCTGCAGCACATAATATGGCACCAAATGCTAGGAAGCTTCCTAGCCTCTGCATAGGCCAACTTCAAACTGTATTTTGTTCTTGATACTGAATAGAGAATGTTCAGAGAAAGCATTGCAGAGAAACTTCCATTAGTAAAGTAGAAAAAGTGTCATGTCCACACCTGAAGTACACTTAGCATATTTGCTATTCATATCACCAGTAGCAACTGCTACAAAACACAGATTTTGAAGCTTGAAAGCCAAGCTTCTCTCTAAAGAAGATTTTATTCATCTAAAAGATGAGTAATTTAACTTTAGGAAACAAGTATAGACCAATGTCTTCTAGACTGCCATCTGGAAACATGGTTATTTTCATGTTGCTATAAGGCTCTGGATTCAGGTTTCCCTTGGTCACATTTACTAATGGATCACTGAACAAATACTATATTAATCTTTCTAAACTTAGGCCTAAAGAAGTAGCTTTTTAGTTTTTAAAACAGCTGGCAGCTCCCATAAGATTCTGGGGAGGGCTGTGGAGGACAGACTGGCACAGAGATTACAGAATAACTCCTCAACCATCAGAGCTTGACTTGGGGTTGTTGTATGACGTGAAAAGAATTGTCCTTAAGTACCTCAGAACAGATGTGGCACTAAAGAGTCTATCTGTGACAAGCCTCTTTGTTTCTGCAGCCATCAGTAAAGACACAGCAGAGGAAATGGAGGAGCTGCAGTTATGCATTTGCAATACACAAAGTCCTTGTTTTCCCACTAGGCACTGCAGAATAGCAATTGTCCATTCACAGCACATATCACATCCCCTGCATTTCAGAGCTAATATTTTTGCAGTCCTTAAGCAGGCATGTTTGAGCCTAGTATGGTTAATTTTTGTAACCCTTTCAGGTGCATTGCAGGAGGTAGGTGTGCTCATGTTCTCTTCTTTGCCATATAGGTAGTTTCATCAGGTATAAATTTCAAAGTTAAACTCAAAGATTTTCAAATTGCAGAGGGTTTATATCTACAGTAACATCTCAAAGAGCTGTCTTGCTCCACAGATTGGGAAAATGTGAAGATTGCTAGTCACTGAGCATACCTGTATTTTAATCCGATTAACAAAGGACAGTGGCTGTGTCGTCTGAAATTATTTTTACGATCACACACATACAAGCTCTGACAAGTGGCTCCTCCTTCTTATATGTTAGAATTGCTCCTAAAAACAATGTTAGTTTTACGCTAGCAGTTGCTTTCGCTTCCTGCAGCACACACCAGCCACTGTGCTGCTGCAATATTCATTCAAGGCAGATCACTAGTTCAAGTATGAATTGAACCTATACGCTCTTAAACTGGCATCAGGCTGCATTACTTCAACTTCACATTGATTTCCACTATTCACAGAATGAGTAGCAAAATCTATCTGAAAACTGGCATTAATATAAGATTATCAGCTCACTCCCTTCACAGTGAGGATCTGCTCCCAAGTCAAAGCACATACTTCTTAATTTAAAACTTAAGAACTCAAAGTACAGCAATCAGTTAAAAAAAAAAAAAAAAAGGTAGATATAATCCTAAAAATGAAGCTGATAATCTCTTCTGCTTGATCTGTTTATTTTGTTTATTTCCAACTCCTTTCCTTGCTCTTACTTTCAGACAAACTCACAACACCCTCAGGATACAATGAATTTGTTTTCTTCTCCCTTCATCTAAGCCAACAGTCCCAGGTATCCTCTCCTGCCATAGAGCAGTCAGAAAAACACACACAGAAAGCATTCACACTTCCCTCAGCAGATCAGAAAGGACTACAATAACAGATCATTGCTGCAATCTCCTTCTGCCATCGCACAGTTAAACCAACATAAGTTACATTTTTCATTCAGTTTGAATAAAGAGAAAAAGGGAGGAAATTCAAAATCTTGTTGCTGTAGTAACTATCATCAGCAAAAATCATTTCCAGTAAATAATAGTATTATCTCCCTCTCCCCCTCACAGTTTTAGTTCCCCTTCAGAAATCATCACGCTGGCTCTTTTAGATTAGTTGTACATACCTCAACCATTAAACAAGACATTTAACCATAGTGGCAGTTCTGTGACCTTTGAATGCTGTGAAATCTCTAAGCGGTGCAGCTTGTTCATGAAGACTTGTACTGCAGAATCCAGTAACTGCATCCAGGATTAGGAATACAAGTAAGTAACAGCAGCAACAAAACAAAAAAAAAAAAAAAAAAGAAAAAAAAAAAGAAAGAAAGAAAATAAAAAAAAGAAAACCTCCCCGAGACCCCCAACCCAGCCAATAGACCACCTTAAGAAGCAAAAAAAAATCGGAAAGAGAGTGCACTTTTCTGCCAGTGTACGGACTGGAGTAGAGCTGAGCTTGCTGCAGTCAGCCTGTCTGTGTTAGCAAGCAGAAGGCCGTGCACGGCTGGGAGGTGCTGTCAACTGCCACAGGCAAGGGAAAGCAGACCAATCCGCTTCGGCACTGTCAGCTCGCTGGAGTGAAGCCTTTTCTGTTTATGTTTCCTCATTTCAGGAGTGACGTCAAAGGGTTTAGTCTTTCCTCTGCATGTGCTATTAATTTTAAGCGACTACTATGGGAAGAATGTGGCAGTGATTTAAGCAGGCTACCTTACTAAAAGAAGCCAGAGACATAATTTGTCTGTCCTGGATTTAGCTTAGAAATACTTTATAATGAGAGGTACCAGAAAGATCCAAGATTTCCATACAACATGGAGGTAGCATTCTTAAATATACCTACGATATTTCCCAGGGAGAGCTGTTATCTGTTTGGGTTGCGGTACAAAATCAGACCTGATTCTGCCCTTGCCCTGAAGGAAATCATAACTGCTTCTCTGAATTCAGTGCTGCTATACTCGTGTAAACCTGGCAGAAGAGATAAGACTGAGACTGCTGTACACATTCCTTTATCAGTCAGCACAAGCTATACTGCAAATTAGCAAACTCCTTTCATTACTACATTATGGTCTGCTTAAGATCTGCTGCTCTGGGCAAACATCCATTCCATCAGCCAGTCGCGGCCCAGCTGTGTGCTCCCTACAGCTCTGCCAAGAGGGTTTTATTTCATACCAAAGTCTGTGTCAGAAGGCAAGAGGCAGTGGTAGAGGCTGACTTCTTGTGTTGCTGCATCATTGGCAGGAGGGATGCTATGCAGCTGAAGTAAAAGGGAAAAACAAGTAGTGTATGTCAAGGTCAAGTAGCGCAGGCAAGAGAAGCCGCACCAGCACAAGATAACTGACAGGAGGTCAGCTAGTAACAATAGCTGTTAAACTGTCTTTATTTTAATTTTACTGTTTTGGTCTTCCAGGGCTTCCTTGTAAAGAGGAATGATCCTCTCCTAACAACTCCTAACAGTCTAACAGTTAATTTTAAAGTGCATATAGATGCCTTTGCATGTAGGTGGACCGACAACTCTTGGTGAGCCACAGGAAACAGGAGAAGTAGACGAAGCTTCTCCAGGAGAATACACTAATGACAATTGATGCTATCAAATATTGCTCTGGAAAGGCCAAAATACTTAACAATTAATGATTTTTTTCTTTTTTTTCCCACATAAAATTCTGCCTCTGGTGTCACTGCTAATGTAACCATCTTCAGAAAGAAACATAAAGCATTGCGGTATTTTAAGTGCTGGAATAACATATTAAAAATATTAAGCAAGTTAGTGATTTACAAAATCAATTAGAGCTCATTAGCTTCATCTGGCTGTGCTTAGAGAACTGTATGAAGCAATCTGGAACATATAAATAGGCGTATTATCTCTAATACAAAAAAAAATTATCACGTTCATCTTCACTCAGCATTGGTGAAGGCATAGCTGCACATTGGGAATTCCTCTTCAGGGACCAGTTTAGGGAACATAGCTGAAAACAATGTAGTTTAGTGGAATGACTCCAATGAGAACGATCAGATCTGAACGATCTGATGTTTAGTTTTGTCCTGGTTTCAGCTGGTATGTTATCAACACTCTTCTTCTCCTAATTCCAAGACACAGAGTCATACCAGCTGGCATGATGAAATATCAACTCTACCTCAACTGAAAATTGGGCAGGTCCAAAAAAAGGAGTGTTGTTAACAGTTAAAGTGTACATTTATTCAAAATCAAAACTGACAAAGCAAAACTCCAAATTTAAACACTACTAGAGTTTATTCTTTGTACTGGACACGTTATTTGGCCTTTGAAATCTTGTAGAGGCTTCACAATATCATTTGCGCGACTGTGACACACCTCAAACTGTGCTGGTCATTTCTTAGGAGACTGCCTACACTCTGTGAGGACCCACTCTAGGAATGTGACATTATAGGTCACATCATCAGGGTCCTCTGTTCAGACATGTATTCTGGCATGTAGGTTAACTGGCAGCAAGGAAAGGAATATATTTTCTCCACATTCACTGTGGTTACAACAAGGAAATTGCAGCAAAGGTAAGTTACTGGACATGAGAGAAACTAAAGGTAGGAGAGTAAAATACTGAAATAGCTTGGCAGTGATAGTCCAGAGTGTCCTATTACTGGCTATTTTTAAAGTAGGGTTAGGCAAACATCATTCACAAGCCATTTTAATATAGATGCTACTTCGAAATACAGGCAATAGGGATTTAATGAATGTTTATTCAAACCCATTTTTTTTTTCTTCCGTTTTCTATACTTTGGTATTGATCTTACTAATACTGCACTGTGTTTTATGAGCAAGGGTACTGGTATGTTTTAGGTCTATGCAAAGTCTTAGATACTATCTCTGAGGCCAGTCTCTTGAAATCACCTGGCCCTCTGAGAAGAAGTAGCCTTTGTGGTTTTTGTGATGGAGATGCTTCCTGGGTTAAATGACAGAGTGGTCTGAAAGCTCATAATGTTGCAGTGTCTACTTAGAAAAAGAATTAGAGTACACATATGCAAAGATGGGAAACAGAAGGAGCCCAGAAAAAAAAGAATACAAAGTTGAAAAGTTAATGATTATTTAAGAAGGATTGTAGGAGAAAGAAGAAAGCAAACCAACATACGCGCAATGGTAAAATATATTCATGTGAAGAGAAGGAGCTAGAAACTTTAATGCAAGATTAAAATTACAACTTAATTGACATAACAGAAACTTGATAGGGTACAGTCATGTGAATGTGTGACTAGAATACTAATATCAGAGAGCACATCTTGTTCAGGAAAAACGGGAGGGAAAAAAGTGAAAGAAATTATGCCATGTATGTCCCTCAGATGTTCAGAATGTGTCAGCATACATTTATTGAAGATGTGATGAATAATACAAAAAAGAACATAGACTTTGTTAGGTGATCTGCTGCAGATCCAGAAATCTCAAGTGGATTGCTCTTTCATAGCAATTAACAGGATGTTTTGAAACCTGTAACTTGGCCGTAAGGGGAGATTTTGTTCATCAGCTCTTTTCCAAGAGCTAAACTAGGCACAGACACCTTGGATAATTCTCTCCAGAATAAGTGTTCTAGGAATCCCACAAGTTTACAAGCCTATCTTTCTAAGCAATCCTGTTTGACTAAGTAATTTCTTCACCTTCCTTCTATAGCCATGGCTTAGCACTGGTGACACTATGACAAGTCTTCAGTGATTCTCTCTTCTCAGCATAGGTGGCACACCAGGACATGCTATCTTCTACCATGGGATTACACTCCTCTCCTTGAGCCCCCAGCAGTCTATCGCATCCATTAACTGTGGCCTTTGGAAAGGAACTTGAGTATTAGAGAGACTGCTAAATCTCCCTCACCCAAAACACACTCTTTATACCTAGACATACTGTATGAAAGAAAAAGAAACATATCCAAGTACCATTAAAATTTGATTTGCACAGGACATAATGACAGGCATAGGTTATGGACAGAGGTGTCTTTTCCCTAAGATACTTTCCACTTCCTTCCTTCCTTCTTAAATTCTACCTTGGCCATCTTTAGGAGGGGCTCAAGCATGGGACAATGTGTTACTCTTTTTACAGCTGTCAATAACATCTGAAGGAATAAAGCAAATTCAGAATGTGGGAATAAGGAGTGGCAGAAGTTGCATCCCTAGTAACCTGCTGCCATGGCTGATGGTGTTTACATCTCATTTCTCTTTCACACGCTCCCCCAGAAATTTTTCTGAATTGCAAGGTTGTAGATGATACACTAACTCCCAAAGGTATTGCCTCTTTTCCTTAAAGTCTTAACAAGTAAGCCTGAGGATGCTGAAGAATGCTGTGATAAAACATGTCCTTAGATAAATCTGTATCAGCTTTCTTTGTTGGGTCACAATAATGATGAAAAGCCAGCAGAGGCACAGCCTGCTGTAATTATAAAATAGAAGAAGGTGGGCAACCACAGTGAAAGTGTAGCACAAAATTTTTTATATATCCTAACCTACTTTCAGGTTAGTTTCTAAGTTATCCTGTGTATATTATTGTCAGGAAAATTTAAAGATAGACTTCTCTATGCTGAACCGCATGGAATGGCTGGATATTGACCAGAAACAGAAATCTAGCATTTGCTTACATACAAATTAGTGCCCTCACCTAGATTTTTAGTCTCATTACTGATGCAGGGAATGGTTGTGAATCTCCTTTGTGCACCAGACTCCCTTCCAGTTCCCTTCTTCACCTGGATCTGTACAATCCTTTCAGTGAATTTGCAGCCAGACTGTGTGAAAAGTCTGAAGATTATATAGGTTGGTGATTAGCTGAGGTTCAGGGGTGTCTGTAGTGACCCCGTAGGCAGGATGCAGAGGTCAGTATGCCTCAGAGAAGCATGAGGATAGATGAGAGCACGATGTCCTGAGGAAGGGCAGCTCAAAACAAGGACACAAACTGTTGATGTGACTATAGAATTCATTCCTCTGACTCAAAAAGCTAGCTGGTGCACAGTTTATACTGCTGGGCTTTACTTAATCTGACTGAGTGCTGTTGTACCTAGGATGACACTGTTCCTGATTTTCAGGAGCAAAGGAATGCTCCCAGCTTTCACAAACTTAACTAGACATAATTATAACTGATTTTCTAGCCTTGATCCTACCAACATATTCTCAAATATCTTTTCCAATATTAGAAATTCAACTGCTTCCAACAAATTACTTCCCTGTAACTATTAGCTATTTCCTTTCCAGAGCTCTCAATCTCCTTTTTATTACTCTTTCACTCTAATTGAAAATGCTTAATTAAAAAAATAAAATATTTTTTTTTTTCTTATTTTTGTTGTCTTTCTATTTCCTGGATAGTGCAAAGCCAAGGACCTATGCAAGGGAGAAGGGTTCCTCTCACAACATTTGTTGCAACTCAAGCACAGTTTTAAAAACTCTGTTTGGAAACAGTCATTAAAAAAAAAAACTGTGAGCTGAACCCAGTTACTGTAGTGGATTCCCAGACAATCTGGGCTGACCTCAAATGTTTCCCTGTAAGGGAGAACACAAGGCCATTTGTGAAAAGAATCAGCTCTATGGATTTACAAATAGCCTGGTACTTCACAAGGTAGAATGGCACAAATAAGCATGTACAGATCCTTAGGTGCTCATGTTCAGTATTTAAGTAAGTGGTGTACTGAAGAAAGAAGGAAACTTACACAGTTGGTGAGGTAGGGAATGCTTTCTGATACGGTGGTAAGATAGTACTTAATAGCCAAATTAGATATGATTATCTGTGTATGATTAGGTATATTTTTTTTGTCATGGAAAAATAGAAGGCTACTTGTGCTGTTTGTAAATTTTCAATAGATTACATACTGCTCTATAAACTTTTTATTGGCCAGTATATTAAAAACTGTAGAAAATAAGTGAAGTTCCAGAACTTTAATTTCTCTTGGTTTAACCCAAGAACATTTGGAGTTACCTAATGTGACTTCTAGAAAACCTCTCTCCCCTTACTTCTAAATATTTACTCATAGATTCTATTGATGGGAAAGATCCCTGATAAAATGGAATTTTATTCTGTTTCTCTATGAATTAGCTACTACACAAACAGCACTGAATAAGCTCAAGTATCATCCAGGATGCATCAGGAAGAGAGAATCAAATTACTATTAACTTGTGTTACTAATCTACAGTGTACCACGGACTTTGACTTTCTGCAGACATGACTTCTGAGTTACATAAAAAAATAACAGCATACATGAGTATTATGAAAAATAAATTAGTGTTCAGTCATTGTCTGGTTTCAGTATTGCAGCATTTACATTAATCTTAAAATGTGTCAATTGGATTACCAGCTGCCACTGCTCTTCTTCCTGTAGCAGTAAGCATCCTGACCAGTAGCATGCTAGCAGTGGTAAATCCCCTCAAGTCTGAGCACAGACTCATTGTCGGAAGTGTGGTTTTTACTGTTGCTGTGGTTACTGTCATTAGGTATGAAGAGCTTCACTATCTGGAACTAAGAAGTTGATCTGGAATTCCCAGGTACCAAAAAAGGGTGAGAAAGCAGGTTTCCAAATTACTCTTTTTAATGACCAGATTGTATGCAAAGCATTAAACTTCTTCCTAATAAGGTATTTGATTTAAAATTTCATGGATTTGAAAACACATCAAGCAACAGGGACAAATTCTGTCTTACAAGCATGTGAATACCCCACCAATTCTCAGCAAACCTAAGATCTCGATGTTAATCTCTTTCAGTCTGCAAATCTCAGTGCTGTTCTGTTCAAAATACAAACCAAAAAATTACTTTTCACAGAAGAGAGAGGGCATATTTGGGGTCACAAAATTCCATTTCCTTAGCATCTTAGACAAAAACATCCCTAATTACTCTTCCATCACATAGCTGTGAAACAAACTGCAAAGTTAAAGCAGGTACAACAATATAGAAATAACATTTCTGCAGTAGCAGGTTGATAAAAGCAGTGATTTGTTTTAGATTTTTTTTCTACATAAACTCTTTGAAACAGTAAAGGCATCATAACTACAAACTTTTAAAAAGAGGTAGTTGAAATTGCTGTGAAGTCATTTAAACGTTAGAAGTTTGCTGTGTCGTGCAGAGAAGAGTGCTGAAAACAGTCAAAACGTATTGAAGTTATGTAAATGGACAAAATCTTTGTTGAACTGAGGTCAATGGGAGCTCACCATTAATGTTAATGGATTATACCTGCTATAATTAATAATTAAATAGTGTGTTAACAGTGTTGAGATGCTTGTCATTTTTCATGCCTGTCTTTTCTCATCTCCATGAACAGGCAAAAATGTTAAGTGACACATAAAACAGGAACATATTCTGTTCCTCCTGTGAAGGCAGACCTACTGAGGATAAGAACAGGTTGCTCCAATGTTGTGCCAAGCATCTGTAGTTTTAAAAATTACAGAATACAGTGATATCTGGGGGCAACTTGCCTTGGCCTGTCTACTGACAGAAGGCAGATCTTTGCTTTTATTACAATGGGCTTCTTCCTTTTTCAGTTCTGATTCCATACAGCTCTCATTTATGTCTTCACAAATCATAGCCATGACCAAATCTTCCTCTAAGCGTTATAGGCAGCAAATGAATTCAGATGATGGAAGTAATGAGACCCTTAGTTCCTAGTGCCTCACTCTACCTATTGCCTGGAGAATGCCTCCTTTGTGCTGCTGAACTTCTTAGAGCTTCTTCATGCATAATTCAGTTTTTCTAGATGTGACAATGGTGACCTCCAGGAAATCTTCTCATCAAATGGACTAATTTCACCTACTTCATGCATCAAAACACTATGTTAACTTAAAACTCAGAGCTTGGTTACTGGGAGCTACAGAGAAAACGCTGCGAAGAAGAGAGACCTCTTTTACTGCCCTTCCTCAAGTTATGTTTCATCAGCTATTGTATCACAGAAAGTTAATCTGGGAATGTATTAAAGCTCTCACCACTCACATTTTCTTAGAGGCATATTCTGGCTGATTATTGCAGTTCAACACCTCTACTGACACTTCCGTCCTATACCCTAGAATCCTGTATTGAAAACAACATTCTTACTCCAAATAATAACAGTTGAGCTTCCCTTTCAAGAAGTATTTTGCATTTCTCTCTTCAGTGTTATCTGATGCTATGAGCTTTTGATTCACAGATAAATTCATGGACCCATGTAAATTAATACTGAACAAAGAAATGCAGCCAAGCTTACTCAGTCCCATAACTTTTTTAAGATTAATTCAGACTGCTCAGATTGTCATCTCTGGATGCAATATGTCACAGTAGGAGTGTCTTACAGTAGAAAAACTTGTAAGAATTGTTGTAGTTCTGAGAAATCTAATAGGAAGAGTGTAATATGCTGTACAACCTATCACAGATTCTATGTGCATTGGATAATACAATAGATCTCTCACAACCTTGAAACATATGAATATGGTTAAGATGACATTTGTGACGGTATTACAAAGAAGACAGCAAGAAGTATTTTCAAACGTAAGGAGTTAAATGAACACTGCAGGTGATATTCCATAGGTCATTCTGGAAGTAATGCCTCCAATTTATTCCCAGGGAAAATAAAACAGATACAAAGAGCACAATAACACTATTTGAAAGAGCATATTGCCAGCTAGAAAACACTACTTTTCAACACACACACCCCCATTAGCTATGTATTTTCACCAGAAATGAACAAGACCTTGCATGCCATACTCATAATGATCTGCACCAGTGGACACCTGCCACTGCTGGAATGTGCCACCCACTGCCTCGCTGAGCTACATGCACTGTTTGGTTCCCATTAATGATCAGTAAGAACTGGTGAAAATTATGTCATTTTTTTTCCCCTGTGTGGAGGAATTCAAATTACACATGCTTCAATTGTAATCACACCTTTGATTCACGTGCACTTCCATGTTAGACACTATTTGTCAGACTGCTCCTCTGCTGCCATCTGTCACATAGCAACAAGATGTAATGGAATGCTGGTGGGAAGATTCACCCTCTACTGCCACACCACCACCATCTATCTCTGACATCATGGGCCAACAGAATAAAATAGGAGGCACTACTTTTGGAGCAGCCATTGTAGAAGTACTTGTTTTAATGTGCCACCGGTCTTTTCTACAAACTAATTAAATCACACTTGTTTTTATTAAAGTTTAGTGCTATCTTACCTATAAATATTCCAGACTTGAAAGCACAAACATAACTAACAATTTTAGAAGTTGGTTCCTCCCCTATAAAATTTCCGAAATCTTAGGAATCATCTTTTCCATTTTTTCCTATAGAAATCCACTGATAACATAATTTTGGTATGAAGCTTGAAAAGTAAACTCTAATAACTTAAAGGTAGCATATAGCATTAGATGTAGGAAAGAATATAATTTAGTATACCTTCTTCAGAATCATATGCAATATATTACACTTTCACTGCAAAAATCTAGTGAAACAAATATGGCCCCAAATGGTAGAAGAACTACTACTACAGTAACACATCCGATCTGACAGTATTTCTGTTAATTATCACAGAGGTATTGCTTAGCACAGCAATAATTATGAATTTACTATGGCAACCAGTCACTGAACTACAATAACAACAGGACACAACTACTAAGGCCTTCTTGAGTCTGATGGAGATAACTCCACTTTACAATAATTTAGGTGAAATTCAGATAGAACCTCAGTTAATACTCCTTATTACCAAATCTGACCCACCCTCCTCCTGCACAAATATTTTTGCTTTGTGAACCAGATGCTTTCCCTGTGACCTCTGCAGATCCAGCAAAAAAACAGATGCTCGGTATCCCTACTTTACACTGAACATATGCAGTCCCCCTCCCAGATCCTTGCAGTACCAAGGTATGTATAGAGTAACTGTCTTTGTTTTGTCTTTCATTGTACTGTCTGTATCTCATCTTCAAAGTTTGTCAAACACATGGAGATACATTGTTCCGATTATAATTGAGGAAAAAACACTAGGAATCAAGGTCAAGGCAAACTAAGGGATTGAATCCACCTCTGAAGATTAAAAAATACACAGTGAAAGAGAAGCTAAAATAAGATTATTTAAAGCAATTTCAATTCTGTGCAATGATGAGGTATTGCTACGTATCCTCTCCTTCTACAATTTAGCTCAAGTTATTGTGCAGCTAAGTAAAAGCATGGAATCAAAATGATAGAGGTTGGATCCGCAGTGCTTAAAGAACCCCAGCCAGGAGAACATAGTGCAGCTGCCCTTCATCTAAGATATTTTTCTGAGTGAGATATTTCTGTTATGACTAAGACCACTAAGTATAGTGAAACAAATCAACCTCTAATATGGAAAAACCTAACTAAAAAGCAAAAATGACTAGCAAAGTGAGGCAACGTTGGCAAGAACAAGCATTACAGAAAGGAGATGTGTTTGCATAGACCTGAATCTTCCCAGTCTGCCTAATTTTTAGTCTTAAAGGCAAAATATCTCACACATGAGATTCATAAGCAGGCTAAACATGACCCATATTGAGGGCAAAAGCAAGCACGTGGCCTGCATTACCACATAGAAGGAATTGAGTTCAAAAAAGCTCAGAGGTTAACTCAGCTGCATGAGAAGGAAAAGAGAGATTGAGCTGATATGAAATGTAGGAATTCAGATTCAAGTCCTTACATTGTAACCACAATGTAAAGCAACAGTAAGCTCATGTTTATTATTTGTTGGGACTGAAAAGTTATAATATTTTCCACTGTGACTGGAGGCAGAAGCATTAGAAATCTCCTAAGAAAGCTTCTTGTGCCCAAATACAAAAAGCCCAAGAGACTTGCCTTGCTGAATAAGCATTATAAATAATAAGCTCGTATCAAAGAATCAGTGATGAATTCTGAGATTTGCTCCTTATCATTCATCTTTACCCCATTAAAGAGCTATAGGAGCAGAAGAACCTGTTTAGAGTTTGTTAGTATTCCTATATCAGACATTACACCCATTCTCTGTACTTGAAATTTTTATTTGCACAAAGATCTAATATAGGAGCTGATCTAAGAGTGTAATTGCTTATTGTAGTAAACAGACAAATAAGAGCAAGAAGAACATGTAGTAAGCAGAGGAGAAATCTGGATCATGTGCTAGATTCAGTCTAGAACCTGAATTTGTCAGTGGCTACAAGAAAATTTCATCCTGCCTTCTCTCTATGCTTTGCCCTCACTAATTTTTTCCCCTATTCCCACCAGAAGTCTTAGTTCCTACCACCACTTGGTATTCTTCCTTAGGAGGCCATGATTCTTTACCAGGCTTCCCACATGCTGTACAAAAATTGAAGGGACATCTCAAATGTATACTATAGAGTCATAGAGCAGTTTGGGTTGAAAGTGACCTTTAAGATCATTTAGTTCCAACTCCCCTGCTATTGGAAAGGACACCCCCCACCAGACCAGATTGCTTAAAGCCCCATTCAGCCTGGCCCTGAATGCCTCCAGGGAGGGGGGGTATCCACAACCTCTCTGGGCAATCTGTTCTAGTGTCTCATTATCCCCACAGTAAAGAATTTCTTCCTAGTATCTAGTCTAAATCTACCCTCTTCCAGTTTAAAACCATTTCCCCCCTCATCCTTTGGCTGCATGCTGTTATAAAAGACCCTCTCAAGCTTTCCCATAGGCCCCCTTCAGGTACTGGAAGGCTGCTGTAAGATTCCCCCCCAGAGCCTTCTCTCCTAAAGGCTGAAGAGTTCCAGCCCTCTGATCTTTGTGGCTCTTCTCTGGACCCGCTTAAACAACTTCATGTCCATCTTGTGTTGGGGTCCCCAGAACTGCGCACAGTACTCCAGGTGGAATCTCACAAGTGGAGAGTACAGGGCTACAATTAACACCCTTGACCTGATGGTCATGCCTGTCTTGATGTTTGTTCTATTGATCACACTTAACATTTCGTAAGTGCCTTTTCACCATTGGATCCAGAATTCTATAGGGAATGGATTTTAGTAGCCTTTAGCTCACTTGACATAATAGGTAGTGGGTAGAAGGAGGGAATTAAAAAATAAAGAACTCATGGACTGAGATGAAACCTCTTTACTAAGATGGAGGGATGCAAAGCACTGACTGCCTACTGACCAACACCCCACCAGCACCAGCCTGGAGCCAGGTATACTCCCATTACTCTGCAACAGTCAAATGCTGGTGTGCTATTAACACTGTAAACCAGGTAGAAAGGAGTTACACAACAGGAAACAAAGAATGATAGGAAGCAGTGAACACTCAGGACTCCTGCTTCTTGGACGCATGTGGATTCAGAGGTATTCTTTCTTACCTGAAATACAGGTAGTTCCCAGAAAGTTCTCAAAAGCCAGAGGTAAGACTCCCAAAACATGATTGCCAACTACAATGCCTGCTGTTTCCTCTTGCAACAGAGAAATGACGTTGTCTTGTTCTTACCAGCTCACAATCTGTAGTAAACTGGAATTTACAAATCACCAAAGTCCATGGCGGGAATCCTGTGACCTGTAGTAAGTCACATCAGCATACACAGATTCAGGCTGCCCAGGTTGTTTTCAGCCTGTGTTCCATTCCGCTGCTGAGTGAGTAAGCTTAGATATGAGTAATGCATCCAGGTAGAGGAAAAAAATATATATATATCTATCTACAAAGCAGCAAGAGGGAACTATGAGTTACTATGCTCTAATCTTTGAATCTGCTCAGATCTTTGAAGAGTGGAATGAGTGACTTCTTAATAAATGATAGCATTAGCTGCAGCTCAGCAGGAGCTCCACAGAGGCAGGGTTCAGCTGACAGCTCCTTTGAAGCTCATGTAAACAATGTGTCCACACTGCCTTAGGGATCAGCTTTCCAGAAGGAGCTGCGGGATGGAGCAAAACTGTACTCAGCATGTAGTAGTAATGGCCAAAGACTGGAACAGATTCATAATCTTTTGTCTAAAATAGTCTAAAATTTTTCTTGAAGTTCTTTAGAATATGTCCCATCAGCAATACCAGCAACTAGAGACTGTTTGCTGTGTCAGAAAGCGTGTCACATTTTACTTGTGGCTGCTCAGAACCTATCAAAGTAAGATCCTGGTGCATGACTCACAAAGGAACAGCAGAACAGACATTTCTTCATGCAGCAGGAGAATGAAGTAGGTGAGTGCAAGATGAGCTTTCTGATGGGATGAAAATTTCATCCATAATTAGTTGTCGAAAAGCATTTGAAAGTGTAATAAACATGCACATTAAAGGAAATGCAAAGGAAAGAAATATGAGACAGTAAAAAGAAGGACAGTCCATACTCTTCACATAAAAACTGTCTTAGGTAAGAACAGCCAAGAAAGCATTTCAGTCCTTTTCCATTTTGATGTTGCTACATTAATTTACGCACGATTTTCATAGGAATCTTACAGTTGTTTCATTTTAGAAAAAAAATGACAGACATCTGCAATTAAATACACAGGATTTGATCATGAATATGACAGAATGGGAAACTCATAAGAATAAAATGAACACCTTGAGAACAGTATTCACCACATTCATGAGTAGCAAGGGTTTGCTGCTGGAGTATTTACTAAAGACATTCCTGAAGTTTGTCATAACGTTGCATCTCTTTATGCCAGATGCAAGTGCTAAATCAGAGGTCTGTAGGCAATGCTATGATTTAAGAAGCAGTTTCTCAAACATGAAGTCACAAGCATGATTTTTATTTCACTCAATTCTGTTAGGTCTCAAAACACAGAAAGATGCAGACTTTTTTTCTTTTTGAGTTTTCCACTTAGATTTTTGTTAAAAGTTATTCCTCTGGGCTGACATTATCTTAAACGAAACCTAAACAGTGGTTATTTTCTTTAATGTGACTCCATAAAGATTTGACTGATTGATCTAGTCCGCCTCTCGGCAAAATGACAAATGAAGGAAACCAGCAGCATCCTTTATAAAGAGCCAAAGTCTGTCTACACTAACTGTGGTTATGTTAGAAGGAAAGCGAAAACCATTGAAATTGCATGCAGAAGTTAAACAAAGAGTGTGAGTAGGAGTTATCATGGTATCCTGGTAAGCTCAGTGTAAAAACACTTCAGGAATTACTGGCTCAGAAACAGAGAATATGCAAATATACAGAAATCACTATGTATATTCTTTTGTCTCCAATGGAAGAACTGACACCTCAAATGGAGTTTATGTTCTTTCCTATTAGTTTTCTTGTCCTGATGTCAATTCCTCCTGTGTGCTGTCAACAAGTTAACTGTAGATTATCACTGCCACTCTGCATGCAGGTGCACTGCTTACCACATTCCCTTTTCTTTGTAACCTTCTGGAAGGCTATTCTTGAAGAAAATTTTATTCAGAAAATTCCCACCTTCCTCTCTGAACATAAAAAAAAAAAATCAGTGATGCATACTTAAAGACGGAAAAATCTCACCTGAATTCTCCTTTACATACCCATACAGTAAAAATACACCAATGAGAAAACATGCAAAGAAATTAGTGTACCAGTGCTCTACTTCAGTTGAATCTCATCGTATACTATTTCATTAAAAATCCAAGAGTTAGTAATTTGTTACTATTGTTTTCCACAACAGAAAACATCTGATTTGCTGTAATTAGGCAAGGCTGAGATACAAGCCATCACTTAGCAAGCTGAACAGCAATTGACTTTCATGATTGTTTGCCAATCTTCAGGCATTAAAAGGAAGCCAACATCATTTCTTTTGACGTAATTTCTGTACAGTAAATAGGGCATTTGTGCAAATTTGATGGGCTTCATTAAATCTTACAGAGCAAGAGAAAAAGAAAAGATTGTGCAGTGTAATGGAGTGTAGCCTTGGGACACTGCATCCTGTGATACTAGAGAGTTGCCAGGGGTAACTGCAAGATGTAGATTCCAAACATGTTTTGTAAGGGAAGAAGAACTGATGTAGGAATTATGCCTTTTTTGATTCCCCTCTTGCGTGAATGTAGTATCTTCACAGAGCTTGTATAGAGTTCTCTTCTTCCTTATGTATTGTCTTCAGAGATTTCCAAGTTTTAGGCTGTGTGCTGCATGAGCACTTAGCAGTTTACTAGAACCAGGCTAGTGCATAATTTACCTGGCAGCAGCTTGGTTTTCAAGTACAATGAACCAAACTTCACAGGTGCAGTGACTCACACTCAGCAGCCTCCAGACAAAGCAAGAAGTGATACAGTCAACTAACAATCCTCCTTGTTACTCTTTTTTTTGACACCATTTGATTAGATCAACTCTTTTCCTCCAAGAAATGTAATAAAATTTCTAAGATGAACTCGCTAATTGGTATGCTACTTTGACTACATTTTTTACTGCACATTTCACTAAATGGAGGGTTTCCAATCATCTAGAGACAGATTGAGTTTCACCATACACTGTAGCCAAATCAGACATTTTTCTTAATAAAAGTGCATGTCAGCTATCAGGAATGCCACTGAAAGCTCTAAGTAGAACAATCAACACAGTTAAACAGAGCTTTCCACCCTTTGTGACCTAACTAGATAGTTTGATAGAACTAATAACTGTACATCTGCAAACCAAATTCCCCCTTTGTAGAGGCAAGAAACCAGACAACACAGAGCAGTCTTCTCATTTCTCTACAAAATCCCATGACTTGTTCAGCCATCACAGCATTCAGGGATACCATCTAAACATGAAACCTGCTCTCTGTGAATATTCTCTGTACTCATTTTCAAAAAAGCATTAAGGAAGTGGAAGGACCATAGCTGAGAATTTAAATCACATTTTTTTTTCCCCAAGCAGAAGGAAAGCTTGCTGCCTCCACATATAACACTGTCTCTGAGCATAATAGCATGCATATCATACACTGGACAGAGTAGACCAGCATTGCCTTAGTTCTGGCCAATAGTTAATAACCATAACTAGCCAAATATTCAGTAAAACCAATGAGAAAAAAAAAAAAGATGAAAAATGATCCTGCCCACTCCCCTCCAGGCAAAGTAAACAACTCCTTCCATTTATATATAACATGCTGGCTGCCCTGACACACAGCAACCACCCTTAGAACTCTGAAACTAAGTCTAGAGTTCTTATACAAGTGGTTTTAATTTAGAGTTGCATTTATGAATATCTCCACAGCACCAGAAGAATCCTTCCTGGTAATTAGCAACTCTGAGCACAACTTGCAGAATACAGCTGCAAACCGTGTGTTTTTATCATGTCCCTAAGGAAAATCAAGAAGGAAATATTCTTCCTTATCTCATAGCACAAGACATCTAGTCAGCCTGCAATTCATCAGGTTGAGGATCCTGGTGCCAAGACATGCCCTTATGCTTAGTTTAGATTTACCAGATGCTGATCTGAGCTGATCTTCACTAGAGAAGAACTAGTTAATCCACTGTCATTATATGAGCAAAGCTCCCAGGGAAAAACAACTAACATTAGAAAAATAATTACAACAATAATGGATTCTTAATATAAGAAGTTCCAGTTTTAAATTCAGTACAGAAAGAAAACAAATTCAATTAGGAATTCACAGGTGTTTATAGATCACCCCTAAATCTGAGGAGCTCTGGTATTTTGACTACTGCAGTCCTGTTTTAAAGCCATGTTTTCTAATACTCCTGTGCCTTTTCCCTGGTGCGCATGATATTTAGCTTTTATCATACTTTTATTTATTCAGCATTCCTTTACAAGTATCTCTATCTTTCTGCCTTATGTTTTGGGAAAGAAGCACGGTGGTACGACAGTTCATCCAAAACAGTGAGCACAGAAAGACATGCAGATGGATATTCTGTCCAAGAAGCTACACTGTTGGCAATATACAGACATTAAGTGATGTCACATCTTACAAAAAAAAAAAAAAAAAAACAGTTAAAAAACCCACAATCTGTCTATGAAATACAGATACAAAACCAAAACACAAAAAATTAAGAAAACATACCCTCACATGAAAAAGAATGACTAAAAAAAAAGCACAGTATCTGAATACAAGGCCTACCCTTAAACACAGTGTAAAAGCTTCACTAAGTTTAAAACTGTGGGGAGACAAAGGAAAAATTAATTCAAATTAAGTCAAATATCAACTACTTCACCAATAGTAGCAGCAGATGAGTGGAAATACAAATTATCTGAAGTAATTTGAGTAGCATATATAATCCAAACCATTCTGGTTTACACAGATATTCTGGAACACAATCCCTTGGTTTGTCTTCCTGTTGTGCATTATACAAAAGCTTTCAGCCTTTAACTGAAATTAAGATTCAGAGGTTAAAAGAACCCTGAAGAGCTCTACAGGTATTATTTCTGACAGAAAAATCGTTGCTCAAAAATCTCAGCATTCTCCTATGTAAACTAGTAAGTCTGAGACAATGAATTCATAAATGGTAAGTGTAACACAGTAGAAGACACAGAAACGACAACAAGGCCCCAAACTGCAGCGAGAACCTTCCCAAACATAACAGTCACAGACAACAGAAATAAAAGAAAGAAGCCACTTACCTTCAAGGGGCCTCAGAGATCTCCAGAGAGAGGCCCTTAGTTTCCACTGCCAACCCTTAAATGAGGTCTGGGAGAGAGTGTATCCTGGCTCCACCCCTTCCAGTCACTCAGGTACATTGCATACACCTGAATGCCCCTGGGTTGGCCTTGCCTTTTCTACCAGGTGTGCAATCACTGGTTCAGGCCTCGTCTTAGCATTTCTGCTACAATAAGTAACTTCACAGGATAAAGATTTCTAAAGGTAAATGCCTGAAATGACCTGGACAGGCTGGAGAGTTGGTCAGAAAGGAACCAGATGAGGTTTAAGAAGAGTGTAGGGTCTTGCACCTAGGGAAGAATAACTGCATGCGCCGGTACAGGTTGGGGGATGACCTGCTGGAGTGGAGCTCTGAGGAGAGGGGCCTGGGTGTCCTGGTGGATGACAGGCTGGCCATGAGCCAGCAGTGTGCCCTGGTGGCCAAGAAGGCCAATGGGATCCTGGGGTGCATAAATAAGAGTATGGCCAGCAGGTTGAGGGAGGTGATCCTCCCCTTCTGCTCTGCCCCAGTGAGGCCTCACCTGGAGTATTGTGTCCAGTTCTTGGCTCCCTGGTACAAAAATGACTAGTATCTCCTGGAAAGAGTTCAGTGGAGGGCTACAAAGTTGATAAAGGGCATGGAAGACCTCTCTTATGAAGAAAGGCTGAGAGACCTGGGTGTTTTCAGCCTTGAAAAAAGAAGACTCAAAGGAGATCTGATCCATGTCTATAAACATCTAAGGAGTGGGAGGCAAAGGGACAAGGCTGAACTCTTCTCAGCAGTGTGTGGTGATAGGACAAGGGGAAATGGCCACAAACTGAAGCATAGGAAGTTCCACACAAATGTGCATGAGAACTTCTTCAGAGTGCAGTGACAGAGCACTGGCACAGGCTGCACAGAGAGGTGCTGGAGTCTCCTTCTCTGGAAATGTTCAAGACCCACCCATCTTTGGACAAAAGACCAAACTGAAGAGTGAGGCTGCAGGCTTCTGTATATTTTTAAATGATAGGGGTTTGATATTTATTTCTTATTGCAAAGTTAATAATTTTTATCCTGGCAATATTTAATTTTTAATTTTTAATTTTTTAATTTTTATCTGACTGAGTAGAAGAACATCAGTGGTGCTGCTTCTGCAACTTTTTATTGCACACAGAAGTGGACTTTAAGTGGAATTGGAATTCACTGGGCCATACCAGGACCTTAAAAGGAGATGGCCCATTCTGGTTCAGAAAATAGCAACAATAAAGAAGTTCCAAGGGAGAGGCACTACCTAGGTTTGTTCTTAAAAAATGGGGAGAGAGAGAGAGAGAAGGTAAAAAAGAAGTCTGTCTTTCAGTTGGCTTTTTTTGTTTGTGCTACTTGTTAGGAGCTCACAGCCATGGTATGAGACTAGGTCTGACAAGAAACATCCTGGTTAGTCACTGATTAGTAGGAGTTGGAAAGACCATGAGTGTTCTAATGTTTTAGCCTGGAATTTAATCTTGTTTTCATCCAAGTATCATTTGCTGAAGAGACAAAGAACGAAAGCTATGGTAACCATTCTCTCTAGCATCAGGATTCAATGAGTTGAGTTCTCAAGTTTTTCCAGTGTACTGTTAACAGATATATGCCCTGAAAAACTTTCTCTTGTTGACAGTGCATGATATATATGTACAAGAAATGCATAGAAGATATTAACGTATGGTAATTAAGCAATGGTTCTATAAATATCCAAATCATTATGCTGTCTCTTGAAAAGACCATATATCACTATTATGGTCAAGTGTGAGAAGATTAAGCCAAATAGCAGTTTGAAATACAGATTGTAAACATTGTACAGTTAATAGAAAGTACTTTTTGTAAAGCTTCTTTAAGTCCTCACAGATAAAGAAGCCATAACAAAAACCAAAACCCTTGTTAATTAGATTTCTGCTTCTGAGTTCCCTGTGGAGGAGATTAAGAAAATTCCTACTTTGTGAAGTCTCTTTATGGCAAATACATCAGATTATCCGACAGATTGAAAACTCAGTAAATGAACAAACTATTAATGTTTATTTTGTCAAATCACAAGGTGCAGGTGCTCCTGCTTGAGTGTTTTAAAGAAACTCGAGAAACAGCTGCATCTGGACAAAATGTGTAGTAGTGCTCAAGTGACAGTCAACTTTTCTGTCTCTTAACATCTATGGACTCACCACTTAATTTAATTACTGTTTCTGCTGCATCAGTCATCATGATCCTCTTTGCTGTATTCCAGAATATTATTTAAATGGATGGCCCTTTGTTTTAACCCAGAGCAGCTGTTTTTAGTAAAAAAAAATGTTTCCATTATGTCTGCTATTTGCATACAAAATGTGACAAAATGTATCATGTTAAATGAGATTTTTTTTTTAATTTTGTGTATATTTTCCCCCCGCTTTCTATCAGCCTGATATTTATGTTGTCTAAGTATTTCAGAAAATTCCGTTTAGTTTCAAACACCACTGCTTTAAGATGAAGTTTATTGTCAAATATCTAGTAATTCACAGTACAGTCAGAACTATACTCTCAATTCTGTTTTCAATCTGAGCGTATCTTCTGAGTGTCAGTTAACTACATGGAACATAAATATTTAGCACAGTATCTGAGAATCTCCTGTTATTCTGAGGGCTATTAGGAATGTGAAGTTGTTTATAGCAAAGAACATACAGGGGACTCAGCGGACTGCTTAAGATGTATGCTTAATCCACCTTCTAAATAAACTAATCTGCTAGTTTGCCAAGCTTTACAAAGAAATTTTCTGTAGGCTGATTTTGTGTTAAATTTTTGTGAAGTTATAAACTTGCCACTTATCTTGCCTAATTCTTTGTTTTGAATTTTACTTTGTTTTGTTAATTCAGATATTAACAGTCCAGACATGGCATTACAGAAGAAATAATAAGGCTACTTTTTGAGTACATAATACTGTTAAGTAATAAGTCCTCTTCCTTTACTTCCATCATGTCATAATGCTAGAAACCTATTCCCCAGAGAAAAGTCAAGCTCTTCAGTCATTATTTAAGACCTGTATATTTCCAAGATAACCAGAAGAGTTATCCCAGTTTTGAGTTTATCTTTTTAGCTTTTAATCTGGTAACTACGCTGTGTTGTTCAGTATTTCTGATGGAGAAACAAAATGTATTCTAAATTGGAAATCAACCTCGGTTTGTTCAGAGCAGAAGCAACCATAGTAAGACGGCTTATGACTTGAGCAAATGTCTTTGATTACCTTTGAACATTCCTCTGTTGCTTGTCTGCTGTTTTAAATCTTGATAGACATAACTTGGCTGAGCATCAGAACTTCTTGTTTCTTCCTGGAGAAGCGGTAAGAATTTAGTGTTCCTTTTGTTTTGATTTGGCTGATACGATTGCTCTTGCCCTGAACTGTAGCTGCTGCTGATGAATTTTGGAATTAGTAGCTAAGTATGATAGATAGAAATCTAATGCATAATATGGCTGGTTAATAATTTGCAGATTAACTCCAGGCATTTATGAAGATATTTCTGTATCAGCAAAATGTATAGTTTTCATTTAATTGTTTCATTTTACTTCATTTCTTGTCTATTTTTTTTTTATTTTTTTTCAGACTTCGATCAAGTCATGATATTTTTCCCACTACATCATGTAAGGGGTAAGGAAGGCTAGTGAGTGAAGGAGAGAATGATTATATATAAACCTCTTCTATTGTCTCAGCTTTAACTAGTGAAGAATAAGTTTTAGCTCTCAGGTTTTCAAACTAAATACAGTGAGATTCAAGCGTATCCAACAGAACTAGTTTCTTGAATATTCAGAGATTAAAAAAAACAAACATGCTCTAAAGCGTGAACAGCCCCATTCATTGCAACACCGTTACCTCATGTAAATACTATTTTAAAATATCAGTGCCACTAACTGCTCTGTTAAAGAAAAGCACATAAGAACAGACAGGAAGTGCAATACGAAGGCTTAACACAATGTGTTCTGAAAACTCCAAGCTTGGGACAGACTCTCAACAGCACACAGTAAAAGTGAAGGAGCTGTGCTTTTGGTAGTGGTGGTGTTTTAATTCTTCTAAATGAATAAGACCCAGCTTTCAAAATGTGCTAAATGTTGGTGCTGTCACGTCTGCCTATATTCTTCAGAGTGAAAGGGTAGAAGGGGTCCAAACTCTCTAAGCCACCAGGTTGGAAGGCTGAGCAGCCAGAGTGGCAGTAGCTGCAGGATCTGCTCCTGGCTCTGAAAATGGAGCTCCTTGGGCTGATTGCCAAGATGGGAGTACTGCACCCCTTCCCATCCAATTGTGCCAGGGCTGCAACAGGATGAGCACTGCAAGATCTCAACACGGGATCTGGTTTGAATAAGATGCGGGGGCTGCTCGGCAGTCAGGCATGGGTCTGGCTCAGGTAGACCTAAAGAATTGTCAGTCACAGTCTTAGCAGCTTAATTCTACACCTTAATTCCTTTTTCTGGCCAATATCTTTCACAGACAAGACAAGCCTGGGTAGAAAAAAAAGTGCAGAATAACAACAACTTCCCTATCTGAGGAAAAATGTGGATGACTTCCTTTAGTTATGTGGCAGGAGGCATGTCAATATATTCAGTGGCTCCAAGCATGCCCTGAGTGTAAACTGAGAATTTTTGAGCCCCTTCAGCTTAAGCAATCAAGAATAGTGTAATACATTTCATAAATGTGGGGTTTTCTGTCTAAGGCACTGCATTCTGAAGTTCTTGTCTGATAGTTTTTCAAGTAAGATCTGGCAGTCTATAGCATATGTTATATTCTTGTTCTGAATATACCAGCACTATAATGATTGTTGCCCAGAGATGTGGTGGATGCCCCATCCTTGGAGACTTTCAAAGAGCTCTTAGCAACCTGATGGAGCTGTAGGTGTCCCTGTTCATTGTAGGGGAGCTGGACTAGATGACCTTTAAGGGCCCTTTAAACTCAAATGATTTTATGATTCTATGAATATGCACATTAGCATTGTAACTGATTTATGGTATTTCTAATTTGATGTATCTTAAAGTCTCTACTGTGATTTCTACATCATGGGTTGCTTTTATCTGTATCACTTCAGGAAGTCTCATTTTCATAAGGGCAAACACCTGCACTGATTAGAATATATTTCTAATCTTGAACAGAGAGGGTAACTTCTTCCCTCAACAATTTGCGTGAATGTTAATGACCCTTCCATATACATAAGTAGGACTTCATTTTCTGTTAGAAAGGCCAACCTTTCTCAAATTGATCGATAATTTCATTTATACACAAATGGAAACTGTTCTTATCTGATAAATACAGGGGCACGTGTAAATATTTTTGAATACTATGAAAAAAAGTCAAGTCATCATGGAATACAGAAACAACTGTAACTTAAGAGCTTTTTCTGCTATCTAGTCAGTGTTCTTTTACTGCTAAAAGGCAGTTGCAGCCTTTGTTTTCATTGAAAAGAGATGGTTTGCAAATTTTCCAAGACCAAATATGTTCTTGTCTACCTTGTAGTTCTTGGAAATTCACTCTGGAGTTCTTCCTTTTTGTGCTGTGACCTGGGGAGAAACCATTCCAGTAAGCTGGACCTACTGACAGTAGAGGACCATTATGAGGATAATTTTCTGTTTCACACCTGCCTCTTTAAACTTACTTAATCATATCTCCTTAAAACAGTATTGTATATTCATGGTATTGCAGAGAAGTTCATGAGGTCTCAGGGAAAAGGCCATTCTCAGATATTTTCAGTGTATGTATATAGTTGCCACCTTCCCTGAAGCAGAAAAACCTGAGGAAGAGCAAAAAGGACTGGCCGTAAGTTAAAACTGGCTCTTTTGCAGCATTCCTTGTTTGCATTACCTAAAATACAGTTATTTCCTTTTTATCCTCTATACAAAGCTGCTTGGGTTTAAATATATGTTTTGGACATATCTGACAGATGTCTGACAGGAGGAGTGACTAAGCTACTGTTAAAGACATTTAATCAAAAGCAGAAACTCCAGTCTACATGTCCATGCGACTTCGACATAAAGTCCTTTGGCTTTACAAATTCATGCATTATATGATTTTGTAAAATAAATCTTTTTTGTATATTGGATATAAGTCCATCTGACATGCATCTATTGCTCAGTTTTTGTGCATTTAACAGATAAGATGTGAATGTGGTGTCATCTTAACTTTTAGATAAAAGTGCTATGCTACATCAGGACTAAGTTTCACAGAAATGTAAGTGCATGCAATCAGCAACATTGCTGTTATGAACTAAATATTAAAAAGCTCAATTACATAATATCTTGTTCAGTTCTCTTGTTGAGATATTCCTTTTGACTGATGCTTATATCGGCTTTGTTTGAGTTTCATATCAGCTTTTCCACTGTTTTGCCCAGGATTGGTGTTGATTTGCCAGACCTATTGTTTCCTGAGTCTTTCCACTCCTTTAATCACTGGGTTAATTCTTCTTCCTGCTTTGCTAAGGTTATGTAGTATTCCACAACACGTTCTAGATCTTCTTTGCTGACTGTTGAACAGGAGTCTTGTAAGGGTGTCTTTGTAAAGCTGTATGTGACCAGGCTTTTCTGATTACTCACATCTCTGTTGGGATAACATTAGAGACAGCTGGAAATTGCCATCCACAATAGTAATAAAATAATAGAACATTTCCATTCCATCAGCACTATGAAGTGATGTACAAGGTTCAGGTTCCCTTTCCTGCTGATGAAAACAGTGCTCTTTCCCTTAGCACTTTTTTCTCTTTTTGTTCTCTGTTGCCATCAGTATCAGCTCTCATAAGCACAGAAATGAGCCACTGACACTGCCTCTATTTCTTTGTTCTTACAGTGAAAACAGAAGTTACTTTGGATTTTCTAGGGACCATATGTTGGTCTGCACATCCAAACGTTTGGTAAACACTTCTGGGAAGGAGACATAGCAATGGCTGTTCTTGGAAATCAGAAGGTACAATGAGAGTGATATTTTTTTTTTTTATGTGTAACATGCTACTTTTTTTTTTTTTCCATCTGTACAGACAGAAAAAAATGCATGTCCTGGTTAACCTTTTTGTTTATTGTCTCTCTTCAGAGCCAATTACTCTCAGTGTCATTAATAACCACAGTACTTTAAAGACAAAAAGAGATTATTATAATGCTTCAGTCTTATAAACTGTTTGTCTTGATTACACCCGTGAGCCTTATCAACTAAATTGTCCCTTTGTGAAGGGGTTCATATCTGAGAGTTTCCTACTAGATCTGAGGACTGTTAGAGTATCTCTGTGAACTATGCGCAGTGAGGAGGTGCTTAAAAATCATTAGTAATAAACAAATAATAACAATAAGGAATTAAAAAATGTATAAATCTGTTCTTTTAAAAAAGTTGAAAAATGGGACTAAGTTTTTTTGGGTTGAAGTAGTTGCTTACCTCGGACTTGATCCTTGTGGATCCCTTCCAACTTGGGATATTGAATGAATCTGAAGGGATATGGGACATTAAAATAAGATCAACATAGATACAAGTCAAAAGTGATTTTGGTAACAGAGAATACGAAATAAAATTCCTTACAGTGGAAACCCAATTGAGAGATTCTATGATTATTACAAGGACAGAAAAACAACATAGGGTTAACAGTTATTAGAAATACACGAACGCAAAGAGTATGCACAATTCACTTTGAGAAGAAAAGGCAATTTTCTACATTTCAATTTTCTACTGTTCTATGTAGTAACTATTGAGAATGGTAATGAACAGCACATACAAAATTATTGCAGAGATGAACATGAACAAGGGCAATATGACTTCCAATTACAGTGCTGCTATGAATCATAAGTGAACAGGCAGTGTGGAGTTGAGGACAGACTCTATCAAATTGGCCTTCTTAAAAATCTCCATCTTTGCATGTTGAGCAGTGTGTTCAAATATATTGCAAAGTACGTGAATCCAGTGCTCTAGCAGATAGGTATGTCAAATTTCCATTCAATTAAATATGGAGAATAGACAACTTTCCCTTAAAATAACTGTGCAAGCAAAGCCAGACAATCTAGCACATTGGGCCACTTACACACTGCTGTAAGTGCATTTAAAGTTAGTAATATCACACCCATTAACTTTTAGTGTAGTTCTGGATACTTCAGTAAACAGAGCACTGAGAATTAATGAGAGGATATGAACAGCAGTGATTATTTATGAACTTGAAAGTTATAACGAAAGACTGAACGAAATAGATTCAGATCCAAGCTCTGTTCTCAGTTAGACTGCCTTAAATCTAGAACAATTCTATTGATGTCACAGAGCTCTGGGGTGAAACAAACAGAAAAGCATGTGTTTCAGTACAATAATCTAAAAGAAGCCTTGGGTTAACATGGGATAAAACAGGACAAAGTCGCTGAATGTTTTTGCTATTAAAAAATGAACAAACACTTTTCTTTTCTTCCAAGTTTGTGCAATTACAAAAATGGCAGTTGAATTACATATCCAGCCAGCAAAATTCCAAGCAAGAAAGCTTGGGCGTTTGCCTAGAGCTCATCTTTGCTCTTTGAAAAAGGAAAAAAAAAAATCATATACCTTTTATAAGTAAACAATGAAAGCAAATGCTGAAAAGAGACACCAAGACGCTTCATGGCACACATAACAAGGTGTGGAGGAAAGCCGTGCAGTACCTGATGCATCTCTGCAATTCTGCCAACATTCCTGACAGTTGCCTATGTTAGGTTAGTTTGCTCTTTGCTGAGAATTTAGACTATCTATAAAGTTAGTGAAGTTATCCTGGGTAATGCTGCAGTCAGAAACTTTGTAGACTTTAAGAGAAGAATGAAGTCTTCTATGACAAGCACATAGAAAGTAAAGATATAGACATCAAAGTAGACATAGAAACTAGTGCAGATAATAAGACTGAATGACAACCCTTTGAAAGTATTATTTAATAAAAGCAATAGAATGGCATAGACACTGCCAATAAAATGAGTTGTTCAGAGATAAAAGGAGAGCATTAAGCTTACATTTAAAGAAAGATGGGTGTCTGGTGGACATCATGATAACACATATTCTATTTTATTTGGGAGCATTCTTTATATTCAAGTCTCAGTATGTCATCATACACTAAAGAAAAGTGGGCCAGACAAGCACTGGTAAACATGAGTATTAAGAGAATTGTGCAGTGAAAATGGGAATAAACTAAGTTAACTAATAAATCACCAGAACTTTAAGTGATGTGAGTTCACAGTTTATATTGAATAACATTTATTTCATTTTATCAATTACAGTATCTGTGTTCGCCTTCTTTGTGTTCCATCTGTCTGTTAGTAGTATAAGTAGAATAGATCATAGCCCTCAAAGGTAGCAGCATTCTTTCAAATTTACTCATTAAAATGATCTCTTGCCACATATTTTCTGAGATGAAAAGTGTTTCTATTGCTGACAATTCAGACAAATGAAAAAGTCTTTCAGAGTTACAGGTTTGATCAGGACAGTGTGAGCTTCAGGTTTTTTCAGGTGCCTGGAGCAACATGTAGGCCATAACACTAAGAGCAGTTTATGCCTGACTCACAGCTCATGCAGCCAAACTTGTGCCCAGACAGAATGCTTCACTCTGAATGTCACAATGGCTCTTGAGGCACTTCTGCCTTGAAACAGTTAGGGAGAATTTTCAGGCTCTGAGTGTCATTTCTGCACCACAGACTTGGCAGGAGCCAGGCTTTCTGCAGTGCTGCCTACAGAGCTGGAGAGAGGACTAGAGCTGCCCTTGTTTCAGTCTAGACTGGTCTGGTCAATTTGCCTTAAGTTAATTTCAGAAGATTTTTATTTCACATACTTGTCAGTCTGTTTCTCTCAAACTGATTTTTAGACAGTAAGTATGCTTTGCTGAGATATTGTTCTCCCACTGAAGAGGTTTTGAACACGAAATCTAGTCTGCAGATTTACTTTCAGTTCCTAACAGGTGATTTTAAAAAAATACTTTAACATTTAATTTGCATATTTTACTAAGAAATAACTGATTAAATTGTAGCATCAATTAAGACTTAAGAAAAGTGTTTGACCTTTTCCAAACTCTTTTTAAGAATATTCCCGAACTGAGTATAACTTCCTTGCTTATTTGTTAGTTCGTTACATTAATGATGAGCTAACTTCTTCCTTATTTGATAGTATGGGCTACGCTGAAGCCAATTTGCCTAAGGACTTTTTCAGTTCTGTTCTCCCAAGCTTCTTAAAGAAGTTACATCTTGTTGAGCTATTTTCAAGCCAACATGCTAAGTATATTGCAATCGTAGATGTGAGAATCCACTGCTATATTATCAAGATAGACATAAGGGCCAGATCCAAGAGTGAGTTGAGAAGCTAAAATACCATTTTACACATCTGAAGAGAAATGAATAATTTACAAAAAATACTGTAGGGGCTGAGAATTTAAAATAATCCTTGGTAGATCAGAAGCCACAAACCTCTCTATCCAAGTGTCCTGAGAATTCAGTTTGCAGAATTTGCTCAGAACATGTCTTAGACACAGCTCTGAATTTGGCTGACAATGTGAGATGGCTGTGATGCATCTTCATGTTGTATAGGGGGGATGAGAATTCTTGCCCTTTTCCTTCCTGAGTGCTCAGCCTGTGAGACTTTAGGGGCTTTAGTATCAGCAGCTACCCTCTCAGACCCAAATTTTCTCATTCTGGCTGCATATTATAGTGTAGTTCTAAAGGAATAGCAAGCTATCCTAGAGCCCAGGAGTGGAGGTGTTCCCCTGGAGATTACCATCTGTGAGTAAAGATTTCAAAGACCAGCATCCATATATCTTAACACTTTTAACTGTAGCTTAGTACAAAGAAATTGTACTGCTTCTATTTGCAGTAGGAATCAGAGTGCTGAAATGTTACAGTAATAGAAATGTTACAGTCTTTCGGTATACATTTAAGTTGGTAAAAGAGAATTCCTTTCCTCATTTCCAGCACTGTCTTCCCAGTGCTTAGGAGGCTGGCTGCTCCAAGTGTCAGACTAGATGCCTAATTCACCCAGAACTACTGCAAAGACTTTCTCACACTTGAGCTGCGTGTTTCTTCTATCAGAAAAAAGATTCTACCAGCCACTTTACCTGAAACCAACAGCACCAATAATTTTACAGGAACCAGAACTTACAGAAAACAGATTACATTTACAGAAGTTGTCATATAATCCACCATTTTAATTAATATAATTGAAACCAGTACTGAGAACACAAAGTTTCTACAGATAGATTTTAGCTAGATATTTTTTCCATAATTTAAAAACATGCAAATATTTCTATTGGGAAAATAAATTGGTATATTTTGTGGTTCTCTAAACTTGAATAGTTTCAGCTCCTGCAAGCTTACAAAACATAAAGCTATTTCTTATATTCATCTGATAAAGACCACAAATGGATTTAGACATTCAGAAACATACCTGTAATTCTGATCTCTTCTACAATGTGTTGACCTTTTGTTTTGTGGACAGATGTGCAGAATACACCCTGAATTGAAGTATCATAGAACCGCAGAATAGCCTGAGTTGGAAGAAACCCACAAGGATCATTGAGTCCAACTCCTGGTTCCACACAGGATGACCCAAAATTCAGGCTGTGTGTCTGAGAGTGTGGTCTGGTTGCAGCTTGAACACTGGCAGCCTGGGGCCGTGATCATTGTCCTGGGGAGCCTGTTCCATGCCTGCCAGCGTCTGGTGAAAAAACAGAGTTTTGGTGGCAGTTTTCCTCCTATCACCAAAGATTTTAAAATTGACTACTTCAAGGACAGTATGGCCAAGGTGGCCATCAATTGCCACTTCGCCCACAAGACCTTCTATGTTCGAGTATCTGTTTAAACTCCTGACTAGTTCAACATCCTCCCAACAGAGCACTGAGAAGCAAGGGGGATTATGCTTCCATCAAGTAGCCACCTCTTCTGCATTTTCACTTAGAAGTCCGTGCTGATTCAGTTAACAGTGAACCTTTCTGACTTAGTTAACTATATGGAAACAGGACATTAAAAGTCAAAAACAGCTCCTACTGCCAGGGAGCAAGGACACACTGACTTTAATCCCCCTGCAGAGAAAAACATTTCATAAAAAGACAGGAGTCAAATCTCTGCATCTCCAAACCACATGATGGAAAAGGGCAGAACTGCCAGCATTTACAGTATATAAGAGAACTGCTGAATCCCTATTGAATAAGGGCCACCTTCCCATCTTGGCCTTGCTTAGCAGTACAAAATCCCTGGCATTTTGATTTAGCTTGAGTGTTAGTTAAGGGCTAACCCTTTGGTAATTTATTTTACATTTCTACAAGAGGGATTCGCACTATGGCTTCTGATTTTATAGCTCAAATGAAAACATTCCTAAAATGTCAAAAGAAGAGAGATTTTCTAGATCTGATAACTAATGTTTTGCAGTGTCAGTCCTACATACATCTGCAAGAATATATAACAAAACTGCTGAGCAAGACTTGAAGGCTCTGATGGGGTTTCAAAAACAATCTTAGACCTTTCTCTACCTTGAGATCTTGTCATTGCTGTTAATCAAAGATCTTTATGTGAGCAAAAAAATACATAGAAAGAAAAAGCTCCATCTTACCTTTTAGAGAATTCAGTTCTATTTGTTATTAACAGCAGATATTTTGGAAATAAAAATACTTAGAATGCTCTTAATTTTAATTAAAAGTTAAAAAAATGTAGCTACCATCTTCATACAGTGGCATCAAACAAAAATCCAGCAAATCACAAAGTTGGCAAAGTACCTAGTAAAATTTTCATTAATTACGCTAAAAATCTTACCTTTGGGAGATCAGTGAGAGTTTTATTTTTGATAGTGGCCAGGTTTTACTGAAACAGAACACTTTGGTGTTGTTGATTTATTATTTGTTTTAATTTTTAATCTAACTCTATTCTGAGGCTTGGTAGTTCATTCATAGATGAGTGGTGACTCCCAAAATTAATTCAAAAGCTTACACAAATGAGCTCTGGCTGCATTTTGTCCTGTTATCCATTATTTATTAACTCCTTCTTGTAGCAATGTTGTAATGACTCAGAGCACAAAAACAATAATGTGACTCTGAGTGATACTGTATTTCAAGTAAGTGAATACAGAAAAAGCCATTTAAAAGCTGAAATTTGTTTGTATAAATTCTTTGGTGAATAATTATGACTAACAAGGATATTGAAACAAAATCTGGATTATTGCAGAAGATACTGGGAGACAACAAAGAAAAAGCAGCCAAGAACAATGAGTTCTCCCATGCAAAACACTGCAGTACCTCAGCTGAACTACCCCTCATGTTCAGCCACTTCAAATCAGCTAGCTTGGGTACCTCTCCAAGTTGCTGCCATTGTGTCTCGATTTAGAACTGCAACCAGTTCTAAATCTCAAAACACATCAGTATAATGATACAGACTCCAACAGTTTCTAAAGTTCTGTCACCCCTAAATATGTACTTTAAACATATTGTTATTAATTTTAATAATAACATAGAGACATACAATGTTTTACAAAAGTCTGAAAACAAAGATGAATAAACAAGGTTGAGATATTTTTTCTCCACAACAACATCTGTAGAAATTTAAAGCTCTTGCCGGGTGCTACAGAGAGCACTTCTACCCTTGAAATTCAGCCATTGGCTGTTACCAGCTGTTTAAAAGGAAGAAAATGCAGAGAATATAGATAATTATATTAATATCTGAAACCACACTGTTTCTTTAAATGGAAGATGAAGACAGCCTTTTTCTCCTGCATCTCTCATGGAACATAAGTGTAACACAGCTTTAGGTGGGGATAAAAATCTTAAAGATCACATCTTGTGTTGGGTGTCTGCTTCCAGTTGAGAAAGACCTCTTTGCCAGGAACAAACGTCCAGTTGATCTGCTCTGGGATCCAGTCAAGATTCTGCTTACCCAGCTTTTGCTCTGAATTGTAACATTATAGATTATAAAGTTATTCTACAAAACTGGTGATTTTCATCTGAAAGTTAGTTTATCTTGTTTTAGTTCACTGTTTTACTACAAAAATCACAGTAACTTTTGCCAAGTAAAGCCTCCAAAACAACAGAGCCTTTTTCTTAAATTATCCTAAATGGTGTAATGATTGATCCACTCTGTTGAAGCTAGGTTGAATTCCTGATCTACTTCAAAACACATTGCAAAACCTCAGCAAACCCACTGGTTCTACAGAGCTTCTGTTCCATTATAATGAGATTATAAAGTTATTTTTATCTCTCACGGGAGCTTGGTAAAATTCAGCACATCAAGGAAGGGGGGGTAATATAAACTGTAGAGAGAAAAGAGGCATCTGGACAAAAAGTAGTAGAGGAAATAAATATTTCTGTGATAGACCAAAGGGCCTTGGTGAATTATATCCAGAAGCAGTACTTAATTTCCTTGTTTATAAGCCTTACTCAGGATTTCAAAAGCTCCAGTGGTTTTGTTGACAACAGTTTCAAGTGGCCTCACCACCAAAACTATAGGAAGGTTTTGTTCATACAAACCTTTTCTTTGTTTTCACGGTTTAAAACATAGCCTACACCATCATATATGCATTATATTTAAAGAACAGAAAGGTTCAAATTTGTTTCAGAATTTGCAATTTGTAAAAGCAGCTTTTGAAAAATTTCAGATCACTAGAAAATTTTCCAAAGATTTTTGCATTGTTTGTTCAAATGCTAGTGAGAATTTGTATAAGTTATAGAAAAAAAAAGTTATAAAATGGAAACAAAAACACAAATTGAGGTACATTGAAAATTATATTTTTCTGCAGCAAGACCGTTCAGATGTTGTCAGTAAGGTCAGTATTTGATGGTTTTCTAGATGGAGATGGTTTATCTTAGGAAAAGGTTTTATAATTTTAAAGGACATAGTTCAACTTTGGCTTGGCTCTTACAGCTGAGTATAGCAAAACCTTTTTCTACAAACAAAACATTCTAATTCACTGTTCTCAATAAGATATCCAGGCTTGCTTAAGTTGTTAAGGGTGTCGTAGATGTAATCTTTGCCAAACACTATACCAGAATAAATATTACCTATATTTTCAATTTGTGGTGAACTTAATGCAAAGTCATTTTGGTTGTTAGGCACACTGCAAGCAGGCTCTGTTCAGGCTTCCCTCACACATTGCTACCAAAGCACTTCAGTCTTTACAATTAATACATGATATTCTACTCTTGGGTTACTTTCTGAGTAGCAACTGCCAATGGTCTGCAGGATTTGGAAGAACTGAACCCTATAGACCTGACAGCTTAGTATTTTTTTTTTATTTGATTTCTTTAGCACTATTCTTTCTTACACAAAAATGCTATGGATATCTGTTCTCTGTGAAGGATTTCTACTGCATCCTTAACTTTGGTTGCTTCCTACAAAGTCAATTTCACTCAGCTTTTATTTACAGTCACAGGACACCTTCTTCCTAAATTAAGCCAATGGCTTTTCAATCCAGCTTCTATTAGTGTAACAACCATATGCTTATTGAGAATGGAAATACGTGTGTTCTTCATTCTTTTTCTCAAATTTCTTACAGCATAAGAAAATAGTTAACTGTCTGTACAAACTGACACTCGATTATTAGAAAAAAATACACTCATTTATTTGAAACGGGAATAGCCCCAAAACTGTCTATGAAGTACAAAAAGTATTTCTCCTCCACAGCACTGGAAAAGAAAAACAGCAGGTCGTGGGGAGAGAAAGGACACTATGCCTGGTTTTATGCATTAACTTAAATTTATATTGGCTTGTTCTGTGTTACACATTAGACATTTTCCAGTGTTGTTCCACAGTAGTCAGATGAAGAAATCTCAAGCATGGAGAAAATAGGCAAAGTGCGAAGAGGCTGCTTTGGAAAGCCAATGGAGATCAGTAAACTCTTTCTTTTACATTGCCCTCTCTTGTTTGCATTATGAAAGCTCAGTGTCGTACGTGGCTCTGGATCAAACAAATTCACGAATACCTAACAACATAAAATATTGTCCAGTCATACTTCCTTCAGAATCTTGCTGTCAAAAAAGATTCTTAAAAAAGGAGAGTTCTGATTACGATTAGAGAAACTCAGAGTCTCAGACTTTCTGAGAGAAACCTAAAAAGAATGAACACTATTGCTGCATATACATAAAAATACTTTATTTGCTTTCGAAATACAATTAGCTGTAGAATTAGAGAAAAGTGTTGAATTAATAGTACTACAAAGCCTACCAGCCACCAAAATAAAGAAAAACAAATCTACCTGAAGCAGCACAGGGAACCCTAATTTCATTCAACAGACAGTATTTAGTGTGACCCTGTAACCCTTCATGTTGAACTCAGAGTTGAACCGAACTCAACAGAGAGTAACGATGTTCTCAGAAACAAATCCTGCTGCAAGGCATGCTGGCTTTTGGATTCAAATAAAATTGAGGTAAGTCATTCTTAACAGTGTAGCAGCCATAGAACTCATCCTTTTAGTTCAAATGCCATAGGGTTTGCTTCTTCTCATCCCTTTAGCTAGTTGTGCTAAGAGAAGCTCTCTGATGTTTGGGCTTATGATTTTTTCTGGGACTGGGGTGGTGGAGTTCTCACAGCTCCACATGAGACCACATTACCTGCCCATTTGCTGTGCTCAGCTGGTATGCCTGTTGTATTCTGCTCTTTTCACATACAGTTCATTTCTAAAATTAAAACCAACATACTTAGAGGAAAAACAATAAATCAGTATCACTCCGATTTAGGTTTATCTACAAAAACCCTGCTTAATAGGAAATAGCTTATTTACTGGATTTCTCTGAGCAGTTCCTCAGTAAGGGACTATTATTCATCCAACTCTGGTTCATTCTCTGCTTTTGCCTCCGTTTGTCCAAACCAGTTCATCAGGCTGATCAGGACACTGAACCCAACCTTCTTAGCTTCACAGTTATGATATTAACAGCACTCATACGCTTGCTGAGGTGCGACTAATCTTAAAGAAGTCTTCCTTGCTTCTAAATTTAACAAAAATAGCAAATTTGCAAGTTTATTAACCTAATCAAATGCTCTGCTTTGTTTTTTTTCCTTTGCTTCTGTGGTGCTCTCTATTCTTAATACCTATTCCTCTCCATTTTTTCATAATTTTGCTTAATTATGCCTTCTCTGCCTTCAGGAAATTGGGCTTTCATGCCCAATTTGGGCATTGGACCAATGAACATATTTTAGTGTAAGAAATTCCTGTACATAGATGCGCTGGGATAAGGATTTGCATCATTCACCTCTGGTACCTCCTCAGAGCAGGAGCAGAAATGAAGTGGAAAAGGTTCTTCTGCCTTTCTTGAATGCTCCTTTACCTCTTACAGGTTTCTGAAAATTCAACTTTATCCTGTCTCCTTGTCTTCAATTGCAAACATTCGTGGGAGATCCAGAAAAATCGTGCCATTCAGTCACAGGACAAGAGGAGGAAATAATTTTAAATTAAAAAGAGGGGAGAAACAGATCAGATGTCAGAGGTAAATTCTTTACTCAGTGTGCAGTGAGACACCAGCACAGGCTACACAGAGAAGCTATGGATTCCCCATTCCTGGAGATGCTCAAGGCCAGGTTGGATGGGGCCCTGGGCAGTCTGAGCTGGTGGGGGTGGGGGGGAAGCAGCTGTGCCCACAGCAGGGGGTTGGGTGGACTTTAAGGTATTTTCCAGCCTAAGCCATTCTATGGTTCTGTGATTCTACCTTAAGAGTTCAATTATCCAGAAAAAATCCTTTTGAGCACCTTGTTAAAGTCACCAAAGGGTAGCAGCAGACATCTTAGCTCTCAGCAGATAGTGAAGGATTAAGTGACTGTTAGAAAAGGAAAAGAGCACTGGGAGAATATTGATTCATATGAGGCCATTTAGGGAGCAGTACTGATGCCCTCTTTGTGCTGACTATGTTCAGCAATCTTTTCTACAAACATGACAACCATGCTAACCCTGTTTCCAAGTCTGACAGGTTTATACTGCACAGTTTAGCTTTCCACATAAGAAATCTGCATGAATATTTCACATGAAATAATGTTTTGTTATAAACACACGCCTGTATCTTTCAGGGTGCATGACCTTCACTGTCATACCTAGCCATCCTCCTTTGAGTATAAGATAATATCCAAATACAATAACATCTCAAAAGAAAAAGAACAAATGATTCCTGAGGCAATCCCTGTGTTGGACTATCAAGATACAACAGCGTGTCATGTGTAGGAACAAAACTGAAAGTGCTGTTTAAGCGTAAATAAAAGTAAAAGCTGCTTTTCTGTGTTGATCTGATTATCTGTAGCAAGAGAACCCAACCTGTTCTTGTGATGGAATGAGAAAAGCAAAAAAATTCAATAGCATAAAGGAAAAAAAAAATAATGAGAAAAGGTGCTGAAAAAGAGTGGTGCAGAAAAATCTTTTTTCTTGTAACTCCTTTACTCATTATGAAAGCATTTTGATTTAGAAGAATGAAACATATCTTAGCCACAACATTATGTAAACTCCCCAGGGCAGAGATTCAGTGTTCATTGTTATCTTCTGCATTCATGCAGATCCCAAACCCAACTGAAGCTTCTGGACAGTTGTATAATACAAATATTATTGCTGCTAATGCTAATTCTATGGTAGCAAATGTTACAAAAACATTTGTAACAAACAGAAAACCAATGAAAATAAAAAAGAAAAATGGAAAAAAATCATTGTTACGGTAAACTGCATTCTCATATACACTTTCCTACCTGAGGCATGAGGGCCTTCCTTGTCCTAACATCATCTCTTCAAGCCTATGCTCAAACTTCAACAGCTTCTTTCACACATTTGGCATTGCACCTTAGTGCAGACTTCTCTCTCAGGCTCCTTTTATCTGTTTTCCTTTTCTTACCACTCATACAACTTAGCTACTTGAAGACCCTCAGACTATTATGCTGACATGAAACAAGCATGACATGCTGCTGCTACCTTGTAGAGGAGAGAAGAAGCTACACCTACTATTTTGGAATTAAAATGTTTTTTTTTTTTTTTTTTAAATCTTCCCTAGCTGTGTTTCTTTGCCAGATTCCGGTATTCATTGCTAAATTGTTTGGTTTTTATTCATTTTTATTATTTTTGGTCCTTCTAGTGCATGACATTCCTCCCTTTTCTTCTGAAAGCTTCTGTGTGTTTTTGGATGTAGAAAGCTGCAATATTCCACCCACTGCATTGCAGTTGTGATGAGAAACATTCTGTAAAATACAGTAGGATGCCCAGATGAGCTGAAACATTATTATACATAAAGCTTATAAACTGTTAATGTTCTGATATTTATTTAGGAATTAGATGAAATAGTGGACTGTTCTCGTGACAAGGACTATACTTTTTTCCTTTATTTTAAGGGTTTGACTTTTTATTTCATTTTCATTCCATTTTCCTGAGAACAACTAGCTCCTTATTTGATAGTGTTCACTCTCTCTTGCTGAAGAAACCGCATGAGCTTGTTTTATGCCTGTAAGGCAGAGCTTGCCTTCTGTCTGAGTCCAGGTGAAGACTTAGAGCGGGCTAGACTTTCTTGTCTAGTGCAGCCCGTGGACCATCACTGCATGAAGTATAGTGGAGTTCATAAAAAAAAAAATCTTGACAACTACTACCCCCTAAACATTTTTAATGAGGCCTGATGAGTAAAGCTCAGGCCATAAGAAGAGATCAAAAGGTAGATATGGATAGCTACTGTAATGAATATAACACCATGCTCTCAGATTCTCTCCAAAATATGAGTTAGATTCACAGGAACCACCAGAGGAACAACCTAACTTAATCATGTAACCAACAGATGAGATTTTTCACATTTTACACATTCCATGTATTCTAGAAATTTTTTTCAAGCAATATATTCTAACAGTTAACTGAGCTAACCATTGTATGTTACTTTAAACAGACTTTCCTTCTTGTTTTGCAGTAGTTAAAAATGAAGAAGTTGCAGTGTATATAGAAAAAATATCAGAAAGATGTCTTCCTGGGAAGGTGAGGAGGGAAGAAGGTAAGGAAAGGGAAGAGAAAAGTGAGTAAAACTAAGGGAGAGAGGAAAGGAGAAAGTGTTCTAACCTCTCCCAGTAAAGGAAAGTAAAGGAACAAATTGATTAATACTTTTTTTTTTTTTCTTCTTGCTCGGTTGGTTTGTTTTAATTATTATTTCTTTCAAAATGCTTGCAATGGATTTCCAAAAACTTGTACACATACTCTACAGGGGGTAGTGTCAGAATGACAACAGAATTCATGATACACTTTTCTTTCTATATTGTCTATTTGAACAACTATTTTATTAAGTGAAGAAAGCACTTACCTTACCTCTTGGCTACACACAATTCATTGTTTTCCTATGGATGATGACAGGTCTCCTTCTTGTTATACTTGAGATCTGGCAAATAGTTATTCAGTGCTGTTAGGGGAAAAAAAATCTTTAAAACGAGTGAAAGAAATGTAAGCCTGATTTAGAAAATATTGGAAGGAGAAAAGCAGAAAGATGTATGCTTACATTTTAGCGGGGAAGAAAAGATGAAGGTTAAGAGAAGAATGTTTCAGCATACAACTGCTTAAAATGAATGTGTTTTTACATGTGTTGTATGAAAACATTTCTAACTGCAAAGCATAGTTTGGGCTTTTGTCTCATGAGACTTACAGTCCATGCCTGTAACAAGAAGATAATGACAACCACATACATTATAGCAGTATTTTATCTTAATTTGATATTGTGTGTTTTACATTAATTTGATATTTATATATTTGTGCATCTATGTAAAGGCCACTGGGGGATGCTACATATTATCCCTCACGCTCTGCGTTTCACAGTCTTGGTACTGCATTTTCTCTCATTAAAATATGACAAGTTCCTGAAAACTTCTTGAAAAAAATAAATCAGAAAACACTGGAGGACTGTGTTAATTCAGTTGCAATTCAAGTTGATACAGACTTAATTTTCTATTTTTGGCCAGAACTGAGAACTATCCATGAGGTAGACTGATATACAGAAAAAGTGAACCTTTGATATGCAAAAAATGATATCGTTCGAGTTAGCATTATTAAAACTCATCTTAAGTGAAGTGCCAGGGTGTTTGGTAATTAACAGATAAAGAAGAATGCTATGGCTTACTGCCTTTTGGTGCAAAAGCTGATAAATGATTCACAGACAAATTGGCAACGCTTTCCAGAAGGTACAGCCAACATTCTTCTTTGGGAACAATCTATTCATTGAACTCAGTAGCTTCCTCCTTGAAAGGGAGGCAGTGATGAGACCACCTTGCTAGGTGCTGACAAATCTGCCTTTAACACTTGCTCTCATTCTGGAAGATTACAGAGGGGTTGGAGTAACAGCAGTGAAACTACAGCAGGCTTCCCTTACTCTGTATTCAGACAGTGAAGCTAACATTCGACACTGATTTGAAACAATTTCCCAGAGCACTTGGGAATCTTGCCAGATATTATAATCTTGACCACACCCAGTACAGTAAATTATAAAAAGGTTTCATTTGATCTTTTGATTATTTTCCTCTGAAGGAGGATTCTGGTCTGGGCACCTTGACCTACTCCCATCCCCCTCACCTTTCTGACAGTTGGCCATATTCTGCAGTTGTGTGCTGCATAAAAACACAAGCAGATGAAAAGAAAACAAAACACATGTGACCTGAGAAAGCCAAAAGCACAATCCTAATTACATAAGAAAGCAAACATAACATATATTACTTTCTAGAAAATACTTGCTCTAATAAATTCACATGGATAGGAAAAAAAACAAAACAAAACAATTCATACTATTTATTACACGTACCTGGAATTGTAAGTCTTATGGGAGAAGATGCCGTTTCACAAAACAAAGTAACACAGTTATTCTGATATTTTGGAGGATTCTAGCATAAAAGTCAAATGACTGTGCCTATCCTTTATTCTTTTCCCATTCCTGAGCACAAAACTTTTGCGTAAACAGCTGAACAAGAATACAGTTAAACTCTGGGAGTTTCAGGCAACACTTGCTCATCAAAAAATTGAAAACAAGTCAAAATATTTGCTCTTAGCTGTTATGCTTTGAGTTTATCATTAGAATAGTAATTTCACAATCAAGGAGGAAAAAAACCCAACCCTTCTGTAACACTATAATGCAATGGAAAGTAAAGCAATAATAGTGGAGTGGCAAAGTCTCTGGCTGCAGCACGCAAGGACAAGCCCCAAATACAGCAGATGAGGATGAAGAAACAAAGGAGGAAAAAAGAAAAGCTGCTCATCTTTGGAAAACCTCAGGTATGCAGAGATCTCCAAAGCAATACTCTCACCGCCACTGCCAACTCTTAAATGCAGTCTGGGAAGGGGTGGAGCTCCCCTGGGTTGGCTCTGCCTTCCCACCAGGTGCTTGATCCCTGGTTCAGGCCATGAATTAGCTTTTCTACTACAGCTTCTCATTCTGATTTATAATTCTAAATGGGGTCTCTAAATTGAATCAAAATTCTCTTCCCTTGCCCTATATGAACTATGCTTCTATTTCAGCCTCCTAAGCCATAAGTTTAGTAACTCATGCCTTTTAAGAATTTCTTCAAAACATTTCCCCCAGTTTTAACTGTTCGATCTGAAATTTCCCCTGCTGAGTACTATTTCTGGCTTGCGTTCCTAGTAAAAAAAAAGTAAGAAACTAAAATGTCTGTTTCCCACATATGAAAAATCTTACAACAGTTTAGCTCAACATTGTTTTGACTTTAAGATGATAGATGATTCTCTTTGTGTTTTTACACCTCAAGAAAGGCAACGTCAGCTGGTCAAGTTGCAAACATCTGTAAAAAAATGCAGTTCATTTGTGCTTAAGGTAGATTCAGTGGAGGCCTTTAGTTAAATTTTCTAAAAAGTCTGTCTGCAGTGTGCATACACAAGGCAACATAAGACTTTTCCTGAATTTCTGCAGAATGTTGTGGGACAGAATACTAGACTGTACTGAGATCAAGGAAAATGACTGCCATCTTAGCCTCCTAATATTCTGTACCAATACTGCCCTTGCAGAAGTTGAGGCAGGTAGCCACTCATTTTTCGGAGGAGAAAGGAAAACAAGAATTATGTGATTACATAACTGAGGAACATAAATCACAGGCAAAAGGGAGTCAAGTTACAGGAAACTGACAGTTGTTCCTTATTTCAACTATCATTTATGAAACTTTAATGTCTTTTCACTTTTTTTTGAATAAATGTTATTGACTAAATTTGTCTTCATTCTCCTGTCGTCCAGCATTGTGGGGAAAGACCCTCTTCTGCTGATCAGCGAATGACCTGTACATGTGAGCAACTCATAAAATATATAGATTTAAATCCATATCAATTCAAGCAATCTACAATTTACAATTTTTTGTTTGTTTGTTTGTTTTTTCATTACAAAACGCCGGGCTACTGTGACATTCTATACCTGTAGGCAATGGATCATGGTCAGTGGCTTGGTCAAGAACTACTGATTTGTCTGACCCTTTACATTCCCACCATAAACCCAGCACTAGTCTCTGCATTCACTTTTATTTTTACTTAGAAAAAGAGAACTTAATTTACTTTCTCCCTTTATCTGAAGGGACTGTGATAGTGCTGCACAACACTGCCAGCTGTAATCAGCCCTCAAAGATTTGAAGTTTTCACTGTGCTTATTTCATAATATGAAACAAAACTGGCATCTCACATGAAAATAATTATTAAGCTGAACTTCTGGTTTCGTCCAGAGCCACAAATCCATTTAAATACCTAACGGGTCTTTTTTTTTTTTAAACCAACCACTTCAATTTCAACAACAAAATCCTAGTGTGAATAGCTATGGCACTGACATCAAACAACAATTCCTCAGCGCTTTCTAAAACCACAGCTTCCCACATATATACGTGATCCTCTTTTTTCAGTTACAAATGCAGGCAGCAAAGTTTGCAAAATATAATTTCAAATAGGTTTTAATGCAAAATAAGTGGTCAAAGAGTGGCTTTCCAATTGCTGCCCCTTCAGGAACATCAACTGCACCCATACTTCCCTCTTGCAAATACTGCATTAAAAGAAAATCATCTCCAAGCTTAAAAAAAACCTTCAGCAAAATACATTTGCAGTTCAGTTATCAACAGCTGGTGACAACATACATACCACCAGCACAGAAAAACAGCAAATACTGTCAGCCATTCAGTTAAATATTTATCCTGATTAATTACAAAATTTTCAGTGTCTTCAGTGTTATTTTTAGAACCTTGATTTAATACAAACAAAGGCAGTGTGAGAGGGAAGGATTTGGTGCAGGAGAAAAGATGATTTTTAAGCTCAATGCAGCATTTAATGCTAAGAAATATGCTATTTCAATATCCCAACAAAATGTAGCATGTAATGCTTTCCTGTGCAAAAAGCAGCAGAGAAGCTTTCCATGGTGGTCGCTCTTTGCCCTCCACACCCGCCTCATCTACCAACCGGATCTATCTTGGAGGAGAGACCTTAAATTCCTGCAAGCCGGCTGTAAGGCACATGCAGTAGCAGCAGTGTACTGACATTTGCTAAGCACCAGTGTCCCTCAAGTGACTGGGAGCGAAGCCATTGACGTCACTGAACAATAGGCAAAATATTTCCTCCTCCTCCATAGTCCTGAACTGTAAACACCCCGCTTGCACACAGCAGGCTGAACATTTGGGGAGAGGCGGAGAAGGAGAATGTGAAAAACTCTCAAGTGATGCTGCTGAAAACAAGCAGCTGTTCCTGCATAACCAGCCTCTTCTTGTCCCTTCCATTTTGCTTGCGAAGGTGTCTCCTTAACGCAAGTCACGTGGTGGAGAAGATAAAGCTGAAACACACTATTAATAAAACTGTGTCTCCTGAACACGCAAGGATTTTTTGAAAGTAGAACACCTGATATAAATTAAAAAAAAAAAAAAGAAAGAAAGAAAAAGAAGAAGAAGAAAAAAACCTCTCTCTTTCTTTCTCCTTTATGCATTATTATGGTACTTAAACAGTCATTCACATATTTCAGGCCAGGTGGGGTGGGCTGCATATAGTAAATTTCAGTCTTGGTCACACTCCTTACTGTCATGCATGTTATTGCAAATCAAAGGAAAAGAAAGGGTAACATTTTTGCATTCAGTATTACAATTACACAATCAAACAAATGAATATATGCTCTGGGTTCACTGTTAATTCTGTTTTAGCCCTTAACTTGGAGTGTTATGCTTAAAGCACAAGCAGAAAATGAAAAGGCAGAGTTAATCCTGAAAACTGAAACCTAAGTGCAGCTTCTTGTAACTATGTCTTAGAAGTACTGATGGAGAGATTTGTTAGGGCTTGTCAGTTGTCGAATAGGATTTTTTTACAGTGCTGGCAAAATGTGAATACAGTGAACCTTATTTGCTTCTTTATTTATTTATTTTTTTCCTGCAGCCCTTTCAGTACTAGCTGCAGTCCTACAGGTGGTAAATCTTCCCTGTTTTCAGAGCATCCCTGGGAAGACTCCTGGAGTGAAGTAGAAGAAGCACAGGGAGTGGTACAGCGCTGAACTAAGCTAGGAAATGCTGTACAAGGGATCACAGATGCTGTAAACTACCTCAGGGAATGCTGTGTCAGGAAGAGAAATTGATTCTTTTCCAAAATTTCCTTGAATTCTAAAGCCAACATTGAAGGAAATCCTAAGAAATAGCCACATAAGGTGATTTTATTTTTTTTTAATGCTTGTCTGAAAATGCCTGATATGCCTGGAGAGAACCTTGGAGTGCCAAAGGAAATTCTTGTGTCATTGGCTTACTAAATGGAAGCCAGAATGATTCAGGTGATCACCATTTATGTCTTTCTTTTACTTCATTTAGGTTTGCTCACTTTGCCCATGGGAAATGGTGAATAAACCCCCTTCCATCTCACTTGTTCTCCAAACAGTCACCCAGGAGTCACCCGCACCACCAGGTTTTGCACAGAGCAGCATTAAGAGTCAGGGAGAGGCATCATTTTTTCCTGTCCAATGCTGCTCTCTGTTGAATGAAGCTGTAGGCGGCACATCACGTTTGTAGTATATATTGATTTATGATTTCAAAGTGCTGAACAAACAACCCTTTCTTCCAAGCAGACCGCAGCTAATGACTCATTAGCCCCCATTTAATATGCAGGAAAAGTGGGAGGACAATGGCTGCACAATTAATCTGCTAGGCCACAGGCCATTAAAGATGCCATGCTCAGCTGCTCCGCCTGTGCTGCATTAGCTCCACTGCTTGAAGCACCCAACTGGAGGAGAATAAAGAACCTCATCATCTCTTCTGCGCTGCTGCACTTCTGGGCTTTGTGTACATGTTCTGTCGATGCACTGGCACTGTGATCCACATCTGGCTTCTGCTTTCTCTACAGCAGTTGAATTGCAGTTTCTTGCCTTCCCAGGATATGTTGCAAAAAAAACCACTCGGACGGTTTTCTCTTCCTTCTTTCTTTGTCAGTTTTGTCTTTCCATGGGCTGCCCTTCTGTCAGATGTCTCCTTTCAGCTGGAGAACTTGGTGTCAAAATAAAACTGTACTGGAACAAAATTAAGCAGATTAAGTGAGTAAATAGTTGCCTGGAAAGACCAGGTACCACCAAACAAATATGTGCAAATTTGACACAAAATGCTATATTCGTGCTCTGATTGACTCATACCCATGCTTTAATTGTACCCAAACACCCATCTGCTATGAAAAGCAGTGTGCTTGCTTTGCCAACATAATTCTGACTAGAGACTGGGAAAGCCTTGTGATGCTTTGGGAAGCCAAGATGCTAAGGACATTTATTTCATTCATAGTAATGAACTTTTAAAACATATCTTTAGGCAAACATTCATGCATTTTAGTACAAATATTCATAGAGCACTCATATTTTTGCTTGCTTGCCCACATAGATATGAATAACATTTGATACATACTCATTCTTGGTAGCTTCCAAGGTTTTCTGCCTATTCCCTTTGTTGCTGAACACAGATATTTCTCAGTAAATATTGTGTTTGGGCACACCACCATTTCAAGTTACTCCCTGAAAATGTGTGTTGAAGGAATAAACAATTGAGGAGAAACAAGAAAAAGAAAAATGAAGGGAAATCTTTCCTCAGTGAATAAAATGGGTTTTTGTGTTTTTGTAACTCAAAACACGAATAGGTGAATGAATTCTACACACATTCAGCTGCAGGCAGAGCCTGGGAAAAGGTGGTGAAAGTACTGGAAAAGTGTGCTCTGTAATGAAGTCTCCTAGAATTTTAACTTTGGTGAATTTGCATATAATTAAAAAGTAATGAAACATAACATTTCCTTTAGTTCCCATCTAAGCTGAAACAGGAGAAAGTGTAATTTATTAAAAAGAGCATAGGCAGCACTTTCCCTTCCTTTAATCAGACCTATGACAATCAGAAAAATCAAAAGTAAATCTAAACCACATGTGTATAATTCAAAACATAAACAGATTCCTTAGCTTATATACATAGTGTGAGAAAATACTTGGGAAAATAGCATCATTGTGCTCCTGGGAAACAATAGCAGAGACATTGTATGGCTGAATTTCCTAAGACCAACATTTCTTTACAGTGCAACCTATGAATTTTTTTTCTCTAAATCTTGCTCTAAAATCTATCATGTTATGGGCATTTTGATCGTGTTGAATTAATCCTTTTTTTTTTTTTTAATGAATACTGCAGCAGTCATGAGAAGAAAGTATATTAAAAAAGCAGGTTTTATGTGTCCAAAAGTTCTTGATGTTCTCAGGGTAAGTACTTAGATGTCACTAGAATTTAGAAATCTCTAATTGAGACTCAGATTGTGATGCTATCACCAGAGTTCTAGACTGAAATGCAGTGAGTAAAGTAGACATTGTTACTTAGAGTAACTGAAGAAGTACTTGTCCTCTTCACCAGAAAAATAGGAGTTTTGACTTGGAAAGCAAATCATTCTCTGAATAGCTTCTTGAACTTTTCTGGTGGTCCTCTTGAATTCATATTGGTGTTGACACTGAAGTATTTCATGGTTGGTCAGTATTTCCAGTCTTTACCTGTAAACAGCTGGATGTCTATTCCCAGAAAGACTACCTATGTTATAATCATAAGGTGGATGGAATGGGAAAAAAACCTATCAAATGCGACTGAAATTGGGTCAACAATAATAAAAATACAACACAAAATCATGCCTCTTAGCAGTAATTTTCAGATTACTGAAAATGTTGTCCCTAAAAGTTCATTGTCTTGGTCCAGAAAAATCTAAGAGCTGTAAAATTGAAACAATGTGATTTTTCTTCTTGGAATAATTGAACCCATTAGATATATTATAAGAAGTATATTGGTGTTTCTGGCACTGTTTTCAAGATAGAAGAAACACAAATAAACATATACCCAATAAAAAGTATTCAGAAAACCTCATTGAAAGAAATGCTGAATTTGGTCTTTCATTGGGGACCTACGTGCACTGCAGAAACTGATTATACCTCTGTTGAAGACAGTAAAGATTTAACACACAAAGGAAATAAAGCACAGGTAGGTCTATTGTTCTCACCCTGACTAATTGCATGTTTAAAATTAGACATTAATTAAAGAGCACTTAATTGAAGTACAGAGGGAAGAGGATTAGTTCCTAAAAATCTGTCATTATTCATTGCTGTGTATATAAAGAAAGCTTCTTTCCTGGCTCTGTGTCCTGTGTGGTAGGTCAAAGAAGATAAACTCTTATAGCAAGCACAGTGGCTTACAGCATTTATATTCTTTCATAGTAAATTAATGCTTCTCCTAACACATGAAAGCTATCTGTCAGAGACTGGAACTCGTAGGAAACCTCATACACAGACTGAAAATGTTCCCTATATTCTTTTTGATTTCCTTAGTATTTAGCTAAGAAATACAATGAAATTAATGTGAAACACAAGAAACTCCATGTTGTACACAAATACTGGTAGAGGCTGAGTTGCTGACATGCAAGGTCAAAGCAGCTGTGCTAAGTCTTGGATTATCCCCAAGGTTGCCCTGACATTCCTGGTGTTACTTAAAAATTTGGAAGTTAAGAGCGGATTTATTTATTTAATAGGAGGCTCAATCTATTGCTCTAGAGCTACCTTACTGGAAAAGCTGGTGTATATCAAAGGCTCATGTTTATGAAAATATAAGGCAAGCAAAATAAATCAGAAAGAAAACTCACTGAGAATCTCGAGAGGTACCGGTAAAGAACAACATACTTCTTTTGGCTAGATATTCAACATAGATTTAGATGAAGAACATGATTTCGTCCAACATTTTTGTGGTAAATTCGCTGCCAGGATGTTTATATGAAGTAAATAGCTGGAATTGGAAATTTGATTCTTTGCTTACTAGTAATATCTCTAATCTGAAAAGCATTTCATGAGTTTAATTCAGAACCTGGTTTATGTGCATCTAGGATTTTACATTCACTACAACTTATTTCATAATTTTCTCCTTTTTCTGGTCACAGAGTGCCATATGTCTCTTCACACAATTGCAAAGGAAAAAAGAAAAAGATGTTATAAAATGTTATTATCCAAACAGTTATTTTTCTTCAGCTTTTCAGAGCAATTGTATTACCTAGAAGATTTTACTGCACTGGATTAAATTTAGTCAGTAAAACTGTTTGAGTAAAGCAGATTCCAGTTTTTAAAACCATGTTAATTGAACACTAGTCCAGGCACCTGTAATCTGGGTGAGAACAGAAAATTAGAATACAAATGGTTATTACATTTATTTTCTCTTTGGTCATTCCCATCAACATTGTTAACTGGTTGTGACACTCCTTTACTTGAACGTGGCTGTCCATTGATATGAGCATTCTGCTTTCTTTCCCTTTTAATGAAGGCAATTTTCAGAAGGAGACTTTCATTTACCAGATTACTCGAGAAAGCCCTAAGAAAACAGAAATTCATCCCGCATGAAGGTAAGATGCATGTTCATATGACATTTGCCTCATGCTTTACGTATATGCCAGCAAACCTGCTAGATTTCAGATGCTGAGCATTGAACTCACAGAATGGATATTTTCTGGGAAAATTCAAGGAAAAAGGGATAATTCATAGCTATCAATAAAGGCTTTGAGTCTTTCTAATGGAAGAGAGCTATTAAATCACAACCATGCATTTGCAGTCTCAAGCCATATGATTTCCAACCCATCACAGGGTCTCACCATTTTGATGGCATTTTCATCCTTGCAAAGGTCAGAAATCTGAAATGGAGCACCATTATCTCATAATGAATATTTAGAAAGACGGATCCCCCATGTGTCTGCATATTTTGTTATTAGAAGCAATACTGTGGGCAAAACTTAATTGTTTGCCATAAAATGGTAACCTAATTTTTCCATAAGAGATAAAATATTTTTCAGAAAGGTTCACTTTAAAGTGAGCCACACAAAAATGAGGCTTTTTAAAATAAAGCTTTCAGAATATATCATTTATGTATCAAAAATTCACAATTTTAATTGTTAAAATGTGAAGCGATTTTTCTTTTCATAGCAGCACACCACTGTTAATCAAAAGGTCTACTCTGTACTTCATGGAATAAAGCCAAGGTGAAATCACGTTTTACCTGAAGGGGAATGCTCTCTTGTTTATCATCTACTTCAAGTTGTTGTTTCAAACAATATTTGAATTTTCTCTCTTAAATTACACTCAGACGCTGTTGGCAGACACGCTGCCCTCTGCTGGAAGGAATACACTCGGCCTATTAATGAAAAAGTGCGTTGAGTAAGGGCCGCTGTTTCTAGACCCCAAAACTGGGTGTTCCTTCTCAGCAAAGCCTGCAAGCATTTGGCATGGTCTATGTATCCACAAGCAGATGTTTGATCGTTATCTGTCTTCAGCACAAATAAACACTGAATTAAAAAAAAAAAAAAAAAAAAAGTAAAGGAACATTGAATTCAAAAAAGCAAAAACACCAGGTTAAGAAAACTAGAAGACTGTACGGCTAAGTACCCCAAAGTCAGGAAATGCCAGAGGTAAAGTTTCAAATGGAAATGTAACTCTAATCCCATGTGTGTATGCATTTATGGGGCAGATTTTAATTATATGGGGGAAAACCTAATTATTTACTCTAATTTGGAGTTGTTCTTCAATTTAGGTAGTTTTCTGTTTGGTTAGCCATATGCAGTAATTTGCCTGAATTTATTCTTTACATTAAAATCCCCAGAATAATTTCAGGTGCTTGTCTGTTTTTTGTTATTGAAACCAGTCCATCCATAAACATCAGATGCAAAATAAACTCATTCATCATCAGACTGAAAACACAAAGTCAGTCTGAATTGCTGGAATAGTCTCATTTTTAATTAATAATTTAGTAGAGTAAAACATTTAGCCACTGCTTATTACCAAGACAAATAACTATCCAAAAGTAGAATTTTGCATAAGCAAAGGACTAGCCTCATTTTGTAACCACCTGTCCACCTGCAGTGAATGAAGAATCAATTAAAAAGATTTGTACAAGCATAAATGGTTAAATGAAAACAAACATGTCTCTATCATGCTGTCTCTTTCAAAAAATAGGCAATAAGGCAACACTGATTAAACTTTTAATTTGCTGTATATCAAAATTTCTCTGTGTTTCCCACTGATAGAGGTTTTCTCTGGAAACTGGCATGAAAAAAAGGCTGACAAAAGAGACTGGGAAACAAATAGTATACAGAAAGGAAAATCTTCCTTTATTTCTTAGTTCTGGTTTTGATTTAGTTTGCATGGTGGATATGGAAACAACTTCTCCTATTCTGAATTCCTTCTAAGGAACAGAGGGGAAAACCAGAATTAAGGAACTTGCTTCACTTTGAGGAAGTCTGATTAATCTTTATTTACAGATAAACAATAAAAAATGGTATACATACTGCTGTGTTCAAGGCTGTACATATCCTCTAAATGACACAGATAGCAGATCTATTTTTAAAATCATTTGTGGATATTAAATGTGCCATTTTACAGTCAGACACCTGAAGTTAGGCACAAGCTGAGCACAAGGGTATACCTTTGTTTAAAATCATACCCCAGGTACAACCTAGCCATTCCAGTTTTGATCAGAAACCAGAATTGTAGCTCACTTGCAGGTGATTTTTGTCAGACTAGATTTTATTTTACTGAGCATTTCAGTAACATGAGCAAACCCCTGGCAGCAGAAGTTTGGTAGAGACTGGAGGAGCCTTTCCCCTGCATTACCTGGAGGCAGCACAGTGCTCAGCAAGTCCCTTGGATCCAAGCAGATGTGGTGGAAAATGTAATTAAATGTATTTTTTTTTTTTTCTGGGGCTGGTGGTTTTGCATTGCTCTGGAGTAGAAATGCTAATAAAGCAGCAATAGACGCAGCCGTGTTTTGCTGTGGAGAAGTCAGAGTACAGAGTGTACACACAGAGCATGTTCGCAGAACCCAGGCTTTGGGACGTGTCTAACCCCGTGTTAGCAGCACAGCTGGGCAGCGTGGCATGTGTGCTTAAAAGCCTCCATCAAAGACCTTTACGGTTTGTTCCCATAATTTAAAGCCATGAAGAAAAACAAAACCATCCTGACATCACTTACTGAGGGAAGTTCCTGATCTGAGTACGTCTGTCTGACATGTGCTTATCCTTTCTTCCAGGTCCTGCAACTTTCCAGTGAACAAGCCACAAAGCTGTTCCCCACTCATTCAGACAGGAAAATCCAGCGGTACAAGAATATATTTTTCTTTCCCTTCAGCTGAACCTTTTCCCGTCTTCATGTCATGGGCCTCACTTTAGTAGAGGGATTCTTCCCTGTGTATTTAAACATATAGGAAAAAGGAAATTGTGCAGAAGTACACAGTGATCTCATTGCTGTATCACTTTTCCCACCAGCCTATTTTGGACTCCAGGGTAGGATCCTGGGGCTTAGAGCTCTGAGCCACCCAACCTGAGAGGCTGTCTGACCTTCTGTTCTCTCCCTTGGTGCTCAGTAATGTGCAAATGAATCAAGAAGCCTGCAGATGTTTTGGCTAACATAATATTTTACTGTTAACAAATGCGGCATTGCATTCATTAGTGATTTCCTCCTTGATTCTGTGACACACAGTGGAATGCCATGGAAGCTGATGAAGGGGAGCTATCTCAGTCTTAAATCTAGATGAAATTACTGTTTGTAACCAGCACGAAAATTAAGTTTTAAAAGAAAAAACAACAACAAAGATAAAAAAAAAAACACTTCATCATTCCATCTAACTAGATGTGACTGAGGAAGGAATGTTTGGAAAAGAAATTTTAATTTCCAGAACCAATTTAAAACTTCAGTGGCCAGGGCCAGCGAAGAGAGCCTTATGAAACCATTTGTCCCATGATAACACCTCAGAAGTGCTGACACGTGGAATAATAAATAACATTTCTCACATTTCTTTCTCACTGTACAAGAAAAATGCATTACTTTCTAGCAGATTTGAGAGAGAAATAGAATTATTTTTGCCTGTGTTCTTCTTTTCTTATGTGAATAAGTTATTAAGGGAAGCGATGTTAAAGAAATGAGTTTCAGTATAAAAATGTCATCTTCTATAATCACAAGGCATAGGATAAGGAAGGAGGAAAGCAATAAATTGCCGTGTCTTCATTCAACTACCATGAATATTATGTTTTTCTATTGGTTCATTGCTTATATATTCCAATTAAATACAGCTTTTATGAGACTTCTGCAAAAGAGGAATCTCCCTAACCAGTAATTTGAGCTGGTTTAAGGGAAGTTCTGAATCCTAAACCAAAAATCTTCCAATTGACTTGGAAACTTGCACAGACAGCAGAACACCAGGCTTGTGAGCTCTTTGCAGCCTGTGTTGCTAAGGAGACCAGGAGCTGATTTTGGAGAGCAATGTAAGTACATTTATATAATAAGGAGTTGCAAGTTTCAGAGCCACAAGTGTACAGATTTCTCTGGTAAAATGGACTGGAAATGTTAGAGAGGTATAGGGTTTTTTTCTTCTGTTGCTTTTTTAAATTCCTTCCCCTCCACCCCTTCTTCCCCTCCCCACCGAACCTCCCCCCTTCCCTGATAATATCTGGGAGAATTAGAGAAATGTTTGAGAAAACTGTAAAAACTGTAAAGACATTTTTCATTTATTTATACCTTCATTTGTGCTCTCATGCTGTTTGGGCGGTAATCAATAGCACTGGAGTAGTCTAAAGATTCTGAAGATTAAGAACAGACTTAACCTAAGCCAGGCCAATACAAAATACTGGATGGAGGCTGTACAGTGCTCCAGCTTCATTTGTGAGAACTGTAAACAGCTGATGGGCAGTTGTCAGTGGTCCACTGAGAAACTGTAGCTCTGAATCATGACCATGCCTTCTTCCTTACCCAGCAAGCAGAGAAGTAGGACTGCTGGAGGCAGAAAAGTTGTATGCTGCGTTACCCAGCCGAAACATTTTCTTGCTTATCCTTAATTCTGAGGTGCATTTAATGAACCTGACATTCAAGACAAAACCAATTTTCCCAAAGTTCTCATGCCTGGTTCAATTTTACTTAGTTCTTTCCATCTCAGCTGTATGCTTAAACAAGGTATTGAAAGATCTCTACTTTTCACATTTGGTTAAAAGGGGATATTGTTTTGTAGATTATACTAATTCATTTCCTGTTTGATAACAAAAACCCTAACATATTGACAACTACTGTTAATAATTTCAGTGCAGTTTTATAAACAAATAACACTAGTCAGATTTCTCTTTTTTGTTTGACACTTCATATGGAAAGACACAGACATGTTGGCAAACTGTGAAACATGTTTGTGCATTTGTTGAATATCCTCTTTTACCACCATGTTCATAGCATCTTAGAATCATAGAACTGTTTAAGTTGGAAGGGACTTCTAAACGTCAAGTCCAACTCCTCTGCAATGAGCACAGACACCTACAGCTAGAAGTTGTCTCCTCAGTTTTATAGTTACATCAGGACTAGAATACTTAGAGAAGGAAAGTAATTTGAAGAAATATATTTTGTATTTAGTTCTAAGAATTGCTGGCATTTTGGGACTATAAAACCATCACTAGAAGAGATTCTGTGATCACTGATTTCACTCTGGAACACTAGCAATCATACAAATTGTTTGTTTGTTAAAAATAAAGGTCTCTGAGGACCTTATGGGAAAAAAAAAAGAAAAAAAAATAAATGAGTCACTGGGAAAACTTTTCAAAGAATCTGTCTTGGTATATTGTGAAGACTGCTCTGAAAATAATGCCTTGTATTTTATGATGTTGGCCCCACAATATTAGAGGCTTTTGGTGATATGGCAGTAGAGGTTGAACCTTCCCAGCAATATCTCATTACATTTTGTTTCTGTATGACAGATGGCAGCAGAAGGGCAGTCTGACAAATTGGCATCTGACATGGAAGTGCGTATGAAGCAAAGGTGTGTCATTGCAATGAGTTGCACCCATTGACATTCACTGATGCTTGCCGACGGTTTATGGAGCCCAAACAGAGGATGTGAGTACAGTGAGGTTGTGGGTGGTGTATGGCATCAGTGACAGTGGGTCACCTCTGCTGGTGCAGATTGTTACAGGTGTGGCATGCAGGCTTTTGTTCATCACTGGCAATGGTGACTATGATGAAAAATAGTGTTTTGTAGCTGAGAATTTGCTCTACGAAATGGTGTCATTGTGCTCCTTGTATCTGCTGTAGTTGCTGTGGAAATAAATAGGAGGCATTACTTTAAGGCCTACATAGTAATTTCTCTTTCTGCCATGAGATGACAGAAAGACTGTTTACCTTCTGGGTGATTCAAGGTTCCCTACAGTTATATTATGGAGGGGAGGCCTTTAACCTAGCAGGGATGAGAGAATTGCTCTTCTGTGTGCTGTCCCATCCTGCGGTGCAAAATGGCAATAGTCCCTGAAGAAATTGCATCCAGAACTCCAGAGAGCTGCCTGGCTAATACCAGAAACTCTCTCATCGGGGCTACTGAAGTTCCAAAAGACTGTGCGTGAGGAGGGAGGTGTGTCCCTAATCTGATAATTCCACGTTAGGTCATTACCTGCCATCAGCTACCATAGTCTACCCTCTTTGAGTCTTTGAAACATAATGCCCCGAGGAGTGAGTTCTAAGGATTCCACATGATGATTTAACTTTTAAATGTTCTTCCAAAGGTCTAAATTTGCAGAATGATTTAAAGACTAGTAATTTAGAGACTTGCTTTCCTTCCAGTTCTTTGTTCAGAAAGGTTCGTACATCAGAAAAGTGGTTTAGCCTAACGCAGATGAGATACGTTCTTATGAATCATAGCACCATCTGGATGATCATTGGTGCTACAGGGAATGTAAATGAAAGGACTTTTATTTGACAGTAAGCCCTGGCCATTGTGAAACCCAGGAGGAAAGCATTAACATTAGAAAAGATGTGTCCTGTGTGCTGAAAAGCACAAACAAAACTCCCCTGAGCAAGTGAAAAAATAGCAGCCAAAATTCAAATTCTATACAATGTGATAGAATCTTCTCAAATATAACATGATTTTAAAATGATTCTAATTTTAGATCACTTTACTCCTTTTGTGTTGAGGATGAAAAAAGATTTTTTCAAGTTTATTGTATAAACCCAGTGATCATTTCCTGTCATGTTCCTTGGGGAACTGTTCTTTTCTACAAGGGCAAACTCAGCTGTGCAGAACTTTTTGAATGCAGAGTGGAAAAGGCAGAGAGAAGTACTGACTGGGAAATCTCTAACAGGGACAAGCCGCCTGTGTTGCAGCACGGTGCTGACTCAGTGCTGAGCTCTAGAGGAAATAGAAATGGAGAAACATTCCTTAGAATACAGAGAAGACTGCTGTTTATTTCAACCAATACAGTCACTGCCAACTACTAAGGTTTTGGAGAAAGGACAGTTACCCTACAAGAAATACTGGTTAGGACTGATTTTTTTTTTAGACTTCTCTCATCCAGCTCTTCCGATGTCATGAGTCTGATGTCATGATTTCCTGTGTCATCTTGTTCCACTGCATTTGCTTTTGTACTTACAAGTAACAGGGTGCATTAGAGTTTGGATTCTATTATGGCTTATGTGAAAGTGTGAAAGGAAGACAGCAGTGTGATTCTGCTTCAAGATTTTGATAAATTCAGTGAGCAGACAGGAGAGAGGCATAGGTAACAAACATCCGCTAGCTGGAATGTCAGAATCCATATATCTCCTCTGTTCTGCTAACAGTTGTTATTAATCTGCTCTTCATGTGATAAGGTCAGAGGAATGGGAAACAGTGATGCTAAGCACTTCATAAAGCTGCATAATCAAATCACATAGTAGACTCTATTGAAGACTGGCTATCTAAAGGCTTGAAATCTGAAATTAATAGGTCTAATTCATCACTACAGTGATCAAAGACATTTTTGACATATTCAGTATCACAACTAACAATGTTTTAGTGGCTGGATGGTCCTTGAGAATATTAATAATATATAATGGTGTATCTGTTTTTCCCTCAGGAGTTAGTTACAATGAAATTGACAAAATAAGTTGATTTATCCTATTAGAACAATAGTTGGTGTTAACTGCCAGGGTAGCATCTGGGGAAGCAGAGAATTATCCTTCCATGGGACTTCATAACTGTCATCACAGAGCATGGAATTCTTTGCTTTCTTCTACTTAGAGAACTAAGGATGAGGTTCATGTATTCATGAATACATGAACCTCAGTATCAATTTTTGTTTGATATTTCTGGATGAAGAATGAAAGGAACAGGTGACTAATATTAACTCCCCCATGTGAGATGAGTCATATCTCTCTGTCTGTGCCACATTTGAAACTGCACAGGTGAATGCATGTTACTAGCCCATCTGCAAGAACAATAAGCCTCACCTTCCAGGAGAGATTCTAGGGATCAGAAAACACTGATTGAAAATTAAAGGACAACTGATACAAAGAAAAGTGACAAATCTTGACATCTCATTAAGAAATTGGAAAACTGTATTGTTTTTAAGGTGTGCAGGTTTACAAAGGGAAATGCCAGGCATACTGAACAATATATTGTAATGAATATTAGAGGAATCTGTAGTTTGAAACCACATCCCTACAGAACTGTCAAGTAAGAAAATGATCTGCTATTCAGCACTAGTAACAGTATAACATTAATGATTTACAGATTTATGCAAACAATTCTTGAAAATAAAATATTTTCCACTAGAGTATCTGGTTGTCTAATATTTGGTATCTGAGTATCAAAGTATCTGAATATGATCAAGCAATTAAATGTAAAAACATGCAATTTCCAGCCTAAAATTTAAAAGATGCCATATTTATATATACTTCAGGTAAAAAATTATAAGAAAAAAAAGACTAATTAACTTTGATTAGCTCCTTTTAATTTTCAATAAGTACTCCTTTTTTGTTGTTGTTGTTCTATTGCGACCACAGGCAAAACCACAAAATTAAGATTTTCATTATGACTTGCTGAATTCATATCAGTTTGTGTATGTCAGTCAAGTAGAAAAATTTAGTCATTAGGTCATCACTACCAAGTGAATTCAAAGATTATATGCCACACACACTAATAAACAACACGTTAATAGGTTTCTGAAGTAGCCTATGAGAAAAGAGATTTCGCCCCTTCTCTTCAAGTTGACCTTTAATTTAGTGGTAATAGTCAGATGACTTGCAGCCTCAGCCTAGCGGAATGGTTTCTTCTAATAAAAAGAAAAGAACAAATCCTAATAAGAGGACTAATCTGTTCATATGTAGATATTCTACTAAATTCTGTCTTAAAGGAGTCCTATATGGTTTTCCATAGAACTTTCAAACTAGTCCTAAAAGCCTGGCAAAATACATACCTCACCTTCTAGAAGGAAGGAAGATTGTTCTATGTACAAATCAGTTTTGTCTGAAGTAGTTACTCTGCAGAGAAGTCTACTTTATCTAGATTGGCTTTTCATCAGGCAAGCTTCAAGTGGAAACAAAAGTTTTATCAAGAAAAGGAAAAGCTAAAATCCTCAGTTTCATAGCTGGAGAAGGTACAAAAGTGAAGGAAGCCAACAACACAGAATCATAAATGTTACTTATTGGTATTATACCTTGTCCTTTGAGGGATTATCTCAAACATTCTTACTGAAGGAACACCTTCAGCTGCTTGATGTACATCCATGCTATTGCTCCTTGCATGGTTAGAACTTGAAGATATGGAGATCATCTAAGATAACTTTGTAAGTTATTTTTTCACTTTACTCAGAACAGACTCTTAATTCTCTTTCTCTTTTCTGGCATTATTGTTGCATAGAAATATAGCTTCTGAATTTACACCATAATGATTGAGATGACTTCACTCCTCCTATCGTGTCTTTCAGAATAAGCTAATAAAAGGAGTTTCCCCTTTAGGTAACTAGGCAGTATATGAAGTGGATGGAATCACCAATAGTGCGATTTCATGTGGATGAGTAATGAAGAGACAGAAAAGTAACTTCCAGTAAGCGTAGCATCTCTACATTCTTTCATATTTTGTCCAAGGTTGGAAAAAATGGAAGTCAACAGCAAAAATATGCTTATTGAAAGACAGGTAGGCTATGAAACCACCAGCAGAAATTGTCAAGCTCATGATAGAATTCTGAAAGAAAAATATTAATCTACTGGAATGGAACAGAAATCCCAAGGTAACACAAAAAACAAGGACACAAAAGATATTATGTTGTCAGAGCTCAGTGAAACATTCAATTTGCTTTATAGAGCTGGGAAAAGGAATACAAAATTGAAAACTGAAAAAGCAGCCCTTTCTCAAAAACTATGAATAAAATAATATACAAAAAGGCGTGGCTTTTGCAAAAATGTTTTGCTTCACTGGTAAAGTATTTTGATTCCACAGAGTAGCTGTTCAAAACCTGTTCAGGCTGGGGACAGCCCTAAGCACTGATATAAAACCACAAATTAAGGAACTTAATGAGAAAAGGAGGAGGCATTGGCAAAAGTTTTCTTTCACAATAACCCACATAGAAATTTGATTTCATTTTTACACCAAACGCACAGGGCTTTCAAAATCCAGATTATTCAGAACTAGAAATAGGTCTTCAAGCAGGTTAATTCAATAATTCTGGACCAAAATTCCATAAGATCACTGGTGAAACACAAAGCTGAAAGACATCAAAGTTCAAGATAAGAGGGAGATGAAAGCGCAAAACCACTTTTATTTATATGATCCCGCTGCAATTGCTCTTCACTATATCTAAAATGCCACTTGCTTTGATTTTTCACATTTGAATATCAGAATCATGCAGAAAAAGAAAAAAATCTTTTTCATTTTCATGGTTTCATGACTATGGAATAACTGGAACAGTTTTACTTTGGACTATTTACAAGAATTTAGCTATAATTAAATATTACCACTATATGCCTGGCTATCTGAAAATGTTTAACCAAAAGGCTTTCAATCTACTTTAAGAAAACCGTCTGGAGAACAAACTAGCCCACACCATGTTTTATCTGGCAAACACATTACATCATATTATTTCAGTGTGAGGCTATGCGGTAAAAAAAACTTATTATTTAACAGCTCAATAAATTTTTTTGTGTGACATTGACAGCCCCAGAAAATACTCCATTCCTGCAACACCACTAAGAAGGTATGAGATATTTCAAAACACTGTTCTTCTGATTGTACTGGGTCGCATTATTGATCAAATCAGTTTTATCTTGCGTTTATAGCTGGAACATGCTCATAAATTTGCTGCTGTTCTCTGGTGAGTTGCCACTGACCTACTTTGTCAAGCAGAGTTGAGCTGGAGGTTAGCAATCTTCTAAAATTCAGTATTTCACTTCTAGCTTCATTTCTAGCAATACCTTTCTATCTTGAGCTCACTAGAAATCTTACAATTATGTTTTTATTATTGACAATTGTTTCAAAAATAAGTTGTTTCATGCAAAGATAAGAATTCCAAAAGAAGAAAAATAGAATGCTTGCTCTTTTCACAAATCTTTTCAAGTTCTTGGTTTTAAACTTCTTTACATAAAACCACAAAAACTCAGAAGTGAAAATTTTTATTTTATCTAAAGTAAATTGCATTATCAATGAATTGCTTTCCACAATATTTCTTCAGAGAAATCTCTGAATTTCATTTTTTTTTCATTCTATATTGGAGTGGAACATTGTGAAAATCCTTCTAAAAAACTGGTTTATTCCCAGCTCACAAAGAACTCGCATCACACATAGATTAAAACTTTCATAACAGATGCAGTCAGTATTTATACTTAACTCTCACAAAAGACTGTTTTGCTACCTTTGAAATATTAAATGTTTTCTACCTTCGAAAATTTTCCCAGTGTATTTTTAAAGCTATGAAGAAAATTTACCTCTCCTACAAACTCCATGATTTGAGATGAAGTATTTAAACTTAAAAAATTTTAATTTCAAATTTGATAGCTAAGAGAAAATTTCATTTTATCACTGCATTCTTAGTTCTACATGCAAAACATGATGTAACATCCATGCAATCACTAATATCTACAGCAATGAAATCACACTGGAGGTATATCAGTTGGAGATGTGCTGGTGAGCTGTGATAGCACTGAACCTTGAATACAAGTGCGGCTGCTCTGGTGCAGGTTAGGAATGGAGTGGTAAAACAAAGCAGTATCAAGCAGCATCAGTTCTGTACAGGGCTGGCTTTTAGGAGTTTAATCACAAAAAGAAGGAAACAGTTTTATGGATTAGAGACCATCAATGTAATGAAGGGATGGATTATGCATTGTTGAGACCACACAAGTACAGGTAGAATAGCTTGAATAGTGAGAAGGAGATGGGCTGAGAAGACAAGCTCTTCTGTCTAAGGAAATATATGTTTTGAGAAACTTGCAGATTTTACAGAATCAATTATCAAATTCACATGGATCAAGTGTTTTTGTTACTGAGGAATCTAAGCCTTTCATTTTATATTTCATTTTTACTCACAAACAGAATGAGTCCTCATCTGTACCTTTAAGTTTTTCCCCTGAAAATTCTTGGTCAGGAAGCAATGAAAAGTTGCATAAAAGTGTAAGATTGTGTTTTGTAGAATGAGAGAATGCTTTGGATTGGAAGAGGCCACTCAAACCCAGTTCCAACCCCTGCTACAGGCAGAGATGCGTCCTACTAGACCAGTTTGCTCAACGTCCTAAGTGCCCTGTCACAGCAGTTCAGCTCAGGAAATTCAGATAAATAACCTGATTTAAGGGCTCTTATGACTAAATCACAGAATGCAACAATAACCATAGGCTTAGGTGAGAATTGTGAGCATCTTTCAGCACTGCCCTTGCCACTGCAGTTTCATTGATTTGTAGAATACATGTCTCTATGATCACACAATAAGCTATCCAACACTTTCTTGCAGCATCAGATGCTTTTTGAAGGCTCAGATAGATTTATATGAACTATTTTTACTGCCAAAACTAATGTCAGTTTACTCAGATAGTGATGAAGGATGGCAAAAACGCATAACAAAGAGAGAATTTGCTTGTGAGGCAGGAGTGGCTCCCCAGCAGCACAAACTGTGCATACAAAGCATGTATATGTTGCTCCAGCCAATTCCTCTTACTGACATTTCCAGCTCACATCAGTCTGCCTCAGCTGAATTATTAAAAAAAAAAAAAGAGAAAAGTGAAGCAGTTGCGTAGCTTGGCAGACATTGACAAGAACACATGTGCACACTATGTCGGTGCATGCTTGAAAGACAGCACATTCATGCACATAGAGTTGGATGTTCTCTCCATCACATCAGGAAAGGGGACTGAGCTGGAAATAGCATCCTCATAGACTGCAGCCAAGCAGCACAGTGGTCAGCCTGCTCAAGCTGTCCCTGCTATATCACACAGCTTGCTTATGAAGGAGTCAGCCCCACTGCTTATCCTGGTTTGAGAGAACATGGAAAGATAGGCTTCCACTCTTCATGTGTCTTTATCACTTCACAAGGAGAGAACATGTATTTTTTTGTTTGCGGCTTTACATATTCTAAATATAAAATACTTTGAATTTTGTGTTTGAAAGATCACAGTTAAATCCCCCAAGCCAAATCAATGCTTTCATGAACTTGAACATGAAAGACACGTTCTTACAATTTCATTAATGAAGATAGATTAGAACTTATATTAGCTCTACAATTAGTCCAGTATTTCACTCAGTAGGACACCTGACAGCAACACTGCACAACTGTACTCCTGGTGGTATCACTGCCATGGGGTAAGTGCTCCCATTTTGCTGTGCATTCATCATCCAATAGATACACATTTCTGTCATCCTGTGTTCAGCACTGTTACCACTGAAACTCAGCAATGTTTTTGTGACTAAATGACGGTATTGTTTCTGTGAAGAGGTTACCACTGAGATGTTGAACATACTGTAAGTCTTCCTCGCTGCAGTCACCTTTTAACCCATTTTGTGCAGCTTGCACAGTGTGTGAGACTCTCATAAGCATCTCTCACAAGTACTCTCCCAACCAGATCTGATCATTACAAATACTGTGTGCAGTTCTGAGCATCTCTTGAGAGCTCTGACTCACATCTGCTAGAAGCAGTTGGCCCAGCATGCCTGCAGACTGTTAACCAAACACACCTGGAATTTTAGACTACAGAAGGAAAAACCAAAGGATAGTAAAGCAACAGGGAATTGCATAGCCCTTTCCCTATTACTGGTTTTGGTACACAGACTGTAAGATCTAATGATACACTTTATATGTTCTGCAGCACAGAACTGTCCACTCACACCATACAAACAGACATTTGCAGGAGGTGTTAACAAAGCTGTCCACACACAGAACAGTGTACCCATCGTGGGTTTTCTTCAAAATATTAAAAAATATATAGAGAACAACATAAGAGCTTATTGAAAAAAATTAAGAAAAAACAAAAATTAAACATCTCTGTGCTTCCTAAAATGGAAATACTTCAGTAGAGTACCTCAATTTTTCATATGCATGCACACCAAGATTTTTAATTCAGTCTGTATTTTACTAATCAAAATCTCAGTTCATTCTAAAGTTTAGTCCTTGTGCTTCTGAGACCAGATGGATTTTTTCCTTTCCATTGGAAGGAACCAGGGCTGAGTCAACTGGTTTCAGAGGCTTTTTGTTCTTTTCTAGTGCTGTCTGGAAGCAATTTTCTCAAGCTTTGTAATTTATTTGTCATCTTCCTCAAAATCCCCACAAAAGAGAATGAGAGCCTTTCTTCAGAATTAAAAACAAACAGAAGAAACCTTGACATTTGATTTTTATACATATCTTTCATACCCCGAGTGTAATAAATACATGTTTCAAGTACAGATGCCTGGAATCTTGAGGAAAAAGAAATCTTCACTGAAGTGATGTCTTATGGAGAATAGAAGCACATAGTTGGCATCTGCAGGGATTCAGCTATATATTAGATATAAACACAAGCCCTTACTATTCTTTAATATTGTTAAATCTAGTACATAAGAGGATAGAGGTTGTCCCAGTCTTTAAATCCTAATCTTTAAGGGTTTCTTCTATACAGTTATTCCAACAAAGTAACTCTACAATAAGAATCAAATCCAATAAAACTGTCCTTTCTTACAAGAATAATTTTCTTCTGTTTCACTTTTTCCCCTCAGTCTAGGTAAAGAGGCTGATAGTCTCTTGGGCACACAACAAGATTAAATTTTGACAATATTGTTCCCTGCCTCGTTTGATTTTATAGATTCAAAGCTAGAGTTCTATTAAAAAAACAATAAATAAAATATTTGTCTTTAGTTGTTATTTCTTATATTTTTTGTATTACTCATTTTTTCTCCTAATTACTTAATCAAATGCTTCTGTTGACCCAGAGCTGTGTCAGGATATAAAACTGGTTCTGAACATCATAGACTCTGGACCATTCTTGAAGAATTATTCAAATCTTCAACTACTTCTGGAATCTAGCATGGATGTTTGTCAGTTTGGCCTCTATTCTGACCAAATGCAGTATTTTAGTATCAGGTGTCACATGCTGTACTGGCTATAGTTTCTGGATTAAAGTTCAATCCCTCATAATACATGCATACAACCTAATGTCAAACGCAAACAGCATGCCTTGTAGTGACCCGGTTTATGCTCAAAGCAGATTGATGCAGTTTGAGAACCAAATATGGGGAACAGCTTTCCTGAGCGGCACTGAAATGTGATTATTTTAGAGAAAGCTGGCATCAACACTACAGTAGTTTGTAAACATGAGTTATGAAGAACAGAAATATCTAATAAGAGGAGCAGGTATGATCTCTACACACATCCAGTTACTTCATATAGGTTATCAAGATTGCCTCAGACTTAATGAGTGAATGCGAGCCTGTTATCTAATAGCTGTGTACAATTTGTTCTCAGAAACACTCTTAAATGATACAAACAAATAACAGAACTGAACTTATTCATTGCTACCTTAAATCTAGTTAAAGATAGTCCTAGATAGGACAATTGTTATGAGTTAAGCCAATAACACACTAAGATATTCAGCAGGTCTTAAAATAACCACAGCCTTGAACTACCTCACTGCTTTATACTGTCTTCCTCACTGGAAATACACAACAGCAACAAGATGCATATTTTCTCTTAAAACCATGGGCATTCTCAAAGTTTTCTCCATTGTCCGAACAAATATTCTTGCCTCTCACTAAAAAATCATTTTTATAACTGAAACTTTGGCAGATACATTGCAGAATTTACATATCTGACAACATAAAAGCCTATCAATCTCCTGCTGTTACTTGCCATATAATCCTTTTTATGAAGGAATCAAAGTGTTTAGGATGCCTATATACACTCCTCCTACTGGAATCTTTTCTTACATCACCTACATTTGGTGGTTAGGAACTTTATTCTAACTTCCAGCCTAAGTTTAGTTATGACAAGTTTAATGGTCATTCACTACTTCTAGTATAATGCACCTCCTCATTGCATATGTAGAGAAGGTAATTGTTTCTTCTCAGGCTCCACTTAGCTAGGATAAACAAAGCAAGCTCTTTCTCTCATTTTGGAAAGCACTACCTCCATTTCTTGCCACTGCAGGCCTCCATTAGCTCCCCATTCCTCTTGGACAATCACATTCAGAATATTAACAGACAGAACTACACACAATTAGCCTTAGAATGCCTTCATCTGAACATTTGACCTTTTATAGAAAACACATTTTTAGATGGATCTCTTAACAGACACACACTCAAGAAAAAAAAAGGAAAAAAAAAACATTTTCTGGTTGATTAATATGTGCTGATATTTATCCTCCTAATTTATTTCCTGATGCTGAATAATAGAGGACTTTCTCATGATTAGTAAAATAAGAACTTCCTACTATTACTACCATTATAAAATAATTCTTTCTTAATGGTTCCTTAAAATTCCTGTGGTAATCATAAAAACTACAGAGTGAAGTAGAGAATTTGAGCAGCATGGCATCAACAATAATATTGGAAGCATGATTCAAGTTTTAAAGCTTCCTGTTTCTTCTGCTTAAACCATATCATTGTTGTATTTTCTCCATGTATTCGCACATTTTCACATTAGTAGGGCTAACATATTATTCTTTATAAAGTTGAATATGAAGGTGACATTTAGCCTAATTTGTCTTGCTCCAGTGTTACAACATGGAAGTCTCTACAGTTTTGTTTTTTTTGTTTTTTCACTCTCATGTCAGTATGAGAGTAATCCAAACCTGTGACTGCCAAATACCCATGTTTTTAAGAAGCAAAGCAATTGTTAACAAAATTGCTGCAAGATGTCCTGTGTCATTATTCTGTAATGAGTTACTGCTCTTCTGACTGTGAAATCTATGTGCTTGTAGTCTTAATTACTAGTTCCATATGAATGCTTTGGAAAAAAAAATCAATTTCAAAATTATATTCTGATTGAACAGTTAAACTAGAAAATGTGGGCGCTCCTCTGCAAGATGATACACTCACATAGTTCATTTAAATTTGTCTCAATTTCTACTATTAAGGAATTAGTTTTATTATTTGTTGTTAACGTATCTTATCAAGAACACTGATTCCAGGAAGTAAAGTTTGGAGAAAAGGAGTATTACTAATGTCACATTCTTTATCTTTTTAAATATTTATTACAATACTTACTGTTTATATTACAGAAGGACTTTCATTTGTATCATTAGATGTTGAATATATGCCACAAACTCCACTGGACAAAGATTTTACAGCATCTTGCTGTTGGAATTCTTTTAAGCTCATTTCAGAGTTTATCCTGATAAATAACTGTTTTACATTTCTTTTTTTTTTTCCCTTTCCCAGATTTTGCAGTTCAAATAGAATGGAACTTCTAGACTACCTGTACAAAAGACATCATGTTCTATAACTTAGTATCACATCAGGGATTACAGTTTGACAAGGTGAATACATCAATGTACATAATTATTTCCCTTAATTTGCCCACAGAGATTACCATGAATTACTAATCACAATCATCATAATTGTATACAACTCAAATACTCAGAGTTTTAAAGCTCTCAGAAAAATGGCTGGTAAGATCTCACTTCAGTGATCCATATCTAGTAATCACTGGAAAGAACATATGGTAGATTCTATTAAAAAAAAAAATAGATTTCAGTAACCTACTAGAATTCTGATTAACTAAGGAAAGTGTTAGCCATGAGTGTAGTAACAAATACCTCTGACTGCATTTCATCACAACAGGGAACCACATCTGCCTGAAGATAAATTTGTGTGATTCTGTGGCTCTCTCTTATAATGCCACTATCATTACAAACCCTTTTTCCCATGGAAGTTTCATACAGCTTTTTCTCCAGGAAGTGACAGTACCCTTGGGCTTCCTAATCCACAACAAATTATCTTGATAGCTTTTCATATTTTATGTCTAATAATGTCAAGGCATACTACACAGAAGCCTCACTAGTTAGGCATAGACATCCCATGGAAATAGCAGTTCTTTGCAGTTCAAACCACTATATACATGAACATCGTTCACATTCACTTGGGGAGATTCTTAAAACATAATTAGGATGTTTCTTCTCAACAGGTACTGTTTTTAGAAAGCGTGAACAAGTTACACTGTTGGCAGTGGTACCGCTTCTTCCTGAGCCACCAACAGGAACTGTCTCATTATTTGTCCTTTAAACTAAATCGCTGCAACATTGCTATTCAAGATCTCTAGAAAGTATTCCCTGCCTCTCTCATGAATTCTTAATTCTTAGAAAAATCCTCATGTATATTTTTCTTTTTTTCTTTTGTGTTGTTGTTGTTTTTCTGTGGAACATGAGGAATTCAGGAGAACATCTAATAAAATTCCAGGAAGCACTAAGAATTCTTTCTGAAATCTGTTGCATTTTCTTTTGAACATCCTTGGGCCAGGAATACAATTGAAGTGGTAGTATGATGGAACATTACCTCCCTAGAAAGGTGCTCAGGTGTACGTAAATGTGCATTCCACTTGTTTCTTGCTATTAAGGGCATTGTTTAGAATCTTGCCAGTAAACTGTAAAATATTTGGTTTTCAATCACTTCTGTTCACAGAAAGAGATATTTATTCCAACTAAAATAAACAATCTTACTCTCGTTTCCTGCAGCATCTCAAGAGAAATTTCTTATACAACAAGAATTCATGGAGCATGAACGTGGGGTAGCTGAGTCTTTTAAAGCACATATTTTAGGAGTGTAAAAGAAGATGACGCACGGAGGACTTGGTTTCTTCTTTCACAGTGGACAATTTCCCCCTGCAAGTACATGACTAACAAGGATGGAAAGTAAACAGTAACGGATCAGAAAGCAAGAAAGTTACCAATAAGAGCATGCTTCTTTTTGAAGAACTGGGTTTCTGAATATGATATACGATGCACCCATTTTGCAGTTAGGAAAGAAATCAGTTATGAGCAATCATAAGTAATTTCTTAGCATAATTTGTATATTCACAAAATGTTTCCTGTACACACACTGTCAGAAGTTACACAAACTTCAGCTACAGAGCTACAGTTCTCTAGAGAAGCAAATTTATTTTTGTTTCTCTTTGACACCCTCTCTGTCTGATCCAGACTTGCTCCACACCCCACGTTTTCAATCTAGCAAACACTCTAACCTCAAATCCCCCACAGAAGTGGAGAAATACTTACTAGTCTTTTTTTGTTTAGTTTTTCTGTCATGTGGAGTTACCAAATAGCTTTAATTATTAGAGAAAAGTTACATGCATAGTTCTTACTAAGTTATGAATATTTATATATTCATTAATAACTTCAAGCATGAATCCTAGCAAATAGTAATATTCTGTAATGTTCAAACATTAAAGAGCAAGGATTATGCTACAAATACATTTGACAAAAATCAGGAGACAAGTTCTTGGATCTCTAACTGTTTATTTATAATATATTGTTGTAATCTGTACACTGAGTAACTTTTTTGGTGATACAAAGTTCTCGTAAGGAGAAAATCCAAAATTTTATCAAAACAACAAAATAATGAAGTGCTGAGCTAATATTTCTCTCTCTGAAACCTGATCATTGTAGGGGATGTTAATGTTTTAGCAACACTGACTGAAAGACAGTGTGCCAGAAATCCCAGATCACTATCTCCTGCAACCTGATATTGGACTGTGTAGCAGTAGCAAAAGAACCTATCACTTGTTCAGCCAACATCCTCAGCCTCCTGCAGTAAACAAGAGAACAGCCATGTAATGGAGATAAATAAGCATTCTGGTTTTGATACTTGCCCTCCCCATAAGGATTCAAGGACTATGTTAATTCTGAGTCACTTCAGCAGTTTTTAATTTTCTTCCTGGAATCTACATTGTAGTGTACTGTCCATAGAACAAAAGTCTGTTTTAAGTTCCAGAAGTCTTTCATGATGGAACCTTCGTTAAATTGCACACCAAGGTATAAAAGAAATGACCAAAACTCCAAAATCTTTTCACTAGATTACTTTCAATACTGATTATGTGCCAAAGCACTACATAGTATGCTGTACAGTATTGAAATTAAAGTTATGGCTTCATACCAAATACAATTAGCTGTGTCAACAAGGAATGAAGCTACAGAAATGGTCAACAGTGAGAGATAAACAGACTTGATTTCAGAAATCATTTTGCACATGCCACCCAGCCTTCTGCTAGAAGATTATTCTCCCAGATGTTTAAAGCTTGTGAAACTTAAAATAATTCCCAATGTACTGGAATTGCATTGTATTAGAACTGAACATCTTCATCTCTGTTTCCAGCATTTTTTCTTAAATCTGTCTCAAGGGTTAAGATAACTACTGATAACTACGTTTTCCTACCTCAAAGGTGCAGAAGGGGAGGCACAGAAAAATCTAGCTTTATCCCCACGAGTCAGTGCTGAAGGTGCAAACATGGTCTGTTCCCCAGAGCCAAACTCCTTGCCTGCTTTGTTAGTAAACAATACACATTGATAAGGTCTGTCCAACATTTTCATGTTCTTACTCAACATTATTAGGAAGATAAATAGATTGAACTGTGGAGTAAAGCAAGTAATGTAAAAATAGCTCTGAAATGAATGGAAAGTTTGCTTACATGACAGACGCACATCTTTTGACCATCTTCAGGAAACGAAGAGCTGCCCTGACCAGAAATGTTCCCGTCAGGTATTTCTGTTACAATGCTATAATGACAAATACAGCATACACAAAGTAAAAATGTCAACAAGCTATAGATAGAAAGAATTCCTGAGGGTAAAGAGAACAAAAAGAAATTGCTGCAAGATCAACAGTGTAACAAGATATAAAAAAAGCAAACATTGAATTACTTTTAAGTTTTGTGAACTCCGAATTCACATCTCCCTTCAGACTCCTCTCAGGCAGGATTGTGTAAGATATAAACCCCTCTAACAACTGTCACCACTCTAGCTGGCAAGAACTGGCTAGAACTGCAGCAAAAATGCATGTTTTTTATTACAATAGCAGAATAACAAAAGTGTGGCTGAGGAGTGAAGACTGTGAGGAAAGGAGAAAAGACACTGTAGCTATGTAAATTCAAGGCAAGAGGTAACTACCCAGATTATAAACCAACTGAATAAAAGAACCAGTAAATTTTATTAAAAGTTAACTGCAATCTTTTGTCTTGCTTACACCTTGTGACATGAAATTAAGAGTGGACAAGAAAATTCCTTGAAAGGAACATACTGTTAACCTGACAAGGAAATCAGTAGGACTATTTGTAGTTTTTGTATAGGGAAATTCCTGCATAGTGAGTTAGTTCTTGATTTTACAGTGGTAAATCGTTGTTACCTGTAACACATACAAATAAATTGCTTTAAAAGCTGTGGTAAGTCATAGTATCACAAGGTTGGAAAGGACCTGCAACTCAACGCTTCTTTGTACTGCCTAAGTATATATCACAGGATCACAGTATCTTGTATGTATGTGTATGTGTGTATATATATATATATATATGTGTGTGCGTGTGTGTGTGTGTGTGTGTGTGTGTGTGTACTCATACACACAAGTATTCATGTATTTCAAATGTATTTATACAGGTTTGGAAACCCATTATCTTACTCTTTTCAATACACGCCACAAAGTACACAAAGCAATTGTATGTCAGATTAATTTGCACGTTTTTGTGAATATGACAACAAATGTACGGCTGTCACTATAAAGTAATAGAACGAGTTGTCCTGTAGGAATAAACAGAAGTCGCACCCTTAATTTTTATGTAGCACTTCTGTTGTATTCAGAACTTAGTGAGAGAGCACAAAATGTATGAGTCTGTGCAAGAGAGAAAGCAGTTGAAAAAAAAAAAATGAATAGTGTTTTGGAAAAATGAATTCTTGCCTTATTTATGTCAGATATTACCAACTATGATGTTTCAGCAAGATGTTTAAGCTATTTTCATACTAGCGTTAAGTACAGCAAATTCATAAAAACACCTTATCACAACTACACTCATTTGGGCATTCCCATTAGTTTGGGTGTCCTAACACTGAAACACTCTAAGATCCCCAACTAATATATGGCCATCAAAGAACATTTGTATTTCATGAGGAATCTTCTTTCTACTAAACTAATATAGTTTAACCTGATACTACTAATTCTAAATCTTTTTAGACCATTGCTGGCAAATCTGGTACTCTTTTCATTCAGGTTTAAATAAATAAAATTAAGGTTCAATAAATTTAATTAAAAAAAATTAGTAAAATTAAGGTTATTCAGAACTGCTCTTCAATGCAATACCAAGATGCAGTCAGGTTCAGAGCCACCTGTGTAAATGGGGGGAAATAGTGGGAGCTGAGAACAATAGGAGCTATGGGACCATACCAGCCCCACAGACCTGGGGCAGCTTCATCCAATGTGCTACTTAATGGTCCAGGCCATGGTGGTTGGGCAGGTCCAAGGTCAATCTGAAGAGTCAGTCCACATGTCAGGGTCAGATCTGCTGAGGGCAGTATGAGTGTGACACAGCCCTGGGATACGTGGGTAGAGTCACAGAAACAAGATGAGTCTGAGGTAAGACCATGTGTCAGTGATCAGGCCAATAGGATCTGTGGCTGGGCACAAGCACAACAGTGGCTGAGATGGAGACTGGCCCTACTGCACAGCTGCAGTAGAAGTGAAGGCCTGGCATGATACAGCATGGGGCTTTAGGGTCAAGGGCAGGGGTCAGGTAAAGTCACTTCTTAGGGCAGGAGCATACTTAGAGAGGGTTCTGACATGAAGTTAATGAAATTAAAGCATTGTATTAAGAAATAATGAGTCTTAAGACTTGTTTTTAATGGGAGTTGCTGCAACTATTGCTAATAAGGCCTGGCTCTTGTTACCCATGAGGTTTTCATGTTGTTGGCTCATTTAAAATAGTGCCCTTGAGGAAAAACGGCACATTCTACCTAGCTACAGACCAACCTGATGAAATTAACCAGAGAATGTGTATTGCTAAATCCCTATCAAAAATTCAATACCCCTTGTATATGGGTTTCTAAGAAACAGGAAGTAAGAATATATTTTCTATTTTAGTACAGGTGGCAGTTAATGATGACACCCACAGGTAGACCATGATAGCCAGGGCCCAGCACAGCAAGCCCACCTGCTGAGAGAGCACCTATTGAATTCAGGGTCACATGCTTTAGACTCCTGGAGTTGCAGTCATGCTTTGAGCAGGGCTGCAAAGGCAAAGCTCCACTTCTTGTGTCAGCTCACAACCAAAGGAAATTGTGTCCTCTGAAAAAAGCACGCAGACCCTCCCTTCAAAGCCTAAATCTAACTTCATGAATTCACAGTAGATAGAGTTACAACATGTACCAGTGAAAGCTGTCCGCCTAATCCAGGCTTTCCTTGTAATTTCCCTGAAAAGCCTATTTAGGATTAGCTTTTTCACTCTAGAGGAGAAATGCCTCTACTTCTGTAGGAGCTGAAGGGACACATCTGCCAGAATGAATAAGCAGAAGTTAGTCAGCAAGATTTTTGATTGCCTAAAGGGACCTCTCACACAATACAAGGGATTTACACATTTTGTCTGAATTATCAACATCTACTAATGTCCATACCTTCAAAGTATTTGGATTATATTTGACTGTCTTCACAGAAATTTTAGGCAAATGTAAGGGCTTTGGCAACCCCAAATATTTTCAGGGAGCAAGAATAAAATCTAGCAAAGTTTATTCAATAGTTAGACTAGTACACCTCTTGTGAAGGCCAGTTTTCTGACCTTTCCCACATACCTAGTCCTTTTTGCCTCCCAGGCAGGTGTGCTATCTCACATTTCTTTCCCATGGTTTACTTGTTAGAACTTGTCCCGATGCTCAGATGCTGTATTACTGACAGAGACCCTTAAAAATCCACAGCCGAGGCTCCTGCCTAAAGCCAGCTCTGGAACCAAACAGCATTAAAAGACACCTTTAAAGCCAGCTAGCTTTCCCCATGCCCTCTCAGATTTATTGGAAAACTGAAGACACAGTAGCCCCCATTAACATTTCTGAGCTGGCATCAGTGTGACCAACAGCAGCTCCCAAGGCTCCTGCCCTCATATCTGTTACCCATGCCTAGCCTGAGAGCTCAGGAAATAATATTATGCCCATACCAGGCAAAGAAGGGAGCCTACTGCAGCTCTTAAATGAATCTGCTCCTGAAGCAGATTTATAAACTGAGATTATTTATAACACTTAGGAAACAAACACATCTTTTGAGGTCTTCCTTTCTGAAAAGCATCTTGCCATAGGAAATTTGGATGGGTACTCAACATGGACAACTAAAAGTAGAGATGTCATTATTTTACCTTATTTCACCTCAATTTGTACAGTGTACAGTGTGTACATCTGCTCCCTTCTGGACTGGGCTATTATTGTTAAGTGTATTATAGTAAATGGGTACAAATCAACTGAAAACAAATGCAGACCCAGACAGCCATATTAGAACCTTGAAAACTGTGCTTCATATGTGCCATCTGTGTGCAGGTTACTCAGCTCTGTGGTATTTAACTCTTAACAGCTACCTCCCTCCTTCAGAAGGTCACACTCCAGGGAAATACATAAGAAATCAACTCTGTAAGATTGTGTGTATGGTTTAAATTACTTGAGACTTGTAAAAAGATGCTCCAAAGAACGTGGATGAAATATCTTGTGGTATAACTGACCATCATCTGAAAGCTTGCAAAAGACACTGACTGGGAAAATCTGCTCACTTCAAGCTAGGATTCATTTTTTCTAATTAGTGACCACTAGCTTGCCGTAAGAAAGAAGGCGGGGGGGGACACAACAATCTAAATTTCAGATATCAAGTATATGTTATCACACAGAACACACTTCTTACACTTCTTGTTTTTTGCGAAACTGATGGACAAGAGACCACATCAAGCAATTCAGCAAAAAAGGCTGAATGCTATGAAAAAGTCTTCTGTAATTCACTGATTTTCACACAGCAACCATTCACAAGACAAGCTTTGTTCATGTTGATCTCCCATGTTTTTAATATGATCCATGAATATTAAAGAAAGGGTAAAGTGGTATAAACATTAGTTGGAAACAAAAAATTGACATCCATCATGCTAGTGATGTCAAGTGTTAGCACAATTATTATTTTTTTTTCAATAAATTAATTTTATATCTAACTTAACTGAAAATGAACCCATGGCAGCTAATATTAACAATGAAAAAACTTATGGAAATAAATGCCAAAATCACACAGAGTTTAGATTTGCTGCAGAAAGTATGAATACTTCTCAAAAACAACTGAGGAAAGTGAGATATGTTTTGATAATCCTGTAAGGAGAGTAAGGGTTAATATTCAGATTATTCAAAATGTATTATTCACCCGGGTTTAATTTCAAGTTACACAGCCTCGGCAACATAGTAGACCCAAAATATTTAAGAAACTATTTTAAACATGTTTTATATCTGTATTCAAACTAACAATTTTGAGTAAGAATGTATTTCTGCATATGATCATACTGCATACACCAAATTTTACAAGGTTTATCCAAGCAATCACTGCCTACCATGAATAGGAAATTTCACAGAGAACCATTCGAATGGTGCTGCATACCATTTAGCAGCTGCTGCACTAGTAGTACTATAAAATAAATACCAGAATCTTTCTTAGTGATCTTCTTTCATGGATTTGAAAGCGTTCAGCAGTGAAAGACAAGCACTGGCCCCCGTTCAAATTTGCCCCCAGTTCATGTGCATATGCACTTCAGAGGTGGCTTATCTTGTCATTACAGGAGACAGAGTGAACAGCAGGTGGACGGAGCCAGTACTGCAAGTGACCAGGTTCTCGAATTCTGCTTAGCAATTTCAGGCATCAGTGCAAGCTGAGTGCTTGAGCCACCCTTGCCGAGCTTGACTATTGGACCCCAGACAGGGAAAAGCACATGAACCACAAACCTTGCCAGTTTTTCACAGCTGAGGGAAATCACAGTTCTTCCCCTGTGAACTCTGCCTATCACATATCCCTGCACCAGCATGGTTACTGCTATGTTATTATCACAGAAGTTTTTATTCAAGTAATAAATATTGTTAATTTTACCTCTCAAGTTCTGCTCATTTGAAAACCTGGGGGGACACGTGTCAGTAATTACAAAGTAAATTGGTCAAAGTAGAATGCATCAGCAGGAGCAAGTATTAGCCATCTAATTTGACTCTCAGTTTCTTCTCAGACATTTCTAGAACAACCATATTATTAAATCTTACTCTTCAATATTCATTTTCCTAATAAGTCAGCATATCTTTTAAAAACTTGATTCCCAAATGCCTGTATTTTGTTCACTTGAAAAGTCTGCCATCCTCTTCCTTGTTATTCTCCTCAGCCTCTTGTACAGCAAGCCAGCACATAGAGGCTGATTCTCCTATTTCAATATAATAGCCTATCCAGTGGATTTTCACGTAGGTCCTGATCAATCTAAGGAAACATCTCAGCTAGATCCTGTCTGCTCAGTGGAGAGGGCCTCTTAACCATCCATTTCATTGATCATTAGAGAGAAGTCTCCCTTCTCCATTCCTCTCTCTATCCTTGTGGCTTAGATTTCCTGAAGGTTATAGCATTCTCCAGAGATTTAGTAAGACAGTAGTAATGAAGGTTGGTCTTAGGAAATTAGGTCAGATATCTGTAGCTTTCACAATTAGCATAACAGATACCATCATGTGAGTTCATGCATAGGTACACAGCAGCTGAAAATCTGCAAATCAGTATTGGGTTTCCTGATATTAATATTCATTTCTTGTTCCCTAATGTCCCAAGAATGCTGGTCCATGCTCGATCCTCCTCTGAACCTCTGTGCCCTTGAGCAACTTGATAATCAGGGAGGTAGATAGACAGCATATCCCCAGGAATTTCCTCATGTTTCTAGAGGGTGAGGGCTGGCGATTGCCTGTGAGGGCTCAGACTCATTCCGAAACTGTCCTAAATTCAGAAGGTCAATTGCAGGATACATGACACACTTAGGAAAGAACTTGTCCCTCTATGGAAGAAATATTGCTCAGAAAGACCTCATTAATGAGATGTATAAAATCAGGCTGTGGACAGAAGAAAACAACCATGGGGATCTAGCAAGCTTTTCCTGTACCAACTTCTCAAAAAACAAACAAAAAAAAAAAAAAAACAAAAACAAAAAAACCAACCAAACAAACAAACAAAAAAAACTACTGTTAAACCTAATTAGCACAACAGTTCACTGCCTGAATGACTACAACAATCTTCCTATTCCACATAAACCCTGACAGATAGCCCTGTCCAGAGCCTAACCACTTGCATATCCTTTTAAAACTCCTTTGTTACTTGCCCAAACATCCATATCAACGTATTTAGGTTTCCATAGCATTTTCATTAAACCTGCTGTTGTCCAAGCTCAGTATCTACTAACAGCTAATCTAATTTCCGTTGCTCTGAGTAAATAGTTTTTCTACCATCACTGCCTTTTGGCTCATTCCCTATCTGGCTAGTAGGAAAATTAGGATTTAGATAAATGGAAGCCCTGTGGCTTCTATGAAGATGGATTAGCCTTTCCTCTTGTTTCTAAATGAATCCCACCTACAGTTAGTGTGCATGTCTGAATTGGGTCTTTAAACTATGAGGAACGGCTCCTCAGATTTCTAAGTTGTGGTGCATGAATTTGCCAGATGAGATCAACTGAAGAATAAAACAGCGAGATGATCTCAAGATATATACAGACCATATATGGAACAGGTAATTTAAACACCAGCAGCATCAAATCTTTTTGTATCAAGTCCATATACAGTTAGAGATGGGGACTCAAAGAACTAAGGATTAGGATAAAACAAGACAAATCAGTAAGAGACTGGGGGGGGGTTGTTTTTGTTTGTTTTCTTTTTTCTCCTGACAATAAAGCTAGTTTAAGAGGTTATCTACGTTATTATCTCAACCTGCTTGTCCCTTCCTTTTCACTACAATTCATAAAAACTTGGATCACTCCAAAAGTAATGTTTCCTAATTATTTCCACGGAAACTACCACAAACACAAAGAATAAAATAACACTATTTGAGGCAGCACCTTCTCGACTACTAAACATTACTTTTCAACATAAGCACAAGCATTTTCACCTGCTCATGCCACACTCATAAAAACCTGCACCAGAGGAAGTGACCCACTGTTGCTGTCTGCACTGCCAAAATGCATCACCCACTGCCACACTGTATTCACATCCACACTTTGGTCTCCATAAAAGTTCAGCAAGTGCCAATGAATGTCAGTGTGTGTCATTGTTTCTGCATGTAGGAATTCAGTGCCTTTTCTTTGCTTCATGCAACACTTCCATATCAAATGCCATGCCACTCTGTTGTTATCTATCACATGGCAACAACATGTCATGGAATATTTGTGGGAAGGTTCAACTTCTACTGCCATACCATTAACATCTGCCTCTGTGGGCACACATAATAAAATAGGAGGCATGACTTTTGGAACAGCTGCTGTACTGCATTAGTTCTGTACACAGCATCTAGTATAAACTTATCAATTGCGTTACGGAAATGACTAGGGTGGAAAAACAAACAAAAATTTAAACCACTTGTTCTCTTATGTTTAGCCATACAGAACTTCACTTGTCGTCTACCTGAAGAGATACTAGTAGGCCAAATTTTAAAGTCCCTCTCATCCATGTTATTTCTGGTGTTCACTTGAAAAGACAACTTCATGGCAATGACCAAATTCTACCATGTTTCTACCTCTGCTAAACAGTTTCATCAACTTGACTGCCATTCCCTTCACTAAAAAGATGGAAGGAGGAACATTAAGACGAAGCTGGCAAAATCAAAATGAAAAATATCATCTGAATAATGAATATCTAGCTATTGGCATGATATTCCAGCAACAAATGAAAAAGCACAATGAACAAAGACCTACTCAATTTTGTAACGCATAAATAACACGAACCATTTACCTCAGTTTGGCTAACCATAGAGAGACAAGGGACTGTTCTAAGAGAGGAGAGATGTTTTAACATGTGCTCAGCAAACAAATGTTATCCTAGAATGTATCGACAGAGAGGCTTTGTCTTTCATATGTACAATAAATTTCTTCAGATAGTGTGTCTGTGTATACCAAGCATACAGATTCTGTGCACTGAATCTCTTTAAAGCCCTGAAAGTCAAAATAACATATTTCCCAAATGCACTACTCACACAAATGTTTTTGAGAGCAAATAAATAATTGAAAGATAACACATTATGTGAAACGTTGGTCATACTGAAATCATAGGAAAAAAAAATCCAGTGATTTGAGTCAGACTTTCATGCTCATTTTATACATTCATTTCAACTTCACTCTCTTCCTTCTACTGGTTGGATCTACACACTTTATAGCTTGGAGGGAGACGTCCACTGTTAGCTTCAATCTTAATTTCTTTGAAGCTGAATTATCTGAAAGTGTCTCAGATGATCATTACATTTTTTCAAGCTTTAACTTTTGAAACAGCCTTTATCAAGTCCATGGGGTGAATACCCTGAAGGAATAGTACCCACACAAAATAACAAAGGTGGACAGTATATTTTTATATGGCTTATCCAGATGGTATAAAGACAACCAATAAATTAGGAAAGGCTCACCTGTTACTGACAGTCAGGGCTTGCTTGGAACTCCAGAGGTGAGGGATCTCTAACAACAGAACCTTCCCCAGTGCTGATCAGCCCTTAAATGGGGTCTGGGAAAGGTGGAGCCAGACTCCACCCCTTCCAGCCACACAGATGAATTGCCTTCACCTGTGTTCCTGTGGCTGACTCAGTGCTCACTTCAGGTGATCAATCAGTGGTTCAGGCTGTAACTGAACAGTTCCCATATGCAAGTCTCTTACGATTTATTTGTCTGCATTTCATCAGAGAGTAATGCAAAACTGAACAAGGACATAAACTCATGCAACAGTAGCATATTTTTTGGGGTGCTTTTACAGTTTCCACTACTACTTTAAGGATCACACCTAACGATTTAGATGCTTGTTGAGCACACCCAATGTATCCTGTAAGAATCATATCCTTGGTATATTTTGTCACTTTTTCTTACCGGCATACTCTTCCCTTCTAATGTTGTAGTAGCATCATCAACATCCTTCCCACTTCCCACATGGACCCTAATTACCCATCCCAGCACAGAGAAGGTAGAGAACTCTTCCCCTGCCTTCCCTCCTTCTTTTACATGCCATTCTCTTCCTATCCCTCCACACTTTTCCAGACGTGAGACCATTAGCCAATCTTACAGTTGCAGGTGGGTATGTGGCAGAACCCTTAGCTGTCTGACCAGGCCTGCTGCTCCCATTTCTTCTTATCTTGCATCAAAGGTGATGCAAGGACTTGGTGAAAAATACAGACAAGCACTGCACATTGTGAAAATCTTCAGTATAAAATCACAAAGAAGCAATATTCTTATGTAGTGTATTTATGTACTGTATTTATGCTCTACATTGTATATATTATATCCACCACTTCTGATTTCATTTACAGTTCAGTACAGTACGTTTGTCCCTTAGACTTCAAGACACTCAGTTTGGATGTAAAACTTTGGAGTTGTGCAGGATGGTTTCAGAGCTTTCAGAATAGAGGAGATTTGTGCACCAAAGCTAAGCAAGGACATTTTTTCTTGTAAATTACAAAATGTTAAATATTAGATGCTTGTTCTGCTAGTTCGAAAGACATGTAAAAAATGCAATATTTTGCTTCTGTATCACATTCATAATCTGAATGTATCCTTTTCTGTACTTGGCCAGATTTTTCTTTTGTTGTCTTCATTTTTACTGTTAGAATGTTCTACAAGGATCACTTGCATTTAAAAAATTGAAGATCCTAGTTGTATTGACCATTCAATGAGATCTCTTCTTTCTTAGGTAATTTTCTTCATACTGCTGGCCCTGCTGATTCTTTTTTACATTAAAAGAATATCAGTGTAGAGCTGGCATACACAGTAACTGCTTACCCTAAACTTTATTTCTAAATTTTGGTGTGGTGAAGGGAATATGAATGAAATAATTACCCAGATCAGCCTGAGATTCATGCCACAAAGTACCATTTAGGTCAAGAGTCCAGAAGGACTCAAAAAAGTCTTGGATGTGTATGGATAAGAAGTACATCCAAAATAAGCATTTCTTAAAGCCCACAGGAATTCATGGAGGGAGTTGGGCTCTGAGGCGTATATCAACATCTAGCTAACATGGGTCAAGAGGAACATTTCTGTGGCCAGTTCATTCTGTAATGTTTTTTGAAGCAGCTGGTAGAGGTCCTTGTCAGAGACAGAAAGCTGAACTAGGAGCTATTGCTGCAATTGTATGTACCACTCTCACATTTCTTGCTGCAAAGGGCAGATCTGTTTTCAACTATCCCAAAATCCAAAGTAAACATTCAGATGGTATGTGTAGGGCAAATAACCCCAGGGAAAGCACTTCAAGGAAGTTAGTGCGAAAGGATGGTATATTTTTGGTAGGATTTAAGTAGATGTTATACAAAATAATAGCAAAAGAGATTGGCTCACCTTGCTGATGGTTGAGGCTCGCCGATAACTCCACCAGGGAGGGATCTCCAACAAGAGATCCTTCCCCACTGGTGGTCAGCCCTTAAATGGGGTCTTGGGAGAGGTGGAGTCAAACTCCACCCCTTCCAATCACACTCAGTTGTGCCCCTGCAGCTGACTCAGGGCCTGCCTCAGGTGGTCAATCAGTGGTTCAGGCCGTGATTCCACAGTTCCCATACACTCCACCCCTTCACGACATGAACCACTGATTAAGTAATTATAGGTTGAGCCCTCCTTAATACAGAGACCCAATATATCGCGACGTTTTACATAATAACCCGTCGCGATGTGTATCGATGTAATCTGGGATGAGTGATGATCATCATATGGCTCGTGTTCTTCCTTGGGCCAGTGCTCGGTGGTGTCTACTGGAAGCACGCAGTCATGTTGTGCAGGTCCGTCCTACTCTCCATCAGTCCCAGGTAGACCATCACCGGATGTTGCACATGATCTTATAGCAACTCTGGAACTCAGCAGCATCATTTGGTTCCCTCCGGTGACTCACAGACTCACGGGGAATAATATAGATGTTTCAAAGGTACCAAGAGGGGGAGGTCCGCTCTCCAGGGTAAGATACAGGCCGTATTCCTGTCTTGGGTCAACACTTCAGCTTGTACAGGGGCATGCCCTGGCCGCCTGTACCAAACTTTTCGCCCCGATGTCTGTGGCTGCACAATTAGATCAGGCACTAGAGGGGGTGTCCTGATCTGCCACAGGGACATGATAGGGGTTCCTTTAGGAATAAAGACTGGAGTGTTGACCACAATATCAGTAGGCCATGTACCAATCACTGGAGGGACTACCGAACCTCCCACCTCCAACAATCTCCCCCAAGGTGCAAGTAGGCCACACCATCGTGGTCCTACCTGCACCTTCCAAGACCATCTTATTTTATTGGTGCCTGGTTTTAGGTTCTCAGGGGCAGGGAGCAGAAGATTGTTCTCACGGCCAGTCTGAGGTCTTACCTCATTATCTGTACCTGTAATTTGGATCCTAAGTGGGGAGGCCCATGTCGTTTGCAACATTTTCAAGGCACTGGGTCTGCCATCTCTAGGTCTTTCATTCAGATCTCGAAGAGTTTCGTGGAGTCTCTTCGTCACTCCATGAAGTTCGCTAGGTCTAAGTCTTTTACCACAGGTGGTTCCGGCACTGTAGCTCGTGACACTTGTGGAGGTTTCTTCCTTCTATTTGGGACTATGAAGTCAGCCAAATTCCAAGTTGTTGTTGGTGCTGCCTGTATTATCCGTACTCCCGATTTTCTGGGAGTACTCTGAAATTTCTGATCATTTCTTAGTTGTTTCCAAAGCTGTAGCAACACATGGTTGGGTTGCCCATCGATTTTAGAAAAGGCAACCCCGGCCCGTATAAGATCATTAAACATAGTCTTCCGGGATACCCGTATGGGGCCCGATCGGGGTATCCGTGGGACAGGCTTCCTAGTTTTAATGGGGAATGCCTCAGCTTCTTCTATCATGCGGATATTGCGCCTAGTTCTTATGCGCTCCGTTTCCCCAAGGTCTGCCACCAACTGGGCTGCCTGTTGAATGATAGCCTCCGAAGCCACTAAGGGGTTTAGTATGGAGACCAAAGTCCCATAAAGGTGAGAGGGGGCTTGCTGTAATATTAGGTCTCGCATACCTGCCGTAAATTTTTCTGTATCAGGGCTTTCGAAATTTTCCGAATACATGGCCTCTCTCATACCCAGTTCCCGGATGTATGTTTGGAGGTCCTCCATAGAGGACCATAAACCGGTATTAAGTGGAATATCAGATTTGTTAGGCCATGTTAGGCGGCATGCTGCCATCAACCAATCTATAATAGAATGATTTTCATTAGCGTAATGGATGGCAGCATATAATCTTTGCCTCAGGGCTGGGTGTATAGTTATAGACGCTAATTTTGACATCTCTGTCCCACTGACTAACACACTTTCAGCTCCTGCATCCCATAACCTCAGGAGCCATGATGGTATGCTCTCTCTTGGTTTTTGATGGAACCGTTGTACTAGGTCCATCAACTCATTTGACGTATACGGGCGAGCTGTCACATGCAAGCATGTTTCAGCAGGGGGCCATTGGTCAGGAGGCACCCCCGCTGGTCTATCTTGGACTTTTTTTGTTTTTTGAGTTATGATTGGTCGGATCTCAAACGGATCTTCCATAGATGGAGCTTCGAGATCCGATTTAGAGATCTTGGCTTCTGAAACATCCAGGTCCGCTACTTCAGGGACCTGGGTATCTTCTACTGATATGGTACGTATTTGTCTTGCTGGCACATCTAGTCCAGGCTTTTTTGTTACTAATGTGCCCAACTGTTGTTCTAATTTCTCAATTCGCTCTCTTAACAACTGATTTTCAGTTTCTATGTTTGTATTTGTTACATCTAATTTATGTAAAGCCATTATTAGAGGCCAGGCCACTGCAGAAGCGGCTAGCCAACGTTCTTTTGTAACAAGTATATCCTTATCTAGGCCTTGAAAATAATCCGTCAGCCGGGCTGGAGAAGGAGAAGCACTGCCTGTAACCCGCAGGGGTCCCCATTTTTCAATAACAGTAGCAAGACCATAATAGGGTGACCCTATAAATCCTGGAATTTGGCCGGGAATTGTTTGGTCTAAGGGAGTAACATTCTCCCCCTTGCCCCATTTGAAAAGGTTCCAAATGAAAGACATGGTTTGTTATTGTCTAAGTATATATATATATATATATATATATCGTTTTAAGCCTGCCTGGCTCGCCAATTGTAGGGCAAATAACCCCAGGGAAAGCACTTCAAGGAAGTTAGTGCGAAAGGATGGTATATTTTTGGTAGGATTTAAGTAGATGTTATACAAAATAATAGCAAAAGAGATTGGCTCACCTTGCTGATGGTTGAGGCTCGCCGATAACTCCACCAGGGAGGGATCTCCAACAAGAGATCCTTCCCCGCTGGTGGTCAGCCCTTAAATGGGGTCTTGGGAGAGGTGGAGTCAAACTCCACCCCTTCCAATCACACTCAGTTGTGCCCCTGCAGCTGACTCAGGGCCTGCCTCAGGTGGTCAATCAGTGGTTCAGGCCGTGATTCCACAGTTCCCATACAGTATGGAACCTAGGAAAGCTATTTCTAAATGGCTACTTGGTAAACGTCAGCATTTCTCTTAGCAAATTGGCTGTTTTCTTTGTTTTCCCTTCTTATATCTCATGAAAAAAATAATCCTAAAATACATCAGATGTTTACCATCTAAGCAATTTCACTGCTGACAGAGGAATGTTATATGATGACAGGTTATTCAAAATGGCCAGAGGGATTGTGGTAAGAGAGCTCATGAGACACCCCCTGCACTAGGATTGGACATAATCTACCCAAATATTGATGGAAGGCAAAACCACAACCTTTTCTATCACATGACATCATCAAGGATGAAATTTTGGTATAGAAAATATAGACTCCTTGCTGTTACTCAAAAAAAATTAAGCTGATTTTTTTTTTTTCCCTGCATTTTCTGGCAAATTCTCTTGGGATGCAAGCAAGCTCTGTTCAGCCTACTGTCACCATGAGAAATCTTTGTTTCTGCTTAGGCTTTCTTATCCAGCACAGAGCCCATCCAGAGCTTTGTGGGGAAATGTTACCAGGCAGTTTAAATACTCAGCCACAGCAACTGATTTTTCAACATTTTTTGCAGAGGTAGACAATGTTCATTTGAAATGAAGAAAATCTTTAATTCTGTTTGCTTTGCTATCAAAGGAAACAGTATCTTTGTTTCAGTATTTCTGTTTCATTTCTCAAAAAGGTAATGTACCCATGATATGTACAAATGGCCAGCTGACAGGGAAAATAACTCAAAATGACAAAAATTAGAGGAAAAATTTAACCTGGGATCAATGCCATATTTTCAAGATGCCAACTGTGCTAAGGTAGAAAAAAAATACCATTCTATAGAGTCTGTGTTAAAGATATGAAGGTACTATGAGTATCCTGTGAACTCTATAAAGCAGCTCACATGCATCTGGATACTTTGGCTTAGTTGGAATAACACGTCAGTGTCCCATGAGTAAAGAGAATAAAATAATAAAATTTTGCACTCTGAAAAATACTGTAGCTTTACTTCAAAGAACAGATTCTCTCCTTCTCAGTCTCAATTTCCCTTTTTTAAACAAACAAACATTGGCATTAAAAATAATCATTTTTGTATATTTGGAAACAAATATTCAAAAGGTGTTCAAATCCTGAGATATCTGAAGTCAGGTACTAGCTGTAGAACACTGATATTTAGCATTGCCTAATAGTAAGTTTAGACTCAGTGGTTTGAACTCAGCACTCATTAGTTCCACTAATCTCACTGGAGCTATGCTTAGAAGAATTTAGCCCTTTATCCCATCTGATGGACCAAGAGGTGTTAGAAAAAGCATTCATTTCATCCGCCTCTGTGGATGATTCTTCAAGATGGTGAACACACAGATGTAGCATATAAGATCTTTACATGTTAGTGAATTTCACTGATAACAGGCACTTCTGACCACTCACCCTGTGTCTTCCTTTTTTTCATCGTGTTTCAAGCTTAAGAAGATATCTAAGCATTTGAAAAGGCAAAGGTCATTTCTGTGGAGGTTGCTCCGAAAGTAATGCCTCCTATTTATTTCCATGGGAACTACCATAAAGAACAAAACAACAATATTTCAGAGTGCACTTTCACACTCATACAAAATACTGTTTTTCAACATATGCACCACTATTAGCTATGCATTCTTACCAGCAATGAACAATAGGTGCATGCCACACTCATAAAAATCTATACTGTATCCACTGCCAAAACACAGTACCATCATGGCTGTGTTCACATCCACTTTCTGGACTCTATAAAGGTTCAGCAAGTGATGATGAATGGTGGGTACTATTGTTTCTGTGTGTAGGGAATCAGTGACACTTCTTTGCTTCATATGTACCTCCATGTCAGACTGCCCTTCTGCTGTCATCTTTCACACTGCAACAAAATTGAGTGGAATGCTGTTGGGAAGGTTCAACCTCTACTGCCATACCACCATCTGCCTCTGATATTGTGGGCCAGCATACTGAAACAGGAGGCCTTACTTTCAGAGCAGATTTTGTGTATTCAAGACTCATAAGGATTATCAAAGCATACAAATAATGCTGGGTTTCTTAGAGAAAACCAGAAGTCCAAAGCAAAGTCTTCGTTTTAGCATCTACATTTAATGTCTTCTACCTGTTACAGAGCTGCTGTCATTATTAATGTATCTGCAAACAACTCAAAAGGCAAATAAATGTGTTTGATTAACACTGGGAATAATGAAATAATGGTTTCAATTCATATTTTAAAGCCAAAGCTAATAGCACAATCTATTTAGATTCCCTGATACCTCCCATTTAATGTCCCTTTTCAGGAGCTTGTAGCTGTTCCAAACGTTAGGTATAAAATTTTCCATCTGAGGCGTCTCCTTTGGGCCAGTTTTGATTCTTTTCTTTTTTGTTTGTTTGTTTGTTTTGGGAATATTACAGTAAAAATAGTTCAACAGCTTTTAAGCAAAATGCTATGGAAAAATAAGTTCTGTCCATATGAACTACAATCAGTGACCTTAAACTGAGTGTTTCAGTTTCAGATTAAAACCTGGGATGGAGGATGGAAGGAAAGATTTAAGCCCCCTTTGTATCAAGAATGTGCTTTTTGCCGTCCCTCTGAAACCTGACCCTAGTTGATTGAGTTTCGTGCCACCAGGAAGGGTGGGAAAGGAAGTCCACACATGTTCAAGAGATTAAAGTTTTACCAGTTTCAGAGGCTTCCCTTTCTCTTACTATTACTCCTGACCCCCTGAATATCCTGTGGAGAACCAGGACATGTCCTTTGAAGACTTTATACCATTATGCAAACTAAAGAGATAGGTGGTATAAGACTGTCTTTCCCTCCATGTCCTCCTTAAGTAGAGAAATTTAAGTTGCCATATCCATTTGGAATACTGCTCCTCCCTATGACCTATCTCTGGATATTCTGGTGCTTGTTTTTCAATGAAGTTGTCTTGCTCCCCATATTTGCACAAATACAGAACATTTCAGCTAAAAGTCATGCTTCTTGGGCTGCATCAAAAGAGAGTTGACCAGAAGGATGAGGCAGGTAATTGTCCTCTCCCCTGCTCTGCTCTTGTGAAGCCCTACCTGGGGTAATGCATCCAGGCTTGGGGCCCCAAAAACAAGAAGGATATAGAGGTGTTGGAGCAGGTCCAGATGAGGCCAAGAAGGTGATCAAAGGGCTTCAGCAACTCTCCTATGCAGGCAGATTGAATTTCCTGAGTTTGTTCAGCTTGGAGTTGAGAAGGCTCTGGGAAGACATCATTGTGGCCTTCCAAATACTTTAAAAGAGCTTATAATTAGGAAGGAGACATCTTTATTTTTATTTTTTATCTGAAAGCTATAGGACTAGGGGAATTGTTGTAAACTAAAATAAAAGAGATATATATATTAAGTGGAAATTTTTCACTGAGAGAGTGGTGAGGCATAGACTTCCCAAAGAGGTTGTGGATGCTCTCTCTATTCCTGCAGGCATTAAGTCCAGGCTGGATGGTGCCCGGGCAGACTGATCTGGTGAGTCCTGCATGATCTGGGCAGCCCTGTCCAAAGCAGGGGACTGAAACTAGGTGACCTTTAAGATCCCTTCCAACAGCAGCCATTCTATGATTCTATGACTCTTTCCTACTTTTTATGTCTCTTTCTGTTTTGTGCAGTACAAAACATCTAGGTCAAATAGATTTTCCTCATTTTGTCCTCTCCCTAGTACTATTGCCAGTGTCCTGGTGAATGAACTGCTAATCTCTAGAGAGCTGAAATACTCAAGAAAAAGTATCAAATACAACAAAACAAGATATTTTCAGCTGGAACTATATTTTTGTATCTTAAGCATAGCCGTTAAAAAAATATATTACCTTCTACAGGGAGATGTGATGAAACATATGGCAGGATTTCAAATACTGTAAAAATTCAAATGAAAAACAGATTTGTTTCAATTTCAAGTTAATACTTCATGGGATCTGAGGTATGCATGCCTCATGTTTTGAGTTGAGGTTTTTTGTTTTGTTTCTTTGTTTTTTGTTTTATTTTTGTCTAGGGGGTGGATGCACATGTTGGGCCTGACAGTTATCCCTTCATGTCTCACTGTGTGTCCTTCTGGAAATGCAAAAAAATCAGTTATCAGAAAGGAATATTCTTTCTAAATAAAGATATGAATGACCTATTTATATATTTTTATTTATAGATTATTATTTTTTCATTTCTGTTTCAAATATGACAACTGGATGACAAGAAAAAGCAAACAGTGAACTAGTTACACAATCTTGTCACCAAAGGGTGAGAAGAGATAGCATCTGGTGCAGTGGTAAGTGACTAGCAAAGAGCAGGAGAGATTTCAGGTTCACTCATTATGTTCACTATCCAGAATCAGCTATATTTCAGTTGAAAGTCTGCAAAATAATGTGTACAATGGGAGAACAATGCATGAAAGAGAAATTATATAGGGAAAAATTGAAGCATCATATTAAGATAAATCTATGCTATGGAAAACTAATGCCTGTTGCAGTGTTCTGATTATCTACATTTTTGAAGGATGAGAAAAATGATTTTGTCTTTGATTTTTATATTTTATACAAGAAGAATCAAAAATAATACATCCCTTAAATTTCTATTTTAAAAGTAACTCATAGTAGCAATTCAGCTTTTCCTGGGAAAAGTTGAAAAAATAAAAGAACTACCAAATTTAGTTGTAAGGTAATTTGCCGTTGGTTGTACATTCTGTAGCTTTGGTGACTGTGTGGTTTCAGAAGAACAACAGTAAAGCCACAGAGAATAGAGAAAAATTTTCTTAAACTACAAAAAGGAAAAATAAGGTTTCTGAAACCAAACAACTAAACAAAAACACACTAGGTGATTAGAGGAATGAACCACAGCATTTCCTGTTAGAAATGCCAAGCATTGAAACAGATGACCTACCTGAACTGTGCCAAAAATCAACCTGATGCCGGTGTCCCACTGCTACAGTGCAATACTCTGTTGGCTGCTGAGCCAGAAAGGATTTCACAGAACCAGTGGGCACCATGGCATAAGAACACCTCATGCTTATCTTGCCCAGGAAGGTCAGTGAGATGATTGCAAAGTTAAGAGCAGAACCGAGACTTCCTGAAATGCAGTGCCTTGCTATCACTACCTGGCTGTGGTCTTCCCTTGCCTGAAGTCAGCCTGGTGAATGCTTCCTGCTCCAGCATTATGATGAACTTGGGATGGATGGACTGCAAGAAGGACAGCTCTGCCAGAATGGGTAATTTGCCAGAGCAGGGGCTGGGGCTGACTCAGATCCATCCTGGTGACAGTTGAATGCAGCACTTCCAAGATAGGTCAAACAGATCTGTTGTTTCTATTCTCAGAAACATTGCTACACTTTCTGGAATAAAAGCCTTACATTCTGTAAGCCAGCACTGTGTGAATTAATTTTATTTTTTTATGATGATTTATGCCAACTGACATGGGGTCCAAGATAGATCTGAAAATACAGAAAAAATACATATTTGAGATGCAGGAAACAGGTTTAAAGCAAAGTCTGGAGGAACTGCATGGAATTTAGAGAAGAATCACTGCAGAAGAGGAAGACTTTATCAATATTTCTGGCATTTTTCATAAGCATTAAATTTACAGAAACAATCAGTAAAAGCCTTGTTTTCTGAGGTGATACACGAGTGATACAACCCTGACAGACCAAAGTCAGAAATTTAGCAGAAGATTAATTTATGAAAGAAAGCAAAAACAAGAATTAAGGCTCTCTAAACTCTTTAATTTGAATTCTCTTTGTTTTAGGATTGTGGATAAGGGCTTAGTCATACGATTAATTATACACTGGAATGGCAATTGGTTTCAAGCCCTGTTCTGAGAGGTCACAAATCCAGTCACATTGCTGTGCATTTGCTTTTACTGGCTGTCCTGATGCCTGTGCCACCTCTAGCACCAGGAAGCACATGGGGCTTTCTTTCCATCTGGCTGCCAAACAGGAAACAGTGGAAACTTTGACTGCCATGAGCACAGGGCCAAGAGCAGCAGTGGAAGAGCACAGCAGGAACTGACACATGCTCTGATACTGCAGCTACTTCCAAACTGCAGGTCATCAAGACTGTGAATGTGCTCTCCCACCCTACTCAAAATGGTGCATTCTTGAAAAATGAGAAATGTTGACCTCGGGTGCAAATACTGGAAATGGAGTAATTAGTCTAGAAATCTGGCTTGACAAAAATCACTTACTCACTTTTTCCAGATACAAGCTATGTCGGGACTATACTTGCTCTAGACTATGTGCTTCCTGTTCCTTTTGTTTGACAGCATTTTTTTATGTTAGCACAGATTGCATTTTCATTGTGTCGGCATTCCTAGTTACACTCAAAATTTGATTCTGCTTTCTTGCCACATCAATGCAAGGAAGGGATTTACCATCAAGGTACAAAATAAACTAGAACTCACTAGGAAACATGTATGTAATTCATAAAAGTTCAGAGAAAAATACCAAGTGTACTGCAATATGGAATATTTCAGGGTTCTAATACAAAATGGCATTAGCACAAGCTTCCATTTTTCTTGCAATTAGCACTAAGTAGATGTGTAACTACAAACATAAATACAAAACCAATCAAAACTAAACCACTATCACTAACAACAACAAAAACTAACACTGATTAAACTTAGTTGAAGATTAGTGCACAGAATAGTTAAGGTTGGAAGGGACCTCTAGACATTGTGTAGCCCAAATCTACTAGTCAAAGAAGGGGAAAAGATGGAGTCTGTGACCTCTGGTCAAACTATTTTGTTATTCTCATTGTAGAGAAAGATTTTTCCTTATGTTTCAGTGGAATATCTTGTATTTTGTTTTGTGCCTATCACCATTTGATGCACAACTAAGGAGATAATAATAAATAATGCAAATGCATGAAATATTTAGATAAAAAGACAAAGAAATGGACACTAGCTCAAAAAAAGAAAAAAGGGAGGGGGGAAGATATGATAGAAAATGACATTATAACACTCCTCAGAAAAAGACCAGCACAAACTATTGAATGATGCAATCTATGTATTGCAGGCTGAGAATTATCATTACCAAGTCTGTTCATTTTGTGTTGTTCCATAATTTGTTTTAATTTCAGTCTTCACTGTTGCTGAAACCATACACAGTAGCTGTTCTCCGGCTTCATGTAGACTGAGGAACATGTAGCTGTCCATACTTCTTTCACCTCCTACCTACATTTGGGATATCTAATGAAGCAGTCGTGGCAAAGGAGGCACTTAATTTTCTCTGCAGTCAGGACAAAGCGTTTTTCAGCATCACTAGAAGCAATTCTGTAAGCCTAAGCCTAGTATGCAATTTTAGCTAACCCACCATGTATCTTCTAGGAAGGCTATGATTACTCTGTGCCTGTACATGATTCCTTTTGTATTTCCAGACTATTGATTGACACTTCTGCATTCTGGGGCTTAGTGACAACTAACATCGATATTATGATCAATTTTTCAGCATGAAAAGTGCTCTCAGAACAGTAAAATCAGTATGCTGTACTCTGATTTTATGCCTTTGCATATGCCTTTTGATCACAGCAAATTATCATTTGTCTGATGCGAAAGACTCTTGAAAAAAACAAAAAGAACTTTCTATAGAAAATTCTGTTATGTGATGAAAAAAAAATCTCCACAGAGTAAAGTAACAGCAGAGAGTCATCAATCTAACACAAATCACGTAAGTCACAAAAATAGACATAAGAACAGGACTTCTGTATTTTTAATTTAAAAAATAACTTGAATCACCTCACTGATTAGGTAAGAATTAAAATGAAAGTGCTGAGAACTAAATATTTAGCCACATTGCAATTACTTAGGACTTTCCATGCTACTAAAACATTACCAGCAGAGCTGACCGCTTCTGACAGAAACAGTCAACCAAGGATGAGCACCAATTTAATTCTCTGACACTTGGAAAAAATAAATCATATCATGACTATAGGGTAGACAAGTAGTTAAGTCTGACATTCAGTTATATTACTGTATGAAGCATTTGGAAGCTGTGTGAGTTTTCAAAATCACATTTCTTTCTATTCTTAAAGTGACGTATTAACAAATATCAGCCCTAAAGTGCTGCCAAGCAGTAACCATTCATTTTATATGAGTTATTATCTCCTTTCGATTCCCGAATGACTATGTGAAATATTTTGAGCTGTCCACTAACAGAGAATTAAATAATGAGGTATGAATTCACCTATTCAGATTCCAATTTCCTTTTTCATTACATAAGCAATGATATTTGCCAAAGAAATGTCTAAACAGCGCAGGAATCCAACTCTGTCTTTGTGATAGTTTGCAAAGTGTAAGTCAAAGATTTTACCACTGTCCAATATTAAATCAATTTGTTGCTTGTATGAAATTACTTTTGCCATGTTTGACTTGCAACTATGCTTGAAATTTTGTAACATGGATTCAAACGTAATAATAACCAACTTGAAGAAAAGTGTTAGGTCCAATTGCATACCATCTTTAGGCCACCCTTATTATTATTTAGCTGAAATCTCACTGAGAGTTGATGATGGAAACCAGCAGGCAGGGTTACCAATTTATCTATGCAAAATATGTAAATCTGACGTGACTGAATTCTGACACGCTAAAAATACTTTTTTTTCTTATTGCAGTGGCAAAAAAAAAAAAAAAAGAAAGAAAGAAAGAAAGAAAAAGATATTCCATCAGGAGACAATGATAAGGAGAACTAAAATATTTTCTTCGGAATCTAGTATGATAGAGGAGCATTGGGAGCACTTGAACTATCTCTGTTGCAAGCACCTAGGTTAATAGGTGTACTAATCACATCTTAAAAGCCCAGCATTGAATTAAATTAATTATTTCTGGTATTATAAGATTCAGTTGCATCTGTAAAATCAGATTTCCCATGAAACTAACTGAAACTTTATTTTTCAGCAATTTAATACACATGTGGAAGACACACATTAAAGAAAGTTATGAAGTATTGTCACTGAAAAGCAGAAGCTTCCTAATAAGAATATTAAGAAATAATATAAGAATATTAGGAAGCTTCTGCTTTTCAGTGACAATACTTCATAAAACTGCACATTAGTTCTGTCTCAAACATCAATTTGAAGGCAAATTTCCAAATTTACAGCTTAATCAGGGTGACAGCTATTATCTTACTTAACAGAAGGTGAAAGTTTTAGTTTACAGATCTTTGGGGTGGGTGAATTAAGGAAGTTTGAAAAGAAAAATCAAGATCAAGCCTTGCAGGGCGAGGGTCCAGGAGGGGCTCAACAAGCATCTGTGGCTTAAATGGCCTATGATTTCATTGTCCAGTCTTCCTAAGGAAGAATGCAAAATATAGAGGAAAACTGATGGGCTGTGTATATATTTTCTGCTCACTGCAGAGGGACTTGGTGCTCTTTTACCTTACAGCCATCATATAATTTTTTTATATTGATGAAGTTAGACAAAATAAATAGATAAACCTTTGAGTATGCAAGAGAATACTTTTTCCATTTAACCTAGCTGTGAGTTTTTGAAAATTCATTAGAAACAAAAACTATACTCGAACTTCTAACAATTTGGGGATATGATTTTGACAAGAAAAAAAAAGATAGATTCCAGAGTATGTATTTTTGTGAAGAATAAATTAGCTATACAAAGAAAAGCTATTTCTAGTCAATGATTTAGGTTTCTTCACAAGTTTCAGCTCAGATGCAATTTACTCCCTGTTTTACTGGAAAAAACAACACTAATTACACTAAGATAATTTCTCACTGAAGAGCCCTTCTCTGACTCTCTGCAAGTGTTTCAGATTGCCTTTCCATCTTCAGGTCCTTCAGAAAGAGGTAGTATGTAAAAAAGAGATGGATGAGTTGTTTCTTAGAGATACTTCATACCCAGAGAACCAAAGGGAGATCAGACTTCAGAACTGCTACTAAAGTATCCAGTTACTACTCATATTTCTTTTTCACTTAACATTTGTGCAGTATTGAAAACAAAACAGACGACAACAAAGCCACAAACAAACAAAAACCCAAGCAACCAGAAATAACAAAATTTGGATGACTACTGTTTTTTTAACCTTATTCACCCATGTTCAATCTGAACTTGAAATGGGAAAGCTTGAACAAGTTACTGTGAGGCTCTCCATCCTGCACAAAATCACTAAATTAAAAACATTTATTTCTTTATGGTTTGACACACTTCAGTCTGAAGTTAAACATTGGCCTCAAACAGCTTTCAAGCCATATAAAAGTCAAAGCATCAACATTGCTGACACAATCATCTGTGAATTCTACTGCTAAAGCATATTATTTGTGTTCATCTTAGCCACTTGATGGAGTATGGGTCTGTATGGGTCTACAGGCATTTAATCAACTAATATTTCTGAGATGAGACCTTTAAAAAATCTTCAAAATTTTTCATGACATGAAAGATAATTTATATATATTGATCAGCACAGAAGTACAAAGTAAAATCACATATTTCCATAGATAGCAAAAGGTCTGCTTCTTAGATCTCATTTTTATCTGATAAACAGCTTGAAATGAAAGTATAAACTAATGATTTTCATGTAAATTTTTAATAAGCAGGATAGCTTTGGGAAATGGCCATCAGTTGTTAAAATGAAGCTGCCATAAATTGCAGAGATGCATTATATAACTTGTGAATTACTTACCAGCACAGTCTTGTTTTGCCCTAACAACCTATCCTAATGACATCTAAGGGAGAACAGTTAACAGTAACAATGATCTGTCCATCTATTTGAAACGTAATTTAACACAGTTTAACTGTTCTCTGTGATCCACAGTAGGAATGAATGACTGACAAAATGAAGCAGTCTAATCAGCAATATTTGTTTTATAGTTATTCTGTGAGTAGCAGTAACTTTCTTTGCTATTTTGGAAGCTGTCCTTTTCACTGTGGTCTGTTTCCTAAGAAGTAAACAATAAACATACCTCAGTCTGTGAGGCCTTCTGGTCTGGCATCCTGAATGCCCTGAATTAAACTCCTTGAGGAAGTCAAGGTGACCTTTCAAGGTAGTACATTTGAGTATGAGGCATAATCCCTCTGCAGGACAAATTAAGATCATTTCTTCAGAAACACAGCTGTCTTGATAAAGGAAGCCATGTAGTCTTGTCAGAGCACAACATTCAGTAACATGTTTGAGATCTCTCATCCTGTTGTTTCAACCCTATCACCCTAGGAAAGAAAAAGAAAACATATAAAATAATGGAACTCAACGTCAGCAAAATAAACACCTTCCACATGGCAAGGCTGTTCACATTGCTGCCAAGCTACATAGATGTAAAACCTTCCATTTTTGTGCTGGATGCAGAGGTAAAAACACTTGCCTTACCATTTTTGCAAAAGATGAAAATATTCTGAGTCTTGAGAGGAATTTAGTGATTCTTATTTTGCTTTCTATAGACAGTTTAACCACTTCTAGTCCATGAGAATATGCACTTTTTTTTTTTTTAAATTAGTTCTCCTAAAAAGCTACTGTTGAATTAGTAGAACATTGAAACACCCAATAAAGTGTTATTTTTTTCTTCTTCAAGACATCATATGCTCAAGTTATATCCAGAGAAATAGATTTACAAAACAGGAACAAAATAAATATCATTGGTTCCTATGTAAGTTCTATACATGCATACAAACTCCAATGACTTTCTACGCAGATAAAATCCTCATATCTGGGACTAATTTAATGCAACCATATAGAAATTGTCAGCATGCAAAGATTTTTTCTATTCACAATAACAGTATTGTGAATATTGCTGAAGATAATATTCTCTCTGAATATACTAAGCATTGAAACAACAAAAATTACAATTACTACTTAACGAATATTTTGTTAATTTAGATATCTAATTTTCCATTAATATTATTTCTTGGTTATTCTATTTAAGCCAGTTGAAATGTATTTAATTAATGATCTAAGAATGCAAACTTCAAAAGCCAGAGTTTAAAGCCAATAACTGAAAGGCTAGGTACCATGAGAAACTGCAGACATTCTCCATTAACCCAGTAGTTACTGATTTAGAATATCCTGGTATCATCTACATATATTTTGTTACTGAACAGCAATTTACCACAAGCAATTTCACCTACAAATTGGAAAGCAATAATGTTTTGGAGGAACTGTGAGGGGAGGTAGGAATTCAGAAAGTTTCCAATTTTGTATTGAAGTATTTTATATTGAAATATGAATATATTTATGCTGGTTTCACAGTCAACATTCAAACACAACCATGGTTCAAAATCATCTGGCCTAAAGCCTTATAAATCAATTTCCCTTCCATTCTCTGAAGTAAAATCAAGGCTTGATGTGACCTTCATTCCATTCACACCACCATGGTAGAAATCATCCCAAAAGTGTACATTGTACAACGATGAATTTTTTATGTTTAGTAATGTAATGATAAATCAAATTTAAGACGATTGTATGAGTAACAATAATTGCAAATAGAAGATCATGCAAGAATACGAAAATAGTGCAAAAAACTGTAAAAGTGACTGTTTCCAGAAGAAAAAATAAAGAAATCTTAGGTATCTAACAAAATTAAATATTATATATATCATGTAATATGTATGCAGGAACAACAAAAAATGAATCATGAGGATAATAAAATCTGACACAGATGCAGCAAAACAGCTGAAAACTAGCAAGATGTTTCTGAAGGATTCAGTCCACAGGTGTATTGCATCTCGAAGTGAACAAACTGACTTGCAACATCATATGCCTTCAACAGAATACTGTAACTTAAGGAACTTACAGAAGGTGTAGTCAAACACATGGAAAAAGGCTTTTTCTCTAGGCTAAGAAATGTCAAAAATGGCTTGGCATCAAATGAAGCAAGGCAAAACTTAAGCAGTGTAAGCAAAAGTACTATACTACTACACAAATGAAGACTACAGATACAGCAAAAAATAATAATTTGTAATACCATAGACAAGTACTGAAAAATACTATTGGATGAGGAAGTCATTCTTCAATTCAGACACATAGATAGAAAAAAGAATATAGAAACTGTAATTTGGGCCAACATCTGCCTTGGAATAACGCTATTGTTGCTGCTATCTGTGACTACTAATTCATTTGCACTAGTGTCAATTAGTATAGGTATCTGTTTCTGACAGTAATACATGGTCTAGGAGGATTTTCAGACAGACCTTTCACTTTCTGGCATAGTGAATACAAAGACTGTATTTCTGTCATTGAAAATGACAGAAAATGAATCTCAACTGAAAAAGGTTAAAACTGTGATACAATACTTATAAACCCTTCACAGAGAACACTGAACAAAAGGTAAAGACAATTCAGCATAGGTACAGGCCTACAGGCACTAATTGATGAGGAGGCCATCTGAGCACATCTGAGATCATTAGGTATTTATCATCACTGAGATTACTGAGAGCCACATATCAGAACTCTAAGGCACACTAGAATTATTGCCAAAACGACATAGATGTGTTTTATAGAAGTCACTGATGTGCATAGCTGAATTTTAAGCTAAGACAACCTTGGAGAATGAAAATATGTAAACTTAACTTGATCCTCAAGACATTCAGAAGCATCAGCAAAACTAGTTACATGTCCATTTTAAAAGCACAGCTGGAAAGAATCCAAATTATATAGTGATGGAAACTTATGGCTGCTTAGTCTCTGTTTAAATGTTCAGACAATAGTAGAGATGTTTCACAGGTCTTGCAAGAATGCTGGAATTACAAAGATGAGATAAGAATATGCAGTGCCAGATACAAAAAGACTCAAACCCCAGATCACTTTGAAGAAAATTATCTGAAGATTATTGGTGGGTATGTTCTGAAGTAGAAGCCTGTAGCCAGCATATACAGAAGTGATAAACTGTCCAAAATTTATAACTGCGATCTTCAAGTAGTTGAATAACTGTTATACATGTGCAGACATAATCTAGCAACAGAAACTGTGAAAATTTACAGCATAATTTTACCAGCCTTTCAGCAAAGTAGAAATGGACCAAAACTCAATGCACCAAAACTAAGGATTATAATTGCATTACAGAGCACTTTTCACCCTTTATATCTTGCTATCCAAGATATAAAACACTGCTGCAGCACACATTATAGCAAAAACAATGAAATATTTCAGTAAACACAAATACTGTCTGATTTCAGATGCTGAAATCTGTGCCAAGAGACCGTTTTATAATCTGTTTTGTCATACAGCAAGTCACTACTGTCCACAGATAAATTTGGTAAATGAAGGCAAAATAATTTTGCCCATCTTCGACCAGATTATTCCAACTTTGATTCTTTTCAGTCAAAATGGAGTGAGAACTAATTTATCTTTGTCAAATGTTTTGTTACCAATTACTGCTTATCAATACCTGGTTGAGGTACTTTCATTGGGTCTTCTAGAATGACCAAGTTGTATATATTTTCTTCCCTATAAATACATCTTCCTCTACTGACAGTGAAAATAAAAAAGAGAAAAAGACACATTTGAAAGTTGAAGCCTATTCTGGCAGACAAACTAAAAACTAGCTAACTCCTGTCGAACCAGTCACAAGACAGAGAATTTCCTGGGTATACACCAAATACCTGCCACTAGGCTATATAAATCCCAGTGCTAGAGTCAGTCTCAAAAAAGGGGAGCTTGCCATTTCTTCTGAAAGTAGATGATTCTTTGTGCAGTTTGTTGCAAGGCTTTCTGATGATGTAGTACCCTTTGTGACTATATCATAGCCATGCAGCCTGTGACATGGCACTGGAGTGTAATAATGGTAAGTATAAAGTTAGGTGGAGAACAGACCTTCATGAAGATGCACTTGTGACTGCTGAACTACTATACTACTGATCTGTAGGAATCTCGGCCTCCAGGCTTGCACAGATTCACAGTATTTTAATCCCAGATGGAGCATACAAATTTGATCAAAATAGCGGCCTCAGGGATACGTTCAGCCACTTACCTGTCTTGTGTCAAGTGAGGACACAAGACCATGATAGTGACTGGTAATGAGCAGCACACTTAGAGTGTGACATTTGACAATAGCAAAGCCCATGATGTATGCTCAGAGCAATCAAGGTACAATGAGATCAAGTTTTCTGTTAACACCTTCCAAAACCGCCAGCTGTTCTGAGACTCGGTAATATGTGCATATATATAACAACTGAGTGTCCTGTAAGAGGGTGTCCAGCTGGTCTTGCACTGAGCATCACTCTTCCCTTCCAGAGGGACAGATTTCTTCTACTCCACCTCTAGCTCTTCCTGGCACTTTCTAATCATAATGTGATACAACTTACAGCTTCACAACATAAGCACAGATGGGATTTTCCTTCATATAGTGACAGACCTAAAAAAAAAGCAGATTTGTTCTGTGTCTTAAAGCAAAGTAACCAGAAACAGGCCTGAAATTGATTTGGAAAAAGGCAATACGCACACAGCGTGTGAATCTCTCTGTAGAGAGGCAATGCTGTTGTCTGAATTACTTTCCCTGGTTTAGCTTCTAAAAGATCTAAGGAAACAGTCGGGAGACCCTGTAGTAAAACAGTTCAAGAAAACCATGAAAACAATGAATTAAGCATGATGGAAAACTAAATATAGGGAAGCAATGTGATGAACTACTACATTATAGAGTTGTCATCACTACAGGGACAAAAAAGAGACAAAGAGACTTAGAAGACATGGAAAATTTCATTCTGAAGGACACAATATAACAAAATTATCTAGAAATAGTAGACCTCTACACTTGCTTTAAGGTCAAATATTCCTTGTCAGTCTCTCAAAACACAAGCATATTTAAGTCTGAGAACTGTGTTATACTTGAAAATATTGCTACTTGAAAAGTATGAGCAAAGAATATGGGAAGTGAAGTCAGAAAGCCTTTTTGTAATTGGAATAAGAAATGTTAAACCTCAAAAGATGGAGAAAAGACAGATCCCATGCTAAATATAAAAATGGACTTCTCTTTCTTCCACCAGGTCTCTGCAGCCCTTGTAACTAATATGCACATTGAACATAGATAAACACATTTCACAAGATCAAGATTATGTGAGAGTACACACTGAAGATAATTATTTTTTTCCTTCAGACTTTCTTATCTGAAAGGGTCAGTCATTTTAAAATCCATAATGGATATGAAACAAAAGTGATAGAAATAATAGTATCAGAAAAAGAAAGCCACTTTTCAATCTACTATATCACTTGTTAGGTAGAACTTCTTTATAAAGTTCTAACTAAATTAATTAATTAATTAACTAATTAATGCCTAAATAAATAAAAAACTCTCAGTGCTGCTATCAATTTGCTGTAAAGGGGACAGGTAGATTTCAGTAAACCCTTTCACTTTAAATTGCTCAGGCCTGAGAATTCAGATGGCACTAAAGAGTTAGAGAAGTTAGAGAGGAAGGGAGATTCCAAAAAAAAAAGAAAAGAAAAAGACAAAAAACTCCTATTGTGCACTAATTTTTACCATGAATTATCAGAACAGAGAATCTGAAATAGAAATGCACAATATAGAAAATGCTTTGTAGTTTTAATTTTTAATTAAAAGTCATATATTTACACATTTTAATTCTGAATTTGTTTGCTCTAATATCTATTCCTCAGTATAAAGCTATGTAAATAGCGTGTTACAAAGATAAATTTCCAAGAGCCGTGAAATACCTACTATGTAACCTCAAAAGAAGGCTCAAATACAGCAGCAGATGTAGTAATGCATTTATGGCTAGGAGTGGGCTCATTCAGAAGCACATATGATTCTGGTGTTAGTTTCTGGAGTTTGAATTAGTAACTCTGTGCTAGAAGTTGCCCAGGAAATAAAGGAAGAGACAATTCTGACCTACTAAATATCAATAGCAGCAAATATTCGATAAGACTGGAAAGACTCTGTATCAGAGTACTTGGAAAAGAATAAGGGATAAGATGCCATCAATCACTCCAAAGATTTCCAGACTGCGTGGCAAAACATATGCCAGAGTTTTATAATGAAACACAATATTCTGAGGCTAACATGCCCTAAGGATCTGTAAAAAATTTTCGTTTCACTGGCAAACAAAAGAAAACATTGTAGTAATTTTGTTTCAATGAATAATGCTATGGGGACTTTTTAAATGATGTCAAACAAAATATCAAACAAATATACATATAAAAATCTTTTCAAGAATAATCCAGACTAGTCTAGTAGTTACTGTTTTGTTGAAAGAACAGATACATGAATTAAGTGCAAAGTAAAACATACTTAGGCCTCATGATGACAGTTAAAATGAAATACGATATGCAAAAAAAAAACCTACTGATACATTTATTTCTTATGTAATTATGTTTAGCATTAAAAATATGCCTTGAGTCATTTTCAGGCAGAAGAACAAGCTTACACAGAGAGGTCTTGGGCAATGTTTATTTCTTTTTAGAATATAAAGAAAGCGTTCAAAAATGCAAAATGTTGCTCAAGAAATCCCAGGCTTCTCTCTAAAAAGATGAGGCACTGAGAAATAGAAAACTGATCTTAGATATCTGTACACAATGGTCAATTTCAGTCCGTTGTTAACCTATAAATCTCTTTAATCAGCGTTCCCAAGAAACACCTTGCTGAAAACTCAGTAGCACAGAGAGACCTTAAAAAGGCACGCATCAACTGCTGACAAGATTAATTAACTGGTATCTAGCTCAGCAGCTATTAAGGTATTGTATATATGTTGTGTATATATCTTAATATATACACAATCTACTGGCCACATACGTTTTATATTAAGCCTCGCTTTTTCTGTTACTTAGCAGGGATGACATCACACAATACTCAGGACTTTTCATCTCCAGCAGTGAGTGATTTACTGGCCAATACACTCTGTTACAAAAGGTGACTTACTGATACTGTCAGATGAAACAGTTGACTAATCTTCGGGATATCTATCAGACAATATGCATTTCCTCAACAGAAGTAATCTAAATGTTAATGCCATATCCTATATATGTGACAGCCACCTGAAATACAAATGAAATCCATCTTTTAAAAAGAAACACTCCGTAGCCTAAAAACTATTGCTCTACCGCAGCAGAAACCAAATTATATCAGAAAATCATAGACTGGCCTGGGTTGAAAAGGACCTCAAAGATCATCTAGTTAAAAGCCCCCTGCCTTTGGCAGTCACCAACTGCTAGACCAGGCTGCCCAGGGCCTTCCCTTGAATGCCTCCAGGGATGGGGCATCCACAACCTTCCTGGGCAGCCTGTTAAAGTGCATCACTACCCTCTGAGTGAAAAACTTCCTTCTAACATCTAATCCGAATCACCCCTGTCTCAGTCTAACACCATTCCCCCTTGTCTAATCACTATCAACCCATGTAGAGTCGTTCCCCCCTCCTGTTTACACATTCCCTTCAAGTACTGGAAGGCCACAGTGAAGTCTCCCTGGAGCCTTCTCCAAGCTAAACAAGCCCCGTTCCCTCAACCTTTTCTCATAGGAGAGATGCTCCAGCCCTCTGATCATTATATTTGGCCTCCTCTGGACACATTCCAAGAGCTCTGTGCCTTTCTTGTGCTGGGGGCCCCAGCCTGGATGCAGTGGGGCCTCACAAGAGCTGTGTAGAGGGGGACAATCACCTCCCTCTCCAAGGAGAACTAATCATTGCTAATGCTTATAGTCCCTTACAGGAGACCAGGCACTCTTACTGCATTTCCTTTCTAAAGGAGTGAGTGCTACCATCCTTTTACCAGAAATCATAGCCTTACTACTCACTGTTTATATACTATTGATTGCTGCAAAGTAGTTCTGAACAGTCTCTGATAACCTAAAGAGAAGCGCTTGGCATAGCGGTTGAAACTGGGAAGAGAGTTAAAGCTTGTATTTTACCCAAGGTTTTGTTCAGTGATATAGCACCTGCGAAATGGTTAGAAGTGCATGTCTTCAAAGCAGTGGAGACCTGACAGTGCAAGCACTAACCTCACTCAGTTCATCCACATGACAAAATCAGACAGAGATAAGGTGTAAAAGCACTCAGTTAGGAGTAGTAGAATTCCATAAATGACTGTCAACAGTTTACCAAGCTGGATTGGCCCGGTTCCGCAACAATTGGTGCAGGGGACCCACAGACCCACACCCCAGGAAAGGGGAAGGGGGAAAGGGAAAAGGGAAAAGGGAGATGGGCCTTGAAACAAAACAACAGCAACGATCTGAGGAGGAAAGCTAATTCACTAAATAAGATATCAGAAAGCAAAATAACACTATATAATACACTATAATTGGAATTGAAGCTAATAAATCAAATAAAAGGAACAAGAGAGAGTGTCCGATAAACCGAAGGCCTTACGCTAACGCTGAAGGTGGACGGCAGCGAGCACCCACTGTTGAGTCGATCCCAAGGGAAAGAGAGTGTCCCGTGACCGCAGACAGTTTTTATCTTTTCCCTCTGAGCAGAAAATACGTAAAAATACAAAGCATCGCAAAGTCCTCTGGGGAATGTAGTCCTTCTTCTCTTCTGAGACAGGTATACCCATAATTATCAATGATCCACGGAGCTGGAGTATTAACTCTTTAACTTTCAATGCACTACATGATGTTATGATGTGGAATACCAGTACCAAAAATCATAAAACCATGACAACGATGTAGGGATTAGAAAAAAATCTCTGTGCTACACAGATACTCTGCTGAATATCACAAGCCCTCAGAATTAAAATCTTTCTTATATTATAAATGTTCACAGAGGATGAAATGCAACTGCCCAACAAGTCACAGAATCACAGAATCACAGAATTGTGGGGGTTGGAAGGGACCTCTACAGATCATATAGTCCAACCCCTCTGCCAAAGCAGCTCCCTAGCCCAGGTTGCACAGGTAGGTGTCCAGGTGGGCCTTGAATGTCTCCAGAGAAGGAAACCCCAGCACCTCTCTGGGCAGCCTGTTCCAGTGCTCCATAACTCTCACAGTGAAGAAGATTCCACATATATTTGTGCAGAACTTCCTATGCCTCAGTTTGTGGCCATTTCCCCTTGTCCTGTCACCACACACAGCTGCGAAGAGTTCAGCCTCATCTCTTTGCATCCCACTCCTTAGATATTTATTGATGTGGATCAGATCCCCTCTGAGACTTCTTTTCTCAAGGATGAACAGACCCAGGTCTCTCAGCCTTTCCTCATAAGGGAGGTGTTCCACATCCTTTATCATCTTTGTAGCCCCTCGCTGAACTCTTTCTAGGAGATCCCTGTCTTTTTTATACCAGGGGGACCAGAACTGGACACAGTACTCCACGTGAGGCCTCACCGGGGCAGAGTAGAGGGGGAGGATCACCTCCCTCGACCTGCTGGCCATACTTTTTTTAGTGCACCCCAGGATCCCATTGGCCTTCTTGGCCACTGGGGCATCCAGGCCCCTCTCCTCAGAGCTCCTCTCCAGCAGGTCACCCCCAACCTGTACCAGCGCATGCGTTTACTCCTCCCTAGGTGCAAGAATACACTTGCTCTTGTTAAACCTCATCTGTTTTTTTTTTTCTGCTCAACTCTTCAGCCTGTCCAGGTCTCGCTGTATGGCAGCACAGCCTTCTGGTGTGTCAGACATTCCTCCCAGCTTTGTATCATCAGCAAACTTGCTGAGGGTGGACTCTATCAAGATCACTGATGAAGCTGATCATGTTCATCTTGAGAACTGCCTGTTAGAAGTTTCTTCCTCTTGGATTATTTACTACTAAATTATAAAACAAAATTAAATCAGTATCGATTGGCTTCTCTATGAATGAAAGAATCTCTGAATTGCATGGCACAAACTCAGAAGTTTCACTGCTAGTCCTTGAACTGAATAGACCAAAGCTCTGTTAGAGGCACCTGTTGACAGGTCCAGGGAGCCTGCTTTGGCAGGGGGGTGGGATTAGATGATCACTAGAGGTCCCTTCCAACCCCTACAATTCTTTGATTCTGTGATGACAATTAAGTTATTGATGCGAAGGCAATAAATTTATAAATCTCTTCTGAAAATGAGAGTATGTACGGGTAAATACTTCATTTATCATAATTACTATCTTTTACAATAGGGGAAAGAATGGTCTATGAATTTCACAGAAGCTATATCGTTTTAAATGTGGGGGATAAAACATTTTAAAATAAAAATATGCCAGAAATAGTGAAAGATAATGTTAACAGGGGCACAGATATAAAATAATAATTACTTACAGAAATGAAAATTTTGCCATCAAACATGTAAAAATAATTAAGTGAACTTATTCTAAAGTTACAGTAATTTATTATTTACCAGAGAAGGGATGAAATCATATGCTATCATTGCATGCAGCTGCTATTGGTAAAACAAAACACATTTTCTGTGTGATTTAGCAAGCCAACCATAACATCCTGCACCAGTACCATTTCTGCTTCTGATAAAGCTCTATGTTGCAATAATATGGAGGAATATGGAAAGATGGGAAAAAGCCTAGGAATAAAACAATAAATAGCAACTTCTTGCTTATGAACAGAATTTAAAAACAAACAAAAACACACACACACACACACACAAAACAAAAACAATAAAACAGTAACAGCTATGAAGTAAATAGGATTAGTAATAACTACTTCAGATGAATTACTTGAAAGCAGAAGAAAAGTGCAAGGTGACCTCTTAATTGCTTACAGTGCAATGAGTGTAGATAGTAACGTCTGTTACATCCCCAGATAATTCACACTGCTTGTAAACACTGTTGCTTTCCCCACAGGGGAAGAGCTAAAGAGTAATTTTATTATGCATTACAAGACGCATGAATATTAAAAAAAATCTAAAAATGTAAGAATGAAGTTGGTTTACTTGAAAAGGAGACTTATTCTGAGGGGGACATTGGTCCTGCGAGTTCTGTGTTCCTTAGGGAATACAAACCAGTGAAGAAGGTGGTTTTAAATCCTTGTTGCTTTCTCAACTCCTCTCTCACCAGCATGTAAACTCAAATTTATTCTGTTCATTATCAGCAATGACAAATCAGTGCTATTTATACTATCTGGCTGTGTAGTGAATCAACTAAAGATAACCAAGGTACATGCTAATCTGAAACTATTTTGGTTGAATTTGTATTTTCAGGTGCTGCACAGGACTGCAAACTGTTGGTATTGACCACTTTTGTTTTGTGTTGCACTTTGCATTTATCACTTACTGAAGTTAGTAGTTCTAAAATGTGCAGCTTCCAGATTTAAAGCTTCAAAAGGGCCAGTCCTGTCTCTGTTTGCATTTAGCATTTATTTGTAAATTTTGTTTTCTCTTGGGCTTTGAGACCTCCTTACAGAGCATCACTTCTGATTTTCAAAAGCACTGTTTTTGCTGAAGATTAAACAGCAATAAAATGGACCACCAGCTGCTGTTACTGCCTGGTGTAATACCATTCTTACAGACTGACATCTTGTGGAAATGCAGGTGTACTTAGAAGAAAACATCATATATGACTGATCTTGAGCTTTACATGCTTGAGACATTAGGCACACACAGCACTCAAAGCATACAAAGGTTTCCATCAAAATACACTTGCCTGCGGCACACTGGCATCTGTTTCATTAATAGGAACTGATATACTGTAGGGAAGAGTGAGATGAAGCTTTTATAGCTGATATGCAATATCTTCCTTCCATCACACTGTTGCAGTGTTAGAACCTGCTACTATCAATTGAAACTCATCTAAAATTATAAATAACAAGACACTTCCTTGTTTTCCATTCTGTTAGTACAAAGGCTCATAGTTTCTACAGCAGGAATACATCTCATATGCTTTCTGTTAGTAAGTCTAAAAATGACAAATAGCCACATAACATCTTGGCCTGTATTAACTCAACACATGCTAAGCTAATACACAGTTTTATGTCTTAAGAAACAGCTTTCATTACAAAAAGCTGATGTTGCTAAATGAAATCAAAATATTTATTTGTAAAACCATTTAAAGAAAATAACCAAAATATAACACCAAAATTATTTACACGTTTCCATAGAGACCAGCCATTAAAATGTTGTTTTGGAGTTCATACTGATAAATGTTAAAGAACTCCCACATCAAAGAAATTCTGTGCTTGTTAATTCTATCTACATGCAGGGCTATTTTATGTTGTATGAGGAAAGAGATTAAATTCAGCTTGGTTTTTACATTAGCATAGGCACAGATAGTAGAAGCAATTAGCAAGAAGGCACAGAAACTTCCTAGGTAACACAAAGGTTTATTGCTAAAGCGATTAAGATTCTGTTCTCGCTTTCACTTACTCCTTTCGAGATGCTGAGACTCAATTATTAACCTTTCAAACTTTTCACACAGTTGAATTTTTGAAAACTTACATGCTCATTAAAAGTAAAGAAAATGTGTAACATAAAACAGATTTTCTTCTCAGGACTCCTTCACCTCATTCAAATTTTGATTCTGTTAATTTTAATGTATTCTCTTTTTGGCATTAACATTAATGACACTTTAAATAGAGAAAAATTACATTTTCCCCCTATTCGCTGACTTCAGCTTTCAGTACATATAGAAGTCTTCCTGAAGCTAACAGTTTACCAGAGCATGGCATTTACATGGAGTGGTAGAAACCTATGTATCGGAGAAGTAAGATAGCCCTTGCCCTAACATTTCTAAGTCTTATCATTATGGAGACATAACTTTTCTACACTCTACTCAATACTAATTACATTTTAAATCCTACTGTAAGTGAGAATTCAATCTTGCTTTAAGGCAGTAATTCATTTAATGCTCAAAGTTTTGGGAAATTTTCAGAAGGGCTTATGAATAAGGTGCTTTCCACAGACAAGCAGAGAAGAAATTTTTGAACTCCAGAAACCTCTGAAAACAGATCAAGATCTGTTCTGCCTCCACCTCTGGAGAGGCTGAGAGATCTGAGGCTCTCCCACCTGAAGAAAAGGAGGCTCAAGGGGAATCTTATCAGCATGTATGAATATCTGAAGGAAGGATGCAAATAATACAGAGACAGGTTTTTGTCAGTAATGTCCAGCACCACACCAAGAGGCAATGGGCACAAACCAGCACACAGAAGGCTCCCTCTGAGCACCAGGCAGCACTTCTGTGCCGTGTGGGTGGGTGACAGAGCACTGGCACAGGCTGCGCAGAGATTGTGAAGCCACCTCCTTGGAGATCTTCAGAAGGTGCCTGGTGATGGTGCTAGGCGCCATATTCTGGATGTCCCTGCTTGAGTATGAGTTGGAGCAGATGGACACAGAGGTCCCTGCAAACCTCAGTCAGTTCATAATTTTGTGGTTCCCTATAAGTTAGGGAATTATGCAGGGCGGGAAGGATCTTGCACATATTCACTGTTAATTTTCATTACATCCTTTCTGTATATACCCTTCAATAAAATCATACTGTTTTCCAGGTGTGACATTATTTAAACTGAGGCTTATGTGCGCTGACAAAATTTGGACTTGTTTCTCAAAACCAAAAATATTTTCCTAGAATGTAGTTTTTATAATTGCAGGATTTCTTGCAATTTAAAAGTAAACAAGCTTAATTTTAATTACAGGATCAGTAATGAAAGGATAAACTGAAAACAAAAGATTCCAACTCAGAAAAATGTATACTTTAATTAACTGATCTATTCTGTGAACAATTGGTAAATTACATCCAAAACTACATCTGTAAGAGTTGATGACTTCTTTCTCAGAGCAAGTATGCTCTGTGCAATGAGAGGCATGTTTCCATGTTTTTGAATAATTTAATTTGCTAATTCAGATACCAGCTTATTATTCAGATATTTGATGTTTTTACTGTGCTGTATTTAGCTATCAATCATTAACAGAAAGGAAAATTGCTATGTATTCTAACAACTACATTTTTAACTATTGTTAATTAAATTTAACAAATGGTTTTGCAGATGTGCTTATGACTGTGTGGCTATACTGAGATTGAAAATTAGAAATACATTCTGCTTTGCACAGTATCAGTTATTGATCTAAAACAGGAAAACTGTTAAAAGTCAGAAAAAAAAACAAACCTGTACAGTGAAACTGAAGGGCATTCTTTGTCACTATATCTCCTGAGATTTATTGATTTGATTCTTTTATCCTACTTGGTACTAGGAATTTGTCAAACAATCAAAGTAAACTGTTTTCAAAAAACACAGTTTACAACTACAAGTCCAAGTTGTTGTTTTTTGTGAAATACAAGGGAATCATTAATGTTGATGCTCATGAGAAATACTTCTCAGGAGAAAGAGAAAAATCTCCAAGCCTCATTTTCCATGACCAGTTGTTTGTTTTCCAAAGTTGTCTTCTCACTCTCTGCCAGAGATGCTCTTCTTCAAGAGGATTTAGGAATATATTTGGGATCTATGCTCACATTCACCAGTTGGCCTAACCTCAAATTCTCCATAACAAATAAATTAACCTATTGGAATCACTTCTAAAAAGGTTTTCCAAAAGTTCATTACATCAGTTGTCATCCATCTCACATTACTCTAACCTCATAATGTAAATGCCAGCACTCTGATGAATAGGTCATATTCAGTGCTTTCCTTCATCACAGAGCTGTGTGAAAGAGCCCTTACACAATCATGCACTGCGAAGGTTCCTACTACAGCTGAAGCAGCCAGGAGACCAATTTGTGTACTCTATTTATAGTGTTTCTAATTATGTGTGTTGCAAGCTGATTCCAGTTACCTCAAGGAGTTCGGTTTGAAATGCTAACATACCAACTGCACATGAGTTCAGGACAGACTTGAAATGGTAATGTCATCCTGTCTAGAGACCAAACTTCACAAGAGATGTCCAGAAACCAGTTCAGGTAACTCAAGCAACCTAATCTAGTGAAAGGTAAACTTGTCCAGGCAATGGGGGTTGAAACTAGGTGATCTTCATAGGTTTCCCTCCAACTCAAACCATTCTGTATTCTATGATTCTACAAAGTTAGAGAAGTCAAGATCATACACAGTGTAAGCTCAGTGAGATTATTTATCTCCTTATCTTTAATTTGTTTCACTGCAGGACTGATGCATCAGTTTGCTTATTGTAACCTCCATTCCTACTAGTCCTACAGTCTTTCAAACAACACTTTCAACATTCACTTACCATTCTGTTTTGCAAACATCCTTTTACAGACTAATGGTTTTGGTTTTTGACATAATCATTACAATCCCAACTGAGTTTTTATAAGAGATAAGGAGAAATGGGAACAAAAACAATTTCAAATGATGGTAGCGAGAGACTGGAAACAAATTCTTTTTTTATAGACTTAATACATTTAAATTACCTTGTAACTATTATCAGAAATTAAACACACAGTAATTGTATGAAGTGTGCAAAATTTTAAGTAACCTAAGTATGATACCCATTAATTGAAGTGGGATTGTAGAATCTCACATTTTGGTAATCGAAGATTTAATTTTCTGCATCCAATATGCATTTATATAGGTTTTGAAAAACCTTTCAGTATAAAGTGGTATTGTTGCTGTCATTAATCCTCTTCTAGAAAGAAAAGTTATATTTTGCTTTGAAAAACTAGGAATAATAGGAAAGAAAGCAAAGTAAGCTGCTCCTTTTCATACTCTCCTGAAGCAAAAATAATTTAGTTCCTGTTTATTTGTAAGTGTACTTCTAAACATTACAAACAGCTTGTTTGAACAGAGGATTCCCTTCATAGCACTGGAATGGAAAAACATTTAGTTACATTTTGGCTCTAAAAGAACAATCTCAGTGTTTTCTTAAGGAAGCACTCTTTGATGGCATAACTTTTCATATTGTTTCATTATTTCAGCTAGACTTGCTCTCACTGTACAACAGACTCATCAGCATCTGGCAAAGTTATCTTTCTATTTTTGTGGAAACAGGCCAAGATGTGCAATAACAGCTAGTAACTCTGTGGTAATGAAGTAACCATTTCCTGGAAATTTAGGAGTTGAAAAATATTTTAGAATAATTATCTAAAAAGCAATACGTCAATGTAGAAACCAGACCAAATTTTCTCACTGCTGCTCTACCTCTTCATGGAGACCTCAGCACAAAACTTGATGTAAGAAGTGGACATACATGAACTGTAGACATGATGTTGTAGATAGACATGACAAAAATATGAGCAAGAAAAATGGGAAAATTGTATTACCTCTCAGTCAGATAACACTAATGAGAGAGACGGGAACAGAAAACAGGTCTCTGATATTCCTGACTTCACCTCTTCTGCCCACCTGCCCCACACCCCCACTCCCCCATCTCAGAAGCTTTTTTGAACTCTAGACCTTACTCTGACAGATCTCTTTTTTTTTTTTTTTTATTGTATTACTGTCTAGGCTTTTACCAAAAGGAGTATAAAAACATATACGAACAATTTTAATTGATTTAGACGGCTCATGATTACTTTTTTTTTTTTTTTTGGACAACTGATGTGTGTTCATAAACTACATGGCAATTATTTATTAATGTTTTGGTCAACATTTCTCCACCTTTCATTCCAGGAAATCCTTCTATTCAATCACAGTCTCCAGAGGTGGATGAGCTGGGTGTGGGTACAGATTGCTGACCTTACCAAGATTTTGCTTATGCTGCAAACTGATGATCTTGGAGAAAATTTTTCTAAGACTACTAAAAATATCTCTCATCCTGTGTTTTTAGCTTAACCAGTGACTTAATATTTTTGTTCCTCTCTACCTTGGTCTTTTTCACTCCCATTCATAAATGCACATATAAATGCACAAAGAACACTGCCCACATTGAGAGCACACCTTCAACAAGTCTTGTCTAACTATTCTCTTCAATGCATACAAACACCTGTTCTTTACTCCAGGAACCATATTTGACTTTACTCCGTCCATGCACTCAGATGAGTATTCATATAGTAGTACCTTCTCCAACAGCCAACCTCTCTCTGGATATCTATACCGAGGAGAGATGAAAGGCTGACAAGACCTAAAAAGCAAACCCTTACACACTGAGAAGGTTTTCAGAACAGCTGATATTGCAATCTTTCTCACCAATGTCAACCTTAAACTCAGGTGGAAGAACACTGGTGGATCATTTCAGATGTTTCTTCTCATAAAACTCATGGTAATGAGCACTAAAAAATGAATAAATAATTTATCTAAGAGTACATCCCAGTTAACACTTTAGAGCCATCTCTGAGCTAGAATTCTTGAATGAGTTTCTTGGTGAGAAAGCTTGGGGACAAAATAGGACCTAAAATTTTTCACATCGATTTTAAAAAGAAAAGTGTCATGCAAACTTCAAGCAAAAAAAAAAAAAAAAATCTATCTATCTATATATATGGCAAATCAAACAATAAAACTATATATATGTAATATATAATATATTATATATATATTATATAGTTTTACTAAACTATATATATAATATATTATAATATATATTATATAGTTTTATTGTTTATATTTATACATATATTTATAATATATAAATATATATTTTTATTTGAAAGTTTCACTTCCATTGATAACCTTTGGATAATGGAATGGTTGAATCTAGTCAAAAGACTCCACATGTAATGCAGTGATTCGTGTATGGGCTGTTCTTGAATAACGCCTACCTGTTGCAACTTCTTCATATATCCTGATTGAGACACTCAGCAAAAATAGCTTATATGAAGCAGTTTTTAAAGATGGAACAAAAAACAGGTTGACTGATGTCTGAAAATGTTTACTATATAATCAACAACACATTATCTTCTTCAGAACTGCAGGATTAACATCCCAAAACTAACAAAATTATAAATAAAATTGCATCTTAAAATATTAACTTTGATTAGATATCTGGCCATGTTTTCACACAGCTCGAATCTGCTCAGAATTCCCTTTCTAAAACCTTTACATTCCTGCAGTACTGCTAGAAATGAAGCCATTGTAAAATCACTAACAGTGGGAACACTGTTCAGCTGGTGTACTCCTAATACTTTGATACAACAATTTAACCTACAGGGCATTTATTGTAAGGGATACTTTTGAAATGATGAAGTGAACTCTACACAATGTCGACACCTAGAACTGCAGAAATATATGCACATTTAATTTCAAACAATTAAAAAAGATATATACACAGATCTAAGGATTTTCCTAATCCTGCAGCATTCCATCATAAATGAAAAATAACAGAAGTAGAACAGAACAGGCAATGAATGAAAGAAAAACAACAAAGCTACAATGGTTTTGTGCACCTAAAGTACTTACAATATTTTATGGTAATTATGTACTTAAATCTGAGTCTCAAACACTCCACTTTTCACGCCTTGCAGTAGAGCCCTCTGCTTCTGAAGATGACGAAAATAGCTCACATCTAAACAAATAGGACAATTTGATGCCTGGATCACTTCAGGATTCAGAAGACATAGATTTTGACTAAAACACATGAGGGGCCCAGTGAGATAGGCATTCCCAAACCATTCATAAAACACACCTGGAAATACTGGGCCCCTATAAATGCAGTGGCTAAGTGGCTTTCTCTTCAAAGAGGACCTGGAAAAGAGCTCCTGCCCATGCTCTCCTATAAACCAGGATATTCACAGTATCACCTATTCAGAAGCACCTTAACCATCTCCTCAGCTTGTCTTAGTATTTAACTAAATAATCCTTCTCCATGAAACACAACAATGATGCTCAGAATGGGGACTAAAGACAGCAAGACGTTCCTCCCAGAAAAAGGGAGTAAGCAGTAAGATGCTCATACAAAAGAAAATATCTTGATTCCTCACATATTTTCTTCCAAAGATTCCCAGTGCAGGTTCACAAAAGGAACAGCTTAAAAAAATGACGGAACTACGCCATGATCATGGGGAATCTCAAAGTCCTTGACACTGACTAATCATACTCTTTAAACTCATGTTCTCATTGAATTAGCTTCTTGTGGCCAAAAGCCTTTTCACAAACAAGAGTAGCTCTGTTAAGTCTGATAAACTTTCTTATCAAACAGCCATTGTGATTTGGAGACATCTGCTTCACCTCAACTTGAAAATCTTCCCAGTACCAACTATAATGGCACAGTCTTGTAAAACCAGTGAAGACTACTAGAAATTTGAGGAAGTATCTATAATACCTTGGGTTGTTTTTCATTTTTAGGAAAAGATCTTGGGTCAGCTTAGTAAAATTTCTCCAATTAGCAGCAGCAGTATCAGTTTGATTCTGTCGCTGATTTATTCACAGGAAATGGCTTTACAGCACAGCAACATGTCACTGATAGGATAATTAGATACTGTGTCTGAGGCACTCACACTAAGTTTTCCTCTAATATATCAGAAGAGGAATATTTTAAATAAAACATTTCAGAAGCCATCTACATCTCTTAACATCCGGAATAGTAAACTGTCTTTCTACCTGCACGTAATCTGCAACTCACCAGTGCTTGCAGGAAACCCACAAGAAAAACCTCACTTACGCACATATTTACCACAGCAAAATCACACGATCAGCAAAGTGAAGATAGCAGCCCAGGCCTGCTGCTGCTGGAATTCACTTGAAATAAAGAAAGCCAAACCCACCTACTCCTCAGCATTATTTACACATGTAATACAACAAAATGTGTGTGTCTCTCTCTATATATATCTTTTATATAAATAAAATACACATACACAAACTCACCATTAGAGTACATAAACACACAAAAAGTGAATACTGTCTATTTTTATGCGATTTAAAACATAAAATGTGTACACGTACTGAGAGGACACACACAGTGACATCACTGTGTTATTACAGTGCCCTGCATCAATAGAAATCTGTTCTGGTTCCAACTTGTCTCCTTTGTAGATGTCTCAAATTGGTGTCTGACCTTCTGGGTTGGCAACTTCCATGTACACAAATTTATACTCAGAACTGCATGTTTTATAAAAGCAGTCACCAGACAGCTTTCAAGAAAACCGGCAGGGCCTTGTACTAATTAATTGCACAACTCATTAAGAGATAATTAGAAATGTATTTTTAGTCTTTGTGTAGATTTGTGGTTAGTTTGTTGAGAGCCATTTTGCAATGCTTATATCTTTATGATGTATAATGCATACATCAGGGCTTTATAGAAAAGAACTCCACAAGTATGTATGTAAACTCAAAAAAGCCATATCAGTCTTTAGTTATGAAGAAAGATACATCACAATATCCTGGAGGAGTGAACTGCTGCTGTACAAACTCAAACTAAATGTAATTTTCTTCCAAGTTTTGAAGAAATTACACTGTTTTCCCCAACCATCATTTTTATGCACCATGGCATTCCCCAGCTTCAGCCAGAAACATAGATCGTACACAGTGCTAAGGGAAAAGCTCTTCCTCTGCTACTGTATTTCTGCTCTGATGAGAAACAGGAAATACCAGCACTCTCATGAGAGTGCCTGTTTTCTGAAGACCTCCAGCTCAAATTGGGATGATTACACAAACCCATGTAAGCCTGAAAATCTTTGAAATTGGCCTATTTCTAAGCGGAACACAAAAAGCATAGCAGAATGCTGTAGCTTCATCCTTTAAGACATCCATAAATATGAGGTGAAACAGCACTGTTTGTCTGACATCTCTGCAACAAGAATTAACTCTTGATAAATATTGAATTGGAAACCTTGCCAACTCTGCACACAGATCTCTACATTTAAAGCCTCCTTTAACAAACAGATAAAAGTAAACGCTTTCAGACACAGGTTCCTGTCTCCAAGATAGCTTATAGGAGCTATATTTTTACAGGTTGCACAGTCACCTTTCTGATAAGCAGAATCCTTCAGGATTTAACAGCAAGTATACAGAACTTCAACCACTCTAATCCTTGATAAACGGGTCCTAACAGTCAAAACCAGAAAGTCAGTACATAAGTAGAATGGCTGCACTAGTACTCAAAGCAATGCTGACTACAGCCAAGAGCAGATGCTTCAAGAAAGAGCACAAAAATCAGGACACACAGCATGTGTTTAGAAAGGATTTTGACAATCTGGTTAAGTGACTTTGTTAGACAAAAGGCATATTTGGGCCATCATGTTCACTGGCAAGATGAATCTTTATTTTGAAAACAATCATATTTTTGGCCTCAAGATTTTAGAACAATTAATCCCAGCAATTTAAGTATGAACTGCGTAGAAAAGTACATTCTTTGTTTTTCTTTTAAGCTGCTTTTAGAGTTCCTGTGCTACAAAGTGCAAGATTATTCCTTACTCATTTTCTCCACGATTTCATTATGCTTTTTTCTTTCAATCCATCTTGTGTTTTTATTCAAACCAAACAGTTCTTTCCTAATCTATTAATTCCCCGTGTGCTACACTCCTGAGCAGGTTTTTGTACTACTTTGTATACTACTGTTTACTGGAATTAGACAACCAGAACTTCACTTCTTCAATTAATGTTAAAGATGTGGACACATCCTGGATTATTTAGTGGAATAATGACACTGTTTATTTTTCTCTCTTCTTTTCCTCATTCTTTTCACATATTTTGGCTGATAATATGTCAGCTGATATTTTCAGAGGCCTACTCAGGGAGTCCAAGCTATCTTAAATATGACAGCTCGTTCAAAGACCATTGCTTCATAGACATAAGCATAGGGATTATTTTCCCCCTGTACATTATCAGTATTAAGACAAAAGCATAATTTTTTATCCAGCTAATAAGAACTAGAAAGTCCATTTGCAGCTAGCCCTTGTTTTTACCTTGCTAAACAATTTTTCATCATTAGAAAATCTTTTCATACCCTTCTCCCATCATTTCTTTTCCATCTCCTTTTGGATAGCTGAAGTACACATTTTCCAGCACATAATATCAGAAAACTCCCACTGTGACAACTTAGCCATCTTTAAGTCAGTAATTTATCCTTTAAGGTACATTTTTTTCCTTTTTTCTTGCAGAACTTTGGCCTCTTCAGGAACCATTGTAAAGGGTTTAGAGAAAAGTTTTTGGAAATCCCAGTATGCTTTATTCATTAGACCACACTTACCCTCATGCAATTGACTCTGAGAACTGCAGTACTTGAGATTGGCTTTCCTCTACAAAATCCATGTTAATATTTCACCTATGCATTTATTTATATGGTTACCAGTTCTATTTACTATCACTGCTTCTAAAGATTTGACTGGTAATAGAGTACCCAGAGCATCCAAGGACTACTAAAGCTCAGTATCACATTTACCACTTTCATTTCTCTACTTACAGTGACAAAAGGCACGATACACACATTTCTTAGCTCAGTATTTTTATATCTGAGCTCTTTTAAAACTCTAGAGTGATTCTGGCAATCTGATTCTTCATATTCATTATTCTAGTAGACATTTTAAATTTCTTTAAAAATACAGTGTGAGACTGGCATAGGGGAATGGAGCATATACCCTGCAGTTTCCCTGTATAACCCCATAAATACCTGCCATATTCTCTTTGATTGGAGCCATGCAAGAGCAGGGATTCCTTAGAGGCAGTTCAGCAAAACCCAGTTCTAAGTCTGTAATGTACAAACACAATATCTGAGAGAAGTAGCAATGCTAGTTCTTAAAAGTACTGCATATCTTTGAGAGAAAGTCAAACCTGAGCTTGAATCACTGATTAAAGAAGCCAGCACAGGCTGTGTTCAACTGCAGGGGAGCAGCAAGTGCTAAAGCCTCCGTCCTGCCTACATCTCTCCACAAGCAAAAGAACAGTTAAGGATGTGCAGCAGCACCAGATGCACACAGCTTTAAAGAAGTATCAGGCTACAGTTGGGGAACCTTGTGAAAAATCTCCTACAGATTCTGAGCTGAAGATTATAATGAAGTACAAAATTATATCTGTTGCTAAATTACTAAATCTCACCTAGTTTGTGGTTTTCAGGTGATGGTGAATATTCCCATTGCATACTGAATCCACTCAACATATGAAGTATCAATTATGTGAGAATTTTAAATCTATATCAAACGCATCATCTTAAAAGGTCATTCCTATTTCCTGGGGATTTCTATCATGAGAAAAGAGACGCAAATCTGTAACTACCTCAATTTATAAACTGGTTTTAAATCTAATGAGTTTTCACCCTAATTTTCAATTACTAATCATATATTTCATATAATTTTTATTTTCCTCCACTTTTTAGTTCTGCAAACAATTTTTCTAAACTAAATCCTATTTCCCAGAAATATGAATGAATACAAATTATAAGAAAGTCTCTAAACCTGCAGGTTTTAGGGCTCAACATTTCAGATTTTTTTGACCTATTTTTGATATATTTTAAATATGGGATCCGGACGACTTTTAGATTATATTTCTGAAATATTCAACTCTGTTTACCTTTAGCACCTCCCCTCTGCCTCTCCTCTGCACCCTCTCACTGGTCTACTTCATTCATTTCTCACTTGTTCACGTTTGATATTGCTTTCATTCCAGAAGTTTGCATTGAGATTTTCATAACACACTTTTCTCTGTCGATTTATAAAAGAAGTAGATAAAAATACAACTGTAAAAGCCTTTTTACAACACTGTTACAGACTCATTTTAACAGCATCATTTGTCATCGTAATACTGCCCCTGGTTCAAGACCACAGAGTGCATTGGAACCTGTAACAAATCCCATCAGACAGGCCTGATAAGGCCCTTCCAGCTAGAGACTATTCAGACTGTATTTAGATATAACCACACTACGCCTGCAAACTGTCATATTTTCTCTGGCCCCCTAAGGCTGCAGAGCTGCAGGCAGGCTTTCCCTGCCTACTCTAGAGTTATTTCCTGTGCATAGCATTTTTATTATTATTATTTTTTTTTTTTTACAGAGCCCCAGGTGGCTTCTCCTGAGCTTTCCAGGCAAGGCCTAACTACACCCATTCTTCCTCCAACCTCTGGGGGCTTTGGGATTACCTTCCATCCTTGAAAAACATTCAAGGCTGCAGCATTATCCACACGCATCTCTGTGTTTCAGCTGATTTTTAAATAAGTTCTGGACATTTTTTCAGATGAGTTCATAGGCCTCTCAGGAAACAAACCTAGCACAAACCCATCCCACAGTCTGCCAAGGGCTTTTCCTCCATATCACAGGATCTATCTTCCACGTAGCATGCCTTCCCTTTGTTGGTTGGATCTATACATAAACTAGTCACCTTTACAGCAGACATACTTTGTTGTTCTGATAATTCCTGCCTGAGAGCTTCAGTGAATAAGTCAATACCAGTCGTTGCTTCTGCAGTGACAGCCTTCAGCATGATACACTCTGCAGCCTGTCCACCTGTTTACCCAGCGGCTTGCAGGTAGTCTGTTAGTTGTGCCAGGTAACACAGGAAAGCATCTAGTCACTCTTCTACCTGCAGTGAATTCAGGATTGAATTTGCAGCCCTCCTCTCCTTAATGACCAAACATACTCTCAAAAGAAAGGACCAGTGAAACCTTTTAGCGTACTCTTCACCCATCACCCATCTAAGCTTGCCAGAAGTGGGGCTTTTAAACCTCATCATTAAGAATGTAATTTCTTTGTCTTTTTTTTCCGGGGGATTTCCACATTCAAACCACCATCTTCAGCAGAGCTTCTGGAGAAAATAGCCTTCATGAAGGATGTGGCTACCTCATTGTTATAAGACAGCCCCACTCAAGCTTTTTTTTTGTTGTTGCTGCAAACAAAACTGAGCATTGAGGAGTCAGAGAAACTGCCTTAGGCTCCATTCCCCACCCTCTTTCTACTCTGTTATTAATATCATAATGCAGTAAGCAGCTGAGGGAGTATGTGCTCAGTGAAATAACGTAGGCTTTTGAAGTTAAATACTTAATCTCTAAAACTGACCTTTAATCCCCAGAACCTTTTCCTAAAACTGAACTGAGCTAAGCACAGCAGCCCCATTTTGGCTGGTTTGTTTGTTTTAAAGTTGATAACAACACAATAAAAGTTGGATGGCAAAGAAGAACGTCAGCTTCTCTTTGCTGATCCTCTCAACATGCAGCATATTTGCCTCTGAAAATACCTATTTATCGTTATCTATATTGCATTAAGAGCGGGGTATGAGAATGCTAGGAAACTTCAGTCTTCTAATATCATATCATTTTGCAGGCAGTATTACTTGTAATGTCTTTAGTGAATAAAAGATAATCAGAAAAAAAGATACACAAACTACAATTTCCTTATCTTTTATTTTAATCGACCTACTTTCTGTCAGAAAGCTAAACTTTATGGAAAGTGCATTAAAAGCATTTTTGCTAAAGGTCATAACTGCAACAACCATTAGCATTTGCTAACTAACTGTGGGGACCCTTCAGTAAATTATGATATGACTTTCTTTCTATCAATAAATAGAGAAGTGTGTCCTTTCCTTCATAGTATATACACTGTCTCATACACCTCCACATATCTACACCACATATGAAAGTTATTTCCTGTATTCTTTGGACTACTAAAAATAAGATATTAACTTCAATGTGACAACTTTTTTGTATTTTTCAGCAGGCCTAGGTACTGAGGAACAGAGCTTTTACAACCTATTTATTATATCTTTCTATTAAAGGGATTCTTAGCATGATGAGAAGGATTATTAGCCTGGTCATATATGCATTTCCCTAGAAGGAGACAAATATATTCCACTGCAAATACATATGTAACAGCTACCATCTCTACAAAATAATCTTTTTTAAGGTCGGTTAGGTACTTGATTTAAGCACATTCTTTAATCTTTCTACATACAATTCTCTTAAATGATTAATGAAGATTACTCAAGTAAACTGAGGTGATTTTAAGTGGAATATCAGTCAGAAATACATTGGGCGTTCTTTACCTATCTGATGCTGCCATAATTTTAAATGCTGTCAGCTTTTAGGACCAGGTTGTATCTGTTGTTTTGACTGTCTTTAAAAAAAAAAACCAAAACCTGGAGGTAAAATAAAACACATCTAGAGTACTGTGCTTTCATAAATAAGTATGTTAGAAAAAAAAAAAAAAAATCAGAGCTCTCCAGAGAAGAATTAAAAATAAATAAACTGGTAGTTCCAAAGCCTATCAAATGCAGGGCATAAGCTTCTTGAAAACAGTGTTACAGTCAGATTTAGTAACATTTTTACATATACACATAGAGACTAGAGCTCTTGAAATTAACAATGTTTTGAATACGTAGAGTAGAATAAACAATAACTATCCTGAGAACAGAGATGAGGTAGATGGTAATGACTGAGCCTCTACTGTAATCCTGCTCGCCTGACTGTATCCATCAAATATGCTGTTTGCAAATGACAGAGATACACCAATTAACATTCACATTACAGACACAGTTATGCTAAAGAAATTGCACTTCGACTGGAATATCTTAGTTGGTGGAAATGGGGAAAAAAATACTACAGTGCATCATGTGGAACAAAAAAATTTTAATACCCCAAGCTTTCTTCAAATACGAAGGACTGGATGTTAGAAAATACTACTTTTCTGAAAAAGAGGTCAGGCACTGGAATGGGCTGCCCAGGGAGGTGGTGGAGTCACCAACCCTGGAGGTGTTCAAGGAACATTTGGACAGTGTTGAGGGATACGGTTTAGTGGGAACTATTGGTGATGTGTGGATGGTTGGACTGGGTGATCATGTGGTCTTTTCCAACCTTGTTGTTTTGATGATTCTATGAGAATGCTATCAATATAATATGTAGCTGCATTAACTACAGTGTCAAACGTGCCCAGTATAAATATATGTGAGAAGATGCTTTTGCTTAGAAAGAGTGTGGAAAAAGTAGCAATGATAAACTATTGCACAAGCTCTGAAAAGAAACCCATAGTGTTTGCAGAGACAGAAACAAAGATAAAGATTTCTACCTGTAAAATTATTATATCCATTTGATTGCCTAATTGCAAAAGATGAAGGAAAAAATGACAGCACTTCAGTAAAGTGTTATGGTGTCATCTGTCAAGTATTCTTCTGAATTGTCAAGTGGTAGCTAAATAGGAAAAGGGGTCATCAGGACACTTAATAAGCAAACACATCAGGTCCAGTACTCACAGTCTGTGTCCATTGTACATATAAAGTGTCACATTCTCTCCCATAAAATTCCACATTCCAGAGCCAAATTTAAGTTAATTGTGAAGTTGCAGGCAGTGACTCTAAATGCAAAAGCATTTCAGTTGCTGAGAAACATTTTCCCTCATCTAAAAAAGGGAGGAGGGCAGGAGAGGGAGAGAGAGAAAAAAGAGAAAAATAACAAAAAATAAAGAAGCATCTCCGGAGGTTCACTGCTAGCTTAGTTTCTGGTTTGTGTCAACTTGTTTATATCAGCTGCTGATTTGCGTCACTGGCTTGGCTTTGTGGTTGTATCTGGGGCCTGATGGACACCCTGGTGCATTAAGAAATCTACCACAACAGTACAGCATGTTAAGATCAAATAGCACAACCTAATGTTGTTTTCTGAAGTATATACACCACACAGAACCCAACAAAATAAGATTACTGGAGGCAGCTAAGAGAGGCAAGTTATCAGTTTGATGCAAGACAGCTTTAAATTCAGATAATGACAAAAATTTTGATGTAGCACCAAGAAAGTGCATGCCAAATACTGTCAAGAGTTTCAAAATGCTGTAGAAATGTTTTTAAATGGGTTTGTATTTCTAGGAATTGAGATATCTTGCATCCTTTTACCTCCTCTGAATTTTTAGCACAAGTATCTTGAACTACTTCATATTCCCTGTGGTGTGCAGGCAAATTTTTGATTTTAAGATATAAAAGATCATTGTAGTTAGGTATTTAATCAGCTCTTTGGAAATGAAAACAAAATAAAACCACACACACACAAAAATCTTGAACATTTAAGCTTGAGCACTTTATTTGCACAAGATACTTCAGATGATCTACTTAAAGCACATACACTCGATATTATAATTATAGTATCTAGAGAGCACATACAGCTGAAATAATGCTGCAATTTAAACTGTGCCCATGGTCAGACAGCACAAACAGAATTGCCTAATTGAGCACTTCACAAATGAGCAAAAGGTGGTGCATATTCCTTCCTGCTGTACCAGATGTTGTAAAGCAGAAAAGGCCAAGCAGAGATTACTGCAGATCTGAGAGCAGGCTTCAGTAAGTCTGATAGTAAGAAAATGAGTCCTTAGCTCATAGTTAGTTTCATATTTTTTATCCGAACTTTCACAACCAAATTTAGTGGTAGCTCATAGTAGGCCTAAAAAAATAACAGACAAAATAAATGCATGAAATCTTAACAGAGATATGCAGAAAACGAACTATTTTCAAAATCACTTTTTCTGTAAACAAACTTCCTTTAATAAAACCTGAGAACCGTGAGCTTCAGAACACTCCATTAAGATTTTTCTGAAAAGAAACATGGATTTCTTTCCTGAAAATAAAAGAAATTTTAATGTCTTTATAAATTTGACCAGAAGTCATTCAAGGCAAACATTACAGCAGAAATGTTGTGATCAATCTGTTTTACTTCTCCATTTCTTTCTGAGAATTTCAAAATATTTGGCTGTTTCCCAGTTTGAAATAAAGTCAAATTTTGAAATCTCAAATTCTTGAGTAAAGTAGAGTGATTTTCCTCTAGGTTGTTCTGATAACACATTTCAAAAGTGAGAGCTGAAGTGATTGATCTCCGTAGCTGTCCAAATACATGAAGCCCATTTCCATGCTAAGAGTCTTTCTTCCTTGCCACCTTTCCCATGTGCTAGCATTACCACAAAGAATTACAAGGCAACCTGGTTAAAAGTGATGAGGTAACCTCCAGTCGCTACTCCCAGCAGACTCTGGAAATTTTGAGAGCTGGCAGGATGCCTCGACTCCGGAACTGGGAGCTTCTGAAAATATTGTGTTAACACAGCTGCTAGAGGCACAATGAGTATTTGGTGAGCAGGAGAGAGCCAGAAAACTGGGCTGGAGCAGCTCTGTGGTTTTAGGGCTGTGGCATGGGCCCCAGGCTTAAGGAATTCTTACCCTATTAGCTTGAGTATTGGAGAGGATGTTCCTGGTTACAAAGGAAGGCTAAGAAGCAGCTCCCCTGTAGCTCCAGCATAGAGAGGATGGGAAGAGAAAGAACAAGCAGTAGCATCCAGCAGCATTTTCATTGGATCTATGTGCAAAAGAGCACCCTCATCTCCTCCAAGTGGAAGATGCATCTCTAGGTAGCTCCTCTGTTGTTCATCGTTACACTGAGCCAGGAGTTTTGCTGTTCCCATTTTCCCAGGGCTTTTCTTGGTCAGCCCTCCTAAACAGTTGCCCTGGTTTGTCCTTACAGGCCTCCTTAAAAACAACTGAAGGGCCCTGAAGTGTGCCATTATGACAGCCAGAGAAACTTGGAAAGGAGAGTTTGCAAAAATATTTACTATGTGAACTCCCTTCTGCCTGTCTTCATAGAAACTAAACTAAGTGACCAAGGGAGAAACTTGAAACCTAAGCTTCTAACTCAATCCACAGTGAAACAGAAGATCAACATGCCCTGAAGCAACAAATGGAAAATTATATCAAAAGCACAAGTCTTCACTGCCTTTATAGCTTTGCAATTTTCTTCCACCCACCCTCCCCCCACATTTGTTTAGGCATATATTAATTGGATAAGAAACACAGGAAGATGACTTTTGGTGCTCTGCTGACAGCATGAATTACTTCAGTTTACTGTAGCAGTTTGACTAACTGCCTATTATCAATTACTAGTCACTTTGATATAAGCAAATTTGGAAAATAAGGAGTCAGTCCTTTAGTCCAACAATCTTCTCTAGCTGAGATCATAAGAATGTGCAATTTTGGCTGCAACACTTATGTTCATTCCTCAGACATTTCAGTACTAGGAGATTATTATTCTATTGTATGAAGTATATATTTCTTAAATTAGACAAATAACCATTTTTGAAATATACAGCTGTGAATTGTAAAGTGTACATAACATTGCACAAGTATTTTCACTTAGTTTTTCACACTCCTGCTTAGTTTTACATAACTGACAAGACAAGAATAGCATCATGGGTGAGTGTTACCATAGTTAGATAACATGATATACATGGTATTGAACAGCAGCTATCTCTCAAAAATGCTTTGCTTAATTGCAGATTTATACACCAATAAATATACAATTTGTTTGCAAGGTTAGATCTTTTTCCTCAACACTATCCATGAAGCGTGCAGGCAACCCAACCTTCTCTGCATTCAGCAGCACTAGTATAAACAGAATTTATATGCTCCACACCCACTGTCTTCAGCTAAAGAACTAGAAAACTTCCAAATATGCTGAGGGAGAGGGGCAAAAGGGTGGTTGTGAATTCATGCATAGACAAAATATCTCAACGGAGAGCCCTAAATGGCTATCTTTCTCTCCTGAGTACTTACATGCAGTGTCATATAATGTGTCTACATGAAGGACACCTAAAAAAAAATAATATCATTAACCTTAAGAATGATTCTGGTCTTTGAAGCTGAACAATATGCCTTCCAAAGGCAGGAGGTCAGAAAGGATTTATGTAAAGCTCGGAAGGTGGGCATGTGAACCTCAGAGATGGAGATATTTTGCTGAGAGGCCAATGATGTCACTTCAAGTCTAATTGAAAAGGCCTTGAGGGTTGCAGGCACACTAAAATACAATTAACTACACATCAATAAATTTTTGTGATGGTACACCTATTGTCTTTTTGCCAGTAATGTGAAGAGGAGAGAGATACCTTGTAAAAATCTTGGCCTACCAACATAAAAAGTTGATAGCTTTACTACTAGCTAAGTTACAGAAGCAAACATTGGTCATGACAGTCTGTGGCTTAGAAAATTACTGTGGTTAATCTTCTGACTCATGGAATTGAAGAAAACTTCAGAAAGAAACTTGGATTTGATCTGAACCATGACTTTGTTTGAGAAAATACATCAATAGAGATTTGCTTGGAGGACAGCGCTTCCTACTGAAGCCCTTGGCAGTTGTCATTATCAATAGTTGAAGGAGAGAACAAAAAGATACTCTCACATGGTCTTCCCCCTAATTGTGAAGCTTCTTAGGCCCATCCAGCAAAACCCAAATGTTGGAGCCAAGAGTTGTTTCCAAGCACCACTTCAAACACTCCAATGAAGTGTTCAATGAAGTCTGAAGTGTTGAAGGGGACAACCTTTGCCAACAACAGATAATATCTTGGTAAAATTTGTACAGCTGCAACCCCCATAAACTATGTCAGATGACAAAGTGTAACTACACCAAGGCCAGCATGAAGAATCAAGAATATTAGAATGACGCCAATGAGTACACTGCCAAGGTTGACTTCTCTGGTGATTTTTATATCACATAAATCATGCTGAAGCAAGAGTATTTCAGACTCAGGAAGTTTAATTTCTGTGGAGCTTTACTCTGTTGAGACAAACACATGCCCACAGATAGTCACAGCAATTCAGGAAAACATACTAGGCCCAAGAAAGTCATTGCTCAACACTAGCTGCTCCAGTGATACCAGAAAGCCCACTTCAGCAGTTACATACATGTGGGTTGCGCATAAGAAAAATATTAGTAATCAGATGATTTCAAAGAGGACTCACAAAAAACCTGCCTAAAACAATATATGATGAAGATGTAAATAGTCAGATTTAGAAGGCTGAAGAGAATAGGGAATATGGAACATTTGCTCCTTCTTTTCTAAGTGTGGAAGGTGGCGATCAGCTTGTAGGCATGCATTATCAAAAAGTAAGTTCTGGAGCAAACATTTGCCCTATGTACGGGGAAAGCATCAGTGTAAATGAGCAAGAGAGAATATGAAGGAAAATATGGTTTTGCTAAACAGCTTGCCAAAGACCTGGTTTTCTTTAAGCATATTTGTCCAAAGTCTCATATTTTTAAGCTGTTGTAAATTAGGAAGAACATAGTTGTATGAGACTTATGTAAACAGGTTAGTATGACATTCCTCATATGAATAGATAACTCATTTTAAGACAAAGTCAAACGATATAATGCAACTGTTGCTCAAATTACATGTTTAACTTGTGCCAGTATCAGAGAATGAAAACACAGTTTAATATATTACAATATCCAACTACTGGCTTAGTGACCACTTCAGGTCAAAGATTCAGTCTACTTTTCCCTACAGTTTAACAGAACACACATTTTGGATTAGGAACAGAACTGTTTTCCTTATTCTGCCAAGTGACATTCAACAAATCACTTTGCTGTGCCACAATTCTCTGCAAATTAAATACAGCATAACACTTGTGATTCTTCGCAAAATGCTTCCAAAAGAAACTAAGTTCTAGAAATTGTTTAAGTCATTATGTGATGATAATCACATGAATGCACTAACTAGTATATTAATATTATAAACCTGAATATCTTTGTATAAACGTATACATACTTTCACCTAACTTCTTAATTTAATGAATAATTTTTTATAACTTACAAGCTGTCTTTCTGATAACTTTTTAAAACTCTTGGATGATATATAGCGGGGGAGATTAACCTCCATCATTATTTTTAAAGTATTCTGTATTTCTTGATGCAACCTTCATTAAACTAGTTTCCCTCACACAGAAGGAACAGTTCCAACAGAAAAATACCGATGTAGTTAGAACAGGCAATTTAAGATGCCAACCTTTTCACCCAGATCTGCTGGAAAACTCAGTGTTGTTAAATTGGAACAGGCGTGCACTTTTCAACTACTGCAGTGTACAATCCATCAGGTCTGAGTAAATTCACCTTCCCTGTTAAAGTCAAGACTTCATACCTTCATGCCCCGTTCCGTGAACTTGGAAATAAGAAGTTCAGGGAGAATGGGCAGTACAGCTGAGGCACAACGTATAAATATTCTGGTGCTCATCAGTGAGGTGTTGTTTTGGTGTTTTTTTTGTGTTTGTTTTGTTTTGTTTTTTAGGGTATTGCATCATAGGATATAGCTACTGTCACAGAATAGTTCAGGCTGGAATAGACTGAAGATTCCTACTCCAACCTCATGCTCAAAGCAGGATCACAGTTGGGTTCAGGTAAGGTTGCTCAGGGCTGTATCAGGTCACAAAAGCCTGCAGTATTGATAATATACAGCCCCATTAGGCAAGTTGTTCCTTCGTACTTGTTATCTCTAGTACTCTTCCATGCAGTGATGTGAAGAGTCTTCTTCCATTTTCTTGATAACCACCTAATGGCTAGGACAAGATGGCTGTTAAGCATTCAGGTTGAAGAAGCCTAATTCCTTCAGCTTTCCCTCACAAGGCCTGTCACCTGACAGCAACATCCTGGTTATCCTCTGCTTAACCCTTTCCCAGTTAATCAGCATATTTCCCAAACAGGAGGGTCTTTAAATTAGCCACAGCACTTCAAATATTGCCTCTTGAGTAGGAATCTCCTGAATACTAAGTGGGGATCCTTCCTTCCCTTCACCTACTGTCTGTGTTCCTGTTAGTACAGATCAGGATGCTGTTGTTTTTCCTCACTGCCATGGCACGCTGTTGGCATGCTCAGCTTGCTGCCTGCCAAGACTCCCTCACCCTTTCCTGCAGGGCCTTTTCACCATCTCTCTCTAGCTGTCCCTAATGTGCAAAATGAGTTTTGTGCTCACGAAAGCCAAATTCCTGTCAACAACACCAATTATACAATCAGATTTATATACAGAATTTATCCGCTCTCCTCTCCTGTCTTCCTTTCTTCTGTGCTGTTAAAATTGAAGATAACACCACCTGCACTGTCACACCTTTGACCCTCACTCCCAAAGCTGCCTGGTTACTCTTAATATGCTCAAAATGCCCACCAAAAGTATTAACACTGCTTAAGTGATTCAGCAGGAAGAAAAATAGCACAAAGGCCTTGGCAGTTTCTTTCCCTCATGCTGTATTCAAGCTCCCAGCAAGCAACAGCTCTCCCTAGACAGCAAGCCAGGTCAGCTAATTGGGGCATCTGTACCTTGCAGACGGGAGTCCTTCCCTAACAGCACTCAAGACCTCCTCTTGGTACTAATATTCATCAAGTGGTTCATCAAGTGGCTCTGATGCACCCCTATGGATGTCTACTTTCAGCATACTGAACCAGTACCACAACTGTCCATATGCAGATAGTGAAGCAGCCATCCTCCTCTTACCAGAAATCATGAGCTTCCCACCCTTCCTAGCCCTCAGCTCTCAATTTAACCTGCAACTGATCACAGTTTCTGGCTGCTTCTCTTGCTTCTGCAAGATTACTATGAATATCCTGACTAAGTCTTTCCTATGTTCCCTGGTGCCATACAACTTGTTCTCTTGCTCCTACAGATCTTCATCTTGGCAAGATAGCTCTAGAACATACCTTTTGCAGCAAGGACACTGTTTCCCCCTGCTCCATCCTTTGGAAGAGGCACTGGACAGCCTGAAATCCTGGGAGCTTCATCCTCCCTCTGGGGCTGTGACTTGAGTAGAATCTTATGCTATGCCAGGAGTAGTTGCTCCATCTGGTGCTGGGAACTGAGCCCTGTGGTGCAACACTATTGTTCTTGGTGAGTACATTATCGTCAGCAGATTTCTGACACCGTTCCATGTGCCTTTCCAAGCAAATTGCTGCTTCTGAGAGCCATGCCCTAGGCCCTATGCTCTGAGTCTACCAATTAGATAGGTGAATGGCTAGTGCTTCTCTAATCAGGATCAGCCTTTCCCAGAAGCAAAGCCTGAATGTGAGAATGCCAGAAAAGCCTCCAAAAAGTCTAGAAACAAAACCCAGAATTGCTCTGCAAATGGCTAGCTCTTAACAGAGGATTGCAGTCCAAGAAGCATCCCTGCTCCTGTTCATGTATACATTCCTGTGAACCACCACTCTTAACAGCCAAGACTCTCTTTGCAGCTCCCCATCACTGTGTGGGCCAATAACACAGTAGCTGAAAGCCTATAGAATAGATTTACATTGAAAGGGACCTTAAAAACCATCAGGTTCCAGCCCCCCTACTTTGGGTAAGGGGGTGGGGCACCCACGAGATCAGGCTGCCCAGGGCCTACTCCAACCTTGCCTTGAACACCCCCAGGGATAGGGCATCCACCACATCCTGCTCACACTGATGAAATGAAAAGGTTGCATGCATATTGCCTTAAGGGCAGTCTTTACATTAAAAAGCTGACATCCTGCTCAGACTAAGAGCAAGATGGTCAGAGATTAAAAATGTTGATACAATAAAAACCTAACCAAATATTCTTCTTGTATCTCCTTACAGGGTTCACATAATTCTCCAGGCAGGAGGGTCAAAACAAACAAAAACACAACATTTCAAAACCAATAAAGTGAAACAAATGCCAACAGTCATGAGTTGTAACAAGCTACTATTAGATGGAGAAAATATTGGTAAGAGAAACATTTCTAATCCAGAATACCAAACTGACCATCACAGATGAAAGGAAAAAAAGAATTAGCTACAAGAAAAAGGCGCTTTAAATTGAAGCAGAATAATAAACTGAATTCTAATAATAAAGCAAGTAAGTACTGTGATTAACTAAACTATGCTATATGAAATGTTATGAAAAGACTGAAAGAAGGATCAGTCTTTCACAGGAGCACATATAGTTCCCACTGCCATTGGAAGAATTCACACATGCATCAGAGAGGATGTGGTTTGTTTTATATAGCGGGATTCATAAATCATAGAAATGAGAAGTTGTGATCTACTATTAACGTTCCTTATGCTTACTGAGTTAAGGAGTACTCATTTCCTCGTCCAGGGCAAATAAGGCTGAAGATTTATATAATGAGACTGTACTGGTATATCACCAGGAAGGAGTCCTGGAATAATGAACTCTCCATGACTACATCCTTCCAGGTTTGAGAAACGTCTAAACAATTTGCATTAAGAGAAGTACCCTAAAAATAAGAGAATAGTACCAAATAAGAGAACAGGGTTACAAATTTGAATTTAAATATCCATCAACTTTGAACACATCATTCTAACATAGTCTCAAAACGAAAATGTGTTAGGATCTCAGATCTTTAAGAGTGACCACAGTCTTAATATTTTGTCCTGATATGGGATTAAAGTTATTTCTGAATCTTGAAGAAGAATTTTACAGAGTTGAAGTTAGGTTTGCCAGTGTGATTCAGACAGCACAAAAGCCGTTTCAAAGAAAAATACAGCCATTTGATGTAAGTATGCATGAGAACATAAGAAAGAACAGAAAGGTCTAAAGCAAATTTAAGCTGTTGTTCTTTAAAATAAACAAACATTCCTACAGTTGCAGGGAGCAAACCAAAAAGGCCCAGGCACTGCACATACAGAGCTCAGGAGCACACTAAAATATAGTAGTGAGAAATCATTCAGGTTTGTGGACTCATTACACAAGAAAAGAGGCTCTAAGAAAGTCTCTGAAGTCTTATATCTCCAAGTACGTTTATGCACAAGGCAAAAAGATTTACACCTTTATCTTATGAGAAGCTTCCCCAGAAAAACACTCTGAAAAGAATGCAAGTAGAAAATCGTACATTTCCATAGAAGTTGAGCTACTTGTTGAGAGAGTCTCAAAACATTACATTCTTCTGCAGCACACCTCAACTACTGTAACTCGCTAATAAGCAACTTTAGCTTAGAAAAAATGAAAACCATCCATTTATTAGGACACTGAGTTCCCTAGTAAGGCTAAATGGCTTTGATTGGCCTCACCTGGGGACTCCAGCCAAGCTCTGCCCTGTGCTCAGGAGCCTCATTTAAGCTCATCAGTGGCAGGTGGCCTAGGTTGTCTTGGGTGATAGGTTCTTTGGCTTTCTCAATGACTGCTGGTTGACTAGAACTTAGCTGATGTACTTGCTGCTGTGTTGCTTCTGGTATCAGGGTGGGCTTCTGGGGAGTTACCAGCTTTTACCACTCTGATCCTCTTCTAAATTCAAGAGGAAAAAAAGAAATAAGATGAAATGTTCTGCAGGAAAAGAATTGCTTTCTGGAGTGTTCATATGGTAGGTGTTTTTAACTGTTAGCCTCTCTGTTGTATTTTTGAGCACTCTTTCTTTGGCTCAATGGATGCAATAAAGGACTTACTATTACTGGTTTGTTGGCTTAGCATTTGTGTTCAGATATATTACTGAAACAGGTTGAGTGGTAACTATTTGTAAATTCCTGAGTTAATTTAGAAGTAAGCATGTTAATAATTCCTTATAACTTTTTGCCCTGTGATGTGTGAATTAAAAACTACATGAATAAAAACTGTTGCTGTTATGCTCGCTCAATTTTGAAAAGACATTATCTAAACAAAAAATAGCTCTGTAATATGTCAGACTTCTAGGGTGATTTTTATTAAGAAGAAAGTTATATGCTTGGTTATAAGCTGATAAAGGTTAGTATGTTAACAGAGGCATAGAATCCTTATACCTGGAAGGGACCTCTGTAGGTCAGCTAGTCCAACTCCCATGCAATGAACAGGGACACCACAGCTAGATCAGGTTGCCCAGGGCCTGCTCCAGAGTTGTCTTGAAAGACTCCAGGGATAGGGCATCAACTACATTCCTAGGCAACCTGTTCAAGTGCCTCACCACCATTAATGTAAAAGATTTTTTTCCTTATATGTAACCCAAGGTTCACGTGGGCATGTCTAGGTCCTTCTGATGTGTCAATCACATCTGAGAGCTTAGTGTCATCACTGAGCTTGCTGTGGGTGCACTCAAATCCGTCATTGATGGAGATATTAAAGAGTATTGGCCCCAGCACTGATTCCTGGGGGACACCGCTTGTCACTGATCTCCATCCAGACACTGAGCCACTGACCACCACACTCTGGACTCAGTCCTGCATCCAGTTCTTTGTCCATTGAACAGTCCACACAACAAATCTATATATTTCTAATTTGGAGAGAAGGATGTTATGGGGTATGACATCAAAGGCCTTACTGAAGTTGAGACATGACATTTGTGGCTCTTCCCTTGTCCATTGATGTAGTAACACCACCAAAAATGGACACTAGTTTGGTCACGCAGGATTTGCCCTTGGTGAAGCTATGCTGCTTCTCCTGTATCACCTCCCTGCCTTCCACGCACCTTAGCGTAACTAAATTGAGCAACATAAATTGAGTAACAAACTTGTGAAATTTCAGTGCAGTTCACTGAAATTCTCCTAGCTCATGACCTACAGTGTTTCATAGTAAGTCAGTATATTAGCATTAGTACTGTAAGAGTTTAATTGATAAGGCTGCTACGTCCAGTTTTTAAACGTATGCTATGGAATGTTAATGGCCAGCTTCTTCATTCACCTAGGAAACTAGTACTTGTAGTGTTTGGCACAAAACATGGTCTTTGATTCTCCAGCAGCACCACAATTATTTTTCCAGTCAGCAACTTACAGTAAGCCACTTGATGGTATATGAGCTATAAAATTTAATTCTTCACATACATACCCCCAGATTAGCATCTGTCTAATTCAAGAATGAATATTTGCATACTGGCCATTGTGCGCTTTAGTTAAGCTATGGTGATTCTTTTTTTGCTTTACTGGAACTATTAAAACGAGACTTCTATTGTACTTTGGAAACATTAAAAGTTAGATTAGCTCTCCTCACCAAAATCAGTACAGTTGCTCTCTAACATTTATGCAGCTCTCCACCACTACGGGGTATTTTCTTTAGAAGTCAGGTTTAGAACGCAGCTGAAGACATACTTCCCAGGGAAGCAGAGGGCTAAAGAACCAGGATATCTGTTAGATCCTGTTAAGGCCTGCAAAGCTATAGGCATGAGGCTGGATGTGGCAAATGGTACTTCTCTTGTAGGCTTGCAGGGCCTGCAGCTAAGGCTAGGGTTCAGGTCTGATTGTGTCAGGCTTTGGATTAAGGACTATAGGGACTGAAGACCTATGTTTATCCTGGAAACTGTCAAGAGTGGTGCTGCTGCAAGCAGCAATGAAAGATTTATGGCATATTACTGGGGATCTGGCGGTCACTGGGCTGTAGTTAGCTAAGATTAGTGTTATACTTAAGACAGCAGAGCTCAAAGAGTTTGCTTTTCTGACGCACTTAACAGTAGAAGCATAAGAACTGTGGCAAGGGTGAATTGAAGCAGCTTAGTGTTGTGTCAGAGCTACTTGGCAATAACTGTAACTACTGTGAATGAGGCTTAAGGTTGTGTTTTGGTAGAGTATGGGGTGAAAGATGGACTTAATGATGGTTCCTCTATGGCCTAGAGTGAGATCTGATGCTGGTAGTGCTGTTGAGTTGCTTATGGAAGTTTCTAGGAAAGAGTGGATCTTGCACTGGTCAATTCTAGAATGGGACTTGAAGTTTAAGCAGTACTGTGCACTGGAGTCTCATCACTGTCTTGTTGGGAGATATCATTTGTTTCCACTGGTGTTGGGAAAGTATTTGTATGTCCTGCAGTATAAACAATGTTCAACTTTACTGCTGATTCTGCAAGACCTATAACAGTGGAAAATAGCTAATCCTGGGAGAAACAATGGCTTATGATAAGGCAGTTATGGATTACTTGGCTATTGCTAACCATAGGAAAAATATATTAAAGATCTTGCAAAGTGGCATGTTTGACACACATATTTTGACTGATGGTGAGGATGAGTTATAAATTTTTCAGCTTACATTTTGATACAAAATACACAATTTTGCCATTACTTCCATAGTGGTTACCTACCTATTTTTGAGAAGCTGAATGGTTTCACAAAGTCAGTTAACGCCTCTATGAAAATAAAGAAGACAACTTTTCTATGCCAATGAGCTTTTAGTAACAAATACTATTTTGTTACTCACATGTAGATCGTTTCATGTCCCTAGTCAGCCTGTCCAGATATTAATACCTCTGTCTATTTAATAGTGCCTTAGATCTTGTAGTATCCAGTACACCTTGGGGGCAGGGGGGATGCCTTATGGAACCAAAGAACAATCCTAAAGTTGTTTCCCCATTTTTCTAACTTCAGAACACCTGTCTGCTATTGCAAGATGATATTTCAGAAAAGATATTTCTGTTTGGATGTTGCGGGGTCGAGCTACTTATCTGCGTAAATACAAAATACTTCGTATCTTAAACAAGAAAAGGGTTATCTCTCTTTTTGTTTGGCAACAGAAAAACTCTGAGAGTTGGTCTTTTCTTTCAATCAGTAAGACAACTAAATTGTATTTGCTCCGATGCCCTTCACATTTAGACATCCCCAAAGCATTTGAGACAGAGAACATATTTATGAAGCTTTGTAAGATCAAATAGAAGAGCTTTCCAGATTAATTTACAATTCTAAGTGTAGTGAAACTCAAAGATGCGGTACAAATGTACCTGTCATAAAACTGTTCAACTGCTCAATCAGAGAGACAACAGTTTTGTCAACTAAGTATTAGACCTGTGAGTTTCATGCAAGAAATCATGGCATTATTAAAAAGTGACCATTTCATAATAAAATATGTACATGATTTTATTATTTGAGCATGGCAATATTCTTTATTTGTTTAATTTGTTGTAAATTAATAGCTAAAAAATGATTCTTTAAAACCAAACCTGTTTGCTTTGCCCTGCTTAACTAACAAAAGCCTTAAATGACATGTAATTTTTTCCTTTTAACTGTTAGTGATGAGTTTGTGTTCAAAGAGAGTATTTCAATAAGATGAAAACTTCAGTATGAAATTGAAAACCTAACGTTTTTAATAAAACAGTACAAAATACTTAACAGGGATTCTGAAAATCAAAAGATCATTATATAATATTTACTTGCCTTAGTGTGAAATATGGAAGTCCACAGAAAGATTTTGTCATTGTTATTTTTTTCCTTTTTTAAAGAAAATGAAATAAAATAACAAAGCTTTTAGAACTCTACTGATAGCAGGCAGGATGCTATTGGACTGACTTATCAATGTTCAATTGTCTTCAGTACCGATTAAGATGCAATGCTACTTCACATTCACAAAGTATGCAAAACAGTCATGACGATTCATAAGCTGAAAAAGTTCTATCTGCTTTAAAAAATAATAATAATAAAAGTGCAATACTTTCCCCAAGCTCCCAAGTTGCTAGTTTGCCTCAGGATAAGAGGGAAAAGAGCAAGACACCCAAAATAAAGGAAGCTGAATATTAAAGTGGCATAATTTTAATCAACTTCTCAGTTTAATGCATTTGGAAAGTAGCAAGTAGAAATAAGTAATATAATTATGAGAATGTGACACAAGTTACTTAGGAACTTACTAAACCTGTCAATAGGATATTTGTCAGAAAATTAGGTAATGCTGAGAAGGCTTGAAATTAAAACAAAAGCTGGATTCATATGAAGTGGTATTTTTAACATAAAAAGGTGTTAATCCTTGTTTGATTGCCACATATTGAAAATCTGGATACACGTTTCTTTATGCTGTAAATATGCCGTTTTTTATTCATTTAAGCAATGAATGAACAGAACTATGAGTACATAGAAGAAGCGATGTTGTCTTCTTACCTGAGATTATTGCATACTCCTATTGAAAAGGAACATGACTTTTGAGATGGTTAGCCTCCATTTATAGTGCAGCAATTAGATAAAATCAGTTTGTTTAAAAATATTTTTTTAACCAGTGCATCATTTATTTCAGTACTGGATAGGACTGGACAAAGATGTCATGCAATATAAATAAAATTCTTTATTTGACCTCATTCACTCAGGCTAAACAACACAAAAGAGATGAAGTATAGACAAGAAGAAAGCTCTACAGACAATATATATTCAGTTTGAACAAAAATGACAGAAACACTGGCTTTGTACTCTTCTCACCCAAGACAGATCTTGCTATCTTTGTGGCTTAATATTTTTCGTGAATGTGCAATTTGCTGTTTACATTCCTAAGCCTGCTTTGTGCTGAATCTGAAACAAAAGGCTTCAGCAAAACAGCTGAAAGAGTCAGAGTTAAGTTTGTGTTATTCTCATGCACACGGAAACAGTGAACTACTAGAAAAATAACTCTGAGAAACAATGTCTTAACTAAGGAGATATTATCAGGTTTCAGGAAGAAGCTCCCATTCTCTTTCATTCCTGGTGGATATTAAAACTAGTGCCAAATGAAAATCATTCTTTCCCATGATAGTCCTTTCCTAATACTTTCCAGTCCTCAGGGAGGTCTTGAGGTTCTCAGTTTTTGTGCAGTAACAATGCTCACTCAGCTAATTTCTAGACCTTTCCTCGTCTCAGAGAAATCTACATACCCTGACTTTTCCTTTCAGAAAATAATGACCCCTTGCCTGTTTGATGGGGAAAGTCTGTGTTTTCCACTGTTGAAAATCACCACATTCCCAAGAAAAATTTATTCTTTGAAGTAAAAATCTCAATTATTTTTTATGTTATTCAGATGCATAAATGCTCCTTAACGTGAGCACTCTATCATATAATTTCTATTTTCACAAAGAATGTACCATTTCTACTTCAAGTACACTTTAGAAAGCAATGTTATAAGAATAAAAGTTAGGTTTCATAAAGAACACTTAGTGTGTTCTTATATTTTGGATCTGTCTTCAATTAATTTTTCTCTCAATTCTTTCATCCCTCAAGAATGTATGTACGTAACAGTTTGTTAACTTGCCAGCTTTGCCCAAAGCGTGAACAGGACAGTTCAAGGCAATCCCCAAACATTAGATCCTCTCTTCCTAGAGAAAGGCTTTTACTAAAGTGCACTAGGAAAGACTTCGTTCTTATCCAAAATCTGGAACACAAGTTGCTGGTCAAAGATCAAATCACTTCAATTTAGTTAATGTTCCCACCAGATTCTTCGGGACTTGCCAATGTGTATAGGATCATGGAATCACTGAATCGTTCAAGTTCAGGACCTCTAAAGGTCATTTAATCTATTTCCCCTGCAATGAACAGGGACACCTACAGCTAGATCAGGTTGCTCAGAGTCCCTTTCAGCCTTATCTTGAATGTCTCCAAGGACGCGGCATCCACCACCAGTCTGGACAACCTGTTCCAGTGCCTCACCACTGTTATCGTATAAAAGCTTCTTTCTTATATCCAATCTAAATCTACCCTTTTTTAATATGAAACCATTTCTGCTTGTCTTATCAGAACAGACCCTGCCAACAAGTCTGTACCTTTCTTTCTTATAGCTGCCCTTTTGATACCTGAAAGACTGCTATCAGGTCCCCTAGGAGCCATCTCTTCTCCAGGCTGAACAGTCCCAGCCTGTCTGCAAACCTGAGTAAGAGTAATGATAGAGACCAGATACGTATAAAAGTAAAATGACCGTAAATAGAAGTAAAATTCTGATAATGGAGAATGATGGAAAATTAACGTATCTGAGGAATCTGAGTATCTAAAATCTTAGAAAAAGACTGCTAATGAAAAGGCTGTAGGCAAGAAACACAGCTGGCAAAATCATACAAATGGAGAGAGAAACTGCAGGAATCAAAACAACAAAAAGATGTAAGTAGTAAAATACCTACATTCCAGGAGGAAACCAATGAACGTTGATACTGTCATTTTCCAGCACATAGGTTTTACACATGGTAGGGCTTCCATCTGACTGATCTATGTATGTGACTCTTACCTTTGCTTCAGATGTGGTCAGTTTATCATGTCCTTGTTTTATACAGCTCAAAAACAGAGGCAAAATACACAGCTTTTCTACTTCCTGAAGCAGAAGAGGGTTTGCCATTATTCTTTTACAGACTCAAGAAGTAAGAGCTGCCTTTAGGTTACCTAGTTTAACAGAAGAAAAACTTGGACTATAAAAGAAGACAGTTAAAAAAAAAATTGCACAAGCACAGAAAGAGTAGGCAATACTACAGTAAGCACAAACTGCATTCCAAAAGACAGAGAAAATGTGAGAGAAAACTGGAATGTAGGAGGAAAAGAGAGGATCAAGAATAATTCTTAAGATTTCTGGTTTCAGAAGCAAAGTTAGAAACTGAGCTACTAATAAGTGTACTGAAATCAGAAACAGGGAAATAAGAAACTTCGGCAACAACCTCAAATAATGTTATGCCTCTGCTCAGGAGATAACAGAATCAAGACAGGCATGTAAGCAGGAATTATAAATGTAGATTTGCTAGAAACAGTGGCTAAAACAGATTTAATTCTAAGTTGTGACAAGATAAATATATATAAAGAAGCCTATCATGGGTTCATTGTAGAGATAAGGAAAGAAGGATGTAAAGGCAGCCAAAAGTGAAAACTGAACAGGTTGAAAAACATCTTCAGCCAATTCCTGGTTTCTAGCACAACAGAAAAGGCAGAAATGGAGGAACAGAGACTTACACTTATGTGTGCTGAAATATTTTTTTAAACTATAAGCATCATTTTAATTATAAGCATCTGTTATTTCTTTGTATGCTCTTTAAGGAGGAATATCCTGTGAAAACTCATGTGCTGTTTTATTCTCTATCACCAGACCAACAGGATATTTAATTAGCCATTTTGAATTCATTTTACTCCAAAACAAATTTGGAATTCTGCTCTAAAAGTAATGCCCCTATTTATTTCCATGGAACCTACAAGAAATACAAAGAGTGTAGTAACATGAAAATCCGTCAACTTCAGCCTCATATTGGTTCGATATGTGCTGACAAACTTGTGTATAATGGTCTTTCTACTCCCGCATGAGCTTTCATGGAACCCAGCTGGATCAAACTTCGCAATATTCCGGTACTGTCACCATCATTTCCAATCCACTGAAGCTGACATTAAGCTCCACATACACCAGTTTGCATGGATGAGCTGATCTCAGTTCTGTGGTGTCCCAGCTGTGCATGCCCACCTGGAATGTTGTGTGTCCTCCACACTGTGATCATGGCTGGTGAAACGCACCACCCATTGCCTAACTGTGTTCACATCCACTGTTTAGTCTCCATGAACGTTCAGCAAGCACTGGTGCATGTCAGTGAGTGGGTGCCATTTTCCCATCGACAAAGTCAGTGACACACATCTGCTTCATGTATCTATGCCAGATGTCATTTTATCAGGCTGCACCTCTGCTGCCATCTGTCACATGGCATCAACACATCATGGGATATTGGTGGGAAAGTTCAGCCTCTACTGCCACAACACCAACATCTGCCTCTGACATCATGAGCCAATTAATAAAATAGGAGGCATTACTTTCAGAGCACATTTGTAAATTGACTTATGAAGTATCACTACAAACTGCATATGGAACTTGGACAGAGTGCTGCCTTTAAGAGAAATTAAAGGTAAAGTTTTATTTTTTTATCCGTGTTGATACCAAAATTTGATTAAACCACTGCACCAATGCAATACCCTAATAAAGGCAAAATTACCTAATAACTCAATGCCCATAAATGCAGAAATAAAGTGTACATTTGTTTGAAAGCAGAATTCCAGTTCTAAATTAAAATGAGATTTTTCACCTTATTTGATTCCGGATCTTTTCACTGCAAAATTGCAGTGAAGTTGCAATACCTCCCAGATACCTTCAGGAAAGCTGTAGGAAGACTCCACAACAGATGGATCAGAAGCAAATAAAAACAAGGCTGCCCAACAGCTCATTTGCAATAGGAAGTTGAAGTATTTCCAAAGTTAAATGGAACACTTTTGCTGGTAGGAATACCGATCTTTATTGAACAAACCACTGGAGGCATGGAAAGAGATGAATATTATAATACTAAAAAATAAGTTATTCCAGTGAGATAAGCAATGATTAAAACAATACGCCTGAATATTCTGAATACAAATATACAAGAACCTACCAGAAGTCTATGAATTAAAACCTCTGCAATGACCTGGTGATACAGATGATACAAATCAACAGAAACATTTTAAAGAATGCATCAGTCTTCTAAGAGAACATGGAGACTTCAAGTAGTCTACAAATAAAAAAAAAACTATTAATCATAGGACACAATAGGGATATACAGCAGAGCCAAGCTCCCATCGTTATTCTTTCATCATTATTCTTAATTAAAGCATACTGTATAGCTAAAAAAATAACACAAACAGGAAACAATGTAATTAAAATCTATTGAAGGATGAGATAACCATACAAAGGAAACAATGATATTTTGAGAAGTTAAATAGTGCTGCACTTAGTTGCAGGAAAATTTTAGCACCAATAACCAGCGCTCTCAAATGCTTCAGAAAAAAAACAGACTGAGTGACATGTGCTGTTACTCTGCCATCGTGTGGCGAGGTAGCTGCAGCTTTTAAACTGTTTCCCTGATGAGAACCTGCTTTCAAGAGCACAAGACTTTGTAAAGATTATTGTTCTGAAGACATGGAAAAAAAAAAAAAACAAAAAAAACAAAAAATAGCAGTAGACGTTTAGCTACACTTCAGGAGATAGCGCTGGAGAAACTTTAACCCTACTGAAATCACTTTCGAAATTTTGCTGCAGAGGTTTGTGACTTCTCTGTCTGAAAAAGCAGTTTGAATCTATGGCTTCTGCATCCTTATTTTCTGGCATTTAAACAAAATGAGCTTATCTCATACTTTCTCGCGTTCTAAAAATAAAACACATCAAGAATAGCTAATTGAACACATCAGTACACAAACTGAGACAAGAGGGAGTGTTGATGGGAGCCTTCAACCTAATTAAAATAAAAAACAAAACTACTCATTTAAAAATAAAGAATCTTGTATTTCCCATTAGTACCAGATCCTAGGATTGTGCTACTTCTTAGTTTCAGCTTTGCTCCAAATCTCTCCATTACTAAGACAACTAAGACTGGAGTTCTGTAAAAGATTCCTACACTGAAAACACATTTACACAGGCAAAAGGAGATTTATTATTTAGTTGTTTCTTTCAATTTTAATGTGTTATTTTTCTGTTATCAGCCTACAAGCAAAAGCTGTATCAAACTGTGACAAAAGTCTTCTCCATTTCAGAAATTTTAGCTTTGGGGAAATCGTCACTCACAAGAAAGTGATAAAGCAGAAGAGGAAAAGAATCTATTTTCTACTTAAATTTACAATGAGAACTGCAGCTAAAAAAATTCCGTGATGGTAAAGGACATTCAGAAACACATGCAAAAGCTCTTTACAGGAAAAGGGCTGAGTATATTACATGCTAAATGTATCCCCTTGAAAGATAGATACAACTTCAAGGGTTATGTCACCATCTGAACTAACAAGGAAATCTTTTCATCTCAAAAAAATGAAGCTCTGAGAAAAGCCAATAGCAACATACACAGCCAAATACGCATGTACTGACATTTATAGCTACACTATCCAACTATTTAGGAAAAATCAGATTTCCAAAATAGTCAGACCTCACGATTTGCTTTCAAAGTGCTAGAATTTGGCATGTAAGGTACACTGATCCCAGGATACCAAGTATCTTGCATGACTCGTTTCTAAGCTTACTAAAGGAGCTGGTAATTGACGTCAGTCATTTTCATGGCACTTCTTTTTTTTCTAATCAGTATCACTAAATTTCTTCTGTGAGCTGTCACATAAATCACGCAAGCTTCAGCTTATGTATAACAGATGATTTGCTCAGAACACCCAACAACAGAAGCTAAATTATATTTGTCTGTCAAGTGTAAACAACTCACAAACAACTTCTGCCAGAATCCCAGGGTATAGTTAGGGCTGTGTAAATCGCCCCATCTCGAATCCACTTTCTATTTCATGCCTTCAAGTGACACCTAGAGGCTGTCCCCTGAATGGGACAGATTTTACCCTTCTGTTGTCAGATAAGTACTGATGAGAACTGTGATCCATTCTTCAGCATTTCAAAATTCCCACAATGTTTTCAAATACACGATATCTGCAAACCTTCTCATTGTAGACTATAATACATCATCATTGCACACGTCCCCTCCTGCTTCTCACACAGAGCAGGTATCAGGTAAGTAATGGGAAACATTCAATATACAAGCTACTTCACTTGAAAGGTGAATACATCGAGTGCAGACTTTATAATTCATTGAAGAATAAAATTTCATGAACCCATGTAACCTTCCTTTTTCAAGAATCTTGTTTTTCTCCAAACAACAGAACAGGATTTGTGTCCTCGTGTAGGTTACTGGGTAGGATGAAATGCGTTTGGAATATGCATACTTTTCTTTCGTCATCCAGAGGTCATCCAAAACGCATCCGAGGATTTCCTGGGCTGACAAAGTTCCCAGATAGACCTCTTAGATGCTTCTCCTTTGCAATAACAAGTGAAATCTAAATCTAAAGGTCATTTGTAACTTCAAGAACTGCCTGATATCAGTAGATCAAGTTATGTACTACGAAAAGCACGTGGGAATATCTACAAGGAGAAGAGCTTCTTAGGAAGAAATATGGAAAAATTCTTCTGTAGATTAGTATGACAAATCTTGTTCTAAAGAAGCTTTCCATCTGGAATATTATATATATATAATATTATATTATATATAGAATATTACATATATATGGCAGAATAGTGATTTTTTACTGTCCCAGGATGAAGGTACCAAACTTAACATAAGCTTATATTACTGGTTTTATCACAGAATACACTAACTCTATTCTGTATGACTATCAACAAAAGCTGAACTGTTCCTTTCTGCTTATTCCCCAAAAGTACCCAAGTAAAGCCGGCTGAAGAGGTGAGATGGAATTCCCCTCAAACATATTAAGTTGTCCCAACAAATATTTGTTTATAGAACTCAGGCTGCAGAAATACTTCAGAGTCCTTTATAAATGTAATAGCCACAGAACTCTTTAAGATGCTTTGATGAAAGAAGTATTCCTGGAAACTGTACACAGGTTTGTACTTGTAATAGGAAAACCTATTGACATCTGATGCCAGCTTTATTTAGATGGCCTTGTAGTCTGTTATTGCTGCTGATCTGTGCCACATCTCTGACAATATCAAATCTGGCTTCAATGTCAATGATTAAAAATGAGTGCTATTGAATTTGAAGTGTAAGTGAGCACCCTAACTTCTATACGTTGCTCTCTATGCCAGGCCCAGCTTTCATCCAAGCCCTGAGGCTTTGCACAATCTTACCTTTAGACGGGCATAAACAGTAAAGTGTTTTTCAGCCTTGCTGTAATGTCTACCTGATAGCACTCCCAATACCTACAAATTACAATTCTGGGCACCAATTCTTATCTGTGAGAATTGGTTGATTCTCATTTAATCCCAATACTAATCTTAGCAGGAGGCATAATTTCAAGAGTGACAGCACTTTTCAGAGTTTAGCATAAAAGAATAATCACTTAGATCACTACTGATTTCAATTTGTCTCACTTTCCTCAAGCCTGTTGCCTTGTCAAATCCAGCAAAATAATCTATGTCTTCTTCTGTCTTAACTATGAGATGAATCTTAATCATGACCTAGAAGCTTCAATACAGTGAGAACTTCATCTCCCATTTGATTAGCTATAAGCCTTCTACAGAGAGCCCACTTCCTAAATTACTGCCATGCAAGATACAGCAGCACCACTTGCTTTTCAGTCCCTTTCAGCTAGACAATACACAAACCACATCTTCAATAAAGCTAATTTTAGCTTCCAAAACCCCTGCCTCAAGTTCTTCTTTCTTCAGTTGTTATAATATCTACACAGGATACAGGACTACCTCTTCAGCCTTTGCCCTCCTAAAGCAATCTCATCTAATTCTAGGCTCTTCTCTCACCTGTATTGACGTGATTGACCCTGAGGGTACTAGCATGCAAAATGAAACCCTGTCACTGCACGCTCTCTCCCTCACAGTGTGGCCATGGGGAGGCCGAGCAGTATTAATTATTTTTCCTAATATGACAATAACTCTGCTACAAAACTACGTATACTGATCAAAAAAATCTTCCATGGAGGCAGATTTCACTTCTTCATTGAGATCAGACTGCTGACTGTGCTTGAATATCTGTGTGTGTGCACAATATGTAGGCTGATTTATGGAAAGGATAGTACTTATGCACCAGTTTCACAGGCAACTGTGAAACTTCACAAGTGATCTCTAAGGTTAGAGTTCAAGACAGTATGTGAAAAGCTTTTAGGAGTCTTCACTACTCACTGTTTGATAATGGACTCCTAAACCCCACGAAACTTATAAATCTGAAGGAAAGGTGCTTAAATCCATCTATCTCCACCAGCTCCAGTTGATACACAACTCCGCAGATTTTGTGAGTGAAGACGATTGCTTTTCAGCCCATGCTACTTCAGAATTAATATTATATGTCTGACACCAAATTTACTTTTAGAAGAACTGTAGCACACTGTCATGGACAACAATACTAAGCATCGTTTTCTGGAAAAGTTTGGCATATATTCCCACACACATTCTAATTCTCTGTAATCACATTAAGAAGTACTGCAAGAAAATACAAAGAATGAAGAAAACAGAAATACACATGTAAACTTCGGAGTGATCTCTAAAGAAGTAATTCTAATTACTCTAATTCTAATTGGTTTCAAGTCCGATATAGATTTATTCCAATTGTCCTGATATAATTCTTCAGTGATCACAAAAACTACTCATGTAAGAGCCCAGAAAGAACCAGTAAAACTCCTCCAAACTCTACATATGAAAAGCTCTAGCTTCCATACTTGGATTTCTAATTTGGAGGCGTTTGCAATGTATTGTAAGAAACTCAGCATTACAAAGATTTCTGCAATATCAGTAATAAGCAAAAGCGAAAAATGCACTTGTTACAGGCAATAGCTGTGCTACTACCTCACTCCCTACCTATCATTCGGGTGCACACAAGCATTTGAGAATGGGGAGGGGAAACAACTAGTGGAAAAATAAATCAGCATCTGCCACCGGCACTTGAGTAAGAAGTAAGCAATTTCAGAAGATACATTCTTCTGACAGAGGGTCTAACTCTTGACAGAATCCTTGGCACGGCTCTCTTGGGAACTGAAAATGCCATGGCTGCAGCATCCATCACAAATGATATCTAGCATGCTATGATATAGCATGTTGCATGGATGGCCAAGGGAAACACAATACATTCACAAGTCATAGGAAGGTAGGTTTTCTTAGTTCTACTGCTTACAAAATAGCTTTTTGTATTGTACAACTGCTCTGCTTACAAGGAAGCAAAATTGCTTCTGATGTGTTCTTGGCAATACTGGACAAAGTACTTGCAGGAAGAACTATTAACTTGTGCAAAAAAAAAAAAAAAAAAAAAAAAAAAAATTGAACTCACCCAACTGTGATGATTTAGCTCTGGTTCCACCCCTTGTAGTCAGATGAAAAGCAGAGGTGTAAACAATTGGCCTGTGCTCCCTGGGTCAGCCACACCCCTTCACCGGGTGCTCCATCACCAGTTCAAGCTGTGACCTAGCAGCTCCCCTACAACAACATTCTCATTTTTCTTGATGAAGAGATAAATCTATATAATATTTTTATTTGCCTTCTAGCTTTGTTTGTTTTGCACTTTCAAGCTTTTCTGCCCAACTAGGAGGGTGTAGTGTTTTTCGTTAAATAAATAAGTTTCAAGTAATGGCTTGTCTACTTCTTACAAAATACAAACGCTTATTGATGGTTTTTATTTTTATTTTGTTTTGTTTCTTCTCTCTTTAGATTACATCACACATTTTCTCAGAAAGAGAATATCTGAGCCATACCTGCAGAGGTAACGTTCACATGCATACAGACCCATTGGTACTTGTGAGGTTCTAATGTACTAGATAACATTGGGAAGACAAAAATATCCTTGATGTCACCATTAATAAGCGACAGAGCCATGTTTTTTATCTGAAGAACATTCCTAAAAAAAATGCCTTAAATAGCCTGTTCTGCTTCAGAAGGAATTGAAGGTGTGATTTCAATGTGTGAAATGGAATGTGATCCTTATACTGTTCACATTTTAAGAATATCTAGGATGTGAATGCTGCTATTTGCTTTCCCCCCACAACGATAAATAAATAAATCCTACAGATTAGTGAAAACAAGCAATTGATTTTATGGACTCCATCCTAGCTACTGCTTTGCTTCTTCCACATGAGATGTTGAACTCCACTATCTCATGGCTGCTGTACTCAGTGCTGCCCCGAGTCTTTACATCCCCAACTGGCCCTCCATCCTCAATAAGAAGAACAAACTGCAGCAGCACCCCTCTCCTCACTGTCTCCTCCATCACTTGCAGTAGGAGTTTTATCTTGAACCTATTGCAGGAACCTCCTGGAATGAGCATGGCTAGCAGTGTTGCTTTCCTGACAACTAGCAGGGTGGCTACAAGTCTATCACAAGAACTAATGCCCACATCTGTGAGGCTACTTTCAGCTGTGTGCAGAAGACCTTATCAACTCCCTCATTCTCGTCTGCAACAAGCATGTATCCCTAATGACATCACCCACATTTACCTGCCTCACACACAAGCACTTCACTAATTCTTCATTTGTCTCTATGCAGAGCTGAACACATTCCAGTTCTCTCACTGGAAGAACAACACTCACCTTGCCAGTCTCTCCTTCCTGAAAGAACATAGTTGTCCCACCACATCTCCATGACCGTATCTTTACTGCAAGTGGCCTTACTGCTGCCTAAAACAAAACAAAAGCAACAAACAGAAAACATTAAATAGAATCCTAAGCACTGGTTTTAAAAGTAGCCTCAACCCCCTCCTAACGTTTGAGGCACAAAATAGCAGGAACATGTGCTCCTAGCACCCTCCAGTGCTATGTAAGAGGCATTGGGGCAGGCCGTGCCCTGGGCTCCCAGCGAGGCACAGCTGTGCCCAGGCAATCTCTGTCCTACAGCATCTGGGAGTCATTGCTTTGTTAGCACATCCTGTCCTCATTAGTGCCAGCCCAGAGCCCTGATGTAGGCTCTAGTTCTGGAGTGGATTCAGCATCAGTGTTGGATTCACTGATGAGTTAAATAGTCATACCTAATTCAAACTGTTCACTTTGCATTCAACACGAATGCTCCACTTCCCTTTGTGGAAACAAATGGCACCCACTGGCCTGCATGGGTGGTTGCTGAACACTTGTATGATGTGAGCACAGAGGAGCGGTGTGCAGTGCATATCAGCAGCAGTGACAGTGACCGTGGGGCACACGTGCTGGTGCAGATTTTGATGAGCATAGCATGCTGCCTCACGTTCATTGCTGGCAAAAACACACAGCCAATGGTGCTGACTGTTGAAAAACAGCATTTTGTAGATGGGAATTTATCAAACGGATTTACTGTGCCCATTATACCTCTTGCAGTTTCCATGCAAATAATTAGGAGGCATTACTTTCAGAGCAACCAAAATGTACATAGCCCAAGGCAGTCATCTTTGCTACGGATACGTTCTATTTTGTCATCACCCATCGGTGAGAGCAGCACACGTTCTGCATCCATCATTTTGTCTCCTCCATAGCCCTATCTTGTACTACTGTCAGAACGAGAAAGAACACAGCCAAGGACCAAAGGAAATGAATATAGCAAACATGAGCTGCAACAGCCAGCGCTGTGGGGAGAATTTCCAACCACTGTGTGTAAATAAATTGTAAAAGACAAGTAACACTGTAAAGCAAAGCCCTCCTGAGTTTACAAACAAATCACATCCTTCGTGTATCCTTCTTTTTTCACCCTCTTCTCTCTGTAACAATATTTCTGAGCTCAGAGAGGATTTTCCATGTCGGGGCAGCGATGTCACGGATGTGGCACTGTGAAGAAATCCTTCAAAAAATAGATGTACTTATTTTGTAGTTACATTTGCGGACACCTACTGATCAAGGAAGAACGACAAAAGTTTATTATGTGACTGTTAAAAGAAACACTGAAGCAGAGAAATGAGTTCCCCACAGCCAGCTGTGCCGGGGTGCTGGGTTTGTGAGGCGCGGCTCTGCCCTAAGGGGATGGCAGTGCCGGCGAATGACCTTCAGCTGACCCCGGCCGTGACCTTCAGTTGACCCCGGCCCGACCACCTTCACCTGGGAAGGGCGGGAACGCTGAGGCGGGAAGAGCAAGCGGCGGGAAGAGAAAACGGCGGGAAGAGCAAGCGGCGTTCTGGGCTCCTATTGGCTGGCAGGCGGCGGGGATACCTATATAAGGCGCACGGGCGGGCAGGTGAGGTACGACGTTCTCGGCGTGGGGAAGGACATCGGATGCTGTGAAGGAAGGGCGGCGGCGGCGGCGGGAAGCGACTTCCAGAGGTGAGACGAGGCCCGGCTGGGATGGGTTGCGGCACGGCGGGGAGGGAAGCGGCCGGAGCGGAACAGGTGGTGCAGGAAGGAGAGGGTGCTCGTGGGGGGAGCGGCCGCGGCGGTGCCTCTCGGGCAGGGCGGGGGAGAGGCTGTGAGCGGCGGTGGCGGCGCCCGGGCGGAGCGGGCTGTGCGGAGCGGTGGTGCCACGCGGTGTCGGACGGAGCGGGCTGTGAGGGCTGTGAGGGGAGCGGCGCGGCGGCAGTGCCACGTGTGTCTGACGAGGCGGAGGCTGCTTTATGTGAGCTCCACAAACGGGGTGGTGGGCGTAGGAGGGGCTGTGAGACAGACACTGATGTTGAAAGGGGGAAGTGTTTGAGTACGGCTCTCGTATTTAATGAGGTAAATCTTCTGTAGGAGGGAACTGTAGGATGCTTTACCTGGTGGCTGTTGGGTGACGGCTTGTTGTCTTCCTCGCTGTCTGCCTTTAATCTCTGTGGGAGGTTCAGAACACCTTTAGAGTACTTGCTCTGTACTGGCTACTCGGAGTCCTTGGTCTGTTCTGTTCTCTTTTACTGTACCATGTTTTTACATTTCTCCTGCTTAACTGATTGCTGCTTTTCTGCCTCAGTTCCCCCTTCTCTTTAATCTATCAGAGACACCTATCTGCTAGATTATTGTATTATTGCCCTGAAGGGAAGTTGGGTGACACTTTACCTTGAAGGCATTTTCATGGGCACTGGTTATTGAAGCTAAAGTTTCTAGTTGTTTCAACATTATCTGATTCCAAATGAAAAATACTATAGAGTCAGTAAAACTAAAGTGCACTAGCACTAGAAGGACAATATTGGGTGACATAACTTATTCAGAATTCCAGTTGCAGTGGGAGACCATCCAAATAATGCATCCCACCAGTGATGACTTCTGGCTTGCTTTGTTTGCTTTAAGACTGTTAATCTCTTTTGTGTCGTGGTAAACTATTATCAGTGTTCTTACCATTTTTTCTTGGCTTTGACCAAAATCTCAGTCAGATCCTGATGCGTCAATAATTGTTTCACTAATGTTGAATTCATTCCAGTAGTTACTGGTGACAATTTATGGAACATTGTATGACTGGGTTTTCTCAGCTCAGAGATATGATGAGCTGAATGTATACTAGCGTCATTTTGTTAGCACTGTGGTGGATTTCAAAATAAGTGCTTTGTTGAGTATCTAAGCAGATGTCTTGAGCATTAATCATATTACTCTTGCAGAGAAATCCTTGTTGTCCCTGTGTAATGCAAAATTCTAAATCTACAGTTTGCCACTTCTCACCTACCTTCCATGCCCAAGCTCTGTGTTCGGAAGGGTAAAACACAGAATTCACATGATTTAATCCTAATGTGATAATGGGGTGCACTGCATGTTTCAAAGCATTGTGTGTGCTCAGCACTGAAGTTGTAGCTATGCTAGCAATAGGTTCATAAGTGGAATTTACTACTGTTCACCTAGAGTAAAGCTACATTGCTAACGCAGTAGCACTATCACAGACAACTTTTTGAATTTCTTCAGGAAGGTACCTTTGCTACCTTCTCTGCCGCTGACTGCATCCGTAACGTTTCCCTGGCCCTCAGCTGCATGCAGGCACAGTTATCTTGGACCACACTCAAAGCACCTTCTATCAATTCATGGTCTTGTTTTTCTACCTTCCCAAAATATTTTTGATAAAATCCTCTAGTCTGTCTCTATTAGAGACAACTGTAAAGGTTGTCTCAATTTTGTCAAATCACTAGTTGCAGTTGCCAGCCTACTCATCAATATTTGAGTCTATTGCATTTAGAACTCCTAATCCTGTCCCAAATGCTCCTGTCAGGTTTCTCTTAGTTTCTTCTTCATAAGGTACCTGTTCTTGGTGCCAGGTTGTCCAGCCTCCAAAGGATGTTTTCAAGAACAAAAAAAAAAAAAAGGGGGGGGGGGGGGGGGGAGCTTGCTGGCTGAATATTAGAAACGTTAATCTGCACTGACATTTCAACACGCTTAAGGGACCATTCTGGGTTTAACAACAATTTTTGCTGATGACCTATCTTCCTGATTATATATGGTCCAGTTTTATAAATTCTGACTTTGAGTTCTGGTGTGGGTTGTGTAACATATATATATATATCCTTCCTATGAGAAGAGGTAGGAGTAGTTATTGAGACAGGTTCAGTGATGGTATTTATCTTAAATCTGAATGAGAGGCCAGGAGCATCTTTAACCCAGAGACAGACCACTTCAATCCACTTCAATGGTTTTTAGTAAAGTAAAATGGTGCCAGTAGTTTTAATTCAAAAGAGCTGCAGGCTTTTGTGCTTGTATCTATAGGGGTATGAGAGACAATTTGGGATGCCTTTTCATAAGTAGTTCCATTAATCATTTGGCATCCTATTTTGATCTTTTCCCCTTTGGTTCCCTGTTGTTGGTAATTCCTTTCTTTTATATCCTGTTTTGGTTTGTCTCTATTGTACAACTGATTGTCATGTGTAGTCGCAGTAGATAGGTTTAAGCTCTCTACATTGGAATATGTTCCCATATATCTGTTGTAAGCTTGAGACCAAGGTCACTCAGTATCACTATGACTGAAGGTACTTTCTCATCTCTGAACTACAATCATACAGACATAGAGAACAGTTCTGGTTAGAGAGCAAGTTATTATGAGATTTTTTTACTTGTTTTGAGTTCTTAAGGCATTTTGTCTTTTCAGCAACAAATCAGGGCTGAGCCTTCAATGCTTTCTTCAGGCAAGTCTCATGTACCCAAGGTGCCAGTCTGTCCACTTTAACTGCTGTGTGAGTAGTCAAAAGTACCTGATGAGGTTCTTCCCACTGTGGCTTCAGAGACAAATCTGAGTAAGATTTAACATACGCAATCTCCTGGCAATATATCATGTGCGGGACTATCTAGGTCTCAGGCTCTCATTCCCAATACCGTCCTCTCAATAGTTTTCAATTGCTTCTGTAAGCTGATTATGTATTCACTCAAAATGACATCCCCAATTTGCATAGAAGTTGTACGGCTTAAGGCCTTCCATAAATAAAGAATGTCAAATGGGCTCACTCCTGTCTTGGTTTGAGGTTTAATTTGATTTCTTAATAATGCCAGAGGTGATGCTGGTGGCCAAGGGATCCCAGCTTCTTGGCCAAGTTTGACTATTTGCAGAATCACTTAAACATTTTCTGCCTGGCCACTTGGTTGTGGCCTGTATGCTGTATGTAGTTGACAATCAATTTCCAGTAATGCTCATTTGTTGGGCTGTCTTAGTGATGAAGTGAGGGCCCCATTCTGAAGAAATTACTGTCTGGGTTACCAGAGTCTTTTCTTCCCATACTGAGGTTTTAACTTAGGGAAAGATCAGGCAGAGAAAGGCACCCTTCAAATCCAGAATGGTAAACCTTACCTACTTGGTTAATAAAAGTGTATGGATTTGCCACCACTAGGTGTTTTATGTCTTGGACAATTCTATTAATTACCTTGAGTACTGTACCAAATAATAGCCCTTACCATCTGGATTTAACCAGCAAGATTGGGGTGTCATATTTGGATTTGCTTTCAAGGAATAATCTGAATACCAAAAAGTTATTTTATCCTTCTACAGTTTTTGCATCCTCAAAATACACTGCTTTACTCTGACTGGGCTGGCTCTTGCTATTAATTTAACTTATACTGGGGCTACAATTCTGGCTCTACCAGGCATCCCTGCCTGAACTCCTGATTTAAGGTTTCTGTAACTTGTGTGTGTACAAAATTGTTTTCCTGGCTGGTTTCAAAAGTAAGCTTTTCTTGTGGGCCAGAAGCTTCTACTACTGTCACAAAACCAGTAATCATTCTTGATGTAGCTCAGAGTAAGGGGCACCTGTAAGTGCTGTATTCTCTGAGCCCTGTTTCCCTAGCTGCAGTTTAACCAGTGGCTCTGCTAGGGCTAACTTCCCAAGCTCCCATCATTCAGTTTTTATGATCAGAGAGTTTGTTCAATGAAATGGACACATTTCCTCTCTTGGTCAGTTCTCTTCATTTAAAAGATATAAAGTCCCATCCTTTAACACACCTGTAACATATATATGGACAAAACACAACTGGTATACACACATTCAAAGAAGGACAGTGACAGTTGTTGTCACTCACTTTGTCCATCTCTGGCCGTCTCCCTCATGGGAGGACGGAACCACAGCTTGGGACACAGTACTTACTTCGCAGCTGTGCTGTGTCTCATGTATCCAGCACACTCACTCACGATTCATGCAGTGCTGGCTCAATTGTATTCTGTGTTGAAAACGTTTAAAAGAATATCCCAAATGTATCAATAACAATAACTCAAATACATGGTACTGAATACTTACTACAAATGGTGGTAATGGTCTTACAACCTATAACTCCTGCTACTATAGCAAAGAGAACTCATTTGACACCGGGTACACCTTACAGATGCCATTTGTAGGGGCTACTCCAAGGAGCCTTCCTATCTCAGCAGGCAAGCAAACCTGTGAGCTCACGAACCCTTGGGGAGGAGCATATGCTCCTTCATACCCTGCGTGCGAAGTCTTCTCTCGTCTTATGGGTTCCCCCTTCACATACATTTACCTGGTCAGCCAATAGATGGCCCTTGTCTATTCCTGCAGTGATCAGATGAAGAAGGGGAGTCCTTCCAAGAAGTCTAGGCTGTGCCAAAGCTGGTCCTGCAGCCAAACAGAGGTTGTCCCATCTGGAATGCTGAATAGACATGCAGAAGCAAACTATAACTCAGAGATATACCGAATAAAAACACCTGCTTTTTAGGCTGTGCGCAAGCATTGAGTGCAATGGGGATAGTTCAACCAAACATGCACAACAAGTATAAGGTTGTAATATATAAAAGCCAAGTCCATACATATTCAATAGAATTTCAAGGATTTATTTGCAAAATGTTCCTCCTCTGCAAGCTTGAGCCATACATGGGGGTGGGGGCCTAATCCTGGTGGTTGTTTGATGAAAGCTCTTTGTTTTCATTGCTGTCTACATTTAAATTCACTGGGAGGGGCTCTTGTCTGACTAGTATCTTCTTCTTTCAGAACATCTTTACTTAGTGTACTTGCTCTGAACTGTCTGCTCAGAGTCCTTGGTCTGCTCCGTAATATTTTTATATATAATGTATTTATATTTCTCCTGTTTAACTGACTACAGACACATTCTATTCAAGAGCCCACACACAATGTCGTGGCTTTTGACGTTTCTCCTCATTAACGGAATCCTGTTTTTCTGCCAAAGGGCTCTCTGGTGCTTGGGTCTAACGGTGTCCTTGCTCGTGTTTCAGGGTTGGCTGCGGAAGAAGGAAGAAGCAGCGTGGGAAAGCGCGACGCAGGAGCTGAAGGGCAAGCCAGCAGGAAGAGGAATCAGCAGCAGCCTGCAGATGCGGGGGGGAAGGAGAAAGGCTCTCTGGGCAAAGCACCTCCCTGTTAGCAGGGGCATAGTCACATTGGAGTCGAGTGTTGCCGGTGCCTTGGGTGACCAGGCCGGCTTTGTGCTGGGCAACCTCCCTGTAAGCAGGGCTCGGGTCTTTTGCTGTCATAGTTGGCCTTTTGCCGTGTTGCTCCTTTGGCTGCCTGGGGAGTGTGGCCCCCTGTACGGAGGGCGAGAGCTACCTCTCCGCACCTGAGTGAGAAACGGAGCTCGCCGGACCCCACGGCCACCCTGTAAACAGGGTAGTGCCGTTTCCCTGCCCCTCCCCTTCCCGAGGCCCCGCGGCGCTGTTGCCTGCTGGTGGCCTGTTGAGGCAACGTCCCCATAGTCGGGGCGCGTGTCCCGGTCCTTGGCCTTACCTGAGAAGCCCCTTGGCACGTTGAGGCCTCCGTGCCGCCTGGGGACAGGTCACAGGCTCCCGTCTGTTGCTCGTGGGTGCGGGTTTATTCCCAGGGACTGGCTGTGCTGCGTTGTCCTTCCCTTCTGGAAAGCTGCGTCTGTGTGTGTGCGTTCCCTTTCCTTTCCTTGTTTGCGCTTGCGGAGTGGCAGTGTGACGGAGCGACTGAGCTTTCCCTTTAGGCCCCCACAAAGATGGCTGCAGCTTAGCTTTGGCTTCCCAGAGGGGAACGGAGGACTTGGGTGCATGCCGCAAAGGGGGCATTTCCCTCTCAGTTCTGCGAGCGCAGCGGGTGTCCTGTCTTTCTCCTTTTTTGCTCCCTAGCATGCGTGAGAGCCACGCGGTAGTTGCGTGGCCCTGGCCGCCCTGTAGCCAGGGCTTGGGCCTATCCTCGTGTGGCCGCCCGTTCTCCTGGCGGCGTGACAGCCCCGTAGTCGGGGTGCGTTGTCACAAGCTGTGTAGCTGTCCCTCTGTCCCCCAAGTGGCCCGCCCCGCCTGTAATCAGGTTCGGGGAGGCTGTGGCGTTGCAGCCGGCTGCTTTAGCCATCCAGCTGGTGGGGATGACCCCTCCCTGTCCCGTCAGAGGGCGCAGGTTGAGGTACTGCTTGTGGCTGGGGCGACCTCCCTGCTCGGCGGGTTGAGGTTGCCCCGTGGGTTCCCAAAGACGTGCTGATGTTGTGCTGCCGGGCGGGCCAGCCTGTAGCTCAGGCGTTGGCGGGAGCTGCGTGCTCCGTGGGGCTTGCTGGAGGTGGTGAGGAATGAGGTAGCGCCCTGTAGGCGGGGCTGTGCGTGCCCCCTGTGCTTGCTGAGCTGTTGTTCTGAGAGACCCCCTGTGCTCAGGTAGGGATCTGGCCCCGGCCTTTCAGAGGCGTGGGGCCGCGAGACGTGTGGTTGGGCTGGCACCCTCCCTGGGAAAACCAGGGCTGGGACCCCGACCCCGGCCTTAGGCCGTGTTGCCCCGCTGCCTGGCGGCTGAGAGTTGTCCCTGCCGCTGCGGGTGAAACCGAGCTCCGTGGCTCCGGGGGTGTTGTCGACCTGCCTGTAATCAGGGTCTGGGTGTGCGAGCCTTTTTGCTCTGTTGGCAGCCTGTGTGGGGCGACCGCCCCGTTAGCGGGGTGCGGGTCAAAACGCCCCGGACTGGGGGAGAAGGAGCCTCCCTCGGCCTTAGGGATCGGGGCTGCCCTGTAAGTCAGGGAGTGGCTGTGTCCCGGAGTCCCAGGCCCTTTTCAGTGGTGGCGGTGGCTGGGGGTCCCCTGTAAGCAGGGAAGCTGACCCTTTATCCGCTGCTTGTTGTGAGCCCAGCTCCGTTTGCCCAGTCTGCCCGCCTCTGTGATCCCCCGCGGCGCCAGGTGGAGCTCCGCGGCGCGTCGGTGAGGTGAGGAAAGCTGCTGTAAGTAGCGCTGGCTGGGGCGACCTGAGGGCGGAGCGGGCGGGTGGGTGGGTGGTGGTGTGCGCAGGGTTGCTTTGGGTCGTAGGGTTTCCCGCCTCCTTCAGGTAGAGGGCTCTCTGGTGCTCGGGTCTAACGGTGTCCTTGCTCGTGTTTCAGGAACAGCTGCGGAAGAAGGAAGAAGCAGCGTGGGAAAGCGCGACGCAGGAGCTGAAGGGCAAGCCAGCAAGAAGAGGAATCAGCAGCAGCCTGCAGATGCGGGGGGGAAGGAGAAAGGCTCTCTGGGCAAAGCACCTCCCTGTTAGCAGGGGCATAGTCACATTGGAGTCGAGTGTTGCCGGTGCCTTGGGTGACCAGGCCGGCTTTGTGCTGGGCGACCTCCCTGTAAGCAGGGCTCGGGTCTTTTGCTGTCATAGTTGGCCTTTTGCCGTGTTGCTCCTTTGGCTGCCTGGGGAGTGTGGCCCCCTGTACGGAGGGCGAGAGCTACCTCTCCGCACCTGAGTGAGAAACGGAGCTCGCCGGACCCCACGGCCACCCTGTAAACAGGGTAGTGCCGTTTCCCTGCCCCTCCCCTTCCCGAGGCCCCGCGGCGCTGTTGCCTGCTGGTGGCCTGTCGAGGTGCGTGTCCCGGTCCCTGGCCTTACCTGAGAAGCCCCTTGGCACGTTGAGGCCTCCGTGCCGCCTGGGGACAGGTCACAGGCTCCCGTCTGTTGCTCGTGGGTGCGGGTTTATTCCCAGGGACTGGCTGTGCTGCGTTGTCCTTCCCTTCTGGAAAGCTGCGTCTGTGTGTGTGCGTTCCCTTTCCTTTCCTTGTTTGCGCTTGCGGAGTGGCAGTGTGACGGAGCGACTGAGCTTTCCCTTTAGGCCCCCACAAAGATGGCTGCAGCTTAGCTTTGGCTTCCCAGAGGGGAACGGAGGACTTGGGTGCATGCCGCAAAGGGGGCATTTCCCTCTCAGTTCTGCGAGCGCAGCGGGTGTCCTGTCTTTCTCCTTTTTTGCTCCCTAGCATGCGTGAGAGCCACGCGGTAGTTGCGTGGCCCTGGCCGCCCTGTAGCCAGGGCTTGGGCCTATCCTCGTGTGGCCGCCCGTTCTGCTGGCGGCGTGACAGCCCCGTAGTCGGGGTGCGTTGTCACAAGCTGTGTAGCTGTCCCTCTGTCCCCCAAGCGGCCCGCCCCGCCTGTAATCAGGTTCGGGGAGGCTGTGGCGTTGCAGCCGGCTGCTTTAGCCATCCAGCTGGTGGGGATGACCCCTCCCTGTCCCGTCAGAGGGCGCAGGTTGAGGTACTGCTTGTGGCTGGGGCGACCTCCCTGCTCGGCGGGTTGAGGTTGCCCCGTGGGTTCCCAAAGACGTGCTGATGTTGTGCTGCCGGGCGGGCCAGCCTGTAGCTCAGGCGTTGGCGGGAGCTGCGTGCTCCGTGGGGCTTGCTGGAGGTGGTGAGGAATGAGGTAGCGCCCTGTAGGCGGGGCTGTGCGCGCCCCCTGTGCTTGCTGAGCTGTTGTTCTGAGAGACCCCCTGTGCTCAGGTAGGGATCTGGCCCCGGCCTTTCAGAGGCGTGGGGCCGCAAGACGTGTGGTTGGGCTGGCACCCTCCCTGGGAAAACCAGGGCTGGGACCCCGACCCCGGCCTTAGGCCGTGTTGCCCCCGCTGCCTGGCGGCTGAGAGTTGTCCCTGCCGCTGCGGGTGAAACCGAGCTCCGTGGCTCCGGGGGTGTTGTCGACCCGCCTGTAATCAGGGTCTGGGTGTGCGAGCCTTTTTGCTCTGTTGGCAGCCTGTGTGGGGCGACCGCCCCGTTAGCGGGGTGCGGGTCAAAACGCCCCGGACTGGGGGAGAAGGAGCCTCCCTCGGCCTTAGGGATCGGGGCTGCCCTGTAAGTCAGGGAGCGGCTGTGTCCCGGAGTCCCAGGCCCTTTTCAGTGGTGGCGGTGGCTGGGGGTCCCCTGTAAGCAGGGAAGCTGACCCTTTATCCGCTGCTTGTTGTGAGCCCAGCTCCGTTTGCCCAGTCTGCCCGCCTCTGTGATCCCCCGCGGCGCCAGGTGGAGCTCCGCGGCGCGTCGGTGAGGTGAGGAAAGCTGCTGTAAGTAGCGCTGGCTGGGGCGACCTGAGGGCGGAGCGGGCGGGTGGGTGGGTGGTGGTGTGCGCAGGGTTGCTTTGGGTCGTAGGGTTTCCCGCCTCCTTCAGGTAGAGGGCTCTCTGGTGCTCGGGTCTAACGGTGTCCTTGCTCGTGTTTCAGGAACGGCTGCGGAAGAAGGAAGAAGCAGCGTGGGAAAGCGCGACGCAGGAGCTGAAGGGCAAGCCAGCAAGAAGAGGAATCAGCAGCAGCCTGCAGATGCGGGGGGGAAGGAGAAAGGCTCTCTGGGCAAAGCACCTCCCTGTTAGCAGGGGCATAGTCACATTGGAGTTGAGTGTTGCCGGTGCCTTGGGTGACCAGGCCGGCTTTGTGCTGGGCGACCTCCCTGTAAGCAGGGCTCGGGTCTTTTGCTGTCATAGTTGGCCTTTTGCCGTGTTGCTCCTTTGGCTGCCTGGGGAGTGTGGCCCCCTGTACGGAGGGCGAGAGCTACCTCTCCGCACCTGAGTGAGAAACGGAGCTCGCCGGACCCCACGGCCACCCTGTAAACAGGGTAGTGCCGTTTCCCTGCCCCTCCCCTTCCCGAGGCCCCGCGGCGCTGTTGCCTGCTGGTGGCCTGTCGAGGTGCGTGTCCCGGTCCCTGGCCTTACCTGAGAAGCCCCTTGGCACGTTGAGGCCTCCGTGCCGCCTGGGGACAGGTCACAGGCTCCCGTCTGTTGCTCGTGGGTGCGGGTTTATTCCCAGGGACTGGCTGTGCTGCGTTGTCCTTCCCTTCTGGAAAGCTGCGTCTGTGTGTGTGCGTTCCCTTTCCTTTCCTTGTTTGCGCTTGCGGAGTGGCAGTGTGACGGAGCGACTGAGCTTTCCCTTTAGGCCCCCACAAAGATGGCTGCAGCTTAGCTTTGGCTTCCCAGAGGGGAACGGAGGACTTGGGTGCATGCCGCAAAGGGGGCATTTCCCTCTCAGTTCTGCGAGCGCAGCGGGTGTCCTGTCTTTCTCCTTTTTTGCTCCCTAGCATGCGTGAGAGCCACGCGGTAGTTGCGTGGCCCTGGCCGCCCTGTAGCCAGGGCTTGGGCCTATCCTCGTGTGGCCGCCCGTTCTGCTGGCGGCGTGACAGCCCCGTAGTCGGGGTGCGTTGTCACAAGCTGTGTAGCTGTCCCTCTGTCCCCCAAGCGGCCCGCCCCGCCTGTAATCAGGTTCGGGGAGGCTGTGGCGTTGCAGCCGGCTGCTTTAGCCATCCAGCTGGTGGGGATGACCCCTCCCTGTCCCGTCAGAGGGCGCAGGTTGAGGTACTGCTTGTGGCTGGGGCGACCTCCCTGCTCGGCGGGTTGAGGTTGCCCCGTGGGTTCCCAAAGACGTGCTGATGTTGTGCTGCCGGGCGGGCCAGCCTGTAGCTCAGGCGTTGGCGGGAGCTGCGTGCTCCGTGGGGCTTGCTGGAGGTGGTGAGGAATGAGGTAGCGCCCTGTAGGCGGGGCTGTGCGTGCCCCCTGTGCTTGCTGAGCTGTTGTTCTGAGAGACCCCCTGTGCTCAGGTAGGGATCTGGCCCCGGCCTTTCAGAGGCGTGGGGCCGCGAGACGTGTGGTTGGGCTGGCACCCTCCCTGGGAAAACCAGGGCTGGGACCCCGACCCCGGCCTTAGGCCGTGTTGCCCCGCTGCCTGGCGGCTGAGAGTTGTCCCTGCCGCTGCGGGTGAAACCGAGCTCCGTGGCTCCGGGGGTGTTGTCGACCCGCCTGTAATCAGGGTCTGGGTGTGCGAGCCTTTTTGCTCTGTTGGCAGCCTGTGTGGGGCGACCGCCCCGTTAGCGGGGTGCGGGTCAAAACGCCCCGGACTGGGGGAGAAGGAGCCTCCCTCGGCCTTAGGGATCGGGGCTGCCCTGTAAGTCAGGGAGCGGCTGTGTCCCGGAGTCCCAGGCCCTTTTCAGTGGTGGCGGTGGCTGGGGGTCCCCTGTAAGCAGGGAAGCTGACCCTTTATCCGCTGCTTGTTGTGAGCCCAGCTCCGTTTGCCCAGTCTGCCCGCCTCTGTGATCCCCCGCGGCGCCAGGTGGAGCTCCGCGGCGCGTCGGTGAGGTGAGGAAAGCTGCTGTAAGTAGCGCTGGCTGGGGCGACCTGAGGGCGGAGCGGGCGGGTGGGTGGGTGGTGGTGTGCGCAGGGTTGCTTTGGGTCGTAGGGTTTCCCGCCTCCTTCAGGTAGAGGGCTCTCTGGTGCTCGGGTCTAACGGTGTCCTTGCTCGTGTTTCAGGAACAGCTGCGGAAGAAGGAAGAAGCAGCGTGGGAAAGCGCGACGCAGGAGCTGAAGGGCAAGCCAGCAAGAAGAGGAATCAGCAGCAGCCTGCAGATGCGGGGGGGAAGGAGAAAGGCTCTCTGGGCAAAGCACCTCCCTGTTAGCAGGGGCATAGTCACATTGGAGTCGAGTGTTGCCGGTGCCTTGGGTGACCAGGCCGGCTTTGTGCTGGGCGACCTCCCTGTAAGCAGGGCTCGGGTCTTTTGCTGTCATAGTTGGCCTTTTGCCGTGTTGCTCCTTTGGCTGCCTGGGGAGTGTGGCCCCCTGTACGGAGGGCGAGAGCTACCTCTCCGCACCTGAGTGAGAAACGGAGCTCGCCGGACCCCACGGCCACCCTGTAAACAGGGTAGTGCCGTTTCCCTGCCCCTCCCCTTCCCGAGGCCCCGCGGCGCTGTTGCCTGCTGGTGGCCTGTCGAGGTGCGTGTCCCGGTCCCTGGCCTTACCTGAGAAGCCCCTTGGCACGTTGAGGCCTCCGTGCCGCCTGGGGACAGGTCACAGGCTCCCGTCTGTTGCTCGTGGGTGCAGGTTTATTCCCAGGGACTGGCTGTGCTGCGTTGTCCTTCCCTTCTGGAAAGCTGCGTCTGTGTGTGTGCGTTCCCTTTCCTTTCCTTGTTTGCGCTTGCGGAGTGGCAGTGTGACGGAGCGACTGAGCTTTCCCTTTAGGCCCCCACAAAGATGGCTGCAGCTTAGCTTTGGCTTCCCAGAGGGGAACGGAGGACTTGGGTGCATGCCGCAAAGGGGGCATTTCCCTCTCAGTTCTGCGAGCGCAGCGGGTGTCCTGTCTTTCTCCTTTTTTGCTCCCTAGCATGCGTGAGAGCCACGCGGTAGTTGCGTGGCCCTGGCCGCCCTGTAGCCAGGGCTTGGGCCTATCCTCGTGTGGCCGCCCGTTCTGCTGGCGGCGTGACAGCCCCGTAGTCGGGGTGCGTTGTCACAAGCTGTGTAGCTGTCCCTCTGTCCCCCAAGCGGCCCGCCCCGCCTGTAATCAGGTTCGGGGAGGCTGTGGCGTTGCAGCCGGCTGCTTTAGCCATCCAGCTGGTGGGGATGACCCCTCCCTGTCCCGTCAGAGGGCGCAGGTTGAGGTACTGCTTGTGGCTGGGGCGACCTCCCTGCTCGGCGGGTTGAGGTTGCCCCGTGGGTTCCCAAAGACGTGCTGATGTTGTGCTGCCGGGCGGGCCAGCCTGTAGCTCAGGCGTTGGCGGGAGCTGCGTGCTCCGTGGGGCTTGCTGGAGGTGGTGAGGAATGAGGTAGCGCCCTGTAGGCGGGGCTGTGCGTGCCCCCTGTGCTTGCTGAGCTGTTGTTCTGAGAGACCCCCTGTGCTCAGGTAGGGATCTGGCCCCGGCCTTTCAGAGGCGTGGGGCCGCGAGACGTGTGGTTGGGCTGGCACCCTCCCTGGGAAAACCAGGGCTGGGACCCCGACCCCGGCCTTAGGCCGTGTTGCCCCGCTGCCTGGCGGCTGAGAGTTGTCCCTGCCGCTGCGGGTGAAACCGAGCTCCGTGGCTCCGGGGGTGTTGTCGACCCGCCTGTAATCAGGGTCTGGGTGTGCGAGCCTTTTTGCTCTGTTGGCAGCCTGTGTGGGGCGACCGCCCCGTTAGCGGGGTGCGGGTCAAAACGCCCCGGACTGGGGGAGAAGGAGCCTCCCTCGGCCTTAGGGATCGGGGCTGCCCTGTAAGTCAGGGAGCGGCTGTGTCCCGGAGTCCCAGGCCCTTTTCAGTGGTGGCGGTGGCTGGGGGTCCCCTGTAAGCAGGGAAGCTGACCCTTTATCCGCTGCTTGTTGTGAGCCCAGCTCCGTTTGCCCAGTCTGCCCGCCTCTGTGATCCCCCGCGGCGCCAGGTGGAGCTCCGCGGCGCGTCGGTGAGGTGAGGAAAGCTGCTGTAAGTAGCGCTGGCTGGGGCGACCTGAGGGCGGAGCGGGCGGGTGGGTGGGTGGTGGTGTGCGCAGGGTTGCTTTGGGTCGTAGGGTTTCCCGCCTCCTTCAGGTAGAGGGCTCTCTGGTGCTCGGGTCTAACGGTGTCCTTGCTCGTGTTTCAGGAACAGCTGCGGAAGAAGGAAGAAGCAGCGTGGGAAAGCGCGACGCAGGAGCTGAAGGGCAAGCCAGCAAGAAGAGGAATCAGCAGCAGCCTGCAGATGCGGGGGGGAAGGAGAAAGGCTCTCTGGGCAAAGCACCTCCCTGTTAGCAGGGGCATAGTCACATTGGAGTCGAGTGTTGCCGGTGCCTTGGGTGACCAGGCCGGCTTTGTGCTGGGCGACCTCCCTGTAAGCAGGGCTCGGGTCTTTTGCTGTCATAGTTGGCCTTTTGCCGTGTTGCTCCTTTGGCTGCCTGGGGAGTGTGGCCCCCTGTACGGAGGGCGAGAGCTACCTCTCCGCACCTGAGTGAGAAACGGAGCTCGCCGGACCCCACGGCCACCCTGTAAACAGGGTAGTGCCGTTTCCCTGCCCCTCCCCTTCCCGAGGCCCCGCGGCGCTGTTGCCTGCTGGTGGCCTGTCGAGGTGCGTGTCCCGGTCCCTGGCCTTACCTGAGAAGCCCCTTGGCACGTTGAGGCCTCCGTGCCGCCTGGGGACAGGTCACAGGCTCCCGTCTGTTGCTCGTGGGTGCGGGTTTATTCCCAGGGACTGGCTGTGCTGCGTTGTCCTTCCCTTCTGGAAAGCTGCGTCTGTGTGTGTGCGTTCCCTTTCCTTTCCTTGTTTGCGCTTGCGGAGTGGCAGTGTGACGGAGCGACTGAGCTTTCCCTTTAGGCCCCCACAAAGATGGCTGCAGCTTAGCTTTGGCTTCCCAGAGGGGAACGGAGGACTTGGGTGCATGCCGCAAAGGGGGCATTTCCCTCTCAGTTCTGCGAGCGCAGCGGGTGTCCTGTCTTTCTCCTTTTTTGCTCCCTAGCATGCGTGAGAGCCACGCGGTAGTTGCGTGGCCCTGGCCGCCCTGTAGCCAGGGCTTGGGCCTATCCTCGTGTGGCCGCCCGTTCTGCTGGCGGCGTGACAGCCCCGTAGTCGGGGTGCGTTGTCACAAGCTGTGTAGCTGTCCCTCTGTCCCCCAAGCGGCCCGCCCCGCCTGTAATCAGGTTCGGGGAGGCTGTGGCGTTGCAGCCGGCTGCTTTAGCCATCCAGCTGGTGGGGATGACCCCTCCCTGTCCCGTCAGAGGGCGCAGGTTGAGGTACTGCTTGTGGCTGGGGCGACCTCCCTGCTCGGCGGGTTGAGGTTGCCCCGTGGGTTCCCAAAGACGTGCTGATGTTGTGCTGCCGGGCGGGCCAGCCTGTAGCTCAGGCGTTGGCGGGAGCTGCGTGCTCCGTGGGGCTTGCTGGAGGTGGTGAGGAATGAGGTAGCGCCCTGTAGGCGGGGCTGTGCGCGCCCCCTGTGCTTGGTGAGCTGTTGTTCTGAGAGACCCCCTGTGCTCAGGTAGGGATCTGGCCCCGGCCTTTCAGAGGCGTGGGGCCGCGAGACGTGTGGTTGGGCTGCCACCCTCCCTGGGAAAACCAGGGCTGGGACCCCGACCCCGGCCTTAGGCCGTGTTGCCCCGCTGCCTGGCGGCTGAGAGTTGTCCCTGCCGCTGCGGGTGAAACCGAGCTCCGTGGCTCCGGGGGTGTTGTCGACCCGCCTGTAATCAGGGTCTGGGTGTGCGAGCCTTTTTGCTCTGTTGGCAGCCTGTGTGGGGCGACCGCCCCGTTAGCGGGGTGCGGGTCAAAACGCCCCGGACTGGGGGAGAAGGAGCCTCCCTCGGCCTTAGGGATCGGGGCTGCCCTGTAAGTCAGGGAGCGGCTGTGTCCCGGAGTCCCAGGCCCTTTTCAGTGGTGGCGGTGGCTGGGGGTCCCCTGTAAGCAGGGAAGCTGACCCTTTATCCGCTGCTTGTTGTGAGCCCAGCTCCGTTTGCCCAGTCTGCCCGCCTCTGTGATCCCCCGCGGCGCCAGGTGGAGCTCCGCGGCGCGTCGGTGAGGTGAGGAAAGCTGCTGTAAGTAGCGCTGGCTGGGGCGACCTGAGGGCGGAGCGGGCGGGTGGGTGGGTGGTGGTGTGCGCAGGGTTGCTTTGGGTCGTAGGGTTTCCCGCCTCCTTCAGGTAGAGGGCTCTCTGGTGCTCGGGTCTAACGGTGTCCTTGCTCGTGTTTCAGGAACGGCTGCGGAAGAAGGAAGAAGCAGCGTGGGAAAGCGCGACGCAGGAGCTGAAGGGCAAGCCAGCAAGAAGAGGAATCAGCAGCAGCCTGCAGATGCGGGGGGGAAGGAGAAAGGCTCTCTGGGCAAAGCACCTCCCTGTTAGCAGGGGCATAGTCACATTGGAGTCGAGTGTTGCCGGTGCCTTGGGTGACCAGGCCGGCTTTGTGCTGGGCGACCTCCCTGTAAGCAGGGCTCGGGTCTTTTGCTGTCATAGTTGGCCTTTTGCCGTGTTGCTCCTTTGGCTGCCTGGGGAGTGTGGCCCCCTGTACGGAGGGCGAGAGCTACCTCTCCGCACCTGAGTGAGAAACGGAGCTCGCCGGACCCCACGGCCACCCTGTAAACAGGGTAGTGCCGTTTCCCTGCCCCTCCCCTTCCCGCGGCCCCGCGGCGCTGTTGCCTGCTGGTGGCCTGTTGAGGCGACGTCCCCGTAGTCGGGGCGCGTGTCCCGGTCCTTGGCCTTACCTGAGAAGCCCCTTGGCACGTTGAGGCCTCCGTGCCGCCTGGGGACAGGTCACAGGCTCCCGTCTGTTGCTCGTGGGTGCGGGTTTATTCCCAGGGACTGGCTGTGCTGCGTTGTCCTTCCCTTCTGGAAAGCTGCGTCTGTGTGTGTGCGTTCCCTTTCCTTTCCTTGTTTGCGCTTGCGGAGTGGCAGTGTGACGGAGCGACTGAGCTTTCCCTTTAGGCCCCCACAAAGATGGCTGCAGCTTAGCTTTGGCTTCCCAGAGGGGAACGGAGGACTTGGGTGCATGCCGCAAAGGGGGCATTTCCCTCTCAGTTCTGCGAGCGCAGCGGGTGTCCTGTCTTTCTCCTTTTTTGCTCCCTAGCACGCGTGAGAGCCACGCGGTAGTTGCGTGGCCCTGGCCGCCCTGTAGCCAGGGCTTGGGCCTGTCCTCGTGTGGCCGCCCGTTCTGCTGGCGGCGTGACAGCCCCGTAGTCGGGGTGCGTTGTCACAAGCTGTGTAGCTGTCCCTCTGTCCCCCAAGCGGCCCGCCCCGCCTGTAATCAGGTTCGGGGAGGCTGTGGTGTTGCAGCCGGCTGCTTTAGCCATCCAGCTGGTGGGGATGACCCCTCCCTGTCCCGTCAGAGGGCGCAGGTTGAGGTACTGCTTGTGGCTGGGGCGACCTCCCTGCTCGGCGGGTTGAGGTTGCCCCGTGGGTTCCCAAAGACGTGCTGATGTTGTGCTGCCGGGCGGGCCAGCCTGTAGCTCAGGCGTTGGCGGGAGCTGCGTGCTCCGTGGGGCTTGCTGGAGGTGGTGAGGAATGAGGTAGCGCCCTGTAGGCGGGGCTGTGCGCGCCCCCTGTGCTTGGTGAGCTGTTGTTCTGAGAGACCCCCTGTGCTCAGGTAGGGATCTGGCCCCGGCCTTTCAGAGGTGTGGGGCCGCGAGACGTGTGGTTGGGCTGCCACCCTCCCTGGGAAAACCAGGGCTGGGACCCCGACCCCGGCCTTAGGCCGTGTTGCCCTGCTGCCTGGCGGCTGAGAGTTGTCCCTGCCGCTGCGGGTGAAACCGAGCTCCGTGGCTCCGGGGGTGTTGTCGACCCGCCTGTAATCAGGGTCTGGGTGTGCGAGCCTTTTTGCTCTGTTGGCAGCCTGTGTGGGGCGACCGCCCCGTTAGCGGGGTGCGGGTCAAAACGCCCCGGACTGGGGGAGAAGGAGCCTCCCTCGGCCTTAGGGATCGGGGCTGCCCTGTAAGTCAGGGAGCGGCTGTGTCCCGGAGTCCCAGGCCCTTTTCAGTGGTGGCGGTGGCTGGGGGTCCCCTGTAAGCAGGGAAGCTGACCCTTTATCCGCTGCTTGTTGTGAGCCCAGCTCCGTTTGCCCAGTCTGCCCGCCTCTGTGATCCCCCGCGGCGCCAGGTGGAGCTCCGCGGCGCGTCGGTGAGGTGAGGAAAGCTGCTGTAAGTAGCGCTGGCTGGGGCGACCTGAGGGCGGAGCGGGCGGGTGGGTGGGTGGTGGTGTGCGCAGGGTTGCTTTGGGTCGTAGGGTTTCCCGCCTCCTTCAGGTAGAGGGCTCTCTGGTGCTCGGGTCTAACGGTGTCCTTGCTCGTGTTTCAGGAACGGCTGCGGAAGAAGGAAGAAGCAGCGTGGGAAAGCGCGACGCAGGAGCTGAAGGGCAAGCCAGCAAGAAGAGGAATCAGCAGCAGCCTGCAGATGCGGGGGGGAAGGAGAAAGGCTCTCTGGGCAAAGCACCTCCCTGTTAGCAGGGGCATAGTCACATTGGAGTCGAGTGTTGCCGGTGCCTTGGGTGACCAGGCCGGCTTTGTGCTGGGCGACCTCCCTGTAAGCAGGGCTCGGGTCTTTTGCTGTCATAGTTGGCCTTTTGCCGTGTTGCTCCTTTGGCTGCCTGGGGAGTGTGGCCCCCTGTACGGAGGGTGAGAGCTACCTCTCCGCACCTGAGTGAGAAACGGAGCTCGCCGGACCCCACGGCCACCCTGTAAACAGGGTAGTGCCGTTTCCCTGCCCCTCCCCTTCCCGCGGCCCCGCGGCGCTGTTGCCTGCTGGTGGCCTGTTGAGGCGACGTCCCCGTAGTCGGGGCGCGTGTCCCGGTCCTTGGCCTTACCTGAGAAGCCCCTTGGCACGTTGAGGCCTCCGTGCCGCCTGGGGACAGGTCACAGGCTCCCGTCTGTTGCTCGTGGGTGCGGGTTTATTCCCAGGGACTGGCTGTGCTGCGTTGTCCTTCCCTTCTGGAAAGCTGCGTCTGTGTGTGTGCGTTCCCTTTCCTTTCCTTGTTTGCGCTTGCGGAGTGGCAGTGTGACGGAGCGACTGAGCTTTCCCTTTAGGCCCCCACAAAGATGGCTGCAGCTTAGCTTTGGCTTCCCAGAGGGGAACGGAGGACTTGGGTGCATGCCGCAAAGGGGGCATTTCCCTCTCAGTTCTGCGAGCGCAGCGGGTGTCCTGTCTTTCTCCTTTTTTGCTCCCTAGCACGCGTGAGAGCCACGCGGTAGTTGCGTGGCCCTGGCCGCCCTGTAGCCAGGGCTTGGGCCTGTCCTCGTGTGGCCGCCCGTTCTGCTGGCGGCGTGACAGCCCCGTAGTCGGGGTGCGTTGTCACAAGCTGTGTAGCTGTCCCTCTGTCCCCCAAGCGGCCCGCCCCGCCTGTAATCAGGTTCGGGGAGGCTGTGGTGTTGCAGCCGGCTGCTTTAGCCATCCAGCTGGTGGGGATGACCCCTCCCTGTCCCGTCAGAGGGCGCAGGTTGAGGTACTGCTTGTGGCTGGGGCGACCTCCCTGCTCGGCGGGTTGAGGTTGCCCCGTGGGTTCCCAAAGACGTGCTGATGTTGTGCTGCCGGGCGGGCCAGCCTGTAGCTCAGGCGTTGGCGGGAGCTGCGTGCTCCGTGGGGCTTGCTGGAGGTGGTGAGGAATGAGGTAGCGCCCTGTAGGCGGGGCTGTGCGCGCCCCCTGTGCTTGGTGAGCTGTTGTTCTGAGAGACCCCCTGTGCTCAGGTAGGGATCTGGCCCCGGCCTTTCAGAGGCGTGGGGCCGCGAGACGTGTGGTTGGGCTGCCACCCTCCCTGGGAAAACCAGGGCTGGGACCCCGACCCCGGCCTTAGGCCGTGTTGCCCTGCTGCCTGGCGGCTGAGAGTTGTCCCTGCCGCTGCGGGTGAAACCGAGCTCCGTGGCTCCGGGGGTGTTGTCGACCCGCCTGTAATCAGGGTCTGGGTGTGCGAGCCTTTTTGCTCTGTTGGCAGCCTGTGTGGGGCGACCGCCCCGTTAGCGGGGTGCGGGTCAAAACGCCCCGGACTGGGGGAGAAGGAGCCTCCCTCGGCCTTAGGGATCGGGGCTGCCCTGTAAGTCAGGGAGCGGCTGTGTCCCGGAGTCCCAGGCCCTTTTCAGTGGTGGCGGTGGCTGGGGGTCCCCTGTAAGCAGGGAAGCTGACCCTTTATCCGCTGCTTGTTGTGAGCCCAGCTCCGTTTGCCCAGTCTGCCCGCCTCTGTGATCCCCCCCCGGCGCCAGGTGGAGCTCCGCGGCGCGTCGGTGAGGTGAGGAAAGCTGCTGTAAGTAGCGCTGGCTGGGGTGACCTGAGGGCGGAGCGGGCGGGTGGGTGGGTGGTGGTGTGCGCAGGGTTGCTTTGGGTCGTAGGGTTTCCCGCCTCCTTCAGGTAGAGGGCTCTCTGGTGCTCGGGTCTAACGGTGTCCTTGCTCGTGTTTCAGGAACGGCTGCGGAAGAAGGAAGAAGCAGCGTGGGAAAGCGCGACGCAGGAGCTGAAGGGCAAGCCTGCAGGAAGAGGAATCAGCAGCAGCCTGCAGATGCGGGGGGGAAGGAGAAAGGCTCTCTGGGCAAAGCACCTCCCTGTTAGCAGGGGCATAGTCACATTGGAGTCGAGTGTTGCCGGTGCCTTGGGTGACCAGGCCGGCTTTGTGCTGGGCGACCTCCCTGTAAGCAGGGCTCGGGTCTTTTGCTGTCATAGTTGGCCTTTTGCTGTGTTGCTCCTTTGGCTGCCTGGGGAGTGTGGCCCCCTGTACGGAGGGCGAGAGCTACCTCTCCGCACCTGAGTGAGAAACGGAGCTCGCCGGACCCCACGGCCACCCTGTAAACAGGGTAGTGCCGTTTCCCTGCCCCTCCCCTTCCCGAGGCCCCGCGGCGCTGTTGCCTGCTGGTGGCCTGTCGAGGTAACGTCCCCGTAGTCGGGGCGCGTGTCCCGGTCCTTGGCCTTACCTGAGAAGCCCCTTGGCACGTTGAGGCCTCCGTGCCGCCTGGGGACAGGTCACAGGCTCCCGTCTGTTGCTCGTGGGTGCGGGTTTATTCCCAGGGACTGGCTGTGCTGCGTTGTCCTTCCCTTCTGGAAAGCTGCGTCTGTGTGTGTGCGTTCCCTTTCCTTTCCTTGTTTGCGCTTGCGGAGTGGCAGTGTGACGGAGCGACTGAGCTTTCCCTTTAGGCCCCCACAAAGATGGCTGCAGCTTAGCTTTGGCTTCCCAGAGGGGAACGGAGGACTTGGGTGCATGCCGCAAAGGGGGCATTTCCCTCTCAGTTCTGCGAGCGCAGCGGGTGTCCTGTCTTTCTCCTTTTTTGCTCCCTAGCATGCGTGAGAGCCACGCGGTAGTTGTGTGGCCGCAGCCGCCCTGTAGCCAGGGCTTGGGCCTGTCCTCGTGTGGTCGCCCGTTCTGCTGGCGGCGTGACAGCCCCGTAGTCGGGGTGCGTTGTCACAAGCTGTGTAGCTGTCCCTCTGTCCCCCAAGCGGCCCGCCCCGCCTGTAATCAGGTTCGGGGAGGCTGTGGCGTTGCAGCCGGCTGCTTTAGCCATCCAGCTGGTGGGGATGACCCCTCCCTGTCCCGTCAGAGGGCGCAGGTTGAGGTACTGCTTGTGGCTGGGGCGACCTCCCTGCTCGGCGGGTTGAGGTTGCCCCGTGGGTTCCCAAAGACGTGCTGATGTTGTGCTGCCGGGCGGGCCAGCCTGTAGCTCAGGCGTTGGCGGGAGCTGCGTGCTCCGTGGGGCTTGCTGGAGGTGGTGAGGAATGAGGTAGCGCCCTGTAGGCGGGGCTGTGCGCGCCCCCTGTGCTTGGTGAGCTGTTGTTCTGAGAGACCCCCTGTGCTCAGGTAGGGATCTGGCCCCGGCCTTTCAGAGGCGTGGGGCCGCGAGACGTGTGGTTGGGCTGGCACCCTCCCTGGGAAAACCAGGGCTGGGACCCCGACCCCGGCCTTAGGCCGTGTTGCCCCGCTGCCTGGCGGCTGAGAGTTGTCCCTGCCGCTGCGGGTGAAACCGAGCTCCGTGGCTCCGGGGGTGTTGTCGACCCGCCTGTAATCAGGGTCTGGGTGTGCGAGCCTTTTTGCTCTGTTGGCAGCCTGTGTGGGGCGACCGCCCCGTTAGCGGGGTGCGGGTCAAAACGCCCCGGACTGGGGGAGAAGGAGCCTCCCTCGGCCTTAGGGATCGGGGCTGCCCTGTAAGTCAGGGAGTGGCTGTGTCCCGGAGTCCCAGGCCCTTTTCAGTGGTGGCGGTGGCTGGGGGTCCCCTGTAAGCAGGGAAGCTGACCCTTTATCCGCTGCTTGTTGTGAGCCCAGCTCCGTTTGCCCAGTCTGCCCGCCTCTGTGATCCCCCTCCGCGGCGCGTCGGTGAGGTGAGGAAAGCTGCTGTAAGTAGCGCTGGCTGGGGTGACCTGAGGGCGGAGCAGGCGGGTGGGTGGGTGGTGGTGTGCGCAGGGTTGCTTTGGGTCGTAGGGTTTCCTGCCTCCTTCAGGTAGAGGGCTCTCTGGTGCTCGGGTCTTACGGTGTCCTTGCTCGTGTTTCAGGAACGGCTGCGGGCGAAGGAAGAAGCGGCGTGGGAAAGCGCGACGCAGGTGCTATTACGAAGGATTCTGTGTTCTTTTTTTCATGGATTTAGCTTTTGCCTTTTGGCAGCAGAGTTCAGGCTTTTATAAGACTTCATTGCTCCCCTGTGTTAAGTTTTCTTGTTCTTGTTTTTATATCTGCTGTTATTCTCTGCTGTACTTCTTTCATATTAAATTAACTCTTGTTTGTGTGATTTTGCTCAATTTTTTTTCCTGTTGATGGTCCTTTCAGGTATTTGTTTCTTTCCTTCTGCCGTCATTAAAGTTTTCTCACGCTCAGCTGATGGTTCTGTTGTCCTTTGTCTGGTGCATAATGCTGACTGGTGTGGCAGAGCCATTTCTTTAATACTGCCCGTTTCCTGTCTACTGGCTGTTTTACATACCATAAACAAATAAATGCATGTAAGTGATGCCTGGGTAGTTGCTCAGCTCTCATTGTCTTATGCCCAGCCAGTTTCCAAGCATTTGTTTTCCTCCCTTTAACTTTTCCTTTCTTTTTTTTTTTTTTCCTCGACTTTTCTCAGCATAGGATATGCAATATCATTTTAGCTGGGTTTGTCTGAGCTCTCCTTGTTTTGTTCACTGTCTGCCTTCCTCAGTGTTCTTTAAAGTCCCCGTGATGCGCATATCCTCCTTCTGTGGTACTTTGAAGGTTTCATTGGTCAGGACCAGCCCCATTGATAGATCCCCAAGGGTTGATTAACCGGGTGTCTTTGGCTGAATGTGTGTCCTAATGTATTAATGGCCTTGAGGCTTTTGCTTGCAATGTGCTTATTACTCTAGTGTATTATGAGTTTTCCAGATGGTCTGTATGGTAGGGGAGAAGTTCTATCCTCTCAGTGCTGTGCTCTTTGGTTCGTTTTATGATATTGTTTCAGAAATGAGTCCTGTTGTCTGACCTGGTTCTTCTTGGGGCGTCATGTAATCGCAGTGCTTGCTTTTCAGGGCCCAGAATAGTACTTTGGGCTGTAGCAAGGTGTACAGGAACTGTTTCTAGCCATTGATGGTTACTTCCACTGTCGTGAGCTTGTGGTGCTTGGCTCATCCATGACTGTAATCCTTTCACACATCTCATAGCTCGCTCAGTGTTGAGAGTCAGATGATTTCTTTTTCTTCTCCCATTTTTTGTAATGTTCTCGCTCCACTTTCGTCTTAACTTGCGAGTTTCTCTCTTTGTTAAATGCTGTGGCATTCATAGATATCTTCTTCTTGTTCAGAGTGGAAGACATTTATGGGCACTGGTTGGTTCTCTGGTTGAACTGTGGGACTTCTTACAGGGATTGGAGTGACCGCAAGGCCAATTGTGAGTGTCACGGCAACTGCACGGCCTGTTAGAAGGGTTACAGTACCCATGGGTCCATCATAATTGAAGTAACTACAGGGCCTGGTTGGTGCAGCTGCAGGATTCATTACAAGGGTGTTGTTGTAGGCATAAGTGGGGTATTGGGTTGTAACGCGATAGGACTTTCCCTGCTCTGTGAGTGACATGTGGTGTGTGCTGAAGGGATATTGACTAAGCGAGATCTGTACTTTAGGAGTTGCTGTGCCTTAATAAATGCCATTTTCTCCATCGTCATATTAGTGCCTGGTAGCGTGGCCCTAGCTGTTTGCTAGCCCAAGGAGACTGGCCTTCCTAATGAGACAGCACAAGGGTTGGAGCAGTAGCAGAGCCCATCAGAGAAGCTGGAATGCCTGTAGGGCTGCCAAAGCTGCAACCGTACTATTCTTTGTCATTGGATCATTGTGCTTTGTTTTAAAATTTTGGAACTGTTTAAATTCACTTGTATCAATGATTAAAACAAAAAATAAGTGAATTAAAAGCTGAAGAAGTCTAGTCATCAGTACTAAGCACTTGTGTCCATTGCCTAATGGACAAGAGAAAAGGCTGTTAGCTTGCTAATTGCATAAAAAAAAAAATCAAGTTCCAAATAAGGTCTTTGGGAATATAGACTCATGCTTTCTGATACTTCTTATCTGCTACATTAACACGTGAGATAAATATGTTCCCTATGGTTATTAAGCTTTCTTTCAGTATTGCTTTACTTGGTAAGTATTCTCTCTAACATTTCACAGTAACTGTTAGTAGAAAGTTATGATTTTCTCTTGCGCCCTCCTGTCTGTGCTTACAGTGAAAGATAAGGGAGAGAAAAGTCTTCAGTTGCTTGCATGTCATGTCTGTAGTAGGATTTGCTTGGAGTGGGTAAGGCAAAATCCTTGCTGTTGTCTTTCTGTATATGTTTACGAAGCCTTAATGGATCATGAAATTAGAGGTATGGATTGACTTTTATTTCCAGATAGGGATTATTTTTTTCATTTGATCTGTTGTTCTACTGTATACCCTGAAAGAATAGTACCCACACGAAGTAATGAGGGTGGACAGCATATTTTTGTATGGCTTATCCTGATGGTATAAAGATAACCAATAAATTAGGAAAGGCTCAACTGTCACTGATGGTCTTGTCTGCAACTCTACAGGTGAGGGATCTCCAACAAGAGATCCTTCCCCAGTGGTTGTCAGCCCTTAAATGGGGTCTGGGAGAGGTGGAGCTGGACTGCAGCCCTTCTGGTCACACAGGTGCATTGCCTTCACCTGTGCTCCTGTGGCTGACTCCATGTTCCCATACATCCATATATCGGAGATCGGGGATCTTGGCCAGAGATCTCTGCACTGGGTTTTTTTGGGAAATCTTGCTGATTGCAAGTGATGTCTGCGTCAGCATTGAGGTCTTCTTTTACTTCAGCACGTGGTAGTGATTTGTTGTATTTGTTGTTCATTTTTAATTACTGGATTCACTATGTCTTCATCACGTGAACAAGAGAAATATTTTTCTGTTTATGTGGGGATTATCATCAGGAAATTACAAACACCACATGCTTATAGTAGATGATAACTTTCTTCTGGTTATGAAATAATTCCTGTGTGGTTAAGTTGCTGTTGTGATTCTGTGTTTGTTTATCTATATCCATTTGCTTTAGTTATTTTAATCCTTTTAAGCTCTTGCCCTTGGTTATAGCTTTAGAAAAATATGTCTGAAAGCTGTTGAGGTTCATGTTGTTTTGGTACATTGGATGTACCCTGCTGGAGTTCTGACGTTTTGATTTGAACTTCTAAATATCTTCTAAATACGTAAACATTAAAAACTAATAAAATCAAAAATTGTGTTTAAGAGTAGACAGAGTAACTCCAACTGTTGCTTTAACTTTAAATCAGGAATACAGAGCTACATATAACCATAGAATTTAGCTATTAAGCAGCTAATAGAGCATGAGCATTTCTGTATCTATGGTTATATTTGAGGGAACAGTCCTCCTCTACTTTTGCTTGAAACTGCGTACAGTAACAGATTTCTCTAAATGCTTTTCTGCAGCTTCATGGGTTGGGGTCCATGAATCAGCTGTCATGATGCAAATTATGGCGGAGTTACATTGTTAAGATATGCAAGAATCATAGATATTACAGTACATATAATTACAACCTATTAGTGTTATCTGCTATGACAAGGTAGTAGGGGTATCTTTAAATGAAAGCATTAAGTCATAAAGTAGAGCTTCATAGAACTCTGAGCTGGGAATTCATTTCTTCTCATGATTGGCGTGCACTGATTGATAATATTTAAAATGACTTCAAAAATTATGACTATGCTAATATTAGTATGTAATGAGAATTATGGTACATGTTTGCATCTAGTACAGTGCTCTGTGAATTTCTCCCATTCAGTTTTTGTTGTACTGTCTTCACCAGGTTAATCAGAGATGTAATACGGTGATGGGGGGTGTGCTGAAACTTTTCTGCTTTGATACTTACTGTTTTGTGTAAGCTATTACAAGAGTGTTGGTGCTCATCCTGAAGTCAGTGGGAGAGCTGCCATAGGTTTAACAAATATTTAATTCTTCTGTGAGTGGAACCTGTACCAATGGACTGCACTGTATGAATCTGAGGCAGCTCTGTACTGCTTCGAACTGTCTGAACACATAGTATGAAACCAGCTGAAGGCTCTTGGATGAGGAAGCAGTGTTTTCATGGCCTTGCATTTCAGTCTGGTAGTTCAGGTAACACTTCAAAGTGCTCAAATCTCTGTTTTTCTGCTTCTTCTGAACTGAATGTGGATTTTTGGATTTGGAAATGTCTCTCACAATAATGGTACTGATGAGAGCAGAGTAAATAAACCGCAGTGTCGAGTTATGTATACGTAAAAGACAAAGGCAGTTTTCAGCTCTGAAATGAGAAGTCTAAATTCCAATCATTTAATGATGTACTGTAGGATTAACAATGGAAACTGGATGTAATGCTTAGGGAATTTTACATTTTTTAATGATTAAAGAAATCTAGGATATTGGTCTTAATAGAATGAAAGATGCATATTGTGACCTACAGTTTTTAGTTTTGTTTCTCCCTTTTACTTTTCTTCCCCTTCAAAAAAAAAAAAAAAAAAACCCTTTACTTTGAAAAGTAAAAGGAGGAAAAATAATAAAAACACCTGAATCTGTGAATAAAAACATCTGTAATGAGACTGGGGTCGAGCATGAGAAGTTTCAGCCTTAACTGTTACCACCTACCAAGCTGTAGCAAGAATGGAAGTGCAGCCTCAGCCCTAACATGAATGCTACCACTGCTCTTACGTTCTGATCACCATTTTGTACGGTTTTTACTGTTGTACAGAAGTACACTTTCAAAACTGCAACAGCGCTGGCTTAAAATGTCTAAGCGAAGTAGAAGGTTGGAGGGTTTTTTTTTTTCCCTCACTGGGCTTGCTGAGGACCGCTTACATCTGCCTTAATTCAGTGGCTGCAGAAGTCAACAGAGAAGTTCAGGTTTTGCATCTAAGTGTGTGGAGGGGTAGTTTGTGTGTGCATCTGACCACTTAAAGTCATTACCTTCTCTTATTTGATGGAATGTCATTCAAAGTTTTGATGCTTTGGAACAGAATTCACGTAACTGAAAGAAGAAACAACTCTGACTTTAAGGCTTTTCATCCACCTTTTGAGTCTGTCAAATGGCTTAATAGATGCCCAGTTACATAATAATACCTATTTCAGAGTAGGCTCGTTTCACATACTTTTTAAAAGTTTATTCTTCTATGTTATACTTCAAATACTTCTTTTCAATTGTGAGTGTATGATATTGGGTTCAATAAAACTAGCGCCTTTTAATTTAGATATTAACGGCAGTGAAAATGGAATAATGTTGCAGTGTAAAATAATGCACTTGAGACGAAGTCTTGAATAGCTTGGCATCCCCACGCATCTCTAAATGAGTTACTTTAATCCATGCTATGGGATTTAGTCCTTGCCCTTTGATCTTTACAGTAGTACGCATCTGTGTACTGAGGAGAAGGAGTTTAGAAAGGGTGGAAGAAGAGCCTGCCAGGAAGCAATCCTGAGTACTGGAGCTGAGGGCTGCAGTGCAGCAGCTGATGCATCTTTAGTTAGTGGGCTGCTGGGTACAGAGTGTGTGTGTTTTATTCCTCCAAAATGGTATCATGTGCTTTCTTTCAGGGAGGTACCATATTGCCTGTATCTGCAGCAGAGGGGAAGGTATAATTTGCCTAAATAGGTACTTGGCAGTCTGTTTCACTTTGTTGACACCGTTTAGTTTTGAAAGATGGCGTTATAATGTCTGTGCACCGCACTGCTTGAGAACAAAGATGTACTTGGTCAAGGGGTGCTATGCTTTTATTCAGTGAAAGCATTGAAATACAGGTGATAGGCAGTGAGCCCTGTCAATATTCTGTGCACTGGAAGGTTTTGCCTTCTGATTTTGTTTATTTTTTTTTAAATTTGTAGTTTATTTCTCTAAAGAGATGTGTCAAGGTATGTGTGAAGTCTTTATGTAGTTGTTCCCTTGAACTTCTTTTTGGAGAAGGTCTTCCAAATACAGGTGCTTTTGTTTTAAATACAAATGGTCAGTCAATATTAGGGGCTTGGTGCTGTGAGGGCCTCATAGCAGGAGGTGATGCCACCAACCAAATCTTTTGCTATTGGTCACTTGTACAGCCCTACAGAAACAGAAACCAGTTTATTTAAGGTAGTGAATGCCTATCTATCCATCAGATGTATTTTTGGAGACCTATGTTTAAAAACTTTGACATTACAAATGTGTTCTGAATTAGTAGCTGGAGGTTCCCATCTTAGATCTGTTTTCTGTCCTTTTTTAAGATGTGTTTTCATACCTGGGCAGATTAAACCCAGGCACGATGATAAGTCATTGGTGATAAATGATAAGATGCATCTACTCTCTTGCTTGGTTAATGGAAGGGGAGTACAACTCAGGAATTCCCTGCATCCCTCTCCCCCCAACCCCCTCTCCAGCTGTCACAGTGAAGTGGTTAAGAGGTAAATGTGTGTCTGATAGTGTGTCTGGCTTCTTTTTGTACAGGATCTAAAGAGGAGCACAGCTGTATGTACAGTATCTGCTGTACATTTGCACTGAGCCTGTCTTTTTAGGCTGCTGTCACGACGCTTCCATGAAAATTTTAATTGTTTTTCTGTTACTAACAGCAGTTTTTGTAATAGACAAGGTGTGGTACAGTAACTGGTGCTTGTAGCTCCTTGTGTATAGTTAGGAATAGTAGGTGGTTTAAAAGGATCCCTTTGAGCTTTCAACTATCTTCTAAATTTGCCCTTGCTTTTTTCTTTCCTGTGTTGATTCAAGAAACAACTGCATTTTCTTTCTCAGTCCTCTCTTCCATTCATTGATTTGGTGGGGTTTTTTTTTTCTCATTTTTTTTTCCACGGGGCTGTGTGAGATGGAACTTCTCGTGGGTGACCTCTCAGAGATAAAGACATACCCGCTATAGATGACTGCACACTGGATTTCACTTACTGCCTATGGGGGTACACTGTTACATTTGTTTAGTTAGTGTTTCCTGTTTCAGAGACATCCTCCAAGTTTGTCAGATAACTTACAAACCTTTTTTCTTAAGCATCAGTTCTCTCCTTCTCAAACCTGAATTCTGCTTCTGCCTTATAAACTGAAGAACGCGCTGTTCCTCATTACCCTGTACTGCTGTAGCACGTGTGTCAGCAGCTGCTATGTTCTTGAAGAACTATGTGCGAAGTGATGATTTTTCTGTTGTCTGGTCTGTCCCGGGATCTGGATGTACTATTGAAATGATATACTGAGGTGTTGAGATAATGTAAAATCTGATGGTTTAAGCCCTGTATGCGCTGCTAGTACTGCATTTCCATTTTAAATATGGTATTTCCACACTCATAGAAATTAGAATGGGAAAGCATGTGCTATGTCGTTCAGTTCAACCTCATTAAGTCTAAGCCTGTCTGTGAACACACAGTCACATACGAAAACAATCATGCTAAAGAACAGAAGCCCTATATTTGAAAACACTGTTTATGCACAGGAGAAAGCAAGCAGAATGCAAAGGGGCAATGGCACATTAAAAAGGGACTGAACTTCTCTAGCACTGAATTATATTACTCAATAATCAAGGAGTTGGACAAAAAGGACAAAATGAGAAATCTAATCTAGAAAAGCAATGTTACTTAATGAACTCCTTTGCTTTCTTCATCTTCATTTCCAAAGCTCCTTCAGCACCAACTGAGAGAATGATCAATACTGCTGAGGTGGGATGGGTATCAGGGCTGTCACAAGGACCGTAATGGCTGCTCTGCTGGAAAATAAATGAATAAGTAAAAAATAAAGCAAGCTAATGTAAACCTAGGGCGTCAGGGAGCAACGTTCTGCTGGGGCCAAGTCAGAGCACCCGCAAGCGGCTGCAGTTTTGTAACCGTGGAGTGCTCCTGGCCCCAGTGCGCTGTGTGCGGATCTCCCTCTGCCTCTCTCTTTCTCAAATAAATAAATAATGAATGGCTTGATTCTCTCTTTGTTAAATGCTGCTTCAGAAAAAAAGAGACTGAGTGACACGTGCTGTTACCTCGCCTCCCAACGGCAGAGTAGCTGCAGCTTTTAAACTGTTTCCCTGATGAGAACCTGCTTTCAGGAGCACAAGACTTTGAAAAGATTCTTGTTCTGAAGACATGGGAAGAAAAAACAGTAGTCATTTAGCTATACTTCAGGAGACAGTGCTGGCATGTAAGGTACGCTGATCCCAGGATACCAAGTATCTTGCATGACTCGTTTCTAAGCTTACTAAAGGAGCTGGTAATTGATGTCAGTCATTTTTATGGCACTTCTTTTTTCTTTTCTAATCAGTATGACTAGATTTCTTCTGTGAGCTGTCACATAAATTACACGAGCTTCAGCTTATGTGAAACAGATGATTTGCTCAGAACACCCAACAACAGAAACTAAGTTGTATTTGTCTATCAAGAGAAAACAACTCACAAACAACTTCTGCCAGAATTCCAGTGTATAGTTAGGGCTGTGTAAATCGCCCCATCTCGAATCCACTTTCTATTTCATGCCCTCAAGTGACACCTAGAGGCTGTCCCCTGAATGGGACAGATTTTACCCTTCTGTTGTCAGGTAAGTACTGATGAGAACTGTGATCCATTCTTCAGCATTTCAAAATTCCCACAATGTTTTCAAATACACGATATCTGCAAACCTTCTCATTGTAGACTATAATACATCATCATTGCACACTTATAAATCTGAAGGAAAGGTGCTTAAATCCATCTATCCCCACCAGCTCCAGTTGATACACAACTCTGCAGATTTTGTGAGTGAAGATGATTGCTTTTCAACCCATGCTACTTTAGAATTAATATCATAAGTTTGACACCAGATTTTCTTTTAGAAGAACTGTAGCACACTGTCATGGACAACAATACTAGGCATCGTTTTCTGGAAAAGTTTGGTATATACTTCCACACACATTCTAATTCTCTGTAACCACATTAAGAAGTACTGCAAGAAAATAAAAAGAATGAAGGAAATAGAAATACACGTGTAAACTTTGGAGTGATCTCTAAAGAAACTGTTAACAGTTCAGAAGTAATTCTAATTGGCTTCAAGTTCTATATAGATTTATTCCAAATGTTCTGATGTAATCTTTCAGGGATCACAAAAGCTACTCATGTAAGAGCCCAGGAAGAACCAGTAAAACTCCTCCAAACTCTACATATGAAAAGCTCTAGCTTCCATACTTGGATTTCTAATTTAAAGGCATTTGCAGTGCATTGTAAAATTCAGCATTACAAAGATTTCTGCATTATTAGTAATAAAGAAAAGCGAAAAATGCACTTGTTACAGGCAATAGCTGTGATACTACCTCACTCCCTACCTATCACTTGGGTGCACACAAGCATTTGAGAATGGGGAGGGCAAACAACTAGTGGAAAAAAGAAAGCAGCATCTGCCACTGGTACCTGAGAAATAAGTAAGCAGTTTCAGAAGATACATTCTTCTGACAGAGGGTCTAACTCTTGACAGAATCCTAGGCACGGTTCTCTTGGGAACTGAAAATGCCATGGCTGCAGCATCCATCACAAGTGATACCTCACCTCCACGCTGTACCAATGGCACCTGAAGGCGAATTATCTTGACTGACCCTGAGCAGATAGAGCCTCGTTCACCCAAAAGCTTCCACGTTTTCTGTGGTCCCCTATTCATAAACTTACCCCAGACTAAAAATGTAACGGCCTGAGCAGACCTGGATACCTCGGTAATTCCTGACTTGTGTGTTTGTAAAAGACACCCCCAGCCTAACAGCCATGCTCCAGGCTTTGGTAAGGCCGGAACGCCTCTCCCCCTTCCCGTGCCCGGTCACGCAGGGCACTGTGTCCCGCCGTAGGGCAGGGCAGCCCCGCCCCGCCGCCGCCACCTCCAGGCGCCCCGCGGGAGCCACCGCCACCACCGAGACGCGCAACGCGCGGCTGCGCATGCGCACAAAGAGCCGCCGAGCCAACCCCAACTACGCAAGCGGGGATCGCTTTCGGCCGAACCACCGCGCGGCGCTGCGGAGGGGGGAGCGCCGGGCGAGGAAGAGTCCACTGAGGGGGGAGACCTGGCCGCCGCAGCGGTCGGTTTGCTGGCCGCGCCGGTGCCACCGAGGCGGACGGGCCCGATGTGAGTGGTGTCTTCGCGCCGCGGGCGGGCGGGGAACCGGCGGGCAGCGGGGGTCTGGAGGCGGGCAGGCTGGGCAGCCCCTGAGCCGCTGCTGTCGGCCCCGGCTCCCCTTGGCGGTCGGGGCATCGGCTGCGGATGCGGAGCGCGCCGTGACGCAGCCGTTGTTGCAGCCGTGCGGTGCTCGGGGTCCGGCGGGAAGCGTTGAGAAACTGCCTCGGGAAATACCCTCGTTGTAGGCGTGGAACGTAGTGACTCACTGTGCTGCCAATGTGAAGGGAACGCAAATCGATGGAGGATCAGGTTTAGAAGTACTGGCGAAATATTAGAGAGGAGCGAGTTGATCGGTTTTTCTGACACGTCTCCGTTGGCTCTTCGGAGATGTCATGATTTAGTACTCCTGGTTATTCCTTATGGCTTTATAATATACTACTGTTCCCAAATAAGTATCTTTGACATTCTTAGTTTGCCTTATGTTAGCATGGAGAAGATTAAATCTGGTCAGACAGCGGTACATTTTCCCAGGTGAATCTCAATGAGTTTATGTTCGTGGTTGCTGATCTCTAGTGCAGGATTAAATCTCTCCTATTTTAAGGCGATGTTATACAGAGTACACAGCTCTTATCCCTGTTGATTAATGATCTGTATTTACACCAGTCTAATAGTTGCTTTAACCATGTCAGATGTCATATAGTTCTAAACGAAAAACGTATGTAAAAGAAAAACACTATCATTATAGGGTTTAATCTCATTTTTATTTAGATAACATGATAGATATTTATCTTTTTTCTGAATGCTCAGAGGTAAATGGAAAATGATGCAGTCCCTGTTGAGTTTGGCAGACCTATGCATTTAAGAGAGACTACTGGTCATGTGAGATGAGCCCGCCTTGGGAAAAATATTTGCTCCATTATGGAAAAGTATCTGCATAATTAATTTACCTGCAGGTTTTTGTTGTTGTACGATTCACTTATCCTTTGGCTATAAAAGAAGTGGGTATGTACTTTACTTACTGTGCTGCTTTGCTCTATGTCATCTTGTATTTTTTGATCTTGTGAAGTGCGCTTCATCATTATATTTGATTTCGTAATTATATTTTTGAAGAGGTGGTTCAAATCAGTAAATTAATCATAAAATAATCTTGCACGTTATTACCACTCGCAGAGAACGATTAAAGTGTTAGACATTAGCTTTTATAATTGTATTGTTTTCTACTCCTTCAAATTATTGATGTTTTCCAGTTGATTATGAATTATACGTTAAAAATAGCCACAGTCACTGCTTAATTGTGCTGGTGAAGCTTTGAAAACATTTTTAGTATGGGAAAATATTTGTACCTTGTGGGTGAAAGGATGAAGCGTATTACAGAGTAATCATTTCCTGTGGAGTCACCCTGGTGGTGCTTGGGCATTCCAAACGTTGTTAGGTTGTTGGATGCGTAGTACACAAAACTAATGGCATCTGGCAACTGACTAAGCAGCACTTGTTTAAACTCAAGCCAACCCATATTTTCCGTTTTTTTTTTCTTCTTAATTTGGTTTGGTTTTGTCAGCTGGCAGACCCAGCTGCTGCAAGTAACAAACTTGAAGTGGCTGAAAGCTTGTAGTCTGGGGTGTCAAGGAAGGAGCAAATAGCACTGAAAGAGACAGGAGGGATCTGAAGGTAGTGTAGTACAGATGCTCAGGCCCATGATCTATGATCTTTATCAACTCCTAGTCTGTATGGAAGCGTTGCTCAGGAGAGTGCTAGGTGGCTTAGACTGAAGCTGTTCAAAGAATTAATCAGCATAGCTTGGTAATGTTTAGTCGTACATCTTAATTTAGTACAGCTGGTGTATTTTGGGCCCTGTGAGTGTGTGAGCAGTGTCTAACAGGCCATGTACTGAGGACTTGGAGCTCCTGCCTGATCAACTATTGGAGAAGTAGGTAGGGATGGTAGCATGTTGCATGGATGGCCAAGGGAAACACAATACATTCACAGGTCATAGGAAGGTAGGTTTTCTTAGTTTTACTGCTTACAAAATACCTTTTCATGTTGTACAACTGCTCTGCTTACAAGGAAGCAAAATTGCTTCTGACATGTTCTTGGCAATACTGGGCAAAGTATTTGCAGGAAGAACTATTAACTTGTGCAGGGAAAAAAAAAAGAAGAAAGAGTTGAACTCACCCAACTGTGATGATTTAGCTCTGGTTCCACCCCTTGTGGTCAGATGGAAAGCACAGGTGTAAACAATTTACCTGTGCTCCCTTGGTCAGCCACACCCCTTCACCGGGTACTCCATCTCCAGTTCAAGCTGTGACCTAGCAGCTCCCCTACAACAACATTCTCATTTTTCTTGATGAAGAGATAAATCTTTGTAATATTTTTATTTGCCTTCTAGCTTTGTTTGTTTTGCACTTTCAAGCTTTTCTGCCCAACCAGGAGGGTGTAGCGTTTTTCTTTAAATAAATAGGTTTCATGTAATGGCTTGTCTACTTCTTACAAAATTAAAACATTTAATGTAAACTGTATGATTATAGAACTCCACTGAAGTTAGGTTTGCTAGCAGCTGTGAATCGTTTTGATTGTGGGCCATCAGTTGGCTAAAAATGGGACTTCTTTAAAATACTATCAGGTAGGAATCTGATGTGGAATGTTTCAATAGAAATGGTTTCATATAAAGTGCACAGTAGAGATGCATGTTTTTTCTTTGAGGGCTGCACTACTGAAATACTTGGGTGTTCAGAAAAATATATTTAAGTTGCCATCGGTGTTGGTTTTTTTTCTTCCTTTCTTTCAAAGAACAAGTATTGGATGCAGAAAATTTAGTGCTTATATCTTACAGTAGAGAACTTGACATAACTTAGAGAAATACTTATTTCTAGTCTGTTTGTCTGAACGACCTGTGCTCGTACTTGATATTAATTAGCACACGTTCAATTTGTAGCTTTGAGTCTCGGGACCAGTTATGTTAATTAAAGTTACTGAATACTTTGAAAAAAGTTGATGAATCCTGAGGAAGAAGCAGCTGTTGTGTTGGGCCACCTTTAACTGAGGTCTGAAAATGCCAACAGGTAAGAATATTTGTGTTTGATTTCTAATGTGTATTTAAATAGATGGAACTGTGTGATTGAACCACTTCTATTGATGAGCTTTCCATGGTGCATTGCTTTTGTTTTTAGTCTGTGGTTGTATTTGGCTTTCAAAGTATTGTTGTTTTTTTTAATTTCTTTTTTGTTTGTTTTTTTTTTGTTTGTTTTTTGTTTTGAATGCATCTGCTTCTTTAAATATCTTAATTACAATGATAAATATGCTATAATTAGGATGCAGTGTCTTTTTCTGGGGGTGTCCTGGATTGCTTTTTTAATCATTTAGCCACAGGTTAAGCATTACCTAAGGCATGGAGTGGCAGGGCTAGAGCACCTGCTACTTCAAGGGTTGAAATGCTTCTGATAGCAATGTCATGATTCACAGAAAGGCAGAGTCTAATTTTGCTGATTTCAGGTTCTCCTGCCTCTTGCAAATTTGTTTCAGGCTCATTAAGAACTCAGAGCTGCTCCTTCTCCTGGGGATTGTATGCTAATCTGCACTGTGTTTCTACTCATAAACGATGGGGGCAATCATTTGTACTCTGCTTTGGCTAGCCCAAGGTCTTTTGCTGATCCAAACAGTGCCGCTTTCAGCAATGAATAGCAGCCATATGTGTTTGTACCTTGTTGCCAAGTGATCCTCTTGCAGTTTACACTGTCAGTGGAAATTCTTAGCTGAACACTAAGTACGTTTCTTGGTAAACTTTCCTGATGAAAATAATTACTGCCTCCTGTCATGTTAAAGCACTTTCATAGGAAGAGTGGGTTTTGAATCATAGTCTGGTTTGCTTTTTCAGTTGAAAGTGAGGCAAAGGCAAAAACCAAAGTTCGATTTGAGGAAATCTTCAGACGTCACGCTGGCCTAACAGATGAAAAGAAATCAAGGAAAAAGAAGTTCCACTCTCAGGAGAATATTGTGGTACGTTTGAATGCATCCAAGTTTGGTTCCTTCCTTAATGGAAAAAGAGAAGGAGAATGTAATTTAGAAAAGAAATAATTTATACAATGAATGAAATGCTGACTTGTCTTTTTGCTTTAATATGGGTTTTATTTATTGCTTATGCACCAGAAGTTGATCCTTTTACTTTAGAGTCATGTCAGAATTAGTTGCTACGTAGCTTTAGAAAGGAGTAGGTGATATATTCAGGCATGCATTCATTTGAAGTCTGTCAATACTTTTTTTTTTTTCCATTATGTTCTTTTTTTAAACTGTTGCAATATTCACATTCACCATTGACTTCAGTAGGAATGTGAATGATAGAACAGTGTAGGATTGTAGCCATAACACTGTTTGGTTTTGAGAGTAATACAGGTGTGAACTGAGAACTGATGAAAACTTAGATCATCATCAGGCTCATTCCCCAAAGGTCCCAATATAGGAATTTACAAACAATAGTAAATGACACTTGCAGTGGTTTGGTGTTTTTTTTTTCATTTTGATTTCCATGATAAACATCTTTCTGCACATGCTGAACTATGTTTCTCTATGTGTGTTGTTGTGTGTGTACTTAAGCAGTACACCCATTTTGAAGGTTGTGCCTTGGCTTATAACTTGCAGATTAGGAATGCTTCTATCAACATGACTGCATGGTTAGATGACATCTCTGATTGTGGCATATCTCCCATTAAAGGAACCTGAAAGATTCCTCTGTCATAACATTTTTCCTGAACAGAAATGTAGTGTTAGAGTGCTATAGAATCCCAGTTATTTATGATGTTTGGCACTTCCAAGGAAAGAAATCTGCTTAAGGTTTTTTTTGTTTGTTTGTTTGTTTCTGTTAGGTTTTATACTATCCATCTTTTTCTTGCAGTTACATCTATTCAGTATGTTTCAAGTGAAAGTTCATTCTTTTGTACCTGGTTAAAGACAATGGAATGCTATTTTACATCATCTCAGATCTTTACATATATTTGTTGTTATGTAACTGCTAAATATATGTAAAAGTAAAAACTATATTTCTGTATGACAACTTTGTCTTTCGATCATCTCAGGCTAGTATTTCTGTGGACATGCATGTATGCATGTACTTTGTGAAGCTTTTTGAAACATAGCATGCAAGCATTGCCGCAGTTTGCAGCTAGCAACAGCTCAAGAAATTGAGTGTCAAAATGTCCTTTTGAATATCTCAGCCGTATTTACATTTTGAATGGTGCCTCTTGACTGCTTACATAGTCTCTGATGCAGTCAGTGGCAAGTTTTAACTATGGCCCTGTTCTAGTTATAAGGGCTATCAAGTGAAGATCACCAAGCACAGTAGTGCCATTCTGAAGAGAAATACATGGCAGTGGGTGAAGGTTCATTCTACAGTGAAGCTCAGTGCATTACTGGCTATTAAATTTCTAGAGTGATCAGTCACTGGCTAATGAGTCCTTGCAAGGTTACCAGCATTTTGGAAAGGAGACTTCTGCAGAAGGATGCTAAAAGGACTGCTGATGTGATAACACAGAAATCTTTTGCAGCACAAATGTAGCTATATAAATATCCTGATGCTGACAGGAGGCAGGGATAGGCATAGATAATCTTTAAGGTCTCTTCCAACCTAAGCCATTCTATGCTTCTATGAAACATAATTTTTTTAAAAAAGCTGTTAACTTTTAAAGATGATGTGTCTTTGAGCACATAATTGTATAGTTGTGTGCAATTATATACTACTCACATAAAAATCTTAACCTTACATTGGTTTTCAAATGGTTCTGATAGAAAAAGGCTACTGTTTTGGAATTAGCTAGAAATTCTTGAAGCAGAATCACAGTGAAGTGATGCTGAAGTTAATACATACAAATAAAGAAACATTTTTAGTATTACTGTGTGGGAAGTTGTAGATTTAAACCAATCAAAATGCTAAAACAAACAAACAAACAAAAAACCAATAATAATTGAGAGCAATGTATATTGAAACCTAGCACTGATAGTTTTGAATGTTTCCTTAAATTCTGTTGCAGATGTAAGAGCTCAGGTTGATATTTTCCATGCTGCCTTTTAGGTAGGAATTTCTGTAAATGCTTCAGCAAATGCCTTTCCTTTCTTTGTGAGAAATAAAAGTTTGTGAGAAAGCAAGAGAAAGAAATGATGATGTTTGTCTGATTCTCTTCCAGCTTTGCTCACTTTGTATAACAACTGTACAGAGTTTTGGATATCTTTAAGCAATGTGAAATTCATCGGTGGTGTTTGCCTTTGTGCTGCATACTTGCACAAATCATTTCCCAGGTTTGATCAGAAACGGGTCGTGGCTGAGAGCATGTTTCCACTTGTCCCGGACTGCTGCTTTTCTCCTTACTGAACCTAGCCTTTCTTAAAGTAATAAAACTAAAGTAATAAAACCTTTTCCCTTGTCCTCTGTTTCCTTGAGACCTGCACTTGGAACTGCAGGAGACTGCTGTGATTCTGACACTAAGTGTCAGAAGGGATGGTAAATAGACTGCTTACCTGCTGCATTCGGTGTTACCCAGTGGCTGGAGAGAAAGGAAGCAGTGTGACTGGAAGGGGAGAAGCTGTGACTGCGGAGCATGATGAATTGGAAGTCACAGCTGATGGGAATTAAGGGATTGTAATGCAAATGGATATAGATGTCAGCTGTGGCCTGTGAAAGGTCTGCTTTGCAGCTTAGTCACCAGAGGTGCAGTGTATGAAGCCTCAAGGCGGGACTGAAAAAGCAGTCAGTTGGGACACAGGCAGAAAAGGAATTTGCTAGTAACCATTCCAAGGCTAACAGTCAATGCACTTATTTTTCTCCCAGTTGTACCTCTTATTACAAGTTATTAGAATGAGCTAAACATCAGATCAAGCAATGATTTAATACATCTAAGGTATTAAATCCAAGCAAGGATTTAATCCATTTGTGTCAGTATAGATTTTGTGGTAGAAAAGAGGATATGTAACTTATTTTTTTAAGTCCAAAAAGTGTTTGTCACCTGGAAGAAAAAAAACTTAGAGGCAAGAAGTTCTTTCGTAGACTGCAGCCTAACCAGCTGATAATACTGAGATGGGCACACATTGATGAGGCATAAATTCAAGGCAGGACTGCATTATGCATCCATTTCAGGCTTTTTATTTACTGCCTCACTGCAAGCAAAATCAGTGGCCAACTCAGCCCTTCAGTGAGTTGGCAAATACCTGTTCTTTTTCTTTCAAGGTCTGTCTGTTTTATGGGAAGGCATTCAGTTGCTTCTGTAACGCTTGATATCATAGGCAAAAGCAGTTTATGTGTTTCCAGGTTCCACGCACACATATTTAAGAAGTCTTTTAAAAAAGAGACTGTTGGGTGTCAGCTCTGGAGCACAGGTGGGAAGTGAAAAGAAGCTGAGCTTGTCTTGTGTGTCAGCCAGCCTGCATGCATTTGTCTGGCCCATCTCTCTCCTGCCAAATCAGCTGCACAAGCAAACCTGTTCTTAGGGCAGGTGGCTTCCTCTGCCTGGTTATCCTTAATGTGGCAGTCCTGGAAAAAAGCCATCCTGCTTGTTCAATGTTATAAGCTAGGGAGGTCAGGCTCAGATGTGCTGAAGTTACTCCAAAGGTGTGACTGTCCTCTGAGCTGCTTTTCTGAATGAGATGCTTTTTCTAACTTGGATCAAGTGTGTTATACATAGACAATTGCTCTTAGCTGATCTCCTGTGGTTCTGCATTTCAGATGGATGATCTCTATACCAGCTTCCTCTCATCTGTCCAGTGCTTAGTCTCATGCAAGTGATGTTTTAATTACTTCTTGCAATTAAATAGTATGTATAGAACACACAGCCTGAATTAAGATCTCACTGTCTATGAGTCTAAGGAACTTGTGTTTCATGAGCTGTTGTGATCTTGTTTGTAGGCATAATAAAAGGTTCTAGTAAATGCTCCAAGTGGGCTTTTGCAAAATCCAGATTTCTTTTAGGATACAACTCTTGCCACAGCTCTACAGGCACTGCTCCAACATGGGTCCATACCGTGTGGCCCACCTCCTCAGGCACTGTTCCAGCACTGGTCCCCACGGGCAGCAACTCGTCCAGCCCTTTTGCCCTACTGCAGGCCCCTCTCCATGGGCTGCACCTCTGGCCTGGGCTGCTCCTGTGGATGCCCTCAAAGGGCTGTACCTCCTGCAGACCACATCTGCTGCTGCACTGTGTGCTGCTCCATGCGATGCCCGTTGATTGCAGGGAGACAGTCTGCTTTTCTGTGGGCCTCTCATGGTCTGCAGGGAGCTGGTGGTCTGCACCTGGAGCACCTCCTGCCCTCCTCCTGCACTTACCTTGGGGGCTGCAGGGCTATTTCTCTCACATTACTCACTATCTTCCAGCTGTTGCACAGTGCTTTTTGCTTTTTCAAACCTGCACTCACAGGAGCACAACCAGCATCGCTCATGGCTGAGCTCTGGCAGCAGTGTCTGTTGGAGCAGCTGGATCTGGCTGTGATCTGACATGGGACGGTGCTGAGCTCTGCTCACAGAGGCCCCCCACTACTAACACTTTGCCTTGTAGGCTAAGCACAAGGCTTAGTGAAGTAATGATCTATCAAAGGCTAACAATCAGCATGACCTGAGTTGTGGTCCCTGTAATGTCTTAGTAATTGCAGGAGTGCTTTAACGTATATTCCCTTATACTCTGCAGTTAAAGCCTATCTGTAGAGATTTAGATAAGGAAGTAGGTAATCTATTAGAAAACATTATCTTAGTTTTTACTAAGCTTTATTTTTTTTTTTTCAAATCTTTAAATATGTTTCAAGTTATCTATATGCGCATCCTCTTAAATCATTGACTTCTGAATAAAGAGGATGTTACCAGTATAAGCAAGAAAATGTTGAAGGCACAAGACTGCCTTTTTCATGATTACGTATTGAGATAAACTATTTTTAGACACGGGGAGCTAAAAATACCTATACCTTCTGAAAAGGTATATGAATGGGTTTAGATTTTTCTGATGTGTTTGATGAACATGCTTGTTTTCCAGACACTTTTTTAATTCATTTGCATTTTATTAGAATAACATTGCTTAATACATAGAGTGAGGAATTCTAGTTAGTGCACTTAAAAACTTTTATCTCAGCAAAGAGAAGGTTTTTAAATTGTTTAGCAGCTTCTTTCATGTATGTTCTTTGTGTTTTAAAGTCAGTTAGAAATGTTTCATATGGAGACTGCAGAGAATTTATTTAGGAAGGCAGAGTAAGTGAACCACAGTGACTTTATAGAAGCTCTGTTGAGAAACAGCAGACTCCTGAGCTTCTTACAGAGCTGGACTCCAGTTACTTGCTGTGGTGTTTATTATAATTTCATCATCAAACTTTGGCAGCTAACTTGCAGTGAAAAATACTCCAAGCCTGAAGCTTGTCTCTACCTTGCATTTTAGATGAATGAAAATGTTTGTTTCCATGCTGCATGTTGTTTTCAGGTCTCTCATAGTGTGAAGCATACTTATGGAGTGAACTTGCTGGTTTCTTTTTTGCCAGATACACACGAGTCATTTTAAAACATAGTGAAACTACACTGAAGGTGAGGTGCCCAAATACACTTATTTTTTCCAGTGTGAATTATCTGTTTCAGTCTGTCACTTGTTAATTTTAATCATGAAATTACAGATCATTGATTTTGCATTGTGTAATGTTGCTAAAGAAGTAACATGGAGTAGTATGTTCATCCTTACACTTGTAATAAAATTGTTCTGTTTTATATTCTTTTGATTTATAGCTTGACACTTTTAGAAGTAATAGTGATCTAATGAAAGAAAGTGGGAATGATGAAGCAATTATAAACAACACGTACAATCCTGAAGAAGAGAGCCCCCGATTTACAAAAAATAAACTCAGAGAGAAAGCATCAATCGCAGAGAAAATAAATAATGATGTTGTTAGTGGAGAGGCGAACAAGCAAACAAAGTCTAACAAGAAGAAAAAGAAACTGTTAGAAGAACAATTTAATGAGGAGGAAAATTTATGTGAAGCTAAATTGGAGAGTTTTGAGAAAAAGATTAATGATTTTCCAAGGAAAAAGACAAAAAGTAAATCACAAACAGATGCACCTCATCAAGAAGATGATGGCAAGATGAAAAAGTCCTTCACAGAAGTGAGAAGTGCAACTGAATTAGAAGAGGAGGAAGATCTGATTCAAGCCTACATGTTGTATTTGGGTGAGAATGAAGTGAATGCAATTAAAAAGAAAATAAGAATGAAACTTAACGAACAGATGTCTGAATTTACCTCTGCTGTTCAAAGCCATGAAGTTGCACTGAGTGATGGAGTGGGCAGAAAGAAGAAAAAGAAGAAAGAAGCCACAGTTGCTTGTGAAGCTGAAACAAGGTATTGTGATAAGTGTACCGTTTGTGTATGAATTTTAGCAACATATTTCATATTAAGATAGTCTGTCAGGGAACTTTTGCATTTATACTTTGTGAAATAACTGGATAATTTTATTAGGAAATAGATGTTACAAACAGTGTTTCAGAACGCTGTTGACATTAATACTAGACTTATAGGTTCTGTATCCAATTTTTCCTTCATAGATTTATGTATATTCCGTACAGTTTTTCCATATGCTATGGAATGCTATTGCTGACAGTAATACATTACATTGCAGTGCAATGTCCCTTTCTGAGCTACAGCATCATCCAACAGAGGGTCACAATGAAAATCATTTATTGGAAAGTGGATTTGTGTCAGAAGGACAGAACCTGGAGGAAGGCATGGAAAAGCAGAAACCTAAAGTAAAGAAGATTAAAAAGAAAACCAAAAAAGGTCTGCCTGCAAAATGAATGGTGTGCTGCTATATCCAGACTACTTTGTTGTTGCTGTTTTTTTGTTTGTTAATACAAATATTGTGCCTGCAGTACTGTCACAACAGTGACTGAGACTGGAGTTGAAGTTGCATGTTGTTTTTTAATTTGTTGTAATCTTTTTCTTCCAATTCTCACATTCAATTGTAAGGAAGTTAATTTGATGATATAATCTTGAGAATTTATTTACTGGAGTTAGTTTTAAAATTCCAAAGTTGTTAAGTGTGTTTTAAGAATAATAAAATATTTTATGTAGATACACCAACTTTACGAATTATTATTTAGTTACATGTTCTTATTAACCTTACATAATTAATCACATCATACTTTATAAATGGTGTATCATTGCAGTTTTAACCTGTGCTGTTGTGCAGTTCAAACATAAATACATTTTCAGGTAGCACTTAGTCATATTGGAGAATTAATTTCCTCAAATATATCAGAGTCCAAAATGAGAAGTATTATTTATTTTTTTTTTACAAAGGGCGTTACATAAATACATGTTTTGCTAACTATTAAACATGGCAGTCTCACTGTAACTTCTAAATAGGAGTGTTCTTCATCCAGCATTTGAATAGTTTCAAGGAAAATGCACTAGAGAAAGCATCAGTTGTTGTGTATATCATTTTTAAAAAATGAAATGGAATTATAGGCTGTAGCCCAGGGCAGGATAGCAAACTATATCAAGCAGTTGTGACAGAGAAGAACTTATGTCAATCAAGAGAAAGACCTCTGCTTTTAAATATTTTTAATATTTATTCTATTTTAATAATTAAATTATTTCAATAATTTATTATAATTTTAATAGAAATAGTTCACATGTGTTTATATATATAGTTTGCATTCAACCAATGCTGCAAATTTTAGAATTTTATTCTAGCCTAGTACAAAAAACAACATACTGTTACTTTACTATTGAATAAGAGAATACAAGGTGTTTTTACTTCTTAAACTGCCGCATAATACTCTCTGGATTTTTGTTTGTTTGTTTTGATTCTTTTTCTAGAAGTTAGCACTGGAGTTACCACAGAAAATGATGAGGAAATGAGGACTTCAGAAATTTCTGCTCAATCTAAATCTGGTTTTGATGATGATCTTGTGTTGGGAGTTTATATCCATCGATCTGATCGACTTAAAACTGATCTGGTATCTCATCCTGTAGTTAAAATCCATATTGTTGATCAGAAAAGTGGCTTATACGTCAAGAAGGATCATAGGTGACTTTTTTTAGTAACATATTTCCGTTGTCTGTGAATGTTATAAATACATGTTACTTTTTTATCCCTAGAAAATGGAGTATGAAAATAATGCTGAATTTGAAGCTTGCAGGGTCATTTGGCAGCTTTTGCATCTCTGTTAATACATATTAATACCCCTGGTAAATTCGAGTGATGTTCTTTCCTTTTTGACTCTTTCAAATGCTCTGTGCTACTTTTTATTGCTTTTAAGGTCTGCATGTTTACGGCATTGTTTATTCTGCCTTCTTTCCTGAGAGTCAGTTTCTCAAGTTTTCTTGGCTTAGATGCCATGATTACAATAAATAAGCAAAACTCTTACAGCCCAAGCAGCATTTGCCTTTTCATTTTCATAAAGTGACGTCTGAAATCTTGAAATGAAGTTTAGTTCTTTACATTCTTTTAATTGCTTCTTTAATTGTTACATCCTTTCACTGTCCTTATCCATAATTGTCCTGAAAACCAAATTCTAATGCTTTTTGTGCTGTATACTCTGACAGAATCATTATGCATAAATTTGCTCACAGTAGCATGATTTTTAGAATTTTTTAATTCACTGTACCACATTTCTATGTGCATTGCAGTTACCTTAACCTTTGTGAGTTCTTTGGTTCTTTTTCTAAAGTCAAATAGATGTTACCTTGTGTGTTTTCTTGCTTTCCTTAATTGAAGTTACTGTTTTGTTTGAGTGTTTTTTATTTATTATGTCTTACAAAAACAAATGACAATTGCAAATGTTTGGAAATCTTTAAACAGGGAGAGGAAAGTTGTATCTTACTACGAGGAAGAGCAAATAGACCATGTTCTTCCTATTATGACACAGCCATATGACTTCAGACAGTTTAAATCAACAGTTCCAGAATGGGAGGAACAAGTCATATTTAATGAGCGCTTTAATTATTTTATTCAAAATACTGAAGGAAGCCCTCAAGTAATTCTGTTTTTTGAGGTAAGATTAAATATTTCCATTTCAAGGTAGTTATTCTTTGAAAAGTTTCTGTGTATTTGAGAGTGTAACTATGACTAATTCAAGTATTTTATTGCAGTTGTATTGAATTACAAGTGAAGCTTTAATATGTAGCATTAAGTGGAGATTTCAAAAAGTAGTACTGATGACTGTTAATACCACTTATTTATAAGCCAGAAAAACCCTGATCTGTAAGGAGAATCAAGCTTTCTTTTGAACTCAGCTGACAAACTCAAAGGCTCATGAAGATTTCTCCAGATCAGGAGGGATGACACCACATAAAAAATAACATTTTTTTCACATTTGTCTTTGAATCATAGAATGGATGAAGTTGGAAGGAGTGTTTAATTTTCAACCCTCTTGCTGTGGGCAGGGCTGCCCACCACCAGATCAGGTTGCCCAGAGCCCCATCCAACCTGGCTTTGAACACCTTCGGGGATGGGGCATCCACAAATTCTCTGGGCATCCCGTGCTGCTGCCTTACCATCTTTTCAGTTAAAAATGTCTGTCTAACATCTAATCTGACTCTCATTTTAGTTTAAAAATATTCTCCATTGTCCTATCGCTATCAGACTATGTAAAAAGTCGTCTGTCTTTCTTATAAGAATTACAAGAAGGGCACAATGAAGTTTTCCTAGAGTACCTTCTCCAGAACAAGCCCAGGTCCCTCAGTTTTTCTTCATAGGAGAGGTTCTCCAGCCCTGTCATCATCTTCTTGCCTCCCTGGGCTGCAAGTGCACACTGCTGGCTCATATCCAGCTTTTCATCTTCTAGAACCCTCAAGTCCTTCTCTGCAGGGCTGCTCTCAATCAGTTCTTCTCCTGGCCTGTATACATATCTGGGTTGTCAATTCTTTAAGTATGAGGAGAAGCTGAAGTAATGGAATCTCAAAGATGTAGTCCGTCTGCTTACAGCAGCACTTCTTTTCCACTGTACCAATGAGCAAGCTGTTGCCTGTTCTCAGTTGACATTTTTGAAATTGTGGAGTATGTTTTTAACGTAATTTTCTGCTTAAGCACTTGAGTAACTGTGAAGAGTGTATTCTAAGAGAGATTCTGCAGCATTTAACTGAAATTGCAAAACTAATACAATAATTATATTCTTATTCCTTATTGTTTTTTTATTTCAAATATGTTGTATATACAATATTACCATATGCTTCTTTATTTTCCTTGATGCTCATAAATGAACTCATCTCTAGAATTAAGAGTCTCTAGTTACTTAGCACAAACATAACTGCACTTGTGTGAAAAGATTTTTCAGGGAGATCATGGTGATGGAACCAAAAGTATGACTACACCAAGAACCTGCTGTTTGAACAGAGTGGTTTTTGAAATATAACTTAGAAAATAAACTGATACACTTGCTAAATTTGCAGGAGTTGCTATATATGAGAAGATTGTGATCTGACAAAAAAAAAAAAAGAAGAATCTCATGGGCATAACTGATGAAGTTAAGAAGGCAAATAAACTTTTTGACTGATCTTTTCCAGTTAGATTAATTTACAGCTTGTTTTAACTGTAAGGAATATTCTCTGTATGTATGATGTTTGAAGTGTAGGATTTATGAAAATTATACATGAACTTTTTTCTTATTGAGAAAGAAGGGAAAAAAATAAACCCTATCTTAAAGAAAAAGTTATTTTTTAAAACAGATCATAAATAGTCATCAGGTAAATGCAGAATTCTAATTGTGTCCTTGTGTGGAAGAAGTAATATTTTTATAATTGTCTAAAACTGAAATCTGTTTAATAAATCACACTGAGTGTATTTTCAGCAGTATTTTTTTATTGTAGTAAAGTATATATTCATTAAAAATACACTTATATATCAACTAATGCTTGCAGATCCTTGATTTTCTAAATATGGATGAAGTGAGAGTCAGCTCTGATGCACAAATTCAGGAATGTGGTTTCCGAAAAATCTGTTGGGCATTTCTAAAGGTATTGTGAATGTTTAAGTGAAGAAGAAAACTTTAGAAACCTGTCTTATTAAATTATGTAATATAACTACTAAGTGGTAAAATACTTATGAATATTTCTAGGCAACAGAGATGAAAGGCAAATCCTTTCTTGCTTGGTTCAAATGTCTTTTTTTGGTCTTTTAAGACCTGACAAGGTTATTATGTATTTATCTTGCCTCAGGATTGCTTATTTTCACCTACCTCTGTGGATGATAAATTTTCACAGCTAACAACCAGTCCATGACATGAGATGACAAATGGGCCATAAGCTTGTGGGAACGCACAGAGATTTCAGAGTTTAGACTACATTTGTTTATAATATAAAAAAACAAAGAAACAGATTTTTTATTAGTTTTGTTAACATTACACCCTTTTTTTTAATTGCTCTTGCAGCTTGTTGGTGCTAATGGAGTTCTGAATGTTGATGGAAAACTCCGTCTGCAGTTGTATTACCCCCCTTCAAAGAGCAGGTCACATTCAGATGTTGTTGAAGTTTATGACTGGTGGGCAAAATATCCTAGAAATCGTTACCCATCAACTTTATATGTTACTGTAAGAGGCATAAAACTGCCAGATCATGTAAGTTAAATTTTACATATTTACTGATTCTAGCTCCTACAGAAAAACATGTGCAGGTAGCTGCAGTGTGTGTCACATGTATGTATGTGTGTACATAAACGCTGTGCTTGTGTGTAGGATATGAAGTAGCTAGTATGCAACTAGCTATAATAAGAACATTGCGTCTTAAGATATGTGTTCCAAACTCAGTCTTTGGAAAAATAGAGATTTTTCTCCCAGTTGCAGCATTGCATGTTCTGCCATTGACAGGAAATATACAGGGTACTTTCTGGAAAACAGATTTTCCTTCTCATTAGGAGCAATGCTGTTTTAAGTCACTGGATTCATGCAAGTGTGTAAATTCTGTAAGTGAGAGGAATAGTAATTCACTTTATTATAAATTGCTTTAAATCATTTTTTTGCTATTTGGATCTCACGTGTAAGTCTCTTTCCAGTCTCTGTTTTGTTTTTCAGCTGTAGAAAAACAACGTGCTTGAAGTTAGAAGTAATTCTAAATATTTCAGATATGACTCTATTTATTTTATTAACTTTTCGTTAGTAATTAATTATTTTTGCCTTAAGGTTGCCCCTTCTTCCCGTTCTATGGTGGCTGTTCAACAGGAACAGGGTAGTGCAACATTGTGTGAGCTCCACAGGGAGGGATCTAAGAAATCATCTGAAATTGGTTCTTCAGAGGAAAAAAAAGAGCAGCTAAAATGGTCAAGGCTGCCTGGACAGGTGAAGTGTTTTACTTTCCTTTTAAAAGAAAAAATACTTTAAAGTTCTACTACTTCTTAGTAGCTTTCTCTGTATGATGTGTTATGTAACAAGTAATTCATTAAAAGATTTAAAAGAAAAAAAACATCACAACAGCTAAAAGCACAAAACACAACTCTCAGAAGTTATAGAGGAGACACAACCTCCAACTGGATGTAGTTCATCCAGCCATTTTTTCCCAAGAGTCAGGTGGTTTTTTGTTTTTTTGTTTTTTTCAGAATTCTCTAGGAATCTGAAAGGTTATTCAGGTACTGAAAGTAAGTTAGGAAACTGGTTCTTAGGTTTAAGCAAAATTACACACGTCCTTTCAATGAGAACACTTAAATAATCTAAACCTTTCCTTATTTCCCAATAATTTTTGTTAATTATAATGATAAGGAATAGGTAAGTCTGTTTCACAGTGCAGATTTTCCTGCTACAAATGGTGGGATCTGTAAAGTACGTATTCATGTTAATTACTTTTCAAAAAATTGCTATTCTGCAAATTAGTCTTTATTTAAAAAGAAGTGAAATAAAATCTTAAGAATATTTGTTTGCTGTTTTAAAAAAAAAAAGAGGCAGTTCCTTTATTCTTAATTATGCCTTTGTTACCAACAGTTATCTGTTTTTTGGTACGGTATTGTAAAGTTAGCAAGATGTTGGGTATCTTTGCTCTGAAGTATACTAAAGCCAGTGTTTTTCCAAAATATTAGTCATTTAAACTTATTATTTTCTTTATATACATAAAAATGACTATTTTACCTTTAAAGATAAATTGTCCTTGAAATGTATTTTTATCTTTTCCTGTAGGTGTAGGTAGATGATGTTATTTATCCAAAATGATTTATATAATTATGAACGGAGTTACATATGAAATAGGTTTTTTTTAATGAACTTTAGTTACATGAACTGTTAAGTGTAAAGTTTTCTTAAGCTGAAACTATTGATTCAGCATTGTGATGTTTCATTTTAGAGAGGTTAAAATGCATAAACACATCTCACATATATAGTTTCTACTGAGATGCGTTTACCCTTATTCTTAGGTGAAGAATGTGTACTGAATTATTTCATAAGCAGATATATTTGTATATTTTAAGTGCACTGAAATCTATTCATGCAAATTTGTCATTCTTAAAAGTAAATCTTGTTTTGGTCGAATAATGAAAACTTTAGCTAGTTTAATTTCCCTCAAATTTTGAATTTAGTTTTAGAGAAAAAGACCATGGATAAAAGAGGAGATATTATAAGAGGTGAAGAACCAATACAATACACGTGCAACTTTTTGAAAATTAAATGCTGGGAAAAAATAATAATAATACTGAACTGAAATAGGAATGAGGAATGCTGAAGGTGATTTGGCAGACCAAACTTCTGTGTGCCTACAGTTATTTTTCAGAGTTCACACTGCAACTGTTAAATTACTGTTTTCCTTAGACTACTTAACAAAACATGAGGTGCTAACTCCACATATAATACGAATGATAGTCATGATTAAGTGTATCATAAAATGAAGGACATTTTAATTTTAGATTTTGAGTTTTAAAGACTTGTCAGCTGTAGGAGGAAAAATGAACCTACAGACTAAATGCAGTGTATGCTGTGCAGAGGAACTGTATCTGTTTATAAGATGGATTTTTTTTTCCTACTAAATTCCCTTCAGATATTAGTGGCTTTTGAAGAGTTAGTCCAGTCAAGAGCTGAGAAAGTGTTTTAAGCATTGTTTAGGTATTATTTGTAACTATGTAATCCCAATTTTTGCCTGAAAAGCTAGGCTTGTCGCATTCCAAACAAACATCTGTTTTCATTGAGAGGTGGAGATATGGGCTGTTTCTGTATTCGTTTCTCTCATGATGGAAGAACCCTGGCAGCAGCATGTGCAGGAAAGAATGGCTATCCCATTGCTTGTAAGTTAAAACTGGTTTTTTTAATTAATTTTTTTTTTTTTAACTGGTGTACTTTATCCTAATGTGGTCCTAATAACTTAAACCTGGTGGGCCCGGTTTCTGAAGAGTTAGGAAGGGTTAAGACATTTGTGACATCTGTGAGCCGCTAGGTGGAGGTATATGCTTGCTTTCCATGTGTACCTAGCAACTGTTGTTACTGTTTTCTGAAAATGAGAATGTAAAGACTGACTTATGCTAGGACGAACAGCTTCAGACTGGACTAACCTTTGCATTATTTGTGTACAATCGATTGTGAATGCCTGCAAAATGTTTATTTTTCTATTTAAACTTTCATTAGTGTATGAAATTCCTTCTGGACAGTTCCTGAGAGAATTCTATGGTCACCTTAACATAGTGTATGATCTTTGTTGGTCGAAGGACAGTCAGCACCTTCTTACTGCATCCTCTGATGGTACCGTCAGGTATGTATGATAGAAATGTTCTGGCAGACGGTTTCAGTAGCATGAGAGAAAGTGACACCATTTTGTATATAAGTATTTGAGAGTAAAACTTCCACAAAAGTGTCAGTATCTAAATCTACAGCCCAGTGAACAAACAAAAAAGGCTATAAAGTTCAAGAAGTCACTGAGATAGTTGGAATGTTCACTTGAGAAAGTGCCATATTGTGAACTCAGTATTAAACTTGCACATTTGTGTGTGAAGCAGAAAATAGAAAATCTAAAATTCATGAATGTGTTTAAATTTGCCATTTTGCACATACAGATGCAAATATTGAGTATCTGAATGTGTAGCTAAATGCTGCAACTTAGATTACTGTAATTGGAATTTGACATAATTTCAAAGTCTGAATGTGTACACGCTTTCCTCAACAATTAAGAAGTGTGCTACTATGCAGTGTTAATGCTGAAATCCTAATCTGTTTGAGGTTTAGAAGCAAAACTCTCAAAACTGTAGCAAACAGGAAAATATGCCCATGACACTGCAAAATTTTGTTATGAGCAACTTCATAGGTTTTCATAGGCTTTTTTTTTTTTTTTTTCAGTTCTTCAGATCCCTATCTGTTGTTTCTGTTATGCAATTCAGTAATGCTACAGGCAGTTGCATAATTAAAATGCCAGAAGAATTATTAAATGAAATATTGTGTGTGTGGAACTTTTTTGCTTTCCCCCTATCCTGTTCTGTGTATGAACAAAGAAATACTTTGTTTTACATTTTTCATTTTTTTTATTTGGATTTAGATAAAGTAAGTTTTTTGATGTAGGAATTATTATTTTCAGTCATCTACTTGTATGAATGCCATGAATGTTCCTGAATTCCTGAATTTGTGGCAGCAAGATGAAACTGCAGTTGTCTACCCCTTTTTCTGTGTTCTGTGCACAGTCATAGTATGAGTTATTTCCTGTATTGTTCATTGCCTTAAAAGTGACTCAGTTCAGGAAAGGATTTTCTTCTTTTTTCCTTAATGTTGGGATCATTTGACCTTTGAATCATGTTAGAATTAAAGGATGAGAATGGAAAGGTACCTTGTTATTTTAAAGTCTTATCAGTTTATTACTGGATTGTCACTCAGAGAGTTCTACAGAAGCCTGAGGGGAAGAATGAGAAGTGAATCATTTATATGACGTTTTATACCAATAATGATGCCCTTGAGCCTATCGAAGCTTTAAGAGGTCATTATTTCTGAGCAATAAATAAACTTTTTTGCTGTTAGAGCAAAACCATTCTAAAAGTTTGTGACTTTGTACATTAAGTTGCAAGTTAATGGATATTCTCTTAGGGATTGTAATTTTGTAATGAGCTCACCTCAGAGTGACCTTAGAATTCTTCAGCTTCACCAGAAACAAAACCTGGAAGGGTAACACTTGAGCAATTAAATTCCATGTTGTAACTGTGCACTCTGTGCAGTGTGCTGTCCACCTGTGTTTCATAGTCCATGTAGCATTGCATTCATCAGCTCATCTCAGCAGAAGGCTCAACAGATGCACACAAGAAAACACGCTTCTTAAGATAAACTTGATATTACAGCTGTGGATAGTGAAGGACAGGAAATGAACTCAATTTTTACTATGCATTTATGTGAATAAGAGGTCCTTGAGATCATGATGACTCCTGTATGGTAGATAATTGTTGTTTTTAAAACTTTGAGTTTTTGATTTTACTTATTGGTCCTGAACGTTCTTTCGTGAGTTGTGTTTTTATTATGTTTTCCTTTTTGTTCGTTGTTTTCTTTTTATGTTTGATACCCCAGTCTTAATATTGTGCTTATAACTCAAAGAGGAAAGAAAGAAAACAACAAACCATTCCGTGGATTACTTTCTGTATTTTAATATGTGCAGAATATCATTAGATGTTTTTTGTAAGTACTCCTGAATTTACTTGGAAGACAGAGTACTTTGTGAGGTGTTACATAGACCTTAATTCTTACTTGAGCACAGCAGATTAAGGGATTAAATATAGGTGGAACAAATTGGGAGGATAAAAATAGCTGTTAAGTGTTTGCAAGCATTTGTCTCTAATTAGAACCACCATCACAGAGTAAGGTATCAGTTATACCTATGTATATGATTGCTTTTTTCAGTAGGTATCCTAACATTCTTTCCTTTTAGAATGTGGAAGATTGAAACGCAGGTTGCATCTGCAGTGAGAGTTTTTCCTCATCCTTCATTTGTTTACACTGCAAAGTACCACCCAGTTGCTGACTCTTTGGTGGTGACAGGATGTTATGATGCTGTAATTAGAGTTTGGAATGCCAGTGTGAAAGAAATCCATGGGCAACTACTGCAGGAGCTTGATGGTCACAAAAGTTTCATCAACACACTTTGTTTTGATACAGAAGGTAAATACCTGGTATAACTTCTTCAAATACTACTCACTTCATTTGAAGACTAGTTTCAGTGCTGCTTGCTTGCTTTATTTCCTAGAGACAGTGTGAAATGCTATGATAAAATCGTTTTAGTTGGGTTTGTAATTAATAAGCTAGTGTTGTGTGTTATTTGGAACTGTTTTGGGCAAACACAAAGGGGCATGTAGTTCCTGATGTAGTTGAAGAGTAATCAGGAATAGTGAGCATAGAAAAGATGAATAAACAAATCTGTAGTCGCACAGCAATGATGACTGGACAAATTATGATAGGAGTTCAGTTTATAATGTCCCTATAACTATCTGCAGCTTGTTAGCTATTGTTTTGTAGCAAAAATAATAAAAAAATAGCAGAAGATAAAGTACAGATACTGCTATTCAGGGGATGCAAATGCGTAAGTATGCAGGTGGAAATCCTAGTAGTGTAGAGAGGTAAATGGGGAGAAAAAGCATGGTTGGGATAAGGAATTGAAGAATTAAGTAATCATTTAATAGCAGAAGCAGGAAGTTTAAAACCAGATTGTGAGAACTCAGCACTTAAGAGGATTACATGATCAGAAGAGTAACGAAGGTAGATGCTCCGTATTATTTAAAGTTGTCAAATCCAAACAGAGGAAAAATAGGATAGCAGTAATAAGACTGTGAGAATGATAGACTGAAGTGGGAAGTGATGAAATTTTCCAGTCTCTATTAATATTAAAAGGCTAGATAAGAGGGCAAAGATTAGTTTGAATGTTGTGAAGAATGCTAACTATTGTTAATGGTAGATCAACAGCTGAAAGTAGGTGCCACAGGAATACTGGCATAATACTCTGGTTGGTGGGGAAAGTTGAATATGGGTGAATGAATAACATACTTGAAAGTACTTGACTTTGGGTATTAGTGACTTCATTAGTAATTGTGTGATTCATTTTTGGATATATTAATTGATATAATTACTAAGTAGGGGAAAAAGCTGCATTTTTACCATTAAAAATTTGTGCCTAAGTTGAGAACAACTACTGGAATGTGTTCAGGTTGTTCTTGGAGATTATATAGATAAGCACTAGATTATCATCACTGTCATTCACTATCAGTGCAAACTGAGAAATTAAGGGATTGAGCAAAGCACTGTGGAAGAGGACTTAGGAGTGCTGGTGGATGGCAGGCTGGACAGACTGGGTGGCAGTGTGCTTTCTCAGCCCAGAAACCAACTGTATCCCGGGCTGCATAAAAAAAGAAATGTGGCCAGCAGGATGAGAGAGGTGATCCTGCTCCCCTACTCTGTGCTGATGAGACTTCTGTTGGAGTACTGCATCCAGACGTGGAGTCCTCAGTACAGAAGAGACATGGCCCTTTTGGAGTGTTTCCAGAAGAGGGCCACAAAAACGATTCAGTGGTTGGAACACCTCTGTGATGAGAACAGGCTGAGAGAGCTGGGGCTGTTCAGCCTGGAGAAGGGAAGGCTAAGGGGAGAACTCAGTGGCCTTTCAGTAGCTCAAGAGAGGCTATAAGCAAAAAAGTGATGGACTCTTCAGCGGGCTCTGTTATGAAAGGAAAAGGGGACATGGTTTCAAACTAAAAAAAAAGAGAGAGATTGAGACTGAATATAAGAAAAAAGTTTTGTTTTTTTTTACAATAAGGGCTGTGAAGCACTGGTGCTGGTTGTCCAGAGATGTAATGCCCCATCCCATCCCTAGAGACATTCAAGGTTAGGATGGAGGGGGGCTCTAAGCAACCTCATCTGTCTGTAGTTGTCCCTGTTCAGTGCAGAGGAGTTGGAATAGATGACCTTTAAAGGTTCTTTCCAAGTTATATGATTCTATGTAACACTCGTTAAGCTATGAGTGTTCGTTTTTAGCATATGAATAGAAAATGAATTTAATAAAAATTTCAGCATTTTAGTGTCTAACTTATAAATCCCTATTTATGGTATCAATTTTCATCCTTTGCTGTGATCAAAACGTATTTGCACTGATTATGTCATAGCAAAAATGGAAATAATTGTGTTTTGCCTATTCCAGAAAATAATAGAAGCAGCTTTTCCTTGTTGATAACTCCTTGTCTTTATTTGTTCTTTTGTATGGTATTCTGATACAAAGTTTTTATTTCACAGGGATCCACATGTTCTCAGGAGATAGTTCAGGACTGATAATAGTTTGGAATACATCTGTGAAAGGAAGTTCTCAATGCCTGTTTCAACACTGGAGAATTAATAAAGTATACAGGTTTCTTAAACTAGCATTGTAATTTTTATGTGAAGTGTTCCAAATCTAGTCACTTGGTTAGAATTAATTTTTTGTATAAATTAACTCGTTTAACTGGAAATTACTTGTTAACAGTTCAAAAACATGTTGTGATTCATTGACATCATTTCTGAATTATTTCACAGGTTTAATTTTATTATATAAAACATAAAAATGATTGAGGTGTGATAATGTCGTGTTATGGTTGTGAATTCATTGGATTTATTCTCTAGAGACGAAAATAAAGTAGACAGTCACCTTTGCTAATATCTTTGAGGCATCGTGTTCAGTCAGGGTTTCTGTCATCAACTGTGTTTCAGAAATTCGGTTATGAAAAGCTGATTGCTTAGGGTACAGTACCTTAACCAAGGATCAAACATTTTCCTTAACTGAATAGAGTGAAAAGAGCTGGAAAAGAGGAATGGAAGAGAGAAATAATAATGTTTACAATGAGAGTGTTAAAGTACAGCTTTTTTTTTTTTTTCTTTCCATCTTTCTGTAGGAAATAAAAGAAAATGATCTTAGAGGAACTCCAGTAAATCATTTAGAGGTGCACCCAAATGGAAGGCGTTTATTAGTCCATGCCAGAGACAGTACCCTGAGAATTATGGATCTCAGAATGTAAGTAGATCTGGGTATTAGTGCATATTTGCTTTTAATTTAAAATTTACTGAGCAGGGAAATTGGATGCCATAAAACTACTAAATATATTATTGTGAAGAGGAAATTCATCCTAATAATTAAAGATAGCAACATTAGTGTTGGGAAATCATTTTAAAACACTTATAATATAGGCCTTTTGTGTGATGTTGGGCATGTCTTTTTTGAATAAAATAACTAAAAATGACTAGATTAGGCTGGAGCTTAAGATATCATGAAAAATAACACCCTCATCTCGTAAAGATTGCATTCACTTTTAAAAATTGAATCTAGGACTGAGAATGACCAAAATTCAAACTTTTGTATATTTCTCTTAGTTTCATATTGGGAAGTGTCTGAAAAAGCGTTTTCATGATAAAAATATAATGAAGGTTGTCATCATATATATTTAATAATGCAATTATTTTGGTTATATTAATTATAAAAATATTTTATATAAATTATGTAAATTATGGTTATATTGAGCAAAGTGGTGAGATTTTTTTTTTAATCTAACAGTTCTTGATTTTCTTATTTTAATACTTGTGAATGTAATGCTTTGCTAACAAATTACAAGAAATGGGGTTGACAGAGTCACTGGAGTTACTAAGGTTGGATGAGACTTCTGAAGAGTGTCTAGTCCAGCCCCACTAATCAAAGGATGAGAGTAGGTTGCTCAAGGCATTGTCCCCATTTGAATGTCTCCAAGGAGTTAAGAGTCCATGACTTCCGTAAGCAATGTGGTCTAGTATTTGTACACCTTCTAAGACTTTTGTTTTAAAGAAAGCTTTTTCTTACTCATAAACGGAATATCCTCTATTTCAGTTTGTGTACATTGCCTCTCATCATATCTGGGAGAAACTTGGAAAAGCGTTAACTCTTGTCAGTTACATACATTAATAAGATGCACCTGAACATTCTACTCTGGAATGTCTTATTAATAAATGCTCTTTGTAAATGATTCATTTTTAACTTTATGGGCTCCCTCCCATCACTGCAGAATATCATAAGTCCCTTGTTTTCTACGTGAAATTATCCATGGGAAATACCTTTGCTCTCTGATAGCATGATAAATTCTGTCTGTTTATAATATACTTCCGTGTCCTCTCTCTTATGGCCTACCTCCTCCAGAAATCTCGCTACTGAACAGGATTGTGTGCTTGAGCTAGCTGAAGGCTTTCCAGTCTTAAAAGTGACTCTTTATCTGTTACTGTAATAACAACCGTGCTAGAAGGCTAGACTTGTCAACTCAGTGAAAGCCTGAAATCTGTAGATAACTAATTTGTAGCCTTTTTTAAAGTAGATGTTGATGTCCTATCAGTACCATTCCAGAAAACTGGAGAGACTTGTAGTTTCAGAGAGAAAATTGGACATGTATATTTAATCTCTATAAAGAGCTAACATGATACGCAATTGCACAATCATTTGAAGTCAGTGTATCAGTAGAATACAGCATACTTTTGCCATGTATTCCTAGTATTTCCTGTTTATCAGCTCTAGAGATCTTTGATGCAGGGTAAGTCAGATCCGTGAACTGATCTGGCTAAAAATCAGCCTACAAAAGCAAGTGAACAATTTTAATTTTAATCTGTTATCTGATCTGACACATCTGGTAGCTGCTAATACACTAGAGAAATGAGGGAGAGCCTGGGAAAATAAGGGTGGAGAGGTTAGCAGCAGGACTGCTCCTTTGACCACAGCCCACAGTTATATTGGCTTAAATTTATCAATAAACCACAGGGTCAGATACCCAGGAATGATAACTTTACGCGTCATCCATAACTTTTCATTGCCTTCATGAGAAAAGAGGGGGTGGAGGTCACAGATTAACACAACTCACTTCGACAGCTAGTTGTTCTGAGGTGTCCTTTTTCAACTTGTTTTGTTTTTTCAATCTTTTTGGATAATGCTGCTGTCCTGTCACTCAGGTATGTGATCAGTGTTTTGGTTCAGACGATAGGATTTCTTTCATATGCGAGTTAGTTTCGCATCTTGCAGAGCTGTCCCACACAACATCTGAGAGATACTGTCTTTCTGTTCATACAACCTGAGCTCTTGCTTGAGCAAATATGCTCTTGCACTGTGATCTTCAAAGCATCCAAAGCTTGCCAAACATAATTCTATCTCAGATCTATTTGTTCAGAATATTGTTAAAAATAATGCTACTGTCTTGCCATATAAATCACACTGCAGTTCTAGCACATGTCCATTGCTTCTGCAATAACATTTTAAAACTTACTGTCCTCTTTTTTGGAAGGGCTGTTTTAGCCTATTGTCATTGTTCTTGCCTCCAGATCTCTATCACAGTATAATTTCTTTTTCCACTTTGCTCTTTTTTAATCTTTTCTAGCTGTACATCGTGTTAGAGATGGCCTCTTGCAAGCTGAGATGCTTGATTAAATCCTATTGCAAATTCTGTTTCACACGATGCTTAACTAGTTCATTTTTCAGATCATGATGACTATGCTGACCAGTAGTTTCTCACTGACTAGATTAGTATTCTTCAGTAGGAAAATGATATCAAAGTATTAACATTTATAGTAAAAGAATTGATGTCTGAAATTTGTTGATCCTTCTGCTGCTTTTGTAGGGAAGGAAATAATAGCCTGAAAAGTGTAAGAAGAGATGCTGGATAAATTTACTTACTACCGAATTGTAATTAAGCTCAAGAAGCATGATGAAAACATTTTTGCCAGAGCTTGGAAAAATAGTACTAATTTCTACGTTTTCTTTGAAGCTCAGAATCAAGAACGTTCAAATACCTATATCTACATCCATTCTCTATATCTAAGTATATGCTTTTTTCTAATGAAAGACGAAGACATACACTTTTATCTGTAATTTCAAGTTCATTAAAAAAAGTAGGGAAAATGAAGGCTGAACATTGTCCTCAGCAAAAAGTGGATGCTTGTGTGTTTATTTGGAAACCACGTGCTTATTTGTCTGAGACACGGGGAAGGACTGAGACAAGAAGTTGTCTAAATTGAAAGCATCTTCTCCATTTGTCTTCTACATTTACAAACTGTTATTTATCTTCAGCTTGTCTACAAAGAAATACATAGGTGCTACGAATTACAGAGAAAAGATTCACAGCACTTTAACGCCATGTGGTACGTTCCTTTTTTCTGGAAGTGAAGATGGAAAAGCATATGTGTGGAATCCAGAGACAGGTAATTATTTTATGATTCTAAGTGAATTTGTCAAGATTGAGAGAAAAGGGTCCTGTAAGCTTTACTGAAATACTTTTGATGTGATTCAGTAAGATGTTCTTAAATCTTGGAGCCTTAGCTCCACCATTTAAGTAGCTGTCATTAATTTATAAGGGTTAATTCTCTAGAGGAAACAAATAGGCAGATACAGAATTTGTGCTATCCAGCAGGAGTGGAGCACCTTAAGCTAAGCTGTTTTGTGTGCAGATAAGTAACTTGAAATACACAAAATGTTTTCAAGTCATATCATTTTTTTTTGTTGGTCATTTTGATTTTATTTGGGTTTGGGTTGTTGGATTTGCCTTGCTGTTGTTTTATAATTTGGGAATTAGGCTTTTGTTTAGAAGCATTTTGTCTATTTCCCAGGGCTGTTCTGAGATTCTCAACTTGTTAGACCTTTGTAGTATAAAGTTTCTTGATTAATTATTCCTCAGACTTAATAACTTTAAAATAACTTTGCCACCAAAATATTTATGGAATATATATAGATAAGAAAAGATAAAAACTTTGTGCAAGGTAATGGCAACAAAAAACAGCTGAAGCTAACAAGTGCTCTCTGGATTTCATAACAAAAACTTGTATTTGATTATGACATAAATAATTTTTCAAATTTTTAAAAGGGAAATGTACTAAGTCATTTAAAACTGGCAGCTAGCCAGCAGTTTCATTTTGAGTTTCTTTCCGTGCTTCCAATTAGATCAGCTCACATCCATGTCACTACATAATTTGTATCAAAACTTAATAGGAAAATAAAATACAAGTAGGAGAGAGTGATTGTGTTAATATATTTTCACTAGGCTTTTCTGAGGAGCCTAATACTAAAATTTTATTTTATTTTTTTTTAATAATGTTTTGGTCAGTTTTCACTCCCATGGTCAGTATTATCTCTTTGAAATCCACAACTAAGATAGATATCTCTGGTGAAATAAAATCATAAACAAATACTGTGTAACACAACCTTTCCAGAACTTGATTACCAGAACAGCCACAGTTCAGCTAACCTGATGTATCCTCTGGGATTTCCTGTAGTTATTGCAACAGTGCTAACCTTTCTGACTTCTTGAATAACTCAAAAACTTGCAGTACTTCTTTTTTGTCTTATGCCGCGTATTACTTTTCAATAAGGAAATTGTATGAAGAATGGTTATTTAAAGTGATGGTCACTACAGTTTAATAACGGAGGTTTTTACTGACTCAAACGCTAAAATACTCTCAAGTACTTGAATGTTCCTATATTGCAGTAATATATCTCTTAAGTCATTCAGATGAATGTTTGTGACTATATTTTAAAAGTATAGAAATATATATATAGCTTACAGCTTCAGAGACATTACCTACTTCAAAAAGTTAAACAAAGGCTTGAAGTGTTTTGGCACTCTGCAAAATATTGCAGTTAGTCAGCTGTATCAAATACATTTCCATGGTACTATTCATATCTTCATCATAGAATCGTAGGGTACCAATAACTGTATTTCACTCTTGTAGGAGATCAGGTGGCAGTCTATTCTGAACTTTCCTTCACATCTCCGCTTCGTGATGTTGCCTTTCATCCACATGAACATATGGTGTCATTTTGTGCCTTTGGTCAAAACCAACCAATACTTGTGTATATTTATGATTATAAAGGTACGGTACAAACTTTCTTCATACATATATATGTAATTTTTATTGTAGTAGTTATTTGCCTAGTGTTTGTACTTCTTTTGAAGAAAAAAAGAAATGGTATTTTGTTGATAGTAAATATCCTTGTCCTGGGAGATAGCAAAAATGTGTCTGGGCAGAGAACTGGATTAGACAGTCACCAGAAGTCTTGGTACTTCAACTATATATGTGTTACTGTATGTTGTTGTGTGGTTCTCTCAGCACTTCATGGCATTTAGGCAGCATTGTGCAAATACAATGGTCACTCTGAGTAATGCCTCCTGTTTATTTCCATAGAAACTGCAACAGGCATGGAGAGCACAGTAATACTATTCAACAGAGCAAATTCACAGCTATAAAACACTTATTTTTTCAGTGTAGTCACCACCATTAGCTACGTATTTTCATTACTGATGAACAAGCACCTGCATGCTGTGCTTGTGAAAATCTGTACCAGTGGAAGTGACCCACTAGTTTACAATTGCTGTGACTGCATCATTGCTTGCAAAACGTTGCCCACACAGTCTATCTTTCATTAATCCAAACATATGGAAGTCAGAAGGCACCAAATCCAGACTATACATTGGGTGTGGTAAGAAGTCTACAGATGCCAAGCTTGGCAGTTTGCTCTTCAAACTGGTGTGGGGTCTGCTATTGTGTTACAAGAGAAAGCGTGTCTTCTTGTACTGCCTGACACTGAAAGTTTGAGCCTTCAGCTTAGTCAGCATTGCAGCATAGCTGTCAGAGTTCATAGTTTGTCTGGGTTCCAGGAAAGGATTATGCCTTCACTATCCCTGAGGACAGTGCACTTTACCTGCTGAGGGATGTGTCTTGAACTTTTTCACCAACATGGAATTCATACTGTGACTCCACAGACTACCATTTTGACTCTGGCTTACAGTGGTGACACCATGTCTCTTGACTGGAAATTATGCAATCCGGGAAACGGTCACCTTCCACCTAGTATTAGTTCAATAGGTCCTGACAGACTTGGAAAGGGGTTCTTTCTTTTCCTGTGTGATCATGTGTGGGACCCACATGGTACAAGCTTTGCAGTATTCAAATATTACCACTATTCAAATATTACCACTATTCTTTTCAGTACATTAAAAAGAATTGATAAGAATTAATATTCAGCACTGTACACAATTCCCTGTTTGTAATCCACTGATTCACACAGATGTGCTGATCTGGACATTCTTCATTTCGTGATGTGACAACTGTGTCTATCCATTTGAAATGTGGCACGCATCACTCACTACCTCACTGTGCTCACATCCACTCTTTGGTCTCCATAAACATTCAGCAAGTGTCATAGAATCATAGAATCACTATCGTTGGAAAAGGCCTCCAAGGTCACATAGTCCAGTCATTCACCCACCACCAGTATTTCCTCAATAAGCCATGTCCCTTAGTACTGCATCTCAGTGTTTCTTGAACACCTCCTGGGATGGTCACTCAACCACCACTCTGAGCAGCCCATTCTAGCTTTCAGAGAAGAAATTTTTCTCAGTAGCAGTAGGACTAGAGGTTGTGGCCTCAAGCTGTGCCAGTGGAGATTCCGGTTGGATATAGGAAAAATACTGGTGGTAGGTGGATGGTTGGACTACATGATCTTGGAGCACTTTTCCAACCTTGGTGATTCTGTGATTCTAATATCCAACCTCAGCCACTGGTGCAACTTGAAGCCATTCCCTCTCATTCTGTCACTAGTTATTTTGGAGAAGAGGCCAGCACTTCACCACAACCTCTTTTCAGGCAGTTGTAGAGAGCACTGTAGAGTCACCCGAGCCTCATTTTCTCCAGGCTGAACAATCCCTGTTCCCTCATGCGCTTCTCATAAGATTTGTGCTCCAGATACCTCACCAGTGTTGTTGCCCTTCTCTGGAGGCACTCCAGGGCCTTGATGTCTTTCCTGTAGTGAGGTGTGCAAAACTGAACACAGTATTTGAGATGCAGCCTCACTAGAGCTGAGTACAGGACCTCTCTGGTCCTGCTGGCTACACTATTTCTGATGCAATCTGAGATGCTAATGGTTGATGAATGTCAGTGGGTTCTATTTTTTTCTATGCAGTGGAATTCTGTTCCACACTTTGTTTCTTATACACTTACATGTCAGATGCCATTTAGTCAGACTGCGCTGATACCATCTTTCACACTGCAACAAAATGTAACAGAATATTGGTGTGAAAGTTCAACCTCTACTGCGTACCACCAGCAGCTGCCTCTGGTGTTAGAGGCCAGCATCATAGGCATTATTTTCAGAGCAGCTTTTGTATTATTTAGATTCCCCTTGTCAATATCAGGGTGGATTATGAAGTCAGAAAATAACACTGTTCTGCTAGCTGTGAATTTGTGGTCTGCAGAACAAAATCCAGACTATCTTTTGCAGTCTTCCCTGGTTTTGTGTTTTGTGGCTAGCTTTACCAGTGTCACTGTTTCAACTAAGGACATAGCTTCATACATCGTATTAGATTTTGACCATAGATAATGTGAATGAGAATTAAACATTAAATTTTGCATATCACCAACAGATTTTTTGTTTGATTTAAATTAGTAATGAACATAGGTTTATAAAGCTAATCCTGACTTCGCTTTTTAAGTAACATGCACTAATGAGATTACTCATCTCAAATCTCACAGTTCAAGTTATTCGTCTATTGAACCACTTGCCTTTTACAGGAAAGTAAAGTGGAATGACTTTGCAGTCAATGTTTAGTGCTAAACTTCAAGCCAGTAAGGTGTGTGCATTCTAGAGAGCAGTGGAAAATTTGTCAGTTGAAGGATTCCTTTAAAATAAATTTAGTACTGCTTAGTAGGCAGTGAATCTTTAAAAAGCAAATAGTGTGTGTGCACGTATATTTAGAGATCACACTGATATCACACTGGTAGTTATTTGTATCATCTGACTTAAACTAAATCACTGGTGACTGTAAGATTTTGCATAGGCTGTGGTTTTTTCTACATTGTCTGTTACTAACTTTTTGTTCCTTTTTTGGCTGAAAGCACACACTGCTTTCAGAAGATAGTCTTACTGCTGTAGTGCTGAAAGAGTTAATCATACGGTAATACTAATTTTAGTCACTGACACAGTTTTTTTAGGCTCCAGCAGTATGTGTTTTACATGCACCAGAAGGTTTTAAATATCTTGGACACAAGTTACAGGAAGAATTCTGTTGAGACCACAGCATAAGAATTTCAAAACTCCAACTCTTTAAGTGAGAGAGAGCACAACTTTTATCAAAAGTATTCTGTTCTAGAAGTGTTGACTGCTTCCTAAGAAAGAATCTGTGCCTGTATGTGTGTCTAACAACTTCTCAAATGTAACAAGCTTATGTGAACTTACTGCAAGTTATATATTTCCTTGCTTTTGAAATTATTTTCACATCCTCAATGTTTCTTTCTGGAGAATGCCATTGTTTATCAGCAGTACCAAAATATCAGTGCAGAATGAGAGGTTACTGAGCGGAGATAACAGAAGGGAGACATTGTGATCAGGAAACAAATGGGGAAAATTTCATGTCTTTTTGAGGTTTTCCCCTTAGCACTGCTGGTACAAATTCTGATGGTATTTCACTGAAGACATGACTGGCAAAATGACAGTGGTCACTGAACAGTGTTTCTCTCATGACAATATAAATCCTCACCTGACATATTGATATTGGTTATTTCCACAGTTGCACAACGAGAAGCTGAACTTGTAAAAGATTTCAGCTCATCACTTAGCACAGCTGCACCGGGAGGACCACAAATTATTAGCAGTTTTTCTGAAATTCCTATGCAAAAAAGTTCAGTGATGTCTCCAGCAGATCAGTTTGTCAGCGTTGCAAGAACATCAATGCGAATGCAAAAGCTGAAACAAAAACTTGATTCTGTAACGGTGAGTCAATTCTTTCTTTTTTCCAGAAGTATACAGTTTCCCCAGACAAAGTTTGTATTCTTGGAACAGCAAGGGACCTTTGTAGCTGGGATACAGATGTCATGCTGCCAAAAACACCTAGCTGTCTTCCTAAGTCTTCGAAAGACATCCCTCTTTTTTTTTTTTTTTTAACTTTATCCAGCACTCATCACAGTTCCTCTTATATTTAGTGACAGTCCTGAAATCAGCCATCAGCCAATACCACTCCCATGAGGTTGTTGTGTTGCCAGAAGAGTTTTGAATGCTCAGTTTAAATTGTTGAGCAATGTTGTTTCCTTGGGTAGTACTACTCTGGGTGATTGAAGTGGTATGTTACCACTAGGTGAAAAAAGCAGTTAGAGAAGAGCAGTACTAGAAAGGAGAGCCTTACCACAGAGAACATCAACAGAAGGAAGGGCTTTTAAAGAGGAGAAAAGGATAGAAAGCAAGAGAAATCCAGTTCCTGTAGACCAGAACCACTCTGCATTTTGAAGTGTACACAGTAGGTGAGAATAACTCTGGGATATACTCAAAAGGTAGGCTGTTTCTTCAAGTTGAAGATACTAATGTAAATGTGCTCTTACTTTCACTTTCTTGGAAAAAGTAATACATTGTGGTCATGCATGTAGATTGAAAGACTGCTCAATTCTGTTGTGCATGGGAATGTTTTACATGATTTTTCAGTGAACCACAAGTGATGCTTCTGCCTTGCCTTGCAGGCATGGTGTAGGAGTAATGTCGTTCTTTTTCTTGTGAAAGGTTTGCCAAGTCATCGTAGTAGATGACTTTACTATTTTTAGTAGTCAGTCTTGCACTTAAAGTTTTGTTAAAGGAGTCCAGTCTGCACAACTTGAAGAGAATAGTACAATGGCTGTTTCTTTTCAAGGGCCTCACAGCTTTCTTACCACAGCAAAAGTGGCAGTGTCTTAAACCACCTGTACAAAGACACACACAGATTATGAAACCAGTATAAGCAACCAGGTAAACCCAAGCTGTTCCATGAGTAGCACAAGATATAAAGTATGTTTTCCTGTGGTTTTCCTTTGTCTACTTTCTGCCTGGATTCGATTGCATTTAATAGAGGGTGTTTTTTTTGTTTGTTTGTTTGTTTTTTTGCCATCTTTTGCTAAGATTTCTGTTACTGTGTAGACTTATTTGAGTTCTTGTCTTCTATTCTACAATTTGCTCTCATCAAACTCACTGCCCAGTACCTCACTGTGCTCACATCTACTGTTTGGTCTCTATAAACATTCTACAAGCATCAGTGAATGTCAGTGGGTGCCATTTTTTCTGCATACAGGAATTCAGTGACACACCTTTGCTTCATATGTACTTGCATGTCAGAGGCCATTCTGTCAGATTGCCCCTCTGCTGCCATCTTTCACAGTGCAACATAATGTAATGGAATATTGCTGGGAATGTTCAGTCTCTACTGCCATACCATCAACATCTGCCTTTGATGTCATGGGACAGTTTAATAAAGTAGGAGGCATTAGTTTTGGAGCAGCGCTTTCATTACGTATTTCTGCCTTGGGGAATTAACACTAGGATACATTTCTATTAACAGAAGTTTTTGATAGAAAAACATTTAACCCATCTTTAGACATTGAAAGAATGCATAAATGCTTTTCTTTCAGCGTTTCTGCTTATGTACTTAAAATTTCACTTCGACCAATCAATCAAAATACCTGTTTATATATTTTCATATGAGAGTAATATATGATATGTATTTATGGAGTGAAGTGCTTCTTGTAGAGGTAAAGTATCCTATCTGTGATTTTTATTTTTATTTTTTTGGTCAAAATTTTCATTCTGTACCTTGACAGAGAAAAGATCTTAAGGAGAGTATCTTGTTTATACTCTGTAGTGTTAATGCTGGTATCAATTATATGTTGACTGCCTCATCTCTTATTAAGTGAATAATTCTAAATTAAGAATTGCTTGGCTTTTCCAGTCAACTTCACGTCAGATTTCTGTGAAAAAATATTATGAAAAGGTTACAGAAGTGATTGCCAATGTTCTGTTACTTGTATTTTTCAGTGCAATATATAGGTTCTTTCCCATACACAGAACTACTAACAACTTTTTGGTGGGTTTTTTTGTTCTTTGACTGTATTACTATACCAGAATTCATCAAGAGAGTAGGTACTGAGAGAACATCCAGAAGCATTCTACCTCAAATTACATTTAATATATTGAACTTTGATGATTAAGCTGTATGACTATATTGTGATCTGTGATACTTCTGGTATGTACTATTTTTTTTTCCACGGCTTTCACTTTATATGGAAGGTATGTCAGGCATGAGAAATTTATTGCAGTCATTTTCTGGCGTAAACCTATAGCCGTTGTAACTATTTTATCTGGGGATGAATTAAGATTACGTTAACTATTTTAATGCGTGTGGATTTTGCTGATTGGTCCTTGAATTTTGTTTCTAGTTTTGTCACCTTAGTTTTCTTGGCATAAATGTTTGTCTAATATTAAGGAAGTATTACTCACTGTTTGTATTCTCCCTGGCGAACAAAGGAGATGGGGATATCTGAGCAATGTTATGTTTATTCAAATCATATACAGAGCAGAAAAAGCTTGTCTCACTCATACTGGTAAAAGCGAACAGATTATATCTGCTTTTGCAAGCTGTCTTATTATCTTCAATGTGTAGAGAAAGCAGCTTTTGTTAACACAGACATTTTATGCAGGAAAATACCATAAACGTACACTGATTCAATTCACTTAATATCATCGTTTCCCACTTTTTAGATTAATATTTGTAGGGAGTGGAGATACTTTCCTCCAACATGTTGGGTGTGAGAGGAACACAGTTTGTGGCTAAATACTGACATACTGTAAATCAGGAGGAGTTTGGATGCCCCTTCCTTGGAGATGTTTAAGACCTAGTTGGATGGGGCCCTGGGCCATCTGGTCTAGTACTTGATGTAGTGGCTGTGGTAGGAGGATTGGAACTTGGTGATCCTTGAGGTTCCTTCCAATCCAGGCCATTCTATGCTGATTCTGTGATATGCAAGATTAAATCTCAATGGATTTTTAATAAAGTTTCACAAATTTATTTTATTTTTCTGTTATCTGGAGTAAGCAATTTGTTTCTTATTCAAACAAAAAGAGATTAAATATTATTTTACATTCAGAAGTGCTGCTTTATTACAAGGAAATTGTAAGAGTTTTCTTTCTCTCTAAATAGAGAGACATTACAGTTAATATCTGGTGTAAGCAAATGGAGGCTAGTCAATATAAATTAGATTAGAATATTTGTTTAAATGCTTCATTTTGGAAGCAATGTAACGAAATGCAGACTGGTCTATAGAAATTGGCCTTTTTGTGGTCTAGAATAATAGAGATGATAATGAAGATTTCACCAGAAAAAAAATAAAAAATAAAAACATCTTTTGAACATATCTGGAAAAGCCAAGAAATCAGAAATTCTACACAGATAAAATTTATGGAGTCTAAGCAAATCCTTGGGTACAGGTGAATAATGCTGTGAGGGAGTTACAAATGTCTGTTTTTTTGTTTACATGGTTATCTGAAAATGCATGCTTTGTTTAGGTTTATGTCCTTATGGCTTTTACCATCAAATGCAGAGGAATAGGTTTCAGTACATATTTGAGCAGCTTCAAAGAGTTTCTGGTGTCCGTTTTCTTTAGAAGGAGGAGAAATGAAATCATAAGAAAATCCTTGAGTCCATTTTGAGTGGGATACAAATTACATCCATTCTCATTTCTAAGAAAAGGTTACTTGTTTTCTTTAACTAGTAAAGAAAAGTCATGTTGCTGTTTTTTTTTCCAGGCATATTTCTGATACCAGGAATCCAAACCAAACTTGACAGAGTCCATAGTTTACGTATAGTCTACAGGGGTTTTACTGTGCTAACAGATCTAGGTTTTACTGCTTTTGCTGGTGCCATTGGCTAGTTCTGCTGATATGCATATTTCCATGCATGTTCTTATGCTGAAGAAATGACAGTTTTCCCCAAACCATGGAAGATCATGCTCTCTGACATGTCTGAGTGATGCTGCATAGCATAGCCTAGAATTGACTGTTTTGTACCTTCAACAGAGATTTTGGTTTTCTTTCTGGGTAAAAGAAAGAAGCATAACACCTCAATCATTTAATTCTAAACAGTTACAACAACAAAATCTTAAATAAAAAGGAAGAAAGGTTTTGCGGTAAACCTGTTATTGAGATGCAGGATCTCTGTGACATAAGTGAGGAATGGAATATATATAACTGCTGTGTGTTCAGACATATCTGCTACAGACGATGGCTTTGTCCATACTGTACAGAACTAAAAGAGCAAGAGGTGGTCTAGAGCTGGCCAACTTGATTTGACTTGGAAGTATACACAAGTATATGTGGAAATCTTCCTTGTATTGATTGCAGAGATCATAAAATTGCATTCTTACGTAAAAAAAAAGGTTCTTGTCAGCATGTAAAGTTCTTCATTATTCTGTTTTTCTGCCTCACAGAATTTACTTTAAATGTGAAAACTAGTTCTGCTGAAAGTGCTTATTTGCATGATTTGCATAGAGCACCCCAAACACAAAAAAGAAAAATGCAAATCAGCTTTGTTTAAACTTGGCAAAAATTATCTAGGCCTCCTTTTATTGCTGCAAAAAACTAGACAAATGTTATAACTCTTAGTTTTACTCAATTCAGGATAGTAGCAAACTGTCTCTTTGATAAAGCTGTGGTTTTTGCATGAAGCAAGCAAAGCCTGTTGTGAAAAATAAGTAGATTGATGGTTGGTCATCTTAGCCAACTTTGCTCGTTGTTGTAAAGGTATTTAGCAACGTCTTCCCTCAGCATGAATTTCAAAAAAAACAAAAACAAAAAAGAAATTTGAAAGATTGCTTAATTGCTTCACTCTTTTCTGTAGCCTTCTATGTCTGTTGTAGGAATATTAATTGCTCTTCATAAGACACCATACTTTACCTGGAAACACCTAAGTGAATCATTAGTTCTCATTTTAAAGGTGAATGATTCCTTCTTCTTTTATAAAATGTTGCTGATCTTTTTTTTCTTTTTGGACCTTTTAAGACATTTAAATAATAGTTAGGAGAATGGCACTAAGGTCATAAAAACTCTTATTTTCTGCATTTGCTTCATACAGGCTGTCTTGTATATTTCACCTGCAGTGAACTTCCCTGCTATTAAGGGGAGGTATGCATCACTCTTGTCAGATTTCTTTAATTTAAAACAGAGGAATCCAACCTTTTGGCTTGCCTTGGCCTCACTGAGTGAAAAGGGATTGTCTTGGGTTGCATTTAAAATACATAGTATAGTTAATGTATGTCACAAAAAAGAGGGCAAAAAAAATAGAAAACTAGCAGAATTGGACACACATGATTTAAAACTTTCTTAAATCTCACTTTTATAAGAGCATGGTGGTTTTTTTGTTGTTTTTTTCTTTTTTCCCTTTGGAGAAGAATAGTAAGCTAGATCTTGTTTTTCATTTTTAAAAAAGTGGTTTTCTTAAATCTAGAGGAGCACATTCATTTCTAATGTACGTGCCTAGTCCATTTGATTTAAAAGCAAATGTAACACAAGTATATCCCCCTCCTTGGGATGAGCCAGAGAAATAAGTGTTTCTAAGAGCTAGTTTTAAATAGTTTCCTTTGCTTTGTGTAGTTGATTTTCAAAGGCTGATACATTCAACCTGTCTTTATTCCCTATTTCACTGGAATCTAATTGTTTGCTGTCAAAGGAATTCCAGAAAGTTTCATGAGTATCCTTAACTGGAAAATACACGTTTGTTCCACTGATTGTGGAAGAAACTACAATGTGTGCCCATCGCAAAATTCACCCAAGGGACTGATCTTTGTCTTCCTGCAGAAATCTTCCCACTGGAGTTAACAGTCAGTAACAGGAGTTGAGATACTGGGAAACTGAGCTCAACGTGTTTGCATAACAAGATTACTTTTCTGTGGTTGAGTAAAGACATAAGTTAATGGCTTTCTACTGTATTCATGTATGTCAGAGAAAACTTCAAATTAATGAAACTTAATTGCTTACATATGTAAATTTAACAAAAAACATTAATTCTGGTTGTTGTTCATATCATTCCTTGCCATTCTGCTTACATTTCACTGTTGCTGTTTATTAACATTCTTTTAAATTTGCTAATATCGGGATGTTTCAGTACTTTTATTTAATGTCCACTGAATGTTCTGGATGCCCAGAGATGTCACGGATGCCCCCTTCCTTGAGATTTTCAAGTCCAGGCTGGACTAGGCTCTGGGCAACGTCATCTAACTGTGGATGTCCCTGTTCATTGCAAGGGAGTTGGACTAGATGGCCTTTAAAGGTCCCTTCCACCAGCTTGGAAGGATAGTATGATTCTTTCTGACCAGCTTTGGAATATAGTCCTAAGGGTTGTATGCAGTTGCTGAGAGAGTACAGTTATTTATGAGGTGCTTCCATTACATCCTTTTTACTACATAATCTTTTAAATCCATTTTACTATGTAATATCCAAATATATTAAGATTAAGGTCTAGTGTAGTAATGCATGAAGAGATGATAACAGAGAGCATCCATGGCTCAGTAGGATACTCAACATGCATTATTGGTGCTGTATTACCTTCAATTCAGAGCACCTGCCAATGGCCAAATACTCTGCTTTACTGAAACCAATTAAACCGTTTTTTATTTTGACAGTAGTAGAACTTTTATAAATTATACCACTTCTGGAGATAAGCTGCTGACTCTTTTGGGTTTAGCTGTCTGAATTTCTTTAAATAGAATTTAGAAGCCAATAGATTGAAAATTTGAAAAATGTCATTGTGGAATTTTGGCCCCCAAATGAAGTTTAGGGGTCTGATCAAAGTTTACTAAAGCCCAAGAATAGGCACCGCTGAAAGTAGGGTTTTAGTTGCATTAAGTGACCATACTAAATTGTGAAATGGGCTTGATTTTTGAAAGGGTGAACAATTACGTTTGTTGTTGTTGTTGTTGTTTTTTTAATGTAGAATAACTCCCCAAAATTTTAGTATTCAGATCTGTTCTTTTTTTTGGGGGGTGGGGTGGGGAGTTACAAATATTTATAAGATCTGTTTTCCCTCCCTTTTTGCCAGTTTACCAAAGGAAGCTAGATAAAGCATTTAGCATATAATGAAAATCATGATTTGATTATGTGAAAACCTCGAGTGTCATTATTTTTTTTTGCATAGGCTCTATAATGTTTCGAGTAAGGTTTGGGAAAGGCTTATGCATTGTACTAAGTTCATGTATGTCAGGAAACTCCACAGCAAATCAAATTTTAACTGCATTATCTTTGTTGTTACTGAAATTATGAATGCAGGTATTTTTTGTGTAACTTACTTGAAATATGTGTCTGGTATTCTGGGCACAATGTGCTGTGACTTGCAGAAGTAAGTTTGGTGTTAGAACTGGTTTAAGATTTGCTTTTCATCTCAGACTGATACTATGTAATCTCTTAGATGTTGCACAGTTTGAGTACTGAAAATTGAGAAGTTATTTTACATATTGGAGTTTATAACCATAGTTAAATGCCATTTGATTTTTATCCACTAAGATGCAACGACAGTTCAGACTTTTTTTTTTTTTTTTTTTTTTTTTTTAACTTTTCACTACTTGAGAATTTGTGTCTCTGAAAAAATGCAGTTTGGTTTGTAGCTCTGTCAATGCTTTTTTACATAAATAAATGTTTTAAAAAACAGCCTGATGAAATTGCTATTTGCCATCCACTTGTTTTATATTTATTCCTATACTTTAATAATTCTTTAGAATGAGTAATTATTTCTCTCTTTGCTGTTGCATCAAGTAACCCAGGAAATTACACTTTGGTTTCTGATTTGTCTTTCCTATTACAGGCAAGCTCAAATCTCTTGCTTCCTGCTCCATCGCTGCTGTCGCCACACTCCAAATTAAGTCTGCCAAGCACTCTGAGTGCTCCGCTGAATCCTCTGTATTCTTTTTCAGGTAAAAATGGTATGTTTCTTTCTTGATTTGATTACTCTCTCTAGCAAATGAATCAAAACTTCTGTGATAATTTTTTAGTATCTTTATAAATTTAGCTTGGTAGCTCTTCCAGGGAGTGGCCAGTATGTTAAATGTGATTGTCACATCCCACCCATAAAGGGAGAGATATTTGACCAGATTCACAAATCCCCTCAGTTAAATTAAGGTGAGTCCAAACACAATCATCAATTTTTATGAGCATCTTGACAATTCAAATATCATATCTTAAAAGTATTGGCACACTTACAGTTCTGTTTATCTAAGCTGTGCGGATAAACTCTACAAATGTTATGTAGCAACTTTAAAAGAGATTGACTGAGAAGGAGATCACTGGTCCAGGTACCAGTGTTAATCCAGCCAGTGGTGGTCCTCTGTGAGAGCATTTGTCCAGAAGTCTCACCTGAATCCTTGTTTTCCTGCTGGATTTGTGCATTCTGCAGTCATTATCAGTTGGTCGCCCCGTCCTCCCTGAACAGGGGAATTTGGGCCAGAACAAGGCAGTCCTGTCTCTACAGTGCTCCCTCCTCCAACCACATCCTTGACCTGTTTGTCTGTTGTCATGGCGGTGGTCTTATCTTGCAAGTATTTGAGACAGTTCCAGGCATACCACAGATACAATTTCTTGTTGATCTGCTGCAGTGATATTGCTCATAATAAAGTGCAGTGTAATGCAATCTCATACTGATATTTATTCCCTTAAAAGATATTATAAGTTAGACATTTATTTATTAGAGCTGTAAGTTGCTGGAATGGTGTGTGATTGCCAAGTTGTCTTAATTTGACATTTTGTTAATTGTATCTTGAATACAGCGACTCCAAAACAACATTTTTTTAAAATCATACATATTAATGTAGGGAAACAGCAATAAGTAGTTTATTTAGGAGCAGTGCTGCTCAGTAGTTTGCTCGTACTTGTGTTTTGTCTATGTTTAAGAGGTTTTTTTCTAAAACATTTTGTGTTAAAAGATTTTAAGAAAAAATAAGCAATTAACCTACATGTGTAACCTGGTCTAGGGAGCTGCTTTGGCAGGAGGTTGGGCTCGATGATCTCTAGAGGTCCTTTCCAACTCCTACAATCCTGTGATTCTGTGAACCTGTGTATTTTTGTGATATTTATTTACTACAAATTGGAATCTTAGTTTCCAGGTGGTTTTGGTTTTGTATCTTTGAGAAAAGTAGAAAGAAGTCTGTGGAATGGTGAACTGGAGAAAGGTAGCAGGGATTTAAAATGCTGATAGTACAGAGAGCAATGGTATCTATAATTATATAGAATAATCTCCTAAAGGGAGATCATTTTCTTTGCGAATCATGTTCTGATTACATTTTGTATTTGTTAAGAATGAGTCCTCAGCATCCACCAAAAGATTAAGCAGTCTTGTAGTCACTCTTAGCTTCAGCACAAAAGGTTTACTACCAATTGAATTCTTCATCTGTTTTTCTTCTTTAAGAAAAAAGCTGATAGAGCCATGATAGTATCCTTGTATTTCAGAGCAAATGCTTATTGTTTCTACCATGTGAAAATCTTAACAGAAAGAGGATACATATTCTGTCTTGTACTTATTCTGTCAATTATGACTTGTTAAAATAAGTGGTTACAACAAGTAGACTGGCAAACATATACTTTGTTTCAAATATGCATGTGTAATATTGCTCAGAGCAGTCTCTTTAAGCTTGCAGAAGCACAGATGAATGGGATGGAGACTTAGAGTGCTCAAACATTGATATGCGCTGTTTGTGTACGTACAGTATAGTTGTTACAGAAAATGCAACAAAATCCTCAGATACAGGGTATTCATTATGGAGTAGAAGTACTGCAAAAAGAGGTATGTCTTAATGGTCTTTCTTCAGTCAGTGGAGGCGGTAAGAAAACAAAGTTTTCTCAGGGAAAAGATGATGAAAAATTAAGTGGAGCACAATTGAAGCAGATTTTCTGTAAGAAAATTTGAACAAATCCTAAATGATTTTTATCTGTCACTTTGAAGACTTTCAAGTTCTACTAGTGTGATAGAATTGTCTTCATTGAAATGTAGGAGAAAGCTCTACTCACCTAGTTAATCTTTCCCAATTTGTTATTAAGTGTGAAGGAAGCTGGTGTTTTAGCTTTGAACAGCCAGTTTATTTTTACTTTTGAATATAATATAGTTACACTATACCAAATCTTATTTTTGGAATGTGCTGGAAGCAGAAAACCTTTTTATTTTTTATTTTTTAATGTACATATGCACTATTTTCTTACTGCAGAATAAAGTGGCATCATTAACTGACTGTGATACAGGAATCCCTCTTTTTTTATCCAGTGGATGCTTGCCTCTTCCTGAGAGTTATGTTGGCTGTTATTTTCTCCTCCTCACACTCCCCTGTCACCTTTTTGCTGTATGTAATGCTTCTCGAAACAGATTGCAGTATCCCCATTGCAGTGAAATCTGTAAAGGTAGCATGTGTAAAGTCCTGTTAGCAGTATTTTTACCTATGTAATTGCTCTATGTTCTTGTTCTATTAACATTGCAGTTATGTCTTGAGACACAGACAGTATAGTGACCTGGATACATGTGGCACTTTGTTCTTATAACAATTGTCTAGGTCTTCCATTAGGTAGAAACTTTGGAAGAACTGATTGCCTTTGTGCTTTATCAGCAATAGCAGCAATACTGCAAATCTTTCCTGTCTTTTACGTCTTGTTGTATCCAGTAGAAGCCAACCCCTACCTTACAATCAGGGAGTTTTAGAGAACAGTATGGCCTCCCCTGAGCCTCTCCTTCTCCAGACTAATCAATCCCAGTTCCCTCAGCCACTCCCCGAAAGATTTATGCTCCAGATCATTCACCAGCTGTGTTGCCTTTCTTTGGACACACTCCATTGCCTCAATGTTTTTCCAATAGTGAGTGGCCCAAAACTGAATGCAACACTTGAGGTGCAGTGTCACCAGTGTGAAGTACAGAAGCAGAAGGTGTCAGAAAAGTTACCACAGGGATAACTGTCTTGTTGCAACAAAGTGCTCATAGTGATGTCACTTTTTGATCCTTTGATGTCAGCTCTTCCTATCATTGTGAACTAAAGTTCACCAAGCATTGTATTGTTCGTCCACTTATAGGGAATGTAAGCTAGGATTAAAATGTCTTAAAACAGGTTAATTTTACTCTTCTGTTGAAATAAGTAGGAAGTTGCAAAAGCTCTAGCTTTCAGTTATCAGTTCACTGACATTAAAATCTCCATTCTTTTTGTTTGCCTTAATATTTTAAGCATCTTTGAACACTGAAGTGACTTTCTACACACAAAGAATTGGTTTTGCAGACGTGTGGCATGCTGTGAAAGAACTAGCTTGCATTTTTTTGGCTGTATTCAGCAGTAACACTCACTGCGTTCAGGGTCTGTTTTCTGAAATAAATTTTATGTTGTAGATAATTGTAATTAGTGGTGACCCTAATCGTTAACTATGTGGGAGATTGAAACTCAACTATAAGTATTGCATAGATCCTTTCAATAAAAATTTGACTTCAAAAAACAGTTAATTAAACTTGCTCTTAAAAATTAATTACGTTATGTGCTAGAAACATGATGGTTCTTGTATCTTACAGAAATCTCAAAAACAAAAAGCTTAATGCTCTGGCAAGATTGAGAATAATTAGAAATTTTCTCTCTGTTAACACAACTGACAGTCAAAGGTGTTTTCCACCTATATAAAGCAAAAGCTTCAAAGTGGTCTTGCTCATTCACTGAAGATGTAAGAAAAACTGACTTTGCTTTTAAGTCCTCCATTTTATTTGATAGACTATTCAAAATTCATCTTCTGAGTCGCAACCAGACAGTAAATTTCTGCTTTAGACATAAAAAAATATTTATGCATCAACTAAAAACTTCTAATTTATAATCTAATTTGTAGAATTAGATTATAAATAGAGTACATCAAGGAACAAAGTTCACATTTTTGTAGAGTCACTGCAGTGTCGAAAGTTATATCCTTATAGGTATGTTAGTATCACAATTTTTTTTATGATGTTTTATATTTCTTCCCCAACACTATAACATCTGTTTTCAGTACTACTGTTACAGCGCCTGGAGACTCAAATGCTTTGTTGTTTTGGGGAATATTTTTCTTACTTCAGATGCAAGTTCAGTGTAGCCTTACTCTTTGCATCAGTGAGGAAGGAACTATCGGGGAAAAAGAAATCCTACAGAAACTGTCACTGAAAATGCATTAAATGAACAGTGAGTTCAGTTTTACTATTAGAGTAGCTTACTTTTCTAATGTGAAAATAAACAGTAGTATATTAACCTAGAGACTGAAGAGATATTAAAGAGGTGACAGAACACCTACTAATTGAAGATTGTGTGTATGCCGTGCTGTCCAAGTACAACATGAAATGCTGTATTTGTACTGTAACTCTGATGATGTTTGAACACAATTTGGTGACATGTTCAAAGAGAACTGAAAGTGCTGGTTAACAGATAGAAGATGACTAAGAGAAAGCATGCAGTACAGCCAGTAGCATTATTGTATATACTGTCATTACTGTAACTACTGTATTTTATCAGATTTTATATGAGGAATAAAATCTTGTTTTAATAATAGTTTGTGTGTATAAAAGACATACTATTGAGAAGGTAAAGTTAAGCAAAGAACTCACAATTTTGTCTTGAAAATGCAGCCAATAGGTACCTTATAGCAGGGTTACTGAACTGTTTTTGTTTGAAAGGGTTTGAATGTAATGCAGTACGCTAGGAGAACAAACAGGTAATGATGGAAGATAGTTTTAGATTTTTATACTACTTACAAAGGGGAAGCAGATAATGTTTAAGAGAGAATGAAATGAGTGATGCTGACACAAAATTTTTAGTATTTTTACCCCTGGATGTCTGATACTTATTATCTTTTCCTGTTTGTTCTTAGTACTTCAGAGAGGGGAGCCATAAGGTTCCTTTTCACCATGGAATGATCATAATACTATTTTAAGCGCACAAACGTTTTGGATAAGAAAAAATATGAGAAAAAATAGAAAACTGGCATAAATTTTATTTTAGTCTCTACATTTTTGCTTTTTTGTTGTTGTTTTTATTTTCTCTTAATAAGCAAAGATAATGTCTTTTAATTCAATATGGGATTGTATTTTAACTGTAAGGTGCCGCATACTTTTGGATCCAATAGCTAGAATTTCTCTTCGTTCTCAATAGAAGGTAGAACTGCAAAGAGACAAACTGCCAGCTAAACACACATATCAGATTTTCAGAAATGTGAACTGAGATATCTACACTGAAGCCAGGTAAAAACAAAGCAGAACATTAGGTTTGAAATGTTTACTGTGAATGTCTGCATGTTAACTTGAATGGGAGTTCCCGTGGGGAAGATGGTTCATTTTAATGTGTTCTTATCTCTCACCTTGCATTTACGGACAAGATATTAGAGAGAACAGAGTAAGAAAAATTTTTTCCATATAATTCAAGTGTAACAGGACAGAACCACATCTTCACCATGGCTCACAGGCTGCTCAGGAAATTCTGCAGGGAAAGGAGCTTCACAGAGCTTTGCAGCCCCCTCATACTGTGCCAGTTATCAGTTGTCAGTGTCAGAGTTTTGGCCCAAGGTGTGAATACAGGACCTTAACTTAAAGAGCTGAGTGCTTACATTTATAAACGAATAGTAAAAATCTTTTTGTAATTTGAAAACAAAAGGTGTATAAATAGATTCATCAAACCACAAAAATGTTCTAACAGAATAGTAAAGACACAGGGGCAAAAGCATTAACGTTAATGACAGTCTAGTTCTTCAATTTTAAAAGCTTGGTTATCCAGTTTCCTCTATCTGATTGATAAGATGTTATAAATGTCAGAAGAGTTTGTATTTTCTAGTTAAACTAGCAAGAATTGTTTATGCTGAGATCAAAGATACACATGTTCCTTTATTATATGTTCTTTTTCATGTTTCTTCTAGGCAAGTTAATTAAAATATTTCGCTAAAAATTACACTAAACACATAGCACAATAACAGCAATCTTTGAAGATTCCAAAAACTTTATCAAAAGAACACCATTTATATTTACTTGAAATTGGTGTATGTTAAAGTAATTACTGCTGTGCCTTCAGGGTAAAGGAAGTGTTCTCAGCCAAATTATACAAGGGTGTGGATTAAATGAAGCATTACTCTCTGTTTGGCAGCAGCAGGTATAGATTGCAAAATCAGGGTGTGACGTAGTACTGTGGAAAGACTCTGCCAAAAGTGATTTGGCCTGAGTGTGCCCTTACTTTCTCAATTATACAGATCCTAAAACAACCAGATCTAATTAATTCCTAAGTAGAGAGAAAAGTCGTGTTAACTGTTTTTGGTCTGAGCTTGTCTGTATTTTTTGAGCTATTCAGACATGAGATGGCACATGTTGACAAAGTGCATGCTTAAATGGAATTCTAGCTGTTTTTAGAGGTGCAAACCCTTCTGCCACAGAGCTGTTGCTGTAAAGTGTCAACTCTGTCCAGAAGAAAGTTCATATCAGCAAGATTGCTATGTGCGCAGCAAAAAGCATGCATGAATGAGGTGGTCAAATTCATCCTTCTATGTATTGCTCCAGTCCTTCTGTTTGTAGCATTTCCAGAGGAAAAGGACTCAGCAAAAGACCCAGTAGTGGCTGTGGTGTACGGGAGACAGGCATCTCCCCAGCAGGAACCTGTGTTTCTTGATTTCATTCTCTGTTTTGGCAAGTAAAAAAAAAAAAACAAAACAGAAAACAACTAGTACTCCTAAAAATGACCTTGTTTTTGAGATGCATAATTCATCCTTTGTATGCATACCTACTTTTTCAGCGATTTGAAATACCCTTTGTTAATTTTCTGGATTATTTTTTAATCTGTGTGGAACAACTGAACTTTCATGGGTTCAGGTGCAGCTTGTTAATCTCATTGCTGAAAATCAACTTCAATCAGAAGCATCTACCCTCAAGTGACTAATGCTTGTAATGCAGTGCCTTTCTAACTAACTTTGGGCATCTGTGGACTGTACTACAGTCTGCAATTTGTGCATTGTTTCTGGGGCTGATGTAGCTCATTATAGCTTGGTACCAGTTCTGTTAGTCTGTAGAAACTGATGACAGAGAAAGCATGAAGTGTACAGAGAAGGCCTATACGGGTGGGTAATTTATAACTAGCTGTTGTCACGCAACTTTGTCACTTGGTAATATTTACAGAGCTGGCCTCAACATGCTGCTTTGATCCAGATGAAGTGAGAGTTTCACCAGAGCTTGTATCCTCACACTTGGCTTGCTTTCTTGTTCACTGGAGGCTGTAGGGAACAGTGACTGACTTCTTGTTTACTTCAAATGAGGTGACAGAAAAAACTCTTAAAAACTCTGCGTGTCACTCCTTCAGAATTTTATTTTGGAGTTTCCTGTTACCTTAAGATGCACTCAAAGGAGAGAACAGGTTGCACATGTTCCTTTCTTTCCACTCATAAGTGGGGCTCGGTTTTTACTTCTTCCTTTTCTCTTAAAAGATCCAAATGTCCTGTAGGCAACTACAAACAAACGCACAAGCAGAAAAATCCTTAGTGTTTTCTGATCACTTGATTCCAGGCCTGGCTCCAACACGTCAGACAGACCTTTTGCAGAAGACACTTATTCAGGCTGAAAAACAGTATTTGAAACATTGCATATCACATCTGAATATTGGTTGTAGCTTATGGCATCCCCATTCCTTATCCTGTATCTCCTTTGATGAAAAGAGAGACAACTGTCTCTACATCAGCTTTTTTATACTAGCATCTGGTGCCTCACTGCTTTTTATTTTTCTAGATTTGCTTAAGTGTGTTGCATTGCTACATAGATTGATGCAAGTCTTTCCAGAATCTGTGGATAGCCTGACTGGCCAAAGGAAAAATGCTGCTGCAACTAATACTCCACAGAATAAAACAGAAAATTGTAGCTTAATATACGTTGAATACCTTTTGTTTTGATAAATAGAATACTAACAGGACGTGTTTTGAATAACTACATTTAAGCAGAGTTCACATCTATAATAGCAACAAAGTCCTTGAAGTTTTTTGTTTTAGTCTGTCTTGAGCAGCAAGGTCTGTCACTTTTTATATTTATTCAGGAGAATCTGGAGCAGAAGAGCTCTTGATAGCTCCTATATAGTACACGTGGCTCTTTGAAGAACTTGTGTTGTGAACTGGATGAAAGCTAAAACTGACTTAAAATTTACCAATTTGAAGGACTCCAAGTCACATTGAGCTCCTGGAATTTTTCATTCTGAAAATCAATTCAGAATTTTTGTTTTGAACTGCATATAGATGAGTTTGCATATATGCAAAGGATCTTCAGCAACTGATTTGTGTTTTGAATTAAGGATCTTCCTGTAAGTCATCTTTTCTTCTTAGCAAAAACAAGTCTTTTTCGACATAAGTTTCAAGAGCCCTGCAAGGATATCAAGGTGTATCTGGAATTGTCTGCGTCACCAATGTTTTAGCTGGTAATTTGGCATGTGGAAATGTGCAGAAGCCATCTAGGAAGACCTTACAGCTGTGTATTTTTATGTGAACAAGCCTGTTAAGATATATGCTTTGAGGGTCCCAGACTTTTACAATGCCAATAGATGGTTTTCTATGTTTTCCTTGGTTGTTTGATCTTTTCAAAGGAATATTTATTTTTTGTAGCAGTTAGCAATGAAATCAGTTTTAAAGAAACCCAGGTACCTTTAAAAGTGCACAATGTATAGCAATGGGTTACTTTCATAATAAGATATGGAGAAGAATTTCCTGTCCTTGAGTGTTCAGACCTCAAAAAGTGTCATTTTTCTTACTGATGAGTATGAAAACTTTGATGCTGCTTTTGTATGAATTTTGAGTTACTGGAGATGCGATATGAGCCCTAGTCAGTAGCGATTTTAACTGCTGATATTTGTCAAAAAAAAAGGAGAGAGAGAGGAAGGGTGATGTAATTAACTGGCCATTGCTGAATTTCGGTTGTGAGAGGAACCATGGAAAGTCAATTACTCTGTTTTCCTTTCTTGCTTAATTTTCATTCTTTGTCTTTTATCTCTGGTCAAGTATGTTTCCTAAAGACATGAGAAGACCTCCCAAGGTCAGCAGATAGTCAAATTTTAGAGCTGCTGATACAGTTGAATTCTGTGTCGAATCATGACCGTCATAACATATTTTAGAAAAAAGATAAGTTCTCCTTGAGAACTCTATTTCCTCTGATTCTACGAGGGTTAGTAATGCAATGCGACAGAAACAAAAATACTACCGTGCATCAATGTGAGGGTTACTTCTTCATAGCACTCACAATCCTAGAGGACTGCAATTTCTCTGCAATTTCTTGAACATACTCTTCCAAACAGCAACATCACAAGCTTTATTTAATACAATACAAAACAAGTTTCCTTTTCAAATTTAATTTAGCTTTTTTGCTTTTAAATAGTTCTGACGAGCTTAGCAAAAACAGTAATTACTTTCTGAATATATCTGTTAGAAAAATAACCCTTGTTAATCCAAACTATGTGTCACAGTCTGTTTTCTTTGCATCTTTCTTATCTGCTATCTAGAACTTGTAAATAATATTGCCAATCTGATTTCAGAATGCTGATTTTATCTATACAGGCTTATTAATGTTTGTTGTGGAGTCATTTTCCATTCTCTGCATTGTAGAAAGAAACAACAGGATACTATAGCCCCTATTTATTTTTCAATCCTATCAAATGCCATTATGATGTAACGTTAGAGGTTGTTGTAAATTAACACGTTCCTGATTAGCATGAATTCAATATACGTTCCTTACTTCAAAAGAATGCTTGGGACACGTGCTACTACTTGTGTTGTTTATATATGGTACTGTAGAAACTTAACATTTGCAAGAAAAATGTAAGATGATGATTTGATAAGATTACTCAGAAATAATTAGGTGGGTGTGTAGGCTCCTAAATGTATTTGATTTTAATCTCTAATTAAAAAGTTGGATTTTTTATTGTTTTTGTGATGCAATAGCTTTTACTTCATTATACCTTTTGTAAATAGGGGCCAAATTGTGCCTGTTCATTGTGTCTAAGTACAGGATGAATGTGTATATATGGAAACAGTATTCTCCTCAAAGCCATTGACAGACTCTCCATAGTTCCTTTTGGAGGATTATCCCAAGACACAGAACGCTTACATGTTCGTGTCCTTGTACACCTTGAACCAGAAATGAAAATGATGGCTAACCTTGCATGAGTTATCTCTGTGCATTCCTTTGGCTCATGGTAGGTATAATTATCTTTGTGGGATATGGCCCTGCCAGAAGCGTAGTGTTTTTCATGTTGGTGCTGTCTGATTCTAAGATCTTTTATATGAAGGTTGGAATTAACTGGTGTTGCAGTGAAGATATCTCTTTGTGGATCTACAGGTGTGAATTCAAGTCTTGCTCCATCCCACTGATCTAGCACTGACTTAGTTCTGCTTGAAGGGGCATAGTTGGTCACTTGGGCTGGGGAGTTAGACAACCAGATGTGGTAACCACAGGTAACTGTATCAGTCCTTCAAGAGGAAAGTTACTGTGTTTAAACATAGTAGACAGTTGCAAAGAAACATGGCTGACTCATGGTTTGAGAAGCCAAGCTTCTCCTAATGCCTGGAGTTGGGGCATCTGCTGGAAAATCACTTGCTGGTGTGAAAGAAACAGCAGCAGTGTTTGTGGAACTGCATGGTCCTGAATTGTGTAACTGTCTGGAGTTAGTTTTCTAGATAACTGTTTTTAAGAGCAGCATTTAGTAAATCAGTGGTAAAAAGGTAATTATTACATACTTTTAAATCGAAAGCTAATTTCCTCCTGTTCGGATTTTTCTGTATAGCATCATATTTTATATGCCAGCCACAGCATGATCTACTGACATATGTTCTCAAGTTATTTTTATTTTGTTAGGTTAGAGTATTTAGTAGTAATGGAAATGGGAAAAGGAAACAGATACTATTCTCTGCCACCTAACAGCACAGCTCTTTTGGCTTTTTTTGTTTATTTGCTTGTTTTGTGGCTGCAGCCTAGATTGTTCTCTTGCCCTAACTGGAGTAGCAATATTTGGCAGCAATAAAGCTGAAATTTCTCTCTTTTTTTTGAAGAGTATAGAGTGAAGAAAGGTCTTCGTATCTGAAAGATAAGATAAATTATTTTTATCGATCTTGTAGAAAGTAAGGGAATAATCCTTTTGATTTTGTGCATAGTTTTTCAGTGAGTAGATCTAGGCAACAAATTGGAATCTCATTTAGAAAATGAGTGCTAAATTGAAGAGACGGTACAATTACTCTGAAAGAGGAAATAAGTGGGGAGAAGACAAGGAGGGGCTAGTAGCAGTGTGGCATTACCTGTTGTCAGGTAGAGTTCTGCAAGCCTGCAGAAAACATTGCAAGAACCGTGTGAGTGTTTGCAGAAGTCTTTTGCATTCGGTAGTTATGCCATCCTAAACACTATTGTATGTACATTTAAACATAGCATGTGAGAACTGTCTGTTTTAAGTGGTGTGCAAGATACAGGCTGAAGAAAATTAACCATTTCTCTTGGCCCCACGCTAGTTACAGGGAGAACATTAGAACAGTGTTTTAGGAAAGATGCGAAGTATTGTTCAGAATAAGACAAGGTGCAACTTCTGGAATTAGTTTTATTGTTCTGCACTTTCAGTGGATTGTATTCTGAGATAGTTTTAATAGCTGTGATACAGATTAAACTTTGTTGAAACATTCTCCAGCACACTTCGGTCCTATCCTTTTTCCACTCCGTCGGGACCATAAGATTTAGGCTAAGTTGTGTGAATTTGAAGCGGGTTCTCACCTACAGTGCTAGATATTAGTAAAGCATGTTTTGGTGGTAAAACAAAAACATACACACAATCCCTTAATTTTATGTGACATGCACCTGAAAATGTTTGCAGTGTGTTTTGAAAGTGTTTGTGATCTTGTGCATAAGGAAAGAGAAACAGTTTCTTACCCAATGTATAAACAATTATTTAATGAATTCTGTTTGATCTGTTTAAGTATAGTTGTTGTGAGAATAAAGCCTTTGAGGGAAAATTAATATATATCATACCATTACAAAATGATCCTCTTTCTGTTGTATAATGCCTCGCTTGAAAAACCCCAGAAAGGAGTTACTTTGCTCTGAAAACTTCTATTTTGAAAACAAATAAGCAAAAAACCTGTCCTATGAAACCTGAATTAGGGATTGCAATGCATACAAGAATATCTTGTCAGAAAATGCACAGTTTTGATTAGGTGACTCTGCTGTAAACATAATTCTGTTTACTGGAAATAGTTCTAAAGCCACAAAAGGTTGATAGAAAAACAGGCTGAGCTGATACGTGCATAATCAAGTTATATGAGTTGTTTGTTTGTGTATATTTTAACTATGCTATGTTGCAAGAGGCCACAATATAATTACAAGATGCATGTCTGCAATGAGAAATACTGTTTCCTAGAAGCATAGTTTGTTTTCATATTATTTTCATGTCTTTCAGAGGTTGTTTTTTTTTTTTCCTTTTAAAAGAAATTATTAATATCAACTTTGAAGTAATTTATTTCTTTTGTCCATATGCTTTAGAAAGTTCATCACAGAAATGAGTCTGAATATTATCTTATTTACTTGGTGATACCATTCAGTGGTTTTTTGAGGACTTCCCATGCTTAACCTTCAGTTGATTTCCCTAACTGTAGATTCCATGAGATAGAGGAGTTACAGGAGTTTTATCATGCAAAAATATCTTTATTAACTGAGTTTATTGAGTGAATTTCAAGAAGGGAGAAAAGGAATTCTTTCAAACAGTAATGAAAGTTACGAATTCTGTGGTGAGTGTTCTTTCAGCTTCTTTTAATAGATTTTTTTTCATATAAGCATTTATTAGGTGATTGTAGATGCTCCAATATGGTAATAGTGTGATCATATGACTACTAAGAATGTTTCCCTCTCCCGGCTCTCTTGTTAATTTAAAACAAATGTAATGCATAATGATGATGCTGTTTAATAGGAAGTGTTCACAATTAGTTGCTAGTGCTTCTTTGTGACGTTGTTGCTATTATCATTGCTGTGACGTGGAATTTAGTTCCTCTTGTCAATTTTGGTGTAAATCTAATCTGTGTGGCACTTAACTCATCTACTTCCTATGTATTTCAGCCCAGCTATTTGGAGCTTTATCAGTTCACACTGTGGTTATCTAGAGCAGGAGGTAATCTTTTTTCTTTCAGTGAAAGCACTTAATGAAGCTGGGGATCTAGAAGCACAGATGTACATTTTGGATATAAGGACAACTACCTGGTTTATGTCTTTCCTGTTTAGTCTCAGTTATGCTGGTAGAGATTATACTGCCAGAAGTGACCAAGTGACAGAAGACCCACTTTCAGTTCATTGCTCAAATAGCACAGGAAGCTAATATAGTTTCAGACTCCTCGTGACAGCAGAGTCTTTTTCACAAAAAGTACCAGTTCTGACACTGTTTACATAAAGCCAGTGCAGGCTTGGATTTACAAAACAATATGAACTGGTAAATTGTGTCGATGTGAATGTTCTAGTCATATGATAAAAAGCAGTGGCACCAATCGTTCTAAGGCATTTCATAGCACACTGAGACATTAGTGATTGGTTCTCCTAGAAAAAGAAGGAATTTTAAATGAGAAGAATAATTATGAAAGGGACAACTGGAGAATCAGTGCAGGGTAATAGGAAATACACTAATTCAAATGTTAATACTTCTGTGGGGATGATTAACTTCTTGAAATGTGCAGGGTTTTGAAGGTGAGGACAGCAGAGGCTGTTTAGTGGGGAGGTCGTTGGGGAGTTCAAACAAATCCTCTGAATTGATAGAAGTGCTTCTCCATTAGTGGTTCTGAAGCATCCGTAAGATAAGGCAGCCCAGAATAACCTGGGGGAGTTTTTTTTCCCAGGTGTGACCTTTATCTGACTTGCTCTAGGTAAAAGCCTCAGCAGATCGTGGTGCTCCATAAACATCATTTTTGTCTGAAATGAAAATGGTTGTCTGCAATCCTGGCATCGGTTTCACTACCTCACTGCAGTAGTTCTAAGTTTGCACAACCAGGATTGGAGGGAACTGAAGCAACCACTGCTGACGCTGTTAGTCACACCTGCTCATTGTCATTTGCACACTTCTTCAAGCATGGAACCAGTGTCAAGCCAGTAGCTGTGCAAAATTGCTTTAAAAATCTGTGTCTTCTGAGAAAGAAGGGATGGATATTCCTTTGCTTGCTGAATGGACCTTGTTTCATGGATGAGAGAGGTTTCTACTGCTGTTTTTAAATGCCATTGTCACCTGTTTGAGGGCTAATAAAGGAATGCTTGATAACTGGGAACAGCTGAAGGATGATACTGAAGAATAGTCTGGAGTAATCAGATCACGATCAGTGTAAACAAACAACATTGGCTCTGTGAACCATAGAACACTTGAAACTGGATGTACTTTGTTCTGGTCAGTGTTTGCACCTCAAATGGTGTAATAGGAATTTCCTGCTTGTCTTGGAAGAAGGCTCTGCTCGCAGGAAATGCTGAGTCAAAACAGGGGCTAGCTGCTAGAACTCAGCACAGCGCTCCTGAAGTCTTTGAGTTTCAAATTTGTCTCTTCCTGTGCTTACAGCAGAACAGGTTTGCTCTGCCTTTATTCAGGCTTTATGGTGGAACTAATATCCTCCAATTAAGTCTTCACCTGATAAGTAGCTGCATATAGGGACCCACAGGAGTACTATTCCTGAAGTGCTCTGACATAGTGCATCTTTGAAGAAAGTAATCGCTGCTACTGATTCTATATATGTATAAATAAATTAAATTAGCAGTTGAGTTGATCATATGGGTTTTTTTTCCTACTCTTACCTTAGCATAGATAAAAACAATTGTATAGAGGAAAAAAAGATTTATTTAATCTTGCAGACGCTTTATTAGTCTTGAGTTTTGATTGTTTTTAATTCAGTAATTGAAATGACACCTGTATGCAGTTCTGTATCTGCCAGTTTGCACTGTCATCTCTGTAGGGGTGCTTCTTGTAACTGTCTGACTTTGTAGATAGCAACTTTGTAGAAGCATAGATAGCAACATTAGTAGTAGCGCTGACCTTTGGTGTTAGTGCTGAATAAATGTTTTGAGGAATAACTTACTTGGAGAAAAGAAAGCTTGAGATCTGTCATCTTTGAGTGTGTGCTGAATTCAGAAAACATTTTCTATTTTCATCTCTGTTCCTCTTCCAGAAAGTATTAAAAACACTAAAGTAAAAAAAATGTAGGGAAGTCTTTCCGGATAAACTACTTCAGAATTTATATAGTTTTTTTTCTTTGTTTTTTTTCTTTTTTTTTTTTTTTTTGGAAATGATTGAGATCACGTTTTTTAATTCATATACAAAATTGAGAAGTTAATTAGTAAAAAGTAAGTAAAAACTTACTGACATGCAGAGGAGCATGGTTTAGCTTGGATTGTTTGAGCTTGCAGTTTTTATTATATTTAGAAATATCTGAATATCTTAATGATTAAACATTTATGAATAAATCTCCTGTGAAAGTCGAAACCATTACGCTTTAGAAAGTATACAGTAAGAAAAGTTGTGCAAGGCTCCCCATGGACCTCTGCCAGAGAATGGGAATCTGAATCTCAAAAATCCTCTTTATTCAGATACTGGGCTTCTCAAGAATAGGATTTGCAGCGGTAAATGAAAGTTAATTTTCATAATTTATTCCCATTTCTAAAAACAAATCTTGTTCTAGATCTTGTGTCTCATAAAGAAAATGCAGGGAGCTTAACTCTGTGTTGTCCAGCCTCTCTATTCTTAAGAGAAATGATTCTCCAGCAAAGCAGTAGCATTTTTCATTGTCATGTTCAACAATTTTCAGATTTTCGTCTCTTTTTAAGATGTTTTCTTAAGTATACAGCTGAGGAGACCAATAGCAAAAGAAAAATCCATAAATGATGAAAGGATTTCTCTTGGCTTAGTAGTTAACATAATAGTTAGAAAAGAAAAGAATTTACAGATGCTTGTTCAAATGCACTGTATAGAGAGTGAATAAAATAAACAGCAAGACGTGTTGTGATAGGAACTCCGACGATCAAAGAGAACTACTGAATAGGCATACTTATTCTTTCAGATAAAATAAGGAAGTAATTCTTTTGAGAGTTTTTGTGATCACTTCTGTTGGAAAACTTTGTATGCATTCCTTGGAAATTCACTGAAGAGAGAAGCAATACAAGCTAGATAATAGTGTCAGCTCTGAGCACGAGGTGGCATGTGGACATAGCTCGAGCTATTTCTCCAAATCATTAGAATGGAAATATTGGATTAGTTAACCTTGTGTCAGGTCTGTTAGTTAAATACACCCTCCAACTGTTCCTGATTGAAGGATGCATAGTTGTGACTGAAAGATGCTGCTGCTTTTCATTAGAATTTTGTCAAACATGTCCTGCTAACATAATGATATTAAAATAAAATGGTTTATTCGGTGAAGAGGATAACAAGCAAAAAATTCACAGCCTTTTCTTTTCACAGGGTGTTTCAGCCCAGTAGGAAACCCTCTCAGCTGCACGCTATTGGGCAGAATACAGATGGTAAGGAATTCTATCTTTGCTTTTTTTTTAAATTGACGTCTAACTATAAGATATCATTATTCACAAGTTCTCATTGTAGAGAGGTTTTTTTTATCCTGCCCTTATTCACAAAAGCATTTTCAAGCAAATAGTCTGTATGGGCAATAAGGGTTTTTGTGCTGGTAGCTGATTGAGAGATCAAATATCTGCAAGTTAAACCTTTTTTTTTTTAATAATTTAATTATTGTTGTTTAGAAATAAATAAACCAAAATCACAGTCCTGTATTACTGATTCTTATTGTGAATGTAGGCATTGGTAAGTAGAGAGAGAAAACTGGAACAAGAACTTGAAATTAAATCTTGCAGTTTTACTGTTTATTAATACCCATCTATTGTAACAAGTGACATCACAACTATCCTATGTTAAATTCATGACTTGTCTCTTAAGTCTTTTTGTAAACTTATAATACTGCTATTTATACCTTTCTTACATCTCTCATTTCCTTATCACTGTAATAAAGAGCAACAGAACCTGTAATGCCATTAATTCCAACAATATTCTTTATTAACCTGAATTCAGAATGGAGAAGCTTGTGATAGAAGAGTGAGTGCTGTTGTGGGCTGAAATAACACAGGGCTCTAGAAGGCTGGGTCTCTTGTATTCAGATGGTAATGTTCCATCCCCTCAAGTATGGAATGCCAGGATTTAATATTCTGTGTTAATAAAGTAATGGAAGTCTTGTAAGATATATTGGATTTGCCAAGACATTTTGAAACTGCAGTTTTACACCGTCATGCTATTTATTTATTAGCTAGATGATTATTGTTTACACATTTTCAACTATTTAACCCTCATGTAATTATAAAGAATAAGTGTGCATTAATTTTTCAGTTAGTATGTTAGTGTTCTCTGTCACAGAAAGCTTTATTAACAATTACAAGATAAACTAAATAATAAGTAGCAGCTAATTTTAAATACCTTTTTCCTGAGGGTTAGATTAAGGGTTTGAATAATTTTGTTATGTTTTCTGGTATATAAATAATAATATGCAGAAATATGTATGTGTTGCAAGTACAATTAAACAAAGCTGTTTTAATCAAGCAAGCAAAATATTAACGAATGTCAGAACAGTTTTTGAATAACTTCAGGAGCTCGAGTATTCCACGTACATCTGAATTGATCCTTTTTTTTTTTCTTTTTCTCTCTCTCTTTTTTTTTTTTTTTTTCCTATCCCTGTGGGCTTTACTGCAGCAGCTGTGTTTGCATTTCTGTTTTCTGTTTGTACACTGCAGTTTCAATAAAGTGCAGCCTGGCACAGGTTGTTGTTTTTTTTTTTTTTTCCTCTAGGCAGTTTATAGATTCCCATGCTCATTAAATATTGAGGACCTGTAATCAAATAAGGAATGTAGTCATCTGAAGCCTAAGGAAGTAACTTTACAGTAGTTTTATGACAGCAGACAGATTCATTAAAACCAAAGGAGAGTATATTATTCTTAGCAGTTAATGCTTATAGAATCGTTTTAATTTAGCAATTAATACCATCCTTGTCATTCTGTTTCCTGTAGTCTGAATTTGTGCAGTTAAGTGTCCTTAGCTGAGTGTGTGTTGACAATTAATTGGACGAAAGAACAAGAACAAAAATATGACAGTGCTAACAATATTCAATTATTTTATGTTAAGTCTCAGCTTATTTTGTATTTCATTTAAAACTTCAGTTACTGGAGTGAAGAGTTTGTATGATGTTCTTAAGGAAGGAAAGGATTAAGTCAATTTTTAACCCTCAATTTTAAAAGGAATAATGAAAACAATGCAGTAATTGTAAATGTTCAGATTGATTCTGTAATTATTAAAACTGCTTTAAATGTTATCTAATTTTTAAGCCAGTCTCAGAACTTTGGCTGTTAAGCTTTGAGGCACAGAACTGTTGAACGCACAAGGGAAGGTTTGACATTGATTCCCAGCATCCTTGATGGAGTGCCTGCACAAGAAGCACTCCCAGCTTCTCTAACATCATGGAAGAGAGCAGGTGCAGGGAGATGGAGAGAAGTAGTGGTACTGTGCACAATTCAAGAAAGTGCTGTTGTCCACCTTCATGTCACTGGGTCAGTCCTTCCAACAGGAAGATGGCAGAGGGTAGCTATGGCCCTGGCCAAAGACTGGTCTTAGACAAGTTTATTTTTCAAATTGTGTTAATGAGTGGTAATGGTGGACCTTGATTTTTACGTTTACTCTATTCTATAAAGAATTTGTTTGTATATAAGGAAGAAGCACATGAAACCTCCAGTAGACTTAAAAATTTTCCATGATTTCTTTCCTTTATAGTTTGGTATTTTTTCAGTGGTAGAAATAAAATGCTGGGGGTTTTTGTTTGTTTGTTTGTTTGTTTGTTTTTACAGAAAAGACAGTAATAACACATCGTTTGTTCTTACTCAGAGCAGCTTCTCATAAGGCCGTGAATGTTATCTCATGCCCAAATCTTGCTGGTCACCCTCTATCTCCCTGAATAAAAGCAAAAACGCCATTATCACAGTCACTGAAACTACCAAGTTACGAAGGAGCCATGAACATTTTAATGAGTGCTGTTAACCATTGACACTTGATATGGCATTTAACTTACCAGGTTACTCTTACCTGCAATGCTCTCTTATTATTAGTTCTTAAAATGTTTTCTATTTTTGTTATAAATATCAGTTATCCACACAGGTCTGTCGTGGATAACCAGTATCATTTTACATGGTCTGGAGCTGGATCCATTTTTCTTTGTCTGAGGATGTTCCTTGCAATAGAGCTCCTTGCAGTTTTGTTTGAGTCAAGTCAGTGTGATATGACAGGCTTTTTTTTCCTCACAGATGGTCTACTCACTTTTAAGAGGAGCTCCTAGGAACTTATCTGTAGGTGTCACATCTGTTTGAATGGAAAAAAAGAATTAATTACCTTCCATCTTGCATTAAAAAAGAAGACCCTAATAGATACTAAGAGCAGTGTATTCACACACTTCAGTATGCCTATTGCTTTACTGTAATCCTGAAAAGATAGCTTCATCTTGTGACACAGCACTGAAAAACATTCTTAAACTGAAAAGGCAGTTGTTTGCACCAGGTTTTTCTTGCAGAGTATCTGGTAGTTTGCAATATTTGATGAACAACATGGCACTGCAGAGTCAGCTCCAGTGCTATGCAGGGTTGGCACGCCTGTGGTAAGCAGCCGAAGCGATTTCCCGGCTGGTACAGCAGCCAGCTGCCACTGGGACTGCTAGTGTGGTTAGGGGCAGCTGGGCCCTGCTCCCTGGGCCTCTTTTGAGAAAAAAAACTCTCTGGATTGTTGTTGCCTCAGAAGTTTAAGGCAGTATCTGAGAACACGCAGCATAGTCTTAGGATGACTCATGGATTTCAGATTGTTATTTCCAAACAGCTCGCTCTCTTTAAGGTCCTCTTACATTGGGTGTTTGAGAGCATATGAATACTTCATTAAAAAGAGAGAGACGGATTGAGACACAGCAATGGGGCAATGTGAGTACCTGAACTAGATAACTAAATAATACTGCTAATAATTCTGATGAATCATTTTTGAGCAACAGGAGGCACTCCCATCCCACAGGCTAAGCACATTGCCTGCGCAGTTCTATTAACCTTGACAATGAAAAATGAGAAATAGCTGAAACCTGTAAGGCACTGCTAGCTACCAGTAGACCACTGATCAAGCATCATACTCTGAACTGCACTTCCACAGTTCTTTGCTCAAAATTTGCATATCAAATCAGGCAGTTGCTTTTCTTTTTTTTCTATTCTCCTTTTGTGTATACACATAATTATTCAGAACTCTGGGTTGCAGGCTTAGATGTTTTGGTAAATTACAAGGACTGAGTACAACTGTTCACTTTTGCATTGCGTTAATCAGTATGCATTGTGTGTGTATGAAACTGCTGTGATGATGCCTGGAGATGAGGTGGGGCATCAGGAATTTATGTCCTCCATGTGAGCATAAGGGCAAGAATCTGTCATAGAGAACGCCATTTACTCTGCTGAAGACTGTAATAATAATGTTCCTTGGATCACCCAAATTAAGAAAATGTAAGAAGTACGTTTGGTAGAAATTCCCACATTCTGATGTAGTTTGCAACGTGGCACAATCTGTTGTGGGTGGCAATGTTGTTTACTTCCAAGGATTCCCATTTGATTCTTCTAAAATGCTTTCATCACTGTGCAATATTTCTGTTCCACACTGCAGTTAGTATCCTTTGATGCATGTGAAATCTAGGGGAAACTGGTTACCCCTTTGTGAAAATAGGCCATTGGGAAGAGCTTCTTTCTCTTCCATTGTTCTCATCTTTTTTCTTTTTCTTTTTTTTTTTTTTCCTGCTTATTTTCCCTGTATCTCTACTTGCTTGCAAATGAAGGGCTCTGTTTTTTTTTAATAGAAACCAAATTTTGTAGGTACTGGCACATCCTAATGATTGCCTTGTATATACAGCAATATTCCTGTGACTTTAGTGGAAGCTTGAAGAGTTAAGTGGCAAAGATGGAAATATGAGAACTGAACGTTTAAGTATTGGTTATTAAAACCAGCCTGAAATTCTTCATCATGTGAAAATGAAATCTTTTGCATTCTAGTTCAGAGGTAAAGTTCACTGCACATTACTTAAACATCGACTGTATCATTTGCAGTGCGGACAAGCTTAGACTGTATAATCATCAATCCTCTGTCCTCCCACATGTTGTCTTCAGTGCAGTGTACCTGTTTGAAAAGCTTAATAAGTGCTATAAGTATCTGCATAGGCAGTATTATTCTGGATTGCTCAACATCACTTCTGCTTTTTCTTTAAAAGAAAAAAAAAACATTTTTATTGCTTTTTTTTTTAGAGTAGGCATGACATATGAAAGATATGTGAAATTATGGTTTATCAAAACCCTTAAATACTAAGTTATAATATTCATCTTCTAGAGTGATGACCGTCTGACTGCACTGGGGGAAAGAGGAGGAAGCAGTTGTCTGCCAGAGCAAGAGACAGTAAGTATTATGTAATTGTTTGCAGTATCTCTATACCTGTCACACTGGATCTGTGTTTTTGAAAGTCTTGGTTTTTTTCTTTTAGCACAAACTGAAGAAATCTTTTGCCACCCTAGATTTTCCTTGTCAACAAGTTCATAGCCGTGTTACTGGTGGTTTTACATCATTGCTGAAAAATGATTTAGTAAAATCTTGATGGATGTAGATATTTTTTTTGCTTGAATTTGAGTTCAAACAACATCTAACACATCTCAGTGTCAGAGCAGGAGACATTCCATTGCTTTGGGCATAATTATGAGTCTTTCACATTCTTCTTTGGTCCTGAGTTACATTTCCTGTGCTCATTTTCTGATCATTTATCTCTAGAGAATATTATGGCAGTTTCCACATTTCTTTTACATTGGTAGGCTTGCTAAACCAGATGTATTACAGGACACGTTGGCATTTTAATTTTTTATTTCTGGGAGACAGAAATAAGTGGGATTTTCTCGGTTAGCTTGAACTGTTTGTTGACAGTGTTTCCATGTTAATGAATTTTTGTAATTTTTTTTTTCTAAACAACAAAGTATTTCCTCTAAAACTGTCTTACAGAAGGCACTGCAAAAAGAAATAATGATTACTCTGCCTTTCCGTCTGCCAAATGGTTAGCGTAAAATTCCTCTTACCTTAAGTGACCTCATGATTTTTATAGTGCGGTCACTAAGGAAACCGTAACCATTGAGCTGAAGCGGGCATTGTTAGAGCACCCCTTACTGGGCATGATCATGTAAGTTTCCAGTTGCGCACTGATACTGTATGGAGCTCTGCAGTGTATTTTATTGTGGTTCTTTTTTATTGTTCATATTTCTGTAGTTAACATCAGCAGTAATTACTGCAGTATCTTTCCTAATGCTAGGAGGAGAATTATGACAGAAGGTGGTCATTGTTCAGCTCCTTTATTTAAGATCTTGATTACTGAATGCACATTTAGATACATTACTTGTATACTGACACCTTAATTTACTTCTTTGATGCCAACCAGCTCAGAAATTAGCACATGTGATTTTCAGTGGTAAAAGCGTTCTCCTATTTTCCCATTCATAAGTGACTCATCAGTGAAGTGCAAGTATGAAAATATAAATGACATTGGCTATATTTTTACACACATAGCACATAGGTGATCATACTGAAAATAGGAAAACAAATATGAAAAGCACTGCAGTTCAACACTCTGAAGATTTGAACACATGCATAGGTAATTTAAAAAATATGCAAATGTTTATTTGCATAATAACTTTACTGTCTGCTCTCTTGAATACCCTATAAACTTCTGTCACTCCCTAACAATGCATGTTTCTTATCTTTTTACTTATGATTTCATAAAGATGAGGATTCTATAGAGGGGAATAGTGCCCTTTGTATAAAGAAGTCATGTTTATGATCTTCACTCATGGTGAGGGAAGTGAGCAATTCCCCTCTTCTTTCAGTTCACTTCTTTTCAGTCATTTCTGGCTCTGAATTTGTCAGAACACATTTTTGTTCGTAGAGCATGGAAATAAATAAAAATTATACTTTCACATTCAGAGTAGAAAGCAAGCTTCTGGTCATGTATTCTATGTAGTGTGCATGGTGGTGTCCACTGTTTGCACTTTCATCCTGAAAGCTATTGATGTCCTGTTTTACACTGACAAATGGCTTTGTTATGTGAGATGGAATATACACCATTTTTTTTTACAGATATTTATAAAATAGTTTATGCAAATCTATATTTCCAAAGAAACAAGAAAGATGTGAAGTGATCAAAGCAAAACTTTGCAATGACATTTTTCCACTGAACTTTTCCTTCTAGTAAAACTGTAGCACTGCTGAAGTATTTATTTGAACACATATGCTTCATGTGCACTCAGAGCGGGATCTGAAGGTGGTGTAACAATTCTGAGAAAGTGAATGTATGAAGTGTTTTTTTTTTCTTTTGCTTCACAAGTAAATTGCTTATAAAACTAACAGCTGCTGTTTTGAACCTAATCTTAGTGAATTGAATGTTCTTAACCATTTCTACAATCCCACAGTCCTTTATCTTGCCTCTCCTGCTGCTTTCCCACCACCCCTGATCCCATTAGCAAAACTTGAGACAGCCTCAGCTTTTACCAAAGTGCAGCTTTGGTTTCAGCTGCTTTTCTGCAAGAGGAAGTGAATGTTGTGCTTTTTTCTCTGTGGCATGGTTGTGATAAAGCTGTGGTGCTCTTATCTCTCTTTTAGGTAGTGGCTCTTTATGACTACACAGCGCATCGATCAGATGAGCTAACCATCCATCGCAGTGACATTATCCAAGTGTTATACAAAGATAATGATAACTGGTGGTTTGGCAGCCTAGCAAATGGACAGCAAGGCTATTTTCCAGCTAATTATGTGGCTGGTGAAAGTAAGTTTGCTGCTGTCTTCCTGGTATACTGATGTGGGTTTAACTGATGGTACATGATTTTACCATGCTGTACTGCTTATTATTGTGAAAATATGAATTTAAGTACCACACAGGTGGCATATTGATGATTTATTGTGATGCAGAAATGGTACAGAGTTAGATAACCATGTCACAATTTGACATACAGTGAACAGAATATATTGGCACTTGGTTAAACATTCCTACTTACATAGTAAGTTATCAATATCATGGTTATCAATAAAATGGATTGATTCCTCATCCCTTCTTACATATAACCATGTTGTTCATGCCCTACCTTGGCAATATTTTAGAACATATTTTAGCATTTCACTGGTGTCTTAGGCTTTTTAGGCAATATCTGATAGATTTAACTGATTGCATCTTGTAAAAACTCTTTGTTTCCCCCACCCCCCAACTTTATGGAGAATGCTCAGTTTCAGAGAGTCACAGAATTGTAGGGGTTGGAAGGGATCCCTAGAGATCATCTAGTCCAACCCCCCTGCCAAAGCAGCTCTCTAGGGCAGGTTCCAAATAGGTGAATTCCATTATAAAGATCTAAAGAACTGTGATGGTTAACTCTCACATCTGGGCACTGAATGTGCTACCAGGATATTGTCATTAAAGTGGTTAGGATTAAACTAATGCAACTAAAACTGAGTGTAACTGAACAAATAATATAGGAAGCATCCTAATGAGTCAGCTGACGTAATGGTGTTCAGTGTTCTGTCAGTTATTAGTCTTCAGTTTACAAATATAGTGTCAACACATCATACAGGAAATACATTTGCTTTCCTGAACTATCAAGCTATCAGTTATACTGGTATTTAAATATCTTTTAACCCAGCATTTCTCAAGATGTTCTCCCCCATTTTCTAGTTCTTCTCTTTGTGAATGGGCAAATTTTGACCAGTTACCCTACAAAGTTTAGCTTCAAAGTTTTTTGGCCAGTTTTAGTTCATGTATCATTACTGGCTGTACAATAATATCACAGTTGTATACTTATACTTATTATTTCCTGGTGCTCACAATGGTGACTTATGATTTCGGTTTTCAGAAGAATATGAAGAACAGCCTTCAGGACTAGTATCAGACTGTGCTCCTCTCCTACCCAAAGGACCTAAGGAAACAGGGGAAAGTTCTCCAACACCCCATAAGGTATTAATTTTTAGAAGAAATGATTTTTTCTGCAGTAGTGACAGAGTATGTCCTTTGTATGTCAGGTGGGCTGTATTAATTTTCCTTTCTTTTTACCAAAATTGTGACATGTAGATATCATCCCAGGACAGTTCATAGATTATATTTATTTTTTTCTTCCCCAGCAGATACCTAACATTCATTTCTTGTATGAATCTGTTTTGTCATGGTGGCAATTAAATACTCTACCTTACTCTTGCATCATTATAATGAGCACTTAATCTACCTTTGACTCCAAGGTTGGCAGAAGTATCTAACAGCTGCTGGTTAGTCAAAACCTGACATATTTTCTGGTGTTTGCTTGTCCTTCCTGTAATATGCACTGCTCACAGATTCTTCAGACTTTTTGCTATGATATTTCCATATCTATCAGGTTGCTTAGAGAAGGAAAAAAACTAATGCTGTAATGTCTTCTCTGAAGAGTTTTTTCATCTATTTATTACTTTCCTAATTAAGATGGATAATGTGATCAATGGACTATTCTGTTTAAAAGCTGCTGATGATCCTCTGATGTGAATGACTGCTCCCATCTTGTACATTGCTCAGGAGGATACAGTACAGCAACACTATGTCAGAGGTTTCTCTTCAGTTAATTATTTTTATCCCTAAAGGATGTTCTAAGTAATTAAATAAGAGTATTTACCAGTAGTTAAGGCTTTTGTCTTGACATAGTAAGCAGCTTTTGAGTTGCAGTTACATATAGCATTTTGTTTACATATCACATACTTTATTGTATGCAGAAATATTCCTATTTTTATTATTTTAGTTAGAAGTCAGAATGTAGTCAGAACAGCAGCTGGCAGGTAGAGAAAATGTATGTAAAGGAAAAAAAATGTTGTTTTTTTTTTTTTAATCTTTAGAGTTACTGCTATGTGCAAAGCTTGCCAAAGGATTCTCATGTCTCAAGACTGAGATCAGAAACTTTGTGTGGCTTATGTTCCCCTTCTGTAAAGTAGGGATGATGATTGTCTTACACAAGAGGATAGTTTGTAAGCAGAGGTGATAAAAATGAGCTCAGTAACTCTTAGACTGTAAGAACTATGTTTTATGCCAAAATGTTTGTAGTTCTCTTAAGTATTCTTTCTGCAGCTACTCGTTTAGTCAAATGCTACCAATATCACTGATTTTAAAAGGATTGTTAGATGTCTTTGAGGTGCCTTCTCCATGTACTTCTCTAAAATTGAGTTGCAGGACTCAACGTATGCAGAGTGGCTTGGTTATGCTTTTTTCTTTTATCAGATGATTTATCTTTGCTACATAATGCATGTTGTAATGTTGAAGGTTAAAGCACTCAAAGCCACTTCTATTAACCTGTTCTGTGCAAGTTTTGTTTTTATATACGTGAATAGGGAGGTAGCATTCAATAAATTATTTAGTGCAGATTACTCACTTGGCAGTCTTGTTGAAGCCAACCATCTTGTTGAAGCCAGCTGCTGTAAATTGAATTACTGAGTGCTATGTTCCCAACTACACTTTAAAAATGAAATTAATCACTTCACCAAGTAGTGATAATTAATCTGAAGTATCCATTACCACTTTGTAGCTGGGAAACTCATAGCCAGACCATTGTCCCATGAAGGCAAGGGTGTCTTACTTCCAGATATGTACTCTCCTCTAAATGCAGAGTGGAACAAATATTGTAAAAAATAACTGCATTACTGTAAAGCATGAAGATTCCATTTATCTGTTATCTACATTGCCAGAGGCAAGAAAAGTATCACAGAGGGAATTTATTGCTATACTCACTCTGTTTCACACATACCAGATTAGAAAAAATGGAGAAGAGCTGAGCTACATGCTGTCATTATAGACTTGATAATCTATATCCTAATTTCTTTTTCTGCTTTAGTTTAACAGAAATCTAGTTTGTTTACTAGTTCAAAATAACTATGAAGCATAAGAACCAATGTTAATTGGTTACTAACCAATACTAACCAGTACTAACCAATAAAACCAGTGTTTATTATTCAACTTGATGAGATATGGTGTTTGATTAGTCTGTAGCTGACATAACATTCTGACAGTAGTTTTTGTATTACTAGTAACGCTTTCAGTAACACTCAGTAATATTTCACTGAAATTTTCTTTACTCTCTTCTGCTGGCACTTCAAATTAAATTGAATGTGTCTTTAGTCATTAGTTTGAATTTTTTAATAAAGCATGTGTAATACATGCATATATTCAAATGGTATAAAGTGTGAGTTATGCAGTAATAGTCAATAAACCGAGCAGATATGCTACAGGATGCTATTAAAAATTAGACATTTGCAGATTAATTTTTTTTAATAGCAAAGCTTAGGCTGAGATCACAGAACTGTGGGGGTTGGAAGGGACCTCTAGAGGTCATGGAGTCCAACCCCCCTGCCAAAGCAGCTCCCTAGCCCAGGTTGCACAGGTAGGCATCCAGGCAGGTCTTGAACATCTCCAGAGAAGGAGACTCCACCACCTCTCTGTGCAGCCTGTGCCAGTGCTCTGTCACTGCACTGTGAAGAAGATCCCACACACCTTTGTGCAGAACTTGTTACGCTTCGGTTTGTGGACATTTCCCCTCATCCTATGACCACAAACTGCTGAGAAGAGTCCAGCCTCATCCCTTTGCCTCCAGCTCCTTAGATATTTATAGACATGGATCAGATCCCCTCTGAGTCTTCTTTTCTCAAGGCTGAACAGACCCAGGCCTCTCAGCCTTTCCTTACATGGGAGGTGTACCACACCCTTTATCAACTTTATAGCCCTCCACTGGACTTTTCCAAGGAGATCCCTGTCTTTTTTGTACTGGAACAGTGGCTAAGATTCCAAAAGCATCTAAATGACTGAGAAACACAAATCTAGCTGTTTTTTGTTGTTGTTGTTTTTTTCTTCACATTATGCAAGTATTTAGTATACGGGCATATACATTGTATAGCTCACCAAGAAGATAGTGAGTTAAAGTTAAAGCAGATGAGTCAAATCTCTGTGGGAAGTATGAGATGACTCGAAGTGTAATGGTTTTACAAAAGCTGCTGAGTGCTGCGTAAAAGAAGCAAATTGTCAATGAGCTGTTTGTCATAGCTACCGTGCTTTGGCTTTACGTAATGCCAGATACCTCTGAGATTAAACTGCTAAGAGGACCACTGAGGGGGCTGATCAGTTATGGCAGTTCCTGTCTTGCAGCAGTGACACAGCAACTTTTCTTCCTTTCATTTTTTCATTAGTAGAGCTGAAAAGAAATGCAAATTTCTTCTACATGAGAAATATAAAAAATAATTTTGTAATAACCTGTGATTTTTACTTTGACAGAAAAAAAACATGTTTTCTCTGGAAAAAAAAATTTAAAAAAAAAGAGAGAAAGAAGTTGTTGCTTGTTACCACAGTCTAGAAAATATTAGTAAATGTTTTTGTTGTTGTTCTTGTTGGGTCACAAGCATGCTTTCCTAAATAAGTTATATCTAGGTCTGATGTGTCTCTTCCTCTTCATGTTTTTTTTTTGAGGAATGCTTACATATTTAGTTGTGTTAAGACTGCAGAAATAAAAAGAATACCTAAAAAGTAAATAAAGAATACTATAGTTAGAATCACTGAGAATACCAGATAGTCTTTTCAAATATAGTATTCCAACTGCAGGTATTATAAGCATGTAACTATCTAGCTGATCATCAGAATTTACAATGAGTGAATAAAATGCAGTCGTTAACTTTAGAAGAGTATGCAGTACTTATGATCCAGCATTAGTCTTTGCAAATACAGACCATTTTCTTGTAGTTCAAAGAGCTTTCAAAATTATTTCTACCATCAGCTTTGCATTCATAATATAATAATTTTATGCAAACCTTGTTTTCCTGTATTATGAATTACTTAATCCTGAGCCACAAAATTAGGTCATAATCATCTTTAATTACAACATACATTTAAACTGACAATAGAGATTTCAAGGAGTGAAGTTCTTACTATGCTGTTGAAGAATCCCAAGAAAGGGAAACAGACCTATCGTCTGGCTGTTCCAGTATGTCTGCTGTTTTCAGGTTCCTTAAGGTGAAAGAAGAAAAATAGGAGTTCAGGCAGGTTTCTGTTAGAAATGAGAATTTGGATTTTGCAAAATTTTAGCAAGTCTCAGATACTTCAGTTTTTGACCAGAAATGCTCTACTGTCTAAAAATCTTGAATACGTTTTATTACTTAGGGTGTCCTTCCATGTATTCTTTAAACCGAATCCAAAAGGATTCTGAATGTTAAGTATTTCAGTTCTTGCTTATGTGGTAATAATAGGGAGAAGTGATGAAAATATACAGATCAGTAATAAAAAATATATATGTCTGTACAAATCGTAAGAAAATATTTTTTATAGTGTATGTACCTTGGAAAAATGAAGTCAAGGTATGAGATAATGTTCTTATGCATGAAAAGAAGTGGTTTACTTCCTAGAACTACACTGTTACTGCATGGTTTGGATAATCTGACTGGAGATGATCAAAATTTGACTCCATCTATATTTAAACAAGGTTTGAGATTATCACTGTGTTCACATGAATAATGCATAACTCTTTTATTTTCCCCAGAGCAGCTTATTAGACTTAGCCTCACATCTGTAGAAGTAACCTGCCAACCTATTGAGGCTTTTCCCCTGGGCTTAAGCTCTTTCAGTGTGGTTGGATGTTTTTGTGGATTCAAAATTTATTAATCATATTAAAAAATTAAAAAGCTTAGAAAGCTTACTCAACACTATTTCCAAAAATACTAGCTGGAGATTTTGCTAGTTGTTTAATCAACACAGCTTCATGTTGTAGTTTGTTCTGCTTCATTCTTTAATTGTGTCTTTCTTCCAGTTTCTGGGAAACACTTCAGTGACTGATTATCTGTTAGGAAAAGCAAGAATGAGGAAAAAGACAGAATTTCTGAGAGGGAAACCTTTAAAAAATTGACACAATTAAACATTCACAGTGAACAGATCTGAAGATTTCCCATACTTTTAACACAGAGAGGTGTGTTTATTTTGAAGGTTCAGAGAAGTTGCAGACCCACAAATATGGATATTAAATCAGATTAAAGTAGTTAAGCTGCTAGTGGTGAACTGCGGGGTTAATTTTTGCCTCATGTGATTACAGATCTCTTCTTCTAAAGTCATTGACACCTTCTGAACAGAAAGTGTGCTTTTCTGGAATCATTCTGCAAACTTGTTGTGTGTTCTTCCACAGCAACTATTGAATAGGCACTTTAAAATATGTATAACTTTGCAAATCCTGTTTTTGGAATGGTAATTACTTGGATTTTTCCTAAAGAAATCTGAAGGAAATTTACTATGGTACCATCTACTAGGAATATATCAGTTCTCTTAAACATTATTTGACCTATTTAACCTTTTTAGTTCCGTAGTTTCTTTTTTTTAGATACTCTGTTTTCCTTATAAAAGGGAGTTTGTTGCATTCAAGTTGAATTCCTCTCTATTAAACATGTGTGGTCCTACTTCTAAAATAAAGAGCTGGTAGCTCTTTCTTAGTCAGGTCCAAAACAACCCCTGTGGTTCGTATGAATTCTGTCTCTTAAATATTTGTGCCTCTGTTTATACTATTATTTAAGTTATTGAAAATAGCGTTGTTGTTTTTTTTCATAAGCAAGCTTATTTATTGGGTGAATTAGATATCATATGGTATCATTTGATGTAAGTGGTTGTTGTCTGCTTAAAGATAGGAATAATCATATTGAGCTGAAACAAAACCAAAAATACTACCGATGGACATTTATATTATTAAAATGGCTCCATGGAGCAAGCTAAATTCTCTCTTCCCCATTGTTTTTTCCTTGTCTCCTCATTGCCTCTTTCTGAACAGGATTGAGCCATTTTTATGCAAATTTAAATGCAAAGCTTTAACCACAGGTAAGATCCCAGAAGCCAAAAATTCAAGACTGAAAACACCTGTTCTAAACTGTAGTGCTTCAGTCTGCTGGTCTCGCCTAGCTGTGAGCAGGCTCAGGATTTTGCATTTTCAAAGAACAGACGAAGCAAAGTCCTCTGCCTGTTGGTCTGGCATTCCTGGATGGGAAATTTCAAACACTTAGTTCAGGAGAAGTAAAGTCACTATAAATCTATGTAATTCCACTAGCAAAGCCTCCTGTCAGTTGTTCGTTTAATGGGAACATTTCTGGAGAGGCACGATATAGGAGGAAGGAATATTAGGAGTGTGGTGTGGTGTCACAGCATTTTTCCCAAATTTGGTTCACTAGAGCAATTTTGACAGGAGACATCAACATAGTTCTAGGGATGTAAAGTAAGTTGGCATAAATATTCTCATCCATGGATTGTGTAATAGAAAGTAAAATATAAACTCAATTCTAAAAGAGTTTAATGTTCTAGAGATTGGGGTCAAAAGACAAAGGCATGTTATTTCTTGCTCTTTGTGATCCAGTGAATCTTTTGTTAGATGAGGTTCTGCAGAACTAGCTTCTCTGGAAGCATTTGTTTGAATAGAGTAGGCTATAGGGCAAGCACATTTACTTCCATTGCTTCTGTCCCCTATATAGAAGAGGAAGGAAATAGTTTTAGATTTCCTGCATCCCTCCGTTCTGTCCATCTGCCATTTAATGTCAGAGTCCTCTCCAGACCATTGGTTATAGAGACAATTCTACTCAGCTTAGAGGAAAGCACTGACAAGGACCTAGACCTACAATGAGACTTTGTCCTAGGTATTTCCTTTAAATGCCTTCTGCTTTCCTATGAAGTGTGTTCTGCTGCATCTGATTTGTTCCATGAGCAGCACAGGGAGCGTTTAATGCCTGACGTACTGCTGTGGATTCTGCAGCAGGGATAAGGAACTGACGTGCTTTTGTGTACTTAGCCTTAAATATATATATATTTTTGCCTTTATGGTTTCTTTTGTGGAAGCACAGAGACAGTGTTTAGCATCAAAAAATTGAGGCCAAATGAACTGCAAAGCATGCTTGTCTTCTAGAAAAGGAAAGCGAATGCTTTATTGCAATATGTCTTTATGATAGTAAGCATAGTAAAAGAACCTTCAGAATGAACTGATGGTCTCCTGCCTTTCTGGTGCACTGTATCCTTCAAAGGGTGGAGAAATAGAATATGGCAACAAAACGAGCACCACTGGTGGCACTGTACAAAATTTGTTATACTGTGTCCAGTATTTGTTCTTTTGAGCAGAGAAATTCAAGATTTTCGTATTAATTATCTGACACATTTTCTTTTGAGCAAACACAACCCTAGTAATTCTGAAATGTGGATGATTTTAATAGCTGCCGCCGTATCTGTTACAGTACTTAGTACAGTGTTGTCAGTCCACTGACAGTGGTGGAGAGTTGTTCAGTTTCCTGTGAAATCTGCCCATACATTGGAAGAGGTCAAGAGGTTTAGAGATGAGGGAAGAGCAGATAAGCAGTCTCATTGGTCCCTCCATGCTCTAGACTTGTTCTCTTTGCATCAGGCTGCCCCTGGTACACTGTGAGCATCCAGGTATTACCACTACCTCCTTAGCTGCATGCCTCTTGCAAGTCCCCCTACCCTCCCTTCCCTCATTCACTGTGCTGCTTTCATCCTCTTGTAGCATCTTATTCTTGCAGCGGCTCCCACCTCACTTATTCTTTCAGTACTGCTGCTGCTTGCCTGCCTCACTGAGATGGGAAAAACAGGTCAAGGACTGGGCTAAGAAAGATGGGGAAGAACAGACAGTAGTGGCAGTGAGCTCAGCTTCAAAAAGATCTTGTGTCAGTGCGGTTCCTGCCTCATTACACGCTTGAAAGTTTGTAGGAATGAGGTAAGAAAGCGATCACATTCAAACAGTACTCTGGAGAACTCTGTCCCTACATACCCTAGGAATTCTCATTAATTACTGTGCCAGCAGAACACAGCTATTCCAAGAGAGTCCAATTGCATGCTTTTCTTTCCTTGGTACTCGTGCTGAAATGCTGTGCTTGAGTATATAAAAGCCTACCTATGGAACGAGTAGTTTTTAGACAGATCAGTAGGATCCTTCAGTTAGGCTGTTTAATTTAGCGGATACTTTAATCTCATAACTGTAAAACAGGGATAATTTTCTGTGTTTTAGTATTGAAAAGTATTTTAAGATGTAAGAGATGTCAGTCTTTTGTAGTGGCATTTGAGGGAATGCTAATGGGATGGGCTTTGGAAAGATCCATATGTAATTATAGCATTAGTAAAATATTGAAGTTCTCTTATCTTCACTCAAAGAAGGAAGTAAAAAAACCCTGGTTGAACATTGTTCACTAGGATTTTCAGGGAAAGATGTAGCTCTGACAGCAAGGGAATGTGTGATTGTGTTTGGCAAGGAGCTTAAGGTTACCAGTGCTGCAGGAAGGATCATTTCCTTTTCAGCAGTCCCTTGTATGTTTGTATCACTGACATAATTTTTTTTCCTTTTCTGTTTACTTTCATCATTGACTTAAATTTTATTGCTGTATTAACAAGAATTTTGTGAGTGAAATAGGATTTTTTGTTGTTTTGTTTTTTTTTTTTCCCAGCCCAGTGCTACTTTATGCTGACTTTTGTCTAAACTAACCTATCAAACTGTGTTACTTCTGCAGACTATTTCTAGTGACTAATGTTTGAGCATGGTTGTTGTGCTTATATCAGTTCAGAAACAAACAGGATTGAAAACAGTGTGAAAAAAAGTATTTTCTTTGTGTTTGAACATGCTAGATTTTTAAAACATGCTGAATTTATAAAAATTTGTAAAAATTACTTACTTGAATATACTTTATATATATATATATATATATATATTTAATTGCTGTGTAGCAGCCCAGTGTTTTCACTCTGCTTCTGTGACTGTGGTATACCTTGCAGATGAGGTCACACAAAGTGAAATAGGCAGTTGGCAGACTAGATGGTCAAGGGCTATCTTTTTTTTTATTTATTAATTTTCCTTTTTTTCCCCTCTTTGTTGCTTCCAGTTGCTTCCATGTTGAGTTCATGGTTACTTTTTTATATGCAGGATTGTTGTCAGGCACTCTAGAACTGCTGAAAGTTGCTCACTCATTTTTAGCTGCACTTTCAGGGACAGTTGTATCAATAACTGGCTCTTTCCTGGAGCCGTTCAGGCTGATACCAGAATATTGAGGATCTTATTTACAAGCAGATGAGTACCTCTGTGCTTGGCAGAACTGAATGGGCAGATATTTTTTACCACCAGAGCTATTTGTGAAATTCAGGAACAATGTAGTAGGTTTTGCTTTAGGGAGACTATGAATCTGAAGCTGAACTAAAAAATCCTAAGTGTAGGCCAAGTTAGTTTCAAGGCCATTCTTCTCTTTACTCCATGAAAAATCTTGCTTTTTGGAAAGTGCCAGATCTGATCTCTCCCTCTCCACTCTGCCTTGGGTTCCACTACCCTGAAAGAGATTTTTTGTCCAGTTTCCAAGATCTTCATAGGAACTGATCCCTGCTTTCACAGGGCCTGCCTGGTTGCTTCATGTGTGCCATACGAAACGGATGCTTACAGAATGTGGCAACACTGTCAGCCTCAAGAACAGGTCCACAGCAGTTTTTCACCAATACAGTTGTATTATTAGATCTAAACCCAGTGTGTGCCTGAAGGCCGTGGCTGGATTCATAGTGCAGGACATTATTCCAAAAGAGCAAATTTTGAGTGAGACTTCAAGCCTGTCGGTTGGGTTGGGTTCTGTCCTCCATGAAAGTGAAACTATATGGGTAGTTACCAGATATTTGTGAGCAGTTTGCATCAAAGGTGGCAGAGAAAACAATCTGTCTGTGAAGAGGATGAACTCTGGGTGGGCAATCACCATGTCCTTTTTAGAATTTAGCATGGGTGAGTAGTGTAGAGACCCCGTTACTACCTTACATTGCTAATGAGTGTTTACTTAAACTTTTCTAGTAACCTGAAGTTACCTAGAGCTTTTTTTTGTTACTTTTGTGGTATCTTGTTAAAAACATGCAATGAGATGTCATTGTAGCATCCTGTCTATCCATGCAGTAGCAGAAATAACTGTAATTCTGTACAGGCTTGCATATATTTTAAACTTACTTAAACAGACTGATAACTTCTTGTTTTTACATACTTCTAAACTGTCTTTTATTTGTGAATAGCTTTCTTAAAAAAAAAAAAAAGGCTACTGTTTCCTTGTTTGCAACCACATAGGAGTTAACATTTTATGGCTGATTCTTTTTCAAACGAGGTATATTCACTTCTTATTCAGGAAGCTGGTGGGTTTTCAGTGTACATATGTTGATGTGTTGGCCCTGTTGTCTTTCTTCTTTTTACCTTCCTGCTTTTTCTTTTTTTTTTTTAATTTTACAGATGTCACCAGTCATCAGTAAGTCAGGGGACCTGAAATGCGTCTCAGAGCGTGACACAGATGGAGACTCACCTGCAACACAGTAAGCAAGAAATATTTGAAACAATTTGCAGTGTTACATCTACTGGAAAACTGTGACAAATGTCTGCAGGGTTATTTTGTCTTAGCTGACAAAAAGTGGCTTCAGGACATTCATTCAAAAGAGTGCTTGCTTCACACCTAAAATGTGAAGGAAATAACAGTTTATACATACATACACACACATAAAACCATGTAGTACTTTGTACCTGGTAATCTTGACTGAGGGGCAGAGCCTTGTGCTGTGGCATTCCTTACCTGTGTATTAGACGTTATTTATGCAAGAAGACTCATTTTGCACTTTCTAAAAATTAATTCAAAATAGAAAAGGTCACATACTGAGAAAACTTAAGCTAGCATCTTCTATTATGTTGCTGTAAGAAGATAAGATCTCAACATTTTGAACAGGAGTTTCCAAAAGAGTTTTAGCTATTGCAAGCAATCATGCTTGGAAAAATACACCTGGAAGTCCTTACTGAGTTTGCAATTGCAGGTGTCTGTCATCTTAGTGAAGTTACTTTATTGGTTGTTTTCCACATTGGTTCCCTCACCATACAAAGAATACGTGCATATGCAGTGTAGATACAGATATGTATCTGATTTTAACTTTTCCTTAACTCCTATTTTTTATTTATTTATTTTCCTTCTCCACCTGTAGCTAGATTTGAAAATAAATAGTGTGCAGAAAGTTTAACAGTCATCTTTGATGAAGAATTCACTGTAAAACTATAGAATTAAAGGCTAAATTTGGAGCATAACTATTCTCATAGAAAATGCTTAGAAGTGCAGTTACTGTGACAGTTGATACAGTCTGTCAGAAGTCGGTATCAGAAATTTGATGCAAGTGAACTGCGTTAATAAAACTAGAGCAAACAATTCTTTTGAGTGCTTTTTCCCAGGCAACCACTGAAGATTGTGGCACCACAGATTTAAAGTGTGGAATTGCAAATGATTTAATCAAATTCAAGAATTTCTAAACATGTTCAGTGTTAAATATTTGTTTTTATGAAAACTAAGTTGGCCCTGAGAGAAGATCACACAGTACTGTCATCCTGAAGACACAGAGCCCCCAAACCTCTTAAGCTGCATTTCACAATGCTGAGACAAGACACGTGCATGCGTCACTAGAATGTACACCCTTCTCCTGGACTCTCAGGAGCTGAAGCATCATGGAGATGAAGTCATCTTTCATGTCATTAATGTCCCATTTGTGCAACAAGCAGTGTTACAAGCCTAACTCACAAGTTTTCAAGGTACTGAGCCGTTTATACGTGATTGTTAGTGAGGCAGAGTGACAGATGCTGTGAGATAGTATTTGATACTATCCTTTATCAGGGGAAAGCAACATGAAAATGAAGAACTGCAGTACAGTAAGTAATAGTGTTTTATTTTCCTTCTCTGTAACCAGAGATTCTGGACTTCATTATATTTTTGCTGCTTTGGAAGTATATACTTTGCAAGTTTTTCCATAAACTAGAATGTAAGGAAATGTGATTGACTTCTCTTACTATAGCAGTGACTACACATACCAAAGATTTTTTCAGAAGAAGCTGTAAGTTCTCACCTTATTTTAAGAACTGGAGGAGAGAAAGATCTTGCATCTTAAGCCACTAGTTTGAAAGACCGTTTCATGTTTATGCTTATGTTATTCATACTGTACACATTAGATATCAAATCATCTCTGAAACATGGCTGCATATTTTTCATTAAATGTCTCATTTCTTTGTACCTAAAACCATGATGAACAGAGATTACGACAGAGCTGTAAGTTTCTTTTGCGCTGCATTTGCCATTTCTTGAAATACCCTAGAAAATGACACACTTGTAAATGTTAATATCTTAACTGATAAAGTTTGCTATTGTAGCATCTAAAAGCTATTTCAACATGACTTGAGATCCAGTGTAATCTCTGATTAAATATTTGCTCTGTCTAAATGTTTCCATTCCCTTCCTATTTTCTGTAAAATTGTACTTCGTATCTCTGTCACATGTGATCATATAATAGAAATTAAGTAGTAACTAAACTATCGAATCATAGAATGGATTTGGTTGGAAGTGACCTTAAAGTTCATCCTCCTGCTGTATGGCTGCCACCCACTGAATCAGGCTGTCCTGGGCTACTTCCAGCCTGGTGTTGAACGCTTCCAGGGATGGAACATCCACACCTTCTCTTGGCCACCTGATCCAGTGCCTTACCACCCTTCAAGTTAATAATTTCTACTCAACATCTAATCTAAATATCCCCTGTTTTAGTTTAAAGCCATTTCTCTTTGTCCCATCACTGTCAGAATGTGTACAGAGTGCATCTCCCTCCTTAATTTTGTGCTTCAGCAGCACCCAACATAACACAAACCAAGGTTAGTTTGTGCAATGTGCAATTCAAATTTTGGTCAAAGACAGTAACTGCCCTTGATAGATTATAATTAAACTGTTATATAGTTAAAGTTACAGCTAATGCCAAGAATGGGAATGTATAGTAGAAGTGGTGTAACATCTGCAGTCCCCGGGATCATCTGCAAGATCAGTCTTAATTCCCTTGTTCAGGGTACTGACTGGGAAAAATACAGGAGTTTGACTGATATTTTTGTCACTTTATGAATTCTGGCATGCACAAATAGATATTAAAGTGACTAACCCTGTGAATGTATCATAGTTCAGGTAAGTTAAAATGGGAAAACTAATCTCTTGCACTTTACCTGACTGTCTCTCTTAAAATGTCCAATAAATAAACCATGAATCCCTCTTTAATTGCAAGAATTTTGGCATATAAGCTTAGGAAAAAAAGGAAAAAAAGACTTGTGTAATGACTACTATGATTGGTGGAAGCTGTAATTGGTATTTTTTATTACATTTGTTTTTCTGTCAATCAAGACTTACCAATCTTTAAGGTCGGGAGCAGTTCTTTTCAAGGCAGTGCTGTGATGTGTTGAAAAGCAGGGTAGTAGAGTGGTCACATATTTTGTCCTCATGTTCTTTTCTGTCTTTGTTCTGCAGTGGAGCAGTAGTTTTTGTAGCTGTTTCAGCATTGTACTCAAGGGGAACAAGCAGACAATTGCTCTAACACATCAGCTGTGGGTGGAAAAAGCTCTAAATTTGAGCTAACTTGATGTTTCTTTTACTCTTTTTATATCTGCTTTTTTTCTAGAAGCGTAAAGAAAAAGAAGAAAAAGGTGCAGAAGAACGTGATAGAAAATCAGCCCTACTTAATGGGTCTCGATTCTCCTGTATCATCAGCTAATGGTGTTGAAAATGAACCTACAGCCCATGCAGTGGAATTGAAGAAGAAGAAACGGGCGGTGAGAGGCACAAACCTAAGCACAAGTGGAAAGACAAATACTGCTTTTGAGCCTGAATGTCATGATGTGTAGTCATCCTTGAATTCCAAATACCGGTGTGACATGCAGTATAAGCATCGATTTGAATGCTGCAACTGCAGCTTCGCTTCCAGGATTGACCAGAAATAAACAACAAAGAAACAAATTAATCAAATGCACAAAATGGCGCTGGTTGTGAGTTACCAGTGGCGTAAGCCTGTTCAGAACTGTTTTGCTCGGGGTTCCTTGAAATGAACAGAACTTGAATGCTCAGTTCTTCACTGTACTGGTAAAATCTGAAATGCACTTTTGTATTTCATGAGAACCCCACTGACAAATGCAGTGATAACCATGCCATTATATTCTAAGTCAGGCTGACCAGACATTCCTGTGGACTGCTGATCAGTCTATTGCAAGCAGGGAATAGAGTCCTGAGTGTGATCTAGAACAAAACAAGCCCGACCACAACTGAAGTTCTTGAATTAGCATTTTATGGTTTTGTTGTAAAATGGAGCACTGTTCAGAATGGTGAAATGTCAAAGGAATGCTGATGTTACAGCGTACCTGAAAAAACAGGCTTTTAAAAGATGTTCTGATGTGAAATAAATATTCACTGGGTCTGCATTTTGCAGCATTTAAACAAATTGTTCAGGAACTAACTATGCAACTACTCTGACTTCAGTGGGACTACCCGTGCTTACCAATACAAATAAGTGTTGCAAATTCCAGGCACTTACATTTTCAAATAAGGTTTTATGCACATAATAAACATGCATTGCAGTTATGTCAGGGTTCCTGGCTGCCTTGGCAGCATTCTTGCCAAATATACATTTCATTTCAAACTGTGCTGTTTGCTTTATTTTTTCTGGTAGTCCTTTTTCAGTTGGATGTCATTAATAGGTTTTTTGTTTTGTTTTGTTTTGTTTCTTGAGTATTATGTTGTAAACTTTCACTGATGACTTCACTAATGATCTGCAATTCTAAATAATATATGTTTTATATTAAATGGAACACTTTCTATCAGCTAGTGTTGATATTTTTTTCTGACTGATGATGTCCAGTTTATTTTTGCTCTGCTAGGAAATTCTTCCTCCTCCCCCTCTAGAGCAATAAATAACATAAAATTAGAAAGCCTTTATTTAGTAGACAGGGCACTTGATTCCATTAAAAAAAGAAGTGAGAAAAACAGTGTTGGGCACTGATGTGTGAAATGCACCCAGATGCAGAGCACTGGTTGCTATATATTGTAATATCTTCTCTGCACATGTTTCATAGCCAGAAATAATCTGTAAGCTTGTTTCTTTTTGGTGAAAATAAGCAGAAAATATTCCTTTTAGCCCCACTGGTAGTGGTAATTTGCTTACAATCCTAGCGGTATGCCTGGTGCCTGTGTTTGAAATTCTCTTCTAAGTGGGACATGTATGTGTACTGGAACATGATGAATGTCTTTTTTCCAGTGGTAGATTGTGTAAAATTACCTTAATGCTGGGACTGCCTGCTTTTGGCAAGGCTCCTAGGTTCGTATGTTTCTCCTTCTTGCAATATATTTGGTTGTAAAGGGTTTTAATGATTTTATAATTGAGAAAAATCTCAATGTCTTTGGTTTTTCTAAAATGTCCTGGATCACACTTAAAATAAGGGCAGAGTGTGACATCAGCCTCCACGTCAGGAAGAGCTGAGCAGTAGCCAAAATCTGGGAGCTCATTGGAAGGCATTGTAAAACATTAATTTGGCATTGAGGATGCTGAAGACAGAAATAACACTTCAGATAAACACCACAGAGAGATGGTAGTTCTAATCAAAGGCACAGCACCTCCTTTCATGCTTGCGAACTAGGACTCCAATTATGTTCACTGCTCTGAAGCTGAATAGAGCTGCTTTGCCACACTTTCCAAATTGAGAGGAGAGGCAGCAGTAGTGTCTTTCAAGGCATGGTTCCAAATAACAATTAAGCAGAAGAAATCAGATAAGAGCCAAGCATGAAAATGCGTGGAGTTGAAAATAAACTTTTCATAATGTTTTCTTGTAATTGCAGTATCTTTTGTTTTTGTAGTTTTTTCTTCCCTACCACATGGTTGGCTGGACTCTTCTATTGCTTTATACCAGATCACTGCTGTATTAGAGCTTCATGCATTTTTAACAGAAAATGAAGAAAAATAAGGATCTGCAATTAAAAAAAAAACTACAAAGCAACTCCAAGTGTTCCTTCAGTACTTATGTTAGAGCCTGCAGGCTGAGATCACTTCCCAGCAAATTGTCAACAGGACATCATAGATAAGACAGTTTTAACTTTTTGTTCAGAAACAGCTTTTCAGTTTTAGGAGATTCCTCATTCTTCAGGTATGGCTGTTGGTGTCCTAAAGTTGTGAGAGAATAACGCTTTTAAACAGTTTGGAAGAGGGCAGTGGTTTTTAGGTGTTTTGAAATTAGACTTTCTGTAATGCATCTTGTTTCAATGTTAAGGAAACCTGCATATTTTTTACATCACTACAACATGAACACTGTGTGCCTATGATGGAAATTTCCCGAGTATTTAGAAGAATTTAAGAAGAATTCAGAATGCCTACTGAAATTCTTCCTTGTCTGTGTAAGTCAAAGAACTACATTAAGTACCCTGACACACGAGTGCCCTCCAAAGTTGCTTGCTAAGCCCTGATATGAAATAGCAGAATTAAAAACATCTGTTGGAGGAGTTTTTACAGGGTGATACTGGTTCATTGCTAGCACAACGCAGATAAAACCTTCGTTAAAAAAGGGTAAATAGTAGATATTTGTAACTGCCTGGTGATAACAACACAGTAGGTCTTTCATTGTTCTGGCGTTTTTAGATTTTATGTGTGTGTGAGGTTACAACATGGAGCTCCTGTTACATTTTTATAATTTGGCAGAGATATCGTGAAGAATGAATGCATAAGTTAACAAAATAGGAACGAGGGGATGGCTCATTTTTCCTGTGTTTCCCAATAGCCATCAGATTGCATTTAGTTTTTTCCTTAAAATAGTTTGCGGAACAGACAGCATAGAACACAATAAGTGTATTTGTAGCATCACTTAATTCAGAAGGCAATAGGGGATGGATCACAGTCAAACAAGGGCTAATGAGAACACAGAGGAACATGACAACCGAAAGTCTCTGTTGACTAGTGAACTAAATCTGCCGGCTGGACCCGATTGTCTGATGGAGAATTGAATGTCAGGATCATTTAGGGTTAACAATGGCCCATTACAAGCAAAAGCAGACAGCTATGAAAAATAGCCGGCATGGTCGCCATTCTGCGGAGACTGTGGATACAAACTTGATAATGAGGCACTTCATTCACTACATCCTTCTGCTCTAATTACTAAGGTGAATGGGAAATACTTAATTTAAGGCGGGAACAGTCTCAAGCAAAAACACTTGTTTGGTAAACAGAAAGGGTGTTGGGGGAGGGGGGGAGTTAAATGGTCCTTTTCCTGCACATATGAAATTAGTATGTGTGCAGTACAGCCTATTTAATGGACGTGAAGTTGGGAGGAGAGAGGAGTGTTTTTGAACAGTAAATGAGGGCTGGACAGGTTCGTGTACAGGCTTGTGCTGAGGCTTCTTTCCTTAGCATTCTATCCAATGGCTACACAGAATGTTTTGGACAAACTAATGTATGGATGTACACCTGCACTTGTAAAAACATATTGCATCAGTTCAAGGGCTTACACTGCTTCAAGTATAAATACACGCATTAGGAGAACTGTTGCATGTAAGGAATAGAAACAAGCAGAGGTCTGAGAGAGGGAAATAAGCAGCTCATGAAGACTCCAGTCTGGGTGAGACTTGCAAGAATGTGGCAATTAGAAATTGGAACTTAAGAAGAAGGAACAGAAGATAGAAGGAAGGCGTGTTAGGGTAGAGCTTGGGTGTTTTTTGGGCTTTAGAAATTAAGATATTTAACCACTTCACCTTTTAATACATTTACATGTTGTGCTATTTTCAGGAGCTTTTTGGATGAAATCTTGAACCCCATGAAGAGTGTTTTCCCGTGGCTTCTCAGAAATCCATAACTTGTCCCTAGCTGTGAGCTGGAATCCAGAAAGCTCCACACGTCTGGCTTATGCAGTCGGGGTAGCTGACACTTCAGTTCCCTAGTTCTGCTGCTGGCATAGGTCTTCAGAGGGCACCTTTCTGGCTGTTGTCCACTGCAGTGTGTGGCTCTGCCTCAGTTTATTGCCCTCTGGCCTCTCACTGTAAAAAGGAGCAGCAATGAAAATGTCACACCCAACATTTAGCTTCTTTTTCGAGCATCGTGTATCATACAGCCCTTTTCTTACACAGAGGTGTGCCTTACAGTGTTTCTGGCAAATGCCATGCGTGTTGCATACTGGCTGGTTGCTGCCTTCCCCTTCAGGGCGCTCTGTTCTCCAGCAGTTACGTGTGCATTGAGAATCCCAGTCCTGTAAGCTGCTCAGAGTCAATGCACTGCTGTTCTCAAAGCTCCAGCAGAGCTGGCCAGGCTTCCAAGAGCCACATCATGACTGAAGTTTGTTCAACAATGTACACTACCTTAAAAAATTGCATAAATAATTTTAGCTTGCTCTCATATATGAAAATGGTAGCTCTGCAGTGGAGTTTCCATCTAGAACTCCAGCTACCTGTTTTGTGGAGGCTTTTTTGTGAGGATTTTTTCAGGCCAAATTAATTTGCCCTGTGTGGTTGCAGCAAACAAGCTTACAAGTCCTGTGTAATGCTCAAATGCAAATACTCAGAAGAAACTGCAGATGCCACTTTTAGCAGAAAAATGTTTCCACACCGGTAAAGCAATATCAGTAAAATCTATGCACTGAGAAGACATCACATTCTTTTTGCACTTATATCGCCTGCACAGGCAGGGAGCATAATAAACTAGTGTGTAGCAGCTGTAAATTTTCTGAGGATTTATCTAACCACAAATACATCGAAATGGGGAAATAGGGCTATATTAAACTGTGCAAGATGCTGCTGGAACTCAGCCACTTCTGCAACATCCTGTAATTAATTTATTATGACAGGTCTGGCAAACTGAAACACTCAATACACTTGCGACAGACTGTTATGATATAGCTGTTTGAAAACCCTGAAGTCACATAAAATGCAGGTATAACTGGAAAGGAAAAAGAAAAAAAGAAGAAAGAAAAAAAAGCCCAACTTTGCCCTTATTTCTCTGAATCTAGTAGTCTTCCCAGAGCCACATCTGCTAACATCAGGCAGTGTCCCTGGCAGAGGCAGTGTGGGGTGATAGCTGGAAAGGAGATCCTTGCAGAATGTATTGGCTTCGATCCTATTCTTCTGGGAGTCAGAAGGGCAGTTAGTGATGTTCTGTGGGCATGCTCAGCAAAGGAATCCATTTCTCATCCACTCTGAGTCAGTGCAGGCCCTGGCCATGTTTTCTGGTGACGAAATTTAGAACTGGATCTGAAACGCACAGCGCTGTTTAATTTTCTTTTGATTGCTCCTTATCTGTGTTTCTCTGCCCGTGCTAAAAGCATTTGATTTTGTTTAATAATAGTGAAGAGGTGTCAATTCTCTGAGCTGTGGAAAGAATCGGTACAAATTTCTCACAGATCATTTCATGATATGTCACATTGTTTTGTTCTAACAGGTGATTAAATGTATGCACCATACAACTTTGTAATTAGAAGAAAATCCTCCTTTCCCCCTTCCCAAATTTTCTGAAGAAGAAAAGGTGGTTTTCCTTCTGTGCTTGCACTTCTTGTTTTAACATGCACAAATTAAGCCTGTCTCGGTTTATCCACTGCTGCAGGTGAGAGGTGCATGGCAAATGCAATTAGTTCTCATCGCCACGTGTTACTTGGTGGTGGTTGTTTATCACAGACTGGAAATGTTCCTTTAGTTCCACTACAAAGGTGGTTTCTTTTGCCATTGCATCATCAAACTTTTTTTTTTTTTTTTCCTGTGCATGTCGACAGGATTTTTGACTCCTTTGCATGGACACTGTGTAAAACAAGTGAATATTCTGTTCTGCGTTAATTTTAGTGCTTAATGGGGGTGTACAGTCATGGCTGTAGGAGTGACATCAGTCCCAGACTCATTAAAAGAAATGCCATCTAGAGCCAAGCTCTGACAGCCCACATAAGCCTATAATAAGCTTATAGGGGGTGGTTAATCCCCATTGTGGTTCGGTATAATGTCATAATGAGAAGGTGACATCATGCAAAGGGCAGAAGGGGTACTCAGCACACTCTGCATTGTGACCCAGAGCACCGGCCAGGCTCCCCCCATCCTTCCTGCTGAACAGCAGCATGGCTGGTGCTGATTGGACCCAAGTTGCTAACGAGGGTGCCTGAAAGCATTTTTTCTGTTAACGCAAGTGGAATGCTGCTACAGCTCTGAGGTGGGGCTGCTGTGAGCAGCATGGGCTCAGGCTCGCTGCTTTCCAGGTGTGCGCTGAGTCCTTAAACCAGCACAGGTGAGGAGGCTGGAAGCTCTGACAGGCTCCTTGCCACACACTTGAGTGGCTGCAGCTGCTTTTCCTTTCTATTCTGTTTGGCAAGGTTGGTTGTTTTTTTGTTTTGCTTTTTAAGGTAGAAAAAGCCTTCGATGACAGTTCTTGGAATTCAGCACTGCTGTAATTTGGCTCTTTATACACTTTGGCAACAAAATAGCATAGGTTTTCAGGTCACACTTGGAAACTTGAGCACCCAGCACTTGCTGGGAATCCCTCAAGGCATTTTTTGACATCAGGTTCATATGCCAAGACGTATAGACTTGGCTGCCTGAAATTCGGTCTGTGAATAGCCTGAATTCACAAGGTGGGAAGAAGTAGTCTGTTAATGCCCGGGTTCCAATTGTTGATCAAATTGTTGAGGGGTAGAAACCCATGTGAACATTATCTAAGGTACCATTTCCTGCATTACTGAGATCCAACTCCCAACACCTTCAGATCGATTCAGACTATCATGTAGTTTGAGTCACTTTGGCTCATCAGGAAAGCTTTCCTTTTTATTGTTTCTTTCTTTGGACAATACTTAGCATTCATTTTTTCATGCCAGTAAAACAGGCATGAGCCAACACAGGACCAGTAACTGATGGTCATACCAAAACTTCCTTGGCTATGAAAAACTAGGAGGATTGGGGGAGAATGTTGTAAAAGTGAAATCCCTTTTTGCCTAAGAAACAGGTGCACGCAAACTGGACCTGCCACCAGAAGACAAACCTAACATGTAGCCGCGGTTGCTTATTCTAGGAACAAGTTTTACATGGAGAGGAAAGACTGAGTGCTGTAGCACGCCAAGATTGACACATTGCTCAGACAAAGCCGAGATTCAGTCTTTGTAGGCCAAACTCTGCAGGTTCCCGTGGTAAAAGTAACAACCATAACATCCATGAATGTATTGAGGTACCGCTTTTTTTTTATCATTACTATTTTCCTTTTTCGAATGTGTGGTAATACGTATTGAAAACTCATCTCTGTTACATTGAAGAAATCTGTTCCTAATTTGTTTGAACTCTTGGTATCTTTTTTCTGGAACATTGCCATCTTATTGTAGACCTGGAATCAGGCAAGCTTAGAACCTTTTCCTAGGCCTTGACAATGGAAGACACATCTTCCAAACTTAAAGATGTGTATTTGTATCTGAAACTTCAGCTGGGAGGTATTTAGCCTCACTTGCAGAGTCCCCTTATGCCTGGGAGCTTCTTGCATGAGAATATTTTTTGGGGTCAGATTGGAACCCGTGAGTTCAGTCTGAAAGAAGTGAGGGGTTTGTTTCTGCCACACCAAGCCCACACACGTGAGTGGTGTGCTGTCACTCTGCTGCTTGGTGCACGTTCCTGAGCAGAGACCAGTGTCACACACATACTGAGGAAATGGAATTTACGATGCTGCTCCCGCCCTCCCTCAAAACCACTCTCTGCTCCCTGCTGGCCTCCCGCCTCTGCTCTAGCATTCCAGCTGTAATGGAGAAATGGGATGGGTGGCAGGGTGCCAGGCACCCGAGCACCAAAGCCCGCGCCTTTCTCTGGCGGACACCCTGCCATCCATCCCCAGTGACTCACTTCTTCATGCAGCTCAAAGAACTTATTCACTCCTGGACAAATGTGTGCAAATATTGATAGAGCTGCCTTGTTTTTTACCGGCCTTTTTGAAGCACGGGGTTTTTGTTTAGGTTGGTTGGCTGGTGGTTTGCTTCTATCGCTGTAACTTTCTTTGACTGGAATGGTGTGAATGGAACTGGTTTTTGCTGCTTCTGTCCTAACGTACTGAAGCATCTGCTCTGTGACGAAAAGCACATCGCTAAATTCAGTTTAAAGCTGTGGAGTCACAGTTCTCTCCAAGGCAGCAAGAAAATGATTTCACTGCATATGACGAAATGACTTTTTGCTCCCATTTTTTTGGGTGTAATTTGCATCTGTTTTCATGGCTTTTTTTCATAATGCTTTAAACTGAAGTATGATATATTAACTTTAATCTTTAACCAGTGGTCTGAATATTCAGTGACTTATCTTATTCACCTATGTTGTATAGTATTTAATAAAAATGCCAGCAGTGATTTTACAGTAATTTTGAAAGAAAAACAATATTACAGTATCGCAGGATGTCATGATAGTGCTGATAGTTTGCCACAGAGAACTTCTCTGCATCCTTGACGACGTTTTCTTTTTAGGCAAAACCTTTGTTTGAATAACACCAACACTGAGTACTCAAATGAATCTCCTTTTTGACAGTGTAAGTGTCCTAAGTGAATAAGACTGCCTAGTAGGTGTAACAAATTTTGATGTCGGCAGGATTTTTGTTGTTGTCTCATATGTTATTTTTAATAAATGAAGAGAAATACGGTCTGGATGAAACTATAGTGAGGAATTGATGCATAACTAATTATAAAAGAAAAGCTGCATTCAAAGAAGACTTACCCAATTTTAGTTATCATACCAGGGAGATATTGCAAGGGAGGTCTCTGAGGTCACTTCTCTGTCACTTCTGTTCACTATTTCCATTAATGAGTCAGATGATGTCGTAGGATTTGTAAAATTTGTGTGTGACACCAGGAGTTTGCACACTCTTTGTGGGATGTGACCATAATTAAAACTGATTTTGGAAAATAAAACAAATGGTGAAATTACTAAAATAGCCATCAGTAAGATCAGCGCAAAATACAGGAAGAAGGAAACAAAGGCAAAAAGATAAAATATATCTTGGTTCTGTTGCAGATGTATATATCTATATCTATATATACACACACATACACATACATGTTAGGGAATCAAACACAAAGTGAATCAACCTTTTTTTTTTCCTAAATAATGTGATCTGAGTGTTGTTATTAACAGGGAGAAAATATGTGAGATCGGATATTGTGTTACTTTGCTCTTGTTTTGGGCACTGCATACTGAATCCTGTAGACAAACTGAAAAGAGCTCAGGGAGCAGCAGTGGGAGCACGACAGTGATGCTTAATCTTGTGTAGGTTTTTATAGAAAGCAGAGGATTAGCAGCCCTCTGATTTGTATGAGATATGCCTACGTGATTTTTTATTTTTTTTTACATAACATGGCTGTTATTTTTTCCCTCTCTTTTGTGGACAAGATTAGTTTCGTCTGACAGCAGTGTGACAGAGCAAAAAGAAGTATTCCTGGGACCATTTAAATAAGATGGTCATATATTTCCTTTCATTCTCTGTGTTACATGTATTATTAGTTGCCATTTTCTTCCTTTAAAATAACATCGGTAAGACCTACTAGATCAGTGCTGGTGCTTGACTGCTCATAGAGAAAAAAAATGACAGCAGAAGTGTTTTAATCATTATCTTCTCTGTCATAAATCTCTAACTGGATCAAAAAATCCTGACCGTGAATCTTTCTCCAGAACTCATGAGCCCATGGCTATTCAGTATTAATCATGCTGTTCCAGTGATTTATGGTACGGTCTTGGGTGGAATGAACCTCCACCTCAATTTCCCTGTCTTTAGGTGGAGATTCTAATATTTCTCCTGGAGACAGCCCAGGAGCTAATCTGAATAAGAATGCCTTTACAATGTATGGACCTCAAGCCCATGTCTAGCATAATCTCAAAACTTTGGCTGTCACACACAGGTATGATTCAGTAAGTTGCTGACAAATAGTCTGTATTTATGGTGGGACTAAATCTTGAGGGTTTTCAATCATACAGCTTGAACAGGCAGTTGTATTGATCTTGTTTTTGGGGGACTGGCAATAGCAGATGTGTGAGGGAAAAGCTCTGAAGAAGGGCTTTCTTTTTAAGGGAGGATTATTCAGCTGTGTTGGTGACTCTAAGTTAAGACAACATGCTCTCCCCTGGCAGCTCTTGCACAGGCTGTAGAGCAAGCCCTGCTGGAGCTTCAGAAATCTGGGGTGGAAGTCTGGCCAGAAAAGCTCAAAGCCTTGAAATGTATTCCATGGCAAGGAAAGAGAAGTCTTTTCCCCTCAGGTTTCTTGCATTCATAAGTGATAATTGCCATCAAAACAGGCAGAGAAGATATATACTGGATAAGCTGGCAGAGAAAGAACTAAAGTTGTTGTCCTCCACAAACAGGAATGCACCTAGCATTTTGGACAGAGTGCTCGTTTGATGACAAAACACAAATGCATTAAGAGGTAATGGGGGAGATAGTGCTTATTTTACTGTATCTGCAGTAATAATGCAGAATCAAAAGATCCAAGGGTCACGCTGCAGTTCTGGTGCTCGTCTCACTAGTAGGCATGCCCTCATTAAGGTATTGAAGTATCTTTAGATTTAAGCTGGACTAATAAAGACTGTAACCACTTAGGCTTTTGAAAATAAGCAGCCTACTTCTCTGGTAGGGAAGGAAGGATTCCTGTTGGTTCCTGACCTATGCACCAGCACATTAATTCACTGAGCAATATGCTTAAACCAGAGTAAATACCATAGTCCAGTTGGAAATATTTCATCATTGTAAACTGGGCCTTTTCTCAAGTCTGTTTTTCTTTTGTGATTTCAGTCAGTGAGTGGTTTGTAACATTTTTTCTCAATGAAGGAACCTTTCTCCAAGGCTCAAAGTTAACACTATTTCTATTGAGGAAGTATTAGAGCCAGCAAATGTGACCATTTGGCAGAAAGGAGGGAAATAATAGTCAGAAAATTAACTAAACTCTGTTTTGGTTGGATTATTTTCTCCACCCTTTCCTATTTCCACAAAAACCCTGAAAATGACAAATGTACTCAGGTATAAGAGAAACTACTTTTTGCCTTCACGCAAAATGTGCTCACTCCAACTGTGTTTTAGTTTCATACTATACTGAGTACTATGGATTTTATAGCATTTAAACTGAATAATCCAACCAACCATTAAAATAACTTGGGGTTTGGTGGCAAGCGGTGGAAGCTGTACATTTGTTCTGCAGAGTCTGATGTACAGTTGAATGTACTCAATCAATTTATTTTACTGTCTGTGGTGAGCACCATGCTTGGCCTTGAGAAGGTTCCACCATTATTTGCTCTATAGTGGAGCAGCTTCAAGGATTGACTTCCACCCCACATTCCTTAAACAGCCTTATTCACTATAAACTTTAAAATGTAGAAGTTCTGACAGTATAAATATTTACACTCTTTTATTTCTGGGCAAGCTGCACTGGAGCTGTGAGAGTTGCTTGGCACAGCTGCTCTGTATGGACCTGATTGACCTCTGCATGCATTTTAGCAGTGGTGCCAATGGCAGATGTGTTATGGAGGGCCTAAGTAAGAATGAGGAGCCCAGATGCACTGGATCTAGGCAGTGCTGGTCCTGATCCGGTTTCTACATTCACAGCCTTTGCTGGGTGCTCCTGTGGGTGCTGTGCTCACCCTTCATCTGCAGGGAAACTTCAGGTTCTGGCTGCTCAGCTCTGGTACCTCATGTAGGTCATGCTGACAGCACTTATTGTTCCACTGCATTTGAAGGGCATCCAAGTTTTGGCATCATTAGATTATTGCCATGGTGCTCAGGCTGCAGATCCTGTACAATAAAGAAGTTCTGCTTCACATTCAATCACAATGAGTTGTTATCTGCAACTTTCATCTAGTCTCCATTAATGAAAGAACAAATCATTCCAGGGACTAAAGAGATGTTTGACCATTCAAATATATGCAAAGTGATATGATTTATGAGTGGGAGGAAGTCATTTTGCAAGCTCAAATTCCACTTGCTGTGGAATTTCAGTGTAACAGAGTGAATCAAGTCAAATCCTGAGCAATGGTGCTAGGAACCCTGTGTGGCCTGCAGGGAATGTGTTCAGTGTTACTCATCTGTACGAACTTTCAGCTGAAGACTAATATTTCTAAATTTCATTCTGTTTCATTAGAGGACAATCATTTGTTAATACTGTTAACAGTGCTGCAGAGAGGAAAAGAAGATACTATTCTCTATGGGATTTGCCAGTCAAAAAGGAAAGAATGAGCTTAAGCTGCAGCAAGGAGGATGGTTGAAGTAAAACTTTCAGAAAACATTGTGTTTAGAACAGAGGCCTAAAGAAACTGCAGTATCTCCACTGCTGAGGACACAAGAGGAGGTTGAGCAAATCTGCTGCAGGAATGGTTCATAGGCTTGGTGCTGCCTAACAGCACAGGAATGAACATGACATCTTGAGACGCCTTGCAACTGCATTTTCTGTTTTTTTGTCACCAATAAAACGTCTAAAGCTTGCTGCTGAAGTGTCTTGGCACAGGAAGTGGTCTTTTCACTGAATTGGTGAGCGGCATCCTTCAACACAAGGGCTATGGAAGGCACTACGGGCACAGCAGCACAGTCTGAGCACGGCCTTGCCAAAGGCTGCCGGGCAGCTGCATGGCGGCCCTGCCTTTCTGCTGCTCCAGCTGGCAGCAGGCCTCCTTCCCCCTCACGGGCCTGAGCCATCGCTCCCCTCACTGTCGCTGCTGCAGCACATAGCAGGCCGTCCTGTGGAGGGCCAGGCCTGTGGTGGCAGCTGTGGGGTCCTGGGCTTTAGGCTGGTGAGGTGTTTTAAGCTGGTTCGCTGGAGTGAGCCTGGGAGCGTGCAGCAGCACCAGCACTGGATCTGATCTCAAGGTGCCAGCATTCTTCAGCTCCTGCAGCTGATCTTTATTCGTCCTGCAGCCTTCTGTAGTGGCCTCACTCAGCTCTTTTTGGTGGTGCTGTTCTTGGGGCTGCAGTGGGCATCTGGAGAACCCAGAGCGGATCTCAGCTGTCACTTCGGTTGACCTCCATGGAGACGTGCAGAGAAGTAAACATATCTTGTCTTCCTGGCAGCCATCTAGCTGGTGAGCAGAGATGAAAATGAGATAAATATTTGAGACTTGTAAATAATAATGATCGGCATTTTCTTCTTAATGGGGGAGGTATAAATATCAGGAATGAGATGAAAATGAGAAGCAAAACTTAGTCTGCATGTAAATGGGAGAATTCTAACACTGGGATTGTGGAATAATTTCCCCAGGGGAATATTGGAAGCCTGTGGTATAGGACCTGAACAACCGGACAGAGAAGGAGCACAAGAAACTACGTCATGGGGAATGTCTTTGCCATTTGCAGAGATAATTTGATTTTGCCTGGCTTCTTCCAGAAAGAAAGTTAAGGATTGTAAGGCTCCTTGGCGACTTCTCCTTGAATATAGGAAGGAATGTTTAATGTTGACATCTCAGCCAAGCTAGATCTTTGGGAATTCTTATCTATCCTCAAATTCTTATCTTTATGTTCAGATGTTTATATTTCCCGACTTCCTGTCTACAGTACTTATCCAAGTTTATTGTTTAGTTCTACTATTCCTTGTTTAACAACTTTTCCTTTATGCTCAAGCATTGGCTGCGCTTCAGCAGTGAGTGATTTCTGTGTTTATCTTCACCTTCTCATTCAGGTGTAAGAAACAGCATGCTAGCACTTAGTTCAGCCTCAGAGATCCCAAGATGCAAAGTTTTCCTACTACTCTGCCTGTTTTTTTGGACTTCATTTTGTTACTCACTTAACTTTAAGCTTGGGTGACGCTTTGGGTTTGGTTGGGTGGGTTTTTATTTTGGGAGGGAGGGGAGGGAGAGTGGTGATGTATTTTTTCTTTGGTCCACCCCAGACAAAAAAAGGGTTAATTAGTCTCAGTAAAACATTGCCAGTCACTAGAGACTGCTGCAACTGAGATGAAAAACAAGACTGCACCTGTATGCTGGCAATTTCACATAGATTCTGGTCAACTATTTTTCTCTAGTGCTTTGTTCTGCCAGCTGCCTCAGTGCTTTGGATGCAGGTGGAAGGATGGACTTTGCTATCTATAAAAAAATTAAATGGTGAAGACCAACTTCCGCTTCACCTCCCTGGGGATCAAAGTTATTGTATTGCCACATAGCATGGCAAAGCACATAACAGGCAGCAGGCTGTGCATGCCTGGCTGCTGCATGGACTCAAAAGAAATGTTTTGAAACTTTCCTCTTTATTTTATTCTTTTCTTTTCCTTTTTTTTCTTTTTTTCTATCTCTTTTTTTTTTTTTTTTCAATTTACTACTTTTTTTCCTTTTCCCTTTCTTTCTCTTCTTTTTATTTTTTTAATCTTGAAAGACAGTGACTGCATGGAAGGAATCCCAAACTGAGTGTTGTATACAGGAGAGAGAAGCAGCCACTTTATAATACATGCCACACCTTATCATTATTGTATTTCCTCAACAGAGGAGCTTTGTATTTCTACCAATAATCTGATGTGAGGCAAAGGATTGCGCGGGAGCACTAATTGTATGGCTTGATGTGTGCTCACAAAAGAAGTTCTCAGAGACCCTATAGATTTATGTCATAATGTGCTGCTGTAGGATGAAGATAAATAGTTCCACCTGCCCATGAAGGTACCTTCATTGCCTGTAGTGGAGCAGCAGATAACACACAGACCCTTTGAAGGTCTGGATCTATTCTCATGACAATATAAAACTCTTAAATATATCTGGTAACAGCAAATTCTGCCTAGCACAATCGGAATTTTCTGTGGTTGTGTTACATTGTGTTATACAATAAAATTCTCTTTTGTATTTTTAACCACTGTAGTGATAGAAATAAACAAAAATTTGATAGTGTAGATATTTGAATTTGAGGGAAGTGTAAGACTTGTAGGATAAGTTTCCATAGAAGGACCTTTAGTGGGAGGAAAAACACAAAATATCCAATGGAAGACCCAGAACAGAGCTCTGTGCTGTTTGTGTGGACTTTGAAAATGTAATTAGAAGAAAAGACATCTTGTTTTTTTCTCTTTTTACTCAGTGATATGAGCATGAGTTTAACTTCAGTTGTTTTCTGAGATTACTATTTCACATCACTACTTTATAACCCTAAGCCTTCAAAGTGTGTTAAAAAGAGGAAAAAATACAGAAGTTGCTAAATGGAGATCAACGAGTTACAGCAGCTGAAAATAACCCACATGAATATTGCAATGAAATATGTGGGGGCTCTGGAACAGGTAGTTGGTTTGCTGGTTTGGTGTTTTTTGTTTTAATTGTATTTTGAATTGCCTTCTTGTGCTAGTCTATCTTTGAGCAGTGTATTTTTATGTTCCTGGCGTGGATAGCTGGCTACAGAATAACATTTGGTATTTAGAACGATTATGAAAATCTCACATGCCAAGGCATGCAGTAGCCTCCTTGCTGCCATGGAACATACTGAGCTGGTTTGTAGATGGATCTCATCTGTCTACTGCAACAGGTACCATCATCTGATGTGCTAGACAAGATGTAATAGGGATTGAAAAAGGGGTCTTATCTGGTTTAGTATACAGTGTGCTCCTATGCATCCTGTGACATTTGAACTCTCTCAAGTGTGGCATTAAGGACACATTTAACTTTGTGTAGGAGGGTCTTGCTAATGCTCATTTTGCAACACAAGTTTCGTATGTAGTCATGGGACACCTCTTTGTCCCATGTGTCTCGGGTAACTTTTGAATGCTCCTGTAGCTGTTTAAGGACATGGGTGAAATTCCGCTGCCTGCTACAAAGAGCATTGGTTCAAGTATTAGTCTAAGAGGCTCTATCTGGTAGTCTAATAAAAATATCACTCTCCCTATAAGCTTTGTATTACTGTGTTGTAAATGAGTTGCTTTTCTTGATAGCCAACGAGCACTTACATAATCCTGAGTTGCGCGGTGCATGAATGGGTTTCTGGACTTTCACTCCACAGTCTTCACTGTTATCTTATGTTTGGCAGAATATCAGTGCCTTTAAGATAAATGACTCATTACTTCAATTTGGTTTTGGGAATTGTGTAAAAGCATTTACAATGGTATTGCTCTATTTTATGTCTCTATTCTATCTTATGTCCAGATGCATTAGTTATTTCTTCTCTTACAGACAGGCAGAATTTACTGTCACATTTATAGTCTGAACTTTTTGCAATAGGTGCTATTTGTAATTTGGCCATTTTAGGTTGTTGTGAGCTCTTATTTAACATCATTTCACACTGCCCTCACAACGCACATGCACATTTTGTGTAAGTGGTGTAGCCTGTGTAGAACGGTGGAGCCAAAACCTGAAATACTCTAATCTGTTAGCAAATAGTGGTGACTGAGGGGTATGAATGCAGATCGTTTATACAGAAGAAAAAAATTTTGCTTCAAGCAGACCAAACCCAAAAGACAGGTGTCATTTCCTGACGAGAAATTCCACTTTGGATGTACAAACTCTGAATGAGCTGAAGTTGTGGAGAATGTCTGGGTTAAAAGCGACACTGTTTTGTTGTTACTATTCCATTCAGTAAAGCTCTGTTTTTAGACAGTTTTTAACTGTGTTGTAAAGGTTTGTATATTAGGGTGTGCTGGGAATGGCATCCAATTGCATGTGCAAACACAGAAATATTCTTTTGACAGACAGGCAGTGCTGGACATGTCCAATGACGCAGAGGTGTTTGGTACTCTGCTTACTCAGCACATTGATGGATTCCCTAGATCATCATTCTTTTTTACTCCGCACATCTTGGATTTTCCTATGAAGAATTAAGGCATTCACTAGATAGAAATCCCTGGGCTATTCACATCACCCTTGTCACATTGAAAAATGTACATTCAGTCCTCTGTTTCTGCTGTTTGATTAGCACAAACATAAGCAAGGCTTCCTGCATAATTAAATATATGGTTAATTCATTGCTTTCAGTAATAATCAAATCAATGGGACTGCGTAAGTAGCACGCTGCTGATTTCCAAAAGTAAAAACTACATAATGAATCCTGATATTAACTTAAGATAAAGGGACTGCCACAGGGGATATCTAAAATAAGATCAAATTAAGGTATTACATCATTTGCCCTACCACAGGTTGGTTTTGACTGTCCAAAGACAACCACTGTATTTTCTTCTTTCAACAATATTCACCTCTCTCTGAGGTTTCCTTGGTATTGGAAAATTAATATTTGTGAATCTAAATGATATGAATCTGTATTTTCTTTCAGTCTCAAAGCATAGGTGTTTCTGAAGTAGTGAAACAGTATAGAAGTGCTGAAAAGTATAATGTTTCTGAAAATGTTTCATAGATTTCATTCCTATCTTTGCTGTATCTGCAGTTCTCGTGTAATATATTGAACTACTCCAGTAGACTGAGTACGTTCAGATATGAGTATGAGGAAAGAATGCTGATCCTCATGATGTGTTAAGTGCCTGAAATTTAAATAACACTGTGGTTAATGAAGCTTTGCCTATATTAATATGCTCATTCAGTTTACCTGTGCTTCACTCAGAAGTGCATTCTACATATCTTTTCATTAAAAGCATTTGCATCTTTTCAATTACTTTTCTTTGCTTGAATGTAAAGTGTTGGTGTAAAACGTTGCCCACCTTTTGAATAAGCAAAATGAAAATTATCATTTAAAGTATAAATTAAAAGTCCATTAAGGCTTGGGAGCATGGTGCTTCAAAGTTAGGGGAGTCAGAATTGAGACTCTCTGTGCAATTAATTCACCCTCCTCTCACTCCCCACTTTTCTTCGTGTGCATCATAATACTAATCTTCATTGCACAGTCACATTTACATGCGTGCACACAGTCATATCCACATTTACATATGGATCCTAGTAGTTTCCATTTCTTCCAACTTGTCCTTGTTCTCACTTTGCTCTGTATCTCTCTGCACTTGTGTCAGGTGACTTCCTTTGCATTTAGACTTAGCAAGAGGCAATGGGAGGCCCCTTGGGAGACAGCAGGAGCTGAACTGATCTGAGCTGCTCGATGTCTACATTGCCATGAGGTCAAGGAGCACAAGACAGTCATCTGCAACCTCTGATGGCTAGTGCCCACTGCCCAGAGGCTCTGAAGTAAGCAAGCTACCAGCTTCAGTGAGCCTCTGCCACTCCTGTGCCAAAGGAAATTTTTGGAGATCACAACTTGCTCAGTTGCATCTATCTGCACAGGAATGGGAATCACAAACAACATGCCCTCATACGATTTGAAGTCCCTGATCCACAGCATGAAGGCAGGAGTGTTTCTCCCTCAAAAACAATGTGAAAATATTTTCAAATTGGGATTGTGGGTTAAGACCAAGTGAGAGTGTGGAGCCTAAATGATTTTTTAATTACAGATATATGCAATGCAAAACAAAAAGTCAGTTAAAGTTCATGGACTTGTGCTGAGCTGCGCTAACTAGGCATAACAGGGCAAGGAAAAACTAGTTTTCCTCAACCTCATTCTCAGAAAGGACTGAACCGTTTCTGCTATAACACTTACTTTTTTTCTTTGACATTGTTTTTTAATTTGTTTTCCAGTCTAGGGTATGTGTTCTAGTCATTCTCTTACCTGTGGTTAGAGTTATTCAAAGAATACACACTCTAACTGAAACTTGAAGTTCCCTGCAGCTTATCCAGTACCACCTTGCTTGACTGAGAATCCTGAAAATACATAGAACACTATGTTTTTCAGGGTGGTCAAGGCTACGTTTGTGAAAACATGAAAAAAAAGTATTAGGTTGTAAGAGTCTCCTTTTTCCATCAGAACTTTGCATAGAATCAGCTAGTGGGAAATATACTGATAAGTTAAGTACATATTTTTCTAATAAATAACACTTCCCAGGTACCTTTTTGGCTAAGTATCAGCAGTTTCACAGTGGAAATATCTTTGCAAGGCACTTACAGAGACAGAAATAATCCACTATTCCCTATGTATGGGGGGGGACCACGTGGCTGAAATGTTCTGTCTGAAGTGCAAGTTCTGGTCTGTTAATATCTTAGCTGTAACTGACTCAAGAGTAAAATAACCAGGGCTCAGAGTATACATGTTTAGCAATATTCTTAGCAGTTATTTACTGATCTGTGTGTGCTTTTTTCACACAACCTTGGTGAACAATACTGAAAAAGAAGGAAAGCTGTGTCAAATATTACTTCAGTCTCAAAGAAAATGCAACAGTGTGAAAAAAGTACATCTTTGAAAACCATGGAATCTCAGATAACAGAATCAGGACAGGAGGCCAAGCATTCACAGGATGTCCTGGAGCCTACGATTTTTCCAGTCAAACTTTTTCAATCCTCCTGAAGAAGATGGCTGCAACACAAGTTGGCCAAGCATGTTTTCAGATCAGCATGGACAGCTGTGGCTTTAAACAATGACAACCATTGTTAGGTCAATTTTAAAGTAGGTCCTTAAAGTTAATGTGATTATGCAAATGTTGCCCTAACTACCGTGGCTGTCTTATATCCTTCACAAATGACTGCATTGTCACTTTTCATTATGTGCATACAGTCCTGGTGGTTTGGTGGTATCATTATATCTCTCGGAAATGGACCATGTAAAGGCCATTCACTGTTGGCACTGCATTGTGCTTTCCCCCAAGCAGACCAACCTTGACCCACAAATGAGGGTAGTAGGGATTTTCAGGCCGAGTCCTTCATGTGTTATTCACATGATTACTCCCATTGACTTCAGCTGAAACACTTGCATCAGGCATGCACGAATTAGGTTAAAACGTGATTGTGAAATTAAGTCCAGTCCACTCTAAACTGCAGTGTATCCAGACAAACCTCTGTAAATGGCTTTGTGTGAAATCATTTGTGACACAAATTCAAAAATTAATCCATTATTCGTCAGAGAAAAGAAAATGGCTTGGACAACTTCAACCATTTTTCCTCCCCGGCGTCTTTATCATAATTTGATTTTAATCATGAAACACACTTTTACAGAAATGTGTGAAGAAGCTGAGAGATCTCAAGATCCATGTGTTCTGGAAGGTGGCAGATTTCAGGCAACTGATCAGTTGGGGGACATGACTGATTTCAGACTCCTGGTTGCATTGCTTTCAATGAAAACCAGTGACTTGCAGTTTCAGTTCTCATCACAGAAGATGTTCTCACAGCAATCTCTTGTTTGGATTGTTTTCTCTTTTTATGAGTCTGATGTTTTTTCTGAATTCCAGCCCATACAATTTCTGTTCTAGTGACCAAGTGTCTCCATTACTCATGTGTCCAATACACAAACTGTGACAGGTTTGGCTGCTAGTTGGAATTTATGTCTCCCCAGTAAAATATCCTTATAGTTTTTAATAGGATAAGTAAATGTATATTTAGGGAGGTATATGAATTTATTTGCATGTGCATAACATGAGTAAACACAGAAAGCAATCACCTTCCGGGGTAAATTAGTGCCTCTCCTTTGCTGACTTGCAGCAGCTCTCCTACAAATGCAAACTTCCTCAGGACATTCAGTGACTTGAAAATACAAGGGCAAATGTGTTATGTTCTTCTACTGTGTTACTCACCAAGCAGCTTCTCATCGGTGCTCCAGAACTAGGGCCATCCTGCCCTTTGCTGGCCTATGTGCACAACTAAGAGAAAACTGGTAAGTCCACACCTACACGTGTAGCCACCAGGATCTCTTGCTTCCTCAAAGCTCAGTTCTAGTGGGAAGTTTGGATTAGGGAATGAAAAACTGCTTTGACATAGCAATGTGGAAATTGTAGCGCTCTCAGTGTCAGTTTTAAGCAAGTGCATGAGCCAGAGTGAGACATCAGGCCTTCTGGAATACTTCCTGCCCTTTAGACAATAGACTAATTTCTGCTATTGAAAATTCTTAAAAAAAAAAAAAAAAAAAAAAAAAAAGTCAGTTACATGTGTTAAAGAGGAAGGAAGAGGAACTTGTACCCCGACAGTTAGGAAGGCAAACCAAGGTTTCATTTAAATTTCACACTCTATCCATTCAAGCTGTCACAAAAAACCCAGTTGTTCCATTGATCAAGTGCCAGAGAGGATGATAACAGGTTATTTTTTTGAATGTCAGACAGCACAGTAAGCCTTAGAAGTGACAACTTAACAATAGGAAAAAAAATCTGGCAGCTTATTTTAATCATCGTGTAAGTGAGTTTGCTGCTCTATGATGCCTGTGGCAAAATTGCAGGGCAGGTGTGTCAGGCTCACTCTTCCCCTGTGACAGGGGGGCTATTTTTTGAGATCTAAACCAGTCTTGCGGGTTTTTAGTGTGGTGATGGAAGGATGACTATCACACTGGCTCAGTAGCTTGCTGCTGTATGAAGGGCAATTCATATTCTGGGTTTTCTGTTAGAAGATGTGGCCATAAATCAGAAGTTGACAAGGAAAGGATTACCCTAACCTCTTTGATTAGGACACGCTTTAATTGGGCTTAACTCAAAAGGTCTCACTGTAGGTTGCTGTTCCTGGGGAGCCACAACTACTGGACCTTCATGAAGAAGCATGACAGTCAGCCTGTCCTATTTGCCTGGGAAGGTCACCTCAGTGAAAGGCCACTGAGCATTAATGGAGCTTGACCAGAGGATTACACTGGATTTATAAACCCAGCTCTCTTCAGTGAGGGCAATTTCTTGCTGAGGAGGTAGCAGGACTACCATCCTGAGCAAATAGGGCCTGTCCTGCATCACTACCTGAGGCCTGTCAGCAATGAGGTGACAAATAATCCATATTCTTTCCTCTCACAAAGAGAGGCCTTGAACTTGCTGAGATCAGAGAAACTATCTACTTTTTGCAATCAACTTTTAGAGGGGTTTGCAGGCAAAACTTCTCAGAAGTCTATGCTTTGAGATAGAGCTGAGTCTACCAGAAGCAGCAATGGGAAGACTAGAGATGGCCAGGAGAATGAGCAGAGACAAAATGAAAAGAAGCAAAGCATCATTACCTTTCTTTGTTACTTCACTGGAAGATATTTTAAACTTTGACTGAAGCAAATCATGGCAATTCCTCTATTTTACTGTGGTGTGCGGTGAGCATGGTTAGGTAGGTACAAGCTGAAAACCTTGTGAAGGTTTCTATCTCCCCTCTGGCAGAAGATGCAAGCAGCGCAGTGCACACCTTTATCTGCACAGGAAGGATGAGCCGGTGCCTCTGATGTCTTTGCCTAGAACTAATAGGAACCTAGATGCTGAAAACCCATCACTTAGATAGCTATGGCCTCCCTCTAAGTTCAGATAACTCTTTTATTGATGCACATTGATGAGAGAGTTAATGAAACATTAGAAGCAGCAAGCAGAGATAGGCTGGAAGGAAAGCACACCTGCAAGCACACTTTCAAGACTCTCACGTTGCTGACTTTATCAGGACAGCCACAGCAGGCTTGCAGCTGGGGCAGCAGGAACTGGGAGATACAGAGACGGTCTCGATGGTTAGGGTAGAAACCTGCTCGGGGAAAGCTTCCTGAAACTTTCTTCTTCGCTGTCGGTGAACACTTCTCTGACAGGCATGTGTGAAGATTGTGTGTTGAATCTGTAGTGATGAGCAGTAATTTGATCAGCTAGAAAAATTCTTTCCCCATGAAATGGAATTTCCTCAGGTGTAAGTTGAACTAGTCTGCAAATGGGCATCCATGCGGTTCAAGAAGCAGAAGCTTATTAAGGAGTAAAAGAAAATCAGTAATTGTTGTGATATTCAAGTGAACTAGAAAAATGCCTTGTAAAAATGTCATGTATCAACAGCCAGTGTGAAAAAAACATGATCACAAATACAGGCAAATAATGGTTTTGCAATGAGTTGCATGTCCAGTGTCATTCGCAAGCAAATCTGAAGGAAGAATTTGGACCTTTGTGATTTATTATATCACCTGTAGGAGTCACTGAGAGCAAAGAAGTCATAGATGAGTTTGTGGTGGTACCAGGGATCTTTAGTGAAAACTGCTGAGACATCTGAGTCAAAGCGAACAAGCACATTTGAACAGGAATGATGGCCTCTTTCTCAATTAAGACATTATTCTAGTGGTTAGAAGAGGTGGCCAGCACCTTTCCTTGGCTGCCCATTCGAAGTACCAGTCCACTGAGCCTGAGCAGCACTGGAAAAGGGATGAAAGAAAGATGCAGAACACTGCCTTGGAATCATTTATCTTTCCCAAACTGGAATATTTTTGACTTACCCTTTTCCATTCCAAGGAGTATTGAGTTTTTTTTAATAGATTTCTAAGAACATCTTTGTTTTTTGAACTTTGCCATCAGCCCTGTCCCACATCTGGGATAGGACAGAAATACAATTAAATGTGGCAGGAGTAAGAAGAGGTGAAGACTATGATGCTACAGCCCGACAGAAACACCTTCTGCTTATGTGACTGGCTGTGTATGCTTTAGTGAGGGCTGGTGGCCATTGGTGTAGTTGGTTTGGACAAGTATCACGACAGTAAATACTGAGAAAACAACGTTTTCTTCAGGCTTCTTTGAAAGTTCACTCCGTGTTACAGAATATTCAGTGCTGGACACTATGCTTTACCCTCAGTCAGACTTACAGTCTTGGCTCTCAACTACAAAATCATTCTAATTCATTCAGATTTTATGTATATATTTTTTTTTCCTAAAACATTCCAAGTCTATGGCACATTCACAGTTTAGTTTGACTGTTGTTGTAGGAGTTCAAGTCCCATAAGTCCTAACTCTGTGACAGAGTATGCTTTACTGAGGAACAATATGCTGAGGAAAGCCAGAATGTTACATAGTCTAGCTGGGAAACACCTCTTGCTCTGGTATTTCCCTTTATTTTTGCCCTGGCTCCTTTGCCTCTTTATTTTTAATTAGTGGCACATGCTGAAATGATAATTTACATTCTTTTCAGAAATCAAAAGAATTCCCACTGACAACATTATTAAGTTGGAATTTGAGCCAAATATCTAACCTCCATTAAATGAGAACTTGACTGAACCTGTTTTCCCTTCATTTCGGTAGGTTACTCTGGCTTTGAATGGGTCTGGGATGGCTATACACCTGCACAAAGGGTCACTCCAAGGCCAAACATCTGCCCCGATACCATTTACACAGGTTTTGCTTGCCCGATATGCAAGACAGAATTTAAGTCACAGAAGACACCTCTTGAACTGCTGGAATAAAGATGTGCGTTCTGACTGTAGGCAGAGCATAGTCATGTGGTGGGGATATTTGTGTGAGAAAGATGTGTAGGAGGTGGCAAAGGAAATTTAGTGAGGATTGGTGGAGGAAAACTAATCAGGTTCCTGGGCTGCAGCATTCAAACAAGGCCTTTTCCTTCACTCATGCTGAGTGCCACATGCTTGCAGAATCATATGTAAATTGTCCTTAATCTAGCAAGTGTTTTGCATTTTCAATGAAATTAGAGAGGGAGGAAAAGAAACATTTTCCTCTATATTTCAGGTAAGCGTGCCCATCAGCAAGAAAATTATGGCCATGGTTTTGCTTGTAAAAATGCATTTTAGGCAACTGAAGGTGTAGGGAAAAAAAATCCTCACGTTGGGCACCTGCAAGGTGAGCCTCTGTGCTTCCCAGCACTGCTCTGCACAGAGCACTAGATAATGATCTGTTTAAACTCAGCCATGCCTGGTGCAGTAACAGCTGGAGCCCCACAGGGCAAGAGCTTTCACTCTAAGACTGGTCTGTAAGCTTGGTGTTTCTTTTCCTTTTATTTTTTTTTCCTTTTAAGCTGTAACATGTTGCTTAAACTGTGGCATACCTCAAAGGCAGACCTTTCCCTCTTCCCAAGTTGCACCCCATGCAGCCCTGCAGTCCCCTCAAACATCTTGCACAAGTGTTTCTTCGGCTCGAGCCCACAACCTTCACACACACAAGTGCTCCCGCAGACTTCCTCTTCTCTGTAATCTCTACTCAGATCCGGGGACCTGCCTGCAGTAACTGCTCCAGGACTACCTCGGGGTTGGCTCTCCGGGGGCCCCCTACTACATAAGCCTGCAAACTGGTCCTTCTCTCCATTCACCCTCTCCCAAGCCTTGTGCCTACCTGTGGGATCCTGGAAAGCTCAGGCTCCCCTCTCTAAAATTAGTGCAATGTCCTCTCCGAGCCCAGCAGCAGCAGTGCTGCAAAGGATATTCCTGTCGTGGTACATGTCCTTGCTGGGACAGCTTTCCTCTGATCAGCCATGAGGCTTTGAAGCCGCCCCAGCCCTCACCAGCAACCTGCAGAGAGCTTTGGAGACTGACCTCAATTGCTTCCTGCACGGAGTTGAACTCTGCTCTCAAGGACAACTTTGGAGTGCTTACACTAACTTCAGCAAAGGATGCACTTCAGGATCCTTAATAAAGTTTTCCTGGCAAGTTGTTCGCTTTTTCTTTCTTTTTTTTTTCTTTTTTCTATAAGCCAATACTCCCTAGCTTTTCTGGGACTGGGCATTCTCAGGTCTGCCCAATTACTTGCTGCGCCAAGTAACATGCTTTAGTTTCAAAATATATACCCACATCTGGTTTCTTAAGAAAGCATGAAAAAGTCTGTTCTACAGTATAGGAGCTCCAGAATATTTTGCTCTTAACTCTGTTGGTTCCTGATCTTATGGTCTTAAATGAAGAAATAAGCTAGCCAGCATTTTGGAAGGAGAGCAGTTTTGCACAATAGATTTGTAAAGCCTCCCACTGGCTGAGGGTGACCTGGACTTTGTGTCTCCATAGATGTGCCTTGAAACCACAGTGTCATATAGACTGCTTTGTGCCCTGCTTTTTCAGCTTTCCAACAATTGAGGATGTGGAGGCTACCTACGGTGTGTGCTGCGCTCTATTCCTTACTTATCTAAGTGTGCTGGAAAAAAAAACCTTCTTGACTTGATTGTTGCCTAGAACAACACTGCCTAAACATTAAAGACAAACAAGATTAAGGAGACCGTATGGGTTTAAGTAAAAAAGAACACACTTTATTTATCTACAAGGCAGTACATTGTCGTATAAAAAAATTAAGTGCAGATGAAGCTGCACCAAATGCTATTAAGGCAGCAAATTCAAAGGCTGTTATTAAAAAAAAAAAAAAAGAAGACAATAAAAAAATAAAATCAGTGTTTTGCCATATCGATAAAGATTTGGTATGGCAGTATGAAGAACCATATATTTCTAAGAACCTGATTCAGTACATAAGACCCAAGATAGGGAACAATCAGCCAGACATGGTACAAAACAGACAACACGAACAAGACAGTGTTCTCCCAAACATAAGAAGGTGCAATACATGCTGTTACAAACCAGTGTGGAACAAAAACACACACTGAGACGTTTCAAACACAAACAAACAAAAATCTCCCAGGAACAGTGTTCAAAAATATTGCTTGTAAAAAAAAAAAAAAAAAGGGAAAAAATATAAATGATGTAAAAAACAATTAAAATAAAAAAGTCTGAAATGCTAGTGCATAGTTAATTAGCTAACATTAACATTTGTTTCCTTTCCACATAAAGCTCTACTGCTCCTTTTACACTAGCAGCATGTCTACACACTAAGGTCTTTAGCAGCAAAACACAGTATTCATTTGGCATTTACAAAATTAAATTACTGAATAAAAATATAATTTTTCTTATAAATCTATGTTTCATACAGTAATATTTTTTTTAAAGCAAGCTAATTAACCCCCCCAAACAGAAACACACAACGTATAATGGTCTAGAACCATAAACAGAATGAAAGAGTATTTCAAGAGGCATGGATGTCTGAGCATTCACGAACTGGATCAGTTTTCCCCCCTTTGCACAGACTAGCGTGTGTAGTAATGCTTTTTTTACTTAGGTATTTCACACCAATGCATTTTGTTCAGTGATTTAAAATACATCTGTTTGAGTACCTGCTCTGTTATTACAAAAAATAAAAACGAAACAAACAAAACCCCACCCCTGGATAGCACATCACTGAAATAACAATACTGGTGTATCATGTCTGCTTGATCTCAGAAAGTACGAAAGAGTTGCCTGTATTGTAAGTCTGCACTTAAGATCGTTAATTACTGATTAAAACTTAGTACCTAATAATTTAGGCAAGTATCGTTCATTCACTCAAAAAAAAAAATTCTCTTAAGTTGGGTGAAATCCAACAAGAATATATATGCTCAGTGACTAAATGCACTTCGTGCTCTCCCAACTGTTGTACCACAACAAAGATAGGCTCGTCTCCCATTCACGAAAAGGCCTCACGCAGAGGAACAGGGACTTCCCAGCGAATGAGGAGTGTTTGACAACCATAATGCTTCTCCGGAGAAGTCTGTCGGCCCTTTTCACATCACCAGAGTCCGGGTTGGGAACGTGGCCATGTACTTGCGGGCCTGGTCGGTCAGGGCCATCTGGTCCTCGGTCTTCCCACAAGACGCCGACTCCCAAGCACTGTTCAGGTGCTATATTGGAAACAAGCAGAAAGATTTGGGGTGAATGTCAAGGCACGTGTTTGCAGCCCCGCAGCTGCACACCTGCCATCAGGTGTCGAGCAAGCCTGCAGTGGGGTGCTGTGCCAACTCCAAAGAAAGTGACACCTCGACACAGCAGGAAAAAGAACTCCACCTCTGCTTCTCAGCTTGTAACCAGAGGGGTGAGCAACCAGGCTGCGCACACAAGAGCACACCAGCAAAGCCAGGATTTAACAACTCTCAAGTTCCCACTCACAGTTTATTCCAAGTGCATGCTTAGGATCCTGATGTCCTGAGCACAGCGGGCAAACAGCTCTGCGCCCTAAGCTGCTTTCACCTGCGTGCAGCAATTAGCACGTGCCCGTGAGCAGAGCTCCTCTGGCAAGAGAGGAGATGTGGGGGGACCCTTGGCAGAAGCAGCGCTTTAATTATCAAGTAAGCCATTTCACTTCTTGTGGTATTTATGGAGGTTAGAGACACCATTTAGTATAATGTTAAGCTGAGATAAACATATCTGCACAGAAGGCTGTGTGCAGTGTGTTTATTTACTCCCTCCACATACGAGATGGTTCTCATTGCCTTGAGCTATAAACAGTAATGAAATTTCAAAGCTCCTGGAACTTACCAGTATTACACACACTCATACATGTGCATTGTTTTTGTGCTTCAGCTCTTTCAATTACCTGGTTTATCTGTTTTTCCACATTGAGATATTCACTAAACCCTAAATAAAAACCAGATTATTAGATAGAGACAGCTGAATGAATCCTCTGAATTCCACAAATGCACACTACTGCTCCCATGAAAGCTGCCTGCCAGCAAGGGGCTTGAAGGACTCTTCAAGATTAAGGCCTAAGCCCAAGATCCACCAAGAAACACAAATCAGGAGAAACCCTTCCCTGCTATCCTCTACTCTCAGCAATGGTTATCTTTGCAGTTTGAGATCTACATCACTCAGTGAGATGGCCAAAGCCTTCCCAACACTTAGGACAACAAGCAAAGTGTACTTAATGAGCTACAACTTAGCTGCTCAGAGCAGAAGCACCCCAGGATGCCCATGGCTCTTTATGCTGCACCTTCTAGTTGCTAACTGTACAAGAGGATCCTTTAACTATCCACTCAAAGAATGCTCTTTGGATTGCAAACAGTGTTATCCAAGGCACATACACAGTCAGAAGGCAGCATAGGTAATGTAGATTAACAAGCCCTAATCAGGGCGCTCCTACACAGGGACCAAGGTTCCCTGCTGTGGAAAAAGCTGGAAAGCTTGCAGCTTAGAAGGGACAAAAGCAGTGAATGAGTAAGCAGGGTGACTAGGATGGGGACAAGCAGGTTAGACCCCCGGGGTCCCCCAGATGTAGCTCTCTCTTCTCTGTAGACAAGTTTCAAATGTTGACTTTGCTTCTGATGTCTTTATGCAGGCTAAACTCCAGCCCAGATTCAGTAGGAGTTCCCTGTGTAAAGGAGGACGAGGTCCAGCCTCAAAGCATTAGTTTCTGCAGCTTTTTGTGGGAAACCTACATCTGTGAAGCAAACACACAGTTGCCTTCTTCTAGAGTGGTTCAGCCTGGGCAGGCTGTGCACCTTGTGCTGTAAGGCTCAGGCGCACACTGCAGCCAAAAGCAGGTGTGACACACTTTCTGCATGTGACATGCTGCAGTCTCTTTTATGCTTTGGTTAAACAGCTCCCAAGGTAACTTTTTCAAAGGTGCCTACATCAGCTGGCAACCTGCAGCCTCCTGTTGGTCCTCAGTGGGACTTGGGCACCTGCAAATACTTTTCCCTACTATTTTAGAGACATTCGCATCAGGGACCAAACTAACGCTTGGTGCAATGCCATCGGTTTAGCTTAGAAGTCAGGTTTGTTTGGTCTGTCCATCTCAGAAGCAATTGGTAGCTCCAAAATATCCATCTTTTTGAGGCAGAGAAATACGTGCCCATTCAATGTTTCCCTGTGACCTTTCCAAGCTTCAAAGCACTGATCGAGAGAAGTTAGAGCAGCCGAACCCCAGCTAACTGTAAATATGTTAGGGAAAGCCCATTCATCACTATATGTCAGTTCTTAAGAAATGGAAGTAACTTCAGGCAAGTAGTGTCCCGATTTCATTAATTACATTTCTTTGTTAGTGCCTACACTGAGCTCTTTGTATTAACAGCCGCGTGTTTAGAAAAGAAAAAAAACAAAATCCGCATCCCGTATCTCCCACATCTCAGCAGGCTGCTGCACGTCACTCCTTCCACCTGAAGCCTGCTCCTCTCTCAGCCTATGCCAGAGGCGTAGCAGACGCCACGCGGGCTGCAGCCCCCTGCCCTCCCCTCGGAGCCAGCTGTCCCCGTGCCCTGGGGGAGCAGAATGCAGCCAGGTCCCCAGCACATGGCTGCCTTAAACCGCTTACTCAGGCTCTGCTAGAGGGACAGCACAGGGCAGCCAGCCCACCCGAATGAATTTCGATCCTGGTATTATTTTACCAAAAATACATTACTTTTTTTTTGTTTGTTTTGTTTCTCTTGGGACCATTTACAAAGTACATGTCTAATTGAAGATGGTGAGACCTTGGCGAATAGAGAATGAGACCCAATGCAGTGTATTCACCGTAGCGGCGTATTTCAATTTTACCCTGGGGAATTCGGGTAACATTTACAGTAGGTATTTTTAATAAACTCTTCCCGTCTGAAGCCTTGGCTCCGAGCTGGGAGCACATAACAAAGCACAATGCCTTGCCTTGCCAGCCCTGCCGCGCGGCACTGCAGGCACGTGTGAAAGTCATCTGAAGGCGAGAGATTCGACTGCCGTTCTTGGCAGGGAGCGCTGGGTCCCATGACTGTTGCACAGCGTGTTGCCAGGGCTGAACACCCGCAGCTAATGGATCGCTTAGCAAAAAGGGAAAGCAAAACTGGAGGCTGAGAAGCATGACGCTTCCTTCCATGCCAGCATCTCAGTGAGTATTGACAGGGCTCTGCTACTGGAAAGCGTCAGTGCCACACAGACAGCAGCACTTCCAGGACTTATCAAAAGAAAGGAGACCTGGGCAAAAAGCTTGGAGCATGTGGGAAAACAGCACAGAAAAAAAGTCAAAATGCTCCTCGTGGAAAATGCTCATTGTGTCTTCCCTATCACTCAGTAAATCAACGAGCGAAACCAAAAGCTTTGCAATTAGAAGCCAAAAGGCTTGACCCCAAACCCACTGACACTGATGGGCATGCTTTCATTGATTCGGTGGATTCATTCCACTTCAATTCAGCCACCTAAGAGTGGGGTGTTCCTTCTGGCACCGAAATGCTTAGCCAGTGGGGAAAGAATGAGACATCTGTGGTATGATTCACTCCATACACGTCTTTCATTGGCTCAAAGAGCAGGACACTACTCTTAACTTTGCTGTTAATTAAAAGAATTTAAACCCTCTCTGGCAGTATTTCCATAGCTGCACATCTCTCTTCCATGCACAGCAACTTCTTGAGCAACAGCTGGGGCTTGTGAAGAAGCTGCTATGATACTATGATGCTATGATATGTGAGTTCCCACAGCATAACATCACAGACCCCCAGTCAATTCCAGCTGTGTCATTCTCACTGCTTCACTTTTTTTAACCTCAGTAATCCTCCCAGCACATCCTTCTCCTGGCAGCAGGAATACCCCACTTATCCTGCAAGATGCCTTCAGCTGCCCATGGGCAGATGTGAGCAGACTGTTTAACTGGGATATCCAGTTAAAGCACTTTAAATAAAAACTTGGACCACCTAGAGAAAACAGAACCGTAAGGAAAGAAAACCCCATGGAAAGGCGCTCTTTGAACTTCAACTAAAATAGCCAAAATGTTTTCAACATTTAGATAGAAGGTATCTCAGTCTTTTTCCCTATTGCAAAAAGCTGGCCTTCCGGCCAGATAATCTGCAGCACATGCCACAGAAAAGATGGCTTAGAACAGAAATGTTGAATTCTTCCCTGTGCAGTGAAACGTTCAATGCTAAAGCTCCAAACAAAGCATTTTCCTTGCAGCGTGGTAAGATATCATGTAGGAAAATTTGGTTTACTACCCCATGAGGATGAGAACCAAGGGAAGCCCTCCTAGACCAGTTAACATCTCTAGCTCTCTACTCCATTTGTGAAAGCAAAGCACTCCTCCTGCTCCTCTGAGGCATGAGATGGTCTTTTCCTAAATTCTGTAGTCTCTGTCCATTTTCAGAATTACAGCTTGCGACATGTGTGAGAATAAGGATGGCTCAGCTTTCCAGCTTTTATGGTAAGCCTGATATCAGTGCTAGCAGAGCTATCAGCTGGCACTTTCAAGAGCTTAACTCTGAAGCCCTTAATCAGACAGAAACCCTACTGGAGATGTACGAGCTCTCTAAGATTAATGGGAGAGATATGAAAATGGTCTGAGAACCTGCAACTCCAATCAGAATATTCAGCACCTTTCAAATTGTGACCTTAAGTAATTTTATTTTATTCACTGGTCAGAACACATTGATGCAAATGGCTGATAGACAAGTGGTCTCTTTACTGCAACAGCTCTTCTCAAAGCTGAGAGACCATCACCTGCTCCTGAGCTGTTCAAACCTAAATTCTACACTGGGAGGAAAACATGCAGTGGTTGACCCGTACTTCCCAACCACCCTTTGCTTCTCTCACCTATGCAAAGCACAGTGCTTGCACAAAACATGAGGGAGAGGATAACACCCATAGGGGAGGACCTCAGGGCTACTTCTCTTTGCAGTGCAAAACTTAAACACTCCCAGGACTTGAGCACAGCACATTTTCCCCTTTCCCCTTGATTAACCAAAGAAGGGAATAAGACCTCAAGACCTTCTTGCTCCAGAAGGGTCACAGAGAAAAGTCAAATGAAAGCTCCTCCTTACGTGTGCTGATGTAGGAGGCCGCGCTGCCTTGCCTGTAAGCACTGTCTTACAACCAGCTGCAAATGAAATTTCACATTTCTCTTTTAACTGAGAAAAATAAGGTTAATGACAGCTCACGATCATGAAAAGGTTAACCAAGTAACTGTTTTAAAATCCTTTAAACTTACTCTTTAAAGTAAAGGGTTACATAAACCGCTGAAAGTCAGGAAATTCGAGCTGAAACGTGTCAGTCTGTGGTTAAAAAATGGAAAGTGACAGGAGCTATGGGTTTAAGAACACTCTCTTTAGCTTGCAGTTCTTTTACCCTGTGTTGTTTCCTTTGTTAGTGGGGGAAGAAGATATCAAAGCAGCGCTATTTTCTTAAAAGGTTCCATTTCATGGCGTCTTTTGATAGCCCGCAGGGTTAGGTGGATGGCCTATGATTTAGCCTACTTTTGTAACTGTTAAAATGTCTATGTTAGGATGGTTTGTATTATGTACTGCTCCTTGTGTCACTGGCTACAGAACATAATGTGAAATAAAACCTAACTTTTAGACAGGAGCAGCCAGGAACATCGTTTTTATGTAACCTCTTATTTAGTGCAATTCAAGCAAAACAGTACAGATCTCCAGTCTGCCTCGATAAGGGCTTCAGACATTATCCCAAAGTGTTAACTCTTGAAGAAGTTCCCAATGAAGTCAAGATCTTTGTGCACTGAGGTTGAGTATAGTTCGAGTGACAAAAATGTAGGATACTGGCTGTAGCTAACTCCACCAAAATAAAGCAAAAGTATTTGGAATTTATGCAATGCACTGGAAGACCAGTTCCACCCTAAGCCAACACATTAGGATGGTGAGACATCACCTGTTCCTGCCAGTAAGAGAACGTCCCACACACAGCCACGAGATTTGCCATGCAGGACAAAAGTGCTGGCTGAATCTTCATACCCTCCCAGAAAAACCCTATGTACAGGCACTATTACATTCAGCATTTTATGGAGAGGGGAATGAATGAAACTGAAGCCCAAGTTTCTCTACATTTTTCCTCTTCTTGCACTACTGCAATACTGATAGCACCCTATTCCCAGTGTAGTTATATCTACCTAACTGTCCTTGCATGCCAAACACTGTGACATAGATTGTGAATCACGATATGTTCATCAGCAGCAATTTACCAAGTTGTGCATGACCAGCTGCGCATCCCAGTGAAGTCAATAACATCCTCAAGAGTTTTCTTTGAACATTTGTAACTAACCAAACTCTTTGGTAAGTTTGTGGCCAGACAAGTGTTTTTTTTAATTTAAGTACATGCAGTGCAAGTTACTAAAGCAATGAAAAATACTGCAGACTTGTAAACACACTACTTCCCTCTTACATAAGTATAAATTTTATATGGAATTTTAGGAACAAAGTGTATTAAAAGCTGAGAGAGGGAGAAAATATGTGTAGCCCACTCCCTCTCTCCCCCTTTCTCTTTTCCCTCTCCGTGCACACAGCTCAAGGTGGAAAGAGTGCTATAATTCTTACTTGGACAGGAGTCAATGAGAATTTACTTAACTCAGAAGGGTTGGATCAGACCCAAAGTATTAACAACAGCAATGTAAACATACACAGACACAATTATATTTCACCCTGAAGAGTTCTCTAGTGTTTCATTTCTACCTGCATGGAATCCATGGATTTAGTCCAATATTTGTATGTGTCCGTGCGTGTGTACACCTATGTGTACACGGGCAACACAACAAACTATGAACCAGAAAGTGTAGAACGATAACATCTGATCACGTACAAATGCTACAAGTCAAAAATTGCACATAAATGCCAGCATTTTCAACTGCTTGCACTCTTAGACAAACCGTGTACTCACTGTAGGTGAATGGGGAAAAACATTAGGGGCAGAGCAGCAGTATATCCCTTCTGGCATGTATCAGACCCAGACTATGGCTCCCTTCAGCACTGTACAGCACCAAGTACCCCTCTAATGTGAGACCTCACAGCACTGGAAGCAGATGCTCCCTCCTAGCCATGCACTAATTCAGACAGCACAGTGAGGGACACATGATACAGCACTGATATAAAATGCCTGTGCTTCATTCCAAAGGAAGCTGTCTATGCCACAGACAGAGCTACCTCTAGCCTCATTTTTCTTTACATTACAGCTGAAATGTTTCTTCACCAGCAAAGAGGGCTACTTTACCTTCATATTGGTACACCAAGAAGCTGAAACTAAGTATTCATTCTGGGGCATTTTACAACTGCTTTGTCTTTTGGTTCAACACTTTTTAAGCACTGAGATGAAACGGGAAATTCTTTTTAACTCAGTTCCTCCTCAAAGAGAAGTCTTCTTTATCCAAACAACATCTGACTTTTAAGATGTAAAAGTAAAGGCTTTTCCTGGCCAAGGAGTAAAGAATGTGATCCAGAACAGCCCACAACCCGACCTGTGTAAACTTCCTGACCAAAATCAGTGTGAGTAAGGAGAGAAGGCTAAAAACGTTCTTTCATTTATTGCAGTTTGTTAAGAAATTATTTTTAGATATCAGAAAACATAACATTGTTATGCCCAAGACCAAAAGATCCTTCTTTACATGCACCTCAAATGCCACATTTTTATAACATGCAGAACACAGGCAACCACCATATAACAAGAAACCCACGTCACTACTGAAATGTTGGCTACCTCAACATTTTGCCCTAAGCTTACTAAGCAACCCAGGGTACAGCCCCTCAGGTGTACGCTCAAATGTGCCCTCAAAGTGGGAGCTCTGGGCTGCTCCATCATGAGATGGTTCAAATTCAGTACCCAGACAACCACCTCTGAGCCTGCATAGCAAGGAGAGCATATACTACTGGTGTTTTAAATGCAAAAACGGGGCTGCATGTGAAATTTTAGTAGCTTACTTTATAATGCCAGGCTAGAGATGCTTAATTCAAACCATGCTTTGTTTATTCTTTTTTATTGTAAATAGCCCCTAATGTAAATTCTGGAGAGTGGGGGAAAAGAAAGCAATAGCCACGTGGGCTGTCTGAAAATCAGAAACTGTGGAGTCAGTTATTGTTTCCTTTCTGACATGACTCATTCCAAAGAATGATTTTCTTCCAACCCACCCATGTTGAGTAGGGATAAAAAAATCACTTATTTACCTGCCTCAAAAACAGGTTGTGGTGGAAGGATAATTAATCGCTATTCACACTGCATTTTGTTCTCTGAAATATGTGCAAGGGCCTGATCTAAAGCCCACACAAGTTGACAAAAAGGCTGTTAAGGACTTTGGTGGGCTTTGGGTCAGGCCTGATAGAATAGCAATTTATATATTTGAAAGTAGTTTATACATTTGTTGTTAACACCTGGAAGAATCATCGCTACCCAAAATCCTGCCTGACACCTGGCTGACATTAAAACAGTCACACATTTAATTCAGCTCAGAAGGAAGCCCTTGCAGACCATCACTCCCATCTCCACCTCTGGTGCACCAACAGAGCTGGCACTTGGGGACCATGTCATGGCAGCACAGTGTTGAGCTGCAACTTGCTGGGAGTCCCAGCTATACCAGCACTGGCACAGCTGGGCTGCTCAGGTCTGTCCACCCAACTCGTTAGCTGACAAGCTCTGGCCAACGCTATACTATCAACATATATATATACATATACATATACATAAAGTGTATGTTTTGTTACCTGCAGTGGACTAGCTAGTGGCCGGTTCCTAGGTACAGCAAACGTCTTGTGAAAACCTCCCTCCTCTTCTGACACTGGCATCTTTAAAATTGAGCTGGTAAGAAGATTCTGAAAAAGGAAAGGAAAAAAAAACCTGTTTTCAGGTACTTAAAAAAAACACCTGAATTTGAATGTACTGAAAGCAAACAGCCTGACTGTGAAGCAAGCAATGCTGGACACTGCCACAAACACAGTGCTCAGACTTAAACTTAAAGTGCAAGAGAAATGGCAACATAGAACAATCTTGGTGAGGCACAGGTGCATGCATAAGCCAGGCCTCCTGCACAAAACAAAGCAGAGCTGCTTCTAACAATTTTAACTCCGCAGTCCAGTCACTTCTATACATGGGTGCAGCTCTTTGCAAAGACTAAGGGCTGAGATTGCAACTTCGGATGCCTTCTATATGCATCACAGCAACCTAATTAAGAGCAGGATTTTGATGATTATGTGTTTAACACAGGAAAACAATACGGAAGCAATGAATAACGTCTGCTTGTGAGTAAGGTCAAACATGAAAAAAATTCTCTCTTGCTTTTAAGAACTTGACGGATGTAAAATAGAACAACTTGGTGGTGTGAAAACTTGCACTTACTGGCACATCTTCCATGGTAGATGCATGTGTGAAAAGCTGAGTGTTCAGGTTTTCCCCTTCCCAGTGGTTTGAGCAAAAAAAATTTCCAGTTTTATCTGTAGGAGACTCCACCTGAAAGCAGGAAAAGCACCACGATAAAGCCCAGCATCTATCTGACCAGAGGGAGATCAGTCTGACAGCTGTTGAACAAATGGAACAAATATTCTTCACAGGTGTGCATAACGCACATTTACAGTACTTTCTTTTACCACAGCCTTGCTCTTTGTTGAAAATGATGTTCAAGGTTCTCAAAAAAATCCCCTAATATAACTGAATACTTGCACTCAGTGTTCTGTCAGTATTCAAGAGTTTAATCCTCTAAAAAAGACTGAGAATATATGTATTTTTAGAATTTTAGTGACAAAGTAACATAATGCAACATCCCCAAATGTTCAGGTTTCTAAGTCACTCCATGCAGTTTGGTCCCCGTGGGGTTCTTCTATAGTCTTCACCAGTATTAGAAAGATTCAATCCAAAGTCCTGCCTAATTTTTTTCCTTTTTAAGTTTCAAATGAAAACTGCATTAGAACAGCCCAAGCAAACCCCTGCTGAAAACAGCAGAAAGACTTCTATGGAAATCAATGGGAGATGAATTAGACATGCCTAGTACACTATATAGAACTGACAGTAAGATCTTGGGGCTCACATGAAAGAAAAACAGACACAGCTCTTTAGTAGAAAAGGTATTGGTCTAAGTTTCTCAGCAAAGAGGGCCGAATTAAATTGCCTCAGGTAAGTTTGTGATTTACCTCTTGTTTGATTTTCTTCAGCAAAGGGGGTCCACTTTCATGTAGCCCTGCCACTATTGCAGATTCCTCCGACTCCTGCTTGATAACGTCCTGCAGATCTTCTACAAGATGAGTCGGAGTTTGAGGCTGAAAGGAAGAAACGTTACACGCGAGTCCCAGAACATCCCTCTACACTAATATCAAAGCAACTTTTATCATTGTTTCCTTCTTACCAGCATCTTCAAAGGACCATATTTGATTTCCTGAGCTGCAAGTGCGTTTTTGAATGGAGTGGGTGTTCTTGGAGAGCTCTCTAATATCGACCTCTTGATTGCAGGAGTTCTGAAACTTTAGAAAGAGGAGGAAAACTTTAAAAGGATCGCGGATGGAAATAATAACTCCTTACAAAAACACATGCGTAAAAGCAATCACTGCGGTGAGATTTTGACAAACATTTTCCTTCAACCATACAATCCATTCTGCTCTTCTGAAAGAATATCTATTTAACTTTAATAAGGTAGAATGGCTTTATCTAAAAAAAAAACCAAAACGGGTGAGTCGATATGCAAGGTAATAATCTTCCTCTGCAGTTATAAAGCAAAAGTTTTATTCCAATCTAAGAAAAATCTGAATGCATTTGCACATTACTCGGCAGGAAGCGCAGTTACCCAGAACTTTGAGTGCGCGCAGACCTGAAAAAAATGAAACCTCATGAACCGGACGAGGCAGTGTGACAGAAAACTTACGCATGATTTTCCTTCTGAGTTTTGAAAGTCTGGTCCCTCTGGAATGGGGTGGTAGCAGCCATCTTATGGCCACACACTGGCGTGGAGGTTAGTGAAGGGTTGTCCAGGTTCAGATTTTCATGATTGGACGATGTATTTAAGAACTGAAGGCAGGAAAAGAAAAAAAATCAGCAGGATCATCTAGACTGCAGTGTCGACTTCCTAAGTTGACTTTATGGAACGGAAGAAAAAAAAAAAATTTCCTTCTCATTACCACAAGTGACTCTCTTGTCCCTACCATATGGGTAGGTACATGTGGAATAACTGATTATGTGGAAAAACAATATTCTGCAAACTGTCTGGTTGGAACTTTCAGGAAGCAAGGACTAATGTTTCTAGAGTAGGAAATCAGAAACAAGATGACACTCCATTCTGAACAGAAACCTTCTCTACCACTTGAACATCTGATGTGGATTTTCTGCAAATAGATTGTAATTGATATTAAGAGCTTGAGGTAAGAACCAAGTGAAACTGAGTAGGGGATGTTTCAAGAAGAAAGCCACTGGAAATAGGGTTTCCACTATTCCACAATTTTTTATTAGGGGAACCTGCATGCTTCTGAATCAGTAAACATGGCAGATATGACTGGAAAATAAATTTCCTGTCATCTCTCTCAAAACAAAGTGCTCCATTTTCTCAGCATAAAATGAAAATCGCTGCCTACAGGGGGTGTGTGGAGTGTTTTCAGCTGACTGAAAAGGAGGCGGTGGTAACAGTTTGGAGAAAATTGCTTTTCCATGAGTCCCACTTGGTAGCCAAAAATATGGCTTCTGTTTCTAGTATCTATAAATCTGTGAGTGTTGCAGTATCCTTCATTCGGACAATGGTGCACCAGGTTACCTGCTGGACTTCACTTGTACCAGATTAGAAAAATACCGTATGTAAGAAAATACAGATTTTACTGGACAAGTGATACATGATTAAAAGACCTAACGCATAACTGGAGACATGGAGGGAGATTGTTATCTGCAATCTACAGATAATCTTCATGAAATAGTATTTCTCTGACTTTAACGACTAATGCCAAATCAAGGAAAAAAAAAAAAAAACAACAAAAGCAGATAAAACACTGAAGCAGTGAAACAAAGCAACAGTGGACAGGAATTTCAAAGTGCACACCAGGCAATTGTAAGAGTCTGATTTTCTCTTCATTCCTATTCCATCCCGTCCCACAAATAGAATTTTCTGGTTGTTGCCAGTTTGTCTCACAACCTGAATGCTATTTAAACGCAGTTTGGGGTTTTCTAGGTCAATGAATCATACTGTAAGTGGACAGTGATGGAAAGTATTACAAACAATCAGAAATGTTCAGCTCTAGTAGCTGAAGGAGTTAACAGCATGAGCAAAGCAAGCAATCACAATCCCCTACAAAAACAATCCAAATCAAAAAGAAAAACCCAAGCTCCACAGATGAATTTGAAGGAAGAAAATCAACAGTTAGCTTGCAGATGATCTACACTCAGCAGTGAGGACTAGGAGTAGTGAGAAGATTCAAACATGGAGTGAAATCAACAAGCACAACGGTAATTAGTCATTTGTTCCAAAGGATTAGTTTCTAAATTGTTAACACTGCAGCTACTTTTGAGAATTAGTAACATCTGTGCAGAAGTCTTGATCTACCTGCGAGGGAGAGAAGGGCAGGCTTTTGACAGGGGAGCGCTTAGAAGTTGAGCTGCTGCCGTCAGCCAGTACCAAGGTGCTACTGGGGCCACTGGCTAAGGGGCTGGCATGCCCTCTCCTTTTGCGAAGGACCCACGGAGCTGCGCTGCCCTGCGAGGCAGACAAGGACTTTGGTGAGCCAGGATGGCCCTGACTCGACATGGTTTTGCTCAGGTTTGAGATGGGACGTCCTGGAGGTGTACAAGCTCTGGCCCCTCTGTGCTGCAGCTGCACGGCTCTGCCTGAGGGAGCTTTGCTAGCCAGAACGTCTGTGTCTTCAAAGAATTCAAAACTGCTGAGATCACCCCATGATGAAGGATCCTGAAACAATGTGGGAGGCACGGAGCCATAAGACAGTATACAGTGCCACCTCATGAAAATGCAGCGCTAGGATACACAGCCTTTCTCAATTCAGTTCTGCTTGACCATGTTTATTTGAGCACTGATACTAGGATCTCTTATTTGTGTTTTCGGTCTATATGTCAAGCATATCAAACTAGCACCCTAGCAGTGTTGGTGGCAACTGAGCTCCTAAAGAAACAGTCAAATGATATCCTTACTATTGGCTAGTCCAGCATTTTCTGTGTAGTACAAAGACAGAAAACTGTAAGAAAAAAGAAACAAAACAAAACATGTGCCTTGGACTCTCAACCAAGATTGGTCTCCTCTGAGCCAGCACGACTGCTCTGGATGTGCAGAAGGGGATGCGGCACTGCATGAAGCTGACCCCACCACTGCTGAAGCAGAGGGCCACCAGCAAACATATTTCACCATGCCACTCATGTTACACACAGTACCCTGGAGATCATGATGGAATAAGGCCATGTCAGTGTCACTCAGCTACCTGGGAGTTAAAATCGGTGTTTCCAGTTCTTCACGTTTGCCAGGGCAAACCCCTTTTGCTCTAGGAAGCAACAATCGATGCTACAACAAAAAATTTTAGAAAATGATGCAGACACATGATCAGCCACATGTAAACCTACAGCATGTGTCACTTACAATCTAAAGAAGTACTGTTTCATTGTTTAAAATCTTCCATGGTGTCTCTGCTTTTAGTTTAGGGAGATGCAACACAGTAAGAGGCTGTTTCAAACTCCTAATGTGCTGTTTGCTAAGAATCACACTCCCATACCAAGATGTAGTAGCAGGAAAGGGAGACACACACAAAGAGCAAACGGTTCCACATTCAGGGGCTCCACTTACGAGCAGCCGGGTGTTGCTATTTCAGAAGCTAAGCTTCAGATCTTGTAGCAATTAGAAGTTACTCAGGGAAAAAAAAAAAAAAGAAAAACAACAATACTTTTAGGACGGTCCCAGTTTCTCTCCCCTTACTCCTTGACCACACACAAATGCACCTGAGGCGACAGTTCTACTTACGGAGTCTATTAACTGGAGTGTTTCTGCAAATTCTAAGAGATTCTTAACATTATCCAGGATGTTGCTCTGGTGAACAATCATGCACCGTGCAGGGGACGCACTTTCCTCAGGTAAGCAACCATGATCCACTGGCGGAGATGGAGTACAGTGGTGATGTTCCCCCAAACAGGAAACAGGTGCATTGTCACCACTGGTCCTGGTATTGTCAGCAACCGTGGTGCTGTGCCAGCCGGGGTAGTTTGCTGTGTGGTTCTGTGTCTAAAGGAAGAAGCAAAAAAAAGGAAAGGGGGATGTGTGGGGGGGGGAAAGGCAGAAGGAACTTAGCAATGAAATTGCACAAGGCATCAGATGCCACTGGAGGAAAGATAAAAGTAGTTGCATCATCATCTAAAAACTTATGCCTATGAAACAATTGTCAAGATGTTTCCTTTCATCAGTGCAAGATCTTGTTTTAAGTAATATCAGCATCGTGTTTGTTATCCCAAAGTTACCTCATAATTCGCTTCCAGGATTATGAACGTGTATCGTGACTAATAGATTATCAATTTGTACTGCATTACTCCAGAAGTCAGTTCAGCAAGTGCCTGCTTGCTGTGAGAAGCAAGAAACGGCAGGGTTTCCCTACTGAGCACTCAGCACTGTAGAAGGCTAAAGGGTTTAGAGTTAGAGTTGCTTTTGTTTGCTTATCTCCTTCTCTTCTATCCCTGTCTAACGCTACAGCTTACACCAATGCAATGAAGAGGCTGTCAAATCAACGTGGTTAGGAAAGCAGAAGAACAAATTAACAGAAGTTTCTTTCCAGTGTGATCATGCAACAGAAGAAATTGCAAAACATTAACTAAAGTTAAAAAGTGGCCAAACTAACGTATCGAGCATGCAGTTGTTTTTACTATTAATTTAAATATTACCCAAAAAAAAAAAAAAAAAAAAAGAATCTGCTGGCTATCACCTATCTTCCAAAATGATTTGTAGACGCTTGGCTTTGGTGATGGTGTTAAGTAACTGAGGGTTTTCACGTATTAACATCCAATGGCACATACAACAAAGTGTAAGAATTCAGTAATAGCCAGCATTTGCTCCACACATGCAGTTATGAAGACTCTACCATTATTTGGAGAGGTAAAATAAACTGTCAAACATGCGCCAAGTCTGAAGCTTACAAAGTGCATAAAACACAGCTGAAGAAAAGAATACAACAGAGAAGAAAAATCTAATGCATAGGCACTACATTTTCATCACATGAACCATTGCACACTTTCAAAAATGCATATCCCATGGGTTTAAGATCTGTGGGATTTTTCATTTTAGAACAATCATCACATTTCCAACATTATGTAACGTTACAGAGGCCAGCCCTGCTCCCATTTTGCAAAGTAAAATACCTGCAAATTGAATTTTTTTACCAGAGAATTTACAAAGCAGATACAGAGTATGCATGTGCTATGTTTCATCCTTTTGAAACGGAAATATAGAGCCTTGATTAGTATCAAAGGCAAAGGGGGAGTAAAAAGTTAAAAAGACAAGCACTGGGGTAATGCTGCTATCCCTCCATCCAAGCACACAGTGACAATCTTACTGGTAATGCCTGCTGCCCTTTCAGTTCATTCTCAGTCGACATTAGTAGCAACTCTAATTCCTTTATTCGTTTTTCTTTCTCAGGGTCTTCATCATTATAGTGTCTCTGAAATTAAGAGTTAAGGGAAAAGAAAAGATAAAGGTCTGATAGGATGTAGCAACTAAAATGCTTATGGCTTGCCGTTCTGTGGTTCTAATAGCCAAATTAAGACTCAAAAGATGAAACAAACGTCAATCATGTTTTCCACTATCAAAGTCCCTGCTGAATTTCAGTTCAGACATTTGAAATGGAGAAAGCAAAATCTATCACGCCAGAGGACAACTATTGTGTGTTAAATTCGCTTCAGAAAAAGCAATTATTAGCCAGGTCAGAACTCCCCCACCTTCCCCATTTTCTCTCTTCACACATATTACATTAAAATGTTCTCTTAAGGTAAAAGGTCTGCATTTTGACTTAGCAAAGGTTTAACAAATTGACTCTCAAAATGATGTTCAAATTATCTACCTGAATAGCTGCAGCAGCTGGCTGAGGAACATTGACAATATTTACATGCAGTGCTACTGGATATGGGATCTGACCAGGGACCTAGGCCAAAAAGCAAAAGAGACTAGAAGTTAATATTTCTAGCACATCATCTGCCCACATTGTGAATCTACTTTTATGTGCTTAGCATCACCAAGAAAAATGCCAAAACATTTACAAGCAAAATGAACAGCTTTTAGAACATGACACAGAGTACTATGAAGGGAGAAAGAAAATCTATAAATGAAAGATACCCCTCTTGATGCAAAATATGAATAATTTGCAGATGTGTTTGCGAGATGTTTCTAAATTGAAGTGAAAAAGCAAAAGATGCAGTTCTTAAATGATCTAAAACTATACTGTAAGCATTTAAAGCAGAGGCCTATTTCATTATTAATTGTTTAAAGGCGTGGAATCAGATTATAATGCTACTGTTCACTTAGTTCTGACAGGCAACCCGTACACCATACCCGTCTATGGCCAAAACGAACGCAAAAGATTTTGAGACATAACACAGAATTAATCGGATGCAACTAATTTTCACCGTATCTGTATTCACCACTATAAGAAACAGCGCTCAAAACATTTCCAGTGGTTACAAGATGCTAAAACTGCCAAACCTGACTCCACCTGTACGTCAGGTTGAAATATGTGTGTACCCGTTGCTGCTTAAGTCAAAGCCGTCCTCACCTGACCCCAAACACATACCAGACCACCAAGAATAGGAAAAAACCTTCACTTGTCTGGAAATCAGCTGAATTGCACCCACACGTCCCACAAAAGGAAACAAAACTGAGAAGAGTTTTCGGGGACTTACATTTTGTGGCTCAGTGATGTGGTAGTAGGGGTAGTCGCTGCCCAGCGGGGCCTGGCCGGCCCCCGGGAGTGGGCCTGCAGGTGGGTTGTGGGCAAAGGCCATCAGGTGGCTGCTCTTCTGGAAGCCAGTGGCTGCCGAGGGCACACCAGCTTTGGAGGACTCCTGCAGGTAGCCCTCCTGCTCGACTTTCCGGCGCATGGTGGAATTCCAGTGGTTCTTGATAGCGTTATCAGTCCTGTAACAGAAATGTGTACGTCTGAGGGGTGTTAGAAGCGAGGCTAACAGGCAGGAAGATGCCATTAGCATTCGTTTGAACCTCGAGCTGTTCTCTGACCTCCCCCTGGCCCTGGCCTTTACAAATGCTACTCTCAGCCTCTCAGGAAAGATGCTCACTGTACTAAGGAGGGAAGAAGACAACTGAGCTGCTGTTGTTTATGCGCTGTCTGAAGCACTGAGCCTGGAATACTCAAACTGGAAGCAGTGAATACTTTCAGCTTCACCTCATTCCCACGATGTGAGGTGACACTGAGCCTAACACCTCTCTGAGGGCCCCCTCAAGACTACATCTTTGCAAGTCTTACTGTTTTGATGCGCCTTTTTTTTTACCAGACAGAAAAGCTATAGAGCACAGCTGTCAAAAGACCAGCTTCCAAGCAGCTTTCCAGCGGACCACCTACGCAATGAGAGCACTGTGCTCTGCGCACAAACCCAGTAAACAACATCATTGTAATTGTTTTTAGCCATTAAAAAACTGAGGTTCAAACTCTCAAAATTATGGGTCAGAAAAAATAAACTCAGCAAGTCTGTGAGATTTGTAGGGAGTACAGTCAGAAACAGACCCTCTGCTTGAAAAAAATCAGCACCACGGGATATTGTTGAAATCGATATTTTCTCTGTGCTACAGAGAAACTTTCCAAGTGGTAACTGCTTTCTTTCCTTCTAGAAGGCAAAAGCAGCCCATGGAACACCCACTTGAAAGCATATAATGATCTCAAGCATTGAAGATGCTTCAGCAAGAAACAGGAATAAAAATGGGAACAGAAAACCCTCCTCTACTTACAGTAGTTGCTCAACACACTTTATGTTGAGTCACTTCTACTGCAGAGTGAGTAAGACTCTGAATGTCTAAAAGTATATGTAACTTGTGCATGTGCTTTCAATGAGACAAGTATTTCCAGGACTGCAGCCCGAGGAAGTCAGTTTCTCCAATTTTATGTGTGGATTTCTATGTGGATTATAGGTCAAAATTGTCTGGATGATTCATGAGCAATGACAAATGCTGAAGCAGCCTTCTCCAAAATTGTTCTGAGCCAACATACTGGATTTCACTTTGCAGGTACACTCTTGGCTGAATGTAAACTAAGTTCCACATGCAAGTCTGATCCTTCACTGTTAAATCAATATAAATTTTGTCAATTTTTGAACATACACTCAGGAGACTCATACAGTCCTGCTCTACATACTGGTTTTTTTTTTGTTGCTGGCAAACATTAAAAGCATGTAAAAGTGTCCTACTGCTCCATGTAGTGACCAAACAGCACAGTTCCCCACTGAGACAAAAGCACATTGATCCCATTGGCTTGCCAGGTTTTGATTCCAAAATTTTCTATTTATAATGCAAAGGCTGAAAAATCCTGCTCGGACCTACAGCTTTTCCCTTTTTTTCCTATTTAAGAGCTGAAAGCATATGTCATTACCGTCCAGGCAGCAACTTTGCAATTTCTGCCCATCTGTTTCCCAGTCTCTTGTGTGCCTGGTAAATAATTCTATCTTCCTCTTCTGTCCAGGAGGTTTTCTTCACTTCTGGATTCAGATGGTTGTGCCACCTCTCCCTGCACTGTTTTCCAATCCTTCCCTTCAAATGCTTAGCAATGACCGACCAGCGCTTTGGACCATATTTCTGCACAAGTTCTATTACCTTCAAAGAAGAACATAAAAACTGTCTGTATTTAACAATGCAGAATGAATCAGTGAAAGTTTTACTGCAGTGGAGAAGTACTTTCAGTGACATTGTTCAAAATTGCAACAGAAAGACTAGCACAAAATTAAAATTCCCTGTTTCCCATTTATACTTTTACCCAAAAGAAAAAAAACTCATAATAGTTAAGGCATTTACAGACTGCATTTCTACATTACGGTGCCATAAAACAAAATTAAATAGTTTGCATAGAAAACTTGGAAGTACTAAGCATTGATAACGCAGGATGAGTCCTGCCTCGGGCCATGTTACAGTTAAAACCACTCAGCTCTCTGGAAGTTTTGCCCCACTACATGAAATCTGTTATTAAGGTATTAATTAGACGGAAAGGAAAACGGATTACCCTTTGATCCTCCTCTTTAGTCCATGGACCTTTGATAAGTTCTGGGTTTAATACTTTCTGCCACCGGTGCTGGCACTGAACATCAGTCCGATTCTAATGAAATATAAAATACACGAGTAGATTATTCTTTGAAAAAGATGAATGTAGAGCGATAACTCTCTTATCTATGTGCCTCCAGCATATTTCACTGCCAACTACGATTATTAAGTGAAGAGGGAGTCATATAATAGGTCGGAGAACAAGGTGCCCAACTATCATTTGCTCAATTAAATTATTTCTATAGTTTTTGCAGTTATGACAGTATTGCCCAAACTACACAACCTCAGTCTTCATCCTCTGGCACAACAGCTGTCGCGTCCTGCATGCAGTATTACTGCTACAGCTGAAGCCTACACAAAATCATTCTCTTCGAAACCACTTACCCCAAGTTCACCAAAAGCTACTTTTTTTCCTCTGTGCTAAGACATTTTGTTTCAGTGCTACACTGACCTTTGATCATGCTACACTCTGTACCCCCAGTTTTAGCCCGTTTGATGTTTTCTAACCCTCTCTGAGAAGTGAAAGGAAAATTAAGGCAAGGGTTTCACAGTATTCTAACCAAACTTCTGAGGACTCCAGATGTGGAGGTTTTATATCTCCCGCAAAAAAGTAACTGCAAAAACCACTCCCCTTTCCCTTACTTGGAAACCTCTGATAAAGAGTTGTCACTAGAATTGGAAACAGAACTAATGTCCACCTACAGGAAGGAAATTGGCAATGACTTTCCAGTCTTCTGTGCCATTCTGCTCCACAAGTTTCTTCAGTTTCTCATCCTGAATCATTAAAAAACAAAGAAACAAACAAAAATAACACACGATAATTAATATCACAATCTTTTGTGAACAAAATAAAAGGCACTCAAAAAAGCTGCCCACTTCTAATTCTGTATGTATCTATTACTTCTGTTGGGTTGTGTCTTGAAAGTAAGAGAAGGTGGTCTGTGGTCTTCCCATATTTTTAATTGCCCAGATCAGGAGGCTTTTCCTCTCACATAGATTTCGGTAGGCTCTTCACAGTGCTCTAGGAGAAAGACTGATTTTTTTCTGTGCTCTTGTTTGACTCCTATTTTTATGCTCCAAGCAGTGTAACTGTTACTCTGGTACTGGATTTACAGGAGTGCTTAGACGTTCTTGATGCCAGGCATCGCAACAAACAATGACACTGAGGCACCCAGCTGTCTGGGGACCTCTGGAAATCACAGCCTTAAGCTTTGAATGTCTTGCAAGTAATGGGAGTTCCAGTAATTTGCTCATTGCTGGTCTGCGTACAATGAATGCACAATAAAATTAATGCTCCTGATGGCTGTGAGGGAGTTTTGCATGCTTGCAACACCAAGAAACTTAGCCCAGTATTTTTAATGATAAGGCCAGAAATACAGGCCCTAGAGACAAAAGAAAGCAATATCATGTATTGGGCAAGATCAAGATAGAGGAACTCGCAAGAACTGCCCCAGGAGATAGGAGGGGGGCAATGACCCTCACTGGCACTTCCCAGGGTGCTCCCAGTCCATGTGACATGGAAGAGACCACCAGACCATGCAGCCATCCCATCCACACTGCCACCACAGCCACTGCCATAAAAGCAGGCTGTGGCTTAAAAAAGAAAAAGTGCTTGCAAAAGGTGACCTGCCTCTGTTTTATACATCAATATACGTTGTCAGAGAGGAGAAAGTCAAAACATAACTCAATAACTGTATCAATGCATTTCACTATGAGCTCAAACCAGTTCAATGGCCATGGGATATCCACCTGGCAAAGGAGTCTGATACCAGAATTTATCTGGAAAGTCAGCACAAGGGTACTGTGACTCAGGCATATTCTGACCTTCAGAAGCAAAACACATCTCAAATGCTCAATTTTGGTACCGCTGGGTTTCTTTCTTCCAGCTTTCAATTTATTTCCACTTGGGATCACAATGCTGCAACTAAAAAGTGCAAGTTTCAAATGGCACAAAAAGACTGCAGCAGTTTCTGCCACAGTTGTTTGCTGCTGTGGGACAAGGAGCACACGTCAGTTCGTGCATAGCGACCACTCTCAAACACAGAGTGGCAGTGGGAAGCGCCCGTCACTGCCACAGGTGACTCTCAGTCTGCTTCTCCAACAGGGATTACAGAAGCTGGAATACCTGGAACGCAGACCGTGGTGGACATTGAAAAATGGTGCTGACAGATTTTATTTAAAAGAAACCAACGATCCTCAAAGCGAAGTAAAACACTGCACATAGCTAACGGGTCAAAATCATCTTCGTTCTCTGCGCTGCCACTGAAGTCAGCTCTGGGAAGAGTAGCTCCACGCTCTCCCTCTGACTTTCCCCATGGAGGAGATGACCAAACCAGCAATTACCTCTTCACGGGTCCACCTGGTTTTCCCTAGGTGACGTTTCCCAGCCTTAGGGAGCAGGCCGTCGTAATCGTGGTCGTACATCTCAACATCTTCTTCATCGTCATCGCTGCTGTATATGCTGCAGCAGGAAACACAGCAAGACACAGAACAGAACGTGAGGACTGCAGCTACTTAATTACACGGCACACAGAAAACACTACAATCTTTACAAAGGTTACACAGATAAAAGTTTTAAAACTTGCACAACAAGATTTTGTTCTGCATTCTGTTGTTCTAGTATTCTGAACTGGTTCTGCTGTTTTTGGTATCCACAGATACAAGCAAAGGGCTGGCAGCCGCCTCGCTGCCATGCATGTTTGGACCTGCTCACACTGTTAGATCGGTGGTGAATTACACATTTGGCAAGCGTTCAGCCAATGGGGGTTTCGAATTAAAACACAATGTTTGGGACAATAAAGAGAACTGGAGGCTGTGTCCATGACACAAGTGCACGCTCACGACCTTTAACTCGTGCCACATGTTCTGAACAGTGTTAATGGTTTAGTATGGCCAATAGGACAGGTAGCCGTGTGGCTCCCTGAATACATATATCTCACCCATAATGACCTTGTTTGAGCCCATGTTTATGGGACCTGCGTGTGAAGGCAGAACTTTCTATGATGAAGCGAAGCCACTGAGTGGTAGCATTAACAGGGACAAGCACACAGAGCATCCTGCAGCCAACCAATGAAGGATCGAGCCACTTCGCACTGCCCGTTCTGCTAACTCAAGGCTTTATTACCTCTACTCTATTTCTAAGTACCTCATACTGTTTTTGACACACTCTGCAGCTCACCTCCTTCATGACTAAGGGATTTCCCCAGAGGCTATCCACGGGTGAAAAGGGCTCTCATCACTGCCACAAACAGCCCTCCTTTCCCAGCAAACCAGGAGGGCTTTGCAACCAGAGCTGCCTTTCCGCTGGGAAACATCTCATTTCCAACTTCTGCGATAGGAGCAGCAATTCTGACACTTGGGCAGAGACGAAACCCACAGCGCTCGAACAGAAACAGCACTATGTTATGAGACGAGCAACTACGCTCTATCTGATGGCACGGCGTTACGGGATGTTACGGAATGACTAAGGCATTCAAATAAAGTCATTTTGTAACAAGGCAATCCACTACACCCTAATTCCCAAGCATTTGCTGATCCTGTTTGCGAGAGACCACGCTTGAAATCGAGCTGCAGCAAAGACGCAGACACCTCAAAAGCGGGCTGCTGGCCGCACACCCTTTAAAGCACACGGAAGGCTTCGCGGTCTGCCCGGTGCCACGTGCCGTGGGAGCCGCGCCACGCAGGACGCTCCCCACCGCCTGCTCCCACGCGTGTGTCCCCGGTGTCCGACGGCTCCGACGGCGGCCGGGGCGGGCAGAGCTCGGGCGCTCCCCCTGCAGCATCGCTGCCGTTTCCCCGCCGAAGCGCCGCGCACGGACAGCTGCGCGCCCGCCCGCGCGCAAAGGGAGCTCTGCGTCTCCAAGGCGCGTTTTCGAAAGAAGTTTGGCCGACAGAAGAAGCGCATCCCGCCCGCGCCGCGCTGCTCCCGGAGCGCGCTCGGCACCGAGGGCGGACCGGCGGGACCCGGCTCCCCGCGTCCTCCAGCGGCAGGAGAGCGCTCGGGACGCTCGGGGCAGCGGCTGAAGGCTGGAGCCGGAGCAGCGCCGGGCTCTCTGTTACAGCAACCGGCTAATAGGGGGAAAAAAGCGAGAAGAGAAAGAGAAAAAAAAATAAAAGAGGGGGTGGAGAGGAAATGACTCGCTGCTGCCGCTACCGCGATTGAAGGAATTCGGGCAGCAGCAGCCCGGCGGGCACAGCCCGCTCCCGCTCCGCGCCGCGCCCCGCGGGGCTGGCGGCGGCCCGCGCTCCGCTCCCGCCGGCAGAGCCGCTCCCGGAGGCGGCACAGTCCCTGCGGGAGGCGCCCGCGAGGCGCCCGGCCCGGCAGCGGCAGCGGCAGCGGCAGGCGCGGTGATTCATAGCGGCACCCCGCGCTCCGCCCGCCTCCCCGCGCCCGCTGCCGCGCCGAGAGCCCCTTCTCTTCGGGAGCGGCCGCGCAGCCCCGAGCGCCGCCGGACGGGGCCGGCACACGGGCCGGGGAGCGGCAGGAGCGCGACTCGCTCCGCTGTCACGGCGCAGCGGGAGGGGAGGGGAGAGTGGAGGATGCAAAGAGAAAGAGAAAAAAGCCTCCACGTGTCCGACCCGCCGTCCGCTGCTAATTAGACAACAACCCCGCGACAAGAGCCCGCCCGGCAGCGCAGCGGCGGACGCGACCACGCGGTTCTTACTGCCGCCCGCCCCGCTCCGCTCCGCTCCGTCCCGTCCCGTCCCGTTCCCGGCACGGTGACAGCTCCGCCGAGCGCAGCCCGCAGCCGCCCTCCGCCGTGCGTGCGGGCAGAGCCCCAGCTCGCGGCGCGCAGCCGCACCCGCGGGGCAGAGCCGCGCTCCTGCGGGGACGAGGCAGCGGCTGCGAAGTAAAGTGGGGAAACAAAACAAAACAACAAAACAAAACAGAAAGAAAGAAAAAAGAAAGAATAAGAAAAAGAGCCCAGCCCCGCGCCCGACGCCCACCTGCCGTCACGGCCCGCCGGCAGTGAATGAATGAATGGGACGGGGCGCGCTGCCCGCCGCCCCGACGGTTCCCGGCAGGCAGCCCCCGTCGGGCGGGCAGCGAGCCCCGCTCCCAGCGGAGCGCAGAGAAGAGCGGAGATCCCGGTGCGTCCCCTCGGGGCGAGGGTCGCCGCGGGGCTGGGGCGGCTCAGGTGCGACGGGGGCGGCCGCGCCGCCGCCCCGCTCCGGGACGGCTCTTCTCCCGCAGCCCCGCGTCCCGTGTGACAGCGCGGACCCCCCCGCCCCGTTACCTGTGCCGGGGTCTCCGGGCCATCCTCGCGGCGGCCGCTGGGGGAGGTGGACGGGTGAGCCCGCGCCCGCCGCCGCGCCCTGCTGCCGGGCTGCGCCCAGGCGCTCCGCCGCCGCGCAGCGAAGTGCCGAGGAGCCGCGGGAGGAGGAGGAGGAAACAGGTTGAGATTAAAGAGTAAACTCTGTAAACAGAGATGCCATCAAACAAAGGGCTTTTGGACACTCCCCCTCCCGCCAAATCTGGCGCCCCTGCAGTGCGCAGGCGCCGAGCGGCGGCCCCGTGCCGCGGCGGCGGGGCGCGGGGCGGGCGGAGCGGGGCAGCGCGGGGCGCGGAGCCCGGCACCCTCCCCCTCGGGCCCGCCGCTGTTCCCCCCCGCACCCCCCCCGCGGGGTGGAGGCTGTCAGGAAGCGGCCGTCGGGGGACGGGGAGTCGGACCCCTCCGGCGAGGAGGACGGCCGCGTCTCGGAGACCTCCGCCCGGCGCCCCGCACCTCCCGCCCCCTCGGCGTCCCTCCCCGGGTGCACCTGCTGCGGGCAGAGCGGGCCCGGCACGGGGCGCGCTTTGTGTGCGCCTTGGGGTGTGGGGCGGCGGCACGGTGCCGCGGGGATTTTGGCGATAGTTCCCCGGCGGGGATGTGCCCGGGAGCGGCGGTGGTGGGTGTCCGATCGGCACCAGAGAGCACGGGTGTTTTGTTTTTTTTTTCTTTTTTAATTTTTTTTTTCTTGCTACAGAAATGAGTCAGGACGTTAAAAAAAAATAATAATAATTAAAAAAAAAAAAAAAAAAAAACATGGCGAAACGCGCCGAGTTCCCAGACTCCGCGCCGCACTTTTGTAAAAGCGGGGCCGCCGCAGCGCTCTCACCGCGCTCGCCCTTTCCTCAAAGGCTCCGAATCATCAATGAGCCCCGGCGGGGCGGGGCGGGACGGGGCGGGGCAGTGCCTCCCGCCGCGGGGCCGCGGGCGCTCCCGGGGGTGGCGGCGCCAACGCGCGGGGTCCCGGCGGGACGGGCCCGGTGCCCCCTCCCCCCCCCCCCAGGGCGGAGCGGGACGGGGCCGGGCGAGGACGCAGCGCTGCAGCCCCCGAGGCCGCCCCGTCGGGGCGCTCCCAGCCCTGTGGGGCAGCCGACCCGCGACGGAGGAGGTGGGGGGTCCGGCTCGGCGGGCCGGACCGCGCCCTGAGCTCCGCAAGGGCATCGCTTCGTGCGGAGCGCGTTGTCCCCCAGCATCCATCCCGCTCTGTTGTCCTGTCGTTGCTGCTTTGCACACCCCCGACGGGAGCCGCCTGATCCCTCGGCCTCCGTTTGTCCAGATCTAAATGGGTCTGCTACACCGCGGCCCTGAGTGGGCGTAGTACATTGTAAGATGCCGCCCTCCTACAGGTAACGGGGTTGATGGCTCTGCAGCCCCGTTAGGATCCAGTCCCGTATCCTCCGCTGTTGACGAGAGGCGCCGGTGCTGCCCCGCTCCGTGCTGCTCGGCGCTAAGGATGGGCCGGGACCGCAGGGTTTGATGCTCAGAGCTGGCGCTATTGATTCTGTGACCGAAATTGCACGTTCTGAGGAAAATGCTGCAGATGCCCGTAGTTTCTCGTGTAGGTACCATCCGAGCGGTGCGAGGTTATCCCTGCTGCTGCGGGAAGTGTCTTTCTGTGCTGCTTTTTGCAAATATTTCATTGTGAACCGAGACAAATCCAACATCTTCCCCATTTGGATGCAAATTTGCTGAATAAATGCAAAGAATGCCCATTATTGCTCTCAAGAGAACTGTTAGTATGCCCAATTTTCTTCTGAAGGTTTTATGCCCGACCACATTTTTTGTCAGCTGACTGAACAAATGCTGTTTTTTTCCTTCCCACACGCATTTCGTTTATAAACACATTTAGTTTATAAAAACACTTAAAATTGCAGATTAAACATATTTTATCTTGTTCAAAATGAAGAGGGAAATTACACCACCGCTCCGCGTTTGAAGATCAGTCTTCCCCAAGTCCGCATGTGTGGAGCCCACCGAAACCAGGCAGACATACACATAGGTTTTATTTGTGCTGCTTCGTTTTTAAAGTTTAGCTAAAAAATGTGCCACGACCCGCCTTTTTTTTTATTTTCTCTGCAGAGTGTTTGTAGCCTAAAGCCATTAGGGTGTGAGGGTTCTTTCTGGCAGACCCTTGCCAGAGCCCCAGAGAACAAGAATCCCCCTTCCCTGTGTGCTGTGTGCAGGCTATGTGCAGCAGCAGAGCTCTTGTGATACCCCTCCAACTTCATTAATTACTGATGTCTCTCAGCCTATTTATAGTAATTGCACCAACCAACAGAGTAATTGTCAGCAGTGCAACTGTGTGTTCCGGGGATCTTTTACTTACACGAATCGTATGAGTAATTTAATAAAGGTAATTGTACAAGCGGTAAATACGCATCGAGTTACCTGATTTCCTCCACCTCTGCTGCAAACAAACGCCTCAGCATGGAGCTAAGAGCACGGTCAGAGCATTTTGTGAATCCCTGTTGAACATCAGACCCGGGATCTGCCATGTGCAGCCCCAGTGCCTCCCCACAGCCATGTGCTCCGTGGGCCGCTGGGCTGAGCACTGCCAGCGCCGAGCCGGGGCAGCCAGGCAGAGCAGGAGCTGAAAGGGAAATTTCTCTGGGAGCAGAAAGGCAGGGAGCCCTCACGCAGAGATTCCCCACGTGGATAGGTGGTGGCTGCAATTCATTTCAGGCTTTGGGAAATCCCAGGAGCCGCCTCTACCCGCGTGTTATTCCTAATTTCTCTACGTTTGCCACGTAACCTGAAGGGAGTACTGTGGGATCAGTGTCATGCGGTGCATGGGATTGCACACGTGTTTTTCTAACTCAGGTATTACAAATGCTCACTTTTCTTTCCCTCTGCTCCAAAAGCACCTTCAGGTGCCAGGAGCATTTTTGCAAACGTGTTGTTCTGTGCTTTCTGTTTACTTTCAGCATTTCTCTTGGCTTGTGCAGCAAAAATCAATAAGCAACTTTCACTTTTTTAGTTTCGCTTTTAGGCTGGAGTTACTGTAACGTTTCAAATGCAGTTGTGGTACTTTTATAATTGAAAATCAGAGTTCTGGGGCATGTTTTGGCCAGAAGAAAAATTAAAAAGGGTTGTTTCCTTTTAATGAAAACTTCCTGATAGTTTCTATTAAAAGAAGTTAGGAGGATTGATTAAGGAGTCTGGGGAGGGGGCGGGTGACTGCCTCTGGTTTAGCAATAGTTGCATCTAGCACTGGATCCTTCAGAGGGGTCTGTTCTGATAAGGGGCGACACCTGGAGTACTGTGTCCAGAGATGGAGTTCTCAGTTACTGTAGAGACATAGCATTGTTTGAGTGCACCCACAGGAGGGCTACAAAACTGATCAAGGGATGAAACACCTCCCCTTGAGGACAGGCTGGAAGAGCTGAGGCTGTTCAGCCTGGGGAAGAGAAGGCTTTGGGCAGACCTGAAGGTGGCCTTTTTGTATCTAAAGAGAGCCTATAAGAGAGAAAGAGAAAGACTTTTCAGCAGGGTCTGTTGTGAAAGGATGAGGAGGGGTGGTTTCAAACGAAAGGAGGGGAGATTGAGACTGGGTATAAGGAAAATGTTCTTTGCAATAGGGGTTGTGAAGCTCTGGAACAGTTTGCCCAGAGAAGTGGTGTGTGTCCCATCCCTGGAGACAATGAAGGGAGGGGACTCTGAGCAACCTGATCTAGCTGTAGGTGTCCCTGTTCATTGCAGGGGCATTGGACCAGGCGACCCATAAAGAGTCCCTTCAAACACAGATGATTCCCTAATGCTATTATTCTATTTATGGCCTACTATGAACATCAGCATTTCATTCCAGTGAGGTGTACTGAGAGGATGCACACTCTCAGCACCCCGTGGTGGGAAGGGCACCGTCCCCAAGGAAGGAGGCCATGTAAACGCCTCCATTTGAAGATGGGTGCAGTGGGCACCTGGTCAGGGCCCAAATGCTGGTGAAGTGAGGGGCCAGCAGGAGGCGCGGTCAGATGGAGGCAATCCCACGGCGACACGATCCCAGTCCTGCTTTGCAATGTGTGCATGTCATCAGAGACAGGAGGAAGAACTCTTCTGACTACTGCTCCAGCAGTGGGGATGGCAGCACATGCCATTGGAGAGACCACTGTCCTGCTGCACGAGCCTTGGATTGTACCTGAGCACTCACACTGTGAATCTGTGGTGTTCTGGAGCAGTGCTAATGCCAGACAACAGTGATTGAGGCTGATGTCATGCAGTACTCTATTTCTTCATTCATTTTAAAGGGAGATTTGGCCTTAGCCTGACTCAGGTAGCTATGAAAATTGAGTGATATGCTTAGACTGAATCTACAGAAATGTGGGATGAAAAAGATCAGCAGTGGCATATGAGTTCTATTTCCTTTCTGGTATAACACCTAGATTTTCTGACAGCTAAGTCTTAGGTGACCCTGTCGGTCTAAAAGGGACGGGGAAACCAAGAGGGCTGCTGCCAGGAGGGACCTGTTGGATCAAGCAGTGTAGTACTGGAATGAAAGGAAGGAATACAACTTGGTGAAACTGGGATCTGCAGTGAGGGAGCAAAGAGAAACCTTCCACGCTTCAGCAGAGGTTCTTTTTTTGTGGTAAACCCTCTTTGTTTGTGTATGGCTTGGAAGGAGAGCAATGCCCCAGGCCTTTCAACTGCAAAAATAGAGCTCTATTTGAACGGAACATATGTTGTACAGAAGCAGTTACTCAATTTGTTCTGAAACAGTACGGTATAGTGGGGGAACAATGAGGCTCAGGGCCCAGCTCCTTCGGCACCAGCAGCACTGCGCATGGAGCAGAGGAGGCTTGGTGCTAGCAATGGGAAGCACTCACTGCATGTAGAGCTCCATCTTCCTAACCTGTTGCAGGTCTCTTGTATTTGAAGCAAGAATGAGCAGCATTGATGGGATGCTAACATCACTCCTTGCCTGGAGCAGTGCATCCCTCCCACCCATCCTTGCTACATAGCAGACAATGTGCTTTCTTGCCTTAACCTTATTGCTAGCAACGAGTATTTCAAAGGCAATTGTGGTGTTTATTTATTTAGAACACAATGCGATAAAAACATTAGACAAATTTGATTAATAATACAGGGTAGGACGTAATAAACGTAAACATAAGCAAATAAGTTTATTTTCTTAAGTGACTCATTTAAGTGTACTAATATGTCAAAAAACAGCAGTAAGTCTTTCCAAATGATAAAGTAAACCCTACTCACAAAAGAAGTGATTTGCTCTATGTACCTGGTTTGCCTCGGAGGGTGTGGTTACTACAATGTGTGCCTGGCTGGCAAGGAGAGCGGCTTTGTTCTGTAGCTGCTTTCAAGTGTGTCCTCGGACTGAGGTGCACCTTTGCACTGCTTTAGCAGGGAATCCAGCCTGCTGCTTTCCTCCTGTTTTTGCTCTTTTAAATGCAAAGTGGCTCTACTGATGTACTGTAGCTTTGCCCTCCTGTAATGGAAAGCAGAGTTCAACCTATAAGCCATAGTAGTGTCACTCAGGGTAAACACGTGCTGATTTGTTCAGCCACTTGTGCAATGCCAAATACACCAATATCTCGTGGAAACCCTCTGCTCCAGGTTACCTCTTTTCCCTGTCACACCCCTGGGGAGGTCCAATCCTCCCCTCACAGCAGACTTCCTCCTGTCTTGTCCTATCGACTGTGATACACTGGAAAGAAATATGTTGCATTTACACTGGTTTAAATGAAAGGTGGGCAGCCTCTGGTCTTATCCAGTCTATTGTCTATAAAATTCAGTACTTTCTTATTGCACTGAGAGATGTACAGAAAAAATGTGTCTTCCGTGGTCCTAACTTACTGGCTGAAGTCTTTCTTAGAGATTTCCTCTAATAGGTTAGCCTATTATTAAGCCCATCTTGTAGACTCGTCATGGTCACACAAAACCTTGTTTCCCACTCTCAGTTCATTGTCATCTTATGGCAGTCCAACCTTTTACATGCTTACATTCTTATATCCCTCTCAAACCTTCTGAGTGACATGAAGAAGAATCAACCCTGTCTTTCTATTTTACTTTTCCTTCACAATTTCCCTATCACTGCATAGGCCGCATAGTAAAACTTTTCACTTCCCAGTGTATTTGTTTGATATCTTCAGGTCCAATATCTCTCCTTTTTGTGGTAGTCAGTAGGAGGTGCCAAAAGATTGTTGAGAAAAGTTCAAGTTCAAGACAAAATTAATCACCTCCATTTTATACCTTGCAGTGCCTGTTACACGCTGCTGTTTAAGAGCCGGTCAAATTAAATTGGCAGTAACCTTGTGTATCCAAATAATGCTGTGCTCCTTCCTGAATTTCTTGTGCCCATAAGTACCTTCATCTCATCCAGTTAAACTTCTTTCATGTCACACCATCAGCTTTGAAATAAGTTTGCTGGATCCTAATTAGAAGACTAAGTGTTTAAAGAGCCGATTGCTGTTGCTTTACACAAGTTTGAAGCAATTGCTGTGTTATTTTGCAGAAATACTTCCTGAGCTGTGTTATAAATATTCATCAACTACACTCAAAAACTGGTGGTGTGGGAGCTCAACCAGATAGGTAAAGAAACAGTTAAAAGTATTGAGCAGGCAGCAAGCTCAGCTTTTTGAACAGAGAGCATCTGAACAGAGGCTGGCCACTTGTTTTCCTTTAGGGACCTGAGCCTTGGTGGTGGCTGATTTTGAAAAGGAGTTACTCAGTGACAGTGAACAGAAAAGCAAGCCTGCTGCAGAACTGACTTGCTGCATTTGATTTTTGTAGCTCCCTCGTGCATAACTACAAAGATAAATTGTGAAAATGAAAACAGTTTTAGAAGACAGGTGTCAAAATGGAATTTTCTGTGCTTTCCTTTACTTCTCCCTTCAGTGAAGGCTGATGAGTTATATAGAAAATGATACTTGGAAGATTCTTTCATACATTTCTTATTTAGATGCCCCTGTCTCTTGCTGTGCACCCTCTCACACGTGTAAGAGAAGCCATTAACTTCTGCAGTCACACTTCCAGTGCTTTCATTATGCTCATTACTAATGATTGCACTTTCTGGACACACTGGTGTTTGTAGCTCTATTGTTTAATGTTTTATTACTCTCGTGTTGTACTTCCCATATGTTTCCGGGGAGAATTCCCTTCTTTCTTTTACTTGTCTTGTTTCTGCTTGCTCTTTCTGTGTATGCCAATTAATAATGAACACTGTGTGTGTGCTTCCCCTCCCTATGGCACAGTATGGTTTTCTGTAGCTCTCACTTTTTGTGAAAAGTAGGCCATCTACTGTTGCTTTCTAGTATGGATTATAGATTGCCCAGCACATGGGCGCATTATGAATACAGCTCTGAAATTGTACTTTGGAATTGGAAAGCACACTCTCCTATGTATTTGCAGTTACTTCTTTTTTTTTTTTCCTTTTTTTTTTTTTTTTCCCAGAGGTTTTGTGATAGGAAAGTCTCTATAGAAAACTGAAATAATTAATTATTTATTTAGTACCAACCAATATATTTGGGTTATGTTCTTCACTGATGTTACAAGGCAGGAGATGACTAGCTAATGATTTAGACATGTATTAGTGACAGTTTTTGTCAGCTTTGAACAATTTTTTTGTTTGTGTTGGCTGGGTTTTTTTTCCTTCTTTTTTTCTTTTTTTTTTTTTTTTCTCAGCGTGGTTGTGAACAGAAAAGTGACTTTAAAAGTTTGCTCTTGCAAATACACGTATGTATTCTCTGTATGTCTTCTGACTCATATCTAGACAGTATATTGACGAAGACAAGCTTTAGTGTTGTCAGCACCATCAAGTACAAAGAGCTGTGAAGAGGGAGCTGGTCCATCGCTTGCCTCTTGTACCATAAGTTCACCAGTTGGTTTCTGATTTCTCAGTTATTTTTGGAGATGCTACGGAAACTGTTGTCAAGAGTACTTAACTTCTTGTCAGGGGTGAACTTGCTTTGGGAAAAATGATTTGCACTTCAGTTTGATGGGGATATGACTGCTGGATAAGAATCATATGCAGCCATGCAGAGTGTTTCTGATCCATACGTTTAGGTTGAATGTAGGTATGTCTTCCTTTCCTTCCTATGAAAAGTGGTGGAGGGACTTGTAATGCAACACTGTCATTGGAAAAAATTTCCTTTACTTAGTTACCTATTAGTCTTAAGTCAGTAATGGAACATTTACTACTTTGTTCACTAGAATAAAGTGTGAGTGTACTAACTAACTAAAGTTCATTTCTTTATTTGCTTGCAATCACATATCATTTCTTAATGTCTTGACTCTATTTATGTTTTCTCATGGAATTTTCTCTACAACTCTTTATTCCAGTTTCTGAAAATTGCATTTTTTCAATGAGAAATTGAAGAATTTGAAATTTTTGTTCAAAAACTTTCCTTTTCTCAATGAGAAATACAGGTATGATGGTAGCTCCCCTGCAGAGTGTTTTTTTCTTTTTTTCTTTTTTTTTTTTATATACACATAATTTGCATAAGCAAAAATTACGGAACAATTCCATCTTCTTGAGAATCTGATTATTTATAAACTGGTCATTAAAAGAGAGGCAGTCTTGCACTGGGTGCCATTTCTGTGCCAAAGAAAATGAGAAAGGAAGTAGTGAAAAGTACCTTTTGTAGTTTTTGTCAAAATGCTACAGTGAACTGTATCCTTATTATTCGTAGTTAGAAATATGGCAAGTAGAGGCAACTCACTTGTCTTAACCAAGACAATTAGGGAACCAGCTGAATTGCTGAGAGGTGCATATGAATAAATAAAGCATTTCTGCTAACCTGTCGGATGTTGCTTTAATTTGATGAGGCCAATATCTGCTTATAATCCTGCTCTCTGCCCAAATACAGCCAGATGGTAGGTCAGCTCTTTGGGTGAGGTACTAGAAATACACAATGGCAACATTTCAACTAGGTGTTATTGTGGATCTGTGACAAATAACTTACTGACAGACATTTAGGAACTGCCTGATTATACTGGAGCGTTTCAGGAATCAACCTCAGATGTCCTAAATCCCAGTGTAGTAGGCTAATGCACACACACACACACACAAACATACCCTAGGTTAGAAGAAGTGTGATTCTGGATGAGTCTAGACAGAACCAATAAACATTTTGAGTGCTTCTAATTTAAATGATGAAACAGTCAACAGTGACAGCGTTTAAGCAGGCGATCCCAAACTTTCAGACTTGACCAAATGAGTGTCATGAGCAGATTTCACTGCTTAGAGCTGCTTCTCTGGGATGCTTTAAACACAGGCATACTTCACAAGTTTCTTTGATTGCACAGCTGTGGGGGATAAAAACGTTCCACTGAATTCATATGTATTACATATATTTTTACGTTTCACCCTACCAGAGGTTGCTCTTGTGATAAATCATATATATATATATTTATGTCAGATACCTCTGGGCTTTGCAATATTGCTGTTACTGTTTAAATATGCAATTGTAGGCACTCTTGACAAAACCTGCAGGATTTTCTGTAGAAACATTCATTATTATGCTGAGGCAAATTTTCTTAAGATGTTGCTAGAGGACTTCTATTCCTCATTTAAATTTCCATCTAAATCTAAATGGTTCAGAGACTGCTGGATATTGTCATAATATTGCCTATACAATCTCTATCTTCTACAAATAGTTAGAAGGATGGATGGAAGGACTGACAGATGACAGAGATTTTTCAAGAGTCAGTCACTGAGAATGCAAGTGCTTCCCCGTGGAGTCTGTTTTATTTAGCTGACATAACAGGAGCTGATCTGTACGTAACTGTGCCAAGGAGGGATCATCTTGTCTACACATTTCGTCCAGTCTCTGCCTTTGCTTCAGGATATTGAGGGCTGGTGATAATGCATTGGAAATTATATCTTGCCAAAAAAGCTTAGAAACCTTGTTCTATAAACCATGGTCCTTTTTTTTTTTTCCTTTATAATAGTTCCTCTGGAATTCCCCAGTAAGAAAACATACACTTAACCTTTCCAGTGACATTTTAGCTGTACTTTGCAACCACACAGTTCCTAAGTGTTTTGGCTAATACTGTAGCCTAACTGGATATTTCTCTCCCTTTAGTACACAGAGATTGACATCCATTCTTCTGGTCTTCCTCAGACAAAGCTGGCATTATCAGAAAGTCACCCTTTTTGTACTGCTGTACTCATGTGTTCAGAGGTTGTCTGGCTTTTTCACATGTTCTAGCCTTCTATGGAAATAATGTGCTTTTTTTTTTTCAGCAGTTTCTAAAAGCCTCAGGGCCTTCCTGTCTTCTGTTTTCGGTTTCCTTTCCAGGTTTTAGGGATTACCCTAACCCTTCAGAGGAATATGAATTTTGTTTGTAATTAGTAACTCACTACTGTTCAGAAAGGCACGATATTTTGTGACTTTGCACTCTACTGGGTTTTGGTCAGACAATTGTGTTTTGTTTGTTTTGACTTTCCCAAAGAACAGTGGCTTGTAGATTTCCCTGACCCTGTGGTGTCTTTGCTTTCTTATACGGGATAAATATATTTAGATTTTTGTTTCTGTAATGATACCCACTGTTATGGAAACGTTCTGTAGGACAGTGTCATGCCTGACACTGCAGGCCCAGATAGCCTACTGGCAGAAATCTTGTGTTAGAAACTACTAATTATGTGATTTCATATTAGATAGGAAAGAAAGATAACTGTTCTGCTCTTACGTGGAAAGGAGCAACATCAAGAATACTTATTCCTTTACGAGAAAGATCTTTAGGCCATTTGGTTTATGAAACACTACTCTTCTTGTAGAGTACTGGAAAAGACCCAACACACTGTATTCCTTTATTTATTTATTTATTTAACACAAATGAGCTGATTGCAGAGAATGACCTCAGAGCTGGTACAGACAACAGTGAAACTCACAAAAGATTCATTTGTAGAATATATGTCTTCATCTATTCTCATTTCTCAGGAGAGCAGCATTAAAAGCACCAGCTACTTCTTTTTGCAGGCAGAAGATAGTCTCTCCTTGCAGCTGTCTCCTGCTCTCTCTGAATTAGTAATGATGATGTAGACCCCAGTTCAAGGAAACACTCTTGCACTTACTAACCTTAAGGAAACACTCAGACCTCCATGACCTCCTTTTATAATTGATCACACGTAGTATAGGGATACTTAGGACTTGAGCCTTCCTGAATTACCTTCTCATGCTGAAAAGTGAGGAAATATATTATATTATATAAATATAATACCGTAAGAATAATTTCATAATTAAAAGCATTTGCCTAATTGAGAAAACTGAAAATAATTTTGAAAATTTGAAAATTGCAAGTTCTACCCAAGTCCACTTGAAATACTGTATCTTGGGGAAAAATATTTATCTGCCTGATTGCTTTGGGAGAGTGGTTACCTGAATGCATTGCATTCCACTGAGGAGTTAGCCATTTTGACCTTGGTCTACATGCATGCTGTGTTGTTTCATCCTGCAGGACCTGCTGCTGTGATGCTCTGATCTTTTGGCTGGTTCTTCCTGACTTTATCAGGAAATGAGCTTTGATGCTCTGCATCGCTGCTATCAGGGTATTGCTATCTCTCCAGGATTTTGTCTTTCTTGCCTCACATGTCAAGAGACCCGCATTCTTTCAATGCACCCTTTCAACTTCTGCATCAGTTGTATTGGCTTGCCATTACCTCTTGGCTGAATATTAGCCTGTGACCTTCACTGGGACCCATACACTAGATCCTTGCAAATAAGATGGGCATTGTCTCCTCTGTCAAATGCACTTTCAAGGCCAGTTCTCCCCACTGACCTATCAAAGGTGATGCTTGTGAATTTTAGCTTGGACTGGTAGTGAAGATTCTTGTATACTAGCTCTGACAATAGACATTAGTTTTAAAGCCAGTTTAAAGCTCACCTGCTTAGCCTGAGTTAGGAAGTCCATTTTGTGGTGTTCATCAGAGCTAACAACACAAGCACTAGAAACTAAGAAGAATGCCTTCTGCATGCTTTTTCCCATTGCCTTTTGTTCAGCATAAAACTGAAAAATGACCTTTCCTCTGGCATTCCTCTACATCTTACAGTTCTAGTACATCTATGATCAAGATCAGTCTTTAAGTACTGCCTACTGCTTTGATTATATATGGTTGCAATGCTTTTCTGTGGTCTGCCATTAGCTGAGAATACTTTTGCAGTGTCTATCTCAAATACTTGCTAGGTGCTTGACTTATTAGGGATATCTCTGTGAGGTTCTTCAGTGGTGTACGGCTATAAAAGCTGAAGAATAATAATTACCAGGTTGACGTACATCTTGGCAAATGATTTGCAGAGTCTCTCTTTGGCTACATTACCTACTCTTGGAGTTTTATTTGAGCATAAAATTATAGTTAAGTTTCCTGAGGCTTTCAAGAATTTCATCCTTTTTTTTTCCTCCTTGATAAGGAAAACTGTGAACCAGCAAAGCAATGCTCTGCATTTCCTATTCAACTGCAGAGTAGGGGATCTCTTCTTTACCTTTAACTATCCTTGAGCTAAAACTGGGTAGCTACTGGTAAAATACCTCCTAGTCTGGCTAGCTGTTAACACTGTTGGCACTTCAGTGCTTCGAAGTGCTAAGTCCCTACTTACATTTCTGTCTTTACAAAGTTAAAATTGTAAGAACTGTTTAGCTTGAAATAACACTGGAAAATACATTTGTGAAAATAGTGTAAAACATAATATAAATGTTATTTATTTTATTCAGTGGGGCACTAATTCAGCTTATCTGGGATAAAATCTATATGGACTGCCCATGGTTTGAATTTATTTCTTTACATCAGTTTAACTGAAAATGATATTATAAAACTATATATAAAAACTTTATGTATAAGACTAAACAACTTTTCATACAGATGAGCCTCATCAGTGGTAATACTACTATTTACATTTAAATACTGAATTATTACTGAGTTAGTAAAATCTAAAAGCTGAACTATCCGGGAAAGGTAGAAGATAAAGAGATAAAAAGTAGCTGACTTCACTGTTTATTGATTAGTTGGTTCTTTCTTGAAATGAGGTTTTGGCACAAAGAACTATCATTTAAAAGGCTCTCCTTAACTTCAGTATGGCAGTTTCAGAGATGGTGGGTGAGGATACGTAAAAAATCATGGAGAGGAATCAAAAGGTATAAGTGGTGTAATAACCAGGTTGGTAGAAAAAATGTGCATGTGTGTGTATGTATAAGTATATACATTAGTTAAGACAGACAGAATTGAGACACAGATGCAATCCTGAATTTAGTTCTCGGTTCTTTAACAGGCCTTTCATAATGTCATATGTCACACTTGTACAACTTCCTCAGGTGCTCAAGGGTCCTCTTGCAATTGCTGAGGTCACTGTGAGGCTGAATTTCAGTGCAGAGGACTGCATGCAGCCACAGGCCTGCTGTGTGACCCAGAGCATATTTAGTTTAACTGTGTCCAGCTTTCAGAATGTTATAAGTGGTAATATTTCTATTCCTTAGAGGATGTTGCAAAAATTAGTCCATTAATGTTCATGAGAGTCATTGAGACAATCGTGATATAAATCAAATGGAAAATTACTGAAGCAAGAAGCACGCTGAGAAAGATCTTTCTTTTAGAACAGTTTCTCCTACTCCACTTCCTTCTCTCCACACAGTGGGGGTTGGCAGGGGCACACACAGTTTTACTGACTTTTCTGATATCCACAGAATTTTATTAAACAGAGTGAGCCAAAGGGGAGCAACATTTATGGCTTTTTTAAAGCTGCCTACATCTTTGGCCTGAGAAAGTTCAGCTTGGGTTTTTATATCAGATATTTAGTTCTGTTTCTCCCTGGAACACAATGCAACATGGAGGATAATGGTATCAGTGTCACCCATACAAGTGAGACCCTATCAAAAAAGGTGGACATTTTCTCCTCTGAATTATTCCAGAGTCTTTTCTTCTGTCACTCTTAATCACCACAAATGCCTAGACTACTTGTGAGGAAAACTTCCTTGTTGATTTTTAATATTCTTATCTTTCTGTTGAGGCTTGAGAGATCTCAAAACACGGGGGTGGGGGGGGGGTTGCTAACAGGGGAACATCTGATTTATAAAGGCAGAAAGAAAACAAAATGAGCAGAACTTTGAATCATGCTCTTTTAAAACAGCAGAGAGAAACATGCCATGCCGTATTTGTTTTTTATTCTCACAGAACTTGTTGTACAGCAATACTTAGAGCCTCCGTTGCAAACGATAGTAGTTGTAATATTAATAAGGGCCCTTATCTAAGACCTACTGAAGTCAGTTAAAGACTTTCATTGATTACAGTGGATACAAGATCAGGCCCCTTCAGAACACATTTTGGTCAACTCTTGTCCAACCGTTAGTTCATAGAGGAGAAAAGAGTTTTATCTCCTTTGTGCACTCCAGGCTTCTATCAGCAGAATGCCATCCAAGCAGAGCATCCAAGCACAGAAGCCCATGATGCTCCCCTGGTGAAGTGTGTGGGGTGGGACAGCCTTCAGGGAGCATCAACACGACATGTGAGAGAGAAAGGGAGGGCAGAAAGAGAGAGTGAGGGAAAAAAAATCACAGAGAAGGACTGGTAGAGAGGTATGAAAACAGCCCTTTAGTTTTTCTAAAAGAAAAATAGCCCAGTCATGTTAAGACTTGAGCAGAAGGGAAAGTACAGCTTCCCAGCTTTAAAATTTCATATTGTCATACAGCTGTAACACAAAAGAGAGGCTGAAAAAAGTGAAAAATGTCCCAGCAAGTTTTGGAACAGGAAGGAGGGCATGCCAAATTATTACTGATGTTCAGTCCATACAGGTGTGCTTTCTTCCTCACTTTGGTGGGAAATCCCCACATTTAATCTCATAAAAAGCAGCAGAGTGATTGCAAGCAACCTCCTACCTGGTGTCCTTTTCTTCTGCTTTTCAAGCCGCACTGAGGAAGCAGGAGTTAACTACAGGTTACAGCAGGTGGATGCAGTCGCCCGGCCTTGCGGAGCACCAGTGGCAGTGGGATGTAGGCTGCTTCAATTTTACTTCATATCTTCACTTTTTAAAGCTTTTAAATTAGCACTAGTATGATGTCTGTATTGTGTCTGACATTAGAAGAATAACACCTTGTATTGTCAAGCTGACATCAGGTAGCAGGAACATTCCAATATTTAGTGTCAATACAGTTGTTTTGATATTTCCACAGAAACCCTTTAGAATTTGCTTTATACAGCAAATCTCAGTATTTTGACTACTTGCTCCAAACTTGGAAATGTAATTTCTTCTTACTTTGTGTGCTTCCTGTCTCATTTTCACTCCTCTTACCTGCTTGTTCTCATTGTAATTCTAGAGCTGCAAAACCAAGATCAGCTCAGTCCTGTGTACTTGCTCGGAACTCTAAAATAGGAGCAGAAATAATTCTTCTCCTGTAGAAATTCAGATGCCAGGACTCTGATATGAAAAGAACATTAGATAACTGGAAATATACAGGGCCACAACTTATTCCATACAACTTTGGTGAGATTGTACCTTCCCCACCTACTTTTTATTTCTTTTGCTTAACAGAATGAATGAAAGATGAATAATTCAATGAGATCTGGTAGTAATTATGCAAATGTACCACAAGAAAATTTATACTTCAAAATATTTGGTAGCAACTGACATACACAATGCCATTCCTGCATGTTCAATGAAAACATAAGATACTCCTCCAACTCTGTAGTTAGAAAATGTGAATTCTTGAAGAGCTTTTTTCAAAGGCTGAGTAAAAAAAATCCATGTATTTTTATTTATTTTTCATTGTTATTGTTTTTCATTATTTTACGCCAAATAAAGTGCTACAGATAAAGTGTTTCATGATAATGATCTAAACAACAAGGTAGAAGATGCCTTGAGAAAAAAAAATCTATTAATTGCTTTTTATTAATTTACATCTCTTTAGATATTTGCTGTGATAAAAGATATAACTGAAGATTTTCCACCAAGAGGCTGATCCAAGGCTTGTGAAAGGTAATAGGTGATATCACATTTCTAATAAAACTAATTGGCAAGGTTTCTTCATTAAGATTTTGAGCCTTATATTGAAATTCCAGTTCATGCAAGTACAGCTTGGAAAAAATAATGAATTGAAAGTTGGGTGGAAATCTTGAAGTACTTTTCAATTAAATAAAATTGTTTTCATGTGAATATACAAATTTTTGAAAAAAAAAGTGCAAGAAATTATCAAAATAGTTTCTCATTTCAATAGTCATATTCTATATATTGATAGTATGAAATACACAGGGTGTTGGATAGCTACAATTTTTGCTTTTTCTATCATACCAAAAGCCAAAATCTTAAGGTCTAAAGTGATTATTGTGACTGAGCCAAAGTAAACATTTACATCACATTCTAATCTGAAAAAAAAAAAAAATTATCTCGATTTTTGAGGAAACACATTGCTGTCAGAACCTTGTAGGGGGTGACAACACTAACCTGCACATTCATGCCTTACTTTCTTTAGTCACACATCTGATTAGTTAATAAGTTGTCCTACTGAAGACATTGGAAATTCTACCACTGAGTGAAATAGGATGAATCTTTCTTTTACTTTCAATAGACACACCTTTCTTATCTGTTTGTTTTTTTGTTTTTTTTTTTAACTCACTGTCTCTGCTCCCTTTGCATCTCCACAGAAATCTTGTATTTCACTGGGCTATGGCCATTTTATATTTGATAGACAATGAGCCACATGGTGACCAAAGTGTCTGGCTCCCAGCAAGTTAAATTTTGTTGTGTTGTTTCTTGGGTTGCCATATCTGTTTCATCAAAAATGTCCTTGTTGTGTTAATGTAAGCTGATTCTGACCAGCCAGGAGGAAGGACAAAAGAGGAAGGATGCTCATGTGGTTATGGTATTAGCCAGAGCCTCTGGGGATGAAGGTGTATTTCCTGCTTCTGCCACAAATGGCTGTAGTGACCTGAGGCAAATTACTTATAGTTTTGTACAAGCCCCTCAAATGGAACATCGGCAGGAGAAACACCTCAAAAACCCTGCTTTAGCCCTTGAACTTTTCTTTCCATCTATGTGGAAAAATACCATGGTGTGGACATGAACAGACAGCTTGAGGCCTGGCTCATGTCTGAGTCTGCCTGGCTAAAAAAACCTTCTCACTTCTCCACCCATTGTTCCCTGGCCATGGACACAGCCTACTTGTACAGCTTGCCTGCCACAGGACCACCGGGCTGAGTCCCACGTGAGGGCTGCTTGCTGCTGCTCCACAGGCTGTGGATGATGCCCCCATGGCTGTGGTACTGATCCAGCCTTGGGGAAAAAGAGGCATGAAGTCCTGGCCTGGCCAGAGACCTTTGATGGCCAATAAAATGACCCTCATGCACTGCTTTTTCTGGCAGTGCATTTTGAAATGAAAGCTGTAAATGATGGGGGTTGAAGAGTACCTTCCTGAAGTCCACAGTCTAGCATGTAAGTCTCTGGAAACTGAGCAGGAGTTATACTTCTTGACCTCAGCACTTGTCACCCAACCAAATTGTCATGGGATGTGGTCCCCAAATCAATCACTCCATGCAGTAAATTCATTCCTCTGAGCTGCTCTACTTGTCAGTCTAGACACAGTGTGGGAATTAGGTGCTTAGGTACTCAGCTATGTCCCTCTGTACCTAGTCTTCAAAATCTTTATCTCAATTTTCCATCTTCAAGTGAGGATGACAGAACTCTTCTGTCTTTTATAGCGTTTAGTTTCTGGATTCATCTTGTGGTGTTATCTCAATGGAATAAAGATTCAATGAAAATAAGATCTTTTGCCTCCTACAAAGATAAATGTTAGGCCAAATTCTGTGCTTAGTTATGTACATAAAATAACCAGGATCTTAGAGTTCTCTGTCTCTACTTCGCAGAAAGAGACAGAAGATCTGTTGATTTGTCCCAAATTTCCTTTACTAAAAGGAAGACAAATAATGTCTGGTTTTTATGCAACAAGATGGCTTGAGAAGGATGGGAGCTCCACATTCTGTTTTTGGTGTTTTATGGACTTTTGTATTTCCTTGCTGTTTCTTAAATTAACTATTCTCTACACCTTCCTTTTCATAAGCGTATTTATCTGATACACATTTGACCTCCTTTCTCACCTCTCTTTGTCACTATCAGGTGGTTAATCTAACTCCAAAACTTTATTTCTGACTATACTATTAAAATCTTTTATTTTCATATCCTAAATCTCTTTGTGATCACTTAAAAAAATACAGCTGTTCTTTTATTAAGAAAAGGGGTATATTTCAACCTGTGTTACTTAATCTTTGGTACAATTTTGAGAAGGTAAGGCAATTGGATTTTTAAGGCCTTTTAGCCAGTGAGGGGGGAGCTAGGGATTTTTACAGAGCTGTGAATAAAACAAACAAACAAACATTTTAAGATGTTTTGAGTATTTAAATTGTTTGATATAAGTCTCTGTCAGAGCTGAAAACTGAGGTCGAAGTCTGGGATTAGAGTACCAAAAGGGCTGGTATCCAAGTGGCACTTATTTGTCAGATATTCTTCTGCTCCAGAAGGTCCAAGAAAACTCAAAAGAAGCTAGCTGCACTTTCCAGATACCAGTCAAAAAGATTAGGATTATTGCTGGTTCCTTGGATATTTGTTGACTGAGATAGACTCAAGATTATACCTCCCCTGGTTTCAAGACTGTAACATAGATCATGGATAAATTAGACTAAAAAAAGCTTTTTTTTTTTTTTTTTGTCTATTCCTTGTAGAGAAGATGAGGTCTGTATACTAAGTAACTAGGCAGGTGCATATTAAAACAAGATATAGTTTCAATACGAAAATGATAGTCTTTCTTCAGCAGGACCCTGTTATATGTAATTCATCTGGAAGTACACAACGACCTGGAATGTGTTGTGATTGTCACTTCCACAGACTTTGGAGTCATACAAACCCATTACACCCTTCAGTAAATTTTGGATGAGGCTTTGGTTTCCTTTACTGAACTAAGCGCTGGCTCACTCAAGATCCTTGACCTTGTCACTTGGGGAAATCTTTTCTGAAAAGTCCCCCACATTTTGGGTTCTTCTTTTTTTAGACAGCTTAATTTAGACACCTGCTGGTAAGTTTTTAAAGCCAGACAACCGTAAACAGAGGCATGCAAAGTCAGTGAATACTTTTGAGACCTTTCAGCCTTACCTCTGTATGGCTGATTAATTTCTGGTATGATTTGGGAGGCCCAGATGAGTTACACCAGAGCTGAATTGTAAAATACATGTTAATATGTAGAATTGTTTAGTTTTTTCCAGAAAAACTGATCAAGTATTTCCAACTGCAAGGGCTAAAGGTAAGCTCTCAAATGTACTGATTTATCTGCTTATGAGATGTGGCCTGTTTTGTGTCTGTGTTGACTAGAGATGAACAAGACGCATATTTGTTGTCTTTCATAACTTCAGGCACTTAAGGCTGAACTGAATTGGTCACTTCCAACTGGTATTAGCAACAAGGAGTCCTGAACTGAAACTTAGTTCAAAGTTACTAGGATTGACACAATTGAGAAAAAGCATATTTGGTGGTTACCTTTTCAGTGCTAAGCTCATCACTGTCACATGGAATTAAAAGCAAAATCAAGAAACAAAACACTGAAAACAGAAATCCACAAGATAAAGAATCTGACTCATGAAAGGGATGCCCTTACTTTCCCTACTGGTAAGAATGAATCACTTATATGTTTGAGCTAAGTGAAAATAAAAAAAAAGTTTAACTGTAAATACTGCTTTCCTTTTCCTCTCCTTTACCATGTTCTTGCACCTACAAGCTGTGGTTGCTATGAAAAATATATTACAGTAGCTGAACTGATAGGTACAGAGGCAGAGTCACCATGATACTCACCAGCTAACCTGGATGTTCATCTAGCTTCCCTTATTTTGTTCAGTCATCCACTCTTTGGGTGGGATAATGAGACCAATTTTTATGATTCATTTGATCTGTCTTTGAATTTTAAAGCAAGTATCTTGTTGTTTGGGAAGGTTTCATACACAGCTAAGATGTAGGTGTGTTTTGTCTGAGCAGGCTTCTGTGACTTTGATGCAGAAACTTTATGCTTGCCATTTTAGTTTATTATGTTTGATCAATCTTTATGGTACCTTGATGACTGTGAATAAACCTAGCCTTTCTCTGTGCATTCTGTAATAGTAAAATAAAGAGTTGCAGAACTAAAGATAATTTGACTGTGTTGTTCACAAAAAAGCATGTGTATGACTCAGTGTATAATGGAGATCCTGCTCCTGATCTTGACTTCACTGGATGTTGTTCATGATATAAAAGCCTAAGAATGGGCTATATGCCAGTGCTCAGTAAAACAAACAAAAATCCAATACTATTGATTAAAATCAACATGGATTTTTCAGTAAGTTGGTCATGGATTTTTATAGACTGATTATTTTGTAATGCTTGGCATCTTCACATCATCTTCTCTCCCTCTTTAAAAAGTAGATGTCCTTCTTCATTTACTGGGGCTCCTTTGTCCTCTACAGGTTCTCAAAGATTCATATCTAGGAGAGTATCTTCTTAAGTTCCATAAGTCAGCTAGCTTGGCTACTTCCATATTTTCCTCATTTCTTTCTAGAGTAATTTTCATCGATCTCTGCCAGATGGAACATAAATCACTTAACTAATCTTCTTCAGAAAGTAGAAACTTGCTTTTTCTTTGCTCTGTCTGGTACTCTTCTGTCTTTGTTAAAATATGCTTTCCTTCAAATACCTTGACTGCAATTTTTCCTGTGTGTGTGCAAAAGCATGTTTGCTTTTGTCTTATACAAAAAATAATAAGTTAATTTCCTCTCTTAACAATACATTAACATCTACTTTTTTTCTTGCATTTTATGCCATATGATAATTTAAATTATTTTTCATCCAATGTTTTCTGATTTTTCCTCTGTAAACATTCTTGAAAATAATATTTGTTAAATAATATGCCTCTCAGGAGTACTTGCCACAACTGTGGAAATCCAAATCTGAAGCCCAGGAAATAAAAGCACTACTTACCTTGCAGAATAAAGTTTCAAAATCAATGAGATTGAAGTGAATAAGAAACAGATTACAATCACTCTTCAGAAAGAAGGTGACCTCTTTATCTGATTCAAAGTCAAAGAACAGTAACTATATGTTTTGTGGCATTATGAACTAACTCAAAGATATTTTGCATGAAATATTATCTTTTTGCCTTTCTCTTCTAGTATAAGAAAATTGTAGAAAAAGAAATTGCGACTTACTAGGAAAATTGCATTAAGTTATTGTATATAGATATATTCTTAAACTATTATTTAGCTACAGAACATCTTACTGTAGATTCAACATGGGAAAACCATAGCAATGTTATGAGACAGGTTTTGCTAATCATGTGTATGACCTAAAAAGTTTGAAGAAGATTGTACGTACTTTATAAATAGATTCTGTGAATAATTGTTCCTTTAATGATCATGCACCTCTCTCTCATCTTTAGAAGCCTGTTGGTTTTTTTTTTCTTTTCTAAAGAGTCTGTGTTTTCTTTTAAAAGCTGCTGTGATATGCCTTTGAGCATGTTTCATTTGCTGTTTTGACTGGCTTGACTTCTCACTTCAACAATGCAGCTGCATTACAAGTCTTGCATTAATTTTAATTCATCCTCTTGATAACAGTCATTCTTATCAGGGGTGAGAATAAAAGAGAATTAACCAAGTGGGCAGAATAGGGCATGAATCGATTTTGTCAGATAGGAAATGAAAAGATGAAGAGAGAAGAGCATAGAGAAGCTCATGAACTAGAGGAGGAGTAGGATGAAACAGGGAGCAGTGTTACTGTGAAAGATCAGGCTTTGTGGGCTATCAGACTTGCCTTCAAATATCTGAGACTTTTCTTAGGAGCACTATGTTAACAGGCACTAGAGTTCCAACATTGAACACAACAGAGGATGGTAGCTAACCCTGCTAGTGTACTGCATGAAGTTGGTAGCAGGTCACACATGGCTGCTATGGTGAGATCCTGCAGAACAAGTCTGTGTGTTGATTTGAATTGACTGGATTAAAAAAAAGGGAGAGAGGTTCAGATGCAGGCTGCCCATGACTGAGTTCCATGCCCTTTCTCACCCATTCCGCAGAACAATGGTGGGATATCTGAAGGAGAAGTTGCTTCAGCTCACACCTGTCATCACCACCTCCGCCAGGATCCCTCTGTCTGTTCTCTGGAGATATGTACTGAGACTTACTCTTGGCCACATGCTGATTATTTTAAGTCACCTGAAGGAGCAGAAGAATCAGCTGCAATGGATGAGCATCAGGAAAGGCAGGGAGCAGACTGGTCATAAACTACTGAACACAGCTGTGGCCATGTTATTTTACAATAAGAGTCTGAATTATTAACATGTCACTATTCACAAGAGAATTTTCTAAACACAGAGGGGTACTTGGTGCCTTGTTTGCAGAGAAGTCAGTGAGAGCTGAGCACCTGTTTCTCAGCTGTACCTCCCTTCTGAATCACCAATTAGGGTTGAGAGAAAATAAAATGGGGGAAGAGATAGCCTAGGGAGTGTTGTAGGAATGATTGGAAGTGAGGAAGGAAGAAAGAGAGACAACAGAATTTACTTGCATCTTGGTCTTAAGGGAGTAATGTATTGACAGATTAGCAGTCAGCAATGGGAAGTATGTGAGACAGGAAAATGCATCTGTGGAGAGAATGTTTTCATTTTTTTAACATAAGAGTATTTTGTGTAATTGAAGGTTTAATGTGTTAAAATCAGTTGTTGCTTTGTTAAAGCATTTGTAGTGTGGCTGGTCAATTTGTTGATATATATAGATATCCCTTGGAGCTCAGGAAGCTTTTCTCTGACTTTCAGTGCTCTGTTTAAAATAGAACTATGGCTGTTAGTATAACATAGCTTCATCACATGCACTATTTAAGTCTGCCAAAATAAATAGGGATGTAAAGGAAAGAGAGGGACAGTGGCTGACAGAGTGATGTTCAAACTGTCAAACTCCTTATAAACAAATTAGCTGATCCTAATCTAGTTGGCACTGGGAAACTGTCCAGGATTTTTTTGTTGTTGTTGTTTTATTAAATATAAGATGACTTTTTATTGGAATTGAAACAACAGCTTCATTGGCTCTCTTTACATCCTTCCTCATCAGAGTGCTTGGTATGGATGGTAGAGCGAAGTCTTATTATCTTATCCTTCCTGCATGTGTATCAATGCAAAGGGTTGACAAAGGGGATAAGGAAAACTACTTTGTTGAAGATGACCTGGAGAAGAAACCCTAATGGGTTGCTGGTGATGTTAGACTGCTTGAGGTGTTGCTAGAAGAATTAGCTAGAGCTGAGCCATTCCACCATAGCACACCAGGAAGGACTTTGTTGTGATCTTTCTCAAATGAGGCCTTTCCTTTTCTAGCTACTTGAAATAATTACGTGTTCGTAATTTTTCCTCCTTGAACCTTTTGGAATTCAGCCCCTGACAACAAATGTGAAGATGAGAAAGACTTCTGTTGTTGAGTTACACAGGTGAGCTGTGCCAATTTTTGGCTGTCATGGGAAATCTCTTGCTGCATGTATGATGTGCTTAAATGTGGTGCTTGGGAGAGCTCTTCAGAAGTCTGTTCTTCAAGTTCTGTTCCAGTTCCAGCAGGCTAGTCCACCAGCTCAGCTTTCTGCTTGAAGAATGAACAATTTGTTACTTCAAATACCTCTGGATTATAGATTAAAAGTGAGGTTTGGCTAAGTATCAGTGGATGGTTGCTGGATGCTGGGGAACTAAAAGGCCAGAACCAGAGGGAAGAGAAGGAATCTTACATCTTCTGTTCTTTTCAAAAACAAAGGCGGAGAAAAAGAAAACCCTTGAAAGGGGAAAATTAAGAGTTACAGCAACCACATATTAGCGCTAATTGCCCGGACACTTTACAAAATTTGATTTCAGTAAGGGGGGATCTTAATTTGCTCTTGGCAACAGGGTAGAATGCTTAATTCAACTTAACAAAAATACGTTTTTTGAAAGAGGAAACAAGACTGACAGGATTTTGGCATGTCAACAAAAGGCACGAATACAAAAAGAAAAGGATTAGTGAAAATGAAGATCAAGAAAAGATCAAAAATATATTGGCTACAGTCCAGGAAACATTTGTTACATTTTATAAGCAATGCTATTCTTCCCAAGTGTGTAGAACAGAGGAACTAGCTGATCTTTACCTAAAGCGATGTTGGCCACCCTGCGTGCTAATGAACAGATGTCCCCATAGGAATCAGAAAAGCGTTGATCAACATACTGTAACTGGAGTAAAGTGCCAGGTCCATGTGCACTAAAAACAAATTGAAAATTCAGCAGAGACTTGCACAACTATACTGATTTCTAAGTAAATGTTCATGCCTATTATATTAAATACAGCACAATAAAATGGTTTTACTCTTAGAAGACAAGAAACAATTTTACTTTTTCTTACAACACAAGGATTTGAGACACAGTAAAAAGTTACCAAGGTGTAAGTGAAGGAGAATATTTTTTCCAGGTGATGACTGAGTGCCATGGGATGGTAAGAATGACAAATTATAAAGTAAATGAGGTCAGACAAATCAGTATAAATATCTTCATCAGAAGATTTCAGTTTTCACTAAAATTTCTAGTAGTTGACTGGTAATAAATACCAGCATCACTCAGTACTTGGCCTTGTTCTGCCCTTAGCATTTTTGCTCATGGCTGATGCATGTATCCAAGAGTGAGCTAGATCAATTGTAGGTCTGATCCAATGTCGATATTCATTCAGACTTACAGTATTGTACCCTTGTATTATTTTCTAAAAAATAATTTAGGAAGAACTCACTCACAGCTGAGATTTATAGCTAGGACTTAAGGACCTATGAGAAGCCAAAATAGCTCACACTGAGCTGAGTATGGTTTAGTTGGCCTCTGCTGTGTTGCACTGAAATGGACTAGGAGTGTTCACATAGTAAACAAGGATGCCTCAGTACAGAGCTTGATGAATTACACAAGACTAGCTTTTATTTCATGTGGTTGCAATCCCTGGTGTATGCCTTGGAGTAGAACAAAAGTTTGGAACAGAATTACTGGAAGAATTATCTGACTATTGATGTTTCCCATTCAAAATTTTCATATTACTTCTGTGTAATAAGATGCAGTAGAATGAGCAGACTGAGAAAATTCTTCCCGCAGTCTTAACTATGAAATGTATTGTTTATTTATTCAAATAATTTATCTGCTAAGCAGATTTAACTTAAACCACTTTCCAAAACTATTCAAAGCTATTCCAGAGCTGTATAATATCAGTTTCCAAAGCTGTTGCCTGCCCAAATTTGCTGGATATTGTGAGATTGCTGGGAGAGTTTTTACCATCCCTGAATTCATATCAAGCAATAAAATAGGTTTAGGACAGAACACTATGAAGACGGTCAGGAGTACTAGTACAAATAGAGTCAGGTCTTTCACTACTAAACTCTGTCCATGTGGGCTCTGGTGAATGTGTCAGTTCACTTCAATTTAGTCTGTCTTTTTCTGATATGGAAAAAACATTTCTTTTTTTCTTTTTCTTTTTCAGTTTATGTTATGTCATTTGGAAAGAGATTTATGCTTGACTGGAAGAAACGTTCTCATACCTGATAGAATGTCCATGGTTTTATTTTTATCTGTGTAATGATACTGGTGTAATCAAGTGATTAAACATTCCTGCATAAATAAGGTATGAGTCAGTAGCTCAAACAGAGGCCATGTTAGCAACCAAAAGATAGAATCAGATGGCATTCCAGTGGTCTCCCAGCATGAGCTCTGTTCCTTTGTTCCTGTTCCTCGGAAATGACTGTCAACATCAGAATCAAAAGTAATTTACAGTGGGAGTTGGAGCAGTCAAGTTCTTAATGCATTACATTAGAAATGGACTTCCAAGATACAAAGAGCAAGAAACATACACAATCTTAACCTACTACAGCCCACTAATATGACTAAAAGAAGAAAACTGAATTGCAGTTTTGTTTTATGAAAAGCTGCCAGAGCTATTTGTTTGAGGAAAAAAAAAATTGTTTTTGGAAACAACTAGAGATTGTTATCGGGGTTTTAAAAAATGGCAGTGAATCATCAAAAGTCACTCGCAGTGACTCATAATGTGGTCGGAGTTTTCTCATGCCAAGCAGGTATTTTTCTTAAGCAAAGCTTTTTGGGTTTTCTTTCTCTCTCTCTCCCAGTCTCTCGTTCTTTGTTACTGTTTTGTTTGTTTGCATGTTTGTTTGTTTGTTTGTTTTTCCCAGTTATTCTCGGTATTACTTAGTATCTAATCTTCTACAGCAGTTCATACTACCAGGACATACGGTTCATTGTACAATGCTACCTTCTGTACCCATTCTGGTTTAGCTCTTACACACTTTGAAGCAGCCGAAGTAAAGAGCTGAACTCACCTTTGGATTACAGCAATTTGAGAGAGACCCACGTCTGCTGATTGCCACAGGATAGCTTGTGTGGGCTTTTCTCACCAGGCCCTTAGTGCAGCTTCTGCACCCTATGCAAATGGGACCTAATCCACAGCCCACTGAAGCCCACCCATGTTTGACTTCACTGAGCTTTGGATCTGGGTTCTTTGTCTAGAGTTAGCAGCAATATTGACTGAAATTCTTGCCAGGATGATTTTAGCTGTTGTCTGGAGCAGTGTTAAATGTCTCAGAGGGATGCAGTTGTGTTCCAGACTGCTTTGTTAACTCTTGCCTTGATAAGCACCTGTGCAATGACAGTTCTTAGAGGTTCAACAGCAGCTAGGTGGGTAGGATTTCATTTTCCTGTAATGCATGATTTAGTGAGTACCATGCTACTTCCTTGAGGATATTAGCCTAAAACCACTTCACCCCATTTTCAAAAACACCTGTTAATTATTCAGTATAAATTTTTATTTTGACTGTACTCAGTCTCTGGGGAAGATTTGTGCTGCAAGTTTTAAACTTGATTTTCCATTTGGCTTGTTATATAATCTTATTTTATATTGTGTATGACATGCTTATCTTTGTAATTTTTCATTTTTCTAACAATTTGTGCAGAACTGTAGCTAATAAATATAATCTATATATGTTATTCCTGATACCTGCTGTTACATCTGAAAGATGTGAACATGTGTAATAATATTTTTCTCCACTTTTATTTATTTAGAAATTAAAATAAAAGCAAAGACGTTTTTAAAGATGCTGAACATAATTTTAAAAATATTCATTGTGTGTTAATTTTAAGGTACTTCATTTTAGAGCGGGAGAAACATTCTTCACCATTTATATATATATATATTTAAATACAAAGACTCATCTTTTATGCGGGTTCAATTTAAAATCAGAAAGATTAAAGCTGTAATGCAGTTTTGCCAGTAGTAGCCCCCACACTTCTCCCTCCTGGCATTTTTGGAGTGAAATCCAAGGATTTGCTGTAGGTGGAATAAGAACATCTCGGGGAACAGTCCCTGGGGCACTGTTGCATCTCTGCTGGGCAGAGTGGCTGAGAGCATGAGCTGATCTGCAGCAGTGACCAAGCCAACTCCCTACTGCTAATATGCTAATCTCATTTGCAGACAGTTTGCCCTTTGTCCATTTCAACAAGGCCGGCACCGAGTGGCACGTGGCTGGATGTGAGAAAGCAGTCATTTTGATTCTCCTCTTCTTGCATACTAGAATAGGGCTGTGGAGGCATGTATGGAGTAGTGTGGTCTACGAATGTGTTATCTCCTTTCTGTTGTTTGACAGACTTTTGATCCCCTGCTGACTCATACAAAAAAGAGCTGGCAGAGAAGACACGGGGGCCATGTGCCCCTCTGGTGATAGCAATGAAAAAAGAATGTCTTGGACTGAAAGTGTGTTTCAGCTTTTGTTTCAGAAGATATCTCTCATTATCAGTCTTTGCTTTGAAACATATATTCTTCTAATTAATTATATTCAGTTTTGGTTTTGTACTGGTTTGCAAATTACTGCTTCGGTAAATAAATATTTCTACACACAATATGCTAAAATTGGAATAGTTACATTCTTAATTTGACTTGATTTATTTTGTCAGTATTCTTTGGAAAAAAATTGATAGTGTTAATCAAATTGAAATTATAATCAAATTTTTGAGTGCCTATATTATTGCTGCACGTCTACATTTCATTTGCATATTCAAATAAATATTTGAATATTTAGAATTGATGCATAAGCATCTTAAAATATTCCTTAGCTTTTTTTGTGCATAGGTATTGTGGCATTTAAAGATGCATTTGGGATACTTATTAATGAATATGCTCATTGGAAAACCTACTGCATCCTGAATATTTCTGGTGATTGCATAAAGTTTTTCTATCTGTAATTAATACATGCTTCTAAACAGAGTAATTGCTGTCTTTTTACAGATTTTAATCATTTTATTTCCTTAGCCCATTCCATTACAATAGCCTCTGCTCCACAGAAGTTCCCACAGTACCTCAGCTGGTAAGAAAATATTGCTGCTGTGCTCGTGTTGATTGCTGTGCATGTCTGCCAGCCACTTATGTCTGGGTTCACTGGCCTAATGAGGCAAACATTTTTTGTAACTGCTGAGTTCTCCTTTCTTGTACTCTATTTGCAGTACTGTAGGATGGTATTCCAGCTAGGAGGTAAACTCTATGAAACACTTAGAATTGTAATTATCAGTGAGGTGCTAGCCACACTTAGAAATCTGTAGAAATTGGTCAAAAAGAAAATGGGACAGAAAGATGTCTGGACACCACAAACAAAGTGCTGTTTTCTTAGGAAACCAAGCTAAAACAAACAAACAACAGCAACAACCAAGCAGATAATATATGGTATCTCACTAAGAGTACATTCCCCAACATTTCAGTAACTCTAGACTAAGTTTGCCACAGACAGCTGTACAGCTGCTTCGGAACTCAGATGCTGAAACTAAGCTTTCACTTAAAAAGCAAAAAATTACAGTTTTGTGTAGACTTAGTATTGCAAGTGAAATTTCCAAAGAAAGAGCAGTACATAATGCTTTTTCTACTGAGATCCATAAGATCTGGTATATGATTTCCCCACTCTAGTATAGTTTCCCTACTCAAGTAGGGAAATCATATAACCGGATGAAGATAGAGGCCATAAATATAATGCAACATCTCACATAGTGTTTCCTCTGATGTAGACAGAATGACCTATAATTCTCTTGACTTTGGTTCTTTTTATCTTGAAAACAATTTTCAAAACTTTTAGTGCTTTTGTAGTCCCTTGGCCTACCTTCAGCCTTTTTTTTTTTTTTCTTGCTTCTAGTCTTCAAGGTCTCTTAGCACCTGTTGAATGTCTCATTTCCCACACTTTGTGTCATCATGTGATAACACCAGCTGAAGGGCTTCTTCTAAAACAACAACCACAGAGGCAGTCTGTGGTTTAGAGAAAGGCACATCTTGCAGAGAGTGATATCCAACACTGTTGATGCCACCTGCATCTGTGTTTGAAGTAGACTCAAAAGTAATATGAATCATGTGTTGCTGTGGAAGTTCCAGAGGTCCAGTGTAGGACCTTGAAAATAAAATCAGAATCAAAGAATCATAGAATTGTTTGAGCTGGAGCAGACCTTTAATGCCATCTAGTTCAACTCCGCTGCAATGAACAGCTCGATCAGGTTGCTCAGACCCCCTCCAGCCTGGGCTTGAGTGTCTCCAGGGATGGGGCTTCTACTATCTCTCTGGATAACCTGTTCCAGTGCCTCACTGCCCTTACTGTAAAAAAATTTCTCTTTATATCCAGCCTAAATCTCTTCTCTCTTAGTTTGAAATCATTTTCCCTTGTCCTAACAACAAGACATATCTCAAAAAGGAGGCAGAATAGAGTAGCCAGGCATATTTTGATGCAGGGCTTGATCTTTTTTTCTGACTTTGAACTATTTATTCCTGAGATTAGGATAAAACAATACAGTCTAAATGTCATGCATCAATTCATGTAAGAACTTATTTGAATAGTTTATGTAGGAGGTTAAATTATGTGATAACGGCAGTCTCTTCCTGATTTGTAATCTGCAAAATGATCAGCATTCTTGGATGAGACAGGAAATTTTGTCAGAAAGAAGTAACAAACTTGCAGAAAAAACATGTATGTGTAGGTTTCAATAGCATGAAGATAATAGTTGCCTCAAGTTTAAAGATAGTTCTATTATTATTACTGAATGTGAGAGCTGAGTAGAAAAACATAGGCATAAAATATTGCCTTCTAGCTCTCATTGATTTTACCAGGAAAATATCACTGTCTTCACTGGTTGTTGAATGAAACATAAACAGGTACAATATTTCTAGTAAAACATATTGCAGATATTATTCTTGATAAGCTACTTTCTGTCTTCTGTATATGAACAGGCTATTTAATTAATAGTTGTGTAAAAGTTTTCTTGATTTATGGAGATCAGTCTTTCTTTTTTGGATTTTTGAGGGGAGACCTTTTGGTTTTGCAGAATCAGGTGGGATGTGACAGCAGAGATGGAAATACTGAAATAATCTAATTTCTGTTCCTTATTGAGAGAACCAGAGGGAACAGTAAAAACAAGTTTTCTCAACCCTGACAAGCTTAGCAAGATAATGTGAAGTGATTGATGAACATAGAGTTCTTATATCAGTGCTGTACAAATTCCACAAGAACTGTCACACTCAAATTGCACAACTAACCATTCAGTGTTAGGAACAAATTTACACTAATGAATGGGGAATCTCTTTGAGAAAATATTGTTATGCGAATTCCTTATTGGAAGGGAATGCCACAAGTCACGATTGCTGCCTGCAGGTCACCTCACACCCACCAAAGTCAGCATCTGACCTTAGCTTCTTCTTCTGATCCCTCTTTGACTCTCCTGCTGGTGAGTCACAGAACATTTCTGTTCTACCTTGAACCACTTGAAAAGCTCTGTGCTGGCTTCACTTCCTGGTTTTCCGTGCTAAGTTTAGTTCACGAGAGGTGGCTGAGCTGCTATACACAGGTAACATTGAGTTGGAGCTCACCACAGTAGCTAAGGGTGAAGATAAGGTCACCAACAAACAAGAGGAAACCACCAGCTGAAGGAGCTAACAGTACTGACAGAAGATCTGTTCAGCAGATGGGAATGTACCTGTAGCTATGCAAATTCACAGGATATGGATCCTACATGTGCAGACTGCACAGTGCTCTCCTTGCTGCCCTGGTGCGGTATGAGCCTTCTCCCTGATGAAGACATCCAACTCTGGCCAGCAGAAAGCATAATAAGGAGTAATTTCAAGCTAATTCTTGCACACACTGACAAGAGAGGTCTAGATTTAGAAATATATACTCATCTGCTGAGCTGTGGTTGAACAAGGTCCATTTTGTTATATTAGACATTTATTCCTCTTCTCAAGTCAAGAATAAACAGTAAAAAAACTACTGGCTACATATGTAACACAGAGAATTGGTAGAAATGATTGATTTTCAGGTAATGATTTAATCAGTTGCTTTTAAAAGGCAATTATTTAAAGATTTGGAATCTTTGTTAATACAAATGTCCTTTTTCCTTGGAGACTTAGTCATGGGGAAAATGAATATAGAAGCTTCCATTATTCCCTCCTTCCCTGGGGCTGCAATTATAATGTTAGGCCAGATAGTAACTATTACCTGCATGCTTCCTGTTATTTTTGGAAGGATCTTCAACAGGGTGAAAGTGCTTATTCAGGGTGTGGGAATAGGAAGGTTTTGTTTCACTTCTCTGAATATAAACTCTGTATTGAGCCAGTACTTTATATGACAAGCTAAGGACCAAAGCCCATTGAAGTGAGTTTTATGATAAGATCAAATAGATTTGGAAGAGACTCTGAAATAACAATACATATCCTGTGAGGATCTGGAGAACACATTGCATTATCATTCTCAGAAAATGCTGTACACCATGTGTCAGTGCCTGCAAACAGCATTTTTTTCACATAACCTCACAACATACTGATCACATAGTCAGGATTACTAGGTCTGTATCAGGCTTAGTCTATAAATAAACAGATTTGCTTATACCTTGAACAGATTGTTTGTATGAGCATTCTTATAGAAATACATCTTGTTACACCAAAGCAATGCGTTCCTCCATTCACCAGCCAAAACAGAGTAACTTTCTCCTAACCTTGCTGATGTTGAGTTCACATTTAAGCTATATTAAAAAGCCTGTCTGTATTCTAATTTTTGCTACTAATACAAAGACATGTTTAGCTTCCAGAGAGATAGGATAGCATAAAGACTGTCAATTCAGGTAAAACTTGCACAAATCTTATTTTCCATATTTTGCTTTTTCTGAAGGAAATATATACAATAATTTTGACTACCCTCAATTATTATTTTCTTTTCTTGAAGAGAAAATCCACTATGTGGCTACAGTTTTGCCTTGCATTCTCATTTGTTTATTTCCCCATTTATCCCCAAGACACTCCAAGACTTCATTTTGTACTTGGAATAGCTCATAAATTCACTGTATTTAAGGCGTCTTTAATTTACAGCGGTGAGCAATTTGCTTTTCTACCACTTCACACATAGCTCTGGATACTTCTGGAATCGTTACCTGTCAACATACAAGAAACTCTTAAAAAAATTTAAATACATGGATCACAAACAATCTTTTTCTTCTCTTGGAGAAGTGATAATTTTTCATGATACACAGTCAAAGGTAATTTGTCAAGTCTGCTTTAAAATACTGGAAAGCATCGTGTCTTTATTACAAGGTAAAGGAAGTCTTGTCCATGCACACAGTATTTGCTAAGCTCCTACATTTTTGTAAACTGGCAGGCTGCCTCTTCAGCCAGGGAAAAATCCGGCACCACACCCATGCCTCTTTTCTGCCCTTTCCTCAGGCACAGTTTATTATCTGAAATTCAAACTTTATCAAACAGCACAACACAAAGTTATTTCCCCTGACTAAAACTACACCCAAAGGGCCCCATGACCAGATCCAGCCAGATTTCTCTGATCTTGTCAGGACCCACTTTATGCCTTCCTTTGGGTCACCCAGGACTGACTGGTTCCAGGGCTTCTTCATCACCCTTCTCTGACTCCATTGTTTGTCTCCTCTTTGCTATCTTCTTCTTTTTCTTTCTTTTTTTTTCACTCAATCTTGTGTTTTCACAGATAACATCCATTGACATTTTCTCACTGCCTGAGAACACAGATAAGAAAATTTCTATACCTATTATTATCTTTTGTTGCTCATGGTTCCTCTAGCTGTAATAGGGTGCCTCTCTAAAACAATTTACTCCAATGGAACTCGATGTATAATTTTGCAGTTTTGTTCTACCAAAATCCTCTTCTTTATATGTTTTATTAGTCTTTTAATGTCAAAATAATTTACAAAAGCCAATGCAATTATCTCAATTGACTTTCATGAGGTTTGGACCAGGCCCCAAATGCATTTCCATAAAAAGATGATCAGATTCTTTTAGTTAGAGTGTGTTAGTAGAATTCTGCTGTGGCATTTATTGAGAACAAAACATAGATTTCCACATAAGCATAGCTGAATAAAAATGAAGTGGGAATATTTTTTGTATTTTTTGCTTGTACTGATCTGATCCTTTTTGTAACATTTCAAACCATACTAAACTATCAAAGTTAAGTGATGAATAAGAATTGCATCACAGCTATAAACTATGATATCAAAATTATGTCCTGCAATCCAGCAAAGTACTGATGCATCCCTCTAATATTTCGCCAGAATAAGGTTTCTGAATGGCAATTAGGTACTAAAATGTATTGCTACGGTATTAAATTCATACCTGACCGACCTTCACTGAAGTCACTTTTAATACTGCTCAGTATCAATTATTAAATACTGAATAGAAATAATTGCATTGTTTCCTGAATATCCTATCATCAGCTTAGGAAATATGGATAGACTGTGACTATTTATATTAAATACTTCAAGCTCTGGGGAGAGTTTCTGCCAAATGAGACAAGATGTTCAGCAAACAGCGAAGTGATGAAACCCACATTCTTCTGCACTGTATATGTTGTACCCTCATTGCCCTTCACAGCCTGTCTCTGTATCTCTGTGACACCATCATAAGGCTCAAAACGCTGCTAACTTCAAACTTTACACATGTAGAATAGATAGCAATTTAATTTTGCATTACTTTCTGTGTGTTTGAGTGAGCACTAATTTGTGTCTTGTATCTTGCCACAGGATTTTGTGAAGATTGAAGGAACATAGAGCTGTTTTTCCATAAGCCCTCCCAAGGTCACAAAAAACAAACAAACAAACAAACAAAACCAAACAAAAACAGAAATCCACTCAGATTATTGATATAGAACTTAATGAACTTTATTCTTGATTGCCAAGAGTGAAGAGCAAGGAGGGTCTTCGTTGCTTCATGGATCAGCTCTGTTCACAGGTGACAGTGTCGTTGATGTGTTAGCCCCTTCAGGGGCTGTCTGCAAGAACAATTGGTGTAAGATACTCTTGATTCGGTATAAAGTCTTGTGGGAAATTCTTTTATCCATAAAGGAGAGATATAAAGAACTTTTTCTTCCCATTTTGTCAATGCCTCTTTTTTTTTTCTTTTTTGAGAAATTGACTTTCAGAAGAATTTAGCTACAGTATTCTTGTGTCTTTCAGGAAATTAATTGCATGAATACAAACACTAAAAATACGAGGATTCCAGTGCAAAAGTGGAAGTTCACATCTTTAATCAGCAACAAAATCACATAAAGCAAATTATAACTACATTAAGCAAAGTTTACATGTAGTTAATTTATGCCCAGCAATAGCTTAGAAAGTGAGAAAATAACCTCTTCAGAACAGGATACTTTGGAGGTAGAACAAGATGTATCAGTTTAATTTTTCACACCAGTATTAAAATATTGATTCATAAAGCCTAAACCACGTCTTTTTATAAACAGTCTGGGTATAAAGCCAGAGAGATGAGTAAGATACCTCCAGTTAAACTGCCATTGCACGTGAAATAGCTGCTTTAGCACTGTAAGACCAAAAGTTTACATGTTCCTTTTTGTAATATACGATGTACAGACTAGAGAACATTGGACTGGTACAGTTGTTTTCGATTGGTGTTTCTCCTTCACACTTTGTGGCTAATGTTTTCCTATTATCAAGGTCTTGCATATTTTCAGCACCCACCCAACTCTGTGGTATTATATGTAATTTTTTAAAGGTCTGAGTGACAAGTACATTGATATAAGTGAATCATCATTTTGCAGGCGTAAAATTTTATCAGATTGGTTTTCAAGTAGATTTATGCATTTGAGAGTCTGCATCTGCCATACAAGATTAGCGCATGGAAGATAGGACATTTGTTGCAATAGTGAGTGATAGAATTTTATACTTTAAACATGTGAAGCAAACTAGATAGTAAATTAGCATCTTGTTAAGTAGTTCCTGTTTATCAGATACAGTATCCAGAGCTGAACTAAAAGGATATTATTGTTCAAGATTAGGACAAGTTTCCATTCCCCACTACTGTCACTGCTTTATGTTCTAGGGCTACTTTTGACCTGGCACAAACAAAATATCTCAGAGTGGTAACCAGATGACAAAACAAGAAAAGTAGAATAAGAACATCTGAAGTACAATATTTCCTTTGATTGCGTGATGAGTTAGCAATGTGTTCTATAGGATACTTCAGTCTGCAGCGCATGAGAATTAACTGAGCGAGAAAAAAGGACTTGACAATTTAATACAGAACTACTTCTTTAAAATGAAGTTTTTAGGGGGCAGAAAATCAAGATTGTAATCAAAGACTAGAGTATATTGTCAATCTGAATAATTTATTTGTCTAGTGATGCTCCCTATCAGAAACCATAATACCATTTAGCTCTTTTTATCCTGACATACCCAACTTATACAGATTCAGCAATGCAGACACATGCCAATGCTTTCTTGTGCAGAGGGCAGCAGACAGTGCAAACTCTGCTGTGCTTGCTATCCCACACTGCTGGTACTTGAAATGAGCCTAACGACATTGTCTAACTGAGTTTTTGCTTTCAGGATACCCTATGACTTGCCTAGTGCCCTTGTGTGAGTCTGCACTTCAAATAAAACTGATGCATACTCAATGACTTTGCCAGAGATACAGTTAATATGTGACTATCAAATGGCAAGTCTTACGTATGTCTTCTGGAATTCTGAATTTATTCTTCTGCTGGAAGTGTTTATTACATTTTCCATGAGTTAGACAGTATTCTTTTCCTTCTAAGACAGTTTTTGCTTTTCAGGACAGTAGCAAGAAAGGACAATAATTACATCTATGAGAGACTGTTGCATGGATTTTCCTTAACAGCGCATTCAGTCTATGCTGAATAAATTTATAAAGTTGCATTTTCCAAAGGCAGGTCCCAAAAATTCAAAAGTGAACAAAATAAATAAAAACAGAAAACAAATTCAGAGTGATTATAAGATAATACATTGGAAAGACAGGACATCCTCCCAGCAATCAGGCTATAATTATGCCTCCTCCAAGCACACAACTGTCAACATATATTTTTAATTTAAGGTCTACATGTCTATATAAAGTGGTCAGCGGTGGAATGTCCTGGTAAGATTTGTATGGTGAATATCAGACAAGTGAGGTACCTTTCAAACTGTATTCATCCTACTTTGATTTTACACCTATGCTTCTTTATCTAATTTCTTTCTTCTACTGAGGCAATAAAATAAGATTCCACTGGTTTTAATGGAATTTTGGCTGTATCCCCACGTTTAAGAAATATATTGCACAACATATGTATTGGTAAAGACATACCATTTATAATATCAACCAAGACCCACAACAAACTTTTTGAAGTCCTTGCTAAATTAATATATGCAATCACATACAAGAGAATGCTTCTACTACATATATGTGTGAATCACTATAATACGCTTTATCACAGACGTGCATCTGATTTAACCTTGAGTCATGACAGCCTTTTATTTCATCTCTTCCTTACGTCTGTAGCTCTCATTAATTTATCCTGTCAGCTCTCTCTAACAATTAGAAGTGGACTGAATCATTAACGTGAAGATTTCCATCCCTTCCAGAACTTTTGCATAGATTTTAAATATTTGCTGTGAGCATATCTAAATATTTGCATCATCTACAATTATCTAAACGTTTTGAGTTGTGTTAAGTTTTTGGCCTTGATCTTTTCTTCTGGAACTTAATTTTACAGTCTAATTCTGTAGTGAGTGAAAATTGCTTGCTTTCATCAGTTCAAATTTTGCCTCCTTTCAGTCTCAAGGAACACCTTCTTTTACTACGAGTGAAAAACTTAGCAAAAACAATGGCTTTTCTGAGCCATTGCCTATTATATATTTTGTTCATGTCTCATTTTACACAACTTCTCTGTAAGATGAAGTCTTAGTCCTTTTAATCTTTGTGTAAGAATTTTCCCATGTGCCTGATGATTTTCATCACCTACCTCACTCTATAAGGACAGCATGTTTCATAAAATTCATAAAGAAGTGAATACAACTCTCTGTTGCAATAATGTCATATCTTATTTTTTATTTGCATTCAATGGTAAAAACAATTGAGCTGAGATTTTCATTGAGTGCTCCACAGTGGCTATATTTACTATGCTTGCAGCAACTGTGTTTGAATGCAAACTCCTGCCTTTGTAGCTGTGTGGCTCAACAACAGCCCCCTTCATTGCAGAGGCTGAGCTTCCCTTTCTGGGCCACTGTTGTACTCATTCTACATGAGAAGCAGAAGAGTGGCAGATGATTATAGGGAAATTCGGGATTGAGCCCAAAGTGCTTACAGAAATACAGACATGGCTGAAGTCACTTAAGCTTCATCTCACATGCAAACCTTACTATTCCAAGTATTGAAGAAGAAACAACATAGACTAAAGTATATAAAATATATAAAAAAGACTATATATATATATATATATATTTAACTGCATATCTTTATAGAAAAAATAACCATTCACAAGATTTTCTGCCAAGCAAGAGTAAATGATTAAATAGTAAAATTATTTCATTATGGATTGGCATGAATATCCTCTTCTGTTGTTATTATTTCAGTGGGCAGGAAGGACATAAACACTCATAGTGCTTACCAGAAGTGACCTGGTTAGTCATTTCTCTGTCAGAATTACTGGAGGCAGACTGATACAGTTCTCTGCTAGAGCAGTAATTGCTGCTGAAGGAGTATTGTGTAGTCAGACAAGGTGAATACCTTCCATGAACCTTGCATTCACTTCCAAATAGCAGTATCTGCGATAGATAGGGATTGAGAACTACAGCTTATTATTTCTTGAGCACTTAAACAATTGATCACTTTCCCTAGAATTAGAAATGATCACAGTGTGTTTATGACTTCTTGGAGACAGTGCTATAATAGAAAATAAGTGCATTTCTTCTTGACTGTGGTTTTTATTATTACTATTATTATTAGTGTGTGTAGATCTTTATATTGAATTACTATACTTCGAAGTTTAATGTTAATGCTGTGGAAAGGTTATACTGTATATTACCTCCAAAATTAGATAATCTTTATAATTATTAATACTGTTATTTTTTCTTCTTTTAAATACTAATTTTGAAACACTGTAAACAATGTTCCATTTGAATATTAAGCAAATGAAATGTACGTCATATCTGCTGAGGTCATAGTAGCTGAAAATCCAAAGTGATAATACAATGAACACGAACATAAAATTCTAAAAAGAAAAATGATTATTTGATAATCAGCTGGTGATTTGTGTAAAAACCATGATGAGGATTCTAAAAAAAAACATCTTTGTAATATAATGGTCTGGTTTGAAATAAGAAACGTCACTATTTGAAAAAGGAAAATATGTTAAATTTACATGATTAATATTTTATTGACATACTAACATTTCAAAAATGTTAATAATTATGGAAGTTGAAAAAAGTGCAGTTTACAAGTTAAAGCTGCTGGAGGCAGACTGCCAGAATGTTGTGAGGGTTGTAGTGCTACAGGGTCTTAATTTACTTCACTAAAGGACCAGATTGCACATGCTACATTGAGATTTTGAATTTAGAATTGCATCACCCAACATAAGATACTGCCACAGCTCTACATGATGTTACGCAACTTTAAAGCATGACCTGTTCAGCCCCACCTACAGGATTTTTCTACAAGCATTCTCATTGCAAACTTATTTTGAATTTATCAGTCTGCTCATCTACTTACTGACTTCTGCTGCTAGAGGCAATGGGAATCAGCTGTTTAGAAATCTCATACATTTCTGCTGGGGATCACTACTGTTAGAAATGGTTTAGGTGCATTTTTTAAAATGGTCTTAACCCTTCAAAATCTGCAGTTGAAAACAGTCCTAAAGACTTTTTTGTACCACGTAGAGCCTGACATACTTTAAGGATGTAATGTTAAATCATTAAGTACGACAGCAGTTCTTCACTTCCGTATCTTTGATCCATATCAAGAGACTGGGACAGATAGCGATCAGTACAATTTCTGTCAAACCTCTGTGGTGGAGGACATTTATTTGTGTCACTGAAGGTCAACATTAATTAGATAGTTTTGTTTCCAGTTCTAATGTAATCCTAGCACCATATGAAAGACATACAGATCATAAGTTTGTGCAGCTGCATGTGCTGTTCTGTACAAATTGATTAGAAATATGCAAATAACAAGGAAACCATGCACATTTGCATACTATTTGTATATGAATACAAACTTTGGCTTATGTTTAACACACCCTGCCTCTGGCAGTGGTCAGGAAGGATATGGAGTTGAAGATAGAGACAGTTTTGGATTTACTGGCCAGAACGAGACAATAGCTAGGTGTCACTGGGACAACCAGGGTCTGTGTGCTTGTTGGGATGTGTGGCTGGAAGGGAGCTGAGGACACCTGGGCTGTGCAGCTGGCTGGAGGAAGCTGGCTTTGCAACTGTGTCTGGACTGGACACAAAGAAGGTAAACAAAGCACTAAAAGTCTTGAATGGAAGACAGAGACACCTGACTTGAGAAATACTGGTGTAGCCACCTATCTAGCAGTCCCTGAACAAGTCAACAATGCAAAGCTTTGACGCGTAACTCTGCGACCAGCAGCGCTAATCAGTACAGCCCATGTATCAGCCACCAGACTCTCGGAGGTAACCGCTCCGAGTTTCAGCCAGGTTAAACACACACGCTTACACACGGCTGTAACAATTTATTCAGTCTGACTGTGCTGCGACTTCCAGACACACGGTTACACCTCAAGTGCCACAGGACACCTGAGGGCGGACGCGCCGCCCCGCCGCCCCTCCCGCTGTGAGGGCGGAGGCGCCACCGCCCCACGCCCGCCGATCAGCACGCGCCGCATCTGCCGAGGAACGCCGCGCATGCGCGAAGCCGCCGCGCGGCCGGAAGCGTGCTCAGCGCGCCTGCGCAGAGAGTGTTCTGCGCGACCCGGCGGAGACCAACATGGCGTCCTAAGCCCACCGTCCCGGCGTGAGCGGGCGAGCGACGCGGCCGCCGCCATCATGTCCCGGCACAGGAACGTCCGAGGCTACAACTACGACGAAGGTAGTGGCGAGCGGAAGCCGGCGGCTGCGTCCGACGCCATTCCAGCCTCGGGCCTGCCAACCACCCGTCCCTTCGCGCAGCCCCGGCCCGCAGCCCTTTCCCGGCTGAGGAGCCCGCCCGGCTCGAGGCGAGGGCGGGGGGGATCGTCGGGCCGGTGGGAGGGGAAAAGCAGTTCGCTCCGTTCCCCTCCCCTCCGCGGGGGTTGGACGAGGCGCCGTGGGAGGCCTCGCCCCGCTCCCCCCGGCCCCCCCCCGCCGCTTCCCGCCCGTGGCCGCGCTGCCGGCGCTGCCTCCCGCCGCCGGCTTGTTGCCTGGCGGTCAACGGGGGAATGCGGCCCTGGCAAACCGAGCTCCGAGAGGTTTGCTGCCCGGCCCCGGGGCTGCCAAGGCTGAGCGCCTTTCGGAGGCGTGGGAGTTGCTTAAAGCCAGTATCGATGTGACTGAGCTGCTCTTCGGGCTTTTGAAAGTTGGTGGGCCTAGTCTCAGTAGAGCAGATTGTTGCTGGTGTCACGTGGACGAGAGGCAACATCTGTAGAACAGCAGCACTTCTGTGTAGGAGAGACGTAGTTCTGGAAGGGAGAGTTGAGCATCTAAGGAAGTATCAGATATTTGCTACGTTGTACTGGAGTTTGCATGGGGCGAATGAGATCTCATGTAAGAACTTAGCTCCTGATTACAGTAGAGCGGCTTTCAGTGTCCTGTCCCATTAATGCTGACAAACTGTCCATTGTGCCCTTTTGCTCAAGGTTTTTATTTGTGTTGGCTTGCGCTGTGAAAAAATGGGCACGCTTCCACTTTGTACTGGTATTTCAGATAACACTTCAGTATGGAAACAGCTATTTTGTTGCTGCTTCGTTAGGTACAAAAAAATGCAGGAAATATTTCTGCCTGTCTCTACTCTTGCTGTTGAGTGGACAGATGCGAGGTTCAAAGATTGAATTTTGTGCCATGAATTTGGAACTTTGAGAGAAATCATTTAAATCTGTGTGTACCCTTGTATGATCTGCTTTGCTGTTTCTCTAGTGTACTTTTACCTCATAGAAGCCCAACCTTAGACTGGGTTGGGAATATTTGTACTGGTTTTTTTTTTTTTTTTTTTTTTTTTTTCAGCCTCTATAGGCATTTACTTAAAGATTGAATGTAATGCTGGTCCTACCTGGACATCTGTCCTCTATGTAATTGAGTATCCAACCTGTAGAACTCACTTCTGGGCTTGTATTTGGATCAGGAGTTCTTTTAACTGAGTTTGCTGAGATACATTGTAAACTGATGTAACCATACCAGGCCTGTGTTGGTGTTACTACTCTGAAGCTCTACTGCTTCGTTACACATCAGATTTAATTACAGGTGTGTATATATGTGGTCTCATATACTTCCGTCATGTACTACTTTTGTAGTCACGTGCGATCTTGCTGTGTTACTTACGATACATGTATGTGTAGTGCATCATTAGGCCCAGTTATTGGTCTTATGAGATAAATATCTGCAGTATTTTTGGCCTCTTTTCATAGGAAAGCTTCTGAGCTCTGAGGAGGAATTTTCAGCCTTCATGTAACTGTATTCCATTTCTGAGCTCTTTTTGTGGTAGTGTGTTCAGAACTGAATGAATTCTGAACTGAAAACTGAATTCCAACAGGGAATACGTTGGCAAGATAGCTGTTGATGCTATGGATTATTTCTGTGGTTTCTAGGCTGTTCTTTATCAGTTTTTAAAAAATAGTTTATGGTACATGCAAGTTGAATTGCCATTGATTTTTTCTTACTTTGTGTTGAGAGTTGAATTAACCTTTCACACCTTTCATCCTTTTTTTGGATGGATATAGTGTTTGTAATATCCCAGTTCTGTGGCCTTTACGTTGGTATCAGAGTGCTGAATTTCTGTCTAGCTGCTAGCTACTTTTTCCCCTTTAAAAAAGGAACAAACAATATTTGTGAACTTGTCAAGCATGTGCAATAATGTCTTTAAAAACATTTTATTATGCTTTTATGTATTTCATTGTTCTTGGTGAAATGTGCAAGCTTATTTTCAAGATTTATATAATGCTAGAGTAGACATATATTTTAATTGTTAATAATTTACTTTCTAATTATGTTTCCTGATGATTGAGTTTTGATAGATGTTTTGAAATTTTAATTGATAAAGTCTGTGGCTATCTATGAGTAACTGTATAGGATTCTTGGTTTTTGGCTGAATGTGCTTCAACCTTCAGTTGAAAGAAATTTTGAATTGCACTTTAGCCTTGCTGAACTGGAGTTGAAAGGTGGTTGGATAAATGTGGGGATAGGCAAGAGAACAGAAGGCTGAGAAATAGGTAAGTGTAGGGTAGAAATCCCAATCTGAGCTACAGGAGTGAGGATTGTAATAGAGCAGTCTGTGGCCGAGGCTGTCAAGAGGTCAGGTGGAAATATGAAGAGAAGCTCTGTAGGGAAGAAAGTCAGTAGAACTGAAGGAACCAGAATTGAGAGGATGAGGGCAGCATTCCAAAAGAGATGGCAAGGAATTGCAACTCCTGAAAATTTTCTGCTGAGGAATAAAGTACTGTATTATTTTAACATTTAATAGCAGAACAGCTTACCAAATGAAGCAGTAAATGAACAGCAACTTATTATTCTCCAGTGTTCCAGAAGTAAAGTAAGATCTTAATACCCTACAAAATCCTGTCCTTTGAATGATTTTATGATTCTTTTCAAAACTGTGCAGGCTAATCTTTTTTTTTTTTTTTTTTACTGCATAGATTTTGAAGATGATGATGTATATGGCCAGTCAGTAGAAGATGATTACTGCATTTCTCCTTCTACAGGTTAGTTCAAATAATTACATACAAACATGGTTACCACATTTAGTCTTGCCTACTCTGGGTAGTGGATGGTCAGAATGTGCTTGATATAAATATCTTGATATATGTTGATGGTGTTAAAAAGTTTGCTGTCTTTATTTAAAGTATTAGTGGAATCCATCTGTTTGAAGGTATGTGGGGTAAGGAGTCTTTGTGGGATGTGCCGCTGTTCCTTGCTTGTGTCTGTTCTCATGTAAGTTGATGTGAAGTTAATAAGCTTATTTGGAACATGGCAAAATTGGTGCAAAAATAGTGGTGCTCAGGTAAGATGGGATTGTAGTGGCTCGGCCTAACTGAATTCAATTTAGCTGTAGAACTACTAGATTGTAGTAATCTCTGAAAGATGATTAATTCAGGATTTGCCTAGATTTTGTGGCAGGGTTTTTAGACCCAGGTAGACCCTGAAGCTAGTATAGCTGATGTTGTCGTGTGGTACTGCAGATGATTTGTCTGGTTCTAAATACACAGTATCTGTGATTTAGACTGTGGCCTCTGGCCACAGGTAATTGAGTTAATTGGGTCTTTGAAAGTCTGTCGTCCTACTCTTTTTAGATAAGCTTGTATAGGTGTATATTTTTGCGAATTGTACTCACGTTTCCTGATATAAATGGTCTCACATTGAATTTCTAAGTTTAGTTGCTAGACTTTTCTCAACATTTGTAAGGAATGAGGTAGTTTTTTATTTTGTGATGAAGACGTGTGTATGCTTCAAAAATAAAAACTAGATGTTAAGTTGCAGAACTAATTCTCATGTTGGTGCACAGTTTTCTTCAGCTATGGTGATCGAAGCTGTATGCATTTAGGAAATGCTAACATAGTACTACTAATGGATATTGCATATGGTTTTAGTAATCATTTTAGAGCTGCAGAGAATATTACATTTATGAGGACATTAAAAGCACAGGGGCATCAGTTCATGTTATGTTTTGTATGTTTCTGAAAATGTGTAATGAGCTTGTGTTTAGCAACAGGTTTTACCTATATATGTGTTAATATGGTGTTAAACCATAATGGAATATTGCACTTGTTTAAAGTTTGCCTTGAATGTACATTTTAACTCGTGACCTGTATTTCCAGTGAAATTTCAGAAAGAAAAGAGCATGCTCAAGTGAGTTAATAATGCAGTGCAATACTGTAAAAGGAGTATTTTTTTGCACGCTAATTTTTTTAATTGACACTGAAGTTTAAAAAGAGGGTGTGGAATAAGATTATGAAGACATCAGTCCATAGGAGGTAATTCAGTATAGAAAGGAACTGTTTTTCAGACCTGGAAAACAGTTGTTTATCTGTTTGAGTATTGAATTTGTATCTGTCCATGTAGTATAAGCATTTTACAAAGATATTTCCCAATCTGTCTTCTCACTGCGTTGAAAACAGTTCAGCATCCTAACTTTTTTTTTCTTACAGTTTTTGTTTCTAAAGGAGGAAGTAATACTTGAATTATTTTTTTTTATATACTTCAATTTTTACCTAATGCAGCAGCTCAGTTTATCTACTCGAGACGAGACAAACCAGCAACGTTTGCTGAGCCATTGGAAGAGGAATATGGCTATGAGGATGCAGAAGATACTGCTGGTTATTTTACGTCCAGTCATCAGTTGACTGAAGCTGATAGAGGTAACGGTAGAAAAATAGTAATACTCTGACCTATCTCGTATTATTCAAAGTTGTAGACTAAGTAGTCTGAACTCAGTGTTACACAACACCACAACTACTGCTTGATATTCTGAAATCTTGTATTAGAATAGCATGCTTCATGAGCAGTGGCATTGGTGGTGATTCTTCAGGCTTCGCACTACCTTTTGTATAGTACCTGTATCTTGCTTGCTTACACTGAAATATACTTCCACTTTTGTAGCAGTTTCAAGTGTGAGTGGCATAGGGGCTGCTTTCTCCCCTTTTGGTGTGAAGGGGAGAAAAACAACCCAATTAAGATAGGGAGAGATAACAAATTCAATACAAATGGTAAAAGAAAGTAAGATAATAGCAAGAGAGTTACAATTAGTAACTCAAGTGGGAGAGAGAGGAAGGCCAGAACTGTGCTGCTGCTCACCATGCTGCTGGACCCCCCAAGAATCCCTCATCCCAGTCACCTGGGATTGGAGAGCATGTGGATGCTCTTGGGAAATGTAGTGCATTTTAGTGTATTTTTCTCTTGGAAGAGACTGAACTCACCTGAGACTGCTAGACAAAGCCAGGAAGTACAACTCTGCAGTGCGCTGTGCTTCTGCACCCAACAGCCTGTTGCATGATGTCATGATACAAAATAGTGATATAACCAGGACTACTTTCTTACTAGAAATAATTTGGTTTGATATGAAATATAAACAGAAGAAGAACTGTACTGTTTCAGACCAGGTGTCTGTGTAGCTTAGCATCTTAACTCCACAAATGTAACAATGGGAGAGCATAAGAAAGAGGATTTGTACATAAAATGGTCTTTTGATTATATTGCATACCAAATTATGGTAAGGTAGTATTATTTGAGAGGTGTGAAGCGATACATTTCCTTGAAATGGTGTCATTAGGTACCTGTATACTGTATAGTTTTATCAGAAGCTGTTTTGAATCCATTAGTCTTTGATTTCAACTCAGTCCTGCGGCTTTATCTTCAATGTTACAAGCCCAGTTCCATACAGAGTGATGGGGGAAAGAATACATGCTTTTGTTTTTCAAACTTGCTAACTAATAGCTTAATTGGATGTTCACTGAAAAAGATTTACAAGTCTCTCTTAAATATTAATAACTAACATTGTGGGGTTTTTTGTTTGTTTTTTTAATATTGAGTTATTTTTATGTTAGTAAGCAATCTCGTATTTAAAACACACATTGCAGAATATTCTGGAGCAATAGAAAAATCTAAATTTAAAATCAATTTGTGGAATTTATAGTAATGCACAGACATGGGTGAATATGATAAATTGGTGGTATGATACGCTTTGCAGCAAGAAGTGATGCTGTAGAAGGAAACTGGAAAGAGTTTGTAGATGCAGATCATCTAGACAGTGCAGTACACTGAGTTTTTGCTATGGCTTTGATAAGGTCCACCACTTATTAAGAAGTGATATTTGAAGAAGGAGGAAACTTATTCTGGACATAAAGGAAAAAGATGGAAAGGAAAACTAGAAGTAACCATTTCTGCTGTGAAAACAGCAGTGTTTTCATAAGACCTGTTTTGTTTCACTATTGTCATAGAGCACTTGGAATGACAGTGTTGCCCATTAATGCAAGAGTATTGACTGTAATCAGGCTAGCTGCAGAGAATTGGAGATTTTATCTGATGCTCAGGATGAACAATGTTCAGCTAACACATCATCCAGCGCTCTAACCGTACCTGTTCTGCAACAAGACTGCTGATTTAAATAACCTCGTAGAAGCTGGAGTTCTGTAGTATTGGATTTGCTTAGCAGAGTTCTTTCAATGGTGCCATGTTTGAGAAGTTGTTCAAATAAAGAATTTGCGTGGTTTTTTTTTTGTTTTTTTTTTTTTACTGTTGTTTTAATAGTCTTCCTGAAACTGGTGGAAAGGATGATATTCAAAATAGTCTTCTGTTCTGTTAGGTTTGTGTCTTTGTGATCAGCACTCTGCTTGAAGTGAAATGGCAACATGGTGATTTTTTTTGTCCATAGTTATGTGGGATGTTTTACTGGCTACTTTTAACTTGAATTTTGCTTACTTGAACTGTAAAAATATTTATTAAAAAAAAAAAAAGAAAAAGGATTGGTGAGAGTGATGATTACTGTTTCATTAGACATGCATTGAAAAATGAAAGATGTTTGAGGAAAAAACACTCTTTTTTTCTAAACTATTGTGAGTATATCTTCAGTGTGATTTTTCTTTCATCATGAACTATGCTCAAATTCTGAAGAGTGAAAATAACTTATTTAAAAATCAAATTCTGAAGTTAAAAAATAGAAGTTTTCTTCTAATTTCCCTGTACGTTCTGTAATGTTTTTCACAGAAGTGTAGGAATATGTTATAAATAAACTGGATTTTATGAACCAAAAAATATTTTGCAATTTTAATAGAGGTAGTTTGAAAGCTGCTGCATTCATCCAGACTTGCTAGTATTTATATTTATTTATTTATTTGTTTAATTTTTAGGGCCCAAAAATGCTGCTTTACTTATTATCCAAAGTATAGGTCCTGTAAACACTTAATACAGAAGCCCATTTAACGCCATATTTTAACTTACTAAGTGATTTTGAGGAATTTTATATCATTTGTATTTGTATTTCTTCTCTGCAGTTAGTTTTATAACATCAAAGTGTTATGATGTTGAGACTTCATTGACTAATAATATATGCATAATAGCTAGTGATACATTCCTTATTGCAACACTTGAAATGAATGAAATATTCTCCAGGGTTTTGGGAATAAAAATCTTATTATGAAAAGAAATGAGATTAAAATCAGTTTATGAAGGTTTTATCTCATAGCATGATATTTCTCTCTTGTCTTTATTAATCAGATGTGTGGTGCTTGTAGTTAGGCTGATTTGTTAAAACTGTATTTTGTGTCGGTTTGTAACAGTAATTTGTTTTTTGTAGCACGTCTTAGTTCATGCCTTGATCAAATGAGAGAAGTTTTGGCAGAGTCCGTACCAGACCAAGCAATGGTGCAAGCAGTGCTGGACAGTAACTTTGACGTACAGAAGGCTTTGGATCTTGTGCTTTCACAAGGCAGTAAGCAAAATGTGAAGACCAAGGATGAGGATGCTGTGATCGTAAGAAAGACGACAAAAGGTATACAGCTATTTAATTGTTTGGATTCAGGATGATTCATTTCGATGTATAGTTTAACTTTGGCTTTACAGGCTGTGAAGATGATTATTATAGTGTTAGTAATGTATTGGGAGACCAACAGAGACCAACTGCTATTTCTTTGTTCTGAAAACATGTAAAGGAAGCAGTATGTTTTGCTAGTATAATCATCAGCTTGTTAGCTTAAATTCAGACTGCAAGCAGCCATCCTCATTTCACAGTAAATTTCTGAATTTTAATGTATGACTTAATTAATGAAAATATGTCCCAACTTCCATTCTCAATCTTCGCTTAGTAAACTGATGTTCCACAGTGATTTATTTTTTTTTTTTAAGGGTGGGGGAAGGTTAGGGTGTTTTATTTATACTTGAATCTTCATTGTCTTTACGGGCGTTTTTTGTGCCAATTTGTAAGTTTGTGTAGGTATTTCAGTAGATAAGAATAATTTAGTTGTAGAACAGCAGATATTTTCAGTGGCACTTTGTAATTAAATGCCTTTTCGTGTTTCTTCTTGATTTTTTTTTTGTTGCTGCTCTCTTCTTAAAAATAAATAAATGGATTCTTCGTTGTGGCTGTACTCCCATCTGAAAATTTTTGGCTATTGTAAGGTAAGGAGACTTACTTTCTTTTCCAGAATTAATTACTAATAAAAACTGTTCCTCTTGTGCAATAGAAAATGTTGACAGCACCAACAAACCAGAGTTTGGAAACTTGACACCCAGAACTGGTTCTGCTTGTTGTTCCTTAATTGGAAATGACAAAATGCTCGTTAATGTTGAAAAATCTGGTATATGTTCATCTGAAAAGAAAGAATCAAAATCCTCTTCACTTGTTCTGTCTTCTTCCAGTGATGATATCTGTACAGGATCATTTTCTGAGCCTATGAATGAGGCAGAGAATCTGCTGTCAGAAAGTGCGAGTGTAGTAGGTTCCATTCCTGACAGTGAAGATGCTTGTTCTAGTATAGGAAGTAACCCGTCTGGAAATTCTTCATTTAAGAAGTTCAGATGCAGGGAAACACAGGACTTGAAATCCTTGCTGATGCAGAATGTGGTTTGTGATTCTCTGAGTCTTAAAGACAGCATTCCGCCTATTTCCTCAAAAACTTCTTATGGCAATAGTGATGAAAGTTTTTGCAATCCTTGCTTAACGAGCACTTTAGGAGAATTGGCTCTTGCTAATGAAGTCAGTCGTACTGCAAATAGAAAGAGTGAACTACTTGAAAATTTTTCTTCACTTGTGCAAAGTAGAAAGCAAGAAAACCCCTCTTCAGAGATGGCTGCGTTTCCAGTGTTAAGGTCTGGAAATACATCATTGGCTGACTTACTTCAGGAGCACCAGGAAAGCAGTGCAAGCCACTGTTATTCTTTGGCTGATCTTTATACCCAGTCAACAGCAAGTGTCACAGATGAGAATTTGGGAACCTCATCGTTATCACAACTCGTAAGCCAACCACAAACTTCAAGTGGGATGCCTGAGTTGACAGGATCTTTGTCTTCTCTAGCCCTCTCTACAGTTTGTCCACTGAAGGAGGTTGAGAACTTAACGCTCTCTGATTTAATAGCAGAGGCTATTGAAGTAGATGACACTCAACAAAAAACAGACTTTTCTGTACTCAATGTAACTGAATTGAGACCCTCTAAAAAAGCAGACATTGATTTAAGTGTCCTTTTAAAAAATGTGGATGCACCTGCAGAGCAAAATGTAATAGGACAGTCAAATGTCTTAATTCCTGAAACAAAACTTTTAAAGGCAAAGCAGGGAAAGTGTTCTGGCTTAGGTAAAGCAAATAAAAGCAAAAGAGGGCTTACTTCTAAGAGACAGGACTTGTCCCTTTCGTGGATGAAGGCTCTGCGTGCAAAACCTTCAGCTTTTGCTTTAACTTTATGTCTTCCGTATCCTCCAAAAGGTTATAAGCGACACACAGTTGGTGTGCATAAAGCGTTCCTTTACAGTAGACAAGTACAAGACGTAAAACCTAAGGAAGTTGCTCCTAAAACAGCCATAACACCATTTGACTTCAAAACAGCATCTCCTGATGATATTGTAAAAGCTAATCAACAAAAAGCTTTTGCAAGAAAATAGCGCAAAGAAAATGGAAAGAATCAATGTGTTTTTTATCTTGGTATGCTGCAAAAAGAAATATATAGGACCTATTTACAATCCACAATTGAGGTTTTTAAATTTTTTAATTGATGTGGCAGTTCTCACTGTAAGATTGGTATCAAATTTGTATGTGAACTTTTTAGCTGTTGCACTGAATATCTTTATTTTTGCCTAATTTTCACTGGCAGTTTAACTTTTTTTTAACTTTTATGAAGTCTTGATCTTTAGTCTATAGATAACAGACTGTACAACACATTATAAACCTCATTAGACTTTTTGAAACACCTGCCTAGGGGTGTGTGTATATATGTTTAATTGGGAAGAACACTGAAGTATTTTTTTTAAATAACTCAGTTTTGCTACATAGTGTGTAGTTTGAGGAGTGGGAACCATAGTTTAGATTACAACTGTTTTATTAAATGTTCTTAAAGCTAAATCTCCTGGTAAGGTATGCAGTTAAACTGCCACTCTTTTAACTCATTGTGTCTCCTCAGTGTCACTATTCTCTTGTATCTTTATTGTACTTAGAAAATCCTTCATTTTTAAAGAGCCTCACTAACCTCAGGGTTTGATGGAAAATTTTAATAGGACATGTATAGATTTTAATAGGACCAAATCTGTTGGGGAGCAAGCACATGTAAAATTGCATTCCCTTTCTTCCATTCTCCAGTCATCTGTCAGAATGTGATTTTTCAGAATTTTACAACAGCTATTTTGTAGATACATACTTGGCATGTTTCATGAGCAGTTTTAGCAGAATTCTGTCATTTGTTCTCAAGTCTTTCAGAAAAGTATTGGATTAGCTTCTAACTTTAGCATGGGTGTCTTTGCTTAATGGAAGAAAATGTTTCAGACAGAGCATAGGTGCTGTTTATATCTGCCTCTTGTCTGTTTTGAAAAGCACTTCTGTAGTGGTGTACACATTTCCTACTGTTGCCACCTGTCACTTTTATTTCAAAGCTTAACACTGAAGGTCAGAATTGGGACATTTAGGACTGACTTTTTGTAGCTGACGATCAGATTCTGGTAGCTGTGTTAGTCAGGTTAGTGACTGTGTGTCTTTCAATTTTTCTGTTAGTATACATTAGTATGCATTAATTCTTTTGATACATTTCCAGTGTCAGTGTTTTAGATCCCGACCAGCAAAACGTGCAATAGGGGTACTGCTGCAACTAAAAAAAAAATAAAATACATTTGTTCATGTACTGTGATACATTTATTGGTAATGAACTTGGCAGCTAGTATAGGACAGTAGATAGAGTTTAAATCCAGTTTTAATCTGTTTTTCATTTATTTTGTTGTATCAAAAATAAGACAAAAACATAAGTTGATTCCTGACTTCAGGTTGCACTATGATCTTTTTTCTAAATAAAAACAGTTCCAGTGCTCTCAGGTACAAATTTCATCTTCTGTATATTTTGCTTGTTTGTCTAGTTGATGCTAGCTGTTGTTCTGTAGGACTGTCAGTGATTTGACCTGACCTCTTGAATGGAGTTCATGTTTCTAATTCTTACTAATAAAAGTTCTATTTAATAACAGTGCTGAAGTGTTTATGTTCTAGATTTAGAACATAAGTTCTAAGCATGTTAAGTTTAGTTGTCTGCGTCCTTACTTGTTTCAAGTGCCTTAAAGCATTGAAGTGTAAGCAATACAATCCAGTGTACATGCTGTGTTCTTATAAGTTCATGAGCAGGAACAGAATTGTTGTAATTCCTTTGCCATTTGGTTGAGGATCTACCTTTCTTCAATAAGATAACATCAAAGTCAATCCTTGAGCCTTCTTAGTTTCATATGCTTGAGGGAACGTAGAAGTCTCTATAAATTGTATGCTATTTCATTGATTAGATTTAATAGAAAATTCTGCTTTTTGAACAACATGAAATACTTTTTATAGCTGTCCGTTTCTCTGTAGTCAGTATTATCTTCTCACTGCTGTGAAGTCCAAATGTATTTTTCCCACTGAAACAAAATGTCCTATTTGGAGAATTTATTGTTAAAATTTGAAGCTATCTTCTATATCTACTATCTTCTAGTAGATATTTTTTTTTTCCTGTTAAAAAAAATAAGTGGTGGTGAAAAGCTTGCTAAAGGCATGCCTGGCTATATATTGGAGATGTTTTAACTTTCTTATGTTCCCTGTACTCTTGGGGCTCTAATTAATGTTTTTATAGGTAGAAATTTCCAATATGTACATTCTAAAAATTTTTCTTGGACTTTTCTTTCCCTTTAAATCTTTATGTTAAACTTTTCATTGTTTTTGGTCTGTTTTCTTAACCTTTTTTCTGCTGTTCTTTGTCTGACATTTCTTAGCATTTATATTAAACTTAGAGCTGAGTACTGGACATACAAGGAAATATATATCTATGGACTCATTTGGAAAGCATGTGCAAGATGTAGGTGGCAATGTGTAGTACTTGGAACAGTTCTGCCAAGAGTTTCATGCAGATAAAACTTTAATAAGTGTCTGATGCCCAAGGGCATCAGTATTATATGTTTATTGGAATTCTTACTATGGGATTGATACCTTAGTAAAAAAAACCAAACAAAACAAAAAAAAACCTTTGGATCTTGTTTGGTAGCTAAATTTTCGTGTATAAATATCTTTTCACTTGCATGTATCTCAGTATTGTCAGAGGTCAATGCATGCTGTTCAAGTGTATGAGGAGTGGGGGAGGGATTTTTCTTCAGTTTATAATACTGAATCCTGAAATGAGGCTTGAATTAATACAGATTTGCAGGCTGGGCTCTTTGAAGGTTCCTAAACGATGAATAAACCTGATTTCCAGTTAATTTTCAGCAGAAGCTATTTCAACACTTGGAAAACTTCACATTCTTTTTCAAACCAAGGGTAATGTGTTACTGTGTATGCTTTTCAAGTGGATAAGATATATTAATATAAGTTCCTTTGTTTCTCGTTAATTTCTCCTTAATTTCTTTAATCTCATTAATGAGAACCAGGTTTCTTTCATCAGTGATGGATTTAATTGTCTTAGGATACTCCATAAATATAATGGTATATGGCATTTTTGTATAACAACTCTGTTTCTGCCTGTTTTATGCTTAAAATAATTGTATTTTATTGGTGTGTGTATATATATATATATATAATCTTTCCCCTCAAATTGCAGCTACTGTATATTTTTGTCTAATGTGGGTTAATTGTATTATTTTGGAATCCATATTAACACTGTAAAGTACTTATGTCTGTGTTGAATATGGACATAGAAAGGATAATATGGCTTACGGTATTTGGACTGTATATTCCTAAGGTATTGCGTTCATTAAATTTATTTTGCACATTATTTTTAATTAAGTGGATACCGATTTTTTTTATACGAAGTTGTTCTGAATATTGCTTTATGTGCTTAAATAAAATGCATATTTGAAAATAGTCTTAATTACAGTTTCTCATTGATTTACTTGGCACAGTTAAAGTTGTGATTGAATATTCTCTAATTGTTTATGATGTGGAAACACTCAAATTCATGTCTACATTTATGCAGGCATTAGTTTTTCAGTGAAAGATTGCCTTGGCGAAAGTGGGGCAGAAACTGATATGTGCTAGTACATCTTCAGACTGTATTCAGGCTCCAGTTTGCTTTTGGTTAGAAATGGGTGTTTGAAATTATGTAGATAACTTTGACAGCATTTTAAAACCATAATATGGTCTTAAAAATGAAAGGATATCAGTGAAATAAGAAAAAGGCACAAAATAATACCAGCTTTCTAGATCTTTGCTGCAGTAGCAGGTACTACAGTAGCCTACTAAGTAAAGTTTCTGAATACCTTTTCCATTTTCCTCTTCTGTGTTTCTTTTTGTAGCTGATAATTTTATCAGAACTTGTTTTGGAAAATGAGTGTAAATTGACTTTGATTTCTATCTTAACATGCTTTAGAAAAGCAGGGTAATTAAAAGAAACAATAAAATACGGGAAGAATATAAAAGTAAGAACACCCAGTTGGATTTCAAAAATGATTGCTGCTGCATGCACTTAATGTAATTATATTTAGCTTTTTTTTTTAAATCATGGCAGAAAAGTTCTTGCTTTTTTTCCCCCTCCCAACTTAAAGGATGTTAGGAGCACAAAATTCCAGTTTTAAAATGATGAGATCAGAACTTCGCATAACTGTTATATGTTTTTGTTGATTTTTTTTTTAATTCAGAAATTACTCTTTGAAGTAATTTCTAATTTGAATTGTTCAGTCAATTCTCAGGATCTTAAAAAGCAGCAAGGAACTTCAGTTTCTGGAACTACTGCACAATAATATTTTGAAGAGACTAGTTGGTGCAGAGGGGCAGAGCTTGCAATTCTTGTTCTGACTTTTTTTCCTCCAATCACGTGATTCAAATTTGTTTTTCATTAATCAGCAATTTCTAAAAATCAGCACATGCAGAATGTTTCAGAGCAGTTTCTGCAGAAATGAATGGCTATTCAAAATTGTCCTATGATGATAGGATATTACACAAATATGTAGGTATGTAAATATTACATGAATGTATGTACAATTAATGACAATATCTGTTCTAAAGGCACTAGTTTAGTTACATACACAGTCATTTGTGTCTGAAATCTGAAACGCCCAGTTTTGTAAAATTCTTGTGAAAATTCTTTGTATTAAATGTTGATTATGAGCTGTGATTGGGAGTGGAACAAAAAAACAACAAAGCCCACCAAATTTCATCGTTTTTAAGAAGTTCTTTTTTACTTTGAATTACAAAGTACTGAAGAGGTGAGGATTTGCTGTTTTTTTTTCTTTTCTTTGAAAATTGAAATTGTTTTCATTGGTAACTTGTCCTTTTTTTTCGATTTACAAGAAATACAGACAGCTGGTAAGCAGTTAAACAGATGTATGTTCTGTTCATGAAGCTCAGTGTTCTCTTCAGATGTTGAGGAAGTGTCACTGCTTTAAGCTGTATATACCTGTGTGTGTGTGCTAATGGTTTTGACCTTATGGGATTTTCTGTAGGGAAGTAAGAGAATCATTTTTTGTGAAAGTGATGTATTTGCTCTGCACTCGAAAACAGAGATGAAGTAAAAGACAAAGCCAGTATTGGTTTCCTTTATCTATTTTCAGGGAACTCTATCCTGCTTCCCAGATTGCTATCTCAATGGGGCAGTTCAGAGGGAATGGGGTCTGTATTTTAATATTATTGTGCTGTACAACCAAATTACTTGTTTATCTGTACTCTGTTGAAGTACTTCCGCCCCCACCCCCCACCTTTCAAAAAATCAAAGCTAATTCAGTTTGTGTGATTTTAGGTGATTGTTGAAATCAGTGATACTTATGAAGTGCTTTGTAAGCGTCTGTTGTTGCAGAAATGTACGTTATTTATTTTATGGAAACATGACATTGCATACTTAAAAACAGCCTGTTAAAAAACAAGTCTGACTTCTGAGGTATGTCTGTAGTCCGTTGGTTTTGTTATTCCTTTGTGGAATTACTCATCGTCCTTCTCTACAACTTTCTGTTTGTACAGTGCCTAGAAGATAACTAGAACATGTAAAGTTATTGTAATGATATGTTTTTAAAGAGAATTCATGCTTTGTGAGCAGTTTCTATTCACAAATTTCGGATTTGTGAAGACATGGCCCATGTTGTCTTACTCTTTTTCTACAGCAGGAATATGCTGTTCTGGAAAAGATTTATACAAGTGAAGTATTCATTCATTGTCATGTCAGTAGTAGGTGAAGATGGATCTATAAAATCAAAGAATGAAATCATAATATATATTTTTAAAGCAGTGATCTTCATATATGTAGCATTGCTCCAGTGTCTACTTTTTTTCCAAGCAGTGGCTGTTAGTGCTGCTCACATTACGCTGTGAAAGTGCACTGTTGCAATGTGGTTGCTCTCAGTGTTGTCAGGGTAGCTTCTCTAGAAGTTCAAATTTCTCAAAAATATTTATGTAAAAGTGGTACCTTCTTAGTCAAAAAGATATGCATTATGTACATACTCATTTCATTTCTGTTTGCTTTTTCTGTCTAAACTACATTTTCATTTCTTTTTACCCATGTTAGTGTTACAGAACAAATACAGATACTGGTGAGCGAGCTAGATTCTATTCCATTTCAGGCACTGTTAACGGAATTGTTAACCACTTTACGACACTAAGATTTTTGGTTTTAGTTGTGTGAGCAAGAAGGAGGTCAAATCTCTCTAAATGTGCAGTCCTTGCAGGAAATTAAAAAAAAAAAAAAAAAGTACCATGAGCTGAGCATGTTTAGTTTGGTGTTGGGGTAGAAAGGAAGAGTTTTCCTAATGAGTGTCATTGTCACAGTTGAACTATCTGTGTAGAGGACTGGCTATTTTGTACTATGGTTGTTTCTCAGGACTGGCAGCTAGAACAGGGCCTTTATAGTATTATGTGTATAAATATTTGGTGAAACAATAAAAAGTCAAAATAGGAAGTGAAGCACAGGAAGTTGAAAAGCCTTACTCATGATGTGCCTGATAATCTAGGAATAGAGCTTAGGTCTAGTTTTCTAGATATTGAACTATGTTCTTTGCTTGTGGCTGTTAGTAGTATTTACCATACTATATTATAGCAAGTATACATATTATATTATTTAGGTATTGTATACTCTTTTATAGCAAGTATTTATTCCATGACATTTATTGGTAATTTCTGATTTTTATCAATAATGCAGGTGTTTTGGTTGTTGAAATGAAGAACTGTTTCAAGAACATGACCCACAAGCCAAACAAGTAGATGCCTAGCTTGTGTTTTGTTAATGTTATTTGTCTTTCAGTTTTCTAGAATTCATTCTGTGCCTCTCCTGTGTAAATATCTTCTTTAGATTTTGCCTTACACCAAAAGCAAATGGAAATCTCACAAGCTTTACCGCAAAGTGAGTTAATGTAATTAGCTTTCTCTTATCACTCAGTTGACTGCAGCAAGATTTACTTTTGATTCTTAAAGGTGCTGCTTCAATCCAAGCACAAATAGTTGTTTTTTTTTCTGGCTTCATATGCTGTAACTGAGCATTAATATTATCAGGTAACTTTGTCTGCTTCTGCTTTGTATTATGATTGGGTGATCTTGGAAGTCTTAACTGACAAAGATCATGAGGTGTTGTTTTAGGGAGAATTGCAAAGAAATCTTGGAGAAAAAAATATTCTGAAGTTTCATCATGTTATCCAGTATACTTTCATTAGTCAAGAAGTTTTTACCTCCACTTACCATACTTAGCTCTAATCCTTTGATTTTGCCCGTTTGTAAATTAGTTATTTGTACCTAGATATCGAAAAGAAATATTTTTTTCTCAACTTCCATTGGCTTTACTCATTTTTCACTAACAGTAGTTTTCAAATGCCTGCTAGAGTGACAAGAGCCCATTATACTTAGATACGGCATGTATTCAGCCTGTGGCAAGGGGAATGTGTTCTTCACTGAATGGAAACATATGAAATCTGACACGACTAGCGATACTACTTTCCATGATTTAAGATATAACTGATAATGTAAGACTTCTATGTTTTAGGTAAGAAAAATGTATTCACATACTTCAGGAGAAGCTACTGAGCCTTGACACTAAGGTACTGTGTGGGCTTTAGAAAGGAAGTGGCTTATTTCAGGGAAAAATGTGTCACCAGTATTGAAAAGCTTCTTAAAATCCTTTGAGATGTTTCTTTGAGCTTCTCCTTATACATACCATACACCTACACTGGAAAAAGTGACACTCCAAGTGTTTTCAGAGTTTTCTTTTATGTCCTTTAACACTACTATGATTTGCCTTTGTCAGACAACATATAATCCAACACAAAGTAAATTGTAGCTGAATGCATTGTGTATGAAAGCTGAGTGTTTTGCTTGGAAACTAAGAGATCTTAAAACTAAAAAAGGCTATATATATATATATATATATATATATATATTTATTATTGTTATTTTTTAAGATGCTTAAGATTCCAGAAAAAAAGCAGTGATCCTGGGGAAACAGTAGCTTTGCTTGTGTAGTGTTCTACGTCAGTCCTTTCAGGTCATGGTAAATATGACCATTATTTCCTTTTCTTTGTGTCCTTAAAAGGTAATGTGAAAAAGTTACAGAAATCTCATATGTGATTGCTTGAGTGCCAGGAAGGTATGGTTGAGAGACTTTTCAGAAATCTTCCTAACTTGAAAACCTGTTAGACAATCCATTCTCCATTATGAGTTTTGGTAAAACAATATTTTTCTGTTGTGTGGGGCAGATTCTTATGTGATTTTTCTTTGGTATCATGAGAATTATGTATCTGTAGGTTTACTACTAGTATTGAAGGGCAGTTTTTTTTCCTTAAGGTGGTGATTGAAAAGTCAGTATAGCAAAAATGGCCCAGTAGGTCTGTTTTATTTCTCCTTATTTTTCATTTTTTCTGTGTGGACCAGGTGTTTAAAGTTGCTTAATTAGCACATAATTCAGTATTGTATGTCCATTATTAGAATGTCACTCTGAGTTTTGGATAAATATGGTGCTCAAAACAGGAGTCTTAACATGAGCATTCTAAATAATCAGATTCATCAGGAAGATTACTAGGATTCATATTATAATGGTTGAAAGATCTAAAGTGTTAGAGAAGTAAGTAAAAAGTTGTTTTCTTGATTGGATTTTAAAGCTCCGAAAAATTGTTTTAGAAGTGTGTGTGACCTCATGAAATAAACTTGTAAATAAAGGAAGTATATAGTATTTGAAAACATTACTTACAGAGGTACTCTTTCCATAATTAAGACTACGGCAAGATTATTTTATAAGCTTTTATCAAACCATCTATCTCTTGGGTTTTTGTTTGCATTGTCCGTGAGAAAAGACTGATTTAATAGTCTGAGTTCTTCAGTAGTAGTGTGAACACTTCAGCATTCCCAGCCAGCACCTTCCCTGCTAGAAGTGTAATTCAGTTATGCTTGCTTTAGTGGTCTTTTAAATTAAAAGCAGTTTAATGCAGGCTGCTGGCATTTTATGTCTGTTTTCTGAGGACAAATACTGTAGTTTTTTTCTGAGAGAATCTATTCATTGCAGCATGTATTGCTTAGCAGTTTCACTGGTCAATTATTGCTGCTGTAGTGTTAATGCACTGTCAATCTAGAAGCTGTAACTTATCTCAGGCGTTTGCATTTGAGTACTCAAAGCAAGGCTGTTGACAAGACAGTAGTATTTCACACTTGTAAACTGATGCAGTTCAGCTTTAGGAATTAGTGCATCACCTAAATGTTACGAGCATATCAAATTCAAAATTGTGGGAGTTAAAAATAAATAAATCAGAACACTAAAATATGTTATCAATGAAAAAGGAGCTCGAGCTGTACGTGTAAAAGTTACACGTGTAAGAATTCAGAAATGAAGTTGAAAAGCAAAAGCCAAGATGTTAAAATACAAGCAGAAAATGCAAAATTGCTTTACAGTGTCTTTTATTTTAGGTAACTTTCACTGCAGATATTATTTTTCCTGGGAAAATGTGTTACCAGTACCTACCTTATCTCTGTACTGTCTTCTGAATGTGTTTTTGCGGTATCTTGTATTTTTTTAAATTATTATTATTCTGTGTGGTTCAATATTGTTACAAAACCTGATAGTTACATGCAGTACTGTGTTATGTCATATATATACCAACAGAAATGTCGCATACTTGCTACTTGTGTGCCTCTGTACCCACTGTACCCAGAATGTTTTGACCTTTGGTGACAAAATATTATCAATTTTTTATCATCTCAGCTTCTTTGTATTTTCTTTCCTGATAAGTGGTATGTTTCAGAATACAGAGTTGACTATTAGAAATAATTTTAAGTACCAGATTTTTGTTGGATTTTTGTCTGTCTTTTGTTAGACCTGTTCCGTGAAGCTTAAAACATTTGAGATTACTGTCAAAACTGTACAGAATTACAGTAGAAATTTACATGTAAAAAGCCAAAGCTCAAAGCCTTGGAAAAATGATGTTGCTGATAACTTCAGCGTGGAAGAAACCTGTGTCTGTGGAACCTGTGGTGCCTGACTGACAGATGCGGAAGAACTGTGGCTGCTTATTGCTTCAGTCATTCTTCCATATTTTTACTGCATTTAAAAATTCAGGCTAAGTGGAAACTTTATATCTAATTAATTCCAAAATATAAGTTGAAGTTGTTTTGAGTACTCCTTGAGTCCTTGTTACCACCTTTCTGTGGTTTTAGAATCACATTTTCCTATTTTTAATGTTTTCCTCTTCCCTGTTGCATGCTTACATAAATAGGAAAGTGAGTAACTTTTCTTGTCAGCTAGGGTGAAACTGGGTGTATGCAAAGAGCAGCTCAATACCTAAGTCAAAAAAAAAAAGGGGGTGGGGGGGAAAATTGCCTCTTAAACGTCTCTAGTAAATGTTTTTCAAGTAAAAAATGTGATTTATCTTATGATTTCTTTGTGTTTTATATCATTTATATATGCTATTGATAGCAGTTATATATGCCGAGAAACTTGCAAGGCTGTGGTTGCTATCTGTGCGCATGAGTTACTACTGTAAATGTGTCTTAACTTTTCTTTCACTGCAACAAGGAAGAGGAAAACGTGGAAAGAAAAGAACTTCGGTCTGCACAGGTTCCTCTCTGTAGTCCAGGTAGAGTGAAATGCACTTCTTCAGACTGGCAAATAAACTTCTATCTTCCTGCTAGTCATCTGCATCTGCTAAATCTTGCAAAACTTATTTGAAAGTATGTGTTGTGTTTTACTGTATTCAGGTTTTCTTGTAGAATAGGGTACACAGCTTTTTATAAACCAGTTTTGATCTCTTGAATAGTTTCATCAATGTGCAGTAGAGTTTCCAATGCTGTGCTTCATGTCCCATGTATGCACAGAATGTTTTCCAGATAATGTGTCTCCCTTATTCAGAGTATTGGTAGCATCCAGTCTCCCCTTTTTTTTCTAGACTTAATCTATTTCATCTTTGATAACTCTGGAATCTTGATGTATTTGGCTTGGGGCAGATGAGTTCCTAGGAAACTGTGGAATAGTTAAAGTAATTCTCAGAGGGATAATGTACATAAACTGTGCAAACGTAACGTAGGCATTGTAAATCAGGCTTCAATTATCAAGGGAAATCTTTATGTAAATTAGGAAGTTTCTTATTTTGAAGAGTAGGACAATTTTTATAATATTTTCCTAAATTTTAATGCCAAACAGATTTTAATGTAACTTTTCCTTGTTAGATCTATGTTGCTGTATGTGTCAAGTAGATTTTATCTTGCTTGCTTGCGTTTTGTTTGATTTTGCATGACTGGGACATCTTACTGCAAGTTTCCTTGATAAATAGAATTACTACCTAATACCAGATTTAATCAGTTAGCTATGAAAGCTCTACAGTCAGCTTAATGCTCTCGTGTTAGGTTCACTAACTTCCTAATAATATCCACTGGCAGCATCCACAGTGTATTTCTCATGAAATTGTCCTCATTATGTACATTTTGTCACAGCATGTTTGTACAGTGTGGTGTATAATGGTTTAATATTTGTCTCTGAAGTTGTAGAGAGAGATGGTGAATTTTTTTTTTTATTTTATTTTTTTAACTTCTGTCATGTTTTTTTTCCCTAATACTTGCTATAACACTGTGGGAGGTTCTTGACTGGAGAGAAATTCAGTGTGCTTAATCAGCCAGCTGCACTGATGGAGCCTGTGTTTGTTTTGCAAGTTAAATTTGGAGATACTTAGCAGCTTTACACCTAGCTTTCAAAGATCTTTTCTCTGTAAATGTGTTGCCTCTCACACATTTAAGTAGTAAAGAGCACTAAAGCTCATTGATAGCTTGTTCTACCAAATGGGTAAGAATCAGGCGGGAAGGGCCCTTAAAGACCATCTAGTTCCAGCCCACCTGCCATGGGCTCCCATTCAGCCTGGCTTGAAAACTTCCAGGGCCGGGGTATCCACAGGTTTTCTTGGTGACCTTGGCGCTGCCTCACGTGATCAGACATTTCCTTTTGTCTCTTTTTGCTGTTCCAAATGGTTGGAAAATGGCATTAAGGATAGGAGACTCTGAGTAATAATGGAAAGATGTTATGGCTTAATGGTACTTAATATAAACATAGGTGGAGAGCATCTCTGTTAATCCCTAATATAAATTGTCAATTTAAAAATCTAATCTATAGTACTGAATTGGTAGGCATGAAGATATTGTAGAAACTTATTGTTCATGCACCTGTAGTCCTTTTTTTTTTTTTTTCCCCACACAGTAGCTCATAACAAAATTCAGTTAGTATATTTTCTCTTGGTGTTGTATGTTTTAAGTTGCTGTTGGATGTCTTCACAGAACACTTAAACTGTTCCATCCACATAGAAAATTTTTTAAAAACTGAAAATCTTTTTTTAATCCTTCTAAGTTGAATAATGTATAGAATAAAAGAATATCCTGAGTTGGAAGGGATTCCACAAGGGTCATTTAAGTGTTGTTTATGAATTTCAGCTTAAGTATTGTAATGCAGTAACTTTTTATTTTTAATCATTTAAAGCTGCTTAGTATTCTGTAGTTAAGTGGCATAAACCACCTTCCCTTAACCTAAAGTCGTGGACTAGTGAAGGGGAGAAAAGAGCAGGTACTTGATAAATATCAGCCTCTGATCTGGAGTTAAAAAATAATACAGAGCACCTTGTTAATTACTTCACTTGATTTTAATAAGCATGTGTGTTTTGCATCATTTGTTTACATTTAGTCCTAGTAAAATGAGTACTATAAGAGGTGTGTGTTCTCTCAGCAAATTTCATTTAAACAGATTTTGTGTGAAATGTTTTAATTTACCTCATTTGCATGTGCAAATGAGAACAATGCATTTTTAATGTCTTCTGTTTCCTACTCATCCTTTTTTTAACATTTGTTCTTTGTTATATTAAGAATGATAAAAATTTGAACATGTTAAACATTTTTCACATGTGTACATTAAACTGTTACATTCATGGCTTTTTAAAATCAATTTAGTTCATTCATCACTTAACTTCTTATAAGGTTGTACATTTCCTCTATAATCTTAAGTTTGGGGTATAAGAGAGTGTTTGCAATTACAGAAGAGGCAGACTTTTCAAGTTACAATTCCACCTTTGGGAAGTGCTGTTTTGTAAAATCCTGTAAAATACCATGTGTGAAGTAATTCTGCTCAATCCTTATTCTTTCAGTAGGGTTCTTTCATCATCAGGGGCCATCAGCTGCTAAGTCTGGAAGTTGTGTGGCTTGAGGCAATCACCTGAAGGGGGGTTGGACTGGATGATCTCTAGAGGTTCCTTCCAACTCCTACAATTCTGTGAGGACTCTTTTGCATTATTCACTCATATGCATCATTTCATCAGCAGTATGATAATTTCATGTAAGCATTTATATTTTTTTCTCTAAAAATCCTGCTTACTGTAGGTAGCTACTTAAGTGGCATCCAGAACAAATACTTGTTCTGAAAGAAACGACCATTGATTTAGATGAACATAAGATGCTATTCTGCAAGACTGCCTTAACATCATAGCACCTGCTGTGAGTGTTAACATGATATCTCCTGTTTCCCTTCTCATTCTTGTGTCTTTGGGTCCCATCCTGATTAGCAGGCATAACTTACTGAGCTGGAGGTCTCATGTACAATGCTTATTTTTGCAAAGCAGGCAAATTTTTAGAAGTTCAGTTTTTACTTCTTAGTGTTTTCATCTTCATTTGGCCATGTCTTCCAGCATTCTGGTTGTCATTCTTGTGAATGCTGTCAACTTTTCCTTGTCAGTTTCCTCAATTTATTAAAATGGTGAAAAAATTAATGCACTAAACATACCTTTTTTTCCAGCTTCTGTTTTGCAGTAATTCAGAAAGTGATCATGTCTAATTTCTTTGATCACAGTGATGTCTTTTACTGTTCCTTATTTTGGGACTTAGGGTAACACAGTAGTTTCCACCATGTCATTATTCTTGTTTTTCTTTTTTGTTTCCGTCAACTATTCTTGTTTATTTTCTCTTGTCTAGTTGTAGTTTTCAGTATAGGGAGTTGCTGTACTCCTTGGTGAGAATGTTAAAGTTCATGTGTGTAGGTTGCTCCAAAAGTAATGTGTCCTATTTATTTCCATGGAAGCTACAACAGATAAAAAGAGCATGGTAACATTATTTGTTAAAGCAAATTCTCAGCTACAAAACAGTATGTTTCAGGATAGCCACCACCATGAGCTGTGTTTTTGCTAGCAGTGAATGAGAGCCCCTGTGCTGTGCTCATAAAAATCTGTACCAGCAGAGGTGACCAGCTGTAATTTCAGCTGTTGTCACTGCTGAAATGCACCATCCACTGCCTTACTGTGCTCACAACCACTGTTTGCTCTCCAGCAGTGCTTAGCGAATGTCAATGAATGTCAATAGGTACAGTTTTTTCATGTGAAGGATGCAGTGGAATTGCCAGGTCAGAGCCTGAACCAATGGTTGAGTACCAGGTGAGAAGAAATGGATAACCCAGTGAGCTCAGGTACAAGCAGTGTATCTGAGTGATCAGAAGGGGGTGGACCCTTTGTTTGTCTCTCCTCACCCTCCTTTAAGGGTTAGCAGCTGAGTGAGCAGTATCTCCCAACAGAGACTGTGCTCCTCTTGAACCATTGCTGGTCATTGGAAGGGGTGGGGTGAGGTAATGTTTCTTCTTTGTCATCAAGTGCTCCATAGTGCTTGTATCCCTGTAGAAGGCACCGTCATTGCCTTCTTTTGCTGCACAGAGGAATACAGTTCCACGTTTGTTTCATATGCACTTGTGTGTCAGATGCCATTCTGTTGGACTGTGCCTCTGCTGCCATCTGTGACACAAGAAAATTTAGTGGAATATTGGCAAGAAGATTCAATATCTACTGCCATATCACTGAACTCTGCCTCCGACATTATGGGCCAGCATAATAAAATGGGAGGCTTTACTTTTTGATCAATTCTTGTAGCAGCAGTTCTGTAATTTTGTTAGTCTTTGTACCATACTTCAGTAGCAGTTTTCTGTCTTAGCTGAAGCAGTGAAATGTCCCAGTTGAGTTCTTCAAGCCTTCCTTATGGTTATGAAGGGAGGGATTAAATTAACTTTTAAATATTTGTACCAAAAATTTAGGATAAGTCTGCTCTGGGTTATTAATATGAACAAATAGTGAGCTTCTCCCACAGAGATGGTCTTATTTTCCGTTGAGGCTTATTTCCAAATTTGTTTTGGAGTTTGTAATTGAATAATTCATTAATTAGAAGATTGTAGCTTGCGAAAGTGAAGGAAAAAAAGAGTCAGTCAAGGGTCTTAATACTTACTATGTTATTTATGGTATGTTATATATTAAGTTTCTGTCAGCTACTAACTACTGGCTTTGTACCTAGTTTTACCAGATTCCAGAGGTAGGCCCAAATTACGGGTTTGGGAAGATCTTTCAATCTGTCTGTAGCGTGGGTGATGGTAACGTGATGAGGATATTCAAGAAATCAGTTTTATCACAATGCAGAATAAAACATGTTGAAATACTCTTTATTCCACACTATATTCTCCCATCTTCTTAACTTCGTTCCTGTTGACAAACCCATATCACCATTCCTACCATCTTTGGCTTAATCTTTAAGAATATTATTATAAATACTGTCATTTCCTGTCATCTTCATTTTAGGTAAAGCTTTAAAAATTGGACTCTGTTGCTTACTTTTTGTAAAATATGTAAGTAGAGTACCTCTGTCTTTTGCCTTTAAAAATGCAAATAGAAAATGGGACATTTGAGGATTTACTGTTAAATTAGCATAGCCTTGAAAGCACAAATACAAAAGTCATTGTCAGTCTATCACTCTTGTATGCAGTAACTGTTTGTGTGACTAAATGCATTTGTGATTCAATTTGCTCTGGACAGTGTATATTTTTGTGTGTATATATATGTGTGTGTGTGTATATATATATATATATGTATGTATGTATATATATATATGGATTTCAGTAGTTGATGAACTACCTGACCTTGAACATTTAGATTTTTTTTACAGTAGTGACTTAGAAGCTGCTAAAATGCCTTTTTTATTATTAATTTTAATTTATCATTATTGATTACTTAATTATTATATTAGTAACAAATACTTTAATAAATAATTATTATTTATTTATTATTTAAGTAGATGTTGGTATGTGATTAAGCTATTCTTTTGGTTTTCTGAAGCTAGAAATCTTTCACTCTGAAATATGTTAATGAGCCTTATACTGTGACCTTGTAGTTTCTGCAGCCATCTTTTACACCATGGAATGAGATCAAGTAAGAGTATTTTCCTTATGCAGGGCTGACTTTGCAGAGAAATAGAAAAGTGCATGTGTGAAGAACTAAAATCTCAAATTCCCTTATAAGAAAATTATTAATTCTTCCATATGTCATCTTTCTGGCCCAGTCATGTTGTAACGTGCTTGTAATGTCACCAGCAGAATAGTAGAGTTGAAAATTTGAAGAACCTAAATTAAAAAAGGTTTTAGCTAATCTTACTTTGAAAGTTTTTACTGCACTAAAATTTAACAAAATAGTCTTCTGAAAATAAAAGTGAAAATATTTGCAGCTTCAGCATGCTTAATTGAGAAGGACTAGTGTATACATATTTCTCATATGATGCTTTAAAAGGGCACATTATTAACATTCTTGGGAAAGTTTGTGGAATAGTTGTGGAAGAGATGAACAGATACAAGGTGATCATACTTGAGTGCTGTCGATTTGCCTGTATTGTTTTCTTATTTTTTTTTTTTCCTTGTAGTTAACTTCTGCTTCTTACTGAAGATATTTTAGTACATAAATAGAAGTTGTGGATTGGGAAAGATTTTGTTAGTAAAATGCTTAATGCTCCTGTAATACAATCACTGAGAATGTCAGTGTGTGTACATGTAAAAAGTGTGATTTTTTTTTTTCCCCCTGAAATAACTGGAGGATGTGCAGGGAAATAGCACCATCCTCTGGCATTATAATATTATAATATTAATTAAGAATTAAACCTTGAAGTTGCTGTCTGTTATTTTGGGGAATTGAATTATATTATAATTATGATGGACATATTGTACTTTCAGTTTACATACTCATTTTGGGCCAAGGTTTTAACAGAAATTCTGTTCATTTGCATGGCCTGTGTACTCTGCTCAATTAAGTGAGTAGCAATAGATAATATCTTTTTAGGGTTATCCTACAGACAGTGCTGACTCTGCTCTTTACATGACCATTTATGGTAGGAAGTTGCACTTCAGAAACATCGATCTGAGCGTTTTCTAAATCACAGTGAAAGACAATTCACAGTCATTTGAGAAAAATTCGTTGAATTAGAAAACACCACCAACGATTTAGCTGTTTGTGTGGGAGAGTAAAGGTGCTGGTACAGAACAACTGCAAATATCTAATACATAAATTATTTTTACAGCAAATTGTAGCTTTGGTTACGGATTGAGAAGGGATGACATTGGCGTTACTCGAGAGCAGTGCAAGAAATACACCTCCCACAAATAAGGTTTCAGTAGTTACATGATGAGTTGCAGTGAGTTACAATTATGTGAATGATCGAATTTTAGGCCATTTAGCTATAAGGAATAGGCACAATAGACATGAGAAATTCTGCGGGCACGTTGTCTGGGACTTGACCGCTGAGGAAGTCACTGTTTTAATAGCTGTGAATTCCTATTGGGCCTTCGAATGTTTACATGTTGAAAACATCAAAAGGAGACAGCTGATATTTGTGTAATCTCTAGAAGACAGACATCCCCCCCACAGGTCTGCTTTTCCGTACTGTAGACCTCTGCTCCTTTTACTCTGGAGGTGTTGGCTTAATGAAACTGGAAATCTTGAAATGAGAGGTATACTCCAGTGACGGTGTCTTTCTTTCCTCTAGTCTGGTTTACATTCTCAGTTTGCAGACTGAGTAGCCATTTGTATGAGAAGACTTTATCAATGATCTGCGTTTATAGACCTGAACTGTTCCCTTTTTGAATATATTGCTTAAGCATGACTTCAAGGTGATTGCTGATTGGAATGTCATATTAAACATCTGGAAACTGAGAGGGAAGAGTTTAATCTACCAAAGTTCTGAATGTTCACAACTGTGATAGAGTTCAGTAAGAAGTTTTACATATAAAATACATTATACCATTTTCTGGAATGTCAGATATTCCAAGTTATTTCCCAAGTGGAGTAATGACGTTGCAAATAAAAAAAATGGTGACAATAAGTTGCTTGTGAAACCTGTGGGTACAATGGCAACAAGAACAAAAAATCCAACCAACCAAAAAACAAACTGCAGACCATGTTGGGGGAGAGTATAAAAAGCCATATGAACCATTAGATGTTTTAGATGAGGGATTGGCTGCTGGGAAGTGATAGAATACTGATAATGGGATATTGGTGTATTTAGTGTGGAGAAAATAGTGATTGTTCATTAAATAAATACTACTCAGTGAACTGATGGTAATAAAGGGTCACGGGGGGGGGGGGGGGGGGAAAGGTTTCATAGATTCATAGATTCATAGGTATAATAGGTAATGTTAATTCAGCTCCACTGGAAGGTACTTGTTTATGATAAAAGCATAAAGACAATGTATTGGTAACTGACTGCTATATTGTTCATCATTTGAATTTAGTTGGAGAGGAAATGTTGATGGCGAGGCTACAGTGAGACCACAGAGATTCTGGCTAAGGTCCGGATGGGAAGGAAAATGTATTTCTGCCTAGTTAGAACACATCCTACCCCATCCGCTTAGACTTGATTTAATTTCAGTGCATGTGTCATTCTGTAATTTGTTTAGTCATGTTCAGAATTTTTCATTGCATTCCCATTTCTGTTCTAAATGCATTGCCTTTTGTCCCTTTTTTTTTATCTCATTTCCATTTTTTACACTTCTTCATTGCAATCTCTGTATCTAGCCATTCCCAGTCTCCCTATATTTCCATTCACAGACCATGATTTTTTTTCCTTGCATTCACATTTTCCACCCACAGCTTGCATCACTCTTCAGTACCGATCTTCTGCTCCCTCTGTTCGTGTTTAGGTTCTATATGTGATCTGTTATGCAGTATGTGTCTGCTTGCATTTTCCTCCATCAACACAGGTTTTTCACAATTAAGGTTGTTAAACTATTCTCAAATTTTCTTTTTCACTGTAGCTCTCGTCTGTTTTACTGATGTTTGATCCCTTTAATCCTTGTCTGTCCTTGATGGTTTGCTTGTCTTACTGCTTTCCAGTACACACTTCACTATTGGCTTCTTTTGCCTCATCATTTTATTTTATATTACCTTATGGTGTGATACGAAAATGTTGGGAGCATCGAAGTCATGGGATTTGCTCTCAGGTGACAGGGCTTAGTCCAAGCTGGCCAAAAATGCCAGCAATAGTTACATATTTAGTGTTTAAAAAGCATGTGGGGATTTAGGAAGCATGCATAAATTGTTTTCTGAGGCCAGGTTTATGTGAATTTTCAAGAGGTAAAAAGCTGTCTTGCATGGATAAACTTAGGCAAATTATATTTTTTGGCTGCCTTTTTTGAAAATAAACTTGTCTGCTGTTTTGTCTTCCAGTTTCCTCATTCTACCTGTATCTGGAGGGAGGGGAAAAAAAAATGGCCTCAGGAAGATGCTTAACTCTTCATTTCAAAAATTCATTTGTTCTATTAGCTAGAAGCTGTAAGCTTTGAAAGCAAACCTTGAGCAATGGCAAGCACCTGGTAACTGTAGCAAGTGAAACTGCCAGCCCTTCTGGTGGTGACTGCTATACATGCAGCTGTGGCAAGCTGTTTCTGCACCTACAGGCTTGGGGTAGTAAACTGTAGTGGGTCTGTGTTGTTGGGGATGCAAAGAGTTGGCCCATGTTGGAGACACAGTGAGTTACTGAATAATATTCCTGAATATCTTTTCCCCCTCCCCACACACCATCAAACCTTAGAAATGAAACAGTCAGACGTAAGTAAATATTTTTATTTTCAGCATTTTTCAGTGAAAATTCCTACTCCCAGTTTCATGAATCAAGGCATATTCACCATCTGAAACTTTACAGAGAAGGCTGTACTTGCAACAAGAAGTTGAAGTTACCTGGAAACCCCGGCTGTGGTTTATATTAGGAAATAACCTTTCTTTTAAAGAGAAAAAGTTAAATGCTCTTGTTTGAGGAATTGTTTTCAGTAATGTCTTTAGAACAGATGTGTTTAAGTTCTGTGGAAGGGTAACTTATAAAAAAGGTGATACAATTTTTGTAGATTGTTGTATTATTTTCATGAGAGTGAGATGCTTGTTAGCAACTATTGTTCATTACAGTTTATAATAGTATAATGTCATGCCTTTTCCTAAAGTATTCTGAGCTGGTATAATTTATATACAGCAGTGGCATTTTATTTTGAGTTTTGACAAATGACATTTTTATTACAGATGCAGTTGCACAGACTGCTCCTTAAAGGGCAGCTGAATAATAGAGGAGTGGGAGAGAACTGTTCTTTTTTCCTTTCCTTATTATCCTTTATTGCTTAACATACTTGTGTAAGATGTAGGATATAGTCAGAGTCCTGGAGTTCTGGTACTCTTCCCAGTGCTGTGATATGTTGACTGTACCACCACCACCGAAGATCCAGTGTGTTTTTTGGCAAGCTTAATTATGCTGCAAATTCTAGATGGTTTTACAGAATTTATGCGTTTTGAATACTTTAGTTAATTATACAAAAAATCACTGTGCATTTCTCTAATGACATTTTCTCACTATTTCCTCATGTTATTCTTGTATGCTGTGGAATTTGAATGGAGAAAAAATACAATCATTCTGTTTTTAAAGGAAACTGAAAGGCTAGCAGCTGTTTTGTTTTAGGGTGTCCATGAAGGAATGGAAACAATTTGAGGCATGTTGTAATCAATATTTTGAAATAGATTATTGTGATGCAGTGCAAAAGGATGAGCATGATATTATAGGTAATCACGCTGGCATCTCTTCACCTGCTGCCTCATGGATAATCCATGTTTGGCATTTTTTTTTTTTTTTTTTCAATTTTAGGGTCTTAAAGTTAGTTTTAGATTGGAGCATATAGTAAGAAAAGTGTTAGTTTGATGTAGGCCTCAGTTATTAAGTCTGTTTTTCAGACTCAACTGTGTCCTGTCTGTACTTGTGTTACTGCTAATAGACTCAGGTGGGTTGCCAGTAGTGCACCAAAAAATAAATTGTTTCTTTTGATGACTCATTGAGTCATGAAACACTTGGAACAAGCTCATGACACGGTGGTACAAAGCACAAAGCCAGTGTCCTGTCTTTTCTCCTTTATGCAATTGGTGGATGTTGCTGTATAATTGGTAGACAAAGGTGTAAGTGACTTGTTTGTGGTTATATAGAAAGTCTGTGGCAGAGGGAGGGATGCAAACCATATCTGCCTAGATCAGAAGACATGGTTACATGCGTGTTTTTCCACAGTATTGCTGGTTTACACAGTACTTAACCCCTTCCCCTACTATTGCTTTATGTTTTTGTGTTCTGTTGCTTTGTGTGTTTATCTGGAGTGGAAATAATGCAGATTACTACAGTTTATTGGGAAATTTGCTAAGTAGAATTTCTAGTTTGAGGATAAATACTGGAATGCAATACACATTTTTAGTACATATAATACTAGGAAAAAATATTATGAAATAATACTGAAAAATCATTTTTCCAGTTCCAACCATTGGTGCTGCATAGAAATGTGAAAATTGGGTTCTTTTTAGTGTAAGAAAATAATCGTTTTTATTTATTTAATAATCACAAAAATACATGCTATTTTATTGGCATTCTTAAGAACATGTAGTGTTCAGTATAAGGACTTCTCAGCTTTATTGCAGAAGGCTATGTCAGAGTTAGTAGTTACAGTAATTTCATGAGATGAACAAGGGTCTAAAACTCAGGATTTTGTACAAGGAAAAAAAATCCCAACACCCCACAAAAAGAAACCCCAAAACAAACAACGGAACCAAGCAAAATAAGCAAAAAGCACAAAATATTTTTTAACTGCTGCAGTTGAGTAAACCTAGATTTATTTAAATGGAGTTACTGTCTGAGAAGGCATGGACTCAAGGTGCTCGACACCTTGATATACTTCCTACCTTTTATCTTTTTTTTTTTTTTTAGTTCAGGCATCATAAAGATTAAAGTTCATCTTCTCAGACGCAGGATTCACAGTGTAATGATACAGTTCACTGTAAGGTTTCAGTGCCATTACCCACTTTAATGAGGGGAAGCAAATTGGGAGGAGCAGTCTCTGTGCATAGGAATTGAAGAAGGTGACATTTTGTTTGTACTGTTAAAAATATTGAAGTTAAAAAGTCATCTGAACTAAGCCAGAGTGGATTTCAGCACCCTATGCCAGTGCTCATTTGTACAGTATTAGTGCGAACACTTTTTCCTCCCTATTTTACTACTTACTTATATTTCTCACTTGAGATAGCAGATTATAGCAGACTTAGGTTGTTTACATGTACCTCTGATCTACTTAGGAACAGAACAGACTGACATTTGACTGTTCCAAGTACTAAAAAATACGTCTAAAATGCCTCCAACAGAATTAAAGATCAATTTTTTTACCTTTCTGTTAGTTTCAATATAAGTAAGCAAACTGAAAAAAAATAAATTCTCAAATCTGTATTATTTTGTAAAGAAGGTAAAATAATCTCTTGGTTTGTTTGTTTAAATCCTTTGCAGGTAATTCTTAAAACCATTGTTAGAGAGAGAGGCCAAAATCTGGGGAGTTGATTGTGGTAAAGGAAGATGGTTGACTTATCCATGCACTTCTGCTGTTTTCACCATGAACTCTCTGAGAGGCTGTTCTCATTTTTAAGAGCTGCTCCTCTGTGCTTTAGCTGGTTGCTGTATGTGTATGTCTGTCTCCTGTTTTTCAGTCTGTGAGTACTCCCTCGTGCCATCAGATTTTAAGGTTGTACTACTAATAATTTTCAAGTTGTGGCAGGTGTCTCTAGCAAGACTTCTTGACCAAATCAAAAGGCTCTTCACTTGGAAGACCAAAGGCAGTCACAGGATAGGGAAAAGCAAAGAGAAGCATAAAGGGAAGAGGTGTTAGTTTGATCACACACTGTTACAGTTGTACTGGAATAATGTCAGTGCAGGTTTCTGTTCCCTTTGTTATTAGACTCATCCTAATGGCTCATATGTACTATAATATAGGTTCAGTGGCATCAGTGTAGTCTTCAGTAGTATCTGAAAACTACTTGGCTTTAAAAAATTGAACTTCTTTAATATTTTAAAACATTCTGAATTGTGACAACTATCGTATCAACAACCCTTTATATTTTTCTGATTTGTGAATGACCTGCTCTTATTTTGTTTTTTTTGTGTAGTTAGACTAAGTGAAATATTGGGGCTGCTTCAGGACTTAAGTGTCTCTTTTGAGAATCGTATCAGCATTGTGCATTGACTTCCTTTTAGTTCCAGGGTGCAATTTAAGGATATGCGTTTGATCTGTTAAGTACTGAATTGCTTTTGCTTTGTCTGCTGGAGCAGATAAGATTTTTATTGTGCAGTTCACTCCGCTACCTGATAGATTAGATAGTAAAACGTACTCCATTCCTAGGCTTCTGTTCTTCGTACTGAAGACTGTAACTATTAATCTTTAATGACACCTGCAGTGCACAAAATCAGGCTTGTTCCTTATCTTTAATGAGCTGTATAATTTTGTTGTACTTAGTTGTGAAAACAGTGGAGTCAATAACTGGTGTTTGACGCTTCTGCCAGTGGTATTACTAATATTTCTTACATGATTATTGCGTCTGACTGAACGATCCCTTTACGGCGTAGTCCTCTACGGTTTAGTTCAGCCTTGAATATGATCCTGGTCTCCTTCCTTATTCCACCTATTTTGAAATGCTAGTGCTATTTTGTTTTTTAAGTGACAACAGAGCCTGTCTGTGCTATCAGTGAAAAATTGTTTTACTATCTCTTGCTCTTTGCAATTTTATTCTTTTAATCTTTGTTCAATTTTGATGTTTTTAATGTCTAGTTTTAGATTTCAGTGTTTGTTCATTGTGTGTATGTTCTAGGCTTCAGTTCTTTTTGTTCAGCTTGGTTTTCTTAGCTGTGTTAAGTGTTCTGCGTATGGAACCTTTTCTCCTAACACAATCACTTGATTGTGACGTGTTTCTTCAAGGTGCATAATTTAGTCCTTCAGTTTGCAGTACGTATTTTAAGTTGTGTTGTCCGTGGGGTAGTTCTGATGAATTTTGTTTAGTCACTAGATTTTGTCTAGACAGTGAGTTGCGTAGTGCTTTTGAAGATGATTGTTTGACTTTCTTGAAATTAATATTAAAATCTAGATTCATTGAATATGTTTAATCTCTTAGCACCTTTAACTTTGGATCAGTCTAAAGCACTCCAATAGCTGTGCAGGTTGAAGCTTAATTTATAAATTAAAATTAAAAATTATATTTATAAATATATAAAAATATAAATTAAATTAAAAAAATTAGAGAATATAACTTTCTTTAAATTCTTGAGACTTTTGGTATTGGATCAAATGTAGTGACTGTTGCTAATGGGTTGTAAGTTATATGCAAGGTACACAGTAACAATTGTTTTCTTTTATTAATTTCTTTCAAGTAATCTCATGTCATATTGATTGTGGTTCTAGTCGTTCTCAGTTCCTAGCAGTTTGATTTCAAAGATGATGTTTTCTGAGAATTAACTTGAATTCAACTTTTAAATGATCTCTACAACATTCAAGTCTAACTGGCAGGTGAAGATGATGTCTGCTTGAAAACCGCTTCAAATGAAATGGGGGAAAAAAAATTTCTGCAAAAATTTTTACTGCAACTCAAATAATTAAGTTTTCATTAAAAAAGGTGTAAGTGACCTGTGTAGGTGCTTGAATGTAAAATAAAATCTTTGTGTTTAACTGTTTGTTCTTCCCCAGTATTTGAGAATGTTTTCCCTAAATCTTTACAGTTTGTCAGTTTTAAAATCTGTAATTTTTGTGAACCATGATTTGTGCTGTTGCCTTTATTTCTCTTGATACAGTTTTTTCTTACTCTGTGTACTTGGTTTGCAATTAGTAATGATACACATACAGGCTGCTAATTCCCGAGATCTCCTGGCAGCATGCAACTAAAATAAGTATCATCAGATAAGGTAAATGAGGGAGATGAAAATGAAGTTAAATAAGATTTCTTCAATCAATGGATTTTTTTCTTAAAAAAAAAAAAAGAAAAGAAAAAAAAGATCGGAAAGGTTGCACAACAGCTTTTATGGTGTATTATTACATATGTGTCTGTGGTATTCCTTTTCCGTACCTGAAACAAACCTTCAGCAGGCTTGACCACAACTTTACATACAATTTGTACAGAACTATGATTGTGTGGTTTTAGAGGTGTAGCTGTTGTACTTCAGGATGCAATAAAGAATTAATCTGAATGAGCAGAAGGACCAAGTGGCTCCAGTAGTTCATCTTACAGTAGTAACCTTAAATATTTAAAAATCAACTTCTTATTCAACATAAGTATTCACTTGATTGTGACTATCAGAATTTGAGTATTATTTGAAGACTGATAGCATTTTTTCAGTTTTCAGATGGATCTGTAGGGAAAGATCATTTAAAATATACAGTTTTATTCTGAATTCAGATTATTGTTTTTTTTCCTGTGTATATAACATCTTTGAAGAAGTACAGTCATTGTCACGCATGATGTAAAGCTGGAAGTCTTTTCTCTTAGAAGAGGGAGAAGGGAGTTATTTAGCATTTAACAGGGAGCTGTGGAAAGAAAATAACTAGTTTACTATTTTATTTATGCTACGAATTCCCAAGTTAACAGCTATTTTTAACAACTTTCCAATAAACTGTGCTTTTAGGCCTGTTGAATGTAGTTTCATAGAACTCAAAATGAATCTCACTTTTATCTGTGTTTTCATTTAAATTGTGGTAAAAGTTGATACCTTTAAAGGGAGTAGGTTTTTCAGTTCCAGTTATCCATAATTACCTTTAAGTTAGCTAGCTTGAGTGTTGCTTGGCTTCCTTGATTTAACTTAGTTTGAGACAGCTCTCTTTACAGATTTGAGGGAAGGTCAGCACCCCATGTGTATCTTCTGCTGCTAATAGTCTCTGAGGTAGACAACTGTTTTTTTCCACCTTGTACCTAAAGGTTCAGCTGTGTTAAGACAAAAGAAAAACTGTGAGAAGAATTAACTTAATTGGTTAATGAGCAGCTGCAGGGTATTTCTTCATCCTCATATTTTTCTAATATGCTTCTGTTGTTCAGTCAGACTACTATCAAAATAGCAGAGTTCTTAAATGGTTTGGCTGTCACATCGGTGCTTGGAGATACAGATTAGATATTCAAAATAAATACAACTGGTTGTAGATCAATTTGTATCTGTGACATATCTATTCAAACTGAAGTGTGAAATTCCGTAATTATCATAGACTGGTAACTTTGGGTGAAAGAGAAGGAATGTAATATGTTAAACTTTGTATGTAACACTTGTTAGTCACAACATTAAGTTCAGATGTACTTTTTGTCTATTACTAGGAAAATCAAGGGATTCCCAGTCAGCCAGAATGGAATCTGAAATTGTGCCAAAAGTTACTAAGATGACAGTGTCTGGAAAGAAACAGTCGATGGGATTTGAAGTTCCATGGTAAGCCAAGCCCTCTTGCATCAAGGTACATCAGTAGCTCTTCTTTCAGACTGATGCACCTGTAACAAGTTTTCTTCTTCTTTTATTTCTATTTTTGCAGCAGTTTTAGTGTCACTCTCCAGAACAAACCATTTCAGCTTCATGTTTGACTCACAATTACTTTCAGAAGATGGTACCTCACGTTTTGAGTTTAACAAATCCTTTCACTATGAATAGTGTAGAGAGATATCAGCTATTCAGATTATTTAAACATCCGCTTCATAGAATACTGAACATTCTTGGGGTTCGTTTATTTTAAATATAGTTCGCTAAGTGGAATTATGAAATCAATAAATCTTAACTGTAATTGCTTGTTCTTCAAAGGAAGTAATACATTTAAGAATAATTTATGGGGAAAATAATAACTTAAGACTAAATTTTGTCTTCCTCTGCAGCTTTTATTAACTGTAACAGGTGTTCAGGGTACAACTGTTGTAGAGAAGAAGCCAGTCCTGCTTATGCTTTAGCTTAGCTGAAATAACGTTGTTGAGTAGTAATTCTAATTTTACCCTAACTTGGAACTGGTGGGGAAATGTCTTATTATGAGTACAAAAAAAAAAAAAAAAAAACATGCTGAATCAGAATCCACCTACCTACAACAGTAGCCAGTAGTTAGTGCTTGACCTGTCCTTACATTAAAGCATTCTGGGAATACATTTAATGAAATGTCACTTCATGTAGCATTCTGTAGCTCCTCCATCACCTGTTTTTCCTTTTAGATTGGGCTGGTTTCTCTTAACAATATTTCTTGCATTTTCTTATTGGGATATGCTTATTGTGATTTTTGAGCTCTATCTTATTTTAATCATATACTCTGTGACAAGAAATACCATAGTTATCCTCAGGACAATAGTTCACGAGCATAAACAGTGCCAACATCCCCACCTCAGCTGCAGTAGTTGCAGTTCTGATCTGGAAAGCATTTTGAGAAGCAAGAAGATAGCATGTTTTTTATTTTACAGTACTTCTGCTTGTTTGCTGTAACTGCAGAAAGTAACCAGATGCTTTTACATAGGTGTAATAGTTTAATAGGTATTTTCATTTAATACAGGGGTGTAAGGCTGATATCCCTATTTCTTTAAATCTGTTAAATGCCATTGCTGAATGAAATTGATGTATTTCAGCTACTTAGATACAATAAAATGTAAATTAAAAATTCCTGGGATTTCAAAAGCTTCTTTCTGTGCCATTGGAGATCTGCAATATCTCAGAGGTAATATGTTTTTTTTCTTCTTCTCACCTTTGCTGATTAGCGGCTCTGGTTCATATTAACTTAGTGGAATCTTCATCTCTGGTGTTTCTATTTCACTGCTTAAATAGGAGTTCTTCATGGTGTTAACATGATGTGGATGTAGTTTTATAAAAAGTAATCATAAAGGAGTGAAGAAGATCTGCCAGTTAGTCCTTCAGCAGCTCAGTAGGGATGGTAGTGATCACATTTTTTAGCTGCAATAAAATAACTATATGAAGTGTTTATTAATAAGAATAAATACAGAATTTAGTCTCTCTTATTTAGTGACTGCCCCACCTTTTGTATATGTGCCTACTTCATAGGGAAAGATGAAATAAGAATGTTTCCTCATTTGTAGGCCGGAAAATTTCTCGGAAAGGCTAATGGTGACTCAGTCTCTGAGGAATAGTAGTTGTCTCCTGCATGGTTCTCAATTACTCTGCTTCTCTTTAGGGACTTTGTCATAGTTTGGATTGTACTTCTTTCCATTATAGTAATACAATGACAGAGAAAGAATAACCTGCTAATTATATCTTCAGGTTTAAATCTTTGGTACTGTTAAGGTGTTTATTTAAATATTCTCTTCACTTGATTAGCATTTCAGCAATGCTGCTAAGTAAGAAGAAGCCTGTTTTCCTCACTCTTTTCAGACAGTGGTAGGTACAGCCTGCCCGGAGGAGCTGTGGATGTTCCATCCCTGTATGGATTCAAGGCCAGGTTGGACAGGGCCCTGAGCAGCCTGAGCTGGTGGGTGGCAGCCCTGCCTATGGCAGGGGGGTTGGGGCCGTGTGGGTTTTTAAGAGTTCCAGCTGTATTCTGTAATTCTATGATTTCTGTGGAAAATGGATGGATGTTAGGCATTTACTTTTAAGCCAGCATAAATAGGAATCGAGTGGTTTATTGAAGAATAGAAGAAGATTTATAGAAGAGCCAATCAATGAATATGGCAGAAAGTCCAAATGAAGTGGCAATATTATCTGAATGTTTTAAGCTTGTAGGGAGCTGTGATTACTTCCTTTATTGTCTACAGACCACTAGAGGAGTTTGACATGCAGAACTGAGGGAGGTTGCCTTGACCATATCTTTCCTTTTCTGCTTAGGATGGTGTAATTTAGTCTGCCTGATTCCTAACAGATGGAGCCTGACTGGCACTTTTCCACGGTTTCTTTGTGAGGTCTACACTAAATATATTGAAGTTACCTGAAGCACTGGTGTTGTCTTGCAAGCTTGTAATGACTTTGTAGCTTTTATGTGTCCACTTCTAAACTTGAAAAGCAAAGGAAAATGTTTTCCCCTGTCTCAGCTCCATAAGTATGAGAGTTTATTTGTTTGTTTTCCCTTATACATTTATCTGCTGGGTTATTGATAATTTATATGAAGATGAATTCTCAGGGGAAACAATGATTTTATGCTTATTAATGCCTAAGAAAGGTCTTTAAATTATTTTTCAGATTCTCTTTGTTACTTATGCACTGATAAATGTACTGCAGAGGGCTTATAATAATACAGATTTCTAAGTACCTGGTTTGTATCCCTGACTGAAAGCATACTATTATGAATTATTCATAGCAGTTTTGCTAAACTTGAATTGCAAACCAAGTGTAATTTGTTAGCCTTTGCAGTTTGCAACCTGTACTCTCTCTGCTAAATATTACTATGCTGTTGGTGCAGACACCCCTCCAAGGTGGCTCTGCAATATACTAGTTTTTGTTGTCAACTTTTATGGAATTTTAAAAATAATTCATGGGCCACATTTTAAAAACAGTGGCCTAGCATTAACAAAAATGACCATTCTTTGACTAGCTACTGAGTCTTTATGATTACAAATTTGTTATGATGCATGACCTCATAATAATAAATCAACATTTATTAAGATGTGACTGGGTTCTTAGAAGTCATGAATTACTTTGAGCATTGATTGCCTTTGAAATTGTCTCTGGAAAATGGAGTTTGCTTACTTCTGACAAGCTTTTTTTCTGGTACTCTAGCAAGATTGATTACCGTGCTTTGTCTTGTCAAATTGTGAAGGAACACAGAAAAGAATGTGAGCAAAAAAGGGTGATTATTTTAATCAGCCTGACCAATATTGTGTAATTAATAATTTTGAAAGGGGAAATAAACGTAGACATTCCTGTAATGACTCTATGTACTCCGAAAGAGTCAGTTGTATCAAAATAGTTCATGAAGCATCCAGACTGAAAATAATACTTAAAAGCTAAATTTTCAGCAGGTAATCTTTCAGGTTCTTGTTTGAATGTCTGGTAGTGTAAACCTCAGGAAACACAACTGCATGAGGTTGTGTGTCTTTTAGCATGTTTTATGACAGCATGTGTTCTTCAGGATTTCATGTTGAAGGATGTTTTCAGATTTCCAAAAGATTGTAGTATCTGAAACCTTTAGAAATCTACATGGAGCAGTCTACTAACACTTCAGAATATTTTACCCCTGAAATAGTAGCGAGTTGCAAGGCCTAATGGCTAGAGTCACATTTCACTAATTATTTCATTAGTATAACTAGTGCCTTTTCCTTGAACCACTCAAATACATACTCGATACAGCAAAGGAAGTTCCGCACAAACGTGCGTGGGAACTTCTTCACAGTGCAGTAATGGAACACTGGCACAGGCTGCACAGAGAGTTCATGGAGTCTCTTCTGGAGATGTTCAAGACCCACCTGGACACCTACCTGTGCAACCTGGGCTAGGGAGCTGCTTTGGCGGGGGGACTCAATAATCTCTAGAGGTCCCTTCCAACCCATATGATTCTGTGATTCTGTGATTTGGCATCCTAGAGCACTGGTAGTCCCACCAGAAAATACTTACTCATGAGAGAACTGTTTTTATCTGGTATTGATTCTTTGAGAAACTGTAAGTGGTTTGAATTCTGCCACTCCACATTCATCATATTTTTGGAATTTGTTCTGACATAGTCTTTGGCTTATGGGAAAATCTGTGCTTCTGAGCCTAGAAAAAAAATTATTTCTTAGCTAAGTAAATAGAATTTAGGAACTTAATAATAACTTGTCTTTCAGAATACTTTTTTGTCTTTCAAAAGGCTTTGGAAAGCTATAGGAAAACATGTTTTTGGATCATGTTACTTCAAGTTTTATCTAAATGTCTTCCTTTTAATGTTTTTCATTTTTGAAAAATTGGTATTGGAAGTAATGCAGGAAAGAATACTGGATTGCTGAATGCAAATGTGTTTTGATATGGATGCTTCTTTCTAGAAGTTCAAGTGTTAGAATGTTAAGGAAAAAAATTGACACCAATGTGAAATATCACATTTGTGTCACAATATGACTTCTGCATATTAACAGTTGTCATAATGCTTCAGTGTGAAAGTGATAGATGCTGAACTGACACTGACTTGAACATCATCTTGGAGGTAAAAAAAAAAAAAGAGAAAAACGATAAGAATCATAACTTTATTGGAAGGCATCTAGCGCAAATGAGTTTTAAATGCATGAATTTAATATATAGTTCAGGTCAAACGGTTCAGGTGCATTTAAATATGTTATTAGAATGTGTAGAAAACTTTGTCTCTGCAATCCTATGAATATTTGCTTTCTATCAACTTGATTGTTTTTTAGACAATTTTAGTAAAATATCTCTGAAGAAAAATTAGAGAAAATTCTTGCGCCATTCCGTAGCAGTTTTTTCAGCTTGAACTTAATGTACTATTTAAGGAATTAAAAAACAACAACAAAACAAGTATTATGTTCAGACTGATAGAAATGCATTTTTCTTCTACCAGCAAAAGAAAGCACAAATAAGTGTAGTGACAACTTTCCTGTAGAATAGCTCACTCCCTTTTCTATAACTGATGAGTCATTAGTTTTTAGAGTTTAGGAAATTAAGTGCATCTTTTTATGAAGAGTATTTGGCTTGTTGATATCCAGTGTTAACTACCAGAGCTCATCTAAGGCTGTACTTGATTACATATTATGTCGAGTTTCCTGGTTTCAGAGGATCAAAGGATCGTGGAACGGTTTGGTTTGGAAGGGACCTTTAAGATAACCTAGTTCCAACCCCCATGCTATATGCAGGGACACCCCCCAGTAGACCAGGTTGCTCAAAGCCCTATCCAGCCTGGCCTTGAGTTCTTCCAGGGAGGGGGCGTCCACAACCTCTCTGGGCAACCTGTTCCAGTGTCTCACCACCCTCACAGCGAAGAATTTCTTCCTCATATCTGGTCTAAATCTACCTTCTTCCAGTTTAAAGCCATTTCCCCTCATACTTTTGCTACCTGTCCTTATAAAAAGTTCTTCCCCAGCTTTCCTGTAGGCCCCCTTCAGGTACTGGAAGGCTGCTGTAAGATCCCCCTGGACCCTTCTCTTCTCCAGGCTGAAGAGCACCAACTCTTTCAACCTGTTCTGTAAGGGAGGTGCTCCAGCCCTCTAATCATCTGCATAGCAGTTCTCTGGACCCAGTTCAATAGCTCTGTGTCCTTCTTGTGTTGGGGGCTCCAGAACTGGATGCAGTCTCCAGGTGGGGCCTCAGAAGAGCAGAGTGAAGGGGAAGAATCACCTCTCTCAACCTGCTGGTCATGCTTCTCTTGATGCAACACAGGATACAGTTGGCCTTCTGGGCTGCAAGCACACATTGCTGGCTCGTGTTGAGTCTTTTGTTAAACCAGCATCCCTAAACCCCTCTCCTCAGGGCTTGCTCTCAAGCCACTCACCACCCAACCTGTGTTTGTGCTTGGAATTGTCCTGACCCAGGTGCAAGACCTTGTACTTGGCCTTGTTAAATTTCATGAGGTTGGCCTCCTCTCAAGCCTGTCCAGGTTCCTCTGCATGGCATCCTTCCTCTCTAGTGTGACAAAGGCACCACTGAACTTGGTGTCATCTACAAACTTACTGAGCGTGCCGTCAATCCTACTGTCCATGTCACCTACAAAGATGTTAAATAACACTAATCCCTGAGGAACAAATCAAAAATCAAAATAAAAAATGTCATGAACATATGACTAAAGGCTGTAGATTGATCCTGTTTTCCTTTAAATGGTTTGCAAAATTTTAATAGGATAACTTCACGTAAATAGACTTTCAACGGAGTTGCACATCCATTATGCAGCAGCATAGATACAGTCCATCTTCTGCAACCTGCATGACATAAACCACGTTTGGTGCTTAGCTAATTTGAGAAAATGGTGATTGTGTATTAAGTCTTGATGCAACATCCCAGCTTTACGTTTTGGAATAGTAGCCAGGAAACAAGTGTGTACACTTCTGCTTTGGGGTCCTCAAAATAAAGAACAAGATCTTGGGTTTGGGCCTTATAAATAGATGTCAAAACAAATCATTCTGCTGTAGTACTAAAACTACCAGGTAGCTAGGCACTGAAACCGAGTTAAGAAAGGGAGGGACTATAAAATGACCATCATATCTTATGGCTATAATTAGAGGCTAAAATTACATTCATTCTGAACGTTTACTAGGCTTAACAGTTTAAGTTGTAATGCTTGAGTTGCTTTGTTGAGTAGACCAGCTTGGCTGGACTGTGTTGTTTCCTGAGATACAGGAAATGGAAAGGAACTAATACAATGCAAATAATCCTATGAGAGCTGATACAGACCGAAAAGGAGAAGTAATATTGCATTGAATTAGCAAAAAAAAAAAAAAAAAAAAAAAAGCAGAGATACTGCAACGTGAGATTCTGAAGTACCATACAAAAATAAGTACTTCGAATTATAAAAGTTGAAAAGAGGAAAACTGAAAATTCCTTCTTACTGGCATGTAAATAAGATGTGGAGACTGAAAAATTCACTCTTTAAATGAAGACAGTTGTGTTAGCTTTTGGTAGCACTTCTGAAAGCCAGCTTGAATCCATACTGCAAAAGATAACCTGCGTCACAGTGGAACTGCATTGGAAAGGATTTCCAGTGTTCCAGGGGAAGAAGCCTCTTTTTCTTGTAGAAGAATTTTGTAGGAATTTTCAAAATACTGTTATTGTCAGTGATTTGAGTATTGAATTTTACATTAATATAATGTTCTCATGCTATAGTAACTGCTTCTGTTCCTGTCTTGCTGTTTAATGATTTGCCATAGAGCTTTAGCTCTCTTGAAGATGTTTCTTAGAGTTTAATTCTAGTGGCTGTAACAAGTATGAAATCATATCATGTATATTCTCAGAGAATATATGTGAATTAGGAAAATACCCTCATTTATAAATTGGAGAGTGAGAGTAGTAAGATAATAACACATTCAAGAGGATCAGCCTCATGTAGTGCTTAATTTAGTGGTTGGCAACCCTGCCTGTGGTAGGGGTTTTTTGAAGTAGATGATCTTAGAGATCCCTTACAATCCAAGCCATTCTGAGGTCCTAAGATACTCAGTATTAACGTTATTATACTAATCTGTGAAAGAACAGGATGGAAGAGAAGTTGGGAAATCCAAATCTCCATTGTCCTGGATGCCTTGTTTTGTGCGTAGAACAAACTTTATCAGTATTGATAATTGTGACTTCACAGAATCATATAATTTCAGGGGTTGGAACAGATCTCAAGAGATCAATGAGTCCAATGCCTTGCTAAAAAGGGTTCCCTACAGTAGGTCACGCAGGTAGGCAGCCAGATGGGTCTTGAATACCTCAATAAGAGGAGACTCCATAACCTCTCTGAGCAGCATGTTTTAATGCTCTTCTGCATTTCTGTATGGAACTTTGTGTTCAAGTTTTAGGCCATTTCTCCTTGTCCTATGACTGTACACCACTGTGGAGAGCCTGGCCTTATCAGTTTGCCTCCCTTTAGATATTTATAAACATTAATCGGATACCCCCTAAGTCTTCTTCTCCTCAGGTTGAACTTACCCAGGTTACTCAGCCTTCCTTCATAGGAGAGGTGTTCCAGGCCCTTTATTACCTTTGTGGTCCTGTCCTTTTTTGGGCTGGGGAGTCCTGATATGGACACAGTATTCTAAGTGTGACCTCAGCAGAGCAAAGTAGAGGAGGAGTATAACCTCCTTCAACTTGCTGACCGTGCTCTTAATGCATTCTAGGATGCCACTGGCTTTCTTGGCCACAAGGACACACTGTTGGCTTATGGGCAACATGTTCACCAGAACTCCCAGGTCCTTTTCTGCAGAGCTCCTCTCCTGCACATCATCTTCTAACCTGTCCTGATGCATGCATGATGTTCCTCTCCAGATGCAAGACTTTACATTTGCTCTAGTTAAACCTCATCTGATTCTTCCCTGCCCAGCTCTTCAGTCTGTCCAGGTCCTGTTGAATGGTAGCACAGTTTTCTGGTACGTCAGCCATTCCTCCTGGCTGCATATCATCAGCAAATTTGCTGAGGGCAGACTCTATGCCTTCATCTAGGTCACTGATGTAGGCTTCGAACTAGTCTGTTATGGTTCTGTTATTTTGTTAGTGTTCTCACAGTAGAGCATCACTCCATTCAGCTGCAATACTTGCACTGGAAGGGAAAGCTATTTTTGGATGCCTCAAAGCTCATTTGGGTAGAAGTCTCACTGCAGAGAAGGGCAGTCTTTGTTGTAGTCCTTTCCCTCCATGTTAAAAGAAGTGGCAGTGGGAAGCTTTTGTTTATCAGAGTTTCATGAGTTTTATAAGATTATTTATCTTGCTTTTCTGTACAGCACTTGTCTGACAAGATGTTCAGAGCTGGTATTGTGAAGTTTCTATCCATTTGCTTATCACTTCTACCTTAAGAGACTTGTTGCTACTGATCAGATACTATTTTTCTGAGGCTTACATGATAAGGAAGACGACTACTCTCCTATGTTTCTGAATCTTCCTGGACATTTGCATTGCCTGTTTTCCTGTTTTCTTTTTTTTTTTTTTTTTGTATAGTGTGATTACTGAAGAAAACGGCCATGTTAACACACCTCAGAAAGGACTGCCAATTGAAGATGCCAGTGTAACTTCTGGGGTCCTTGAGGCAGTATCAAAACCTGCTCTTTCATCCCAAGTAGTGCAAGTTTCAGAAGAGCAGAATACAGTGCCTACTCCAGTAAAAAAAACAAGCAAGACAAAACCACAAATAGATGTGAAAGCAGAGTTGGAGAAGAGACAAGGAGGAAAACAACTACTTAATTTGGTGGTAATAGGTAATAATGTTACATTACTGGTATAGAGATTAAAAAGTGATAAAGAGTGAAAGTAGTCTTCTCTTTATCATCATACACTGTTTTCACTTGCATCTGCTTGACCAGTTATTGGGAGGAAGTGCATTCAGACTTTCTTGGCCAGATCATGAGGTTGAGTTAGCGTGTATTTGACGGACTAGTAAAACGTACCTTGGTTTTGTTTCGTTCTTGGCAGTATTTTCTTCTTAGTACTAATGTGAAGATATTAGATGGCAGTCAACATGAAGTACCTGTTTCAGTATAGTGTCTCCCAGTACTGGTAAAATCCTGTGGATTGCATGAGTGTTATTAGTGCATGTGATTTTTATATATTTTTGTCTATCTTGTGTTGTACTCTTATTTAAAATTTGTAAATCAGTAAAACTGGTGTGTTTTTTTTTTCCTTCCATAGGACATGTTGATGCAGGTAAAAGTACTTTAATGGGTCATCTACTCTACCTCTTGGGAAATGTGAACAAAAGAACTATGCACAAATACGAACAGGAATCTAAGAAGGCTGGTAAAGCTTCGTTTGCGTATGCGTGGGTCTTGGATGAAACTGGGGAAGAAAGAGAAAGGTAGAATTATCATTTAATAGAAAATAACATTGTTTTTCTGAAAGAACAAGATTTGTTAGGAAATCTACTAATAAAGCTTTGGTGGAAGCATTGTAAGTGCTTAAAGATATTTACTCAGTGCTCACAAGTAAATATTTTGCTTTCTCGAAGTATATATCAAAAGAGATCTAATATACTGGTTTGATTGCAAAAATGTGAACAAGAGGTTCAGTTTTCTTCATGCATATATATGCTAAGGTAGAGTGTAGAGTGGGACCAAAGTGTGTAATGCTAAAAGCCAGTTTTCTTTAAAGCTTCCTTACTTTTTTGTTTTATTACTCTTTTTTACTGCAAACTTTCTCTCAACTTGGTTATTGCTATGTGGGAAAGCACTATATTAAATTAGTCATATGAAAGAGGAGCAGAACAGTAAACCAGGCACTTAAATTTTGGTTATCACCTGACTTACATTACACTGAATATCAAAATTATCCTGAAAAAGTATTTTATGTACTTGACTTAAGTTTAAAATTAAATTGTACCATATTAAGAATGTTAATCTTGAAGCTGATTAAAAAATAATAGAAGAAATAATAATTTATATATATATTTAAGACCTTTAAGAAAATTGTATGGAAAGTGACATGATACATTACTTTCAAAAGAAACCCCAAATGAACCAAAACTCTCCTGTTTATGTGTGTCTATATATGTATATGTAGGTTGCTCTGAAAGTAATGCCTCCTATTTATTTCCATGTAAATGACCACAGATATAAAGAGTGCAATAACGTTGTTTAATAGAGCAAATTTTCAGCTACAAAACACTGCTTTTCAATGTAGTCACCACCATTAGCTGTATGTTTTTGTTAGTGATGAACAAGAGTGCTGCACTTTTAAAGATCTTCACCAGTGGAGGTGACCCACGATTTCACTTTTTCTTTGACGAGGAATTCATGTCACCACTCCTTGGACTGCCATTTTGACTATGGCTTGTAGTATTGACATGTCTTGCCACTTGTAATGGTGTGATTCAGAAAACTGTCACCTTGAGCCTGGTGTTGGTTCAGTAAGTGCTAACAAACTTGCATATGGTTTTCTTTCTGTTCCTGTGTATGCATTTATGGCACCCATCTGGTGCAAACTTCATGACTTTATAATGTAACCACCAACATTTCTGAAGCATTGAAACTGATATTCAGCTCTGTACACAGTTCCCTGGTTGTCATCTGCTCTGGATGAGCTGTCTGAGATACTCTTCATTTTCTGGTGTGACGGCTGTTCATGGCTGTCACACATGGAATGTGGCTTGTATTTCATGTTGTTACTACTGCTGAAATGCACCAGCTGCCCACTTCACTGTGCTCATATTCACTCTTTGTTTTCCTTCAGTGTTCAGCAAGCATCAATAAATGTCAGTGGGGACCATTTTTTCTGCATGGAGGAATTCCGTAACACACATTTGCTTTATATGCCCTTCCATGTCAGATGCAGTTCTGTCAGACTGCCCCTCTGCTGCCATCTGTCACACAGCAACAGCATGCAACAGAATGTTGGTGGGAAGGTACAGCCTCTCACTACCATGTCACTAACATCTCCCTCTGACTCTGTGGGCTGATGGAATAATGTAGGAGGCATTACTTTCGGAACTGTCCTCATGTTTTCCTTTTAATCATTCATCACCCATTGTTTCACAGCATATAGACTCTTCTGCTTGCAAAGATAAATGTGACAATGTAAACTGCTGCTGTAGAACATCAAGTAGACTGGTGGCTGTAGTGTGTTTACCTTTGTTTGTTTTAAAGGCAGATACACTTCTGCAGCCTCCCAGTATATAACTCAACTTTTGCATATGCCACTCCTTTCAGTTACAAAATGAATGTAGAAACCTGAGTAGGAGTGGGAACAGGGAACTGGGGGAGAAGATTTGAAAGCAGCTGAACATGATTTTCAGAAGAAGCCTGATGTTAAGACTTCTAATCTATATAGTATTGGTAGTGTTGTAATATTTGTCTAAGCATGTAAGAGAGGAAAAGCTGATGGGAAGAAGTTTTTAGTATCTGTAGGTATAGCTGGATTATAACAGTAATTATTTTTACTGCTCTAATAGAAAAATTAACAAATTAGCTACATTATGAAAATAAGATACCTGTGGTGCAGTGTGGTTAAGATGAGAAACTAGAAATATGGTCAGATATTTATTATCTATGAAAAGTAAAATGTTAACAGCAATTAAACTTTTTCAGAAAAATTCCTATGAGCCCTAAAACGTTCGTCCCTGTTCTATGATTTTTTTAATTACTTTTTATTTTTTTTCAGTTTCCAGCATTTATTTGCTATGGTGCTAGACTTTTCTTTAGAAGATAAATTGTTATTATTGAGGGAAAACTTCTCTAAACTGGTATATTTGCTTGATTTTTGTTTATTTATATGTCAGCTCTAGAGGTCTGCTTTTCCAGCAAGCAAATTTCTTTCAATCTTTTGATGCAGAGTGAATTGAATGAAAGTTATCACCTGTGCAATTTCATGACTGTGTTTCTAATAGCTTACTTTATACCTCTGTGAAGCTTTCAGAACAGTTTTAATGATCTGTTCCACATATTTCTTGTTTAAGGGGAGTAACAATGGATGTGGGTATGACCAAATTTGAAACAAAGACTAAAGTAATTACTCTCATGGATGCTCCAGGCCACAAAGACTTCATTCCAAATATGATCACAGGAGCTGCACAGGTAGAGATGGTTTAAAATTCCTTTTCTAGTAGCACCATTTACAATTTTTTTTAATTAAATTGGCTTTCTTCTTATAAAATATCATATCAGTTTTCTGAACTTCAGATGGGGTATATTTGTTTAACATTAAAGGCAGCTTTTCTTTTTGGAAGAGAGTTATTAGTAGAGAATACTGAGCTGCAGTTAGATGGAATCGCTTTTTCAAATGTGTCATGTATCTACTCAGGGTTCTCTGTGAACTTGGATTTTTAGGTAAAGATTTTTTTAAGCTGTTTTAAACTTAAAGAAAAAGTTTAGTTAGGCCAGCAAAAGGCATTCGTGTGTTTCGTACGTTTCATAATGTATGACTAAGCACAGATGAAAGTTCATGTACAGTGCATCAGTTTTCTTCAGTAGGAGCTTTGTGCAGACAACGTGACTCTATGGCTTTGGGAACAATAAGTAAAATCCACAAGCAGTGGGCACTACCCATTGAATTTGGTGTGATACTTCCCATTCTCATGCAGGCTAATTAGTTAATTTATGACAGTCAAATAGAGGAGAGTGTGCATTTTGTTCGTTGCACTATTACAACCTAAAATGTGAGAGTTTTGTTTTATGATCTCAGTAAGGATAAGGTACTGTTGGTATGGTTTTATAGTGTGCTACAGGAAAGCTGTTTGCCCCAAATCATGTGCTAGCTCTGTCGCAGAGCCTGGGTAAGAATTTGCGTATTGTGACTTAGTGGTTAGGCTGCTGGATAGGCAAAGTTCTCAAACTGTGGTGTAAGGCATGTACAGTTAGTTATATTGTGGGGCACACATTGCAGGAAGATCAGGAATTTTAAAAGCAGAATTAGTTCTTTAGTTTTAGAACACTAGAAAATGCTGACTCAACCACACTGTGTTCTTTCTAATTTTGATTTAAAGTGATTTGACGTCTTTGAAAGAAGTAATGCAACAGCAAGTGTTAAGATACAACTTGCAGACCCACCAGTGGTTGCCTTAGTTCAGCAGAAGGCAAGGTTTGCCAACTAAGACTTGGTGCATTTTTGTGTTCCCTCAGGAGTGGGAGGGGCAATTCTATTCTGAAGTCTATTAAGGAAATCACTGAAACTACAATCTGCTGATACCCACCCAAGTAGCCTCAGTGGAGAAGAAATGGGTTGGAGAAAGCAAGTATGGCCAAGATGCCTTCATATCAGGGGAAATTCTGTTAGTGTGAATCCCCAACTGCTTTTGCAGAAAATGCAAATGAGCCTTATCTGGGCCAGGATCTGGTTTTAAATATGCAGTTAATTCACTTAAACAAAAATGTGCCTCAGAACTTTTTTTTTTTTTCTGTATAACTTGAAAGTTGTAAGACGCATTATGGTAGATAGTCTCCCTAGAGAAAAATGTAATTCTCTGGCTCAGATGTGAAGAAATTAATCCCTCGCACTTTCATCATTCTTACACATGCAGAACAGCATCCCTCTGTGAGGTATGGGAATTTGCATTTGAGTCAGTGGGAGAGGTATTTTGGACTAGGGCACCATGATGCTTATTTCTTCTCCTTGTATCCTTAAGTTTGCATATGTAAAAAATGAGAAAGCACATCTTTTCCCTCTCTCTGTTGTATAACTGGCTATTACTTCTGAAAGTAGGGAAAGTTGTTTTTGGATTGCTTTCATTATTTGTTGTTGTTTTTTTTTTAATAGGCATATTATGTAGTAACATGTAAGGTTGACAGCAAAATCCATCTTTTTTCCTCGTGTGCTGGCTTTTCTACAGTGCTGTAGACTATGCGATAACTATTTGTTTTTAATGTCATGGCAGAGAGTTCGTCTAGATGATAAAATATGTAGTAGACTACTTGGTCTTTTCCAGTTTCTGAATCTGGCATGCTCCTGTGTGCTGAATAGATTGTGAAACATCAACATGCAATGTGCAGCAGTTGTCTCTGGTCGAATAATATTTTCATTAGCTGAGGTCTGTTCAACAAAGTTGGTGCTTTGAAGAAGACAGGTTCCTCAGCCAAAAGTTGGCTTCTGTTATACATAAAATAGCAGTGAAAGACATGAGGTGATGTGATGCCACAATACCTTAGTGAAATGGTCACGAAACAGATAAAATGAAATGGTTTTAGTTGCATTTGAAGCACATCAGTATTCCTTGTCCTCACGTGCACTTTACAGAGTATTGCTGATAGACTTTATTAGTCCCATTATTATAATCTTATGAACAGTCTTAATTGTTTGAAGTTTTTTGCTTGTTTTTGTTTTTATAATCCAGGCTGATGTTGCTATTTTGGTTGTGGATGCCAGCAGAGGAGAATTTGAAGCAGGATTTGAGACAGGTGGACAAACTCGAGAACATGGATTATTAGTGCGCTCTCTTGGAGTCACACAGTTAGCTGTTGCAGTCAATAAAATGGACCAGGTACTTGCTTATCTTTTCCTTTAAATGAAGGGGTTTCACCTAGGACTGTGGATCATAAATTTAAGGATCAATATTATGAAACTAATAATGAAATTGTTTCTTTCTTTCTTGGATTTTCAGCCCTTAGTCTCTTTTATTTAGGCTATACAATACTATTCTATTTGAGTGTATTTTCAGAGCACACTGGAAGGACAGTTGAGGTGTTAAAATTAGTAGAGGTGTGTGAAAATTTGGACTAAGGTGCTAATCCAGTGGTACCTGTAAGGGCATCTTGGTGGTCAGTCAGGTCAATTCTGAGAGCTTTATATAAATCTGTAAAGTGTATTACATATTACTTGTTGTGTTTTAGATTGTTGCTGTGATGTATGATCTTGCTGAATCTAAATTTTGTGTGAGCATTTAAAAAAAAAAGAAAATAATAGATGATGTCTAAGGACTAATCAAACAAAAGCAGCTTGCAAATTAGGTTATGTGTTGACTGTTGTCATTATTTGTTGATGTGTTTGTTTGCTCTTACTTATTCAACTATTAATGCACCTGGAAATCTTGTATTTACAGAATCTGCAATTGCTGTATGTGAGAACCCCAATTGGTACTGCAGGCTTAATAACATGCAACTGTTGTTAAATACAATTTATTATCACGATCTGTTTTCTATTTTAGGTCAATTGGCAACAAGAAAGATTCCAGGAAATTACCAGCAAGCTTGGCCAGTTTCTTAAACAAGCTGGCTTCAAGGTAACATAGGCTTTTGGATAGGATGAGTGGTTGTTATGGTCAGGTTATTTTATATCACTTTCTTTCTGGTCATATGTGCACATACTGTTGCACATTCCTTTTCTTACCGATAAGAGTGTTCACTGACTCTTACATAAGATTTATCAGTTCTTCAGTATTCTTTCTGTCATCATCTTTGCTTAGGTGGCAGGTAGTCATTGTGGCACTCATCTTGTTTATAGTCTCTTGGAATTGTTTTCTAAAACCAGAGCAGACCAAGATTTGTCTAAATGTTCAATATCTACTGAATTACAGTAGATGATTTTATACTGAAGCAGGTCTTGTCTAGGATTATGAACTGAAAGAGCACTCTATTTGGCATTCTTAATTCTATTTCCTGCATTTTCTCAGTTCAAACTACTATCTATTTGTACTGGTTGCAGCCTTCCTGAAATCATTATGCATAGAAGAGGAGTTCAAACTAAAGCTTGTCTGTCTGAGTTGGATTTTGTTACCTGAAATCAGTTTCTATTTGTTAATGTTGTTATCTTAACTCTTTGGTGGAGCACTGTGACAAGGAAAGATAAACAGAAAGGAAATGAATCCACCAAGTAACCTGCCTTCTTCAGGGGAAATACAAAATATAGCTTAGAAGTGTGATATTGAAAAATGCACCCTTTGCTTATGCTAGAAGAGGATTTTAATGATGTATGCTTAACTTCTGTTTATTTTCATAATTAGGAATCTGATGTGGCTTATATTCCAACAAGTGGTCTTGGTGGTGAAAATCTAGTCACAAGAAGTCAGTCAAGTGACCTCACAAAATGGTATCAAGGAAAGTGTTTGTTAGAGCAAATTGGTGAGTGCAGTTTTTCTCTTTTAGAAACAAATATATCTTGGTCTTATGTGTGTCAAAATAGTTATTTGGGGAAGATGTGGGACAAAATCTTTGGAATGCAAAGTGGGAAGTTGCTGAGAGAGTTGTTTAAATACAGACATTCTAAAAGGTCTTACTTTTTTTTTTTTTTTTTTTTTTTTGGCAGACTCATTCAAGCCACCTCAAAGATCAGTGGACAAACCATTTAGATTATGTGTTGCTGATGTTTTTAAAGGTTGGTTGTTTTTGTGATGTTTTCACCAGATTGGCACTGTTATTTAGCACTAATGTTGAAAAGAGATTGTAAAAATAGGTGTTAAAATAGAAGCTTTATGTCTATCAGTAGATCTGAACAGGAATAGTACTGTTCTTTTTGTAATTTTAGACATTTTTACTGGAGCAGAAGCATACTGGAAAAAAATTGAAGAAGAGTATAGATGACTTCCTAACTAGTTATATAATGAGTTGATGGTTCTGTGGGATAGGATCTGGGAGCCTTTCTTTTCCAATCCAATTCTTGTTCCCTAGAGTACTGCTTTTCTGACTTCTTGCGAGTGCGATTTCTAGTTCTTCTACCTTTCAGTCCTAGATTTAATTTGAATTAAAAAAAAAAAAAAAAAGTGTAACTTGTTTCTTTTACGTCCATTTTTTATTTTCATACAAAACCTGGGGAGGGAGTAGAAGAAAAGGAGTGGCTTGGTGAGGTTTTATAGCCAGCCAAGAATAAAATGGAAGACTGGAAGCTATTCCTTAGCACAAGTATAAATATGGACAGCCAAGTAACTGTAACCAGTTTTTGTTGCCATGGCCTGAAGAAAGTAGAATACTGTGAGCTGCTAAGACTTTCATGATAAACTTGATACTTTCTGAGTTAAATGCATTTACATTTAGAAACAATTCAGAAAATCTCTGAAACACAAGGTTTATAACACATATGATTTCAAACTTTCAGCAGGTCCCTTCAGAAAAATGAAATAGCAGCATGAAAAAAAAATTAAATACCATTAGTCACATATTATTTAGGTCAGTATTTTATAAGAAATTTGATTTTATGTGTAGGCTATTTTTAGGGGAAATTCAAGCAAACCAGGTTAAAATACTGATTGTAATTGGAAAAAATCTATTCTGAGATATTCTGATTTGGTCTTTGAGAAAATGTTACTTGTTATGAATGCCCTGGGATAGATTACTTAGCATACTGAAGCTGTAATAATATATATTGGAACGCTGCATGAGATTTTGCCCTGGTGCATTATCAAAAATTTAATATTTAAGGCTTTCACTATATTTACTTTCAATTTGTGAGCAGTGGGAAAGTTGTTTTGGAATTATTGATGGAGATTTTCCAAAATAATATTATAGCTTTTTTATTGCAGTAGTTGTTTTTGTGTGGAGTGATTTTTTTTTAGAAAATGAACAATTTTGATTAAATCTGCTCACTTGAAGAAAATTTGATTTTTGCTAAAGTAAGTTAACCAACAATGGTTTTGAAAAGAAGCTCAATTTACAAATACAGAGTTCATTGATGAATGTGGCCTTTTAGGTGCTTTTTAGGTCGTGGGGTTTTTTTTTTGTTTTAAATGTGTGATATCAGAGCTTAATTAACCTGGATGCCATTAGAGGAAGTAACTGCGTATTCCACTATAGAAGCAACAGTTATTCTCAGCTCTATTGCAGTGTGCGTGCATATGCGGCAGAAGCAGGACTGCTTCTCCTGCACTGTGAACTGAGCAGAGCTGTGTAAAAAGTGAGAGCGCTGAGTTCTCTCTTATGCAGCTTGGAAATCCCCTTTTTTTTTTGAGCTTGTAATGGGTATGTTTCATCTACCTTGGCCTGGTTTTATCTATTTTCTGTGTAGACCTCCTAATATTCTCTTCAGGCAAGCTATCTCCTGACAAGAAAGAGCTGTCTGGAAATTCATTTGCCATCATTGCTGTATCAGTCTCCACTGAGCTCATTATAGGGCATGACTTGACCTGACTTGGGAGAAGCAATGATTGCCAAGTTGCTCAGTTCTGTGGGCAGTAACCATGACCTGGCAGAACCTAGCTAGCATGGAGTGTAGAAATCAAGCACTTCTTTATGGCCCAGTTCTGTCCAGCATTACGCATTTTTTTTTACTTGCACGGTTCTCATGGGGAAGTGATTTGGCACTTTTCAGAAAGAAGCTGGCATGTGCGAGGCTTCAAGCAACATACTGGTTTACTAAGCTGGAGCGGGTGATGTAGTGAAAGAATTGCTTTTTGGTTATGCTTAGAGATGTCTGGGAACCAGAAACCAATTCATAAATGTTGTTGTCTGAATGTGCTCATGGAGCTAGCCTTAGGTTCTTTTTGTACAGTATTAAGATAGCTTATGTACTATGATATGTGGATACTTTTCTAGCAAGTATCTGCTTATCTAGGTTTCTATTCTTTTGACATCCTATATCATCTGTTAACTGTGTTCATCTTGTTTGCTGAAATGAGCAGAGGGAGAATAGCTCACAGACATGTTGGTAATAATTTTCCAGCTAGCCAGATGGAAACATTTATCAGTAATAGTTAAGAATGCAAAAAGAAGTGTTGGTGGTATTAAGACTCAAGATTAGCATGGTAGAAAACATTCTAAGGTGTTCGCTCTTTACTGACTTCTGATGTTCACCAAAATGTGCATTTGTTTTTTTGCACTGTCTGTGTAGAATCACTTCAGATGATTCTTTTTAAATATACCCATAAGCATTTGCTGTGAGAGAGAGACATTTCTTAAGGCGTGTATTTGTAAACATACATGTGTGGCACCTCTTTTAAAAATAATTAATAAAACATTCAAGTAGTGAACAGGGTATCAGTTAGGGATGTAAGCATTAAAGAATTAAAATGAATTACATATCTTCTGCTTAGAAATACTTGTCATTCACAGTTATAACGTCTCCTCATGTTAAATAGGACCAAATCATTTATTATTTTTTTTTTCTAGGAGTAAATTAAATATGCAAATAGAGCATGTAGAGCTCTGACTCAGTTGAACAGTAAATGGCATAGGAAGTTGCACCTGTGTGCATAAAAATTGTTATGACTGTGGTATATTTTTTATCTGTAATTAGAAAATTGTGAATTAAATAAAATCTCTAGAAATTAAGGGGCTTAATCTCATATTGCAAAACTAAAAAATATTTCTTCATGCTCCTACATTTGTTTAAAGAAGGATATTTCTCCATAGTTCTGACAAACATAAGATCTAGAGGTTTTGAATTGAGCGTTTCATTTTCACTATGATGCACAGCTGGCTGTCTTGCAAGTACTGAACTCTCTACTGGGGAAAAAGTCTTCATTATATTACAAACTTATCTGTGTGCTTCTGAAGGGGTAACTTGTGATGGGAAATTGACCTTACGTAGTTGTTTTCAAATTATTACTGTGTTTATTGCAGACCAAGGATCAGGATTCTGTGTGACTGGAAAAATAGAAGCTGGCTATATTCAAGTTGGAGAACGACTTTTGGCAATGCCTCCCAATGAAACTTGCACTGCAAAAGGTACAATCTTCAGAAGTGTGTTTACTTTCAGGTCAATACTGGGCTAGAAGCAGTTACTGAAATGGTAACAGACTGTCAAACTGATACTAACTGTCAAACATAAAATGTGAAAGCATAAAACGAATTTCTTTAGATGTGACTGTATCTGTATAAATATGTCTGTGAAGAGTATGTGAAATCTTAGATGTTTTTTTCACTTTTTTTTTTGTCATATCAGATATTCCAAATGTTATGGCCTCATGACATTGTTTTATGAAGAATCTGTTAAAAAAGAATCTTCAGAATTCCAGTTTTATATATTAAAAATAAAAAAAAGAACAAAGCAGTGCAGGAATCATTAATATTCAGGTTTGCTGTGCAATGTTACTGCTGATAGGAAGTTTGAGAATGTTGAACAAGAAGTTAGTCTTATCATTAAGATGTGAAAAATTAAGTCTGTGTTGTTTTTGCATGAGATTTGTCACTAATCTTTTCATTAATACACAAGCTTTCAGGATATAATTGTCCTGAGCACCAACAAAATACAATAAAATTGGATTTAATCTTGAATAAGTTTCATCTCTGAAAGGCGGAATTGCTAAGTCAAGACATTGCTTAGCTGTTCTAGCTTTCTCTCTTGGTACTGCAGAAAGTTTTTGTTTCGTTTGAAACAGAGTGATAGTTCAGCACACACCAATGAGTTAAGGATTATGACCTTGAAATAAATAAATAGGTGTTAGTATCTGTTTAATCTGTATGACTGTCCTGCTCTGTTCTAAAGCCAGCTTGCTCAGTCTTACTTTGAGAGGCTCTTCAGTGTACATTTGTACTGTTGTACACACTTTGTTAGCATTGCACAAGAACATTAGAATAACATGGATGACAACGGATGATGAACAGCTTTAGTCAGTGTTTTAGGAGTGGGGGAAGAGGCATGGAAAAAGATGTTTTTTGGTCACATTTGGATTGAGAATGCCCAATTCTGTGTACATTTCTATGGTTTCCTTGTGTACTGTCTCTCATATGTCTCAAACATTGGCGAAAATTGAGAGTATTAGTTCATAAATCATGGAATCAGAATGGCTTGAGTTGGAAGGGACCTTAAAAATCACCCAGTTCCAACCCTCTGCTATGGGCAGGGCTGCCGTGCACCAGCTCAGGCTGCCTCCATCCGACCTGACCTTGAGCACCTCCACAGATGGGGCAGCCTGTGTCACTGTCTTGCCACCCTCAGAGCAAAGAATCTTTTCCTCACGTCTAATCTAAATGTATATTTTACATTTAATGTGAAGAAAAGATAAAATAATTCACCACAATATATTAACTGTATGTAGTGTGCACTACAGAATCGGAGTCTTTTGTCTTAGGGAGGCTGAACTTTATTCGTCTTTCTGTGAGAATTGCACAGGTATACGTAATAATTATAAAGCTGTTTAAAAAGCAGTACTTAACATGCTTGTAGTTGAATGATGCTTCCTGACATGACTTTGACAGATGATTTGGGAACAGATTTGCAAATAGGTAAGTACAATCTGAAGTGAAATAGAAGTGGATCCTATAGATGTATGCAGTAAATATAAAAATTGTTGTTTTCTGTTGTTTTTTTTTTCTGAGAAATACCATTCATGGCATCTACCAGAAAGCTCAGATTTTTAAGTCAGGATAAATTAGCTTTATACCCACCTACTTAGCATTATATCTTTTAAAGCATTTAGAATACATGAAAGTAGGAATAAAATTACTTTTAATAATGCTTTCTAATAGATGTGATGTCGTGAACGAAAGGCATCTGTTATGCTTTTTTTTATGAAAGAGTCAGCAAATCCACTTAAGGTAAATGAAAGTTGACATAGTGCCATTAAAGTATACGAAAGATGCGGTCTAGGGTGTGCATGTGCCTCAAAGGATGGGTGGGGCAGACATGGAGATTTTCAGTACTACGGCATTTTCGGGACTGCGTCATCTGCGCTATGTGACAAGTGCCTGGTCCTCTCTTATGGCTTATATAAAGCCATGTTATCGTGCAGGGTGGGGTTAGAGAATAGTGAGTCCTTAACAGGAGGAGGCGGGGGGGAAAAAAAGCTTTCTCAGTGTTCTCAGTTAAGAAGCTTTTACTCTCATCCCATTCATACTGAAAATTGATGAGTAATGGTTGATGAAGCACAAATGGCCCAAACAGAGATGTTTGTTTGTAACTCAGAACCTAGGTACTTCACTGTGAGGTTCTGTTCTTACTCATTTCCAGGAATCACACTTCACGATGAATCGGTTGATTGGGCTGCAGCGGGAGATCACGTTAGTCTCACTTTGACCGGCATGGATATCATCAAAATCAAGTGAGCAGAACTGAGTTTCAGTCTAAGTAACGGTTTGTTTTTAATGAAAAGCTTTATAACTATTACACTTAACAATCAGCGGTTTACTTGAAGAATGATGTGGCTACCAGGATATTTAAAACTGAAATGATGCCTATCACCTGGCTTACAAACGTTGGTAACATCTGCTTTAAGTACAACGGCAACCTCAGAAGAATACTGGTAGCTGTTGTGCTTCGTGCTGACACTAGCAGCCTTCAAAGCTTTTTTCCTCAAGACTTCTCCTTAGGTATATTAAGTACTGAATTAAGTGAATTCTTACTTCTAAATGAAAGATTGTTTTGAAGAGCTTGTCAAAATCATTCTAACAAACTACATCCAAACAGTTGCCATTTTATACCAATAAGTAAATCTGGATAAGCAAAATTAATGTTCTTGTTCAACACATTCAGTTGCTTTATCTCATGGCAAATGCTTTTCTGACCCCTTTTTTTTTTTTCTTGATGTCTTCAACGTGACAGAGCAAATGGCTTTGTGTCTATTTCAGTATATAGGTTTTGTGCTGAGCATTAGCCTCCTGCTTTTATGGAAGTAGCAGTTGTTATTCAGGCTAGATAATTGGATCTGTAATTTGCACAGCTTTATTACATTGAAATTGGACTCCAGACATGATCTTTCCAAGCTACTGCTTGGAAAATGCCTTGCCTTGATAGTTCTGCAAATTCATGCTTTGTTTCTAAAGAGAAAAAATAAATTTCTCAGGTATGTAGTTATTAAATGGAGAATAAAATTTACTTATTGAAGGAAGGCTTGATACAGTTCTTCATTTTGATGTCATTTCTCTTCTGGAGATGTACTAGATTTGTCAAGAAGGGGTGCAGGTTTTAAGTCTTCCAGATTTTGGTGAAATTTGGTAACTACTTCTGTGTAGGTTTAATCACGTAGTTCGCGCTCTTTGGTTATGTTTTTCTGGGTGGGATTAACTTTCAGTTTAGATGTCTGAAATTAGCTGCTCGAAAGCTGTCTAGTCTACCTTAATAACTTGTAACGAGCATCAGCTTTCTTGTGACTCAGTTTATTACAAGTAGAAGTTTTCGGATGTACGAGTTCCTGAGAGACTTTTGAGAGTCGTGATCACTATGCTAATCTGTCTACAAATTAGGTAAATTATAGCAGCACTGCCGTTCTGGACACCCTGCAGTAATTTGTGCTGTTGATTTGGAGTGATCTCTGAATGAAAGTCTAATTCTTCAAAGTACCTACACACAGGAAACGATGACATTTTTAGAAACTGATTAGCAGTGGATGTAATTGTTCGTTGAACTAGACAGATCTCGTCATGCATATCCATAAAACAGCGTAGACAACATACTGAAATTGCTTGGGTTTTAGGTTTTAATAAGTAATTCCTCATGGTTTTTTCTCTCCTGACTGTTATTAAAATGTTGTCATCTTTGCTTTACATGTCTTAAATATGTTTTTTCCAGTGCAGCAATTAAATTTTTATATATATATGACATGTCATATGATACGTATATTAAAAAAAATAATTTTTGTTCTCCTTTTTTGTAGCGTTGGCTGTGTGTTTTGTGATCCAAAGGAACCTGTTAAAGTTTGCACTCGATTCAGAGCTCGGATTCTCATCTTCAATATTGAGATTCCAGTCACCAAAGGATTCCCTGTAAGTCTCTCTGAAAGTTACTTTCACTGCAAGTTGCCCAGGGCTTTTCCTCTCCATATGCTTTCCTGCTTCTCTAATGTAAGGAGTCATTTAGTGTCCATAATTGCTTCCCTCCCTCCAAGGGAAACTGATTCGGTTGCAACTTGAAGAGGATGTGAGGTGCTACTATGGTTGCTCGTGCATCTTCCTGCTGACTTATGATGCCTACCTAAGCCATGTTGGAGAGTATGTTCCACCATGGAGTCGTACTAGGCTGTTCTTGTGAAAGCCCATACCGCATTGGGAGTATAATGATGCACTTGGTTGTAAGATACCTGAACACCGCAGAATTATATAGATATGGCACAAGCTAAACACTCAAGAATAAAAAATGTACTTATAATTAAGTAATACATTAACTTTTTGTTGTAGTGGCAGAGATCACAAGATTTAGGAAATAAGAATGCTTACTGAATACGAAGTAAGGACTCTTGCAAGAGAAGTTCTACAAGTATTTGTATCAAAAAATCAATCTTAAAAGAGCCATGTGTTATTGAGTACTAACACCTAGGATTTCTGATGATTTTATAAGATTTAATAACAGAAAACTATATTTTAGGTGCTTTTACACTATCAAACAGTAAGTGAACCTGCTACTATTAGAAGATTGTTGAGTGTCCTGCACAAAAGCACTGGTGAAGTGACAAAGAAGAAACCTAAGTAAGTGTTCTGAGTACTTAAGGATTACGTAAAAAATGGACTGAGTTTAAGTTAAAGCGGACTTTATCAAGCAAGTTCTATTAAGAAGCAATAAAATGCTTCCATTATTTTAGCTGGTTTCGTGTTTAGGTTTCAGAGTGCTTTGTGAATTAAAAAATTGTTTCCACTTTATCAACAATGACCACTTGAGAAGTAAAATGACCAGGTGCAGAACTGAGTGAATCCCAAATTGCTAGCACTGTGCTTAAATATATATGTATGTATGTATTTATTTTTACATTTTCTTCCTGAAATTGATGTAATTGAGGAAATGGGTTACTGTAAGTTCTGCTACACAGTCGATCTGAATCAAACAGAACCTTCCCTTACAAGGGATGTCCTTCTTATTCGAAAATCTTATTTGGATAGAGACAAATAAGAAGAATTATTGTTCTCCAAAAATTGCATGTCTGAGACTTACTGAAAGGTAATGGGAAGAGACATCATGGCATCTATGGAGTAATGGATTGGCTCCTCAGTTATTGGTACTTGGGTGTGAAACAATACTGATTTCTGCTGGATGTAAAAGCCAGGTGTTAATGGGATAATTCATTTGTAAACAATTTTCCAAATGTTCTGGTGGGTGCCCTTCTCTGGAAGTTTTTTAAGTCAGATGCCTTTTTAAAAGATGTGCTCCAAGCAAATCAGTTTTCAGTCTGGTGCATTGGGTTATACTTTAAATTAAGCTTGTTCATCACACTTCAGGCTTAATAAGTTTATTGTTTCTGATTATTCACTGTTCTCTTTTTCGTTTATGTATGTATGTATTTGTAATAGCTTTCTGCTTGTTTACTTTCAGGCTCCTGACTAAAGGACAGAATGCTTTAATAGAACTAGAAACTCAAAGGCCAGTTGCTGTAGAGTTGTATAAAGATTTTAAAGAGCTTGGAAGGTTTATGTTACGCTACGGTGGTTCCACTATTGCTGCAGGAGTTATCACAGAGGTATGGTGTTGTCAGAGTGGAATTTCTGTTATTAACTTTCATATAGCCTTTAGTTTTTATGTTTGGTTTTAAACCTTTAACCTGAAAAGGAAGAATTTATTTTGCTGAAAAAAGAGACAATACTTCATCAAGCTGCAAGGAAAACGCTAACTGTTGAAAGTTATACATTTTGTCCCCTCTTATCAGTTAAAAATAACTTCATGATCTTAATATGCATTGGTTTTCTGAGACTTAATTGGCTGTATAAATATACTGGAAATTATTTTTATTTTAAAATAAAAATAATAGATTTTTAAATAAGAAGTATTGGCTATTTTTATTATGGCTAGTTTGTGTCTCCTGTCTTACTCTGTTAGCATTAAAGGTAGTTGTATATCACTATTCTTATCAATGCCTGCAGATGTTTTCCTGTCAAATGTAAGTGAAGCAAGCCATGGGGCTAAATAAAAGTGCTTTACTTTCTATTAAGAGCAAAAAATACAAATGGCCCTTTATCTGGCATTTAAAAAATATTGCTGCGATCTTTGACTTAGAAATTTAAAAAAATAAAAGAAAGTTGTGGTACTGACACTCGAAGCTGAGTGCCTTTATGTCAAAACTTGTAATTAGAACTTGAAAATTTCTGGCTTCTCTCTGGTCTTCTAAAAGCCCTTTGCATTATGTTGCTTTAGCGCTGTATTTTTGTAGGTGGGATCCAGATTTAGGGCTTTGATCTGACACTTAATTTATGCTAAAATGTAACTTAGTGTGAGGTTGTTAGGTCTATGATGTCCAATATTTATAGAATTGGGAATTATTGAACTCATTGTTCTTTGAGTATTACTGTTTTAGTCCTTGTAAATCTTTTTCTGGACAATTTCAGAGAAAGAGTCTTTTTTTTTTTTTTTTTTTTTTTTTCCCCATGGCTTATTGTGTTGGAAAAAGCTATGATCATTTTACAGTTAGTACTTCATTTTTCACCATTTTTTTTTATTTGCTTTTATTTTTAGATTAAAGAATGACAGTGATGCCTGGACTTCCAGAATCCAACCAAAAGGCAGTCAGATATCCAAGCTTCCGTTTAAGAATCCAGTTACTTCAGCTGAAGGAACAAGTGCAATTTATTGGGGGGTAAGAAGATGGTCACAAAAGTTAGTTCGAATTACACTTCTGAGGGAACCTTTCATCAGTCTCTCCCACTGCAGAACAAGATGCCAACTGACAAGAAATTGCTGATGTTGCACTCACTGATCAGAAGAGTCCAAGTACTGCTCCATGTGGAATTTACCAGTTAAAGAGCTTGATGGAAAAATATTAGGAAGTTGAATTGGGGTTGGAAAAAAAAAAAAAGGGATGAATCATCATGAAGCAAACTCCTTCTAGACGTAAATTGTTTACATATTTTCTTTGATCTGCTTTAGTGCTGCACATTAATTCAGTAAAGTAACTTTGTTGGTCTAATATATTTTGAGGTTTGAGTTGAATGCATATTCAGGGTTAAACGAACTATTTACTTTGGGTTCAAGAGAATGACGTGTAGTGTTGTCCAAGGTTTATTTTTTTTGTTCCTAAATTTATTTAAAAAAAAAAAAAAAAAAGAAAAAAAGGTTTCTCTTGCTGTGTCGTAGAAGTTGTGCCAGCTTTGGCTAACTTATTTTTTAAAATGTAAGAACAATAAAATAACTTAGAGCATAAATTTTGTCTCTTTGATCTTCTTTTATTTGAACACTTGTAAATCATTTTATTTTTTTCCTTGCTTTCTGTAATTCATAAGTTTATGTAAACTTAGAAGTGTAAAATGCAAAACAGGCAAGTGACTTCTCCATTCTGTGACAATGATTTTCTCATATGTTGCTCTTTTGTGCAGCTACTGTGCACATGGATTTTTTTCACCCAGATGCAGTGCTCTTCTGAACAAAATTTGGCAGATTCATCTTGGGATATGTTGATGAAACCAGATTGTTTTGCTTACTGAATCCTGCAGCTGACTTTTCAGTAAGAGAGTAGGTGGAACCACCCAGCTGAAGAGAGTTCTGTAGGGTCGGATCCTTCTGACATCTCCAGAATAAACTCAGAACAGACATGCTTTACTACAGCTTGCTTTCTGGGAACTATGAGTGGTCTTCAGGTACTCACAGCATGATATTCCATGAACTGTAATGCAAGTACAGAATGTGGAGCCCTTCAGTTTGGTTGTAATGTGGAGGAGGAGCTGAAATACTTCAAAGCATTGGACACTTGGTTTAAATGAAATAAAGCTGTGCCTTGCATATTATATTTAAAAAAGAAGTCGCTATGATCATTATTTTTGTTTGAACAGCTGTATTTGTGCTAGTATAGACCCACAGAAGTGAAAAGTACTCTTCTTTACACTTGCGTGTTTTATCCCCTATTTGCAGGGTGCAAGGCACTTGACCATATATGAAAGATTGTACTGCTGACTGCATTCATATCTGTAGAAGTGTCTGCGCTGCTTTGTGTAGAAATGGATTATACCAGATCATTTGAGTGAACATACCTGAAAACTGTTAACTGCTTGAACTGAAGCTTATGACTTACCGTTATTTGTTAGGTCTTCTCATAGTCTTGAATTTGCATTTAGTTATGTACCAGTTTTAACATGCCAGACATGAAGGCTTTGCTGCATTAGTAGGATTACAGAAGTTCATTCTGGCAGGTCCTGTATTGACCTTGGTCCGCCTGAACTTGTGTTCAAAGCTAGAAAATATGAAGGTTGATTTTATATTGGGGGCTAAGTTACTGCAAGCAGAAGAATGTGTATTAGAACTGAAGACTCTGGTAAAATCCTTGCTCCTTGTGGACAAGGAAGTGCGATGAGGAATGAACCTGAGATGACCCTTCCTGCATAAAGTTGCTGTAAGTTTTGAGACTCAGTATTCTGTGACTGCAGAAGAGTTATGACATGCTTTGCCAATGTGTAGCTTGGGAGAGCCAGCAATATGGCCTAACCCAGTTTCAACATAATGCACTGCTTTTTGACACCGATTTGGACTCTGCCCAGAGGCTCCACTTGGTTGATGAATAAATGTCCTGTTATTGGGCAACAAAGCCATATCAACTTTATTCAATCAGAATATGTTTGTATCTTGGTCCATGAGAAATTTTTGGGCTTAGCAGTGGTTTAGTGCTCAGAAACTTTCTAGGCTTTTGAAACTAGTTCTTTCCTAGCTCTCCAAATGAAGATTTTGGCAGTCTCCTGGTGATAACACGGTTCTCTTTAGCACAGATGTAGCCATTTGAGTAAGTGTAGTGCAAAGAGGTGGCATACAATCTCAGCCATTTGATAGTCTCAGTGTTCTCTCTTGGAGAAAGATGTATTTTAAACAGCTGTTACTAGGAATTTTATGTTCTTGGGAAGTTAAAGCAAAGCTTGATTATATTTAGTAGGCTTGTCTATAGTAAAATATTTCCACTGGAATATCTAAGAAAGAAAACATGAAAGTGTCTTGCTGCTTTTTAAGAAAAAAAATATATATGTCAATTTCTGACAGCGTGCCACAAAGTGCCTGCACTAGGCAGGATCATGCTTCGTAATGTTTGTGGGGTTTTTTTTAACAGAAGAGCCTCTTGCTTTTATTGCTTAGTTTGAGGATATTGGTAGAAAAGAAATAAGATTATCAAGGGTAAAAACCTTGGCAAAACTATTTTGAAGGTTATAAGGGCAAATAGTGATGATAAAGCAAATGAGCTGCAGACAAACTATTCCAAGCCTCTTTTTTCTGTGCTTACTGATAGTAAGAATCAGGTCCCTGGTTAGGATTTAGGTCTTGAATTGTTGCAAAAGGAATTTCTACAGACTGAAGCTTGAAAAACTGATGTAGGGGACATTTTTCTTCAGCATTTTATTTCCTGTAGAGATAGATGAACACTTCTCATAGATGTTAGCTAATTCTGCCTCTCTGCTTTAACTCCTGCAGTGGGTGGGAATGGTCATCATCATCACCAACATGGTCATTTTTCCACCCTTTTCTCTTTATTCCTGCTGCTGTTGCAGTAGTTCCCTCTGACTTGCAAGCGAGTATTGCAGGGAAGACAGAGAGGGGGGAGGAGTCCAGTCTTGCTGTGCAAATACGCACTGAACTATGAATCTAAATTGGCACCACTTAGGAAAAAATCACTGATGAAGCAAACTGCTAACAATGGCTCACTCAGAGGCTCTCTTAGTGCTGGAAAACTTTATAGCTGGCAAATTTGTTCCTTGTTCCTCCTACATAGACTCCTATAACCCATCCACAGGAGATGTCTATTGCAGGGTGCCAGACAGTGGCAAAGAAGAGGTGAGTACTATCCAAGTGCACAAAGATGTGAAAATGTGAAATGCATGTTGTGAGGTTGGAAAGCAAGAGATCAGAAAAATGATAAAGACTTTTAAGACTTAAATATAAGGTCTTAATTATATTGTAGCATTGTGTTATTCATTGCTGCAGCAGCAAATAGTGATTTTTATTTTTTTATTCTTACGTTTTGCAACTAGAAAGTATTAGACTGAGTTGTAAACCAGTGTAAATCAAACAAGATTCAGTTCCTTCAGTAGAATTGTTTCATCTCACACAGAGATGTCTTGTATGTAAATTCACAGTAATGCTCAGACTGGCACTAAGTGTGAACAGATTGGAAGAGAAAGAAAAAGGTTATTGATCTCTGGTGGAATAAACGTTGGGGTACTGAATACAGGTAAATGTGTTCTGCCCTTTTGTCTTGATCATTTACAGTTGTCTTCTAAAAGAATTCTAGCCCTTCCCCTGTGATATGGTAGAAAGCTTCAGACCTTTCTGGCCTTGATATTAGCAGCTGGATATGAAATAAAGGTGGTGAGGTGGCTGCAGTGAGTATACATTTCCTCATGAAGCAGTCTGTCTTATGCAACAATGTGGTGTTTCCTAGTCCTGTGCTCTCTGATGGGATGAATGTCCCTTGTATGTCAATGCAGTATTCATTAAGGGTGCTGCAGCTTCATTGATACCACTTAATAAAGGACCTAGAAGTGCTTAACATAGTGCTTCAAGTTTGGCACAGAGGGAAGCGACTAGAAAATCTTAGATGTAAAAGGCTTGGAAAACATTGTCTAAGAGTGTACAGTATTTTCATTTTCCAAACTATCTTTTTAAACAAAGTGTTATTGCTATGTAGCTATTCATTTGCATTTCAGCCCTGCGGACATTTCTTTGCTGCTTTCATCAGAAACCTTTGCACTGCAATTTCAATTGGGTAAATATTTGCTAGATGCCGATGACCAAGGGTTAAAGTGTAACAGGTTCAGTTTGCTAGAATACATCTGTGTAAGTTTGATCCATCCAGCCTGAACTATGCCTGGAAATACTTCTCTTTGATGTGCAGGTGCAAATCTTCCTGTTCATTCATTTGCAGAATCATAAAATTGAGAGAGGTTTGAGAATGCCAGAACAACTTAACAAAATTAGACTACTGGCCATGTTATAGATACCGGAGATCCAAATACACGTGAGGAACATCGGCTTCTCTCTTCTCAGCTTAGTTGTGCCATGCATAATGTTTGGGTTGTGTAGAGTTGACAAGTCCTTTGCTCCTGCTTGTAGATAGCTGGATCAAAGACAGCTTTGCAAAACTGGCATCTACTGCTGACTAGTGGAATATGCTGGAGGAGAAAGTGAAGGCAAACTACTTAGAGGTTATCTGGAGATGGCAAAATAAGCATCGAGGTCCAGGTTCAATGGAGAACTTGATGCTGTTTTCTAACAAGGCTCAACATCTTGTTGGTGATTTTGTTTGGTTTAACTGGAAACTTAAAACACAGTCGAGACAAAAGGCAAACCTGTTTCTGATCCTGGAATTCAGTATCAGGCCAACTTCAAGAGCACTTTCTGCCAAAAACATTCAATGCATGCTTGAGCAGGTGCCCTGCATCTCCAAAAGGCAAGCTGGTAGAAGCTGATCAGATCTGGCAAAAATCTCTTCTTAAAATAATAATAATAATAATAATAATAATAATAATAATAATAATAATAATAATAATAATAATAATAATCTTTTTAAGGAATCCTAATCTTTTGCGTCATCCTCTGGGAAATCAGGCATCATGCCACTAGGGCTATTTCTGTATTCGGGTATCAATCTTTTATGATAACTCTGAATTGTGAGCTCTTTTTCTGTGCCATTCTTGTGCAGAAAAGGAAAGCAGAAGGAAGTGTTTCAGACACAAATTCATAGTTGAATTTTTATGCATGTCTTCTTCATGGCTCAACTTGTTTTTTCTAGTTAAACTGTTTTAACCCTTGTTCCCTTTCACTACTTCTGTATTAATTCTGCATTAGGAGACCTGAGAGTGGCCTTTCAGTATCAAAAAGGGGGCTATAAAAAAGGGAACAAACTCTTTAGCAGACCCTGTTGTGATAAGACAAGGGGAAATGGTTTCAAACTTAAAGAGGAGATATTTAAACTGGATATAAGGAAAAGGTTTTTTTATGACAAGGGAGACACTGGCACAGGTTGCCCGGAGAGGCAGCGGAAGCCATGTCCATGGAGGATAGGGCTCTGAGCAACATGATGTAACTGTAGGTGTTCATTTCAGGGAAATTGGAGCAGATGTCACCAAGGGTCCTTTCCAACTGAAATGACTCTATGATAATCTTTTGTTGTTGTTGTTGTTTGTTTGTTGTTTTCCTCTTGCTTTTTTAAACCAGTCCACTGATACTTCATTCTTTGCCAATTTTCTGCTTGTCTATGAAGATGCTACCTCTTCTTCCTTCTAAACTTGCTGGAGGGTTAAAAGTGCAGGTGACTCGAACTTCACATCAGCACTTCTTCACTAAAGAACCAGGGGTACAGGCAACAGAAGAGGGAACATGTTAGAAACAGCACCACAATGGCACCTAATGACGAGAAGGTGGAAGAACAAGTTAGTAGAGGTGATTTTGTTTCATAGGGCAGGAACCTATGCAGGGTAGGTGCATGCCTCACCCAAGTCACTCAAGAAGCTGCAGTTCCCCTTCTCCAGATCTGCTTTGGCCTTCCTCCAGCTGCTTGGTTACTGAACTCTGCCTAAAGGCCAGAGTTTAGGTTTGTGGGATTGGCCAATGATTTGTGTAACTTTTGTAAGCTTAGTTCATTTCCCACTGGCCTATGTGCTATTATCATCCTGTCCCTCAAGCTATGCACCTCATTTTAGGGAGACTGTAAATTCTCCTGTGAATGAGGGGTGGAAAATTTGAAGGAAAAAAAAAGGAGACAGGATTTCCACATGTTTGAGCTTCTGTATGCTCTTTCATCAAAACATTATTGGGGTTTCTATAGTTTACTTTATGGCTTTTTATAGCACCCATTATTACCTGAAGGAGCAATTTTGAAAATCTGTTCTGGAGAACTGATAGAAAGCAGTCTTCAGAGATTGCCCAGGAGCCAGTCCTGTGACAGCATTAGCAGAGCCTGGAGTCATTTGATTTATGTTCCATCAACATCTTTCTAGTTACTGTCCTGGGTATGTTTCCCAAAGCTGAAGACATTTTTGAGCAAAAATGATGGAAAGCCAACCAAGAGAGCTTTGGCTAAAAGCCCACCTTGGTTCATGTGTTAGAAAATATGAGCAATTAAGTGATTCATAAGAAACTTGAGAGACTGGTGAACAGCATTCAGAAGGAACTGCTCACTCAATAGATACAGCTATTTTTTTTTCTGGTGCCCAGAGGAAAAGATTGATGGAGGAGAGAGCTTTCTATTTAATTTTAATTCTTTGAATCTTTTAGAAAAGTGCAGAAAAGGTATTCTGCAAGTATTGAAAGTCAGGCTGAAGGACCATGCAGAAGTTATCTACATCTCAAGCAAAACGCTGGTGAAACAGATATGCATAATTATGAACACATAATAATTTTTCATATCTATGAACTTTTTTTAGGTAGTTATGATCAGGTAAGACTTTTTTTCTTTTTTTTTTCCTCTGAGCAACTCTTCAATAGACATATTCTCTCTCAGTCCTTGCTTGAATGAACCAGGGGAGATGAGAGAGGAAATCAAAGGATTAGTGGAACATGCAGTCTCTCCCTTCCCAGATAGACTGTTTTCATCACTGAAGTTCCTTCTGACAAGACCGAACTGTGGACATCTAGGCTGAAGCTGCATTTGTTCTGGGAGATGCTTGCACTTTACCTCATGAGAAAGAAGATTCTGCATGGGCTGGACCGATGGCCTTTGCTGATGCCAGCTGACTTGTCTGGCATTTCCTCCAGGCCTGTAATGTTGCCTGTTAGTTGAAAAGAAAAACAATAGTCACAGCAAATTTCGGTGTCAAGAACAGAAACTATCAGTAACATTTCTTGAGTTAAGGGATGGCATCTTGAGAAGATGAAAATGAAGAAGTCACATCTCTGAAGAGATTCAGTGTTTCCAAAAATGTGGTTTAAATTATTATCTCTCAAATTTGAGCAGGTCTGCTGATTTTTTTGCATCCTTTCTGGGGTGTTTCTTTAATATTTACCACTGATCTTTTGCTTTTTTTAGGTGGAAGCTGCAGTCAGAGCTGCCAAAGATGCATTCCCAATTTGGTCCTCAAAAAGCCCATTGGAAAGATCTCAGATCTTGAACAAATTAGCAGACCTGATTGAACATGACCTGGAAGAATTTGCCCAAGCAGAGTCAAAGGATCAAGGTGAAAATCTTAACTATTTATGTTAAATATAGTGTCTCAGTGTGTATTTGAATGGAGGATATGGTCCAGATTTTTATTATATGTGAGCTTTTGGTGCAAACAAGCATAAATTCTGTAGAAGTCACTGATTTGGGATTCCTGCATCCATTCAAAGGCTTCCTTGCCAGATATTGCTAAGCACTGGCTGGAGTTATTACATATTGAAGGAGTGATGCAGTGCTACAGGGTAGCTGTTCTTACTGATGATAATTATGCTATGCCAGGCATTAGTTGCATGCAGAAAAAAGACATTTCCCTCCAAAACATGTGAGCTACAGTTTTCAAAGTAGAAAACTTTTTTTTTTTTTTTTTTGTCAGTGGTGTTTAGATGAGCTGTTTTCTGCCCCCGATATCACAGCAATTTGTTTGATTTCGTTTCAGGGAAAACAATTACATTTGCTAGAACCGTGGACATCCCTCGGGCAGTGTACAACTTCCGATTCTTCGCCTCTTCCATCCTTCATCACACAACAGAGTGCACTGAGATGGCAAGCATGGGCTGTGTACATTACACCTCACGGGAGCCTGTGGGAGTAGGTATGGTGTTCCTGGATCATGGAATACTGGGCAGTGCCTGCCTGAGACAACAGAGAGAAGTTTTTCCAGACCTCACATTTGTTTGTCCTGGGTCTCGTGCTACACATGACTGGTCTGCTAAATCATGAGAAACTCCATGTAAATTCACCTATGCTGCTTTGCCTTAGAAAGAAAGTTTATATGTTGCCTTAAAATGTGTCTAGAATCATAGAATTTCCTGAGATGAAGGAACCCACAAGGGTCATGGAGTCCAACAGAGGGCCCACACAGGACTGCCCAAAATTCAAACCCTATGTCTGAGAGTACTGTCCAGCCACTCCTTGAACTCCAGCACTTGGGGCGGTGAGCATTGCCCTGGGCAGCCTGTTCCATGCCCACTGCCCTCTGGTGAGGAACCTTTCCCTGACACCAGGCACCAATTTACCCAAGGCCAAGTAGCAGCAGCTCGCAGTGCAGCGTTTCGACCCACAGTCGCAGCTGCCTTTTAGCCGGGGAATTGCTGAACTGCACCGCTAGATGCTGCTCTCGCTTCAGGTATAAAGCAGCTGCACTGAATTTGCCACAGATGGAGTCATGTGGATAGGACTATTACGTGGTTCATAGAATCATCTATAGATGCTTCGAATTCAAGTTTCAATTATTAAAAAAGCTAAAATTTTTGTGACCAGTGAAGAGTGTGAGTACTTCTGATAAACTTATCCATGCAATTTCTTCATGGTCTGAAGCTCCATTCCTACACACAATACATCAAGCAGCAAGAAATTCTGTGGCTTTTCACAAACAGTCACGTCAAACATTTGCAGATTTTCTCCATTTCTGATTAATATGTAAAAGAAAAGTATTCCCAAGGGCAGTTACTGGAAAAGCAAAACAAAAAACAACTAGGAATAGACCAATCTGTGGAAATGGCAGTTTTATTTTTTTGTGGAAACAGAGAAATATGCGCTGTATGCTGTGCATGCTTCTTTTAATACTAAAATTGGGAAGAAATCTCTGAACAGTATGTACCATAAGGCAAGAGTGGTCTGGGCTAACTGAGGTTACTTCAGCTTGCTCACACAGAAAATTACCACAGATCAGTTGATGTGAGATAGTTTTCATGGCTAGTCTTGTCTCAGTGGTCCTAGAAAACCATGAAAAGCTTGCTGTGAATATTAACTTCTGCCCCAAAGAAGCTGTGAAACTCAGTGTCCAGTAGATCAGCTTTAGGATTGTTTGCACAGATCATTAAAATAATCCACCTGAGAAGAAGACTCCTAGCTGTAAATTTCTTGTACAGTTGATTGGAAATACAAACAAAAGCCAAATCCCTTCTGAAATCTGAACTGATATGTAAATGTTGGACTACAGAGGATTGAGTTTTGTATCCCAGTAAACTGTATTCCTATATTTTGTGGTTTTCCCTTGCAGCTGGTTTAATCAGTCCTTGGAATTTACCACTGTATTTGTTGACCTGGAAAATAGCTCCTGCCATTGCATGCGGAAATACTGTAGTTGCCAAGCCGAGTGAGATGACATCTGTCACAGCTTGGATGATGTGCAAACTCCTGGAGAAAGCAGGTAAATCTCTGAGTGTGTTAGGGTGGATGAATGCGGTGGACTTGCTGCAACGTTTTCATTGTAGAAATCAGAATGTTCAAAAAACTTGGGTGATATGGTTTATTGTAACTGAACATCACATTGGAGAGTGAAAACTCTCCATGACCATACTATTCCATCTCCCCAACCTCAGCTATTTCCCTGATTGATTTTTTTCCACTGTCATGAAAAGTCTTCTTGTACCTCTCTCCCCCCTCCTGCCTGCCCCTGTGGGGATTTCCTATGTTCACAATGCCAGCAAAAGAATCATGAAAGCATAAGAGTGTGAGAACCAGTTCTTGCTGCATTTGGAAAATGGGAAGATAGCTGCTGCTTCTCTTGTTACAGAATGACTGAAAATTAGGTCACTGATTGTGGATGTTGGCCAAGCTTGACTGATTGGTAGAATCGGTTTTATTGTTTAACCTGTGACCATGCTACCTAAGTTGAGGGTCAGTCTTCATCACGAGTAATTAGAAAATTATAAGTCCAGGGATGAAACACAGACAATTGAAACCTGTGGAGCAAGAGGTTGTGCTCACTTTGTGCTTCTCTTCCCATGAGGGATGCCCCACGGGGTGGTGAACGTGGTGTTCGGGACAGGCGCCAAGGCAGGAGAAGCCCTTGTCTGCCATCCAGATGTGCCCCTCATCTCCTTCACGGGAAGCACGCTCACGGCCCAGCGGATCATGGAGAAGAGTGCACCATACTGCAAAAAGCTTTCTCTGGAGCTGGGAGGCAAAAACCCTGCAATTATCTTTGATGATGCCGACTTGAGCCAGTGCATCCCCACAACCCTGCGGTCCAGCTTTGCCAACCAGGTACCTCTCACTTCTGTACTGTGTGTTTGCAGCAGGAAGTGTGCATGTGTCAACGTGGGCACATACATCCATACCTTTGATTCCAAATCCTAAACTGACAAGGTCCATTTCCAGGTTCTATACTGGGAGCAAACTCTAAGTAGAAAAAATGTAAAAATATTTGCATTGTTCCAGGCTCTTTCTATGGCTTTCTGTCAGAGCTTAAAAAAATATATATATATATATTCTTCTTATCCCTTTCACAATACATATATCCTTTATTTCTCCAGGAAGCAGTTGCTTTAAATTGCTCCCTGCAATTAAGTGGAAAACTTGATTTGTTGAAACTAAATTAGGAAATTCCCCCTAAATTCTATCTGTATTCCTGCTCACATCCTTAGGAGAGATTGCCAAAGCTATGAAACTATATCAGGATAAGCGTTCATAAAAATAGCCTGCCATCAGAGTGGCATTTTCAGGAAATGAAGAGAGGCATCTGTCAGAAATGGAAATCTCATTTCCTACAAAAAACGTTAGAAAAGATAGAATGTTGTTAATGGAAAAAACAAATTTGCTTATGTTAGTGAGTGACTGCACAATCCTGTTATTACTGTGGTATCTTCTCTCTTCCTTTTTGATCTGGGAAAAATCCTGCTTTGCTATGTTGGTGAATGCCATTTGCACTCCTCAGAATGCAAGAACACAAGTCTCTTTCTGGGAAGCAACTCTTAATACAGAAGAGTAGCACATTGTAATATGAACTGATTTTGTTTGTTTTGGTAGGGTGAGATCTGTCTTTGCACCTCCAGGATCTTTGTTCAGAGGGGCATATACAGTGAATTTGTGAAGAGGTTTGTAGCAGAGACTAAGAAGTGGAAGGTTGGGAACCCCTCAGATCCTACTGTCGACGTGGGAGCACTAATAAGTAAAGAACATCTAGAAAAGGTTGTATTACATGGAGTTTGTCTGATCTTATCTGTTGTTGGGTTATAAAAGGTGTTTTTAGAGGTATATGCTGTGTGGGATTGAAATTGAAAACTGTTATAAGGTTTCCATTTGGTAAGGTTTTTGTTGCCGTGGCCTGAGGTCACATGATTTCTCTGAAAAATCAACTCCATGCAGAAAATAATTTAAAATAACTATTTTTTTCCAATTTGAAGTGAAAAAACTCAAAGTGGATATGTCTAAATCCTGAATTTATGCTGACTAATCTTATAGCTAAACAATGTTTTCACTTATGTTAGCATTGCTTTTGCTGAAATAATTTATTTGCCTAATAAGAAAATCAACAGAGGTAAAGCTTATTTTTATATCACTCTTAACACATCTTGCTAGCAGGAATTTGGAATAGCATGGGTGTAGGTGGCAACTGAGACAATGTACAATTATGTCTGCTTCAATGACTTTTTGTGGACTCAGCCACAGTTCATTAGGGCAGATGCTTGGACCCCAAGGCAGACACAATCAGTGCAAACAAGAAGTTGCCAGAAAACCACAAATTGAGGGGGAAAGCCAAACCTCTGCCATGCTTCTTGAGGCCTCAGCAAGTTCTCCAGCCTATTCTATTGTAGAGTAGTAGAAACACCCATTGCTTGAGGTCTTCTGTGGCACCATAGAGGACTTCTGTGTCTAGAATACAAAGGTGTTTAAAAGAAGAAAAGTTGAAAGAAGGACAGTGCTATCTCTGTGGTATTTCTATATGGGGAGAGAAACAGAACAAAGGTTCTAGACCAGCAGAGGATCCAACACCACATCCTGTGTTTTACATACGATAGCAGCAGCTGTGGGAACAGCTTTAATTGCTTATTGACCAGATTTTCTATAGACTTCATGGCTTCATCATCCTAGTGCCATGTAACATTCAACAAGCCTGCCCTTGAGGCAGGAAAATGTTACTGATCCCTTGAAGTAATGAATGAACTGTGGCACAGAAGATACGTCAAATTGCCCAAGCTCCTGGAAAAAGGGAGGAGTACTTGGGGACCACTTGTATTTTCAGCACAGGTCCTACCATTTTGAAAATAATTACTGACAAATGTCAATAGTGATGCCTGCTAGGCTTTTACAGAAAAAATATCAACAAAAGCTGGGGAATACTTCTCTCCCACTAGAAGGGAAATAAGAGCAGTGTGATGCTGTTGGAGGTATTCCTGGACTCCTGGGGATTTACCCAGACTTGAGAAGTGGGCTGTCAGAATGTTGTCCATTAGAAATTATATTTTCCTGCTTTTTCCTCAGGTGAGGAGCTATGTGAAGAAAGCACAGGCTGAAGGAGCCAGAGTCCTCTGTGGAGAGGGAGTGGATTCCTTGTCTCTCCCAGGTGGCAACCAGAAAGGCTATTTCATGTTGCCCACTGTTATTTCTGAAATCAAAGATGAATCTTGTTGTATGCAAGAAGAGATTTTTGGTCCTGTGACATGTGTGGTAGCATTTGATACAGAAGAAGAAGTGGTCAGAAGAGCCAATGGTGTGAAATATGGCCTTGCAGCCACTGTGTGGTCCAGCAGCGTGGGACGCGTTCATCGAGTAGCACGAAGGCTACAGTCTGGCTTGGTGTGGACCAACTGCTGGCTTGTTAGAGATCTGAACCTGCCATTTGGTGGGATGAAAGCCTCAGGTATAGGAAGAGAAGGAGCAAAGGATTCCTATGAGTTCTTCACTGAGGTTAAAACCATCACAATAAAGCACTGAAATAAATAAACAGAAAAAGGTTAGGGTAAAATAAATATCTAATTTATGTTACCTTGAATGACTTTCTGGAATACAGACTGCTATTAAGACCATCTTTCTCTTGGACTTTTGTCAAGAAACATCAATGATGGCTGCAAATAGCCACTCCAAATGATAATATTGAATGTAACCTTTCACTAAATGATATAATTGGTATGACCTCCACAATCAACCCATCCCAATTCAGATTGCTTGGTTGTCTTACTCTTGTGTATGATTTTTTTTTCTGAGTATTCTGATCTCAAAAATCTTTCTCTATAAAGCAGATTGGAGAAAAATGATGTACAACTGTACCTGTGGCTGGTGAGTTACTGTGAGGGACAAAGATAGAAGTACTTTGAGAAGTTGACATAGTAATGAAAATCAGCCCATTTCCATTATAAATAGCACATTCCATGTACCAATCCATTTTACACTTCATTGGTGTCAGGCAAGGACTGATGCTATTGCACAAGAAATGCCTGAGGCAGTACCTTGAATCTCTTAAATGGTATTGAGCTAGACTGTCATGAGATTTTCATGATATACAGAGGCAATAAGCATTTTAATTATAATGTGGTTTACATTATGTTGCTGAGGCATCCTGACACTTGTTCTCTAACTGTTCTGAATTTATAGCCTTTTGTCACATGTTGGACTCAGTGAGGATGTTTTTCACATCCTTGAACAGTTACTTGTCCAGAACAGAAATTATTCTTCATTATGAGTAGCTGAAAGTGACTTTTAAGAGAAGTAGCTGTTGGAATGATAGGCTTAGTGAAGCAATGTATTCTGAAGAAGCATTAACGTTTCATTTTATAACTCTCTTCAAGCATTCTCATGACCATGTGATGGCAGCAGAACACCTGCTTTGTTTTTTAAACCCTTTATCACGCATTTTGCTAGGAGATGAATGAGCCACTGTATTAGTTTGTGTGTTACTCTGCAATTTTTCTAGAAGCTTTTGTTTTATTTACAAATCCTGGTTGAAAAAGGAAAAGAAACTTTTAAGTGCTTCATTAGTTTTGGGGGTAGGAGTTTTCAGCAAGACCAGATGGGTATACAGAATTTGTAGGTCCAGGTAGATACTTTTCTCTCACCTGGATCTGGTCTGTGGTTAGTTTTAATAAGTTGATTTTTTTCTTTCAGGAGTTAAGTTTGGCTTGGAGTAAGACAAAATGGGAGATTTCCATGTATATAGAGGAGATAGAAAGGTGTGTATCATTTGTGTGTTTCTGACCCAAGATGTCTTCCAGTGAGGTGGGGACCCTTATGTAAGAAGTATGGGAGTGGTGGCTCTGTGTTCAGCATGACTCTAGGTTCCCTGCAGTGAACTTCTGGAGTGCCCGATTTGATCATCCCTGTGTCAGCACCACATACAGGTAAGGGAGGCCTGATGGTGCTACTGATGGTGTTCACATGCTATATTTTAAGAACTTTCCTGTATTTTCTTCATTCAGACTGACTTATAGCTTAGCAAGTTGTATGCCTGCCTCTATTCTATCCTACAGAGTGGCCAAATAATTTTGTCTTATGGATGATGAAAGCTATGTCTGCAGCTGCTCTGATTTAGTGTTTCTGCTCTCAGCCCTGGAGGGCAGTGGGGAGAATATCCCAAAGGATGACGCAAGTGCATCCCAAGCACCCTTCTGACAAGCTTGTGGAGCTGGCTGTGCTGCGTGACCTGGAATTTTCCAACACAGCAGCAAAGCTTTTTTTTTTTTTTTTTTTTTTTTTGCTCTGGCTTGTGAGTGAAATCATGCAGCCACTGTGAGGATTTGTTTAATTACTGTTACATAAAGCCTGAACAGTTGCTCCATCTGTTAATTCTTACAAATGGAGTGAGTGCAGTTCTGTTTTGCACTGGATTATCTCACTGGTGTGAGATGATTGCTTTGCACGGGTAGATAGACTTTTTCCAAAGTTTTTTTCTCTCAATTAGCATAATGTGTTTTGTTTTGTTTTTCTTTTTGTCTTCTTAGCATGAAACATGCTATTGTTCAATGATTGAAAAGGGCTTTGCTTCTTTTCAAGATTTTTTTTTTCTTTGCTTCTCCCCTTTCAAGGTGAGACCTTGGGCATGCTCTGGAAAGGAGGCAGATCAGTTCTAGTGTTTATATTCAAATGAAATTAAATCCCTGTTCCCACAGTGTTTGTAATTTTTACAAACGCTTCCTGTTTTTCCTAATTCCCAGTGATGAAAATGGAATTCAGATTCTTCCCTTATCTGGTCAAATGAAGTTTCATGCCTAACTTAACTAAAACATGCGGAACTCAAATGTAAACTAGGCTGGTTTTAAAATCTTACCTTTGTATTTCTGTACTGCAAAAGAAATATATCTTAAGATTCAGCTTAACAAGTATAGACACACTGCTTATATCTAAGACATTCTTCTCCAATTGGAGGAAAAACATGGGGGGGAAAAGTTACAGTGACATCCTGAGAACCTTCCTGCTGAACTCATCTTCAGTACTCAGGCATAATTTTTTGATCTGTGTTGCAGCATGTTTGCTCAGCAACTCAGCTCTATGAGGGATGTAATCTGAAGTGTCTGAGTACTCAATTTCAAGTTTCTTGTGAAGCCTGTGGATTTTCTACTTGACTAAATAGTGAAAAATTAAAGAGTGCAATTTTCCAGGGCTGTGGGAATACCTGAGTCCCATTCTCCACCTTAGTTAGTAGCTAAGTATGCTATGGAAAGCTGAACATAAGGACTAAGGGGGGCTTGGAATAGTCCTAGAAGGTTCTGGTGACTAGGTGTTCTCCTTGGTTGAAGTCTCTTTCCCTCCATTTCAAGCATTTGTTTTACATTACAAGGGTGATGCTTGTGCTTAGGAACCTAAATGCACGAGCTTTGTTGACCTAGAATGTGTGGAGGGATGTAGTAGGGATTTTTTCCTACTGATGACATGTGGAGATTAGGTAGAGAGTAGTGAAAAAAAAGGGAGTCCTGCAATATTATTGGATAGCTGAGTTAGCTGGGTGCATATTATTACTGCTGAAAGTAAAGTTACAGATTCAGAAACTGTGTGCATACAGTGTTCTCTACTGTAAAGGAGCAGTTGAAAAGGATTTGGAGGTCATGAGTGAACCTCGGTTTGTATGAGAACAGCAGCCCTGTTGAATCAGTTCTGTTACAACACTTCTGGACTGGTATTACAAAGGACAAGTTTCCTCTTCTAAAACAAGCAGGGTTATGGAGCACATCTTGCAGACTTCCTCTTTTCAGAAAGTGAATTAAACAGAGCAGAGCCTGGATAATGATGCCTCTTTCTGGCACAGGGTGGCCTTAATCATTTCCAAGAGGGCACAAATGCTTCCGCAGAAGGGGGCACAAGGCTGTCTCAGCTTCGAATGTGCTATGACCTGCCAGGAGCATGCAGTTTAGGGAGATGCTAAACTGTATAAGGTGTAAGTACTTGTGCAACTTCACTGAAGATGTGTAGGCGTGTGGAGCTCTACATGGTTATGTGCAAGTTGAAAGAAGAACATTTCTCTGTGTTTGAGAAGCACTCTGAAGCACTCAATTACTATAATGATGCAGCCTATGCAAGTCCCCATGGGAGCAAAAGGCTTCTGTCAGAGTAAGGTTAAGGAGAGCTATCTCCTGGTTTCAGAGAAGTAAAAGTAATTGTGGACCATTTACTATGGAGAAGTAAGGGCACATTCATTCACAGAGTGCTAAACTTGTCCAATTAACTCTAAGTTCCTAAAATAATAACATAAAGATTATGCTGCCATTTTAGTAATTGAATTTTCTCCTCCCTTGGGAACATTGCAAATTACAGTGCCAGCTTACCCTCTGCTACAGAGAGACTTGTTGTTTTTCTTCAGTTTTGGCTCCCTCAGTACAGAAGTCAGGCAGAAGTAACATTTTCTGCAGCTGAAAAATAACATTTTAAGTGTTTATTTAATAAAACGGAAATTTAAAAAAAAAATCCTAATCTTGTTTTAAATTTTAAAAACAAACTTCTTTGTATTGACTTGGCGTGAGTGAGTTACTGTGTTTACCAGCTGAAAATGCAAGCTTTTGTCCTCAAAAGGAATGCCAAAATATTTGTTGATACAAATAGCAGAATGTAAACCTTGGATTCTGTTTGAGATTCTTGTGCTGAAATATCCATGTTTTCACATGAGTACTTGTTAGTCGAGAGTAGATAATTTCAGTTCTTAACTGCTGTATTCAGTCACCCTCTTACAAGGAGATACTGGAGCCATGTAGGGGACATTGAGTAACTATGATAAGATAGTAGTGGAAATTTGATTAGGAAATTGTCTCCTTCCTGTGCTGCTTTGTTATCAGAACTGCAAGCCCTCTGAGAAGGGAAAGGATAGTTTTATAGCCAGTAAATATATTCCTACAGTTAATTTTTTTTCAGATGTCAGCTCTGCTTCTTCAAATACTCAGTGCAGATTTCTTTTGTGTATGATGTGTGTCTTTGGACTTGTTTATGAGTTGAATCATATGGCAGAAGAGAAAAACAGAATCCTGCAAATGCCACGTGCACATATTTCTCAGTAGTTCAAACGGGAATTTGTTCTATTAGTGCTCTGTAATTCTTGTCCATCACTTGACTCCTGTGGGAAGCTTCAGACTGCTTTCTTTCTTGGTGAAATGTTTCAGAACCTTTGCTTTGCTTTCAAACAATAAATGTGTGTATGTGCATAAGCTTTTGGATATATAGTGTTCATACAGTAGTGCTCTGGTAAGAAGGGTGAGCTGAGGTGTTGATTTATGTGCTTCCAAACACAATCTTGCCCTGGTCAGAGACTTTGCCTTCCTGATCAAGTTCTTTCCATTAGCAACCCAAAAGAAAATTAGTTTTGATTCGTGAGCTCTTTAGAGCACAACCTCCTGTTTATTTGTAGAGCTTAGTACTCCAGGCTCATATACATCATTCATCTCCCTTATTTTAAGGATAAGGGGTCAGAGGAGGTCACATTCCTCTCAGCTGAGATACACTGATGTCCACTTTTGATCAGCTGATGTTTCGGTCCTGTTTTTCTGTCTTCTTACCTATGATGCCCTTTTCTATTCCTCCCAGGGTCTAATCATCAATATCGTTGTCCCTGGTGGGAACAGAACCAGGTCAGTAGGACTAAGAGGTAGTGAAGGTAGGCACGTGCTTTGCTAATCATTGTATCTTACACTTTGCCTGTGGGACATGGTTTTTGATCACTGAGCAGAAAAGTACATCTCCAGTCACTCCTTTTGACATTTGGCTAGATTACTGTGGTTTATGGAGTTTGGAAATGAAGGTTAGAATGTTCTGTACAAGATTAAAAAAAAATCAGCAAGAGGTTGCATTTCTGTCTGTTTTAACCTGTGCTTAATCTTTATTTCCCTCTTAATATTTGGTAATGAGTAATGCACTTTGATTCACTTGTTGTTTTGCTATGAGATATATATACTCTCACTAGTGTTAGTCACGGACATAAATTATTTAATGGGCATTGTTGTGTTTCAGAAACAGTATTTTTAGCTGGGCTAAGTTCTTGGACAGACATAAAAAGACCATTTTCTGAGGAAGCTGTTGGAAATATTCTGTATTTAAACATCAAAATTGTAAGCCTTGACTGCAGAAGAAAATGTCATATATTCTAGCAATATTTACTCTGATGTCCCATTTGAATTGCCTGTCAATGGTATATAGTGAAAACTCATTTCCAAAGGAGATATGGCTTGGAAATATCAGTATCTAAAGAATCCCTGAGGTTTCAAGTAGAACTCTGATGAAAAATCCTATGATTAGACTATTTTTTCTGGCATACTTTTTCTCTGCAACATCTATCTGCTTTTCATGTTCTTATACCAGAAAAGATGAATACTGATCATCTGTTTTTAGAACTTCATTCAGAGGTCTTCTCATCTTCAAAGCAGTATATCAAATTTAGCTAATTAATCCTCTTTGCACATCTTACATCTAGAAGTGTGATGCATTTCTCAGTTTGCTGCCGAGGCAATTTACAGACAGAATATAATTTAATACCTGCAAGATATATTCTTCAAAGGCTATATCAAGGGCATCTTTTCTCCTTGTGCAGCCATACCCTGAAGGGCTTGGGCAGACTCATCAGAGAAGAGGATCTCTTTGGAGGGAGAGGCAGAAGCTTTCCATCTTAAACTTGTTTGTTCCTTCCTTTGGTTGTACTGTGGTTTATGTGCTCACCAGGCATCCTTGAAAATGCTAACTGCTGAAACTCAGGGCTGAGTTGTGTACTCTGGCCACTGTGCCTGTGATAGGGATGAGTTGTAGCAGGGCTGAGGTAGGAAAAGAAAGCGTGAACGATTTCAGTATATATTATAGAACGATTTAATTCATGCTCTATCTGGGTAGCTATTGTTTCACTATATGTGGCTCTTGTAGGTCCATTTATATATGTGAAAGCTTTAAAGCTCCATAGAGTGTATTTGCACACATTCATAGATGTAAAGAAGACAGAATTTAAGTGTGAGTTAGACTCAGAGGAAACTCAGAAAAAAATACAAAAAAAAAAAAAAAAGGAAAGAAATAAAGGTTTTGTAGGTTTTGGTAATTTTTGCCTTCGAAAGTATTCAAATCAATAGTAGAGTATTACCTGAATACAGAGGGAAAAGTAACAGCTGACTTACATCCATGGTCAGGACAGAAAAATCACTGAAATCTACAGCAATATTCTAAGATGTATTGACTTCTCAGTTGGATTTCATTGCTTTCAGTTGTGCTCAGCTTATTTCACTTAAGGAAGCTGTCACTAAGGCTGGAATTGTACTTCATGGAACTGCCATTGGGATACTGTCAGATTTTGATTGCTTTTGATAAAGCTCTTTTCCTTGAATCTAAGTTAAATAATTTTGGTGATTAATTGACAGTATTGTACTATTTTGATATTTTCCTCATTGAATTTAAGAAATGAGATTGTCCTCAAAGCAATGACTGTGCATGGACTAATCCCTGCCTGGTTAGAACAGCAGGACGCAAATCAGAATTGTGCTCTCTAATCTAGCCTGGAAGTTGCTCAGGGTTTCACAGACCTTGTGTGAAATCTGTTTTCATTTTGTATGTAGCACTGAGCAGTTTGCCATACTTTGTATCTAGGATAGAATCATAGAATATCCCAAATTGGAAAGGACCCACATGGATCCAGTCCCGGTTCCACACAGGACCACTCAGCATATACAGGCTTCATTTCTGAGTCTGCAGACAATGCAGACCTTCATCTGACACAACAGGAATGGGATTAACTCTTATTTCTCTGTAGGGGAGAAATATTATATTTAATCTTAAATCTTATATTTAAAAATAAATATATATGAATATAATAAATATAAAGTATAATATAAATATATAATATTATATTAATATATTATATATATAAATAAATACAAATCTTATATTTAATCTGAAATCTTATATTTATAAGTTGTTAATGGGAAAGTGTGAAGGAGAAAAATGATCTTAGGGAGGACTTTGCAGTCTTTTCTTCTTCCAGCTAGTGGCAGCTTTGTTCTGGTTGAAGGACTAGAGTCCCAGAGTTCAGACCAGTCCCGTAGATCTGCAGATGCACAGCCCGTTCTCATTACTTTGCCTTGGATCGTCACTATAGGAAGTTTGAACACAGGTTAAATCTGCAGCTCCTGCTCTTTGCTCTTCACTCAGAGACAATTCTCCACTGGAGAGAGTGGGGACAAAGGTAAAAAGACAGTCATTAGATCTTGCAACTAAAGTATTGCTTAAAGGTGACATTATTTGCAAGATTAGAGTGTGCCTCATTTTTCCCTTTGCTTCCACAAGCCCCCAGGAGGTTAATATAGTTCATGTTTTCAGACAACAGCCATAAAGCACAGCACTGCACCCTTTCCTCAGGATATATCCAGTGCAGGGTGATCTTTATAAAGACCGTGTCCTGAACTGGGAGGTGAGGGTCACATCACCACAGATGGAAATGAGAAACCTTTCCCTGCACTTCTTGTAAACGTCAAAACTAAGTGATGAGCTTTGCAAGAGGTGAGGGGAATCTCCCCACCCTGGCCATGGACCTTTTGGCACCTCATTGTGCAGTGTGAAGCCCATTCTGCTTCACGTGATAAAAGGAGTACTTCTATTTCTGTCTCTTGGCACTGCACTCCCCCTGCCACAGGTTCACAGTGATAAAAGGGCTGTCAGCTCCTTAAACTGGGTGGCTGTGGCCGCAATTGCTCTTTGTCCCATTGTTGTAAGGCAGAGGTGGCAGCCTGGGAATGAGGAGTGGCCCTACTTGGTAGCAGCCTATTCGTGATACATCCCCATCTGTTCTTGAGAAGAAATATGAGTAGGGTCATGGACTCCTTCCTCAACAACACCCTAATTACCTTGAAATTGCAGTTTCCAAAGGGGCACTGCTCTGGTTCTGTGTAATTTAAAATGTATTGCTCCGTGCTATTTTTAGGGTGGTACTTGCTACTGTAAAATGTTTCCTCCACCCATAATTCTGAGTAAAATGTGGCATGATTACAAAGAAATGCTGGCAGAGCTAACATCCTGGGGGACCCAAGCGTGCTCCCCTGCAAACGGAGGCAGATCAGGTCACGACTTTAGTGGTAAGGCCTCCTCTCTGCCATGCTAAGGCTGAGAAGAAACTCATTCTCAGTGTGGACATAAACTGCCAGGAAAATCGTCGGTGGTTCTGTTGTTGCCAAGAACCAGATGTGTCTAGCTTATCTACTTCGTGTCACTGGAGAAAAAGGCATCAGGCAGCACCAGTTTTTAGCCTATGACACTGCTGTGATTCAGGCCTGCTGCAATAGCATGGCCAACAGAAGTCTTTGCACCTTGTGGCTGGCTCTGAGGTACCTGGGAAGAGGAACGAAAATAATTTTTGTCATTGTGACAGGTATGTAGATGGGCACACGGACTATCATTCTATAAAGCAGGATTGCACCCGGGTATTTGCATTTTAACAAAGAAACTGCTTTAACACCTGAAGAGCTACTTATCTTTCGCTAGGGCTTGTGATAGTGGTTAACTGCTGAAGTGTGTGTATAAACACTTGTACTTCTTCTCAAATCTCATTATCTGACAATTTTCCAGACTACCCGGGGCCTCATTTCATGCTGCTTTATCTCCTCTGAGAATTCAGAGGGAGCAGTGTAAAAGTAAATAAAATCACTGATTTTTTCCACCATATTGAGGAGCTCCCTGGGAACACAAGCCTGTCTCATAATAAGCACACTTCTCCTGTAACCCAGCTGGAAAAGAGTAAATATGAAGTTTGCCTCCCCACAAGCCTATCATATTTTATTGTGTCTCCATCCACTTTCAATCATGTTTGGGGTGGTAGGAGTTTGAACCACAGATGGTTCAAGCCACTTTTGGCAGAATTTCCTTGGCTTATGCTGCCTTACTGGCTTGTCTCCGATCTTTGGGGTTGATCATAAGGGCTCCAGCCAGGATGCAAACACCCTGGAGTCTCTTTTAATGCCCTCACCCGAACTTTTGTGACTGCTGGCACTTTTGAAGCTGAATGGACTTACAGTTTCATACTCATCAAGGGCTCTAGATGGTCAGGGCAATATGTTAATGCTTCTCTCATCACCAATTTTTAAGTACCTGCTTAGCCACCGTGAAAACCTGTAGTCTATGAAGGCCCGCTGTCCACTCTGCATTTAACATCTGAGTATTCCAGGTCCCTCAAACCTTCAAGTTGGTGTCTAGAAGTACTAGTACTTTAGATTTAAATCTTAAGAGTTATTTGGAAGACTGTATGAATGTCCCTGATAAAATTTACACGTTCCATAATGGTAACTTGTGACAGACCAGGCGAGCTGAGTACACAAAACTCTAGTTTTCTTGCTCCTAGGACAGCATGTCCAATTTATCTAATGGAACCTAAATACAGCTTTTAATAGAAATCTCTGCAGTTGACAGAATAAGAATCCAATCTGGCTCTTCTCTTGTGCCAAGCGGTTTTTGCTCAGTTTCTCTGGGCTATTAATGTATACTCAGGACCATGGGTTTTGCTTAGGGATTAGGCATCTAGGAGTAGGGAGTTACTGTGCCTACGCTGTGCACGGCTGTAGGTCTTTGCGTGACTTCTTGAATGTTTTTTTTGAAAGGTTAAAGCTGAAATGAGAAAATGGTGTTGTCATAAAGGGAAAGGAAGATCACACTTTTCCTATCACTGTGTACCTGATTGCCTGCTCTCTTCTTCCTCTGCCCTGCCCAGACTATGATTAGGGAGTTCGAAGGTGTTTCCTGCAGGCCAGCTGCAGCATCACTACTGGAAAGTCTCAGCCACCAGTGAAGAACACAGGCCACATTGAAAGCGATGACTTACTGGTGACTGATCTCAGCTGATGGGGGAAAAAGTGACTCTTCAGTGAACTGGGCTAGCTCCCAAAAAAAGAATCCATTGGTTTGGAAAAGAGATTAATGAAGTACATTCAGCAAATCTGTTGGCCAGTGGACAGCAGTTTGTATTGCAGCCATCGGAAGAGGTGTTCTGTTGTGTCACAGGATTATTTATATCTTCCGTTGACTAGCACACTGGTTTCCCTAAAGCAGAGTGAGTGTATGAATTGCTGCTATTTTTTATTCTTTATTAACTTCTAAATATAATTCAGTCATGAAGGACTGCAGAGCTGACTGATTTGTGCAGGATGGGAGGAGGTTTGGGGAACTCCCCAGCAAAGATCTCTTTTCCATCCCAACTTTCACATACTTCTAAGCCAAGCAATGAATTTTCCTTTCTGCCTGGTTGCTGTTTATTCAAGGAATAGTTTCCCTTAGTCTGCAGAATTAAGACTATTTGATATCTCTTATTTCAAGCACCACAAGAAAATTTAGCCATAAAAGCATTTGCAGTGTTGTCTGTGTTACAGATTTTTGCTTGAGCAAGCATATATTCTGACATTTATGAGCCTCCTTGGCAGCAAGTGAGAGGGGAGACCGAAGATTATGGGGTAATTATAGTAGTGTTGAACTGCAAAGTGAAAACTTCTTGAACAAAATATGTTGATAGTTAAGTAAAATGTACTAGGAGAAGGAAGATATCACAGTTCTTTTCCTTCTTCTCCTGACAATTTTCTTTCAGTCTTGTACTAAGTTATATTTTGTTCTGACTTTTTTTTTTGTCTGATTGAATTTACATGTGTATAAGTCTATTGTTTATACAAAAAAAAAAAAAAAAAAAGTAAAGAGAATAGATGAAACAGTTCTGCTACTTCTGTTAAAGTTGATTAATGTCAAAACAAAGGGGAACATTAAGCTTTCACTGTGGTTGCATATACCCATTTAAACTGTGTAAAGTGTATGGCTGGAGAGCTCCCTTAATTTTAACCTTGGATATGTGAAAAATGATTTCCTTTGTCTTTCCTGTGCCATTATCAAAGATGTTTTCCAAACAAGGAACTGTCTAATTTTTATCTGAACACGGAGGAGATACTGATTTACATCTCATATCTCATTGATCTTTATCAGACTACTGGAATCAGTGTCCACTGCTAGTGACAGTTAAAGACAATGTTTTAAAATCATAAACAAAAATTTAAAGTAGTTACCTAAATCTCACGAATTTCTCAAACAAAATTGTGTTTCTAATATCCAAAACTTTCGTTCTTAGCTTTTTTTTTTAGTCATATAAGACTTGACTGGCATGGAATTGGAATCTGAACTATCAGGCTTACTGATTGGCTGGAGAAAGGCAAGTTCCGTTACTGTAAGTAAAAGAAGCACAGCAGTATGAAAGAAGAATGTGGGGAAAAGCAATAAACATTTTATCTGCTAAAAACAGGGGAAGACTAGGAGACACAATTGATTTAACAGAAAATGTTTTGTTAGTAGAGCCAAAACAGTTTTCCACTCATGTGTGCCCATTTGAAAGCTTTCAGAAATAGCTTAGTTCAGCAGAGTTACAATGGTGTTTTGGAACCACTGTGAAGTAGCATTTATTAAAATTGTTCTGTCTTTTTACTTGTTTTATTTTATTAACAAGGGTATTTTCTTTTACACGGTAATGACTGATGAAACTGTTGATCCATCTAGGAAAATACTATAGAAGGTACATACAATTTTCTCCTGCTATACAATTGGAGTCTTGGTGTTTACTTCTTGCTGTTGGATGTCAAGGAAAGACATCTGATACTTTTCTACCAGGCATGAACACTGAAAGGAGTGAGATTGTTGGAAGGTGCAAAAGCTCAACCACACTTCAGCTCAATCATAGGGACGCTCTACTGAGGAATAGTTTTCTTTCCAAATTCAAAAAATGTAGCCCAGGACCAGCCTTCAGAGCATTTCTAAAGCGAGTGATTTAGGAAGGCTGACATTTCTGAATGCAGTGAAAGAATCTTTGATATAAGCTTGCCCATGACATTCAAGCCACACAGTAATTTCTCATTTCCTATTCTGTCTTCATCATTCCCATGTATCCTATTTTTTTTCTTCTTACTAGTTGAGGTCATTTCTCTGCTTTCATAGGACAAGGTGGTTCCACATTTGTTTTTTGCTCTATTGGGCTCTGATAGAAACTGAATTCATACTGTACACATGCAGTAAACTATAGGGCTTATGAGGATGAAATAGATAATCTGATTGTCATTAATGTTGCACTGTACAGTCCATTTGTTTACGGTTTGAAGGGGATGAGATTTTCTTATTAGGGTAAAGACAGATTCATTGTAGACTAAGTATCTGCTCCATAGTGTCATCTTTGGGCTAGTGCACAGGAAAGCAATCTCTTGTTTATTCTGCAACACTAAGCTGTTTGTTAGAGCATGCTGTAGACTCACTGCCTTTGTGCTGCTTATCACAGCTAATAAAGACTCGTTGCAGTCTGCTGAGCAAACAGAAGGAACATTAGCTCTTAGTAAAACAATTTAATTCTGAAGCTTTGAATCTTCATTTAGCAATCAAAGCATGATGCCTTTCACCAGGAGCACTGTGCTACTGATTGTTGCCATAGCAGCTATATTGTATTGGAAAAATAAATTTTTATACTGAGTTAACCACAGATTTATTTTTAAACAAAATTCTAACTGACCTCAAAGGACAGTTTGAATGCTTAAATTCAAGTATATGCCTGAATATCTCATTGTAGTCAAACAATGGAGTCTCAGAGACAATATTATGCCTTAAGACAAAATCTTTAATTTAGCTAAGTGAAGGTGTCTCTTTAATAGTCTGTGCTGGTAAAGAATGGAAACCATAATCTGACATACAAAGATAATATCCTGAAGTTAATGAATGCTAGTTTTGGTATTATATTCTATATGGAAATATAGTAGAAAATCAGGAGATGCGCTAGGATAAAAATATAAGGTCACAGTTGCCATGTATTATATGAAAAATGGCAAAATATTGCACAATTCAAGAAAGAGCACGACAGTTATTTTCACAGGAAGGTCTTCGTTTGTCCTTATCAACTATGGACATATGAATAACTTCCCCATGGTCAGTCATGTTGTCCTGAGTTTAAGCCACTGGCAGTTTAAAAACTATGAAACGCTGCCCAGATGGCCCTGATGGGTAATTGATTCACACTTTCTAATACCTTTTTCCTAGTACACAGGCTACTCGTATATGAGCAAATGTTACCAGGTAATTTGTTCATGATTTGAGCCTAGACTTTCGATGTCTATTGCTTCAGAATTCTCATTTCATCTCAGCCTTGTCTTCATGTTCAGCTGAATAAGCATTTCTTTATCAGCTCCTGTCCTATGAGTGCTACCCTCCTGCTTTGTTCACCTGAATCTGACGTTTATATTCAAAAGTGAATTAAACAGGAAAATACCACTGTTACTTCTAGGGCAAGAAAGCTAAATGTAGGCACTACTAAGTGCAGTAATCTGTAGCACTTACACAGATAGGCAGCCTGTGCATTCTCTTCTTCCCTCAAGTAGAGCTGTTATATGCTGGGCAGTGGACACTCCTTCTCAGTGTATAAATTGACTTAAAGCTGGTGGTGTGCTGCCTACTTTGCCCTTCATGTGAAATAGGAGAAATGTCTAAATGCTCCTGTATACAAAAAAGACCGTCAAGAGACGTACAAAGCAGCTGCCTGTCTTTTTGGAATGTGTTGGGTAAACAGTTTTCCACAAGAAAGGATGTAAGTATAAAAATAAGGGTACCTATTGGAAGGTGTCAGTTGTGTTGCTAAGAGTCAGGCAGCCCAGAGACAAGGAGAGAAGCTGGGGTCTGATCCTGCTCCTGCTGATACTTCTGGGGAAAACGCTGGTGGATTTCAGCAAGGGCAGTTGTGCTGGGTGAATATTGCATATCTAGAAATAAAACCCAGTTTTACAAGTATCAGAAGTCCAATATGTGGGAATTAATTTCTAAAATAAGGACTGGAGTATCAGTTGTGATCAAATTTAATTACTTTGGGATATGTGAAGCACCCTACAAATGTTAATGAACTGATCACCCAGCAGACTTCTGGGGTGAAAAAAATGTGATCTCTGTGTTACAAATGGGAAACTGGGGCACAGAGAAGATCAAAGGTTTAGATAAGCCCTTTGGTTTTGTTCATAATTAATACACTTACCATGTACAAAATTAGCCAGTTAAAAAAAGAAAGTGATGTGGAACTGTTAGCTACTGAAGTCAGAGAAATTATTTTATTAAGCAACTATATAAAAAATGAATGGATCTTCAAACCTTTAACCTGTGAGTATAAATCACGATTTAGGGCATCAAATCAGCTTCTTTTTCTCATGGCTAGCGTTATTTTCCATCCCTTTTCACTTCTCAGGTGCCAAGGTAATGAAGTGATGATACAGTTTTTGTTACAAAAACCTGAAGGGAACAGAACAAGGAAACAAAGTGTTCAAAAGAAATCTTGACATTACCATGTGTTACACTAAAATTGATGATTGATTAGATTACGGATCTTGCACACCATTTTTGTGGGCTTTACAGCAACATAATTCCACTGCCTTAAGCCTAATAGTTCCTGTTTTATACTGGTGTGCTTGAAGTTGGGCTGTACTTGTAATTTGATTCCACATTTGCAGTTGGAAGTAACTTTCTTTCTAGGCTAGAATTTTGATATCAGAGGCTTATACAGCAGCAGGCTTTGCTTCTGCTGAAGGCCAGAGTAATAATACCTGTCTATTGTATTTGTCCTTAAGATCTCTGATAGCAGAAAGTCCACAACTTCTCAGGCACCGTGTTTCAGTGTTTCTACCTGTACAGCTAAAATGCTATTTGGTAGCATCAACCCGAATTCTGCTAACTACAAATGAAGATGATCTCATCTTCCTCCTATCCACTATGGACAGAAAGACCATAATACTTCTGTATTCTTTTCCGTAGCTTTTTATATAATGTAAGATGATTTAACTACATGCAAGCCTTCCTCATGTGTTGTATTTTCTGGATCACACTTGTTGTTCACTGCTTTTGGCTAGAATTATTCACACACTCCATGAAGGTTGCACCTAATCCTGGCTGCCACCATTCAAGTGGGAGCTTACCAGGATGGAACAGGGCAAAGGATGACTTTGTGTGCCTTATGTAATCCAGTCTGTAAGTACTTAGTATGATATTTTTCTTTATGATGGTTACATGACAATGCTGAAGAAAAATTAGATCTGAAATATTTCAGCCTTCAGGATCCTTTTCTTCATTTTTTGAGAAATCTTTTCCCACTTGTTCTCAATAGACCTTCCAGATTCCATGTGACCATGCAGTTATTATAGCCCAATATACAAACTATAGTTTTCCGGGAAGTATTTTCAGTTGAATGGAAAAATGTTTAGCAATGGGATAAAGTTAATGTTGCATCAGTGAGGAAAATGAGATCAAACACAAATATGAGATAGTTTCTATCTGGTTATTCATTAGCAGTTTTATTTGTTCTGGGATATATTTTCATTTCTCACTAGAAGAATGTGAGAAAACATTTACTGCTAATTCTAATATATTGTATTATCTATATCTATATATATGTTACTGCTAATAATAAATATATTCCTTCCTCACTAGCACTCTCCTTATGAGAGAGAATTTCCCTGTTGGAGATCCTCCTCTCACCCATACTATGGGGTTAATCCTGGAGTCCTCATTCAGACAAAAAAAGAAATGCATTAACCTTCCTGGCTTTGAGGAAAGCCTGAGGATCTAGATTTAAGTTTATAGGGAGCCTTTCCTCTTTCATTTACAATGGTTCTATCTTAGCAAGTCTTAGTAATGCTTAAGTTCAATACTTTGACTTTTAACTTGGCTATTAAGGTGATAAAGAAAGGTACTTCTAGTGTTCTGGAATGCCCTCAATAGTTTTGAAAGGCATTAGATTTCTTCAATGTTCAGTATTTTAGTGCTCTCCCATTAATTTTTTTATCTCCAAACATAAAAGCTAACTCTTCCTGATGTGAATCATGAAATCTTTAACATGGATAGTATATGCTCTTTATACAGTATTTTTCATTTTCTGTTCAGTTATCAGTTCAGTTTCTCTTATCCATTTTTTGTTTTATGATGCTATTATTGATAAAGACATTGCAGTTTGGAATGGTACATTCAGCACAACAACTGAGCAAACACAAAACAATCCTATGCTGAACCTGATTCCGTCCAAATCTGTTGCAGTCTCCTATTCTTGAGGGCTGACAGTCCCTCCCTTCAAGTGCAGGTTGCATGCTAAGTACATCTTTGTGGGACTCAGTAGCACCACTTCTCAGCATCTTCTGTTATTCACAGATGGAAACTCACAAGATAGGTCTAGTTAGATATTTCTTGAATTTACTAGGAGTTAGGAACACCCTGGTTAAAGGCATGTTTTTCACTCAAACTATTATTTTTTATATATATTGGATGTATCCAGTATATCAGATTTTCTGTATAAGTATCAGGTTACTACTCCTGCTCTGCTGGTGGAAGCACTTATTTGCCATGGCAAGCACAGCTGTATTCCAGCCTTTGAACCAGATTAGGACCTCAATGTCCTGGTTCTATTTGGTTATCTTATTCCCTTGTCTGGCATTTTTTTTTTCATTCTGATCCTCGTTTTTTCCTGTCTGTAAAAGAAGACAATATCAAGACAGAATTGCCTTGAGATAAGAGATATCAAACCATCCATGCAAATCTGAAGTCTACATTAGGAACCTCAACCTTGGAATTTGTATACTTTCATTGCCAATAGTCCTCACCACATCTGTGGAAGGATAATTACTTCAATTTCAAGATTAATGCACTTCAACCCAGACAAAACAAACCAAAACTCACACACGCATACAAAACAAACCTGGACTGTTGTGCTGTAGGGATACTTGCCTCATTGTGCCTTCCAGTCCCCTGCTCTTGTCCCTTTCTTTGTGGAAGAATGGGGAAGAAGGAAAAAAAAAATAGAGTATGACTTACTTCTTCTGGGTTGAAACTTGGAGCAAGAATGGATGGGCTAGGGAGTGCATTCAGATGTGGAAGCTGGGCAAGTGCCCCTGTGCCCAGGAAAATTCAATGTGGTCTATGATGGCCACCCCAGATTCAGTATTGTCAAACCTTGCTTATCTTCCTCTCAGGTGGCAATAACAGTTTACTGATGGGTGAAAGGTAGTACTCCCCACCAACATCTGCTGACAAAATGGGTTGCTCATGTGTTCAACTGAAGCTCATAGGGACAGGTGTAAATCAGCACCTAGAGAACAGTTTGTTCATTAAGTCGTCTATGCTGAGAATTTTCACGTTTACATTAAAAAAGATAATTTCTTTCCAGTTTTGTAGCTTTCTACACTTGTAAAATAAGTATTTTGGAATATAATACCTCTTTGCTCTAAGTAACTGGGACAGGTACGCTTCAGTACTACAAAGCTGCTGATAAAACATCACGATAGTTAGCAATATTAGATATTATTCTCCAGGACTTTGGGATCAGTAAGTAACCTCTAGTCACTGTTGTTTTTATGTTGTTTGTTTGTTTGTTTGTAAAGTCTGCATTTTTTTTTTTTTCATGACTGGTCAGAAAAAGGAACCTGAGCCCATGGATGAACCGAGCAACATAGTCTAGCAGGCAATGGGGAAGAACTCAGCTGCCACTCACTAAAAAAGCTCATGCCCTCCACCTCAGTTGGCAGCGGGTGAGAAGTGGTGAGGGAAAGCGGTCCCACTGACTGCTTCCATCACTGAGCAGCTTTCGCTCATGCACCAGCTCTTAACAACATTGACATACTGCTTCCTCTTGGGAGCTGTTATTTAGTGCAGCAGCTAATTTAACTCTGGGAAGCAAAGTGCTAGTGAAGTGAACCTCAGCTACACCTGTCGAAGCTGCAATGCCGTTTTTTTTTTTTTTTTTTTTACAGGGTCCCCAAGGACTATGTAAAAGTGTCCTCACGTCTGTCTTGCCAGAAGCTGGCAAGCTTATGAAGAGTTTTGCTGCCCACTGGCTTGCCCAGGCCAGGCACTGAGGCCTGAAATTTTTCCCTGGTCCTGGTCCCCATCCCTGCATCGGGTGGTGCAGGTGAGGGTGAGGGGCAATGACTTTCATCCCAAAATTCCTGGTGGCTACGACCTGCTAACACTCACAGCCTGCAGTTGGAACAGGCTGTTTGCCATGCTTTCCCCACTACCCCAAGATACAATGTGGGGTTTTCTGACCTATAAGTGAGTTATGTTTTTTTTTTTCCCTCTCCTTCAGTGAAGGGCTCACTAGATGGCACTGCGGGACAGGCCACCTCCCTCTGCTTCTAAGGTAGGTGAAAGACATCATTGCCTATGTCTTTATTTTCATCTGTCTGCTTTCAGTCTTTACCAGTGGGAGGGGAAAAAAAAAAGGGTATTCATTAATAAAATATGCTTTAGTACAGTTTCCCATTCCAGCTTCAGGAGCTCTGAATCATTTGCCCAAAGGAATTTCTTATTACAGTAATACACTTTATATGACCTGATTTTGTACTTTGTTCTTTCAGTGTGTTTCTCTCTCCCTGTTACTGCCCATGCAGCAGATTTGGATACAGAGGAAAGTGGGACTGCAGGTTTAGTTCAAGATTAAACTTTCCCAAATGTGGATGTTGGAGATGCTGGTCCTAGGCGGCCTTGTAAGTCTGGAAAACAAATCAAAATAGTAAGAGTATATGCTTGGATACATGCACATAAATGGCAACTATCCAATGACATGTGCAGAAAAAACACTGTTCACCAAGTTGTAGTTTCAATAAATTACTGATATGAAGTGTTAGAAATACTTAAGAGAAATATCTTTAATCGGTGCTTGACCAAAATTAACTTCAACAGCCAATCCTATAACACTGGGGTGAAAATCTCATTATTACAGATTTGCTTGGGGTAGCTAAATGTTTCTATACCTTGTTAGGGTTCATAAATTCACAATTTGGCAGAAAGGGAGAATAAATTGATGAAAAAACACACTACAAATGCATTAAATGTTTACCTTGGGCAGAAGCCTGAATGAAAAGCTCTTCGCCATTTCCTATTGGCTCCATGAACCTTAATAAACTACTGCTTCTTTCTGCAAGAAGTGTTGCCAAGCAGAAGCACTTGGATGGAGTAGGTGTTTGAGCTCTTTGCAGTGTCAGAGGATGCCTCACTATCGTGCTGTTTTGATTAGGAGCTGATGTAGATGCAGAACAATTACCAAGGGCAAAAATTCCACTGTTGGTGAGGAGACTAACTTAGAAAATCTGTGCAAAACAACAACTCAAAAATGTGATTTGTGGCTTAATCCTACTTAAGCTAATTTTTGGGTTGAAACACCATTAAAAAATAAGTATTTGAGTTTTAAAATCAAAAGTCTTGAAATGAGAGTGCGCAGTTTCCTCTCTTTTATTAAGGAAGTTCTTTATGAAGAGGGTCATATTTATCAGCCTAGAGGTAGTGAAGGATGATAGCTCAGCTCTAACAGATAGTTCATGTTTTCCAACAGTCATTAGGCACAGATTTCCATAGTTCTTGTAATTCCCCTTAAGTTGACAAATAAATATTCAGTTCTGTGAGATCTTGCTGCGACTGGAGGATGTAATTTTGCAGCCTTCATTCTCTCCATAGCAACAGTAAATGGGTCAAGCGCTGGGGCAGCTGAGCACACAGTAGCTATGAGAAAGCAGATGTGGAAGTTTGACCTGTACAATGCCTCACTTGGAGCTTCCATAAGTAATGCCTCCTAGGACAGCAGAGTGCTTCAGCTGAGAGGTACTGTGGACAAAGTGGCATAGTGGTCACTAAATCTTGATCACCTCCTGGATCTGCAATGAGTTTTAGTGAAGTCAATCTAGTGTTGCACAGACTCATATTTCAAGTCCATATAAATACTGCAACTCATTTTCCATGCCATTGCAGAGCTTGTTTAGAGCCATGTTCCAGATTCACAAACAAGAGAGCCTGGGCTACGATGGACTGAGGGAGTACTAGAAGGAAAGAGCAGATGTGGTACTGTGAGCTAGGGCTAGATGCAGGCAGAATGAATACTAGTTCTGCTCTGTAGCAAACTAAACTAATTTTCAGTGTGTTGGGTTGTAGGAGTACACATGGAGGATAGGAAAACTCTGGGAAGCAGTATGTGAAGAAGGGGTCTTAGATACCTTGGTGCAGCCATATTAGATGACCCCCTTTGGATACCAGGTTATATTGCTTGTGAGCATGCTTACTTTCCATGTGGATAAGCAATTATGCAGTTTGAAGTTAACATGATCCTTTGTTGTAATTAAAATGGGCAAGATGAAACAAGAATTGGAACTGACCAAACTTCGCATTGTTGTGAGAGTAATTCTAGACTGATTATTGAGGGAGAAAACCCAGAGGTGTTTAGCCATAAATTATAATAGTGCTAGACAGATGAAATTGAAGTGTGTGAATTGAAAGTCTGATTTGAATGTGCTAAGGCCACTCTCCAAATTGAACTTGCAGGTGGTAAAATGGAGCACTCAGGACAGCACTGTGCTACAGCTCTGAACCATACCAGCTGTATGAGCACAACCTAGTGACTTTGTTTTTTGGGGTCAAACACTTCTGGTATCTAAGAGGAGGCTGTTTTCCCAAGTCATTACAAACACAGCAAGAACTTGTTCCTTTGTCTGCAACATTGTCTAAAGCATCACTTAGCTCACTATGGCAGTTAATCATTTCTTTCTTCTTTCTAAAATACATGTCATGACACAGTTGTTAGATCATTTGCCCTCAGGATGTTCTTCATACTGTTTTTCTAACCTGTTAGCACATACACACAGAAAAACAAACAAAACAAAAACCTTCTCTCTTGAGCCTCTGAACTCGCTGGTGAACTTAAAACTGAGTCATACATGCTTGCTTGCTATTCAGCATCATGCATTGATTATACTTACTCTTTAATTTAAGGATGGCTAACAACCATGATTTCATATGCATATTTTCCCTTGAGTGCTGAAAATGAAATGCATATTAGCTGATTTTGGAGGAGTGTGGAGCAGCACTAAGTCAATCCAAAACACAAGGGCTGTATTGCTTTAGTCCTTATGACTATTCCAAACTCAGCATCTCTGTTTTTTAAAGAAATTAAATGTGCAAATGAAGAAATGGATCTTGATTTTCTTCAGCAGGTCACACAGTCTGAGTTAAATTAAATTGTATCCTTGCATGAAAAGGTGAAAAAATGAGCAGCAAATGAAGAGATCAATATCAGTATTTTCAGGTTGGGCTGCCAGTTTCTCTTCCTTGCCACCACAGACCACCATGTTATAGTCTTTTTCACAGGCCGTTCAGGCTTTGTCTTAAACTTAGCTGAATTTCTTCTTAATTTCTCCAGAGTTATTTGAACTTTTCAGTGCCTCACTGTTCTACTAGTTAGATAAATATTGTTTTCCAGGTTAAATTTATTCAAAGTTTTTTTCTAATGCATAGATTTCATGTGATTAACTGAGACATATAGAACTTTTATTTTGTGAGTGTCTTGCAAATACAGTTTCTCCACTTTGGTAGAAGGCTATCACAATTTTATTAAGAATTTATATTTTTCTCTGGAATTCAACAGTACTCAGTCGCTCTGTGATGATGTTCTGGTCTTTCTCTTCATTAATGCCATCTCCCAGCTTTGTCAGCAGTAAATTTCACTATTATTTTTTGTTACCAAGATCACTGACAAGAATAGTGAGGAAATACTAATTCAAAAACCAGTGACCAAATCATTAACTCTTCTCTGACTCAACCTGTCTGCTCTGTGCTGGTTGTTGGCACATGCAAGCTCCTTATCAAGGTGGTAATTTTCCTTATTGATGTAGCAATTCTCTTCTCCAGCTGAACCAGTGATCTTCTGGACAACACTGTGTCACATATTTGCTAATTAGATGCAATGAACTTAGACAGAATCAGAGTAGCTGGGGTGGGAAGTAATCTCTGAAGACTGTCTAGTTTAAATTTCTCTTCAGTGCTGGGTCATATGGACGTTTAGAGAAAAAAAAAAAGACTGAGATAGCCTAGTATTATATGCACTTACCAAATGAAAGTTGCACTTTATCCAGGTTTGGTTTTATCTTCCCATCTTTAACAAGTTTCTGATGGGACCTGTACCTTCACCTTGGTGAAATTCCTTGGTATGTATGAGTTAGGGGAAATACATGTACTTCTTGTTAGGAGGGAATAACTCTTATCAGGCTACTGTTGCATCAAATCTGTAGAACATGGATCAACTGATAAGAATCTGTAGTACATTCCTGGATTTTTTTTTCTTGTGTAAACCATGACAACAAGATTTCAAATAAAATGTCTTTCTGAGCCTGCAACTTAGCTTGCAAATCCTTACTTTTAAAATTGAGAGTGTTTCTAAGAAGAACTGTGGTTTTCATTTAAAAGCCCTCTACAGTATAATATATACATTGTTTGGGTGCGTATGTGTCCAAACATTTCTTCAAGACCTTCTCCACTTATTTTCATTCCACATAAAACACTCTGCGATGGACAACAAACATAATATCCTGTTGTCTGCTTGGAGAAATTTAATGTAATGTTGATTTAGATGAGGGAAAATCAGCTCATATTATGAGTTAATAAGGTTGCTTATTTGGCTGAGAGTTAGAAAAGAGTTCATGAATGAGATTTCTGGTGGAAAAGCTAGATAATCGAATGGCCATCATTTTCCTGCCTTTGGAGATGATAATTGCTATCCTTAGTGAGTGGATTGCTCATGTGTTTCACAAAATTAAGCACATCATAACACACATGGAATTCAGCAAACATGGTGGATGTGAACATAAAGGAATATGAAATCTTTTCAGTTTAGCGAATTAAATACTGTCTAGAAGAGAAACCAGATGGCCAGAGCAACTGGGGGTCAGACAAGCAAATCTTAAGCAAGAGTTTGTGGCAATTATATATCCTGAGATGCAAGAGTTACAAGCTAGATGGATTAGCCATACGGTCTAAATAGAGTTCACTGACAATATTATGAAATGTGTTGAAAAAGCTAACTATGATAACACAGTCTTTGATCTTGCATATGCTTACAGATGAGTTTAAGCATTGGTTTATACTAAAGTTGGAGCTGAGCTGCCTGCTTAAATAGGTCAAAATTCTTGTAAGTATTTGTGGATTGAGAGGGCAGGTTTTCTTCACTGATATCAAATCCTTATACTGCCCATTAGCAGTCAATGGAAAAAAGTATGTATATTTTTTATGAGTACTGTTCCTTGGCATCATTTCTAGTATATTGTTTTTTCTGTGTTTTAATTTTCCTCTTTACTGCATTTGATAGCTTTGCATTTACAGACCTTGAAGCTACCTCATAGTATTCTCTTAGCAATCCAGTCTTGATATAAAAGCATAATGTCAGTAAGTAACATACCCAAGACACAGGATGGGATACTCCTACTTCTCTCAGCTGCTCTGGCTCCCACTTGTCCCACGGGTGCACTTTAGGGTGTTGGACCTGACACTAAACAGTTTGAGAACAAAACTACATTTCTGAAGCTGAGCCCTTTTCTTGATTCCTCTTCCTTTAGAAAAAAAAAGGGCAGGGTGTAGAAGAGTGGGGGGAAGAGGTGGTAGGGAGTTGTCAGCTATAGTACCTTTTTTCTGAAATTCATTTTTTCCTCTGTTTGACCCAGGCTGAAATTGGTGCAAATGGGGTTTCCAGTCTTGGCTGTAAGACAGAAACTGACAGTTTTCAGGGTAGGCTGCCCCTCCCTCCTTGTTTCCCAAACCAGTACTCCAGTCCACCCACCTTCCCTTTCCAGCCTTAGGTTCCTTGCTTCTACGTATACTTTTTAATCTATAATTTACTTCCTCACTCCTGTTTCTCCCCCTTCATTTCCTATCTGCCAAAATGGGGACTCCAGTCCTATTCCTCTTCCTTCTTAATTGCTCTTTTTCTTTAACCTCTAGGGTAAACATGATCCTAGGACTTGCCTTTTTTTCTATCTAAGTCTAGTCCTTCCTTCTTCATCCTACAGAAATCCTGCCATTTACATCAGAATTTCAAGCATAGTTTTGTTGAGTGCTAAATGTACCAGCTCCTGATAGCCCTCTGGGAGCAATGAAGAATTCACCTACAGACATTATCAAGACTAACTGCTGCCACAATGCCATGCAAAGTCACCTGGAAGAGATTTTCACATATCTTGAGGTCAGGAATCTCTGATCTTGACATAGGAATTGTGGGACTGACAAGAGAACTGAAGGACTGGGTTTTTGGGTGTGACAGGTATATGTCGTGAGCATACATTTGCGAGAGGAAGATCTGTATATAACCTGCAGGAATGTGAAATTGTCATCCATGGTATTCCAGTATCTGTAATGTTTTGCCCCGTATCTTCTAACATGATATCAAATTTAAAATGAAGCATTCACTTCTGCTTAAAATTAACTGAGGGCACAAAAGAGATTGTCACTGAAGACAATTTAAGCATTTATAGATATGTGAGTCCATTGCTTAAAATGATCATTTTCTGTCAGCATCAACCTTTATAATAGCTGCTCACTTGTTTTCACAGAATAGTAGTACTTCTTCTTCTTTCTGAAATATTTGAAGGATGGTATTTCTGACAGATCCCAAGTAGCCAGCAGTTGTTCATATAACTTATGTAAACTAGTTTGAGAAAGTCTACTCAACTGAGGAGTAAAAAAACAGGACTAAAGTGTCTAGATGTTAAATATAGTCTCATGCACATTTTTAAAACATGTCACGCTTTATATTTAGGCTATGCTTAGAATGGGTCAATTAAACAGTTGGTGGAAATTTAGATAAACAATAAATCAATTATTGTTGATTCTGTTACGTTAGTATGCTCTTTATAGCCATTGCCTACACCCACATATGAAACTGCTAATGTGCTTCTAATGCTCAGGAGGCATGCTTCCCTGATAAGTCAATCTTTAATAAACAAAGTAGTGTGCATCATGCAGAAAACTGGTGGAAACCTGTGGCCTGTTGTGGGGTAAAATACAATGTAAAGGCTTTCAGGCATGCTGGTAAAGCTTGCCCGGATAGTAAGGAAACATGATTTTTCAGATCAATCTTTGTAAAAGCTCTATCAGTATGTATTCACAGAGCTGTTCATAATGAGGATGTGTCAGTGCCTTATTTATAGACATTTTAGAGGTAAGTACTTGTTTTTCCCACTGGTAACATCATTTTCAGCAGGCGTGAAAGAAAGAGGCAGAAGCATTTTAAAAGATGAAGCTGGATGATCCAGGCAGCTGGGGTTGTATAAGCACTGACCAAGGTGAGGTAAATGAATCTCACCTCTTCTCTGAGCCATTGTCCTCTGGAAAGGTAGGAAGCACATCTGTTCCTGCTTTTGGCTTTCCATCTGTGTTGATATTGTCCATTTACACTGATGTATCCTCGGAACAGAGAGGTCTGGGTCCAAACCAAAAAGATTACGTAAGATCTCAGTTGATTTTCAGAGGATTAGGGGTAGGTCTTTTCATGCACTATGTCTTTCTAGACCGAACATAAAGGAAGTCTAGCTTAAATGACACAGTTAATATTGAAGTTTATTTGAGCTGGACAGTCAGTTCTTCTATGTGGAGTACTGAACTCTCTAAGAATATCTGTATCACAAATGATCTTTACGACTGTCTTACTTCCCAGGAAATAAGCTGGATTTACTTTATTTTAGGATTCACTGTTGACTAAAGGCCTTAGATGATATAAATACATTTGAATTGAGTATATTGGTTCAGAAGCAGAACCTCTCTCTCCCTTTCTGCTACACCGTTTATGAGCCTGACACTAAAACGGAGAGAAATACTATTTTTCTTCAATGATACATCTCAGAGTTTCTTAATAGAAAACAGGTCTTTTTGCGATTTTTGATCTCTTTGTTGGTCTAGGATAAAGATCAATAGTACCTAACCACTGTCTGTAACAATTTCTACTCCTTCAGTTTAACCTAACCAGTTAATTTATTTACTCAATTTTTATGCCTTCCAAATGATATAACTCTTGCGGTCACCTCTCACTTTAGAGTCAGTTTGGCCAAACTAAACATATTTAATTATTTTAATCTTTCTGCATAAATCAATACCTCATTTTGCATACTGAGGTTATATCAGTTGGAAAAGGTGAAGGAAGATCATATCATAGATTAACATTCCCACCCTATGTGTGCTTGTCTTCTTGCCAGATGGCTGAGAAAAAAGATTTTGATCACACTGCTTCATAAAAACAGTCTTGGTTGGTCAGGACAGGAATACTTCTTACCACCTCTCAGAAATCCATACAGCCCAGCAGTGGAGTTAGTCCAGCTGCTGGAACTTACTAATAGAAGCACGAATGTCTGAATTTCTCACCCTGCTTCACCTTCTCCCACTCTTATTCCTACTCAGGACAAGGCACTCAAAGGATCTTGTACTCAGATTTTCTCGTCAGCACTGCAAGACCTGACTCCCAGGTGGTTGCTCCAGGGAAAGTGTGAGGCTCCAATGACATGTGCAGAAGCAGACATCTCCAGAGAGGCAGCTGTGAGGAAATATACAGGGAAGTTTTAAGCACCAGCTTTGAGGTGAGACTAACAAATTTTATAGGATTCTCATCTGTGGACACTTTCCTCTGAAAGGGTTTCTCAAATGCAAAGGTGGAGGGTTAAAACAGATCTGTGAGTAGCTGAACTGAAAACATTTGAGGTGCTAGAGAGAGGGACTAGTTGCTTTCCTCCACTTAATTGGGAGCAAAGACTGGAAGGCCTTTCTTATCCCAGGTAAGTACCATAGCCATGGATGACTCCTCCCAACCCCTTTACTGGGGCAGGTGCCTCCTGGATTTTTGATAGCTTTGGGTTTAGCTCTGGTGTAATCATCGGGAACTTCCAGAGCATAAATGATGCCTTGGGAGTATCAGAATTTTGTGTCCCACATAGTTTGATTAGGTCTGGACTGAACACTACTGATACTCAAGGCAGGTGTGGATTCATGTGTCTGCTGAGCAGCCATCTTGAGCCTTTCCTTAGGGCTCAGGAGTACCTCTACAGAATGCACAGGAGAGTGAGGACCCATCTCCTCTGCCTCAGCTCACCTGGCAGATGGTGGTAACGGTACTGGGCTGACACGCATGGTACTGCTAGGATAAATAGATTAAAGGATTGTACTGTGCTTGGAGGTGTGAAATGGGAGCTTTGTAAGAAGTTCAGATCAACAAAGACTTGGCAGTACAAAAACTAGTTTAAGCAATGCAATATTCATGCTGTCCTGAAAACAGTATCAATCTCTTTATAGCTGAAAAGACACATATCATTTTTTCTTTTGTAATTTTTGTAAAAGAAGCATATCTATCTAGCTGAAATAACTCTTTTTCATCCTTTTTTTCTACTTTCCTTGTTTAATGGCAAACAAATATTCAGATATAGGGATTATAAAATTCTGACTTCCTTATTTCTTTGTGGGACAAAAAGAAGTATGAATTGACCAGTTTTTGAAAGAATATTCCTATTTGCTTTTTTAAGTTATTTTTCTACACTGATATTCCTTTCCAGTATGGGATGTTCACCTGCAGTCTTCATAGTCTATTTAGTGCCATCTGATAAACCAGTAGGAGCTGGCTTCTGTGCTTTTGTTTCTTTCTTTCAGTTTCGCATCTTAATGAATGATGTGAGCAAAACTATTACAATCCACAGAAACCTTACTGAGTAGACTGTGGTCATTCTGTTTTATAGAGTGATACTGTTATTAAGCATATAATTTTTCTTGTGTCATAGTCATTTATATGGTAAAGTATACTTCAAATCCTTTCTTAATTCTTGGCTGCAATGATTTCCTTTTCAGCTTCATATCAATATTTAAGGAGGAGAATTAAGGTAGTACTATTAATAATACAAAGTACATAGTTGTGTAAAGTTGACAATTTTTGACTGAGATAAAAATCTGGACTTCTCTTTTTCCCTGGTATAATCTGAAAACCATTACAGAATGCTGAAGTTCCCCGGCTTTTCCCAGTGTTCTTCCTTGTAACTTTCACTTATTCTAATTCTTAGGCCTCAAAGACTTGTGTTTGTTCTCTGTTAACCATTAGCATGTGTGGGATTGGAATCTGTGGGATTTCTCTATTAAAAACAGAATGTTTTCATCTCTGAAGGAGATGGATGAGGAATGTTACTCTTTTCAGATTGATGATCAATTACATGGACACTATTTCTGTACTCTATATTTGCTTTGCTTCATCTATGATGCCCAAGCATTGCTTGCTTTTACTGGCACTCTGCTGGTAGGGCACTGGGTAGACTATCATCTTTCATGGCACTAGTCAAATTCAATTTGAATTATTCTTTTTTTACCCTGAGGTGATGTCTTCAAACACCTCTAACTAATTCTTATTCTGGTTCTTTCATCAGCATGTCTACAGACAAACAAAGCTTTTTTTGCTTTAATACTGCATGACATGACTGTGTGGTTTTATTTCACCTTGCATATTGCCTGTTGCATTTTAATTTCCATCTGGAGAAGCAGAACTTGTCTTTGCAAATCTTTGTAAAAAGGATTGCAGTAGTATGAGGCAAAATGAGAAATGTGCTCAGTGTTTGTGCTGTGCCCTCCTGAGATGTGACTTGCTCCCAAGTAGTTTCTACTTGATACATACTGTGATGTCTCATTTTCAGCATAACAGTTTGCTCTTAAAAATTAAAAGCAGACCTGAAAAGTGACATGAAATATAAAATAAATTGAGCTGGCTATCTGGACTACCTTTACAAAGGACTGAATGGGGAAATAGACAGAGAAGGAGAAATTGATAGGCAACTGGGAGCTTAGACTTCCAAATTAATGGAGAGAAGAAACTGAGAACTTGAGCTCTTGTGAGTGACTTGGTGTTTACTGTAGTAAAATGCCCCAGAAGCTGAGATGCTAGAACCTTTGACAGCCTTAGTCACCCAGTAGGAAGAGTGGCAGGACAGCAGCGAAGTTTCTGAGAAATTTCTGCCATTCACTACAAGTTGGCAAAAAAATCTTGGTTTTGACTAGTCAGCAGTTACCAATGAAAGTCTGTTTTATTGGGAATTTCCCCAGTAATAAAATCCAATTGAATTGTTGACATGACAATATACAAACAAATAAGAACATGTGCTGAAACGGGTAAAAGTACAGAGGATATCTAGAAAAGGCTACCCTGACTTCTGCCATTTATTTGATGTATACTCTGAAGAATGGCAATCATTAAAGACCTGTGGACTCCCTTGAATGTATCTCTGTTGAACAAACCTGCTGAAATATCTTCATAGTCTTTTCTGTTTCTTCCTCTCTGTTTTTAATTACATAGATTTTTACATGAAGATGCAACGTGTTTTACTTATAAATAGAAGTTTGGTCACTGATTGAACTCCTCGTCTCCTGTGACATCATATATTCCTCATTTTAACTGTTACTCACTGAGATCAAAGTGTCTTTTATTTGTCCTCTCTGGAACAGGCAGTGGTGGAAGAGTGCTAAAATGCCACTAGAGAGCCTACTTTTAATTGAAGTGACAAGTATCCATATGTACCATGTATACCGTTATAATCATGGATGGGTGTGTATGTAGCAGAAGTACACATTCAGATACTACATGTACCGTTGCCAGAGACTGTTAAAGAGATTCAAATAATTTAATAATCAGCATCATTTTAATAGAGGAAAAAATAATCTTAGATAGCAGGTGACATAAACTATCTTTCCCATATGGTCTTAATTTTCATAGTAAAGCACCTGGGATTTACAGAGTCCTATTAAGATGTGCCAAGAATCTCCTTAAGGCCTTTCTGGCAGAAACCTGGAGCTGCCTAAGGAACTCTCCAGTAAATTGACAGTGTAAAAATATCAGAGAAGAATCTAATACAAGAGAAATCAGCTTATTGCAGCTTTTTCTTTAGGGCAGGTGTATTTTTTTATTTGTTTGTTTGTTTTCCTGGTGACTCCCATGGGTGAATAGGAGACTGAAAAAGCAACATGAGCTCAAACTGTGACTAGACCTAATCTTTCCAAGGAGCAGATGGCCACAGCTTTGCCTCCTCCTCCCTCTGCACCAAATGGAGTTTGAGGACAATGTTCGGAGATGCTGCAATTTAAAGCAGAAGACTGTTATTTCAGAAATGTAATGTGATTTTCAGTAGTGTAACTCTGAGTAGATCTTAAGGTATTGCAGATGCCAAATGTCTTTCTAGGAGTCAGTAAACAAAGCAACAGCATCTGTGTTACCACAGCTACAGCATAAGCGGTGCTGTGGAAAAGCCACTGTACCAAAGGACCTGACTTTGTTAAGGAGATTTTAAAACTCACCTCTTGAGTCTCTCAACATATGGTGCTCAGGAGAGCTTAAAAGGTTAAGAGCTACCCAAGCAATTCACTGTCCTGTAGCCCTGGAGCTCATTTCCCTTAAGTAATGCAGTGTTTCTAGTCATTCTGAGGAGTCAAAGGAGGTGAAATGTACTTCTACCTTCAGAAAGGGAATTAATGTGTTACCATTCATTCCTTTTATAGATAATATTGCTATTTAGGAAGTGCTAAAGTACACGATGTCTTTACTGATTAAATTTCCTGTGTAAGCAAAATGTTCATAAAGTTACATAACTGCATTTTTCTTCCTGCTTCATTGCAGGCAGCTTCAGTTCAGGGTTCTCAAGAATTGTAGGCTTTGCTCTATCACCACCTCTGAGAGCAAGGAGAAAAGAGCAGTGGGAGAGCAGAGGAATTGCAAATTGGCAAGGAGTGGTGCTGTTACTGCAAATCCTTCATTTGAACTCTTGTGAACTTTTCTTCCTGCCTTCCTCTTGCATCCCTTAACAGATCTAGGCTCCCTATGGCCTGGCCTAATGCTGCCCACCTCAGGTCATTAGTGCTGCTCTGACACAACAACGTTCTAGGAGTCATTTCCCTCTTATCCTGTATGAACTGAGCCAAGAAACTGAGATCAGCTCTCTCACTGGTCTCCAGCCTACAACATAGCTTGTTCCCTCCCACTGTTGCTGCGCAGTCTCTTTTTGCCTACTGTGGGGCCCCTTTTCCCCATATTGTAATTTTTTGGTGATTGGTGAGCAAAGATTGCCAAGTTGTAAGACAGATGTTTGACCAGAAGGCATCAAACAGGCATATTTTGTACCACCATCTGCAGTCAGACTAACAGAAATGAATTGCATTTGGGAGCATGCTGAGCGCGTCCTCTAAAGGGAACAATTAATGTGGGTAATTTTGCTGGCTCAAAAATGGCTTATCTGCCTTTTGTATTGGCTTGTTATGAAGCAGTCCATTGCTCTATTCATTTTAGTTAACTTAAAGATTGAATCAGGCCAAGTAGAGTCTACATCAAAGTTTCCATACTGACTACTGTGAGTCAAGTAAAACTGAATATAAGGCTTGTTGTTTTGCTTAATTAGCACTGCCCAATTTGTTTAACAAATACTCTCCTGCTGATCTCAAAACTTCTTCAAGATAAGGACAAAAACATACCATGACAGTTCTTCTGATTTTGTATTTTATTGTGCTTCTGCTTCAGTTTCCTTTAGTGCCAGCAGTGCTTAGATACAAATTAGAAAACTGTGGATTAAACTAAAGGAAAGAAGTTATATATTTCAATAAAATGGTGGGAGCTCAGCACTGGAGTATATCTGAAATTATAGTTTTCTTGTGTACAGATTGTTGAGACCAAACACCAAAACTGTTAGCAGGGAACATTAAGTCTAGAAATTAGAAATGGTAAAAAAGTGCATGAGGAGTGATTTCTTTGAGAGATTCTAAAAGCACCTTTGGCTTTCATCAGTACTCTGTAAACAATTTATTATCTTGGATTTATGAGTTGCTTGGTGTAAGGAGATGTGAATCTGCTGCATGGATCTGCAAGCAGCAAGGAGTGGCAAGCATGTCACATTCTTTCTATTTGTTCTGAGATGTAGATATGAATGATGCTGAAAGTTTTTTGCCCCCAGAATCGAAAAACGCTGTTCTTATGCACTATTTTGCCTCTTAAGGAATCAGCAGCAGTCCTCTTTCAGCTGATACAGGAATGGTCAATCTCCTATTCAGTCTAAGCTTTTCTTTGAGCTGCAGTTTATCTTAGTTTTGGCAGCAATTAGCATTTTTTCTCATGTATGTGGGAGATTTGCTCCAGATAATTTACAAACATCAGGAGAAAGAAGGGTGTTGGTGGTGTTTTTGAATTCCCATCAGCTCTTCTTTTTTCTTTCTTCGAATAAGTAGCTGAAAAATAAAATGAGTGCTTTATTCCTGATGAGCACAAATGTTTGTCCAAAATAACTTAAATTGTTTTTGAATTTGACTCCATTCAATCACTTATTTTTATGGCACCATATGAAAGCTCTTATTTCTTCCATGATGGATATTTGTCATCAGCTCATGTGAATGTTTTGATGAACGAAGGGATGGATTATTCTGTTTTGCTTACTTGGGTTGTGAAATAGTAATGTCTGTAATACGACAGGGCATGAAAGGGCCTGAAATGAATTAAGGCTGCACTTTAATGAATGGGCTTTTCATTTTATGTATTTGTTATAAACAACTGTGGTAAATCCAAAGGATGGTTGACACATGCATTTCACAGGGATGTGTGGTGGCAGACTAGAGCTGATGATACATCATTCCAGATGGGCCTTCTTTTTATTTATTTATTTATTTATACGTCATTCCAGATGGAATACCAGATTTTGCAGGTGAGTTTTATTGTTATCATACTTCAGCTGGAAGAACTTGTCTTGTGTAGAGCTGTACCGTGCTTAATCTGATTATCGCAGCTCAGAATCTAGAAAGATGAGTATGTTCTCAAGATGGATACTTCAGGAATCATCTAACCAATGTGAATCATTCAGTCTTTACCATAAAAGAGGCAGGTTTCTTCCTGCAAAATTACTTGCTATATTGGCCTGAAGTAGAGGAACCAATGGATTTCCATGCTGAGTGTGGAAGTCCTGAGCAGGCATATACAAATAAAACATATGATTATGCCCTATGCTTCATTCAAAGCTGTGTATTTGTTTAGCTGAGGAGTCCCTTTAGGCAAACATTGCAGATGACTGTGTTTCAAGTTTTAAACCATAAATTAAGATAATCACCTACAATCTACCCTTAAGAGAAAATGAAAGGGATCTGTAATCCAAATGTGAGAATGGTGGGAAATATGACTACTCGTCTCTTCAAGAATTTGAAAATACTGAATTCTAACAAGAAAATTGTGCCAAAAATAAAGATCATTAGGAAGCAAAATCTGTAAGAAAGCACAGGCATTTCAATGGATCATTTTACTTTACTGATCATTCCAGAAAGTGCAGCTTCTGAGTGGAAACTTACTATTGGTTGTATACGGACTTACTAACCCACTTTGAATCAAAACCTGATGGACATCCAGCCATCTAATTTCTCACGATGATGCAAGTTTATGTAACCTTTTGGCTTTCAGGAAGCCAAAAAGTACCACTAGTGTCAATGAATCAGTTTGCATGGGAAAAACTTCAAGGCAGCTGATGCTCCCTGAGTGTTTCTGTTCACATCACAAAATACTAGAATTGAACTCTATAATCCCAACCCCCAAATAAAAATCTGGGATTTCTGATTGCCAGCAAGTTCCTCAGAAAATCCTGTACAGCCAGTGTTATCCAATATCTGGGATTCTTGATTCCCAGCAAATCCTTTAGAAATTCACTTAGCAGTGACTTCATACTGCTAGTCATAAGAAATGTTTCTGTGGGATATGTGGCAAGAGCACTGCTAATGACACCTGTAGTCACATTTTACTGTTGGAAGAATATGTATCAGATTTTGTATTAACTTGCTTGTAGGCACTGACTCATACCTGTAGAAACACCTCTCACTGATACTTCATGTGCTCAGTGAGGCAATGAACTGCAAACAAACTCACAATCATCAATCTAAATGACTTCACCAACTTGTTCCTACCTAACACTGACCCTACCTTTGCAGGACTGAGAATACAAAATGCAAGCTCTGTAGCTCAGGGCTGAAAGTTTGGATCAGATAAGTTGTACCATTCCTTTGTTATCAAATACAGGAGTATAATTATAGCCAAATCTCTACTGTGAAAACAGAGTGAGGTAGAACATGAAATTCTTGCATGTTTAAGCATAACTCTATCTTCTATAGGTCTTTTGACCTAATCAAACGGGGGATTGAAAGTTTTCAAGAATGAGAAAGTGGGAACATAGCCAGAGGATGTCCCATGTCAGTTTTTAGAGAACACACAGAATTTTCACCCTAGCATTTGCACAGCTCTTTTTGGGCATAATAGCAGATCTACCTAATGTAACTGTAGAAAAGATTTAGCAAAACTGTCCATTCTAATCTGATCAGGATGCAGACTGGCACTGCACTGAAAGTTATTGGCCTGATCCACCTTGCTGATAACAGTGCCCATTTTGAGAGAAAATCTGTCCTCGTGCCGACAAGCTCACAGGGCTTCCCATTTCTCAGCAGATAAGCATTGGCTGACCTTCTTTTACAGATTGCCTTGTGCAAACATACCACTCATGACTCCCACAGGTCATGAAATTGGATTGAAATGGGCTACTGGAAGCTGCAGTGATTCAGCTTGGGAAGAGGGCCCCTCTGGTGTGCAGCACATAATGAGCACTTCCATATGCATCAGTTATGCACTGCACTGCTCCCATTCAGGGGATGCAGGCTTATGTAGCAATGCCGTAGCCATCAGTGTGTGCAGATAGCCAAGAAGGCCAATGGCATCCTGGCTTGTATAAAAAGTAGCATGAGAAATAGGATAAGGAGTGTGGATATGAGGCTTCCACAACACTGTCATCACACTGTGCTCTGAGCTGAGCTGTCATGGACAGCTGAACTGAGACATCCCAAAATGTGGAATTTCTGCTTTAAAAAAAGCCAACTCACCTTTGACTTTTTGAAGACCTTGATCTGCTTTACAGTTGATATTAACAGGGTAAATTGATAGAACCAAGGTAACTTTGCTCACAGTTGTTACGGAAGGGCAAACAATTGTGTGGAAAATGGCCTCTTGTAATATTGCATCAGCCTGTGGTGACTTACTGGCAGTCACTGTGAACTTGCTGCTTTGGCTAAACTGATGAGCAACACTAACAGAAACCAAAATTTTGTTCTTATTCCTATGCATATTTTTTCTTTTAAATGCATAGAAATGGAATTGAAAAAATCATAGCATTTAGTTGCTTTGGATGTATTTTCAATAATTTTATCAGTATATGTAGGGGAAAAAGGCCTTTTGAACCAAAGTTTTGGGTTTTATAGGATTTCCACGGCATTTTAAGAAATGTAGAAATGTTCTTCATGATATGAATTTCTAGTAAAATAAAATGTATGGTGCTGCAAGGTTAGGGTTTTATTGTTTTGGGGTTTTTTTTATTAAATTAGAAATTTATCTCAGTCAAATCATTTGCACTGTCTTCTTGTATGGTTTGTAATCTGGGAAGGAATAAATTGGACCGCTTTTCTGTTCCATTAAGACTTGTGAATATTATACCTGATTATGGTCTCGGCCCCTGCTCTTGCTGCACCAGTGTCAGTCACAAAGTCAGGCAGACAGGTGAGCAAATTCTTTAAAGGCATGAAGCTAACATGGAAAATGACCCATTGCACTCAGAGCCAATATTCTGGACAGTCAGAACACTGAGACAATATTTAATGGTGGAAAGTTTTTCTGGGGTTGTTTCTATGAAGCTGGAGACTTGGTGGGTCTTGTGCTTCTCTTGTTCAGCTCTAACCCAGTGGGATTTTTGGTTGCCTGTGCTGCCCAAGTGCCTTTTAGGAAAGCGAAACAGTGGCTTACTACAATGTCTATAAATAGTAGCTTCAAGACACTAAATTCAAGAAATTGGTTTGAAATAATTTCTTTGCATCCAGATAGTTGCCCACAAAGGTGCAGGTGAATACATTGTCTGTAAGTCTTGTATGTGTATCATAATGGCTTAGGGTTTCATGTGGGTATGTAAACCAGAGTAGAAGTCATGCATTAACAGCTTACTCACATTCAGGCCCTGCCTGTTACACACTGAGAAAAACCTACTTAGATCTTCTTAGACAGTAGCTGCCCCCTTTTAATGCAGCTGGTGAGGTCTGAAACTTTCTGTTGTTTCATGCTGAAAGAAAACCAAGCTTTTTCAAAGATGTTCACCACATTGACTTGCCTGAGCACGTCACTATTCATCAAAATTGGAACAGTTTGGGAAGTGTTACACGAGTCTGTTCACATGTACTTTCCCTTCCTCTCTCTTTTACATTTTTCCCTACTCCACCCTCTTCCCTCCTTCCTGTCAAAACAGTGAGTGGCCACTTCTGTTTTGCCAAATGGGCAAAATTCAATATAGTAAAAAATTTGTCAGTCTCTCAATGCGTTCCTTCCAGTACTGCTCAGCACCAGGGCAAAAAAGTACCTCCCCTGCTGACCATGAGCTATTACAACAGTATAATACAACAAAAAATTTTCCTGTTAGTTAAAATAACTATATTTTGGGGGGTTTAGAGGCAGGTAGCAGCGTCCTTTCCTTGACCTCTCTCTTACCCATGAACCACAGCAAAGACCAGCGTGGCTGGAGCTTGTAATCCCAGTGCCTCCTTCCTTGGCCATGCACCCCACTTCCTCCTGATGAGAGGTAAAAACAGTCCACAGATCATTTTAGTCAGGAACAATGTAAGACAATCTCATTTCAAATTTGCTAAATATTTCCCGACATCCATTGCAGGCTGTTGCCTTTGTACTGCAAATTCATGCCAAGAACTCCCCAACAGCATTCTTCTCTGGATTCCCAAATTACTTGGAGAACAAACAAATCTTTCCTTGACACACTGATTTCTGCAAGAAAGCATTTATGTTTATTATATATGAAGGAAGAATCACTTGACTGCACATTTTACAGCTTGCAGATTTCCAATGAAAGCCAAAAATAAGGAGATCTTTGACAGCACAGAACTGCTTCCTCCTCTGCATATTTCTAGCTGTGAACAATACTTGCTTTCCAGAGCAGCTAGGATGCTGCCGCACTGTGCAGCAAGAAATTGCCTAGCAGTTTCTATCCCCACCAAGCCCGTAATGCTCTGGGACATGTTATGCCTTCTGTGACTTTGTTTTAGTGCTTGAAAGAAAAGCTTTTGATGTTATAAACACTGTGTATGTGGTGCAATTGCACAGGATAATAGGATCTTCTGCATTTCAGTGAACCATTCTGAAATGTGTCAGGTTAGTACTGGAACAATTTAGGAGTCACTAGAATCAAATAGGAGAGGACCTTTTTCTACCATCAAAAAACAAACTTATCTAGCACTTAGTAATTCAGTTTGGAGTCTTCAGTATTTACCATCAGAAGTAGTTGAGGTGATCACAGTGTGTGCTAACACTTGAAATGCTCAAGGAATCAGCAAAAGTTTTCCATGCCCTGTCTGTGTGCCTTTGTGTCTGGTATGACTACATTCTGAGCATGCATAACCCCTGATTGCCTCCAATTTGTTCCTCACTGCTCTAGCGGATATGGACACTTATATTTCTGTGTATTATTTCCTCTGGGTTAATTAATCACCACTTTATATGTTGGTAAAGAGTTATTGAAGCCAGTGTCTCACCATTTGTTGTTTGTTTTACAGCTCTCCCACTCTTCATCAAGTTGTTCCAGAACAGAATGAACGATTCGGTGATAGAAGCAGAGAAGGCTGGTTAATAGGCAGCGGTTCTGTTTATCAAAAAAGTGTCAGAAGCTGCCACATAAAAATGGCAAATAACTTTTTCAAGACCCTTGAGCCATTCTGTAGACCAATTCTCAGCCCTGTGATGTGGCTCAGGATGCAAGTGCTCAGCGTTGGGAAAAATAGAGTGAATTTCCTTTCCATTCAAAATTTTGTGTCCCTAAAAGATCATCAGATATTTTATCTCTGACTGTATTGTCTGGTTTAGATCACATGCTGTCTCTCCTTGCAACGTTATTTGTATTTATGTGGTTGTTTTATGGAGTGAACACAGGGAGATCGGTGTACTTTCTGAGGTGTGGAGTGCTCATTTACCTACAAGTTGAAACCACATTACAGCCTAGTGCCTGAAATCTGAACATCTAAATTAATATGCTCTAATACTGGCACTCACATTCTGATGCTAAAAGGCATCTGATAATTTTCAGAGGCTTCTGTTTCTAATATCAGCCAAAATGTCAGCTATTGTGTACTATTGCCTAGTACACATGGACTGCCACAAAGCTTAATTTGCCATCCTTACAAAATTTGTCAGTGTACCTGTACTGACTGATAAATTGATATGAAGCATCATATCACCTATCATATTCTACACCTTTAATGTAGAATATCTTTTTTTTTTTTTTAATTATCTTTTCAAAGTGAAATGGCTGTACTTTTCTTCATATTTGCTTGCTTGATCCAGGTAGAATCTGAATAATAGTATTTCTGCCTGCTCTTCACAGAGTTTGGGTGAAAGATGAGCAGAGGCTGCATTTGGTCTGCATGGTCCTGGCTGATGCATTACTTTGTGCCAGGGGTGATCCTTTACCAGTTCTGTTTTGCTGCAGCACCGAGTAGTCCAGGTTTCAGTCCAGGGGGCAGAAAGTTTATATCTGCAGTTGGATCTGCTCCTATCCACTCTTACCTAGTGTATGATAGTCTTCATTAACAGAGTACATTGCAGGTTTTTTCCCTATGTGAGCCACTGCATGGCTGTGGGCACTGTGTGCCATGAAAGCAAATCCTTTTGAGGAAGGCTACTCAGTAACTCTCCAGAGGAGTACAAACATTGTTTATCCAGCTGAATCTCCTGCTAGGCTTAAACTATGGGCCGTGGGTCTGAGAAATGGCTCCCTACCATGTGTTTTTGTTGCAAAGAACAAGGTCAAATCTTCTCAACTTTGGTGTTGTGTAACTAAAAGCCTGCACAGTGCTTTAGAAAAAAAGAATCTCCATTATTATAAGCACATGAGCTAAAATAAATATAGTAGAGTTTAATAGTTGATTTGGAATTTTTCACCGTTTCCATAGTATCACTGTTTTAGAGCCCATGGATTTGAATAATTTTTGAAGGAATTAAGCAACTGTAGCTACAGTGAATAATCTCATGCAGTAGATAAACTGACCATTCAGAGGAGCAGTTTTTGTGTTTCAAAATAACTTATTACTTTTCTGCTTGCTGTTTCTTTTGAGCAACCTGCACACACAGTGCTTGTGTAGTCCTGTTGGTGAGCGATCGATATACAGCTGTGTTCTGTGAATGGTTCTGGAATTTTGTTCTCCCACTCTCCTTGTGGGGTTTCACAATGAGCTTTCTTATGCTGGAGCAGGGACAGCCTCCACAGTACACGTGTTTTTTCATCACATGGAGTTGTTAGATCCCGCCTTTTTTTCCTGATAAGCTGAGCTTTTTGGTGTGTACCCACTGTTAGATAAACCCAGTGACTCACAAAATCAGCTCAGGCGAGTCTTTTAGAAGGCTTCTAGTGTCTGTGATTTACTGCTTGTGTTTTCCTTCCTTTGAAGCACAATGTCTCTCCCCACTTGCACTAGGCAGCACCATGGCACCAGTTCTGTGTAAAAATGAGATTCCACTCTCTTATCAGCAGTGAGCACTGTTTCAGTTCAACATTCCTGCCACAGAGGTCTGTACAGGAGTGGATAGGCTGAACACCTGTGGGATAACATGTGGGCTTAGGGAGTGGACAGCGTGGCTCACTGATTCAGTGTGGGAGCTGGGCACATCTGGCCCTGGCAGACAGAGCCTAAGTATATGCAGACTGCTAGAGCTTTGCTAAATTCAGGGGTGCTGCAGCAATTTCTGAAATATGAGTTGTTTTTCCTCTTTAATATTCCACTCTCCTGTGAGCACAGTGACTAGCAAAATTCCTTTTCTTGAGATTGCTTTTTCCAGCCATTAAAAGTCCAATTATCCAGATTAAAAAAAAAACTGACAGTCAGGCTTTGGATTGCTTTCTGTGTTGCTGTGGGTAGTTAAAGGCATGTGGCTGCACCATCCTCTGGGGTTTAATCTCCCCATAATATTAATAGTTATATCACAGAGGACCACTGGATGGAGAATACTCCCTGTCAAAAACCCTTCTTACACCTTTGTAAACAGGCTGTAGAAGGCTAAACTAGAGGTACTGGGTGAGAAATGAGGCATATTGGAGCAACTGGTTCAGCTCTTTCACAGGTTTTGAATTTTAGGAGGGCTGTAACACAGTCTGCTTCTCTAAAGTGACAAAGTAAAGAGACAGGACTTGTATCCTGAGGCTGCCAGCTATGTGGCTTCACCGTGGACTGCTTCAGTTTTCCATTAGGGAGTTCTGTGCACAGGCACTGTGCTGCTGCAGAGGCTGACAGCCGGGGCACGGGTCTGGCCAAGCACTGCTGCCTGTGCTGGTTAAAGCCAGTCTAGAGGTGCTTGCTGCTGGGAGGCATTCTGCAGTCTGAATGTGTTAAATATAGGAATAACAGCTGGAAGAATAGAGGCAGAAGAGGGAACCCGAGGTAACAAGAAGACAATACTGGTGAGAAGCACTGTTTTTACCAGTTTCAGTCAGTTTTCCCCACTTCTCCACTAAAATTCTGTTTGGAAAATAACCTTTTTGTCTTTTCCTGCTGGGCCTGTGATTACAAATAAAATGTAAGCATGTATGTGGCTCTCTTGAATCTCATTTTCTGCATAGCTGTATTGAATTGGGATATTCCGTACATGGCAAAGTCTTTTCAGAAATCTATTTTGTCAGTAATGTTTCCCATAAGCCTGTTGCAGTCATTCAGAAAGTCAGTGTTTAAATAATGGAGAAAAATGTCAGTGCCAAACAGCATGCTGTGTTCCTGCAAACCATGGGTTAAAAAGAGAAGGTTTTTGGCAGCTGATTGAAATCTAAGAAGGATTTTTTCCAGTGTGCTATTTCCCTTATTTGTTCTCTCTTCACTAATATTTAACAGGCTTTTATTGATTACAGAGGCAGATTTATACTGTAAATGGAAATGAAAGGTTACTTTTTTGTCCCATAATCAGTGGCTATAGATGTATTTTGTGCATGTATAATAAATGTTTCACAAACCAGCGCTGGGAGAAATCACATCCTTGCACAGTTAGCTGTAAAGGCAGAATAGTATTAGTCTTTCTTAAATATATAGATCTCAAAATCTAGGTAAATTCTCCATGGAGATGTATGGAAAGTCCCCACTACTGCTGCATTACAAGCATGTCTGAGCCTAGCTGTGAACTCAGCTTCACAAGTGTTGTCAGCTCCCTCTGGGTCTGCAGTCAGGTCAGCCATTTCTCCCCGGTAAATTGAGAGTGTTTCAGATCTTATATGCAGCAGATCTCTTTCACATTCAGTAGATAGCTGCAGATCTCCTTTGGCTTGGGTTATTTGGACTTCCATCTGTAGAGAGCAGTGTGAGGGCCTGTGTGTCCCCCTGCTTCCCTGTTCCAGTCTCCCAGGAGCCATTCTCCCCAAGGGTTTTGATTGCAATGAAATGCTCATTTCCTAGCTGTGCATAGACCTCTACGATTTTTCCTACTAGCTGAGACTTGTAGTGAGAAGGGAAAGACTTATGAAGCTGATATAAATTTGTTAATTTATAAAACTTTCACACAATTCTCTTCTTATTGGCTGATCCATTCCTTGAAATAACTTAATTTGCTATTTCAACCTACTTCACCCTTCACTCATTTTTCTCTTTCAATTTTCCTCCATTATCACGGTCACTTCCTCTAAGCTTCTCGTGTCTTCATGAGTTTTTGAAGAAAGCCCTGTTTCCATACTCCATGATTCCCTTAATTCTGCACCTAAATGAAAGCATGTAGCACCATGAAGGGTGGCAGGAGCCCTGTCCTTAGTTAGCCCCTGGCTGAATTTGTAACCCAATTCTACAACACATTTAAAAATATGTGTGCCATTCCCTACCTGACAGACCTGCTGTTGCCTATGAGCTTGGTTGGCTTCAGGCATGTTTTCTTCAGCAAAAGCTGGTAGCACTACTTCTCTTGATTGTGTCAAAATGCTGTATGCCAATGTTGATAATGTTATCAAAGAAAAGTGAAATCTCACTGAAATGCAGTATTAGGTTTGTTTGTCAGAACTTCTTTTCTTTTTGAATTCTATTTACATTATTGGAATTTCTTCTCCAGCTTTGACATAACTTTGCCTGAGACGTGCCAATTATTGTTAAGTGGGTTGCCTCCTTTTTGGTTTAGTACTAATACAAAGCTAATACACTTTGGAAATTTTCATCAGCAACTGAAATTTAATTAACAACTAGCATCTCATTTAGCTCTTTTTGGCCTTGGTTTTTTTTTTTTTTTTTTTTTTTTCTTTTGGTGTGTGTGTGTGTGTGTGTTTATGAATCACCTTAAGCTATTGATCCAAGAATACTTCTCTGGTTTTCTATTTATTTATTTATTTATTAATATTTCTACTTCTTTGTTATGAATTGATTTGAAGGATTTCATTGTTACCAGTCAGCTTGTTCATGATTTCCTTCCATGTTAGGAAATAAGCTATTCGGACATTAAAGTACAAACACTATTTATTGTGACTTCTTCTGAGTTCCTATAATTTGCTCGTAACACCTTTTTTATGAAGAAGTCATAAGTGGAAGGGAGAGAAAATGAACCATTCCCCTGTATGCTGTACCTGGGCTTCTGACTGAATACTGCCTCAGCCTCTCTTATTCACACCTCTCTTTTTTTCCACTCCTTTTCCAGTCCCATTAGAAGGTCAGTGCTGAGAGGTTCGAGGTGCCCTGATGGTGTTCACCTCTGCAGGCGGCACCTGCTGCTCAGGACTATGTGGGCACCGTGGGCTATTGGCAAATATCACACTGTGCTTCTCAGCAGCCCAGGATCGCAGGTGGGCTGCAGTGGACAACATGAGCATTTAGGACTGGGCATCAAATGCCTTATGAAAGTATGAAATTTAAAACATGTTGGTGTTCATTGGTGTTCATAGCTATAACCAGTATTGAATTTCTTCAACAACAGTCTATATCCTCTCTTTCATTGTTCTTTATTTCCGTTGCAAATAACTTGCAACAATAAAAATGAAAAGTTGCCAAATTTGTGTGGCTCTTCAAAGAAAATTCTTGCCTTGAAATAAAGTTCAGCTGAAAGCTGTCACCATCCTCTCCAGAATTTGTGCAGGCCAGATGGGCTAGTGCTGTCCTTTGCTGTAAAGCTGTCCTTATTGTGTGTTGATTCTCTTTCCTCGTGAAAGGAAGAAATAGATCAAAACCTTTATGTCTCCCTCCTGTTTTGCATAAACATCCTCCACTGCCTCCTTGGGGTGAAACCCCTTAAGGCCATATGTATAATGGTCTGTTCACTGGTGTTGGCCAATATCTTATTCTCAAAATTCATTGCTGTCTTTCCTTACAGTTCTGTCCTCAGGTTCTTCAGACTTTTCTCACTAAGAAGTGTTCATTATTTCTCCTTTAAATGCCAAAGTATCCCATGGTGGATTTTTGCATTTTTTAATTTCCCGGGAGGATACAAAGGGTCTAAAAGTAAAAGCTTTACTTGCTCTTATCCAGGAGATTACAGAAGGGAATTGGATAAAAGGAAGGGTTGAATACTTGCTGCTTTACTGTTGTCAGCAGCAATGTACATTTGGTAGAAAATAGCATTATCCTTAGGCAGTGGGGTTTCAAAACTTTTCCCAGGCATTAGAAATGCAGGAGTCAAATTCTTTAGACATTTTCTCTGCTACCTGAAGTTTCTCCTTTATTGTGCTGGAGATGGAAAAGGGAAATAGAGTGACTGGACTCCACAGCTGCCATATAATCATTAAATAAACAGGAACTGTCCTTATCATACCCCTTTTCCCTCGGTGTTGCTCAGACATAGTTGCTCAGATTATCTGGACACTGACCAGCCTATAGCACACCAGTGGAAGTTGCAGCTCTTGAGATTTGTACAAGAGACCTACTCTTGTCAACAACTTTTTAAATCACATTTAAAGGTTTCTCTGAATACTTTGGTATCTGAACATTTCACATGCCTGAGCTGGTATTCCTTGCCTGCCGCAATTAGAAAATCTGGTGTGTTGGAAGAGTAAGACAGAATTATAGGTCAGCCCCTTGTACAACCTGCAGTGAATTGGCCAGAAGAATAGCAATGAATGGCTTTTGAGAATATTGGCCAACACCAGAGAATAGATCACAGTGCTTTTCAGGCACATCAAATGTCTCCTGAGACACTGTGAACCTCTTTCAACCCTCTGGAATTGGAACAAATCTCAGGGGAAGTACCTTAAGCTTTGATAATTCCCTGAGCCCTGCTTGAAAGGAGCTGAAGGAAAAACAGTGCTGGTGGCAGTGGTTTGGGAAGCTCCAAGCAGGGAGTGTATCCTGCCCAGCAATGGGGGGGGTTGTGTCTGCTGCACCTTCTGATGATGGAAGTGGGAAGCTGGGATTCACACAGACATCTCAGTTCCTTTGGCCTTTTGAAAATTCATCACTGTGAACATTGTTCATACTAATTGTTTTGTAGAAATTACAGTGAGCAACTTTATAAGACTGTTGGATTGTGTTTACAACTGAGAAGGACTGCCTAAAGGATAAAGATGTCTTTTTCTTTTTCCACAACACTGATTGAACTCTGATAAAACACATTTGTACTTGTTTCCATAATGTACCCTTATGCCATGAGATGAATAAATTACACAGTAGGAAGTAAATGAGAAGATTTTATACTGATAACTGTGTGCATATTTTAGTTTTCCCTAGTGTTTTGCTTTGCCATAATCCCTGCTTTAAAATAAGTGAGTGCAGTTGTACATCTCTACTCTCCCACAATATAAAATACACCTCTTCCAGAAGAACTTTTCTTATCCTATTAGATTGATCTTCATCCTTCCTTTAGGAAATGAAGAATTATGCTAAAAATTCTCATGATGGTAGACAAAATAATGTTAAACATATGTACCTATACTTTTACCTATAGCTGGAAAAGTCAGTGCTTAACCTCAGAATTTCACCACTGGCCCTTTGCTTACTTTTACGCTTTCTTCTATTAAATGTTATTGATTTTGGTTTGCATCTCATAATGACTATTATGCCAGGGGCAGAACTGGGTGACAGTGAAAACCAGCTCTATGCTCCTGCTGATAATGAAAATGTGCTAGTAGCAGGCCAGATTGCTTAAATTGCCGGTAGGAGTCTGAACATACCCTTCATGAGCTGCCTGCTGGGATGGCAATCAGCACTAATGGACTGACTGAGCCTGACTTGCTCCTGCTGCCACCATATTGTCATGGTGGATCTTTTCTGTTTGCTTCCAACTGGGATGGAAAGGAAAATCCAGAGGACCTGGCAAGCTCTGAAGGAAGGTGAGTATTGCCAGATAAGAGAACAGTATGAGAGGACCTAGTTTTGAGCTTTGCAGCTTACATCAGTCCTGTGCCAGAGAGCAGAGTACAATGTGGGGTCTTCAGCACTGATGACAGCAGGAACGTGAAAAAGTTTCAATCACTTGCATTTGCTAGTGGCTGTAATTGTTTCCCAAGGAAAATGATGACAGAAGCCCAATTCTATCAGTAGTCTATGCACATGTTCAGCTTACAACCCAATTAATAGGCAAATATTTTAGCTTCATTACTCTATGCAGCATTTTAGAGGCTTTAATGCCTTACTGATATTTTAATCATAGTTTCCTCTAAACAACCTTCTGTGTGCACAGTTAACTACATAAAAATTTAAAATTTGTGAAATCAGGCTTGGGGATTAAAAGGCAGGACTGTCAGCTGTGTCCCTGAGGATTGCCTTATTTTTGTAAATCTGCCTGGAAGGGTTTCAAAAGCTTCTTTTCTTACTCAGCTTCACTTGCAAACCTAGTGATCATTTTGATATTTTTTTTTATGCTTGATTTTATAAACTCCCAGACTGTTCCAGAAAAGAGAGTTTCTTTAAAACCATGTGCCCTCAGTAATAATAATTTATAGGAAGAAACTGTAGAAAGCTTGTGGTACTGAAGCAGAACTGGTTTTCTTTTCAGTGTTCTCTTACTGTCAAACATTACACATAAAAAATTAATCCCTATAATTTCAGTTGTTCCTATGGAACTAGAATTTTAACTAGCAACAAAACGTTTCTACAATGCCTGCTCACTCATAATGCAGTTCAGTGACCCGCTTATGATCAGGTTAACTATCCTTATGCTTCCTAATTGCCTTCAAGGACAATCTTTGTTGAAAGTCAACTCTGCACAAAAAGTTGGCAGTTTTCTCTCTGCTGGGAGAAGGAAGCAGGCTCCAATGACCATATCCTGTCAGTCATCTGCTAGTGGCACAGTGAACCATATAGCATTGCCTATGGAAATATATACATACATGCATGTGTGCATGGACATGACATGCACAAACAGACAGCCCCGCTAATAGACTGGATAGAATACTATTCGTAAGGTTTATTCTCTGAGGCTGTTGCCCTTCAACTGAAATTCAGCCACTTTCTGTTTGATCACAGGCATTTGAACTGTGTGACCAGAGCAGAACGGTGCTGGGAGGCACCACCGTATGAGCATCACCCTGCCTGTCTCCTCTGCATGCACCTCCAGCCTGCTTCCCATAGAGAAGGAGGTGGAAGGCTTGCCAAGTTACCAAGTGTGCAGTGCTCCAGAAGAGCTCCTCAAGGGCAAGCCTGGCTTGGCTGGAGCTTTGTTTTTCACCACTTTCCAATGTTTGATGGATGAGACAGTGTGTGAATGTGAAAAAGTCTAACACTTTTTTTTTTTAAGAGATCATTCTTGTTGCTATACTAAACGTATTTTTATTCTTGAAAGTGACAAGAAGTTTTATTTATTTTCTCATTACAAAAAGTGAGATTTATTTATTCTTTTTACTGACCCATAATGAAAAGATAGACGTGTGCAATATATTGGATATTGAATATCCTTGACTGATAGTAGTTTCCTGGTGTAAAGGTGCAGTAGCTTAGAAAAAGCGTCTCAGAACTGTTGTGAGATTTAATGTGGTCAGAATCAAACAGTTTTGTCTATGTCTGTTAGAAAAGATGAATGGACAGTTCCTCCTTGTCTATGAACCAAACACAGTGGGGCCGAACATCATAAATCTCAGCCACCATGGAGAGCCAGGGAAGGGTGGAAATGTTTCTTTCACCCTACGGTGCAGTTTTGCTAATTTTATTTACAACCTTGGTCATAACATAACAATAAAGAAAGAATACGCTAAAGTGTGTCTAGGGAAATTAATTCTGCCAGAAGCCAACATTAGAATTTCAATTGTAATGTGAGGAGTTGTTTCAGACCTTTTCAAAAGGATCAGCAGTTGTAGCATTCAGAAAGCGAGATGACTTCGGAATTCAATACTGTGAGACATCCAGCCAACAACAGCCTGACAAAAGCCATTCTCAGCAGTGTGTCTGTGCAGCCTCACTGCAGCCTTTGAGGGGTGCTTCCTCCACTGGGGGGACTGCTACATCAGTAATAACGGCAGCTACATTGGTAATAACAATTTAAATTAAACGTGCCTGAGACCACCCTCTGGCACCAAGACCAGTTTTTTTAACACTGCTTACGTCTAAATTTGATCCTCTTGTACCTCCAAGGTATAGTGGCTGCAAAACTTCCTGGTAGTGGCCTCTGGCTTGTAGATGCTCATAGACCATGCCCAGAACTTGATCCCAGGGAACACAAATGCAGGAAGAGTGGTTGTTATCCCAAATCATGCTGTGGATGACATTAATAATCACACTGCCTGACAATCCAACTGCAGAGGCTAAGAATTTAACTGATTAATTTGATAGCATAGGTTTAAAAAAGATATTTTTAAAAATTTGGGCATCATACTGAGACATGCTGGACCACAGTCCTTTCATGTGGAAATGCTTCACCCAGCAGAGATAGCTGTAAAAAGCTAGAGTTTTACGAGCAGTGGCATACTTCCACTAAATATATAGTACCACATTTGTACTGGTATAACTTGGAGAAGAGGAGCAGCTGAGGAAATGTGGGATCTTTGAATCTTGTTTGAGATGTTTCCATTCTTTTTTCATGAATTTGAAGAGTACAATTAGTATAAAGTGCTTAATGTTAAAAGAAAACGTTTAACAGCAGTAGCTTAATGAATGTTCTATATATAGAATTTTTGTGAGCTGTGTCTTGCAAAAGAGGATAGTGCATAAAATAATTTCAGCATCTTCAGTTTTGTATTGAGATTTCAACACTGAAATCTTCACAGACTTTTGTACAGTCTGAATTATTTTCACTTCTCTCGTTAAACTCTATCATCTTGGAATCAAAGTTCAAGATGCCTCCCTCTTTATTGTTGGCAGAGTGATGGGAAGTAGTTGGAGAGGAACACCATAAAGAAGTAAAAGCCTTTCTTCTCTTTGAGGTCGGATCATTGGAATTTTTTTTTTTCTTCTCTTAAATAAGGAGAAGACCAGGGTCATTTGGCACTCAGGTACAAAAACAACAGCTTCCAGTATTTCCAAATAATTACTTGTCAGGCTTCCTACAGAGAAACAACAATGTCTCTGTTATATCTTTTCTGAGGATTGCGCTTGGAATAATAACCTCCAAATGAGAACCAGAAGCAGCACAGGGTGTGCATTTTTCCTCACAGATTTTACTCAGGAACTGACCCTTTAATGCATGAATAAATGCAGTAGTGTTCTACTTAATTGCACACCTTTGTTTTACAAGCACACCAAGAGAGCATAGTACAACACAGTTCTAAAGTCTTTCTCTTTTCTGCATTATCATAAAGTTACCACTTACATCAGTATTATGGTATGAAATCAAGAAAGGAAGATGCATTTGATCCACATACCTATACAGAGGTTTAACAACTCGGTAGGAACTGATTCTACCAGGAATAATGCCCATCCTTAGAGCTGATGACAGAAATACTAGAGAGTATCATGCCTCAAGATTTCCATCAATTAACCAGAGGTCTAGCCATCATAAGACCATTGTATAATCATCCTGTGCTCAGACATTCATATGCTTTCTCTTGCCTGATTGTGTGAAAAACCTATTTGCCATGCAGTGATGTAGTATATCCAGAAGAAAATCAGCATGTATATTCAAATTTCTACTCCTCTGATAAGACGTGTTTGTGTTTGAAGGTATTCTGCTACAGTACTGATGGGTAGTACTTTCCCCAAAGACTGTAGATTCATCATCCCTAATGTAGAGCATGAACTTCAAGTGATGCAGAATTTTTCTGACTCCAGAAGACTTCAGCAGAAGCTGAGAAGTGTGGCATCTTCTAGGAAAAGACCCAGACATTTTGCCTGCAATACTGGTGCACTTTGCCAGCTGAAGAATCTTGATGGGATATGTACTGGCTCCCTTCTGCCCAGCAAAGGCACCCATAGATGTAAAGTAGAATGGTAACAAGCATGTCTTGTTTGGCACAGATACTGGACATAGCTAGGAAAGATTTTTATAGAAGTTATGACCCTGGAGAGTGGAGAGCTCTCAAGGCACTCAGTATCAGATTCATACTCTGATAAAGTCACTATTTCTGGATCCTCACTTGAAAATATGTGGACCAAGGTGTTTTCCCTCATTACTGGGAGAACTCTCTCCTTAACCCAGCAGCTATTCCATGCCTTTCTGCTGGCTCTGTGGTCTGATGGTGTGGTGGGAAAGGCGATGGTTATGATGGTTATGCTGTTCTTCAGAGATGGCAGAATGTGCCCTCTTTAGCATAGAGTGTTGTATGTGTGGTAAGATGCCTCCTTCTCTCCTAGTCCAGGGGTCTGTGCGCCTTGCATGAGCAGATAGGGAAGCTCAGAGAGATCCTTGAATGAAAGATTCTGCAGAAAGCACTCACATGTGGAAATTGGGCTTTGAATCCTGTCTAATGTTGCCCTATGCCCAACAGATTGTTTAAGTACATAAATGGCTTTTTGTCCATGGAACAACTGTAGTCATTAGCAAAGGATGGGCAATTATGGTAAGTAACATAATTATCTCAAATTCAGAGGTGAATGCATATGACAGTACAGAAGCAGCAGGTTATTCAGCGTTCGTCTAGAAGAGAACAGACAACTGAGAAATAAATCATAGGTGAAGTGAAAAGAGAAACTTTAATACAAAAATATCTGTAATGTTCCATGAAAATCCAGAAAACTCAGTGGCTCTCCAACCCACATTTATAATGGGTGTAATGTTTTTTCATATAACTAAGGCTGAATGCACATTGATTGATTTTGTCTTGTATCTATCTGCTCACTTTCCTTAAATAAAAAACTCTCCCTCTTGAACAGAAGGCAAAAGGGAGAGAACTAGCTGTTGTGGTTTTTTCCTCACAATTAGCACTCTCTCCTGAAATCTGTGTTATAGCAGCCCAGATAGCAAGCTAGAAATGGGTGCCTCAGTGAAGTGCTTGTGTAAAGTGCTTATACCAGTGTACTGTTCCTTGTTAAAAAGGCAGAGACTGTAGAAGGGTTGCAACAGAGAAAGTTCAGAGCAAGGAATAGTAATTAAAATGTTTCCTGATTGGATGTGTTATCTTTGGTTGCTATAATCTGTTATTGGTTTATTTTTTTTCACAACGGAAAAGATGCACTTTCATAGTTTTTACAGAGATATTAGTCCAGCTATTCACCTTGTATAAGGAAATCTTATGCGTCTCTCCTTTATGATAAGATGACATCTGCTGCATAGTCATCTAAACTCACTAAGCACTCTCTGCACGGGTAGCAGGGAATGACATTTCTGGAAGTGACTGAGTATTAGGGTAGGAAATGAAGCTGAATGAAGAGGTTGCGATATGTGAGTGGATGTCACAGGACTCAAGCGAGGAAACATCTGGGCCTGGATTAAAGGAGCAGTTTAATTACTCAGCACAATTTAAATGAACTATTAAAAGCCAGACAGCGCTGAAATAAAAGGAAAAATTGCTTTGCAGAAAAACTAAGCTTTCATACCACTAGTCTGTTTTGCCATACAATGCTGCTTCATTCATCAGAGGATTTTGTCAGATGGTGCCATTCTTAGGCGGGTGTTGAGATATGGGCAGATGTGGCAGCATGGAGCTCTCTAATTTGCTCATGAGAAGCAAAGTTAGTGACTGCAGAGTGGGCATGCCTTTGTTTTGATTCCCAGAGGTATGCGAAATACTCTGCTAACCATGCAATTGATTTTTGCACTGAAAATGATTCTCTTTCTTTCTTTTCTTCAGTGAAAATCTTGTCTCAATTTAAGCTGTCCTATACCAAATTGTGAGCTAACAGTACAACTTGTGGGTCAGAATGGATATTTTCAACCTGCAGTAATTCAGCAGACAGATTTTAAGGCAAATGAATGTTTTGTTAGCCGGTCATTTTGCTTTTGTTAAGATAGGGAACTATAACTTAATGTGATGAATAATAGAATGAATCTCTTGGCTTGTTAACAATCAGAACAGTAAGATTTCATAATTTTTATGTGCTATTGGGAGCTGAATGACAGCGCCACGTGTACAATATTGGTTAGTCAATATTGGTGGAAAGTAATTACTAATGTTAGCTGAACAATTTAAAACCTAGTGTTAAGAAATTCTCAAAAGACAACAGTACAGATTTTCACAATAGAGGCTCAAAGAAATGCAATTGCTGCTGATGGATGAGCTCTGCTCCAGGGTCTTCTTAAACATCCATGTAACAAATGGTAGGCCCAGTAAGTAACGTTTTTAGGAATTAAAAGTCTGCATTAGATGGATACCATTGTCCAAGACTTTGTCACAGAAGCATTGCAAAAAATAACCAGGAGTCAGCTTCACAACTTTTTTTTTTTTTTTTTTAATTGAAGTGCATAACTCAGGAAACTCAACAATATGGAACTCATCTCTTCTATTGATAGACCTAACTGGATAAAATGGTAAGAATGAATTTGTTTCTTCTTACATGAGACAAAACATGGATTAGAAGTCAGTTAAGACTGTGATGTATTTACTCATTGCATTTACCCTTCAACTGTTTCTCTTAAATATAATGTGGATATTAACTTTGTACTGCCAGAAGATGATTACTAGGTTATAGATTCAGACTTGAAGAAAGCAGACATCCTGGAAATGTTTTTGTAGAAGAGTGCCACTGTTCTCTGTCAATAGGACCAACAGCAGAAAAAGATGGGGTCCAGCTTCAGGTGGGATATCTATAAACTGTCGTGTCTGCTGAGAGCTTCAAAGTCATCAGCATAGATCAACAAGGCTAGAGGATACACATATTTAGAGCTCATACTTCCGCTGAGACAGATAATACAGTTAACTTCAAGAGGCTGGTATAACTTATATTAGAAACCTGAATTCAGATTCTTCTAAATTTTAGAGAAGTTCATATCTCTGGCAACTTCTCAACTGTGTATCTCTAGAAAATAGAGAAGCCAACCTCAATATCCAGAGTTAGTTATTTTAAAGGGCTATCGGTTGAATGAAACCTTTATGGACTAGGTTAGTTTGTATATCCAGGAGCAAAGCTGTTAGGTTATTGTGAGCAGGGCCAAGCATGAGCACAGATAATGGACTGACGTAAGTCCTCAGATGAATGAAAGCATGGAGAGCTTTCTGAATTAAAAAAAAGAAATAAAAATGGGTCAAAGAAAATAAAGTTATCCAAGCTAGAAGAAGGACTAAACAAGGGATTAAGCAGGCTGGAGAGGCTTTGGGTGTGTGACCCAGTCAAGTGTGACAGACAGTACAGCTGTTGTTACTGGAAATGAACTACCACTGTGCCAAACTCCATGGTCAAGGCAAGGAAGAGAGGTTCCTGAAAGTTACTCAGTGCAAGCTCACACAGCTTTTCTGCTGTCTGTGTTTTCTGATGTGCCTGTTTGCTGTTTTTAGATTAACCACTCCCTTGCATCTATGAGTTCAGCAAGTATCTGAAGACTGAAGCTATGGCACCTGCAGCCTGTCACCATGCAGTTAAGCAGGTGTTGAGAGGTGGTGACATGTAAAGTATGCAACACAGAGGTAAACAGAGATAAAACCTTGGTAAATTGCCCTAAAATGCATTAACAGGAAGATCTGTGAGGAGTAGCACAGTGTGAAGAGTATATATAAAAAACAACTTCAATATCCTTAGAACATAATTTGTCTTTGCTTCTCTGCTGCCTATTAAGTGTTTTCTTCCTTGAAACACGGTTTTGTGATTATTTAGCGCTATTAAACACATATAACTGGTGGTCTTAGGGCCTGTAATTGTCTCCTGACAGAAAAAAAGCATCCAGTGATTGCTAATGGCAGTAAGATTAAAAAAAAATAAAATAGGTTTCCTGTTTTATTTATTTATTTATTTATTTATTTATTTTCCTTTTTTTGTTTGTTTGTTTTTGTTTTGTTTTTGTTTTTTTAATCTACTAAACATCTATTGTGAAATATGTAGCCATTTCTGGAACCAGTGTCCATATGCACATTTAGTTACTCTGCAAAAATTAATGTGCCATACTTAATATCCTCCTCTGTTCATGAGTTATTTTTCTGTTTAGTATTTGGGAGTCTTAGACCATTGGCTTTTCTTTGCTTTGAGTGTGTGTCATGACAAAATCGAGGTGAGCACAAAATGTGTGGATTCTCACACATTTTTCTCCATATGTCTAGGCTCAGAGGCTGAGTCTGGGAGGGATTCTTGCTTTTCTGTCAGTCAAATACAAGATTGAGATGGAGGGCAGGTTTGTTCAAGATATCTTTACAGCTAACTTCCAGCTAATCCCCACCTTGAGTGCCTAAGGCCACAGTCCATATTACTCCGTATTTATTTCTGGGTTATGTGTACAGATGAAATGAAGAAGTCTGATTCATTTGTCTGGTTGGCAGAAAATGTCTTGAAAATATAAGGTTAAAGTACAGGCACTCCTTTGGACCCTCTCCAGAAGTGGGTAATTTCCACAGGTTCTTTGTTTTTTTTTTCCGAGATGCTACATTATGCCTGCTCAGTGAAACAGACATTTCAGTATGCAATAACTACTGCAGAGGAAGGTATTTGCTCTTAAATTAAACCAGGTAGGTACGTTCTGAGCCATAGCAATAAGCCCTTGTAAGCACATATAATGACTGCCAGTGGTATGGTGTCCAGAAGATGGTAATATTTGCTCAAAGGCTGTCACATTTCTTCATCTCTATGATTTTGCCATCTTTTTTCTAATATACACATAATTACACTGTACTTACTGATAAAAACTATTTGCAGACAGAGCAACTTGAAATCTTAGCAATTGCTGGTCACCGTGACTTAACACTTTTACAAACTTTGAGGCAATACAGTAGAGAAGAAGAACTCTGAATAAATTAAGTGTGCAGGCTAAATCTGGTTTCATACTGGCCAAAGAGAAAGAAAGAAACTGTGTGAAGAGAAGATTTCACAGCAAAGAGCTCAGGCTGCTGCAGCTCACTGACAGACACCTTCCTTTCCACTACCTGCATTTTTCCATTCCAGTGTCAGAGCTCTAGCTGTGCTTTTGCCCCACAGGGCATACTGGCAGCTGCCAGGACTTTAATTAGCTTGGTAGCCCTCTGCAAGAATTTTGGAAAAGTGAACATATTAATACATGTACCCAAAGATACCAGTTTACCTAAAGGCTTTCCAGTCCAGCTTGTGGCAACCCTAATTTGTGCTAAGCACTTCTTTATTTTGGGTACGAAGGTATGTCTCCTTTTAGATCATGCACATATTTAGAGAGAAGGAAGGGTGGGAAGGGATGTCCTTGTGTCCAATGAGACTTTCCCATCTCCCTTGATGCACTGGAAATAGTCCTTGTAAGACAAACTTTTACCCCTAGGTAATAAAAAGTCATCTCAAGAGCACTGTTACAGCTTTTAGTTAGTACAGATCCCTGATGCAGCCAAAGCCTTTCTCTGGAGCAGATGCTCCAGTCCCTCCCCATCAAGAGGGTGCACTTACGTAGTGTTGGGTACAAAGTCAACAGGAGCTTTTCCGTTGACTCCAGTGGCCTCTGAAAGGAGCCCATGCATCAAATTGACTATGTTCCTTGTTCAACAGTCCCAAGAGCACAAACAGCATCTACTGAAGTGTGTCTGAGACATCCAGTGTGGGAGCACACTGGATTTCGCACTGAAGAAAGAGCTCATCTGATAAAGTGGCAGGCTTCTTGTTTTACGAATGATAGCTGAAAAAAGACATTCCTGAAGCACATCTTACTCTTCTTCAGAATGATCTTTCTGTGTTCTGAACATCCAGTACCAATTAAATGCATTCAGATTATTAATTTATGAATCAGCCTTGGAGGATCTATTTGGCAAGGCTTCCTGGGCACTAAACTGGCTGCTCTGGGCACCCTGGTTCATCGGAGAAATTTCTGTCAAAAAATGCCTTATAACTGCTAAGATAGTTTTAGAAAATAAAATGTTTTAAAATCTTGGTAACAGTAGGATTGACATTTACAAGAGCAAGGAAAAGCCAAGGGAAAATCTGACGTTGAGCAAGTCAGCCCTCCTGGGGACTCTCTGTGGGCTGCAGCTAAGTGCTAGTGCCTCACGTGTTCACACTGCAGAAGCAGCCAACTTCAATGTGACTGAGGAGGTGCAGCAGGCACAGCTTTCTGTGGGCCTTGCTGCGTGCCTGCAAAGCAAATTTCTACAGCAGTTATGTAGTTGAGTAAATTTATTTTATGAAATGCTTATGAGATGTGATTTAACAGTGCTGACACTGAAAAATAACTCCTTTCCCTAGTTTTATGTAAGTGGGAGTTCTGAAGCAGATATGTGTTTGTGTGGTGCAGCCTTCTTTTTTTTCTTAAAATGTTTTTTTTTCTAAACAGGACTCATGTGCCCCTGTCTCTCAAGACGTCCAGAGTCTTTTAAAGTCCACAGTACAAAGCGTGATGTTTCCCTATTGCCACCAAAGGAATGTAGGAAAAATCTGAAATCCCCCAGATTAGAAAACATCCCATGAGTACACATTTTTCTGACTGCTCTTTGTCATCAGAAGCCTCTATTTTCAACTGCAGTTCTCTGAGGGATACTGGAGTTGCAAGTGGCAGAGAAAGGTCTTGGTTCCACTGCACAGTCTCGACAGGTAAAAATTTGGATTTTGCTTCAAGTCTTTGTAAGAAGTCTTTCTATGAATTTAATATTTATTTCAAAACATTTCCTCAGAAGGAATTAAAAAGGGATTTAGGATTGAATTCATAAATAAACTTACAGTCATGATCAAAAATTTCCTTCACAGTAGCACATAGACATGGGATTTAATCTTATATTTTGTACCAAAAATCTGTCATCCCAGAATAATTACTTTATGGATTCTTACTAAAAAACTTTGCAAAGGGGCTAAGAACCTCCCAGCTGCTGAAAGGACTTGGCCTTGCTTACGTGGTGTGACAGACTCAAAGTTCAGGGTGCACTTAACTGTGGCAGGAAAAGACAGTTCTGACAGCCATCTCAAAGCTTCTCCAAATGCAGGCAAATTTCTTATTTACCCAAAGAGGAATGTATGGGGCTGGGCTGAAGGTACCAGATGGGATTTTAGAAGAGAGATGTGAGAGCATACCTGAAAAACTGATCTTAGCATGAGTTATTTTTAGGCAGTGAGAAGGGAGAGGGGGAGCTTAAATCATGAAACCCTTTACATGGTTTAGTAGATGTGATCTGGTAGCTCAAGTTGACAGTTAGACTTGACGATCTGGAAAGTATTTTAAAGCCTCAATAATTCTGATTCTATCATTTACAGGGCAATAACAGAAAAGATTGGTTTTTCTGGTTCCTGGAGAAAGAAAACTAGAATACAACCAGTTGCCTATCCTGCCATAATAGTTCCTGGTTCAACCACTTAGGACTATGAATAGTCCTAGAGCCCATCTGTGCTGCTTTGTTAGCAACTTGCAGACATGATTAGCAAATACCACACTTCTGTTTGACAAGTGAGTTTCTTCCTCAAATCCTTTTCATCCTTTGGACACTTTCAGTACAACAAACAAACAAAATACCTGATCACAGTGACAGTGGTATGTTCTGTATTGTGCCTGCTGACAGCTGGAAATTGAGCTGAAACCAATCTCCTATTCTGCACAGAGGATTAAAACAGCAGGTAATAAAATTAGTCATGCTCATCATGAGGCTGGTGTTTAATTAATGACCTAGCAGCAAAAGGCTCCCAGCTGATCATTACAACAGCTTCTAGAGATACTTTCAGCACAGTTTGCTGTGTAAGACTATTGTCATGCAGACGGTGTACAAACTGACTGGGAAAAATGAAGTGGTGTCAAGAATGTTTTGGCTGTATTAGCTCTGAATATGTCCTTGCTGCCCTGGGATTTTGGTCTAAAACACAATATTGTTTGAAGGTACTCTGTAGCTTTCAATATCATATTCTAATAAAAGGAAAGGAGTAGAATGCTAACAGCCTGTAGTTGCCCTTTGAAAGAAGACTGCAAAAATGTACCTTGCTTGATTGTTTTAAAGACATAGTTCAAGGAATTTTAATTTTGTACTTGAATCCCAAAGATAATCAGAAAAACCCATACACATCCACTGGCTGATTTATTAGAAAATTAAATCAGCATGCTGCCAATATTAGGATTTTGGACATGTTTTCAAACTGATTCTTGTGATGTAGATCACATATGTATCAAGGACACAGTCCAGTGTTTATCTGGACCTGAAATGTAGTGATTTCTTTACTTCTGCATCTTAAAGAATGCTATTTTTCTCTGGTAAAAATTAAAAATCTTCTTTCCATTAATGTACAGAGGTAGAGGATTTGGGGGACTACCTTACAGGATTCCAAGCTGCCATGTCTTGTGCTCTTTGTTGGAGGACTGACTCATAATCATAGCAATAAATTTAACATAATTTTATTCAGTATAGAGTTGGAGCCCTTGCTTCAGAAATAAGAGATGATGTCTTCTTAATATTGTTCTCTAAAGAGAAACTAGCCTTATTTTGAAAGAATGACATTTTCTCTTTCCTTTTTATTTGATTTGACAATGTGAAACGTTTGTACAATAAGGAGAAATATTTCACAGAAAGGCCTTTTCATTACCTGCTGCTCAGCAGTTTGCATTTATGCACATCCATTTTTAAATTAGAAAAGAGTTGTTGGATTGTGAGTTATTCTGCTTCAGGAGGACTTGTATCCTTCTGAATAGCAACAAAAGTAAAGTGCAGAGAAACCTGCATGCCATCCTGAGTTTTTTCAATAAGTGCAGCTCATAGTCAGCACTACATGCCCTGTTTCTGAAAACCAGGCCATGGATTATCCAATTAAATGCTCACCTTTGAAAGTTAAGATGATTATTCCATCATTTAGTTCTTAAAAAAACTCAAGGGAACTGCTTTCCTTGGTATCCCAGTTGTCTTCATTCCTCCTGAGTCAGGAGTTGTGTGAGGCTGACTGAAACAGACATTTTCCCCTTGTTTTGTCTATTCCATTAGGAGCTTTAGCCCCCCTGGAGGGAATCAATGCACAAATTAACCAAAGATTTATGAATCCCCAAGAGAATAATTTAAGGCTGTACTATGGTCCAGTGGATTTTAATTCTAGCTGAGAAAATTTGCTCCTCTAACTTTCATACTTCATTCTTTTCTTGTCAAAATACATAAGAATTAGACAATTTTTCATCCCCTCCACCCCCCGTAAAAGAGCTCCCAAAAAACATCCAGCAGGGATTACAAAGAAAACTAAAAATTGTTTTGGATGATTTTATTTCAAAATTTATATTGAAAGGACAATTGACATTCTTTAATGTCAAATTTTAAAGACAGAAAAGCTACCTGCTAGCATCAAGCATGATGCTTTAATGAATAGAACAGGTTGTCATCTGCTGTAAATCAGCACTACTCTATTGAAAGAGACAAGCTCAGAGGAGCCATATTGTTTACAGTAAATGCAAACCTACCCTACTATTTCTCACTGCCACTAAGAGGTCTGAGAAATAACTAGAAATCTTTGGATGACTCTAACTCTTCCTCCAGTCCTGTACTCTGGTTATCTTCCTTGTTGTCTCTTTTAATTTCTGTTTTCTTTTATAAACATGCTAACTTTGCTGTTATTGCTGCCTTTCTGCCTCTGCTGCTTTTTCATTCTTTGGATGAGCCCTTAAGGACACAGTATTTTTGTTAAGTTTTTTGATCTTACAGCAAACTCCCATCTTAGCTTTTGTTTATCAATTATTAGGTATTTACTTAAATAATATTATTTGGATCACAAGGAATTTATTTGACATTCGATGGATGTTCCACATCTAATTAATAACATGTTATGGTTAACTGTCTAGTGAATGAGTCTTTAAAATAAAACCATGCAGAAACAGCTAATGGGACCCTGATGAGACTACTTTGTTTGAGAAAACTGAAATCCAAATACTTGAGAAAGGGAACAAGCTTTCTAGCCAATTAAATGGCACATGAGTTGCTGACTCTTCTTGCATCAGTCTGTTAGGCTGAGATGCTTAGGATAACAGCCCCGGGAAAAGCAGTGAAACAAAGGGAAACCATTGGATTTTAGCTGCTCTACACACCACCACCTATTTCCAGTCTGGCAAATCCTTCCTTTATCCAAGTGAAAATTCAAAGACTGATATTTGTGATTAACTGGACAGAGATTATGACTGTGATTATTGTTACTATCATAAAGCATTTTGTAGACAGGAATGAAATAATCTCTGCAGAAACCTGATTGCACACACACAGAATTCAAATAAAGGGGAGAATTGAACAGTAGCTTTCTCCACTCACCTAATGTGTTCTTCTGACCCCAGTCAGCAGTTTCATAGTGGAAGAGAAATGCCTCATAGACCTTTAAGGAGAGACATAAGAAGTTCAAGAGAAAATGGGAGTATGTCAATCAAAGGGAATGTTAGAAGAAATTATGGACTTAGAAGGAAGACACTGAAGAAAAATACTGGACAAATGTAGCAAAGCAGTTTGGTGGAATACATGACAGGGAAGAAGGAGCTATCTCAAAAAAGATGAAAAGAAGGAAACATGAGAGATACTGTGAAGATAATCAGAAAGAAAAACATAGTGAAGTTTGGTGAAGGATCTAGAAACATGGGAAAACTGTCAAAGGCCCCTGTACAGACAGGATTTTAGATCTGAATGCGAAGATGCCCAATGAAGACGAACTGGCAGTAGACTACAAGAGAAATGATCAGAATTTGAATATGCTGCACTTTATCATGGAAACATTGTGAAATACTGGTATGTCACAGGCTTTATTTAGAAAGTTATGAAGCAAAGAATTGAATTTGTCCTAGTATATGCCAGCCTTGGATGTACCTTGATTTTCAAACTGTTATGACAGCGCTGTTGGAAACTTTGAACAATTTTTGATCGTAGTGTGGTAACAAACATACCAAAAACATACAGGAAATGCGCAAAAGGAGCAAAGATTAAAATATTCTTGTTTTTTAGTTTTAAGAAAAGAAAAAAAAAAACAATACAAACTGACAATTTCTGTTCAACAATTGAATGCAAATACAAGGTATTAGCTTCCAAAAAGGCATACACATTGACTTTGACTCTTCCTAACCATGTTTGGACAAATAGTCAAGACTGCCCACTCACAGGGATCTCCCTCTGCAGCTACAGGAGACTGATAAACACCTCCAGAGTCTGATTCAGATCCTCACTTTGGCAAAGAACTGAATAAAATCTGTAAGGATTCACTGTTTCCATGGAAGATAGACCTCACTGTGAATGCGATGCCTCCTCCCTTAGCAGCACCATCTCTGTGCAACTGTTGAACACAGTTGTCTATGAGATACAACTTTAATCTTCTTGCAGACATCATATTTTAAACCAAGTTAACTGTGCAAGTCAAATTACATGATGGGTGAGCCAGTCTCAAGCTACTTCATGGAACAAACATAGCTGACAGATATAACTCAATGCAAGAGAGGCTGGGAACTCTTTATCCTTGGAGAGTTTGAAAGCATGGCTTAAAAAGACTTGGCCTTTAGGTAAGAGTTTGGACAAGATGACTTCCTAAGAGCTTCTCTTCAGTCCAAATTTTTCAGTGATTTTATAATTCTAATTAAAATGCATTTGCTGAATAGAGACAGTAATTTCCACATCTATTTCTTATTTTGGAATATACCTGAATGGAAATAACTAAAGCTTGTAAGTAAGATGTTTTTAAGGTGTTTAGACAGGTTAGGTTTTTTTGGTTTTTTTTTTTTTTTGCTAATTTTTAAAGAAAATGTCTGTTATAAATAAAAGCAAATCAGAAAAATGAAATAACTTTCTGTAATTTGATTTGAAACAAAATGTTTTGATTTAAAATTAAATGTACTTTTCATACTTTCATCTGGAGAAAATTGAAATAAATATAGCAGAATTTTCATTTATTTTGAAATGTTACTTTCAATTGAAAATAATTAATTTTCAATGAATTTTTTTGAGTGTGAGTCTTGGAAAATATTTGCTGTAAAAGTCTCTCTAGTGATAAGATTTCATGAATCAGAAGATTCCCTGAATCAGAAACATGATATGTGCTTTGATTCAGGCAACAGATTACTATTAATGATTAAGGTACATCTCAAAAATTTTTTGAGTCTCTCTGACACCAGAAACAAGTAAATGGTTTTTAATGGAAAGAAAATCAGGGGATGCAGCGTAATTTGGCAACAAGAGTCAGACTCCTTACTTCACCGTATCTGCCGATACCCTAGGCAGTGTGGTAGATTTTGTAAAGACATAGGACCCATCCCAAGCAGACTGATGCAAGTAAGTTTCTGCTTGCCATCTTCATGGCTTCAAAACCTCATTCAGGGGTGTGAACTCTCAGTGTTTGAGAATGACTCTTCTAGTGCTGTCCATGTTATGTGCTTCCCTCACACACTGCAGCCAGCAGTCACTAGATTTCTGTTTTTTGCGTAAAACCCACGCACTCTTATTGTCACCAAGAAAAACGTACACATCAAATGCTTACATGTTCTGGTTTAAGCATCTAGGAAATGACCAGAGTCAGATAGTGTTATGCCCATTGACAGCAGCAGTAAGGCTTTTCATTGCATCAGATTCATTTTCTCTCTCTTTTTCTTTTTTTTTGCTTGACATATGTAGCCAATACTGATGTTTGAATATACAAAAATACCAAATTAGTTCATGTATCAACTGGGATTAGCTGTGTTCAGGAATATAAGAATCCTTATCACTGAACACATTTGGTGCCTCTTATAGTTGAGTCAAAAGTACAAAACTTTTGTAAGGTGTCTAAAGCAGTCCTTAAATAAACAGAGGATGTAAAAGAGATCTGTTTTGTTAATAATAGATGATAGCTGCAGTAACTTTGCTGATTCCATAGAAATGGATTTCCAAAGAAACTATGAATTTCAAGTTATGAAATTTGTGTAGAGTCACTTATACTTGATTGTACAAACCTATCAGCCTAATGCCTTGTCAGGACATCTGCAGGTATAGTGATATAACTTGTTGAGTCCCTGTCTGATTGTTCAGAAGTAACTGACACTGACCTACTTAGGTACATTAGCATATAGCAAATACATTATATATAGCAAATATACAGACTCATCAGTCTTCTAGTATGAAGTGAAGTATTTGGTGGTCACTGTCGGGTATGTTTTCTCTCTTGATTTGGGGGTGCTGAGCTTACATCTAGTAAATTCAGTGCGAACTAAGAGTGTCCAATAATTGGTACATTCCTCCTGCAGCTTGGTTCACTGCCATATCACATCCTTTTTGACAAATGAGCTCAGTTGTACCAAATCAATCCTGAAGAAATTAGCCCTAGTTCTTTTTTATAGCCTGTGACTCAGGTTCTTCTGCAGCTTTCTGCCACAGGAAAATACCTTGAGCTGATTTGTTCTCCAAGGAGAGAAGCAACATAACCATAATCCCATTATTCTGTCTGTGTAACACATTTAACATTTGTCATTAACTTTTTCCCTTCCCCTATAAATAAGAATGTCAGAACTACCCAATAAAAATGATAATTTGGAGAGGCTTGGGACAGTAAGATCAGACACGGCAATATTACTTTGAAGCTCATCTAGATGAATTATGACCTAACCTAGGTAAGTTTCATAGCAGAAAAGTGATTAGCAAGTTTATTATCTATAGCTTTTCCAGCTGTATGTGCAAATCTACCAGGAAACATATACAATAATCTTTCAAAATCTGTGCATCATTTTTCACTTGTTGATTTCATTTCCTCTGCTTCTCATGGAGTGTGACTCGGTCTTTTCTCTTTTGGAGGAAAATATCAGGACGATGAGCAACCTTCTACTTGTGATTCAAGTCTGAAATTGTGGAGTTTGCATACAGAGCTTTAGCTACTAGTTTTGGTTAATTTTGTTAGCATGAGTCTTACCTCAGTCACATCTCCCTAAGGCAGAATTGTTTCCAAGAATGCTGACATCTTCAGCAAAATTTTTGATTCATGTGGACTGAGTATGTGATACTGGAATCACACATCAGACATTTTCAGCTTTTTAATAAGTACTTTTTCTTGAAACTCTGTCCATATTAATACTTAGCCTGCACTGTCTGATGATGCTCTTAAATTCTTCAGCATGGGCCAGAATTAAAGGCTTATCTCTCCTCATTCTTCACATTCCACATTCTTTTGTTCTCTTCCACTATTGCTTTGGATTGCTGTATACTAAGGGGAGAATACAGCAGAATATTCTTTCCTTAAACACCTTCGGGAAAATGAAGCTCAATCTGTTTTTCAGAGTTTCCTCAAAATTAAGTTGACAGATGCTAATTAGCATACTATGACTGAAAGTTGCTGTACAGTTTTCATCTCCTGCACTCTCAAAGTTCTGACAAGCAAGAGCAAATTGCTACAAATCAGATGCATCTTCCACTGATTTTGTGCTGATGCATTCAACTTCCTGAGGTGTAGGGAGATGAGCTCCTGTTTCTCTAAAATAAGGCTTTCCAATCTTGCTCTCCCTCTCCCTCTCTCTCTCTCAAAAAGCAAAACAAAACAAACAAAACAAAACAAAACAAAACAAAACAAAAAAAACAAAAAAAAAACACAATCTGGGACAATCTGGGAATGGAAATCTCATGATTTACAGAATAAAGCTCAAAAAAGACAACAAATCCGGGGTTCCATCTTCCCATTCTGGCAGTACTGATTCAAGGCAGGAGCTACCTTCAAAGGTGCTCAGAAGCAAGCTTCTGAATTCTCTTCATGTTACTTCTTTCACAACTGGACTGATAGCTTTTGTGAACCTGACTGCTGAGAGTGGTGTGTTGGTTTTTTTTCATATGAACCATTGATCTCCCTTCACCTGCTAACAACTTTGGATTTCTGCTGACTTCAAGCAGAGTCAATAACTAAGAACAAAGTGTTCTGGTTCCCCTCCTCACCACTGGACCTTTGCATTCTTCTTTCCTTTTCATAATGTGCAGTTCAGCATAGAAGTACTTTTAAAAATAATAATATTTGCACATCAAATGGCAATGAAAATAGGCATATTTATTGCCTATATTCAGAAGATTTACAGTATTTAAGATGATTCCCAAGTGTTTATTGAATAGTTTTGTGGGTAGGAAAAAAAAGTATGTATACATATGTATAGTGGTCTGTAGCAACAATGCTAAGTCATAGCCTGAAATGGTGATTGAGCACCTGGTGGGAAGGCAGGATCAACTCAGGGGAGCCCAGGTGCATACAGTGCACCTGAGTGACTGGAAGGGGTGGAATCAAGATCCACCCCTCCCCAGACCTCATTTAAGGGTTTTACAGTGGAGGCCTGAGTTTTTCTTGCTGGAGATCCTTGCATACCTGAGATCTTCTGAAGGTAAGTTGTTCCTGTCTTTTGTTTCTGTGACTGCATCTGTTGCATTTGTGCTTGTTCTCGTTTGCTGTAACTGAAGACTTTGTTACCCCACTACTATTGCTGTACTTTCCATCCCATTATAATGTTTAGTGGTCTCATTTGGTCTTAAAAACATACCTTTATTTTTATGTTAGCACCAAGATGGGGTTCAATGGAAAGTTAACCAGAGCTTTTGAATATGCTACTCTACCTGTGTAGGGGAAAGTGTTTTTGTCAGCTGAGCAATGAAATCTGGAGTAGGCTAGAAAAAGTGTGAAATAAGATCTTTGGGGTATTCCTATAGGTTGCTCTTTTTGAGCTAGTCAGGAGCTCTCATGAGTGGGTTAGCTAGGGGTAAGTCTGGAGTATGGATATACTTCAGCATTATTTATGTAAAGCTGTCTCCTGGGTACACTGGTAAATCAACAAGAAATAGAACTGCATTGTTAAATGCCACATCTTAATCTGAGTGTCACTGATTTTTGCCAGGTCCTTTTAGTGGTGTATAGCTTTAGCTCTTTAGTTTGTTTCAGTCCCTGGCCTCTTCTCAAGAATTGTTTTGATTTACATTACTTCATAAGATGTGACCAAGCCGTTAAGAATCAGATGAATGTAACTTTTCTTTTTTTCAGTTGGTGATAAAGTAAGACCTTCTCAAAAGCGCAAGATGAATGGCAGAAGCCTTTGGTGCTACTTTGCATTGTCTAACACAAAAATCAAATTCTGGCTCCCCGATGGGTAATAAGTGTTGTCTTAAGGAAAAAGATGTAGAGGAAAAGGTACTGCGGAGCATTCTAAAAACTCTTCCTATTAAAACCATTTTTTGTGATTTTAAAAAATGAGAACTGTTGTTTATCACAACTGCTGATGAAAAATATCACTTTTTCAGCTATTCTGTCTGCAAATGCCATAAATTATATACAGTAGTCATCTTAACAGTACTCAGAGCTCAATGTAGTGCATTTATCCTTTTGTCTCAGAGAGTTTAAAAGTGAAGTGTCTACTACTACTGCAGTTTTCCAGATAGAAGAACTGGAGCATATAACAAACATGAGAGTAGTTGCCTTTAATCCTGGCTACTTGAAGTTAAAATCAGAATGAGAAATGTCAGAATTATGTTCACAAGTCTCTAACATAATCTTTTTTGCTTCTATCTACTAACACACCTTCCCTACTAGCATACCATGTACTTGAAAGGGAAGTAAAGAGCTCGGTTTATGGGAGAAGCATGACCTTTCTCCCTCCTGGTGTGTTGTGTCTTCTCTCACTCTGAAGTGAATCAGAACCTGAGGAGAAATGCTGAGTAGCCAACTAAAAATCATTTATTTCTGCTGGTTGAATAATCCCAGTTGTAATGGGTAGCTGGAAAGCTTTTGTTAATATCTCTTCTACTTGTTTCCTGAGTATTTTTCCAAAGCGGCTTAGTATGTGATGAACTCTCATTTACTAATGCCAGTCACTGAAAGCGTATGCTAGGGGATCACTGTAAAGCCTTGTTACTTTGCCTAGTCACATAATCTGTCCTTCCTTGAGAAGGACTCATGCAAAACAATGACAGAGAAGCATGACACTTTTCACAAGGCATGTGAAATAGAGCTAAATGTGTGAATAGGATGTTCTTCTTTTAGACAACTGCTTGCTGTTTGATATCAAATTTACACAAGACCACATGTACACTTAGTGTAATTACAAAGCTGAGGAACAGTCCACTTGTGCCAAAACAAGTCAACCCCTTTTGTCCCTAACTGAGCAGCCATGGGTAATGTTAAAAATTACTGGATGGATAATAAGTGAGTTGATTACAGGAATTATATACAACTGACTCTGAAGCTGTTGTGTTTTAACAACTTTTCTTCCCAGCTAAAGGGGTACATCCATGTGTATTCCTAATGTGCTTTCATTTGCTATGCAGGTATGATTTTTGACAGTGTCAGCCACTAGAGACAGATCAGTAGTTTGGCTCTGCCAGCACTCTCTTTTGGGAAGAACTGCACCACCAGAGTTATTGCTAGGAATGAGAGAAGCAATGAAGTCGTGACTGCACAGGCACTTTGGAGTGTAAAATGCAATTACTTTTGCCCTTTTAAGATGGAGATCTCTTGTCTTCTGACTTTTTCTGAACTATCTAGCTTTCCTCAAAACCTGCAAAACTGAAAGCTTAACAACCCCTTGGATAGATTTTTAAGAAAGGAAAAAAACCAACAGAGATGAAGTCTGCTCTCAGGAATCTAGAGATAACCCTGCTGCAAGGGCTCTTCCTTGTAGTATGGTAATAGCTGTTTATGAAGAATGGCTAGTGCTGTAGACACAGAGTCAGTTTTGAACCTGGCCTATCTTTTAGCTTATCCCTTGCTCTTCCACATGCCAAACTGCCTGGTTTGGGACATGAAGTTCGTTTATGGGATAATAAAAGAGAGGACTGGGCAGGAATTTATCATACTTTTTAAATACTCTAGTTCCTGATTATGATGGCAGGGGCTAACAGCAAATAGAGCAAATGCATTTATCCACATAACTAAGCCATTGGGACAAATTTCTTCCACAATTCTGAAATATGACATTAAAACTGGAGTAGATCCTGATTCAGAACTTTAAGTTTGGGGTAAAGGCAGAGGCGACTGATGAGTAGGTCAGGAATATGTGACTCATACCAGTGACTTCTGTTTGATTAAAATGAATCAGTAACAGACACCAATTGCCCACAGTTTATTTTTTTCCGTATAACTTTTGCAATTCTTTCTTGCATTTCTTCACTTCTTTGAAATTTCAGTTTGTCAAATACACCCTGCTTCTTCACTGGATGGGTTCTCTTCACTTGAGTAGTCCTCAGTGCTGAAATATTTGCCTTGTTGGAGGTATTCTTCAGAAAGGCTTTGTTCTTCTGCTTTTGAAATGATTTCTGAATTATACATGCTATTCGTTTTTTACCTCAGATTCGCAGTGTATAGGCCTTAAAGTTTAAGATTTGTGCCTGCATTAAAACACTTTGTACCATCTTGACTAGTGTGGATGTCCCTTTTGACTTTCTCATAACCTCTGCACTAAGAAACTTGTCAAGTTTGTTAACACTCATTCCAAATGACCACAGCTGGGACCTGATGAACCAAGGTCCTTTTGCATCCAGTGTTTATGCTAGCACAAATCAAACTCTGTAGTTATGTTTAAATTTTCTTTCAGTACAGCCGAAATACCTGAGGATTGAGTGCAAATGACCAGGTTGGGTGGTGAGCGACTTTGCAAGCAGGGGTTTGGAGGTGCTTGGAAGCAGGGAGAAGGTATCTGTGCCCTTCAGAAGACCAAGAGGAGAAAGGAACTCTTTCAGCCTCCTCTCCAGTTGCCTCTTGTAGTTACAGCTGGTTTGGGATATTATAAACTATAGGAATGGTGTATGTTGTGTTTTGAACTAGGAAGTTAGAAGCTTATGCAGTCACTGATGGCCTAATGTTTCTAACAATGGTAAGAGATTGGAAAGATTGTATCAGTGACAGCAAATCTTTTTTTAGTCCAAACAATCTAAGTTCATTACTGAGAAAATGTGAAGATAACACAGTGACCAGCAGACTGGTAAATTGAGAGGATAAGGCAACTGATGGAGTGATCACAATCGTATTTGATAAGCAAGGACATTCAAATGTGTTTTTAAATGAAAGCCTGTAATCTGGGAACAAAGAAAGCTGGGTGCAGCTTCAGAACTGGGCTTTAGATCTGGAGAGGTGCCTGAACAGATATTTCAGCAGTTGCCTTCTGAAGAAAGTAGCAACTAAGGCTGGGTTGTACAAAAGAGCAGGAGCAGGAAGATAGTTTCTCCCTTTGTGATAATGCTGCTGAGCAGTGATATTCAACAGCAGAAACTGTTTTTCAATGGAAGAGTGAGAAATAGGAGACACAACTGAAGGGAAGCATAAATATGATTTGAAGGTTGAAGAATGTTCCCAGCAGGTGAAAATAGGAGAGTGCTACGAAAAGGTCTAATTTAGAATGATTTAATTGTGGCACATAAATATAAAGAGGCACAGAAAAGAAAGGCAGCATGGTGGAGGCTTAGCAGCTGACAACACTGAAGGAGGAATAACCCTTTAATGAAGTAGACAAACCTTCAGGACAAGCTAGAAAGTGGTTTAGCTATCCTTCAGAACCTTCAGATCAAACCTTAATGCTGGTTTCTGTTGGCAGGTTCATGAGTTTAGTAAAGGAGTAATTGGAAGAAATATAGTCGCATGTGATAGACCAGAGGGAACATCAAATAATCTAGTGTTCCTTTTTGGAGATAATGGGATGGTATAACTAAGCCTCCTCCATCATTGCGCAGTTCACAAGAACTTTTCTAATTTTAACCAATTGCTCTTTTATATTATGTTACAATTCCAGTGAATACAAACTTAAGCTGTAAACCTTATCTTATGATTTGTGGGTTTAATTAGGAAAGCAATCAGGAGGAACAACTTTAACACAGTGCCTGAAAAATATTAGGGATTATTATGTGCTGAGTTATTTGATATGAATATAGTAAGCAGTGCAATGATTGCTGGAATTAGTGGTAATTAATAATCTTAGTGACAACGTAAGAAGGAGAGATACTGAAAAAAATTACACTTCAGATAGCCACACCAAGACAGTCACAGTGAGGTCTATTGAGAGAGCATCTTCTGGAACACAGAAGCACTGAGACTTGTTCCTGTGTCACTGTAATGGTAAATTATAGTGGTATCCTGCTGTCTCATGACTGTTTGGGAAAATGCTACAAAAGTTCTATACTTCTGGGGTGTTTCGTTGTGCATATACTAAGAACAGACAAAGAAACAGGTTAATAATTACAAACATGAACTGAAGCCTGAAAATTTCCATATCTGCTCCAATTTAAGCATGTTACCTTATGCTGAGGAATTAAGAGGAATTCCCATATGCATTAAATTAAACCTATTAATAATAATAATAATTAATTAATATTAATTAATTAATAATAATTAATTATTAAAATATATTATAATAATAAAATTAATTATTAATTATAATAATTAATAATAATAATTAATAATAAACCATATTGCATGACATGCATATATACAGCCACAAATACAAACAACACACACACATAATGACCTGCAAGCATGGGTGTAAATGTTCCAGACAAAGAGGAAAACACTAAAAAATTCACTGATGAATTTGGGGGGAGAGGAAGAAGGGCAAAAAAATAGTTTTCAGCATGGCGCTGTGTTTGAGAGTCATTTCTTGTGTGTGGAATTTACCTGCGGTGCTGTTATGGGTGGACATAAGACCTGTAAATGTCAAGGTGTGGTTTCCTTGCATTGTTTGGGGGAGTGTCTGTCTGGACAGATATAAAATGGTGATCCAGAAGTTTGACAGTAGCATTATGAAAACATGTTTTTCAAAAATGTTAGGCATGTTTCTGCTATTCTGGTACATTCCATGCTACTGATTCAAAGAATACAAACAAGAACTCTCATTAAGCATTTATGTACCTAAGCAAAATAAAATGCTTTCTGAGTTACTTGTGTTCTAAGACAGTGGAATCTGTAAGAGGCTTTTTGAAGAAAAGGTCAATGCAGTAAATTTAGGGTTTATACATATTTTGCTTTGTATCTCCTAAAGTGTGTTTCTATATGCCACAGGAAAGCAATTCTTGACAATGTTCTATGGCAGAGCTATGGTTTCTTTATGGATATTTTTTCCCTCACTTAGTATTTACTAGAAATGTCAAGTTCCAATTGAACTTTATTGACTTTGGCAGCTTTTGCAGAAAATCTATCAGCATCATTTGTATCCAAAATTTCTGATGAACTTTTCTTATCATCCTCACAGACTGACAAAAGGGAAAGTGGAGCTGAGCTCCCACTTGATGAAGCCACATGTGCTTTGCATGTGTATGAGGTATTGCTAAGTCAGGGGCCTAGAGGAAGTAAGGCAGGAAGCAGGGTTTGTCTGCAGGTACTCCATAGCACTTCAAACAGATAAAGACAGCTTCCATCTTGTCAATTAAGTTATAACTACCACTGTGACCATGCCAGCCACATGCAGCAATATCTCCTGTGGACTTTGGATTCTAAGTCAATTTTGCCATAATTATGCCAGTGGTATTCATCTCTGTGATTTTAACAGTTTTCGTGTGTATTGGTTGTTGGCAGTGGCATCAGTTTGAAGCTGGGAAAGATTCATCCACTTATTATTTTTATTTTTTTAAAAAGGAAAACTGAATCTTTATCTGTGGTTCAGAGAGTTTGTAACTGAGTCCGTGGTAGACCTCCTGTTGTGTGTGATCTACAGAATTATGTAGATGCAGTGCTGCTGTCTGGAAACTAAATATCGCTGGTTATTAAACACACAACATACATCCAGTTCAGATGGTCTTTGGCATTTAGAGTCTTTTACAGACAGGATCTAGAGATGATTGGACATTATTTGTAAGGATACTCAGTCATTGGTCTCCTCAATGTTGCAATGCCTAACTGTTTTAAAATTGGCTTGAGATTCTAAAGCTGAGCCTTCTAAGGAACTAAGGTGCTTAAATCAGTGAATGGACCAATTCCTTCTCGTTTATCCAATATCTTTCTAATGGAAGATGCAAAAAAAGTCATAGATGTAAGGACTGAAATGTAGTTTTCCTTATTGCTATATCTGTCTGAAAGTACACCAGTTCCAGCTTCTTCCTTTGCTGTTTTTACATCAAAGAATCTTGAATTTTTTGCCTTACTGTAGCAGGGCTTTTACAGGGATTTGGAGAGGTTTTTTCCTCTTGGTGCTGGGAGATGTGAGTTTGCATTCTGTTAAGTGCCAAAAAGAACTAATTCTTGAAAACTGAATCAAGTAATGTAGGATTGAGCAGACTTGTCTCCAGAGACAACCCTAGATAGTTAAAGATGGATAAGCCTGGAGCTTTAGGAGATTGACTTACTTGATTTGCCCTGCATAAATTTACTTAAGTGGATAAAATGGTACCCAGTGGAAGAGTGTTGAATTTGCTGTGAACCTCCGAAGTTTTAAGTGAATGATATTAAATTTTGACAATTTTCTCTTGATTTAAGACAGATTTTAATGTACTTGAAAACAATGAAAAGAATTCATGTGCCCAAATAAAGTTTCAAACTGAAATATTTGAAATATTAAATTGTAGCTTCCCTTTTTATAACATTTCCTAAGATTTATTAAATAACACTGCAAGCTGAAAAATCTACACATGCATTTCTGAATTCACTGTGTAATTAGTAATTGAAACAGAATGTAACATTTAATGCAATTCCTGCAACTCTTAAGATTAAGTATCAAGATCTTTCTGATGGAAATAATTACTAAAACCATCCACCTTCATGCTTATCTGAAACAACGGTTGAGAAAACACTGTGGTAGGCTTCTTTTGTTGTTGTTTCTTTTTGATCATATGGCATTTCTAAAGCACTACTGCAAGAGTTTTTACACTTGTATGATTTCAGGTAATACACTGCTAAGATAATAAAACTCCTCAATATATAGACTGTACTAATTCTGTAGTAATAATGACTGAGAAATTTTAAGCCAACTAACAGATGATTAAATCACTGGTTACTGTCTTTGCTTCTCTCAAATCTAATCTTCTTCAAATACGTTTCATTATTTTTTAAAATGATTCAGAGAATGTGCAGAGGAACTTCAGATACCCTCCTGGTTGGGACCCATGCATGAAACATAGACTGGATTCTGCTCCAAAGGATTTTGTGTCAATAAGTTAGACAGATGAAGAAGGAAAATAGAAAGAGCAGCATGGCTTGCTCAAGTATGAAGTAAAGTCAGTGACAAAAGGGAAAGATATCTTCATTTTCTGTTTTAGATTTGTGTTCTGATGAATGTGCTATGTTTAAAGTCAAACTGGATTGTTTTATGATGATGGAATAAGTAATGGATGTATGATGCTAAGTGTTGAACTGCATATCATAGCTACCTGTCACTATGCTTTGAAAATGGAAACTGGTATCTTCAACTCAGTCATGAGTGAATATCATTGCTGTGTAACAGGTGATAAACTTGAAACAAGGTAAAGGTAAAAGATAAAACAAACAAACAAAAAAAACCACCTTGCCCAAAATTGCATGGAACCATTCTTTCTTCTTTCTGTTACATTGTTGTATGTATGGAGAGAGAAGTTACTTTATTAAATGCAAGAAAATATCCCTCAGGGATTAATGTAAATTTTTTTTTTTTTTACAACACCTGAGAGAGGGCATTTAATATATATTCAGTGACAGTCCTAATGTCTTTTGCTAGTCTGACATCTCACCTATTCCCCTTCCAAATAAGGCTAATATTCTCACAAAAGTAGACCCCATCTGTGTTGCAGTGAATCTTCTCTATGATAGGCAAGGCCAGTAGGTTAGACTCTGTGCTTTGATCTGGACTAAAGCTTATGGAGACTAATTAGAACTGCAAAATGGTGTTGCTACATTTACATAATGATGTCTTCAGCTCAGTAAAAGTTACATTATAATAGACTTCACTAACTTGAGTAATGGGCTTGCCTGATGTAATGTTACTTTCTGTCTGTGTGTCAGCTCTGGCTCTCTGTAAGGTATTTCATTGCACAGCATTAACCTATGGCAGTAACTCCTCTGGGAGGCAGTTCTTCATCACATCTTTGCAACCCCCCTTTTTTTTTTTTTATGCTTCTATTTGGTCTTCCCTGGGCTACCTTATTTCAAATATTGATGTTGCAGCAGCATAGTGGGTTCCCTGGCTTGGGAAATGAAGTTTTCTGTCACTGAATAGAATGATTGGTTTCATTTTGCTTAAGCTGACTTGCCATTAAAAGTGTTATGAAGAACATCTGATTTCCCACTGAGTATTATCTTCTATATCTGGGTCAGCAAATTGATTATGTATGAACATAATGTAATGCTATTGTGAGAGTTTGCATGCCAGTCCTATATCATCTGGCAAATAATCACTTAACTTGATTTTACATGGCATAGCTTTGTTGTCCTTTTCTGCATATAAGAGACTGTAATGGATGTGCTTATTCCAGTTATGGATACACTCTCAGTGTATCCAAAGAGTGGATGTGTGTGCTATGAGGTGGTGGGTGGTACATTTCAACAGTGACAACAATGGTTTGAAAGAAAAGCCATGTTCCAGATGGCCATGCACAGCTGTCACACCATGAAATGTAAAGATCTTGATCAGCTCATCCACACAAATTGGCAGATTGCAACTGACGGACTGTGTACAGGGCTGAATATCAGCTTCAGTGCATTGGAAATTATGGTGGGAGTGGTGAAATATAGCAAAATCCGTGCTGGGTGGGTTACTTGAGTGTTCACATAGGAACAGAAAGAGCAAGTTTGTCTGGACAGTGAGCCCCACTGTGCTCACTTTTAAGGACCTAAATCGTCCTGCTGATGTGAAGTATCTTTGCAACTGAAGATGAACTTATTCCTAGGGCTTTTCCAGGCAACAGCTTCACTAAATGGTCTGTCCAAAGAGGAAAGCTGTGGCTTTCTAGCCTGGGAATTAGGCACCCACCCAGGAAGTGACTGGGATAGCTCCCATCCTAGCCTTCTGTCCAATTGTGTTGGTTTTCTGTGTGTCTGTGTGCATTTTTCTTGGTTTTGTTTCTTCACAGTCTTGCTACCAATTAAGAGAGCAGAGAGCACAGTTGTCTGTGAATCTGCATAGAAAACCGAATCACTAAAATGACCCATGTGGAAAAGAATAACATTCCAGAATAAGGATTTTTCATGATTCTGATATTTTGCCCTGCAAAGTCAGGGCATAATTTCTTAAAATCTGCAGATAAAATTACAAAAGCCCTTTAAAGTCATCTTTAAAAGCTCATTGTTTATAGAACTATCTCTAAGTCTCTTCAGAGGACAACACCTACACTGCAACAGAATATTTGAAATCATCTCCAGTGACGACAGCTATCCTAAGGATGAGCTTGAAACATTCATTTTTATGGAAAAAAATTCGTGCCCTTTTTGTGTACAACTTTCCTTGCAACTAGGAGAGGTGTTTTTTAATTTCATGTACTCAAGTTCTGTGGCTTTTCTGCTCTGCATTTCTTAGTTCCAACCATAGAAGGCACTCTTACACTGCTGTCTGCAGCTTAAGAAGATCTGCTCCTGGAGTTGAAGCCCTGGGCCAGTAATGTTTGAACTGTTGGTTTTAGTAGACTATAACAATGCATGTCCTACTCCAGGACATAAAGCAAATAGTACGTAGAGCAAGTAAGCAAATACATTATTCTGAATTTCTTCCAAGGTAAATACCTTTCTGGAAAGGTAAATAAAGTTATTTACATCTAGGAAAGGAACAGGTCCTTAAGGACATGCTGTGGTAAAAAGCTCTGAGTAGCTTAAAAAAAAGCCCATCATGGCTCATTCATGCAATAACTCTTACACAGGTTGGTTTGATACTCTGAATGTTATATAAGAGTTTCCTCAAAGCTATCTTTCTAAAGCATTGGTGTTTTAGAATGAAATTTGTATAAAATCCTGTAAGTTAGTTCAAGTTGGCTGTTCTTCCAGATTGTCCAGATTAGTTACTTGTACTCTTTAGAATTATCTGAAATTGTTCATTTTGATAAGTAAAAGGAGATCAATGCAAAATGTATGTGTATGGATGCACCAAAATGTAATTTCCTCATCTACCATTGTGAAAACAGTAAAGGAGAGCAGAGGGTCAGAGCTAGTTTTGACTACTAACAAATACTTTGGATCTGCTTGGTTGGGAAAGGTAGATGATAAAGAATGTCCTGCTCTGCTTCTGGCTCCCCTGGGACACATGCAAGCATCTCCCAAGTGCAGATTCTTTAGCCTGTTCACGTCACTGGAGGAGGAACATAAAGATTGAGGAAAAAACTTGATTCCCCTTCTTCTTGAATCAGGACTTCCACACAAAGAAACTACCAGAAGCACAATTTATTGCCAATTGCAACTATACTGGCAAAAATGTAATAATACTGTAGGCATTAATGCTAACTTCATAATATTTTAAAATTCCCTTTTCCTTTCTGTCTCTCAAGAAATTTGACCTGTGATATCACCACGCAATTTCTCTGATGTAGGGCTAGCTGATTTGCTTTCATTATTCTTATTTCATTCTATTTTAACCCTTTGGTGTGTGACATTTACTTATTTGGGTTCCATTTTCTTCTCTATTACTGATATGTTCCTATTTTTGCATTCCCTGAACTAATCAGATACATTTTGAAATTGATTTTGTTTGCCAGGTCTTATGTTCCTTGGTCACATAGAGAACTTCTTTCTCAGAAGGAGGAAGGCATGAATAATCTTATAAAAGATAAGTGCAAAATCATTTTACAGCTTGGACATAATTTGAGTGGGAGTGTTGCCTTAAATCTGACTCTCTCCCTTTTTTTCCTCTTCACTGTACAATTTATTTCCAGCTGTTCTAAAAGGAGTTCAGCTTTTTGCTCTGTAGGCTTCATCTTTAGTCTCTATCAGGACTAGATATGAAGGTAGATAGTATCTAATATGCCTTCCATGTGAAAGTAAAAACTGACAGCTGTGTGACTTGGCGTAGTGAACAGCTATAAATAGAAGAGTAATTCAGCCCACTGGTGGGCTGTATCATTGAACATCATCAAAAGCTGGCAGATAAGTAATGGAAAATGTGTTAAATGTCATTCTGATTTTCCATAGCTTGTCGTCTAATCTTTTTGATGAAAATAATATATTAAGTTTAGCATGTTTTGGCATTACTCAATGGCTGCTTGATAATTACAGGTGCATGCTCAAGAATACTTGTCTTTTCTGGTTTATACTCTTAATTCTTTAGGAAAATAGGAAGCTCATGTATAGACCTGGATTTTGGAACATCTGAAATATACTTGTCTCTTGTGCCATCAAATCTTTTTACATGTATTGTGAGCCTTTGAAAAGAATGTGGAACATAAGATAATTAACAGTTGAACAAAAGATATTCAGAGGGAAGCTGTTTGTGAAATGAATACAGATCTGTCTTAATGAGAAGTGAAACAATGTGAGAGAAGAAAACAAATGTAGTCTACCATAGAAACTCAGTGCTGTGATTATGCTTATGAGAAACACCACAAAGAACTGCTTGTGTACAGCTCTTCTGATAAGACACTGAACTGGATAAAAATGCACCTTACTGCATCAGCAGTACATCGGTAGAGGGGCAGCCTTCTTGTAGAGTGACTTTTTTTCCCTATTTTAAAGTACAGAAATAATTAAAAAGGGTAAAAGTCACTTGTACTGTAACAAAACTGCGGAGTACAGCATGAGGCCAGCCCTCAGTGTACTTATGGCCTGCACAGCTATCCTGGGGGGAAAAAAGAATTGCTCAGTAAGATATCACTGAGTATTGTCTAGTGTTTCCAGATTTTTCAGTTTCATCTTCTCAAAGTGTGGGACTAAAGCACACTCCTTTGTAAAGCAAGAAATCCAAGCATGCTTTTACTTGCCCATATGAATTGCTGGAGTTATCATGGGGGGGAAAAGCACTGCATCATGGGATTCATAAGTGTTTGCAAAGCTTGGTCACACTGCACCATGTAGAGTTGTGATCTTGTTACATCGGTGGCTGCTGAGTGCAGAGAAAGTTGTCAGTATATTGGAATTGCCAACTTTTTATTGTAGTAATGTTGTAGTTTTTCAAAAGTTTACAGTGAATTCTGAAGAAATATGATGGTTGGATCAGTCTGTTTCCTAAGAATGTGTTTGTACCCTGTATTTAACTTCAACTGATGTGCCAACAGTACTCAGATGTATTAATTTTGCTCATTTATCCATAACAAACACCTAACTTGAGATACACATCTTAATGCTTCACATTTTTTAAATTATCCAAAAGATCAGGGACAAAATAAGATAAGGACTTTACTGCCTGTGCAAAACTTATGGGAAAAGCCTAAGTGCCATTTAGGTTTTTGGAAATCTCCAGAAATGTTGTAAACTATGCAATAATAACTGGCAGATATAAGGTCGGTCTCAATTTTTATTTGTTAGACATGAGCTCCCAGTCTAATGTGAACATTCAATGCGGTGTATGCTCTTTGGAAGTCTTTACAAATGGTAAAATATAGCAAGTTTATGCAGGAGCAGTTGTGTGCTGTTGTTGGAATGTATTGTAAAAATCAGTGTGAGAGCTTACTAAAGAAGATACCTCCATACACATACTTGTCATAAGTTGATGGATTGTAAATTATCAGAGAGTAGAATGGAGGAGGCTGTGGGATGTGGAGACAAACACTGGCATCTTTAAACAATCTCTATCCAAAATTCTCTGTTTAACAATACTTCTTCACTACTTTGTATTTCTAATTGGAAAGGAGGTTATCTGAAAGTGCTATCCTATAGATTTCATGAAGCATGGGGATTTAATGTTCATCAGAGGTCCTGGATTTCTCTGCCCTTGCCTGCCTGGTCTGAGGGGAAGCAGAGAGGCTAGGCTGCAGGAGCACAGGCAGGCTGCTTCACTGGCTCCCTTTCTGCAATGTGCTCAATGCCCAACAACTGATCTGCATCTTTGTCTTCTACTTGTACTTCACATGTTCCCATCACATGATGTTGCTGGTCTGGTTTTCTTGCTGAAAGAAGAGACACTGAAGTGCCTAAAATTTACTTCATTTGTAAACTTGCACAGGGCTAGACATCAAAAATAAAAACCTGCACCCAGCCAAAGAGTATCAGAAAAAAGAGCTGAAAGAAATCAGATTTATAATTCCTTTTCTGCTTTGCCAGCTTTCCCTTGCTCATAAATAATAATTTGTCTAGTTTCCCATTTCTAGCAAGATCTCTTTGATAAAATTTCCCCTAGGATCAGGTTTCTTGCTCTCCTTCATCCTGGTGTTCACCTAAGGACCTTAAAGAAAAGTAAGGATGGAGTAAAAGTGGCCTCAATACGTTTAGGATCCGGGCCTTTGACACATTTCCTCAAGCTGAAAATGGGAAGCTGAGAACCACTATCTGAAATGATGCTTACCCCTCACAGAAAACCACTCTCTAGTACAGAATAGGAATGAAATTTGTGTCCCCTATGATGTCAAGAGGCTCAGGAAAAGACTAGCAGATGGTCATGCACTGCCTAAAGGGAGAAGCAAGTCCTACTTGGCCTTGGCTGCTGCCAAGGCAGTGCTGACCTGGCACCCTCAGGTTTTGTCTTTAGTTTTGGTGGTTGTTGGAGGGAGTGGGTAGGAAAAATTCTTTATTGTTCAGCTGTGCATCTGTTTGTGCTCTTTGTGATGTGTCAAACAATGAATAGGACCCAGCTGTGTTTTCATGTGGGGCCAGCTGAAAGGGTTTGGGCTTCTGTGCGAGCACCAGCTGAGATTTGTTAGCATAGTGCTTTCTGCAGGGTGAGCATAAAGAGTGGGTGTTTGGTGTTTGGCTCCAGACAGGCTGCACAGGTCCTTGTCACTAAAACATCCTGGAGTGCAATGGGAAGCTGTGCTGGGTAGTGCTAAGGCAACTGAGAGTTGTCTCTGACCTCTAAACAGGATGAGGGAGCAGCAGCAGCAGAGTGGAGAGACAGTTGCTGGCGCTGCTCTGACAGTCAGACACATAAACAAAGCCAGGGAGGAAGCCCTCCTCAGGGCTGCTAAAGAAACCTCAAACTATAGGATGTGATGATGGGCGTATATGGCTAAAGATAGCTACAAAAGCATAATGTGACTTAAAAGATGTGCTGTAAAGGCTCCCTTTCTATATTTAGAATTGGCTGTGTGTGTGCTTATCATTTCTTAATGGAGGTGCCTTTTTCTTATGCTGTTTTATATGACTTTTTATAGGCTTTTTAGGCAAGGAGAGGAAACTGGATAAATCAAGTAATAAACTTTGCATTTTTTTATAAAAGATATAAATAAGAAGCTACACAGATTTGGGAGACATACAGCTTCACAGGCAGTGACAAAAGGGGCCCAACTACAGTTTGATGGTTGAGTGTACCATAATGTTTTATTATAGTTATGATTCTTCAGATACACACTGGAAGCCAAAGGCTAGGGAGAACGTAAGCAATACTTTGTTGGGCTTTTGACTGTGCTCTTAGGGTTTGGGGTTGTTGATCATCTGTATATTAGTGTGTTGTTCCCCAGATGTTACTCTGCTTGAGGAAATGTAGGTGTGAACCACTCATAGGTGTGCTCTTCTACCTTCACATGTAGGTAGTAAGGGACTTTTATGTCCAGCATTTGCTATGCTACCTGATAGATCTCTATATTTTTTTTCAAAAGGTGTTTTTTTTTTTTTTTAAGAAGGTCTGAAAAAGAATAAATCAAAGTACTTTTATTACTAAGTTTTCATGGTGGTTTGGGAGTGGTGTGATATAGCATTAAGAGTTCACATACTCACAGCATTTGTGGATGTGGTATTTTTTTTCTCAGTGGAATTATTTATGTGGTACAAAAGAGGATGAATTGTGCTCAAAAAACAAACAGTTGCTAGGAATAAAATGCCTGCTGGCACTTCTTTACTAGATAACAATTTTGTGACCTTTGAGGAATTTAGTGTTGCACTCCTACCAAATCTTCTTGTAGATTTGAATTTTTCATTTTCATTTGTAATGCACAAACTACTTTCACAATGGCCTTTTTACAGAAAACTAACAAGAGAGCATTACTGTTTACATATACAACAAAAAAAAAAACCCTATGCTCAGTACTTTCTGATAGGGCCATTATTACTGTGTACTGACACGAGTGCTTGGTTTAAGGAACAAATTAAATTAACAGCTGTTCTGTGTTGCGGTTACATGCTGTGTCAGACTTTACCTCTCCTTGACTTTGTGAGACAAAGCTTTTTGTGCCCTCAAGTCACCTGCTCTGATGAAAATTGCATAACAACTTCACTTTCATTCGGGGTGGCACTGTAATTTCCAGCATCACTGTCAGGCTCATTTCTTTCTCAGCAGGGCATGCTGTGCTTTCTGCAGCGTGCAACTTCCACAACTCCATTTCTTTACTAAGGTTTAGACAGGAAATGTCACAGCCTCTGAAGCAATGTTGTTCACCAGCTTGCAAACATACCCAGCCTGTCAAATATTTCTTTTGTGACTGTAGGAACAACCCAGGAAGATGGAAGGCTTTCTTTGTTAAATCTCTGCAAGAGTCGTTTAAATACACACACACTCACAAAAGTAATGTGTATTCTTTACAGTAACTTTCCTTGAACTGGAGGGGAGAGTTCAGTTCTTTCTTTAGCAGACTCTTTGAAGCAGGATCTGCCTGGAATGCAGGAACCCCCACAGCCTAGCTACCCACAACTTGGTCTTGAGGACAAAAAGTAAATGCCTTCTTTTCTTTCTGTGAAGGCAAAATAACCAAGGAGCAGTCTTAATGAGAAGTAAGAGAGTTCATCTTTTTCTACTTAGGATTATGGAACTAGTATGATGTCAAAATGTGGCCTAAAACAATATACATATTCCTTATGAGAGCTGATCAAATTTCTGAGGATCCCCAGGAATGGAGATCTCGAAGTATTTCTGTGCAGTCTGTTCCTGTTTTACCTCATGGTAAGAAAGTGTTTTCTTGTGCTCACATGGAACCTACTGTATTTGGTTTATGCCCATAGCTTCTTCTATTAACACAGGCCATGACTGAAAAGAACCTAGATCCCCCTTCTATTTTTTCCCCACCTTCAAGCATTTATATACATTAGTAAGATTCCCTTTGAGATTTATCTTTATCACAGCTTTCTCCATTCCCTTAACCAGGTTTTTGGCCACATGCTGCACTTGAACAGACTGTCCATATTTTTTTTGAGCTGGCAAGACCATCACTGGACTAGTACTGAGGGGGAACAACACCTCCCTCAACATTCTGCTGATATGCTGATATTCTTCTTAAGTCAGCCCAGGATACCGTTTGCCTTACTTGCCTCAAGGACACATTGCTGATGTGTTCAACTGATGTTCAGGTTCACCAGGTAATTGCTGAACTGTTTTGCAGCTGGCTGGCCTCAGTAAGCACTGATACTCAGTACTTTTCAGGTTCAGGACTTTGCACTTCTCCTTATTGAAATTCATGAGGCTTCTGCAGGCCAAATTCTCTACACTGCTGATGTCCCTCTAGACGAGAGCCTGGTCACCTGGTATATCATCCACTCCTTTCAACTCCTTTCAGTTTCCTTACAATGATAGAATTGCTCAGGTTGGAAAAGACCTTCAAGATCATCAAGTCCAACTACAAAAAAGTTTATAACTGTGAACTTTCTGATGGTGTACTCTGCCCCAATATCTAGGTGACTAATGAAGATATTAAGCCACATTGGCTCTGTATCAGCCCCTGGGGTGCTCCACTAGTGGCCTGCCTCCAACTGGACTTTGTGCTGCTAGTCATCGCAATCTTCCATGTCATGCTGTTCATTTAGTTTCTAGTTCACCTCACTATGTACATATTTAACCCATACTTTGTCAGCTAGATTAAGAGGATGTTGTTGGAGATGGTGTCAAAATGATCCTTCTCTCAAAAATGTGTCTTTCTTTATTGAAAGATTAAATGTCAGATATAGCTGAATTTTCTGTTTTGGCTTGCTTTGTTTGAAACAGTTTATAACAACTGACTTCTGTGCTTTTCTCAAATAGACAGATTTCTGTTCTTTTCTGATGAGCAGCATCATTTCATTTGTTAAAACCCATTATCAGCTGTGCACTCTGCAATGCAACTACTTCTATGTAATCCCCTCCCCTAGCACAGATTTATTAATACCTTAGTGTTATTTTCTGTATCATGTTTAGTTGATCAGTCTGTGAAGTAGAAGACCACTGATACAGGCAGGGGCATTCACCACCAACCAAACATGTTCCGTCAGAAGTGCTTATGTGACTTGTTAAGTCTTACAGTTGATATTTCCAACTCTTACATCTCACATCCCTCCAGTGATTTCTGCATTTTACCTGGTACATTAGTAATATGTTAGTGGTATTTGAGTCAGATCATTATCACCCACCCATCAGCTGAGTCTTGTTGCTCTCTTTAAGGTAAGGATGGGTCTTTTACAACATGAGTTGCATACTCATGGGGAACTATGTTGCTCAAAGGTGCAAGAAAGGGTCTGTTAAACTATTTAACATGTGAAGAACTGCTAATTTGCTTGTCCTGGCTGCCACATTAAAAAGTGACAGCACTGTGATCAGAGCTCTCAGTTATTTGTTCTCATTTCCATACACCTTTTCTTCTGGAACACTGGGGGCACTGCTCTTGTCTCTGCTATCTCCCTCTTCCTTCAGCCCCTTAGGTGACAAATGGTGGAAGGGACTTGGTTTCTATGAGGAAAAAAATATATGCATTTGGAATTATTCAAACATAGTTAGGCTGTCGCTTCAGAGTCGTTCATTCAGAAGATGCAATCAGATCGTTAAGTCCAACCATTTGACCACTTCAAGGCTAACCAAAAGATAATAATGCTGTTGAGGGTGTGGAGTATCAAACACTTCTCTAGGAAGCCTGTCCCGATGTACGATCACTCTCACAGTGAAGATTCTTTTCCTAATGTCTAACTTGAACTTCTCCAGTGCATCTTTGTGATGTCTCTCATGTTCATCATGAAGCAGTTCCTCAAAAAGAGGATTTCAGTCACCAGTAGAACTGGATAAGCAGTTTTAACTCTGAAGCTGACACAGAAAGGAAAATAATTTCTTCCTCAGCTACTAGAACATTCCCAGAACTTAACTGCAAGGAGCATTAACATCTGCAGGTCACTCTCCAAGCACAGTACACTGCTAGTTATGGTAAGTTAAATGATGACTTATTAATATTAGCTCCAGCCTTTCTATTCATACAGTTGTAGAGAATTAGGCATGTCAGAGCAGATAATTGGAGAGTTTCTGCTAATGGAGTGGCCACAATTCAAATAAATGAAGACCTCTGAGTCCTTAGAAATGTTTAGAAATTGGCTAAACAAGTGTCTAAGATCAACAAAATACCAAAGTAAAAACAAAGACAACAACAACAAAAAAAAAACAAACAGCAAGAACTGAGGCTATGCAATGGCAGGCTCTGTTCTGAGAAAAGGTGATGTACGCTGCCATAAATGTCACTGACTTCTACAAGTGACCTAGAAGGAATTTTATCAGAGACATATTTTGTGAGGCATGCTCTGCTATGAGGTGCTGGAACTATTTGGGCTGCAAGTCCCTGCTTAGACCTTTTCGGTCAACTCAGTACTGACCAAGTTCTTTCCTAAAAAGATAATCAGCAAGTCTTTTGTAGTGGATGAAGGAACACCAGTGCACTGCACTGTCAAGGAATGAGCATCTCTGAATAGCTCTGCCACATTTCTGAAATGTTTGGACTAGGTCAAGTTTGGAAGGCTAGACTGACTACTTCCATTAAAATTTTTCCTGTTGCTCTGATACTGAAAAGAAGCAGTTTCTTTGCAATGCTTATGCCCCTGTAACATGCTTTGCACTTCTGTTAATTCCTTGTCACTGCATTTCTATCGTTACCTTAACTTCTCTTAGAATGTTACAAATATGAGCAATGAGAAAGCGTGAAGAAAATGCTCTGAAAAAGTATTAAAATTGTTTCTTCTGTTTTCTCAGAGGAAGGGTGAGTTTGAAGTTAGCTGCTATGTGCTATTCTGTTCAGTGGATGTGTTCCTGGCTACAGTAGATTAAAAGGAAATCAAGGGTGGTGCCACTCACATTCCAACCTCAGCTCACTATTCACCTTTTGTCATCCACCCTTGCATTTGAACTCAATAATTTTACCCACCCATCTAGTTTCCATGTGAAATGGTGCTAATGGAGATTTGTCTGCAAACATACCGAAAGATTCAATCTACTTGTTTCAAACTTTTTTTTGAATTTCAGGTGTTTCTGACTTACTATAACCCTGTTTGGGTCAACATCTGGTTTCCGTCCAAGTGTGTACAGTTCAAGGACCATCTGCCATTGAAGTAGGAGGCTGATTATGCTCCATGGCTCAGGGACGTTAGATTCTGGGAATGAGGTGTAATTCTGTATCTAGCAGGAAGGAAAAGGCTAGAAAGGGATCTGATAATGATTTGAATGGAGTAGGTCCTTGGGCATGTATTTTACATGCCCTACAAGCTCTTCATACCCATAGAGGCTGACAATACACTACAGCTGCATATGGCGCCAGAGATGTCAGTTCTTCCAGGATCTTTCTGAATTTTTATATTCCATCATCTTCTCCCTGTATCTTGATAAAATATATTCTCAAGTATCAAATGAGACTTTGTGTCCCTAGTCTACTTTTCCCTCTTCCAAAGGCCTTTCACTTCCCATTCATAATCCAAGCTTCCACTCCCTTTAGTCTCGAGTTCTCTATTTATTTATTTTTTTCTTCTGTATTGGAAATCGCCTTCCATGCCAAATGAGGCTAAAGCTGTTGTTGTACCAACAAGGCTTTTTTTTTTTATTTTTATTTTTTTTATTTTTAGGAAATAAGCACTGGAATGCACTGTAGGCTTTTCCTGTACACACAACATGGCCTGTGTTTATAGTCAGATGTCTGGACAACGTGTTCAAAGGATATGGTTGGTTAACAGCTCAGGGCCTGGGAGAAATGCACATGGCTGAGCTGGCCAAGTTTTCCACTCAGAGGAAGGAAAGTTCTCCAGCTTCTGACTGTAGGTTTATTCTCCTTCTGTTTCTCTTTTAATAAATAAATATTTAATCGGTCTTTGTGAAGTGGAATGACTTCATGTACAGCTACAATATTATGACTGTTAAGAGCATCTACTGGGGACATAGAGTCTTAGATATTATCAGTCTGAGGAAAGATCCAAATCTAGTCAGCATGCATTCAGGGTGAGGGCTCTATATGCAATACAGCAGCACTGAGGTCCTTGGTTACTGACATGGAGTTATTTCAAAGGGAGGCCGTTATAATGTCACTTCAAGAGCACCTACCTGTGGGACTTCTGCTATCTTACTGTAGTTCAGGGAGCTGAAGAGATGTTTAGACAAGTCTTGGGCTTGCTTTGGAACAGATTTTAACCTGTCTGGAAAATTTAATTGCCTGAAATGTAGGAAATAGCTAAAATAACTGGGGATTGCAGATATCTCCATACCCAGGGGAAGGTGATTTTGAGAAGACGAGATAACAAAGGCAGCTCATTTTGTAGGTTCTGTGCTTACTGAAATAAAAGTTACATGTGCCATCTCTTCACAGCTGAGCTGTAAAAACTGATTAACGTACACACCCTCCTAACAGATATTTCTGGGGCAAAGAGAGAATATAGCAGAATGTAAACAATGGAAATTGGAGTAACATAAATTGAATTCTGATGTGAGACCCAGATGTTGGAAGAGTTTACTCCCTACTTAAAGCCCTCAGCTTTCATCCTGACACTCCTCCTTATGTCCTCATTGCAAAGTGTATGCAATAAGGTACAGTAACAACTTGCAGATGTCCAATTTTGTTAAATCCTTGTCTGTGTCAAATCTGACAGCGGAATTACCATGTTCACTTGTCACAAAAATCTTAGGTACAAAAGAATTAGTTTATGTACAGATTCCTAGTTTGACATTTGACCAGGTGTGTAATGTTCATAGCTATAAGAGTGATTCTCTGTCACTAGAAACCTTGAAAACACTGACAAGTAATGAACAAAGTAATCTGATTCAAGAACAAAAATGGAAACAAAAACATTATTTATGGAATGCCAGAATTTTGGTGTTTTACTTGTAACCAATGACAAACTTTAAAGTTTGCTTGCCATTTCTTCCTACAAAACTGCCAAATGTTCATGATTAGGTTATTTCATGGACTTACAAACTTGCAAAATCTCACTTTGCAAGAACAAGGTTTCCTTGAAATCTCTTTTCCATTGCATTTCTATTTGTAGTGTAGTTAACCTGTTTGTCTTGTCATAAGAGCTCATTCTCATAATGGGTACTGAAACTTAGTGTAAAATAGAAAATGGACTAGTTTATATCCAAACCTTTGAAGCTGAGCTAAGGTGTTCATTACTATTGTTTTTAGTCTCATTTTAAAACAGACACCCCTGCTCCTGACTCATCAAATGCAAAAGGACTCTGAATGTCACCAGAACATGGCGTGTGCAGCTTCCATATCTTTTGAATTTGAGGATTTCCTGGGCTGACTCAAAGAAAAGGGAGACACTACTGACTCCAGCAAATGTAGCTGATAAATCATTTTATGCAAACTCAGTTACTTTAAAGTCCTACGCTAAAAATATTTACAGCTCATTGGACACATCATTCTCTCTTCTTTGGTCTATATGGACTATTTGAAAATTAGATATGCATGTATGTGTATTGCTTATTGCTAGGTGAGATGAGGAAGCAGTCCTATAGTGTAATTATTAAAAATTAATGAAATGAATCAGCAGTCTATATTGATATGTGGACCACTAAGAAGAAAAATCTTTATTTTCCTCTCCCTCTTCCCTTCTCACCCCTATCCCCCCCTCTCCTTGTTTCTATTTCTCTTCTCCTTCCTTTATCCTTTTGTCCTTTTATCGTTTTATTTTCCTCTTCCTCCTCTCTTCACCTTTCTTTCTCTTTCCTTCTCTCCTTTTGTAGATATTTAGGAGAAAATTTCTAAAAAGATTGATAGTCCTCTATCAAACAAATCACAGAAAGAATTCATTAGCTTCCTTTCTCATATTTCTTTGTGCCATGTAATATTTATTTTTTATCCAACTCTGCTGTACTGTCCCATGGAGGCTACAGTTAACTTTGGCAGGCATTGTATCAGTGACTCAGTCTGCCCTGGCCCCAAATCAGAGTAGAAACAAGAATGTCAGGCCCCTAAATTAGAAATGATAAAATGATGAAAATGAAGAAAGGAAAGTGGTTAAAAGTATTTATTCTGGGTAGGTATCAGAGAAGCACATGACCTTGGCCTTTTTGCTTACTGGAGAGGACACTGTCCTTAGTCCGATTGTGAGATAGAGCTGAAACACAGTGTAAAAATGATTCCAAATATCTGTTGCCAGGAAGCAGATGACATACTAAATTGCTCTGTAGATTGAGTGCTTAATTCAGTGATTTCCTGCTGCTGGAGTTGCCAGTGTACAGCCATTTTGTCTTTTTGGCAATGTGGCTGCTTTTGGACGGCTGTCTCCAGTAGTCTTTCCTACTCTTCCTGTTATAGGAAAGCCTGTTTCCTGTCGTGAGATTCCTGATTAGGCTCTGCACTATTTTAGTCTGCAGGAGGCCTGCATAGCAGGTTGCTTCTCTTCATTTGATACTGATTTGTGGAAAGTGAAGCCAGATCATAGTCTGGCCACAATAGAGCATCCGAATCCTTTGAGAAATAAAAAAAACCCCACATAACTCTACTGAAAAGATCTGATGTTTGAAGTAGTATTCGGAGGTACAATGGAGATCTAAGCATTTATTTCTTTAGTGAAGTTTTACTCTGTTTCCTTTGTTTTTAGTATTCAGGGCTTATCATCTTTACATTGTCTTTTCTTACATATCTCTGAATGTTAGTTGTCCACCTGCAGTGTTCACAGGATTATTGTCCAGATTATTTGAGACTGGAATCTTCGGATATCCACAAGCAAAAAGATGTTTTCCAACTTTTCCTCTGTGTATTGTCTATGTAGATTTTTGACTCTGCTTATAGTGAGCAGAGTGAATACAGTCCTGACATGATTGGAATGACTTTGCAGTTGTATAAGTTACATTTTGTGACAAGAGAGTGTGTACAGCAATGGCTGGCACTAAAAAGGAGGCAAAAGCCTTTTATTCATCCCCTATAGCCTCATTTAGTCCTATTCTGCCTCTGAGAAAACTATTGAATAATGTTGGTCAAGGGTCTGGTTATTTCTACTGCACAGTTACCAATGGCAAAAAATGTTTTGCCCTGACTGCTATTAGTAGCATGTGTACAGATAGGTACCCAATAACCCAATTTGTTGACTTTGAAGTTCTATTTCATCCATGTGTTTCATTCATATGCTCAGTTTCCTTTGTATTGGAAAGATTCCTGCATGTCTGACTACAGACACCCAGTTCCTGCAGCTGTCCATATTATAGGAACACTTGCACTCCCAAAGGCAATGGTTGGAAAGAAGACAAACCAAGAGTTTCTTTATTTCTCTTATGAGTTGTTGCTCAGTCTATACTATACTATGCTATGCTATGCTATGCTATGCTATGCTATGCTATACTATACTATACTATATGCAGTAATATAAGCAGTTAAGCTGCTCCTGTTACTTGCTCTTTATCTCAGGTTTTATGTATTTAGGAGTGAGGAGATAGATACTGACTTCAGTGATGCGGGAATTTGTGTTGTCATGTCTTATCAGCAGCACAGGACATTCTATACATAGTTTAGTTTCTTCTCCTTCTTTCCATTCACTTTTTTTTTCACTTTCTCATTATTTTCCTTCATCTACTCATTGAAAATTTCAACTTTTTTTTTTTTTTATTATTGTTCATCTCACTTCAGCTTTTCCTAGCAAAATGATGGAAAATGTGAGTCTTTTCAGGATACAAATTTATGCAAAAGATTCTTTAATTGTCTTCAGAAAAAAATATGAGGAAGTTAACCCCATCAGCCCTTATTATTTTAATAAATGGGACTTTGGCAGGAGCCAGGAAATTTGAAGTTAATTTAACACTGAACCAGACTCCCTCATCTGTGGGAATGTGATGCTGTTCTGCAGCCATAGTGGAAGCTGCCTTCGCTTTAGCTTTCTGAACTCTTTCCAGTGTTTTCTGTAGCATTGCTATAACCCGGGCAATTTTTGTTGTTGTTGTTGTTATTGTTTAAATACATATATTTTGCATGCTTTTGCTACTCCAGCTTGCCTTTCCCATAAGAGAATTAGATTATGTTTCACCAGGGTCTTCTGCAGTCTTGATTTGCAAATCACTGTGAATGTAACAGGAGCACACAAATACAGTTGGTTGTTTGTGCTGAATGGACAAGTTGAAGCCTTGCTGACTTCCTCCTCTCTCCACAATTCCAAGCTCTCTTCAGCTGCTGTATTTGCCTATGTCCGAGGGCAGTGTGTCCTGGACTTCCAATATCAGATATGCTTTGATTTTCTGTGCTATTGTTTCTGTAAGAAAAATTATCCTCATAACAAATGAAACCTTCATACATTGTAGCAAGTTATTCTCTGGCTGTGTTCCATGCAGAAGGAATTAAAAACGACATTTAATAAAGTTCCTTGGGGAGTCACAAGGTGAACCGCACTTTCCTTTGTCAGAAGCAGTAGGAGGAGGATATTATATAAAGGTCTCTGCATTCATTTTGGGATTTGGAAGAGGAGATGAGGAAGAGGCATTAAGCTACAGAGTCCAGGTGATCTGCAGAAACCAGGACATAAGGAACACAGCTGTTACAGTAGAAGGGATCCTGATAAGAGACCAAAGTCACTCAGCTAAGATGGAAGTGGTTGATCCTGGCAGTAACAATTGCTGCTAGCATTTTTCACTTGCTAAAACAATTGGGAAATTAGCCACAGTAGTCTGTCTCTAATTCAGTACAGTTTTTTTCCAGAGCAGACAACCATTTCAGGTCTGAGCTCAGCCACACTCTAAAGAGGCCAAGCCTGAGAAAGTTGTCTATTTTCTTTGTTCCAGATAGAGTCTTCTGTGTATCCTGTTGCTACAGTAGTGTAGGATTTAGAGGAAGGAGTTCCTGAATATACATGCTTGCAAGGAGGTTGCTACAGAGGAGATGCTACCAGGTTGCTCCTGGTTCACTCTAGTGGGGCAAAACTTCCATTGACTTTTGTAGATTATGAGACAGGTCTATATAATATCCACTATTCTGTAGCTTTTTCCAACTTACACCAGTTTTCTAATAGGCATAAGTTAGAAAAGGTTTCTTACTCTATTGTTCCAAAGTTCCAATGTAATACAAATATTTCAGAGGCTAAAAGGGCTGAGCATAAGGTAACTTTTAGATATGTTGTTATGTTGTTATATGTTCTTGGACAGTCAATATTTGATGTTGACTGGTCACTAGTGTCCTACCTGATTTCTTCTTGAATCACTCGTTTCCAGAATCCTATTCCATTGCAGGCCATGCTTCAATTTGCAATCAGAAATCCACTAACTGTAAAGAGGCAGTATGACACCTGTGAGCAGAGACACCTGAGAAAATTTATGTTGTATGCTTGCTTGAATGAGTTACTATCCCAAACATCAGGATATATTTCTATCACTACAGTAGGATCATTGAGTTATAGTCTGTTTGGCCTGTCCTACACTGTTTCAGAAAGACCTGCATGAGATTATTGCCATTAACAGGGACATTTCTCTTTTAAACTAATCCAACCTCAGAGAGTTGAGACGAGATCAACAAAATCTGCCAAATAAGACCAAGAATATGAAATTGGAGGAAATTAATTGAACAAAAAGACAGAAGGGACATGATTATCTTATCTAGCTTCTGAAGACAGCGATTATTGTAATTTACCAGAGGGGAAGCAGACAACAGGACAAAATTACTGAAATGAATTGGTAAAATTGTGAGAGGAAAAACACATCCTCCTGACTCAGCTGAGAGTGTTCCCTGGAAGTATAGTTCTATGCTAAGTGCCAATCAATATTTTTGTTTGCTACCCATGTATGCCTGTCTAATCTGTGCCTGTATCTTAGGCTTGGCTTTCATCTTCTCTCCTATCCGTCTCTATTAACGTCACCACCATCCACCTGCGGCTAAGTAAACATTAGCTCTAGCAACAGCATTCTCTTTAGAACAAACTACCTGGCTATGCAGCCAAGGCTGGCTCTGCAGAAAACGTTAATCAGAAATACGTTAGTAACCTTGTGCAGGAAAATGGATCAGTGGCTGCTCCTGAAGTGACCCGTGACAGGACAGTTTGACAAGACTCACCTCTTCATCAAACTTTTGACCCTTTTTCTGAGGAAACAGTGATGCAGTTGCATAATGGTGTGGTCAGTGTGAACAAAGACAGCTGCTCTCGGTTGTATTTTTTTTGCTGTTTTTTTGTTTTTTTTTTTAAAGCAGAAGTCAAACTTTCTGCCTTTTTCTCCCCACAATTCTGTCTCTCATTACCCCCAGCCTTGGAGTCTCCTGCATGTCTTTGCCTCCATTGCACTGTCTATGTCCTCCTGTTCCATGCAGTGCCTCTAACCTCAAAGCTTCCCTGTCCTTTTGATTTCCTACTTTGCCACATTCTGTCCCTGTCCCTTCCTAGAACAAAACATGTGGCCTGTGCTTTGCTTTTGATGTTGGCTAGCTTCACAGCCAAAATGTGTCTCAGTCTGGATATGAATCTCTAGCACTGTGGCTGCCTTGCAGTAATTACTTTGGTAGAAACACGGACAAGAAATAGTTTATCTTGCTCTACAGAGGGAACAGGCAGCTCAAACCTGCTATTGAGGAAAAACTTGTGCAGAGGCTGCTGTTTTGGAGTAGCAGACAGGAAATGAGTTGGAGCTGTTGATTTGTTTAGCCACGTCTATCGTTTGATTAATTCACGTTGCTGTTTCAGGTAGGTATCTCTATTTTCAGCAACAACATTTTCTACAGAATAAAGACAGAGTAAACTGTCTTGCTGGTTTTACTGGTACTTCTGAGCAGTAATGACTACTGCATGTTTTCTGCTTCAGGGAAAATTAAGCTTGTTGAATTCGTGGCCCTCCAGAGAAAGCATTGGTATCTGAATTATGAGACTCAACGTTTGCCAGTGGTTTTTGAGCTTGCAATTTATAACTTCTTTTTCTGGTAAAAATCAAGGAAAAAATCCCAATATTTGCAATAAAGATAGCATTACTTCAACATTAAAAAAGTATTGGAGTTGTTTAAAAAACATGCGCAAATCAAACAGAACCAAATTGTCAAGTGCAAGCTGAGTTATGTCAATCAGTATTTTCTACTTGCTGCCTTTGCAGACTCATCTGATACCTGCCAATGGCTCAAGCTTTGCTTATATCCACCCTCTTATTCTTCCTCATTAACGTCACTAATCTCTACTTGAATTCCTTACAAACAGAAAGACAAAGTGCCAGTGTGCACTAAGTGCAAAGAGTACTTGTCACCATGGCTAAGTGTTAACGCAATTCAGCAGAGTTAATATGTAAGCTTATCAGATGGATTCAAACGTGAGGGAAGTCCTACCAATTTTTTCCAATTCTTGCAGGTTGCCAGAGCACAGAGGGATCAAAAAAAGCTTCCCACGTGTTGCCTTTTTGTTTTATAATTTTAATGTGAAGTCAGTGATGACCCACAGTCTTTTCTTTCTCCCCAGTCTGTAGAGGTTGAAGAGCTCTCGGCAATCAAAGCAGAACAAGCATTTTGGAAAAGTGGAGAGGAATCATTATAGAGGACTTTTTATGGGCTGCCAAATGACAGAAGAGCAACCCAGACTGTACATGCACATGCTGGTAGATAGTATAGCAGTGCTTACGTTTCTTACCTGTCCACCAGGCTTCCCAACAACATGGCACTGAGAGTGGGAACTTGTGAGATCTGAAAACAGACTTTTAGCACGTTGTGTCATCCTTTACAAGTTTAGAAAATACTTGCAGTGAGTTGTATTTCCTCCTGACCTCAGTGTAGAACTTAGAAGAAAATTTCATTATGTACTTTATACGATTATAAAGATGTCAGATCCTCAGTTTCTCTCATCCTTCAAGACACAGAGTTTGTTACAACAGAGCAAGTCACACAACCTTCAAAAGCAGGCTTCTGTTTACAGCATCATGATTCATAGGAAGGAAACGCTGTTATTAATGTACTTGGTCAAATATCTGGTGCTGTGAGGTAGAGAGAGTGGAAAGTGAGGAACATGTGCTGGCTCCAGGGGCAGTGATGTTGGAGAGGCAGCTACAATGCCTACAAAACTTTTAATATAAATATGAGCCACAGTGAGTTGCTTTGCCACCCAGGGCAGACTAGCAGATAATAACCCTCCTTATCTCTTGCTGAAATAGAGCCTCAAGAGGTCTGGAAGACATCATCTTCAGGTGGATGAGGATGCCTGGTACACCCATGGCTGCCAGCACCAAGGTGACTGCTGGGATGGTAGCATGGAAAAGGCAGGTGTCAAACTGGGTACTGCTCTGCTAGCCCTGGGTTGGGTGCAGTGACCTCTGGGACTGTTTGCTATTCAGGGCTGGGAGCGAATGAAGCCTGGGTGTCTCAGCCAGGCCGTTGTATGGAAAAGCTCCAGCAGGACAGGCTTGGGAAACACACAGTTTTGCTTCCTAGTTATCTGTTTGTGACATAATGATTAGAGTAGACATAATTAAAAATCAATATTTCAATGAAAGTCCTTCATTAATCAGATATAAATCATAGACTAAAATCTCATTCTTTTTTTAATGCTTTTTCTCTTATGAAGCTTGTTTATCACTACTAGGTACCTTATTAATACTGGATTGCTGCTCGACACATATATATTTAATGAGGGCAAAGCACAACTTTCAGTGTATTTTCAACATCCTCTTTTCCTTTCTTCCTCCCAGTCCCTGTACAGTGTAACATTGAGTTTCAAAGTCAATTTAATAAAAAGTGCAGGAAGGTACTAGGACCACTGTGGCAAGGCAAGTCTCTTCCATCTAATGCTGAATGGTAACTGAGCATTTTAAAATCAAGGAAGGTTGTAATGTTTTTAATGTCAGCAGTATTGTGAATTTCATTAGGCCTGTGAAAAAAGTTTGGTGGGTAATACAGTTTTTTTTCTGGATAGAAGTAAAAAAAAAAAAAAAAAAAAATTGTCTCAGTGGTAAAGTGAAAGGAATATCTGAAAGTATTTAAGGATGTTGTTGCATAGGAGAGACAATGGAACCAGTCTTTGAGCACAAACCTGAACTGGATGTGGAAACCATCCATTGTGTCTCAGCAGCAGCCATGCTTAGTTTGTCACTTTAACATTTGTCCTTCCGAGTTGTGCAATTATGCTTGGACTGTGGAGTCTGAATCTTGAGTTGAAGTGCTTCTTCTCTTTTGCAGTTTGTCATAATAGCTCATATTTAAAAGTTAATTTTACTTGTTCTACCGCTGCAATAAGTCATCTGTACATATACATCAATAAGCTAGAGTTATTTAAAGTGCTAAGATAAATATTTATTGTGGATCAAACAATGAAAGTATTTGGATATCAGAAAGTGAACCAAGTTCATTTAAGAATTTATAGTGACATGCCTTTCTTATATTTCTGGTTGTATCATGAACAATTGCTTACCCCGAAGTGTGCACATTTGGGGGCTTAGAAAAAAACATTAATCATTCAGAGGTCTCTTAGGAGCTCTCCCAGTCTACATGGGAGAGTTTTGTTCCCAGCTCCTTTAGACCTAGAGTGGAATCAGATTTTCTAAATGAATATCAATCAAACATAGTCTCTAATATCTGTTTTAAGGTAATTTGTACTTTTAGATCACTAGCAGGACTGCATGCTGGAGTGGAGTGAAAGAGGAGTGAGACCTAGTTGAGTGTTTGTCTCAGCTCAGAGACAAGGAATGCTGGAACTGCTGCCTCCCAGCTGAAAATCTCAGATACCAATTTATCAGGGTGCTAATGCAGGAAGGTGAAGCTTGCTTAAAAATGTCTGAACCATTCATGAAGTTCAGACAAACTCACTGCTGCATGGATGTATCTCTTAGGGGAAGGCACTGACACAAACAGGATTCAGATTAACTGCTTAGGGCCAGTACCTCTGCTCTGGGTTATACCACCCATGTTGTCAGTGACTTTGTTTTGTTCTGTTTCTCCAACTAGGCACTAGATAAATTATTTATCTCAAAAGCTATAGATTACATTTCAAAAGCATTGAGTATTCCTTGAGTGCAAGTCTCAGAACTCACTCTGCCTATACCAGAGCTTCTGCTGCTTAGACATGGACAAACTGTGACTCCACTTCCAAAATAAGAAAAAGGTGTCAGGAAGAAATCCAAAAGGTCTCAGGAGGGAGACTGCCCATCTCAGCTGTGTAATGCTAGTAGAGCTCCAGTCAGACATCTCAAAAGTCTTCCCCTTTCAATGAAATTGCTGTTGTTCCTGAAGCACTGTGATGAGGCATCCCTGTACTTTGGGTAAGGAGATATTTCTGAGGAATACACATTTGTATTGCACTTGGAAAGAGTGATTTGGCTTCTCTTTCTGCCCACACAGCAGAACTGTGCAAATGCACTGTTTCTAAGGCATTTGGATGCGAAGCACTGGAAAGAGACCAGAATAGACATGTTAAGTAAATTCTGCTCAAATTTTCATGCATAGAATGAATTTTATACCACACAAATACATGCATACATATTTATATTCAAACCGGTGCAGCCAAACACAGCAAAACTGCATACTGACATGCACCATAGGAATCACTTCTCTCTGTTAATCTAGTCAAAAGAAAGCAAAATGTTCTGCACTTCTGCTCATCTCCTAATCATCTCCTAAAATCCTTAGAGAAGATTTTATTTATCTAATAAAGCTACTATTTTCATATTTTAAAAGCTGTTTCTATGTTGTTATTATAGTTAAAATAATGAGGTCTATGTATTCTGGCTGTTCTAATTACTACCTTATTTGAATGGACATCAGGATGAGACAAGTGAAAAATGCATCTAGTTTTGACCTGGGACTTGGCAGACTCATCACAGAGATCAGTCTAAATTCCTGCTGCTTGTACCATCCTTTTTTTTTTTTTTTTTTTTTTTCTTTTTTCTGTTTATACATGTATTAATAATGAAAGATGAGTGACCAGGTACTAATTGCTTTCTGCACAGTTGGTTATGAAGTATAAACAGCAAAAGGATTTTTACCAAACACCCTGCCAGATAATTGGCCACCCACAATTGCAGTCCTACTTAAGGTCTTCCCTCCTACCCTGTTGCATCAAAGAAATGGGACAGCGGGATGCATAATTATAGCTACACTAAACATGGCAGCCTCTCTGCTACCAGTAAGAGCCAGAAACACATGGAAAAGCACGTCCTGCCCAGGCAGCAGGCTGAGTCTGTCATGCATTGTGTAAGATGGAGGACACAGTGTGCCTCTAGACCCTCTGATGGGATCTGCACCAGAACTTGATCTTCTCATATCGTTGCAATCAACACATCATTAAAGAAGGAGAGAAAAAGACATACAGGTGTAGGAATGTGATTCAGAGCACATCTGTGTGTTAATAGTCCATGTAAGAGGCTGTCTGAATGACCTGTCTGTCTGAGAAAAGTGGAGATTTCTGTTTCTAATTGTTCCTTATTCCCTAGTAAAGAAAGTCTGAGGCACCTTTGTTCCTTCATTTAGTAGAATTAGTCACCATAGTTACGAACAAAGCACAGGCTAAATTCCACAGAATTGGTGAAACTGAAATGCATAGTATAGAAAACAAAGAAATGCCTTGAACTCTAGAAGCTTTACAGTTTCCACATACTAGCACAAGAGAAAGAATTCTTTAACACTAAAATTAGTAGTTAAGGCCTTCAATTTAATTTTTGACTTATTCTATTCCACTGAGTGCTTAGCAGTCCTGCTAATGTGCAACAAATGATAGTGGTACGTGCAGCACCTGGTCAGTGCAGCTGGCGATTTCCAGCTTGGCAACAAAGTGTTGTACTGCCTCATATACCAAGAACAGCCTGTGAGATGCTGTAGTAAGGCAGGTGCCTTCCCTTCCTGTCTCCGGATCTGCATAATCGGCGCATTGCCTACCGATTAGCCATCCTGCACACCTGGCAGTATCAAAATCAGAGATTAAATTAAGATTAAAATAGCATCCAGCCTATTCAAATACATGTATATTTGTATGTGCATGCATCTGTGTTTTAGTGTATATATGAGTAAATGATGATGACTGTAACAATCCATTGCAAATCAAAATAGCTTTTTTGGACATCTTGGCAGTAATTAAACTCATTAGGCTCTTTTGACATCATTCCTTTACTAATACGTACGCTCAAGTTGTTTTTAAATACATCCTGTTTTCTGTCTATCCTGTTATCAACAGGTTTTATTGTAACTCTTTTGTTTTTCCTGGAAGTTTCTAATCACCAGCTAAACTACTGACAAAGGTGAAAGAAATAGTGCCTGCCTAATATGGGATTTCATTCATTTGCTTTAAATCTTTTCATTGTAGACAACTCTGTATGTTAGGAAGAGCTTTGTAACGGTGTTTCCGTAACAAACAAACAAAAATGGAAAAGGAAAAAAACAAAAATACTTACAAACAACTCTTTGGGCTCAGAATGCCCAGAATCTCGGGGACCTGATAACTATATCTCAAAGAGAGATCTGAAAATTCTTCACCTGCAACCTTGCTGGAACTGAAGTTAGTGGAGAGCAGGTTCCCTCTGAGCTGATGGAGTCCCTGAATTAGACTGCATATGTACTGTAGACTGTGATTGGACAGGTTCTCCCTAGTTCCCCTGAGCACTGTCACTCTTGCATTTCCAAATTCCTTGCTACTTGGTGAGCACTCTGCTCTGATTTGGATGGAACGGCTCTGTCTGATGAGCTGTTCAGTTCAACCCGCTCTGCTCAGTGTCAGTCTGACCTTTGGCAAGTTGTCAAGGTGGCCTCCAGGTGAAAAAAATCTGCGGATGAAATGTAGTTCTTCATAAGCAATACTCCATGGCATGAGACTGAAAATTGTCAGGGGAACTGAGATATGTTTGATGGAATACTCTAAGTCAAAACCCTGTTTTATTATAACAAACTGAAATGAAATTTTGAAACTAAATCAGCGTAGTTTCTCAGTTTTGCATTCATCTGTTCTCCACTTTTGAGAGCTCTGACTAACAAATTTTACGCAGCTCAAAAAAGCTTTTCCGCATTAAAACTTTCAGATAAAACCGGATTTACTGGTTATTCAACTCATCATTCAACATCCCATTATTCCAAAATATGCAGCATTTCTATCTGTTATGTAAATGTTCCTGTAGCACATAATGCCACAGTGAACTGTAAATACCACGTAAAGACTGCTGGAGGAATTACTGCATGGTGTTAGCCCACTGGTAATCTGGGTGACAGTTGCCATACTTCTGTTTGGAAATTCGTTGCTAGATGCATGTCCCCATGTCTTCCCCAAAGCTGATGAAATTATGTGCATCCATAAAGGACAAGAACAATGCCTACTTGTTATATGAAATAAAAGTGACTCTTTTTCTTCTAAAAAAAAAAAAAAAGACTAATAATCAATTTTTGTTTTTACTCTACAGTCTTTAAAAAAGAATAGCTAAGCTGATTTAAATTAAATTTTACAAAGCATATGCTCCTGGGCAGAATTCTTATAAATCTACTTTCAGCCCAAAGCACATTTTTATGGTTGAGCTATAATAAACCACTCAGAAAAGGGATTCCACTGGAATTGCTTACAGAATATAGTAGCACGAAAGGTATTATTGGTAAAAAGCTTCATTGTAATGTTTGAATTTAGTTGACAGAACTAGCAGGACTATTTCTATTTAGTTTGACCTCTTATCACTAGGTCTTACTAGAACCTCATGCTACAGAGAATAAAACAGCCAGAAATTCAAACCAGAATAATAATTAAAATCATAAAGTAGAGGCCAGAGTGTCTCAATGCAACAATACATTTGATACATGAATGGTGCTCTTGCGTTTGTAAATGCAAGAGCATTTGTGAGGTAAGTTCTCATGCTTTAACAGTGAAAAGCCAAGGTGATCTGCAATGGATGTGACTTTATTACAAATGTAATTTAGCAGATGCTTGCTAGCTTAGTTTGCAAAATAGGGCAATCTGTTTGGTGGTTACACAACCTAAGTGTTGCGTGGCAATGCAGAAATATACCAAGAGGATAATAAGTGACAAGGAGAGGTGACAGAAACAACAGAAATGGAAACAAAAAGTACAAAAACTTCAGAGAAGTTTGGACATTATCACATGATTATGCAAAGTGGGTGTAAAAGGACTAATGAAAGCTGTTCACTATTAAAATTAAATGTTTACATAAAAACTTCCCTATACTGATGCCTCTGTGTCCTTTGGGTAAAGTGCCAGGTTATTTAATGACCTAGTTACTCTTGTATCAAATCCAAAGTATAGTCTCTATTTCACCTAGGAGAAATGTGCTGGCTTCTAGTGCTGGGAGGTCTTTTTCTGCTTTATCTAATGAGAGCATCTTAGTCTGCCTCATGAGAGGGGCCTCTGGTCATGCATTAAAGGATGTCAGAAGGAAAATGTAGACCATGTGGCTGCATTCAATAATCCCCTATGCTTGCTATTCCCTAAATCAGAAACAGCACAACTGATACAGCTCCAAGTATCAACAGCAGCAGCTTGAATATAAAAGGCCTGTCCTTCATGTGAAATACAGCATATCACTGCTTTGGTCTCAGCACACCACTATAGTCAAGATCAGACAATGTATACTTTTCTTCTGTGATCCTTGCTATGTGTAAAGAAAAGCATGGAAGTAGGATGTAATTCATTCTGAGTGACGTCTCTGAGATAAGAAAAGGCAAAGATGTGATGACTTAGTTTCAGTTAAAGAGCTATATTTGAAGTGGGAAGGGAATATTACAGGGTCTTCTAAAGGAAGCTGGGGTGCATGGAAAGGTGCGCTTTTGAGAGAGCAATAACAGGTATTACTAGAAAGTTGGATTCTGACTCTCTTATGTGATGTGAATTAGGAGGGAGACAACTGCATTGACTGGAATCACCGCCAGTTTGAATAGGTGCAACTGGGATGACAGGAAGGTGTGTTTTCTTAGCTTCATGTATTCAGATTCTTTCAAACTGTCAAGAAAATGAAGATGGCACAAGAGACTGGCAAATAATTCTCAGAAATGATGCACCAATGCCATGTCCTTAACTGAAAACCAGGAGAGATCACAGGGTCAACCTGTCCTCAGGCAGAAGAACATGAAGCAAGACAGGAAGGGCTGCCAATCATGCATGCATCTGTGATAGCTTCCTTGAACAGATTCTTCCCTTTCCATTATTTAAAGTGTTCTGTAGTATCATAGAGCAGTAATGATTAAACATTGAAACTGTGATGTAGGAGAGCTGCTTAGCTATAGCTCTTCCATAACTACTAGTAAAGACGTGAATCTGTGAAAAGAGTAGATGAATGGTAGTAACGAAGAGGATGACCTGTGCCTGCAAGATGAAGTCCTAATCCTTCACTAGCCAATTCTGTTTTCCCAGTCAGTGAGCCAAAGAAAACTGTTGGTTGAATGGAAACTTCATCCACCCATGGATAACAATTTAAAACCAACTCCAGCCAGTATGGTTTCTCTCAGCCCTTGCCATCAGGTTGTTACAGTCTCATTTGAATATCTCTATTGCTTTACATGATTTCCAGCTCTCAATAAAAAGGCAAAAAGAAGACATGCTAGTTCTACAAAGCAATGATTATTTTTTAAAGTGAATTCGGCCACCTTGGAGGTACTGTTGGTTGTGCTGAGTGAAAGGGAATATTCAGAGCTTGGCTCAAGTTAATAATACACTCAGCCAGAATGTGAAATCTAAACCACAAGTTATTCAAGCTATTCAGACATCCTCAACATGCAGACTTACCCTTAGAGCCAACAAACTTTTGCATGATTTCTAATACCCAAGTTCTGTTTAGGAACTGATATGAAAATGCTATGTAGGTAAACATTTTCCCTTTTGATATTGACAGATTTCTGAAAAACATTCTGGTCTCTCAGCATTTTACTTTATTTACAACATGTATTAACATTTCTGTAAGTGCTTTTCCTGGGAGTGGATTTCCTAGGTTCCTTTGCATGGCTATTTTTTCAGATGCGTTCTACAAGCTTAAAATGAAAAACCTCAAGTCCCTTGCTCTTGTGTGTGTGGATAAGGTTCATCCTCTGACACTATGGAAAAACTCTGTCATGATTTTGCATATTTGTAAAGCTTTTTTCGATACTTTCAAGAAGTACTGAGATCATCTACTATGCTTAAAGACAGATTCAGTGAATGAGTGTCAGAAAAACAAGCATTTAAAAACTCTGACCTTCCATTGCAAATGCCTAAAGCAAGCTTATATATTTTTCCTCATTATATGAATATTTGAGCATTTTGCAGAATGATAATCTTGGGAACATGCCATAGTCTGAGGGCATTTAATTGCAGTGGAAAACTTTAAATAATCTGCAGACTACTCCAGTGGTTTCTTAAATAAAAGAAAAATATTACAGTCTTGAAGAAAGAAAAAGATACACCCATTTGTTTGGTGGTGGTTGTTGCTTTCTTTATTATTTATTCACTATTTATTCAAATTAGAGAAACTTCTGCTGTCTACTGCTGGCTTGATTTTTTTTTTTTGCAAAAGTTTTGCACCATTTAGAAATAGGAATCCTTTGCATACACTGAGTTACAAACAGGATCAGGGGACTATTCAGATCAGAATCCTCAGAGTAGCAAAGCTGATCCAGTTTGTAACTGTTGCTTAGGATACCAAGTCCTCTTTAGGATTATGATTTATGTTGCAGACATTCCCACTGTTTCTGGTATGAGAATTTATGCAACATATACCCACAGTCATTTGCCCCAGAAGTTCTTTTTCTCCATGTACTCCTCTTTGTTTCAGGGAATAACTCTCTTTAACTGGCCTTTGCCCATCAGCTAAGTACTGACAAAGTCATGGTACAGCAAATTAGCATTTGGGCTTTGTATTGTCATCAACATTTTTAAGGGTAGTAGTGGGACAAAGTGTTTTGCTTTATTCATTAGAGTAACAGGGAGAACCAGTGTCAGACAGAGAAATCATATGAGTTTAAATCTTGACAAAAAATACATGTTTCATGGTACTTGTGGGTTGTGTCCTCTGCAGTTGTAGTATTGCCTTTCTCTTCCCTCTCCCTGTTTGACTGCAGCTTGATGAGGAGAAGTAATATTAGTCTTTGAATCATTGTTATTTAGTAACCTGTTTCACCTCAAGGATTCCAGTGTCTTTAAGAATCTTGATAGAGAAATAAATATGTACTTGGAGCCACACTTGGTGCATGTGGAGGTTGCCAGCAGCAGAAGCTTGGGTTCTACTGCTGCAGTAAATAAATAAATAAATAAATAAAGGACAGAGAATGAGATAGAGAAACAAAAACATCTCACAAATGGACTCTTAAAAAAATGTTGTTTCCCTGTCTGTAAGACATGACTGTGACGTGAAACTGGTTTAGAGGGAAGGCCCAGAGGTTTATTCCTTCAGCAGATTTTGGCATAGAAGTCCTGGCCCAGGTACAAGAATAACCCACGCCTTACTTGAAAGAAATGCCAGCCTTGGGCAGGCCCGGTGTTCAGGTAACCACTACCTGTCAGAACAGCTTCCTGGATCCCCAGGCAAATGTTCCTGAGTTGACGCCAGGTACAGGGCTTTTTTCATCTCTCTGGCCCCAGAAAAATGCAGATATATAAAGTTGTCTTTCCTCATCTCGAGTCAAGTACAGGACAGCATGGGCAAGCTCTCTTATCAAACCTTATTTGGTAGAACATGACCTAATAAAACTGCTAAAGTGTAGAGGATACCTGCCTGCTGGTCCCAGTAGCTCTGCTTGCTGATGCTGTATGAAAGCAGTACTCTAATGCACTTGTTCAAGCCAGTGTGTCTTTCTTACTGTATTGTTTTGGAGATGAGGACCTCAGTTCAAATCAGCCTTTCCTAAGGATGAGGCTAAAAAGAATTACTTCTCATTCCTTAGGCTTTTCTAGCTGTAATATAAGTATAAAAATGTCACACTGGGGATGTCATGAGAAACAGGCAGTTGCATTTTAATGGTAAATGTCACAAGGCTGATCTTAGCAGGGGACAGTGCTGGCTGAGGGTCTGCAAGCTTGCCCTCCTGTAGAAAGGCTTTTTCTCAACACTAATGTGCAAGGAGCTTCAGGACAATATTTTATTCTTTTTCTACTGCTGAAGGAGACAGAAGCCTGCAGGCTCTGAATGTATTTCTGAAGAAAATTGCCTGGCTTTTCTTCCTTTTACAGAATAAAACCTCATCAGAATTTCTATCTTGCAGGAAATGGTTATTTTCATTTTCCATTATAACTTGAATCATCTGAAAGAGAATACTAAAATTCCCTAGGAGACAGAAATTCTGAGTTTGGACAACTTTGTTCACCTTTCATACTCCAGCTTCTGCAACAGCTGAGGCAAAGAAACTGCAGAGAATAACCTTTGTCACTGCACTTTTCATTCATTCCAGAACAAATTCATTTTGTGCAATGACTGAAAGAAAAGGTCTGCATCTGAAAAGTAAGCGACCAAGTAGTTAATGACTTTATGATAAAGCATATGAGCAATGGATCTACATAAAATTTAAATGGCTGTTGCTACTTTTAGCACTGCTTCGTTCCTTTTGAGTACTGTTTTTCAAATGCTTAACCTTTTTGTTTGGGTATGTATTGTGCTTTTGGACCAGCACATTGAAAGCACTCTGTCAAATATGAAGTGAAAAGATCTTCCATTAGGTTGAGAAAATGAGATTAAAAAAATAGGGGCATAATAGAAGCATGCTAAATGAAGGTATGCATTTGAGATAGTATAATACTCAAGAGTCTGTACCAAAAAGTCGTGATTGTGATGACATGTGGAAAAATAATTGAAAAAAAACATGGTACATAACATATAAGTACCTATAATTCCATTGGGAAAAATAATTCTACTGTTAGGAAGTTTCCAAATGGTGTTGGGACCAGACAAGTGGCATAGCCTCCAGTACTTGAAGAACTCAGCACATTACACTGTTGAACTCAAATTCAGTATACAGGGGCAGAGAGGTTTTATCAAGCAGTTTTGAAAAAATCCTATAAAAAAAAGAATTTATGTCTAATATATCACAGAATTGCAGGGGTTGAATTTTCTGAGATATATCAGAGATACATTGATTTCAGCTGCCCAGCATGAGCTTAATGCTGATTTTGTATTCACCTTAGCCTGGCTTTGGTGTTCAGCAGAAAGGGTGAGTGTTAATTATTTACACTACTATAAATCTTTAATTACTATGATATGGTGTCTGCAGTCCCATTATCATTCATAGCAATGGAATGGCTCCTGCTACAATAGACACAAAATGGGATGAGACTGAAATGAAAGATGTTCATCACTGGTCTGTATGGGAGGCAGTGGTATATCTTGGTTTAGCAGCCTTTCCATGTCTTCAGTGATGTGTAAGGCACTTTGTAAGCAAGTGCTATGTGTAGCCATACCATTACTATGCACTAAAGTAAAGCATGGATATGGATTGCGCCCAGTCTGATCTAATGTTTGTCCTCTGATAACTGCAAAGGCACATCTCATGTCCCACACAGGCCCTATAGCACTACATAGTTTCACCATTCTAGCTGTGTCACCATTCCATGGGATGATACTCCCCTTACAGTCAGGCCCATAAGCAACTGCCCTGTTAGATCTTCCTTTTGTGTTAGGGGATTTTGAGTACTGTTTTGAATAGGATTCAGATATCACCACATCTATTATGATAAGTGAATAGTGAGATAGAAATAATAAGTGAGAAAAGAGATTAAGCCTTTTGTTGTATCTTCTACCTTTTCAACTATAATTGTGAAGTCTGGCTGGGTAGTTACATAAGGGTACTATATACAGCCTATAACTAAAGATAATAAAGAAAATACATGGTAGCCAGAGGGAATGTGTTAAATTTATGTCCTCGTTTTTACAATGTTGCTGCCCTTGTTGTGGAATAGGATGGTCAAGATCCCAGCTGCTTCTCTCCGGTCCTATCTTCCTCTTTTTCTCATTATTTCACAATGTTTCTTTCCTCATGTTTCCAGTATTTTGCTGTTTATTAAGGATAACCACCCTTTCTGCAGAAGATGGCTTCTGGTCAAATCAGCTTTAGCTTCTTTCATCATTTTCTGCCAAAAAAAAAAAAAAAAAAAAAAAAAAAAAAGGTTGAGAAGAAGCTCCTTGGGCATAAGCATTGTTTCACTTCAGAATAGCATTAACAAAGTTTTTAGTTCTAGGCATAGTAAGACACAACTTTTACTGAAATTATTTTCCTCTCATCTGTGACAGATAGGTAGTGGTCAGTGAGACAAATTTTGCATAGAAACATGTTAAGATCTAAGTTTCCTTTCCTTTGGAAAGATAACATTTTCTAGCTTAGAGCTGTAATGCTGTGGATTTGTTGGTGAGACTTATCCACAGACACAGAGGATACATGAAGCAGTGTGAAACTAGGTAGATTCCTTTTTTTAATCCTAAGTGATGACAAAATGCTGGAGCAGACTGGAAGGGGAACTGCTGGAAGTGCTTGCAAATCCCTGAAAAGCCCCTAGGAAAAGGCCCAGAGGAAGGATGTAGGTACTAGGGAAGCAGCAAGGACTAGGAATGTCTTCAGCTTCCTTCCAACCTGTTTTTCCATGATTTGACTTTGCGAGTAAATTTTACTCTGCTCTGGGATGTAGGGTTCAGGTGAATTCACAGATTTGGATGTGAAAGAGAAAGCTGCTGTTAATCAAATGATAACCTTTGCAGTGGTATCTTACAAGCAAATTGCCTAGACTTTGAAGCATGCATCAGACTGAATCCTCCACTTTCAGGAACATTCTTTAATGACATTGCTGATTTGTCCTGGTTTCAGTATAAACTAGTGCAAAAATGGATTAATGGTTTACAAGTGAAACTATTAATTGAGCTAATATTTGCAGGAGCCACCAGACAATGACATCTAACTTCAACTAAGTGTATGTATTCTGGTGAACCTGAACGGAGTTTTTATTTAACCACTTGCAAAGTACTAAATTATGATGTTCCTTATTGATGATGCATCTAAGCAGATCAGATTTCTAACAGTAATGCTGCTTCTGGTTATACATATTTAATGTGTCTTTCCTCTAACTCAGAAAAATTATCTCTGCTGCCATAATCAGAGTGGTTAACTGAGAATTTTGTTTTAAAGTTTTAGTACACCTCAAAAAGAATTTTAAATAACTTCTTAAAAATAATTAAAATTTTTCTTTGATAAAAACGAACTCATCTCTCTTCTCTGCTTCATTGTTCTTTCTGAATTACTAGGTTAGATCTATTATTATTAGAGATCAGAGCTTGCTCCATTATCATCCCTTACTTTTCTGTGGGATAGTAGGGAAAATTGAAATATCAATTTTGACTTAAGATTTTGACCTAAACAGAAAGTTCAAAAGCAGTCATTGCAGGGTGTGTGGTCACTAACATTGTGATTTTTAATGAGAAGAACACTGTTTTACAGTGCAAGATCCAGATGCTTTTGATGGGAGATACAACATTCCCCCGTTGCTTTGGGGCAAAGTGCATGCAGAAGAAGCATTGCTCAAAACCCATCTATCTGAATGAGTTCAAAGGAAAGCCAGGTTTCTTGCTTGCGGTATCTGTATTGTTGCACTCATTCACATCACAGAAAGGACCACTCTGTTTAGGGCCTTTTGTGTGTGTGTTGAAAATTTGTGCCTTGAATAGCTAGCAAATGTTATGTAATATCACGTCAACCTGTGTAACATGATGCAATGTTGCATAAAGCTATTACTTGTGCCCCTTCACATGATGGAGAATAAAAATTAGATTTAAATTTCTTCCTTCATACTTGAAATATCCCAAAGCACTTTTTGAACTAAACTTCTGAATTATATGAAGGAAAGCAGTGTGGATATTATGTAACCAGTAATATCCTGGGCACTACAGCAGATACAGGCTTTTAGTTTCTTTGCACAAGGAGAATTTGTGGTCAGAGGCATACATGCCATATTCAGAAGCTCCACATGCAGCTGGCAATAAGAATCATTCAGAATTCATTGTGCCATTTTCACTATTAAAATTGAAATTAATATTGTGGTCAGTTCTGAGTATTTTTATACGTATTCAAAACACGGCAATTATCTGGAAGCTGCTGCATCATTAATACATTGTGTACTGCTTCCATAATTTAATATTATATATTATATTTGAGAGCTATGAGTCATTTATAGCCAGAGTTTATAAATGACCTCTTTGTCACAGACCATAGTGCAGTTATGCCAGGGAAGGGAGATAAATACAAAGTTTAAGAACTACTCAGATTGATAAAGTCAAATTCATATTTCTGAAATACAATTCCCTTTACCTCTATCCCAGAAAATATTTTAGCATGCAATTTCTGCCATGAGAACTGAGTTCCATGAGCCGTAGAATTCATCATCACTTTCTTCCTTTAGTTTTTGTGTGTGGTTCCTATAGTGTCTGTTGGACAAATGCTCCAGTCTTTTCCCCTGCATTGTCAAAAATTTGCATCTGTTTCTATTTTCTGTCATTAATTAAAAAAAAAAAAAAGATTACTATTTCAGAAATTTTTGCTTTGTCAGTTTTGGCTGAGGCTGTTTGCAGCTTCTAAATGGTTCATGAGAACTTTGACAGCTAACCATGTGGTACACGAGCCTTTATCTTGGTGCCTTGGAAATCCAGTCCTAAGTTGATAGAGCACAGAGATATTAGACCAATTACTAAAGGATCAGATGAAGGGTCCATCTAACCTGGTCTTCAACATTGGACATAAGTAAATGTTTAAGAGGCAATAACAATGAGACAAATGTGGCAGGACCCTCAGAATAAAACATTCCTGTTCCAGGTACTCATCCAGTTTCCTGGAGAACTCATCTAGTTTGTAGTTTGCCTTTGGGCAGTGATTTTCATGTGTTGCACAAAGAGATAGTATTTTGTTGTTGTTGTTGTTGTTATTTATTTGTTTATTTATTTTTAACCTAACTCCTACCATCTTCATTTGATGTGCCCTAGAGTTTGTTTTGAGGAGGTTGAAAATCCATTGCCTCTTCACCTCTCAAAGGCACTTGTAATATTGTAGATTTACAACATTTGTCAGACATCCTTGTGCCAAAGAAATCATCTATTGTGGAAGACACTTGCTGTCCCCCTTGAATCTTTCTCATGAAAAAACAAAACAAAACAAAACAAAAAACAGGGCACAGGGAGTGAGAAAGAGAGAGGTGGTGAGTGGGTTTGAATTTTGGGTGTCTGTGTACAGACCCAAGAGTTGGACTTGATGTTCCTCGCAGGTCCCTTCTAACTTTGGATATTCTATGGTTCTATGAAAGGAGGGAAGTTCAGCATTTTTCAGGAAAACTTAGAATTTAGGATTTGGACTATTTAATTTAGAAATTCAGTTTCATTTCAAAGGTTTCCTGTTTGTGAGGAGACTGATATTCCCTAGTTTGTATTCTCTTGTATTGAGAAGTTGTTTTAGTGAAAAATGTTGGATTATTTTCCAGAGTGAGCATGAATGTACAAAAATGGGACAGAACAGAAACTTCTCTGTCCAATTATGTACTTATAATATTTCTGAAATTAAAGAAGAGAGGCATGATTTTACATGAAGGAGATGTTAAAGAGAGATGCCAGAACAGTAATATGAAAACATCATTACAATTGACAAAACAGGATTCTGTCATTATCTGGACTTCTGTGTCACAAAATGAGCACCTCTCTGCTGAAACAGTCAACAAGATTTACTCATTGGTTATTTGTGATGCTGCTTTTGGAGTGTTTTATGTGTCCATGACTCACTGATTCAAAATGAAAAGGTCATATCATACATGACAGCCACAATGCAAAGTAGTCTGACAGAAAGACAGTGTTTGAAGATTTCATCTAATAGATAAGTACAACATGTAACAAATGGCGTGAACTTATAGCTTCTATCATATAAAGACCAGAACCATAAGAATTGAGAACTATCCTAATGAGACATGAAGAACAGACTGATGCAGTGATGAGCTATAAACAACCATTCACTTCTTCCTTCCTGAAATGAAACTTCTGATGTTAGGAAGTGTGAGACGGAAAATGTCAGTGAATATCATAAAAATGTTTATGCTCTCTTTACACAAGTAGGCCCATAACACTTAACATACCATACATATCCACGAATCTAGATACCAGTTCTAAAGGAGAATTTTTTATCAGTCACCATCTCAGTTCTTGCAAGGAGAATAAATACATTGGCTATTAAACAACTTAAAATAAAGTAAACAAACAAAAACACTTGCTAAATGAATTCCATCCTCCCTTTTGGCTCTGGTACCCACATAAAATATTATGATTCATATTAAAAAGAAGCTTGTCAAGATGATATGTTAATGTCCCCCTTGGTACAGAGAAATTGATGGAGCAACTTCTTGATAGTTGGGAAATTTTTGGGAAGCCTGAAAGGGAAGGTAACTGCTTAAGGCCTTGTTCTAAGTCAACCTAGTTGGACATTGTGAACTCTGCACCTCTTTCTGTATTTCTGGTAGCTTCACTAGCAAATTCATTCTGATTAGGCTCACAGAACAGGTTAAATTCTGCATGTGTTACATTACTGATACTGCACAGCCTTTTTCAACCTTTCCTGCTAAGCTTTAAGTAAAAGAATCCGGTTAATTAACACTGAACTGTCACAGATTCCTACAATTATGAGCCATGTTATTGGAAAGAGATTGGTATGATAAAGCATTCTTTTGATATGCTATCAGCTTAATTGTATATTCCCAAGAAATACGTCTCCCTGCATTGGCAGATTTTGGATTAATTTATACATTGAAAGCATACCCTTTTCCCTAAGCTAATTTTCGTCATGTGGACAGATATCTTCTGATGTGAGATACTGCTAAGAATTTCAGCAGGAAATGTATTTGATCTCTGGCTTTTCCTACATCAAACGAGCTGAAAAGTATATGAAGAGAACAGAAAAAAATAAAATGCACTTAGCAAAACAGAGCATACTGGAAAATACATGATACCAACTGTAGAGCATAAAAAATAAAAAAAAAACAGTGGTAAAGATAAACAAAGAACTGCTTATGAGCTGTCATTAGTGCTGTAGTTTGGGAGAGAAGTACAGTTGAGTCCCTTGTATTCTCTTCAGAAATTTTGCATTTTGATGACCAAATTCCCAAACAATATGAATCTTTCTGACCTGGCCTGACCAAATGTTTTAAAAAGCATTTGAATGAATAAACTCCAGTGTTTCTGTCAGCTATTATTGTGCTGATACACGTGTATGCAAAGGCTGTCTTGCTATAATTCCTCATATAGTATCAGAGAGGTATGATATTATTCCATTCCCCTTCTTGGCAATTGGGTGCTCTTTATTCACTTCAGCCTTACCTATACTTCTGTCATGAAATGACCCATATAATCTTACTACATACAGCACTTTACTGTCAGCAACTTTTGATTAGATGGCTGCTATATAACTAAACAAAAACTGTCCTTTCTGTCCATGGGTTTTAATTATTTATGTGAAATATGTTTGGACACATCCCAATTGTGCTGAGCCCCCTCCACTTTACCTAGAGTCCTAGTAAGATACTTCTGGTAATATGTAGTTGATTTAATTTTCTCAATAGGGACTTCAGAAACCAAGCCCACTGGCCAGATGAAGTTAAGGGAAGGACAAACTGAGGTCTATCCATTGCTTTAATAAAACTGTTATAGCTTTTTCAGTGGGAAGAAAGAATCTTCTGACTTCATTGCACACTGATATGGGCAGCGGCCTATGAGTCACTGCCTTGTAGAGATAGTGACTTATTTTAATTACCCTCAGTGAACCCTGCATTTGCAGGAATGAGTCATAGCTTAATGCAATTTCATAATAATTATATAAGAAGTATTCTAAAGTGATGCTTTGTAGCTTTGTCTATTTTGTTCATTCTGCGATGCAACTGAAGAACATGATTCATTTTAAATGAGCTAGTGTATACTATTTACTAGGAACAATTACTTCTGTTATATATAGATAGATATAGACAGTGCACGGTTCTGTACAGATTGACAGCACGATAAGGTTCCTGGGCTCAGGGGCGTGCACCACCTGAGACATCAGAGTGATTAAAAATATGGTTGAGTGAGATTGGTGCTGTGATAAGCACATAGAGCAGCTCTCTGAAAACTGTTTTGCTTAGCTGATGTCAGGACAAGTGCTCAGAATCATGTATATAGGGATACTCAGGTCCATGGGACTGCAAGCAGTAGAGGGGTGGACAGTACAGTTTGAAGGAAAGTGGGTAAGAACTGCAGGTAAAGATCACAAGCCTCTTTCCCCTCTTGTAATAGCAACAAACACCATTTTGTCACAGTGGTGTTATTTTATGGAGGCTTATCAGGTTGAAAAAAAAATTTTCTGGTAAGGTTTCCAAGGGCTTGCTCATTGAAGGGTGTGTGTGTTTTCCACCTGGTACTGGGAAGGACATATTTTATTAAGTAACAGGTTAGACAGTGCTCTGCTAACAACGTGGTGATGCTAGAAGGCAATATAATGATATATGAAGCATGTGTTATTACATGCTCACTAAGGTCTTTTGCATTATTATTCTGAAGGAAAGTAGGGGAACCCCGCAGCACAGACTGGCATACACGTGTTGAAGCACTTAATGCTTGTAAGGGAGCTTGTTGCTAGGTAGAAAAGACTGGAAGGCTGCTTTCATATGGTTGGGGTTTTTTTTGTGTGTTTTTGAACAATGGAGAGCTAGTATGGGCATGCTTGTGTGCTGCTGGGGAGGAACTCATTTGTGAAAAAAGAATTTCTTTGTTTTTAATCCAGCTGCCCATTGCCTTGGGCTACCTTACTTGGGCGGTGCCTATCTAGTTACCATAACAAGAGTAGGTTTCCTTACTCATCTGGTGTTTGCTTGCCCAATGCTCTTAGCATAGACACAGGATTTAGAGAAAGTTTGGTTAAGAAAGTTGGCACAGACGGGTAATTGCAATATAGCACTCTTTATTGGTAACCTAATTACTCACATGTGTAACTACAGCTAGTGAACGTACTTTTCCCTGTGAGAATTAAAAAAATATATGCATTGTCCCAGAGAGTTCTAGAAGCCCTGTTATCATAATGCACTCTTAAGGGTAAGGAGAATGTAGACAAAAGGTGAGGTAAACAATCAGTACAAACTCATACAGATGTCACCTCTGAATTCTTATGTCTTGAGTCACAGTCAAAGCATCTTAACCACAGCACCATTCTCACTCCTGTACAAACAAGTAGCTTGGTGTTCTTTCTTTCTAACAGTTCATGCATGAATGTTAGTGATGGAGGGTTTGTTGTAAAAAATGTGTTTGGAAAGAGGTCTTGAAAAATGAGTGAGTCAATAGGTTCATGGAAAATACAGGCTGTTTCATTTATACACAGTCTATTATTGCCTGGTGTGGCAACTTTCTTTCTGAAGAGACAGGCTGGAGCTAGGAGGTTTAATCTGTGAATCAAAATGCATACAGGTATTGTGAGAAACAGGAACAAACAAACAACTTTTTAAATCATTCTGTTCATCTGCCTATCATTATTATAATGTATGCCATCTTTGTTGGATTTAGCCAGCAATATACAAGAATCACTCATTACCAGGATGCCAGTGCAGTAGTTGCAGCAGCAGAAAACACTGACAGGCCTCTGAAGTGTTTGGTTTAACTGTCAGCAGCTACTGTTGATTAGGGTTCCAGTTTTATTCTTTTCACTCTTTTTCCTTCCTTGAAGAATAAGGTAAACAGGCTGAATATGATTCTTTCTACGTTGAGATCATTGAGTACATTAATATTTGCAGTATATTATCTCTGGTAGATGGAATTCAATTTACATGCATAGTATGCTCTGTCATATTGTTCCCAGGAGGCCTAATGGGAATTAAATACCCACTTGGAGAACAGAGAAAAAAAAAAAAAAAAAAAAAAAACACATTGTAATTATTATAAGCTTAACTCACATGTGGCCTAATTCAGACACAAATTGTTAAGCTGCAAATATTTTTAACTCTCCTAGGAGGTGACTACCTAGGGGCAGAGACCAGGTTACCAGTTAACTGGTAACTTACTGCTTTCAATTCCATCTCATGTTCAGGGGAGATCATTATTAGAGCATACTACTTTGTAATGAAGTATTTTCATGTTAGTTTATTCAGCTGAACCTGAATATTATGGCTTCTACTGGAGCAAGAGAAAGCTGCCGTCTGACATGTCCTCTGGCCCACCCAGAGTCTTGGCAAAATATTATGAATATCCTTCTCTGAGCGTTAACTACAATCTCTGCAAGAGTACTTGTAATAAAGATGCTTGACACATCAAATTAAGCCCACGCTCTGTTGCAGAGCTATTTGCTCCAGTAAGGGGAGCTGTGGCCACTGGCACCTATGGCTCGATGACAGCTTGTTATACAACTGCAAAACAACAAAATTTACTTCTGAAGAACCTGCTGCTTTGTTCTACAAAGGCTAGGGAGAGAGCTGGGGCTGCTGTTTCCCTTGAGTAGCCCCATTGTTAGATAAACAACGGTTGGACACAAAGCACACATACCTTTGAAGCCTCAGTGTCCAGCCTGGGTCTCTTAATTTCACTGTAGGAAGCATGTGACGTTAATAGGGCAGAAGAGTTGATCTGATGTGCAAATAGCATTTTTGACAACATTTCTGTCTTTGTTTTTAGGCATTTCTACAGGCCCAAGGTATGAAATCAGCACACATGAGAGTAGGCAGCTCACATGCTAAGACTAGGTGCAGCTGTTTCTAAAAGGAGTTCCTTTTCTTTTTCCTTATCAAACACCAGAAAAAGTCTGGAAAGGTGGAGAGGATATCATGAAGGAAGGGAATGTGGTCCAGTTTTCTGAGGATATATATGATTTATTGCTAATGCTTTGTTGCAGTGATCCAGAACTGCTGCATCTGCTAGAAACAAAAGGTATGAATGATTTCAGAGAGGTGAAGTACAGTTGATTCCAAGTGCAGTAAATAAAGCGCTTGGAAACTGAAGCCTGTATGGTTTTGTCCATTGCTTCGCCTTGGCTGAAAATGAAAGGTTGGCTATAATACTCATGAATCAATTATGATTGAATATTTTTGTTAGAATATGCCATTTCACCACTGCCAAAACACTGCAAACCAATATTGACAGTAACAAAGTTAGAGAGAGAGTAAGAAGCGTAAAGTATGAGAGTATGAAGCAACTATGCTTCTCCTAATCTAAAGAGATGTAGTAGCTTTGCTTTTAATCAGAGCCAGGTTTCATAGCAAGATCATTCTCATTTTTCAGACTGCAAATAGTGTTTTTGAAACAAAGGTGGTTTGTGAAAATGGTTGAAGAAGGATGTATTCTATCTATGTTTGTGCAGAACTTGAGGAATATTCTGGATTATTGCATTGTTTCAGTTCCATGTATGTGTGAAATGTGCAAGCCCATTCTTAGGAGGTCTTCCCTTGCTGTTTGTCCAGGTAGAACATTTACACTGACCCCATGCAAGTTAGTGAGCAGCTGAAGCACTTTCAGTTTCTCTAACAAACTATTTTTGTCCCTGAGGTTATTATAAACAGGGTTGGGCTGTGTAAGTGCCTTAGAGTATGATTTTATGTACTCTAGAGGAACATGTTCCTTGTCTAATGCTTACACCAAAAGCAGGCCAGGAGAAGGAAAAACAAAAAGTATGACACTTAAAAACAAAGAAATTACACTACCATGAGTACCTAGTATCCAAGGAGAACATAGCACTGTAATGTCATGAATCATTCCAATAAAATCAAACCTCTCCCTGAACCCACAGTGTCACTCCATGACACAGCCTCCTATGTAACTAGGTGCAGGAGAGAAGCCCAATGGCCAAGTCTGTCAGTCTAAACACAGGATCTTTGTTTGAAGACAGTGAATTAAATCTCTCCAGACATTTTTATCAGCTGACATTTTATAACCTACATATCTGTTAAAAAAAAAAAAAAAAAGAAGAAAAAAGAAAAACAACCACCAAAATTGAAATAATTTTCATTTTAAGTACATTTTTTTGAGAGTTTTAGAACATTTCCCTGCTTTCTTCTGTCTTAGCAAGCTCTTCCACTTAACTTAGGAGATGTATTAATTTTGCTGAGGACAATTAAACTCTTTGGGTGTAAAATCTGTTGAGGTGAAGACCAAGATGCTCAGTTTTCTGTATTTTACTGTGAAATACCTAATTAGAAGTCAGTTTCAATCAGGTTAATAGATGGGTTACCTGACTTGGTTACTGCCAGTTATTTTGCAAGTTGATTCAGGCTGTTCACTCAATCATGTTATGGTGTTGTGGGTCTTTCCACTGATTTGGTACATGGAACATACATACCCATCGAAAATCACTCAGGCCTTCTGTTGCTTAAGACAATACCCAGGATGTGAACACAAAGTTCTTGAAGGCAAAAGGAAAGTGCTTCATCCTGCCTCTTCAGAAAACCCCCTATGAAATGGCAGGAAGCTGAAGTACACAGCCCCAAAGGGATCTTTACGTTTGAAAAGGACAAAGAAATTTAAAAGGATATCAATACTATATGCCATTGCTGAAGAAAGTGCTAGATGTTCTGTATGGATGTTTAGTAAGGCCTTAAAACACCTTGAAAAAATCCAAGTTGATTCCTCCTCCAAACTATTTTCTAGGGATGTTTCTAAACTGAAAATAGGCTGTCTAATTGCTTTGTGTTGCACAACAGCATGGGAAAACATCAACTAAGTTCAAAGTCTTTCAGCACTAGTCCCCCAAGCAGTTAATTCTAAGAGCTCTCACTCCTGGAGTATAAAAACAGCTACAGAAGTTGTACCTTAAATACGTCTAATCCTGAAATCCACGGAATGATTGGAATATCCCATCATAGGAATAAATCTTGGGAGATTATCTCCCTCATGTGAGAGGCAAGTTCTAACAGCTACAGAATAAATCCCTTGTTCTGTGGGTTGCTTGCGCAAGTTTGTGCTTCAGCAGCAAAGGCAAGGACATACATTATAGTTCTGAAGGAGAATTCAGTGTAGTAGTTGGAGATGTACTTTTCTGTTGTGTATGATCTGGGTAAATAAACTAGGCTAGCTGAAGCTACTGCTAGCAAACAACCTGTAACAGAGAAAGTTTTAATGACAAAAAAAAAACAAAAAAAACCCAAACAAATTTTAACATAAAAGTGCTATTGCTGCTTTATTTTAAATTCTTATTAGAAGTGTGAAATAAGTGACTTGTAAAAGAACCATGCTTTGTCATAGTTCCTGCCTTTTCTTTCTTTGTCTTGGGTGTTCCTGCATCCTCACTGCTACTGGTCTTCCCAGCCCAAATTTACTGCTTCCACTGTCAGCCTTCTCTGAGTCCCCAGCTGCTTCTTGACCCAGAGGAGACCACGGGTGAGATCACTGAGCTTCTCTTTCACCTTGTTACCTTTCTGGGTGGAAACTGAAAATAGTTTTACAGCTGCACATTTTATACAGAAGACTCATTTAGAAGTGACTGGAACACATCGAAATTTCATCTTACTGGATGATCACCAGATAATAAGCTAATCATGGCTGTTTCTGGACTATTTTAGTCTTAGAGAGCTAAGATGCACGGTTTTGTATGCTATTACAGCTTTCCTGGGCCATTTAGTATTGATCCCAGTAAAAATCTCAAAATTCTGCCTTTCAGCCTTCACTTCTTAGTTGTATTTACATTTCATTTAGCCAAAAGAGAGTAGGGATAAATACCTGTACTGCTGTAGTGTTCTATCATTGAGAAATCTTGAGGGAAACCTCTCCCACAAGCATGTTGTCTATACCGTGGCCTATTTGTCTCTATTCTTTCTTCATCAACACTAAGACTAATTTAATTTTGTAAGAATTCTCACGGTGTCATCAAATAAATGCTGCTCACCAGCTGATAAATTGTACCTTATATTGAACATACTGCTAATTAGTAAAGAGTGATACTTAAGCATTTCATAAAAGCAGGTCTGACACTGGAGATCTATGAATTAGCGTGAGGCTCTGTACCTGCAAGATAACTTGCAAGGGGAAGAGTTTCATTTCCATATTATTTCTATTTTTTGGCAAGTAAAGTCATTCTCCCAAGGACCTCTGAACTTGAAGACAGATAGGACAGATCAAAAATCAGTTCTATGAGAAGAATTTGGATCAGATATACACTGCATCAAAACTCCTTGGTTGGTGCCAGCATGCTGTAATAAATCACATACGGCCATGGAAAATATCTGTCTGGATTATAAAATTTGCCTCAGGGCAAGAAGACTGTTTTGGTTTTATATAAGCAGCTGTTTCCACTGGATTATTTATTTGCTTAATGAGTCCCAAATGGGTGCAGGGGTCTTGTCTCCAGAGTGTCTGAGGAGCACTTGCTCACCTTAGATGTTACAGAATTTCATTAATAGTAAATAATCTTTTTACATATTGCCCCTAGGTATCTTGCTCACGTTGCCAGCTGCCTGATGAGGGGTGGCTGATTAACGATGAGGGAAAATGATTTATTCCCTTGTCCCTCATGGTGGGCCAAGATCCTGAACTGCTGCTCTTGATCAATCTGTTCTGGCAGTGCATGGAACAACACAGCCTTTTCTAGGACAGTCTTTAGTTTCAAAAGCTCATTTTAATTGTTTGATTGCTCTACATGAATGTGGATATGTCCTGATAATTGGCTGCTATGCTCCTGAAACTGCATTTTAATGTTTCCCTGGATGCAATCGACTGAAAGTATTGTATAAATAGGAAGGGTAATTACATTAACTGTGAAATGACAGCAGTTAAGATCCTAGCCCAGATTCCGGAGCCTCTATTTTAGCAACAAGCTGCTAATTTCCCAAAGGAAATTAATAAAGTCAAGGTATCTCCATATCCTAGGGGACCTAGGTTTTCCTGTGCTGCCTGTAAAGGAGGAATCACAGGAATTCTACTGTGACAGTGCCGTAAGAGTATATGTTCTAAGGGACTGTGTGAAAGGAGATGCTCAGGTATTGAAGATACAAAGAAATGCATACAAATGTATACAAATAAATGTCTGTCTCGTCAATCCACAGGAAAATTTAAGCTAAAAACTATTCTTAAAAGACAAATCTTGACTTTTCTGGGCTGTTTAACATTGTTTGATAAAAGAGGGGAGTGAAGGAAGTTGAACTGGGAAAGTTCCTGCTTATGGTGGATGAAATAGTTTGAAGACTGTCTTCACAGGATTGAGCACAATATTCAGTTTTATAAAGACATAAGGGATCTCACTTTGCCTGCCTGCAACCTGTAACAAAGCTGGCTCTAGAGCAGCCTCTGTCTGTGAGCAGAGCCCAGCAGCTGTTGCTCTTCATGTTCTCTGAATACTAGTTATTTCACAGAGTGTAAAGATCTGAGTCTGTCAAATGAAAGGCTGAACATGCAAACTCTGTGTAAATTTTGAGACAATTCAGTTCTTCTCCTATGCAAGATGCATCTGTTTGGTGTCATCTGATAATTAAAGAAATGGCACCTGCTATAATTCACCAGTCACTTATTGTCCTAAATTCTGCTGCTGCTTACAATATAGTGGCCAGCCATAGCCAAAAAGTGATGAACATTTTTCTCCTTTCTGAGATGCTTAAGACTTTAATACATTCTGTTTAGTGCTGCTGAGTGTCTTCATTATGACAAGTGACTGGACAGGAAAGAACTTAAGCAAGGTTATAAGAGAACTGTATAACACTAAGATACAACTTCTCTTAGTAAGACCTGGAAAGATCTTGAGGGGAAAAAGTAAAAATAATTGCATTTCAAATGCAATTGAAGGCAAGTATGATGACAAGAAATTATGAGAACATAACATTCAGTGCGTGAGATTGGCTGGCCTGACAATGATTTTCTAAAATGTCATCTATGAAATTTATCATCTGAGATGCTGCTAAATTATATTATAAATGGATATGATGGACTAAATTGATGACTATACAACTACCTAAGCCTTATGATACTGCTTCGGTGCTCATAGTAATACACCATATGTTTTGTTGTTTTGTTTTCTTTTTGGGAGTGGTGTGGGTGGTGTTCTGCAGTTTGTCCAGAGAGAGCTTCCAGTCATATTACAGTTTTGTGGTTTGTCATGTCCTGTAAGCGTGATTTTTAGAGAATGAATGGTAAATTACCTCGATTTTCTAAATCAATATTACTTTAACATGATCTGATCATTTACACTACATGACAAAAAGCATTTGCAAATCTGAGACATTTAATTGCCCATCAGTGTTCAAGACTCATGTCAACTGATTTATGAGTTAACAGGCAATGATAGCTGAGTGTTCTGTTCATCTCTAGCCAGGAAGGATATGCTTGGCAGGCATCACTGTTCTGTTACATTCAGCCAATGAATACTTGTCAAACCAGTATAAAATAAAGTGGAGTATGGAAATAATGTATTGAAGTTCTGGCTAGAACTGACTGACGCACATGGGGAGGTGAAAAAAATGCTTGGTCTAACTATGTATTGTACCACAGTCAACTAGGTACCTCAAATTAATAGGTAGTCATTAATGATGAACACAAAGAACAAATAACTTTCTTTAGTTCATCAACTCTGCTGGAATTTCTAAACATCTGTGGCAATGATCACACACATGAGCTCCTGTAACAATAAGCATTGAGGTTTATTTAAAAACACAGGAATGGATTCTTCATGCCTTTATTAAATGTCTAGTGAACCTTTAAGATGTTTTACTCAGGTCTTCCAATTAGGAACTTATAGGCAATCCTTTACTCTCACTTGCTTTTTGTCGTACCTGGACATTGGTTTAACCTCAAATTCTTGATTTTCTGAAAGTATATTTGAATACTATTTGAATGCTTCCATTGAAAGGGCAATGAAGGGTCTGGACCACAGGTCTTATGAGGAGCAGCTGAGGGAACTGGTATTGGTTAGTGTGGAGAAGAGGAGACTCAGGGGTGACCTTATCAGTCTACACTACCTGAAGAGATGTGACAAGATGGAGGTTGGCCTCTTCTCCCGTGTAATTAGGGGTAGGACTAGAGGGAATGGCCTCAAGTTGCACCAGGTGAGATTTAAGCTGGACATTAATAAAAACCTATTCTTTGAAAGAATGGTCAGACACTGGAACTGGCTGCCCAGAGAGGTGGTGGAGTCAACATCCCTGGAGGTGTTTAAGAAACGCTTAGATGTTGTGTTGAGAGACATGGTTTAGTGGGAAATATTGGTGATGGATGTTTGGAATGGATGATCTTGGAGATCTTTTTCAACATTGGTGATTCTATGATTCTATGATTCCACTGTTTTGTTATTCCCCAGGAATCAAACAGATAGGATGGTTAATGATGTTAAAAGAGAATTCCCAGCATCATATGTTTGGACACTAAATTATGGAATTGGCCGAGATATTTCGAAGTACTAATCTCACTAGTTTGATATATAAATTGCAATCATGCATACGTAGGAACTAGGGGACATGTATTACTAACCTAGGGAACCTTATGGTCTCTTTTTTTTCACAGGTTGATTTTATGTTTGCTTGTTTAAAGGGAAGCATTACATTTCAAGCTACAATTAAAATAACAATTTCTGTTCTCTATTGATTTTTTTTTTGCAATTACTGGCAACTTTTACCCATGGACCATGGTTTTCTCATTTGTAAACCAAGATAAATGCAAAAAAATGGGATAGACACTTCATACTATAGTTACTATTATTATTGCAATTATGTTTTTTTTTTTTATCTGTGAGGATTTCTGTGTAGAGGTAGGAATAATCATCAGCATCTAGCTTCAAACTTAACACATTCCAGAAGGCAGGATTTGAAGATTCAAGGTTCCAGACCACAATTCTGTTTGTGCCAATAAGAAAATTTCAAATAAAAATAAAATCAGATTTAATTAAAATCCAGTTGACATAAGCCTGAAGAAATCTGTTCTTGCTTTTATAAAACAACTGAAAATGAGATAGAATATTTTGATAATCTCATTTATGTATTTTCTTTTCAATTGCAACAGCAGCTAAATATATTTAAAAGAAAGTTATAGTTGGCAGACCAGTTGGCAAAAAGTTATAGTTGGCAGTGGAACTCAGTCCCAACCATGTTATATTGCAGGTCCCCAGAAATACTAGGTGATTCCTGTGTGCTTGATTCTAGACTTATCAAATCCAACAGGGCTACGAAATAGCATAAATCTGATGATAGCAGGCCCAGAATGAAGCTGATCTGCCATCTTCCTTTCCTGCTGAGGGCTTTCATTTTGCCCTTCCTCGCACAATTTTTTTCACGTGGACTTTGCAGAAGATTCCCAGGAGGGACTTTTCAGAAGTTAGGCAATATACCTAATGCCTGTTGTTCACATAGGCTTGCTGTAGTCTTAACTAAGCATGCCTAAAAATAATAAATATAACAATCATCATAATAATTTCTGTACATGTTATCAATCCAAAGAACTTGAAAGCCCGGCACCTACTGTGCTGACTTAATTATTGTTATCATGATTGGAATGAGAAAGGAACATCAGAGCTTCTTTGATACTTTAGGGAACAAAGGCACACTTTTCATCCTGGAATTTACTTCCAAGATTTAAGGATGAGACTGAATAGTGCAAGGATTTGGGAGGGTCAGCCAGAAGCAGGGGACAGGAGGAGGAGCTTTAATTTCCAGAAGTAAAATAGGCTTGTTTTTTATTAATTCTTCTCTATGAATTGACCCATGTTCTCTATCAGTGCATTATTTCAGAGGATGTTGTTGCATCAGAAGAAGGTATTTTCCAGCACTTATCCACCCACAAGAGTATTACCAAGAAAGTTCCTTCTAATATGCATGCCTCTGGAAACAACATTTCTAATCTCTGATGTTAGAAATGTGCCTACTAGTACTGGCATGCTCTGCTTTCTCCTTTCTTTAATTGGACATTTTCCATTTTTTGTTCTTACAGTTACCACTGCAACCTTATTCTTGCACTGATCTGCTTTATCATGCTCCTTCAGCTGAACCTTTTGAGAGTTTCAAATCTTAGCTTGCCTCAGTCTTGGATTACACCATCCTCCATTTGAATTTAGAGTAAACCTCACCAAAAAGCAAACAGGCAAAGCCTTGGGGGCACTGGACACAAGCTAGACCTGAGATTCACTGTTAAAGTAGGGCAGGGAGAATGTCACAGGCAATAAAATTCCAAGAGATGTAATAAGATGTAAGTGGAAGAAGTGAAGAGGGGGATGGCAGGTTAGCTTCTGCAAAGAACATAGTCAGGCTGGCTAATCATCTTGTTTCAAAACACTGGTTCCCCTTTCAGAACTGCAAAACAACTAGGCACAAAGTAATATATGTTTTCTAGCAATGAAAAGGAAGAACTGGCATATCAGCATGTTTAATGTCATTACTAAAGCAGAATTTCCATTATTTTGAGCAGAAGATATTAACTACAAGATGTGGTATGTTTTTCTTACAAAAGTCTAAGAATAAAATCTTTTAATTACTATGGTTATTTCATTTTTTTTAGACTTCATTTTCTTTTTCAATTGCCTCTGGGTTTTATCTTTACCAGTAATTGTAGAACATCGATACAGATCTATCAGGAAAAGTCTGTGAAGTGAAGAAGAAGCATGTTTAATTACATCAACATGGATTTTCTTCAACTAGTCAATGAGTGAATATACTATAGAAGTTTTAAGTTAAAGTTACATTGTTATTTTTTAATAAACTGTAATGCACATAGACACACGTTACATGTTTAGAGCATAAGGTCCTACTTCGACAGATTTGATTCACCTGAATATTTTGTTTATACTCATTCAGATGCTTCTTTTGAGTTCAAATGCAGAAATATTTAGTCATTATAAATAGAGTCAGAAGTTCATCAGTACTTCAGCATTCTTTGGTGTGCTCTGAGAAAGTAAAAAAAGTCAAGTTTGTTTTGCATGTTACCTTGATAAATGTGAAGCACTAGTCTCCTGGTCATCAGCCAGGGCTAGTAGGGTGGAACAGAGATGTTCTGCAGTGGGCTGCTATGTAAGATGTATGTAAAAATTACACCAGGAGCTATGTTAGCTATGTTTGTAAATTTATTTCCGAATTAGCTCACATAACTTGCATAACAACTTTCTAATTGCTTGGGTTACAGAGCCCAAAATGCCATCATGAAAATACTATTTATTTGTAATGTTTTAATGGTGATTTTTACCATAGAGAGATTATGATATTACTTGCAGTATTTATTGTCATTTATGGTGAGTCTTAAAAGAGAGCTATATTTTAAACAGAAAACAATGTGAAAGAATGCTGTACCAAGCAATTTTTCCTGCTTATCCGTACTTCTAAAATTCCATTTGACCATTCACAATGAGAATCTGAACATGTGTTTCACTGATTAAAGTAATTAATATCTAATACAAACACTGTAACTATATTCTGTTTGATTTCCTGAAAAAAAGGGGAATGTAGGCTTGTAACAGACTGCTATCACCTGTTTATCTTACTTTTCCTTCTGCTATTTTCTATCAAATATATCAGAAGGAGAATGCAGAAAAAGAAGGTTATAAAATAGTCAGTGTGGAGACCAAGCTTCTTGTTAGTGTTGAGAATTTTGAAAAAAGAATATAATTTTGTTCAGTATCAGATAGTTTACAGAGCATGGAGAAGTGTGAATATTGTATGAAATAGAAGTTGTGGCAGAAGATATAGATATTCTTTGAATTTCCTCTCAGCTCAAGTCATTGTATAATTCTATGGGTCCCTGTTTCTATGTAGAAGAAGCACTTTAGTAATCAGCAAGTCTTTACATCAGTTCACTTGACTTAGCCTGTATCCTCTTGACCTCGAGTTCCCTTTCTTTAGGGTGAGCACAGCACAGTCCCCAAACCCCCACCCACTCTCCTTTATTTTATTTATTTATTTATGTTGCTAAACTATGCTTTTCACTTCTCAGATAGGCTTTCCTTTCACGTCTGGGCATGTGATATCATTACTGCCTTCTTCCTCTCTTCTCTTGTATAATTGTTTGGCATAAGAAATGAACACTGCATTGTTCCAGGAACAGAAATTCAAAAGAAATTGTCCAAAATGAGATGAGTTGGGACAACTCGGCACTGCAGAATGTCCTGACAGAGCATCAGGAACTGTTATTACTAAGTGCTCTCTCTGCCAGCTCGGCATATCTGTGTATCATCAGAATGAAATCAGAAAAAGCCAGGATGTATCTTCCATGCAGAAACTGAGTACTTCTTTTCAATCCCAGTTTTCCCCTTGTTCTAGTCATTGCTTTTGTGCAAGAGTTGATTGCGATAGCATACATGTGGTGCTAACAGAAATTGGGTTGGAGTCTTTCCAAATGAGAGCTGATGCTTTGTTTTCTCATTCTGTCATCATGAGCCCACTTCCTAAAAAGAAGCCCACAGCCATAATGTGAAATGATATTTCAGTGAAGAGTGAGACTGAGAGATAAAGAGCAAAGATGAAAATCATTTGTTAACTGTAAGGACTACGTAAAAAAATGCAAGCCTCGGACCTCACTGAGTCAAAATCATGCAGGGTAATAGCAGCCTTACCATATGCTGTAAACAGCCTCCTTTTAACATTTACAATGAATTATAAAATAATAAAAAAAATCAAATTATATCCAACAAATGCTATTAACCCATTGCAAACGCTGTTGAGTGGAAAGGTTGCTCTGCGTGACCTTTTGTGCCTTGTAGTTCATGGGTTCTCCTCGTGCCAACACTTGGAGCAGCCAGCATTTACCAAAATGCCAGGGTCCCACATGTGTCCTGAGAGATCCCAAGGCATGGGCATACTGCCAGCAACCAGAGGAACAGAGCACAGCCATCCCACTGCAACATAACATTGAGGTCACTGGCTCTGGCTGTGCCTGGATGGCCTCCTGAGCCCACAGCAGCCTGGGAGCTGAAGGGCTGAGGGTTACTGCAATGTCACGCTTGTAGTACTGTGGCACCTTAGCCAAGAGTCAGTCACTCAGGCACTAGTTGTGGCAGAAACACTCAGGGGAGGTCATTATGCTTGTAAATTGCCAGGCCTTCCATTCATTTTTTGTCAGAGAAAATAAAAAAAGAACTGTTGCCTTGAGTGCTACTAAGTGAGATAAAAACCCATGCCTGGCTAGAGATTGTCCATGAGTTTGATTTTTAAGACTGTTAACAAAGCTATGCTGCAGTTCCCATCCTGAGCTGATATTTAGTACCACCTGGTACTGAAGCTGCAGTCCCCAGGAGCTCAGAGTGGTGTAGCCTGATACTTTCTGCATTCCCTAGAGAATACATTGCTTTGCCTCTGCTCATCAGCACATCCGTGTCCTCCTAAACAGCTTCTTCTCTGCCATTTATGGAATTTGGATGTACTATATTGTTTTATGTCTTGAAATATAAAATTACTATCTTTCCAATCTTTTTCCTCACATATTTTTCTTCATCAGATTGAGTGAGATGTAGTGATTTATTTACAACCCCTCACTGCTCAGGTTCAAAATTTCCCATTTATTTTATTTAAAATTGAGTAAACTGTGCTCACTGAAAAATGCTGACATGCTGAGTGGTGGGTGCCAGGAGCCACAGCTCTGAGTGGTGTTACCTGCCCTGTTTCTTTGCAAACAGCTGGCAGATGAGGTGTAAAAAAATGTAAGAATTCAAAGTATGCCAAGAGGGCTCTGGGGTACCCAAATCCCTATGGGACTCTAGAATAAATGTAAACATGGACCAGATTCTCCCTGCCCTACCCAGTACTGGAATATAGTATGTCTTCCACCAACTTACTCATGGGGGATCTAAACCAGGCAAATCTGATTGTGGTACTTTCTCTTCAAGAGCACCATCAGAGAAAGGAAGCATGGAGTAAAACTACACATCCCAGTATGTCCCACACCATACTGGATAGTGCAGGAGGTATCTGCCCTGAGCTTGATTGGTCAGACTGGAGAGTGGCTCTTCTGACGCTCCTCTCCTGTGGTCTATTATTTTTCTGTCCTTTTTCATGTTGCAATGCCAACCTCCAGTGGTACTTCCAGCTTTATATTTTCCTTCCTGCATTTCCCACCCTTTGTTGGGCATTGTCATCCAACAAAAGTCTGGGAAAAAGAAAGTCACCAAAGGCCAGATGAAAGATTTCCCTGATATTCGTAGCAGGAAGCAAAGCAATAGGCTTGGATGTAACTTCTGCAGTATGGCAGAGGAATGTTCTGAAATGATGATTTTAGCAGCACAAGAATTGTCCTTGGCATGCAAGTCCATGAACTATATGCACTCTTTTTGGTATGACTGAAATGAAACTGGAGATGGATGTGTACTCTTTGTGACCTAGGACAGTTGGTGGTACCATGCAAGAAGGCTATGTTGAGACTTGTGGCTTCTGGAGTGGGTTTGTTCTGAGGCCAGAGCTGCTCTGCAGCTCTTAGAAGCTGCAAAAACAACCAGTGGGCCTATTATTACTGTTATTATTGGAGAGGGTAAGAAAATGGGATACGTCCATTTCAGAGCTTGAAAGCACTAACAATCTCCATAATATGCCTTGCTGTTCTTGCTGACATGATTAATTTTCAAAAGAGTCTGCATGATCATCAGATTTTGAAAATATCAGAAATTGTTTCCCAGAAACTTTCCTTTGCAAAATTGGTTAGTTAAATATTGTGTAAATTATACCTGTGAAGTTTTAATTATTAGGCTATTAACAGACGCTGGGATATCACAGTAATGCCGTGCATAGAGAATCAGTTTATGATTATGCTGTACTGTTTAACAGTGACCTGAAACTGTGCATTGAACAGGAACTTGTGTTGTTTTAATTACCTTGATCACACTCTCAACTTTATAAAACTTGCTGCGGGTTCATCAACTCAGACCCAAGGATAATTCGTATCGGGCACAAAAATGTTATTTGAGAATATAATGGCACCATTGATAGCAGTTCATATGTTAAGTCCAACAAAATAGCCATGTGATATTTAAGACTGGCAGCACCAGAGAATTTCCAAAGTAGGTAGAGTAGTTTTGTACACTTCCCCGTGCCTCTGTTCAACTCAACACCAGGAAGTCTCCTCTGCTGAGGAGCAAGTTCTTTGTTAAATCTTTTGCATGAACATTGCATCATCTTCCTTGTTTGTCTCTACAGGGGTGTGATACATAGTTAAGTGCTGGGATAGCTTAGCCATTTTAGCTTATAACCAAGAAATGCTGCTGAATCTCCATGTCTGGCAGCTCTGTAAACAGCAGAAACACATCAGGAATGGTATAATTTGGTCATTTGATAAGTGACTTTGACAGTCCTGTTCCTCTTTATATTCTGTGTTATTATAATATTTTTAATGCACATGAATACCTGTTTGACTAGTAAACATACTCTGTCAAGGCTTTTATTGGTGAATCTGACTTTTTGGTTATTTATATGGGCCTGTTTTAATTGTGAAGCAAGCTGTGATATTCTATTTATTTGCAACACAAGTTTCAATTGCCCAAAGTTGTGCTTGTGAAGTATTACCCAAGGCACTATCCACATTCCCTAGTTTTTCCAGTCATCCTTATTCTCCATTGCAAAACCTTTTCATGCAAAAGTTGCATGCAAATGTGGAACACTGGCTGTACCATATAAATGGATCAGTGTAAATGTTACTAGTCTGTATCTAAGCATTTTCAAAGCACACCTGGAACACAGTAGTACAATTTCAGTGGCATTTAATGAGGCTGTAACTCAAGAGACAGAGAGAATAACTATAAACGCAACAGCAGAGCTATAGTTTCCTGAATCTTTAAATAGATTCATGGCTTTAATGGATGTTCTTCTGAATATATGTCAAATAAAAGGCGTGCTTGTTTTTGCATTTCTTTCTCTGCTGCGTGTCTCATATCATTTTCTCATCCTCATCTGTACTCTGGCTTTTGCCCTCCTTTTATGAGTTCCTCTTATGCTCCCATATTCCACTGGTTCACGAAAGTTCACTCATAAAAATTTCAGTATTTATTTACTGTGTACAACATTCTTATTATATCCTATCTGAACGTACTGTACATTTCTGATTCCTGAGTAGTACACAATGTTCAGAATACCTTGGTGACAAATTGCACGTATATATCTGGTATTACACAGACACACACCTCCACAAAACATTTTATGGTATTCTTCTTACTTGTGCTGACACACCAAACTACCAAAGTGAATAATTTACCTTCTTAGTTTTCCTCATAATCCTTTCTGAACCTTGAATGCTGTGTCTCCTCTTAAATTGTTTAGAATAATTATTACTGGTGAAATACTACCTTGAATTGTTACATTTGCTTATTTAAGGATTCCACTGAAGCTTTATTTCGTGATTCCCACCCTGACATTCAATCCTGAATATGTTACCTTGCTTTGTTCACTAACAACTACACTTTATTCTTCCAGTACATTTAAAAAAGGCATTTAAATACAGAGTACGAGCCTGGACTGTATAAATGGCTGTAAATGCATTTTGGGTTCCTTCAAGATGGCAGAATAAAATGCAAATAAAGTATATTACAGATATATACAAAGTGCTACATATCACAATATTTATCACAGGAACCTATGTTATTAGTAAATTAATACTATAGAAATACTTCATTTCATAAATGGGCACATGCGATAAAAAATTTCAGTAAATATGTAAATAAATCCTTCAGAAATCCCATGTAGGTGTGTGGATGAAGAATACATGTGAGATCCTCATTCTCTAATATGCTCTTCCATTGCAGCAGAGAGGTTTTCTTTTGTTGTTGTAGTTATTTTATTTTAGGTCCAAACTTATAGCAGGTTAGAAAAAGTTTGTACTTCATGGCAAATGGCAGCAACTGAGCAGAGGGCTCCTCTAAACATTTATTGACTGTGCCTGAGCAGTACACTGGGAGGGCTGAGATTCATCTGTATAACACACTCAGTCTGTTCCATTTCTGAGTTTGTCATAGGGTCATGCATCCACTCTGGAGTATTCTCCTCTGTGTTTCTTGGTTTAGTGATATATAAACAATAGTTAAGCTATTGGTAAAGTTAATAACTTTATGTTGTGTTTGACTTTCACTTTACATTACAAGTTTTGTAACTTTTACCTTTTGTTGCTGTCTGTAGGCAGAAGCACTGGCTTGAGGTCTGCAATGAAATGGGCGTAAATAAATGATATTTCTTTGATATTAGATTCTTCTGGTTTTGTTTTTCATCTATTCTTCTTTTTTTTTTTTTTTTTGTATTTCATTAAATCCAGTCTGTCAGTCCTCTTAAAATTCAAGTGGTTTGAAAAGGTCTCTGATTCACTGTGATATTGCTTGAGCATAATGCTATTGTCACTTAACTCATACATGAATAGTCACTTTTCACAGAAAAAAGGAGTAAAAGAGCCAGGAGAAAAATGAACTGTCACCTCTCTTAGACTACCTGCCTGAGCAGGAGATGGTAGGAAATGGATTCCAGAGCAAGCTAATTTTTAAACCTAGCACAGCAAATACATCCCAAAGACACCATAAGTCATTACAAAGGTCAGATCAGTTTGTCCTCTTCGATCATAAGTGCACTGCTGCCACTTTCAAAATCCACCTGCCAGCAACACTGCATAATTAGATGCCACTCCCTTGCTTTCCTGTGCAGCCTCACGGTCATGCACCGAGGTCAGCCCTCCCTTCCCTTGCACGGCAGGGCAGCAAGAGCTTCCCTGGGCCAGAGGCAGCAACACAAGGCAGCAGGTGGCCCTGTGGGCAGAAGGCAGAGGCTTGCACACAGCAGGGCATAGTGCAGGGGGCCCAAGGGACACTGGTGGGAGGCAGAAGCTGGGCCTCCTGACGGCTCCTTTCATCTGTGTGCATCAGTCCTGTCAGCATGAGCCAGTTATTTTGCAGCTAACTTGGTTAGCTCACTTCTAGCCTCCTGAAGTCTTGTCTCTTCCATATATCTTGGCTAGGATGGGGATTTAAACAATATTTGACTTGGAGATACTACAAGGCAAATACACAAGCCATCAGAGACATGGTTTATACTCCTGGGTTAACATTAGTCTTTTCTTTGGCATTTGCCTGAAAGAAAAAAAAAAGAAGAGAAAAATAATTTATACAGCCTTATGGTGTTAACTATGCAGAATATCCTGTCCTCCTATCACTGCAAATCTGTTTTCCCATGTTGAAAGGGGAAAGTTTACCAAGGAGGAATAAGCAGGTCCCGTGGGACTGCAATGTGCTACTGCAGTTATGCACAAAGCGAGTCAGCCAGAAAAGGGATGCTGGCCAAGAGCTCAAGCTCCACACTTCAAAGGACACCTCACGGGCAACAGGTTTATTTTCTTTTTAAGAAAGTGATCTGAAGAGCTGTTTTCTACAGTGCCTATGGTACTGCCTGAAGAGACCGTCCTAGGCACATGAAAATCAAATGGATGATTTGTATCCACTCTGCACAAGCTGTGTGCCCCAAAAAGGTAGGTTACATCATATCGCAAATTTAAAATGACTGTATGCTCTACCTCATTACCAGGTCTAATAGAAGTAGAGGAGAATCAAGTTAGTGAGACGCTTTTTCCTGAGGAGAGGTCATTGCCTAGCCACATCTCATCTTTCTGAGCTATTTAGGTTTATTTAATCACATAAAGCCCGCTTGAAGAAATCTATTTTCGATTACCTGCACATGAGGTAGGTCGTATTTATCCTGGCAAACTTCAAGAGCAGCTCTGGAGATTACCTGTAGGTAGGAGGGATTCCTACAGGGATGACATAGCAAATATCCCCAGCCATCTCCAGTATCTCCCCCAAAACAGGGTCATAGGGATTATAGGGAACTTTCTGAGCTGTTTCAGAGTGCCAAATCTATCTGGATGATTGCTCTGAACTGCTGCTCTACCTCGTGATCATTTTGCTAATCCTGATCCCAAGATCACATAGGAAAGAGTATTTTCCCACTACATGTGCAGCAGGATGCAAGTGAATCTGACAGTCTGAGTAACAGATTGCTGTAGTTTGGCTCCCAATTTAGAAAGTGTCAGCCTCATGACAGAAGCTGGAATTAGAACCTGTAGGACTGTGCCACCTTGCAGGTAATCTCAGCATCTGTTGTGGGTACTAGCAAACATCTGAGGGCATCTGTGCTTAAGCACAGATCAATCATGCTTCTGCAGGTCTTAGTTATAGCTACAGATACATTTCCTTCTCAGTCTCCTCCCTGCTGTTTTACAGGTGTAACTCACTGGTCAAGAAGCAGGCTCACTGTCCTAGCAATTACTTTCTACCTTGTCCTTCTCCCTACAAAATTTGTTAAAATTACCCCTGTCAGCACTTTTTAATCAGAGACCTTTTGACATGGCATTCAATTTTCTGAGCCACTTCATTGTTTGGAAACTAGATTCTGCTGTTTTCAAGAAAAACAGTTTTAAATTGAAGAATTAATTAAGGTGAACACCTAATGGCAATATGATTAAGTATTTTAAAAAGGATAGGCTTGAGAAAGCAAATCCTTCTACTGAGTAAAGTTCCAACTCTTTGTAACTGCTGTCTTTTAGAATTGGAAGCAGCAATAAGTCCAACATGTGAACACATTCAGCTGCTGCTTTTATGGCAATACACGACCTGGTGACAGTTCTTCTTTCCAGTCTGAAGGGGAAAAGCCAGTGTGAGTCTATCAGCTGATATATTCATTATGGTCTTAGACCCAAGGAAAGAGGAGAAGTGGGAATTTCACAATCCAAAGCTTACTGCATGACAGCTCAGGAGAGCACATGCCAGGCAACTGCATAGTTACCTGAAACTACCTTATTAAATTATTGGCCAAAGCCAACACATTTACATTAGGATTTGCTTGTTACTTTATGTTTTATTGTAAACAGTGACCACTCTGCTGAATTCCCTAGCAGTGGATTACCTGACTCACAAGTGAAGCATTTAAAGTAAAACACATACTTCCAAGTCCATGAAAGCTCAGCTTGCTTTGACCAGCTGGTGAAAGTGCCAGCTTACACTCAGCCTCATTGCTGACAGTTATGAAAGATAAAGCACTTAACAGCTGGTCTTGGGTATTTCTTCAGTACATTGCATTGTGGCTAAAGACAAGTAATAAAAGGGTCATTTTTTCCTGTCTGATAATTGATCTTACTCTACCCAGAGTCTTGGTACAGCTGCCAGCTGTGTTTCCATGTTCTAACAAACCAAAATGAGTGGGCAGTAAAACACTGATATTTTCCAATTTGTAAACTTAATTGTGCTATACAGCTTCGTGAACTTAATCATGTGTTATACAATGCCTCATTTGATTTTTTCATCTCAGAAAATTCTGAAAGACCATGAGTTCCATGTATTTCAGAAACAGTCATTTTATCTTCTCAGCAGAATATATTGGTAGAACTGCCCGGAGAAGACAGAAGATTTCAAGGACATTTATCAGTATATTTAAGCCCTTCTTGGTCTCAGAAGTCAATTGGAGGTCCAAAAAAGATGAGTACAGGCAGCAGGAAGTTGCTTTTTAAAAAAGTTCTGCAAGGGCACTAATTTTCAGCTGTAGCATTGCTATTACCATTAGCATTGTGTGGAGCCATGGAAAAACTCCTCATGCACACAGCGTAGAGGCTGGGAATGGGATAAAGGTATGTATGCGTAGTTACAGAGAAATCTCCCAACTCCTCTTCCTCCAGCAGATCATGCGCCCCTTGAAACATAATTACAGCCCGGTCATAGTGATGTGTTGGACTAGATGATGCTAGATCTTCGTGGGTAGATCAGCTGCAGAACACAGCAGTTGCAAGTTTGTGAAGTGAGAGTCCCTACAGAGACAGACTTCGTGCAACTTAACAGATTTATAGTGCACTATTTCCTGGAGAAGAAGTCTAGGGAACTTTCCTGAAAGAAAAATAAAACATGAATAACCCTCATCAAAAGCCTAGTTTTAACATTTTAATAGGGCTGAAAATGATTCACCATGGTTATGTATCCACTTGGATGGTTGTGGGGTAAATGCTTAGTAACCAAAGGAAGCACCTTTTAGCACACTATCTATCTTTTAATCTGCTTTTCTTGGTAGACAGTTCAAATTAAAGCAAAAATATAACTTTCACTAAAAAAGAAGAAGAAAAATATGATGCCAGAGTGGTTCTCCTACACTGTGATCACATGTCAGAAATGAAAACAAACTTAGTTAAGGCTGAATGCCATGGTCTGAGCAACGACTTCCCTGAGTGAACCTGTGATGTAAGCTACTTGACTTGAGTTGCTCAAATAAAATCATAAAGTATGCTATTTTTATAGCCTGATCATGAGTAAATTCAGAGCTGAGCATTAATCTGGTCAGGTACGTTGTGAACTTCACTGCTATTACATCAGAAGTTTACTAGGTGAATTTTCTAGTGCAGTTCTTCTTTTCCCCCTTGACAGTGCTCAGGAGAGTTGGAAGATTAATTATAGTTCTTATCTTGATACATAAGACAAAATAAATAGTGTCTTTTTTCCTGTTTTGAAAAAAAAATAATATACTGAAAATGTTGTTCTTAGATATGATTGCTTCACAGAGAAAGCACTCCTGCAGCACGTGACTTAGAGCAGCTTGACTTTCAAAGTCATGGCTGGGACAGAGAGAGCAGCATGTTATAAACAGAAGTATAATCTCCAAGCTAAAGGAGAGGACTAGAGTCACAGCTCCAGAGTGACATATGAAGGTTAAATGAGCTCTGTCATTTTTTCTCATCTTCAAAATCAAGTTTATAATCTTTATTGCTTCCCAGTAATGAAGTACTATTGACAACATGCTTGGATAGCTGAAAGTGAAGCAACTTCTGAAGGGAAAACCAGTGTTACTCAGTTTTGCTGTTATGTAACACAACTGCTGGTGATGTGACCCCTCGCAGAGATGTGCAAAAAGGAGCTTGGCCCATTCTGCTCTGTATCATTACAGCAATTCTCATCTATTGCTAAAGCATCAATTTTTTTTTTTAAATTTTGGTCAATTAAAGGTTCCGAATGAGGGGTGAAGGTGATTTGGAGCATTCTCTGAGTGTGCTGGTAATGTGAAATTCAGCGGGAGAAGCTGAAAGTTATTTCTTCTGAAGGGGAGAAACAAAGTGTTCATTCAGACAACTGGAACACCACTGACTTGTTGAAGGCTAGATCCCACATGGGCTTTTTGACCTCCTCACCTTAGTGTGAAATGCCTCCTCTGAGGAGAAATCTGCAAACAGATTTCTGCTTCTCAAGTCACTTTTCTCAGATGTTCAAATCGCAGTTTTACAACACCCTTACTTTGCACAAGAACAGCTTATTGTCAGCTCCTCTGCAGCAATTAATAAATTCTTTATTCTTTGGTGTCCTTTATTGTGTTGTTGACCAAATAGAGGGCAAACAAGGATGCACTCCCTATCTATATTTTTTCTTGTTATAAAGATACCAAGCATCTTTGGTCAAGGGACTACTGAAATATGAATGAGGACACATTTTAAATGTGTCTGTGAGACAGGAGCCAATACAAAAACAAACCAGATACATTCTCAGAGTATCATCTTTATTCCCTTAAGAAACTTGGACTGAATGTCCCTAGATGAACCAGCTTGATCTCCTTCTGCAGTTGATTTTTAAATTCCATCTTTAAAGGGTCAATTTGGAAAGGATGGGGTAGAATATGAGGCCTGGCAATCTCATCTGAACTAGTCACCTTGAAATAAAGCCTCACTAGGTTAATCGTTCAGAATTTCTTCAAGCATAAAGCCACATTCAGCCCATCCTGGCAAATTTATCATCAGATAGAGAAAGTGGGTAGGTTTTCTTTTCTGAAGTCAGTGGCCTGTGTAAGTGTGTATTTCAGCAGGAAAGTTCATGGAGAATAATCTGGAGAATGATTTTACAAACCCATTTGAAGGAGATCAGCAAAGCTCTTGGGCTGACCTGTTTGTTATTCTGGAGAAAGGTGCTCCCTTGTGACTTCCTGCAGGGCATTATTAATGTTGCATGACTAGAACACTTTGATCCAGCAGCAGAAAGCCTTGGAGCTGACAACAGCCACCTCTAATCTTCCCTCAGCACTTCTCCAGGCTTTGGTTGTTGAGAACTTCCTTCTGAGGGCTGAAATGTGAAATAAAGCCAACAGGGGAGGGGGGGAGCAGCTAATTTAAAATGAACTCCGAGCAGTTGCTAGTCACTATTGTTTTAACACTGGGAAGACCTTTCTGGGAACACATGCAAACTGATGTCTCACCTGTCCTGGGTTTGCCTTGCAGCATCAGTGAGATTTGCACATCATCCTGGGAGAAGACCAGCTGTTCCTGGTAACTCAGATGTGACTCACATGTGCAGGATGACCTGCTGGCAGCACTGGCACTGTCCTCAGTGGAGATAGAGATCCTCCGTCAGATTCAGTGTGGGGAACTGGAGTGAGCCAGCCTTCACCTGTCTGCTGCAGTGTGGTGGCAGGACCCTGGTAGAGCAAAAGGAGCCTAACGGGCAGAGAGGATGGCAACAGGACCTCACAGAGCTAAGCTGCTTTTCCTGATCTTGCTTCAGCTAAATGAGACTGACACTTGTGCATGATGGTTGGACTTATCCTCAGTGTAGTTTTTCTTGCTCTGCTTTGTTTGTCAAGACAGGCAGTGCCATGGCCCTCACATCCACTGTGAAAAATGGAATATGACTTCAGCCCAGCTGAGGGCTGGGCCATGGAGATGAGAAATGATACTCTCTACCTCAGCACTCACACTTCTCACCATTCATCACTGTTGCCTTCCCTGCAAAGACCTCTCACAAAGAGGATCACACAGTCCTGGTCATTCTCCTAGGACCAAGTTAAGTGCTTTTATATGGGCTGATATTTAATTCACCAAGTAGTCCCAGTAGCTAAAATGAAGAGTAAAATACTACTTTCTTAAGAGTTTCAGGCTTTGGCTGTTATTAGCTCAGGCTGTTGTGGTTTGGACCTTTTTCTCTGAGGTGAAAAGATTGTCTTCCCTCATACTATTCTTCATGGATTTTATACTCTTCTGCTCTCTATTGTCTGTCTATATGGAGAATGTAAAGTATCTAGAGACGATTAGATTAGAAACTGCCAGTCCTCTGAGGAGTACAGTTGTAGGCAAATCCAATGTACTGAAATGTGAGCAGGAATTAATAATGTTCTTTCTACAGATGGAATAAATGACTACAGGAGTGATGAACCAATTTTCCTGATGTCACATGAGGAATCCCAGTCACTGCTGGAGAAAAAAGAAATTAGGCAAGTGACAGCTGCAGACGTGTTTTCCTGCTTGGGATGCTGAGGGCCATGCTCACATGGTTAATGTGTGATCCCAGAGGAGGAAAGATTAAAGATAGCCCTTCTGTTGACCAGAGATGTCATCAGCTGATCTGAGGTTACAGCAGGTCATGTGAGGCAGTAGCACTGCCTGCCGCCCTGCATGTTATCTTTGTGATACCAGCACATCCCTTGGGTGCTGCGTGTTGTCCCTTTGTTTTGTGCAACCTGGTCTAGAGAGCCTGCTTTGGCAGGAGGGTTGGACTTCATGACCCCTAGAGGTCCCTTCCAATCCCTACAACTCTGTGATTCTGTGTTCTTTCTGTTACCTCTAATATGGCTCATAAAATGGTCTGTGTGAGGCTCCAAGTTAGCAATACATAAAGATTCAGATTCTGTGGCTGGTACTGTTGGTCATTAAATCCAAAATTACATCCTCAGAACATGTTGCTGCTGCTCTTCGACTTGGAAACATGAAGTTCTTGAGCCCTTACACTTCCACCTATGATGCCATTTGGATGTTCAAACTTACTCTACATGCAATGTCATTATATGTAGAAGATCTCCCAGCTTGGTTGCAGATGATTTGCACATGTACCTGCCATGGCATGGAAGTGGGCTGTACCAGACAAGATCCTAGCAGCTGCAAAGGACTTGCTGATATTTTGTTGCAGGCAGACAAAACTGCTAGGGCAGTTCAAATGCATTCTGTGAGTCTGCTGCAGGGGCCAAGTAGAGCTGAGGACAGTCTTTGCAGCTTCGCCCATCTGTAGCTGGATGCTCATCCCAACCAAATGCTGAAGGGCTTTCACAACCAAGATGGATCTTCTCTGTTCTTTCTTGCCTGTGTGATTGGAGCTGGTAAGATCTTCCTGAAAGACATTATCAGATTAGGCTGCAGGCAAAATAAGGAAGATAGTGACTATTTTCACCCGTTGAGAAACTGCTTAACGCTGAAAGTATTCACTAGTTATGATGAACAGTGCTTGAGTCCTGCTCTGGTGGAAAGCATCCCGGACCTTATCCAGCCTCCAAACAATTACCCCAGCACAAAGCGACAATGTGTTTTGTGATGGGAGTCCCTGGCCCTCCTCTGCAAAGCACTGCAGCCTCATTTGTGTAATTAAATATGCATCAGTCTGGGGAGAGAATGAAAAAAAACCACATGCTTGGAGGTCAAAATGCATCTTGAAAAGCTTTGGATTTAACCTCTGTTCCAGTACTCTTATTAGTTGATGTCTCTAAAGACTATTTGGACTATTTGATGTTTAAGATTCCTCCTGGTATGCGCAGAAAACACATGAAAGTTCCTTTGTCAGACTTTGGATCCTATGTAATTTTGAATACATTGGATTGGGACATAGTATAAAAATGAAAGGTTATTTCAAATCCAGAAAAATTGATTTGCCTAACTTAATTATTTCAAAAATTACCAACTAAAGAAAACTAAAACTGATCTTGTGACTGAAGCACAGAGCTGGAATTCATGAGCTTGGTTCTCTATTCAGCTTTTCCCTGACTTCCTGCCTGACCCTGGGCAAATCACAATCTCTCTATGCCAATGTTTCCTCCTCTGTAATGTGTAGATAAGAGTACCTACTTCACAGACTCTATGTGAAGTTAAATTCATTATAATCTCATGTTTTCAGGATTTCTTTTTCCCTGAGATTTGCACTCCTTTTGGAAACACAAAGAATTATTTTAATCATTATTTCTAACAGTAATGATGAATACACTTCATTTTGGAATGTACTTGCTCTCACATGTTTGTTTATAACCCCAGAGTATAATAAATAATTCTGTAGATGCAATCTCTCCATCTTTCTCCCCAGCCTTCTGCTCACCCTACATGAACCTGCAGATACACTGGTAGTCCTAGAGCTTCAGGATAAACTTGGTCTGCCACATTCCCTCATGTAGTTTATAATCACTAGGATCATCTTTAAGCCTAGCCTCCTTCAGCACAGTACTACTTTGCTGTGTCTCCCAGGCAGCAATGTTCGAGAGGAAAGACAGAGGCATGTCCCTCCTCCTGGTCAACAGCAGCTTACATAGGTCCATAGGCAATGCTTTTGCTCCAAGGTTTACAATGATCCTACATCAATGGTAGCAACTCTGCCAGTTCATTGTCCTGAAAGAGTGAAAACCATTACTCTTATCATACTTCTCTCGTTGTGTGCCCCGACACTTCCTCCTTTTCCCATGTTATCTCTCCCATAGTTTTGTTTTCTCCTTCCCTCTGTTTTCTCCTGTCACTCTCCCCTGAATTGTTCCAAATGACCTGTTTCATTGCCTAGTTTTTTCTATTCCTCTGGTGTATCATCCATCCTTTCTCCATTCAGTTTACTGACACAGGCAGACATTTGATCTCTGAAATCTGAAATTACACGGAATCTCATCATGCTTCAAAATGTGTGCCAACATTTGGGGCTCTGTCACCACATAACCTTAAAATATTTAATTATCATGTTAACTTTCCACTGGTCTTCCAGTCTTCCTTCACTTCATTAGTTCTGCTGTCTGTTACTCACTGCTCTTATTCACTTTTTTATTTGAAATCAGAGCCCTGTTTTGTAAAAAACTATACAGCTGTCTTGCCATCCTTGTGGCAATCCATAGCCCAGTGATAAATTATGCTACGTATAACTGCATTACTGCAACCACTATTTCTGATCCTCAGTGTGTCACTGCCTTTAACAAATCCCATGAAATTTTTGGAAATTTTTGAAAACTGTGGTGGGGACAGTCCAACTGAAGATCCTCCTGGAAGCTACACAGTAACCCTTAACATCCTTCTCTCCAAATTGGAAATATATTGAAAGACAAATATCCTTTACAGAGCACCATGGTCCCCAGCCACTGATACATGCCTCACTTGCACCTAAATGTGTAGAGGAACATGGGTGTCATGTCTCCCAGGATCCACACTTTGTGTACTCCGTCAGAGAACTCATTTCCAATTAACCCAGTTCCTCTGATGAGGAATTTGGATGCCCTCAAGAAGGAGTGAATGATACTTGAAGCTCTTTGAAGACAAGACAGTGTGAAGTTGTCTCATTCTCATGGTGTAGGGAGATAAAGAGAAGTCTCTACCAATAACTTATTTCATGCTTTTTATATTCATTTTCTTTTTCTAAAGAATAAATCACATTTTTTGCTATTTAATCGGTGCTGAACAACACACACACACACACACGTATATATGTATATATATAGTTACTGGGGGAAATTAATCTCCCTTCCTGAGGTGTTTAGTTATACCCACCTCTGTACTTTCACCTACGTCTTTCAATTGTTCTTCATTTCATATTTCAGCTGCTTTTTATCTCACCTCTCAACCAAAGGAATTACAAGACCAAGTCATGTCAAATAGTCTGAATGTCCTTTTTTGCATCAATTTGGCCCACAACAGGTCTAGGTCGCATCCTGACTTGTCTCTTTAGGAAAAACTTGATTTAAGCTGATATTTTGTGGTCCTTTTTAAATGGCAATATCACTCAGATTTGTTTATTCCCTCAGTAAGCATAACTTTGTGAATCTGGCAATACTTGCAGTCTTGCATCTTGACTTTACTCCAGTACAAATCTCATAGAATCTTAGAATCATAGAATCGCAGGATTTGTGAGAGATCTCAAGAGATCACTGAGTGCAACCCCCCTGCTAGAGAAGGTACCCTATAGTAGGTTGCACAGGTAGGCATCCAGACAGGTCTTGAATATCTCCACAGAAGGAGACTCCACAGCCTCTCTGGGTAACCTCTTCCAGTGCTCTGTCAACCCTGCCATAAAGAAGTTCTTCTGCATGTTTACATGGAACTTCCTATGTTCAAGTTTTAGGCCATTACTCCTCATCCTATTTCCACACACCAGTGAGAAGAACCTGGCTTCATCCATTTGCCTCCCACCTCCCTTCAGATATTCATAAACATTAATCAGATTCCCCCTCAGTCTTCTTCTCCCTTGTCTGAACAGACCCATCTCACTCAACCTTTCCTCACACAGGAGAAACTCCAAGGTCTTTATCAACTTTCTGGCCTCCTGCTGGACTCCTTCTAGGAGATCCCTGTCTTTTTTGAACTGGCAGCCCAGATCTCCACAAACAAGATCTGACTGGCCAGCTCAGCACATCAGCTCCCTTTTCAAGGTGCATCATAGGCAGATTAAATTTTCTTTCTCTTTCATGCATCAATTAGGGATCAATGAAGATTCATTTTACAGAGTTTGTTTCAGATGATCTGTCCTACAGCGAAGGAGTTGACTTACATATCTTCCTTGAAGATAGCTTGGGCTGGAGCAACAATTTTAGGTAACTAACTAATCGTCTTGGAGATGCAGCACCATATATTTAATGTTCTTTAGTTCCTTATACATAAAAATTTTCTACTGAGAACACACACCTTTCTGTCTGGGATGTATAGGGCTCATTTATGGTATTGAGACTATTTAGGAGATTTATTCTATTTTATCTTAATGGTTGTTTTCCTGAGGATAATTAGAGGCAGAATACACAAAACAACTCCCTTTACAAAAAGTCTCTCAGGATAAGAATAATCACAGAAACAAAAATATGGGGTAAAATAAAGTGGCCAATCAAAGAAACAAAATTTTATTTATTTATTTATTTAAGATCAAGAAATGTCTTAAGTGTAATTTAGCTAGCAAGTAAAAGTGATGCTTAGGTCTTAGATATATACACAAAGAAGTTCTTTCTACTGAATTATAACAAATATATGTAGTAGTAGAGAAGTACTAAATAAATAAGGTGTTTGTGGTTGAGTTTGCTTGCTGACATCTATGCAAAAAAAGTTCAGTGTTACAAATAGAAAGCATTAATATTGTTTGTTTATAGCTCTAACATAAATTTGTTGCCATAGTGTTCATAAACAGTACAAAAATGGGCACTCAGTGCTATAACAAAGAGAAGAAATACACTTCTGTATAAACATATAGAAAAAAGGATTTAGCATAGTTTGTTATTTAGCACAGTTAACAAAATTCAGTCTTTAGTCTGATAGTAAGACTGGTATAATTCCAGACTTTCTAGTAGTCCCCAGGTACCTACTTTATAAATAAAATACAACATTTTATCATCTTAGGTAAAATGTTAAAGCTGGAAGAAGGGCAAGACTTTGTACATGTAAATGCAATATACATGAAACAATTTTCATACTAAAATAATTTTTTTAATGCCCACATAACATTTTTTTTCTCTCATAATTTTTCTAACCTGATTTGGATCCTCGATATTCTGATCTCAGTTTCTACTCTGATCTTTTTACAGCTCATCTGCAATACTGATGAACTGAAACAGGTTTCCCATTCTATCTACTCTTCCATCAGAAAAAAATAACACAGCTTCAAGGATATTGTTTTTGTTTTCATGTCGTTTGTTTGTTTGTTTCATATCAGGTCTTTGGACTCCATTCACAAAGAAAAATCCCTCAAGGTAACAAGTCATGTAATCTGAGTTTTGCATTGCAACTGCTGTTAATGCGTGAATTATTCTGTTTCAAGATGGTTTGGCAGCATGCGACACTTCAGCAGCAAAACCCAGCAAACTTTGGCCATGCAATTAGTGCTATTTCAGCACCTTAGTCTATAGTAATTTGTCATGCATTTCAGGAAAAACAAACAAACAAACAAACAAACAAATAGAAGTTGGATTTTGAGAATTGACACCTACTTACATGCAGAGGGGATGAGTTTCCATCTTTTTCTCTTGAAACACTCAATGTATACTTCTTAATTTTCAGTCTGAGCAAGTCCCTGGAAGGATTTTTATACAGATACACAAATGCATGAGGGTTCTGAAAGCATTCAATAATTAAAAATAGCTATGAAAGTTTGTTAAACTTTGCAATAAGTAGTTACATGTTGTAACAAGTTTGCATGAAGTTTGTTGCCTGATTTCACTATGAACAGGAAACACTTTTGCAGTGCTCATACAGCTCTGTTGGGAATGGACTACGGTATCCCCAGGTGAATCTGACACCTTTCACATAGCTATTACTGCTGTATGTGAGCTGACTGGAGTTGACTTGGTAGGCTGCTGTTGAATATGTTCAATAAAGTTGGCACTGATTCTGAGCTTTCTAGAAGTTTGTTCAGGAATTTACCTGCTATTATGGCTCAGTCCCATTTCCTGAATACAAAAGGTACTTTCTCTACATCAGATAAATTGGACCTGCAATAAAATATTGACCCTGTTTCTATTGAGTTTTGTAGCTTATGCAGCTCATGTGATTGTATATATTGTCAATATAAGAATGCCCGAGTGTCCTGAAAGCTAATTGTCAACCAGTGTAGCGTTGTGGTGTTCCAGGAACAGAGCTCTTCGCAGCTTTAGTTGCAGGATCCTGGGGCATCCTGTGAGAAAGACCTACACTAAAACACTTCCTCACCTTTGTCCTCCATCACTTGGAGTCAATTACTACAAGAGACTTGCACTTATAACATTGTGTTTGTGTGTAGTCCTCTACCTTGGTTTATTTCTCTTCTCTCCTGGGCTGTAACCTTTTCCAAGAAGATGCCTTTTGCTCAGAGTTTGCATATCATATTGGGTCTGTCCTGATTAATGTCTCCAGGTGCTGTTAGAATCATAACAAATCATAATGAATAGATTAATTGCATTCATTACACATCCTTTGCAGGTGAGCTGTGTTCTTTATTCTTGCTTGGCTAGATAAGACACATGATGCTTTTCTTGCTCCCTAACTGGATAAATGTACTCAGCTGGCCAGAGGGAATTCATTTCAGATGAAAGAAATATTCAAGAGTCTCTGTTGGCCTGCTGTTGTGTTGTAGATCTTTTTTAATTATTGGTTTGAGGTACTTTTTTTTTCTTAAACATATTCTATTCAATAGTCAGTTTAGTTAAATAGTCAATTCACTTAAATACACATATAGTGAAGAAAGAATGGATAACATGTTTGGTTGAACTAGTAAATCAGGCTTTTCTATGGAAAGTGAGCTCTTTTTAACTAGTGGGCAGGTCTGAAAAGCTTCGTTCTCTGATATCCCACATCTTGTGGCTCTGGTTAATGCTAAAGTGAGTACTTCTTCCTCAGCTGGTAATTTTTTCCATCCACTTTGTATTCAGGTTCAGGCAAACAGTGATTCACAGAGCCAAGCAAAAGTCATCCTAATAGAGCATGCATGAAAGAAAACAACATCAGAAAAATGCCAAGATAAAGGGGCAAAACGCATGCACCTACACAAATGTTTCCTATCCAAACTGAAAGATTAGCTTTCATAATGATGTTATTTAATGATCCTAGATAATATACAGTATTTCTAAGCTATGGCTAGGTAAATGTCACTGTTCTCCACATATCTTTTAACCTATGATGTAAGAACATTGCATAAAATGAGCATTGTGTGTAGCACAAGTGTACCCTTGCATTAAAACCACAGCATTAGAAATTTATTTTGTCATCAGTTGATTCATTTACTTAACCTTCTTAAAGCATATGAACAGACATTTTCAAAAAGCTTGAAAAATGGGGAGAATTCTGGCAAAAGAACAACCAGCAGTTTCATAGTTCATCTTGTTTTTCTGTTAAGGCAATGATGAGGGCCTGGGAAACTCTTCTGTTTGAAATTACAGCTGTGTCACAGAAACAACAAGAGCACAGGAAATAGTTGCATTATAAATGTTTGCTGTGGTGGCTTCAGTGACGTTTGCTGCATCTTAAGTATGTGCATCAGAAACAGCGGAGGAATGTTCCCAAAACAGTGCTCTTTGGGCTGGAAATGTGATCCATTGCTGGAAAAGTGTTCCATTCAGGCTTCCTATGAAGAGGCTGTTTGAAAAAGTAGATGATTTTTTGGGAGCTCTTTTACCGCTGTCTTACTCTCTCCACAAAAAATAAAAATAAAAGAAGCAAATCTAAAGTGAGGGACGCTTTCTGTTGAAGAAGAATATGAAATACTTACATCCCTTTCCAGTTAACTAGGTAATTATTACATGTCAAAAGAGTTTCAAGTGATTAAACTGTTGAAAGTGGTAACCTCAATTACAGGAAGCCTTCACGTTATAGCCACAATACTAATAAATAATAATTGTCATTTTACTAGATCACATAGAGGCATGCTAGTTCTGAATTGTACCAATGACTGCATAAATTGATAAGAAAATACCATTGCTGGTAGATAAGAAACACTTGACACTTTACTAGGGCAAATTTAAATTACACTTTTAGAAAGGGTTTTGTAGAGAAAGAAATTTTCTTCTCAGGTATGACGATTTTGCATGCTTCTCACCAGGAAAATGAATTCTCTGTGAATCAAGACGTGAGAATCACACAGGCTAAAGGAGTAATGACATTTCAATAGAAAATTACAAGTGATTCATGTGCCAACAGCTCCTGTCAGAACTGATAGTAGCAAACAAATCAGTGGTGTGCACAGTTTTCATAATAACTCTGCAGTTCATTGTTAAGTCTACAGCGAAAGTGAGCACATGTAAGACAGCATAATAAAATAGGACTGATATCTGTAAAGATCAAATGATAGTTATGGTCATATCTTTATTTTTCTATTTTGTTACGCTTTCTGATACAAGATGTTAAGTTAGGTCATTATTATAAAATCAAATGTTGCTATCTCTTATTGACTGTAACTCCTATTTCTCAACTTTACTACTAACACAAATGTCTCATTTTAAACATTTTGAAAATATATGGGATAAAATAATCACTTTCTAGCAATCTTAATGGAGAACTTTATGAAGCATGTTGGGCAAACGTAAATCAAATATCGCCGGGATCAACTATGCAAGATACTACCACTCAAGTTTCTTTTTTTTCAGGATCCTGTAAGTTCCAAGCCAGCTATTGACTTTTGTGTGTGATGGCCCTTCCATTTCTAAGTTATGCAGTGTTTTGATATATCAGCTGTTTGGTAGGATGAACTCATCTCCTGGCAATGTCCCTTAGAGAAAGGGGACATGAATGAGCAGAAGAGAGAACCAGGAGGGCTCTTCTATTTCCCTAAATTTTGGTCACTCCTGTCTCTCTGTCTTAATGATACAAAGGAGTTCTAATTAGCAGTTGTGTAACTGTTTGACAGCAAAATAGGAGATCTTTGTAAAGTTCTCCTGTGGCTCTGAACTCATTTTCATGTCATTACTTTCTATTTCAAAATAACTCAGTCTTTCAGAGGAGAAAGATGCCACAGAGCTTCAGCTCTGTGCTGTCTTGTCAGACACACTGCTTCTTCTTTGTGAGGGTGATTTCTCAATAAGTTTCATCTTTGCTTATTTATTAATTTATTTTGCCTTAATGAAGATGGTTCTATGACAAAGGGGAGGAAGATAGTGGTGTGTGGATAAAAAGGAAGATGTAGGAAATGGAGAAAATGTCAGGTTTCTCAATTCTTCACATACACACAGAAATTTTGCACTTCACAAGCACTCCATAATTATGGAGAGATTTTGTAACATAAAAATAAACCCTTTAATTATATATAGTGCTGGCTGTGGATAATGATGGGGATTTAGCTAGGAATGGATTAAAGAGATGTGAACATATTTTTCATTCTGGCACTTGTGCTTTCTCCCCACCAAACCATTTGGACAAAGTAGGATGCACAAACAGAGCAAAGATCCCATCATCATTCATCTTCAGAACTGGGCAGAGACCTCTCCCCTCCATATGTCCTTCTCATGCAGAGCGCATGTGCACCTTGGTCTGTAACCATTTAATGCAAGCCTGTCAAGGAAGAACAGTGCTATGCATAGGACCACATGTTGGTTGTCTCTTAAAATCTGTTCCCAGTGCGGTACCTCCATTGCAAGTGGAAGATTTGAAGAGGAAAAACAATAGAAGGCCTATGATGGCAAGAGTAAATGCAGTGGATAATTGATTCTGCTGAGCTTGCAGAATAATTCATGAAGCAGAAAAAGGCACAAATACATTTTCCAGGACCCACTGCAAGCTGGGACTGATTCTCTCCCTTTTTTTTTGTTGTTGTTGTTCAGAATGACATAGCTGGTTTCAATTAAGCACCAGCTTAATTCCGCATTTAGTAACCAAAGCCCATTCAAACATCTTCTTCACCTGAAGATAAGATGGAACCCGCTGAGAGCAGAGAAAAGAACCTTTTTCAATGTCTGTGAAGCCTCAGACAGCTTAAGCACAGAACAGTGTAATTCACACCACCTGCTGAACTACAGTAAGTCAGCCTAGGCCAGATCCACAGCTGACACATCATAGTTATAGAATAATAGTTCTAAAGACCCACTGATGCCCACTGCATCTCACATTTGTGCATGCTCTTTCGTGCTCCAAGGAGGTCAGTGAGGGATGAGATCCCTTTGCTTTAGGGTGGCTTCCCTACCACATTCTAGCTTCCTCCCATACATTTCCAGGACTTGGTTTAAAAATTCTACTGCTGCTACTGTGTGCCATGGTGTGTGTCTTGTTGGCCACCTTCCACCAGTGCTGTTCCTCATCTGGGAGGAGTTGGCAGTCTGCAAATGGCCACAGCACTGTTGCCCTCCTACTCAATGCAGGAGACCTGGAAAATGAAGTTGACAAGGTATGCTTTGGGGGATGGGGAGGCAAGAAAGAGTAGAAGGGCTGGGGCCTTCTAGAAAGAGCAGATGCCATCACTTCCCATACCAGACACTAGTACTGGCGGCAGCAGGTCTCTCCTCAGTTCTTGGATGCACCCTCGTCTCCTTCCTTCACTCTGGCAGGAGTCACGCAGCATGCACCTCTGTCCTTGAGGTGCCACCGTTTTGCTCCTGCTCTGAAGATATCCAGGGAAGGTGTTGTCTGGTGCTGCTGTGCTGATCTGTCTTGCAACATGTCAACACCAAGCGAGCCTTCAAGGAGCTCTGCAAAGTTTCTGCAATGCACAGTGAGCCTTGTGGAGGCACGTTTTGAGAAGGGCATTGTGACATTAATAACACCAAGTCAGCCTTTATTAATCTATGGTATAACTTAATGAAATTTGCTATAATTGCATTGTTAGTTTTGACTTAGTTTGCCAAAGGGTGAATCTAGAGGTGACCTACAGTCATCAGAGAGAGAGGACAGTCAACAGAAGTGTTCAGGTTTGGATTGATTTAACAAGAAAAGTTAAGCCCTGCTTCCATTGTCCAGATAGTTAATACCCTCTATCTTCAATGAAAGGGAGGCAGAACTTTCTGTCTACATAGGCTGATTAAATCATAGAGCCACCAAGGTTAGAAAAGACCTCTAAGATCATACCATTCAGCCATTCACTTATCACCAGTATTTCCCACTAAACCATGTCCCTCAGTACAACATCTAACCTGGATAAGTCCAGAAAATGTAACTGATGCCTTGTATACTTAAATTAACACTGCACTCTGTTCACTGATATACTTTAGAAACATAACATCATTATACTTTGATTCTCTGCATGGGAATAGAAAGGTATGTTGGATGACCATGAATATGGTCATATACACATAAATTTGTACAGTGCCTTCTACATGAATGCTTTTACTGTCTTTCTATTTTACTTATATAGAAATCTCATATCTGATCAGGAGTCAGGCTGGTAAAAGATTTGAAATGCAAAACAGGCTTGAGTGGGTGTGCATGTCTCTGCAGTCACACCAGTGAAATAGGAAGGGTCAGGGCTGTTATAAACACAGCCATTAGTTACTTTTCCTCCAAGCACCCCTGATGGTACATCCAGCCTGGATACACATACCTCCAAAAGTGGCAGTTAGGAAGCTGACAGATTTTGGGTGGGTTGGAACTTTCTTAACGCCCTCATCTGATGTGCTCCAATCTCTGTGCCACAGCAAAGTATTTCCTTTTTCCCTCGCACACAGAGTCCATAGGCTCTTATTTTTTTTTTTAGAGCTTGGGATGCAAGAGTGTTCTTTCAACCTTTCCACTTTTTCTAACTGACCATTTTGGACACCTGCAGCTTACCAGAGCAATTATACTATTTCCTTAGCTCTCTCAAGCTGTACTTGGGTCTTTATGTTCACTGAGATTTCTGTCTTCTCTGCTGATTCCTCTGCATTTCAGTGCCTATTCTTGTTTTGTGCATTCCTTTAATTTTAAGAGTTTTTTTTCAGACCTGTCAATTCCCAGGAAACAGTATAGAGATTTATTCTTTTGCATCTCACCTCATGTAATTTTGAATGGTCTCACACTGCAAGGGGCTTGAAGTCTATTTTCTTCCCCAGAAACAACTTTTCCCTTTGCACTGTTTTTGTTGAGTAGTTCTGGAGCACATTGTTGCTGGGGGAAGAGAGAGCCCAGCTGGTGTTCACTCTTTTGGTGGCCCCCTGGGATGCCAGATTTCTGCAAACCTTACCTGGCAGACACCTTTGGACTTCTCTTGATAACAACAATTAGGAATTGTTAAATTTCTGCTCTTTCCAACGTGCTGTCCTACAGGAATGGTGCTTCAAAGCACTTCTCTGGGATAAGTAGATGCACAGGAAATGCCCAAGATGCTAAGCAAATAATTTTTAATCTCTGAAGAAAGGATGAAGAACTTAACTCATCAGCTAGGCAACTTTCCTCTTCCTAATTTCTTCCTGTGTGACAACAAACCAGTCACAACTTTTCTGTAACTGAATCGCTACTTTCTATGAGTGCTATGAAACTAATTCTTCAGTCACTGTGAGGTCCTTTGATATCATCGACCAAAAAATCACAACTGCCAACCAAATGTCCTTCTCAGCTTCAGTTCTCAGCATGATGAACCCCATGTAGAAGGTTCTGGTGATACACTTGCACTACCCATGTCTCACAGTGAAGAAGAATGGTTTTCTGCTTGTCTATACAAGATGTGTATTATAACATCTTTCACAGGCAATACATATTGTGCAATTCCTAAAAGGCAAGAACTTGAAGAAATATAAGAAATGGCTATGCAACAGGAATACTGGAATTCCTCTTTCTGCATTTGTTCAGAGGATCAAGTGTCCTGCTAAATGGAAATGCAATTACCAGCCCCAAGATAGAGTGGAATTGCAGTTTCTAATTTTATGTGAATGAGGATTTTATCTGCGATCTTCATATCTCTGTTCAGAGGAATAAGCATTATGCCTTGTTGTGGGGTGGCTTTTTCTCCTCTGAGGGGTATACATAGCTCCTGTTAAGCAACAACGATAGTGGTATTTCAGTACCAGCAAGGAAATTACACCCGATGCTTAGCAGTACTTCTGAAGTGAAGCGGAAAAGAGAGAGGCTGCCTATTTTATTCCTCTTCTCCTCTTGGGAGGAACTCACAGCAGCTCACTGTGTCTTAGTCAGTAAATCCCCAGCTGGGATTTGAAACTCATGACATCAGAGAACAAAGCATCTTTGCTGTGCTAATGTAGGCAGCCGTGATGTGTCATCAGCTACCACGCACATGTTAGTGTATCATGAGGGTTCAGAGCTGTTTCGGTGACAAGGAGCAACCTTATACTTTGGTACTATGTAAACACTAAGTCTATTCACAGTGTCTCTCCTTGTGTAATGGTTCCCACATACAAAGTAGCAACATGCAAAAATCATTCTGCCTGTGAATGAATCACTTTGATCCATGAATTTTTTTGTATATTCTTTATTTAAGTAGTGATAAAAGAAACTTATTTTGCATCAAAGAAAATCACAGCCCCAGGAAGAAAGCACATGATTTGTATGAATTGTCCACAAGAACTCACTCATACTGTGGGGTTCCTAGAAGGCAGGGAAATAGTACCCAAAATATTCCTTTATGCTATAATTATTTGGAATGTCAAAGTAAATAGAGCAAGAGCACAGAAATTGCTGCACAAGCTCAGCAGTAAGCCTAGCTCTGGTTCCTCTCTTCAACAAATACCCAACAGCTGCAGAATTAAAAATAATGGCCTCCAGATAACAGCATCAAGAACCCCAGCCATCACTCAGTACCTCCACATGTTTAAATGCTAGAATGCACGCAAAGCTTTTATACGCAATCACCAGGTGCCAGCTGCCATGCAACATCGGTGTGTTTGCACAGACGAACTTTACAGCTCCCTGCCAAGAGGTCTTGGCAGGTCTTGCAGCAGGGGGAAACGCCTGATTGCCGCAGAACACCGACTAAACATCACACTCATGGAAAACGCAGTGCTGCAGTGACCTGCCTGGGGGTCCCCTGCTTCCTGTGACAGTTTCCACCAGTAGGGACAGCATGCTGCCTCTGCTCAGACACGAGCCGTGAGCCCTGGCCCCAGGTGAGCAGCTGCTGCCTGTGTCTCTTTCTGCTCTCCCTGAAGATGTTTACAAGGGGTTTTTTGAAGGCAAATATGTTGGTGTATTTTGATAACTTAGCTTACATATGTTTTGCATTTCCTGTGTTATTACTTCACGTGGGTTATTTCATTTCTCCACTCCCTTTCTTTCCCTCCCTGTTGCCTTTGATAATTCAAAACAGACTGCAGCTAAGGACTGATTTATACCCTTTTAAAAATCTTCTTACATTTTTATTATAACAGTGAGTGTCCATGTTATTAGTCTTGCTCTCCAGGAATATGATTAACTAGTTAAGAGATTTTTAAATGCCATGGCACAGTTACTGTTCCAAGGGAATTCATGTCCACAACAGCAACTTTTGGGGTAAATATGATATAAGTAACAGGAAAAAATATAATAAATAAATTATTAAATCATAGCAGGAATGAATGTTCTTACCTAAAGCTATAAATGAGATACAGGAAGAGAAGACAAACTCAAAGCAGTGGTTAGAACACAGCTACTAACCCATCTGGGAAATATCTGACTGAAAGTGAGGAAGTCTTTCTGTCTGTCTTTTCCAGAAACATTATTATACCATATAATAATATGTAATAGAAAAAAAAGGTCTCTAAGTAAAAGAAGCCCCCAAGTTAATCTTTTACTTCATCTAAAAATAGTGCCATTTCATCCCCTTTCCTAGAGTACTTCATACATTTCAATGAACAGCATAAAGCTCCTGCATGATGATAAAAGTTTGGAGCTGCAGTATTGCATATTATTAACTACATTATTTGCTTTAAATGTCACATTGCTGTAGAATAAAGAAACAAAGAAATAAAATTAAAAGAAAATATATGTTGAACCATCGTGATAAAGGATGGACATGATCTTGGCTCTGTTTCTTGGGAATTAATGCACTGTTGTCTCAAGGAGCAAAGGTTGTTCTACTCTAGTTGCTTTGGTCTGGTTTGTTCTTAATAAATCTCATCCCTTTTTCTGCCAGAGAGAGGGAGAGGGAGAGAAGGATGGAAAGGATACTAAAGAGGTACAGCTCAGTCCACGTGGCATTCTGCTGAGTGATGCTTGTGTGGTACAGCAAAGCGTACAGGCCAAAAGGCAAATTAGAATAGGACTGCACCAATTAGGATTAGCATTTTCATTTTCTTTTCAATTTTGTTTAAGTGTGAAAGAGAACAAAGAATTCACGGGAGCATTTTTGTTGTACTGCTTTATTTATTACACAATTCTGAAATGTTTTTTAACTATGCTATTGCACTGAAGTACTTGAGTATGCACATTCATTATTTTTTTCTCATAAAGAATCGGTGCCAGAGGCAGTGCTGTGACTTTGCTATTGGAAACCGTAGGACTTCATTTTTAAGAACTGCAGTGCTCTGTGCCATTACTGTAGGGGTTGCAGAGAAAACTGTATTGTACCTTCCTGTGGGCAACTGAGGACTTAACAGTTTCTGGAAAACAGCAACAAGCAACCTATACTAGTGCAGATATTTAGTGATGACACAGAATACCATATTTAGAAGAAAGTGCAAGGATATCTTACTGTGGCAGTAAATATTAGACATGAAAAATAATCCTTGAAAAGGTAAAGGTAGTAAACATTTTAGTATAAATCTGGAAAAGGGAACTTTAAATTAGAGCTCTTTGTGATAGAATAAGATGTCAGCATGTCAACATAATGTCACAATCCCAATTCTGATTGACATATTGCTGCAGTGATAGCCATGAGGGAAAGAGTAAAAAGGCAGTGTACTAACTACATATGCAAAATTCTATGGTCTTTTTGTGCTTAGTTTTATACCTGTCAATGGAAGGCTGTACTAACATGCCAAAGTACTGGTTCACAATCAAATCAACATATGTACTAGATTATAAAAGTTAAAAAATCTATTCATAGAGAGTGATTAATAAATAAATTACAATCTGCCCTTTATATAGTACACTGATTTCATATTAAGCAGTTACTCACTTAGGGCACAGCCATCTGAGAGGGTTTTTGTGGTATCTTGCCTAATGGTAGTATGACAATCAACTCAGCAGCTAGAAATAGCCTCAAAGAAACTATTACAGTGAAATAATGTACTGCAAAAGAAAGAAACAGAGCCCAGGGAACTTGGAAGAAGCCTTCAAACAGAAGTGTTTTAATAGAGATTATTCCCAGCAGAACAGTGAGCCAGTTTTGTCATACCTTTCTTAGGAATCTGAGAGGCACAGATAATCATGAACTCAGCTGGCAGCTGAACAGCAGATTTCTGTGTCCCTGAATGAACTCAAAAAACTACCAAAAAATCACCCAAACAGAAATGAAAGGGCAAGTTACAAGTAGTGGTATCTTCTAGGTTCAGAAGTGTTTGTACACGCAGGCAAGTGCCCCCGGTACTCAAATCTGGGCACAGAGCAGGACACTGCTGTGGCTCAGCCTTGCTTGCATCAGAATCAGGAAGAACCAACCTTTGGGAAAAATAAGAAAAAAAGATAATTCAGTAAAAAATGAAATTTTCCTTATTTTGACCTCCCTGTATGGTTGCATATTAAATTACTGAGCTGTCCTGAATTTTGCCTAAGCCACAGGCTGAGAAGCATGACTGTTTCATTAGTAGTAAGTGACATGAGAGGTAAAGCTGTGAGACAGTAATCATCCTGACAACAAACATACCAAGGGGGTCAGTTTCACATGCTGGGGTCCTAGTGTTGGTGTGTTAATAAACTGCTTCCACCTTGCACTCCTAACACCATAGCAACAGATAGATCTTTCCTGAAATTCATCTTTTCTTTTTTTATTATATATATATATATATATATATATATATATATATTTCAGTTCTGCTGAGCAAACTATGTCAGCCTACAAAGATTCACATGGAATTCATTAAAAGCTGCTGGAAGCTATCAGCCATCACACCTGCAGGGAGATAAACTTCCTTGCCCAACCAATCTCAGCAGCAACTGAAAAAGAACATGGGGTTTTAGAAGTTATTTAGTGCTGCACAGGGTCAGGTCTAGCACTCTGAAAGAGATTTGGAAGAATAAAGGGAAAGCAGAGAAGCTGCCCAGAATGAGTATTTCGCCATTTTTCGTCAGGTTATTTGAATTCTGAAGATTTAGGAATTTTGCTTAGCAGATCTAAATATAAACCAATACAGTGATAGCTCAAGAACATTGTAGGATAAAACAATTCCTTGCATAGCCTTACCACTAGGTAAGTTTAACAGTGAGAGGTTTGTGTGTGTGTAAATAAATATTTCATAAAGGAACAATATTGAGGAACTGACATGGCCTCATTTCTTACTGTCTCAGAGGGCAATGTCTTGTGAGTTCCTAGAAGAGCAAGTGGGAAAAAATATGTCAGAATTGAACTTGGCTTTCATCCTCTACATAACACTGTGCAGATAAGTATTGGGCTTAAAAGCCTGAAAAAGTTGTTGAGATAAGAGACACACCAGGGGCTGCTGCTGTGGAGAGAAGGAAAAAAACCTGCCAAGCCCTGAGAAGCCAAGTTCAGATCAGTACCTAGTGCTGAACACTCCCACAACCGCAGGAGGCAGGCGTGAGTTTTCCAAGGTTAAAAAACCCCTTATATACATAAAAGAGCACAGGAATTTTCCATGGGGGTGGGGAACAGCAATAGAAAAGTGATGACCTTGGGATGGCGCCTAGAGACTGAACAGCTTGGCTATTGTATGGAAACAGCTGACTTCTGCACAGGAAGCAATCACTACTGATTAGAGACTCCAAACCCCTGCCTCTATTTATTTCTGTCCTTTTTTTTTCATATGAAAAGTAAAGCTCCTGAGGCCTCTTCGGACTCTCAGTGTTTCATCCCCTCACCCGTGCGTCACGGGAGCGAGCAGGCACTGAGCCGAAGGGGCCGTTCTGTTCCTGCACTGCAGCTCCCAGGGGACACAGGGCTCAAGGGCACAGGGTCATTTCTGGGGTGAGGTTCACTGCTAAATAACTTCGGCTCTCGACTGCAGTTCTCTGTTGACTCTACGGGTTTATTCACAGGTATCTCCACTTACAGCAGAGTTTTTTATTCTCGGTACTTTCAATGCTGATTTCCCCTCCAAACTTTTGTTGTAGAAGTCAGGTTTTACTGATGAGTTAGATGCTAACTTAATGCTGGATGGAACACACTGTCTGTCAAACCGAGGATGAGTTCCTTAACAAAATCATACTATGATGAAAAGCTTCTGACTCAGGGGTATGAATGCAGGGAGCACAATGAAGCACCAAAACAGTTTCATGGAGCGTAACAAAAATTATAGGCTTAATTGCACACCATCAGTTTTGTTAAAGCTATGCAATTGGAACACATGGAGACAAAAAGACAAGCACAAACACAGCGGCCAACTGAGAAGAGAACACTGGGGAAGCATCTGTGAAACTTACTGAATCAGGCAGGAAAACTGTTCTTTAAAAAGAAAAGGGGAGCATTGAGCAGGGAAATAAGAAGAAAGACAGAAAGAAGACTGAAATGGTTGAAATTCCCTCTACTACTTTCTTCCAGTGGGCAAACATGGGGACAGCAAAGCTGCAGAGCCAGATATGCTGCAGAGGAGAACAAGCCTTTTCCATGTCTGCTTCCTCTGCTCAGCAACACCACCCAGCTGCTGGGGCTTGTATTCTAAAGAGGAATGCAACTGTCACGCAAAATCTGACATGTAAAGCTAATGTTTTTTGGACTTTAATGTTGGATTTGCGTATCTGTGGAGAGAGTTAGGGACTTCTGGTGCTTTAGGTTTATAATATTTAATCCGTAGTCATGCTGACACACTTCACACTTCAAATAGTGACATCCCTATTTGGTATGACACTGCTTACTCACTGCTTCCCAGTCCAGGTTGACTGAGAGAAGCTGCGACTGATCTGTCCCATGGTGGTGGTTTACAGACCTTCTGTTACCTGACAGTCTCTAATGCTGTTGCCATCTACTGAAGATAGAACAGTTTGGTAAACAGTTGAGATCCATGTCAATGAAATGTGGTCCTTAGTCACTGAATTTTACATGGAGTGACTCATACTGATATCAGCTAAAGGAAAAGAAAGACCAAGGAATAGTAGTCCCTGGATTATATGACTTTTCTGTGTACATCTGATTAAAGCTGTAGGCAGTTCACTGTAGATGAAGAGAAATACAGACAGTATCAGAAGTTGAGATATCATGTTCATTCATTTCGTACTCTATTTGACAGTTTAGGTTTTTGGTTAATGAGCTGCTTTCATACGTGATTGTTAAATGATTAAATTTCCAACATGATTTAAAGAATTGTGTTAAGTGAAAGCAAGTAGAAGCAGCTGTTGCATCCTCACAAGCTTGTAGGATGATGGCTAAAGCTGGAACTACATAAATAAATGTGACGACTGATGTTATATACCCCCATATTCTTTCCTTAAATCACTGACAGTACATTTCATCTTATTCTGCTGACCTCCCTCAGTTTCAGATACACTGAAACTGTGCCAGTGTAAACCTTTCAGGCACGAACTTTTAGAATAATGGAGTTGGGATTCAGGCAAACGTCTCTACAAAGATGTGTTGAAAATAATGAAAAATACAGCAAGGCTCTGTATAGAGACAGGAAACACCAAAAAATATTAGGAATCTCTGGAAATGACACAATTGCTTTCTAATCAGTGCTTAAATTAGAGGTACATACTGGTTTGAAAAGACATAGTCACTCTAATACACATTTTACTGTGTGTTTTTCTCCAGTTAGCTCCCTTTATTTCTGTAGTATGGGAACAATACATACAATCATAGAATGAAATAATGAATGGATTGGGCTGGAAGGGATCTTGAAGATCAGCTAGTTCCAAACCCCCTACTATGGGCAGGGACACCTCCCTCTAGACCAGGTTGCTCCTAGCCCCATCCAACCTGGCCTTGAATACCTCTTGAATGCTTGAATGCATCCACAACCTTGCTGGGCATCCTGTTACAGTGTCTCACCACCTTCACAGTAAAGAATTTTTTACTAATATTTAGTCTAAACACAAATTTCAGGAGCAAATAATTTGTAATGAAATGTCTTCATCTAAGAAGTTTGGCAAACCATAGATTTGTTTTGTATTATATTCCATTCCATTCATAGCAGCACTAATGCCATCTCCAGTATGACAGCTTTTCAGGTAAAAGACTATGAAGCTGAAATTTATTTTACCTAACTTTAATTAACTAAAAGATAAGGGTATAGCCTCAGCTGCAGACAAGATCACTCTTCTGTCAACACAGATGATGACAAATTCATCCTGTCCCAGAACAGGTCCATTAAATCACCCTCAACCTCCCTGTGTGAGTCACTCTTGTTCCTGAAGCTACCTGGCTGGGTGTCAGCCATGGACAAACATCAAGCTGAATAGATGTCACAGTACAGATGATAGCATACGTATATCTACCTGGCAGCAACCATCATGTTTGTTTGTTCAACAAACACTTGGGCATTTAAGATGATCGCTGTGCTGAAGCTTTAAAGATGCTCTTAGGGTAGGATTTTCTATAGCTTGTGTCCTTAAACAAGCACTATATGCATGTACAATATTAAAAATAGTGCAGACCTAACCTCACTGAAATCTTTCAACAACACTGTAATTACAGAATCACGGGATCTTGGGTTGGAAGGGACCTCAAGAGAGTCCTTAGTTATTGGAATTAGTTGCTACAGTTAATTAATGTTTTAATAAATCAATACTTTTCTGATTACTATAATGTGTATCCTGCTGCCCTTTGCTTAGCACTCTTTGACCTTTTTCAGTAAGGAGAACAAAAAATTGCAGATCATTAAATAGTATTTCCTTTCCTCTTTTACTTTTTTTTTTTTTTGTTACATTCTTTGTTGTGATTTGCCTTCCAGTCTGCCATTGCCCAAAGTTCTGATTCCAGTGATTCTCCTCCAACATTATCTTGGGGCAGGTGAACTGGCCTCCTATGTGCCTCCCTCACAAATAGCACTCTTGCCTTTCACCTGGATGGCACTTAAACTTGAGAGGCAGATTGGAATTAGGATCTCTTTTCAGGGTGCCTCAGGGAATATTCCAGATTAGATTTTGTTTCCAAAGTGGATTTTGAGGTGATCATACTCTTTTGTTGTGTTTGTTTGTTTGTTTGTTTTGTAATAATTTCCTCCTCCCATGCAACACATCACTCATCTCCACATAAACTCAATGAATTTTTTGCCTGGCATTTTCCTCCCTCCTTACAAATTTCTCAGGGTGATTAAGTAGTGGAGCTATTCCCAGCGACCAAAACATACTTGTGATCCATTAGCTGGGATCAGGCCTAATGCTCAGTAATTAGTTTGTGAAAACTGGTTACTTGCAGTTTTTTCCTACGAATTTCATCTCATTACAGTTTGAGCCTTCATGGAATATTTCTGGTATGGAGATGCCAAACAAGTAAAGACATGTCTATCTTTATCTATAATTTCTTATAGTAGGAAAGGTAAGATATATTTTGGGATTGATGAGAACATTTACTCTTTCGGAATTATTAAGTTTTATACTTATGCTACCACACTCAATTCCACACTTGCCTACACGGCAGTCTCATCTGATATCCACTGAATTGCTACAGGCCTTCCTTCTGATTAATTGCAAGACTTTACAAACTACCAGGTGTCCTGGAAAAAACACAGACATAAGCTGAAGCCCTATTCATATCCATATAACAAGAAAATTGCTGTTGGGCTCTGTGGTTTGCTTTCACATTGTCTTAGTGCATGGCTGAAGTGACTATTTCTTAGTGACAATGTCTTTTCAACTCTATTTGTATAATCCAATCTTCAACTAGCACAGTGAAGCAATGTTGTGTAATAACCAGTAGTTGTAGTTTACCCCCATTTACTATAATGCTCTCTAGAGCCTTAACTTTATAGCATTGTATATAGCCTTTCCCCATGGAGAGAAACTCTGAACAACAAAGCACATAGCATGTGAAATGCTTTTAAACCCTTATATAATGAGCATACTACTCATGTGGGCAGGGAAGAAGAAGGAGACAGCTTGAAATGCTATCCTCTTCCATCAGAGGCTGCTGAGGATAATGCTATTGCTCAGGACTACTGATTTCCGATGTCCAGAATAATGCCCACCAGCTAGTACAATGTGTCTGCATTCAGGTGCTGCCATCCATCCCTCTGGAACAAACAGAGGAAATGCATCAGGAGGACTAGGTTGCAGATGGAAAGCACATCACTGCGTGGCGCTTACGCCGCAAAAGCCTCCAGATGAAAGCCAATTTCAATGAGCATTGTGTTTCAAGGCCCACTTCCTTTGGCTCTGGAAGGCTTAAGAAGGAACATCCCACTTGTGTCTGCTGACACAAAGGGCTGCTGTGGCTCGAGAGATATTATCAGCCTTCCTGTACCACAGCAACAGTGTTTCAGTGGCGTCTCCCAAGAATTGCTCATTGTTCCAAGGGAGCCTGGACTCCTTTGGGTGGGATCCTGTGGCATCCAGCTCAGATGGAAGTAGGTGGTGCTGGGAGGCCAGCCAGGATCATGACGAAGATCTCTGGCTATGGGGGAGCTACAATGGGGGATCAAGATAACAAAGTCTTTCATAATTACAGATGTGGAGACTGATTCATAAAATGCAGCTACTTTCATTGGTTGTATTTCTTAAGTACCATTTGGAGCAATCGGATCACTGAAACACTTCAGATTCAGTTCTTAACACTGGAAGAAACAGAAAGGAAGATGTCCTTGTCTTCTGATTCTGTTTATATTCACTATTTCTTATAATTTCTAAAATCTCTTTCCCATAACTGACAATTTGGACCTTGATTCTGTCACAGATGCCTTAACTGGGGAAATGAGGAATGACCAATATTTACAAAGCTCTTCATCTGAAATCCAGATCTTTGTGGAGACAAGCATGACCTCTGGAAGGCTCCAGTCAGATTCAGTTTGCAGCAGTCTCTTGTAAGGTGGATGCATGCTCACATTATCCAAACCTCTTGTGTCTAAAATTAGAGCGAAGGTATAAAAAGCAGCTTCACTGAGTGACTTCCTAGAACTGGTCCTTCTGATGCCAACTGAAGATACTGGGAACAGACACTTTTTTTCCCAATGTTTTGGCACTCTGGCTCCCAGATTGAACCTCAAAGCACAAAAAAGGAAAAGGAAAAATGATTCAAAGAGGTATTTATTTGTTCTTTTCTTTTTTTCCCCACTCTCTCTTTCTTACATCTTACCAGTGACTACATATATGACTTTCTTCTCTCTCTCCCTCTCTCTCCCTCTCTCTCTCCCTCTCTCTCTCCCTTTATTTATTTATTTTTTGAACAGGTCAATGGGAGATAAACTACAAAGAAAAAATCTCTGCCGACACTGATTTATTAAATATAAACTGCAGAGATTGAAAGCATATGCTTCAGAGAAGTAAGGAAAAAAGGCAGCAGAAAAAGAAACAAAACAAAAAAGCAAAAAGAAAGCATTTAGTCTGCCTTTCAAGCAATGGAAATTCCAATTTTAGAAATTGTGCTACAGGCTAGTAATGTAAAACATTGTTGGCTATGGCACATGGAAAAAAAAAAAAGGAAAAAAAAAGCTTTTGTAATTCTGTCCCTCTTGCCAGAGGAATGACGTGAAGTCAGTCAAGCACATCATGGGGAAATGCCTATTTTCCACAGATACAGCATAAGAACATTTGGCTAATATCTATCATGCATAACTATGTCTTGTGCCCATGCCATTGAGGTGTATCATAATTTGGTAAAACACAGCTTCATCAATGGCAACCCTGCAAGCCCCAGTTGGCATCCCCACAGTCAGCATGTAGGGAACCTGATGGACTGAGGTCTGAAGTTCATTGCATAGTTCTCCTAAAATAACATTGTTATTTTGTATAGTATATTCTGTAACTTCATGGCAACCCAGTCAGGGAAGACAGTGGATGAATAATGACAACAGTGCTGAGTTATCTACTGATAACCTCATTCGCCCTGTTTCTGTTCAGAGTCATGTTAGTCAGCTGCTGATGGCATGTTGCCACCAGCCTCCACCAGACAGAAGGAAAGAGTTTTTGAAGGCACTGCTGACAAATAAGGCCAAGTACCTGGACTAAGTCACTAGTTCAGTGGTTACCTCAATAGCAAATTTGGCCTCTGGCTATATTTAACCCACTTTCTCAAGGATGCTATGCTGTTTCTGTAGAGGCAGGGGAGATGATACTTGTAACACATGGGCACAGTAATCAGTGCAAATATATCCTCTGTGGCTTCTGGAATATAGCATGTGGTCGTGGAGAAAGAATTACATACTATTAACAACTGAAGTGATAGCAGTGGGGTACCCCTAGCAAAGGAAAAGAAATCGCTGTTAATGAATGGCACAGAAAAATTCAAGGTATACTTGAACAAAATCCCCAGTTCACTTATAAGTCTGATCTACAAATATTTTCACAGTTTATTGCAAGAGAAAAGAACAAATTTGTAATTGCATTCCCTTGTTACAGAACAGTTTGTGGTAAGTACTTCCAAACTCATGTCAGAAAACCATGAAGAGTGCCAATGGTTATCACTTCATTGGCCACGAAACTATTGTGTCAGTTCAATTGAGTTTTGACATGCAACTCTGGACATATGCACTAGTGTTTGTATGTACCAGATAACCATATAAATACAGCAACATACAACAGCGAATATTTCTCTGAGTAGAAAAGATAGAGTACTGAGAATGGGCCATCTCTACTCTTTACACATATTGTTGCATAATGTTAAGATTTTAATTTATAATCCACTGCAAAGCCATAGATAACAGTGGGACTTGAGCTTTTAAGTACAAATGAAAAAGATATTAAATCCTTTATTTTTGACCAGGGCAAGATTTTTAGATGCATTTAGGCACTCTTGGAAGCAGAGAAATGATTGTGAGGATAGAAAAAAATGACAAGGGACAAAAACAGAGCAAAGCTTAAAATATCACCACATTTAGTCAGATGTCTGCTAATACACAGTGGTATATGTTACATCTCTGGGCTGAGAAGATACTGACTAGAACTAATGTCTTCAGTACGTCAGCTGAGGATTTCTCTTTGAACCTGGGAAATTTTGCTGATCACTCCTACAGGTAGTAGCAGACTGGAGCTTTGGAGACTTATGACATTGTACTTAAGCACCTCAAAGCTGGGGTTAAGTAGAAGTTAAATATCTAAGCTTTGAATGTCCAGCACTGTTTAACTCCTACTGATCTATGAGCTACACCATGATGTGCTTTGGACACATTCATTTGATGTCTGTCTACACATTTAGGCATCAAACTGCAGTGACATAGACATTTGATAGTTATCAGCTTTAGACTTCACGCCAAAGATGATACTAAAGGCAAACAGGAGATAAAAAAAATCTAAATTTGCAAGCAGCTTCTGTAAGGGAGCTCCTTGGTTAAGTACACTAAAAAGCCCCTTTGAAAAATATCTATCTATATAGGCCCCCTGGAACCACCATCAGGAGAAATTAGCTGCTCACTTTGGACCTACTGATAATGAAGGAATGACAGCTGTGTTGCAAATAACAAAGAGCTCCTTTGGGAGCAGTACAACTCTTCAGTCAGATGGTGATAAATATGGGTAGCTTCTGGACAAAGCTAGAGGGGTTGTCAGGAAAAGTGACTTGCTGACAAGATTTATCTACTTTTGTTTCCGTTCCTAGTGTGCAAGTTGAAAGTTACTTCAAGGCAATTTTAGACTAGGAAGATTCACAGAGCTGACTGTAGAAGGAGACAGAGATGATAAAAGTACTAATTGGAAAAAAAATGCTGAAAATCACTTGCCAAATGAACATACTGATTACAAATTTCTTGGTTGTGTATCCCTTTTCTTCCTTACCAATGGCACTCTGATGACAGGAATATTTCTTACAGCTTCTTCATTCAGCACTGTTGTTGATAAACAGTGAAAAAGGTTCTTTTGTCTGACTTACTGCCTTTTTTCTGTCCCTTCCATTTGTTTCGAAGATGTACATTCTGAAGAGACAGAAGCTGTGATGCTACATGGATTGTTCCTCTCTTATTGCCATTTGGGAACAGTTAGCTGACATCTACTGTTAAGGTTATTTATATTGCTTGGGCATTAAAAACATCTGCAGCCTTAATGAGATGCGTAGTCTAGGGAATAAAATAAGGTGTTGCTTCCTTCCAGTAAATGCCATCCATTCCTACCTGCAGGCCACTTCACATTGTTTCTGGGCAGTTTGTGTGTCAGGGAAAAAATATGGAACAACAGTTTATCATTGATGTTCCCTTAGGATAAATCCAGATTAATGAGTGCAGGAGACCAGCTTATAGAAGTATATTTAGTACAATAAAGAAAGTGAACTACTGACTCCTTTTGGATGTTGATGTCCCTCAGTTTGCTCTGATTCATGAAATGGGGCAAGGACTCTTCTTGACAATGTATAGTGGAGATGTCAGAATCTGTTGGTACAGATGTGCATGAGGTCTGGCACATATTCATTCTTCTCATCTGATCAATACATCTCTCACCAGCTTATTTGCTCAGTTTTGCACCCAGCTGACATGCCACAATCATGGCACTATAACTTACCTTGGGAGCGAACTCTACACCTTGTTCCAAGAGTTTCTGAGAGTCTGTTGTTTTCCATGTTGACAGTCAAGGCTTTCCATGGTATTTTTAGCATATCGCTGTACAAAAAAGTACACTAGTCTCAGCCACTACAAGCAACCTAAGATTAGTGAGTACAAAATAAACTTTACTGACAGATTTTACAACAGCAGCAACTATATATAGCTTTGGAGGAGATAAGGCTAATTCAGCCTGGTACACGAAGGCATAAAGTCATCAGCAATGAGAACTAGGAAGAAATGCTTCATGTGTAGCAATACCTAATTGGGTAAGGACAGCACGTTTTTGTCTGAAATACCATTTTATCATCACATGCTACTTGTTGCTATCCAGGCTGAATACTAGATGGGATTGACTAATAGCTGCACTCCAGCGAGCCAAATCTATGTTCTGAAACGATGGTTATTTTTAGGAATGCAAATTAATACAGAGACCTGATGAATAAAATCCAGACTTTTTGCCTTTACCTCAGGAAACCTTCTCAACTTTTTGTTTCTGTGAAGAAATCATTTTTTCTGTCTTTTTTCTCTCATTTATGTCAGCACTTGACTTTACCACCTCCTATGTACATAGCACAACTTTTTATTGCTTGGACAATGATCAGAGTACAATGAGAATCATATATTGCAGTGTGATCTCAAGAGTGGACTCTATTTGCCTATTACTAAATTGAAATATAGAAGCAGTGGTTCTTAACCCAGAGATTGCAGAATGTCCTTCATACATGTAACTGTTCTAGTGCTTCTCTTGCAGACTGGCTACATTTATGCTTTGTAGCAGTTGACCCTAGATCTCTTTATGTCCCATGGGAAATGTATCAGGTTCTAACACATAATGATTATCCTTTCTGTGGGTTTTTTTTTTTTTTTTTTTTTTTTTTCCCAGTTCGAATTCATTAAAATAATGACAAGATTGCTTTGCAGTATTTTTCTGTCCTCAGACAGAGGACATACATTGAATGCTGTGGCTTGAGGCTAGAGGTCATGTGGGTTCATTGCAGGGGAGTAATGCATATCAAAGGACTATGTAAGGCAGGGGGAGCCAACACTAGAACATCCATAAGAACTTTCAAGAGTAGTGTTATGAGTGGTTTGTCTCTCAAATTGTACTGGGAAATCATCTTCAATAAAACTAGTTGCAGCAATCCTTACCGAAGTACAGTAACACTTCAGCAGTGTAGACACTTGCATGTGTGGCACTCAGACGGCCTTCTTCCATTTATCAGTATATCTCTCACAGACACTGTGTGCAGGTGGCCTAAAGCTAAAAACAGGAAGCTCTTCAAGTTTACAATGGCAGTGAACTAGCAGAGAAAAGCTCTGTAATATCTGCTCCCCTTTCAGGTATACCTTTGTCTAGATGGTCAAGTTCTAGTCAGTGCCAAAGTGCTTCCACAACAGAGATCTGGAGTGGCATTAAAAAAATTAAATTAAGAGTTGTGCTTGCTTCTTCTGCAGATGCCTTCCTCATTTTCCTCCCTTCCTATCTGTCCTTTGCTTCAGCTTCTTTTAAAATCAGTAGAGAGGAAGTCATTTCTGAAGCTCAGGTAGACAAATGTACATGAGTCCTTTTAGGCTGACAGTAAAGCATCCGTCCCAACTAATATACAACTGAGAAGGATGTGCTGTTCTTTCCTTGGTGCTTTCTGTTACTTATGCCAAAGACTGTTTATACAAGTCTGGGAACAAGACACATAAGGAGCATACTGAGTTTCCTTTGTCCCTGATCCTGCCTCAGAGATCCAACACAGACATATATTCATACTGATTTATGAGTATTTCAACAGCAAATATTCACACCACACTCTTGGACCTCCTCCACTTCCCCAGTCATCCCCACAGAGACGCTGGGTGTATTAATTCCAGCTGGGCAGACAAGTTCAGAGCCCTTCTGGAAGAGAAGCAGTGAAACAGAAGGAAGAGGGAAGCTCTTCTGGCACTGCTTTTTTTTTTCTGCAGGAAGCGAAGAGACAGAAGTCCAGACAGCAGAGATGACAGGTCATGGAGCGGGTGCTTCCTATGAGACAGGATGCCGTTCTGGCCTTCATATGGAGCCCTGGCTGTCTGTGGGCCTCCGGTCCCCTCTTTGTACTTGGATTGCATTCTGCACCGTGATGGTTCCAGCAATATGCTGCAACCAATCAGGCAACCTGCTGTGGGAGAGACTAGTCAAACAGCTCGGCTTCTAGTGTTGGGTTTTGCCTTCCAGCAGCAAGCCTAGGTGGATCACGAAGAGGCTGGTGGTGCCAGCTGGAGGACCTGGGGTATTGGGTGCACAATCATGGGGTAGCAGAGATGCACAGCTGAACTGGAGTGGGTTGTGAGTGATGGATGTACAGTAGTTTTCAAGGAAAAAGAATGCTGACAGACAGATAAATTACCTAAAATGTCTATTTTCGTTGTTTCATGTCATGTCTTAAAGGCCTAGTAAGCTTATAAATGATTTGTTAAGGTGTATATGAGGATAATGTATTTTTTTTTAAAACGAAATCAGTTTTGAAAGAGACTACAACTCTGCCTTCCAGCATTATATTTTTACAGTGTAAACATTATTTATTGCTCTTATTGTAATTGCTATTTATATTTCACAACTGTGCAAGCTCCAGGTATGGACTGAAGTGGTCAGCCATGTTCAAGCACAATGAGCTTAAGGCTATTCCAAGTATGAGTTACAGTCTAAGGACTGCATGTGTGAGACCATATAAATAGATTGGAAGGGAAATTCTGGGCTCCTGAAAATAAATGTTTATAAATATAAGCATACACATATATGCTTGCATGCATGTTTTCAGTTCCTACTGGTTTAGTTGAAAGGAAAGCACTAGAGGGTCAACTGTGACTCTGAATTAGGAATTCCAGCACTCAGATAGGTTTTCTTGTTCTACTGTTGGCCAGTAATGGCACTTTGCCACCTGTTCATTGACCCAGAATGGTTCTAATTTTTGAGACTTCTGCAGTGTAGCAGGACATTGAATCTACCAGCCCTTTAGAGCCAATTCTACTGCTGGTACAATAACCAGTGGGGGATCTCTGCCACTGTCTTTATTCTCATGAAAGTGCAAGATGGCAATTAAGGTTCATATGCTGCAACTGATTTTGATAATGAGTGATGCTGTGATGATTAATGCAATCAGTGTAAATATACTGTGTGAAGATACCAACTTATTTTGTCTTTCTGAAAAACTGGGTGTAATATGGCAAAGAGAAGAGACCAGTGAAGATCAGAAAGCCTCCAGGATTTCAAAGAAGTTAAGTTGTGGTGGAGCAGATAGAAGTCTGCTTTATATTTGTGGTTTGTGCTGGAAAGTATATAACTGTCAGTAAGAGGAAATGTGACTTAGTAAAGTGCTGAGATACTTAGACACTGTTGAGAACCAGCTACCAAATGGAACAGACTTTGTTTTCAGGATTATGGGAAGAAGATGAAGAGAGCGTAAGAATTATGTGGTGAAGTTACTGGAAATTGAAGTTATGGAGGGTGATTTTATATGAGGAGACATGTATGTATTCATGTACCAAACTGTGTACTGCCAAATGTATGAATACTCTTTTAAAATATCTCACCTTTATTTCATTTAAGCTGAGTGTACTGTAGTAACTTTTCTTATATTATATTTCATGCAAGTTTGTCCATTTTGGAAAAGCCCAAGGAATACTACATTACACAATGAACATACATAAAGAATGCTTAGACTATGTTTTAAAATAGTCTAAATTTATTTCAAAATTAAATTGGCTCAATTAAAAAATAAAATAAAGCAGAGAATAGTGTTTTAGGAATCATTTATTTATTATTTATTATTTATTATTATCCAAGGAAGGACAACTGAGATGATGAGAAGTCTGGAGCACAGGCCTTATGAGGAGTGGCTGAGGGACTGCTCAGTCTGAAGAAGTGAAGGCTCAGGGGAGACCTTATTTCTCTCTATAACAACCCGAAGGGAGGCTGTAGTGAAGCTCAGGGTCAGCATCTTTTCACATGCAACTGGTGATAGGACTAGGAGGAATTAACTGTATGTGGAAATGCCCATGGAAGTACACAGCTCTGATTCCATTTTACACATACGCACCCTGATTCCATAGCAGTTTTGCCTTCTGTAGTGTTTCAAAATTGCTGGGGAAGTCCAAGTGAATTATTTAATCTTCTGCAGAACAGGAAACATACTGAAAAAATTCCTGTGACAAATGCAAGCTGTTGTCTGCTGCCCAGTCCTTGCTCTCACTGCTGCACATATCAAGAAGGTTACCTATGGGAAAGTAAAGCTTTCTAAGTCTGAAACCTACCATAAAATGATCATGCTGGGTACATCATGCTACTCTGCCTAGTCTCTTTTGTAACCATGTGTACCTGAGCCAAGTATGTTTAAAGTGATCCCCTGAGTTCAAAAGTGCTTTGTGTCGCCAGACTGTCACAGAGCTGTAGGAGAAGATGGATAAATTTGATTCCAGTCAGTTGGATTCAAAGGAGAGTTGGACAGAGTCCATCCACATGATGCTTGCATTTTAAGTGGAGTATCTGCTTCAGTAAGCAGCGTTTGATGCATAGGTTGTATTTCAGCTCAGTTGTCCCAGCTGAAGTGTAGTCTGAATTCAGCCCAGTCTGGTAGAAAAAGGCTCCTGCACAGTGACTGGGTTTTGGGTCAAACAGTTTCTGCAGGAGATGAGAACTCTGCATTTTATCACAACACTAATGGTTCTTATCCAAAGGAAGGCTCCAGATGAATAGCATTGGAATAGGATAGCGATCATAATTGATGCTTCTCCAATCTCCCTTTTATTTACTTTTAAGTATTAGATATCCATTTTCCTGTAGATAGCCACACCTTTCCTATCTGTTATTTTTTGTTTGCATTTTGCAAATATTTTAGAGCTCTTCACAGACAGGAGAAGAGTCAGACAGAGAGAGAGAGATCAAAGTTATTAGTCAGCTTTGGGATGTATTTCAAGTCCTAGTGAGAAAAAAGATCCTTTTTGTGTTTGTTGTTCCCTAATTCCGACCCATGGTCATCAACTTAAGTATTTGCTTTCTATTTCTGAACAAAAACAGCCTTAGGAAACTTTGCTAAAGTACATTTGTTGGTCACTGTTTGCTGAATTATCTGAATATGATAAATGCTAGCTTCTATTTGCTTATATTAAAAGAGCGGAGCATTTTATTTCAAAAGAAGTTATACATGTTGACTAAACTAATGTTTAGGTGTTACTTTTACATTGTTCCATGTTTGTTTTTCTTACTCCTCCTTGTCAGATAGTATCTCTCACCCTGTACAAACCTAGAAGTTTTCCAATTCCTTTTTAATCTGCAGATGTGCAGTTTCAAAGCCTGATAACTGTTCCTTTTTTTATAAAAATTAATCAAAGGAAATACAAAGAGAAAAAGCAGTGTCTTATTAAACAATTGCTGCTATTGTGCTCTATACTAATAAACTGTAGAAAAAAAATACGAAATGCTAAACAAAATGTCAAAAAAAAAAAAAGAAGTGATTCAGAGAAAGCATACATATATGGAACTCAAAAACTCTATCTCATTATGTGATTCAATTCTTTCCTACAGTTTAAAGAAGTGAACATTCTGAAATTAGTTTTTACTTTGCACTCTTTGAGTGAGCACATAGACACTATCTTACCAAGACAACTGTGAACATATTCAACTTTGTACAAGGGTAAGAAAAGCTGTCAAATGATGAAACGGGCAGATGTAAAATTCAGCAGCCTGTTGTGTTCCCTATCTTGACTATCTCTGTCACCATATTAGGTGCTGTGGATACCTCATGGCCACACAACAGCTCCTAAATGTGGGAACATTTGTTGAAGTAACCTACAGTGTCCACATGCAGGTCAACCATGATGACTCTTTCATAGTGTTTCAGGGTGGGTTTATTTCAGTGAAATTTTTACTTATTCTTTCCTGTACCTTAATTCTGTGTTGTTTTGGTGCACCATTCTGCCTGCAGTTTTGATTGGAGAACTCTGACCATGGAGGACCATGATCATGGAGAACCATTCTTCACACTTCCAAGGATCTGGGGATTTGGCAGTAGTTCATTTCATTCATCAGACATAGTGTTTTGCTGACAGATAATTCTGCTACCTTTATTTTCCCCAGTTTTTGGAAATTATATTTTTCTGAGTAAGTGCAGAAATGGGGATCTGAGATCCTTCCCATCCCTTCTTATTGATGTTGTATGAAGTGGTGGTCATAAGGTTCATATGATCTGTGGGTAGGCTATTGTAGAGTGTGGGAAAGATGGGATGGACAGGAAAGAAATCTTTCCAATCCTTATACTTCTTGCTTTCCCCAGGCTAACAGACTGTTTCCAACAAAGAAACAGAGAATCTCAGCATAGGTAAGATGGAGTGTGCTTTTAATTTCTTTGATTCCTCCTAACTGAAGAGATCTTATTCAATCTTGTGATAAGAAGAAAAAAGCCTGCTGTTTTCAAGGGGAGATGCTCCTTGTTAATGATAAAAAAATGTAGAACTTGGCAAAATAAGGGCTTTTATTTCAGTTCCTGAAACAATTCTTCCTTTATGTGGCTGAAGAGATTTGTTACCAGAAACATATTTTTTTTCATACATCTAAGAAATCTGCCAGACAACAGGTAACCTGATGCTTGAATAACAAACAAACAAAAAACATTTTGCTTCCATTAAAGCAGATTTTCTTCTAACTACATTGAAATATGAGTAAGAAAAATACTACTATTTGCACAGCTCTTGAAAAATCTGAAGGAAATCAAAGTACTTTTCTAATGTAACAAATTTATTTTGCAGGGAGAAAACAATCCTAAAAGATGAGCTTTCCTTTTGCGATGGTTTCTACAAATATTTGAGAGAAATCAGCACTTTGAAGACCTTCAGTTCTTTCCTTGTATCACACATATGTATATTTTGGTTACTTGGAAATAAAACAGTGACAATAGGAAGTGGTAAATATGTAAAATATTTGTGGCTGTTCAATGGATAGCACAGTCGCTAATAACATACTTGTTTAAGTACCACTAAGAGCAAATGCACAGAAGTTCTCCTTTCATAGGAAAAGCTGCAGTCATTCATCAACAGTTCTTTAATGAGGAGGGAATAAAGCTTTTCTGAGTGTTCCTATTTAGTTCTTATCCTTCCTTTTTTTTTCCCTGATCAAATGAAAATACATTTCAAACTCTATATCTGTTTTCGTGTTATTCCCACTGGCAGGCTTAGTACTGAATAATTCAGCAGATTGAGTAGCTACACCGAGCATATAACCCCTAATCCCCAGACTCATAAAACTCAATTTTATGTTTCTCACCTTAAGCAATACATTTAATAAATTATGCATTTTTGCCCTCTAATATGCATTTTCCAATAGATTGCAAATAGCCAAGACACCATCACTTGATACTATTCATTTTCATATTAAAGGAAGAAAAAAAGCTGAATATGGTATAAACATTCCCTTAACCAGAAGTCTTACTGTTTTTTCTTTTTTCAACTGAACCTAACCCTGGGAAAATGTAGCTATATAGAAAAACTATTCTGAGTTCCTGTAATCTGTACCAGTTACTATTACTAGAAGAAAATGAGAGGTAAACATTCAATTAAATGTATAATCATCTCTTTGTGTGATTTGCCAAAGATATAATTTATTCTAAATTTACTGAGAAAAGTACAGAAGGAGGAATAATCAGAACAGCCTGGTAATTAGGTATGTATCCTCTGGCATGTGGACTGGCCTATTTCAGACCAAAAGTGGATCTGAGCTGCACAATTTTTTATGCAGATCTTGACTGATTGTGAACTCTCCAAAGTCAGGGTGTTTGGCTTAGGATCCTGGCAGAGCCCAGCTGCAGCTCATCCTGCTCATATTCTTACATCTGTTGACATTCAATGGGATTTTGGATTGAATTTCAGCCTCACTCTCTCGTGCACATCACCAAAAGCAATTAAGTTGTTAGGCAATCTAAGACATTGTGAAGCTCCAGGGTTTGTTAAAATTTCTTGTTGTTTTCCCCAGGAGAAACAGAGAAAAAAAATCACCACATAAAGAACTACTATGACCTCTCCTGACCTCTCCTCTTTTGCTTCTGAAAGGAGAAAGAAGAAACGTACAAGTACCTTTGTTAGTAACAGGCACATGTCCTAGCAGGAGGATCAGTTCATTTCCATTAGAGTTATAAGTGGAAGTGGAGCAGCGATCTAAAATACAGAGCCTTTTATCAAACAGTTTTCCTTGTTCTCCACTGAGCTTTCTGATTTAGTCCCTTGCCAAATTAACCTTAAAGGTATATCACGATCTTCTAGATCCCACCTTTGACTGCAAATTTCTTTTTCATTTTCAAATGTCCTAATGGCAGGAGTCAAGGACAACAGCATTTTGAAATAATCAAATAAGCAATATTATTATTCTTTATAATCATATAAGGCAAGGACCTGATCGCTATGCTTTGTAGCCATATATACAGAATGAGTAGAAATGTTAATATCCATTTTAAAATTCCTGTGGCCATACTAAAAGAAGCAAACTCTCTCACTTACTGTGAGCACTGTTAACTTTTTGGACAGAGCAAGATACTTTGCTGAGGCAAAATACTACACTGCATGTGCCCACTTCCCTATCTTATACATGAGAAATTAATGACCCCCAGTAAAATTCGTAGGATCAGTTGCACAAGGGAACCTCTTGAAGATGCAGAAGTTCATGGCCTTGCCAAGTGGAAACAAAGATTTTTGATCTCTGTGTTAATGGAATGTGACTGGTAAGGTGTTTCTGGCACTGAGCTTAAAAAGAAACTAGAAACATAGAAACAGTAGAAACAATTAGAATGTATGCAATTAGGAAAGACTCCAGTAAGACGAAGAGCAAAGCTTGCATTGTATCTCTATCTCTATTAACAGATCTGACATTTCAGAAGTTTGTACAAAGGATTTACTTTTCCTTTTTATGTCAGACAGGAATTTCAGTTTCTTCCACATCACTTAAAATTGCAACTTAATCACATCTGAAGAAAATAAAAAGAAAATTCTGCTCTGTCTTTGAAAAAAAATAAGGTATGTTTTAGAAACGTTTCGTGTAGCAATAGGAATAAGTGATCATTTACCTTCTTTTGGTAAGACCCACTTGAGCTGACTCAGCTGATTCAGTCCTGTGGAGAGTAATAAAATATGAAAAATAAATATAAAAAAATGCATCTTATAAATAATATATATTTATACACATGTGCATAAATAATAAAAACTTTCCATCCAGCACATACAATTATTATGATTTGCTGCTTGTTTGGAAATAGCTGCCATCTTTCCTAAACCAGCTTTGTAATATCATAAACCTTCAGCTGCTTTCTTGAGAAATGTTTCTTAAGAGCAAATTAACTGCAAAATAAAAGGCTTATACAAACACCATGACTGAAATAAAAAGGTTTTCATGTCCTCAGGGTACTTGGTACTAGAAGAACATGAACATTAGAAGAAATATTGAAAAAATGGATCAGAAAGACATAGTAGAGAAGTCACCAAAGCTTTTCCATGGCATGATTTTCTGTTCCATGAGTTGGACCCTCTCTATTCTCGTCCTGACAACTGCTGAAGTTCAAACAACTACTGAAGCAAGCCCCAGTAAACATTACAATTTGAGTCTCTCACTTCCACAGCTTAAGGAAAGAAAGGAAACATGGGGGAAGGCAGAGTACTAGTGAGAAAGGGGATGAGAAGGTCTTTACCTGCATAAGTACCACAAAGCAAGAAGACTGACCCAGAAAATACAGGGTCTTCTTCCAGACAAAAAACACATTTTGTTTTTAAGTCATGGATAAGTTGGATGAAGTAACTAAAAAGGCTGAGAATGGAAGATAAAAAGAACGGGACTAGTAGGAGGAAATCGGAAGGAATGAAAAAGAAGGATTTGCCCAAGCTACCTAAGAAAAGTATGCAGAATGTGTCGGGATGGGGCTTGTGTGGGGATGGGGCATAGGTACTGCAAAGGGGAAAAGCACTCCCTGGGCCAAGTGCTGGCAATGTGAACAAACATGTTGATAGGCAATTGAAGAAGTGCCAGCACTTATTTTCTCTTAAGATGACTGCGGCATCATCTGTTGTGTTCTGATTTTGCTTTCTAATTTTTGCTTCTGTTTGTTTTCTCTTTATACATGCCAAGTTGACAGTGACATTTTACACTGTGCTGCTCTACGTAGCTCTTCAGGCTAGAGAAGGGCCTGGTGCAGAACTCAAGTGCAACCAGGTCTCTTCCAGAGGGACAGGAGGCCCACAGGTTCCAGACCTCTCAGCCCAGTAGAGCCACTGGGCACAAAAAATGCATAATTCCAGATTCTGCAGCGTGGTGAGAAGAGTAACTCAGGTATTTAATGAGCTGCTTGAAATATTTGTAGATTTAATAGAAAGACTGGATAAAAATCAAACTGTGAGACCAGGCGGTTCACTAAAAGACTGCTACTCATTCCACTAACTTGGTGGCTGAAAAATGACTGAAAATTGTAGTCATTTTTCAAAATAACTGATTTCACAAGCAACTCATCTGGCTGTACCAAGAATAGGAAATTGCACTGGGACCATTTCTGCAAAGGTGTATGAAATATAGAGCTGTATGAAATATAAGTTATCAGTATGGTCTTCCCATTTAGACTGAATTAATGGCTGAAAGTAACTAAAAAGCAGAGAGAACATGTATGTCATTTTTCTCAGCTTATCATATAACTGAATTTGATTTCATATGGAAGTAACTGTCTTCCTATTCCAAGTCTGCTTCTACATAGTGATCTGTGGCAATCATGTTATGAAGCCTCACCTTAACGTACTGTCAAGCCTGAGTAGGTTGGGAAGAGGCAAAAACTGGGAGAAATGGAGAAAGTTGTCTCTAATGTCTAACATTCTGCTTAATTAGGTGTAAAAATACAAAATTCACAATCATAAATGAACAAAATACAAAATCTGCTTTGTAGCTTGTGAAGGAGAAGAAAAGCATGTTCTCAGCTGCCTTTCTCCTCACTGAGAATACACAAGAACAATGGACTATGTTTTCCAAGTCCTATTTGCTACACTTTCCCCAGCACTTCTCCACCAAGCCTTCTTGACTTCTTCTTCCAGCCTTCCTTTATCAGAATTCAGATGAGATAAAAAGTTTATTTAATGATACTAATCTGTGTGGGTATATCATTTTGCAATACACAGCATCTGTCTATTGTTCACCAAGGGTTGCATAGGTCACTTTGTGTCATGAACTTATTATTGTGATGGATAACTTAAAGTCAATAAGAATGTAATTAAGAATATAATTAATGAAGAGACTTACATTGTATTCAAATACATATTAATAAAGGATGTATTTTAAAGTGAAACAGAGAACTCCTTTTCTTTTCCTGTCAAATCCTGAAAGTATCTGACTCTTTGGCAGCCTCATTAGTCTAGGTTTCCAAGGAAATAATTTTGTAAGATTGCACTGTCTATCTGCCTTCTCACGGTGGCTTTTGAATCTTTGGGCCAATTCACATCATATTTGGAACATGGCTGAAGTATCAAAAATAATTCTGCTCATATAGATTTCCTAAAATGTTAAAGACAATATGACTATCAAGCCTAAGTGAAAGTCAGGAACAATGGACATAAATAACCAAAACATCAGCAGCTGTTTGGTAGTTACCAGCAGCTTATGTGGGAGTCCCACTTGCAATTTGAAATTCTAGGAAACTCTTGGAAACTGACTTCAATGCTGTTTTGAAGAATCCTCATCTCTATACAGTCTAGGAATCTAACATTGAACTCTGCACTGCAAGGCAAGCATAAAAAAATTACATACTTCCAACGCATGAAGGACTTGTCAATATGACACTGTTCTGAACAAATGTAACCTCTTCCTTCTGATGGAGGCAGTCCTCAGCTGTAAAGCTGGAGTAACTAAAAGATGATCAGAAGGTAACACCTCAGCTGTTCAAGGTTGTTGTAGACTTGCTCTTTTTATAGTAGATCTTTGACAGTCTGTTAATGTTAGCTCAAAATATAATCCTGTTTCTTAATCAGTGGCATGTATCTTTCATATTCTTGGTAAAAAAATCAGTCAGAACTCTTGAAGAATTGTTATCACACTCTCCTGGAAGACAGAGAGACCATTTTATTGTTAAGAAACATTGCTTTATTATTGTACACATATTGCTATATATGTGTATATATCGTGTTTTCATGTAAATGTACAAAATACAGTATATATTTGTGCATGTATTTGGCATACAAACAGACATATCAGATATAAACTTGCTTGTGTTTGCTGTTGTTTTTTGTTTACTTGTTTTTAATTGGGTAAAGCTATTAATCACATACTTCCAGACTTTGCATGACATTGTGATATTAAGGTTGCAGACAGCTTCAAAAATGTGCAAAGTGAATTATGAATTTTCCCAGACAGATTAGGCACATACTTAAGTTTCATAAACCTGTTCTTAACCCTCTTTTTCAAATCTCCTTTTCTAGGATCTCCATTAGAGCACGAAGAACAATAGTTTGATTATAACTGCTCTAAAACAAAGAGCTGAGTGAAGTCTTGGAGTTGTGCTGTTGCTCTCAGCAAGCTCTGGAGCAGAGAACGATTTAACACAGAAGCTTATGGCCAGATTTTGACAGGAGGATAGAAAGATGCCTGAATACAATCTTTTACCTGCCACAAAGCTGGTTGTATGATATGCTAAACAAAAAAATGTAGCTCCAGTTTGACATTCTGTGCTCTCTTGACAGAACTGAAACCTGCAAGGGAGAGATGCATGGAAAAGCAGAGGTTTACATTTAGGCTTGTCAGCGATAAGAATGACTTTTCCATATCATTTCCTTTAGGGAAAAACTCTGAAGTTCTAATTTTCTAAAATCCTCTGTAGGAGTACGTGTGGCCACACTGACAATAACATTTTGGCTTGGAGCAGCAATGTCTTGCTGCGCAGATCTCCTGGTTGCTCCTTTCTTGTACTTGGATTTGTTTTGCAATGTGTTAATCTAGGAATAAGGTGAAGCTTTGATTTATTGATCTCTTCCTATTGCTCAGAATTACTTGCCAATATAGATACAATCTGTGAGGCCCTAGAAAGACCCTTCTGCACCCACTCATGCTACATTTACTCTCCGTAGCCACATTTGAAATGGATGAAACCTTACTTTAAGAGCTTATTTGCAAAAGGTGTGAGTAACTTTGAGATAACTACTGTTTGAAAGCAGCTGCAACCTGTCAAGCATGACATTATGTTTGTAATTTTCATACTCTTTTGCTGTTCCTGTACATCTGAATTCTCTGTGACCCTGTAACTATGTCTATACTCGTGGAGGGATACATACAAACAGGTTATAGGTGCATGACTAGTCTGCTTAGGAGCCTGATAATCTAGCCTGTATGAACTTTGTACTACCTTGACTGCTTTTTGGTTGTTTTGTAGGGTAAAGAACTCTAATGCAAAGCTCATTTCTAAGTCTTGTGACTACCCCACTGTCTCTGCTGTCAGCACAACCCCATGGGAATGCTCTCAGGTTTTGGTCCTAAATTGAGCAGAACTGATCCTCTGAGGAAACAACTAAGAAATGAAAGCAGATGTGCTGCAGCGATACTTGGATATTTCATTATCTGTGTGCAATTAAGTGGTAGGAATACCTACTGCAGGGAAAAAAAAATAAAAAATTGTGTGTTCTGTAGCTCCACATCCAGTGGCACGTGCCTGAATTCTGCATTGTTTCCCAAGAGACTTTCATGCATAAGTGGTACACAGCTCTCCACACCTTCAATATCAGATTTCTCATCTGCATACACTGTATAAATACTACATAGAAATTTAGACTCAACTAGCTCTCATTGTGATTTGATCCAGCAATTCTTATGACCTGGAACAGTATAAACAAATGAAGATGCAAAATCAGTTGTAGTTACACCACAGTTTGAGCACAAGCTATTTTCAGTAACTCCACTAAATTGTTCCGGAACCAGAGCAACAACATTATATAGCTTACCTTACATTCTGATTAATACCTTACATTCTAATGATCTGTTTATGCTAATATTTATGGCATGTTGTTTTCATGTTTGTAGTCAGCTGCTTGGCTATACGATCTTGGGGATTGTCTATGCAATTGACTAGGAAATACAACTCCTGGTTTATTCTGAGAATCTGAACCTCTCTTCAGCATCTGGGAACATTTTTTCCAGAGACTCCAACAAATATGGGGGATGGAAGTGACTGTAAGAAGCATAATCTATCTTTTTGCTAGAGGAGTTTGCAAAGGATCCAGTTCATTCTAGGAAAAATGTAAATATTTCAAATTTTCCTTTTGGTCCCACTCAGGTAAAATGACTCTTCGGAGTGGCCCACAAAAATATCAGAAAGGCCTTATGAAATCGATGTGCCAGTACATGCCATTTTAATTCCTTCCACCTACAGAAATCCATCAGGTGTTTTGCATGCATACTTATGGTTTTTTAGAGAAAGAATGAAATGGTTATTTATATTCATGTGAAATGTTTTCATTTCCCTGAATCACCACATTCTATCTGAACAGTTTTCTAACAGAAAATTCATAACAAGTTTTACTCTTTGTGCCCAAACACTCCTTATCAGTGTTTTTTGAACATTCTTGTCTTATACACCTTTGGAAACACTACTATTTTTCTTGGTCTGGTCTTTGGTTATGATTTAGGATGTTTTTCTAGCTCACACAGCTTACCAACTCAAATACTGTGAAAAATACTTTGTTCAAACCGGTCTGAATCTTTGTATTTCTAATCCTGTTGGTTGAGTGTATTACACTTTCTTTCTCTATGCCTCTCTCATATTTCATTTGGAAACAAGGCAATAGTACTCCTTTATAAGCAATTAGAAATTCATGAAGAACTGTGTGTACTTATTGTCAGTTAATTACCTGTTGATGCTGTACAAGCATGAAAAGGCCAGTTCTAACAACATTCACCAAAAAGTTATGTCAAACAGTTAGCCAGACACAAGAAAAACTACTACTGCTGTTTTGTGGTCTGATTTTCTTTTTCAATCTTTGCTGTCAAGTATTTTCCAAAAGTAAGTCTAGGTTGTTAGGTTAAAAAAACAGACTCTGCTCATTGCTAAATAGGTTAGGGTTTCTTTTTCCTCTTTTTTTTTTTTTTTCTTCTCCATTCTACACTGTAATTTCAAACGAACTAAAGGGTGATTTGCCAGACAATGGACACACGAAGATCTGAATACTTCAGCTGATTTTTTGTGTTTGGCAGGATCCTAAAGAGGCTGTTGAACTATCTATGCAAGTGTGGCCTTTCGCCCAACAGGGACTGAAAGAACTAAAATTTACATTATTGTAATGACAGATGGCGCATTCAGTGCATATCTTTCTTCCCTCATGAACGCCTTTTTCCCTGCAAGTTAAAAATTTCAAAGAAGCTTTCGCTCTGACATGACTGTTGTTCCCCCATACAACTTCATGCACTGAAGAAAGGCCACAGAACTGTGGGAAAATACTGAGGAGGTCGTGGAGCACAGCAGCACTTTCTACTGCTCATCCCCAGCTCTTGCAAGGCTAAGTCCTCCTTGTGTCCTACTGCATCAGCTATATGGGACCAAAGAGAGCCATCAAGAAGCTTCCAGTTGGCAATACTGAGCTTCCTCAACTCCAGCAAGAAGTCTGAAGAGAAAAAACTGGAGTCTCTATGGTGTTAGCAAGGAAGCACAACTTGGTTTCTCAGTGCCATTCACTTCTGGGCAGAATGCCAGTGCTGCAGAACCTGGGAGGAAAGGCCTGTCTCAGTCCTCACAGAAATCACTCACTGCCTGACTAGAGGGCATGTAAGAAGCACCCTTCCAAAACTTTCCTGTATGAATGAATCTATAAGGAAACTAGTTCAAGAACTCCTACCTCCTCCATGTCTCTATGCTTTTTTGTTCCTTGTTTGCCTGCAGCTACCATTTATGATGCACTCTCATGTGTATTGTATTTTAGAGCAAAAACATTTAAAGACTGGGGCCAACAGAGCTTTATGGAAAGACTTTGCCAAGAAGTGCACTCAGGGACAGTGGAAACTATTTGTGAAATTGGATCTAAATGAGTAAATGTTTTTAACAAACAGGCAGTTTGCATTTGAATGCTTCAGCTGAAGCTGAAGGTTTAAATTACCATGAAAAAAAAAATGTTAAAAAAAGAGAACATATTTGTAGTTATATTTTCTAAGAATTTCCACTTCTGATTCTGAAACATCCAATTTTACTGGGTGAAGTATCTCCCAAAAGAAATATTTCATAATCAAGTGGTTGCACTGTTTCAACTTAGCAGAAAATAAAATTAGTCAAATATTTAATTAAAGATATATATATTAAAACAAAACAACAACAACAACAAAAAAAAAAAAAAAAAAAAAGAAGAAAGAAAATCTATTGTAGGAAACCAGAATCACTTGGGATTTTTTGGTCTTGGCTGGTCTTCCTAGAGAAACAGAAGCTTACATGCCTGCTGTGTAGAACAGTGTGCACTTCGCCTAAACCTCACTAACACTGTGATCACTTTCTAATTTGAAGCTGTCTAAGCTGAGGTACATATTTTGTAAATACTGGGAGACAAGAAAAAGATCTAAGATCATCACATTTGAAGATAGGCCATAAACAAAGAAGAGGCACCATGAGTATCATGAATAAAAATCAGCCTAAGGCAGTAGAGCAGATTTAATGAGGCAGTGAAGATGACAGCTGTAAAAAAATCCATTCATCTCCAGCTACATTGCTACTGCCTCAGTGTAGCATCCTGTACGATGTCTACACCATCTGTTACTGTTGCAGATTCTTCACCTTCTTTGGTACAAGTTATCAAATGATGTTCTTTACTTCCACCGCGCAAATACAACTCCATGGATAATTGTGATTTATAGTGATGGAAAACTTGCCAGTAAGAGCAGGAACTCAGACCTTTATCAATGATATAGATGGTATATTTGATTGTACCCTCAACAACTCAGCTGATGACAAAAAGCTGAGTAGTGCAGTTGATAAAATAGCAGGAGGGGATGCCATTCAAAGGAACCTGGACAGGCTTGAAAAGTGAGTGCCACATGAACCAAGTGAGGTTCAGTAAGGTCAAGCGCAAGGTGTTGCACTTGGTCAAGAAATCTGAGAAATGTGTACATACTTGAACGAGTGTATAAAAGGAGGGAGACCAATATTTTACATGTGCAGACAGTGATAGAACAAGGGGGAATTTTTTAAAACTAGAAGAGAATAGATTAAGATTAGATACTAGAGGAAAAATTTTTACTCAGAGAGTAGTGAGGTGCTGGAACGGACTGCCCAGAGAAATTGTGGATGTCCAACCCTGGAGGTGTTCAAGATCAAGCTGGATGAGTTCCTGGGCAGTCTGGTCTAGTGAGTGGCAACCCTGTCCATGGCAGGGGACTGGAACTAGATGATCTTTGAGGTCCTTTCCAATCCAAGCTATTCTATGATTCTATGATAGATCCATTACCCTTGTAGTGTCAATTCCTTACAATTCCTTAACTACATCTGCGCTTTCTTGGCCAGATTTTGTTAATTCAAGACAACCTTGTTCAGCTATTGGGAGGATTTTAAGACTTCCTAATGTATGTTTGTGAGAAGACAGAAAATTAAATATCTATAAATATATATATTAAAATGTCAGACACCTGCAAAGCAAAAATCCACAGGAAAATAGACAACTTTCCATTTCTCTTCCAAAATGCAGTCTCCATGCAGTCCTCAAGTTTATATTTTTACATTAAAAAATCTCCACAGCAAGTGGGTATCAAGAGCATTTTTTGCTCACAGAAAAAGGAAAAGTAAATGCATTGCACTCCATACCTGCATGGTAGTATGAACACATACACACTTTCATTATGGAAAACTGCTGATCTAATCAATATGACCATTTTCATCATAAAAACATTGTGTTGTTTTCCATTCAAGGTAATCAAGTCATAATGACTCTATATTAACATCTTAAAGATCAGCAGAAACAATGAAAAGAATCAACCTTACATAATCCTTAGCTGATGCCTGGGTTTGAAGTCTTGCCCAGCACTTTCACGCCAACTTCAGCAAAACAAGTTTTTTTCAAGAGACTGTACTTGGGTTTACTTTCCAGGTGTAGTTCTGGGACAGCTGAAAACAGCTTCAGATGTGGAACAAGGAGGATCCACTAGAATTTTTATTGATCTTGGTTGGATTATTCATAGTTTTATTATTATTCTATTTTTCATATTGTTTAAAGAGGGCAAAAAATATCCCTCTTTTAATTCAGTTACCGATAAGATGTGATTTAAATTATGTTAAGTGTAACTGCTTTCACTGGAACTGCTTTCACAAACTTTAAGCTTTCACAACACTTCAAAGTGTTTGCTAGCATGGATTAACCAGAAGAAATTTGTCCATAACCTCTTTTCTTCCCTAGAAGTAGGCAGATTTATCTTAGCCAATATACGAGCATCTTAGTAAAGACTTGCAGCTCATCTTTATTAAATATTATTATGTCTGTATTCCTAAACCTTACTGAGCATTCTGTAAAAGCGAGTGTTTCGAGTAGAGTAAAACGCCACTGGAATTCTATAAAGTAGAGAGGAAAAATCCAGGGGAAAAAATCTGCAATCATGTGCAGATTGACTGCCACTAGGACTAGGTTTATTCAGGGCAGAGTTGGAAGAAGATTTCTTATCAGGAAAGAATTGCTTCTCAGCTTAATGTGAGCCATTACTCTTTTTTCTTTCTTTCCTGTTAATAATCTGCAACACATCTAAACTCTTATTTGGATGCGGTAGTTGTTATTTAGATTGCTGTTAATGTATCTAAGACACCTTTGCAAATCTGGATATCCACTGCATTTGTTGCTGTACAAACAGAGTTAAAACATAATGCATTTACCAGCAGTGTACACAGAAAAGTAGAGGAGACAAGGACAAGAGAGTTGCCAGAGCCAATGATTGATCTGAGATGCAACATGCAACAGGATGACTGTTCCCCCGCCACAGTCACTCTGCTGCAGAAAACTAAAAATCTTGAGAGCTCTGTGCACACTTTTTCAGTAAAAGCTCATATTTAACTAAGCACTAAGCACATTTTTATTTTAAAGAGGAGAAAATTCTCTTTGCACAGCATTCACAAGCTGTGAAATGTCTCTGTTAAACAAGAACAGAAGGTATTATATGCAAAACACTTAAACATGCATGTCTCTATTACTAATTATTTAGGGATTGCAATGAGAGTACATTTTCACTCACTGTTGATTCATAAATGGACACCTACAATAAACAATTGCTCTCCTGTTTGGAAACTTTGTACATAATGCAAATTTAAAGAAATAGACTAACAATTAGAGCATCAGTGTAAATAACTAGCTGTTGTTGTCAGGCTGTTTCTATTCTGAAGTTTGTTCACCTATAGTATTGCATTAATTACTGGATTGCCTTTCTCCCTCTAAAGAACATCTGTTCAAGATAATTCATTTCCATTTTAACCCCAATGATCTGCAAGTTACTTCTTGTGTATTATTGCTTGGATATAAATTAAGTATGGTTATATTTCAAAAAACAAGGAATAACTTGTACAGATTAATTTACCAGTACACATATGAGCTAATTCATATGCTTACTCCTGCATGGTTTACGAGTACTTTGGGAGTGTAGCAGACAGGCAAGGAGCCAGGGTTTTCACAGTGCACAGATGGTCTGAAGGAGCTGAAACTTGGCTCAGCAAGGAATTCCAGCAGGATCAGCTGAACCTGGTATGTAGAATCCTGCAGAACTGGTATGGAGAAGTAACTTTTGCTCCAGGCCAGCTCACTATCCTATTCCCTTGTGCAAACTGTATATTAGGAGGTAGAGTGAACATACAAATCATTTGTAGGGCAGTAGTTCACTGCTACTTTCCCCTATGAAGAAGATACCCTTATCTCAGACAAAGTGTGTGCAATACCAGCCTCTCTTCAATCCTGTCCCTTGCTTGGGAATGCTCCAAGGTGTCAGAAACCATCAGCTCAGGTGGAGGCTTACAGTAGAAGAGAATCTGGTCACATTTTTTTCTATCTGAGAATCAACATTTCCTCTTAATTTTCAGACCAAAGAGACTATTAGGAAAATACATCCTCCTTCTAAGTAAAAGGGGTTTTAAAATGACCAGGGAAAAAAAAAATCACACTGAAAACCCAAATGATTAGTTTAATTCCATGAAAAAGCAAAGGCAAAGACACCAAGATAGAGTACTTACATTTTTTTATTTTTCCTTATTTAAAGCAATGAAAATATTCTACCTAAGCTCACCTTGCAGTTTTTATTGAAGATACTTTATGTAAGCATATGTGTCTCTATACATATATCCTGATATATGATATATTATCAGATAGCAGATTCTGACCTGCTTCATAGGCAAGAATATGCAAAGATAAGTAAGTCTACCATTCATTTACTGTTTTTCTCCTTACATATAAAAACACCAGCTTGCTTATTCCAAGTCATCAGAGATTTAAACTTCAATATTAATAAAAACAGCTTTAAAAAATCCAGTGTTCTACTTTGTCTAGTTCATATTTCACTTCACATACAAGTAGACATAGGTTCATGGCTAACCTATCGAAAAGGGTTAGATAGCACTTGAATAATGCCTGTAGTCATTTTCCTATATTTCACTTTGATAACTGTCAATTCTAGATCGTTCTGAAAAAAGACTACTTATTTACTTAAATGTCTACCACAGTTTAATTTCACTGTGATTTATGCCCATTTTCATATTTTCTCAGCAGAAGCAATCATTACTCTGATAGTCGAAATTCAAACTAAAACCAATGGAAAATGTGAGTAAAGCAAACCTCTAAATCTTTACAAATTCATTTGAAAAAGAAAAATGCTTTTTACACATTTCTAGTGGAATCTATCAGAGTAGTCAGTACATTTATTGTAAACTAATCTAATTCTATTTAACTTAGTAAAACTGAGCATAACTAAAAGCATTATCATCATGCAGCAGTCTGTCTATCATGTGGAAGTATGAAGTATATACAATTACTGTGCTTTCACTATGAATAGATTAATAAGTCATTTTACCCTACTGACAGGCTAGACTATTAATATATTTGTAAGAGACTGAAATGTATCTTAGCTAGTATATGTAATAGCTGTAACTCACAGCCCCTTTTTACCGTCTGTCTCAAAACTTCTTGAGCCCCAGAGTTTACTTGCTCTAGCACTATGGATCAGAACATTTGCTAATATAACAGCTAATGTCATGACGAAACTCAAAATATAATCTTCTAAGAACAGAGATTGCCAGGTCAATCTTCTGATAAGTACAGCTGATTTGCTTCCATACAGCAATGGAAAATATGCAAATTCACAGGGTGACTGATTACCCCTTGGGAAAAAAAGAAACTGATCTGAACTGTCCTGTAATTAAAACCATTCAGATAATGTAAATAATTGTCCTATAACCATTGCACATTGGAAAATTTCTGCTACTACCTATTCTGTGACCTGGCTTTGTATTTGCCGAACTCCTCAATGCATTTTAAGCTCATTAAGGTTTAGCTCCTGCCAAGGACTTTCTGTCCCAGGGCACCCTGCCCTCACAGGTAGCATTCCTGGCTGAAGTCTTGAACTGTAACAATGTTAACTATTCATAGCTGGGGTAGCACCACACCATATGTCTGTGCTCCCCAGCATCAGTAAAACTGGTTGAGTGGGGAGTAGTCTGACTTTTCAGAAGCACTAAAAACTTTGAGTGAAAAGACTGAGACATGAAGGTGTAATAATGGAGAGAAGTAGTGGCTTGGGATGCATAAATACAAAAATCAAGGGTACTATATGTAATAAAAGCAAGTTACTTGTTGCTTTGTTTTGTAAAGCTTGTGCATGTTTTCTTAGCTCATTTTTCTTTCCAAAAATGTGATGAATAAGAAGACCCCTAGCTCCAATTAGACTTCTAATGAACTCCGTATACGTTTGGAGAGCACTGTAAATAAGCACTTAAAATGACAGAGCTGACTCCAGAGCCAGTGGGCTCAGTAATGCTGGGGAAATCACCTTTATTAAACATTTCCTGTGGGCGTGCTTTGAATACATGTTCTAGACATCTGTTACTGGGCATTCAACCATGAACATTCAGGATCCTTCTGACTTCCCCAGCACTTTCTCTCCCAGTATGAGAATAGGCTTTCAAATCTCTTGGTGATGACTTGCAGAGCTAATAATAAATAATACTGACATTGGAAAGAGATTTGACACATACAAGACTAAAGCTGCTAGATAAATTTAATGTAATGTATCTGCTCATCAAGAGAGCATCACATATTTCAGTCTCTGAGCGAAGCCAGGGCCAATGTAATCTGAAGATTATCCAGAAGTCTTTGCCAGGATAGCTGAAATAAGAAAAGACAGAAAACAGCAATACTGAAATTTGCTGTTTCTGGAACATAGGAGTTTGCAGCCCTAAGGATGCTGTTAGCACAGATTCTGTATGCCTGCATGCATGTGTGCATGTATTTCATGTGTTTTGTACTTGGGACTGGTCACAAGAGAATAGTGAATCAAAATTCCAATTATATAAGCATTCAACCAGATCTACATTCAATAATAAACCAGAATTTTTAGAACATATGAACAGCTAGATTGTAAGATATCACATTGTGTGGTGCTCCAAATTTGATTGTGAAGTTGAATGCAGCTGAGCTGTGAAGCTCCATTTTGCCTGACATGTGGAGTAAACGCAGTTTCAGGAAATCACTGGTTGATGGTCAAGAAGGTCAGTCCTTTATTGACACAGAAAAAGTACAGGAGAGGCAAACACAGATTTCAACATGCAGGATGCTGAGGCACTGACTTCTCCAAAATTACTATCTAGTTTGACTAGTTAGTTAGACTTCTCCCAGAAAAAAAGGCTTGGATAAGATCAGCCTGTGATCTGCCTTAGTTCCCAGCTTTCCTGGACAAAGTCTCAGCATTGTTTTTAAATGTTCAAAATGTTTTATGCTGGGAGCTGTTCTTTTGCTGAGGCTTAATAGGCAAAATGAATTGCTGCCAGTATCCCCCTTAATAATACCAAATAGTTTGTCAGAACTCACCACAGCTGCAAAATGGGGCAGAGGAGCAGCACAAGGACTTTTTTTTTCTATTCTAACAGTTCATGGTGATGTTTATCTAACCTCAGGAATAGTTTACAGCCTCTAGTCACAGAATATAAAAGAGCATCTTATCACAAACCCAGATGGAAAAAAGACTCTCAGCACATTCTAACAGGGCATTAATTGCTCACCGGAAGAACATCACTGCCCAACTCTAAGGGGATCTTAGACTAACTTTTTGATAGTTTATACTATAGGAGATTAATTTAATTTCAGCTGTGAGATGTTTCTACAGGCTTCAGCAGGGTCTTTGATAACACTAGCGTGAGGTTACATGGTGAACCTCTAGAATTCCCTTCTGAGGGATTGATTTGAAAGTATCTCTGCAGGTCTACATTGTTCTAGCATCACTGATGTGAACATAGTTTCAGAGGTGGACATTAAAAGTCCAGCTCCATTTCTTTTGCCATCTATAACTTCTTATGTGTTGAATGTTAAACTTTTGTCTCTCTTTATATATTACTTTTATATTTCTCTTATTTTATTTTTATTATATATTACTCTTGTTTTATATATTACTCTTTTCTCTCTCTGTGTCTCTCTCTGAATTTTTTTTTTTTATAAATACATTTTCTAAACATAATCTCAAGAGTGAGATATACACATTTTCTCTTTGAAAAGGTAAAAGCGAAGGGAATTTATTTACAGAATTTATGAACCAGAGGTTGGCCTAGTCCTGAGTCAAACAACTGAGCACCGCCACCACAGAACCTTACAGTGTCAGATGGTGCAGAAACCTATATCCCCCCATCCTTTCCTAAAAGAAAAGAGAGACTCTGAAGTCCACCTTGAGCTCTGCATTTGCCTAAAAGCAGAAAGAGTAGAAGGGAAGCAGGGAAAGCAGTTGCAATTTACACTGCCAGAAGTGTATAAAGGACATTTATTAGCATTAGATACTTTTCCAGTCCAAAGTGCAGAGAAAAAATGTAAATATCTCAGAAAGAAAAACAAACAAACAAACAAAAATACAACAGTTTCTGCTCCTCTGTCTCTCCTGATGGTTGCAAATGCTCTGGAAGTCTGCCTGAGGCTCTGTAATACTCGTACAGTCATTATCTGTCTAAGCCCAGGGCAGTTGAAATTTCATTCACGTGCTCATTGGAGTTATTTTGGCAATAGAAAATGAAGGATTCTAAGGTTTGATTACATCAAAAAAGAGTCCTCTTACATCCTCAGAATGCGGTTAATGTTATGTCGACACTGCAGGTTACTTGCCCTCATGTTAAATTAAAGCAGAGAAAGCTGCACCAAATACTGTCCCTCCCACACCCTCCTTGTCCTGCTTGTTTCAGCTACACTTTCAATACAATACAATAATCTATTCTGCGCTTCCTGTCTGTGGAAATCCTTGGGATGGAAAAAGAGCAGACTGAGTCTGTGCTGCAGAAATTCTCCTGGTTTCCTGGCTATCACCTAGAAAGCTGAACAAAGAGACTGTTACAACTCAGCTCATTTCTTGTTGGTGTTTTTGTTTGTTTGTTTGTTTGTTTTTTCTTTTTCCTCTTTTCTGACTGGGGGAGGCCATATAAGTCATCCCAGCATACCAATGGCTTAGCCATTGCCACAACTTATGCCAAAAACATTTAAGTGGGAAGCTGAAGAGCAGTTTCTCATGATTGTTTACAGAGAATTTCCTAGTACAGTTAACTCCCTGATGTAAAGTTTAGTATGAAGAAAATAATAAAAAATCTTGTTTCCAAGCAAATACACATCAAAGAGCAATTACTTGGGTAGGCAATGAGTGACAGAACTGTCAAGAAGGGAAGATAAGGAGTAAGATGGTAGGGGGAGGGGGAAAAATTGAAGATGGTAGAAATGTAAGAGGAGAAGCTGATTATTACAGACTGGGGAGTGAAGAAATGAACAGCAGAAAGACTGTCAGGTGGGTCCAGGTGTTCAGCACAGCCAGAAGGGAACAGGTCACAATGAGTTCAAAGGTTCCAGATCACAGCTGAAATGAAGCTGGCTCTCAAGAAACAATTCAACATAGACGTGAATGTGATGAATGTGATGTAGGTGTAAAGGGTATCAGATAATAAGGACTGAAGAATGGAAGGTTGGAGAGAAGCCATGGTTGATGACAGGGAGAAGAGAGGTCTCACCAACAGAGAGCAGGATAACTGTAGCGTGGGCTCTGCATTTGGTTTGAGGGGAGAGCAGGAGATACTGCAATGGAAAATGCAAAATACCACTAAAGCCACAGAAATATGATCCCAAAGGAGAAAAAAGACAGAGACAGTGGAGAAATGAGGAAGGAAAGTAAAGAAATAGTGAAAGCTGATGGCAAATAGCAGTCAGACAAGGAAAGGGAATGCACTAGTAATCATTCAATAGACGCATCCAATAAAGTTGTGAAAAGGTAAATTCAGCAACAGCAGCACTTTCCTGGGTTCCTTTTTGTAGATATCTTAGTTCAATTACCCAGGTAAAATTACAACATTTTCCATTATTAGTAAAATATTGGAATTTATTCTGTGCAGGTAAAGAAGATATATGTGACAAAGGAAAGATATTTCAAGAGAGAAACATGCTAATTTTATTCAGCCCTTGCTTTTTATCCAGAGCCTTGATATTTCAGAGTTTCTGTCTGTTGAAATTAACAGACGTTTCTTTGGTGCAGGGATACCATATTAAATGTAGCATGGAAAATATTATCCCTCATAAACACAGTAGGAACTTGTGAAACAATACCTAAGGATTTCATATTTGCAAAAGAATCAAACCTGACCCTGACTCACTCACCATACTGCTTCAGTTTTCTACTGCATAGAATCCACTTCACAAACAGGCTTGTACTAGCAAAATAGTGGAGTAGTGCAGGAGAGATGCTTGCTTTCTGGTTGCATTTACGAGGAATTTGCTATTGTAGAAGTTTGTGTCATTTGGAGCTTTTAAGAGGCATCTAGGAACAGTAAGTTTACATACTACTTCTGCATTTTAAGGCAGGAAAACAAACAAACAAACAAACACTTCAGTGGTTAGAAAGAAAAAAACTAAAGAGAAGCAAAAAATGGAATGTGCAGATTTAAATCTAAATTTTCCAAAACTATTTCAGTTTGGCTCTTTATAGGAAAAAAATGTAGCCACAAGAACTGAATGCAAATTATCACCATTAATGAACATAGCCCAGAATCAGCCCTTGGCCTTGACATTCTGCAGGAGGAAAACAAAATCCTAGGGAGATCTCTAAAGACACTCTACACTCTTTTCCTTCAAATGACAAATTTAGTCATCAAGAACACTGTCAGCTCGAGCACGCTCAAAACTGCTGTGCTACATGAACCCAGAAAAAGAGGTATGATAGCATGGCAAGACTTCACTGCAGCTATTATCAGCATATCACAAGCTGGAGAGGGCTGCCTTGAGAAACTACAGACAAATGTCTCTTTCATTTCGGCTACTTAGCCTGCCATGTCTTGTCTATGACTGAGAGGAAGGATGGCAGTTTTTCTGAGATAAACCCTGCCCTTCAACCAGCCAGTCTCTCATTTCTTTTAGGAAGCAATTTATTACGAACCTACTTTGTCTGCACATCACAGGACTGGCCTTTCACCACCTTGCTCCACTGCAGATCATTATGTAAGCTTCCTGTAATAACATCTGCTATTCAGGTGTGCTAGGATAGAAGAACATCATTAAGGAGAGGGGTTGCTATGCTCTTGGTTTTCCAAACGCTTCTGTGTTGGTTTTTATTTATTTGTTTCTCTTCTTCTTTTTGCTTATTGCTACATCTGAATATGTGATTAATGCTGGGCAAAGAAGAACGCAGAGCACACCAGTGCCAAACCAAGAAATGAAACCTCACCCACAGCACCCACCAATTTATATGATCTAAAATCACATGATAATAAAGAATAGCCATGCTGAATGTTTGTGGGTTTTTTCTGTTGGTGGTGTTGGAGTGCATGTGTGTGTATATGTGTTTCACTTGAGAATTCACTTATTTTGAACTTTTCAGTGGGGTGCTTAAAACCTCCTGGCTTTCCCTTATGTGAAAACTGAGCTGAAAACTTCTGAGGAAGCCTTTAGGAATAATGAAGCACAAGGCCAACTCTGAAGTCAGCAGAACTAGTTACAACATAGTCATACCCTAAAGAGTTCCAGTCTAATTTAGAGACAAATTCTGCTCCAAGCCATAGTGGTATGAGTGTTGAGTAGCAGACATGTAAATTTACTTCACAAAAACTGCAAGCTTATATATACTGAAATGATAAGATCCAGACACATTTCTTTTAATGTGTTTAATCATTTAAAAAAAAAAAAAAAAAAGAAGAAGTCATTCTGAAATAATGCTCTTTTGCAAAAACACTGGATTAGATATTAACCAGTGATGCTGTCTAGACAAACATTAGAAGCTTGAATGTAGCCTTGAGACAATACTTCTTAGTTCAGTCTACTCAGGACTTACTCATGCTCTGAAATTCAGTATACTGAAGAGATCCAATCCAGTAAGTTCCATGCATTATGCATCCCAGTCTAGTAGGATTCATTAGTTAGAGTACAGTCTGTGCCAGCACTTGGCCGAAATGACTTTTCAGCTTGTTTTCTGCATAGTGAAAGACCTGGCATGTCTAGTTCTGGATCTGGTGCAAAGGGTATGAGCTTGAATGTGCCTGCATCATACCTTCAGTGTCTGGCTTGTGTTTCATGCATCTAAGCCAAATTTAATAGTGTCTCCTTGCTATTCTTCATTTCTCTTGGCTGGATCAGCAGGAGATGCAAGCCATGACTACATGCTACTATTTATCCTCTTTGGAAAATGAAAGGTGGTGGGAAGCAACGCTTTCAATACTTACAAGTAGACGCTGTGGCTAGGTTCTGTGCAGAAGAGTCAGTGAGCAAATAAAATATCTAGTACCTTTTATTACTACTCACATAATGCCATCCATAAATTTAACTCAAAATGTACTCAATATATAGGTTGATTTTTTTTTTTTTTTGCTGTCAATGGATTTAAAATTGGATGTATTTATACAATATTAGTTATATGCTGTATCTTTCTACATGAAAATCATCACTGCCCACCATAACCTACTAATATAATTCTGACTTGCAGTAGACACACTGTAGTTTGTTAACCATGACACCTCTCCAGAACAAGACAGATAGACCATGGGAAGAAGCACTGAAATGAGGTTATGGGTGAGTTACAAAAGAAATGCCCAGGCATGGAAGATGAATGTTCATTAAAGAGTAAGTGAAGTTGTAAGTGGTTATTTAGAAACCCCAAGGATTGCAGGCTGTCAGTTGGCAGTGCTGAAAACATGTATTGGATGGGATGTGCAGAGTCAGCTAATGCTGTGCCAGTGCTCCACAAGCAAGTACCAGTAGGTATGCAGCTGGAGCACTGAGTCCATTTATCTTCCACGGGCTGCCTAATAGCTTGCTGATATTCTTTCTCCCATACTTATCACTTAATCTTCATCTGCCAAGGTGCTTGCTTTGCATGTGATCCTGTATTTATATACTTATGATTATAGCAAGCAAAGTGGAATATCTGTCCTTTGGTATCCCTTCTGCCTTAGGCTGAGGGCAGGGCTGTACATTCATGCCTTGCAGAGGAGCTGCTGGGTGCAACCTTAAAAGCATACTTCCAACAGCCTGCATAAAACAGATTGCCTCTGGGCTTACTGTTCAGCTTGGACCTGAGCTTGTTTTTCCACTTTTATATAGTGAAAGATGTGATTGGATGTGCTAGCCAGCCAAGATGATAAAGTCTTTGCCTCATTGCTTTAGACTTCTTTCATTTGCTGATAAATAATTAGGCACTTCTAGCTTTGTCGGGGGAGGTAAATTACAGAGGCAGCTCATTTTCTCCCTTCCTTCTTCTCTTTTCCTGTCTCCAAAAATGAGAAATGAAATGTTACCTATTAAGGTAACAACAGACAAAACAGACCCAATTACTTTACAGAACTGGCTCAAAACACAGTGCTTTCTAGTTCTCTGCACAGAAATAATCTGTTTCATAATGGTTTGCCTCATGGTGAGAGAAAGGAAGATCTTTAGAATAATGTCTTATAAAGCCATGGACATCTATGGCAGAGCTGAGTTGCAAGCTGCCTTCTGAAAGTCATATATAAATGAGCCCCATGATGGTTCACATTACTGTTATAAATACTAAAGAGATAGAAGAGACCTGACCTGGCACCCTGACTGGATTTTCCAAGTGTTACTTTGCATTCCTACAACTCAAGTGAAAATCCCCAAGTACTGTCAGGGGTCCAGTATTATTTCCCCGTGCTCCAACACATGTCCTCTGCTGGGTTTTAAATGGGACAGTGCCTGGGGATTGGTGGTTTTTCTGAGAACATCCCACCAGTCTATGCAGCCAGGGAACACAGCCAGGGACAGCATCAAGCAAGAGCCTTTCTGCAAGGCTCTTGGCAAAACCAGGCTTACTACACCCTGCTGCACAGCAAAATCAGCCAGGCACAGCCCAGGTAAACTGCACAGTAAGTAAAAGCTGTCACATACATAGGCAGGTGTCATCTCACTTAGGTGGCAAACAGTAATCGGACAGGGCTAAAAGCACCTGAAATGCCAGGGCTGCTTTACCTGCTCTGGGAGAAGTCTGCTTCTCATTTCACCTTAACCTTCTGTACCTACTTCTGAGTTGTTTGCAGCACAGCATCTGAAAAACAGAAAGCAGGGAAATGAGTTGGGACTACATGAATGAGAGAAAGGTGACTTGCACAAAGGTAAAAGCATAGGGCAGGGAAGTCAGGAGGACATTTGTAGTGGCATGTACCTAACGTTTCTGACACCCTGTGCCTGTCTGAATTCCCCACTTGTAGAACTTCCACAGATCTTGGGTGATATGTTCATTTTATGGGTTCTTTGGAAAACCCCGTAGGGAGACACTGTGCAAGGATGACTTTGAAATATTCTGAGTATCATCCTACTATGGCCACATTCAGGCCAGCAGTGAAGTGTCTGTACAAGTAACCACTGCAGTCCAGAGAAGAAAACTAGGCCACAGACCACTGTCTGAAGACCTTCAGCAATCTCCCAACCTCCTTCCTCCCACCACAGCTTTTGTTTTCCTTCACAGCCCCTTTCACTCAGACAAACACTGGATCTTTCAGTTAATTTCAAGATGTTGCAAAAATCTCAGGCAGCTGGTCTTATCTCATTCTTCTGAGCCTCATGGACACAGGCTGTAGTGTGGTATTTTCTGTAACTCATGTTTCACAGTCTCTGTAGAAGTGGTATCAAAGCAAGTTGTTTTTTTATGATCTTGTTTATGAACAATAAGATTCCTTCTCCACATCCATTCTTGAAGATAAGAAATACCGTGAGTGTGAGGTTGAAAAAGATTTTTCCCTCAAATATTTACTGTGAAAAGAAAAAGTCTACTCAGTGACTTGAGAGTAGGGAAGGGGGAACTACACTTGTCTATGCAAGTGATGGGGCACTGGCACAGGTTACCCAGAGAGGCTGTGGAATCTCCTTCTTGAAGAACTTCAAAAGCTGCCTGGACATTGTCCTAGGCACCCTGCTTGGTCAGGGATAAAGTCAGAGGAACCCAGATGGCTCTGCTAACCTCAGCATACCATGACTGTGTATGTGATACAGCACTGTCTGTGGTTTTCTAGGAAACTTCTGCTACCGTAGCAGCAGGACTTCTTGAGAAAGTTTTTCTGTGCCACAAGAAGAAAGAGTCCAACAGTTTGTAATCAAAGTAATGTTAAGCATCCGGGCCAAAAGTTCCCGGGAAGGGAAGGGAAGGGAAAAGAGAAAAGAGAAAAGAGAAGAGAAGAAAAAAAAAGGAAAGGAAAGGAAAGGAAAGGAAAGGAAAGGAAAGGAAAGGAAAGGAAAGGAAAGGAAAGGAAAGGAAAGGAAAGGAAAGGAAAGGAAAGGAAAGGAAAGGAAAGGAAAGGAAAGGAAAGGAAAGGAAAGGAAAGGAAAGGAAAGGAAAGGAAAGGAAAGGAAAGGAAAGGAAAGGAAAGGAAAGGAAAGGAAAGGAAAGGAAAGGAAAGGAAAGAAGAAGAGATGGAAAAACTAACAATAACTTTCTTTCTTTCTTTCTTTCTTTCTTTCTTTCTTTCTTTCTTTCTTTCTTTCTTTCTTTCTTTCTTTCTTTCTTTCTTTCTTTCTTTCTTTCTTTCTTTCTTTCTTTCTTTCTTTCTTTCTTTCTTTCTTTCTTTCTTTCTTTCTTTCTTTCTTTCTTTCTTTCTTTCTTTCTCAGTTTCAGGTAGGAGATTCTATCAGGTGCCATGTGCTTGTAGTCTGTGAGTAACAGAATTGACTGAACTTTCACCACATGTGCAAGCTGAAGGGGAAGGGAAATAGATAGAATAGATAGGATATTTTGATAGACATGGGACAGGTGTGTTCTGTGTCTCTGCTCAGTAGCTATTTTAGTTTGCCTGTGAAGCAAATAAGGCAGTGGCTCTGAGATAAAAGTCTCTTTTCCTTTTCCTTCAAAATCTGAAGTATGAAATGTTTTAGAAGAGAGAGGAAAACAACATAAATGAGTACATAGGTGAGTCGCTCTTTTTTGATAGACTGTAATAAAGAACTGTTGGTTTTAGGATTAAGGAGTCAAAGTGCATGTGAGCTGGCATATGGAACATTTCTGAGAATACCTGAGCTGGAAAGAAGTCTGTGAGCTTTCATAAGGGAGCAGAGAACACACAGCTCCCTGCCTTGACCTGCAGGTCATCCCCAGTGCGGTCTTGCACTTTCCACTGATGGCAGCAATACCCCAAGCACAATTGTTCATTAGGCAGCCTGCAGAGATATATCATGACTTGGTCATGTTTCTTGTACAGTTAATTCAGCTGCAACCCACAGTGCACTCAGATACTCTGGTTTAGCTCCTGGAAAGACTCTACCTTGTCATTTATTTTTTCATTGGTATTTTCCTGCGGACTCCCTGCGCAGACTCTTCTCAGTAACTCTGAGACACCACTCAGCTCTGCTGGCAGGTGATGGTATCAGCAGCAGTTCAACTTAGACACTGTCAAGAGTCATAATCAGTGCTTCCAGCTGCCAATTTCTTACCACTCATATCTAAAAGTGCCCTGTGTCAGCAGGGACATTGTGGGTTCAGAGTGGCTACACAGTGCACCAGGTTGTTGTCCCCAAGCTCTGTGAGTGTTTGACCATTAGTAACCAAACCTCAGCACAAGTCAGGTCAGCACTTCTGCAGGAAGATGTGGCTCTCAAACAGTCACAAGCTTCCTCACCTCACTTGCTGACTCAGGATGCTTGCATCCATTTTCTTTAATCCTCTCTCTCCTTTCAGGAAGCAGCTGTTTACTTGTTCTGCTTGTCAGCTGGTTAGCTGACAGTGTTGACATGTTCAAAATACAAGGCTTCACTAGTTACACTCTGACAGAGGGATGCTCTCATTGACCTCCCAATGTATTCCCAGTGAAAGAGCCATTTGAAACTACAAACTAAAGAGCCAGTCCAGAATGACACTGTCATTTCATATGAATCCACACTCACTTGACATTTGTTTTCATTCTGGGATGGAAAGCCAACACACTGAAACATACCAAGTCATTGAAATGCTTAGTATCATTGAGAAAATGATTTTTTCTGTAATTCTGCAGTTTTTGCTAATAGTGTTTCCCTCCAATAATGCTTGAATGTTGCATTATAGCATGAGGTGAAGTTCTTGAAATTCAATTTACCAATTCATTTAGATATATTGACTTCACAACAGAAAGCAAAAACATATGTAAATGAGGAACCAAAAAATTTTGAGCATTTCAAAGATAATTTGGAAAATGCAGGAAGTCTATTTTTATTTGATTATTGAAATGTAGTTGAATTTAACATATTTTTGCAGTGGCATGTTTCTGAATAAGACAGCCCAAAATTGTGGCTGCTTCTAATAATCAGATAGTGTCTTGATTAATCTAAATTATATCTCCAAATCAACTCTTCAGTGTTCCTTAATCTGTGACTTTCTGGGATTGTATCTGAGTGTGGGATGGTTTACAATAGTCTTTTGCAAGACCCCCAGTTAAGCTCTGTAAGGGATCTTCATTGCTCCCTGACACACACAAATGTGCTGTCAAATATGCATTAAGGATTCCCAAATTGCCTGTGTGCTGACTATCTCAAAAAGACATGAGAACTACCTCATGGCCCAATGACTCATCCTGCTCCCCTGGACAGACTCACCTAGGAGCAGTTTTCCTGATTCTCCTTTTCCAGCTCTTGGTGATGCTGCTATTTCAAGGAAAGCTGTGGGAGCTCCTGTGGCAATAAACTTGTTGGGACAATTCAGGCACTCTAATTAGTGTGGAATTTATCTGACTTCAGTATTTTTCTTCAGGAAAAGAAAGCAGACTAGGCCAGCATTCAGCACTAACTTGCACTGGTTTCTAATCAGTTTCTGTTCTGGGCTTAAAATGCTATCTACTAATACTATGACATTGAATAGTGTGGGTCTCTGTCACTCCAGAGATTACTTTCCTCTCCTTGAGTCACTGCAGCTGGTTGCAGAGGAAAAGCTTAGGCAAGCTTTTTCTGGGAAAAAGGCTATGGCAGGAGAAGAAAATGGCATTGTAAAAGAGGGACATCTTGCAAAGTGACTGTAGGGCATTGGCGCTGCTTCCATTGCTGTGTAAACTGAACCTTGAAAAAGGAATATGGATTTCATATAAGTTAGTATTAAAAAGAGATTAGGAAAAGATTCAGACGTGGGCTTCCATTCTTTCAGTAGTGGGGTGCCAAATTTATGTAATGTTTCATGTATGGCCTGTCACAATAGTTCTGTCACTGCTTGTGTCTTCTTGCTTGCTAAATTGCTTAAAAGATAGAGCATAGATGATTGGCCCTTTTTATTAATGGAGGCAATACTTCTTTATGGTGTTAATAAGTGGGATATTATTGAAAGAATGTGTGAGATCACCACACTGATGTCAGTAATATCCAAAAGAAGGAAAAGCTGAGACTAAGATTGTGGTAGAACTTAGAAAGAAACTTACCCAAGTATGAAAGGGAGCATGTTCGCATTTGCTTGATACTTAAACTCTAATAGAATGTATTTGTGTATTTTACATTAAAATGTCATTGAATAAAACCCATAGAGATCTCTCTCAAGATATCTGTGTGACATTTATGCTTCTCCCACTTGTTCCAGCTTTGTGAACTGTCTCATGTCTTGACTGTGCCTAGTCTTGAATGAGAGACACAAACTTTTCTTGCCATGGACCTTCTCTGAGGATGTGGAAGCAAACCCTGTTCCCCTCTGCCTCGAAAGCCTTGCATGCATCTCTATCTTTCAAATGAGTGTTTTAACCACTAGTACCACTACTATCACTACTAGTACTGCAAAAGTAGAAGTGATGACATTTCCTCACCCATGCTCTGGTACTGTGTTTCTGATCTTTCCATCTGTAGGCTCCCTGCTTGCTGCACTGCCACAGACAAGGCTGTAAATTCTACTTCGGTAGCCAGAGTTTTTGAAATTAAATGGTAACCATGCTTGGTATCATTACAGACATATCCTTGTAGTTATTAGAAATAAAAAACTAGCTTTCAGATACAAATGTTTTTATAAAACAGAAATGGAAATTGTAACTAATTTTATCCAGACTGACCACTGCAACTCAAACTATCAGTTCCATTAAGAAAACATGCTGCAAAAATTTGTGCATAGTGATAAATGGAAGGCACATAAAACACAACAAAGCTAGATAGAGCACGGTGAACCCCCATTTCCAGACTAGCTACTCCTGTGCAGCAGTTTCTTTCCCAGAATTTGAAAGAAAATAAATTCAAAGTAACGAAACCACCCTTTGTCTCTTTGCATCTTTTATACTGTAAACTTTTTCTAACATAGGCTATCTCTTTGATACATCAGTACAAAGCAAACAGAGTGGAATCCCCGGAGCAGAACTTTAAAAGTGTGTCTTCAACTTCATATAAATGTTTACTACTTCTCAAGATAAATTCTATGTGTGGGAGCGGCCATTTAGTGGACACCAAGTGCCTTATCAACTAGCATCACTAGACAAATTGAAGTATTTTCCTGCAGGGCTCTGTTTTCACCCCCTATTCAATCTTCCTCCCCCTTTGAAATGCTTTACTTTGCACGTTTCTCTTTGCAGAGCTTTCTTAAAATGCTTCTGCCAGAAACATTTTACAAGAGAGGAGGATGCCTCAGGCTTCTTCCCGGAAGCTGGGAGACTCTCTGTGTGGGAAGGCTGACGCCAGCCATGAAGAGCGGGTAGTTCTGCAAAGTCTTTTTTTACTTTGAGTAAACAGTGGAAATCCATTATTTACTGAGCATATTATAAACATCTGTTGCTGAGAAGTCTTCTTATTGTATCCCTGTAAAAAGTAGGGCAAGCCCAGCACAGGAAGAAGAAGGTCAAACCTGCATAGCAGAATGAGACTTATCTGAATTCATTTTAAAGCCACCAACAAGTGTCTGTTGTATTAGCTTACGCAGGACATAAATAAGAAATATTCAGGATACCTAACAACATTAAAATGAGCGGGAGATTTGATAATGACATTATGGAATCAAGGCTGAATTATTTTGTTTTTCTTTGTTAGAAAAAACTTACTTAGATTGTAAAACAAGCACTGAGTTGCTGGTTGATGATTGAGAAACATCCAGGATACATAGCTATGGAAAAAGCAAAAATACTGCGTTAACTCTAAAAAAGGGAAATATCGTGATAATTTTAAAGACTTTGTCAGGGCTTATATCCCTGGTGCTACTGGCTGTCTGAATTTCCTGGGGAAAACTCTTCAGTGCAACACGACAAAGGTTGCTGGAAAATCTTCCCTACATATTTTTTAAACAAAGTGTAGTAGTAAGGACATAAAAACAATTAAAATGGAAACAACTAGTTACTGGTTGAAAGATCTGATGACCCCAGGCCACGATCTCAGCCTCAGTAACACGTATTTCATCCCAATTGTGACACCAAGCCTCCAAACAAATGTTTGCTTCCATTTCTTTGACAGAAAACTGAATTAAAAAAAAAAAAAGTAGGAAGAAAAAAAGATTTTGACAGTAGGGCCTGGAGCACCTCTCTTACAAGGAAAGGCTGAGGAACCCAGGTCTTCTGAAAAGGTTCAGAGGGGATCTAATCAGTGCCTATAAATATCTAATGTGTGGGAGGCAAAAGAATGAGGCTGTACTCTTCTCAGTGGTGCATGGCAATAGAAAAAGGGGAAATGGCCATGAACTGAAACATAGGAAGTTCCGCACAAATGTGTATTAGGACTTCACAGTAAGTGAAGTTGGACCACTAGAACATGTTGCCTAGAGAGATGATGGAGTCTTCTTTGGAGACATTCAAGACCCACCTAAATGCCTATCTGTGCAACCTGGTCTAGGGAGCTGCTTTGGCAGGGGGGTTGGACTTGATGATCTCTAGAGGTCCCTTCCAACCCCTACAATTCTGTAACTCTGCAATTCTGTGAAAATACTTTATTTCTCCAAGAAAAGTGGATTTTCAATAGATAAAAGAGCCCTCAACTATTTCTGCTGTGGAAAGTAGTCAGAATTAGAGTTGAGGTTTGGTTCTCTATTATTATAAATTCTATTTTCTCGAAATTTATCAGATGCAACAGTCTGCTCTAACATACTTGTCTATCATCAGAACTTTACCCCATTTTATATTCCCTACTGAAGCAAATCTTTTTGTATACAAGGTAGTGTGCATCTCCTCGGTCACAACCTTCTCTTTTTGCTCACACTAATGTTCCCACACCCTCAAGGTTGGCATTAACCAAAATAAATTTTCACTGACTACAGAAATTTTTCATGGACTTTAAGACAATGGTACCATTAGTGTAATTGGACTGGCTGATTACAATTCCCGTCAGAAGATGGAAAAATCTGAATATGGCTCGGTAGAATTCAGTCCCAAACTAATGCTTTCATGGTGATAGCATAATACTACAGTTGAAACTACTGAAGAAAAGCTTACCATTCTCAATGCTCAAGAGCAACAATTTGCAGAATGCAGAATAAATTATATTTCTTTTCTACTCAAAACTCATAAGTCAGGAGAAAGGTTGTAGGAGGCAGGGGGAAGTTAGCCTTCAAGAAGAGTACATTTCAAACTACTCAGCTTTGCCTTAGCCAGAAAAAAAATGCTTACGATACCTTCTATATCAGATGGCAGATATCAGATAGCATACAATCACTGGCTAAAACTACTGTTTGAAACAATTGTATAGAAAAAAAAAACAACCAACAAACTGAGTCAGAAGATTCCCCTGTTCTCATTGTCTAAAATACAATTCAGATAAGCACATTTATCTTGAAATATACAGCATTATTTTATAATCAAGTATTTCTATCATTACTACTAATAAACTAACCCTTCTCCTGATGATTTCTGTACTGTAGCAGCATACATTTGAAAATATTTTCTGTGAAAGTACATTGATGGAAGTTATATTTTTCTCTTTCCTAACATTGTACATAGGAACTTAAAGTTTTTCATTCAAATTATATGAAAATTTATTCATTTTTTACATTTTTTGTCTTTGGTGGTGGAGGCAATCTTTGGTGTACCTAATATAATTTTTCTGCTTCCCCATCTTGCTTTTTCATGAGAAGGCTGGAGGGTAAATTAGAGAGAAAAGAGATGGAAAAGATCCATGTTACTTTCATTTTGAACAATACTTCATAGAACTGTGTCATGGTATTATGATTTTTTGCTATTGGTATTCTATATCATGACATCATGCTAGGGGTTAAATAGTTAATGCTCCATTTCCGTGGATTGCTGATATTTCCAGGTACCCAGTTTCCTGAAGTGAAGAATTACAAATCCCAGAAGATTTCACTGTTCCATTTTCATTTTCTGATCAGAGGGAAAGATAAAGCTGCTTGGGAGTCATGAGGTTGTCCCTTCTTTTACTGCTTGTCTCTGCAGTTTGTGTGCTCCCAAGCCATCTCACTTTCAGCACTGGAGCAAGGCCTTTGGTTTTGGTCACTCACTCTTGATTTATTAGCTTCAGTTCCAATTATATTGAATTATATTGTGCTATCTTGCATACTGCTATCATATTTAGTAAATTACTTTTGTCCCTTAGCTCGTCATTGCTGTTTTGTTTTTAGACCCATCTCCTTACCTTTTCCCTATCCCTCTTCCCCTTATCTTGGGGCAGGGACCTATGGGTCCCTCCACCTCATTTGTCATGGAATTGGGATGAAGTGGGCCCCAGACTGTTTTTCTGTTTGAAGATCACCACTTAGAAACTTCATTGAATAACTGTGAATAAACTAAGATTCAGTTTTACATACAATTTCTGTATTCTCCCTCTTCCATGCAGTTAGGGGTAAATCTCTGCGACATCCACCAGGATGTCACAAAAAAGCATTACTTTAGAGAAAAAAATTATATACGTAAAGAGCGCAGATTTTCTACCCACATAAGCTGTACTGCATCTTATGCAGAATTCCTCTATACAGCAGTCCAAACCTGGGAATAACAGGAATCTTTGAGATTTATTTGCTGAACTTCTACTTTTTTTTCTCCTTTCTCTTTTGTTGTTTAAGTAAAGATCATCCTATATATTGAGCAGAGTGGCTTGATTTATGAAGCACAGTTTATTATCATAGATGACCATATATTGCACAGTGAACTTGCTCTCCCCATTAATCTTTGGAGAAATTCTGTTACTGGAGGAGCTGATCTTCCTAGGAGCAGTTAGCAAGGAGCAAACTAGCAAAAGGGACTTTCTAGTTACTTTCCTAACAGACAAAGCAATAATTCTGATTGTATAAACTGAAGAAAACAGTTGAGTAATGAACTCAGAAACTGGAGATGGTTTGCTCATTTAGTTCCTTCCTGCAACAATGTCAGACTGCTCTCAACTCAGTGTTTAATGCAATTTGTCATACAGGCTGACTTTGAACAACCTAACCTTATAGTTCGCCACCTGTTTATCTGTGAGCTTCTATTCACAGTTTAACAGGCTGCAGGGAATTATTGCTGTTATTTGATCTACAATTCACTTGTCAAGTGTAAATCATGATGCATACTGCACCCCAGAAATGCTGTCTCTTCTCAGTCATGCAAATCATAAGCTTTAGGACAACTTTGTTCAAACCTACAACATTCTTGTTAGCCAGGGTTTCTGCATTTATTGATTCCACGCAGACCAAGTCAATATCATCAAATATGAAGGAAGAGGCAAAAAGTTATGGAGAATTAATAAAAAGAATCCAAGCTTACATAAATATTCTTAAACACATTAAAATGTTGCCTCTGTGGCCTAGTGCAGCATTTACATGTCTGTTAGCTCAGTTCAGTCAGACAGATGTTGGCTGACCTACAGTTTTATAGGTATCATAGAAAAGGCCCAACTTTTATCCATGGCAGAATCAGCTTTTGCTTTCACTTGCAGACTTGCAGTCAATGACCCTTGCTCTGAGTCTAATCCTGAAGGTCTGATTTCCCTAAGAATGTATTTTTAAAATATTGACTTAAAGGGAAGGGACAAAAAAAGAAAAAAAAAAAAAAAAAAGGTGGATATGTTCTGAACATCCATAGGAAAGGAAATGATTTAGGGACTGACATCGCTGAATGCAGATTTGTAGCACTGGACTTGAAATTCTCATTAATAGAAAAAACAGTACAGATCTCTGGCTGTTACCACAAAGATAACATATTTTGGCATGGACAGCAACTCTACTGTCCAAACAGGTTGAAGCATAATGATGGTGAAGTGTGAAGCAGTAAGCAGTGAAAGGTATACCTCATAACTTTCCCAGTTCTGAAGAACTTCTTCTTTGAAAGTGAAGCCGCCCCAAACTGGGACCTCCAGCAGTAGGCTGGCAGCAATGATTACATCCTGAACAGAATGGCTTTAGGCCTTTAACTTACTTGTCAACTTTCTAAAAGAGAAGAAATTGTATCCCATTTTTGGAAATGAGAAAAGTAAAACACGGGATGTTCAGTGGGCAGTGTATTTATTCCTCATTTATTTCCTCAGAGTAACTTCTAAAAGTACAAAAAATAGCCAGACACTGTTCATGTTAATGACAAGGAGTCTAAGTTCCTGTGGAAAATCATATTTAATTGGCTCAATGAAAAGAGAACAGGACAAGTTATAACTTCTACAAAAATATGATGGTTTAATTTTACCATTATAGCAGGAATCACTTACACGCTAATTCTACATAAATTATGTAAGCCTGCTTCAAATATTAATATTAATGTATAATATCCTGAATTTTATGTAAAAACCAAGGAAACTGATGCTCTCTTGGCATGCTAAAGATGCACATTTCTTATCTGAAAATACAAACTACTAATGATTATCATTTTAATGAAGTTTTACCCCATGTAACCAAGTGACCATGGCTTTGACTGGAGCTTTGCACTGGCACTGGACCAGATTTAGCCTAGCGGTCCTGAAAAGGGAGTCACCGTACAACTAACTAACAGGAAACACTTAGTTCGTGCTAATGTTAGGAAAGATAAGGATGATCTCAGGTTTGCAGTGAAGAAAGGAATGGTAGACTCTGCTTTGAAAGTTTTTGTATAGTAACCTCAGTAATAGGGAGCATTTCCTAAAGTATGAAAACTCTGAGAGTGGGGAAGAAACTGGAGTTCATCTAGGTTCAAGTAAAAGTAATTGGTGACATGAACTCCTACAGCAGCCATAAATCTAAGCTACTCTCTGGCTTAGAAATGCTAGTGATTAGCAGAGGAGAAACTGAGGTAACAAGGGGGCAAAAGAGCAGACCGCTAAAGTCACCGTTGTAACATGAAGATCTGCTCTCACGTTGCAAATGTTTTGATTAGATTTGTGAAAACCTTGATCGTACTGTCACAGAGTTCAAGGAAACTTTGACACAGAGTTTATCTAGCAGGCGCACTGCAGAATCAAACAGGACAAAATCTTGATCACTTGGTGTTCAAAATTCAGATGACAAGTTCATATTTAATACTGAAAACCAGTTTCTCCAAATAAAAATCAGTCCAAATGTAAAATCTAATAAGAGAGATGTAAGAAATCCATATCCTCAGGAAGACAGAGAGCAATGAAACTGCTGTCCTGCATGATCTTACACAAAGCTCGGAGCTGATAGAAAATGTCATTCTTCTGATTTTCATTAGTGCCTAAGTGCAGACATTTTTCACGACCCTTTACTGCAGCTGACTTACATCCTAGCTGCTTGGGTTTGATCCTTAATGCCAAATTCGTAATATCATTATTAATAACATTGATTGTCTTATGGATATACATTTTAATCAAGTACAAGTATCATTGCAAGGCAGAAGGCGAGTAGCCTGCAGAAAACTAATCTAACACTGGCACAACCCCTCCCACCTCTAAATGCTTTAACTTTGCCAATGCTTTTGTTTTTATTCTGTACTTTAGCACATCATTTGCATTGCACGTATTTAGGCCAGGATTAACTTCTGTTGGAATATATTCTCTGAAATTAAATCCCACTGCTTTCATTCTGGAAGTGAAAATCCCTTCCAGAAATTCTTTCCAGCCTCTCAGTGCTCTTTATGGGTATCCCATGGCTGAAAGGATTTCATAATGCAGACCTCATGCACTTGCACTCAGCTGTCCAAACACGTGGATGACATGGACAGTTTACAATCGCTCAGTGCTTTAGTCTGTCTTGCTTTAGCTTTTCTCCAGTATAAGCTCACAGCAGCTCATTATCACTGCACTGTACCTCTAGGAAATTCACTAACAATTGTTAAAATCAAGGGAACGTAGCAAGCAAGTAAGCATACACTGACAGGTGCACGTAACAGTTTCTTGCTACTGTGCTGGAACGTAACTGCCTGAAAGAGGGAGAAAAGAGCAGACTTTTTTTTTTCCATTAAGTTGTTCCAGTCTTAGAATTTCCCAAGGGTTCAAGTTGCTTTAGAAAAGATATATTTCATTTTGGATATTGAGCCCATCTGCAAATGATTCAGAATGTGTTTCAAAATTGAAATCTTTAATGATTTCTTCATCCTTTGACTGCAAAATATAAGGAATATTTCAAAGATAGTCTATTGAAAAATGTGCCATTGTGCAGTAGACTGCAAACAAAATGATCATTCATTTTACTTAGTATTCCTCCTCAGAAACAGGCAGGGATGAAATGAAAAACACCACACTAAGATTAACAGAACAATTGAAACTTAACTTGCTCAGAAATTAAATCTCATATAGGAGAGACAAGAGGAACAAAAAGTAATGTATAGTATTTTCAATGGCCTTTTCTAGTCAAAACGCCCAACATGGGAAAGTAATTTAGATTTCAAAATAATGTAGGTCATGCCTTTCACCTCACTTTGTACCACCACTTTGTTATGTTGTTATTATATCATCTGCTGCCTGGAGCTTCATGAACTGGAAAGACATGCTATAATAATACAACTTTGCTGCGTACTGTTTAATTGCAGTCACATTTTTCCCCACGTGTGGTTGCTTTTCAGTGGTTGGTAAAAGATACCCCTGTAGTTTAAAACTACACACAAGTTTCTGCCAAAAAGCACCGCATAAAGACAAACTATTCATAATATTTGTGTTATTAGAAGTGTAATGTCAGTTTTTCCAGTCAGATGGTGTCTGAAAAAATGCCCATCCAAGCTGATGGAAAAATTTCCATGAATTTAGTGGATACTGGATCAGCTCAAAACTGACAACAAAAGAAAGAAAAGTAAGGACATAGCATTACAAGTCTTTAGTGACAGGAGTTTACTCCTGGCGCTTCATAGAATTAGAGATATCATGGGCTTTCCGGTGTTGCTGCTTTTCCTTATCTTTCAAGGATCCAATATATTATGAGGGAGCTGTGTCCATTATACAACAGTGCCCTGTCAAGTGGATATAACCACTGTGTAGGGGAACAGCATGTCATTTGACACTGAGAAACTGCACTTCTTCTATTGCCATAGCTTAGCTTCAGGAGGAAGGTGGGGAGATGTAACTTTTTGAACTACTTGAAATTTAGTGGTTAGGGCACCTCCTCAGGTTGTGGGATAAGGGAGTTACAGGAGTTTCAGCTATAGCCCAAGGCCAAGCATTACCTTGGCAAGAAAACATGTTAACTAAGCATATACCATGACTAATTTTGAAGAACAGGGAGTTTGGACACAGTTCACCAGTTCTCTCCTATATCAAGCCTTGGGGCATATGTAAGAGCCTGAAAATTTGTTACAAGGGGTACATCAGGCTAGAGAGACAACTAATGAAAACAGGCACTTACAACAGTACAGGATACCCAATGATTTGCTATGTGCTAGGTTTGTAAACCTTGTTTTTGGTAAATAGACCCTTATTCCAGATGTCACCTTCTTCTAAATGCAATGTTCTTGTAAAAGTTGTCCAAACTAAAAAGACTGTCCTTGTAGTTCGGTGTTCCTGATCAAAACTGTGAATTATTCTCAAAAGGCAAACTGTACATAAATCTTATATGATGTGAACTCGATGTATTCAAGAGTATCTCCAGTCCCCCAAAAGCTGCAGGTTTACCCTTGGTGATCCAACTATTTGCTAGATAGTTACCCTTTTAAGAGCTCACAGGTGCATTTGCATGAGACTGGGTATCTTGAGCTATTAGGAGATGATATTTAATGATAGAAGATGTCTCAGCCAAACTTAGTATTAAACATTAATATATTCATAGATGCTATTTCCATCTGCATAGGAAATTCAGTGTACCTATTTCCAAAGGTGGTGATCACTCAATCAGGAACTTTCCCAAAATCTTTATTTTCACCTATTGCTCACAGGTTGCCACAGACAGGAAAATGACTGGATAAAAATGCACCTTTCTTTTCTCTTATTAAAATTGTCATATTAGCATTTACTGCTTGTGATGCTACAAAGGAGAACAATGAAAAGATGTGAAAAAGAGCTAAATTACCATAGCTAAGTGTGTTTGAGGCACTGATGTCTCTCACTTCATCTGATACAAAACTTTTTGAATGGACTTGTGAAAGCTGCTGTGAAGATTGCCCAAGCTGCACCTGAAGATGCAATCTGGGTATGGTAATGCCACATTACCAGGAACAATGACAAAGTTTTATGATGACAAATTTGCATACAAGTATCTGAAGACAGAATCTGGTTCAGAGTATCTTGATCACAGGTAACATATTAAAGAGAAAGCACCGACAAAACCTCAATTGTTTGTTGTGAATATGTGTACCTGGCAAAAAGTAGCCTTACCCTTTCACCTGTCAAAAGTGATTTGATATGGAAATAAGGCTCGAATTCCAGGGTGCCACTGTCACAGTCATTCACTTTGACTTAAATAGCTATTATCAGAATAGTCATCACCTGAAAACCAAGTGTCTGGTCTTGATGGATTGCTTCATTAACCTGTAGCTGCTTGGTACTACTGGCTTGACTATACAGAGTGGGTTCTGTTCTGCAGCAAGTGAATTTGAAGTAATTATCTGATCAACATCACTACTATTTAAAAAACTCCTCAGAAATTCAGATATTTCTTGCAACGTACATTTTTTAATTGGTTAAGAAAAATCTTTCTGTTTTAACTGTAAGTGATCAGAGTCAGACCCTCACTTACTGTGATCTCCTTTCAGACACTTAGGGTGGTAAATCTGTAATGTATAAAATACTTCAGGATCATGTGAAGTTTTTGCCAGTGGACCAACATGAAGTTGAATCAGTGGAAATGAAAATCATACTCTATGTATCTGAGAAAAAATAAATGTTCTTTTAAAAATACCCATAAGCATTTTACACAATCAGAACTGCTCTTGTAATTGTGTCAGTGTTTTGATCCCACAACACCAAAAAATACCCCGATTTCAATCATTATAGTGAAGTTTGTTATTCTTGCAGAGCTGAGTGGCTTAAAACCAACATATATAAGATAGCAAGTTAGTCCACAGGCATTACCTAGATATTTCAAATTCTCCTGGCTAGCATACATGCAGTTCCTGTCCAAGTTTCAGAGAATAAATTAGTAATTACTATCCCAAAGCCAAATCAGGACACAACACGGCACACACTGTTCTTCTTTAGAGTTTCCTCAGTTCCCTGTACAGTCCCAGCCTGTCTCAGCTCTTCCTCTTCCTGATTCACACAGCTCTTCTGAGTCCCAAACAAAGGATGCTCAATGCAAATAAAAAGATCGGAGATAATTATATCTTCTAAATATTTGGTATGGGTGGGATTTTCCCCACTAGTTGACATAGGCAAAAAACAGATAAGGCACATTGCCTAAATCAAACATTCCTAGCAGCCAGCTTGGAAATGTATGTCAGTCAGCAGAAATCCTTGGATTATAGCATCAGAATACAATAACAGTAGTTAAAAGGGGGAAGAGTAAAGAGAAGCTCTTGCCAATAGTCACTGGTTTTTAACTCAGATTGTGTATCCCAGATCTATTTTCCCTATTGTAACAGCTCCAAAAATGTTTTGAGTGTCATCTAAGTGGCATATGATTGCTAAGAGAAACCAGAAAAGAGGGGACTGAAGAAAGGGGAGAAGAACAGAAAGGAAAAATGTGTAGAAGGCTCATCTACCTATTTTGATAAACACAGATATATCAACACAAATAGCATAAACCACTTGACCTTTTGAATTGCCCACAATTGCTAGATGTTAAATCCCTCTGGAAGCACTGGAGTATAGTATTGGTTTTGTTTTGCATAATTAAAGGAAGTTTGCATTCTAATGTGTTCATATGAGACAGTGTCACAAACCACGGAAACTCTAGGAGCAAATTATACAAAATGGAGGTGTGACACAACTTCCTGACTGGGTCATTTTGCGCTTATAAGCTGCAGCAAGTCTCTTAACATTACACGTTTAGTTAAGTGTTGTGTGTGAGGAACCACCTCAGGCTGGAATGTCATTCTCAATGATAGCTTGCTTAATCAGCTAATTGAAGTCATCCCATGTGTTTGACCCCAGACTTCCACAAGATCCTTCCAGCGATCAGAAGGAAGTACTCTCAGACCCAGGAAGTGACAATATTGCCAACACAAAACCAGCTTCCAATTGTGACAGTCTCGCAGGTTATTTATACCACACATTGAAAATAATAGCAAAGGCACATTGGTAAAAAGATTCAAGCCATATGTATTTTTGATTCTTTGTTTAAAATAAACTCATTATGACTTCATGTTACTTGCTTTTTTCTTCCAAATAACTAGCTTCCTGAAGTTGATTATTCTGTCATTTTTTCTCCCTGGGGCTGTTAGAACAAATTGAAGTAGCTAGTGAAGTCATCACAAAGTGTAACCCACTGAGTGGTAAACAAATTGAAGAGCCTCTATTTATCTGGGTGCTAAAGCCCTCTAGGAACTGCACTGAAAACAAGCTCAACAAGATGATGTTGAATTTGCCCAGTGGATTCTCTCATTTGTCTGTGTTACAACTACGTAATCCAATACTATAGAAGCTGATATATACAATCTAATTTCCTACTTAATGGTCAAGTTAGATAGCCCTATAAATCTTGCTGTACTTGTAGTAATTGTATTAGAGCCTCATTGTAGGCCTTTTTCAGACTTGCTGGGCCTAATGGATGAGAGTAGGAGGTGTGAGAGGCATCCAGATGGGATGTCCTATCTCCAGAGGGACATTCAGATGAAGAAGTTCAGCTTCAAGAAGGGCAGACCAAGAATTTTTTTAAAAATCTGAAAATACAGTGCTTAAATATATATTCAAAATTAAAATGTATGAGTATTTATAATATATTCAGTTAGGTTTGTTCCCTCTTAGAAGAGGTTTCTCCATTTGTGGATGCCACAAAACTCTTAGCAGAGCCAATGGCAAATCTATTACTAGCTTTGATGAGACCATAGCCATGCAAACATCCTAATTAGTAGCCACAATCAAAAGATGAAAAATAAACTGTGCATAAAAACAATTGCTGCTTGCTTAGAGTTACCCTAATCATTTCTCTGGCAACAAAAATTGTAACCTGTACTTGAACATGGCTGACACTTCTGTATCCCTCTGGCCCACAGTGATGAAAAATCATTTTATTTCTCCAGGATTTGAGATTGCTAAAAAATCAGCCTGTGGCTTCACCCTCCTGCACTGCTGCTGCAGGCTGAGCAGACACCAGAGCAGCTGGAAGGCAGGAAGCGGGGAAACTAAAACACTTCAGGAGCAATTCAGCTGCTTACAGAAATGTCTGAGGTCACTTATAGCCATGTCAGTAGCCATCCCACTATTGCTCCAAAGGAGTCTGTTGTTGGACACGAGTCATATGTCCTACACCAATATGTTCATGTCCTTGATACTCTCAGGTCTCGGCACATGAATTGCTCTGCTTTATGGCATGGTGGGTAATTCTTCGTGGATAAAATCACCCTTCTTTCTGACCTTTGTCCTGTATCTGGGCTCTTTCATAAATAAATCTAGTCAGACCCAAGGATCAAAATCCTGATCCTTGTGCCCTGCCATCTTCACTGTCTTTCAGAGATACCACGTAGGTCCTGAAGCCTGAGAAGATTCTCCTCATCTTTACCATAAAACCCTTATAAACAGTTTGGGATTGGTAGCATCTTCTTTGTATTTACTCATGTATTTACTCAGCAGAACGGGAACAGATGTTTCTGTTTTTTGATGATTCACCTGACATATGTTTGAAGAAATGAAATGATAAATAAACAAAGCTTGTCAATTATGTGAAAACTTTCCTTGTTTAAAATGCAATATGGGAGGGCAGCAGTTTTGCACAGGAATATTTGTATTCTGATGAAAGCTCTCCATTTTTTAGGAAGGAAAATGCAAACAAATTAGTCACTGCAAACTGACATTGAAAAAAAAATTTTGAATTCAATTCACAATGCCAATTTATTATTTAAAGAACATGTTGTAACAGCATTCCTATGGTCCAGACAAAACAATTTTCTGTTTCTCTTCTAGCTCCTTCACTTCCCAGTTATCTCTATTTGTCTAAAACCCAAAGTCCTAAAAAAGCCACAGAAGTGTAGACAGAGCAGGGAATCATTCTGGATTTTGTTCACATTCCTCCCTAACTCTGTCTGAAGCTGATGGGAATTTAACTAGTAATCTCAACAGGAACAAGATCACATCCTTTTGGTGGAAATGTCATGACCTTCTTCCATAAACCTGCTCATGTAGGATTTGTTTTCTTTCAGACTGTGTATGCATGTGAGAGCTATTCCAAGAAAGGGGCAGAGGAGGAGAGCTTACTTCTTTTCAAGAAATGACCATCTAATAGCATCTGTAAAATAATGTGGGATAGAATTCCACATAAATTTAGATATCAGGTAGTTTCTGGAGTCTGATTGCTGACTGTGCTGTTAAGTCAGCATGGCCATGGTGTTAAAGCAAAAGAACAGAATTTAAAAAGGGCGTGCTGATGGTAGGCAGAAGACAGTCAGAACCGTAAAGAATCCCTGACTTTGAGATTGAATAAATCCAGGTAACTGAAAGACAGCGGAGGAGGACGATTTAGTATGGATGCTCATGCGTACAATTCTTCATGACCTCATGTACTCCAGGACTAATATATACTACCTGAGTGGTGACTCACAAACCTCACCCTTCACTTCTGACCTTTTGTCTACTGTCCAGTCTCATGCTTTTGACTGTCACTCCAATACGTTGCTACAATTCTCCAATACTTCAGATAAAAAATAAATCTGATTTTTTTTCCCTCCACAACAGACCTAGAGGTTTATCTTCTCCAGTTCTATTTCTAGTTGCTTTGCTTCTTGGCTTCTTGCTGCTTCAAGCAGGCTGCCTGCTTAGGATCTTTGTCCTCAGGGTGTTTTACTGTGCAATTTCCTCATAGAGGGTGCTACCTCCACTTTCTAATGCACAAAGTCTCTTTCCTTTTATTGTCCAGATAGCTCTTTAAAGCTGTTTTCTCCTCATGCAACGCTTTTCAAAGGATCTACTCTTTTCATGTACCTGCCTGACTGATTTTAAATTCCTTCAGGAAACTTCATGTGCAAGAGTACAGTTGCAAAGTTGAAGTTGTATCGTTGCAAAATTGAACTTATACAGTGCCAGTTCTACTTTTCTGTACAAACAAATGTATTTTCTATTGAAAAATGAGAATTTTTCTATGTGACTCATATTTAATATCTTGCTGCTTTCTAGGAGTTTCCACAAGTTCAGAGACAAGAAGTTTTCTTTTGAGTCATGTTCTTACATATAAGCTTTAGGAGAAAAATAACAGTTTTCTTTAAGGTATGGAAGTGTTTGGTTCAATACCTCATTAAGTGGAATGGGCAAATGTATAATATGTGCTGTTCTGTGAACAATGCTACATTAGTCATGGGAGACCTCAGTAGTTACTTAAGGCAACACATTTCCTTGGACTTCTTCAACACTAGCCCCTCCCTATGCATTTTGCAACTATTTCCTGTTCCTTTTCAGGGTGATTGACCCTTAGTACATTTTAGGTATTCTCATTAAGGGCATTATTGAGCCCACATCTTTTAAAATGTTAGAACAAAAGACTTCCCTAGAGATTTCCAACTGTTCTGGCATTCATGTAACACTAAGTGAATCTGCACTCTCAGCTTGGAGTCTGTGCTTCATGTAAATGTCCTGCTGGCAGCTGTCATAGTGGGATATCAACACAGAGCTCCAAATCAAGATCCTTGAAGTCCCTTCTTCAGTTTAAATAAGATTAATAACTGTTCATAGTTGCCACTTCTAGAAAGCTGCTCTGAACCCAAGCATGTTCAGTTCTCTATTTCTGCACTCTCCAAGGGCAACTTTTGGGCCAAGTGAGGGAATACTCCAGGACTACTAAAAACAAATATGGCTCTATCTTCTGGGAAAGACTAAGAATGTTTAGATGAGATTTTGTTAGCTTGAGGCCTAATAATAACCTTTCATCCAAATCCTCAGGATTTTGTCAGTTGAAGACCAATTAACTGCATGTGGTAACAGAAACAAGAGTTTCCCTGAGCACAAACACAGAGCAATAGTTGTTAAAGTGTATGCTGGGGATATAAAACCATGCATTTAATCACCTTTCCACCACCAAGTTTGATTCTGCTCTCCCTTCTGCCCTGTTTTGGCCTCTCCGTGCAGCAGTAGTATTAGCAATGACAATAACCTTTCCAACTGTGGTATATGTAGTACATCTGGAGTACTTTCAAAAATATTTAATTTTGGTAGAAACAAAATAAAAATAAATCAAGAATTAATCTATGAACTGCACTTCCCACTTCCCATTCTCCTGTCCTGGCCACACCTACTGTGACCAAAATGTAAATTGCAATAATAATAATTTATAGCAGCAATAGCAAAGTCACCTGGCTGTCTCTATGTCCACAGATAAGTTTACTGAACGCAGTTAGAAATCTTTCCTCAAAGACCATTCTTGTCTTTGTAGTGTTGAGAACATGTGAGAATTTGAGAATATCCTTCCTGGCACAATCTGTTCTTGATGTCTATCCAAAGCCATCCCTTCTATGAATAGAAGAGATTGTGCATGCGTACATTTGCACCTTTGCTGAGATCAGGAGTACATTTTTGTCACAGATCACCCAGCACCACAACATGCTGCATGTTGTCACACCATGTGAACCAGATTCCTGAACACATACTCTGATGGCTGATTAATCTCTCCCTGCAACCAAACTGGCAACAATGTATAGAGAGAACCTTGTATGTTTACAGTGTAAATGTTGGGTCCTCCTTTTGAGTGCCATGAGTGTCTAAAAGAATATAGAGTCATCTGTCCTCTGGGAGCTCCCATTCTCTTCAGCTGACTCTGCAGACAGGTGAAGTTGCCTAGCTCAGAAAGAGATGACTGCACTGACAGGCACATAAAGTCAGGCAAGACAAATCCCACCCTAGCAATTTAACTCTATAGATAGTTCGAGATGCTTTTTGTTCTTTTCAGCACAGTAACCATAACAGACAGGCTTAATATAGCTTTCTGTTTCCCTTTTGCCTTCACGAGGAACATACTGCTGACAACACCTCAAATAATGACAGGTACATGTCTGTTATCATGGGGATGTGGCTGAGCTCCCCTTGGCTCTCAGAGAGCTCAGCGGTTGATTTGCCATAGTCTCACCTCACAGGAAAAATCACCTCTCAGAAAGGTGGGGAATGGCTACTTGCACAGTTGGCAAAATTCTTATTTACAGAAGTTGATTATTTTTTACATCAGGATATGACAGTGGATAATGCTTATACCGCAAACAGCTGGCATTGCTCACATGTTGCCAGCCTCGACCTTTGAACAGTTTGCTTTTGTTATACAAACCTGTGGACTCAAAACTTTCCTATCAGCAGTGAGCCGAAGTGTCATAATGAACCTTGCCATAAAAAACTATGCACAACAATCCAGAGTCTCAGTGGTTAAAAGAAAAAGTTTACTGGAGTGCAGGTGTAGCCTCTCAGAAGTGCACACAAAGTTGTCAGTCCTGCTGGCACCTGAACAAGGCTCTGAAAGCTATACAAGACAGTCCTCTGGTCAAAGCTGGAAGCTGCAGGGCCCACTGGGCACATTAATGTCTGTTCTCTATTTTGCCTGTGCAACAGCTCTTCCCTGCCCACCCCTGTAAGCTTTTCACTGCTTGGACTCCTCTGTACTATGCTATTTTTAATTGTTTTCTGTTACTGATATGCAGGTCCAGGACTACAGCTGTTGGAAAGAACAGCTAAGGCCAGAGACATTGTTTGGTAGTTTTTTTAGCATATCCTTCAGGTCAGATAAGCTTTCAGTCAACCTGTCACTGTAATTGTACTGATACTGTAATTTCTCTTCTTTGTTACTTCCTACAACATTACTTTCATTTATCTATCAACATTCACCACATTCTTTGTAGAAGAAATAAAAGAAGGGAAGGGAAGGGAAGGGAAGGGAAGGGAAGGGAAGGGAAGGGAAGGGAAGGGAAGGGAAGGGAAGGGAAGGGAAGGGAAGGGAAGGGAAGGGAAGGGAAGGGAAGGGAAGGGAAGGGAAGGGAAGGGAAGGGAAGGGAAGGGAAGGGAAGGGAAGGGAAGGGAAGGGAAGGGAAGGGAAGGGAAGGGAAAAGGCAAGGCAAAGGCAAGGAAATAGGAAAAATGAAAAAGGAAAGAAGTTCTGCTGTACTTGAAATGTGATTGTTTTGCCACATTGTGAGTTGACACTGGAAAAAAAATGTCCCTATTACTTGAATCTCTTTCAGTCATTAGAACATACGTTCTTTCGTAGGTATCTTGGTTGAAATGACAGTCAAGGTTTTCTACTGTGGTGTAACATGTAAAAGTAATAACATACCAGGCTAACTTCTAATAATCTCCAATGCACATTGCTTCAGAGCTCTTGGATCAAATAAGTTGTGACTCTATTTGCAATGCTGAATTTAAGCCTCAGTTTGCTTCTAATTTTCTTATGAATCTGAGGAATGTTTTCCTAGTTCAACCTGGGGACTTTCTGTGCATTGATGAAATCTGGGTCGTGGCACAAGTGAGTTCAGCAGTTCTACTTCTCACAGTGTGCTGCCTCTCAGTCTTATCTGTGCTAACCTCAGCCATGACTAGGAACTAAGTTCAAAAAGAACATGGAGGGGAGAGAGAGTTCAATTGTGTCACAGGAAAAATACTTCTCCAACCCAGCCCAGAAACTCTCCTCCTTTTTCAGGAAAGTGAAAAAGAGAATAAGTTGCACTGTTTCCTAGAACAGGAGTGGCCATCCATTCTATTTTTCTGTGTCAACATCCTCACTCATTATAGGCAACCTTTTTATATACAGTAGTTCCCCTTTCTCCTGCAGAGATGCCAAGTTATGTGTATATATTGATTCCCTTACCTTTTCCGTGTTTTTCCTCCATCATGTTTCCTGGCTTTTCTTGTTATCTGAATGAGCATGAGTAAGGGTACTGCTTTTGACTTGGAAAAATTGAATTGTGTTGTGTTAAATGCAAGAGTTGCCACACTACAGATACTTGTTATCCTTCTGGCATCCAGAGAGGCTGAAACACCATGGCAAAGGGTGAGCAGAAGTAAAGGGAAAGACAAACAGGAAATGTGGATGATGTCTGCTACAATGACACCGCTCACCTTGAGGAACTCTATCCACCATGGTCAGCTGTAAATCTGCTCTTCAGTGGTAATACATCATTTAAATTGATCCGTATGTTCTCCTGGATGACAGAGTTCCCTATTAATAATGTCCACAATTACTTCTTGTGAATATTCTGGTAAAATCCAGAGGCAGGAAGTATGTCTTTGCTTTCAGCTTACATAAATGCTGCCATTGCAAGTAAAAGTCTCATTCATGGTCATTCGCGGGAAGAAACAAGGCAAATTAAGAACATGTGGTTAAAAACAAGAGGATTGATATTTTGCTCCATGTGAAAAGTTTTTGTTGCTGTTGCCTGTACACTCTCAGAATTTATGGTCCAAAAGATAACTATATGTTTACAATGCAGCCTAGTCATTAAAACTGTGCTTAAAACATAATTTTGATGACAGTTCCTCTGTAAGTAGCCTCTGTAAGATATGGAGCTTTGTTTTTGCAGCTCAGGTATTTGTTTTCCAACTGCTCTTCTGGCCATACAGTAAATTCAGCTTGTATTGTGATAGTTCATCAGTGGTGTGGATTTTTGGTAGTGTGAGAATTACCTAAGTAGTTGTTCTTCCCATGCTAGAACACAAATGACATGACAGTTCTTACCTGTTGAGGCATCTATGCCAGTCAGGAGGGTGCAGCAGCCATTCGTGGATTTAAAAAAAAATCATAAAGGAAAGACAACGCAGCTTTTGTGATGACATTTACTTTGACTGATCATCATAATTTAAACCCATGACCTTCAGTGTCACAACAGAGATTACTTAAGCAATGCCATTAGCTAATGTTAGAAGGAAGGTGTTACGCTGTAGGGGAGACTTGCAAGGAACGTGTATTTTATAAACCTGTCCAACCTGAATTTTTTGGATGTCCTGAAAAGACACTGACAGTTTCATTAGAATGCTATTTTATGCTTATATAATGAGTTTTAACATATCTTCAGTTTGAGGGGGAAGAGGAAGAATGAAGTGTTTCCTTACTGAGGAATAAAGGTTTTTATTTCCTCATATGGTCCCATTGCTTAAGGAAAAACAGCATCTGACAGTAAGTAATCCTGGACAGAATCCAAGAGAAAGTTGGTGTTTGAAAAGACTTGCAGGGAATGCAGAATTCTCACAAGAGCAGCATCCAGGCCAGGTACCCACACCAATGGCTATCTGTGATCCTCTGGTCATTATAATGACTCAGGGAACGACAAGCATGAAGATGATACTCCAAAAAAGAGAACAAAGATGCAGAGGGATATCTCTAGCTTCCCCTCAAGCTAGGCTGATAAGATTTCCTGCTGGACTGTGGACATCAAGGAAAAATAATGATTAGTGATGCCAAACTTCGGCACTGTTTATGTAAGCTCCCTTTACCAATTGAATTCTAGTGCTGCAAGGCCCCAAGGAGATTTATGGCAGAGGCAATGGAGATGAAGAAGTAATTGTATTCTACCCCAGTTATCATCAATGAACAAAAGGTACTCAAACGTGTCTACGATAAAGGCTTTGTTTGGCTAGAGCAGGGGTCTAAAGGGAAGCAAAGAACACACAGCTGTTAGGTACATCGTTGTTCTGTGCACAATAAGGATCGGATTGAAGGAAATAGACAACCTAGCCATCTTGTTATAGCAGCTTCCACCTAATCTCCAACAAACTATCCCAACTGCCAACCCCTCAGTGGGGATTTGAAAGGCATGAGTGCCTGATTGAAAGACTTAGGGGATCCATCTTGTGTTTCTGAATATTTCAGAGGGATTCAGACTGTTTTTTTCCTGAGGTGACTCTTCAGTTTCTTTTAAAGTATTTAAGAGCCCTTTCCCAAAGAAAATTCAGTGCGTGTGTTAGAGACAGAAGTGCAATTGCATTCAAGGTGTACTAAAATTGGAAACTAGAGGCAAATATATCAATTGAAAGTTCTCAAGAAAAGGGTTCAAAAAATGATGCAAAATGTGGAACAACACAGCTATATAAAGAGGAACTGACATAGTTGCCAGAAAGCCACCGTCATTGGAGTCTGCCAACAACAAGTGATGTAAGAGCTGGCAGTGAATAAAGCTGTGGATGTGAATGTGGTGTCTGGCAATATTTCTTGAGAGATATTCACAGCACAGCACTTTAAGACTCAGAGAACACCATTACAAGGAGATGCCTGAGGATAAACCTGCACTGTTTGGCTCCTGTGACCAACAGAAAACATCTCTGGCACATTGTTTTTTTCCTCTTTTTTCTTTCTTTTTTTTTTTTTTATTTTTTTTATTTTTACATCTGGCTTGGACTGAATTGAGCATTATAACTAATGTATGGTGAAACAAGTCTGCAGAGTCCATTCCTGACCACCTAGTTGTTCGCCCCACCCTTCTGCCAGTATCCTACAGTAAGGAGGCAAAAGGTGGCTTGAAGCAGCAGGACAGGGAAAATAAAGCATGCCTGTGCCACAAGTGATTGCTGTACAGTGTTATGAACAGCAGCAATCAGAGAGTGAACACACATCACTCTCTCCAGTTCCTTACTGTGACCCAGAGGAGCTGCTCAGGGAGCCAGACACTCCACAGCCACCTCTCATGAATAGTGGAGGCTCACTGAGTTCCACTGGTGCCCCTCTGGACAACAGTAACCCAGCTGCTCCACTTGCAGAAAGGACAAGACCACAGAATCCCAATTCTATTGTACTTTCAGCATCCACAACTCAGAGTCGCTTCATCTCCTTCTGTTGCCTGGTGTGACCTTGTGCACAAAATTCTGGGACTGCAGTTTCTTTGCTAGGTCTCTGACTGGGAAGGCCTGTTGCCATCCTTTCCTCTTATTGGCATGCCCTGTGTCTTGTTCACTGCTTGACAGCTCTGCTGGCCCTTCCTGGCTGCTGTGCCTGTGAGCAATGCTGGGCAGTCTGCAGTCCCCAGCAGGCCTAAGCCCTGGTGGGCCTTGGCCTGAATGCACTACCCAGGTGTGCCCATGGGGGCTGGTTGCTCTCAGCGTGGCTCATGAGTAATCCTGTTCTCCTTGTCCAGCCAGATGGAAAGGCAAACCAATATATAGAAGTTTTATTGGGAAGTAGAAAATGTCTCTGAAATTAAATGAACTGAAGGATAAGGTGCCTCTGTCAGTGAGTGGGTCAATGTATCCTTACACTACAGTTTAAGGCAAAACCTGATGGGTTGTATGAAATGAGATCGTAGTTTGTTTCTATTTTGAGAAAGCATGTTGGCATACTGAAAAATAGCAAAGATTAATGTGCATTACTTGGCTAGTACAGCAGACAAGCCAGATGGATATCCAATGTGCAGCCATCCAAATGGCAGCCTGTATAAAGCTCTGCAGCTGGGCAGGAAGAAGAGGAGATTGGGCAAATTCTTGCCAGGCTCAACAACTCAACAACTCAACATACACTCAACAACTACTGCAAGTCTTCTACTGCAAAACACACATTTCCTTTTGTTCACCTCAGTAAGACAATGCAGCAGCAGCCCTGGATAGGGAAAGAGCTGTTGCCATATGGTTCCGGAGTGTCGCATTTGTGCCTGTGAAATGCCCCATGGTACATTTCTAGATTTTGTAATTTAGATAACACAGTAATTAGGGTCATATAAATGTCACTGCGACAGAAGACGAATTCTCTCTGGCTGTGAAAGCTCCCTTTGGACTCATCCATATTGCCAGGATGCTGGAGCTGGAACAGCTCGTGGGTGTACACGTGTTCCTCTGTCCTTCTGAAGGAAGGACTTCAGTCCCTCAGCTGTTGAATTGGCATCTTTCACTAGCACTAAGTTCACTTTGAAAACAATTTGATAAGTTACTAAGAGAAAACCTTGCTGCAGACAGAGTATTAACTGAAGACTTCTGCCTGTAGAAAGCAACTTCTTAGGAGAGTCCTTACCTTAAAAATCACAAGTCCACGACACAATTCCATGTGAGTCAGATTTATTCTTTTATTATCTGATTTAACATTTGTGTCTCACAGTCCAATCTGCTTTGGTAAAATTATTTTGGGGCATAGGAGAAAGAATATGCAAACTGTAAATATTTAAAACACCAAGAAGCATTTCTCCTCTGAGAGGAACTCTCTCTGTACTTCTGTGGGTAAGGACACCACTGAAAATCTTGTTTTCTCCCTCTAACAAATCCAAATGCCAGAGAAGCAAAAAAGCACTTTTTGTAGTTCTTTATTATGAGCGCTCTCCTTATTGCACTAAGAAATGTTCTATGCATCACTGCAGAAAAAAAAAGAAAAAAAAAAAAAAAAAAAACCCAACGAAAAACCTTACACTATATAAAACCACCTCAAAGGCAGCTTAAAGGAAAAATGAGCCAGATGAGAATATAGGTTCCCTTAGGATATCTGTCTGTTAAGGCATGCTGAAGATTTCTCCAGAATCCTTTACGTGGCACCAGCCATATGATCTCCAACAGGATACTACAGTGGTACTGAAGGAGTTTGTAGACAGATGATGGGAAAGAGCAAAGGCTTAGAAAAGCCTTTAATATGTTACATAAATTGAAAAGATTGGAATTGATGATGAGGAAAACATTGCAGGAAACAATACAAGTCTGTGGGATAATGGAAGATCTAGAAATGATAGATGAGGGGCATCACTCCTACACAACAGGAAAGGGAGCATTCAATGAATGAAGAGGCAGTAAACTCAAAACTGTCAAAGGTTGTATTTTTTCTCACCGTATATAATTGGACCATGGAATCAGAGTAGTCAGGAACATACAGAAAATGAAAAAGGGTTGTTCATTCTTATCAATATTAGGAATATACTTTGTCTCTACTGGCATAGTGTAGCACCACTCCATTACCCAATTCAGCTAGAAAAATGAAACGAAAATCTACATAGACACGTTATCAACACCAAGTCCCACTTCACTTTTGTGTGCTTACATCCTTTGGGATTTAATAACTGTAATTTGAAGCATGTCATTTGCATTGCTGTGAGGAAGAAATTTCTTCAGCTGAAGATAAGAAATCACAGCTCTGTGCACAATCAGTGGCATAGCACATGATCTCCTCTCGGGTCTGAATTAAATTAATTTTGATACTCTATCAGTGCACTGCAGTTCTCTTAGGAAGGTCTTATTCCTTTAAAATACTTATACTTCTTTGAATGTTCATTGGAGAAATGTGCAGAAAGGGGACTTTTTACTCGACAGCATGATTGCTTCCACCAATAATTTTTTTTTTTTAAGGGAAAGGCGGAGAGATAACGATGATACTTGATGATCTTGGAAAGCATTTTCTGTATTTATTTATTTATTTGAGCAAATATTTAGCAATAAATGATGATCTTTGTGTTGAGTGGGGAGACTGTGGAGTATTCTGATGACACTGTCAGACGGCAGAATCAGTTATCCACTTAAATAATTTGAGACAGCTCTTCAGTCTTTTCTTCTGGGGGTGGTGGGGGGGTGGGGGGTGGCACATAAGTATACCAGCACCACAACAGAGAAGACTTTTTATGCACCAAAGAGTAATTTCTAGGAGATGGTACAAAATATTTCACAGAATAAAAAAGATCTTACAAGGTATATGCAGGGGAATTAGAGTAAAGTGAGCTTCGCTAAGAAATTACAATCTGCTGTGACTGAGAAAAAATTTGCAGTTATTCTTTGCTCTGTAATAAGACAAATCTTGCAGAAACACAGCAAGATCATAGCCTAATTGTACCAAGCACTGTACAGACCTGAAGAAAGACTGTCACTGTCCTGGGGAGTTTTTTTGGTCACTGAAGAAACAAGCACAGGATGAAGAAAAAAAAAATGTTATTATCTGGCTTCTACAGGTTAGGGACTAAGGCACACAAAGATTAATAGAATGGCTGAAACCTATGCTTGAGCCAAGAGCTGAACCCAGATCTCCAGAGTCCTATTAAACACAAGACCAGCATTCATAACCTCAAACTGTGTTGTCAATGTAATGATCACAGCTAAACAGAAAGCTTAATTCCAGGTCTCCATAGAGCAATATTAGAGTATCCTTTTACATATTCCAGCAGCAACAAGAGACTGTTTCAAGTTGAGGACTCTGTTCTGTTGGGCAGTAGACAATCTCAACAAATTAAATGCTCTTGTCTGAGCAAATGATCAAGTACAACAGATACTTTGGATTTAATCCTATATAATAAGAGATTTTGGTTCCTAATGTTCAATCATGTTGCACTTGCATTGACAAATATAAACCAGCTTGATTTTGAAAATTTTTAAGTTCTCCTGTTGCTTTTTTTATCCTGTCCTCTAAAAGGTAGAGGTTAGAGTGCCCTCCTGAAAGTTTGTTATGCTTTTGTCAGTAAATATGGGATAAAACAGAGACTGATATGTTTAAAGTCAAAATATAAACAATGTTGGAATTACCCTGTTGAAATAGCATTTGCTATTTTATCGTATTTAGAAGGAATAAAAGAAAAAAATAAGTGTGTTTTAATGAAGATACAAATAAGTTTGTCACTGAATTTAATGGATGTTCATGCTTCAACAGAAAACACAGATAGATAGATAGATAGATTAGACTAAAACATAATATTTTCTTAGTCTTGGTAATTTGTATTATGTAATATACTATAATAGCATATATAAGGATGTTCATACCTATGAAACACTCATGAGTACAATAACATAAATAAATACACACATAAAAAAGCTATTATAACTCATCTACTTGGATTCCCTTTTTCCTTAGTACTCCTCTCTCTTAGCACCTGAAATACAGCAGTAACATACTACTACCTCAGCTATGTGCTTCTTTACATGGTGAGCCATAGCTCGGTGCTGAGGAAAGTTATTTTTACTCTGCCAATTCCTGTCAACTGAGGAGCCTCAGAAGACCCTCTACCCAGGGACCCAAGTCCTCTTTTATGTCATGGGGGTGACAATAAAGGAGTCTGCAACACCACAGAGTGCAAGATCCATTACCCTTTATTGCATCTTATGAGAAACCGTATCTGCAGCACTTTCTAGCAGTGAGATTTCACCAGAACCTGCTTTTTTAACTGATTCTGATGCTCAGTTTTTCCTAGAATTGCATGTAGATTTTGCATCTTACAAACATGCTTGTTACGTACATCAGACTTCTTGCAGCAGAAAATTTGCAACCCTCATTTAGTCTGGCTAATGGCAAAATTGTTCCAGAGTGGGTGAAAAATTCAACTCAGGTCATTGGAGATTCTTGCAGCACCAAATGCTGCCAGCATTATGTAATGAGAATTCATCTCAGGTTGTGGAAGATATTGAGCTGCTGAAGTCAACAGAACACTGGCAGGGAATGTTCTTTGAGGTTATCTTTAGATTAAATCTACTTGGACTTTTGACACCTACTCAGCAGTGTCTATTGGCATGCAACAAATGTTGCATTATCAAAATGCTGAAAATGTTTAGTCAGTATCTAATCTTTTCCTTGGTAAATGTCTTTGCTTCCTGAATTCTCCTCCTCTCACTCTCTTTTTATTTAGTGTTTGGATGCTCAACTGTAATCATATAACAGGCAGGAGGTGTAATTTTTGGAAAAGATATACAACTTGTGACCTGAGGAAGAGCTTACTTCTCTGTAGGAAGGACAGAGGTTTCCATTTAAATAGCTTTTCAGTAAGTTCTGTGCTTACTGTATATTAAGTTGTCAGTAGTTACTACTGTAATTTTATACGCATTTATTTTACATAAATATCACCTCCAGTTTTACTTTCTAGTAGACAAACAAGTTGTGTTTTTCTTTTAAGAAACTGTATGTTTATGCATTATATATGCATGCATTAATGTATTCTTTTAAAAACTCAATCTGACAACAGTATATATTTATGCTTCATCTACATTGACTGTTTTGCAAGAATTACACAAGCGACACATACATAACTATGTTTGCATAGATAAATATTTTTCAAAGTTCTGGTGTCAAAACATACGAATATATACATATTCAACTGTTGCAAAGTAATCAAGATACATACAAATACATACATACATACATACATATATATATATATCTCAACAGTGCATATGTATGAGCAACTGAAGCAGTACCATACAAGACGTCAGCTTTACAGCCCTCTCTTTGTGTATACTCAGTTCATACAAAGCAAAGCAATGTGTTTCATGGAAAATGGTAGAAGTGGAAGCCATTTCTCATTATAAGTTGTAGCACATGGCTGCCCAAAGCATATAACCTTTCATGCAAGCTTATAATTTTGCATTAGTTTGGAAGTTGAGTGTAAAAAAAAAATTCAAAAATTTAAAAGGAAAAAAATGTGATATGTATAAACAAATGACTCTTCTCATATATACAAAGGCTCTAAATAAAGCCTGCTGTGTGGGAGTACAAATCTGCACACAGAAACAGTACGTCATAAATGAACATATGCAGACTCACACCTACAAAAAGCATAACAATATCAGATAGAAACTGGTGACTTTTTCCAGAACATAGATTTATTACCTCAGTCATCACAATTCTGCTTCAAGAATTACAGTTCTGCACCCTCACAAAATACAGTCATACATTCTCTACAGATTTCTTTGTCTTGCTGTATAATTTTGTTTTTACAATCACTTGTTTCGTGTATTCTTTAAAGTCTAACACTCTGATCCTCCCTTCTCAGTTCTTGAACTGTCTAAAAAAAAAAAAACACAGCAAAAAACAAATTTCTAAACAAAAGAAAGTACTACTCAAGTACAAGTAGTATTTCAAAAGTAAACAGAGATACATCTTTTCTGGTTGTAACATCCCAGCAGGAAATCTTAGACAACATTTTAACAGAACAGACAAAATATTTGAACTTCAATCTGAAGCTGTGTACATGCAGACATATTTCTAAGAGGAAAGCAAGACTCTGCATTCTGAGATCCTGCGACCTGCTACATGAAGAGATCAAAGCAAATTGGAAAATACTCCTTAATATGTATGTATATATATTGTGCTAATCATGTGAAAAACAAGGATAGGTAAAGGTTATAAAGAATGTGTTGTGGTGACTTTCATTCTCCATAACTAGTTAAGTTTAATATCACAGAAAGAATCTTCTTCAGAATGGATTTAACAGCAGTCAAGGATAGCTGTAGATCTAACCTAAAATGTAATAATGCTAGAGAAAAAGAGATGAACTTTGTGAAGGGTTTAAGATCTCATTGTACACCTCATGTTTAGGATTTAGGATTTAGGAGCATTCCTGTGCTACAGCACACAGCCTTTTAGTGCACAGGGTTGAAGAAAAAAAGACAAGTCTAAAATAAGTGAGCAGCTTTATGCAATACTTCCTTCTTTAGTCCAGCAAGCGTTACTGTAAGCAAGTATTGTACCTTAGTCTTATTCTACCAAAGACAGATTCCATTCAGGGTGAGTGCTAAGACAGAGCAGAAGAGGAAATGAAGAAGTATACCATGCTTGGTGGAATTTTTATTGAATTGCACTCTGTATTCCTTGTCCTTGAAGAACATAGTGCGGTTTCCGGACTTGATCTCATCAGGAGGGTCTAAGGCCAAAGAACCACTTAGCATGTGCAAATCTAGACCTTGGCTCCTCCAAGCCAAGGTGCACACAGCTCTCAGATCCTGTGAAGAAATAATTGCTTTTGGTCCTGAGGTCTGGCTTTATTCAATAAAGGAATAGTGCCTGAAGATCTTTCTCCAGTTGTGTTAGCCTATTTGGTCTCCAGAACAATGAATGGCAAATGCATGATTATTTCATTATAATGGTTCACTCTCCACCTTCCTACACCATTGTAGTCATGTTCCCTATTACTGTTTTGATTTTAATATGTTCTTGTTCTTCTCCATTTTCCTCTTATTTTAATTGATTTTCCCCCCTTCCTGTTTCCTACCCTAAACAGAGCAGGGACGCTGCTATTTTACTTTGTAGAAAACTTCCAAATACCCTCTATTTTCAAAGGTTTCTATTTAGTAAGAAGAGGGAAGTCAGCCTTCCTTATTATGGCTTCCATTAATTGTGCTTTAGCAGGTCACAGGAAAGCTCATGATATGCTCACAAAGTTGACTCTATAAATCATAAGTAATGGAGAAGAAATCTTGTGGAGTCTCCTAGAGGGAAGTGATTACAGCAGTAAAATATCATCTTTGCAAGAAAAATTGTGTAATAATAACTTTGTGGGATTTAATATCACTCCTGTAATGTAGAGATGAGCACTCGAGTGCATCAAGAGCTTTAATAATGTATGTGTAGGTGGAAAATTACCCATAAAGAATTTGACTTTCAGACAATGTTCATTTTCTATTCTCAGAGAAAACCTGGGCCTTTTGGTGGATGTCATCTCATGCCCTGTACTCATGACATCTAGAAGGAATATTGGAATTTGAATGTTCTGACTGCTCCCCTGAGTGGAAGCATTCCTCCTCCCTGTGAGCTTTAATGAATTCCTATGGAGGCAGAAGATGAAGTACTTTTATTAAATGTATATTGGTACAGAATAAACTAAACTACAGGTGAAGGGACTGCATGAGTCTACAAGCCAACATTTATATATTCTATAGAAGAAACTATACTGGGATCACTTTGATGTTTGATGAATCAGAAGCACGAATGTGTAACACAAATGAAAAGGAGGCCTATGATTCATTCTTTTTTCCTACTAACACTTTGTACAAAGTAATACAACATCTGGTAACACAGCAACTGTTTTCTTGCATTCTGCTTACCCACTGAACATCTGACTCATTTGGTGTCCTTTGCTCTGTCTAAGAACATTTGATTGCTTCATGGAAAGTGGGACAGCCCTAACAGTTAAAAAGGTAAATCTCACAACAGAAACAAAAATGCTCCTGCTCTGTAAATGCAAATATCTACCTAGCAGGATATCCTAAAAACAACATCTGCAATGGGCTGTTAGAGCTTTTGCTTTTAATTGACAGCAGGCTCATTCTTTGTACTAATAGAAAATAAATCACAATGAGCTCCCAATAAAGGGAAATATCTCCTTCTCTCAAACATTCGCAAGCCATCAGAGCCGTACGCATCCGTTCATTGGTTTAGGGCCAAGATTTTTGTGCAATCAACTGACACAAATACTTTGTTCCATCTGAAGTGATTTTGGAAAAGACACAATGTTCAAATGTTGCAAGACTGCGAGATATCAGTCTTTTACATAAGTTTCAGATACGCACACACCTTGAACTTCTGTCTCTTTCATTTCCTTGAAGCTTTCCACCTCATATAACCCCTTGTCTCTTCCTGCTGGAGTTCCTGCTCACTAAAGCTGCTTGTTTGACCCAGACCTTTCCCCAGCCTTGGCTATAGGGTTCCTTACAGTAGTGCCATCTCTATTGTCAAGCAGAAATAAAGCTGTCAGAAACCAAATCTGTTACATAGCATCAGGCTGCAGACCTATTGCACTGCTTCCAAATGAGGCAACCCCTGTCTTCTGAACAACTTTCCCTTTTGTTCTTGTGCAATTGAAAATGCAGCATCAACTCCATCAATTGTTACAGAAGCAGACTGAGCTGGAAAGGAGGCCCAAGTCTGAAATCAAACCACAGCTGTGCTCAGTAGGTGAGTCTGCCAGGAAATCTGTATCTTGGCCTTAAACGTACACTGTTAGCAGAGGCATTACATATATTCTCAAATCAGAAGTATATTTAAAATAAACAACTACAATCTATTATTTGTCTATTATTTAAGTAGCAGAACTGAAAAAAATTGTCAACAGTTAACTCTTTTTCGTATCCTTTCGTGGTTCTTCACAGTAAAAAACAACTTTTTCCTGTACTAGAAAGAAAGAAATTTGTGAAGATCTTGAAAAATGTAACTTACATGCTAGCTATTCTTCTCAGTATTATCATTCTGAATACTTTATACACAGAAACAAGCAAATTCATGCTTCTAAATAGCCATACAACATACTGCAAGAAAATGAAGGCATTTTATTTGGCTTTTTTTATTTGCTTCTTTATTTGTACAACAGGAAATCCTGGAATTTATTAATGTGATTCTTAAATGTAAGGCCTTAAAAACACTAGAGGATCATTATGAAAGACATTCTCAGTAGTTCAAAATCCATGTCTGCATCATGTACAGTAAATCCAATATAGTAAGTAAGTTGCTAAATATAATGAACTTCAGAGGCTTGCCAAGCTCTTAGTGCTCTGTGTTTGGCAGACTGATTTTGTTCTTGTCTGTGGCTATGGACCTTACTGTGTTTATTGATCTCAGTTTGTCACCCTGAGGTCAAATTACAGCTGCTTGGAGCTGCACCTTCTAGCCAGTCTGAAATTATAACACAGCAGGACACAGTCTGAGCTATTGTTCACCAAGATCCACAAGCTCCATGGTTCTGACTACCAGAACCAGCCAACTCCCAAGTGAAGCTCATTCTACTCTTTAAATGAGATGCTACAGGGAATTTCTTTGCACAGTTGCTTTGTTACAATCATACAATGATATTCACCCTGGCAGCATCCTTTCTCTGAAGTGTTTTGGACCTTTCTTTGATGATCTGATGATACTTAGACCTAAAGCATGGCAGGCCTCTGAAAGTCATTCACTCTCCTCTGTATGCAGCTGGGAGCAAAATGGAAACAGGAAGGATGCTTCCTTAGATGTCTTCATTTTATGGTGGATGTGGTTTTTAAAGCTTCAAGGTTTAAAATCTTAAGCTCAGAACTCCCTCAAGCAGATCTGATCTAGTGTCTCCTGAGAGCAACACCTAAAATTTCAGCCATGATAAGAACTTCTGGACTTTCCCAAACCTATCTGACTTCAAAACCAATAGAAGAAAATATTCTTGCCTAACATGTGCATCAGACTTGCACAGAGCATCTGCTAGTTCCTTAAAGGTAAAAAAAAAAAAAAAAGAAAAAAACCCCACCAGAAATAATAACGCAAGTATCTATGACCTTAGGAGATGCTAGAAGTAAATATGAGCTTGTGCATTTGTTCTGAGTTCTGAGAAATATCTAGAAACATAATAATCCATGCCAACATCAGTTGTGGAAATGAAAATATCTCTTGCTCAGAAATTCCTTGTGCAGGATTTGATCTGTATGCATAAAAGGGACCAGAAAGAGACCTGTCCAGATTTCTCAAAAATCTTAGCACATCTGCCTTGCTCTTTGCTTTTCTGCTGTAGGTTTGAATAATCAGTTCACACACACCTTCTAGCTTCAGCTTTTAATTGCCTGAAGACATTATCTTTCTTGTTTCCTATCACCGTCCTCCGACCAGAGGTGATCTTTCATCTTACCTGGAGGCTCATCTGCAATCAGCAGGTACCAAGCAGTTCAGCCTGAGTGGTGGGGACCTCTGGATGGGGACAGACTGAAGAACAAGCCTCTTCCCCAGCTCAACCACGAGTCTTGGAAGAGTATAAAAATAGATGTGTGTTTAATGGGAAATTTTCATCAGCTTTTCAACATTCTTTTCAAGATTTATAGATCAGAGATTTCACAGACTGTGAAGTGATTGCAGATTTCCTCAGTGATGGTTTTCTGATGTAAAGTAAAAATTAAAAAAAAAAAAAAAAAGAAAATGGGTATTTTATCCAAAAATGACTTCTGCTTTTAGTTACTGACATGTGCTTTGGCAGTTTCAAAATGGAAAAACTTTGATTTTTTTAAATTGTTTCCTTTCCATTTCCAGTTATGATTACACTTCTATCTGGATTGATTTTTATGTATGAACAGTAATTGCTTTAAAAATACCAGTTTAGGATTCAAATGTTCTTTTCTATTGTCTGCACACTCAAATACTTTTTGTAACCTAAACTTTATGGAAGTAGTCGTATGATTAAACAAATCTGAAGAAAGAGCATGAACCTGGCTATATATAATAAGAGAGTGTAGATTATGTACATTCAGTAGGAAGCAATAATGTGCATTAGAGCATTATATTCCCTACTTACTGTCTGTGTTTCTTTTCACCTGCAAATAAGTAAACATGGCAGGTGATACATTTTGCCTAGATCCTTAACAGAAAACCTAGTTAGGCTTAGCTTGTGAAGCATGCAGTGCTGCTGCGCTGACTTGGCTGTTCACAGGCTGTCAGGAGTGAAATCCCATCATTGGATGGAGAACTGACTTGAAGCCCAAGGGCTTATCCTGGCCTATTTTCCTGCAGAAATACGTCTTTTCACAGCCATTTGAATTGCTAACCTCAAAGCTGAAGTTTCTGGGAAAAGTTAAATCCAACATCTCCTGCAGATTCTGAACCACAGTGCACCACTAACCACTCCTGTCCTGTGCTGTATAGCTGCACCACACGGAATAACCCAAAACATAGAGGTGAACATATGAGGTTGGATGTATGAGGAACCAACATGAGTATTCACTCTATGGTCAAAGCAAACCTGACAGGAAATATTATCCATGTTCAGAATATGGCGCTTTATTTAAAAAATAAATTTCATGCTGGGCAGTTTCCTCTGCCCCAGCATTTTCTGATTCTAAGCCAAATCAGAAAATTGCTTTTGGTTTCTTTGTTGCATTCTAAGGAAGAGCAGAATGCAAGGAAGAGATTGCACAAGAAACTGGGTTCGCATGACAGATGCTTTTTTCAGTTTTGCAGGTCAGTGCGTTCCTTATAGTTAAGTGACATTTCATTAAAAATCCGGACTTCTGACTGACATCCATTTAAGTAAAACTGCAGACCCAACCATTACTGTTGAAAATCATGATGCTGGCTCTTCTGCTCCATCCAGAACACCTGAGCATGACATCACCAACTACCTAAAGGACCTGACATCATCAAAAAATTGCATTCTACATCTTAGTGTAAAAATACATCATCATTATTTCTGTGTTCTCTAAAGAAAAATTGATTTTTTTTGTGCCTACTGTGGATGCTGCAATGCTATTTTAGAGTAATGCTTTTATGCCTATAGCGGCTGATTGCTTTGACCCTAAAGTCCTTCTTGCAGTGATGCTGACTTGCAGAATCACAGTTCATTCACATCCTCTTGCCAGAGAATAATAATCTGAATGCAAACTTGCTACAGCAGCAATATATATATATTAAAAAAAAAAAAGAAAAAGAAAAAAAGAAATCAAAAAATACAAAAATGAAAATAAAATAATAAAAAAACTTAAAACAGTAACTAAAGACCTGACAAGTCCAAGCTAACATGAATATGGCACAAATTTTAACTGTTAGAATTAATTGCTGAGTTCACATGAAAATTATCTCTAGTTTCCAGTGATAATTCAGTGATAATAAGGACATTTTTAGTCAAGGAATTCAAATAAGATTCTTGCATTATCTTTAATTACTCCCAAGGAGTGTGAAAATAGTATAGAATGGAAGCAGGGCAAGAGCTACAAAGGGTTGGAAGTTCTTGTATCTCACCTAATTCCACTTTTGGAGATATAACCTCTGCATGGATGTGATTTAATATCAAACATATCCAAAATAACTTAATGTGTTATAAGAATGTTCTTGAAGTGCCAAAAGTTTCTTCACTAGAGAAGAAAAATTACAAGAACACAACAAATCCCGACACCGTCAGCAGAGCAGTTTGGACTTATTCCTAACTAGATGCCCATACACATCAATGCAAATGAATCTCTGTCCTGCCTCTACAATTGCTGTCAGCCTTGCCTTCACCTGTCCAGCACTCAACATTCTTGGCAGCTGAGATCACATTACAGGATGGGGTTCTTCACTCCTTCAGTTTAGCTTCAAAGACAACTTCTGGCCATGCCAAATGATCTGCTGTGCTTGGGTTTCACCTGACTTGTGACCAGGTAGACCTGTACTGCCTTATGTCCAGCAGATGAGACTTCAATACCAGAAATATGAGGGACATGCATGATCTTGCTGTCTATCCTGCTATGTCAGTTGCTTGAAGGAGTCATCCTGACCTGCTTGCTGAGAGCATTTTTAATGCAATTGACCCTGCACAAATCCAGCCATCTGCTAACCTCCATTCAGGTGGATTAATCCTCCTTTGAACTCTGTGCAAGATTTTCATGTAATAAAGAATCAATTAAAAAATGCCAAAAAGGATGGGGAGCAGCCAAATTGGAGGTGGGTATATTGCCTTGTATTGGCTTGGGCTTTCATACCCACAAGTCTGCTGCTCCTCCTTTTTGCATCTTTTTCTGAGTTACCTGACCTATCAACTCCTGTCTATCCAATGGGAGAATCTGAACCCTGCTGAGGGCACAAGGCAGTAAAATGTGAGAGCTGTGAGAGGAAAATCCTGTTGAGGATCTAAGTCTCGGTATCATAAGGTTTTGCTGCTAATGACAGCCATAATCTGACTTCTGCCCAAAGTGGCCTTGGTTCTCTGTACAAAGAAGTGATGCACAGAAGATAACAGGGCTTTGGTGTAGAGCAAAATACAAGACCATTGAAATCAGATTCTTTCCAAAAGTAGCACTTTTGCCATATCACATCATAATGGACCCACAGCCATCCAACTCCTACAGTGTTGGAAGTTAGTCAATGCCTTATGCTCACAGTCTCTTAGAAATGGTCTACATTGCTGATGCTTTTGAAACTGGTGGAGAGAAATAGAAGTTCGTCATTCCTCCAAGTTCAGCAATCAAAATAGTTACAAAAAACACCCCACTCAGTACTGTAGACTTTTTATTCCCCTATGTAGCAATAGCTTTTATTGGTGGCTAAAGACTGAGCTTGAAGCTCTCTGATAATACACATCATTCACTAGTCTAGAATAAAAGAGATGTGAATTTTTTTGTGTTAGTACAACTGTACTCTTGATGTTGCAAAGCAAATACATCTTGCCTAGTTTTAGGGCAATTCTGGAATGTCTTATGCAGTTTCTTTTCAGGCTTCTTCTGTCAGCTTCCATGAGCTTCAGGATTTCAGCTTTCTCTTGCATGTAATATGATCCAGATGAAATACAAGTTCCTTGAAACACAGATTTCTTGACAGTCACATTCAATATCCTATTTTAGAGGAGGAGACTACTTTTTATTTTTGTGAGGGTAAGAAATAGAAGGAAAGGTGGAAGGGAGAACACTGTGTTAATCTAGGATTTACTGTCACAACAAGTAAGCAGTGTTATTTTAGGAAGCTGCTCAGGCAGAGGATTCCCTTAGTCTGTTAATTCATTTGAAACAAATCGTTAGCTAACCCCTCTCTTGGTGAGGCAGCCACAGTGGACAATCCTCTTCACCTCTGCACACACATTCAGGCAGTGACCCTGAACTGCAATGAAAGCCGCCCTCATGTTTGGAGATATAACTAGGTATAAATGACTCACTAAGCCTATAATACTTCCATTCACAAAGAGGCTCAACTCTAAATGACAAGGACAGGATCCTTTTTTGAAATGCAAAGGATGAGTCCTCCTTGTCTACTCCTCACTGTCTGTGTGCTGTTGTTTTTCCAGATAAGATGGTGGATGTGCAGAGACAAAGCAAGGAATAGAAACCCTTCAATTTATTCCAAATGTTCCTGAATAGACTCCAGTTCTCCCCACATGACCTGGCACCTATGATAACTGGCGTCAGTGCATTGATCACCTGAGGCAACTGAAGTCAGGCTTCTACCACATGTGGAAAACCTGACATCAGTGTTTTGCTCTGCTGGTCACAGTCAGAGCTGAGCTATGCCCTTTGAAAATGTGGTGTGGTTTCCCCAACCCTTGCAGGGATGTGTAGATGCATCCACTTACTGTGGAGGGGGAGAATGGGGACATGCTCTGGTGTTGCTAGTTTGGCTGTGTTGCTGAGGAAAGTGAACCAGATGAAGCAATGGTATAGCCACTGTGCATGATGATGCTGAAAGAGGCCTAGTCTGCTGGAGTCACTGTAGCTTTAGTCCCCCATAAACAGAAGAATGAGTGCACTGGGAAAAGAGAGTTCCTGGTCAGCTGATAAAGATGACTACAGAGATGAAAACAAACAGACACAGACTGGGATTTAACCACATTACCAAAGCCACCTGTAAGCCTATAACCATCTAGAAATAAATTTACTTAGCGTTTGTGCTGATTTCTTCCAATGGGGTAACCACTGGGCAGCAGAATGAGCCACACAGGGTGATGAAGCCCATCTTCCCCAGCCTGGAGGAGCCCAGCCCTGGGGCATGGGAGGAACAGACAGAGACACATGACTTGAGGTTGCCCCTCAGCCTGTTCCTGCCCATCAGTGGGGTGGCCACAGGGGAGAAATTTCAACAAAGGCCTAGCAGCACCATGGTGCTACTTCTGTGAAGAGTGACTATACCTTGAGTGCATGAAGGTGAGATTAGCACCAGCTCTCTACCCTGCTATTAGGGCATATGACACAAGACCTGTGACACACTATAGCAATGTGTTGAGGCTCCAAAAGTATTTCACTGAGTGATTCAAACACAACTGATAGATATTCAGTGCACCTTAGAAGAGAGATTCATACATTTGGAGGTTCCTCTGTTGTCATTTTTACTTCATGATGTGAGAATTCAAGGGCAGTTTGTCATCAGATCACAAAGCCAATTTCCTAGTGATTTACAGGTAAAGAGAATTCGAGGTTTTCCCTCTTAAAGGTAGTTATTTTTATTATTGTAAGATTAGCATGTTCCTGTTTTTCAGACTTCTGATTAGATCTTGTCAAGACATTCTACTGCTTGAAACTCAGAGCTTCTTCTGAAATTCTATCTATATATCATGTCAACACTGCTTAAATGGGATAAAATACTTAGATCAAAGATCACGTGCCCCCTCAGATCTAACTGGAGACCACTTTGTTTTCATAAAGAAGCATAATTAGAAATACTTAACATTACACAGTATTTCTAAGTATTCATTCTCAACAAAAGTAAAAAAAGACCCCAAAAATAATGAAGATGATAAAAAAAAATGTGTTCTTTGAAACTTATAATTCAACAGCATTTTAACATAAAAACTAACCCAGGAATTGATGCTATGATTTAGCCAGCAAGAATCATTCCTCCCACAGCCTCTGCACAGTCATATACTCAGTGGAAGGAAGGAGATCTTTAACACCACATCACAATACTGTGAGACAGAATGCAGACGGTAGTGAGACTATAGCAACTCGGAAAGTGTGGAGGAATATGGACAAAAGAAATTTGGTAACCCTAAATATAATTTGGCCAGAAAATGAGGCTGACTCACTCTCCCAACAATTATATTGTATTCTTCTTACTTGTTCTACCAAAGATCAAAATCTTGTGGTTTTCAAGGCGTTATCTGATTTTCATTGTCATAGTTTGCACCTATCAAGCAGAGATGTTAGCATTTGAAAGAACTATCAAAAACAGATCAAAATAAAATGTCAAAAATTTCCATCAGTTGTCTGTTTCTGATGTATCTGTGCTTAATGTCCCAGAATTAATCCTGATCCCACTTGATGCAATAACAAAACCAACTCTGATGACAACAGTGCAGTGTTGGGTCTTGAGGTTCCTCTTCTTCTATTTTTCTGCTGTCAAAATTACCCTCTTGATTTTTCTGTAAATGAATATGCACAAAACTACAATGGCAAACAAAAAGGAGTATGTTATAAATCTTCTTTCAAGAATCATGAATGGCTTGGATATTTATCTTGTATAATCTTTCAAACTGTTTCCAGTGCTGGACTTTTTCCACATGCTTGTGCATATTGCTTGAAATATTCCAAGATTTGTTATTGCAAGAGAATCTTTATTATTATTAATTGTGTAGGTGAATGGCTAATACAGTATTTTTGCTCTAATAATGTCCACATCTATGCTGAAAATAGCAACCTGAAAACACATTATCTTGGAGATCATATTTGAATCAATGTAGTGATCTAATTCATTTGTTTGGAGTAGCTTGGTCACTGAGCTGTGAAGCTCTGGCTCCAGCTTCTGACATGTTTCTGACGTTTTAATCGGAAATCCTTTTAATCAGCTGGCCCATATGCAATTAACTCCATTTGACAATATAATCATCTTTCAACTAAGATCATTGTGTATAACAAGTAGGAACTGCTATGTGTTATTATTATGCATAACTGTGAACAAAATGAAGAAATCTTAATGACACTGTTATCCTGAGGATGATTAACAGAATAATTTAAATTATTTAGATGTATGTTCTCCAAAGTAATGTTGCTACTACATTGTTCTTCTAGCATAGAAGGCTTTGTAGACGTAGACACTAACACCATTTAAAGCAAGAAGACTGCTTAGATCTTAGATTTAGTATCCACTTAGATTATCAGAGAGGAAATTGCTAATCTTTGCTAGTGAGTCTCTAGAAATAGCTCAGAACTGATGTAACTAGTTCTTAACATAAGCCATTTGCACTGATAGTAATCAAATTATCACTAGGAAACGGAGAACTCCTCTGAAGCATCCCTTCCATCCTGTACCTGGAGTGACAGAATGATTCCTTATCCAGAGAATGAAAAGGAGACATGAGCTCAGCTACTCTTAAGAAAAACAATCAACATAAGAGTTAGATGAATAAAAATATTATTTATGAGTAAAGACTATTTCTGTGTAGTATTTTTCTTGAGAATTATACTGAAATATATCAATTTTTGTTGTATACTTGTTGCAGAGGCTGTTTGATAGCACATACTTATATTCCAAGACATCTTCCCCATTATCAAAGAAGTCAGATATTCATGTCATGTTCCTTCATACTATTTTCAACCTTTTATTTAGTTAAGACAAACATTTAATTAGAGTTTTCAATAGAAAAGCAATTAACAAGCTTCCTAAATGCTAAGCAATAATTGTCACTTAGTAATAGAAGAACAAGCAACATTTTGTTGAAATTATTTTTAAAAACTGCTGTGATATGTTTTAAATTTTTAATTTTTTTAAATCTTACCAGGCCTATTTAGAAAGAATTTTTTTTTTTAATTTCTTGTTCTGGGTTGTAATTTTTCTTGTTTTGCAAATACCAGGGTTTCATTTTGCAATGCAGTGACATCACAACAGAATAGTATGTGGCGATGGCACCACGTGCCACAACACAGCATTGCAAAATAAAGTTTTTGTGAACAAGAATATATAATTTCCAGGGTATTAAGGAGCAATTGAAGGCTCCAGGATGTGGACTCGCCTTAGTAAAATCAGACTGATCCTATGAAGGATTAGGCTTCAGCCAAAGTACTTATTTGTAGCAGGTAACTTCATAAGAACAGAACAAGATAAACAGGAAACACTCTCTCCATCATCTAAATAATAAGCACCTTAATACATTTTTATTTGTGTAGAAGTCTTGTAATTAATGGATTTATTATGATTACGAGGTTCAGGCCATGGTTGTGAGGTAAGAACCACTTGGTCAGACAACTGAGAGTTAATTTTGTGGAGGAATTAAGGAGGGAGGGATGGGGATGCTGGACGGAACAAAGGGGGAAGGCAGAATCAGCAGCATGATGAGGGAGTGGTGGCTTGGGTGCAGGACCTGTGAGCCATGCATGCCTGTGGCTTCCTGTGTCACTGGAACCATGCAGTGAAGAGGTAGGCAAGGAATTCAGCTGTGAGTCATTTACTTTATTTTTGGAAGCATCTCAGAAAACTCTCCCCTTGGAAACAACTTCAAAAAACACTTAGAGCACTTAAATGCAATACCTTAAAGCAATTACAAATACCAGCTTAAAAAGGAGTTGGCAGATGCTCAAAATCTTTCAAAAACTGGAGATAAGGAAATGCTGACTATCTTCCATTCTGCCTTCAAAAATCAGCTTCTACAAGCACCATACATTCGTACAGCCTGTCAATTCTTATTTTCAAATTCATTTTAGCAAAAGGAAAGCAAGAAGATGGAGCAGCCATTTTGTTTTCTTCACAGCTAAAGCAGGAAACAATTATCCAAGGGTGCCAGTGTGATTGGTGACACAGGAAGCAGATGGAGTCTAGGTGCTGTGATGCCAGCCTCCTTCATTCCATGTTCCCTCCCTGTCTCTCTTCCAAAATTTAGCCATCTCCAACAAATAGTGAGAAAAGTTCTTCAAAACAGTTGTGAAGTATGTAAGGTCATCCAACTGCCATTAACGTCTTAGGCTTCACCATCCATGGATAAAAAATATGATTAGAGTACAACAAGGTCACCCTTCCATATACTCTATCCTATTTTCCCACAGGTAATAGTCTTCCAAATGCCATTAAAAGTGGATTTCTAAAGAAGTTATAAACAAAAACTCTAAGTCTGTCCTTGTGGATGCTATAAAATAAGAAACTGCCAGCCTCTTCCATCCTCAGATAGGTTTCATTATCACCTTTGTGGTCGGAAGCTAGTCAAAACTGAACTCAGGCAAAATTAAGCAGGTATAGACAGAAAAGAGAGTGATTTTTTATGCCAAGTGCTCATGAATCTAAGGTTTCCTGCATTTGCACGGTGTTATTGGATGGAGCCTTTGTCTACTATAGTAAAACAGTCATTTGTTCTGGTTTTGAGACAGGTACACTTGATGGAGTAGCAGGTCTTTTCACAGCCAGAACATTGTTTTCACTTCAGTGCTTTAAATAATCTGGAAGTCTGCTAGGAAGAAAAAGCGAATACATAAAAACACAGCCTATTTTATCCCACACAGAGCTGGTTACAGTTACGTGCCTATTTCTGAGTAGCATGTTTAAGTAAGCTTCATTTTGTCAGCAAGACCAAATATCCTAGGAAAGACAGAAGGTATTTGTTAAGTGCTCTCAGCTAAGCAAGCATTCTCAGTATATATGAGAAGACTCGGAAGTTCTGAATAGGAAAACCAACATGCCTTAATATTGTGTTTAATGGAGATCAACCTATTGTCTAACCTCTTCTCCTGGAACGCCTGCAACTTATTCAGGAGAAAGAGAATAGTAATGCAGGGTCAGACACTTCTTCCACTGATATTAGTGGCAACACATTTAATTATCTCAGTGGGGAAAAAATCAAGCCTGCAGGTGAAAGCATGGAATTTTTTTCTCCACACTAATAACCCAGCAATAACCAGAGATAAAGCCTGCTGGGTGAAAATAGCTAATGGTAAACACAAATCTAAAAGAGATTTTGCATCTGTCTTTTCAAAATACAGACAAGACATGAAAAAAAAGCCTTTTAGTCAAGAAAAATGCATATTTATTCAGTTCCCCAGCTAAAGCACCTGTGCAAACAGTACCATCCCTTGGTGCTTAAAACAGAGAACTCCATACCTAATAGAGTAATGTTGATTAACACCTGATCACTTCACAGAGGCTGAAGAATAGATTCGAAAGATCTGAAAAATGAAAGGATGTCACCTAAAAAAGCAATATCACAATCAATTCTTCTACAAGAATGGTCAGGATCTGAACAGTTTTCTTCAACCAAAGCTGGAATGTTTGATGGTTTTGTAAGGTTAGAAAAAAAATTGATTTAGTAAATCTTAATATTTCATGTAGATTATTTTTAAACAAATTTTGCTTTTAAATATTTTAAAAACCTGAGCTTTTTTTGCCGTAGACCAAGCTAATTTTTCAACAATGAAAATACTTTGAAACAAATGTTTTTCTTCCAAAAACATTTTCCTAATGGCTTTCCAAAGTAGAAATTTAATTAATTGATGATCATGAGTAATTTTGATATAGAATATGTTAAATGTTCAGTATAAAGACTTGCCTTCAGATCGATTCTGATAAAAAAATTCTAGGACAAATTTCTGAGATAATCAGTTACAAAATCTGGAGATCCCACTGTAGCACATTATGTCATATGAAGATCTTACAGATGCGCGAGATTCTTATTTGAAAGATTAAATTTGAAAGTGATCCTTAGAAACAGGTAGGAAAGTGAGATTTTCACTTCCATATTTTTTTAGGGCAGCTAATTTCATTGCCCAGGAACTTTTAGTCTACAGAAAAAATGCTTCATCTGTGTTTGCATTCAGCTTTGGTGATATTGCTTTGGAAGGGAAATGAACACCATGTGTTCATTACTGATATATATATAAAAAAAATCCAGGATCTAGAAAAAATAGCCTGAGAAGCCTGGTCTTATCCTATCACTAGGAAGACTAGAGATTTATGGGACCAAAATAGTTTCTAACTTATATTAAGGTCTGCAACTAGATTGACAGAAGTTGAAGTAATCAGAACCTTGTAGATGTTTTCAGCATCATGCAGATACCTTGTCTATGCAACCTCAGACTGACCTCAGCTTAAGGTTAACTTGAAGTTTATTATGAGTTAATTTAAAAGAAAAGAAAACAAAATGAAACACAACAGCTGATCAGGTCAGAATCCTGTCTTGCAGACTGGAGACTCCGACAGCCAGCTCAAGCCATTCCTTGGCTGCTCAAAGGAGCCTATTCACAGTCCAGCAACACACAGATGGTTTTTATTTACAGCTTGCCAGTATCATCCAGACTAGCAGCTAATTGAGACTGTACTATTTTCATGCTTGATCTTTGGTGAGCTATAAATGATGAGCCCTGCAAAAATATTTTCCCTCATACACTCATACAGTGCGCCTTATATTTGCTCTCCTCAAATTTCCAAGAATTCACCAAGTGGTGCCAAAAGCTCCTTAAAGATTATGGATGACTGAGTCATCATGAAATGATTTTTAAGTGACCTAGGAAAGCATTTTATATAAGAGGATTCGTGGACTGAATATGTAAGCAAGCCCTTCTAGCACAGGTTGGGAACTGGGTGTCGGACATTAGGATTAAAGCTTGGAAAGTGTTCATTTCTATTTGTTACAATCCCAGCTTTGCCGGGTGAGTCAGAGAAATGCTGGCAAGCAGTTGTTTGAGAGTCTGCCCTCACAGGAGATAAGAAACCACAGTAGGATGCACTGAGTACCCCCATCAACTTGGTTTCATCAATGTTTAAAAAGAAATTGCAGCATAGGAGCTTATCCTAGCTTTTACGTGTGCTGACTTCTTACAGGACTCCGCTGATAATTAGCTTTACAGAGCAGGATAGATAAAAAAGAAAATTTATATGAGGCTGTGGATATGGAGAATCAGAAATTTGAATACAGTCTGCAGTAAAAAAGGGAAGAAAAATAACAGTTAAGATTTATTGTGCTGGAGAGTCTGCTATGTAGAGTCACACAACTGCAAGTGGAAGACAAAAATACAAAACATGCTTGAAGCAAAATAAGCATACAAAAATCCTTCCATAAGAGGACAGAATTATTTTGTTTCACATACAGAGAATTTTGAGACAAGAATCATGTTTCTTCATAATTTCCTCACTGAATAAATACATGAAACTTTGTTGTTCTTTCTATCTATATGATTTTTATTAGTGCTATTAAGAATGAACCAGGAACAGAGGTCTAACATCTCAGGCACTGTGTGGACAAAGAGGAGGAGGCAGTCTGCACCCTGAATTGCTTATAGTAAGAACAGATAAGACAGACAAAAATTAGGGACAGGAGGTGATAAAACAAGCTATATATATATATATGTATATCTGTGTCCACAGACATTGTATTAATTTCACAATCACACCTGCTTGCACTGGGGGGCAGGAATATGATAAGCCAAAGGGAAAGACATGGAGGGATCTACAGGGAAGAGTCTGCATTAGCAGGGGCAATTCCAGGGCACTGCAGTGAAGAGGATTAGATGAGGCAAACATTGCAGTAAACAGCTGCTTTGGCACCAGATTGTCAAAAATATGGCAAAATAGTGTGTTTGTGAGTCTCTGCTCACGCTGTCTGCTTCTGTTGGCACAAACACTCAGTTACACCCCCAAGTGCCATGCATTTGGAAAGACAGGAGGTACTAATCCTGAAGACAGATTCAATTTTCTCTCTTAAACATTTCTAAATATGGCAAGACTTGGAAATATTTTTCACTGAGTATCTTATATGCAAACAAACAAACAAACAAACAAACAAACAGAAAGACAGATTTTGGATTCAGGCAAAATTTCATGGAAATTCATGGCAAATACACACAATTGTCCCAGATAGGGAAATGAAATATGTTTATTTAAGTTCAAATGTTTCACTTTGACATTTTTAAACACAAAAATGACTTGGATTTATTTTTTAATTAATTAGATTAAAAAATACCTTCATTTCATTCACCCTCAAACAAATTAGTAAAATACTAACTAAGCCTGAAAAATAATTAGGCAGTGTCCTGGATGCAACACAAGTTTCATGCCATTTGCCAGCAAATGGAAGAGAGCAACGAAAAGTCTGCAGCTGTGCTAAGCGTAGCAGTCAGAAATTATCTCCTTTGCTACCTTTCAATGTTCCTTTCACATATGTTGCTTTTCTGTTTGTTTGGTTTTTTTTAAGGTGATCTAGACAAGTGCACACTTGATCCATCCATGCAGAAAATTCTCCTTGTTCATTATGGAACATGCTCACCTACCCCAAAACACACATACACAACTTGCTTTCAGCTTTTCAGACACTGGACATCTTCCCCCAGTACTGAAGAAAATGGAAGTGGTTCCCTGTTACTCCACAGGCTGCAAGATTCAAGGGGAGAAGAAAGTGCTCCCTGCAGATGAGTTCTTTCTATTTAGAGTACCTCTCCAGAAACATTTTTTGCTTAGAGAACGGGGGGATCCTAAAAGCATCTAAGCAGTTCTTTAGTTCCATGATCTCACTTAAGCAAAGGTGCAACCCTTAAGGAGCCATTTCCAAATTTGGTTTAAGTTTAATGTCCAAAAATCATACCCCTAATGTGCACCAGGGATGAATTTCAACCAGGCATAGCACAGTGTGCTTGCTGCACGAAGGCCTGGTCAGCAAGCCAGTAGCCTCATGCCACTCCAGCTGTGAGTAATCCTAACCTGTAGCCAATGTACGCAAGGTCTGAACAGTGCCCTGCACTTGGCACAGTAAATAGGCCATCTAACAGGCAAAGAATGTGCAATCTAAATTTAGATGTGTTGCTACAATAAGAGCTACCAGCTTGGTGAGAAAGGACTAAGGGAGTATGAGAATCACAGCTTCACCGCAAAAGGTAACTGCTTGAATCTGGCCTGAGTCATGTTTTGATGATATTTCTATTCATTTTAAAGATATCATTCAATACAATCAGGACTCACCATGATAGAAACAAGATATAATCAGTGAAGGAGGAGAAGGGGACAGCGTCTCTGTGAGTAAAACTTAGAGCACTTTCACTACAAATATATTAGAATTGGAAGAAGACATCACCCACACTCAGATCAAGGGTGCAGTGATCAAAACATAAATGTTAACTAATACAAGGAACACTTGAAGTTGCAGTCTAGTGAGTTTCAAAAAGACTTCCAAGCCAATACTGCAAGTCTGCTTGTGAAATGGTCATTCGGAAAACAATAAAGGATTCAAAATGAAGAGAGATTTGGATAAAAATTACCTTGTATTTTTATTTATTTATTTATTTTGTCAAACAGGGGAAACAGTGATGAAGACCACAGAGGAAAACACAGCAGCATTCACCCAACCACTGGTGCACTTCCAACACAGGTCCTTTCAGAGCCTAATCAGGGAGGCTCCATGGCAAACATCCCTTCCAAACATGGACCTAGGGCAGGAACTTGGCTCTTGCTGTGCTTACCATACAGCAGAGGGTGAAAAATGGCTGGAGAAAGTGAACAAAGTATGAACAGATTCATTCATTATGTTTCAATTCACATTTAAGTCAGATAAAAATGTTGTTATTTTAGCTACTTCACAGTGGGGTAACATTCAAAATGAAGTAAATAGTTAACAATTAATGAAAACTAAAAAACTTTAAGTCCAACATACCTACTACGCACTGACAGAAATCAAATTTTTTAGATAGATTTTCATATAATAAGTAGCATTCCATTATAATAAATTAAAAAAATAAGATGGATTACTTCCTCAGGTAGTGAATAGTAATGTAGTGGTACAAATTTTTCAATCATGCACAGGGAGGACTAAAAGCATGTTTAATTACACAGAAGGTTTCAAACAAATGAACAGAAAACCTACATTTACAAGTAAATTACACTCCGAAAAAATTATTTGGTGGAACTTACACAAGCTAATAAATGTGTAGAGGTAGCCATGTAACCATGAAGAGTAGGTAACAAAGAAGTCTTTCCAAAACAGGCAAGCATCTCCTGCTTTTCCCTATGTCAGTCCTCAGAAGAAGTCACTGTGAGTAAGCCTGCCAATGGTGGACTTCTACGCATTTCAGTGAGGATTCTATCTTCCACCCTGCTTCTAAATAGTTTTCTCATTCTTTCTTTAAAACTAGATGATGTCTGTCCTCTGAACTACAGCAGAAGCGTCACCTGGGGCAGGTAATATATGTCCTAATCAAGATAGCTACAAATGCTGCATTTGCAGCTGATTGAGTTGTTTTAACTGATCTCATAGTTAATGGTGATGAACAGGCACTTCCGCAACCTGGTTTCTCTTATCTATATGCAGATGATTGAAAGAATTCAGATGCACTGTGTCCTTTCAGGCCACTGACTAAAATGGGGAGGCCAGGAAGACTAGTTAAGAGACATGAGACAGATAATATCTACAAGAGTAGATGTTTAAATTGTTGGTGCAGGAATGAGGCGCATTGTTTTGAAAATGCAATTTTCTTCAGTGTTTCAGAAGCAGAAATATTTTGTACCTGGAACTGTGTATCTATTTTTCTTCTTTTTTACTATAACTCCATAGTAAAATAAGTTAGATTTTATCCTTCTTCTCAAAGAGAACATTTGTCTGCATTTCAAAATGGAAGTTTTGAATTCAAAAGTAACAAATAAAGAATTAACAGATACTCTAATGATGTAACTGGACTAAACAGAGGAATAACACGATCTAAGGAATATTTAGTGACAATCAAAACCACATCTACAGCATTGTATTCATATATCTGCGGGTACAGAATTTGAGTCCCAAGAAAAACAAAAAGATTCTTTTCTATCACATGAAAATTGGATTAGATTATTTGTGCTCATAACAAAACATCCAAATTATTAGAACATCTTCTACTGAAAGAAAAAACACAGTGGGAACATACGTACAGTAGATAAAATTGAAAGGTTTCTCCACTCATTTCAGCCCCAGGATCTTCATTCTGAATAACATATCTATAAGCAATTCTAAGTCTCCAAGCAACCAACATATTGCAATTGGACACTAAATAAAATTCTCAGATGACAGAAAAAAAAAAAAAAAAGATAAAGGAAGGATAACCTGAGTGAATGACAAACTCTATTCATTCATCATGTATAAGAGGACATGTTTCATTGAGTTGGACTTTGTACACAGTTATAAAGTATCTTAATGTACTTATTAAAAACAAGGTCATGACAGTATGAAATATGAATTGCTGTGGTACCACACCTAGGTGATATCTCTGGCACATAAAGGCCTGCAAAATAAATAATCTGCTACTTATCAGAGCTTCTAGCAGGGTCAAACACTGATCTAAGGTGAGCGGGGAACGAGCCATAGACATGCAGGATGCCTTCCTTGACCCCGTGAAGGCCACATTCGTCACTAAGTGCAGTGCTACTTGGAGGAGAGATACAGGCTCTGATGTCTCTAACCTTCCTGTTGTATCTACGCTTTTTTTCATTCTATGCAGGATAGAATATAAGGCTTCACGCACTTTTACTTACACTTGGGCTTTACTACCTTGTAGCTAACAATAATTTATCAATACACAGTTTGCAGACAAATAGGCTGTGCAGTAGTATCATGGCAATGCATATTTTTCTAGATTCTCTCAGCAGAGGAAATTATGGGATGCATTTCTCTAAGCCTTGAAGTGATGAGGAGAAATATACAACTACTCCATACACTTTTAGTGAAGCTATGGGGACTGCTGGTATCATGTGAAAGACAAAGGAAAAGCTTTGGAAGTCACAAGTAAGACTGGCACAGGTAAAACAACCAGAATACAAGGGTTTTTTGACACTTAGTGGGTTTCCTTTACATTTACCATTACAATCTATTTTAAGTTCCCTCAAAGCATTTGAATTACCTTTCTTGGAATTTTATACCTACACTAGGCAGTGTGGAGAGATGTATCTGTCCAAATCTCTTTGCATGTTGACTCTGAAATGTGCTGCTGGAAATCATAAACATAACATAAACATAACACTTTTAAATCACTTTCCAAAGGCTTCCTTTGGACTGCCAAAGTGTTCCTGTGATGACCATGAGACTAGTAATTTCTGGAATCATACCTAACTATATGTTTCTCACAAGCTTCATTTATTTTAGTTCACTTCTTTCTTCTCCCGTAATTTTGGAGTGGAAGATCTCTGAAAGAGGCATAACTATGTGATCCTTTGTGTGCTCACCGAGAACTGACTCCAAAATGGCTCAGTGGCTCCAAGAAGAATAAGCAGCAACAATACATATAAGGACAACTTTTCTGAGCAATTGTTTTTTTAGAGTTTTCATTTTTGGACTGAATCTTTTAATCTGGAAATACAGCATTGATGCACTGAAACAGCCTAATAATTTCAAACCAGAGTTCTCTGGAGGTGATACGATATTTTCTAAACGTTAATGAATGTAGTAGTTCTTGTAAAGTTCTCATTTTGTATATTAATTTTAAAATTTTAGCAGACACTATTCTACTCAATTGTCAAAGGCCTCTCTGAAAGAACATTTACTTCCAGTTATTCAAGCAGTCTCTATCTCCAACCTGAGTATTATAGACTGACATGGAGAAAGAATATGTATGGAAAAAGTAGGTGTATTAATCACCATTCTTAACTGAATCACATTCAAGATATCATTCCAAATTTTATTTTAGTTCAGACTGAAGCAGAGTGAAGTTTGTATGGTGTTTTGTACTGTTTTATGGCATTTGTATGGGTCACTCAATCTTATTTCTGGTCTGATAAAACAAGTAGTCTTATGAAATCCTGTCTTCAGCTCGTCCAGATGAAGTCATTTACCATTTACAGTTTTAACCATACATACCACTAAGACATCTTGATGATTCACATAGCTGCACATTACTGTCGTGTCAAGTTGAAATTTATAGCATACAAAACATTAAAAGTCTTCCACATACTGATTGTTACTCTTAAACTCTGTAACATAATCAAGGAAGTGTGAGAAGTCACAAGGCTACCTTCTCTTGTCAGGATATGAATTGCTTTATCTTTTTATTTATTTTTTTCCTAAATGTTCAATCACCGAAGCAATACTTCTGTAAATAAATTCTTGTTGGAGGATTGTTTGAGAGAGTTCCATAAGTTTTCACATTTCCTGCAGATTTTCCCGATTTAGAATACACAAATCTGTTGTTCTGCATCATCAGGCTTGCAGCAGGTGCAAAAGGCCATCTGTAGCAAACATTCTGTCTTTCCTAATGCTCTTTTCCTTCCAATGCTTGAAGGGAGACATTGAATGGTTTGTGGGAATTGTCCTAAATTCCTGTTACTCACACCCTTCATGATTTTTCCAGATGAGTTAAGTTACTAAATGATTAGTGCTCGCTTTGAATGTATGACTACATTTCTCAAACATTGGCATAGGTTTATACGCTCACCTCAATCCAGCTCCCTAATCAGGAATCACTGAAGTCACGCTATTTGATACCCCTGTGAAACAACGTGCTGTGCTGCGCAAATAATGTTTGAAAGCCCATCCTTAAGAGCTAATGCTGGAGCTCAGATGCTCAAATGTACTGAGGTGCCTAGCTCCACTACACTGGCATTAAGGTCTATGTGTTTATTCCTGCAGGCACTTATAGCTGTAAGCCAGAGGACTGACTGCAGATGGAGAATTAGTTTCTTTTCCACTTTTAGAAATAAACATTTGAGCTGAGCAGAGAAGCATACTGAAAGTTTCTAAGACATTACTCTGCACAGCGTAAGGACTTATCTCTCTGTTATAGAGAGTCTATAGAGAGTCTTGGTTTTGGCCTTGTGTACTTTAGGAGCCTGTGGCTTCATTTTTTTCAGGCTCAGTGATCTGTCTGTATTTCTGCCTCAGGCTTCTGATGTGCCTCTGATAAGCTACAATTACAGGTGAACAAGTTAAATGAGAATTCAAGGGCATTTCTGAAATGCTGGGCTTAGCATCCCTCACTCCCCCTCATATTCCACCGTTTTTGTTTTCCTAAATTAAGAATATTAAAGCAGTTGAGAAAAAAATATCATAGACCCACGCCATTCTCTGCCTACTTGTCTTGAACTCATCAAAGAATCTGACTACTCTGCATTTGTATGAAGAAAAAAAAGGTAATGTTAAGGTCCATAGTATGGGATGCATTCTGATGCTAAACTAATGACAGAAATGGATGGATGCAGGAATAAAAAGAAATAATTTCTTCATAGTAAAGACAGAAGACTCCAGTATGAAGCTTTGTTATTCACTCCCCTCCCTTTTCCTCTCATAAACGTAGCTTGGAGAGTAGAATGGAATATATTTTCCTGAAACAGTATGTTACTCAAAAGCCACAGAATTTGTGGTCATTTAAAGCCAGAACCATACCAGAAAGATGCACCTTTCTCATTCATGTTCTTCTCATCACTTTCTCTGCTTGAACCCATGAAGCATGTCCCACAGGTGGTATGGACTGAAAACTAATTCAACAGGAAAACAAAGATGTGAATCTCTACCTTCCCACTATAAACTCCCAGCCTAGGTGTGCTTACATTCATAGTGACTTTGCCAGAACAGAATGAGAGATGGTAACAAGGAATCAAAAGACAGAGAACAGAAAGGGGAGAATGATTCATTCAGCTATCTGCCTGCATATCTGCCTATAGCAGGTCCCAGGGAGGGGCCCGACACAGTCTCCATAATTAAGAGGGTTATTTTCCTGCTCTGCCAGTCCTCTGCAATTCTTTTTCTTACAAAGCTTAAAATACTGCTTGCTCTCCTTATGTGGCTGTGTGCATATACCTGTGTGCAGAAATAAATGCGTGTAACTGTCAAGAAGACCTTTTATTTCAATATGAAACTAAACATTTGTGGCCCCTAACTGGTGAGAAGTTAATTCCAGTATCTCAACAGGCTTGTTGAAGAGATTAACTGGTCATTGCTGAGGTATGAGGGTCATTGCCAACTGTTTTGAAAGTGAATAATTTCTGCAGGAAAGCTGTGATCACTGAGATACCAAATGGAACAGTGATCCACATCTATCCACAAATATGAAGTCTCTTGCCCTTTTTTGCCACCAGCCCCTCCCTGATTTGCATACAGATTCCCCTCTGTATTATGTGGTCTTGTGACTGCATAGCCTTTCTTCTCTCCCACATCCACACTCAGGTTGTAGACAGTTTTGTAATCTCCATCCCTACCAGGTCTCAAAATGTGAAAAAAATAAAAAATAAATAATAATAATAAAAATAAAAAAATTGGATTTTCAGCTATAATGGTATGTCCCAAACCAGCTTATTTGCAAAATACAGTCAAATGGGAGTCCTGTAAAATTCAAACCATTCTGTATCACAAATCCCAAAGAAGAGTCATTAAAGAGACCGCCAGGTTCACTTCCTGTGTCAACTACCTTTCTAGAATCAAGAGGCTGTAGAAACTCCCTGCATCTACAGCTGGATCCTACATTAATTAACCCATGCTGCTGAGATGACCTAAGTTTAATGCAGCTTACAATATAAACAGAATCCCACCTTGCAAAGAACAGTAAGAAAAAAGGACAATGTTTACAGCAAGAGAAGTAATTCCCAAGTGCTGCTCTCCACCTGCCACTGCTAGTTAGTGTGTTTTCAATACAATCCTCAGTTTATAGTCTTCAATGTTCAGCCCAAGGAACCCCCACCAAACTTTACAGTGTCTCTCTCCTCACCTCAGGCACAGTCCACGGTCCACCTCTGAAGAGTGACAATTTTTCATGCAGCTCTACAATTAACTTTGTCTCTGTCCCATGGACAATCCTACAATTATTCTCTCCCACCCCTTGATTGCAACCTTAGCTTATTTTTTCTTCAGTTCATACGCAACTCTTTGCAAAGTTCAGTACGTTGTCTCTCCAACTTCTATCACCTTTGCAGTCTACTTGCCAGTCATGGAATTCCCAGAACAATAACTAGGTGCCAAGGTCTTGGGAGCTGTGTATTTCTGGCACTTTTTTGAAGTCCATGATTCCTAGATGCTTGATTTGGGTGTTGCCAAACCTACAACACTCCAGCATATGCTCTGGGATTGATTAAAAAATAACAAAACAAACAAACAAACAAACATTTAAAAGCATGGCTAACTTGAAGAGGAGAAATGATGGCATCAAAGGCAATGCAGCTGATCACACACTCATAACTAAACTTCTGCCCCAGTGCTCTGCCAGACAAAAATCAGCCTTTCAGATGAAGTCCTTTATGTCTGAACCTTTCTAGTGCTGTTTTTAATTGAAACTCCTTGTTTATAAACAGGCCTTTCCTATTCACACCACAGGGAAAAGTAATTATAATGTGGTAGAAGTCATGACTTCTAAGAGAAGATATGAGGTATCTGATTCCCTGCCTTCTTTATAGACTTCTGCTTAGATTACTGCTGGTTTAATTAACTCTTAAATATGAGTTATCATGTGGACTACAGATTTGAAAAAATGAACTGATGAACAAAGCCTACTTTTTAGATCAACATAGCAAAACTACTTTTAACCTAAGGATGAGAAATTGCTCTCCAAATTAGAAAGGTATGGGTTTGATGAGTAGACTTTTTGATGGACTAAGAACTGGATGCAGGATCAAATCCAGAGAGTGGTGGTCAATGGCTCAATGTCTGGATGGAGATCAGTGATGAGTGGTTTCCCCCAGGGATCAGTTCTGGGATCAGTACTCTTAAATATCTTCATCAGTGACATCAGCAATGGGATTGAGTGCACCCTCAGCAAGTTTGCAGATGATACCAAGCTGCAGGGTGCAGCCTACATGCTCAAGGGTCAGGATGCCATCCAGAGAGACCTAGACAGGCTCAAGCAGTGGGCCCAGGAGAACCTCATGAGGTTCAGTAAATCCAAGTGCAAGGTCTTGCACCTGAGTTGAGGCAACCCCCTCTGCCTCCTTCACTGTCCCCAGCCATCTCTACTCCTCACTTTCTGGCAAGCTCCAGCTTTTTAGCCTTGCAACATTAGCTGATTCTAACATAAAGACTTGTGATCAGCAAAACGGACAGTGTTTGTTACAGTCATCTATCCTTTCCTCATAAAAAACACCACCTTTTCATCTTCTTTCCACACTGCTTACCAAGCTGCTGGTAAGTGGGTGAAGGAAATGCCTATTTATCTAGATGTCAGGGGATGTGTCACAGCTGTCAAAGACTCAGGCAATTCATCATCATGGGGAGCTGCAAGCAGGCTGCAAAAGACAGAGCAAAATGTGGGTGTATTGTGTCAAAAGTAATATTCCAGCAGTGAAAGGAGATTTAAATGTAAAATTGAGTTAAATTACATTGAATTAATCATGTGCACTCAGCTTACTTCATACTTGGTACCAATCCTCATCTGTGGCTGCATCATTGAGGGTGTGCAATGAGGTCAGGGATTTCCTAGACAGAAAAGCATGCATTGCAAAGATTCAGCACAGGGTTGCATCTGTCTGCCGTGTTTGCACACTTTTTCTACATACCTACTCTACTGTGAGTCAGAACTAAGCAGTAAATCCAACATGCCAGCCTGTATGCAATGCAACTAGTGTGTGTGCAGAGATTATCTGTGCTGCATGTGTGCACTTGTGGTGATATAATCTGGATGATGAAAACTTCAGATGTTCCTGACCAATGTCCAGATATCTAGTTTATAATTACATAGCTCAGAATGTGTGAAGGGACCCAGAGAAGAGAATATGAGAAAACTATATGCAGTTAAGGGCTTCTTTTTCCTGCCTTAGCAGTGAAGAAAGGTTTTTTGAAAATGCAAATTGAGCCTGCAGAGATTTTCTTGGCAGCAGCCTAATCACACACTGCAATCAGACACACAACTACTCCTGCACAAACACTTCATGCCTTAGCTGACATGTGGCACTGAGATAGTGTATGTTGTGTAATTACTGACCCACTGGTTATCACTGAACCAATAGCTTGTACAGAAACAACTTCCTTGGCTAATAACAGAAGACAGAATCAGAGACCTCACTTGAGCTGTGCAACTCTTTAAAATTAATTTATACTACATGATAGGATGGGATATATTTACAACACAGAAACAGACACCAAGCTTAATTTTTGTTCAAATTGAAATTGCTATGATGTGCTGTTTTGCTCAGAAAATCAGATCTACTTTTTTTTATTATCATTATTTTAATTTTGAAATACACAGACAAAGAAAACCAGATAAAAAGAATAAATGTGCCTTTTCTAATGGTCACACTTCGGCCATCCTCAGTGAGTAAGCTTGAAAATAAAATTTCAGCCCTGGAATGTTGGACACAAAAGTTAATTATCACTGTGCAACCTCTTAAATATCAAAAAAAAAACTCCAAGCAGGCAGGATTTAGTGATCTCTGCATAAGATAGCATATTGCAAACGTTCTTCTCCCATGCCTCTTCACATGCTGATCAAATTACACTTGCTCTCCTGGAAGTATATTTCATCTGCATGTTCTCTCCATCCTCACCCACTCTCCCCAAGAACAACAGAAAGCTTTGCGTGGATATATTAACAGTAAGAAAGTGATGACTGGTTACATGAGTCTGGACTTGCTCAGGCTCACAGCTGGCCAAACAAACTGCCCTGCATGCTGTAGCCCGCTCTTCTATTGATGAATCACAGCAGCAATTGAAGCATTTAAAAGCAATAAACTAGTTTCTACTAGCCTACAGTTCAACCTGATGTTTTAAGGGAGAAATGTAGAGGGGTAAAGCAGATTGAGCCCATTTCCTTTCATTAGTTTTGGTTGGTATCAGGTGGTGGTGTCTATGTATGGCTGCAGGCTGACAAGCTTTCCCATTTCTGTTGGGACTGCACCTTGCATAAATTTTCCTCTTCAGCAGGCACAGCATTTGCTGGATGATTTTAACTTTGACAACTCTCATATATATTGTTTCTGCAAAGTTTCTGTAAGGGTCACAAGAACAGCTATTGGAGGGACTTACAAATGGGGTCAGACTGTAAGGGTCTGTGGATATTTTCAGGAGAAAGAAACTATCAGATAAAAGGAACGAGTAAAAGCTAAGAAACAGGGTTTCTTACAGAGCTCTGTTACTTAGTTTATTTAATAGACCAGTATTAGTATTTTCTGTCTTTTCCCCATATTCTCCCGCCCTTTCCCTCCTTCCATTCCCCTTCAAGAATAAAGTTCTGGTAGTACTTAATCTTACATCAAATTTTATTCAAATTAACAAGTATGTTCAAAAGCTATGGGGAAACAGAGCTACATATATGGCATCTCACTGAGGTGTGTTTCCATAAAAAGAATGCTAAAAAAGTGAATGACAGAAGCACACTAATAATTTCTGTTTAATTTTTTTTTTTTTTACAGGCAATGGAAGCAAGGACACAGAGCCTGAGCAGAATACAGGGATGCCATCCAAACATGCAGAGATGGGGTGAGGAAAGCCAAGGCACAGATGCTACTGAACTTAGCAAGGGGTGTGAAAAATAACAAGTAGGAATTCTATAGGTACCTTGGGCAGAAGAGACAGGACAAGGAGAGTGCAACCTCTCTGACAAATGAGAAGGGAGAACTGGCTTCAACAGATATAGTGAAGACTGAGAAACAAGTTTTTTGCCTCAGTCTTCACTTACGGTCAAGCTTCCCGTATCTCTCATGTCCCTGAACCTCTATTCAGAGACTGGGGAACAAAAGCCTGAGTATTTCTCAAGGGCAGCTCACAGAATTGACCATATACTGAAAGTAGTTTTATCTTTCTTCTTTGATTTTTTTCTTTCTCTCTTAACAAGCTGAAAATTTCAGGTCCACAGAAGGACTGCCATGCACAATTGCACTGATTTTTTTTCTCTCCAGGTGCAGAATTGCTGATCCTGGTTAGACTTCTTATACAGTGCAGAGGAGCATTCCATGCTACAGAGAGGGTAAAAGAGGAGGTAGCCAGCTGATGGGACACTTCTGAGAAAGGGGCTAAAACTCTTCGCAGGCAAATATCTCACTTTCAGTCAATATTCCCAAGCCTTAATTTACATTAGGAAGGAGATGTCAGTACTTTTCCATCAAATGTATTGGATGAATGATGTTACGCTTTTCAAGACCGTGACTGCTGTTCATGCTTACCTGCTTGTAAAAAACCTCTGTATAAGGAATGCTCAAGGGATTTCAAAAGCGAGGATTTTTCTCTGGAAATATGGAGTTTAAATTCCCCCGAGCAAAGAAAGGCTGAATAAGCATGTGTCAATGGACCATAACACAGATAGGCATTAAATACTCTGCCAGGTACGTAAAGACCACTATCTTCTCCGGCTATGTTTTAAAAGCTGTTCACATTGTGGTTTTGGAGGTTTTGAGAACACCTGACATATCAGGTTGTTGAGGGAGAAAGCAAAAAAGGTTCGGTTTTGCTGATCCTGGTGAGGTGGAGAAATAAGGAAGACTTCAGGCTTCATGAGCTGCCAGACTGGGAGACTTTCATGAGGAGTTCAGGCAATGCTGGGATGGTGCAGTGACTGGGAAGGACTTTCTGGAACTTTGTTTTACATACTTAACTCAGGTAGTGATGCGGGTAGTGATGTCCTTTTTTTTTTTTTTTTTTTGAAAACTGAATTCCTGCATACCCTGAAGACTACAGTTATACTAAGTGTTTGTGTTCTTGGGTGAAAAAGCAGTGCACCAGGGGCACAAAGCAGAGAACAAAGTATCTGTACCTTGAAGGCTTAGCACAAAGGAATTCCAGCCTTCAAACTTCACTTCTCACTGAAGATAAAGGCAAAAATCTTCAAGATTCCTACGAGTTTGTCCCAAAGCAAACTGCTTTTCCACCTTGAAATCTGGTTGTTAGCATGATGCTGAGCCTTCCATCAGTGGTCTAACCCCACTGCCATCCATTTCCAGCTGGCAGCCAATGTCTGATACTTCAGAAAGTGGTAGGTGGATAGGAGAAGTAATCAAAATATGTCTAGAAGAGAAAGAGAAGGAATTCTTTCATAGCCTGAAGGCAATCATGTGATGTCCTCAGGACTGATTGAAAGCTGTGATTTGGAGTTTCTCCCACTAAAGGACACTTATCAGTGATTGGATTTTGAAAAATTTTAAAAGCTCTCTACTCCCATATATCCATCCCACGTGCTAATAGTATGCTAAATACCCAAATCACCTCAGGCTTTTTTTTTTTTTTTTTTTTTAAGTGAATCAATTAAGGTTCTTACATCTCCCCCACTACAGTTTGTGTGGCAGCCCATAGAACAGCTTTGCAGTTCCTATTTAAAACCTCTGTAGTATTTCAAAGATTGCAAGCCAGCTTCTAGCAATGGCTAACTAATGCCCTACGCAGAACCCACATCTCAATATTTGACTTCTAAATAACTATTAGATACTATATGTCAGAGCACTTTACTAAGCAGTTATTAAATGTAAAAGCAATGGTGTCCCTGCAGATAGACCTCCACCTTCAGGATCAAGTTCAGACTGTCCCCCAGGAAGGCATTTGCAGTTAATCACAGAGGATTCAGAAAGGTTTGGCATGGCCTCTTGAGAAATCTTAAGAAATGAAGTTGACCTTTCTGCATTGCCATCTGTCTTACCTCAGCCCTGTTTCTGTAAGGCGTGAACAATACTTGCACTGCTCTAATTCCACCTGGTCTATCTGCAGGCACATCTGCACAAATGGCGACTCTGCTTGAACCCTGAGTCAACTGGGTGAAAGCCTTCTCTGGACTGGAAGCTGTTTAGACATGTTGCTGAAGGCTGTGCCCATTCTAATGCTTCCCACTACCCCACAGAGAGAAAAAAAAGGCATGTTGAGTTGCTGAATTAACTGTTGTGGGGCTCCTCAAGCTTAAAAATGAACAGTGTTTTCCAGCACACAAAGCTTTCATGACAAAGAAATCTTAGGTCTCACATTCCTCTTGTCCAGCATCTATGTGCCCTCTGCTTGCATTCTGGCTGCTTTCCTGCCTCACTCCCTCCCCAGTCCCCCTGGACAGCCCACATGAGGGTTATGTACTGTAGGCAGATCAAGATATCAAAACCAAGCCAGCTGTGACGAACACCATGCTAGGGGAGAAAGCATTTCATTTTCCTGGGTGCTGGGAACATGCTGTCCCCATGCTGCTATTAGGGAATGCTGTCAGCAGCACAATCCTTTCAGGTGACAAGGAGAGCCCTCAGCCACACATCTGCTGAATCAGGTGTCCCCTGTGTGTCTGGTAGCCCTGAGAGCCACAGATGTGGGGATGGTGAAATAACAAACCTCTCTTATGCTCTCCCTTACCCTACCACTGCAAGCCTCAACCCCACAGTGAATTTAAAAGGCGAAATAGTATTTATATTCAACCTATAAAATTGTGGTTAATTACATGCTGCACTGGCAATGGTGTGTATTTATTATAGCTAGGTAATAAAATTATTATCTGTAGGTGGAAAGTGCTAGAATTATTCAGCCCTGCTCCTAAAGCTTTTGCTCTTACAAATAATAAATAATAACAGCATGAACTTCAAGCCTCCTTCTGCCTTCATTACCAATAATGGTGGAACAGTGTTAATGTATGACTTTATCTTTACTACTGTTGAAATGATAGCTAAGCTTGCTGGCATTGAAGACTTAGAAAAAAACATAGGAGATTCATGAAAATCTTTCAAAGTGTGGATATCTCTGGGTACTTACATTGCACAGAAACAGAAATCACAAAGAGCTTCCTAAGACTTGCTGTGACTTCAGTGCACTCTCCTTCTGCTGGCCTCTAAGCCCATCACAGCATTACAGCAGGGTTATATGTCCCCAGCAGAGGTGATGATGAATAAAATGAGTAAACTGGTAAGAGAACAGATAAGCTAATATAATTCTAAGGAGAAGGTCTTGGTATTGGTCCTGAAACTTGGTCTAAAATCATTTATTCTTCTATTTTTCAATTTAGTCATTTATTCATAAGGTTTATGCCTGGGATTTTCTTGGTTAATTCCTCTGAGTAGTCAGCCACCAAGCAAGCTCTGCAATGCTTGTTTTTGTAAATATACGTCTAGACATAATTTAGATTAATTCACCCTAACAATGCTGTCAGTTTGAATATATTACAATGCAAGTGCGTAATGTGCAGTTGAAATGCAAAGTCCAAACAGGCTTTGCTGTGACCTGCCTCATGTGTCTTAATATACTGTAATTATTCTAGTAGGAAAAGTAATAGGGAATGTGTTATTCCCCCAGTTACAAAGAGAAGGCTGTACAGAGGTGTGTGCAGTTTAATGAGCTCTGGCCATATATAACCAGGGGCTGATCTTCCCCTGTAACAACCACTGATCCTTTTTTATTCTGCTTTTCAAAATAATTAGTGCAAAAAAGCAAGGAACATATCTGGGGGCACATCTCTAGTGGGTGCACAAGCAACCATTAAGGAATTGCCCAGGTGCTCTAGTCTGACATACTGCTGGGTTCCTGATCCCAGCCCTTAATATCTTTTTTTCTTTTTGCCACTTTGGACTTACCCCTTGAGTCTAGCTTGAAAACAGCATGCAGGGAACAATGACTTTAGATGGTATCTTACCATGGTATATAAAATGTAAATGAACAGAAACTTTTCTAAGATCCTTTCATGTGCTATTTACAGAAAATTTTCTGTGTAGTTTCTTACCTTCTCCATTGAATCAGTTTCAATGCATTTATAAAAGTTTTAGTCCCTCTTTGCATCAACCTGAAAATTCTATTCTGTAAAGTCTTTTATCATATATTTTAATGATTTTTTTGAAGCTTATTCATAGATAGCTTGAGAGAGAATTTCATTTCCAAACATCTGGAGACTATAGTCATGCTTCCATATGGTCAAGACCTGTGCATGACTCAGCTGAAGATACAATTAAAAACGCAAGAGAGAACAGGAGGCTCTAGCAGCTTCTGCCCAAGGTGACTGGCCACATGGCAAATCATAGCCAAAGCCAGAACACTAGGTCTAAGAGGCTTCCTTGTAGCTCTTGCAAGGCATAATATCAAAGACTGCGAAAGAAGAAAACAGATGGCAAGATAAGCCTATTTGTCTTCATCTGGGATTGAAAAACAGTGTTTCCTATGGCACAAACTTGCTGGAAAGGAATCTGGACGTCAGGGAAAGTGCGGGCTGCTCTGAGCTCCTAGCACACTTAAGGGAATATTTTCACAGACAATGACTGGAATTGTAATGAAGAGAAATGTGAAATAACTGATTTATAAAGTCATTTTGTTCTCATAATAAATACAGTCCTGCCCCAATGCTGGCTAATTGAACAGGCTGATTAATATGTGTTTATCCGTATGTATGCATGCATGTCTATCTTTGCCTCCTCTGCTCTACAGTGCGACTTATTCTCAAGGCAAAGTTCAGTTCTCTCCATTGCCACCTCAGTCAGAAGATGTGGCTGCTCAGCATCTCTTAGGACTGGGGGACTGAAGATTCCAGCCCCTACTTGGTCGTACAACATATCCTGTCATAGTGTATAAAGATGTTTAAATTCTTAGCTACCCATAACAGAAATGTACAAACTTCACAATTTCAGAGAGAATGAGTCTAAGGAAAAAGTTAGATGATAAACTCTAGGCTGCACAGTATGACTGTGATGCAGACAAATAATTTAGAATTTAGAAACCTTGACCAAATCTGTGTCCAAAGGCCTTCAATGCCTTTTAAACATCCTCACAGAAACATATTATTCAAAACGTGTGAAGGTTAAAGAAAGAACAAGCCTATCCTCCCTCAGGGTGGCTTCTCATAGATAATCTCTCCTGGAAAGAGCAAAGAAATCTGTTCCAAATTTAATCTGATGCCATCAAATCACTATGGCAATGCAGGTATGAATCTAAACAAGCAGTGAATGTCAACCCTGCAGTACTACAAACAGACCTCTCATATGCCTACATAAAACCCTGCAGGAAAAAAAGTTATTTATCTCAGAACATTTCATAAAGCATTAATCTAATTTTTCCTTGCATGAGACGTTGGTTTTACAAATGCTCTTCCCCTCACCTTTCCAGCAATTAACAAATCACCCCATTAACTAGCTGGTTTGGGATATTTTAAAGACATAGTACCCTTCCACATTTTGACTGAATTTCTCAAATTCATATTTGAGACTGTCCGAGACTGTCCAATACTGCCCACTTTTTGCACAGTTCTTTCCAACTTTTCACTCCAAACATTCCAGTGATTGTGGAACAGTACCATAAGAGTATAAGAAATTATATAGGAAACCAAAAAGTTATATGTTTATGCATTATATCATACTTGAAGTGAGACCTTGGTCTAATCTGATTAACAGAGTGACATTTGGTTACATGTTCTTTGCTTTGTTATTTGGGACACAGAATGCTAGCATAGTCTAAATCCTTTGGCTATCACACTCTAAATCCTACAGATCACTTCTGAGCAATTAGTTCAGGTAAACTTATTTTAGTATGAAATGTTGTAAAAGCCTTCTCTGGTTCAAATTTGAAAAGAGGTGCAGGGATCCATGGGGTCCAGAGAGTGATCTGTTATCAGCTGATATATTTCATAACTATGAAACCCTCTCATATCTCAATTCAGTTTGTAGAGAAAGAAAAGAGATGGAAAAGTTAGCATTAAAGTTAAAAGCAGTAGATTTTTTAGCCAGCTCTTCTTTTTTAATATCTCAAACACCAGACAAATAGGATCAGAAGTAAAATTTTCACACAATTTCTTTTCTAGACATTTCCTTCACTCAGGCTATTCTACAATCAAATGAAATAAGGCTTCAAAGCTCTGGTTCTTCGTAACAGCTGTTGAATACTGAGCTCAAAGATATTTACAAGAGAGCAGCCCTTGCCCAGTTTTCTTGCTGCTCTCTCCTTTTACAAGACACTTGACAGAATAATTATCAAGCATTACAATCTATCAGATTGCTATTCAGTCATCATTATCATGTGTCATGTCACTCAGTATGCCAGCTCAATACTAAGTGTTGGCAAGCAGCACTGACAGCACTCTGTGTACAGCAGGGTCTTCCATGGAGTTGTCTGAGGATGCTTAAAGGGTTAAAGAACACAAAGTAATCTCTCCTGACTATCACAGGTAGTTAATCTCACTTAAAAGAACACTTTTTGCCTGTAGTCATAATTGCCCACGGGTGTGACCAGCAGAGAGGTATGGAGCAGAACACAAGTAGCCTGGAGGCTTTGCTAAGGCCAGCACAATTGACCAGCTCATAGGTGACTGGGATAAGGAACTGAGCACCTGATTTTGTCCTCACACACCCCACTGCTCCCCCACTCCATGAATATGGAGCCGTTTCCCTTTCTGAGCTGCAGGGCAAGGTGCTGTCAAAGTGCCCTCAGGCTTCAGCGTAAACAGAATTTCACTCGCACTTGAGAAATGTCATCTGCTACAGTGACTTGAGGCGGTTGTCTGCTAGCAAAGTTTTAGAGCCCTCCTAACGCCTCACCTTCTGCTGAACACTTGCCATTTACACTGTGGTGCCTGCAAAGTCCATATGAGTGTTACAGAGGTTTCCTTCCCAAGGTGATTGTGAAATGCTTGCTAATACTAGGAACTGCACTAAATTTAAGCTCCCAAAGAAACTATCAGCATAAGGACAGAGAGAGCTACTGCCCCAAATTAACAAGGCCATTGGGTTTTTCTTTTCTTCTGCTTGCTGAGCATTCTCTAGCCATATGCATTTACTTTATTTATCTGAATGTTTTTGAATTTATTATTGTCAGCATACTTCTATCATGGGGAATTACGGTGCGTAATTGTGACACAAGCTGTGCTGGCTCTTTGGAAGCAGTCAGACAAGATGCAGATTTTATTCCCCAAGTGGAGAATGCAAGTATTTCCATAGCAAAGCAGTCCTGTTTAAAAGAAAATCTCCCTGAGTGTAGGTTTTTATAATTTCAAATTCCTTTAGAGCAAATATTTGTGTCTGTGAAATTCATTTGTAAAAGATTGAACAGGATGTACACAGAAAATAAAGGTCAAAACCATAAAAGTGAACTGAAAAGAACAAAAGTAAAGTCCTTGAAATATGGTGCGTGACTGTGCTGCTGTGCATATGTTACAAGAAAGGGCCATTTGGAAGAAATAACTGTACCTGCATGAATGTAAACGCGCAATTCAGGAAATACCTGCATTGTAGGCTGCAACTTCCATAGCACCTCACTGTGTGTGCGTGGATGTGCATAAAGGAGAGGGAGAGGGAAAATGAGGGAGGGGGTGGGAAGACCCAGAATCCTCTTTCTTTCTCCCATCAAGATGATTATAGTTTCCTTAGAAGTGAGAGGGATCTATTAAGGATTTTCACTTCAAAGAAAAGTTCTCAGTGAAAGCTCATCCTCTCTTTCTCTCATTAGTAGGCAGAGGAGGCTTTAACATAATTGATAATCTAGCATGGAAAAGCAGAGGAGTGTATTTCTCTACCAAGGCAGGGAAAACATTTTATGAACGTGTGACTGAAGTGAAAGATGCAACACCATTAAAGGACTATATGAACTTAGACTTTGTAATACCAGTGCAATGCAGAAATACGACTGACTATCTAGGAATAACCTGTAGAATAAGATTCTACTGAGAGGTGTTTCTTTCCTTAAATCTGCATTCTGATTCCCCAGATAGACTGGCTGTGAGTTTATGAGAGGGAAAATAACTGCTGCCTGTCTGCATCTAGATGTTGCTGATGGCTCGTGCCCCAGCTGCTCCCACACAACTGCAGTTTGGCTCTGTCTGTTACTGCAGGTGTTCACTGAGGCAAATGTCACAGCTGCCCACTGCTTCTCCCCGTGATCTGGGACAAATCTGCCCTGCACACCCAGTGTGTAGTGAGGAGGATGCACACCTGAGCTATTGAAAAGAAACACCAAAAACACTGAGTTCCCCAACACAGTTTACAAAATCACATCCAGCAGCTCTCACTTCTGCGGTGCTCATGAATGACTGATTCCTATTCTAATTTAAATGAATCTGTGTTGAATAAATATTATCATGATTTTAATTATCCCACTCACTCAGGGATAAGTCGTAACCTCAAAGGTTCTCTTTGTTCAATATATCAGGGCCTAGAGAATTTCCACAGCCTTTTGAGTCTCATCTAAGAGATTCCACTGGTCAAGAATCATTAATTTCTCCAGTTACACTTGCTCTTTTCCTTTTAATATGCTCTGCAAATGGATTTTGTGCCTGCTTCCCTTTCAGCACTGAATATTTTACAATCTCTGGATTTAATTACCTGCATGTCTGTGTTATTGCACAGAGATAGAGGCTACTCTTTAGTGACAACAACAAAAATAAAAATGAAAAAGAACCACAAATAAATAAATAAATAAATAAATAAATAAAAGCTCTCTGTGGTATTCCTATTAAAGGAAGACTCAGCTAGCACAAAGGGGAATTGGAGGTCCTTTTACAGCCACAGCCAAGAACACAGATTAGATACTGATGGTGACATAATGAACAATTCTATAAGCTTGAGAAACTAACGTTCAGCTAATTTGCATTACAAAAGAGTCAAAGGTATTTAGTGGACAAATGAGAGTTGAGATATGCTGGATCTGAGGCACTACTAATCTGTGTCAAATATGAAATCAGCTGTCTAATATTAGATATCAAGTCTGGCAGACAGGAGTATCTGAATGTGGACATATACTTCTCTGTCTTCCAGTATCATCCCCATGGTTGCCAAAACATATACAAACTGTGGAAGTGTGACATGCCAGAATGAAAGAATGAGGGAGAAGAGGATTTGCTGCCCATAGTAACAGAGTAGATGTGTGGATTAAGTGTTTATTAAATAAATCAATAAATAGAAGAAAAAAACAACAACAACAGAGAAATGACAGAATTTTTACAAAGCGTCATGTGAACATGCTGTCACTTCTAACCTATACTGCCCTACCCTTTGTGGCACTTTTGTCAGTCATCTCACAAATGTACACATACTTACATTTTTTATCACTTTCCCAATTAGCACCTGAAGCATTACCAGGTGAGAACAGAAGCAATTTACATCTGTTATAGTGCAAATGCAAGGCTTTAAGGATGAGACTAAGCACGATAATCTGTGAATTGCACGCACTATGCATTATTCAAGAAGACAGTTAATGCACTTTTTCAGTTTGTACGAATTTAAGCAAATAAGCTCTATGTTGTGAATCTATAAGCAAACAGAATTTTCTTTCATTTCAGTGTGGTACATGAGAACTCTTCAGCCTGTATGAAGCTAGGAGCTAGCATGTCCATATGCAAACCGCTGAGATTTTTACCCTCTTTTTTAATCTAGGACTCCTAAGTAGTTATCTCTACACACTGGTTTATGTTAATGACCAGCTGTGGTTTAGTCTAAAAGAGGGAAATGATACCTCTGCCCGTTCACCAGTGATATATTATGGCCATTTGACAGTTACCAAAATATTCCATAAAGATTGATAAATGAAATTAAAATAACAAAATGTAAATCATAATTTTTCTGAACTTATGCAGGACATCTAAGAATCAGTACACTGCAAGCCTGAAGAGCTGAATAGTGCAGCTGGCAGAAAAAAAAATAAATAAAAGGAGAAGAAAAAAGGATTATTTTGCAAATCATACAATATCAAAAGCATTTTCATTTGGTATGAATCAATTTCTGCAGTACTGCAATGCCTTGTTTCACTTTTTACCTTTTGGTATCTTTTTCAAAAAAAAGGGAGAACTTCAAAGGTATGATGCAGAGCAGCAGAAAAAAAAAAATGCAGGAACAGAACTGAAACACAGGCAATACAAGATAGAAAACAGGAGGAAGAGAGGTGTTAATTCCTTTACTGACAGAAAAATTCAATACAATATATGTGCTGACTTTATGTGAGTTTTTTTCACTTGCGACCAAAAACCTTTCAGAAAGGGTAAACATATCTCACAGCTAGCGAAAGCTCAAGCAGACCAATGGCAGGGGGATCAATGGGAGAAGGTGGGAATCGTTTCCAGCTGGAGAGGCACTCAGGTTACAGGACGACCACTACCCTTGCTCCTTGACCTGCCTGGCTCTTGAAGAACTGCTGTCTAGTGGAGCACTGATTGCTGTGCAGTGTTATGGAGAGGCTGTCCTGGAGTGCAGGTGGTAGCTGGCATTTGTCCAGAAAGCACAGTGGAGGCAGCAGGCAGCACAGTGTATCTGCATTTTGTTGTCTCTGCTGCTCAGGGGGTAATTGCTTGCAATAAGCCCCCTTATTTGCTCTTATTAACGTGACCTTCTCAGGGCTCAGCTCATAATTGTTGCCATTCAATTTCCATAAAGCTGAGCAACGATCAAGACTTGATTTTTCATGTAGCTCCAAGGGGAGTGAGTAAAATTGACATTGAAGCTAAGTATACTAGATTAAAAGAAACAGCATTGTGTAATAAGTCCCAAATCACACTGCTGTAACATCAGAAGAACAGTCAGAGAACAGGAAATCTTTCCCAAACTCTGCAGTGTTTTATAGTTCAGTATTTATCGTTGCAAAATGAAATTTTTATGCATAATAGCAGGAAGTAGCCAAACTTCAGCTTATTTCGCTCAAGCACACGTAGAAGTTTAATTCTATGAAAAATAACACAGCATGACATAAAATGGTTGTTCTGGATGAAGCCTGAGAAATTGATGATGTTTTCTGATATTATTTTTTTTTAACCTTACGGCTCTTGCTCACCCTCATGTCTGGATCTGTATCAGATGGCAAACTTTTCATTATGAGACTGATCTGTCCTGGACCTCTTTGACTCAAATTTTGGATGCATAATTAAGAACACCTTGTATTCTAACTAATCATCTGGCATTAACCTGAGATTTACCATACCTTTTTATCTCTTGACATTGTAGCTCAGAGGAGACAGTTGTGAGCAAAGGCCAGCTCTACACATACCAAAATTCAGGGGCAGAAGTTGGATGACAGCTTCCAGTCAGAACCCTCTCTGCTTGCATATCTATTGGATCCATGATCTTGCATACCAGTGTACAAATGTACAAGCTAAGCCTCTAACGTCTCCTGTGCAGCTACAAGCTTGCAATCCTTTTCATACATCTAACATAAACTCAAGGCCATGGCACAGCATGTGCGAAAGAGATATCTGTCCTGAATGCAGCCTGAGTTAAAGAGTGCAAAATGCCATCTCATGTGATAGCAAACTGGCTGGCTGGAAGTGGACCTTGGTACTGCAAGGCCACACAGAAAAAGGCATCTACCTTTGGATTCTGTTATTAATGTGTTACTGCTGACTGAGCTGCTAAATTATTACCTCTTTTAACTCTGTCACAGAGATTGTACCTACAGATTTTCCTTTCCCTTAGCTTCTTCCCACTAAGATAAGAGTCAATGTATTTTTATTTTATTGTCACCTGTTTTCCTAACTTATTATGAAGACTAGCTATTGTGGAGATATGGAATCTGTTAGAATGGCCACAAACTAGATGTTTGTAGTCTGAAGAGTCTGCTGTGGTACTTCTTTCTAGGAAACAGTATATTGAAAATGTGAGTCATTTTAAGTGGAGCTGTTCCACTTCTGATAAATTCAGTTAAGAATAGAACACATTAGGAATGCACATAATATTCATGACAGTCCAGAAACCCTTCACGTCCCACCAGAAAAGTGTCCTAGCTAATGATCCAGATAGTTGTTCTTCTAACAACAGATCAGACAACTATGTGATTTCCTTATTGGGTATGCTACACAATCTTTTGACTGTACTTACGTTGTTTCTTATTTATTCCTCAGAAATATCAAGCAAGTTTGGAGCCTAATGAGTTTATGCTGATCCTGACTGCTGGCAGTCAAAGCCTACTACATTATTGTTAGTTGGAATGGAAGATTCCCCACAACTATGCATCATTGCATGTCCTGCCTCCCCTGGGCATGTCCATCTGCACTCAGAAGACATAGAGGTCATCTGTTACTTGTTCTGTTGTTTCAGTGTCAGGAGATCATTTCTATTTCTCATGCTCAGAAGTTGCTTGCACAAAGATTTGGAAGTTGGTGGAAGTACTCTGGCCAAAATGCTACTTAGCTCTAATTCAAGTCTGCCCAGATCCTGCAGGAAATTCTGTCAGATTAAAATATTTTCAGATTAAAAATGAGACTTCTGGCTATGAGTGATAGAAGGGGAGACCTTGGCCAAAGTCAGAGTTAGATGAATTCAGCTAAGTGTAACCAATGATTGTATTTTTGAGTGAGTAAGAAAGCAGCACGGCAACCTTTTGTTCTCAGTAGGGTGAGCAATTAATGGAGTATGTTCTGATCTTTGTTAGATGTCTGAGAGGGTCAGAGTTTGCCTTAAGAGCACTCTCATGTAGCACTATGTGCTCTCAATCATCCTGCTGAACATGTTTGTGAGTCTTACTTCATTAATAAGTGTTAGATATGTATCAGTATGCTAATGACCCCTGGCTCCTGATGTCCATCTTCTCTGACCCTTGCCACGAAGTGGAATCAATGACAAGGTGTCTGCACACTGGCAGTAACTGAGCGTGTCCTCCTCTTGATAAAGAGTAATGTTACACGGTTGATGGGAGAAAGACCTGGCAACAGCTCTGCTGTGCTGCTGGTCCCAAGGCATCAGCCCTTTGCATTTAGTGCCTGCTCTCATTGTGCCTGTACTTTAAAAGAGAGTATTTCCTGCCACATAGGGTGAAAAGGGTGCAACTTTATCCTTGCATTGGACACATCTGCATAGGTTATAGGGCAATTATTTTATCTGCACTTTGAATAAAACAAAAACTGACCAGTCAGGGACTTGAGTTCAAAGGCCAGTAACCGTGAATGGATTTATGTTTTGCCTCAACACATAGTGTAGGTGTTGCCTCATTCACCAAAAAGTCTTAAGTCACCTTGGGAACAGGCTTCTAGCATGCCCACGACAAAACCCTGCTACCTAATCTCCTGGGAAATATCTCCTGATGCAGCAGATAGCTGCCTTTGACTCACACTCTTGTTACAGGTGCTTTGATGCTTAGGTTGGGCTGATGATAAGGATCTGGGTGAAGGTGAAGGTCTTGCTTTTATCATGTAGTCACTGCACTGATCTCAGAGCTGTTATTGGAAATGTATGTTCTCTTTGGATGTGATGGCAACATGGTATTAACTGAAGACATCCAAGATAAGAGCGAGTGGTTGAGAACCTTCCTGCATGGGTATTAAAAAATTCTGTTTGAATGTGCCTAAACCCAGATTTTCTGCCCTGTTAAGTGTGGTATGAATTTCAACATTTCTTCTAACATATGGGGGGGATACAGGTCAAAAAGTAGTACATTATGGATTTATTTTTAGGGAACTCAGTCAATTTATTTTAGTTTCAAATTAATAGAAATAATAGAAAATGAAATACACAGTGATGGATCAACTATCTATCACTGTATGACAGAGAAAAGCCTAAAATCAGACAACAGCTATTTCTGCAGTGTAGAAGGATGCTAGGAGAGAAAACGTGCAAAATGTTGAACGTGAGAAACATATCTATCTGAAACAAAACCACAGTGAAAAATACGCTCCAAAGGAAATAGTTGGAAATTTTGCGTGTTTCATGATGCTGACATTGTCTTATGACTCCAAACTGAAACTAAAAGTACAGTGTGCTGAGATAATCAAACGCTGACATTTGTATAAGAGCTGAATGCAAAGCAATTTTCGCATCAGGAGGAATTTTTGAGATTTCAAAGCTGACTCAGGATAAAGAGAAAAAAGTGAAATTCTGTGTGATGTTATAAAAAAGGCTGTTGCAATCAAAACATGTTTTTATTCTGAAGATTTATTGCTCAAATCTTCTTCATGATGCATTTATGAAAATTGCTCAAGAGAGAAAAAAAGGAATTTTATGTCAGAAAAAAAAGACTTTTCCTCTAAAGAATGCTAAAATGTTATTTTGACAATCTAGAATTTAAATTGCCACAAAACTCACTAAAATCAACCTTTTGTGTGTGTGAACAGTTTCAGTTTTGACATATGGAATTTTGTAATGAACAGTGCCTTTTACTGGAAATGCTTTAATTAGTTTTACCTTTCTTACTTTTAATGACTTTCATGTCAGTGTCTGCCTTATGACATTCTAACACAATAAGAATTCTCTTTAAATTCCTATTATCTGAATGATTTTCCATATGTTAATTGGGTTTATGATAGATTACAATCAAAGTTGCTAATCATATTTTTCCAGAGTCATCAGACATCTCTGTATATTTGATCAAGAAAGTGATTTGACATAATCAGTTATGTGTCTCAGCACTAATGTGAATTGTTAATGGATTTTTTTTACTTTATCTGAATGTCAGCATTTCTTAAGGCAGTTATTTAGCATACCTGGGGTTCCACAACATACTGAGAAATGCATATGTATTTGCCATAAATTCATACTCAATTAATGCAGAATTATTGAAACTGATCTGAGTGAAATACAATATTGCTGAAAAACCATCCCAGAAATAGTAAAAAATACAAGGCATAAGAAAGAAATTTGAAGACAGATTTTTTTTTTTGTTGCATCAAAAACTCCCAGCACTCAGATTTTCAGAAGATGGTACATCTTCAATAGGAATAAACAGACTTCTATAAGTACCAGTTTTTCCACTTGAGGACACTGAGATATAAAGCAGTGACACATTTTTTTCAGTGCAGTGCTCTTGAAATATATGGAAGAAGTGAATATATGTGTCACACAGGAGGCTCTCATAACCTGAGTGGTGAAACACATCTTTTACAGACTACCTAGCAATTAATGTAAGATGTAAGCAGAGGAAAAGCTTTTAAGTTATCCAAGTTAAAATATTCTCGTGTGTGTGTATGTGTGTGAATACAGTATTTTTCTGTGCAGATGCATGTCACACATAAAAATTCATTAGTAATGCTAGCTAGATGCTCAAGCATTTTACTACTGATGCCTACGACTGTTACTCAGAAAAAGGCAAGTATTTTTGTGGAGTAGTGGTTAATATGGAACAGCTGAAGTCATCTGGCAAAACAGCTTTGTTTGGGGGTGTCAGTTTTCTCATATCTTGGAAATCTGTTTCATTTCACAAAAGTATACACAGAAAGAAAATGTGTTCTGACACATTTTCCTCACACTTTGAGACTACAGAGAGTTGATCTTGAGGAAATTGAATGTTTCTCACTCCAGCAATGTGAATATTCACTTTGTGGTTCAGTCCTGGTATCACTGACATATAAACAACAGCTTTGGTCTCAGCAACAGCCTCCCTGTTTTGGGCTACAATTCCACAGTGTTTGTCCCTTCGTGCCCAAATCTGTTGACACTAATTACAAATGCTTCTTCCTTCACCATGCTATGTACAATCACTTAAACTTTCTATGGAATGGCAGGTGTAGAATTGCTCCTTTCTTACACCACCTGATAGCTACAGGATTCACCTGTGAGAGGAGAGGATATTAAAAAATTGAAAAGGGAAGAACAACTGGTAAACTTTTTGTTATTTTTACTATGTATAGTTCTACAAAGCTCTGAGGTGTGTAAGTATTGGACAAAGAAATACAGGAAAATGAGATTCCTGCTACAAATTCTTCAGAGTCCTAAATCGCTGAATCACCAGTGCAAACACGTTGAAAAAAAACCAGCAATTGTAGCATGCAAAATTATACTGATATCCACATTGTCAGTTGATTTTCATGGATGATTGTGAAGCAAAACATATTACTGGAAGGAGGAAGTCACAAGGATTGTCATTTGTGCATTTAATTACCTTAGGAACAAGTTCATGAAGGTTTTTCCCGTGGTTTTTCATTCCAGATGTTCAGCACAGACATACTCACGCGTAGTAGTCCATTACTAGATAAGCTCGAGTGGCAAGCAGTAGAAAAACTTCTGCAAGAACAGTGGCTTGCTGGAAGAGGAAAAGCATTAGAGGACATGACAAGTGCAAAAATCTGCAGTACAAAGTGAAAAACATGAGCTGATATTTCCCTTGGAATCACCACAGTACAGTCAGGACTCACTATGATCTCCATAACACTGCATCTCTATTAGCTCCATGTAAAGGAGTGTGCTTCTGCTGCATTTGTCAGGATTTTGAGAATCAGGCAATATGAATCACAATTCTGGGAAAGCATAAAGAGATTTGATTGCACAATGCTAGTCAAAGAATGTGAAAAGAAAATCTGCTGTAGACATGGACGCAGTCTGAAAACACAGCAGAAGCCTCTGAAAATGGAGACATTTTCCTTGCCAGAACAATTACGGTGTAATCAAAGATTCATTGTAAATGAAACTGCAATTCCCACGTTGCACACATGAAACAATTAGTGAGTTTAATTTGCTTTGCTATAAATGGAGACTTGCTATAGATTAGTTTCCTGTGAGGAGTGAGTCAGGTAATTCAGTTATAATGTTACCTGAGTGTTTTCAAATTGCCTATGCATAAATATTTTCTGATGCAAGCATCCTTTTTCTTTTTTCTTTCTAAAAACAAACAAACAAACAAACAAAACAACAGCAACAAAACCCACTATCTTCTAGAAAGCCAGTTCATCTCCTTTTCTCCTTGAGAATATGTCAAATGTTCCTGTGGACCCCAGTGCTGCTCAGCCCAAGCCTTCAATGCAGAAGACTAGCTGGCAGACCTTGAGATATAGTGCAAAAATCAGCCAGGCCTACCACTCAGTTTGCCCTTTTGCAGGGCTAGATGATGATCTGGACTAGTAACGTGTGTATATCAGTGTTACTATGCCTTGGAGAAATACTACTAGGAAACACTCCTACACAAACATCTCATATCTTGGGTCTGACTGCATCAGGAGTCAGCAAAGTTTGGGAGGGAAGCAATGGAGGCTGATGGTTCTTGGCTTAGTCTGCTCTACATGGCAGCTGCTGAAACTGAGCTGCATGTAGGTTGTTGCAATTTTTAGATGATATGAGCTAACATTAATAAGTCATTACCCCATGGCCCCTTCCACAGCCATCTGAAGGTTCAAATGAGTAATTATGACTCATCTGATACTTCTGAGGGATCAGGTTTTTTGGGAATATTTCTAAGTTGGCAATGGTTCATCAGAGTTTTCTCCTCACCACTGTGCCAAAGAGTCTTTAAGCAAGCCCACTTTAGGTGGACTACATGCTATTGATTTATACTTTTTGGATGTTTGTCTTGTTATTGAACAACAAGGCAGAGTGAAACAAAGGAATTTAGGGTCCCAAATTAAATGTGGTTATCCACTTGACTGGAGAATATAAAAGGGTAATATAATAGGAAAACTTCTAGTTTAATTGTCTTTTTAAATAAACAGGGAAAAAAATACTACAGTATAGGGAATATGGAGGCACTGAGCTAGAATTCAGCATGAAGAGGAATCAAGAGGGGTGTTAGGAGATGTCTGTGAGGGCCAGCTGACAAGGAAGAAGGCACAGCAGCACCCAAGTGTGCCAGTGGCTGAGTTTTATACAGACGATATCATACTGCTCATGTCTAATGTCTCTGCCACATGAGTAGAAAAAGTGACCAGGGCAGACACAAAATCCTGGGAAGTGAACTGATGAAAACAGTAGAAGATCTGCAGAAAAAAGCATCCCCCCAAAACTGAAGGGCAAGGAGAGCTCAAACCTAGCTACTGTAACAATCAGGAGATTTTTTATTGCCTAGAGGGATGGTTGCTATAATTCGTTTCTCAACCTGCTAGTCAGAGCGAGCAGATTTCCACAGCATGAGTGCTCAAGCATGCATGCTGAGCCTGCTGAGGAAAATGAACAGCCTCTCCACATTGGATTTGTCTGTACCTTCCCATAAAACTGTCCTTGACAGCACTGGGAAATGTCCTAGGTAGGTGTGCGTCCTGCTGTGACTTTTTGTTTTTGAATAAAATGCACACCTTTAAATAAATCCATAGTAGAAAACGGAGACTATCAAGCAAAGTGACAGTCTCCTATAGAGTTCACTTATGTTAAAACACCAGTGCTTCCATGCTTAAGGTGTCACTGGTGGGAATGGAGACCAAGTTTTCTGAAAGTAACCAGGTATTATTATTTATTTAATCTCTATTCTTTCAAATAAGCAGGGCAGTTGCTAAACTTCCACTCCCTCAAACATCACGGATTTGTTTAAATCTTTCCAGATTGGCCTTAATTTCTTCCTGCTTGGGAACAGAATGGTTCACATGAACAGACTATGTATAAAACCCCATTCCTGAAAATATTAGGACATTTTCCAGAGGACAACAGGATCATGAGTGAAATAGTGGAAAACAAACATGGTAAGACCTTTATTTCACTATTATTATTATTACTACTACTGCTACTACTACTACTAATAATAAATTTATTTTAGAAGTACTTAACTTCACTGCTTGCTTCCGTCTACCTGGAAAGCTTGTCCATTCCTCTGTGGCCATAGACCCAGCATCACTGTGTTGGCAGCCAGAAATATCACACTGACACAGACACAGGGATGCAGTGCAGAGTTGTGCATATGTGCCAGCCCCAGCCTGTGAGCTGGGGTGAGAAGGAGGGAGGCACAGGAAGAGCTCACAGAAAGTTCATTCAGCCCCACCATTGTCCAGCACACTGTGTGGTGAAGCTGCTGCTGTGGCTGAAGGGAGGTTTTACTTTCTGTATGGATATAAGGAACGTAAAAGGAGATAGAGAAAATTGTTGACTTGATAAGGTGTTCACAAAATTTGCTTTTTTTCCCGTAGTGTTTCTTAGACCCCTATCTCTTTAAATTTTACAGATCAATCAAAATACAGTTAGGAAACCTAATTAAGTGCCTGTGGTAATAACAATGACTTTCCTCTATCCTGTTTTATTCTAAATTGGAGATTTATGGGAAAACCAGAGTCCTGACATGAACAAAGTATCTCTGTCTATTCAAGTGAAATTTTACTGAGAGAAAGGGCAGATCAGCCCTTTCTCTAAGTCAGTTTTGTTTTTGTTTTATTTCATGGTTTCATGTATCATTTTTTTTCATCCTCTTCTAAGTAACACTCAAGGAAATGAGATGCCTTAAATAATCAAACAGTGAAAGTCAAGTATGGAAAAATTAAAAACCAGCTACTCACTTTGGCTATTTAGCAAAACTGACTGATGGCAGTCATGGAAGTCTGCAGTGTCTGAATTCTGCTCAGGTCCGCATCAGGCAAAACTCATTATTTTCTGGTGATTGTTTTGTGGCCTATAGGATATAGATAGATGTTTTCTTCCTGTGGAATGGTTTTATTTCTCCAGCTCTCTGTAGGTTAGAAATTAGAACTATGTACAACTCACAGAGATTTTGGCTCACCTATGAAATATGGAATAATTGCTCGCAGGCCTGGAAGAATTTCAAACTATCACACCTTAAGATTGCTTTTGATATTGTGTGTGGAAAAAAAAAAAAAACACCTGTTGTAAGCCACTTTTCAGAAGTCTGAACTGCCAGAGAGCAGTTAGGTATCCTTTTCTAATCAGCCACCACAGACAGCAGAAGACTGTCACAGTCAATCAGTTCAGATGGGGAAAGGCTGTAGTACTGACAGTGGCCAGCCCACTGCTCTAGTTGTGCCATATATCTAGACAGCATTTTTCAGAGAAATCTTTTTTCATTTCTTACAGCTGAGGAAATTCCCCTGCCCTCTTCCTTCCATCTTACTACAATGCCATGGGTGTTATTTTGATTCAGGAAAATACCATAGCTTACTTATGGTTGTATTATGTTTTAATTTTTCCCCAAATGTAACCAAATTTGAACATAAATCATGATCAGCACTCAGAAGAGTCACAGAAATGCTTCAAAAGAAAGTGGCATGGCTGAAACACAGAGTGGATGCATAGCTAGCTTTGAGAAAGATTCCAAGTGCTCAATGGAACATTATTTTTTTTTTTCCACAACAGTTTTATTTGTATTAGTCTTTCATCACTAGGTATTGTATCACCAGCTTTAATTCCTGGTATGTGAACATGGTGATTGCACATTGGGGATGTTATTGTTAGTATCACTCACTTCCCCAGTTCCTCCCAGTGACCTGTAGAGCAGGGAAAAATCACAGATGAAAAACTACAGGAAAGTCTGCTCAACAAAGAAGCACACTGCAGTACATATAGTCAGGAACAGGTGTGGCAGTGGATCACAGTGGCAAACCCAAATAGGAGCTAAGGGATGAGTGTTTTATGTTAGTGATATAAAATACAGAAAAAAACAAAAGCTAGAGTAAACGAGGTGCCAATATCATGGGGTTTCAAGGCTGGTAGCCAAAGGAACAGCAAAGATGTGTCAAGAGCAGCCCCAAGGCAAAGCTGGTATGAAAGCCATGTCCAAACTAAACTACCCCCATTTCTAAAGACCGGATAAAGACTGGAAGGGTCAAATGCTCATTCTTCTCTGTTCAGTTTTCATCTGCTGTGAGCTGTCCTAATGATACTCCGTGAAACAAGCTGTGTTTATCATCGCTGAATCAAATGTCAGAACTGTAGCTGCTGGAAGCTATCTACTTTCCCTGACTGCAAAGGAAGAGAGGGTAGGGAAGGAGCACCCACTAACTGAGCAGCTATGTAAGAACCCACCACTGACAGGAAACTATAAATGATCTGCAACTTATTTTTGCCCCATGCCAGGGATGTAGGTAACTTTGAAAGTACACCAAGGGCTGTAATTCTAAAGACTTGTGACTTGAACATTCTTAGGGTGGGGGAGAAGAAGACTCAAGCTGCTACACCTATAGCTGATCAAATTTACCAGTATGATTTTCTTGTTTCCTTATGTACCCTGGTCTGATTTACCACCAGTTACCTATTATATTGCACTTGTGAAGTGTTTTTAAAGGCAAGGACAATTATTAGAATGCTGTGTTTGTAACAGCACCAGCAGAGTAGTTCTGGTTCATGCCTATGCCCCTCTGCATACTGTATTATTCTATGTTTATAGTACTCCTTCAGTAAGATCTGCAGTGAAAGAACTTATATGATCTCCCAATGGGCCGTCTCACAAATATTTAAATTTTATTGTGTGCTGTTCAGCTTTCCAAATTTTTACCACTTGAAAATGTCTGTACTTCTTTCCTGACTGCACTAATAAAAAACTTATTTTATCATTGAGTGAGTATATGACAGTTTAATGGAAACTACTAAGATCCATTAAAGCATGAAGTACCTGTAGGACTTGTTTAAAGTGACTGGTATATCTGGCAGGTCACCAAGCTGATGAAAACCTTTAGTATTTCGTGGCAGTCACAATAAAGCACCACTGAGGGGATTGGCTTGGCTCAGATTCTTATTTTCCTACTCAATTTTTATGATTTTGATTGTAGTTAAATACAGTGAACATGGAGTTTTATGCTTATTTCGGATTTTTTTTTTTTTTTTTTTTACAAATTACGAAGCCATGATTTTGGCACTTTTTCTCAGGAAAATCTATCTGACTTTCAATTTTTGTCTACTGGTGGAAGAACAGATGTGTGGGGTAACTCTTTGGTCCTCTTTCAGGCTTTTGCCCTCCTGTGCTAGACATAAACTCTGCAGCCACCGAGTCACGCTTCTGATATCACGGTAAAAGAATGTGGCAAATAAAATCCCTCAAGGCCACATTGCCAAAAGAATTTCAGCTCGGAAGAAATCTTATCAAAATTCTGATATCCCGGAGAGGCCAAGAGGGCTTTCTATGATGCTGTGGAAACATACTAGCGCATTCCCCAAGCATTAATGCACCTGCCTCCAAAAACATCTCCTGCAGTACTTTAAAACTATCAGGCTACTTTGAAGACAGTTTATTATTCTTTCTTCTAATGGAAGTAAGTGTAAGTGCATAACTTATCTGGCTGAAAATAGGCCAACACCCAAATAAAATAAATAGTAAAAAGGATCTGGAGGCCAAGGCCCTGACATCAGGACCCAAGAGATGTATTCACAAGGGCAGTCAGCACTACCATCAGTCCTGGAAGGGGAAAGGAGAAGGACATAACAGCCAGTAGTTTGGGAATCTAACAGAGAATGTAGAGGCATCGCAAGTGCTTTCGTAAAAGAGGTGATTGTGCTGAGCCCTTGAGAGAAATATCAGAGGTTGAGAGACAGATCAAAGCTGTGGCTGAATAGATCAAAGATTGCAAAAATAAATGCACATGTGCAGCAAGCTGGATGGTTAAACCCAAGTGAAAGCCAACTTTGAACAAAAGTTTTCTATTATGCAATTAGATATGCAACCAGATTAGGCAACAAAACACATGGTGATTAGAACTGAGCACTGGGAAATGCCATTGGTAAAAATTCATTATCATCTACTTCTCTATCTATTAACACAGAAATATAGGCCTGACAGCTCTAAGGCACATGAAAGGATTAATTGAAAGTTTTTTCCAAGCTTGCTAGTGACTGGGTGTAAGGGGTGCTCAGTGCAGGGAGCTCTCACTGAGATGTGTTGAGAATTCCAGACTTTCTGAAAAACCTTTTAACATCTCTCTAGCTTGTAACTGAACTTCTGGTCAGGTTTCAGAAGCAGGGCTGAATTGCTGCTTGGTAAAATACATCAGCTGCAGACAAAGGGACAGAATGGAAAATTCCTTTTCTCCTTGCTCCACTGACTATTCTACTAGTTCTCCAAAGCTGAACAGTTCTGACAAGACTTTGGCTCTTCAGCTCACTGCTTTGGACAGTTTATTAAGGGCACCAAAATGCAAAATTATGTCTTTTGTGAGACTTGTACCTTGAACTTGTAACTTTCCAAGGAACTACTCTGAACTATGATCCATGGCAGAGTTCTATGTTCCCCCTGCAGTTTTAACTAGAATTTTCATACTGGTGGTGAGGAAATAGAAAGGGGAAGGGGGAGGGGAAGCCAAAGGGGAAGATGAATGGGAAGGGAAGAATATAAAAAAAAAAAGGAAAAAGAAAGGGAAAAAGGAAAATGGAAACAAGAAGAAAGGGAAAAGGGAAAAAAGGAAAAAAAGAATAAAAGGAAAAAGGGACTTCTGAATAAATAACGTAACTGTTTCCTCAAGAAATTCCAAGTCTAATAGTAGTGCAGAAAAATCGTTTGCAAATAATGAACAAAGGCTAGATGCACAAAATAAGGAAATATATCCTGCATGCTACTGGCTCAAATAGGTCATATCCTGCAAACACTGTGACATAGGGTCTCAGGTACACAGACCAGAAAAACAGTGAGATTTTCTGTGAAACAGCCACAGTGGTGACAGTAGGAGTCAGTTCATAGCTTCACCTGTAAATGTGATAAGGAGAAACCTGTACTGATGTAGGATAAAAAGCTTAGGTGATCTTATCTTTCAAGGATCTTCTGAAAAAAAGGAATGAAAGGAGCAGGGAAGAGTGACAGAATGTTTTCAAGGACTGTTTAAAACAGATTCCACTGAAAAATGTGAAGTGCTCAGTTTATTTACCCTATCAAAATGATACTTGAGAACCAATTTGCAGTATACCAGTATCCTCAAATGAGCGTAAAAATCACTGTACAGTAGGGCTGACTGATCTCACTGAGAAAGGACGAGGAGAAAGCTACAGCTAGAGCCAGAAACCAATTTAATATTAAAGGTAAGGTATTTACTTAAAGCTGAGGTTTGTAAGTCTGGAACAGAGGACAAGAGGAAGTGAAGAAGACTCTATTTTATTTTCCAGTCCTTGTTGGAAAAGACAGCATAATGATATTTTACAGTTTAAACACATGTTATTGGAATCACTGGGTTTGGTGAAATGTATCTCAATCTTATTTAATAAATGGGAGGCTAGCCAAGGTGTCTTTTCAAGATCCCTTTTAGCTGTTTTCCTGTAAAGAAGGAGTTCTTCTTTATTTAAATGCAATATATCCCTGTTTCTGGGGCAGAAAATGGAGAAATATCTGAGCAGATTTGTCTGTATCTGCTTGCTTTACATTTATCTGCATCGGATGTGGTAATTGTACTTTATGGGAACTGCTGGCTTTCTTTAAGCTCACTGAACTTCACAATGAAGCTCCAATGCTTCCCTGTCTACAGTACGTCCTGTCACATAAGCCAGCGTTGCATTGATCATTGGACAGGCTTTTTCACAAAGTGCCACAGTCTAAATCATTGCAACAAGAGCAACATAGAAAAAAAAATTGAAAGAAAGAAAAAAAATTGTCTGACCCATCTCTCTTTTCTTTTCACTCAAAGACTGTCTATATATAAAATGAGAGCCTATCGTTGTCACTCCCCCAAGGGAAACATATTGCCTTTCAGCACTTCTTTCTCTGAGCCTTCCTCCTATCCTTTGTATGGTTATTTGTGCTCAGCTGGTCTGACTGTGCATCTCTCTCTCCCTCCCTCCCTCTCTCTCTCTCTCTCTCTCTCTCTCCCTGCTGTTGCTGAACAGCAGCTCCCACTGGAATTTGCACAATCAAAACCAGCTCTCATCTCAAACAGCAGTGAATCACATCACCTGGCGAAGAGGAATAGCAAATTGAGCTCAGTAGCCTTGCTGCTTGTGAAGCATGTGGTACCAATAGCACTCACCGGATGGAAGGACCCAGGTTTGTGTGAGACTCACTCAGCCTCAGACCTGCTGCCCGTGATGTGAAAGCTATCACGGGATTTTATAGGAGTGTGTGTGTTTAGAGGACGTTTCTACAAAGCAAAAAGCCTGCTGCAACTAAAGGCTGGGAAAGGCTGCTGCTCGCTACTGCTGCTGCAGTAGCTGGTGCAGCAGGATGAATGTGTAAAGGGCAGCTGCCCAAGCCGTGCTGGTGAGGCTCCCGTCCTGCTCTGTCTTCATTAACTAAAGGGATACAGAGGAAAGCGGATGCACTAAGCAACTGCCACCCTGGATCTATCACTGTGCACTCTTCATTGTGGAAAATGGTCAACAAAGACATGAATGGATTTCCAGTTAAGAAGTGCTCAGCCTTTCAGTTCTTTAAAAAGAGGGTAAGATTTTCCTTTTATTGCTTCTTTATTTTCACTTTATTTTTTGTTGCAGTTATTTTCATTCAAGTGAAAGTCATTGAGGAAGGAACGTATTTTAATGCCGGTCTCCTGTGCAGGGAGCTTGTTGCATGGGCACCTCTATGAAACACCAAGGGCAGTAATGCTGTGGGGTGAAGGGGAGCTGGGGAAGGGGACAGGGACCAGAAAGCATTACGTAAGCACTCTGTGCTGAGGAATGTATTTCTCAGTCAGGGCTGACCACAGGGCTTGATGCAACACAAGCATCTATTCTGAGCGGGATAATACAATGCAAATCAGAATGCAGGTTTGTTGCAGCTTGTCTAGCGCTCTGACTGCCTCCTCCACATGCACCTAAGGGTACGACTCCCTCCACACCTTTCATTCACCTGCCTGAAGTGCAGCGTTACCCACCTCCATTCATCATCTCACAGAGAGGGTGAAAAAAAGAGAGAACAAAGAGGTGTTTGTGAGCTCAGCAAAATATTCCACAACCTGTAATTTGCTTGCTATCACAATTAACATGTGAATAAAGGATAAGAAGGACGTGCACCTGGATTTTGTTTTCTACTTCATTTCTTTGCTTAGATAAATGTCTGGATTTAGAGAAGTCTGCTATGTATTCTGTTTGACTGCTGATTCTCTTAAAGAAATGTACATGCAGTGTTCTACCTTATCACTTGAGTTAAGTCCTTTCTGTTTATACAACTCTTTTAGAATGACAGTGCTGCACACTGTCCATTTAACTTGAGCATTTCTGTATGGCAGCAGTACAGGTATTCTGAATATGCCTGTGTAGACGCCGAGAAGAGAAGCAAAGCATTAGAAAGAGACTGGTAGCAAAGACTCCTCTATGGAAAGGATTTCCTGAATGATTAAAATGAGAACCCTGTATTTAAATAGACTAGAGTAAGAGCAGATAAGCTGCTCCATTCACTCATTCACTCACTCATTCATTCATTCTCATTCATTCTCTCTCTTCATTATGCTAAGAATATGGTCAGTCTATTTAACCCTTCAGGCAAAGAGAGTGAAGCCTGTACCAGCTACTGATGTAAAAGCCAGAGTAAGCCCTTTCTGGGCACTGATATGCCAGATTTAAGGGCTGACATGCAAAATACTAGCAGGGTCACTCGTGGGAAAAATGCGCAGTCTTTGACGATGATTTTTTTTTTGTAGTTTCCAATTTACTTTCTTTAAGACTCACAGAAACAATTCAGACACCACTCATAATCAATCCATATAAATGGTTCTTGTCTCAGGTAGCTTCTCATGTAAGTATATAACTTTTGATATATGTATGTTTGACTCTAAGCTTGACAAAAGTGGCCCAAATGTTTAAAGATAGATTATGCTTGAAGAGGAAGCAAAATAGCTTGCAGTTCCTGTACCGGGCTAATTACTGCCGGCTGCCTTCTATCTCTGTTTAGAGCTAAGACAAGTTATCTCTGGAAGCCTCTATATTGTTTTCTTTTAGAATCAGAGAAGATTGTTAAGTTCAGTTTCGTTTAGTTTTATTTTCAAAGCTGTATTGATGCTGAGTGAATTTTTCATTGAAAAAGATTGTTCGTGTAGTCATATTTGAAGAAACAAAAATAGCAGAACAGTCCTGGACAGTGGATGAGGAGAAAATAGCCATTTTTCATGTCTGAATGTTTTCATTTTTATCAGATATTGCCTTCTTGATGTGTGACAAAGATGGATGAAATCAGTAAAACCAATTTACAGACACAACTGAAGGGAATTCTCTCTATATGCATTTCTGTCAATAGGTATATATGTTCATTGACGTTTCTCTTACTCCTATTATCTTCCTTCTGAAAAATCAAGCATTCAAGTATTAACCACATCGTTCTTACATCAGTGCTTGAAACATACAAACAAGAGGAGATACATGTTCATAAAGGGTTCCTAGCTTCCAGCAACATATATTTTGTTTGTTGGATGAGTTACATACTGGTTTTAACTACTGGGAGGTCAGGGCAAGGTGGTTAAAGACAGTTGATTCAGTTCTCTACCAGTGCTCTGGACGCTCTGCCTGAAGAACCACTAATGACTTGTGCCTACAGAAGTACAGCTGTTCAGTTTCTTGATTTGAATCTAGTTGTGAGGTTTTTAGTTGTTTGACAGTTACATCACCAAAGCACCCACAGGCCATAGCTGACATCATTAGCCTACTGGATACATCCTCTACTCACTGTGAAAGGCAGGTCTACTCCTGGGCACCTTAGCAGATCTGACTGTAGGGATGAAGTTTTGTTATTCCTGCTGTACCTGGTAATGACTGAAACCCACAAGCAGATTCATCACGTGGATGATTTTGTTGTGATAGCTTCCCTCAGGTCACCAGCAGGATCTTTAGTGAAACAAGGGTTGGGACCCCAATAGTTCCATTTGAAAGTCTTTCTCCTAGAAAAGCCTGCGTTTCTAGTTTAATTCTAAGAAGTCTGCTTCAATCTAGATTAGAACACTTTAAACCGTGGGAAATATTACTATTTTTTCAACTCAATTAGATTATTATTATTATTATTATTTTTAATGAAGAAAGTACCAGATGTATCTTCATTGTTTTCATTTTCCATTTTGCCTAATGTTTTTGTTAAATTGCAGTCCTCTTTGTTGCTCTGGCCAGGAGTGTAGAAAGGACTGGCAGAGTCCTGTGGATTTAGGCTGGGCTGAAAGTGCATTCATATTGACTTGAATTTGAGGACCAGATTTTTTTTAAGCCTGGCATATTCTCCGATGACAAAGCACTGACCCTCTGGGACACTGCCTGCTGTGTCAGATGATTCAGGGTATGGGCTAATCACATCCGGAGGTTGGAGAACAGGAAGGAAAGGATGAAATTAAAAGGCAGCCCACAGATGAAATAAAAAGAAAATTAGAAACTATTATTTTTGCAGAATAACTTGTAGCAATCACTGCTGGCAGAGCTGGAACAAGCAGGTATGGGTGCCATCAACTTAAAATCTACACTGTTTCAAAGCAAATTGAATGATTGACAATGCCTGTGTTTTGTTTTTGGTTTTTTTTTTTGGCTGCCAGAGGTATTGTAATTTAGTGTGACTGAGATCAAGATTATATTTAATTAAATATTGTTTTTTAATTGGTGATGACACAGAAATATAAAAAGAGAATGGGAGAGAAGGAGGGGCATGTATAAAGAAAGAATCCAAAGTTACCCCAATTATGGTAATTTCTGAAAAGCCAAAGTTCACATGATTTTGGGTCATGGCATGTAAGTATCTCCATCTGACAAGGCTGAAAGATTAAAACATATTATTATCTCACAGCAAATAATTACTTTCACTGTGAGGACTTCTGCTCTGCTGCCATTGCTCGTCCTGTCCACTGATGTTGCATAATGAATTCCAGTATAAATTCCCCACTGACTTGTTTTAGCAACAAATGGTTGGGGATCTCTCTTTTTCATGTACTAGATACATTTTGACTTACTCAAAGTTCAATTAAGACGTTTTGTTAACTGGCAGAAGATATGTCTTCTTGTTATGAGGGGCTCAGAGATCTTACCCTCCAGAACTATGAAGGATTGCCAACAGAATTGCACTGATTTTGAGAATGGGGTAAACTTGAAAAGTTGCTGGTCAGCCAACAGGTTTACCCCAGAGCAGAGGGACTTTCATTGGTACCTACTGCAATCCCTGCCAAATGGTTTTGGGAACCAGGGGTTTGTGGTACTTCTACTGTTTTCTTCTGTGGCATTTGCATCCCTTATAAATCTTTCAAATAACATTTTGCAATATATGACTTCACTCATCTTGAAATAAAATACCATTTTATATAACACAACAAAATAGATAATCCAGGATGAAGGATGAATAATGGATTGCCTGTGCCACTTAAATACTAGCTGATGATATGGTAACCTCAGTGAGCCTGGAAATTCATTGTCCTCTTAGGTCCAGACCAAGAGCAAATACTAATTTATTCAGGATGGGAAGAAGATAAATTACTGATAAATGGGAAATGAAATAGCTGTCTTCCATAAAATGAAGAAAAAGAAGCAGATAAAAAAAAAAATGATGAGGAATGTCTCAGAGAGGAAGTTTATTGCACAGATTAAGGATTTGCTTGTCTGTAACCTGATAAGGGAAGAAGTATCCGTAATCCTTTTTCACTGAGAAAATTTGCATTAATTAGCAATTTAGGTCAAGCTAAAGTGAGCTCACAAAGAAGGAAGAGAAAATCCCTTTCTTGCTTCTATGTAGCTTTTCCAAATATGTAGTTTGGGGAAACCATATCCTTCCTTCTTGGTGGATATTTTATGTCATTGCACACCAGGAGCTTTCTCCATATACAAGCTGAAGAGTCTAACTCATAAACATTATAATGTATGAAGATGACAGCTCTGCCTGCCTTTAAGCTCAAGGCAAAAGGAGCTGCTGAGAGGACTGCAGAATTACCTGAATACCATTTTTAGGATTACAGTAATTTAGTGATAAAGATAACCCCTGAAATCAGTATTTCCAACTGACCTACAGATTATGTTCCTTCTGGTAGATTGTGCTGTAGAGGCTGCTGTCTGTTCTGACACTTTAATGGGTCTAGAAGTCCATTTCAGGACTGGAGTTTAGGTTTTTTTAGAGTAAATGGGAGATTACCTGGACAAAAATAAATGAGATCCAAAGCTGACTTTACCTCAGGAAAATGCCAGGTTTATAAGGGATGACTGCAGCTTTTCATTGCTACTTGGTCATACAAGTAGGCATATCTTGAAGTTGATTTCTAAAGACAGGAATCTTGTCTTACTGCAAGGGAGACAAATTTGTGCTGCAGTACACTCTTCTTTCCCATCCCATTCCTACTGTATGGAGGGGTGCTGAGCATCCATGGCTCTGCTTGGAATCAGCCAAAACTGCAGGCACTCCCAAATGCCATTTCCACACTACAATTTGGGTGTTGCAGGCTGCAGCTATCACGGTGGTTGAATGTAACTAAGGTAAAGATGGACCTATATCTCAGCAAGACTTCATACCTGCTATAGATGTATGTTGAACTGACCAATCATTTTCCCTCCTTTTGTCCATCAATTTTTTTCTAAAAAAAAAGTCTATAAATAAAAGGTGAAATCTAAGAGCTAATGAGTAATTGTGAAAGGCCCAAGTACTGGTTTTCCATAAAGAACTTTGCTTTCCTATGTCTTCCCACTAGACCAAGATGTGTTTTGGATTGAGATCACTGCTAATATTTTGCTTCTCAACTAGCATAAATAAAAAGGTGCATGAGGGAAAACAAGCAAAGGCTGGCCAAAAACTAGTCCTCAAATCCAGTCCTCAAACCTAAAATATGAGAGGGTCATTAAAGATTAAGTATAAGAGCTTGAAATAAAATTAAAGAGAAAGGAAGGGAGGGAGGGAGGCAGGCAGGAAGGAAGGAGGGAAGGAAAAGGAAGGAAGGGAAAAAAGAATGTAGGATGATGGAATTTATGTTAAATTACCCTCTTTCCCTTTCCTAGTACGTAGTACTAGAGGACAACTTCTGACTCTTTAAGCTTGGTCTCTTTTCCTTGTCACTAAACATGTCTCATAACCCCATCACAAGCTGCTACTTGAAATTGCCCACATCTCTCTCACTTCTGGGAAAATGATCCCATCTGAAAAGGCAGAAATCCTCTCATTTTTAGTCTAAATTTACATGTGTTCAACTTATTCTAATTTTCTCTTCTGCCAATAAGAAGTAACAAATATCTCTTTTCCCTCTCATATGTATAACCACAGGTGTGTTTCTAGAGAGCAGACATTTCTTCACTCAGTTGTATTCAGTTAGGCTAAATAAGCCAACATCTTTTAGACTCTTAAGGCAGACTTCCCACTCCCCGGCCACCCTAATAGACAAAGAAAGCTGTCATATTTCCTGGTCTGTTTTTTGGGTTTTGTTTCTTCTTTTTTTTTTTTTTGTTGTTTTTTTTTTTTTTTTTTTTTTTTTTTTTTTTTTGAGTTAGCTAGCTATTTATATACTGTTTTTGCTGTCCTCCTCTTCACAATTCTATCCTCCATCTCACTCATATCCTCTCACCCCGTTCCTCTTCTGCTGAGCATGCCTCCTGTGGGTCATTTGCAAATTTATAAGCACAAGCCTATGTTTTGTACCAAACTCAACTCAATACTAACCTTCCCCTTTTCGATATACTTTCCTAATTCCTTTCTCTAGTATTTTTATTGTAAAAGTTCTCTTATTTCCCTTTTTAAATAATTAATTCCCACGTGTTTTCACCGTCTACCTGAATTACTGAAGACTGTGGGTTAGATGAGCCATATTTCCCTCTTCAAAGGAAGACATCAGGCAAGTCTGGCATACTGACAAATGTGAGCTGCATTTTATCACATTTTCTATCAAACTCATAGAGATTTTCTCCCCCTTCTGATGTGGTAAGTTTTGTTTCTGTACACATAGTCTCCTAAGGCTTTTTCTCCCATGCTGTATACCACACTCCTACTGCAAAACATAGACCAAAGAATTCATCTTGAAATTTACTTTTATCTCAGCTCAACTCTTCTGAGAAACAGTTCGCTTACTTCCTCGCTTTTTTACATTTCAGGATCTGACTGGATTTTTCCAGATTCATTCACAGTTATTCTGCCATTTTTAGTCTCATTAGCCACAACCACTAATGTAGTAGCAGTGGAAGGGAGGTTCCTCTGAGGGTTTGCTCTGACTCATTCCTTTCAAGATCAGATTGAACCTGAATAGCATATTGGTTTCACTTTACTACATGCCTTCAGAGTATTTCATACTCAGTTCTTCTGTTTGGGGAACATGAGATCTGATCCATGAGATCTCTTGACTCTTCTGCCAGGTTCATATTAGTACTGATTTAAAGTCCATAGCATCTGGAGTTAAATTCTTAGAGTTAAATTCTTAGAGTAATCCTACCCCAAACATAATGATGTCATTGCTATCATAACTCAATTCAGCAGCCTCTGTATCATTTAACCTCAGTCTGAGCATCCAACTGTCTGAAAAGAATTGTGATGCAAGAAATTGCCAGCAAGAATAGCAGCGCTAAAGTCTCTGAACACTCTTATCTCTCTGTAAAGAGCTGATGCAAAGTAAGCTACCAAGAGAGCCAACAGCTATATCCTCTGAAAAAATCAATGTAGTTCCTCTGCCAAATGGGGAGAGCAATAAACACAATATGCAGAGGCTGAGAAGCACTAAGAATTCAGAGCAGTACACAAAGTTCTTTAAAGACATGGTTTAGTGAAGGTTACAGGCTTGGGAGAGATCAAAGGTTATGTCCATGGAGAAGGGAATCAGAGAATTGAAAGTAAGGGGAAAGCTTATATCCTTTTAACAATTTGGCTAGTGTAAGGAAGAGTAAAAAGGAAGGAGAGCAACAATTCCTGCAGAAAAACGTATAAGCAGATACTCTAAAGTAACAGGGAAACATGTAAGACCTAAATGCATGAACAAAGCTTGCAAAATCAAATCAATAACATAGGTGTTTTTCAACCTAAATAACATGCTATCAGGAAATAATTTCCAGTGGTTGTTATTTACAATTGTTTTTCCGAAAAGATTACTAAACATTGATGGTTAAAAAAAAATAGTAACTCTGAGATCAATACATTTTAATATTTATTGAAGACACGGCATTGACAGGTTTCCAAGTCAGCTTGCAGGCAATTAACCAAGTCTCAAAATACACCAATGAGGTAGAAAAATCATTCCCATTTCATAAATAAGTGGATAAAGAGGAAGTAGATAACAACATCAATTGGAAAAACTATTTACAAGACATAAGTTACTGCTCTTTCCTGATCCTTACTCTAACTTTCCCTAACTAGAAAGAAGAAGACATCTCCTTTTCTTGAAATGACAGCAGTGAGCATCTAGTAGGGTAGAGTTTGTCTGGGAGATATTCAGGAACTTTAAGCAACTTAATGAAACAAGTACCAAAATAAAATACTTTTTTGAAATGCAAAGAAGTGTCTTCTTACCAATTGACACAGTCTTGCTCATATGGGACTGGCAACAGAAGATGGTATAGAGGTAAGTTTGAAAAGCAGTTATTTCCAGTCCATTAAGAATGAGCTGAATGATGAGGAAAAATGCATGACAAACATATATTCTGCCCTACAAAGTCAAGAGTGTCAAGAGGAGTGTTTGTATTTTAAGAGCCTTTTAGCATGGCCAAAGTCTTTCCTGTACTGTGATTTATCAGGATATAGCTGAAAAGGTGACAGCCTGAGTCTGGAGCCTGCTGTTCTCTGTAACACACTGATTATTTCACTCTTCTCATGTCTCCCACGGACAGTCCCCCAGAATGAAAACTTATTTGTACCATCAGGAGCACAGATTGTGATCTGTGCACAGGGGCAGGGGCTGATTCTTTTTGGTTGTAGATACGGGTAGACTGTTCTAAGATGCAAACAATCACCAATGGAAACCAATTTTACTTTGCAACTAGAAGCAGTGCATCCTGTCAAAATTTAGTTCATTTGCCAAGGAACCATTTGTTCAGATGCCCTTATATGATTGCTAGTGCTTTTCTGAGATGTATATATTGTATATGTACAAAGCATGCAGTGGGGTTTCAGTCATCTTCTGAAATGTTTCTGAGGACTACACCTATGAATGAAAGTGTATACCAACTAAGCAGTGCTCATCACATTCCTCATAACATTCAAAGAGACACTAAAAAGAAAAAGGGGGAGTCTGCATCCACTGTGCTGCTGCCAGCTGCCTGCAGATGTGACCTGGTGCTTGAAGATGCCCCAGATTCCATGTTACGGGAGGGTTCTGCTCTCACCTATTCAGAGCATCATGATGCCAGCATCTCAATGGGCTGGGTCTTTCTCAGATGGCATTTTTAAGGGGCTACCCTGTACCAAAACTGGGTGCTAAAAAGACTCCAGAGAACAGGATTCTCACACTGACTGATCCATTGTTTGGTACTGAGAGGTCACCTCAGTTGTTCTCCATCCTTTGATCACCTGCCTAGATTGCAAACTCGTTGACACTGAGAAAAGGAGATTGAGTTTCTACACAGACTAAAGCTGTCAGGTTCACGTCTTAGTAGACGCTTCATGAACACAGATAATACAGAGAAAATCACAGACTATTGTCGCTATAAAAATGATTTTTATATGGATGATCTGGAGGCAGATATTTTTTGGCAAACACAGATAGGAAAAATATATTCTACTCCCTGGTCTGTTTTTATTTGATATTTGCTTGTTTATTTTGCTTCTGTCAGTTCTTACAAGGTCCACTTTTTTCTGGGGGTTAAAGGTCCTCAGAAACGTAGCAGAAGTAATTCAAATAGATTATTAATACAAATGCGTGAACTGAAGGTCAGCAATACAACTTATAGATGTATTGCAACAACCTCATTCAAAAATACATCACAAAACAGGCTTGAAGTTCTGTTTCCCATTTAAAGTATCTTTTGTTCTACTTAAAGATTCCTGCATTTGTCTGATGAAAAACTGCTAAACTTTAACAAGTTTAGCTCTTAGTAGGTTGGAATTTGAATAATGATAATTTATTTCTTGCTTCAAAATAAATGATATTTTAAAAAAGTGTCATCATCTGACATACTCTGATTCATGCAAAACTTTAGATTCCTAAAAAATTTAAAGGAGTTTGACTTATCCTAACAGAGATTGAAATCTCATCTTTTCTGGTTGTATTGTTGGGCAAAACCTCTATGCTATGGGAACAAAATCACTGTGGGAATCCTCTGTGTAAAACCTTTCTGACTAACTGCTGGGCTATGACGCAAAGAAGAGCTATAAGACATCTGAAAAAAAGATAATGGAAAGTAATGTTGGAGGAGGACAGCCTGTGATATAAAAACCTATAATAAAGTTAACGGCTATGCTGCTGCTGAAGTTACGCATTTGGGAGAATGCCCAGTATCAGGAACTTATAACTTGCAGCTAGTGATTACAAACTGTGATTCATTTCTTGTTTGAACTCTCATAAAATTGCTTTATATTGTTTCTCTGTAAGAATACCTGAAATTAAATGTTACGTAGATTATTAGAATAATAAAAATAATTATGGTGATAGTCATACAGAGCATAGTGCTCAAAACATCATCTCTGACCCTCAAATAAAGTGATATCTCATGGTCTACAAGAATATGTAAGTCACACAAATGAAACCTGATCTCATATTGGAGAAAGGCTCGTGGAATCAACAAAAATGTATCAGACTCTCACAATCTTTGTCTTCTGATCAGATATTCAGGATTATTACCCACACACCATGATCAAGATGAAATGCTGAAATAATTATCAAACTTTTTTTTTTTTTTAACTTTCAGTCTTTCATTCTGCTATTTGATACAACAACCCTGCTGCCTGTCCATTTGACAAGGATCTCACCCTACTGTAATTGCACTTTGGAAAAGAGCAAGACTAATTGCACAAGTGCTATTATCTTGGTCTGAACTGACTTCAGAGAGCAAGCTCAGCAGTGGCACAGAAGTTACTCTTCCAAAATACCAACTAGTACAGAGCATTCATGGAGCAATAGGAGCAGTAATTCCTATGTGAGAAGTACCTTCAGAGATTTGTTCAGTTATGTCAGATTGTGTTCAGATCCGGTGCCCCAAACCACAACTATCTTTAGCTCGATAGTATGGCCTTTCCTTCTTAGTCCACAAAACTGCAGGTGCAATGAAAAGCACTGCAATTACATTGTGCCCCCAAGATATGTGTTCAGATTGAATCATGGCTCCATACTGATACCTCTCTTGTTTCATGAACATACAAACCTTTCTACAGTGATGGCACTGACTTCAACCTGATTTCTAGTTTGTTTAGCAAACTAGTAAGTGACACTGATTAATAACCAAGTATTTTTAGGACTTTTAAGACCGGTCAGGGTCAGGGTTAATTTTGAGCCCTCAAAAAATGAATCTAAATACAGTTCAATGCTTAAGAGTTCTGTAGATCTGCATCCTAAAGATGCAGCCTTCAGCCAGAGGTGTTCATTGGTCACCAGGCTCACAAGATCTGGCATGGATTAACTCGACTCCTTTACACACTGAGTACAGCACAATGAATGTGTGGTAAGATCTTCATCATTTGTACAGCCTTAAAGGTTTGACAGTTTCATGGCATTTTCAGAGAAACACCAGTATTTCCATTGCCTCTCTAATGACAGGGCTTTTGTTCCATCCATAGATTAGACTTCCACAGCCACTCCTCTGTCTTTATCCCAGTTCTGGTTAATTCTTCCTGGCTTTACTTCAAATGAAACAACCGGCTTACTTAAACAAATGGATTTTACATAATACATCTCTACCTGGTGGGGAAGAAAGGACCCTCCAGATGCCTTGGCATCAGTCTAGACCTGTCACCACTGCAAACAATTTCTTGGCTGTGTTGAGGTAGTTAGGCACAGCATACCTTGGCATCACTTCCCTATGTATATATAGAGACCAAGGTATCTTCTTTTCCATCCAGTAACCTTCAGATCAGTCAAAATATACGACAAACTGGGAACATATCTGCTACATTTAGTGCAGAACCTTCTTTTGGGTCCCATCAAGGCAACCAAATATAATACTTAGTGCCATTCTACTGAAGTTCCCCAGTTAGACTTGCAGAAACTTTTCTTCACTTCCTTCACAAATTATTTCCAGACAAAAAACAAACAAGCAAACAAACAAACAAACAAAAAACTCACAACCCTCATTGGATTTTACAAAGGGGCCCAAGATCTTGACGTAACAGTAAATGTATATGCAGGTTAACATATAGCATGCATAGATATGTATGTACATATATGTACATATATACATACATATAGTTACATATATACATACATACACATATATGTATGTATATGCTGCTTTATTCTCACTTCTTTTCTTACCTCATGAAGCAGTGAATTTTGATGCCATACCATAGATGGTGCTATATCTGAGCACACTGAAATGAATCACAAAGGGATAGATAAATTTTTCTTAAAATCTATTCTTACTATGGTTAATTTAGGTGTAATATTTCATGCAGCATGTTAGGCACAATCATCCCCTAGCTCAAGGCTTCTGACACTGCCAAGCCCCCCTGAGAGATGGAGAGCCAAGAAGAAATCCAGGCCTCAGGAAGGGACTTGGAGTCTCCATTCATTATCTTGGTTCTGACACTTCTCTTTTAGATCCTGCATTTCAATGTGACAGTGTCTCTCTAGTGAGTATCAGGAATTACAGTGCACTTGGAGGAGATAGAAGATCTATATTTTTGATAAGGAGACTGAGATTTGATTTATGTTGTCAGAAGATTCCATTAGTGCACATTTCTTCTAGAGCCTATGGTTTCCACATGTATACTCTGCATCCATCCTCTGTGAGATACAAAAGTTTATTTTTTATGGCTTTTCTTCTTTTGTTCTGTACTTATGAGTGCACTAAAATGGAGCAGAGGTGACTGCTCTAGGAAATCTTGCCTGGACTAAATTAATTCTTTCCTTCTCTATTTAAAATTAATTTAAAAATGCTTAAGTGAAAAAAGATCTGAGCTACAGAGAGAATGTTCATTCCACCCCTAATTATTCAGTGTATGCAAAGCCTGACAGAACTGTAATTAGATATGACAAGAGCCTTATGAGGTTCTCTTTCTGTATAGTTCCAAGCACCCTGGCAGGCCTCCAGAAGTTAGATACATAAATAAATCTTTTCCTTTTTACCAAATTTCTCCCACCTGGACCTTCCCAGTTTGTTAGACTGTGGACTATGGCGCTCATACAGAAATGAAGGGAAAGATTGTTTCTCCTCCATTGAAAGCTGATGGAGAATCCAGCCTAGAACTATGCTTTAAGTTACTGGAGGAAATAATGTGAGCCTTAGAAAACCTCAGCAGCTTCTAGACCCAAATGTATTTGAGATCTATGCATTAATGTGAGATACAGAAATATGTGCTAGGTTTCTCTGGCATAGGTATGCCACCTTAAAAGTAATGCACTGGCCCTTCCAGGTTAGTTGAAGGCAGGTGTATCAGGCACCCAGGCTCCCCACGTTCCTAGTGAGATGTGGAAGTTGAAGGGGCTGGAAGGAGCTGAGTGTTATGTAGTTTAGTGCAATCACTACTTTAGAAAATGTTCTCTTTGGCAAAGGAGTCACTGGCAAGCTCTACAATGTAGGCTGTGATCTGTTTCATGGTCACATTACTAGAAAAACTATTCAGTCCATTTAAAACCCTGGCTAACATGCCTGTCTGAGGCACTTCCTCATACTTCCCTCATTCAGTTTCTGTTTGCTTTAAATAAAGGTAATTCTTTAAGCAAAATGGTACTTCTTTCTCTATTACACTTATTCCTTGACATAGTAGTTTACACTGGTGACTAAGAGTCCTGAAAAATGATCTACAAAATGAACTGAAATTGTATGTATCCTCCTACATGCAGAGTATTTTCCGCAGTAGATACTGCTCTCTGATGTCACAGTTATTGTTTAACTGGATCGTCCTCAAACCCTGAAAAAATTTGACATCCTAAGAGGAAAATGTGTTAGCTTCCAGTGGCTTTTACCTGAAATGACTTCCACGTTTTTTTTGGTTTTTTTTTGAAAGAATCAGGCAAAAACCCACATACAACCAAGCATGTGGAATGAGACTCAAAACAAGCTGCTTCAGTCACAGGCTTCCCAAAACTAACAGCCTCCGCATGTGGGAGTCTCCAGCCCTCAAGCTGATGAGTCAGTATTGGTGACTTACACTTGAGCTTGTGTTTCTAAAACAAAGATCTTTATGGAAATCATTTTCTCATAGGCTGAAGACCACAAAGAATAAAAGTGCTGGGAAATACGTTTCTCGTGCATGCAAGTGCGCCTGTGGAACAACACTAAGCTAAGATGGGGAAATAATGTAAACAGTAGCAAGAAAGCTTCCCTTGTTTCATACTTCTCAAATGTGTCTGGTTTACATCTGTTACTACATTTGTCACTGTATAACTTATTTCTTTAATATATATGAGTGACTGTTTATGACTAGTAGCTTGAAAATGTCTCTTTACTCAGGCTAACTGCTTTTTGTCTGTACTTAGCCTGTTTGAAAGCCATATTTCTCAAGCTATGTTAAAATATGAGGAAAAACAACATGTGGAGCAATTTATTGAAATGCCAGGCAGGTTTGACAGGTGCAGGAGAAATTACTAGGTTTCACAAATTGAAACAGCTGTAGTTTTATAGGTAAAGAAAATTGCAATGGGATGAGGTTTCACATTTGTTTGTTCTCCTTATATTTTCTGTTTCATTTTTGAAGCACTGAGTCGTTTCTCGCTCTCCAAGAGAGTCTCTAAGACCCATTCCTCAAATGGATGGAGGCAACCAATCTCCACAGAGAAAAGGGAAACTTGGTAAAATTCAAACAAATTTCAGAGTAGACTGAGAAGTAAATGGAAAATAATAATTTTCTCCTAATGTGACTAAAAATAAACATTACTTGCAGCTTCGGGAGCAGAAAAAGCCACAAAAGTTAGATCCATCTTTCAGATTGACTGAGCTGAACTAGAATTCGTTCCTTTTCTTAAAAAAATATCATGCCCAGAAAGTTTTGAACAGATAGCCAACATAAGAGTCTCTTGTATTCAGGAGTTTTACATTCACTCTGTGCAATTTTTACAGGAATATGCATGCTTTCTTTCCAAATTATTCAGAACCACATTTTTCCCTAAAGTGACACAGTGTGTATCAAATGGTGTTGCTTCCCATAAACTCATTTTTATCATCTCTGCTGGGAAAAATTAAGAAAAAAAATCAATGAACAGTCTTAAAAGAACTGATTACATTTGGCATTGGACAAATTTGTCAAAATCCTCGCATTATAAAATCTCCTACTTTACCACAGGTTAGCCTAAATCCCCACTGAAGATGGTATTTATGTAAGTTTATGGCAGTTCTTGTGTATCTCAGAATAAAATGATATTTTTAAAGTTGATTTAAAGGTCCTGGTCATGCTTCTGTGGACATATCTTTCTGAGTCATTTAAAAATGGCTAATTTCATCTCTTAGGTCTTTCTGTTTCTCCTCAAACACTATTCTCAGCAACTCAAAAGCAAGGGCAACTTTACTAGAAAAAGCTTGGAGGAGAAACAGTGAATGTTTTCCTGGAATATATATACCTGTGAGAAAGCATGGTTCCTTTGACTCAGGAAACAAGAACAAAGTCTGTCTCTGTTACACACAGGTCTGCCAGGTGAAAAAGGGCCACCTCAGAACTCTGGCTGGGGTGAGGCCACCTGCCTCCATGATCATGGCACGGGTGAGCCTGCCTGGGTCCTCGCTGCCAAGTCTCAGCCAAGGTTTGTCTGGCAAGGGAGTCAACCTGTGAAACAGTCATCTCCCACCTGCAGCCATCACAGACACACTGCAGCTTTCTGAGACACACGGTTCTCCTGGCAGCCCTGTGGATACTTTAAAATGTTTATCTTTTTGGGCCAGGTCTTGGTATTCCAAATCTGCTTGTCTAATGGTCCTGTCTGCCTTTAAGATCTACAAAAATTAAGATGGCATGAAATATAGCATAACAAGTTGTATCAATCAGCTTCTGCCAAATCAAATATAAGTTAAGCCAAGTGCAGTATCAGGTGTAAATTATGAATAAGAAAGTCATATTAAGGCCACACAGAATGCGCTTCACTCCTCTGAACAGCATGACACTCTTGACTGAATAGCTAAGGATGATTACTGAATGGGATTTGGTACTGCATCCAGTCAACTATTGTTCTCTGCTACTGCAGCCATTATTCTTATGCTGCAGCTAAGCTTTACAGCACTGTGGTATTTCAGCCTAGACTACTGAAGGATGCAAAACAATTACTGTGTGAGGAAACTGGAGGGATATATTTAAAGGAGAAAAAGAACAGTGAGATATTTTTGCTTTCCTCTGGCTTTTTTTCATGCTTGTACCTTTGCAGCCCTTCCCCTTGAACTTGCATCCTCTGGCCCCTGTATATGACTTAGAAGATCACAGAAGCTTGCAAACTTCTTTGAGACTTTGACTGATAGATGTGGGATGTGGTGTTTATCAGAGCAGGAGTTAAAATAAATGTTGTCTAGGTTTACTGAAGTTAAAATAGAGAAGAGAAGCTACGAATAAGAAGTCTTGAATGGTTTTAATGGAATTCAGGGATGTATTGTTCGTGCTGTTTTTATTTGATCTAGATGAAAAGCATTTTTAAGCTTGGTAGCCTGGAATGATTAGATTTCTACATACACAATAAACCCCATTTTGTTTTGTTTTCCTCTTTGACATAATGTGCAGAGAGAGGGTGTTTATACATCAGTGTGGACAATGAATCTATTGTGTTATGTCCTGTAGAAACAAGTGCCATCAGTGCTTACAATTGATCCAAGAACTCTTACCTGATTCCAACACATCAGTTATTTATTTATTCACAAAGAAAATAATCCCATGAGGCTAACGATTGTTATCAAGGACAACAGAGGAGGAAGGAAGAGCGGAAAATCCTAAGTGGAGCCTGTTCAGTTGTTTAAATTTCTTTGTGCCACATTGCAAACAAATCAACCATTCAATAAGAGGACAGAGCAAAAGTCAATTTAGCAATCAATGTGAAATGTGAGCATTACACACTTTCTACTGAGCCATTTGAGCTGGCAAGAACTTTCGCATTGAGTGGAACAGGAAAATCTGCCAGGCAGTTGTCTGTGTGCTTTTACTGTTTTTGTCCTTCTTACTGATATTATTGGTGTGCCCAAGCTTTCTGCTCCTCTCCATGACTTTCATGTATTCAGCTTGTTCAGCTGGAATACTTAAACACATACTTAGAGGAGATCACATTTCTCAAGTCACATTTGGGATTGGTGCCTGTCTGCAGTCACTCACTGACATAATTTTCTAAGAATCACACCTTAGCTGACTTGCTGCTTAGAGACATGATGTTCACACCTAACATGGCAAAAATATGTCTTATTTACTTCAAGTGTTAATTCTGATGACAAGAAATATGGAAACATTTACTGTATTTCCTCTTAGATAGATTTGATTTCTTTCAGATGCTGTTACAGCAAGTGAAATATTTTGGTGTGGGAAAGTGGGTGTGTGTGCAAATAGCAATGAAGTGCTGATTAAAAACTGTGACAAAACCATGACAAAAGCCTGAGATGTTTACCGCAACACGATGAACCTCAACAGAGATATGGCACAGGACAGGTCAAAACCTCAGCATGTACCATAGGTCTGGAGAACCTGCAAACGCTTTCCAGCCCTCAGACCCAGGTAAATGTCCAAGTTCCTGTCATGCTGTGACAAATGTGTCCTCCTCCCTGCATGCTGGTTTCCATGGAACGAAACCTGCAGACGTGAGTTGAAAGGCACTGAGCTTTGTGGAGTAATGGACATTTACAATAAAACAGTTTGCTCAATGGCTATATGGCATGAGTCCATGTAGGCCGAGGCAGATGGAAACTTTACAAGATTATTAAAACTGACAATTAAAAGAAAAAGAACTAAATCAGTCAGTCCTCTAATTTAGCCTTTACGGCTGAAGTAGTTGCTGGGATGCCAGGAAGGTCACGAAGGACACCCTCTCAAAACCATCACATACACAGTCATGCTCTTCTTTGTGATATTTACAAGAGTAATACCTACAGGCAACCACAAAGGTGGAGGCTCTCCACCTGGAGGTGTTGAAGAATTTATAATAAAACAGAAAAGGAAGAGAAGAATGGAAGGAGAAAGGAAACCCCAGGCAACTGGCACAGCTTTCCCAACAGCTCAGAGGAATCATGTGCCAGCCAGAATTATACTGCCTTATCCTGCCCATGACTGAAGCGAACTGGCATCCATGTAAACATCATCATCATTCCCTGCATCTCACCACTCCAAGCCATGACTTCTTCCTTCCCAGGATTTCCCTCAAATGCAAGCAGCCTTTCTCCTGTCACATTTGGATGGTTCAACTCTGAATCCAGGCCATGTTCATCTTGGCCAAAGTAGAAGCAACGCGCTCTGTTATTTAGCCACAGCCTGCTTTTAGCAAACAGCTTTTTGGCTTGAAGAGAGTGACAAATGATGACTAAGCAGAGAGTTGTCCTTCACTTTCTTTTATAAAATGAAATGTGATTATTAATCAACAAAGTGACAAGTTTCAGGGCTCCAGAGGGAAGAAAATAGCTTGAGGTGATTTGACAAACTGATTATTTTGCTGTGCTGCATTTCCTATGGGACATGACAAATTAAATGTTGAAGGCAGCTAGAGAGTAGTGATATCTCAGCCTGGGCATTAATCAGCCTGCCTCTCATTTACCACTTTCCATTTAAGTGGGTGACTGCATACAGTTTAAACAATGGAGCTTTTCATTCCATAATCTCCCTAATTGTAATTTAAATAGGTTTCCCGATGGTTGCCCCCAAGGCTGCCTGGAGATGATTCCAAGAGCTCTGTGTCCACCTACAGTTTACATAATGGATGAAAATTCAAATCCTGGTTCAAGGTGCAATTAGATAATGCAAGAAGAGGAAAGAAGGGATCAGGTGAACTGCAATCAGAGAAGGAGAAAAGTGCACTTGATATCACTTGGAGGCAAAACTAGAACAAGTACACACATGCACAGACCTAGATCACAGCTTAGGAATTTGATACTGTCTGGTAGGGAAATGGATACCCAGAGACTTTGCCCGTCAATATGTAGACTAAATAGTAGATGACTGAGAGCCATAAAAACTTACGAACTGATGCAAAAAGGGACATTTATGAAAAATGGAGATGTAAATACAGATGTACTCGAACACACACTGAGTGGTTTATTCCAGTCCTACACAAAACTGGGAAAAAAGCCCATCTGAAATTTCAGATAAAGAAAATGCTGCTGTACAAGCATCTGGTAGCACTGGCAGTCCAATTAAATATGATACTTGTTGTGTTGACAGGTGTGATGTTTCACTGAGAACTGGCTGATACACACTGGACCACCAAGTAGATTTCAACAGTCTCTGTTAACCCATTCCAGAATCGTTTACCCCCAGTATTTAGTAAATATTAGCAATTTTGCATACTTTTATGGCCTATAAAATTTGTCTACAAATGTATGCCCTCCATCAATCATATTAATATTTACTGTACTGGAATATATTTATTTATGTTACTAAATCCTACTAAAATCAGATGTGCAGCAGGCTATGGGATTTATTGATTCTCACATTCACAAAGGGTCTAATCTTGCAAGATGATAAGTCCCTGCAAAGGTGTCTTCACCTTTCCAGCGCTCATGAGACTAAATCATACAGCTGGGAAGCCAGCAAACCAGCCCAAAGTTATCTTGAGAGTCAATGACCTTTCCAGAACTCCCAGATCTAAGAAGGGAGGATGCCTGAGGATTTCCACATGTGCCATTGGCACCTAGTTCACACCAGCTAAAGCCACATCTGCACCAGTAACAGCCCCCAGAGAGCAGACTGGAGTTTCTTTTGTGGAAAATGTTGTTCATTATTACAGTGATCAGGACTGGCTTATGTATACCTGATTAAAGTACAGATGTGCTGAGTCGACTGATGCCATTGACAACTGAGCCACACTAAATTAAAAGCTGTATCTGTTTGCTATTACACAAGAGGAAAAACATGAGTGGAAAAAAACTCTAGTTTTTCCAACTCAAGCTGGAACTTGGCAAATCTTGTTTAATAACATCTGGCAATTTTTTAGTCTGAGCGATTATCACTGCTGGATATCATGTTTTTAACAAGTAATGCAAAGAGAAACTAGAGCAAACAAGATCCAGGAAATAAAGAGCTCCTTTTTCTTTTCTTTGTAATACTTGTGCACTCTTCAGCAATATTGTAGGCCATGGCTAGAGAGTATTTAAGGTAACTCATTTATTACAAGAACAGTCATATTTCAGTCTAGTTTAGGATTAGTGACACATGACTACATCCCAGAAGAGTGTGCAATACTCTTTTGAACTTGCTTCTCTTGAAAGAATGGGCAGAAATATCAATTTTGTTTACTGCAAGAAAAGGTAATACTGAACAGCTTTGACTGTCTGCAAAGGTTTTTTACATTACCAGCAAAAGAGTCTCAAAAACATCTGCACAGACCTAGGAAGTTGTACATTCAAAAGATTACTTTGGGAACAGTGAATCTTATAAACACAATTATAGCTTATCCAGAAGCTGCTGGGTGCTCTACTACAGGCATGCAGTACAAGTCATTTCTAGCGGATATGAGTTTTTGATGTGAAACAGTCAAGAAGGAGCCAGAGAAACTGGGAGCACTTTTCTGTTCCACCCGGTTCTATTTTGATTATTTCATCCAGTTGCTTATACCCTGTAATGGTGGATAACATTGCCTGGAGGATTTAAAGAGTCTTGCCTTTTAAATGCAAGTACAGAAATCTTCAGAAGTGGTTCAGAACAGAATTGCTTCCTGTAATTGGGAGCAAGCTATAGTTTATTTACTGGTATATGGATATCATGTTAAGAAAAAAAAAATGCATTTAAATAGTCAAATACACTTTACACAGCCATAAAGAATTATGCATCTAGCTCTGTAGCATCAGAATTCCATATACTGCCCTAAAAGCCAAGCTATTGCCTACTCCTTGCTCATCTTGTCTTTGTGACTTGGGGAAGCAATTGTTAGAAATCTCTTCAAAAGCATTTTTTTTTTTTTTTTTGTGAGCAATTTAGTGTTGAAGGTTTTAAGTAGGAATTCAAAGGAAGATTCGCACTTTGAAATCTTTGTTGACATTTAAGATAGCCCAAGTCAAATAGAGATCAATAGATCTAAGGTTCTTGTCTAGTGTAAATACAAATATTAAATATATAAAAATCTTAGAGGTCTATTAAGGTTAAAGCTAGACAAAAACTTATAGTGTAGAATTAAAATTCAATGACTAACATGTATGAATAACCTTTCAATAAACTTAACTGAGTCACTCTGAGAAGAAATATATAATCCACAAACCTCAATAGAAATCTGAGACCTGCAGAGCTGAACCCAGGGAAGTTGTTTTTCTTCAGAAGTTTGCTTTTGGCCTGGCTACATGGAGGTCCTGCCAATTCGTGCTTCCAGATTCAAGTCAACATTTTCAATGATTTTGGATGGGCATATGCATCGAAGTCAGTGGTGAATCACAGTTCCCTATTCTGAGTACTGGTAACAATTACCACTCTCTTTTGTGGACGTTTGCAATTTCTGTGATATTTAAAAGGCAAATGTAGAATTTGTCTGTAGAGAGATACTGAAGGACATCAGTCTGAATCAGCCAAAGTTATGACATGAGAGAAGATTACTAAATGTCGATAAGGTCCTCATAGAGCTTTTAATTCAGAATGAGAAGAGATATTTTAAGCTAGATAAATGAAGTAAATGGCTACATTAAGTCTGTGTTAATGCTGGAGCAAACTGCCTACACAACGCTTTGCTGTGCACTTAACTAATTCATATTTAGGTCAATGAACATTAACACATCTGTGTAGGCAAGGCCTAAGAGTGACAAGCACAGGTACTCAGACAGCTCCGCCCCTGGCCTCCATTTCACTGGTGGGTGCAGAGCACAGATTTGAAGCTTTGCTGAGTTTTGCCAAATCAAGACACCACAGACTGAGTGAATGTGGCTGAAGGTCTGGGAGCATGAATGTTGCCCAGTTCAACAGAAGAGAAACATAATTAAATCTCATCTTTGTGTGTGCATTTGAACTTTGGAAGGGTTAACCTACTTGAATTGCTTTCAAGTTTAAAAAAAAATCCTGCTAATCCATTCAGTCTCAAAACTGGTTCCTGCAGAAATTTTCACCCCTTAGTTTCTCCCAAGCCCCGTTGTATTTAACCCAACAATATGACCAGACAAATTAGTGTGATCATACTTCATGTTCATTTTTCATTATAGAGCTAACACATTTAAACATCAATTTAGTATATTTTTAAGCAACAAAAAGTCATTGGGAGAAAAAGATGCACATTTGAGTTAAAGCCAGGAGTCAGCCTGCAATAAACAACAGAAAGAGAAATCATTTAGCATTCAGTCTGAGCTCTACCACTTGCTGCCTCCCCCTTAAATAAATGACCTAACATGCAGGATGTCAAGGAAGAAAGGCAGATCCAGGTTTAACATCACAAGGCATAGTGTTAAAATGTCAAAATGAGCACTTATTCACTTCTTTCAAAATTACATTCAGTACACTGAATGCTTCCTGTCATAAAACTACACTAACTACACTGGAAAATTTTTTTTTTTATTATTATCAGAAACACAATTACTCTTTTCAATGCATCCAGTTCTGGAATTTGATCAAGACACATGGCCATGAATTTACTTGGGGAGAGTTACATATTTAATGATGTGCTTAACAACCATATAAACAATTATGCTTGGCAAAATAAATGTGGTTAAAACCTGCTAGAGTCACAAGATCAGTTTCAAAATGTGTTTATTGAAATGAAATCTGAAAAAAAATAACTCCTACCCCTTACAACTTCTACCAATCAACATGAAGCCAAAGAAATCTGGATAAGGAAAACAGTAAACAAACAATCTGTCAGCACTATTATTTAACTTAGAGGTTATGAAAGCAGAAGATTTCAATAAAACCCACAAATAGGGTTTAACATCCTTGAAAAATGATTCCATAGAGCTTTAATCATTTCAGTTTAAATTCTGCAAAATATGTTACCAAAGCATGACCTGCCATCCATTGTATCCAAGAGTTGTGATGAGCGGATGAGGGGCTGAGGTTGTAGAGATGCTCCAGAGAACATAAGTTGGGGCTGATATGGTCCATACAAACTGACATCAGCAGAAAATGCAGATGGAGGATTCAGTGGGAAGTGGCATGTTTGCCCACAGAAGGACATCTATTTGCTTGGTTTCCATAGAGAGGAAGGGAAAATGTTCCTAGCCTTGAGATTTCCATCAGTCCAGCATAGCAGGGCAGCTGCAGGCATATCACTCACTGTGAAGTCACCAGAAGGCTGGTCAGATACGTTTCACTCTGTTTGTTTATCAGAAGTGTTCATGGTAACCAGTTACTGCAACAGAGACTTCCACTGCTAATCAAACACTTGGCAATCACGACTAATGTAATGTAAAATGTTTATTTTCCTGATGTGAAGCATCCTTTAATGACAAATATCACCTCCTGATGAAGCATGTGGCCAACTGCTTTTCCTGGCTTTCCCTCAGTGGAAGCCATGTGAGATGAGGATGAGGCAGAGCTGCTCTGCCCTGGTTGCATACACCAAGATTTCAAGCTGCAAAGCAAACAGGAGGCTGCTCTGGCACGCAGTCCATAGCATGTGTCCTCATGTGCTCCTATTTCCCAAGTCCAAACAGCAGAGAAAATAGGAATGGAGATAAATGTATATTTGTCAACTGTGCTTTGAACAGATTGAGCGTAAATGTAACAGAGAACATGTGGCTGCCTCTTTGCTTCCATCACACAGTCTTGAAAAAGCAGCTCAAGAGAGTCTCTGTCTCCTAACTTAGAAAGCCCAGTGTGTTCAACTCCCATGGCATAGAAGAGGCAGTGGGAGAAGTGAAAGAGAAGCAAACAACGTGCTCAGGGCTCATGTCATGCCTTGAGAATGGCCAGGCTCACCCTTATGCAGCAGACCACGTCCCACACAGGGAGTGGTGGAGAAAGGGAAATGCAGGGCAGGAGGCTTGCAAGGGCCAGGGTCAAACTCCAGGGTGAGTCAATGGGAGAGAATGATCTCAAATGTGACAGAAGACACAGAGAAGACTGAGACAGTATGTTAAGTCAGAGATGAACAAAAGATACTGCTGTGGAAAAGGGACTGCAGTAAACTTACGTGACTGCTGTTGCATCCCTGCAAAAACATGCTGCCTTCTGTCAACAAGGAGAACTGAGCAGCATACGATGGAAATACTTGCTTTGGGTAGTTGTATTCCTCTTCTCAATAGTCTACCATATAATTTAATATCTTTATAAAGTCCGAAAAGCTGGTGATGTAGATAAACTGATGACAGACTTGCACAAGGCAGCAAGTGATTTCAGCATAAAAGAGCCCTAGGGTTTTCACAGACCAAAGTATACATGGTATTGAACCCCATCATGGCATCTGATTATTTTCAATTCTGTGCCTTTATCCACACCAGAACACCTGCTGCTCTATACTAGATACTGCCATAAAGCATACAATGGGAGTCTGTAATCTCTTTCTCTGTCAACAGGTACGGAGGTGGATTAAGAGCCCGATGGTCAGTGTGGAAAAGCACCCGAACACCAGCCTCAAATATCCAGGACCCACTGTGATGCATTTACCACCAGGGGATGCAGAGCTGGAGGCCCCCCTGTGCCAGACCTGCCTGGGTGACCATTCCTTTCCCCGGAGTATCGTGCCACAGGAGAACGAGTCCTGTTCCTGGGAGAGCCAGCCAAGCAGCAAGGTGAGCCAGGCCTTCCTTCTGCCTGCTTTCTGTGCATGTTTCTCACTAAGAGTGTGGCTGTGCAAGGCCAAAGGGCCGTGATTTAGCCTCACAACATATGAACTGATTGGTAACCACAGTAAGCAGCATTTCCCTCCTTTACACAAACTATGGAGAGATGATATTATCTCTCCGAGATAATTATAAGAAATAGAACCTATTGTTTTGTACTTGGTAAAAGACTATATTTTTTTACTCATTACTTCATAGAAACATATGAGTTTCTATGAGAGTCATAGAATGTGTTGGAAGGGACTTTAAAAATCATCTAGTTCCAACTCCACCACCATGGGCAGGATTGCCACCCACTAGATCTGTCTGCCTAGGGTCTTATCCAACATGGCCTTAAATACCTCCAGTGACATTTCATCTTTAGAAACAATAATTTAGCTCAAGGAGCTTTCCTAAGAAGAGGTGAATGATGCAGTGCCTCTTTTCAGTGGAAATGATCAAGGAGGGGCTCTTCTGAGGCAGACTGTGGATCTTTCATGCATCATCCAGCTCCACCTAAGCCTTGTGGAGAAAAGCCAAATGCTTTTGTTGTTCTCAGAAACCATCATCATCGATGGGCTCATCCCAACTCAGAGAGTGCACACACACACAAAAAGAACCAGAGTTGTACAAACATAAAAAAAAGCAAGTAAGAGTCTTTCCAAGTACAAAGAAGAGCAAATGTGACAAGGGATTTATCAGACTGTGAGCGCAGATCTCATGGCAGAAACGTTTTTTTTTAAACGTCTGCTGCATTTTAAACAGAGAAATTCAGACAATGAGTAAAAGAGGAAGCCCTGTGCACTTTAGAAACCCAGGAATGGCATGTGGGGGAAACATATGCACAAACTGAGGAGTTAATTACTCCTCTACTTTACTTCATTAGTAGAAAATTAACTTTGTACAGGTTGAAGCATTAAAAAATAAAACACCAGAGGGGATTCGGCAAGTCCTTTGCCTTGCCATAAATCACATGTATCACTATACAAGCTGCATGGCCTCACTACTGATTTCCACTGGGTTTTGCATGCATATGGGATGGGTTTGGCTATAGGCAGTTTCCCTCAGTGCTCTCTCGGTCTCTTTTCTGCAGGCAGTGAAGAGTCTGCTTAGTCAGCAGTTGGAGTCTGCAGCAAAGGGATATTTTGCACGCTGCTTTAAAAATAACATTGTCTGGCAAAAGACTCCTTGGCTAAAGCTACCCTGCATAAGGAGTCTTTTAAGTAAGTTACAGCACGGAGACTTTGATGAGATTAAATGTAAGGTCACTGCCTCTTTCTCTCCAGTAAACCATGCAGGAAGCTTTTAATAATAAAGACTGAAGGAGCTAGGGCCTGACCTTTCCTAGGTTTAAAGAGAATTGCTGGGTGAGGACCTGCTCAGGGGCTACAACTGCAAGAGTTGCTAAGTGTGAGATAACTGCCTTCATTGTAAACCAACGAACTTGAGCAGAGGCAGTCTATATTTCAAAGAGAAGAGAAGGTTGCCTCTTAAACCTGCAGATAGTCTGGGGTATGCCAGTTGCCTCTGCTAGTTAATTCCTGTCTCTTTTTCCCCATTACTTTTCCTTCTCTGCTCCTTTGCTGTGCCCAGACACCTACAAGGGTCCCACTGACCCTTTCCTTTCACTCAAGGACAAATAAATTCACAGAGTAAACAGCTGTGAAATATTAAGGTCTTATTCATGGCAAAAAACCTTCTCTGACATGTTTCAGTAATTCTGATCAGTTTGAAAAAAGCTTTTTAAAAAGCAACCTGATTAAACCACATCACCCAAGGGAGCATGTGTCTGTGTATCTAGTCTTAATTCCAACAAAAAACTAGGAAATAAGCTTTTTTACAGTGATGCTAATTATGTTGTAGAGTCTTTAAAATTGACCTGACACAAGTAAGATTATATTGAAACAAAGTGTATTGAGACTTTTTCTTATTGTATTCTTCCATTACCACCTCCCCAAGACTTTCTATTAGAGCATGTGTCAGTTGGAGTTTTTAAATGATTACAGATGAAACCTCTTCAAAGTCCTTTCTATTATTTGTATGATCACATATTATCTCTGCATATCTGTTACTGGATAATTTTCAAGTGTTTCCAGGAAAAAAAAAATGGTAATTTTCAAAAGACTTACATAGGTATATTATTGTAACTGGCTTGAATTAATTATGTGTAAAGCTTATATATCTGCTCAATCAGTGCAACAGCTGAAGCCCTGAGGCCTTGGAGCACTGCCAGGGTAATGATTTACAATGGCTGTCCCTCTTCATGCTTGTGTATCTACATACTTCAGATCGTGTAAACGCCACCAGCTTGATGAGAAGGGTAAATTTCCTTTTAAAATAAATTGCAGCACAGTATGATGTACAAATAGCTGGTTTTGAAAGAGCAGGTTGGCACCTTTTAGACCTGCTTAACATTCTCTACGCTAGGAGAGGTGAGCATGGTGAAAATTGGGTGTGATTCAAATCTCTCAAATGAAGGTTTACTAAGCTGAATTGCTCAAAGTAGGCTGTACTCATTTAAAAAAATTCCTTCATACCCTGCATGATATGTGCATGCTGTTTATGATGAATTGTAATGCCCTTGGTTTAGACCATCCTCTAAATAAACAAAAGATAGCAGACCTTCTTAGCAAGCTCAAAATATGTTTTTTTGTTTTTGTTTTTTTTTTCTCCTCTAATACAGCCAATAGCTAGGTTTAAGGCTTGTTCTGTTCTTTCCTCTTCTTTCTCTAAAAAATCTCCTGCTGCTCTATCTATCAGCTGGCATGTGTCCTGAAGCATTCTGGACACTTCTCATTCTAGTAGACCGAAGTCCTGCATGCATGTTAAGAGTTATCTTTTTTCCCCAAAAACCTGTACTGCCCCTAGCTAAGGGATGACAAAAGAGAAAGAATAAATGAATGCGTATACTCCTTTAGAGCAAGAGAGTGACTTTACATTGCTGGGAGACGTGTGTGCTCGGCACAGCCACCACAGCATGACAGTGTTAAGCAGTGCACTGAGACCCAGCAGCCCAAGGAGACATCTGTCCCCACATCAGGTGTGATATGGTGGGTCTCATGGGCAAAACTGGCAAATGGGTTTCTCTTCACTCTTTTTTTGCTGCTGCAGCATAGCTGGCAGTGGCAATGCAGTGAGAATAGAAGTGGAAAGAAGATGGAGGCTGATGAGGGAGTTAACCCATCTTTCTCCACCCTCCCAAGTTCATCCATGCCCAGTGTCTTTTGCAAGGAGCATCAAGAATGTCTTGCTTAGAGCTGCAGGGAATCAGTGTTGCCACCAATTTGGATGAGTTCTTATTATTATTCGAAGATAGTTATTCTCAAAGATACTTCTGGAACCAACTACCAGATCAATAGCTGGAATTTATTTTTCTATTAGAAAACCTTTGAAGCTCCTGTGAGTAGTAGAGTTCTTCATTGAGATTTCAACACTTTATTATATTTCAAATTTTGATTCAGACATAAGGAGTGCCGAAAAAAGAACCCAGAGCAAATGTTGGGAAATTATTTGAGATAGTTCTACTTGTGATTCTCTCCTATAAATAATACATGGCTTTTAGAAACTTGCATATGAAATGGGGTAAGAATATGCTTCAGGTGAAGTACATTGTAAAAAGGGACATTATAAAAATAAATACCTTTCAGTTGATTTGAAAATGTGGAGATGAGAAAAGGAAATATCTGACTAGCTCTCCTGAAGAAAGAGTTTGGGAACTCATCTGGCTAAGCTTTTAAAGGGAAGATAGATGACTTTCTCACACATTTTGGAAAGAAATTCTCCATTTTTAATTATCTGCATTGGCAATGATGCACCTTTTCTAGCTTATGTAATTTATACCCTGAGAAGCACTGATTATTATACAAACATATGCACATGAACAACAGAGGAAATAAAAATCTTGAAAGTCCAGTATGGAACAATTAACCTTGGAATGAATATATGAGAAAAGTACTGTGACAAAATATTATTTAAAGGGAAAATAGGTTTTTAAAAAAGGTCATAGAACTATTCAGGGAAATGAAAGATGGAGAAGACTATGAGAGGCTTTAATAAGCCTAGGGAAATTAACAACCTGATGGCAGATTACACTTGATAGATACAGAAACACTGTAATGTACTTTGATGGAATAATTACAACTACTTGGTACACATTACAGGATCTTAAATTAACAGAGATTATTCCAGAAAGCATTCCTGGATGACACTGTGAAGAGTTTGTTAAAGATCCCACCTCAGTGAAGCACAGCAGATAGCACCCACAGACAGCAAAGCAGACCCTCTGCCCATTCACTGAGGAATGCAGCCCTCCATCCTCTGGATTTACTTCTGCCCCAGATGGAGACAGGAAATAAACAAAACTCACCTATACACCTAGCAATACCAGGGTAACTTATGTCTGGGGAAGGAATCACAGTCCAAACAGCATTAGTTTCCATTAGCAGATATAGAATCTTAGAATATAATTGTACAATCATTAGAGTTGGAAAAGACCCTTAAAGATCATATGGACCAACTCCCTTGCAATGAAAAGGAACACTGACAGTGAGATTAGGTTGCTTGGAACTCAGTCCAACCTGGACTTAAAATCTCCAGGGACTGGACTTCCACTGCCTCTCTGGGAAACCTGTTCCAGTGCCTCACCACTATGGTATTTAAGCTACCATACAGTACAGATAGAATGACAAGATATGTTATTACACAGTATAGAAAACTGAATGTTATAGGCAGAATTTAAATATAAGACTTACAGGGATCTGGAACAACCTGTCAAAACAGAGGAGTCAAAGTAACATTGCTGGAGTACAATATATTCATGTGTAGGATGGTCTTGCCTTTACACTTAGTTATTCCATACTTCAGAGTCTATTCTACATTTTTATATTTTTATTTATTTACGTATTTAGTATAAAGACTGGAGGATGGGGGATTGTGCTTAGTACTCAGAGAAAACCTGCTGGGAAATCCTGTTTGTCTATATTGTGTTTCCAACAGAGATAAAAGGATAAAAAGGATGTCAAAATCATTAAAGGAAGTATTTGTATACTGTATGTAATCTAACTTCCAAATCCATTGCTGTTGCACCTCTATAGCTTCTGTTTTACTTTTCATATACAAGTAAACACACAAATCAAATGAAGCTCCAGAAATGTGTTATAGTGCTGTCTGAAAATGAAAGAGGGTTTCAGAGGAGTGAGTGGTTCAGTGTGAGCATTCAGAATAGTGAAGATGGTGTTTTATACTTCTCTCCATTCACCATCTGTCTGCACAAAGTTCATATTTTCTGGATCGCCACAAGTAGAAGTTTAAGTTTAATCCTGCAAACTGACAGTCTCAAATGGAAAACTCATTTTCATTGGCACAGCTTACAGCTATTTCCTAAATAGCTGTTTCTAGCTGACTGCACTAAAGCTCTTTTAGCTATTGATATAAATGTGTCACTAATGTGTTTTTAATGGAATTTGGAATTAAGTACATTTGAATACATATCTCCTCCCATATGCAGAGGGTTATATATCTGCCAATAGTTATCTGTATTTTAGGAATTTGTGTGCATATCCAAAGACTGGCGATTCAAATGTGATTTCATTGTAGAACCTACAGTTTGTCAGTGTGAAAAGAAATCTCAGATATCTCTGTTGCTTACATCCCAGTAGCAGGGAGGATCAGCTATGAAAGCTATATGCAAGTGAGGTGGGAAAAGGCTTTGTTTCAGGGATTAAATCTAAATGCATTACGTACTTTCATGGTTTTGTAATGGATTGATACAGGGTTATTATGGATAATGTTTATTTAGACTAGTCAAAAATGTTTAACACAAAAGCATTTTCAAATGGAAATAGCAAAGCACAGTTTGCAAATGCGCAGGCTAAAATTATGTGTAATTTCAGTGAATGGCAAAGACTGAATAGCAGACAATTGCCTGTAGGGGTTTTTACAGTCCCAACTGACAAAGCGATGTCTATAGCACACAGCATATAAATCAGTTCCATGACTCAAGAATGATGTGATACATCAATCATCTGTTTTACAAATATGCAGTGAGGCACTCAGTCATTTGTACATCCATCAGAGGTCTGTTCAAGTGCCATACATTTAGGAAATTAATTGGACAAGTCAATATCAAAATTTAAAAACATGTTCTCATCCTTTCTGCATGCTGGTTCAACACTACTGATAATAATTAAAATAATTCCTATTTTAAGGTAACTAATTGTCGCAGTTTTTCCCTGAGGACATCTGCAGCCGGAAAATGATGTACTTTTCTGCAGGGTTTCCACAGTCCCTAGACTGGAAATTACATCTCTCCTTTTCTCTCTCTCTTCTTTTTTAAGATCTTGTGTTTAGCTAGCACCTTTTCCACTCAGAGATTCAAACAGTTTTGCTAATAGAGAAATCAGAGAAATGCATTCATTGCTCCATTGGTGGTAAGAACCAGGAAAACCATAGCACACTTAGTGTGAGGAATATGAGGCAGACACAGCAGGACAGAATTTGAGACACGTAGGACAGACAAGGCTCACTTCTGAGGATCAACTGGCCAGACATTACAGCTGATGTTGAACTCTGAATCCTGCTTCTAGCAATATCTAGTATCCGATGCTAAAGGTGAACAAAACCAGACAAAAAGCGCTTTGTTTGGAGAGACTATATTTTTACAGCATAACACTATATGACATACATTCGGTCTTCAAAGGCTGTATTTAGGGAGGACAACTAGAATTGCATTTATCTACTGGAGTTTGATACTAATCTGTTTATTACCCACCTGGTAACCATTGCCTCAAATAGTTAATTTTGAAGATAATTCAGTGCTACGTAGAAGATTATTAAGAGACTGTTGCACTGTGTGATGAGGTCCTGAAAACAACCTGACAGGCAATTAATACTCCTATCTTGCAAAGTAACAGCATTGAAGATAAAATAACTCTCACATACTCATACGTAAATCTGAATTTAGGCAGATGAAGACTAGGGTGGTAAAATAGCAAGCTAATCAGGACTTAAAATAAAGTTCAGTCCCATGCATCAAGGGACCAGTAAGCCATGCTATAACATGGTCAGGGGTTGCGCACAGTGAAGGGAGGCACAAAGGTAGAACCACCTGCAAGGCCATCTGTGCCACCTGGTTATATCACCAGCAGGACTGCTTGGGAGAGCAGGGTTGAGCTGAAAACTCCCTGAACTTCTCCCTGCTAGTACTTCCTTTGGGACAGTTCTTGACCCTTCTCCTCACCCAAGTCAGTGCTTTTGAAGAAGAGCAGGACCATGCCTCATATGTCATTTCCCTCTAAAGAAGTGCATTTCTGCCCCAAAATTACATTCCATAAAGACTGTTTCTTCCTCCAGCTACTCTATATGCACCATTCTGTCAATCCTGAGACGCCACAAATATCACAAGACATCCAAATTGTCTTGCTTGGTGTGAGTAACACTATGAATAATTTTGTTCCCATCTTACTGTTAGCACTGCAGCTATTGCATTCCTCTACAGTTCATAAATATAACTATTTTTTCTGTCTAGAGCTTCCAGATAACCTTTTGTTTAGAATTATCCACTTTAAGAGGTTATAATTGGTTAAGAATTCTAAGTAAAGTCATGTGTTCTGTAAATCCTATTACAGTGTTAGTTAATACAGCTCATTTAAGGTAATTTAATGCAATTCCCACATCCCAGGACTCCTCAGTGCACTTGCTATGTATCCAATTATACCTCTTCCATTTTCTGAAATCTTTCCCCCTCTTTGAGTAGCCAGCACTGGACATTTTAAGTCTCTGTAATGTGCTGTCTGGATTTCAAAGACAAGTTAAGTCCACTCTTTTAAAAATTTGCATTAATGGAAATATAGTTATTTTCAGGGCAGCAGCGAAGCTGAAAAAGGAATTTGTATGGCTTTGTTGTATCACTCCATATTTATATTGGTATTAAAACGAGCCAACCAAAGTGCTCAAGACTCATAATGCACTTTCAAAATTGTTTTAGAGCCCAATTGGCAAAGAGGGTGCTGGTTTTGCATATGTTGGGGAAATAAATTTGGAGAAGAAAAGTATCACATTTTTCTGATAAAGAGCTTTGTAGGATCATCACCCCATCTGATCTCCTGTGAGAGACACTCTTGAAATAGAGGGAGTCATACCCATGGGACTTTAGAAATGACCAGTTTTAAGGAACTGAAAATGAATCAAAACCCTTCCAATTAAGAAATCCTTAGCAGCAAGCTGCCACGTGAAACCACATCGCTTTTGCTTTCCCATGAAACAAAGAATGTTTTTCTTTGTAGATAAATGAATTTAGAGTCAGATTATTATTACCATTTTCAAAGTGATGAAATCAATAAGTGTTTTAAAAAGGGTGTGATAGCACCTAACTACAATACCTGTCTTCTGGAGCAAAAATCTTTGCCTGCAATTTAAGTACTTAAATATTCTGTCTTACAGAGGCAGAATTCTGAGCTGAGCAAGCAAGTGGGAAACACAAAATGGGAACAGATGTATTTCTCCAAACCACAGAAAAAAGTGGGTACTCTCCCATTAGTGGTATTGCTGCTGAAAGTTTCCAAGGCTACAAGCCTGAGAAAAACACTTAGACTAAAATACCTGTGCAGATTCTAATAGTAAGGGAGCACAAACACCTCCCCCACTCCCAAATATCTTCTCACCAATCAGTGATGAGTTTGTTTAGGTAAAAGTGGGGGATTTAACACTTCCTATTAATGCCTCTTTTCTTTTCTTTTCTTTTCTTTTCTTTTCTTTTCTTTTCTTTTCTTTTCTTTTCTTTTCTTTTCTTTTCTTTTCTTTTCTTTTCTTTTCTTTTCTTTTCTTTTCGGCAGCTGTGTTAGTCTGTAAGAGCACACACAGAACCTAGTAGCCTGCTTGAAAACTTTCCTGAGGTTAGAGGATCCTTGGGATCCATTTACTGCCTCAAGGATTATTTCTGTGTCAAGCAGTTGCTGAATGAATCACTGACATAGATGAGAAGGAAGCCTATGGCTCCTGTCTACTTTCCAGAGGTCTTATTTTTGAGTCTGGTCAGGGTTTTAACAACAGGTAAGTAGTCTCATGGGTAGCGGGAGAAACAGATTTGATTTCTCTATGTTGGAGAGACGTTAAACCAAGATCTGTCACAGCTGGAGCAATTGTCTTCAGCCCTGAGTTGTTAGAATAAAACAGAGATTGCTGTCTATGAAGAGCTTTTCAAAAAACACTCCTAAAAGGAAAAAAATAGATAACTAATGTCAACAGATTTTCCCCTTAAGCTGACAGTGTTTCAGTTATTGTTATTCTTACTATGAAGCATCTAATGCTTCTGAAAAGGCATCTGTGTAGTTGCCAATACAGATTCTACCTTAGAAAACAGTTATCTAATGGCAGCATTATTGAGATAATGTCAATTCATTTCTAAAGTTTTGTTGGTATTTAAATTGAGCCAACAGTAACCAAGGCTTAGATCTCCAAACCCCAAAATACACTTACTGAAAGGAAAATATATCTGCACGCACAGCATACAGAAAGAAAACAATCCTTTTTATATTTTACATAATAAGCGACAGCTACAGAGGGAATGGCTACAGATGAGAAGCACAAGCCTGCTTTCTTTTCAAAGCACCAAAGGGAAATGCATGGAACAATGAATCTGTTGAGTAAGACTCTGTCAAGATAAATATCATATGTCTAAAAAGAAAAGTATCTTTAAAATCCGATTACTATAACTGGAAGAATTTCAGAAATCTGTGTACTTTTTTTTTTCAGCCACCAGTTGCTCTTTTTTCAAAAACGAAACTCTAGAGTTTCCACTATATTTCTGTTTAGCTTTGCTTTCTCTTTTCCAAAACGCTGAAAGTTTTCCAGGTCTCTCTGAAGGTGTTTTTTTTTTATAAACTTCAACATACCAGCTTATTATATACAAAACACATCAAAGCAGCCTTTTATATAAATAGATTTTATTACGTACAATGATATTGACTAATGTGTCAGAAGTGATCAGTAATTTCTGGTGAATTTGCTCTTGGACACACATGCACTGCTCATGCACCAGGGATCTTTGTAGGATCCCAAGCCAGCGTATAAGAAATTGGGCACTTGGACTAGTTAGTGCTGTCAGGAATTCTTGCTCATTAAATCTTATAACATCTTCTTTTTAAAAGGTGGAATTGAAGCTAATCGGTCGTGACCAGAAGGGATTATGTATTTTTTTTTTCTTTGTATCATTTTCTCCCTTGATGTACACTGAGCAATAACATGAAAAGAGAGTGTCTGTTCTACAGTGAAGTTATTTAGTTATAACTAGCTTTCACTGACTTCTTTTGGTTTGTATTCCCTTTAGGTAATATAGAATTTGTATTCTGGGGGGGAAGAATGGCTTTGCAAATACCTCCATTTTGATTAGGGTAATTTTGTCCTGAAGAGGAAATGAAAAAAAATCTGCTAATACAATGTCAGCTGCAGAGCAGAAGCTGCATGAGTGCTCCACATGCAAGACCAGAAATTTGTTACCACACGAGCTCCTGATAGCCATGCGAAAAAGGGCTGACAGTTCAGAGAGCAAGGTTCTAATCACAGGTTATGTGGCTGTTGACACATCACACGTTCAAATATCACTTTGCATTTCAACTGGCAGTAACTTTCCACACGCTACAGTTTCAGGCGAATTCTTTGAAAATAAGTAACTGGACATACTTCTTGGAAGATATGGATAGTCAGTACAACTTTGTTACGCTAAACTGGTTCCTCCTTCAAAGTGTGGCTCCTGTAGGACCATCTCTGCATTACAGGCAGAACTGGAACATGAAACTTAACCGCTAACTGGCCATTTCCTGAGCCACTTGCAGTTCTTTGCTTCTGCATTGAAGGGACTTTTCACAGCCAATTCAGAAGATACTCTGCAGACATATCTGCATCCTGCCTGTCCTTCCTGACTTGCCTTTGATGACAGTGTTTGCAGTCTTTAGTCCCTTCATCCTCTCAAAGCTACAGGGCCCTATAGACTGTGATTTTGTTTTTACATTTTCACATACTGAAGACTATTTCGAATTTACCACTTGTTCCAGCCTAAACTGTAGAAGGATGGAAAAAAGTTTGGACATTCCCGAGTCTCTCAGGACAAAACTAAGTCTGTATCATAGAATTGTCGAGGTTGAAAAAGACCACTATGATCATCTAGTTCAACTACCAATATGTCACCACTGTGCCCACTGACCATGTCCCTCAGTGCCACATCTATTCTGTTCTTGAAATTTTCATTCAGAGCTTGGTTCTTCTTTGCACGGCATTACAGTGATACCTAGAATACTGGAAATAAAACCTACAGGAATATTTGTAGATTTAAAGGTCTGTGCCAGTTTCCCTAGTCAGCTGTCGCCATGTCTGTTGATCACTTTTCAGTTTTGTAAGGAACTTTAGGGAAAAAAAATATTTGTGACTGATGCCTTTATGGAACATTTGTATTTTCTTTCTTTTGGTGAAATTGCTGTGTATGTTAGCTTTGAATCCTCTGTGTCTTGGCAACAGCCTTGTGGTGAGGTTGTTGAGAACTGACTTGTTCAACCCTGTCACTTTTTCACTTAAAATCTGTTCAACTCCAGCTTAACTGTTGCCATATTTGGGTGGTTTAGGATCATATTTTATCCTTTCAATAAAAATTGTTTCACTTTTTTTGAGAGAGAAATATAGGTTTTTCTTGGAGCAAAGCCACGATTCACAAATCAATTAATTTTACTGAAAGTCTCCATGATAATGATCAAAGTTGTACTACATCTACTGAAAACCACCCACATACTACACATTGTTGAAGGAACAGAAAATCTGAATCTGACTCTCCAAGCACAATTGGGGACCTTCTTTTGAATCAGAGAGATGAAGTGAAAAGCCATGAAAGAGCATACAGGCAATCCTTACTTGCTTATCTGATTACGTAACTCTGAATGCAAGCAAATATTTCTACAGTGAAAGTAGGAGCAACTGCCTTCCAGAGCTGCAAGAACTGTTTACACCTCTTAGTGTGATAATTATTATTCACTTTTACAAGTCTTCTTTTTCTTGGTGCTAGGATTAGAGATAGAGTTGGAAGACAAAGTGTAAGCACATCAAAAATACCTATTTTGATACTTTTATTTTTTGCAATGAACAGTTAAATGTCCCTTGAGACAGCCCACAACAACAGAGGTTAGGGACCAACATGTATGGCCAGTAAACATGCAGGAACTTGAATTTTAAATACCCTCAAACGTTTATGATATCTACCAGTCATTTTGTGCAAGATCAAGTCTAGTTAATAATCACATTATCAAATTTCAAACCATGAGGTGTTCAGAACAACAAAAAAAAAAGATTCTTTGTAAACACAAAGCCAGAGTGCAAGGACCATGGTGAAGAACACAGGACCTATTCATTCCTACCTTAAATCTCATCCTGTGGGCAGAAACTGGAGCAAAGAAATTAGATTTTAATCTGATCTAAGGAAGGTTCCAGCCAAACTGGATGTTGCTGCATGGCTGGCCAGCGTAAACAACATCAATCCAGATAAGAACTATGTTTATATAGAGCTTTACAGCCTGAGCCTCTCAATTTATTTATTGGGTAGAATACAGTTTCACAGTTTATCTTTACCAGCAGTATCATGTCTTCATACCAACATGTGCATTTACATTAACATATGTATATGTTGTGCTGCAACCAGGGTGGCTGACAGCAAGAGCAGGTTGGGACAGAATGTGGGGTACTTTGCCTGGCAAGGCAAACTGAAAAAGGTGTTGGAAACCAATGCCAGTACATGCCAGTAGTGTGTGGAGGCCGTATTGAAGTCACTCAAAGGACGTCACCAGCTGTATCTGATGCAGTGGATGTAAACTGCATATGAAGTTTATCTAACTAATCCAACTGAGTGACCCAGCCACTTTTGTCATGAGAGCTAGAAAAAACACCTTGATAAGAGCTAATCACATTTCTGACGTAGCCACTGACCACTTTTATTTGCTCAAGTTATTTCAGTTTCTGTTCCTGTTTTTAAATAGCATACAACAATCACTGCCCTCATTACCAAGCCAGTATCACTCCAGCTCCATGATCTCTTGCAAAATGTGGGTGTAGGAGAACATGTCTTGTAATAGCTGCTTACAATTCTGTCTCAGGTTTTGTACACAGCAGACTGCACTGGCATTATGTAGACATTCATTAATATCCCATATACAGCTTGACTGCAATGACAGAAATAAAGCTTTACTTCATTTCTTTCTCTGCACATACATACTACTAACACTGCAACCTTAAATGAACCCAAGCATAAAAAAGGACACTTTTTGCTAGTTTGCTTTCTTTCTCTGCAGATGTTTGTAACAGAGGTCCATCAGCTAAAATGTCAATTGATTTTTCACATTTAACATGAATAAAGGTATAGCTCAAGCCAGCTAGAATGTGTTCTTTCATTTTTCTTTTCCCCAAGATATTATCTTTCTGTCCTGTAAGACTGAGTGGTATTTTCCATTGTCTTAAACAGAGATCAGAATCAGTTCTTTGCTATGTCCTTGAGCTGTCAGAAATTAATGAAAATATGATTTAAAGTATAGCACAGGCAGACAGTCAACCTCCAAAAACTCATTGCTTCTAACCAGTTTCGTTTCATTTCATTTTTTATTTTCAGGTCAAATTTGCCTTAGAAGGAAAAGTGAAGGGAAGAACAATCAAGTTCTAAGAAAAAAGGATCATATATAACTATGGTCTGTTAATTCATGCACAACAGATAGACTTTTGTTATGAAAATACTTGCTTTAACTTGTTGTCATTGCACTGAACTAGAGTTTTATGAATACGAACATTTCAAAATTAATAGGACATCTAAGATGTCCATACAGCAAAGTACTATTTGTTTCATCAGAATAGGTTCAACTCTGTTGATGTAAATGGAAGTCTGGATCCAGCAGGACTGTCAGTGGGTGCACTATGCTCTTGCTCCTGAGGGCCAAAGTACACGTCTGCCCCCCTACTCTACCCAGCTTTTGTACTTCACTTTCTGTAAAAAGACATTATAATTTCTGTGAAGATTATAGGATTTTCTCCCTTCTGAAGCCGCCAGTGTCTTTGTATGCAGGAATGTCTGCAGAGAGCTCTCTACCTTTGCTCATGTAGGTGCAGGGCTAGGTGTCCTTAGGTTGTGGTGGCATCCAGGGCCAGAATTAAAAACCTAGCCACTACCAGCCTAAGGAAGACTCACATAACCCACAGCACCCCTCAGATAAGTTGCTTCTGTTTATCCCAACAGCTGCAAACCACAGCTGTCTCAGTGTGGGTCCAGCACACAATTGGAGCTGTTATCTTTCACCTCTTCTCACTAAGCAGCAAAGACCTGGAGATGTGCTGCAACAGAAGTAATCATTCAGAGACAAATTTAGCTCTGTTTCTGAGTAATTCACTCCAGTTTCTGAACAAACTCCATACACATAAAGAGTTTGTTAGTCATTTTAGGAGGATTTATGAGAGTCACTGTCTCTTAACTGAATTCAGTTTCATGTTATCTGAATACATGGCAGAAGCACAGGCCTTGAAAAAAAGGATTCCTGTGTGCTTGATGAGAATCAAGAAAACTTGCAGAAGAAACGGAGTTTCTCCATTGGCACAAAACCCACTGTATGTATAAGCTGATTTCATACTTACATAAGAATGAATTATAGGGTACCAGTTAATTGTGAAAATTAGTTGGAGAATTGGGAAATAGAGTCTATTACAGGTCCTTTGAACAGAGATTTAAATTGAAACAAGTTTTCACCCTCTTTGTTATTTAGATTTTCCATCCATAAAATGCTACTAATAATTATACAATTAATCTGTGGGCATAATACTTGTGGAAGCATCCTCCACCACACAAGTGGACACTTGTTTTTCCTTTGTGCTAATTTTCAAAATTGTTCTACTTCCAGTGAAAGATTTCCAATTCATCAAAAATGAGAGCCAACTTGGTTATGGTCTATAAACACCTCTGTGGTAGGGTAGCTACTTGTATTGCATAGCTCTTCAAAGAAACAACGTAAGTAAAAACAATCATCAGTAATAAAAAAAGTTCAAAAAATCTTAAATAACTCATGTAAGGAAGGGTACATTTTCCACCACCTGAAATCCTAAACACAAGATCAACTATGAAATGATGCAAGAGATTGGGGGGGAGGGGGGTGATTTAGCAATAAACCCGTAGCTGCATCAAACAAGATCATTATACTGATTACTTTTGAATTTACAACAGTTGTGATTGTAACTCTGAAATCACATAATGTACCTAAATTTCCACCAAACTCAGAATGAACCCATTTCTCCTTTCTCTGGTAATTATAGGAGGAAAAAACTTTGTCACAAATAAGATCTCCCAAAATTTGACAATTGCCAGGGTGAAGCCAATATATTTATTGGAAATGAAATTTGTGGCCTGAATAAAAGATTTCTTTTTATGAATGAAGGACGTTTTTCAATAAGAAGCTCCTGTGCCAAATGCTTCTTTGTTATATAGCAAAGACGTGATGGAAAATGACTGAGTAAATAAATAATCTGGAGGGTGAGAGAACCAAAATTAATTCATGCTCTCTTCATCCATGGCACAGTAGCGGGGTAGTGAGACTTCTGATTTGTCAATTTGGCCATATGGCTCTTCAGAAATGATGATTTCCACCAGGACATAAGGAGAAGCCTGTCTAAAAAGCATGTATTTTCTGATCTTCACAACATGGGACTTTGTGTAGGCTTGAATCTTTCTGAGGGCCAGAAAAGGAGAATAGGATTGTAGATAGATGTCTTAATCAGCACATGCATTGTGTATTTATGGTTCTAACAGTCTGGAAAGCTGTGTTAAGCCTATCTCCATTAGGCTTAGGACAGGTGCCCCACGTAGAGATGAAGAGTAAGCCTGCAGAATGCTGTGTGGAGAAACATAGTGGCTGAAGAAACAGTATTTTAACACGTGGAATAGAGACAATTGGCTTCTCTAAGCTCTGCATCTCACTTAATTATGCCTTTTCAAGCTGGCTTGATCTCAGCATAAACAATCCCAAAGCAAGTTACAGTTTTTTTATGGAAATCAACCCTGGCGCTTCTTCCACCTACAGGCAGAGCTCCACCTATGTAAACCTCTGCACATGCCTGGGAACACCTGTTGGAAAGATGATACAATAGCCATATCCTAATCTAACAAGCAAGATTCCAGACTCGCCTAGGGTTCCTGCTTTGAACACCAGCACAAAGCAGCCCAGGCCACTCTTCATTTCAAATGCTGTGGCTGACTGCAATTACTTGAAGTGGTGGTAGCCCTTCCTGGGCACTGGGCGCAGTGGTGGTGTTTTCGTTGCTGCTTAGGCAATATGTGGCAACATGGCTTGGCTATGGAAATGGCAATTTTTTAGGAGAATGACACTGCTGAGACCTCAGCAGTGCTGAAGGAGTTGCACTCCTTCAAGAGAAATGTGGATGGCTTCCATTCATTTTAATGGCTAATTAGCTTTAAAGACTGATTATAGACATTTTAGTGTCACAAACATTATGAATCTTTTCACTTCAGGCTAGCATTTCACAAGCACAACATACAGAGATAATATACGCTCAGCTTTGTCACATCCTGTCATTCTCTTCATTTGAAGGGACTGTCTCTAGAATGAAGCTGTAAATCTCGTTATATTAAATGCCATCCAGAACTTAGTGGCTTATTTGAATAACTGAGAACCTCGAGTGTAAATATTGTGATCCCGCTGGTAGAAATGTTCTGGATCCCAAGACTGTGTATTGCTCAATTGGGCAGATTTTCTACAGCCCTTCACAAAGCACCAATGAAGACAGATAACTTTAATTAAGGAATATCATTTGGTATCTGTGAGCAAAATTTTCCCTTTGTAATACAAAGTGGCTGTGGTGTCTAGTCTAGATAATGTATTCTGCTTTCACTGTTGGTATTGATGTCCTTTCAAGTATACAGAATATGTAGCCATTAATGAGCTCTTCCTGTTAAGATGTTCAGCAATGAAATAATTAACAATGTTGATGTGTAAATTAAGCTTCAGATTTTAAACTGCCATTTAGGATGAATAAGGCTGATCACATTTCTCTAGCTGTTCAGCAGAGATGAGGACTGGCTGTATGCTAAATATAGCAGTACTCCCAGTAAAAGCACATGCAAGAACAGGCAATCTCTATGCCTACCTTGTCTCTCTTCCCATCTTTCTTTTCCAGGAAGCATCCAGACTTAGGAAATACCAAAAGATACTGCAGTCATCTACAAAACAAAACAAAACAAAACAAAACAAAACAAAACAAAACAAAACAAAACAAAACAAAACAAAACAGAATTTTGTAATTAACATCATGTTTGCACCAAGTATATGAAACACTGAAAATTGTTTTATATTTATATTTTTCAGCAAAAGCAGTCAAATGTTGCTTGCACTGGCATATGAACTTCTGACCTCCACTTCTCTTTATCTTCTCCCAGTGGCACTGAGATCACAGTTATCCTGAAACTTAGATTAGCACCTTTAAACTCTGCTTCAGAGACAGATCCTCTAACATGGTTTACCCCTAACAAATGGGAGGCTGTAGTTTTCCATAGCTGACTCCTATGGCATGATCATGCCATTCACCAGGGAGATTGGCTTTTCATGGTCACATTCTCTGAGAACAAGCAAAGTGGGAAGGGAGAAGTTCCGCTTCATGAGATGAAAGAATACGCTGTTTTCTACAGTTAGTCACTATTATATAGATATATTTTTTTAAATATTTGATTTGTTTAGATCTTATCTACTATGGCTTAAGTGTACTTATCTAGCACAAAGGCTTGGCCACTGTGTCTCCTCATTGAACCCCAGGCTTGATCAAGGTCACCGGGAAAGCAGGCAATCTAGCATTTTCCAAATGCCATGGTAAGCATATTCATAGAGTCATTAAAAAGTAATAATAAAATTTTAAACAGAGCAAAACTTATAATCTGCAAATAATATTAAGGAGAAAAGTAATAAAAATCAAGCACTTGATATTTTTTCGTTCTATAGATGTGGTGACCTTGTACATTTCATCCTGTTAACATGGAAGAATCAGTAATGCTTATACTTCATATTAAATATTTAGAGAATGGTGACTACTGCCCTATCTCTAGGGCCTTAAATATATCATTGATATTTACATATGCAGTCAGGAAATACTCTGTACAACTTTTCAGAACTTTCCAGAACTTTCACCTTCGCACAATTTTGACTGCAGTATCTCTTGTTTCATGGCAGGGTGGCCAAGAGAGTTTTCCCATTGGACTTCGTTAATGGACAGAGTTCAGGGTTTGCAGCTTTCAGCAATCAGCTTTTTATTGCATATGGACACCACACATTACACTTATTACACTTCTGTCCTTGACATGACTTTGCAATATATTTTTTGCATATATTGTTTTGCACGTATGTAAAGGTGTACATCTGTCTGTAGGGACAGATCCATGCCTGGTGTATGGTTTCTCTTAAATTATTTTCACTGAGTTTTCTGAACTGGTGTTCTTCTAGTCATAATCTCAGTTCTGCCTGGAATATGTCAAATCAATCACTTTGTCTGTCCCTTCATCCCACACTTTCTATTCCCATGCAGCTTCAGTCCTATTGTCCCTCTGGTTCTTAACTTCAATCACAGAGCTTTACAGTGGCAATAACATAGGCTGTCTCAAATGCCTACTTCTTCCTTGTTATTCATAAAGTTCGTAATCTCCAGAATAGAGATAGTCAGAAATACGTCACTGGAAAAGTGAGCCACCTCTTCAATACTTTGCAACTATGGGCACCCTCCTTCCAGCTTCATTTTTGGAGTGTGTAACAGTAGTTGAAGTTGCCATTTGAGCTGGGAATCTTTTGAATGAAAGCATTTCTTAAACTAAAAATTTAAAGAATATCAGAGTTGAAAAGTCTGCTTGAGTGACTCACCTTAGCTCCAGATTCATACTATCTCTTTAATCCTTCTGGACTGCAGACTTAGAGAACATTATGTCTGTATGAAGATACATATAAGGTTTTGTGTTAGCAAGAAAAAATACACTGTCTTTGGATACTAGAAGTGTGACCTATGATCATAGTGAAAATTCTTTACCTTGTTTTTCTGTAGGAAATTATTTGCTGTTTGGCTTCTGCTTTCCATCTTGACACTGGATGCAGCATTTCAGTGGGGTGGAGAACCTGTGAGTCATTTTGGGAGAAACAGAGTTAAGAAATGAATGGTCCTACTGGCTATCTCTACACTCAGTCTGTTTCCAAGAAGCTGGAGTTCTGAGGTCAATGACCATTGCCCTTGCAAAGGTGTTACTATAGGACAAAACTGCTCTCAGTTCTCCCGAAGTCTTGTGCAGTTCTTATTCAAGTATGAGTAAGGGAAGTGCAGAGGACAAGCAATTTGATCTACCATACTAGCAGGGATGAAGATGAGGCGAGCACATGTTAATTAGGAAAGGAACAGGGGCCTGTAGATCCCAGGCTGAACATACTCAAAAGTATGTGGCTCACCCAAGCCTGTCCCCACTGAGGTCATCCCAGCTCTGTGTGATAGAGCAGTTCTCTGTAAGCAGTGCCATGTCAGAAAACAACCTTGTGTCAGAAAACACCCCCTTCAAGACCTGCCATTTCCTTACCCCTTCCCCACCTCAGCAGAACCAACACTGGAGAGTGGGGCCACCTGCCTGGTCCACAGAGCTAAGATTCACATGCATGCCTTGTGTGGAAAATGCAATTCAGATCATAGTAAAGCACAGAGCCTTTCTCTTTTCTGGAAGATCATGGTACCTGGCACCTCGTAAGTCTGCCCCTGATTGCCGGAACAGAGTAGGGCCTTGCACTACCAGCTGAAACATTTTCTCGATATGGAAATTAACTTTGGTCTTCTATGCTGTAAAAACACAACCCAGTGTAACAGGCAGCTCTGGTGACTCGATGTGGTCCTCCTGTTTTGCAGGTGAAGGAGCCCCATGGAAGAGGAGAGCCACTGCCCAGGCCTGAGCCTCTGCCCCTCTGGAGTGGCGATGACGCAGGTAGGGGGCAAGATGCATGCAGGTGCTGTGGGGGCTGTTTTGGCCACAGCTCAATTTTGGGTTGTAGCGCTTTGTCCCAAAGCCAGGCTTCACTGGAGGGTGTTTTTCATGTTGAAATGAGAAATGGGCTATCGCTCACTGTTTACCAGATAACAGCAGCAACAACAGAAACCACTGCTTGTGCGTAGGATGGCTGAAGTGCACAATATGCTGCACAAGAGCTCCAGAGGAATTACGCCATGGCATGAGGAGAAACAAAAGTATTATGTCAAATCCCTTGAGTAAGCCATCAGTCATGCTTCATCATCAACCTGCTGTGTGGGAGAGCTCACACAGCTGCCTGGCATGTGCACAGGGGCCAGGGACATGGGCACTGTGCGTGGAGGGGCCGTATTACCTTTTACTCATTTCTGTTTTGGGCATTTTTCTTGGGGAAGAGTGTTGGTTTTGTTTGTTTGGTTCTTGTGATTTTTTAAACATTTCGCTTTGCCTTATCATAAGCCTAGATATTATTTAGAAGTTAAAAGTGCAGCAGATTAGTGTAGACTTCATATGGCTACATATTAAATTGACCAGGTTAAAAATACAATATTTAGGGGGAATTTCTTGGCAGTGCGGGGTACTGTTCTTTTTATTACCTGGATTGTTTAAGCATCTAAGATAAATTCAGTTAAAGTAGAAATAGCACTCAAGGTTTACTACTCTAGAAACTAGCCTCGGGGAATTTTAAGAACCTTTCTACCATGACCCAGCTCCCCTAAACTGCTCCTTCAATGTTAGCTTGCACTGACTAGGTGGCTGGGGACACTTAGTACAGTACATTGATTCACCTTTGATTTTTAATGTTGTCAAATGGTTCTACTTAAGAAGCATTTAACACGTACCTCACCATATCAATCAAATAAACTTGATTAAAACCCAACTGCTTCACCATAACCATTATAGCCAAACCTTAGGCACATACAAGAATGACATCAGGGGACTGTAGCAGTATTTCTTTCAAGGTTTCTACAAGAACATTCTACAGTAATCTTGCTGACCACGATCCCTTTGGTTAGGACTGAAGTCGAGTGTTTTCACTTTGCGTCCATACTGGTTCTTGGTTATGCTAGAGGACTTAAACTCCTTTGAAGCAAAAAACATGCATTCTCAGGTTCTAAGCTCAAAGTGCAATGTCTCATGAGTTGGTCATTTTGTGCTGTGTTCACATGGCAAAGTTTGATGTCCTTGGGGATGACTGCAACAGGTAAAGTAATTCTTTGGTCAGAGGATGAGGAGCAAAGAACAACAACATATAACCATGAGATTTTGTAATTTCTCAAAATGATCTTAAAAAGCTTTATGGAAGATATACCTGTCTTAATGAAATAGCAGTTCTAAGACTACTGTGGCCCTTGAAAGAAGAGTGTGAATTGTCTGCAGATTCAAACCACAGTCAACATCTACTGTATTCTCCCATTATTTATCTTATAAAAGTATATATATCTCTTTAGCTTTCAAAGGAAATGGAAACAGAAACAAAGATCTACCAACTATGCTTTCCACCACTAGATAATATGTTATGCTGTGCATAGCATCAAACAGTAGCACAGCAAAAAAGACATTGCTTCACTGATGTCTTTGCCTTCTTCAGAGCTCCATCAGCTCTTAAACCATAGAGGGTAAATGCCCTCCCCATATCACCGCCAATGTGACAGGAAAACTGCAGGAGCTGAGAAATCATTCCTGCAGTATCTTGCATTTCCACACATATTCATCAAGCTCAAATACATGCTTGTTAGCAAGAAGCAGCTCTTAGTTTTCCAAATCATTTACCTCAAATTGTTCTTAATAATTTGGATCTGAAGTGCCTAGTAAATAAAGCTAAAAAATGTGTGATATTTAATGCCTCTAGTTTGTATTTCCAAGCTTACAGAAGTCTTGCCAATTCCTGCAACTTGATGATGAGTCTCATGATATTTCAAGTTTCTTTTGCATATCCCTTCCTGCTTATGTTTAGGTATTTAATACTTGTGGCTGAAAAGAAGAATGTGAGATACTGAGGCACCTGGAAGCTCTGAAAACAGAGAGCATGAAAAAACAAACTTATCTTTTGTTATTTTTTATTAAAAAGTGATGTTTAATCCAGTTTTATTACCTGGGGAGAGTATATGGACTCATGATTTTGGAATGCTTTATATTGGCAGCACCATTCCCATACTGACCATTTCATTTAAAGTTCTCTGCTCCTGGCTACTCAATTTAGTTCACTGCATTTTGCAACTAAGCTGGGAGTGCCACTTGCATGTCTAGCACAGGTTGGCTGTCTGAAAAGCCAACACTTACTTGTGTCACAAACAAGAAGAAATCAGCTGTTCCTGGACCAAAATAATGCAGTTCATGAACTCAGCTCAGGAAGATGGAAGGAGGCAGGCAGGGAGGAAGGGAAGAAAGGAGGAAGAAAGGAAGGGAGGAAGGGATGAAGGAAGGAAGGAAAAGAGATTTTAATGAGACTTTCACATATATTTACAGCTTCTGGGCCTGATTCTCTGCTGATTAGCCCAAAGATCTGCAGAATGCTACTATTAAGATTTGAAAACATTTTGCACACACTTTGGTTTTCAGTCTGGCAGTTATCAGTGCATGTCCAAGAAGCAAAGCAACATATAATGTCTGTTTGGTAACACTTGGTAACATTGCTAACTTTATGTTCTCAAATACACTTTGAAGTTAATAGTCCCTTGAACAGAGTTGGAAGAGAGGTATAAGCAGCTGAGGTGTAGTTCCCATGTTTGTCAGTTTATCCACAGTGTATGCATGGGGAGATCTGCATTTGCCATAGAGATAGATGGACTGTTCCCTACTGCAATGAAAACATATGGCACCTCTAGGGAACTGCAGCCAGAGAGACAGAGACATAATAATTGGAGTGTTTGATGGAAATTTTCCCTAGTGCTACACCTCATCTTGCAGCTCCATCTTACATTTCTGCAGATTGCACTGCAGAACATGATCTGCAGTATCCACAAAGAGTAGATTCAATAAATAAACAAACCAACCAATGAACAAATGAGGACAAAGAGTAGACTAAATAAATAAATAAGAACATACATAAATAATTCTACTTCTGTGCATACAAAATACTGAAGGGACAGTAAAAGCCATTGTTTCTCCTCTCTTCCCCTTGAGAAGTTAAAAATCCCTCCACCAAGGTCTGTTGTTTACTTGACCTGCACAATGCTATTCTATTATACAGTGTAGATTTTGAGCACAAGAACAGTCCTCTGAAGACCCCTGTCAATATTCTTGTCTGGAAATACCCCAAAGATTCTCTTTGCACTTGTGGAGTTTGCACTTAAGAAAACAGGGCAGAGTTTGCACTTAAGAAACCTCTGTTTGGGAGTTCCTAACCATTATTCTTTGCTGCCCACGAGGGCTGGCAGTAGACACCTAATTCCTAAATGAAACTGTGTTCATAATGGAGAAGCACAGCATTTTTCCCCATTCTCATCATATGAAGCTCCCTGATCTCACTTGAATAAGATGACGAGGAGCACTTACCAACCCAGCACTTCTTCCCAGCTCCAATCTTTCTCCTTCTTGGCACTCTGCTATAGCTGCCCTTTGCATGCAATAAAACTCCAAATGAGCCTTGATATTGTTCTTGACAATATGGGTCTCTTCGAGAAAAGTAAGGTTTTAGTTCCTCAAAACCAGCAGTTGAGGAATTTGTTTTCTTAATTCAAAAGTTGTGAAGATTACAATTTCAAGCTCATGGCATCTCTCAGCTTAATGAAACATCAGCTTTTTGTTCTATTTTCCCCTCATCTTTTCCAATAAAGCTCTTTATCCTGACACAAAAGCTAGAATAATTACAAATGTGATGAAACTGATCTAAAAGCATAGCTTGAAATTCAGCTCTGCAACTCACAGAAGATAATTATTTCACATTTTCTTTTCCTTTAATGTATTTATTTAGACACTACAACATGGTAGCAGATCAAAGGTCTAATAGAATTTAATTGCAGTTAATCTAAAAGTTTCTCTGTGTATCACACCGAACTGGCACCAACAAAGAAATGTAACAGTCCAGGTTGAAGGCATGTGAAGTCATTCCAGATTTACCTGCAGGACAGCCTCATGCCAATCAGCAGCCACCAGCAGCAGGTAGCAAGAAGAGCTCCTTGGCAGCTTGAGAACACTCCAATTTAGAGTATCTGTGGTGACTGCCCATCTGAAATTTTTGGTGAAAAAATTGTGTTCCCAGTACTCATAGCTCTGAAGAATTATTCCCGAATACAAACCCAAACCATTTCACCACCAGTCTTCAGTCTTCTGCAAAGTGGATTCTGATATCACAGGTTGTTACTCTGTCTTTTATGGCCAGGTATAGAGAACAGCCATAGTTTTTCTGACTTGCAAGAGATATTCTGTCTGAGGAGAAAATGAATCAGCTTCCATCTGTGTCCTTTTCTCTCCTCTCACAATGAAGGAAGGCTAGACAAGCTGGGTTTAGCTTCTTAAAATGCATCAGGGGTAGGGATTCTCTAATCCTACTCCTTTCTTTCCTACTCCAAGTATTGTTATTGTACTTGAAGTCCCATTTTCTTGGGAAATTTGTGCAGATGTAATACAGAATTAAGTATTTACATTTTTATCCTTCCACCCCCCCCCAAACTTCTTATTCTATTGAGTTGTAAATCTGGGGCTGATTTACCAGAGAATACAGTGAAGGAAATGAAACTCAAATTACCCAGAATAGGGCCCTGAAGGGGTTTCTTCCAGAGTGTGGCAGAGATTTCTAGAGAAACTATTGTATTGGCACAACAGTATGGGACAAAGGTGAGGAAAAGCAGGAGGATAGAAAAGAGGCCACCAGAGAAAATAGCAGAGTGGCAAGGAGACAGCACCTCCACCTCTCTCTCACAAAGCAGCAGGATATTCAGATCTGACCTTTCCTCTTGCCCTAACATTTCCTTCACCATGTTGAGTTTTCCAACCACTATCTAAACTGCAGCTCTCTCCTGTCTGAGATCCTGTTAATCCTGCAGGGATCCACATGTTGGCTGGCAAGACCTCATGGAAAGCATTTTGTCTGGAGTCTTGCCAGTGAAAAAAACCCAGGGCATGTACAAAAGTGTTACATTTTTTAAGAGCAATATGAGGGGCATCATCCACAAACCTGTTGTGTAGTTATGCAGCTAAGCAATAAACCACATAGAAACATGGATTATTGCAAGAGTAATAGAGAAAAATAGCTGTAGGAAACTGTGGTGCAGAAGGGAAGCTGACTATCAGGAGTCTCCTGGGTATTTATTTGGAGTGCTTGGCTCCTGCTCAAAGAGAATTATTGTTATGTATTTTATAGACATTGAAAAACAAAAATAGTAAAAAGGCCATATTGAATGATGCTCCCATAGAAAAATGAAAATAATCAGTTGTTCTATTTTTTTCTGTATTTTTGTTGTTGTTTCTAAAGGTGACTTTGAAATTGGGAACATGCCCGAGTTTCTTCCTTACAATAAACAGAGAAAAAAAAAAAAAAACATACAGCATTTTGTAGTACAAGTGTCAGAACTTTATGTATTGTATTTCTCTGCAACATATTTTTCAAGGTAAATCTGTGCAACCACACTTCATGAAGTGTGAGGTTTTTTGAAAGGAGGAACATAACTAAGGTTGGACACTGTATAACAGCATGTTGCTATTCATCAACCATCATGAAGCAGGATTGGATGTTTCAGCAGAAAAAAAACTGACAGGATCATTTAACTCTTTTCCTACAGATGCAAAGATTCTGAGGTAAAGATATTTTGGAAGAGAGAAGGGTAACTAAGGTTTGCTGTTTGTCATTCCCTAGTATCTGTGAAGGCCTTGTGCAGAGAGTTGTCTGTACCCAGACCGATTGTCTGATGCCTTCCTCAAAGAAACCTGCTACTTTCCTAGTTCCTACATAGAAAGTCATCTTCAGGAGATGGAATGCTTTGTTCATTGATGGGGAAACTGTGTTGTCAACTTTTTAACTTAAAAAATATCATTGACTGGCGTCTTTAGTGGTAACTTCCCACTTCTTAGAACTAGGGGAGAAGGAAGTGATCACTGCAGCCAGTTTGAAAAATGATTTACTTTAAATGATGTCAACAATCATTTTCTTTCTTGACATCCTCTGTCAAGAGGAGATATTAATATCCACTTTGTCACTGTACACTTGAGAATGCCAATTAGTAAATACCATTTCAGTGGTTAGGGAAATTAATTCAAAACCTTTCGTTATAATCAGGCTTTAATATTTCGGAACAAAATTGCTCAGTTTACCTGAGATACACTATCATTTTCATTTAGCCTATCACATCATTCAACCACCATTGTCTGGAGATAATTACTGAAGAAGACAAGCTCCATTGTCTGCCTAAAACAAAGCAGCATGGACTTATTTGCTGCAAATTAAAACAGATGAAAAATTGTTACTGCTTTCAATATAGTTGCACAAAAAGAATGAATTGTATGTTAAACGTAATTGCAGCAAATGCAAGAATGTGGCTTACAACCCATATTCTGAACAAATTTTTAAGGCATCCCAGTTAAAATAAGTGGATTTATACATAATAAATCAGAAACTTTAAAACAAACACCTCCCCACAGGAGGCATTGGATACCTGTGGACAGTCCCAGAAAACAAACACACAAACACAATTATTTGAATACAGATTTCCTGAATTTTGAGAAAAATTGTAAGTATTGAAACAACAAAGAACTTTTACTCTATAAGCACACATATATATTATCATATGGATGTGAATCATCACACTAAAACTGAGGTCACTACATGTCTCCTTAAAAACAAGGGCACCATAAAAACAAGGGCACCAGTTTCTAGAACTGAGAGTAGGTAAGTTCTTATACAGCGTGACCTACTGAGAACTGAGGTCTATACATATCTTCTAATATGAAGTGTGACATCATCTGCAATACCACATTTACAGTCAAGCTGAAGCAGAAGAAGCCTGACTGAGAGACAGAATTGTCTACATTCACACAATCTTTTTTCTCTTACATTTACTGTTACATGACAGATCCATCAGAATTTCAAGACAGTTTTAACCACAAAAACTACAGGTTCTGTTCTGCTGGGCACTTGTTTACTGGGCTCTCAGTATTCCTCTGTGCTTGAACATCTTTTAGCATATTAAAAGTTCTGAAGGAAAGTGAAAACTAAAAGGACACTGCATGAGGTACATTCAGTTTAAAAAAAGAGGCAGAAGTATTTGTAAGTATTCCACTAATCCCAGAATTAACAAAACTGTTTAGATCAGATTACTTTCCCTTCAAAAGAAAATAAAATCTCTCCTCTTCCAGATAAAAGACCTGCCTGTAGTTCAGAAGGGACTGGCTAGATGAGAGAGTGGATGGTAGACTCTACACTAAGTGCTCTGAGAGGATAAGGACAACATTTTGCAAAGTTATAGTGCTGTTTAAAGCAGCCATCCCATCCTATCTAAGGCCAGCCTATGACCAACATCAGAGCAGATCAGCATGGATTTGCCTAGCTGAGGTTTGGAAACGTGTTCTTTTGTCTCTTGAGGAAGCCTGTTCCAGGGATGCACTACTGTCGTGATGGACATTTCATTTCCTAATGTCCAGACTGTTGCCATTACCCCTTTTTGCATCTTCTGTTACCACTGAGATTTTGGTTCTGATGTCATTGTAGTTCTTCTTCAAGAACTGGTAGGCATAGGCTGCTGTTCAATGGCCTTTAACCTCCTCCTTATCAGATTAAGCAAAGCCAGATCTTTAGCCTCTCTTCAGTGGTAGACCAATGGACCATTCTGGTAGCCCTTCACTGAAGTATCTCCATTTTCTTGACACCCTTCTTGATGTGGAAGCAGTTTTCATATTATAATTCTCATCTTATGAAACATGTAAAAATTATCTTTTTCACTTGAAATGATTTTGAAAATGACTTTGAGATAACAATGTTATTTCAAGGTGAGTATACTTTCAGAGTCCTGTTTTCAAATAGAAGTAGGAAAGAAAGAAGGGTCTGAGAAAGGAGACAAAGTGAAATACAGGAACAAAGTAGGGAAGAAATATCACTTGGAGGAAGAGGTGGGGGCTGCCCATCTGGAAAGCAGCTTGGCAGATGAGGACAAAGTTGAACATAAGTCAAGAATGTGCCCTTGTGGAAGAGAAGGCCAATGATATCCTGGCCTTCATTAGGAAAAGTATTGTCAGCAGGCTGAGATCACTGGTCACATTCTGGGTTCCCCAGTACAAGAGAGACATGCGCATACTGGAAAGAGAACTGAAGCATTTAGTTTATGCCATGTCACTACTGTTACATTGTGATCCAAGACTAATACAGATTAATGTGATCTACTCAGCAGATAGGGATGGACCATATTTGAAATCATTTAAGCTAGCATGGTTCATTCTCCTGAGAGAAAAGCCAGTGGAAAAAGAATCCTCAAAATAACTGCATCACTCCATATTTCACTGAATATGTTGCCTAGGAGCTTTACTATGACAGTCATTCAAATATACCTTTCCTTTATTTCAATTCCTGTATAACTCTGTAAGAACATAACACCTCCAAAATACCCTTCTATCAGGGATTTTGTCTCAGCTTCCAGTGCTGCCCATTCTCATCAGCATATCCAAGCTGGGCTGAGGAATGCCTGAATAGGAAGAACCAGGTCTGGAATAGGAACTGGTCCTGCTGGAAATGCCACTTAAAATTTTCCAAAGCAATTAATAAATTTCCCATAAAAGGACTTTCCCTAGGAATGACATCATCATATTGAGGGCAGTATGCTAACTTCCCTACAACTCTGCAAAGACCTGATAAATAACAGCTAGCTTTAGAACAAGTTCAGCCTCGACAGAACTTTACAAGAAAAATGGTTGTATTTTTGGACTCAACTCCTGTGAAAAAAAAAAACAATCTTATGACAAAATTGAAGGAACATAAAGCCCTAACACCACAGGGCTTCAGACTCCAGACCAGCCACCAGCCAATGTTTGTGAAAGTAGAAAGGCTACACTTCCCTCCTATCAAATCAGCAACTGGTAGAGAAGAGCTTTGCCAGTCAGGGTCAGAAAGAGCTTTCATCATGTTCAAACCTTGCTGCCTCGCAGTTTTTGTAGTGCAGATGGGGCTGTACCGCAGCGTTTATAGAGGCAGAATGAAGCAGTTCCAGTCAGAAAAGGCAGCCGGGGAGACAGCTTTCTCTTTATATAGAAACCAGTAGGCTGTTCATGCTTGATGGCAGTTCAGAGCAGCTCTACAATAATCATCAGTTTCTATGGGATGTTGTGTTTTGGATGTCCGGCTTTCAGCTGTTGTGTGGTATTGCTATGCGTTAATGCTGACAGCTGCTGTGCTGCACTCCAAATTAGTGCCTTCCTCTTGCTCAGGAGTGAAGTAATACCTATGCACAGGGCCAATTTCCAGTTCACTATGGAAATACCCCAAACAAGTGAAAATACTACCAAAACAGACGTTTTGTGCCTGTTTCCTAATCAACCACATGATGCTTCCTGTTTCTATACGGAGTTTCCCATTCACTCCCACACAAGTTCTTCTTTTTTAACAAAATCCTTTCTTTCTCTTTTTTTTTTTTTTCTTTCTTTTCTTCCAGCAGTCCAAATATTTTGGGTTGTGAAAAGAATTCAGTATCTCAGTAGTTCCACATTTCTTACAAGCCGGTCACACAGAACTGTCAGGATGCTGAGCCATGCTGGTAAATGATGGCATACAGCCTGGAAGCCTGTTTTTCCTCCTGCAGAGCCAATTCAAAGTAAAATTCAATTCTGAAAGCTGTTTGAAGATCTTCTGAGAAAATGATCATGAGTGATGAAAGGGATTTTTGCAAGTCAATAGCCATAATATATTGATAAAAGGGAAAACAAAAAATAGTTTTTAACTGCTTTAGCATTCTTAAATTGCTTTGAAAACATTTGAATTACCGCTTTGATCCAATTAAAGTCCCACTTGGCTCAGGATCTATCTCCAGTCATGCCACTGGCAGGTGTTTCTCAGCCTGTGGCCTGCGCAGTCCTGGCAGTCTGTTAAACGTCAGATGGTGACCTGAAAAGTAGTCACTCTTTTTTTTCTATTTTTTCTAAGTAATCAGTCAAGCAAAGGTAAGAAGGATATCAAAGTAATAATATCTTCAAAACTTTTCCAAAAAAAACCAGAAGTGAGTGAATACTTAAAGTGTAGCTTAATTGCAGCTGTATTAAAATGCTACAGATTTATCATGCAAATAGCTTTCCCAAAACCTAAGCAACCCATGAACTAAGAGATTGCAGAGACACTGCTAAAAGAGAAAATGTAAGAAATTCAGAAACACTCAGAAGTTTTTCCTGTCCTGGCAGCCAGAAATAGATGTATACAACAAAACTGGACCTGATGTCTCAGTCTCATAACATTCTTTTATATTTAAAAACGCCACATCTGAGGATAAATGTGTGAATTAAGAAAGAAAAAAAAAAACAACTCATTATATTAATGAATCAATGTTGGTTCCCACTGTTTCTAACACTGTAACAGCTACACCCCAAGAACAAATCACATTTTCCTATTAAGCAGACTTCAACAAACGCATTCACTTGTTCATTAGTCATTACTGTACATACAAGTACTTTTCAGGGAACACGAATAAAAGTCCTTTCATATTATTCTATGACTCAGGTCACACAGCCTAAGCAACTTGCAAGTTTGCTAGCTGTGGTTGCGGCACCAAAGACAAATACTTGGAACAGCTAGGGTGACTGCTCTAGGGCTTGAATGATTACAGATCTTTCATCATAGTGACCTGAAACTAGATGAAAGAGTTAGAAGTTCTGTGTTTATTCTATCTTAAACAAGACAGGATAAATATATATTAATTGAAAAACATGGTCACAGAAATAACATAAGACATAAAACTAAAGATGTGAAGAATGTATTCTGTAAAAAATAGCTTAGAATGCTGTGTCCAGACAGAGATGAGCATATTTTACAATGGTACTATCCAATTTGAAGTAGATAAAATGAAATCAAAAAAGGATTATGTGGATACAGAATTACTATTTGTTTGAACCCAACATATGCAGCTCTGTGTATTTTATACTTTCATGTCTCAAACAGTGGTAGAAATACATTTTCTTCCTGAGAAACCAGCTTGCTTTCTTTGTTCTTTCCTGTATGACAAGTCTGTGAAAAGCACTAAGAATCTCAAAGTTAGGGGAAGAGACAAAGCTAGAGCATTATTCATAAACTTGAGGGAAAGTGGGAGAGGACAGCATTTAATTGATTCAGAGTTCAATAATTTGGATTTCACTGACTGTTTTGAGTCAGTCAGGCTGAGTCAGTCACTAAACGAGCAAAACCACTGCCAGTCTAGTTCTGCATCTAGCAGAAGGTGGGCTCTACGCATAAAGAGTGGAGCATAGGACCAAAAGTCACATGCCCCACAAGATGCTTATTCTATTTTGGGCTCATCATATGATGGTGACCCAAGTAATCCAACTTCCCCATGTCTTCATGCTTTGAAACGTCACTGTTAATACTTGTTTATGTGAGAACTTAAAGATCTTAAGATAAAAACATGCATAAGTTAATATCATTGCAATGTAAAAATCAGCACTAGCAGCACAATTTCATGTAACTGTAGAAAACTCCTCAGCACTATACTTTGGAAGTAAATGAAGCTGCCAGTGGTAGCTACATTGGGCATAGCCCTGTATTTAAACTGTGTATTCACCCTTAGTTGTTAACTTGTCAGTACAAGTGGTAGAATACTGAAGGCTAAAAGTCTCACTTTCAATCCCCTGTCTCAGTGGACAGTAATTTGCTTAGCATTTTTATTTTTTCAGTTTCCTCACCTGTAACCTTATCTGTACTTCTGATGTCTACAAAATAGGAACTGATGGATAGTATGTCCTATATTGCAGTAGACAGAGAGTTCCAGGGGTTAATTTTCTAATGCCCTGTTAAAAATACAAGGACACATTTAATTCTCTTTTTCTCCCCTTCCTTTTTTCCTTTCCTTTCCTTTTTCCTTTTCTTCCCTTTTTCCTCTACTCCCCTTCCCTTTCCTTTCTTTTCCTTCTCTTCCCTTTTGTTTATTATACCTGTCTTGTATGGAAGATCAACGTGAAATTATTCAGCTAGACAGAACAGGGAAAGGCTGTGTTCACCTCACTGCAGGTATACAGCTCAGTGTCATGCTGAGAATTATGTACCAATCACACTGCATTTGGCAGTAATTCTCTCTTCCAGACATGTTCTTCCTTGTTCCTATATGCAAATATTTTCCAAAAAAAAGTGCTATGAATATCTGATGGGAATTGTTACAGAAGTATCAGTAAACATTTGGAGCAGCACACTTCCAATCTGCATCCTTTCTCAATGAAGCTAAAATGACAGCACAGCCAACATTCTGAAGATCAGTGGATTTATGCTCCCTGCTTGTGTCACACACTGGCTAAGCAGGCTGGGATGCAGGCTTGTCTCCAGCTCCAGCTGTGCCAGCTGAAGCGGCTGTGCCCAGGTGTTTATCATCTGGCTGACTCAGGTGTTTATCATCTGGCTGATTCAGGCACCTGAGTGGGAGCTTGCACTTGGAGACCTGCCAGCTGATCCGCCCAGCACCTGGGCACCGACGAGCAGCTGCAGGTTTGCTGGCGCGAGGAAGACTTTGGTGAAGGCTGAAGGGGTCATGTACTCACAGCTTGGGGTCGATTGCATGATTATGCATGGGTGAGTGTCTATGCTTGTCAAAACCTCCTGATTATTATCCTGGAACTGGAAGAAAATTTTGAGATAGTCAAGCTTGCATTAAGGGGAAGTGGCAAGAAACTTGGATGTAAAGTTGCTGATATACATAGAAGCAAACACAAGCCAGCATTACGTAGACAGCAGATCCTTTTGGTCCTGAAGGGTAGTAAACTCACAACCAAAACATTCAAGCTCAGCTGCCTGAAGTTAAGCTCTACTTGGTGGAGTCATGTAAAGTACTTAAAAAATAAATAAATAAAAGTAGCTTCTATCAAAGTAAATAGAACCAATATCAAAGCTTCCCTACTTACTTTAGGGCTTAAGGTGTTAAAAAGATTTGGACTACTTGGAACACTACAAAATGATTCACAGTGTAGTGAATGACTGAGCAGGTTTGAAAACAGCATCTGGAATTAAAAAAAAAAGAAAATAATGCTGCAGATGTTTGTGGCTTGTTTCTTTCTGTGAAACGGATGTGGGACTTTTTTGTCTCATGATAATATTCTTTGTGGTGAACCTGTGCTGAAGAAAAAGTGCTTCCCCAACATTTCTGATAAAGTGAACAATGACAGATGATGTTACCATTTGCCAGTTGAGTGTATATATTGTTATGGAGGATTCTCTTCCCCACAAATGGGAGTTCAAGTCATATCCTGAATAACAAGAAAAGTTTTTAAGTGTTTCTAAGTCCCACATATTTATTTGTTGTCAGTTTTCTTGCTGGGATGAGAACCAGAGCTACGGTAATGCTAGACAGATATCTAAGCAGGATCCACAAAGGTGCCCACAGTGCCTGCTCTGGCTGAAGGTGATCTTGCTATCCTAAATCTATTTACAATACGTGTAAATGAGCAAATGAGGTGGGCAGGTGTGGAACAGATATTGCTGCATAGTAATCACAGAATGATTTAGGTTGGAAGAGACCTCTGGAAGTCATCAGGCCCAATCTTAATTTGTTCATTAGAGTGGGGAAAGTTAAATCTGCACTTAATTTTTGGTTCTGCCACAGACTTCCTTGCAATGAGGCATTTGTCTTCCCTGTGGTTTAATCCCTGCTTATATAAAATAGTACGAATGCTTTCAGATTTCACTGAGATGTTATCAGGAACAGCACAAGGCAAGATATGTCAATTAACTTCAAGAGAGCTGGTATGTCTTGCCTACCCAGCACAATATAGAAATACACACAGGGATACTAACTTGAAACCAAGGTGTATAATTGATCCTGGAGGAGCACTGCAGAGTGTTATACTCTTGTTACAGCGTTTCTTCCAGGTCCATAGCTAGACTGAACATGTCAGGAATTTATCATGTATGGTATTTAAACTTGCCCTAAGCTTTCATCTTTTTTATATAAATACACATAAAATAGGGAAAAAATGGCCAGAGTTTCAGCTCTCTCCTGCTATGCTGAAAACACAATTCCCTAAAGTAATTGCACATCTTTTACATCTGAAGCTTCAGAAATAACAAAAATATTGCTTGATTAAAAAGTACTTCTACCTACCTGTTGGTTTCAGGCCCAGATTTCTTCAACTAAACATTAGACATTGCCTGAGTCAGGCCATAGACTTACCAAGTCACCTCTGGGGAGTTTCTTTCTCCCTTTTGACCAAGGAGGGTACCTTTGGTGACCTATATGCTTGCTTAAAATGCCAAAACTTAAGAAAGGTAAATGTGCAGTAAATAAGCATATATTTTGACTCTACTTTGGACCACTTGCCTAGGGCAATACTAACACTTCTTCTCTAATACTAGCTTAAACTAACTGCCCTACTCTCAGAAATACTGTAATAACTCCAGTAAAAGCAACGAAACCAGGTAACCAGGTAGTAACTATGTCCTGAATCTATAGATTAGTGGAGATAAATCCCCACAGATAAAGGCCTGTTTAACACACTTGTTGAACACCCTCCTGCCCAGGAAGCCTCTTACACTTTCTGAAATAAAATCTCATAGAAAAAGCAATGAATATGAAAGTTGTTGACATGATGGCAACAGATACAGTGGTATCGCCAAGAAGAAAAGCATTAAGACCTGACAGTGTACACCTGCCTTTAGTATGCCTCTGTTTGCATGTTCAGCTCACCTCCAAGAATCCATGTTGCTGCTCCAAGTTATCAGCCAAGTGAGCCTCTCTCACAAAAATTCCTCTGTTTGACTAATTTGCTCACTATTTATGGTGCCTAAACTCCAAGGTTCCTGGAGGGCTTACAGGCCTGAAGAGATCTTTCTTTTAAGATAACGAATGACAATGGTGATGATGGGGGGTTGTATACACATAAAAGGGACTGAAATATCATGGTAGAAAACACCTCATAGAACACGAGATGAAGAGATAGGGGAAAGGCAGATGATCTGATCTTTAGGTTAGACTGGATATAATTTGTATTTTAGCACAGATGTTTAAGTGAGGGGTATAGGGAAACTTGTTCAATTTGCACTCTCGAAAGAAAATGCATAAATCCATCTTTGCTATCATCATTCAGTAGATGAAATTTTCAAGGGAAATCTCTCAGAATAAGCTGACAGCGCATGCTTATACTCTTTGTTCTGGAGCACGTACCAGCTGCTCACATCAGCCTGCCTTGTGACCAAAGGAGAGCAGCAGCACTAAGAATCTTAATCTTCCTCAAAAGCCTTTTTTTTATCACCTTTCCACCTTACGTTTTCATCTCAATGACCATACTGGCATTGTTCATTTCTGATGAGACCATCCAGCAATGTTATTTTAAGTTCATAATGACAACAATGACAACCTGTTTTTAGGAGGACTCTGAACCAAAGAGGCTGCACAATAACGCAAGGACTTACACTAATCTGGGCTGGGGGGGCACACTCTGAGGAACAAATAGTGGCATCATTGGCTCATAAAGTTGCAGGGACATCTACATTAGATTGAAATCAGTGTGCTGAAGTTAAAATAGAAGCTAGGGGCATCATTTATCAGCTGTTTTAGTCAGAGGTCAGTGCATCTAGAGGATGCTGTAATTTTCCACTGCTTTCTACAAAGATGGGAATTACTTTTTTCTCAGTACAGCTCTGCTACACTCCGTGATCCTGTGAGCGTAATCCCTTGGCACTAAAGCCTCTTATTGACAATGCAGTAAACCTGCTCTACAAGCATCAGAAGAGTGAAATAAAAGATGTTCCCAATTTGGGTTTGGCAAAACATGACATCGAAATCAACTAGATATTTCCAGATCAATAGGGCCTTCAGTCAATAACTCTCTTTGCAAAATAATGCCAGCAGACCTGTTGACAGCACTCAGAACCTCCTGATTTAAAATCTCTATTTGGGTTATTATTAAGGCTGTTATTCAGTTCTTATCTATTTGTTGCTACTCAGAGATACCATTTGTGGGGACAGCCTGCAGGTCTTGACTGAATGTTTTGTCTGTTACGCATGAATCTTAATTACAAGGTCAGAGACTCATTTGTTGAGGATTTACAGGAGGAAAGTAAAAGCTTTTGAGAATTTGGTTCAGAACTCAGATACTGTCAGGAGCACAACCTCCTTCTGCATCTGGGGCAGTGTCATTCCTGCAGTCCAAGGCCTGAATTCCATCTTTGTTTAATTAACCTGAACTCAACTGTCACAGAAAATATTTGCAGAATTTTGGGAAGCTACAGCTCAGAGTCAGCCAAGAAATTCTAGGAACTGCTCAACCTGCCACATCCTAAAGTCAAGATCCAGTAAGATAAGATGCAGGAATTCATTCCCTTAGCATTGAACTCACTGCCAAACTGAAATTCAGAAGCTATCTGAGAATCTAATTCCTGAAGGATGGAGGCATGAAGGACAGGCGTAAATCATTCCACAGCACTGGGACACAATCAGAGGAAGAGAGCTCACAGGTTCCAACTACTGAATGGCCTATGGGAGCATCTGACCTTCGTGAAGGACAAGAAGGAAACGTTTCTGTGCATCCATGAGCGCAGTTGGGCAGGATGAGCATCCATTCACCGCAGATGAGATTCACCCAGGGAGACTTCTCCAGGGAGGCACATTTCCACAGGCAGCATCTGCTGAAGGTGCTTCCAACACAGGACCATGCCTTATGTCTTATGAGGTGTGGCTGAGGGAACTGCAATTGTTCAGTCTGGAGTTGAGGAGGCTCAGGGGAGGTCTTACTGCTCTCTGTAACAGCACTGAAAGGAGGCTGTGGCAAGGTAGGGCTGCTTCACCCAGAAAACAGATAGGATGAGAGGTAATAGCCAGGGGAAGTTCAGATTGGAAACTACAAAATACTTCTTCCTGAAGGAATGATGAGGCACTGGCACAGTCTGCCCAGGGAGGTGGTAGAGTCACCATCCCAGAAGTGTTCAAGAAACATGTGGACGTGGCTTTTTAGGGACATAGTTAGAGGGCATGGTGGTGATGGGCTGATGGTTGGACTAGATAATCTTAGAGGCCTCTTCCAATCTTAATGATTCTATGATTCTAAGAACAGACAACTGCTTGGTGATGTGCCCCTGAAGCACCCCTGGCTCCCAGGAGTTGGTGGTTCAAGAACACTCTGGGTCAGACATACTGCCTTGGCAGTCTAGAGTGCTCAAGTAGTTTTTTTCCATTAATTTGTGCAGCCACTCTTGAACCTATGCTCACTTCTGGAGCTCAGTGACTTTTCACCTTCCATTTCCTTTTTTCATTTTGAACGTCCTCCTTGCACTTTTATTTTAGTAACTTAGAACTTCAGGAAGATTTGCCAAAATTTCCGTCCCAGAGAGAAAAGGAGCTTGAAACATCACTGTAATTGTTGGATTCTTCCCTTGTATGTACTTATCAGAGCACTCCTGACCCACCGCCTGCATAAGTCATCGGTGGTGCAAACCGCTGCAGTTTATCGAGGCTCCTGATGCTTTTCCAGGCGACTCGGCTCGCAAGTAACGGGATATCTCTTGGCTACCATTTGCTCCCCCGCGCTCTATCTTCCAGTTCAACTGTATTTTTCTGCCTCCGCCGTAGAGAAAAACTTCAGAACGCAGCCTCGGGGCACTGGGGCTTCTGAGAACCCAGCTCACGGCTTCAAAGAAATAACACTAACGCCTTCCATTGCGAAGGAGTCGCATTAAGCGCACCCGCGAGGAGACGCACGGGCCGCTTCCCGCCGGCGGGGAGGGGGCTAGGGGCGGGTACCCGGACTCTCATCCCTCAGAGCCGCGCAGGTGGGCGCCGGCGCGGGCGGGCGGACAGCGGCTTCCCGCAGCGGGGCGCGACCGGGGTGCGCGGCGCCGGGCCGGGCGGGCGGGGGGCGCCGCCGGGGCGCTGCCGGCGGAAGGCGCTGGGTGCCAGCTGGGAGCGGAGCCCGGCCCGCCTCGGCGCTATCCGGCCGCGGCCCCCCCGCAGGAGCAGCGCCCGCCCCACCGCTGCCTGCAATGGCTCCCTGCCTTTTTTTTTTTTTTTCATTCGGTGGGGGTCGGAGGAGTAGCGCCCGCTTCCGTAGGTCTGGAAGGGCAGGGCCCGGGGGTGTGTGTATGTGTGTGTGTGCGCGCCGCGAACTCCAGCTGATGACAGTAATTTTGACGGCGATGTTGCAACGGGGCAGAGTGTGCGGGGCGGCCCGTGAACTTTATAACGCTGCCGCATGTAAATCGCCCTCGGCGCTGCGCTCATAAGCGGGGCAGCACGAACGGTGCCGGCCCCCCCCACCCCCTCCCCGTTCGCCGCCTCCCTCCAGCCCCGGGGCCGGCCAGGCAGGGCGCGCAGTCGGGATTACGGCAGCCCGCACGCAGCTGCAGCGCACGGCTCCGCGCACAGCCCGCATCCCCGCGGCGATGAGGGGCAAAGAGGAGAAATCTTCACTCAAAGGTGGGCTCCGCTCCGCGGGGGCATAGCGTTGCTCAGCGCCGTGTGCGGGGCTGGAGCATGGGAAGGGGCCAGGAACAAGCAGAAGCAGGCAGTAGGGAGGAGGCGGCGGGGGGGGGGGGGGGGGGGGGAGTAAGGGGAGGGGGCACAGGTTGTGCGGTGAAGTGGGCTGCAGTGCCCGGGGGCTGCGGAACGGCGGCCGCCCGAATGGTAGTGGTGTAGAGCATTGGTCTCATCGCAGCCCCGAGAGGGCAGAGGAAGGGGAGCGCTCCCGCTGTGGTCCACCTGGCTTTTTTTTTTTTTTTTTTTTGTCTGTATTTTTGTTTGTTTGCTACTAAAAGTGGCGGTTTTAGCAACAGAGAGGGAGGAAAGCAACAAGTGGGAGAAGACAGAGCCCCGCCGGCTGCACGCAGCCTTCCGCGCTGCTCCGTCGCCCCTTCCTGCCCTGGCGCCGGCTTTCCTCCATCCCCCGGAGCGCGACTGCCGCTCCCCCCCCCTCCTCTGTTAGCTCTTTCCTCTGTCGTTGTAAACCTCTTTGCGAGAGCCGCGACCACCCCGCGGGGTCCTCCCCGCTGCGGGCCGTGCCTGTCACTGCTCGGAGCGAGCCGGGTGCTGTGCCGGGGTGCTCCCCACTCCCGGCCCCGAGGAAGCAGCCAAGGGATGCCGCCCAGCGGCCGTCTGGGGTTTTAGGACGGGGGGGTTAGGGGGGAGAAGGAAGAGAGCCCAGACGGAGGGTGGGGGGGGGGGGGTAGGGGTACGGCGCAGCTGGGGCCGCTGGCGGCAACCCAATCGCTGTAAGATGCGGAATGAGGGTGTGCGTAGCGTCCGCTGTGCGGAGAGCATCCACGGGGCCGCGGGTGCGCGGCGTTCCGTGCACGAAGATACAAACTGCGGACCGACGGTCCCCCACTTCTGTCATTTTTTTGGCTTGTGCAGTGCGACGTCCTCCGTCATCTCCCCGGCTTTTCTAGCAGCAGAGCTCGGCCCTCTCCCCCTCCTTAGTTCAGGGAACGGATTATTTTTTTCCCCTACGTTTCCCTTTCTGGCATGAAAAAAATGAAGTGTTTTTTTTTTTCTTTTCCTTTTTCCCTTTAGTAATGTCCCAACCGAGCAACCGGGCTTAGGGCCATTTATTTGTTTTATTGAAAACCCGGGGCAGGAAATCTCCTTCTGACTCACTGCGGGTCCTTCAAGGAAACGCCAAAACGCCGCCTTTGTCGCAGCTCCCCGGAGCCGGCGACCTTCCCAAGTGCCTCTTTAGAGCTCCTGCACCCAGCCAGGCAGGGCAGTAAGGACGGGGCGGTTACGCTCGATCCCCCCCCTAGCGACGTTATCGGAGGACGTCGCGGAGGTGGTGGGGGGATGGGAAGGTGGTGGGGGGGGGAGCTGAGTCGCCCCGCCCCGATCCCGCCCCGCTCCGCCGCCACTTAAGCGCTGTCGGATACCGCTCGTGGGCAGTGCGGTGCTGGCAGCGCAGCGGTACGTGGTGCTGCAGCCCCATCCCAGCGCAATGACGGTGAAGGCAGCCGAAGCTTCGGGTCCCGCTTTGACTTACTCGAAGATGAGGGGAATGGTGGCCATCCTCATCGGTGAGCGGGAGGAAGGATGCTCGCGGGTCGCGATTTTCTTTTCGGCAGAGCAAGCGGATGGCAACATGCTTTTTTTTGGGTTTTTTTTTTTTTAATTTCTTTTTAACACTGTCTTTTTTGTTGTTGTTGTTTTATAGCTTTCATGAAACAGAGAAGAATGGGGCTTAATGATTTCATTCAGAAGATAGCCACCAACTCCTATGCGTGCAAGCAGTAAGTATCAGCTTTTTCAGATGGGTTTCAGTGATGAGGGAGGGTCAGACTGGGTATCAGGAAGAGGCTCTTCGTTAGAGGGTGGTCGAGCACTGGAAGCTTGTCACATTCAGAAAGCTTTTGGATAATGCTTTCAGCCATATGATCTGATTTTCGGGTGGTCCTGTGTGGAGCTAGGAGTTGTATTCTGTGATCCTGATGGGTCCCTTCCAACTCGGGATTTTCTATGATCCTAACAAATACCACTATTGGTTTAAAAAAAAAAATGTTTACTGTAATACCTCTGACGTGACTATTACGGAAGAGTTAATTGCTCTTCTTGAGGTATTACTCATCTTGTGGGAAATCTTGGTGAGCAGGGTTCGGGTGAAATCAGTTGGATGGGATTTCTAGGGCCCCATCTCTGTTTTGATCTGCATGTGCAGCATAAATACGTTTCTTTGTATGTCAGAATTTACATTCCGTAGATTAGTTTTCCTCCTTAAGCCAAATAGATCGTTGCTTTCTGTAATGGCCCGAGCCCGAGCTCAATCTTTCCCCAGCGCAGTGCTTGCTTGCCCTCTAGTGGAAAGATACGCCTGATGTTTATGGTAATGATTAACGCATGCTCTTTTCGTTGCAGTCCTGAAGTGCAGTCTATCTTGAAAATCTCCCAGCCCCAAGAGCCTGAACTTATGAACGCTAATCCTTCTCCTCCGGTAAGCAGATTTCATGCTCTGTGAAGCATTTTTAGAACACCAAATGAGCTGATAATAGAAGCGTAGCAAAATTAGCATCATGAGTGTTACTTCTGTTTATGGCACACTGATGTAGTTGGGGAAAAAGTAATCAAATTAGACTGGAGCTTGTTCTCAATGTGGAGAAGATTTTTAAAATAACCTGTATGAGTTGTAGCTTTGTTATGGAATATGACTAAGACTTCGGAAAGAATTCTTAGATCAGCTACTGCTGTTGTACTTTTACTGAGTAGTACCAAAGAGTGTAAGTCATCTGGTAGAAGTCTAGATTAAAATTTCAGTGATAAGCAGAGTGTTTATCTTCACTTTCAAAATTACTTTATCTATATTAAAAAAAAAAAAAGTTTTTCTCACTGTTTTAATAAATCTGTTTTCTGTGTGTTTTACTTTTCTAGCCCAGTCCATCACAGCAGATAAATCTTGGTCCATCATCCAATCCACATGCCAAGCCATCAGACTTCCATTTCTTGAAAGTTATTGGAAAAGGAAGCTTTGGAAAAGTAAGCTTAACTTCTTTTTACTGTAATTGAAGTACTCTGTAGCTCATGTATGTGATGCCTGAGGGCTATGTTTGTGCTTTCTTTGGTGAATGGCAGTCGTTTAGAGCAGACTTCAGCAGTGCTGCTGATGCTGCCCAGTGCCTGGCTCTGCTGAGCTGCAGGGAAGGGAAGCAGGGTGCTGCATTTCTGAGTCACAGTAGAGCAAGGGAGGGAATGGAGGTGGGAGGGTATGTGTTTCCCTTTTGGAAGGGAAGGACGCTAACTGTAAAAAATACTAGACATATATGTGCAAGTGCTGACAGCACAGAATTTGCATGTTTAGCCAGAGGAGTGGAGCAGTGCTCAGTCGTTAGCAGAAGGGATTGTTTCCTGTTGTGTTTACACTTCATTCTGTAGTTAAGTGTGCTCACTTCTGGGAATTTGTCTTCTTTCAGGTTCTTCTTGCACGGCATAAGGCAGAAGAGCAGTTTTATGCTGTTAAAGTCCTACAGAAAAAAGCAATCCTGAAGAAGAAAGAGGTAAGCCGCTTCTTAGTGCTGCTGTTGTGATGTTTGTCCAATCAATTTTTTACTGCCATTGCTCAGCAAATAGTGTTGCTAAACATTGTTTTCCTGTGTGTTCAGGAAAAGCACATCATGTCAGAGCGCAATGTCCTGCTGAAAAATGTGAAACACCCCTTCCTGGTCGGACTTCACTTCTCCTTTCAAACTGCAGACAAACTGTATTTTGTCCTGGACTACATCAATGGTGGAGAGGTAAGCAGTAAGAAAATCGAATAGTATTTCCTATCATGTGCACTGTGGTAGGGTAGGCTTTTTCACCCTTCCTTTTAAATAAAAAGAGTTCCAAGGGGAAAAACCATGGGGTAAGTTCCTAGAATTAATGTTTCCGGCCTGCGAAGTTTTGGACTACCCAAGGATCATTAGGCCATTTCCTGCCATTGTTCTCCCTAGCTATATATGTTGAGACTAATTAAGCTCATTGTTAACAGGCTCTGGCGCCACTTACAGAACTTTGTTCTTTCTCGTCTCCTGCAGTTGTTCTACCATCTCCAGAGGGAGCGTTGCTTCCTGGAACCAAGGGCTCGATTTTATGCTGCTGAAATTGCCAGTGCGCTGGGCTACCTGCACTCCTTGAACATTGTTTATCGGTAAGCAATGCTGTTGGACTAAAAGAAACCACATCTATTGCTTAATAAGCATTAAAAAATTCACCTCAATATTGGCTCAGAATTGATTTTAATCATTTTTTATGACTTGATGAATAAAAAGTCTTCTGATCCAGCTTTCCTAATGAATGTTTCTACTTCCATCTTTTCCTACAGTGACTTGAAGCCGGAGAATATTCTGCTTGATTCACAAGGGCACATTGTCTTGACTGACTTCGGACTCTGCAAGGAAAACATAGAGCACAATGGCACAACCTCCACCTTCTGTGGCACACCTGAGGTAAGTCCAGTCCTCAGCGTGCAGTCACAGCTCACCATTCCTATGTGCTTTTGTGTTGGGTGAGAGTTTGGGAGTTAGTAATGGGTCTTGTGATATCAGACTGTGGTGAGGACCTGTGGTACACAAAGATCTTATTGATGAAGAGAGAATGGCTTTCAAGCCTGCTTCTCTTTTCAGAAGTACTCTCCTCTTCTTGGTAGTTTAGGTACTGTTAAGATACAGTAAGCTGTTTTCATTCAGGAATGAGGGAAATGTCAGGACTATAAAAGATCCCTTTGGCTAATGTGTCTCTTCCTTCTCTTCCAGTATCTTGCTCCTGAAGTTCTTCACAAGCAGCCCTATGACAGGACTGTAGACTGGTGGTGCCTTGGAGCAGTCTTGTATGAGATGCTTTATGGCCTGGTAAGCAATGAATCCTCGTTGACAGATGACACAAGCTCACTCTTGCACTCTCAGAAGGCTCATTTTCACATGTCAGCCCCAGTAACCATGATCTCTCTCCTATTGTTCCTACAGCCGCCTTTCTACAGCAGGAACACAGCAGAAATGTATGATAACATCTTGAACAAACCTTTGCAGCTGAAGCCAAATATTACCAACTCTGCTAGACATCTCCTGGAAGGCCTTCTGCAGAAGGACAGGACAAAGAGGCTTGGTGCCAAGGAGGACTTTGTAAGTGCCAACTGGGCAGTTCTTAGTGTGCATAGTGCAGGAAGATGACTAGGTCATATTACTTACATTAGCTGGGGCCTGAATTAATCTATTTTTTTTCTCTCCCTAACAGACGGAGATTAAGAATCACATCTTCTTCTCCCCAATTAACTGGGATGATCTCATTAATAAGAAGATTACCCCCCCTTTTAACCCAAATGTGGTATGTATCATTTCTAATTATAGAATGTAAGGAATTGTCTTCCCACATCTCTCTGTGGGTTGCCCAAGACATAGAGGAAACTGGTCATGTGTAGATGTGTTTGGACAACACAGCTTTCTTCATGGCTGTCCAGGCAAGATTAAAAATAAGCAGTAGCTGACTTTTTGCTGATGGATTGTCTAAATTTAGATAATATTTATTTATTTATTTATTTATTTATTTATTTTTTGCTCCTGACAAATACTTCATTTGCATGGCTATTTTAAAATAATCCCCACCATCCCCATATTACCAAAGGGGAAGGTAAGGTGCAGAAAGTTGGTAGCTTCCCATGCATAGATTACATTTGTTTTGTTAGATAGTAACAAAGAGTAGCGGGTATCTGGTTGTGGAGGTTGTTCTCTTTTACTGTTTGAGCACTTCTTCCTATTTTCTGGGGAAAAAAGATGTGGTCTAAATACTGTATTTTTACTTTTGTCTCCTCCCCCAGAGTGGCCCCAGTGACCTGCGGCACTTTGATCCAGAGTTTACGGATGAGCCAGTCCCCAACTCTATTGGCCAGTCTCCAGACAGCATCCTCATCACCGCCAGCGTCAAAGAAGCTGCTGAGGCTTTTTTGGGCTTCTCATATGCCCCACCTGTGGACTCTTTCTTGTGAACATTTTTTTTTCTTACTTTTTTTTTTAATAATAATAACTATTATTTTTATTTTTGTTTGGCCTTCTGGTGGAATTGCCAGTTGAGCAGTCATCTTGAAACAGAACTCGCACATTTCCACCATGGCAGCTTTGCAGCCTTACTTTCAACTACACTGTTTGCTGGAAGCTTTTTTGAAGAGCACATCACTCTCTGGATGAGCTTTGCAGGCTTTTCATCTTTGTTTTTTTTTTTTTTTTTCTTCCCCCAAAGTGGTGCTGTCTCCTTGGGAAAGAAAAACAAAAGTGACTGCTGCGATGGACTGCTATGGCAGATTGTAGAGTAAGAACGAGCAGTTTTGAAATCATGCTCTGAAAAGCCTTGCCTGAAGATCTTTCTAAGTGTGATAAGGATTTAATGAAATGTGCCTTTTTCTGATGAGATCTTGTTAGCTCCAAAGCTTTCCTTGTTGCAGAGTGTGTTTCTCAGTTCATTTATGTGGGTTTACTATGTGAACAAATGGTATGCGTGTGGTCTGCGTACTACAGATGGACTTAGTGTAAAGCATCAATGTGACACTTGCAGGATACCACAATGTGGGGCATTGTTTGTTTCTTCCATATTTGGAAGATAAATTAAGTGTAATTTTGAATTTTTTTTTGTAAATCTATACAGTCAACTGAGATTATTGAAATGGGCTCTCAATTACTTGTATCCAAATGCTTGAAGAAAGCATTGCTGCTATGAGAAGATTTCTATTTTTAGAAAGGGTTTTTATGGACCAAAATGCCCCAGCTGCAGTCAGTCAAAGCTGTTGGTTTCTTTTTTCTTTTTTTTTTCTTTGTTTAAAAATGTCATCTGTAAAATGGGCATTATTTATGGTTTTGGGGGTTTTTCATTCCTGGTTGTATGTATTGTAAAAAAAGATCTGTACATTCAGTTGTAACTCTAGATGTATATTTAAACTTGAAAGACTTAACTTGTAATGTATACCATCATTGTAATGTAATATAATTAACATGGTTATATGTATCATATTTTTTGTGACCAAACCCATTGGTTTGCAGTAAAATCTTGAAAAATACTTCCATGAACTGCTCTCTTATGTAGACAAAGCATAACTACACTACACCTTCAAGAACCAAGTCAATAAGTCAATTCTATAGCAAAGACTAGGCTTATTTTACTGCTGCGCTGCAGTCATATGCTAAAGGGCATTTTTCTAAGGCCAGTGGAAATTCCCCATCTGGGACTCTATCATGGAGCATTGAATGTTGCTGCAGAATGTGGTAGGGTGCAAGGCACCTTCAGCTTATCAGTGGTGTAAAAAACTATCAGGAGGACGAATTTCACCACTTGACTATATGCTTACTTGAACAGGGTTTATCTTAATTTAAAGCAGCTGTTGAGTATGAACTTTTATTACTGACTACTGCTAGGTGGCTTGCAAGAGGGACTTGCTATGAACTTTCAGCCAAGAATTAAGATGGATTATTCCAAAAGCTCATTCTTTTTTTTTTTTTTCTTTTCTGTATGGGTTGAGTGCCTGCAGCTTGTTTACAGCTTCTGTTATCCCTGGTTACTGCAGTTGGTGGTCTTTGCAGTTTGGAGAATCAAAATGAGCAGTTGCTCAGAAAAACCTGGGTAGAGCCTGCTGTAGCTCAGATCATTGCGATAAACTTTCACAGGGATGGTATTTCTGTTAGCTATGTTTCTGAAATACAAGCATGCAGTAACTTTCCATCTTTAATTATCTATTGGATATAGGAGGAGGAGAAAGGGGGTGGCTTAAGCTATAAGCCATGTCTTTGGGAGACCACACTCGGTTGAAAATGCTAATTTATAGCAGTCAAGAGACCCCTTTCCTTTCAGAGTGTGTTAAGATAGGAAAGAGATGAAGCCACCTCCCCCTTAAATTTCAGCAACTCCTGAATTCATGACATCAGTAACTCTTTGAGTAATGTCCTGACAGGCCTTGCAAAGTCTTCCACAGGTATAATGTGCCTGAGTCATCTTTTTTGTTGACTCCTAGGCCAATGAGTGAAGTGCTTATTTTCTCCTATAGAAAGTGAAACTGGACTTGCTAAGCCGTGAAGTTATATAATATGCTCTATCTTTGCCTTCCATTTTCCTCTCACTAGCAAGGTGCTGCATGTAGATAAGTAAGCAGAGAAGCGCAGCCCTAGTGTAACAAAACAGAACATGCTTTCTACCATATTCAAGAAAAAAAGAAACCACTGAAGGCATTAATAATGAAGAAAGGAACTTCAGTGACTCAGAGGTGTACCCTGAGTGCGTTTAATCTCTGCCAAGTACATAGTATAATTTTAATGGGTTACATTTTAAAGACAGTATGATGGTAATTTTAATGATTCTACCATGCATAAGGTCATTACATTGCTACTGCTTTGTGCAAAAGTCTGCAACTGTTAGCAATGAATATTCAACACAGTGCCTCCATTTTTTTAGCGTAGGAAGGGTGAGTAATTTGCCTTCGTTTTCAGTGTGCCTGAACTTAACATATTAAATGCATGCCTGATGGGAGATAGTCTGTAGGCGTCAGCTGTGTTTTAACTGCCACCAACTTGGGAAGCTTTAGTTAGCATAGCAATTGAGCCAATGAACCTGAAACCAACCATTATAATGTAGTGAGTATGGTATGTTCCTTCTACACCAATTGGGTGGTGTGCATTGACTGTACGTACAAACATTCAAATGTCCAAGTTCAGACATTTCATGTGGTTCATTCTGTATCACTTATCCTTACGCATCATAAGCCATGTATCATTTCATGAACCTAAGGGAGTTAATTGAAACTTACTGACAATGAGGCCATTTTTCTTATGCTCCCTCTAAAATCAGGAGGCTCCTGTCAGGAACCTCTGGAAGGCCATCTTTTTCTTAAGTAGTAAATGCCCCTACATGCTCCAAAAGGTTTTTAAAGAGTAGTCTATGACCATCATCCATACATTTATCTTGAAGATCCTCTAGAAAATAATTAAAAACAAGACTTCTGTACAGCTTTGCACCTGAAATGAAAAATTGCTACCAGAAAAAAAAAAAAAAAAAAAAAAAAAAAAAAAAGAGAGAGGATATGGCTCAGAATATAGCTTTGGGGTGGTCCTAATTAGGTATCTTAGCTGGGATATTTAAAGCATGATGAGATGGATTGTGACCAATCTTCACTCTTCTAAGAAGTGAAATCAAATATTCAACAACATTACTCTCTTATTTTACTATAGAAGTAGCTCTATAGATGTCTGTGTGGCTACAGTTATCCCCAGTAGAGAAGACAATATAGCTTATATTAATTATGGTTTCTGATGCTCCCCGTATCTACTATTTCTGATGTCAAAGGCAACATACAAAGACTGGTATAAACATTTCCAGTTTGGCTGGAACTGTCTCTGGAAAGTTTTTGCAAAAATGTTTCCAAAACTCCTCTTAAAAAAAAAAAAAAAAAAAAAAAAAAGGCAGATAAGTACTGCACTTCAGTTTTGAATTAGAGGCAAAATCTGGACAGCAGATTGTTTTATTGTCAGGTAAGGCACTAGATGAAAGTTTTTTTGTTTGTTTGTTTTGTTTTTTGTTTTTGTTTTTTTCTTTGGAAAACTGAAGGTTAGCAGTTTATGTCTTCTCTGTAAAGGTAGGGTACTCTAATAAGTTTATATGATGACTACACATTTCCATTTATTCACCTGCAGTTGTGAAATAAGTTTTCCAGGTTTGTGGTCTGGAAACCATGAAGAGAGATGGGGTCTACTGTTTATTCAGAAGTTTCCTCCCATGTGTCTGAATATATAAAAGTGATGGGAGGAAAAAAAAAAGCGAGGACCTCTGTTGCTCTCTACAGGGTAAACACAGCCTAAAGAACTCAACCTGAGCTCACCTTGTGCTGCACTGCCAAAGGACCTTTGTACTGATATCAAAGGGTCGCAGCCAGGTCTGGAGAAGGCAGTCAACATCCACATCCATTCAGTATCTGGTCTCTGCATGAGTTACCACAAGAGCCACGCTGCCTGCTATCGGCTCCTCGAGTCCCCGTGCAGAGAGAAGTCCTGGGCTCAACGTAAGCCTGGACCGAGGGTGACATCGTGTGGTCAGGCAGTGCAGCGTCCAGCTTCAGAGTGGTAGTAATACACGCGGTACTACAAAGATCTGTTAGCTTGTGCATCTGGAGGATTCTGTCATTCTGTACCGGGCTTTAACTTGCTATTAGGAGACAAGAGTGGTCTCGGAACTCCAGTCCTTGTTCCACACAGGCTTCACCTCCTGGTGACAGACGGTTTTCTTTCCTGAAGCTAGGCAGGATGCGGTCAGCCTAGACAAACCCTCCCCTCAGTCAGGTACAGTCCCCTCTGTAGCACCCCTCTCCAGATCCACCAGCCTCTGCAATGCACCCAGCTGACACAAGTGTTCCCTCCATGTTTTTAATCACTCACAAGAGTTTACAGCATTTTAGTGTTTTGGTACATAGACTGATACGAAAAATAGTGTCCCTACCTGTCCTCTACCAGGTAGGCCCAAGCTGTGACAACAAAACAACATACACTGGGCTCTTCCAGCAGCTCCTGTCTGGGACAACTGTACTGTTCAGTGAATGGGCTACAGACTGCACTGGTTTGTTCAGGGTGGGTCTGTTCACTGACTCGGCTCTCTCCATTGTGCAGGGGAATGTGAGAAACACAGTGGTTTGTGCAAGGTCTCATTTATGAAGAGAAGATATCCCATTGCTCAGACCATCTTTTATGAATGTAACTTATGAAGCACACGAATAAATGTTTAATATCATAAGGCTTATGCCTACTTCATCCTTCTTTTTCAGTACTCATAAACGTCCATCCTGCTTCTTATAGTCTATAATCATGACAATTCTCTATTGGTTTGATACTGAGATTTTCTGTACTGCTCTTTTTTGAGTCAGAAAACACAAAATTAACATTAGTATACTGAAGTAGAGATGTAATACAGAGATCAAACTGTTTCAAAAATACATTTTAAGTCAGTTATCTATTTTGCTGTTCCCAGGGTGATCAGTTCATTAGTTCAGGAAAATGAATACGTTGCTCTGAAGACAGCTGAGCAGCTAACCTATTTCCAAGTACAAAGTATATGCTATTCAGTGCAGTTTCCTGCTGAGAACTGTGCTGTATCAATTCAGTTATATATGCTAAAAATAGCCCTTAAGTGGATTTGAACAGAAGTAATAGATGCTATACAGCCATAGTTAAAGACTGACCATGCTGAGGCACACTGAAAGAAAAAATAAAGATTATGTGTGACTCAGCTTTTCCAAACGGATAAAATAACATGTTGACTTCTTTTAACTGATGGTCACCCAACAAGCTATGGGAGACGCTTCAGTGGACAATGGTAAAGAGGGTCTTAGATGTGTCATGTTTCCAGCTTTGGGTACAGAGTAGCTCAGTGCTCCAGGATCACTTGCCTTCAGGGTTGGAAACACACTGCATATCCTGAGATAGATGCTATCCTTAAACTCAACAACCAGAGGGTGGTGTAGTTATAAGCACTTCATCCACTATAGTTGTAGCCTAGAGGCTGTAGGTAGATTGATGTAAAAAAGATGCAGAACTGGAAGTCATGCAGCTCACTAGGGAGCTGAAGTATTTCATAGTCTCAGTTGCTGGTACGTCTTGTAAGAAATTGAAACAAGATTAGCAAAGACAAGCTATATTTATTTAAAACATCACTGCAAGCCAGTAGAGGGCTTATCAAATGTGACTATTAACATACTTGCAAAGCATGGATTTTTAAGTTGTGGTTAATAGGTAACTAGTGATATATTACTCCTTATTCTGTGGTCACTAAAATGAAATATCAGCAGTTGAGAACCAGGAAAGAAGGAGAACAGGCATTCTACAAAATGAAAAATGCTGGAGAACAAGAAATATGAAAACACAGGAAAAATGTGTTTTTAAACTTCTTAAAGCACACTGGCAGTGTGCCCTGAAATGTATGTTATATATTAAAAATTAATAACGTGACACTGAATCTCTTAGCACGTTGCCATCATGCAAAATATTGTGACAGATAATGGTAGAGTGCTGGAAATAGGTAAGACGCTGGAAATAAATAAGATACTGGGACACTCCTTTAGAAAATCATGTGCAGAGCTTTACATGGAGAAGTGAAATCACGTCAGAAAGTGTGTGCAAACAGTTAAACCTCTTCCTGCCATTTTTTCATGCAATGTGACAGCATTGTTAGAGAAGCTATACTGCTACACCAATCAAACTAATCAATCCAAACATTTGATGAGGGTGTGTTATTACCATCTGGGTCAAAAATAATTCACCAGCTGTTCATAATAAAATGCTTTGGTTAATTACTACAAGCCAGATTATAGAGGCTGTTAGTGCACCACAACAAAAAGCACTCACTCCAGTTCTGCCTTTGCTTTCAGTGAAACTCTTCACATGAACAGAAGTTAATGAGAATCTGCTCCACCTCTGAATGTTTGATGGCCCTTGCTGACGTATTTAAATTAGCATTTTTTGTGTGATTCAGTGTTTTTCCTTCATTCCACCTCAATAATGGACAGGCTGGACAGCCATTGATTTTCATGTCATTTTGATTATAACTGCCTGATAGGAAACACTTGGTAGGATCTTGCAAATTACTTTACCTTAATAAGGTAATGCCTATCAAAAGTGTAGTGGTAGCTTCCACTCTGTCCCTGCCAGAAGCTGAATAGTAAGCTTTACAGGGTTCATTAACAGTTCATTTACCCAAAATGTGAGGGCCCCATACGTCCTCTCTTCTGCCCTACTCTGGGGCCAGTAGTGGGGAAAGGAAGCTGTAAGGCAGGGGCCAGGCTCCGCTTTGGCAAAAGGAAGACTTTAGTTTGGCTCACCATTCTCATGGGCATGCCACTAGTGGTTTCCATACGCAGCAGCAGGCCCTTCCTTGTTTCATGTTTGACTCCACATATCAGTCCCAGGGCTGTGGACCACGACTGCAATGTTGCAGCACATATTTGCAATTCTGATGAACTTTGCAGTATTTTTAAGGGGTTCCCATGTTTGAGCTGCAGTCCTCACATGAAGGCCCTTAGGGAAACCATATGATCTTCTAAATAAATATAAATTGAATTTAGACAATCTCTTAATTGTGCTCATGCATCTGAGTTTTTCTTCTTTCCATTACACAGTCAGGCCTCAGGTCACTCCAGAAATCTAGGAAAGCTCAAATTAAGTGTTGGAATGCATTTTAATTTGCCAAAATGATTTTGGAAACGTCATTGATAGTGAAATAAGGAGAAGAAAACCAACATTTTTGCCTGTCTTTTTGACAGTTTGATTCTGGCACAGGAAGGGTGACTCTAATAAAATTAATCTGAGATTCTGCTGTGAAATTAAAAATAGGTATAAAACTTTTTTAAAACTATGTGCAGGTTGTTAAAGTGAGAATAAATTTTGACAAGATATACTTACCTTTTTCTGCTAGAGACAGTTTTATGTGACACATCATAGTATTAAAGAAGACAGATTCCAAACCTCTATGAAGCGTGAGGAATTGCAAACGGGCTATTTGCATCTATTTTATGAGTGGATATGAGCCAAGTAGTATTTTTTTTTCTCACACGTAGCAAAGTATCTATTCTCTATGTGTTTGTTCTGTTTCAGTTAAGCTCTTTCATCTGTTGCAGCAAGTACACCTTCATATTATCTTGTCATTTTATGAGTCCTCATCAAGTGAAAAACAAACAAAAAAAACCCCACAAGTGAACAGGTTCCAGAATTTCCTTTCTGAAGATACCATTTAAAAACAGACATCAATACCCCTCCCTGGATGTGACTTCAAGAGCTCAATTTTCACTGCTGTTATACTCCTGACACAGTGCTCATGTCTGATTGATAACACTCACCTACACTGCATTATTCATGCAAGCACACACAAAAGCTGTTACATGTGGAGATAAAATACACCTTGTCTATAATTAAAAATCCAACAGCTATCTATTTAACCAGATATTAAAACTTGGATCTATTTTACCTCCCTACTTAACCAGCACTGAGTAGCGAATGATTCTACGAAATTGCAATTGCAATCTGGTTTCACAAAGGTTACAACTAAAAACCTGTTGTCCCATCTGCCTGTGACCCTCTGTATGGTCTTATGTGTGTCAGATCCCTGTGTGTCCCTCAGATTCAGACAAGGATATGCTCTGTGGTGCCAGGAAATCTCATGTTTTCTCATAGGTAGTATCTTAGTTTCTTACACAAGGCATTACAGTGTACTGCAGACAGCTCTTTTTTTCCGAGGCTTTTGATTCAGGTCATGCAGTGATCATGCATGGCATAGCAAGACCTAACAGCTTGGCATTTTGTTTTTCTTTTCTTTAAATTGCAGACAACATTTTTAACAATATGCTGTTGGCTATAAAAAATAGTAACCCATGTATTTCCATGGTCACAACAGTTTTTCCAACATCCTTCTTCCTCTTATTACTTATAGGAAAGCCTTTATCCTGTCTGAAATCTCACAGAACTTGTAGATACTTGCTGTAGAACCATTAAGTTCCACATTAGCCCTGGAAGCTCTAAATCCAAACAGGAATTTATTCCTATTTGAAAGAACGCAAACTTTGTTTCAGTCATTTTTTAATTGACCAGTTTCCAAAAACGTAGACATTAAAAAAGAAAAAGAAAAAAAAAAAAATCCTGGGGAAAAATCTTCTGCTGTGTATGTCCACATAAATTACAGTGACCCCTGTGAGTCATCAGAGATTACCTGGGGTTACACAGCAAAAACTGAAAGCAAGATTTAGCTGTCATGGTCATTACTACTTAATAGGTGAGTCCCGCTGAAGAACAAAATAGCTCAACAGTAATCTGTTCCACGATGCTATCTGATTTTGTTTTTAGCTCTAAGTACAATGCTTTCCATTATCCTTCCTTAATTTAGAATATCTCCCTTTATAGGTTTAGAGTCTTTTCTTACGCTTGCCATAGATCAGGAATGTTTTGCAACAGCCCTAAATAGAGTGAGGCTCTAATGCTACATTACTCACTGCCTAAGGACAAAAATATACCAATTACATGACCAGGATATAAAAAGGATGTTAAGATGTAAAGATTGCAAGTGTGGTATTTCCAGGAAGCTAAGTTGCCTATTAAGTGTCTTCTTTTTGATTTGTTATTGAAATTTGCACCCTGAAAAAGCAGCTGTAGAAGGATTGTTCCTAAAATGAAAAATCACTTCAGAAGCTATCAGATGACATCATCTACTTTCTTCCTTTGCACACAGTATTAGCCTGCCAATATATTCCTGAACAAGAATTATTGATTTTTCACACTATAAATTCTTTATCTAAAAAACATTTTAATTCCATTTGTTTAAAGTACTGCATACTGACTTTCCCAAATAAAAGCCCATTAATGACATCTTCATAATAACTGGAATGACAAGGTAATTCATGCTCCTAATTTAATAAAAGAGATTTTTTCATCTCTCACACACACACAAAATTACTGCAGATGCATCTGAAATTCACAGAGATGTACTCTAAACTTTTCTCACTCTGTGCGTAAGAGTTTGGTCTTCAGACTTCCTATCTCAGAGATGTTCAGAGCCACACAACAAGACAGGTTTTTTCTACTCCAAGTAATTGAGATGAGAAGCTCTTACCTTGTGTGTTCACCTAACTCTACGTGACAAAAAATTCTCAGTTACTGATTTAGGAGGAGGCATAGTATTACATCTTGGAAGCAGGAAGTCCTGTTTCCTAACTTCTTACTTGAGCCTGACTCTGGGAGCGTGTATATCCTGCAGCTGGGATGTGACTGCATGAGTGTGTAGGCATTCTTGAACTAGATTTAGGATACCTGCAGGCTGCTCTCCCTGGTAGCAGGCTTCTTGGCTACTCAAATAAATATTCTCCTTCCAAGCTGTGTTTACCAGTCTGAAATAAATTCTGCCATTGGAACATTGCTAGCTTGATCAGTTCTTCTCCTACAGAACTAACAAGCACAGCAAGCAAGCCATGACAGCCTGGCTTTCATTGTAGGTTCACCAAACCTTCAGGGGACATATAGTGCTCTCTTCAGTGATGAGCATCTGCAGAAAACACGTGTTTTTCATTCATGTTTTTATTCTGGTTCACTAGATGAAGTTTTGACCAAGTGCATTTCACTGTCCTGCTGTCATACCTCCAGCTGGCAGCAGATTTCTCAGCTTCTTTGCTGATTCATAAGAAAATGAGGCTCTCAGGTCACAGCTCATGTCTTGCTGCCAGTTCCTGCCATATGAGGACAGCGTGGGAGCTGGACTGTGGCCGTGGTCTGCCTCTACTCCTAGGCCTCCCTTCTATCTCTCTTCTCCTTAATGACTTTAGTTATCACTTTAAGGAAATAGTGAATGCTCAGCCTCTGCTCACCCTCTCAGTGTCACTTGTGATTTATAGGCAAGCAGCTAAAAGTGAGGAAAAGCAATTACCAAGGGAGTGAACAACCACAGTTCAGTGAAAGGACAATTTTTCTCTATACCAGAGTTTTTAGCCACCTACAATGCTTTGATTTTATTTTTCTTTTGCCTCTGAACAAGGGGAAAAATGTTGTTGGCAATGACTGAGAGAATGGGAGGAGCATTATGTTCTTTTGCGGGTTTTTCCTGAGCTACAAAGACTTCATTGCAGAGATACTGCTGCTGAGAGGTGTTAGCTGCCATGGGTCAAAGGCAACTGATGTCTGTCAAGTGCTGTAAATAACAAAGTTGTTCACATTCACAGTGGCTTACTGTTCCTTCTGAAAATGTGGTGCACAGTGCAGCACTGAAAAGAGTCTGCTTCAGTTCCTTCTTGAGCTGTTCCAAACGTGAGTGGCCCAGCAAAGCAGGTGGGGGTTTTGCTGTCCCTGTCAACTCTGAATGACTGCTTGCTGCCAGAAATGCCTTGGAAGTCTTGCACCTACCTTCTTTAGTTTCCTGCCACACTCCCCTCAGAGCTGCAGTCTGAGGGAGTGAGATTTTCTATGTTCTGGAGAACAGTCTACACAGAGGCAATACACTCAGCACAACAAGAAGATAACTGGGGTAAGGCTTTGCAAAGGGTTGAAGGCAATACTTGGAAGAGGGAAATATCAGCAATGACGCTTAAGACATTTGTGCAAGCCATCACTCATGGAGCTGTACAAAGTTTGGCAGCAGTGTTTGCCACTGATATCAAGTGATGCATGTGCGACACAGTTTCTGGGAAAAGACTCATTTTGTTTCCCATTGCTTGGCCCGTGACACAGTCCGGCAGCGAAGGTGAGTTTCCCCATGGTGTGCTCAGGGCTGTGGACCAGGACTGTGGGATATTGTATGTCATTATCTCCTGCTGCAGCAGGATGTGTAATGTCCTGCTCTCCCCAGAAAAGCACACAAGGCCTGAAATGTCATTGTTAGTGGAAAAATACAAGCTGCCAGTAACCAAACCAACCTACATAGCCTGTGTCTCTGCAGAATGACCTGATCCTTTTATAGGATGAGGTGTCAAGGTGAGGCCATGCTAAGGTCTTGAGATAACAGGTTAAATCAGGCTTGAACCTGACACAGTTACAACACCAAGAGATAGCTGCACCATGCAGCAATGGAGGGGGGAAGAGCACTGCAACATTTCTGTGTTGCAACACGAGAGAACTGTGAGTGGCCTCAGGCTGCTGCAGGGAAAAGGCAGGTCAGGTTTGTTGCTCCTCTTGCTAGATTTAAACAGCTATTCCAGAATGGTTTGTTGGTCAAAACCATGATCATTCAAAGTCATCTTTACTCAACTGAATGAATTACATGATTTTAAGAATGATTTTCCAATACCAAATTCAGATTTTACATCTTTGGCCTGTATCCCCTTACAAACTTTCTGGTTTATTCTTTAAATGAGCACTTCTTAACAAGCTTAGGTTTTAGTGAAACTGTTGAGGTTATGTTTCTCAGTAGCCAAGGTCTGATTTGGAGCCAGTGTGGCCATAGCTGCTGCAGTGGGTCTCAAGGTACCTGGGGTTTCAGCCATTTTCCATTCCCTGGGGAAACCCAAGAGAGGAGGGTGACCTGAAAGCAGGAGGTAGCTCACCAAACATGCACCCAATGCTGTAAATAGGGGGAATAGAGGGAATACTGACTGTGTAACTGTTAAATTTGTGTGCTGTAGAAATATTACTTGGAATTCCATTCCCTGCTTAAAATAATCCTGTCTTGCTGGGGTACATTAGTTAAGGCTCTTGCCCAGGGAATTCAGTGTTCCTGTGCCCTGGGGAAGTAGGGAGACTCCAATATCCAGCAAAAACACAAAAGATTTTCACTCAAAAGCTAAGACCGGCAAAGATAAACTGTTGTTAAGGAACAAAGAGTGTCTAAAGACATTCCGAAAAAGACCTCTCTGGGTTGTATTTTAGCTCACTGGCTCGTGGCTGGTGAGCCAGGGGGGACACTGAATAAGAAACCAGGAACATAGATGAAGTAAGGGGACCAGTTTTTAAAACTGAGTATCTAATCCTGGGTGTTTGTAGAAGTTAAAGAACTGTATTGTTTGGGTTTTGAAGGAAGTGCGACAAACTGTTTTGATGGGGTATGGAAGTGTAATTGTTGATGGTACAGAAGTATTAATGGCATGTGGAAGTGTAATTGAGGGTATGAATTGTGAAAAAAAAAAAAAAAAGAAAAACAGCATGTTTTTGATACTAGAGCTTGTGATTTGCACCAACCAGAGCAGATGTGTCCTGGCACTACAACAACTCCCCACACCACGTAAGCAGAACTCTTGGTGTAAGAGGGAGAGCCAGGGCCAGAGACTCCTGCTGTAACAGCATGTTACTCATGAATGGGCGCAGACAGGATGGGGCACTGGAAGCAAGAATCGCCATCATCTGCAGAGATCTAGGAAACCCAGTGTCCCAGTGACAGCACTGCAGGCCTCCAGGGGGAGGAGGTGAAACTGAAATATAACATTAGTAGTTTTTGTAATGATGAAAGTTTGAAAAGTGAAAAAGCTTTGGGAAAGACAGAGGCTGAGGAAGGCAAAGATGAGCAAGGCGTGACTGGAATGAAGGAAAGGGATCTGGAAAAATTGAATGAGGAACAGAAATAGTGAGTAAACTGGGAAGAACAGCAACAGCTACTACTGTCGGTGCACTAGAGCAGGGCCCGGGGAGAGATCCCTTTGGGAAGAGGTAAGAGGGGCCTGGAAGTGCCCAGGGAGGGTTCTTCCCTCACTGGACTGAAAGCAGTGTGCAAACTGCAGGAAAATGGGACATTGGTGGAGAAATCATCCCAGGCTGAGGGGCAGGGGACTGTCTCCGATCACAAAAGCTGAATCATGGGAGCCTGGGAAGTTAACCCTAGCAGAGCTACTGGTTAAATTGTGGTTGGGGGAGCGGAGTGAAGAGGCTAAGTTTCTGGTGGATATGGGTGCCTCTTACTCTGTGCTATATCAAAAATTATTACCCATAGATGCTGATTTTGTAACAGTCATAGAAGCTACTGGCCAACAATAAAAGGCTTACTTTTTGAGACCAATTAAATACAGGCTGGAAAAACAAGTAGGAATACATAAGTTCTTGTACATGCCAGGTTCTCCAAAACCATTACTCGTGCAAGCCTTACCAGAAAAAATGGATGCAGAGATTAAATTCAATAAAATTGGAGCTGAGGGTCAAATAAAATCAGTGGATTAAAAATTTTTAGTCTGGCTTTAACACAAACTGGGAAAAAACATGTTGTACCCCCAAAAGTTACAGAAATCTTAAATCAGGTATACCCAGGAGTGCAGGCATCAGTGATGCCTGGCAGAGACAAAAATTCAGCCCCAGTACCAGTTAAGTTAAAAGCAAGAGGCAGTCCAGTCAGGGTAAAGCAGAACCCTTTGAGTATACAAGACTGTAGTAGGATAGATAGGATAGAAGAAACATTACCAAAAGCTACCTTTTTGGAGTTTGGATTACTAATTAAATGTGAATCCAAATATGATGCCCCAATCTACCTGGTGAAAACTGAACAGCAAGAGCTATCATTTGGTACAGGATTTGAGCACAATTAATAGAATTGTTGAGGATATACACCTAGTGGTGACAAATCCATGCACTTCATTAGCCATGTTGAGGAATGAGTAGGTGGGGTTTACCATTCTGGATCTGAAGGATGCCTTTTTCTGCCTGGGTTTTGCCAAAGAAAGTCTAAAGTTATTTGTCATTGAATAGGAAAAGCCCAATACAGGGAGAAAAGACTCAGTTAACCTGAACAGTGTTACCCAGGGTTATAAGAACAGCCCAATGATTTTGAGAATCAGACAGCTCATGAGCTCGAGACTTTGTTTTCTCCATCCCAAGGTGAAACTTAACTGCACTACATGGATGCCACAGTAACAAAAGAGGTCTGTGTACAATGGACTGTGAGTCTGCTGAATTTTCTTTGTTTAAATGGTTATCAAGTTTCTCAACAGAAAGCTCAACTGATCAAAGAAAAGGAAGGAAGCAATTTTCCAAATACCCAGAACACTGACGCAGAGCTACCTCTGAGCCAGCAATGTGTGACTGCTTAGAGACCGTCTGTGCCAGTTGGCCAGACCTACAGGAGGAACCATTGAATGATGCTGAGGATTCCTGGATTCATCAACGAATGCAGTTTTGTGAGACAAGGAAACCATAAGGCAGGATGTGCAGTAACTACTACTAACAAGGTAATCAAAGCAAAGTCATTACCTGTGGGGGCTTACACTCAGAAAGCTGAAATAGCTGCCTTGACGAGAGCTTTAAATATATGGACAGATTCTAAGTAAGCATTTGGGGTGGTGCACGCTCATACTACCATCTAGAAAGAGTGGGGATTGCTCACACACAAGGAAAACAAATTCAGCATGGTGTAAATCTACTAAAAAGTGTGGCTATTATACATTGTGAAGGACATCAGAAAGGTAATACTGTGCAGGAAACGAAATAAAATGGTGGATCAGGTGGCAAAACAGGCAGCTGAAGGAAAAGAGATTAGTGAATTGGCTTTAATTCCAGATGATAAACTTCATATCTCTGAATCTGAGTCAGAACCTGTAAAGTATTCTAGAGAGGATAGGAATCTAATTAATGATTTCAAAGGAAAGAGAGCAAGCTGACAGGTGGGTGCATACCCAAATGGATGCATTGTTGCACCCTTTAGTATCTTATGGAAATTGGTTCTAAGGAAACATAATAAAATATATTGAGGGGATAAACACTTTCATAAGTATTTTAACAAAGTAATTGTACAATCCTAGTACCTGGAACAGGGTACAAGTGGGGCCTATTGGAAAAGGGAACCTTACAGGACAACAATGATAAGTAGATCATAATTCCCTAGAAAAGGGGAGTACTGGTACTTACTGGTGCTGACAGACACTGTTTCAGGTTGACCAGAAGCCTTTCCTTGAAGAAAGGGAGATTTCATGGATAGTACTGAATGAGATAATACCTAGGTTTGAGGTGCCTGACATGTCATCAAAGGATAAGGATACTCATTTTGTGTATGGGTATAACAACAGGTTAGTAAGTCCCTGAGAATCAGCTGTCAACTACACACCCCTTATAGACCCTAAGCAAACAGTCAGGTAGAGAAGATGAACCATCTATTTAAAGAACAAATAGCCCTCCTGTGAATAAGGGTCAAGCCTCTGACTCAAGGCAGGGGACTGGATCATCTGATCCATTCTATTAATCCAGGTGATTGGGTGTATGTTAAGAATTTTTCAAGTGAACCCCTGGAAAAAAGTGTTAATGGAAAGACCAACAGCTTTTCAAAGTTTTGTGAGATGGTGGATACCCTCCCTTGTGGCTAGCGAATTGGAGAAAGTGATTGTCAATATTTTGGCCCCCATGGAACAAGTAGAGAATGTGACTGCAAGAGCTAGAAAATCTCTAAGGAGAAGTTTTGTCCCTAAGCAAGGTAGTGTTACAGAACCAAGTAGTCCTAGACATACTAGCAGCTAAATAAGGAGGTGTATGTGCACTAATTAACGTTAGTTGTTGTGCCTGTATCAATAAAGAAAAAGAGGCAAAGACTGATATATGGGCATTCTGTTGGGTTTACAGACACATGGCTGGCTCCCTAAGTTTGCTTGGCAAAAGCAACTGTAACAATAGTTATGCTAATTATCTTCATATTGTTAACTTGCATACTTGTACAATGCTCTCTCTGGTGCTGTCAGAAAGGTCTAGAGGATCACGCCACTTGGAAGAGACATCATATGAACCACCAGATGGAGACAGGAAAATATTTCAAGAATGGACAATGGGGTACCGCAGGCAAAAGTGTTTCCCTAGGATACAGAAAAGGAGGAATTGAATCATGAGGCTATTAGAGAACAACTTGAGTAGATACAGGGTGAAGGACAGGAGGCTCAAGAATGAAATGCAGAGCCTGCAAAACTTATTGTCAAGTGAAGATAAGAAGGTATATGTCCTGTTTTTGAAGATAAGATGGCAAAACAGATGCTTCAGCTCAACATAACATCAGTGGGAACCAGTTCAAGCTACGTCCCCTTAAATATTGGAAATATACAGTGAAATGGCTTTTAGCTTTAATCCCACAACCACCAGAGATGTCAATCATTTCTTGGAATTTCTGTCCATGTCCTTGGAACGTAATGCATATGTATGTGCTATGCCTTTAAATATGTAGTCGTTTCACTTTGGTGTGCGTGTTTGGTGAGACATCCCCATGCACCCTGTACTGCAAATAAAGGGATGTAACTCATTGGCATGTCAAGTTACTTTGTTGGTTTTCTCAGCTTAAGCTGTAAGCAGATCTTAAATGCAGTGTCCATACCGATCACCAGGGTTTCAGCTGAGCAGAGTACTCAGTCAGGGGGAGGAGAAGCCAAGGACTGGAGAAGGTGAGTGCTGCTCCAAGGCTGCCACTCTGACCAGGAAACTTGAAAAAGACCTGTGCAGGCAACCATGGAGCCCAAACAGGATGCTCAGTCAGGAGGAAACACAGTAGGGACAGAAAGTCACTGTTCAAAGGCCTCAAACAACACTAGGCAGAGTTGCACACTTAAATATAGAATTTATAATAGCCGTAGGCAGCGAGACTGTCTCATTAATGGAGGGAAAAAGGCAATCTCTAACTCTTCTGGTAAGTATATTAATTGGGTTGCCAGAAGCCTTGCAGTGGTTTCTTGCAGCAGCTAAGCTGTTTGCAGTGCCTTTTCTGCTGTCAGCTTGAGAGGGAAACCCTGAGTTCTCCACCCTTTTGGGACGTAGAAGAACAGCAAGCACTGGGCTTCAGATAAGGCTTTGAGGGAACCATCACAGCAGGTTCCTTCTTTTCACCCACAGTCTTCGGTTAAATGTGCTTTATAAATGCCACATACCTCCTTTGCATTAATAACAATATCTTCACACTAACACAAATCAATTGGGACTTTGAGCTCCCAAGAGCAGGTTTCATAGCGTTGATTTGAGTTCCTTCAACACAAAAGAAGTGAAATAAATTCTCATTTTATAGAGATCAGATTGATGAAGCTTGGAAAAAAAAAGAAAAAAACAACACTGATTTTAATAGGGATTTTAGGGTCTGTCTTAAAAGAAGGTGTCTATTTTTTTATTCCACTAGATGTCACCAGTACCATATTTTTCCAAAGAAGGCTGTGGGAAAGACAGAAACTATGTCAGTTTAAGAAATTCAGTTAAGACTATATAATGAATTTGGCCAACAAATCAATCTGGAACATCCATCCAACAGCTTTGGGTTTATCCCCAGAGTCACTCCAAGGCCTGCAGGCTGTCAGTGCCCCTGCCTGCAGCAGTGCAGTGATGTCTCAATAACCTGACCCCAAGGGGCAAACTTGATCAGACACTGCTTTTGCTGTTGTGCCTCCTCTGCTGGTCTTGGGGAATGTGCTCAGCTCATGGTCATCGCATCTGCAGTTCCAGTGGTTTTGCAGATGGTTAATAGCAAATTTACTGCAATATGCTATGCAACACATGATAATCAGAGCAAGGGTTGGCAGCAGCAGCTGTTAAATCAGCCCCATGTCTCTAACACGTCTAGCAACAAGAGTATCCTGCTGGGAATGCCTGACCTGCCTTTTCCCTGCAGCAGCCTGAGGCCACTCACAGTTCTCTCGTGTTGCAACACAGAAATGTTGCAGTGCTCTTCCCCCCTCCATTGCTGCATGGTGCAGCTATCTCTTGGTGTTGTAACTGTGTCAGGTTCAAGCCTGATTTAACCTGTTATCTCAAGACCTTAGCATGGCCTCACCTTGACACCTCATCCTATAAAAGGATCAGGTCATTCTGCAGAGACACAGGCTATGTAGGTTGGTTTGGTTACTGGCAGCTTGTATTTTTCCACTAACAATGACATTTCAGGCCTTGTGTGCTTTTCTGGGGGGAGCAGGACATCACACATCCTGCTGCAGCAGGAGATAATGACATACAATATCCCACAGTCCTGGTCCACAGCCCTGAGCACACCATGGGGAAACTCACCTTCGCTGCTGGACTGTGTCACGGGCCAGGCAATGGGAAACAAAATGAATCTTTTCCCAGAAACTGTGTCGCACATGCATCACTTGATATCAGTGGCAAACACTGCTGCCAAACTTTGTACAGCTCCATGAGTGATGGCTTGCACAAATGTCTTAAGCGTCATTGCTGATATTTCCCTCTTCCAAGTATTGCCTTCAACCCTTTGCAAAGCCTTACCCCAGTTATCTTCTTGTTTGTTAATTCACTTTGGGGTCTAACAACCCTTCCATCCTCATCCCTTCCACGGGCATTGCCCTGACTGTGCTCCAGCAAGGAGACAAGAAGACAAGGGTTCGTGTCTCTACCTAAAACTGGAGGTCACCACGGATCCTGTGACTGTGCAGCAGTTGAGCATCTGCCTGCAAGGAAATGGAAGTGTCAAGTCATAGGGGATCATGATACAGCACCAAATGTGCTGAGTGTATTGCCACTGTGTAGACTGTTCTCCAGAAAGTAGAAAGTCTCACTCTCCCAGACTGCAGCTCTGAGGGGAGCAGGGCAGGAAACTAAAGAAGGTAGGTGCAAGACTTCCAAGGCATTCCTGGCAGTAAGCAGTCATTCAGAGTTGACAGGGTCAGCAAACTGTTTCTTCTCCTTCTCTTTCCTGCTTTCAGTTCCACCATTCTTCAAGTGGATCATGATCATGGACAGCATCATTTTTATTTCTGGAAGAGAAAGGAGGGAGAAGATTAGAGAAGCGTTCATAGCAGATGATGGGACATTTACACAGCATCAGAATCAAGAAGTCATTTTTCCCATATCAGTTATTCTGGGGGAGAGTTATTCTGATGATAAAATAAAACAAAATAAAAATGGCAAATTACATGAACTACAGTCTCCCTTGTCCTTAAGGTGGACAACAATTCAGTCTCTTTCCTTTTTTTAGTATAGTTTTTCCTCCTTTTCATGGTGTTTTAATAGTTATCTACTGCACACTTCATTTAAAATTTTAATCCAAAATCTAGTGCATAAAAATAGATTAATCTATTTGCTCAATTAATAAACCCTGAGAGTACAGCATCTTTCACTTTTGTTAGAGAAAACAAGCCTACATAAAAAAAAAAAACACTTCTGTAGTTGTAGTCAGGGTTGCAAGACTTCCAAGGCATTTCTGGCAGTAAGCAGTCGTTCAGAGTTGACAGGGACAGCAAAACCCCCACCTGCTTTGCTGGGCCACTCACGTTTGGAACAGCTCAAGAAGGAACTGAAGCAGACTCTTTTCAGTGCTGCACTGTGCACCACATTTTCAGAAGGAACAGTAAGCCACTGTGAATGTGAACAACTTTGTTATTTACAGCACTTGACAGACATCAGTTGCCTTTGACCCATGGCAGCTAACACCTCTCAGCAGCAGTATCTCTGCAATGAAGTCTATGTAGCTCAGGAACAACCTGCAAAAGAATATGATGCTCCTTCCATTCTCCCAGTCGTTGCCAACAACATTTTTCCCCTTGTTCAGAGGCAAAAGAAAAAAAATATCAAAGCATTGTAGGTGGCTAAAAACTCTGGTATGGAGAAAAATTGTCCTTTCACTGAACTGTGGTTGTTCACTCCCTTGGTAATTGCTTTTCCTCACCTTTAGCTGCTTGTTTATGTATCTCAGAAAGATTTGATGAAGAAGGCAGAGCTTGTGGGCTATGTTCAAAGCTCCTTTCCTAGCAGGGGAGAATGTGAAGGCATTGTCAAAACTGCTCACAGGCTTCCTCAGAAGTCATAAAAATTTGTGTCATCTCTCTGTGATGGGACTGGAGAAGGAAAAGGGTTCTTCTGCTTTTCCAAAGAAGCTAGGAAAAGCCTCTTGTGTTCCTGTGGTCTCATAAAGTCACCTACACGTAAGCAGCCACCCTAGTGCCGCACTGGTTGATGATTTCTTCTCGTAATAAGAAAAAAAACCTTTGGCTAAGTCAAGAAATCCCTGCCTATTGACTCTACGTGCACAGCACAAAAGCTTTCTGTAGCCTTGTGCCTGTACAAAGCACCACACAGCTTGTGCAATGTGCTTTACCACTGACAGTGTGCTGGCTTTTGACAGTGTGCATTTCTTCCAAGAAGGGAGAGCAAAGGGTGTCTTACAGATGAGGTTGGTCACAGGCTGACAGTCCAAGACAAGGAGAAGCCAAAGGGGTGTACCAAGACTGCTGCAGTCTGAGGGGAAGTTCAAACCTCAGCACTGATGTCTCATCACATAATCCTTGGGCCCAGCTATGTGCTTAATGGGGGAGGGAGGGGAGCAGTGCCCTAGTGCCTGAGCGGAAACGCACAGCACCTCAGGGGCACTGTTTGTAAAAGTCATACTGTTAAAGCAAAGGGAAAATTACTGTGATATTCTCTGGACACAGCTTGCTTCTACCTCAGAGTTAACTAAATAATCTGCCCTAAAGGTGACATGGGCTTGCACCTTTTAGAAAAGCAAATAAAATGCAAGCTCCTCAGCAACCACCACCAGCTCCCCATTCGCAGCAAGCCACAACCAGTGGCTGGTGCTGCAGGTGGGGTCGCAGGACCTGTACTGAGCAGGTCACAGGGCTGGGTATTTGATCTTCATTATTTCTAGCAACTACCAAGAGGAATCTTTGTATTTTCAAAGTGGGAAACAAGCTCAGAGTTTCCCTGCTCCTCCCAGGCCAGTCAAACATATACCTGGTACATGGGCTGGGCAGCTGGGACAGGAATCCTTCCTGGGACCACCCTGTCAAAGCCCTGAGAGCCTCTTGTCTCCTGCACTGGAACTGAAAACCCAAATGTCAGTGGGTGCAGAAGCAAAGGAGGATATTGGGGCAGAAGCCCTCATTTGTCAGTTGCCTCTGGTTTGTTGTCCTGGCAGATACAGAGCTGTCAGCCCATCTGCTGAGCTCTAAGTTTCTCCTGCTGTGGGTGGGGATGCTAAAGGCCAAACCCACAGCAACTTTCTTCATCAGCCACACATCCATAAGAGCTGCCAAAGCTGCTTTCTTTTTGTGTGGTGACGAAAATGCCCCAGGAGCTCAACTCCTTCAAAGCACAGACACATCTTGGCATAGCACAATGGGAGATGGTCTCATTCCCCATCTGCCTGAGATGGTCTGAGTGTTTTGCTGAGCATTGGAAAGCTTTACTTTGACATTTGGTATTAATGAGCGCCTCTAAGACTTCTTTCAGGTTGCCAACTGTGGTCAAAAAACAGCAAGACATTAAAGAATTGAGTCTAATGACATTTAGTTGTTTATTTTTGCAACAGCAAGATTTGCAGGAGAAAACATAACACTTTCTCGGCAGAAATAATTAAAACCATGAATATGACTGCATTTCCTGTGTGACTGACATAGACCATGCAGGATAAAATGATTCTCAGCAACCAAAAACACATTATAGCAGCTCACATTTCTCACTACACATCCTTTTCCCTAACCAGAACAGGCAAACTGAACTACAGGTTGCACACTGTTCATAATTCCTCACATGAGGAAGCAGCAATACCCTTTTTCCATACAGCAGTAACCTAAAAGGCTACTATTCTGGGAACACCTTACTTTCATTTCCTAAAATCTTCCTCATGTCAGGCAGCAGGTGATGTTGTTAGCTCACTGATATGAGCTCAGCCATTGCCATGGAGCTGCATAAAATATGTCCTGGCCCAGGCCCTGACCCTGGCTCTGGCCATTCCTATTGGTTACCCAGAAGCTAACAGACCTTGCAGATCTTTTCGTTCTTTATGTATTCATGGAGGAAAGGGGAAGGGGAAGGGGAAGGGGAAGGGGAAGGGGAAGAGGAAGGGGAAGGGGAAGAGGTGAGGAGAGGTGATTTTCCAGCTCATTTCTCTTTGTATTGTACTTTTCAACCACCCACTCATAATTTCAGTTTGATTTTAAGCCTTTGCCAAAACAAAATTCTTAAAGTTGCTGGCCCTGGCATGCTACACTTTTAAAGAGTACTTTTAAAGAAGATGCTGAGAGGAGAACAGCAGAAATAAATAATAATAGTGACAATACTTATCTTTTCTGTGTTCAAAGCATCTTAAATATGGATCATTTCATATTCTGAAGATAGTTCTCACTGTCTTGTTAATCAGTTTTCCCTTTCTCTGTGACTGGAATGCTGGTAGTTTTTCTCCCTTGTGTGTGTGTCCACATGTCAATGCAACTAATGTAACTTTTAGGTTGGTACTTTTTCTTTTTTATTTCAGGAATAAATGGCATGCTTTTCTTGGCTTTGTTGCTCTGCTTCCTTTTTTTTTTTTTTTTCCTGTATGTCTTTTTCCTCCTGTCTTTCTCACAGTTTCTCTCATGTTGTCACTTGCTGGCTAACTTGGAAAACTCATTTGTAAACAGTGAACTATCTATCCTGAGAGCAAAGCCCAGAAACCACAGATTCGGGAAGCATAACTTCAGCTGATATGTCAACTAAATCTCTTTCATAATTTTGCTCCTAATCTCTATTTCCATATTTTAGAAGAAATGAATTGGGAGACTTCCATTATCTTCTTTCCATGAGTCATAAAATCTTTAGGGAACTAAGACGATCTTCTTTATTCCACCTCTTACAAAAACAGCTTGAGAAAATTGATTCAAAAAGCTATTCAGCTCTTGATACATTCCTTTTGGCCTGACACTGACTTTTCCATCTCTCCACCATCCCAAATTTGAGGTATTAATTCACTGGAAATGCAGACAAACACAAATTAGGGCCAGAGAATTTAGAAAAAATGCAGACCTTAACCCCATAGATATTCCAGGAAGATTATTCAGCAATTTAATGAGAATATCTTATATTATTTTTCCAGCCTTTTCATGTTTCTAATTATAAATTTTTAATCAGTTTGGAAAGCAAGGAATTTTAGGAATATCAGAAAGACTATTCCTTGCCAAATGCATTTGGACAAAACAAACAGTGTAATTGCATGACAGTGGTACACTCACATTTCTGGACTGTACCCTGACTCTCTCCTGTTTTTGGCTGTTTTGTATTTTCCACTTATTTTTCTCCCGAATAGTGTGATCTTCTCGCCTCAAATTGTGCAGTTGTGGAACAGCTGTTTATATATTGCTTGGAGTGTTGTGTTTTGTCTCTTCTGGTGTTTGGAATCTTTCTGGAGTATTCCCCACTCCCTGTTTCATCAGAACTCCTTATCCACGTAGCAGCAAGAGTGACAGAATGGTGTCAACACATTCCCATCTTCTGGCAGCCCCTTGCACCTTATTCTGTTTGTAGCTCTTGTACTGGACTTTTGCTTGGCTGTTTGCTTATTTGTTTCTGCTAGAAAATACCAGGGAAATATGGCTCAGGGACCAGGATGCTGGCGCCTACCAGGAAGTGTTTCATCATTGCTGTGTCTCAAGATTCCTGTCCTTGGCTACAGGACCAGCACAAGCTGTTTGCTTTCCTTCCCTCTGTCCACTTTTGTTGGCTACAACCAGCCTATTTGCAGTCCCTCTTATGGGATGCCAGTTAACACCAAAAATATTAATGTCTCATCTTTCCAGGCACAGCTGTGAAACTGAACTCACGGACCTGCTGAACTGTGGCCCTTCATTATCAGAGGGCTACCAATAATATCTCAAAAAATCCCTCCTGGCAATTCCACACATCAGATCTCAAAATAAAGTATTTCGCATTTCTGCTTGGTGTGTACGTTTCCCCCCAAGACCTCTTGATAGGGAACTGTTTATCATCCTCACATAATGTGTATTGCATGGTGTGCAGCTGAGGGAGCAAGTCGAAGGGACTCACAAGTATCCAACTCCTAGCACCACACAGCATCACCCAAAATTCAAACCCTATGTCTGGGAGCGGTGTCCAAAGTCTGCTCCAACTCCAGCACTTAGGAGTCATGTCCACTGCTCTGAAGAGTTTGTTCCAGGGCCTGACCACTCTGTGGTGAAGAACTTTTTCCCAGTCTCCAGTGTGACCTTCCCATGACACAGCTCCATGTCATTCTCTCAGGTCCTATTGCTATCACCAGAGAGCAGAGATCAGCACTTGCCCCTATTTTCCAGCTTTCCAATTTGCCAAGATCTCTCTTCAAGGCCTCTACTCTTGAGGGAGTGAATAGCTTCTCGCAATTTAGTGCTGTCTGCAAACTTAGTATACCTTCAAGTTCTGTATCCAAGTTGTTGAAAGCACTGAAGAGAAACAGCCCTTGCACAGCCCCTCTAGTGACCCACCACTTGCAGGAAAGGCTCTGCATGGTGAGTGTGCACTGCTCTGGGTGGCTAGGCTCAAAATGTCTGCAGAGTCCTTTGCTGTTTCAACACTCCCAACCCACCAGTACCTTCCTTCATTTCTGGTTGGATATTGTGCTCTGTGCTCTCTACTGGCTTCTTGATGGATAAGAGCTCACTGGATCCTGAGTTTACCACAGGAGAAGTTCACCAGTTGCTGTGTGGCAGCTGTAGCAAGTACCATGAAATAAAAGCAGAGTTAGGAAAAAAAATGGAGTATGAGATGTTAATTTTGAGGAGAAGAACAGTCTCCCAGCTATCTGAGCAAACACAGAGGTGAACATTTCAAAATCAGTCAAGCCTCTGTTTTCAGAGGGGAATGTAGATAGCACTGAACTCCAGGTTGAAATGCAGTTGAAACAAATCCCACTGTTTGTCTAAAATATCTTTTTTTCCCCCCATATCATTCAAAAAGTGAATGGAATGTACTGTGTATTTACTTAACGTTCATCACTTGAAGTTTGCTCATCACAAGATCTGGAAACCTAATGAATAGCAAACTTTGTATTACTCGCTCACAGGAGTATCTTTATCTTTGATGATAAATTTTAAGTTCTCCCAAAGTATATAGGGGCTGGCAACTGTACATAATCAGTATGTGTTTATTTGGAGGACTACACGTAGCGGGGAAGTTTTGAACATTTAGGGGGCTGCAGTCACATTAGACCTCTCACTTCTGTAAAAATTAGTAACAGCCTCTAGCTGATGAATTTGATTCAGCTCACAGCTGAAAGATGCTCTACAAATGTGATGGAAGTGAAGACATTATGCACAGACAATCCTAAACATTTTCAGGACCGTTTCTGGGTGAAACAGGAGAGTAAGAGGACAAAGGGAGGCTGTAGATCTTCACAGATGTGAGGCCTGGTAGATACTTGCAGTCCTACAGACGCTATTCTCCAAACTTTTCTAGATAATTTCACACAACAGTTCCAATTTCCAATTAAGCAGCCTCCCATCAGCCTAAAACTAATAGTAAATAGTCAGTTCTGCATATCTGATTATCTGAGGATGGGGCATATTTTCTACATGGAAATATATCTGTTCAGGCTGTTTAGGATGCCTAACATCCCATTGGGTGTTTCTCCATTCATTTTGCAAGAGCTCTCCAAGAGCCAGTAAGCCTCTCATCACTTCTCTGTGAAGCTGAACCTGCCATTAATCTCAACACTCATCTGAACTCTCTTCTACTGGCTCCTCGGTAAGCAGTGGGAATCACAGCCCAGAGTGATCCCTTCCTAGGCAGCAGCTCTGGGCAGGGAAATGTGCATTCTCCTTGCAAAGTATCCTCCAAGGGCAAGCACCTGAGAGAATATGGTCCTGACTTCTCCAGGACCAATATAAAGAAAGACCCATGGGAGGTGGGAACAACTGAAGATACGGTGTTAAATGAGTTTCCAGGGAAGAGGCACATAAGTTGAACTATGTTTTTTATGAGGTATGGGCCATATAAGGAGATTGATCACACATCAGTTCGTAACAGAGGAATCTTGTCATAGATAAATTTAATTATTGGAAAGACTTCCTCTCCTTCCCCAGTCTGAACAGCCTCTCAGAATATGCACTTTAAATGTTGACATTGTTTATTTCTGTGTCACACATGATGAAGCAACATCTCACCAGAGGAGGCAAGAAGTTGTTACCCTGAAAGCATCCTGTCCTATCTGGCAGGTGGGCATTTTACATTGAAAATATATCACACATGAGAACAGAGCCAACCTGACTCATTTATCTCTGTGCCAAATGTGCTACCAATACCAAACCCCCTGGAATCCACACTCCTGTGGCATCACTGCTTCAGCAGTGTCTGAAGCTGACAGCAGCAAAACTAACAGAAGGGGAAGTATCAGTGTCACATATCTGTGTTAAGCAAACACTGATAAGGGTGTGTCATGTCTACTCTGGGAAAAAAAAAATGTTTAGGACTCCTTCTTAGAAACACTGTCAAAGCAACCAGCTTTCCACATCTGCCCTCCCTCCCACACTGCCTGCATACATGAGTGTGTTAAAACAAAAGCAGCCAAGACAAAACAGCAAGTCATGAAAGAAAGAAAGAGAACAAACAAAGAGCCTGCAGTGCTGCCAAATAATAAAACAGCAGTTCCCACTGGGGTTAACTTGGACAATTTGCCATGCTGAGGCCAGTGGGTTTGCTGAGAGCACACAGAGGCTTCTGAACCATGAGCAGGGCCAGGACCAGGATGAAGCAGGCAGCCCACATAGATAGTTCACTTGCTCCTGCTGTAGCCTTCCTTGATGATGCAGTCCACCCCTGGATACTGCCTCTGCTGAAGCTGGTAGGCATGGAGCAACACCATTAGCTCTCAAAATCAAGCCTTTGTCTCCATGTAACTGAGACAATCTCAGCTTTTCTGTAAATGCTACAGGAGAAAGATTGGCTTGCCCCTGTATTTGGTTGTAAAATAGCAGGTACACCTATGCCATGAAAAAGTCCTGCCTCTTATCTTCCTGGAGTGCAGAGGAACAACATAGATTTCTTTCCTCTCCGCTATTTCTCAGCACAACTTGCTCATACCTCACGAGAATGAAGTGGCACTGCATGTGTGTGTGCTCTGTGCCTGAAATTCAGCTGACAAAGCACACACTCCAAATCCTCCCCTCCATGTGCCTTCTCTGCTAAAAAAACATGTGTATGAGCATAAGGGAAAAAAGAAAAAGAGATCCCTTAAGCTAGCGGGTAAGGAATGTGCACCGTGCTGTGCATGAACGTCTGAAGTCTCCAACTATTTGTTAAGAGGCAACAGCAATGCTTCCGACAGATGTCCCTCCCCTCGCCTGCAATAGGCTCCCAAGAATAGCAACAGCCTGTGTCACTGAAAAGGGCAAAGCCTTCTGAAATAGCAACAAAGTTGTGCACAAACCACTTTGCGGTCTGCATTTGGTTTCATCCAGCTTCAGCAACTTGTTGCAATGAGGAGAGTCAGCCGGGCTTTCCTGGCCCACCTGGGGAGGACAGCCACTCTCTGAGGGGCTCACAGCTGAGGCGACTATGGCACCCGGGCAGAGTGCAGAGGAGCTGGGCCAGCAGTGCCAGGCGATGAGAGCAGGGGAGGATGAGGAGGGCGGCAGAGGCAGCGGGCACCTCCGCCAGCTGCCAGCTGCAGCAGGTAAGGTGGCGGGGCCGGGTGCCAGCTGCTGCTGCTAAGCAGCATGTGTGCAGCTTGCAGGGTTGTGGGAAGCCAGCAGCAGTGTTCGTGGACTTGGGCACACACTGTCCCAGTGGGGAAAAAACAAGTGAGGAGGGAAACACTGCAGTTTTGAGTGGTGGCATATGCAGTACTTTTCCCTCAAGCGCCATTGTTTGTGCATGAGTTGTCTGCTGGGTAAATCCCTTTCTTTTATGAGGATCAGTTATCTGAGTAATCAGGGGACCCACTGCGTTCAGGATAGGAGTGGTGCTCCAACCCATGCATACTTGATGCATCCCCAGGAGCAGAAGTCCGGGAAAGATACGTAAGAACCTCACTTGCTCATGCAGGGGGAGTTCTTGGGATAGGGTGCCAGGGGCTCCCTCCTGTCTCTTATACCCAAGTATTTCATGGTGAAGCAGGGTTTCCATGCTGACACCCAGGAAAATTAACTGCAGAATTTCTTCTGAAAAAAATTTTCAAGTGCTGTAGCTGAATTTCATAGGTCTTCACCTTTGCCGTCCCACCTAGCCTGTGTTTGTAAGGCACACGTGGTTTTGCATCTGAAATCTCTAGTGAAAATGGTCCACAAATGTGACTTTTCTCACACACAAGGCAGCTATGCCCAAACAGAAAAGCACCACTGCAAGTCAGAAATGACTTTTTTTTTTGTTCACTTAAAAGTGAATGAGCTGAGTGACCCATGCACACTCATATACCACAGGCACAAATGCTTTGTTGGAGCACAGCAGCAATCAGTTGAGCAGCTTCTATTGACAACTAGGAGCAGAGGAAACAGAGGTTAATGAAGAACAGAAAGCCAGTCAGCAGGCAGATGTATTTAACATTACCCTAGGGTATGCGGGAGCAATACACATTGTTACAGTATGGCATTATCAAAGGGAAGCACAGCAGTTACAATAAGCTGAGACCAAAGCCATTACAGCATGAGAGCTATATTTAAAAGTGTATGAGTAAATTACACGCTTGGCCTTACCCTCAGAAATTAAAGCAGTAACCTGAGAAATTCACAATCACCTTGCTAGGAATTAAAATTGCTGATTCTTACTAGAATATAACAAAACACCAGATCTCATTTAATGTAATGAAGAGCCAGGCTGCCTGTTGACATAATGAAAATGCATGTCAGAGCACTAAGAAAGGTGTCCAGGTTCTGCATTGCAATATTTCTATTGATTCCAGGATGATTTGTTCATGAAATATCAATATTACTCACATAACACATTAACCAAGCTTACACTGTATAAAGCACACAATACTTCCTACTATTGTAGGAATGGAGATGCATGAAAATGTGCAGTACATTTGCTTCCTTCTCCCTCCTTTTTTACTTCAATTTACAAAAAAATAAAAATAAATAAAATTGCTCTGAGTTTGTCTTTCATACTCAGGTGGCAAGAATTGTTTGTCAAAGGGTTACAACACTACCTGGCCCTGATGCTGTTTTGGGGTAAAACTAATACTTTATGAGATTGTCTGGCTCTGCTTGTAACAACATAACTTCATCCCAAAGCAGCAGTTTATTTCTTCCCATAGGGTTCTGTAGGGTAATGATTTCACATCTCATGCCAAACTTCTAGATAGATGGTTAGTTCCAAAGTATCTGAGCTCATACAAGTAGTGTTCCTATTGAGCAAGCACTGGTTCTAAAAGAATCTCAGGCATTAAAACACATCAGTGGGGTAACAGATATCTCTTTAAGCTGCGTGTCTATATGATGACAGTGCAGTAAAGTTCATGTTGGCATGAAAATGGGGTAGTCATCTTTGACAAGAAACAAAACAATGATTTAATTATGCAGTGATTCCCAACATATGCTATAAAATATTTATGCCACAGAAACACGTGCTCCATATGCTACATGCTAGCAAAATGCTGCTCTGATGACAATTTGGGGAATTCTGAACACTATTTCATCATCAAGGCAAAAATGTCAATCAGCACTCAGATGCAGAAAGAAAAAAAAAAAAAACAGTTCTTAAAAATAGCTTAAAATATTCAGATACAAATGCTGTAGTTTTATCATGTATAAAAGTAGATGTCCTTGGCTTGGGTCATTTATCCATAATGCCCATGAAGTACATGAACAGACCAAGTATTTTGCTTTTGGAAAGTGTATTTTCCCGAGTTTGTGCTTGAACATAAGTAGTATGGGGCACACCCTTACTAACTTGGCCCTATCCTGTCCCATCAGCAGCACACTCAGCTAAACAGCAACTGTTCTCGGTCTCTTTTTCAGGAACAAAGTATAAACAGTTCCAGAAAATGTTCTTGAAGATAAGTTTGTTTGCCAAGTAGTGCTGCTTTTGACCTGAGTAACAGTTATGAAAAAGCATGTTGTTTACATGGGAAAACTAGTCAGGAGACTTTCTAATCACTTGTCACATACCAGCCACACACTGGTTAGCCACAGGGCTTGAAGCAAGCAGGAGGAGAAACTTCTCTCTTCTCTGGAAGCAATCACTAAAGCAGATTTTCCCCTGGGCTGCATTTTGCAGGCTTCTTCTAAAAATGAGAGGAATAAACATTTTAGGAGTAAAGGAATAAAGCTCTCTTAGCAGTGTGAAATATCCTTTCCTTCACTACTACACCTTATTCATGTCATTGCTTTTTGGCAGCACGCACATTTGTGAACAACTGTCAGGGATGAAGTATAGGATGAATAAAATTTCATTGCTATTCTTTGTTGTGCACCCTTAGAAATTACTAAGAATTTTAACACTGCACCAGAATGATGCTTTAGTTTCCATTAGTTCTGCGTTTTGGTTTCTCCCTTTTTTAATGTTTTAAGAAAAAATACTAAAAATTAAACTGTTTAATTACTTATGTATTAACAGTATCGTACATTTTATGAGGGCTCCTCTGAAAGTAATGCCTCCTATTTTATTTTGTTGGCCCACAAAATCAGAAGTGGATGTTGGTGGTATTGTAGTAGAGGTTGAAACTTTCCAACCAGTATTCCATTGCATTTTGTTGCCGTGTGACAGATGGCAGCAGAGCAGTCTGACAAAATGTTGTCTGACATAGAAGCATGTATGAAGGTGTGTCATTGAATTCCCCCATGCAGCAGAAATGCACCCTTGATGCTTGCTGAAAACTGATGGAGACCAAACAGTGAATGTAAACACAGTGAGGTGGTGGGGGTGCATTTCAGCAGTAATGATAGTGCGTTGTCTCTGCTGTTGCAGGTATTTATGAGCACAGCATGCAGGCTCTTGTTCACTGTTGGTTAAAATGCATAGCTAATGGTGGTGACTGTGGAAAAATGAAGTTTTGTAGCTGAGAACTTGCTCTATCAGGTAATGTTACTGTGCACTTTGTATCTACTGTAGTTTCCATAGAAACAAATAGGAGGCATTACTTTCAGAGCAAACTATGTACATCCAGCCCAAGACAATTTCTCTTTACTCAGTGCAGCCCAGGCAAGCCAAAAGGTTGGAAATTCATGCATTAGAACCTTCTTTCCACTCAGAGGTCTGCTTTAGTTGCAGCCTACAGCTACCTCTAAACCACCGTGTGCATTTTTCATCAGCAGGCCAGCGAGGGTGCCAGCTGACACAGTGAAAAACAAATGTAAATACATTTATGATGCTGCTTTACTCGGAGATGCAAAACATGTATATGATCTAGAGTCATACATGTATTTATTCTCTAGCAACTTCCAAGTGTCCAAGCTCCATCTTCAGATTATGCAGTTTCTCTGATTAAAAAAAAAATATCCACCTCCATTGCAATGTTCTAAGGGACCAGGGGTTGAGGAGAGGATAGTCTGGGATGTGAAGAACAGTGCTAGTGGCAGACTCCTTTAAGATATTTGTCTTGGCACTGCCATTTTGAATAAGAAACTGGAACCATACCAAAGAGACGGTTGTACATTTAAATAATTAAAAGCTGTGCAGAACACATTGTTCAAAGCATAAATAAGAGACACTGCCCAGACTGCTTTGTTTCTGCTGGAGATCCTTAAACTCAGTTTCTGTTCCAGTTGCTTAACACTTTTCTCAGTTGCCTGGAAAACATAACATCATTTGTGGATGATAAAGGTGATGGGTAATTAATAAATGGGATATATCTTTGATTTAAGGAAATTTGGGTGGTCTGACCTGTTGACTGCAAGTGAATAACATGTCCAGGGTTCCTCACAGCCAGTTTTAAGGATCTGCATGTGAGCAAGCAACACAGACTCCTTTTATAGCCAGTGGAGAGAAATAGGCATCTTACCTATTTCAAACATCTAGAAGTGCCTATTTTTCACTAGTAACTGAAGAAACCTAGAGGTACTGTTTATTTCTCACAGTTAGGGAACTTGAACCCATACTGTGTCCTTCAACTCAGCCAATTGCAATAGTTAGGATGGAAGAGGTCAGGCCATATATAAAGGAAAGGCACTGAGTGCCTCAGAAATAACTCAGTCAGTAAAGAGATGGGTTATGCTGGAGAGCAACCAGCTGAAGATGAGTTCCTGTACACCACTGTGACAATCACTTGATAGGCACAGAGAGAAATCTGCATTGGGCAGCACAGCTATAGAGGACTCCTGTTTGGCAAAGTGCAACCACTACAGAAGCACTGGGTCCTGTTCAGAAATTTATTAAAGAAGTTGACAATTTGGGGAGAGTTCAGTGGCTGAGGGAACTGGGATTGTTCAGTCTGCAGAAGAGGCTCAGGGGTGACCTTTTTGCTCTCTTACAGCCACCTGAAGGGAGGTTGTACTGAAGTGGGAGTCAGCCTCTTCTCCCACGTAACTAGGGATAGGACAAGAGGGAATGACCTCAAGTTGTGCCAGGGGACATTCAGGCTGAATGTTAGGAGATACTTCTCCAGAAGTGTGGTCAGGTACTGAAACAGGCTGCCCAGAGAGGGGATGGAGTCACTGATCCTGGAGGTGTCCAAGAAACATTTAGAGGTTATACTAAGGGACCTGGTTCAGTGGGAAATACTGGTGACAGGTGGATGGAGGTCATTTCCAACCTTGGTGATTCTGTGATTCTACCTGCAGCCTGCCAGCATGCTGTGAAGAGCAAGCTAAGGTGCACTGGATATGCTCATTGGTATGGGGCTGCTGCCTCTGAGCTTCTGCCTAGTAGAAAGGGAAGAAAACCAGTGGCCAGGGAGGAGAACTGATACACAGTACCTGTTTTAACACATTTAACAGGTTTACACGTATCTCCTGGCCCTGGCGGCATAGCTTGTACTCAGACATCTAAACTCTTCTACGCTCTTAAATAACCAGGACTCCTGTGGTCTGGCTACAGGGTGTGACACTGGCTTTGTGCCACCAGGCCACGTCCAGGAATTGTTAGCAACGTTCAAGGTGGCATGGGGCAAAACTATGCCAGAGATGGTGCCAGCAATTTAATAGAATCCATGGCCCCCCTCCAGGGTTGGGGCCTGGGCTCTGGCATTATTTGTTTTAGTAGTGCAAACATCCTGCTGGGGCTGCTCTCCTCCTCCACTCACCTGATTTTCCTCAGAAATGTAATAAACCCTGTCAATTCAGGCTGGTTCTCACCAATGCATTCAAAATTATTGGCAAAGAACTTCAGGCAGTCAGCATGAACAGAGAACCTTAACGCCTTAGAAAAAATAAGCTAAAAATAAACAGTCTGTGTATAATTTTCAGTTAGGCCATGTAGCAGGAGAATTAACTAAAACGTGGACTCCATTTTGCTGCAAAAACTACCTCTCCTCGGGCACATATAATTTCTTGAGCTAAGCAGGAAATCAGAAGTCAATTTACTCTTTTCCTATGTTACAGCCAACATCATGGTGAGGAAAAAATCATGCTGGGAGAATAAACAAGACCAACAACAGCAAACTGAAATATTCCTCAAAGTCTAGGGTGCAAAAGGCTTCACAGTTAGCAAAAAACGATCCGTGAAATCTATCTTGCAACAATAAACAATGAATCGTAGTTGCATAAAATGAGTTTATTTTAAAGAGGAGGTTCAAAGGCATATAATCTCCACTTGGCTTATGTTTTTGCCATCTGTTTTTTATTCCTAACATTGAGGTTGTCCTAAATATGTGAAATATCTGTTCCTGATATTCCAAAAAAATGATGAGCAAAGCCCTTAAAGTCTGGAAATTTGTACCTCAGGGGTTGGTTTCCCTCGAATATCCTGGCTGTGTGCATTAAGCTTCATACGGGAAAGAAAAAACACTGACACCAGCAGCTGTCATGGCATCTCTAGGTGAAACAAAAGAATTGAAAAGTGGCGAGGGAATATTTTATTACTTATTCAAATCAAGGTTGAAACAATTTGGCTGGACTGTTATTACTTTCCTCACCTTGAGAATGTCACAAAGCAATAATTGTTTTCCCATCAAAAGGATGCATTGTCAATGTTGTCGTTTGCAAAGATATGCTGCAGAGAGTTTGATTATTTAGGGCTCAACCAAAATCTTATTGACTTCGGAGTAGGGATATCAGAAACACAAAAGCATTAAAATTGAAGGAAGTATTATATGAATTAAAAATTACACACGGACATATATACAGCATTGTCTACAACTACTGCTTCTGGCTTTGTTTGTACCTAATTGTTTTGCCTAAAAGTTATAAAAAATGTTTAGTACTGGTTATATCTTACGAACTTATTACTGGTTGTGAGTGTTGCGGAAATTACACTTTCTTTTTCCCTCTTGTTTCAGGCTGTGGAACATTTACTTTACTCTCTTCTGCCATTGCTGCTGTAAGTGGACTTCTAATGGGTTATGAGTTGGGCCTTATCTCTGGAGCTCTTCTTCAGATGAGTAGCGTATTAGCACTCTCTTGCAAAGAACAGGAAATTGTTGTGAGTTCCCTTCTTTTTGGGGCCTTATTTGCATCACTTACTGGTGGATTCCTGATAGATCGTTTCGGAAGGAGATTTGCTATTATTATTGCATCATCTCTACTTGTGTTGGGAAGTCTAATTCTACTGCCCCATGAATCCTATGGAATACTTATTGTGGGACGAATTGCCATAGGTATTTCCATATCATTGTCATCAATTGCAACGTGTGTGTATATTGCCGAGATCGCCCCGCAGCACAGAAGAGGCCTTCTCGTTTCGTTAAATGAACTCATGATTGTGATAGGCATTCTCTTTGCCTATATTTCAAATTATGCATTTGCCAGCGTATCTCATGGCTGGAAGTATATGATTGGCCTTGTAATTCCGTTAGGTGCCTTACAGGCTATTGCCATGTATTTCCTTCCGCCAAGTCCTCGTTTTCTTGTCATGAAAAATAATGACGAAGCTGCAAGAAAAATACTGGAAAGGCTACGGGAAACTTCAGATGCTACTAAAGAACTCACTGTGATCAAGTCTTCCCTGAAAGATGAACATCAGTATAGTTTCATGGACCTGTTTCGTTCAAAGAACAACATGAGGGCCCGAATGCTGGTAGGGCTCACACTTGTCTTTTTTGTGCAAACAACCGGGCAACCCAACATTTTATTTTATGCATCAACTGTTTTGAAGTCAGTTGGATTTCAGAGCAATGAAGCCGCCAGCTTGGCTTCTACGGGAGTCGGAGTGGTTAAAGTGGTCAGCACAGTTCCAGCCACAGTTTTCGTGGATAAAGTTGGAAGTAAAACTTTTTTGTGTATTGGCTCTTCTGTTATGGCAGTATCACTGGTCACTATGGGCTTAGTGAACCGTAACATACACATGAATTTCACCAACATCTGTAGAAGCCAGTCTCCAGAGGACACCTATCAGAGACAAGGAAACCTCACTGGAGTCACCAATGGGAGTCTCAAGGACCTCTTTTCTAGTATGGCTTTACCAGAAAGACTCTTATTCGACTTACAGAGGAACCTTGATGTCACCAGAACAGGAGAACTGAACAGGACTACCTCAGCAGTAGGCAAAAGCATGATGGGGTCTCACACAGAGAGTGGGGAGGTTCCAGTCGTCCTGAAATGGGTCTCTCTGGCCAGCCTGCTTGTTTATGTTGCTGCATTTTCCATAGGTCTTGGACCAAGTAAGTGTTTCTTTTCTGTGATTCTTTGTTATTATTTATTTACAAGCAAATTAAGTGCTTGAATGACAAGCCCCCAGGCAGTTTCCCATGTAGGCAAAGCAGTGTTTTCTGCTAACATTCATTGGTACTGTTACACACTGCTCTGATGGGCCTAGAGTGTACCTTTTACAAAGAGGTTTCACCCATTGAAATTATTGGATTTATCTCCCTTCAATTCAGTGAAATTAATTGTTCATCTTCAGTGAAGCTAGGAACTGATGTAAGCCTTGTGCAGAAAAGTTGTAGAGCTCCCATCTATCTTTCCTCTTCATGTTCTGATGTTTCTTTATACTGGGAAGGTTGAGATATAGACATTTGCTGCTGCTAAACCATAAATCCAAGACAATGAATAGCTCTCGGCCTCTGCATGGTAAAGCACCATCAAATAAATGAAAAAGCAACATGCTTTAGTCCAGCTGAGGATCTGGACTCCTGACTGTTTAACAGTCTTTAGAGATAGTGAAGAAATTCAAAGCATCATAGTTAGTGAGCACACTTTAGCAGCATCACCATTACTGCCCGTGCTGAAACAGCACAAACAGAGGAACATGAAGGAAGGTTGCCTTAACAACCTTCTCCTGAGGAGAACATTTCTGCCAGTACCAGGTACAGGATCTACATCTCTTTCTTCTGTTTTGTTTTAATTTGTTTCAATAGCACTTGCATATTACTGTATTTGAAAGGGCTGAAATTTTTTCAAGCCATGTTGAAGAATGCACATACACAGAGTTCATTGTTTATTAACTGACTCTGTGTGCTCCTGTGCTCTGGCTCAAACCTGACTTGCAAACACACTGTACTTCTGCTGCACTGAATAAAGCCCAATAATTACAGTAACAGCAGCTCCCCTGCAGTATTTATTTATATTAAACATTGCTCACTGGGAGAGCCATGTGAGATAAATATTCATTGTCAGGGCAGCCAGCTTGGCCTTGTTATTGTAGCATTGTTCCCTCTCTTGCAGACCCTGTGAGGGCTTCATTCTGTGTTCAGTGACACAAGTTCAAAACCAGGGCTGCAGCCCTGAAAATAAATGTTACTCGAGATTTTTCATGGGTGTTTCAAACACAGAGTTAACAATCCTCAGGTCAGTGATACAGATTCAGGCTTGGACTGCTGCTGTAATCTACTTTCCAGTTGACCTGGCTGTAACTGTGTTCCTGGTCATTTGGGCTGGTCTGGTGTGACGCTATTGATAACAATGCCCACTTCCCTGATGGCTATGGAAACTGAGGTGTGTTGCCAGGCTAATCTGAGAAGCCTTTGAGGCTATTGTTTGTTTCCTGACCTCTTTCTTTACTCAGAATGTGCTCGCTAACAGCAAACAGGGAAAAACAGTCACCAAGTGAAGCAAAGCAAGGTGAAGCAAAATGAAGTGAAGTGAAGGTCTGGGAAAGATACAGACATTTCTAAGTGCAGGCACACAAAATAGAAAATGCAATGGTAAGGCAATCAAGAAGTTGCTGGAATTTGCAGCAGTTCTCCTCTGGTTGCATAGGCTGGGTTGGAGAGGAGGCTATGATTTCTATCTCATATGCAGCCTTCAACATCTGCTGCTTAGAGTCTGAACACCTGAATTTATTTTAAATTAGTATGCCTTTCTTAGTTTAAAGAATAAGTGGTCCTGTTAGCCTCTATAAAGTTAACAAGTTTTAACATGTTTATGTTATTCATCTCAGCCTGATTTGTGGCCCAGACTAGATTGTTTGTCATCACCCATTCTGCAGAAGGAAGAGGCATTGAGGCTGTGGCACTGCTTCCACTGCTCACTGAGCCACAGCTGGGTGGTGATGCTTTGTAAGCAGAATTACTGCCAACCCACATCTCTGGATTTTCTGTGTTACTCTCTCATACATGCTGGCTGTACTAGGGATGTGTGATCCCATCGGACAAATCCCAGGGAGGTTCCTGTGCTCCCTCTCCACCCTGTTTCCATTTCTGAAAAAAAAAATCAGCCACTTTGTATCCTTGCTGTGCTACATTCTGCAGGGATCTTAGTGGTGCTCCTCAGGGGCTGGTGCTATGGTCCTGTTCAACATCTTCATCAATGACCTTGATGAGAGGATAGAGTCCACCCTCAGCAAGTTTGCTGATGATACAAAGCTGGGAGGAATGGCTGACACGTCAGAAGGCTGTGCTGCCATTCAGTGAGGCCTGGACAGGCTGGAGAGCTGGGCAGAGAGGAACCAGATGAGGCTTAACAAGAGCAAGTGTGGAGTCTTGCACTGAGGGAGAAATAACCTCATGCACCAGTGCAGGTTGGGGGGTGACCTGCTGGAGAGGAGCTCTGAGGAGAGGAACCTGGGTGTCCTGGTGGATGACAGGCTGGCCATGAGCCAGCAGTGTGCCCTGGTGGCCAAGAAGGCCAATGGGATACTGGGGTTCATTGAAAAGAGTGTGGCCAGCAGGTAAAGGGAGGTGATCCTCCCCCTCTACTCTGCACTGGTGAGGCCTCACCTCGAGTATTGTGTCCAGTTCTGGTCCCCCTGGTACAAAAAATACTGGAATCTCTTAAAAATTGTTCAGTGAAGGGCTACGAAGATGATAAAGGGCCTGGAACACCTCTCTTACAAGGAAAGACTGAGAAACCTGGGTCTGTTCAGCCTTGAAAAAAGAAGACTCCCAAGGGATCTGATCCACATCTACAGATATCTGAGGTGCAGGAGACAAAGGGACAGGGCTGGACTCTTCTCTGCAGTGTGTAGTGATAGGAAGAGGGGAAATGGCCACAAACTGAAGCACAGGAAGTTCTGCACAAATGTGCGTGAAAACTTCTTCACAGTGCAGTGACAGAGCACTGGCACAGGCTGCACAGAGAGGTGGTGGAGTCTCCTTCTCTGGAGATGTTCAAAACCCACCTGGATGCCTACCTGTGCAACTTGGGCTAGGGAGCTGCTTTGGCAGGGGGTTGGACTCGATGATCCCTAGAGGTCCCTTCCAGTGCCTACAATTCTGTGATTAAAAGAGAATCTGTGTAGCACCATTAGGAAAATGGTACACCCTTCTTATGGCAGATCATACAACCTGAGCTCTATCATCTTTTTTACAAATTATTTTTCCTTTTTACTCCCTTTCTTTTCTGGGATTCTAGTCAAAAAGCTAGTTACTGTCCAAATGTGTGCAGCAAACATTTCTAAATGTTGCTGTATTTTTCCATTACTTCTCATTTATCTCCAAATTACATGAAGTAGATGGATTTTTAATGAATGAAACATACACTAAATGTATTCATTACCATTTACCAAAGCACTCAGGCAACACATTGATGAGTGCTCATAAATAGAGAGTGAGAGATAAAAGCCATTTTTGCATTATAAAAAAATCCACAGATCAGTGCACATCTGCATCGTCACTTTTTTGTTTCCGGGGTGTTCTGTGTTTGTACCACTAACCCTTAGGCAAGATGAAAGGGGAATTTCTGGTGCTCTGTTTTGGATTTATTATGCTTGATGAAATGGGATCTGCTGCTTGTTCACACTCTTATTTCACACCATCAGAAGGCTGTTTTGTAGGTGCAGCAAATGAGTGTTCTGTTGTGTTGCAGAGCAGCACATGCCATCTCTTCAGGGGTGTTTGCAGATGCATTTCCAGGCAATTACTAGCAAAGGGATCTTATTTGACAACCAGCCTTGTCTGAGTAGACTTTTTCTGTACACTGGAAAGGTCATATGAAGATGGAAGATACTTACAGAGACTAGAAAAAATCTCAATCTACATGATGAGTGAGGAACACGAAGGTCTGTCTCTGCACTGCATTCCATTCCATGGCTATTTGCAGAGGCTGCTGGCACCACTGGAAATCTGAGCCTCAAAGAAATAGCCTTGCCATGCCTTGCACAGGGAGCTGTGAGTGCAAGCAACTGAGACGAGTGCAGTGCAGAGGTAGGTCATCAATTTGTCACTGAAGCTAAAAGCTAGGTGTGACCCTGGAAATGATTTTAACACAAGGATAACACAGAGGACTTCTAGTCAGGGCCAGGCCCACATACAACACACATTAAATTGGAAGAGCTGTAGGAATGAGGAAAGACAAACTCCTGGAGTAGCAATCTTACTTTTCAAAACAAAGAAGGAGTAAATGTGGAAGTGTTGGAGTTGGATGGAGCACATGCAAGAGAGTTTTCATTCTTAATAATTGTAGAGCACCTTTAGTCCTTCTGAAACAGAAAGAGTGTCAAGAATCCTGCTTCTTCCCTCACTGACCTAACAAACAATATCCAGGTCTGGGTGTTGGATGGCACTTGTTTACCAAAGATCTGGTCCTCTGTCTTCATCTACTCCTATTGCAATGTTTAGAATCAAAAGCTAAATATCAGACATGTGTAGACAACTTGCCTCCACAGTTTTTCATACATCCACAGGGATCTTTGAAATCATAAGCCCATGTCTTTTACTGGGTGGTCTCACCAGTAAGTAGGTGAAAGTATGATTGTAGCACCATGCACACTAATACAGAAATGCATGTGCCCTGGAGCTAATCCTCTTCATCCTGCAAAAACCAGACGGGTTCCAGCAAGCCCTGGGTTGAGAAGCAAGTAATGTTAACTAGGTCTGCACACAAATGTCATCTGTTTCCTAGGCCTAAATTTCTTCTAGCATATGAAAAGTAAGAGTAAAACAGGACTTGGGCAGCATCTCTTATGTGTAACACAAGAACCCTGCATGCAGTTCAAGAGAGGAGGTCCATTGCTATTCACAGGTTTTTTATTTTTTTCTATGGAGTGGGTAATGCTTTATTTGAGAGACAGGTGTTGGATGCGTGTATTTGGATTGGGAGTACAACACTGGTGTCTTGCTCAAAAGAGCTCTTTCCTCCTCCTCTGCTAGTCTTTGTAACAGTTTCTTGTACAACTGAGAAGTCATTGAGGCAGTTGGGCAATGAACTTCGGGACAATGAGTTGGTGCAAACTGTGTCATCTGTGTGGGGATGTGAATGCAAATCAGTGGAAATATCTATCAGTGAGGACTGAGAGGCATTTTCTTGAGAAGATCCATCCTCAAAACCGTGTAAATGCATAATGTCCATAGGTATTTATCTCTTTGTGGATCTGGAAGACAAAATGTTCTATCACTACTATCTGTGAGCTGTGATAAGATTTGCACAGCTCTCCAGAGCCCAGGGTTGAACTTTCAGAGCTCTGATCTTGAATGCCATCACACAATCCTCTCCTGGGTGTCTTCTCGGAGCTACTGGGATGCCCTGACCCTGAGCATTCAAAGCCCAAGTAGCACACAAGCAATGCTCCCAGAGCAGACCAGTGCCTGCATCTGAAGGATTCTGGGTCTCAGGGCTTGGCACAAAGGATAACCCCACATATAGATAGATATAAAATATAGAAGAAGCGTTTTTTACAGTTTTTGTAGTGGACAAATAAATGCATAAAGAGGCCAAGGGGATGATTTAGAACTTGCAATAAACCTTGCTTTTTCACATGGCTTTTATAGCCCCATCAAAGCTCCTGTAAGTAGGTGCTTGCAGAACTATCAGTACTTTGGTATTAAGATCTGTTAAAGATCTTAATTTAAAGTTAAATATGAGATGTGTGGGACCCAGGTTTGAACACCCATCTAATCTTAGAGAAGGGAAAGATGGCAGGCTACCAAGATTCCCTTGCATTTCTAGTTTTACATTGTTGCAATTCCTCCCATAAGAGACACTGCTGTTTCATGTCCCCTGGTACACATGCCCCCCAAGAGTGAGCAGTGACCCCACTTTTCAACAAGCCCTACTGAGAGGCACCATCTCAATGCAGCTTTCTGTGTGCAGCTCTCAGACCCATGAGGGACATCAGCAAAGACAAGCTCCTGTTGAGGGCAAATCTTAAGAGCAAATTTTTACAGATGAAACTCTAATTTGAGTTGATAGATGCTGTTCCTAGTTTAAAGCTGGGAAGTTTTGCCATGTTGAGTGTATCAGAGTTTAATTTATATCGGCTTGGATAGATGCTTTAAAACTGAGCTAATATTTTCCTGAAGGGGAATTTCCAACTTGCTTGGACGTTTAATAGATACATGAGCTGGATTCCAAAGATGATTAGCAGAGGGAAATATTCTCTTCATCTATGGGGAAAACTTTCAGATCCCTGCTCCCTGACCTCTTTGGAGCAGCCGTCCTTTCCTCAGTGGTTATTGAGGGATTTTAGGGTGGTCAGCTACACTAGGCTGGGAAATTATATTACCATGTGAAACCCACCTGTTTTGTCTACATTTTTTCTATGAAATGTTGACATCATTCAAATGCAAAGTTTTATACCTGTGCTGGGGACAATAGGGAAGAAGGAAGAATGATGAAAGTTCAAGGATTCTCAAGAAAAGTGAAATCAGTGTAAGTAATGAAGGAAATACTTCCCTTTTTCAAACTATCACTATCCTTATTCAATGTTATATGACTGCTTTTCTTTATATATTTTATTGAATTAGATGAGCCAAAACCCAGACCTAGAACATTCCTCTGGAAGTCCTGAGAATCATGCTGGAAACAAATTTACTCTGCTGGACTTTGCTTCTGTGATTTTCAGATGAATTGGCTACCTAAGTGAAGACATGATTCATTAGCATGTTGAAATGCAAAACCTTTTCTGTCTTTCTCCTCAGTCACTAAATGTGTCTCTAAAAAAACCCAGAACAGCTGGTTTTAACACATGACACTGAACAGCCCAGAGACCTGACCACAGATGTCACATCTCCTGTCATGTTTATGATCCAGACTGCGTAGGGCTGCTTTTTTCTCTGTAACAAAATGCTCCTGGACCTAAGCTAGACTACTAAATACCCTAGCAGAAACTAGAAATCCTTGTGGGAAAGAGAGCCATCACAATGTAAATGCTATCTCTCAGTGGATTTAGTCAGTTGCCCCTGTGTTTTGGAAACCATATGGCCTTGCACTAACTTGGAAAACTAACTGATGAAAGACAGGGGTGCCTAGAATTCACATCAGTATCTTTGGTGTTAGAGCAGTATTTCAGGCTTCTACAAAACATGTGGCTATTGTATTAATTTATAGTGCACATCAATTTGATGTTAACAGGCATTCGTGCTCAGCATTGCCTCCCATCACATTTGTTTGCAATGCTTTATTTTTGAGCTTCTACATTTTGCACAGCATCTGTGGCTCAGCCTTACGCTTCACAGAAGTGAACAGCATTGGTTTCATGTTGTTTTATCATTAGTTCTGGAAAAGGAGATAGTAGTGGCTATTAGATCAAGTGCTCAAAAATAAACAAATGCTTAAATGCTTTCTTGGATTTGAACCAGAATAATAAACCTGGGAAATGGCAATGTTTCACTGTGAATCAGTATGGAAAGTCTTATTTTACTTAATTAAAAATGGTCTCAGATTCTTTATTTTAAGACAAAATTCCTAGCACTCTGCATTTGTACCAAATCATAGTTTAATGCATGCATATATGTGGTTTGAATATGACACCTCTAGAATTTATCTGGTTAATTATTCTTGTGTTATTCAAATGCAGCTTTGTGTGGCCTTCATTTCACACTGTCTGCACCAAGCTGCAGTAGAAAGACAGGCATGCCAAAATGAAAAATAAAGGAAGAATTGTGAATTACCCACTCACCCTATTGCCTTTCCCTGGATGAGCTTCATCTGCTTCTTGTTAACATGTCACTTCATTGAAAAATCAGTTTGTGTCTTCGTTATATGATTAACAGATTCAAAGCACAAGCAAGTTTTGGATAGCTCGATGTTGAATTATCAAATTTCAAATTGCAAGGTGTTATTCAAAGTACCATCCAAATAGGTTAGTTTTATCTAACTTAATGGGATCTACAATTTTGGGAGGCCTTTCACATTTAATGCAAAAAATGTCATTAGACAATGATGTTTTTGCAGTACTGAGGCATGGCAAAGACAGCAAAAACTCCTCCTTAGCAATTTTAGAGCTCCATTTTTCAAGGAGCTGAGTAGACTTGTTTAACCATGACACTGAAATATGGCTGTACATTGAGGTGCACAATTGAAACCTGGGAAGTAATTTTCACTGGTTTTGGTGTTCATAGGCTTTGTTCTGTTCCTAAGTGTACTTTCAAGAAGGTGAATGAGGGAATGTCTTTTAGAAGATCGGAGCAAGAACTTTACATTCTGAAAGACAGAATTTTCAGAATGGGTGACAACACCACACCCCAGCATGACATATTCTTATGCCTCCTCAGTGACAGTGCTTCCATTTGCACTTGCTGAGCATAAAATCTGGCCTTAAGAGAATTGTCTGGAAAAGATAGATGGCTACATGTCTTTTGACATACTATGTTAGATTTAAACAGTGATCAGAGTCAATATTCTGAACTAAGTGCACTGAATTACATAGATATGTCTCTGCTAATGGTTTTATGTTAATAAATCTGTCAACACGAAGGAACCACTTGGCTTAAGAGGAACGACTGTTGTGATCAAAATTGTTCATACCAAAGAAGTACCTGTTCAGTTCAGGTTAGTTAGTAGCTGCTGACCAAAATTAGTGCTTTATCTCTACAAGATCCACTTTAAAAAATCTGCATAGTGAATATTGCTGGAGTGCTAACTAGAAACTGAACCTAACAAGTCCTTTTTGTTCCACTGGGACATTATCTTCAGATAAGTAGTGCACTGTCAAGTGAATCTAGCATACTACCATGCAGGAGTTTTCCTACATTCATCGAGACTTCCTATTATCAGCTGTATTTGCCATTCTTACATTGAAGGCCAAGTGTTACATCTAAGCGTTCAGTAAATATTAGTGGCCTTTAATAATCATATCAAAGATAATGAAAGATTTTAAATTAGTTTTCCTTGCAAATGTTCTTGCAGGGACGCTCAATGTTCCAGTGAGATCTGTGGAGGAGTTCATAGGGTATATGTCAAGCTTCATAATATCCAGTTTCCATGAGGAGAGGGGGCTGCAAGGAATTTTTCAGAAGCAACCTGATCCCGGGAGAGTTTTGTGAAAAGACTAGAACTGTAAGAAGGATTTTTAGTGTGAAGACTATTTTATTTCACTTGTAGAGACCATCAAACTAAAGCATGCATTATAAAGTATGAAAAATTACACACGAGAAAAGTAAGAATGGGCAACCACATAACCTACGGACAGTGCTCAGGAAGGTGGAGACCAGCAGATGAAGTGCAGAGGATGGCCTGGTGGGTAAGGCACTGCATGGAGTTAGGGTATGTTTTTTCTCTTAGGCATCCGAGTTCCTGGATTTCTATGAGGAAAATATGGAAAATTTCCTCAGAAGGAAGGGGAGCACAAGAAGTCACACAGTTTTTGTTTTCTTTGAAAATCTTCTCTTATGAGTGAAGGAGCACTGAAATGTGTCTTGTGATGGGTGAACTCAAAATCTTTAAAAAAATCCTCCTTGTTGCCTTTGTCTGCCCCAAAGCAAAGAAAAGAATGAGAAGCAGTGAATAGTGAGGGACTGAAAAAATGGACCACTGTGTCCCTCCCAGTAAACAAGTCACTGTTTTAGAACTCTTCTTGCCCCTTCCAATGAGGGCTTTCTGAATTGTGTACACAAATATCTGTTTTACAAGAACAAAACCTTAAATTTCCCCATCAACTGTTATGTACCAACAGCACTTCTCTGTTGCGCACCTCCCAGTGCCTAATATAGGTTTTTGGATACTAGAAAAACAGGTTCATTTACCCCACCCAGCTGGGTAATTTCTCCCCTCCATACTCCTCTGAAGTGAGATATATGAAAATACGAACCAATTCATGCACAGTTTCCTTGTGGATTAGGGCCTCTGGCTTCTACAGTCATTCCTCTGAAAATGCCTTAGAGGATTATCCTGTATTCAATATTCTGAACAAATAAACACCTACGAACAGGAATACACATTTCAGTTTTTAATTAAAAGGCCATTTTGAATGGCTGTATGTGATTCATTATAATCAAGGATGTTATCTCTTGAAAGACTGTTTTCATGTTTTTCTCTCATTTTTTCCTTTCTGCTTGCTCTTCAAGCTATTCTGACTTGATGGGTAAGTATGAGTGCACAACAAAGGATGAGAGACAGAGATGCTGGATGTGAAATCCATTTGTAAACAGAACTGTCATCTTATATACCATCTTAAATCTTGTTCTATTAGAGGACCTGAAAAGAGGTGTAGATAATGATATGCCTGTCTACACTAAAGCTATGATGCATCCTTCTGATGTGCTGTTATTGAGCAAGATGGGCCCCAAATCACATTAACTGAGACAGTTCTTTCACTCTTATATCCTCTTGACTAGTAATCATTTGGGTACAAATCATTGATATAAGAAAACTCTTCTTGTTTCTGACACCTTTGAAACTGCAAGCAGATGGAAGTTATCACTGGAAATAGACCTAAGAAAATACTGAACTGCTTACATGAAACAGGAAAACTCATGCCGGGCAATATGTACTTTTTGAAGTGCACAGAGATTAAAATTGCAATAGTAAAATAAAAATATGTGTTGAAATGCAAGTTTAAATGGAGGATCACAATGGTGAAAAAAAGTTTAGGGGAGAAAGACGCTAGAGAAAATCAGAGGCGACTCAGATCTTTCATTCCTCTTCAAATGGTCCAGGCAGTAAGAAGACGATCCAGTGCACTGGTCTCACAGCCCCTTCCCTAAAACCTTCCTACAGTTTGAACATGAACTGGAGGAGGCAAGAGTCAAAGGTGAATTCCCTCAAACAATGTGAAACCTGTTTGGGCTGTCTGTAAGTGATGCGAATATTTTGAACTGTGGACCATTATTTTTACATACTCTACTACGTCCTGAGAGATAAAGTCCCATGTGTATTAACACACAATACTTGAGTCAACCTGAAGGGTTAGCCATTAGAAATAGAAATGTACTATAACAGAAGAAAAGATAAAGAATCTAAGCTCTGCCACACCATGCCGGCTGCTTTTCTATCATCAGCAGCATTAGGCCTCTTGCAACCAGCAGTTGTAAAATTGCTTGGAGAGAAGCAATAGTTGAACTTTCCAACACCTCAAAGGCCATGGAATGAGGCACATGTCATCTTTAGCAGCAGAGGCGGGATCCAGCCAGAGTCATGAGATCAGCTGAGGCTTCTCCTGGCTCCCTAGTCTCTCAGTAGTAGAAGCATTCTGCTCCTTTCCATGTGCACACAGAGGCAGCAGGCATCCTGTTGGCTGCTCATCTATTCTGTGAAAGAATACAGATTTTACAGTATTTACTCCATATTTGCCAGCTATTAATTTTGAGCAGCCACTTCAGTCTCACGTTATGGGGCAGTGCCACGGAGACAAATAGCTTTCATTAAGTGGATACAATGTCCGTCTGCTTTGGTCTCTGGCAAAAAAAAAAAAAAAAAAAAAAGAACAAACATGGGTAGAATTTCAGTCCAGAAACCAGGTATATGAGAATCTCAGGTAGGGTCATGAGCCTGGAAAAACAAGTAGTCTTGGTGAAGCCACATCATTTGAATTCCTTCTCCTCATGGCAGCTCCACAGTTGCTTGCTTGCATTCTTGCTTAATTTTGTTAATTTGTTACATATTCTTGGAGAGTCTGCTTGCCTTACTGGTGGGATAATCCTGTCCTCCTCTTCCCCTTCCTTGAACCTCTGGTTTCTACACTCTTCTCCTTCCAGAGCCTTATGTACTTCTGCTTACTTCCCTCCTAATCTGTAGTCAATCTCTTTCCAGAGTTTGTACCTCAGTGACTTGAATTCTTTCAACAATTCCAGCAGCTGCTTCTAAATTTCATGACATGGAACTTGATGTCACACAATACAGGTAGAGGAAAGGAAAAAAAAATCTAAGCAGCAAATGAATAACAATGGATCTAATATTTCATTAATGTGAACTGATGAGCACTTTCCAATTTGCTTCTGCCTCCTGGCTGGAATAAGGTCAAAACAAGGACATTTTTCATTCATGTACCATAAATGTTGAGTACACACAACCTCACAGCATTGCTTAGATGTCCTTAGACATTTCTGCTTCTCTGATGTAAGTCTGAGATTTTTTATTATTATTATTGTTTTTTACATAGGTAGAATAAGGAAGAAATCACACAAGGCACCTCTTTACTTACAGCCCTAATGAAAAGCTCATTATATTGTCTACACTGGTTCAAAGAAAGGGGCCTCTTGATCCAATATGCATTTCCAGCTACAGCCAGTAGCAGGTGCTGAGGGAACATACACAAAGAGAAGGCACATGCAACATGCACAGCAGGTCCTGGCTGGTTTTGAGGATTCGAGAATAATGCTGGAGATTTGTTCCTACTGCTGTTAGATAGTCCTGATGGATCCTTTTCCACATGTGTAGAGAAATATTGTTTTAATATCCAGCATTTCATCATCTTAACAACATTTTTCACATCCTGTGCAAGTCAGCTCTGCAGATAAAATAAGCATCGCCTGGAGAAACATACTCCTGTCTCCCTTAATAGCTGTCCTTGCCAACTTCACTCAGCTTTTCCTGGTTTGTGTCTTCTAAAAAGCAATGTAAACCTCTCTCCTGTTCGCATTCACAGTGTTATAAGCTTCAGGTCTATTTCCCTCCACTGTACCTTTTCTAAGCTGGAGTCCTCTTCTGCCTAACTGCCCTGTTCAGGGCCAATTTCACAACTTTCTATGTGGCACATATAGCTCTGAGCTGAAAAAAACAGCACATAGCACAGCCAAATCAGGGGCACAACATGTGTGGGAGACACTACTGTATTTCTAACACCTTTCTTCACTCAGTAGCTTTATTGTGCTATTTATTTTAATTTTATTTTGTTGTATCTATATTTTAAACATCTAATCAGGTAACAAACATTCTCCATACCACCACTATAGCATTCACTGCAATTGCCCTGCTAATTTCCTTATAAAAATTGTACTTATTCTAATATTTTTCTCCTTTTGAGCCAAAATATTATGATAGGCTCCTTTCATTTCTACAGTAATTTTGGTTTTGATTTTGAAATGTTACAGTCAATAAAACAGAGCATGTTTGACACAGTTACACCTTGAGCAACTGCTCAGCTTTAAAGCATGATACATTTTTATTCTCTCATTAATTATCAGGCATATCACTAAAAGGAACCATAATCTATGCCAGATAAAATGTAGGCCTGTCAGTGTACCCCGTCTTGCACTTTATACAGTCTGAATGGGAGTAGCTGAAATCTTCCATCACCATCATCATTATTATTATGATTCCTTTACTGTCTCTCATCCTTTGTACAGAGATGAATGTCCCAATCCTAGTCAAGTGGTTGTTGTACCTGCATCCTCTGTTCTTCCCATCTAGGGAAGGAACTTCAGTGCATGGAGTTTCTGTGATACTGGAATAGTTAAAAGCCTTTTAATTCAGACCAGCGTTTTCTTTGAATTATCCACATCCACATACGTAGTGGGTGGTTTTTCTTCTCCAGATTTTGCCATAAGAGATCACTCAATTGTACAGTTTCTCCACAGGTCAGTGAGGTGAGTGCTACGTGCAGCCTCTGCATGAACAACCCTCTTGCACGGAGACTCGTGCTGGGCTCTGAGCCTCATTTCTTACCCCACCTGAACTGGAAGGCAGCAGCTCTTTTGCCATCTATTCCACCAAGAGCAGCTGGGACTGTCAAAGCAGTCACTGAAAACTGTTGTGTGTGTGCAGTATGATTCCTACTGTGATGTCTTTCTACAGTAATGTTGGATTCCCTAGCAGAGAGAGTAGCAATGATTGTGAGGGGTGGGGGTGTAGGGGGGCGTTATTTGGAGCCTTTTTTCAAGCAAGTGCTGTTTTCCCCTGTGCAGTGCAGCTCAGTAGAGGCACAGCAGCCAGTACTCTGTGTGGAGACTATGGGAGAGCGCAGGTTAAATTTCTGCAGGGCTGTGTGCACAAGGTAGCAGCAGCCATTGTGAAAGGAGCAGAGCCTAGATCCTGGTTCCCTGGGAGAAAGCCACATCCCTCTGTACCTACAGCAGCTGCTGCTTTTTGGCAGCAGTACAAATAGTAAAAACAGTCCCAGAGAGGTGCTAAAAGCAAAGAATTGATCGTTATCGCTGCCTCAGTTGGGAAAGGGGATAAACAGAATGTAATAAGTGTCAGATTTCTACAATTGCTATTTCTCTTGGGGAAATTAACTTCTCCACTCCTAGCCAGCTAAGCAGAAGTCAGAGGCATGTCAGAGGAAGCAGCTACCATTAGCAGACATGAAGAACAGATCTGCTGTGACTGCTGGTTGAAATAACAGCTGAGCACTACTCTAGCTGGTGCAAATGCTCATGAATTTTGGCTTCTTAACAGGAAAACACAGTGTTTTAGCCCCATAGATGTTTCACATTAAGACAGAAAGGACCAGCCTATTCTTGCAAAAATGCATGGCATTGGAGATGCTGAAACATCACAGTTTCAGCTGTGGTGCATGCAGCTCCTCGTGCCCACCCAGCTCAGGGCTTGCTCCGTTAGCTGAAATGAAACATTGTCCAACTTCTTCAGGGCCTATTCAAGCAGGCACTGCCATGTGCTTGAATGAAAGAAAGCCCTCAAATGAGCAAAAACAGAGGAAAATACCCAGGGAAAAAGTTTATTCCTAACCCTGTCATCTGGAGGTTGTCTTGTCCCCTGCAAAAAGAAATCTGAATTCTTTCATAGTCAATTTTAACCCTGCACTATGAATATTCTCTTTGCCAGTCTTGATGTATAATCATTTCTCCGGCATTGCTCAGCTTCTGGCTGTAAGGAGACCCGGCAGCAATGAAGCCCACACGCTGGATACCTACTGCTAGAAACAGTGTATTTGTATCCCAATTGCTCTCTGTATTGCTTTGCAGCTGGCATTTCCTGCAGTGACACGTTGTATCGCTGTGGCTAACAATCTGTGCTTCAGCAGCCCTGATGCTGAAGGGTGGGCAGAACGCAGCAACAAGGTTCTCATGCACTGCTAAGGCTTGGCTTTGCTCAGGAGCCAGGCAAGCTGTCCTGACAGTGAAGAATGCCTGCTTCAGATGCAAGGTTTCTTTTTACTTGCAACACCCCCGTCCATTATTTGTAGAGTCTACACAAACTTTAGATTAAACCATTTATTTAGATGAAAGTTTGCTTTCTCAGCAGAACATATTGAACTTGCTGTGATCTAAGTCAGCAAAATAGAAGTCTCTACAGTTTTCACTGCATGATGCTCTTGTGTCTCTGTAACAGTATCAGGCTCTTATAACTGTGGTCTTGATTCCTGCTCCTACTCCTGGGCTATCATCACCACTGTGCCAGGTGTATCTCAGCATGGGAGGGAAGCTCACTGTAAATCTCCATAAAAGTAAATAAATAAATGAATCTGGGTCAGCTCCAAGAACTGTCACTGAATTTGAATCTGTTGTAAAAAGAGATCTATATTTGAGACCGCTGGAATCTGCTCTGCTGAGTCAAGGCTCAGGTTTCTTTCCCTTTCAGTTTGTCCTTTACAGTCTTTTCCACAGCATTTTTCCTTTCATACCTTCAGCACCTCAGTCTCACAGGAATCCTGCAAACATCCAAAGGGCCAACACAGTGTGATACACGCTTGGCCACAAATGCTCAAGATTCACAGTATGACATAAAGGCTGCCCAGTGTGTGTGTCCATCTGTTAGCTTGCAGGCATTTTGTAACAGAGGACCAACCTGTAATGTCCAAAGATCTGAAGATGGAGTTTGTCCATGTGTGCCTCTCTGCTGTTATGCTGGCTGTCTGCTAGCCCACTACACCTCCACAGAGCAACTTTGTGCTCATGCATCTTGTTTATGAGCTAGAGAAGTTGAGTTGGTTATTTTAATCTTCATTTCAGTAACCAGGAATGGTGCAGAAATGTGGTGTCTTTGTTTTTTCCTTGCCATCAAGGTAAGCTGTTCAGCCAGCTTGATATGACTGAATTCATTTTTTTTAAGGATCAGAAACACCAGCATTGAGGTCACTTACATTATGGTGTGATATGAAGGAGCCAAAAATCAGGACATCTGCCTTCATCTGTCCCTCAGTGATCTCACTGATTCATAGCAGAGAACTGGAACAGCAGACCTCCCTCAGCACGGCGGGTTGATTTATAAGAAGGCAGAAACACCAAGTACTGCTCTGAGGCCCAGGATTACTTTGGTTTGCTGCCCCAGCCGCATCAGCATTATGTCACTGAGCTGTTTATAGAGCTCTGTTTCATGAGCAGATGTACTGTCAGAGCTCACCCCCAGCTTTTCCTATTTCCCAGGTGATGACTGGAAGGTGACAAAGTTCCCACTGCTAGCACTGCTCAGAGTGGGCCCTCAAGGGGCTGGGCTAATGCACACATAACATCACAATTCAGGTGGCTCCAACTGAATCCACCTGAAGTTACAGCAAGTCATTATTTCAAACATGTTTTCATTGTTTTCTTCCATTTCAGTGTCCTGGCTGGTCCTGAGTGAAATTTTCCCTGGTGGGATCAGGGGACGGGCCATGGCTTTGACATCTAGCATGAACTGGGGTATAAACCTCCTCATCTCCTTGACATTTTTGACTGTCACTGGTAAGAAAAAAAAAAAAAGACAATTCTAAGATCATTCTATAGAAATAATCAATAATCAATCTTTCCTTTTGCAGGATTATCCTGTCTTTGAGCAAATTCCATTTAGGAAAAAGAAAAATTGTATTTGGAAGATTGAAGAAGTGTTTCATGTTTTAATACAGGAAAGCAAACTATCAGTACAGTGTATAATGAAGGGAAAAGCTTAAATGTCAGTTTTGAAATTCATTGATTGGCAAATATTTTTCCTAATTTTATTTCATAGGAAATTTTTCAAATTTTGGTTTAGTCTTTCTCTGAAGAAAATGTGTGTGCTGAAAGTCAAACTATATGAGAGAACTGAGATTCCAAATTTATTTTAACTCTACTCAGCAACAGATGAAGAGACAGGCAAGCAACTGTTATCAGACCCACAAAAAGTTGAGGTGATTTCATCCTGTTAGATATATTTTTAAACTGAATATTTAAATTGAGTGTGATCTCTATGACCAAAATGAGTTTTACAATGGCATTTTCTGAGAGAGGGAGAGAGAATTCTTTTTTGATCAAAATGAGGACAAAATATACCAACTTAAATGTACTGTTTCTACACTAGCACTTTAGCTTCTTCAGAAGCAATTTTTCCAGTTGTCTACACTTGTCCCACTTTGGTTTCCATCACAGAGCAGTCCTGAACTGATTTTTGACAAAACCAGATGGGAAAATGTACTATGGATGCTATCTGCCAATGCTTGTTCAGACCTTGGGCCACACTAGAGCTAAGGAAATATCCCTGAAGTCAAACAGTGCACATCTTGGATCCTGGTTGACCTGGAAGTACTCTCCTGTCACGCAACACTGCTTGTTAATGCACACCTAACTATCCAGTGCTCTGATCTGTTTTAGCAGATATGATCTGGATTTCTCAAAGTGTAACTATAATCAATTACAAGTTTCTAGTCAGAGGTGGAAAGGTGGAATTGGAAAAAATATCTTCAGACAAATTTATGTGGAGGTCACTATGGCCAGCAAGTATCTGATGTGTAACATAGCAGTTGGAACAGAAGTTTTGGATGCAATTTTTAGCTCATGATACAACTGACAAATGTCTCAACATTCTGGTTTAGTTTTAGCAGGAAATAACACTAAAGGCCTGCCTATACAGCAGCTTGTATGTGAGCTTTCCAAAAACATAACATCAGTGGCAGAGTCCATCCCTTCAGCGTGAGGACCTATCTGCCCCCTTAAGCTCAGAAAAATGTCACCAACCCTGAGTTCTTGGCTGGCCCCAGTAGGAATTAGCTCTTTGGTCTTTTTTTTTGATGCAGAACCCACAGCTTGTGGCAGAAATGCTGGGAACTGACAGCCTGGTGGGATTAACTGAGTCAACTGCCACAGTGTGAAAAATGTTCTTATTACTCCATGAAAGAATTTGCAATAAAAACAGACATGGGTGGAATTTCAAGGCACTTGTGACCCCCAGTGCCCTGCCATGAAACAGCAACAGTAGTTGCTCGCTGTTTCTATCCACAGTGACAGCAAACAAAATAAATCAATGGATTTGTGCTAAATGGGTCAATATGGGCTCCTTAGTTTTTTTTAATGAAGACTGAAATGGCAAAAACATTTCAAACTATAGCCTGGCACAAATGATAGGGCCAGGAATAACAGCCTAACTGCTTTCTAACTTCTGTGTGTTTGGGGCTGTATTCTATAGAAACATGGCAGCAGAAAAATAAATATTTGAAAATTAAAGAGTTCTTTTTCTCCCTCCACAGAGCTTATTGGCTTGTCCTGGGTGTGTTTCATTTACACAGTAATGAGCCTAGCATCCCTGGCTTTTGTTATTGTGTTTATACCAGAGACGAAAGGATGCTCGTTGGAGCAAATATCCATGGAACTGGCTAAAGAGTAAGTACAAAGCATGACTACATCCCCATGATGCCTGAGAGACAAAGCTTTTTGGTGCTGTGTACTAACAAAAAGGGAATCCAAGCTGATATTTTTTGGAACAGTCTTTTTTTTTTCAAAGCTTGAGTTTGCATGTGCTAATCTCTCTGGCAAGGCAAACACTTTATTGTTGCTGGAGGACTGGCCCAGAAGGGATGGTGGTTTCCAGCAGCACTAATGACTGCCAGACTCCCCAGCACAGTTGCTGAGTGATCTTTCAAGGAGGAGGGAGCCCTACTCTCCCATTTGAGCTATGTGCCTTGGCTTGCAGACAGGAAAAAGGAAGGGGGATGACCCCATCTCCAGTACCTCAAGCCTCCATGTGAGTTTTGATAGCTTTTTTTGATGGGGAATTTTATGTGTGTTTACTGAGTCTGGTGGTTTTCTGGACTCAATTTTTATTATCAGTGTGATGCTGATAATCCCCCCTATCCTTTTAATTTATTTTTACCTATTGAATATATATTAATATAATAAAGCAGACTCTCCTAATGCGTCCAAAGAGTACGTGTACTTTGTGTTGCTTCTATTTTTACCAGCCCAAAGCTGAAAGGCAGCATGGCTTCCACACTCTTCTGGTGGAGGTCTGGGATCTGGGCCTTGCAAGGCCTTTGAGGATGGTGGTGTGGTGGTAAGTGGGGACAGTCCTCCTGTGCAACATGTCCTACTGACACTCAATAGCAATTATTTATTTAGTTAGTTATCTATTTGTTTATTTTTCTTATTCTCCAGTAAATACATGAAGACCCCCTTGTGCTGGATGAGCCAGCGTAGGGAGAAGCTGGTTCCAGTGGAACTTCCCAACATGGAGAAAGAACAACTCTACTAGAGCTGGGGCAACCAACGCACCCTTTGCCGAAAGACTGACTCCGGAAAAAAATAACACTAACATTATGATGGGACACATGGTATCTTTGTCATACACAAGATGTTCTCGCTCTTATTTTTTAGTAGACCTTCAGTGGTAGTTTATGGCCAGCATTAAAGATTGTTGTAGTTTGTAACTCATTAGAACACTAGGCTCCATCTGTTTCAAATCAGAATCCCTCACCTCCCTTAGGTTACTCTGACACACAGAAGGTGCATGGAAGCCAGAATGCTGTGTACAGTCCTTGTTATCTATACTCAGCAAGAACTCAGAGCTGCAAAAAGTTATCGGGGTGCCGAGAAGAAGGAAGAATCTGTCTCAAAGGAGGAGACTAACAAAGACAGGTCAGGCTGCCCAACAAAGGGCACTCTGGACTTCAGAGCGGCACAAAGGGATTTCTGAAATAGTCATTGCTGCAAACAAAATTTCTGTCACTCCAACTCTTGGTTATTGCTCACCACATGTATCCTAAATTACAGAACCAGCCTGGTAAAGGGTTGGCTATATGGCTCCCATAAAAAGCTTTAGCCTATTTTTCCCTAAAAGGTTAATGAACTGCGGTGGAATGATGAGTAGATTAATACTTATTAGCAGATAAGTAAATGGCCCAAGAACCTGCAAACACTTTAAAAGCATGCTGACTGTCTCAGCAGCCACACAGTGGCATTTCTCTCAGTGTTTAATAGGGGAAGTAAGACTGACACAGTCAGCTGGCATACTGATACTACTTTGGACTACACAACTGATCCCACTTAATTTGCTGTCTCATAGCATTAAAGCCATCTGACCACATTCTGCACTAAAGGAACTTACTGATCAGTGTAAAGTTCTACTCCTGCCCAGAATGAATCAGTTCTGATCAGATTCTGAGGCTGTCACACATTTACACACTGACTTTGTAATTTTGGTGGAAAATATCTATTAGCACAATTAACAATGTTCAAAACCCAAAAAGAAATTATTGATGCCAAGGTCATGATTTACCAGATGTCACTGGAAATTTAGCTACCTCGGAACTTTAGCTATCTGCTGGCCAAAACTATGCCACAACATTCTTACATTTTAAGTTTTTAGGAACTAGTGTCAAAATCTTGTTGGACTTCTTGTACAAAGGTCAAGCAAGTTGTCATCACAGCACAGAATTTTTAACTATGCAGATCCTTCATCTAAAACAATCAAAACTCTTGAAGAAGCTCTTCCACCAAACTTCAAGGTGATTGGTGAGTTGGTTGGCTTATGGCTGCCTTATTTTTTCTGTTCTGATCCAACAGCCATCAGCACTCACAGCAACCTCGTGAGTGTCACAAGACCCATCTACTTTCAGGAATGCATATAATAGTGCACACAAGGCTCAGGAAGATACGAATTAGGGAACACACAGTATATCAAAGATTAGGTAAAAGCTTCTGATAAAGGTATATATAAGCACTATTGACTAAGTCCATAAGAAGCAAGAAGAAACCAAGCATAAACAGGCTACACAAACACTGGGGCCATGCACCTAAGCTTCAGGTGACGCAGAGTGAAGACCCCTCCAGAAGGAGTAAGCTCAAGAGCCTCAGGTACCCACTGCTGAAAGGACTAACCAAGCTGGGGATAATGTGCAGGATTCCCATCCCAAGTTCAAATCCCACTCTGGACCTGTTGGACATCCAGCTTTCCCATAGACACAGAAAACTTGGTTTCTGTTATGCTGAATTCTCCAATAAAAAATGAAGACCTGCCTAGAATTTTTTTCTGAACACTACAGTTCCAATAAATAATAAGTGGTTAGAAGAGGCCTTTTTGCCACAGCATGGAAGAGATCCTGCAGCAAGCAGTGTCCTTGCATTTTCCCAGCTTGCACCAGTAACAATTTACTCAACACTGCAGCAGTGACAAAGGTAAGTGCATTCCTGTAATTGCTACAGGTAGTCATGAAAAGGATGAAAAATGTATGAAAGCACAGTCAGAGAATAGCAATGCAAGGATAGATAGGTTGGAGCCATGGATGGGGAAGGCATACAGAAACACGGGAGAGCTTTTGCAATGCAAGTGGAGGAAAAGCCAGAAATGAACAGTGGCAGTAGAGGGTAAGGGGCAGCAAAGTTTTTAATTGTAGGTGAGTATTCACCAAAGGCTGAATTTTAACTTGAATTTTTCACACATACCTCAAAGCTTTGTCTGATTCAAGAACCAGAAAGTAGCCAAAACATACAAGATTTTTTTTTTTTTGAATGCTATGTTCAGCATGCTGAGTCAGCCTTTATCTGTTTCTTTAGGTATAAATGAAGAATAGTTTTGACAAATTTTAGTGCCTTATTACTGGAGAAAAACAACAACAAAACATTCTATTATCAAACTGGAAAAGATATTAAAATATTGGTCAAACTGATGATGCCATGTAGTGTCTAATGAGTATGTGCAAAGCCTACTAAGAACTAGTAAAAAGCAAAGGATCCAGAAGACATTTCCAAGCACTTGCAAAGAGCTACCGCAGGTTGGGCCTGCTAATACTGTAAGGCTTTTTTTTTACATCAACGCTGGCATTTTTTTTTTTTTAATAAAATCTAGGAGTTACACTATCTGTTCTAAACACTCAGGAAGTCTTGTCACAGAAACAGACTGGGTCCACCATTTTTTTTGTAATTCTGAGGGTTGTTCAGCACTGATGTCTACTGAAACCTCTCCACCTGCTGGTGACTGCATTTCATTCACATGCGTCACACTAAACCAGCTTCACAAGACATCTTCAGCTGACTCTTTATAGTCTTTCAAATATGCTGCAAGTTTATCACAGTCATTCCTATACTAACAAACGTCTGAGATTAAGTCAAGGAATAAGATGTACTTTTAGTGGCAGCACATTGCAGGAAATTTGCACATTTCCTGATCTGTGACTTGACAGTGATTGCCAACGTTTTCAACAGCATTAATTGCTCTGGTCAGTACTGCTTTTGGATAGCTGAACATACTTTTGCATGTGTAATCCAAGCCCACACTGACTTACAATTTCTACTACATCACACTGAGTGCAATGGGCTTCTGTAAATTCCTGCTGAGCATCACAGTTTCCAAAATAAGTCCCTGCTGTAATAAATTCTGTAAGTGTTCACAAAAAAAATAAATTTAACTTGGAAAACACCATGGGAATTGTCTTTCCAGAGACAGATTTTGGCTTTTTGGTAAGCTTTTGTGAACTTTCCCCACACACAAACATTTTGTGCAGAAATAAATAAGTAAAGAATCTAGTATTTTTGAAGATGGCACAGTTCCAACACTGTTAATTGCGGAGACTCAATCAGTTTCAGGTACCTCTAAAGGTGAGTGTATTGGAAATGCTAAACCTGAACCAGTGATTGAGCACCTGGTGGGAAGGCAAGGCCAACCCAGGGGAGCTCAGGAGTATGCAATGTACCTGAGTGATGGAAGAGGTGGAGCCAGAATCCACCCCTTCCCAGACCTCATTTAGGGGTTGGCAGTGGAGGCGAGGGCATCTCTTGCTGGAGATCCCTGCCTACCTGAGGGCAGCTTCTTTCCTGCATTTGCTGCCCTTAGGCTTGTTCTCATTTGCTGTAGCTGAAGGCTTTGTCACCCTGCTATTATTGCGGTACTTTCCATCCCATTATAGCAGTACAGTGATATTCTGAGGGCTTTTATTCATTATGGCTTTAGTCTTATTTGTAGACCTGTATAGCCTTGTAAACGTAGTTCTAATTGTACCTCTCTTGTGTAACGAACTCTGCATATCTGATGACACACAGCTAGGAGTTACAGCTTCCCACAAGCTATTAAAATACAGGGTGAGAAGAGACATCTTACACATTGCATTCCTCTGAAGGACTACCCAAAAAGTTTAAGATGTAAAATTATTCACTGGCTTCGTTAACAGTCTGGATTACAGAACAGAACAAGTGTGCTTATTAAATTTACAGGCGGTGTTAAAGCGAGAGAGACTGTGCTAGAACTCCAGAGCTTAGGATTCTGAGATGAGTATGAAAAAAACAATACAATTGCAGAATGGTAAATGCAAATTTCTCTGGTTACGCTGTCTAACTGCAAGTCAGAAAACGAAAAAACGGAGATTGGAACATGCAGTTAAAGATCTAGTGGCTATGACAACTCTAAAGCTAGCAATGAGTCAGTTCTCATTCTGCTGCAAAAATGAGTCCTTAGTAGGTTGTATAAATAGAACTGGCTGTTCTCTTGAAGGAATGTGAAATAGACTTCTTATGGCACTGCTAGTGTCACAGCTGAGCACTGTGTAGAAATCTGTATGTGATCCAGCTGGAGAATCTAGGAGAAAATAGGCAGAACTATGGAATCCGAGGCCACTGAGGAAGAGCTGAATGACTGACAGGTTTAATCTTAATGCGAAGAGAGGCTGTGTGTGTACAGAAATAAACAGCAGCAGCAAGGCTTATTGCAACTCAAGGCTGGGACCTGCGGTTTTTCAGCAGTGACGGGAAGCCCAGCAATATCCCTGAGGATGAGTGTACATCACGAACTTCATCACTTATGGTTTTCAAATGTATTTGTCACAAACCAAGTCTCCCTTGGAGTTAGGAATATACACTTCTAGAAGTCTTTTATTTATTATCATTCTCTTTCTCAGTGCTACTTTGCAAGTTTGGTAAGGTGCTTTTTGGCTCACTTACTGATTGTCTCTAACAAAACTAAATCTAGCCTGAGTCTAAGAAGCACTCTGAAAGAAGCTGTTCCTATTTTAGAATAGGTCCTTCAGTTGGAAGGGACCTGCAAAAATCTAACTCCAACTGTTTGACCACCTCAGGGCTAACCAAAAGCTAAAGCACGATACCAAGGGCATTATCAAATGCATGTTGAACACTGACAGGCATGGGGCATCAACCACCTCCCTCCCTGTTTCCCCTCCTCAGGCAGCTGCAGAGTGCAATGAGGTTGCCACTGAGCCTCCCCTTTTCCAGACTGGACAACCCAAGTGCCACCTGCCTGTCCTTATAGGATGTGCCTTCCAGACCTGACACCTGCTTTCCTGCTCTCCACTGAATGATTTCAAGGATCTTACCATCATTTCTGTACTGGAGAGCCCAGAGCTGAATGCAATACTCAGGCTGAGGCTGTGCCCAATCACTTTTGATTGCGTGGCAATGCTGTTTAATGTACCCCAAAATGCAGATTGTCCTCTTGGCTTGTGTTCAGCCTGCTGTCACAGCACCCTCAGGTCCCTTCCCCCTGAGCTGCTCTCCAGCCACTCCTCTCCCAGTCTGCCCCAACACTGCTGTGCCTGAGCTACAGAAAATCACACACAGCCAGCCCACGAAGAGCTCAAACTCACCACCTTGACATTATTCACACCACTCTGAGCTAACCAGCCCAGCTGGATAGTAATACATTGCAGGCTATTACCCTTTCTTTTTCCTTCCTACAAGAGGTGGATTTCATACCCCATGATGGTGTTAATTAGAAAAAAGTTCTTCTTTCATCCTAGATAAATGCTGCAAAAAAGCTCCTGTATTTTCCTGTTATCACTGAAGCATCACAGGATTTTATGTGAAAGAAAATGAGCCAAGCCTCACACACTGCACCCACTGTAGTTACAATGGTCAAATTCTCATACATCAATATAGCACTGCATTTCGTTACTGAACACCTCATACAATGTTGTTAATTGTTCAAATGCTTCTTTTTTTTTTTTTTTTTTTTCTCTACATAATAGAAGTGGAGTGTTCCCTAATAGTCATTTGTCCACTGCTATGACATTTCACCAAAATACTGTCAGGAGTGCTGTGGTCCACACTATCTCCTATGGTAACTGCACATACACAACAAGCTTTCCTTTACACGTACTTCAGTTAAAGAGTTCTGTGACAGTGGAACTCTACCTATTACTTCATAGTTATAGATCCATTACTTCATAGTTATAGATCCCTTACTTTCTTACCTTCACTGATCTAAAAAAGGCTTTTCTGAGTCCATCACTCTTGTTCTGAAGGGTTTGACTGAGCACTTCATACACAACTCCTTCCTTCTGTTACCTTCTGCAAGGAACACTGCAGATACCCAACTTTATATTCCCTCCACCCCCCATCAGACAGATTACAAACATTATTCTAGGCATATACTTTTTGAGGATATTCTGCCACTTTCCTTCCACAAGAGGTGACTTCTAGTACAGTAACAGTTCACTGTTCACTGTTCTCAGGACCCACGTGACTGCATATTACCTGCAGCACACAGCTGTAGCATTAAACTTGTCTTCATTCAGGGAAAAAAGACATACATACATTTATACATATTTATTTCAATTTTTTAAAAGTAGCATTTGCAGTTACTTTTAAGCATTCACCTCTCCTCTGCTTCAAATGTGCACTTACTGAGAGAAACATCTACTGGCTTCCAAGTCCAAGATTCATACCAATAATAACACATGCCAGCATCAAGCTTCACTGCTTGCCGGCAACTCCTTTCATGAAAACATTATACAGTAACATGAGTGTAGAAAAGACCTGTTTGTCATTCAGCAATAGGCTGGGACGGGATCAGCGTGACCATTCGTCCTCTTGAGCTGAAGCGTAACAATGTGTTCCTGAACACCGAAGCTCCCATAGTAACTTCTGTTTCCTTTTGCATCTAGTAGGTGGACAAGGTGGTTGATTTTTCTACCGTAGCTTCTTCAGTTGGAAAGATGTCCTCATAATCTGAAGCAAAACACCTGCTGTAGACTTCTCCATTTAGAAATGTCTTCTTTTAACAGCAAGAAAACACTTGAAGTCTGGCATGTAGTTAAGCAAATGGGGAACAAACCAAATTTCATCCTCAGATAAACATACGTAACTACTATAGATTTCAATCTAACCCACACACAAAATTTTACACATACTACAAATAGAAACAGAAGCTATCAGCAAAAGACTATTCTTACATTGTTTCAAATTAATTTGCAACTATACAATTTTAATGTAATAGAAAAAGGGAAAGGAATATAACGGAACAGGTATGAAGAGAAATATTTTCCAAACTTTTTATTTGTGCACATTCATCAGGTGAAAAAGATAACTTTTACAGCTTCTTTGGTGCCCAATATTCAGCATACAAAAATGTAAAAGACTATTCACAAATAAAACACAAGCTCAAACTAAAAAAAACAAAAAACTGTTTTTAAGGTAGTGCACATCGTGACAGCTTTGCTTATGAATACACAGAAATTACTGCAAAAATAAATAGAATGTCTTTTTAAAAGCAGCAATTTCATATCTTGTAAACTTCTGTTTTTACAATACAGCACTGTTAAGAGTAAAATCCAAAAGGACTGGAGTTTATACTGTGGCCATGAACAAGAAAATAAGTCTGTATTCCTCTGCTATAGTTGGTCCAGTTTTCCTTTTTGCTTTTAGTCCAATGTGCAGCAGTCTTTAAAGGTGCTCGGTTAGGGAACCTAACCATCAAATGGTGAATTACAAAATTTATTTTCTGCTTTCGAACACGAACGGGTAAATCTGCTCCACAGCACTGGCGACAGCTTTTACGTTTGGCCCTGAGATGTATTGAAAAGAGGAAAAGAAAAAAAAAAAAAAGAAAAAAGCAATAGGAAGAGAAAAAATGAGTAAATCAGACCATCATAAATTAAAACAACAGCAATTCTCTTTAAAATAATAATTCTATCTACCACAACTTTATTCTGTAGACAAGAATAATTTCTCCAAGATTAAGAATGCTTTCCTCCCATCCCTTCCACTTCCAAGAAAAAGGCTACAGCAGAATCTGTAAGATGTTCCACTCAGGCCAGTGACCAGACTACAGCTCAACACTGCTATTAATTTCCTTGCAACTTTCACATTTCTTAATCTGTCAGCCCAGAGAAGATTGTAGCAGCTGAGTGTCAGAAATAAAGAAAATAAATTAACTGATACTGCTCTTCCAGGAGTTTGTACTGCCCGGATTTGTAAGGCCTGGCCACATTTAACTCTTCTTTTAAATAGCCATAAACAAAAATTATTGCTAAACAATGCTGGATTTAAATTAAGTGTGTTTCAAAAAGTTTATCTTTGAAGACTTCTCAGTCTTGATTTTGCAAACAGGTCCAATCATTCATCTCAGGACAACATCTGCAAGCCAAAGAGCGAATACCATCTCAGGAAGATGTGGCTGATGGTTATCTAATACAATTTATCAGCACTTGAGGAAAGAAAAGGAAAAATGAACTACCAATGCTTTTTAACAGTACTGGACTCCCTTCCACAATGAATAATTGAGGTCCTAAATGAGCAAGCAATGATCATGACAAAAGAGATTTATCCTGGATAGAAGTTTGCTGATGCAGATAAATGAAACCAGCTATTTCTCACGTGCTTCAATGTTTATGGACTCAATTTCTTTTCACTGCACTTAAAGTTAACCTCAAGTACAGAGAACTGTTCGACATGGCTCACAAACTCAGAAATAATCAGAAATGAGTTAGAAAGAAAATGGAATAAGCTAGCATTATTCCTGTGTTTTCAAACAAAGCAAACTGAGTTGAATGCTCTCTTAAGCCTAGACGAAGGCCTAGAACATTCTTCACCTTCTAGACAGACGCTGAGCCTTCCTACCATTAGTCTGCTGTCGTAGAAACACAAGCACAAGAGACAGCCTTCAGAAAGCAGGAATATGAGTAGGCACAAACTTACAGAAAGGCTAAATCACATTAAGAAGATGACGTGATGCACTGAGAGTCTCGTAAGACTTCAGGGACACTCAAGCTTCCAATTTATTTCAGATTTCTAATTCTAGCTAGACCAGTTGCTCTGTTCAGATCACATGCTCCAATCTTGAAATACATTTTAGATGTATGTTTTCAGATTACTAAGTTTGACAAAGTTTGTCTTCTTAAAAATACAATTCTCCTGGAATCTTGCGATAAGTATTTCCCACAAAGTCTGGGTATTTGTTAAGAAATCAAGACGTAAAAATAAAAATCTCTATGCAACTTCTGATACCTGTAGCTGCGCTCTAACAACCACAAGACAGAACCCAGCTGAAGTGGAATACTGAATTTTTTAATGAATTTTTATTTTTATGAATTTTTCATGGGTGTTCCTTAAAAATCTGATTTTTCCCATCTGGAAGCCGGTAGTAGACATCTCAGAAGTAAACACAGCAAAGAATGGAAAATGGAAAACTAAGAGGAGAAAGCAGGGCACAGCCTTTCCAAGACTCAGGACAATCAAGGCTTGGAATACTTGGGAAAATTCAGCCATGCTTTTAATCCAGGTAGCAGTTTTCTTCCAGCTGAGCTTTAACAGAAGAGAGCAGAAGTCTGAAGCACTATAAATGTTAGTCAACTTCAGCAATGACAAAACGCTACGCCATATTACATGTTTCTATAAATCTCAAGTTTGGAAGCACACTTTTATGAATGGGCTGTCAATGCTGCATATGGTATAGCCTACAATATTATGAGGATTAAAAAAAAAAAAAGGAAAAAAATAAAATACAAATAAAGCCCCCAGACCATGTCCACACGAGGTCATTTTTAAGCCTAATAATAACGTTTTCTACGTAACTACTCTGGCAATTTGACTCAAAAACAATTTAGGTGATAGCACTGGGAAACAAAATCCACTCAATTCACTCAGCATGCCTTCTGAATGTACTGAACATCATCTTCCTAAACTAACTGTCCCTGAAGTTAAATATTCCCAACAAGTTAAATATTTATGGCCTCAAAGTACCTGTAACTGTGATACTGCCAGTTGAAAAAATCTGTAAGGTAGCTCTGAGAGTTTTTATTCTGTAGCACACGGCAGGATGAAGTTCTGGTTCATAACTAGAAAACAAAACGAAGGGTGAGAACTCAAAAAGAAAAGCTAAAGAAGCACACAATCACCATCACTCTTTAAAGTCCTACCATACCTCGCATGAGGTCTGTTATTCTTCGTAAATTCTGGCAATCTGATCTCAAAGGGCATGTTGCACACTGCTAAAACATTCACAACTTTAAAATCTGTGAAAATTACCTTTTTAAAAAAGAGAGGAAAAAAAGTCATTAAAAATTCAGTTCATAAAGAAGCAGAGATGTACGCATTGCAATAAAATGTCAAGAGTATAAGAACACTAGTTATAGCATTTTGATGATCAGTGTGATTAATGAATTTCTAACAGGAGTCTAAAGAGTACTTAATGGATTCAAATCATCTACTTTATCCCCCTATAGTACAGCACTTGCTGGACTAGATATTTCACAGTTGTACTATGTGGTCTTAGTACAATTTAAGAATGAGATCCAGTAACAACTCATTGCTACACTAAACACATCAGATTTGAAAATAAACTAAATTAAATAATTCATGAGACAGCAAAGTAAGCAAAAAGAAGTGTTTTGTTGTTACAAGAATCCTACGCAGTATGAAGAAGTGTCTTTAACGTTTGGCTGCTGAACATGATTTTATTAAAGCTGGGAATAAGAAAGAAGGCAAAAATTGTTTCATTGCGAACCTCCAGTATGGCAACCTATTCTTTACAGTCTTTAACCTTCTGAAGCCTACCACAAACTACTGAAGTTGGGTTATTCTCTGTCCATGGCTATTTTACATTGAAGTAGCCAACAAGTTAAGTGCACTGATCTGAGCGCAGTGTCATTAAGATCAATGGAGAAGATTTCCTTCAATTTCTGAAACAAATGAAACAAAGTGACCATTCCTCCAGTCAAAACTTTTAAGTATGAGTGGAAGCAACAAAACCTTACAAAAAGGTCAACTATTACTTTAATCCTTAAGATACATTCCACTTAAGCCACTCACTTTATTATAAAACTTTGTGCATCTACACTGGAGGCACTGTTCATCTCCCAGTTATCCAATGTTCCACTCCAACTTTTAGAGCCTGGGTCTAATGCATACATTTTTAGCAATTAAAGTGCCTAACTTCTGCTTGGGTCGAATACAGCCTTAGTGGGATAGCCTGCTGGTAAACACACGTTGTGGATAAACAGCACAGCTGACTACCAGGAAGTTTTAAAACACATTTTAGTACTCTGAGTCATTCATAACCCTTGTGACACAGTTCAAGCGGTGCTTCTGACGGGTAACTGTAACCCAAATCCAGAAAGAGACCAGCTTCATGCCCTGACTTTTTTTATTTGACTTCCTTGCAGCTGTGCAACCTCACAACACAGCAGCACTTCCCCCTGCTGTAATTAACAGGGTTCAAACGCACCCTAAACAAGATGGACATGCATTTGTAATTCCAACATAAATGAAGGAAGTTGTGTTCAAATGGCAGCTCGGTTTATACATTTCAGCACTTCTTCCAAATGAACAGAAAAACACATTTTTAAGATTCAAGAAACAATTGTGGGTTGTTCATTTAACAAATACTGTTCATTAGCCAGGGAAAAAGCACAATTCTAAGCTGCCAAATGAAACTAAAATGCACGAAGTAAGACAGATTCTCTTCGACTAGCATCTGGAAAATGTATTTTGTCACAAAAGGGGCATCAGAGTGAAAACATGCTGGTTGCTGAATTGCTACGTTCCCTCATATTTTCTTTCTGGGGAAAAAAAAAAAAAAAAAAAAAAAAGACCACCAGCACTGCTTAAGTCATACAATTCTGTTTTCATTAGAATTACCTGAAAACCTAGTTTCTGTAGACAACGAGCTAATCGTCTGGCACCAAATTTAGCTTCTTCTTCACTGTAAAGCAGGAAGACAATAACCTAGCATTAATAAAGTATATATTTATGTGCACACATACTAAATAGATATTCAGACTATAAAATAAACCATTACATAAGCAGGAACAGCCTTTATTTCACCCAGCTGTACATATTACATTCTATTTTCACTGCCTAGATACTCAAACAGACTCCTTTATACCCTATTTGAAGACTACCTCAACACTCAGCCCAAGTCAGTAGGAGCTGCAGTGGAAGCCATACTTTGATCACACGTGATAATAAATGCTATTAAGAGACAAACACGACCACAAGCAGCTTGAAGTTGGCCATCCTGACTTGGTGGTTATTTTTCATCCCACTCTCCTTTACAGTGGGCACGCTAACTTCCCTGGAGGCATAGAAAAGAACACAATGTTTAACATTCCTACTGGTAGGAAGCACAACATAAAGCTTGGGAGAAAAAACTCACCGTACACTGAATGCAGGGGCCAGAAGAAAAAAAAGCAACAGCTCCATCATTTAAAGGCTAGCACTGACTAAACATTGGCCATTTCGAGATGGAGATCATATACAAAAAGCGTGCAAATCTAGCACTTATCTTATCCACACTGTAGACACATCTCAAAGGAGCTTAGCCATTAAGAGCTGAGTGAGTTCCTGTATCTGAATTAAGTTTGCTCTTGTTTCTTTCCAGTCCCTCAACAGTGTAAAATCTGATTAAATTCAGGTGAGTCTTCATGTAATGAAAGAGACATACCCTTCAAAAAAATGTCATCCCTCTCCAGATTTCAAGGCCTGGCTTAAAAAAGTAAAACAGATTTCTTAGAGAGTTTTCAAGTAAAATCTACAGGATATTATTTTTTCCAAAAGTAGTTTTTCCTGCTGTTCTTCCAGAAGGCTGTAATGATGTTTCTCAAGATTTCAACTTGGTCCAAGACAGACACTTTGCATAGAAAAATTCCACTCAAATCCTTGGTTTTGGCAAGGATTTAAGTGTGATACAATGCAAGGGAATCTTACCAGCAGCAAACACTGCCTCTTGCTAACTTCCTCATCTGTAACACTATGTTCAAAAATACTCAGTTTCAGCCACAGAAAAGATCTTCATGAACTCACCTTGTGGCTCCTGTGCAAATAACTTTTCCTGAGGACCAAATTGTGGCTGTAATCCTAGGTTTTCTGAGTTTCATTAATACTTTCTAAAAAGGAAAATGAAAGTGAAGCATTGGAAATTAGTTCTACTTCATACTAGGAAAAAAAAAAATCAACTATTACACTGAAAAAAAAATAAATGTTAAGTCTTGACCTATTCCTTTCATCTCTTTCAGCAATTACAAAGTAAGATCCTGAGAAGAGCAAAATAAACATGCACTGAATTAGTCAGTCGCTTTTAACACAACAGATTAAAAGTCATTTTCCCTTAAAAACAATCAAACAACACCGAAATCCACAGCACCGTGTATGTATGTACGTATTTATTTACTTTTGTTATTACTACAACTCTCACACTTAAATCCTTATCAGGATGTATTTTCTGGAAAAACCACATTTGGTGGAGACAAACTGGACCCTGAGGCATAGGAGGTCTCATCAGATATCTCATACTTAATAAGCTTAGCATTTGACACGACTTGTTAGGCATTCTGCCTACCTACAGAAATAAAATTTCTCTACCCATCACATGTGGGTATCAGATGCAAGAAGTTTTAGCTTAAAGAACATATGTAAAAACAGATAACTGTGTTATGTTAAATCTCTTACCCCAACGTCACGCTTGTATATCACATTTGCTCCCTCTAACGCAATCTTCCTCAAGTTTAAATGACATCTTGTTCTAAAAACACACACTACATTTGTGATTAAAATGTCCAATGCAACATCACTGTCCGCATCCATTGGGGTGATTTACAACTCAGTTCTCACACCAGCTCACCATGAAGATCACATCCTGAGAATGAAAATAATAAAGTTAAACATACCAGTAGAAAATTGCCTATTAACACTGTTCCTGTAAACACCCATCCCTTAAATAAGGCAAGAAGCAGAAGTGACTACAGCCTGACTCATTTAAGTTCACTGTGTGTGTGGAGGGGGAGCGGTGTCTGCATCCTGCACACTATAAGACAGGAGGCTGCTTTTTTGAAGCCACGTTGCCAGACTTAACAGACATGAAATGTACGTATTTTATTTTTAAATCTACTGGTTAAATATGTTACAGCTCTCAGCAACTATACTAGGATGTTGCAAAGCTTATTAAAACTTTTTCCATCCTTTTTCAAAGGATACGTGAGAACTGAGCTGAAGGATGTCATTAGACAGCTCAGGAAAACACATTTCTCTCACTGCTTAAATTGATAATTCTGAACAGCTTATCATTTGTATTGAAATGGATGAGCCTGCTGAATAACTCTGAAACTCAGAGGTTACATAAACTGCAGCCTGTAGACAGTCTGTGACCACTGCTTACCCACTTTTCACCAGCACTCTTGGCCCAACTCTTCAAATGTAAGAGCGAAGGGTGAACTATACAAACTGTCCTGATGGCAGCAACAGTCCATGCTGAGCCACAGGAGCCTCTCATCCCTTTCTTTCCTGCCACAGGAATGTCATGGAATGAACATACTGCATGCACACGGAAAAATCAAATGTTTCTGAGGAACAGCATGAGTGCTATGGAAGGCACAGAACAAACCAGTGCACACACAGCAAACCTAACGCAGGCAGGAACTGCTCAGTCTTCCTGTGCATGCCAGGGGGGATGCTCCTACCAAATGCTTTGACCAGAGGACAACTGTGAGACAGGGAGCAAGCGTGCTGCTCACTGCCATCCTGTGACTGATGGCATCGCTTCTGTAAGCGAACCAAAGCCAAGATGGCTGAAATTCCATATGAAGTATTTGGGGAAAGGTGGGGGGAAAAAAGGAGAAAGAACATTGGTATAGAGGGAATAGGACTTATACAAAAATACCAGAGTTAATTAAGGATATTTTCTTTGTATACAAATGTAAAAATCTTAGTTCTTGTCCAGGAGAATGAGTTTAAGCAGAGAGTTTAAGCCTGAGGGATAGAGGCAATAGTATCCCAGATTGCTCCTGAGCCACTCATCTAAAATGTTAATAATATTTCATTCCAAATGAATCCCAACAGAAAGCAAATACCAAAATTGAAGAAAAACAGTCAGATATGCAAGATGCTCTACCTGGTCACTGACACAGGAAAAGCAGAAGACTACGTATCAAAAGCATCCATACACATAACACAGTGCAGTGCACATTTATAAATCTTTTGGTTTATGTACTGAATCTACACAACAAAATCAACAACGTTAACGTCACTATTTCCACCTGACCATGACTTCCTAACCATCATACCAGCTTCTCATCAAGAATACACTCAAGATGCATCTTTAACTAAAACTCACTGCCAACAGGGAGTAACATACAGTGCAGACATGCATAATGCACTCGATCAACTGCTGTGACAGTCCCCTTTTCTATTGTGCAGGTGGCTCCCACCTAAAAGAATTATTCTACAATTGTTGATTTGCCCAGTATAAGAAAAGGAAAGGCAGGTGATAACACAGAAATTGATGAAGATATGGCAAAAGAAGTAGAAAGCCAAAGGCAATGCGTGGGGGAGAGAAGGCAGAGAACAAACAGTAACTAATTAGTATTCCCAGAATTTTTTTTTTTAATCCAAAATTATATGAATCCTATGAAGTTACAAATGACTCGTTCCATCTGCTTTTGATGGATTACTACAGATTGGGTTAGCATTTATGGTACCAGATCCAAAGATAACACATGTGCAGATTCTGAACAGCACACAGGCTGGGCCAGCATAGAGTAAAGAGCTGGAAGCCATGGCATCCTGAGGAAGGCATTTGTTTTCCACCCCAGCTTCCCATCCCAGCTCTTCCCAAGGTCACTTACTGGAACCCAGAAACTAACGCTGGGCAAAGGAAGACACCTTCAATAGGCAGCACCTACCAGATTTCACCACGCTTTTACTGACATACTCAATCTCTGAATTCTGAAAGAATAATGCCATCACGGAGAAGACCCTCAAAACGTTCCTAACTGCCAAGGAAATCATAATGCTTTATGAGAATATCCCCATAAAACACTGCCAGATTGTCTTAAATAGAATCTGGGAGAAAAGGTTTAAGGACAGAAGAAAAAGCAATTGAGAGACATGAAAATTACATCTTAAAAGGAAAAGACTGATTAAAGGGAAATTGATAGAAAAAAATCTCAGCGTTAAAATGTTGTGGAACTGTCTGCAAGGAGGCTTTCAGAAATTATGACACATCTTGGTTCGGCACACAATTTACCTGAATGAGTTTTAAAGGGAGAAAAATCTTAAGATATTCAGGTACCATACCCCCATTTTTCATTAGCCACGTTCTGAAAGCTCAAAACAACACATACACAGGGAGAACATTCTTAACTTTGAAATCTAATGTGAGTCTATTCTAGACTGCGGTTTGCAACATTCAGATAAAAAGTGACAATTTGTCATAAAAGCAGTTATGTTAATACAATGTAAGGATTAAAAAATTGCCTTTTTGTGTAACATTGTGTAACATTATCTAACAGAATTAAATCACTGATACACTTCGCTCAGATGCTGAACGTTTCAAACATTCACAGTGCAAATGAGGGAAATTTCATGAAGATGACTGTATTTGCTCCTGCTAAATAGCACTCAACTTCCTTGAAAATCTGCGTATGAAAAATCTGAGATCCACTACGCCTGTTCTCATTTAGCACACAAATACAGCACCAACCTCTTCCAAGGCACCGTTTAGAATTATGAGATAAAACAAGCTGCTTCTGTACTTGGATGCTTCTGCCCAACAGTGAGCATAACCTGCTACAAGCTCTGCCTCAGGTGTTCGTTTTGATGTCTCGCGCCGTACCAGTAACAAAGGAAAAAAGGTTCAGAAGAGACTTCAAGAAGTCTGAAAGAAATCCAAATGCACAACAACCACTTCCAACAGAAATTAATGATTAAAAAAAGCCACTAATTTATGTACCACATAAAAGCATCCAAAATCATCTTTAAAAAAGTAGAGTAAGAAGCTCCATGAAAAAAATATGTATATAAATAAAATAATAATAATAAAAAAAACCCAGAAACAACAACAAAAAGCTGTTCTTTCTTCTGTTTCTCTCCAGTAGCACAACCAGCTGCAACACCAAGTTGTAACCAATGTCTTGATGCTCCTCTTCCCCATCTTTCCCTTCTCATCTCTGGCTACTGATGCACCCCACTGAACCCCATTCAAGGCCAGGTTGGATGGGGCCCCAGGCAGACCAATCCTGTGCCAGCCCTGCACACGGCAGGGGGATTGGAAACAGATGATCTCTGAGGTCCCTTCCAAACCAAGACATTCTATGATCCCTCATGGGTAGCTCCAACCCATTCTGTTGTTTTCCCAACTCTGCATTTCTACATTTCTGTTTCTTATCTGCAAACTGGGAAAGATAATGTTGTCATGCTTTTACAAAGGCATTTTCATATTAAGCAACAGCATTACGTACGTACCTGTTACTATCCTGTATTTATGCACTTACACTTGCAGAGCAGAGGGGCTGAGTAGAAACTAAATATCTGGTTTTTGTTTCTTTTTCTGCTCAGGGTTCACAAATCCCAAGTTGATCTCACTGAGTTCAACTTAGGTTTTTTTGGTTGAGTTTACCCAAAAGTTCTCTCACCTGAACCTTAAAATTTTGGCAGCTTAAATCCCAGTTCAATAAGTATGTTATGCCAGCCACCACTAATTTAGTAACAGGTTAAAACAGAAGATAAAATCATTCATTTTTCTACGTACACAGCTTCACTTTTATATTGTGCATTTCATTCAGCTTTCTCCAGAGCAAGACATGAGTTAACTTTGAATTCAAACTCTCTTGTATGAATGTAACAGAACCCATGCCAAGAGAGAAAAGAGATACATAAGTGCATCTTCATAAAAGTTTGTATTATTCTATTTTATCACAGAAGTGTTAAAAGCTAGTTCTCTCTTTTAAACACAGATGTCAGGGATAACAATGGAATGTTGTCATTAAGGGAAAAAAAAAACAGAGGGAAAAAAGCAGCAAATAGATAAAGCATAGTAAAGAACATGAAAATAAGAACAACAAAAACTAATTTTAAGAGTATTTGGCTCTAAGAAGCAGTGTATTTTACCCTGATACTACAGAAACTTCCCACTTTAGATTAAGAAGCATTTTGAAGGAAGGAGCAAAAAAGGATTGAGCACTGCAATTCTTGAACAAAGCATTACCCATACATCCTCAATTAGGACCAAGGCCATACTATTTTTGAAACGATATAAACACACACACAGACACACACCCTGCACTGAACTCTTGCAATCTAAAAAAAGCCAGCTTGCTCTGACTTCCAAAAAAAAAAAAAATTCCAAAGCAACGCCACCGTCAGCATCAAAGAGAAAGGAAAGGCACTTGGGAAAGGGTATATAAACAAAAAGTATTTTAAGCTTTTGGCTACCTGCAAGCCGAGAAAACTCAAGAGTTATGAAGGTAGAAGATGGGTACCTAACAACGATGATGCTAAGGTCAGAAAAGCTTTATGAACATCTTTGTCTCCACCAGCAGAAGAACAAGCGACTCATACTGGTTATTTTTAACCTTGCTGCCAAGCACTTTGCCAACTGACTGCAAAATCTGTTCCAAGAGCCCAGTGGACAGTGTTCCCAGTGGAATGTACTACTGTTGCTATTGGCAAATAGCTCGAAAAGCATTTTTTATTAAGTTACCGGAAAGATCCAGGTGAGAACGCAGAAAGCAAAACATAAATCCAAGAAGGAGCCAGGAGATAATTAATTCCATCCTCCTGCTGAAGGCATTTTTAATCTTATTCTTTTAAGGTTTGCGTTCAGGCCATAAGGAAACAGGATCCCACAACTCAAGCTGACAGACCTGAGGTCTGCATAAATCCTGGAATACAGTACTGTCACAGCGATAGGTGGATGACTCCCAAGAAATGAGGGTAACACCACTACTGTCTGTCTAGGAACCCTCTGACCCAGTCAGCTTTCTGAGTGTCAGATGCTGGGCCAGAGGCGTGTGCTTTCATTTTTTATAGCCTCCAGTGGCAAGTTAAATTGTTCTGAAAGGAAAGAGTTAGACTGAAGGTGACAATGCCAACTTCTGAGATTTACACTCACGTGACCGTTTCCTACACAAGTAAGGCACATACAAACTGGAAGAAATTTCCAAATCTGTGTGAAAACAGCCAAAGTGGGCACTTGTTTGAAAAGGACAATATAAAAAACTATTATACACACAACACCAGGAACAAGTAGCACACAGATTTCCCATTCTGCTACGTGTTCTCTTGGGGTAGACTACAGTGTGCCCACAGACCTGGCATCTTCCAACACAAATTCAGCTGCAAAAATAAAGCCAAGCTGCTTTTAGTGAAGAGCTAAATGAGAAAGCCTTTTTTTCAGAGTTACTTGTAAGAGAGCATTCTCCTCACGTTCTTCCCATCAAAAAGATCTGCTGGTAGCCAAAGTGAGAACTGCTTTGCACCCAGCTCTGAGCCACCTCTCCCTTTGAGCATCAAGCCACAGCTTAATGCCAGGTATTGAGAACTATCAATTGCATCTCAGTGATAGGTAGAAAATGGTTCTAAGCGCGATAAAAGCCTGACCCAACACGCTCAATGGCTGCTCCACGTTGACAAAACAGCGAGAAAAACACAAAACCTGAACCTGAAGTCGCACGTTCCCTTTCCGCCCGATTCAGCTTGGGCAACTCTGCTAGCCGTGCTGCCGAGCCCGGCACGTGCCCGCCCCGCGCCACAACACTCAGAGCAGCAATCTCCTTCTCCAACTCGTGCCCCGAAGTTCCCAGCCAAGCACGGCACAAACAAAGCGCGTTCCCAAGGCCTCGCGCCCACCCCGCGCCGCACTCCCCGGGCACCCCTCCGCACCTCGCTCCGCCGGCGGAGCTGCGGTCCCTCCCTCCCGCTTCCCGCACCCCACCGCCTCCCGCCAGGGCAAGGTGCGGCGGAAGGCCGCGCTGCCTACCCCCGCAGCAGGAAGGGGCGCGGGCTCCCTGCGGCCGCCCGGCGGGGCCGCGTCCCTCGGGCAGAGGCCGGCGGCGGGGCCGGGCCCGCTAAGCAGCGGCCCGCAGGCGGCGGGGAAGAGGGCGGCCGGCGGCAGCCGTTACCGCGCGGGCGGGAGGCGGCCGGCGGGGTTGTTAGGCGCCCCGCCGCTCGCGCCCGACGGCGTTCCGAACGACGGGCCGAGGCACCGCAACAATAAACATCCCCCAGCGCCGCGGGCATAGACGCGGCGCCGGCTAGAGCGGCCACCGGAAGTCGTCGCGGCGGGAGGGGAGGAAGGGGGCTGCGCCTAGAGCGCACTTCCGGTGTGGTGCGGGGGTGTGGCGGGGTCGGGCTCGGCCCTTGGGGGTGCTGTGTCCCGCCGTTGTTTTGCGATGTGCTGACGGGAGCTGTAGTGTCAGCCCGCGGTGTCGGAGCTGACCGCTGGGCCCGAGCTGAGAGCCTCGTTTCTTGAGACCTCTGGAAGGCTGCCGCCTTTCAGCGTTGTGTTTTTGTGTCTGAATGGCTGAAGTGAGGCTGCTGCTTAATCTCTTCCCATGGGCAGCCTGTGTCGTTGCTGAGTAGAGGGTGCATGGGGCCTGCTCTGAGGAGATACTCAAGGGTGCCACGATGGCAGCTGGGGCAGCACTGACTCTGTCCTGTGCAGCCCTTAGCATGTGGCATGGCCCATCTGTGCTGTCTGCTGCTGTGTGTTGTGCTTCTCAGAATCATGGAAGGGCTTGGGTTGGAAGGGATCCCAAAGACCACCCAGTTCCAACCCCGTGCTGTGGGCAGGGCTGCCCCCTACCAGTTCAGGCTGCCCAGGGCTCCATCCAACCTGGCCTGGAGAGCCTCCAGGGATGGGGTGGCCGCAACAACTTTAGGCAGCCTGTGACAATGCCTCACCACCCTTTCAGAGAAAAATGTTCCCATCGTGTAATCTAAATTCTCTTATAGTTTGAAACCACTCCCCCTTGTTCTGTCGCTATCTATCGCGTAATGTTTGGGAACTGGAGAGTAATTGGGTGTGGGTGCAGAGGGACCAATTGTCCCTCTTCAGAACTGAAGAATGAACAAAAGTGGTCTGTTGAGTTCATAAAGACACATCAGTCTTTGTGTGAGAAATGTATAAGTTTGTATAATGTATAAGTATTGTATTTATGGGTGTATGGTGCACTGCATTGACAATTGGATTGACTCTGGATTGATAGTTGTCTGAGGATCTGTTACGATGTGTGAAGTGAATGTAGAATGGCTTTCATGAGGATAGAGGTATAAGCATTTAGAGTAGGAATGTTTCCCTCTGCTACGTTAAATTTAAAAATTGAAATTCATTGGTAAGTTCACTTGACGGAAGTAATTACTTCAGATTCTCAAAGTATTGAAGCTGCTGCACAGATCGTTAACCCAGGCTTTGTCCTCCCGTTAGCGGGCTGCGCTAACGCCAGCGCGCAGCAGCACTGCCACCCTGTGGCTTTTTGCTGGAACGGATCCGTTTCATTTCAGAGGAGTTGATAAAATGAGGCTCTCTTTAGAAAATGGGAAATCTGGATTTAGGCACAGTAATATTTTTCCTGACGTGGAAATGAGCCTTTACTATGTCACAGTTTCGGCTGCTTTTGCAGCCTGAGCTTTCCCCATTTGAGCTCTGATGTGTTCAAGATCTAATCTCCAAATATATGCTTGGAAAACTTGCAAACTTTGCAAAGTAGTTGTGATCCTGGTATTATAGAAAGTGAACGAGGTGGTTGTGCATCGTCCTGACTTTACATGTAAATTCATCAGTTGTGCATACCACTTTATTTCACACGGATATAGTTCCAAAGCTGATTAACTACCCACTCATGGTATAGAATCACTCGGGTTGGAAAAGACCTTCATCAAGTCCAACCAAGTACAAGTGGTGAGTGTGAGGGTCCAGCGAATTTCACCATTCCCTTGTATTTAAGCTCTCCATCCCCATTTGCAACTCTCTAGCTTGTTTCTGTGGCTGAGTGAGGTGTGGTGTTAGGGACTTCCCACCTACAGAAACACTCATGCTCTGACTTCACAGATGCTGTACTGACATTGCACAGGGAAGACACAGAGGCCATTTCTGCCACTGCCTTGCTATGTAATTATAATTCTTCTGTGCTTCTGTTTCTCAGTCAGTTGTTTAGAAAGCAGAGAGGAGATGAAGAGGTAAGGAAGCTATTAACTATGCTTGAATGTTCTGTGGTGTGAAATCACGTGTCGCGTGGGACCATCAATATCAATATGAAGACACTGCACATTGTTTTGTTTGGTAATAATCTCAATGGGAGCAAGCAAAATGCAATTTTATGACATTGTTATTCAGATGTAATTGCAGCTATCTGAAAATGAATAAATAAATAAATAAATAAATCATCCAACAACATGAGGGAGATGTGTGTTTATCCGGATTTCTATATTTTTTCAGGATCCGTTTCCAGTCAGATAAAATCCAATGCAAGGTGGGCTGTGGGAAATTTGTAGGGTGGGATGAGAGGGCTGGAGGCAGCCCTCAGTAAGGCTAGACTAGGATTGTTGCACAGCTGCATAGGACGGTGAGCCCTATGCAGAAGACTGTGTTCAACTATTTGTGTTTGAAGAGGAGATACCTAGCAGCAATCCATATTCTCGCACATTCCACAGAAATGACATTCTGTGGAATGACTGTGAGCTATGTGCATATGATATTACAGGTTAATTATGAGAAATCTGCCAAGCTGGCAGAGAGCAGGACATGAGCTTAAACCTATGGCAAGAGATCAGTCAGGGAGGGAATCCTTTGCTCCACGACTTCATTTATCAGATGAAATTATAAACTGTGTTTTCTCACACTTCTCTGATGATGGGGCCCATATACAGTAGGATAACTCACGCTAATACTGTACTATACTACAGTGTTACCTCCCTGGCATAAGCAGCAATAAAGCCAACTCCACAATACTCAAGTGTTCCATCAAGTTTTATAATACATATGATTTTGTATTTTTGTATTTATTTTATATTAAAGAAATATTTGGTGTGAGTGTATATAATAAATAACATAGATACGCTTCTTGATAGAATAATATGAAAAAAAAATGATAGTGAAATAGTCTAGAATAAAAATTAAATGATCAAGATGAGGCTTTTCTTTAGTAAACTTTAAAATGATATCTATAGTTTCGGCCTCCACAACTGGAAGGTACTTATAGACTGTACTTAGCAGCTTTGGTTGGCAATAATAGAGAAACATGGTGAAAATTGTAGAACTGGAGGAAGTGCACATTGCTGCCCAGATTGGGATCCTGTGAATGCCTCCCAGGAGCTTGAGCAAGTATTCCTTCCTGCTCTTGTATGAGAGAACTCCTCTCTGAGCTGTTACACAATGCTTCTTCCTGCACTGAGTGTCTGTCTTTCCAATGTTGGTTTATTGGGATTTTCAGGAATGATGATGAATTTTCTTTGCAGTCATATGGCAATGTACAGCTCTCAAGAGTCAGGCTTATACACGATGCAGAAACTTCACCCATATCGTGATCCCTCTTCTTTGAGGGCTGGCAATGTTGGGAGACCAAATACAAAGGAATATCATACGTTACTGACTCAACCCAAAGCATTACTTTGGCCCTCCTGACTTGTATCCTTCCCCAGCAGAAGAATGTTAACACCTGCTGACTGTTTCAAGCCTTTTGCCATGCTTAAGCTGGTGATTATCTCAATTATAGACCTTGACATGAAGTGTAAGTGGAGCTGCTAGGCAGCAGCATGGAAGAGGTTCCTGGAGGGTATACATCAAGTTTTGTCACCTGTGAACACACAGCCTGGCTGGAAAGGGTACTGTAGAGCTTAGTAGAGTTGAGCAACAAATGAACAGGAGTTTTCAGTGTGATAATTTTGGGTATAGTTTTGTTTAAATCTCATGCTTTGTCCTTGAACTTGGCTTCTTTCTTCTGGCAACCCCTAACCTGCCTATTATGTTAATACTAGGTACAAGACTCAAATAGAAGTGGGTCTTCACTGAGAATTTCTAGCTCATATGAGAAGATAGCGGGCTGATCTAGAAACTAAGTTACAAGAGTATGGAAATTCAAGAATTTTTATCACTCCAGCTTCTAAGGATGCAATAACATTGATCAATAAAACAAGGTGAAGGCGTGGGACTTATTTTTAATTGTGCTTCATTGTTATCATGGTCCTTGGCATGCTTTTGGCCTGACTAACTTTCTCCCAGAAAATGTCAAAGCATGTTTTGGGAATAGTTTGTGCCAGGGACTGTGCTCACCTTTTGCTGAGAGCGGAATAAAATTTTAGTGTGTGTAGATGTGACCTGTGCCTCACCCTCTGTTTTTGGAGCCCAGGAATGGTCCATGGCTTGTTTTACTTGCTGATACAAATACTATCTAAGCATGATAGCCCTTCCCATTTCTATATTTACGCTGATTTCAAAAAGCAAAGATACCTGGTGATTTCAGAGTGCCTAAAACAGCTCATAAGTTTGTGCACCAGAAGTGCTGCTTCTAAACCTGTACCAAGCTTACATACAACCTTCAGGCAGTCTCTTATCTGCCTTTTTTTTTTTTTTTTTGTTTGCTTTTTTTCCCCCATCCATAGAATGGTAGTGACCTCCTACAGAAAAATGTATGGTCATGAGGTGGTGGCAAACACTCCGAGGTAATTGCTGTCTTCTGCTTAATTTCTGCATTGTCTCTGAGGTGCTAATGGTAAAACAGATCCTATGTGAGAAGGAAACAGGATGTTACCAGTGAGGAAAAGCTATTCCCTTTCTGATGGCCATCGAAAAGTATTGCAAGAAGCAGGATGCTGAAGCAAAAATCCATGCTGTCACTTGGACTGCTTGAATGTATCATGATCTTTGCTTCATCCCTGCTGGGGGAGGGATGTGCTGCTGGGAAGCCACCCAGTGGGACAGCTATCTTTGAGTGCAGCCCTGGGAACTCACTGCTGTGCCTGCTCCTCCTCCTGATGCAGGCTCTGCAGATGTTCCTCCCAGGAAAGGCAGCTGTGGTTCTCAGACTCTTCGCTTCCATCTTCCCGGTGGTCCGGCCCCACCCAGCTGTGGTGAAGCTGCTGATAGTTTCTGCCTTCCCTAGCCCTTTGAGGACTGAGTGGCAGCACCCAGAGGAAGAGGGGTTGTGTGTGCCTTTTTCTCCCCTTACTCCTATCTCTTGACTGTGCACAGAGGTTACTCCTGCAGCGAATCTGTGCCCTTCCCTTTTTTTCACCCTCGTGTTTCTTATCCTTGATTCTCAAGCAGCATGTAAACAACAGAGAGAAAACTAGAGTGTGTAGATAATCCATATTTACAGTTGGATATGGTCTTAGAGTTTACATAGCAGCTGGGGATGTAAATAAGGGTTGTTTTCTTCTCCTTGCTTAAGGAAAATGGCCTCTTAAACCATAAAGCAAAGGAAGGGTTTTCATTGTTTTTTATTCTCCTGGTTTTTTTTATTATCTTTGTTTTCCTTGCGGGTAGGTTTGGATCTCTCCACTCCCCGCGTCAGGACTGCTCGGCTTGGTTCACACATGCGCATGGGCTTGGAAATCCATTTCATCTGTTTACAAAGTTTCAGTTTAAGGGCAAAACCCTGAGGCAAGAAAATGCGTCATTTCAGGACTGTCGTGACCCTAGGGTATGTCCACACCACAGTTGGAAAATGCGCTGACTGCATGCTTAGGTCTCAAAGTAATTTTTGTACCGCTAGCTCAGATTCACCAGTGTCCAAAGCGACCTGAAGAAAAATCAGATCTTTGCAGAACTTGGCTGGTTGTGGAGTCTGCCGACAGCAGCCCTCACCAAGGTAACAAATGGGTTTTTCCCATCCCTTCTGGAGCATACATTTTAGATCAGACCTGTGACATCTTCTCAGTGTTACAGGAAGTCAACAAGCCATAACACAGCAGCTATTTTCCAGCACAAGGGACGAAAAATAAGTGTTGCCAGTTGTGCCACTTCCCATCCATAGTGTACACCAGGCTGCAGAGCGCAGAACAACCCATGGTCAAGTGGTGATCACTCAGTTGCTCATTCTCATGTGGGTTTGATCCACCTGCAGTGAATGGGGACGATTTGGATCACTGGTTGTTTAGAGAGAGCTGCACATGGACTTTTCTGTGAGAGTATATACGTGGAAATTACAGTGTTCTGCTGTTTGCTGATTTCAGTTTGTCTGAAATTTCTTTTGAAAACCTGTCCCTACTGGGAGGCTGTGAGTGATGATCTACATTCAGATACCCAGACAGAAATCTGAAATACTCTGTGTTTTTATCAGCTTGTACTCTCTTACACACCAGGTGCATGTGAATTTAAGTCTGTTAGCCTACTTCTTACTTGCAATTAATTAATGTCTTTTGCATATTTTTTTTCTACAAATAGCAATGAATAACAATGACAGTGGGATTTCAGAAAAAGTTATCTTTTGAAAAAAATAATAATAATTTACAGGGAAGCATATTTTTCCAGGCAGATACAGACATGGAATTACCAGTATAACATTACATCCAGGATTAAAACCAGCTTTCCTACAGAAAAAAAAACCAAAACAAACTGATTTACTATATCTTTTGGCATCCAGGGTGCACTGAGATTTTTGACCTGCTTGCTCAACAACACTTTAAGGAGTTAGCTCTCTGGTGTATGCTCTTTATTCACCTTGGGCCACAGATATCACTGTGGCCTGACCACTATGTCAGTGCCCAGAACAGCAAGGCATTGTGCTGGGGCTGCAGATGGGCTTGTGCCATGCTGGAGTCTCCTACTGGCAGATTTCCATCACAGTGATAGAATCAGATAAGCCTAAAATGTATTTTTCTGCAAGAGATGGAAAAATGCTTGTTCTTAAAGACCTCGTGCCAGGCAGTGCAGTGTGAGCACCCAGCCCATCAACTCGAACACTGGAGGCAGCTGTGCAAATAAAGGGTTTTTCTAGTTCCTCGCTGAACTGAAAAATGAGTGTGAAGAATTTGCGTAGAACTGGCTTTCTTTCAGAAATAAAAAAGAAAGAGAGAGAGAGAGAGAGAGAGAGTGAGAGAGAGAGAGAGAGAGAGAGAAAGAAAGAAAGAAAGAAAGAAAGAAAGAAAGAAAGAAAGAAAGAAAGAAAGAAAGAAAGAGGGAGAAAGAAAGAAAGAAAGAAAGAAAGAAAGAAAGAAAGAAAGAAAGAAAGAAAGAAAGAAAGAAAGAAAGAAAGAAAGAAAGAAAGAAAGAAAGAAAGAAAGAAAGAGAAAGAAAGAAAGAAAGAAAGAAAGAAAGAAAGAAAGAAAGAAAGAAAGAAAGAAAGAAAGAAAGAAAGAAAGAAAGAAAGAAAGAGAAGAATAATAATATTAAAAAATTAAGTGGGACTAAATGGTTTTTAGACAGTTCTTATGTGAAAACACACGGGTGCACAAGGAGTACTGCCTGACTGCCCATGGACTTGCAGTGGGTGATGGAAGTGGCAATTGGTTCTTCACCTACAGCTGCCGCTCTGCTGTGGATGCGCTGGTATCTGACGGGGGTTCATGTCAAAACTTTTCCTTTACTTCCAGAAATTAAAGACTTTTTTTTTTTCTCTTCTCTATTAGCTGCCTGCTTTCACAAAAAAATTGTAGCAATTTTGTTATCTTTGAGACCTCTGTCAAATTCAGTTGAAATCAGGCAATGAGTTCAAACATTATTAGGAGGAAATGTATACAGACACTCTCGCAGCTGCATGTACATCCATGTAGATACAGAAAGATAAATCGAGTCAGCTTTGTTTCCACATGGAAAAAGGGTATAAATAATTATATTGAAGTAAATATTAAAATGCATCACTTTGTACAGAAAAGCAAGAAAAAAAGAAATTAAGTCATTGACCTTAGTATTTTTAACCATTCCTTCTCTTCCCTTAACGCATTTGTGAGTTCCTTTAAAAGCCATCAAATGCTTCAGTCAAGCTAAATTTACATTTTTTTTCATTGCAAATAATTTTCTGTAAACCTGCACTCAGTATGGGGAGGATGCTCAACTCACCTAATGAGCGGGGGCTGTTGGTAACAACCACCAATGCACTGGGCTGTGCCCTCACTCACATTCTGAGTCAGGCAGTGATCAGGGGCTGCCACCCACTTCCACACCTCTGAAAATTTCTTTTTTTGCCTTCAAATTGAACATAAAGCCATTAAACGTTTTACTGTTGGAGTAAAGCTGGTATTTACCTTCCTGTGCATTGCCGGTTGCATTTGTTTGTTGTTTGCTGCTTTTTCCCTTTTTTGCTGAACTGTTCTTCAGGGGGAAGGACTGAGGAAGGCAGAAAGTGCTTGAGGAATATTTTAATCCCCAGAGTGCTACATAAAGTGAGCAGTGACAAGAGAAATAACTGTGCCTACAGCTTTCTCTTGCCGCTCTACTTACATTGCCGCTTTTGGTATATGGTTACAGCTGTGTTTCTCACACTGCATGGAGCACTATTGCACTTCTCCCTTTCTCCATGCTACATTTTAGGTGGCAAATGAGCAGTGAACATGGCTAAGGGTCGGAAGGTTGCTATCTGAAATTAGTAAGCATTGCCGGGTGGCAGAGAACTGTGTGTGAGAAAATTTAGAATGTAATTGTAATGTTCTGCATATCCCAGATCCCTCTCAATTTTTGCTTTTTTGAAGTTAAATAAAAACTTGCTCTGAGCCCAGAGCATGCATTTGTTGGTAGGGATTTAAGTCAAGATTTTGAATGGTTAAATTCAAATATTAATTTTGATTCGGCAGTTAATTTTAGAGGTTCAAACAATGCTTGTGCATTTACTATATCAGTCATTTGTGCTGCGCGTAAGGTCAGAAGGCTCTGTTCTTTTTCCCATTAAGAGAACAGCAGTTCCCCTGTCTTTGCCAGTGTCTGTGGCAGGGACCAGCCCCTCCAGCCATGCTTGGGAAAGCAATGCTGCTCTTCCCAGAAGCAGGAGCTGTGGCTGTTCAAGGTGATCCTTTTGCTTTAAAGTACGTCAAATCCATGTGTGTCTGCCTGTAACTATGTACCAGCTGGCGCAGCCCCATGCTTGATGGTGAAATTGTGCATGGCTAGGCTGGTTGAGGATGTCTGTTTTTAATTGTGCAGACTGGAGATAAAGCTGTGAATAAGTGAAATTAAACAGCTGTCCCTTCAAAACCATTAGGACGATCCTGCAGTCTCCAGCCCTTTCCCTAATGAGGGCCACAATGTGTGCACAGCTCTTGACTCCCAGCTTTAATTCAACATGGCCCACTCGTGAACCTGGCCGTTGGATGTGGATTGCTAGGAGGATGATGCCTTGCCCAGTTGACCTACGGGAGATGCAGGCCCCGTGGACAGGGAGCCCCAGATGGCCGCTTGCCGCCCGCCAGCACCCAGGTATCCAACGGAACCGGGGGACGATATTGAAAGAGCAAGTGAAGCGGAAATTTAAAGCCCCTTTGCTAATAATAACAGTATAAATAACCAAAGACATCTTGTAAACAGTGCGGTCATAACCCCGAAACATTAAACAGCTCGGTGGGATCTGGCCCATCAGCTGCCGACTGCCGTTGCCGGTGCGGGGAGAGCACCCTGCACTCCTGTTTATCTCAACCCAATCTCCTGCAGGCACCCTGAGCAACAGAGAGGCGATGTTTGCACTAAAACCCCCAGCACCCCAAGCTGGGCAATAATCCTCAGCCCCACGCTGATCCATCAATGAGCCACCGCCACACTCCCACGGCAGCTCCGCAGGAAGGCCCACACTGGTTCCTTGGGAAGGTTAAAACCCGTGGTTTATTTGATAAAAAAAGGAGAGGTGAGGCACTTTCTTTCTCTCGCTGCTCTCCCGCTCCCTGCTGAGCTCAGAGCTGCCCCTCCACGGGGGGTTCGGTATGAAGATGTCACACCAAGTGCTCCCCTCCGATCCCAGTTCGCCCTGACCCAGGGCTGGACCCCCATCCCACCGCAGGGAGCCAGGTGCGATGCTCCCCCGCTGCCTCGTGAGTTGTAAACGAAAAGTACACCGCTCCGTGTTCAATGGAAAGGAAGGTTTATTCACAGAAACAGAGCAAAAACCTGCTTGAAGAAAATATATCTATATATCTTTAGGGCGAATGAGTTCATAGAGATGACTGTCAAAGTCAGTTTTCGTCTAGGCATCTACATATTCCACAGGTCTCAGACAAAAGATACACGCGTGGTAGGTTTTGTTTGATCTCTGCCTTTCCTCTAGTAGCGCTTGAACCAGCAAGGCTGTTGCTGTAGGACACTCGACTTCACACGCACTCAATAAAGTTAAATAGAGTCGGGCTCTCCCGGGGTGGAGTCTCTGCCTTCGGTCTCCGCCGTGCCGCGCCGGCAGAGCGCTCTCCCATCGCCCAGCTCGGGCCCGGGGCAGCAGCGGGGCAAAGCGGGGCTCTGCCCGCGCCCGTGCCCCCTCCCCGGCCGCACGGGGCCGGTGCTGGCGGGGCCGCGGGGCTCAGGATGCCGTCGGGCCGCACAAGCGGTTTGTGTTCACCACTTCTTTCAGGTCACTCTCGGGTTTGCCGGCTACCATAAAAGGCCAGGTCTGTAGCCAGGAAAAGACACGGGTGGGAAGGGGGTTACACACGTGAAAACGCACATCGCGATGCTCATTGAGCCTCAGCGGCAACCCCGGCAATCCACTGCCTTAACCGGGGCACGGCTTCGGCGAGGATCCTGCTCTCTTTCCTTGCCTCCCAGCAGCAGCCGGCTCTCCCCGGGAATCACACTCACCTTGGGAGCAAGGCACCCCGCTTGGTTCAGTCCGAGCCGAGCCATTCTGGGCAGTATATGTGCTGTTACCAGGTCGTGAACAGCTTAGGGGCTGCTCAGAGTGCTGGGGTTTCCCACGACAGCCGTCCTGTGGGGTGACCCTGGCAGCTGAAGACCACCCCTGGTTTGCAACCCTTGTATATATACACCTGGAAACATCTGGGGAGACCTGGGGACTGCTGGGGGGTGCTTTCAGGGGCAGCCACACAGCTGAGGTCTGCACATTAATTTATTTCTTCTCTGAGTTTTAGGAGACATGTCCTGGACGCAGCAACTCTGAGCGGCTGGGCACAAAGCCGTGAAAGCCCTGTCTTTAAAAGGCTGCGGCTTGAGGATTGTTATGGCAGAAAACTGTATGACAAAGAGGAAAGACTGCATAAAGCCGGGGTCTTTTCTTTTCTTGAGCCCTTCCTAAAAGATACCATTCTCTACCCAAATTCTTATACCTTACCATCTGAAGGTAGAAAGCTTCTGTCAGCGTGCTAAGTTCCCTCTGGCATTTCAGGCACAGTAAACCTGCTCCTGCCTTTCTGCCGCCACTCTCGAGTGGGACAGCAGAGACCAGTGGAAGGGACTGGGATGTTAAGCCCCCAGGGCACAGGAAAGGAGGGCAACTGGGAGCCTGTCCCCTTGCTCTGCCACCCCTCGTACCCTGTGGCTGGGCACCAGACCATCTATGAGAAGGATGCGAAGGTTTGTACGTGCCGTAACCCAACTCCTCACCCACCTCCCCATCCACACACACACTTGTGCCTGGCTCCAGCAGGCCGTGACTTACCAGGTTGACCGGGTGGATGTAGCCATTTTCATACTTGTCATTGGCCAGGATTTGCCTCAGGTGCGCGATGTAGCTGGAGGCCAGCCTCAAGGTGTCCAGTTTGGAAAGCTTGGTGTCTGGGGGCACCCAGGGCAGGGTGGTTTTAAGCCTGGAGAATGCTTTGCTAAGGACCCTCATCCTCGCCCTCTCCCTGGCGTTGGCAGCGTTTCTCTGGACCTGCTTTCCTTCCTGGCTCACACCATTTAGAGGGCTCTTCTTGGGGGGAGCCTTCTTCCTCTTGCCCGAGGCCCCTCTTCCCTTCTGAGGGGAGCCATTCTCTCCATTGGATCCCTCCTCGTTGCTCTCGTTGGACGCCCCGAACTCTTTGTTAGTATCCATTTTCAGGCCATCACACTCCAGCATTTCCACCTCCTGCAGATCTTCCACATCACTGAGGGACCCAGTGGACATGGTCTGGAAGATGCCAAAGGGCTGGTGGGAAAAGGGGCGGAGGGGAGGAAGGGGATCTCCCTGAACCTATGTGGAGGCGGTGGAGGAGAGAAGGGGCGCAGCACTTTCCTCCCCTTCTCTCCCCCCTCCCCTCCTGGCACTAAGGCGTGATATAGGTCTAGAGAGGACCCCCGCCCTCCCGCCCCCCAACCCTGCTCTGCCCGTGTTTGAGGGAGGGAGGGAGCGAGTGTGTGTGAGAGGGAGAGAGAGAAAGCCGAGGAATTTAGTGAGGACACTAGTAATTTATCTGGGGGATAGGAGAGGCGGATCCAGCCCAGGGGAGGGGCCCTGCCCGCTGAGCACACCACATCCCCAATCACAGACCTTTGCACAGGACAGGGAGTTAGGTATCCCAGCAAGCGCTTGCAGAGAGCTCGGGACTGGGATTCAAAATCTTCACAACTGGAGCAAAGCAACTTTCTCTGTCCCTTTTTCTCTCCTCCTTGTCTTTCTATCCTCCCCCTTCCTCCTCCTCTTCTCCTTCCCCACTTCCCTTTCCAGCCAGGGCTGCTCTCCTCCTCCCTGCCTCCTCCATGACCCAGGCGGCTGGTGTCACAGTTCTTGACAAAAGCCAAAATGGGTCATGAGCAGAGAGAGCGTCAGATCCATCAGCGAAAGCCTTCCAGGGAGCTTTGCAATGCGTGCCGTCTAAACGCTGTCCTGTAACCTAATCTGAGGGAGATTTGTGGATGATTATACTGAAGAGTGCATCCTGTCCAGCTACTAGTGTGTTCCAGGAAAGGAGCACTTGGACCTCGTTATTGCAGCCTGGGCTCTGGAGGCAGGAGGAACTGCCTCTTTCCAGGCTTCCCATCAGACCTCCAGGGCATCTCAGTCCTTTCTCATCACCCCAACTCCCCGATTGTGCTGGCTGCTGGGGACTCTGCATTGCATGGAGCCAGGCTGGGCACTGCGCTTCTGCTGCTGGGACAGTGAGGCTGTGCTGCTGGAGGAGAGGGGAACAGGGGGCTCCTGGAGGGTAGCAGTCATGTCAAGCACCCAGAACTTAGTTGCAGAGCAGAGCTACACTCTGTTATATGTGGGCAAAATTCTGCCTGTTGCTTGGTGCACCCACAAACATCAGGGAGTATTGCTGGAGTAAACTGGCAAGATAAGGCCCCTGGCTGTGGGGCTACATGAACAAGCTCATCAGGCCTTGCTCTTGCTGGAGTTGAAGAGTTTTACCACAAATGAGTGTGAGCACATTGCTGTGCAGCTTGAATGAAGAGTTGCACGATGCACTTGTGATCAGTACATACACAGACTCTGAGCAGTAGGCTTTCTAAAGCATTTAGGCAAGGCCTAGGTCTTCTTCCTTACCATGTTCACCTTGGTAAAATTTTTACCAAAGTGTCTTCCCCAATAGCTTCTTCACACACACTGCAGTCTCCTCAACACCCTCAGCAGCCAGGATGTTTAATGCAAGAGCTGCGGCACTGATCTGGGCCTGCACATGGCTCCTCTCTAGGTACACATCCATCGTGACTGATCTCACTGCAAGGGAGACTTCAACTGTTCAGCTGTCCATCTGAGGATTGGCATAGCTCTGGGCAAAAATGTACGGCCTGAGATGTTGCTGTGGCATACAGTGGCTCTGGATTTAATCCAAGGTCACTGAGGCCAGATGAAGGTCTTATACTGATCTGTGGGAGCATTGTGTCATGTCCTCTGCGTGTGCAAACAGAAAACAACTTACCGAACAAAAATGGTGGAGGGCTAAATTAGCGTCTGCAAGGTGCTATATCCTCTCATCAGATTAACATTTCAGTAGGAGGCAAAGTGTTGTTTTTGACAACTAGCAAGCAAGCCTTTCCTCTCTCTCTATCCATCTTAGTTCCTTAGCTTGGTAATGTAGAAGGAAAAGGGCCAATCTAAATTTTAAACCAGCTCTTTACCGCTTGGCTGGAAGATAACACCTTCCCACTCACAATGGGATAAGTACATTAAGATATCATATCTCCAAGCCCCAGGCCCTTGGGAATTCACTAACCTCTAACGTCATGTTATGCTAACCGTGCCCTGTTTGTGTTTTCTCTGTGTATAAACCAAACAGATTGTCAGCATATCAGACCTGATTAATGAATTAGATTTTTTTTCCCCCTTTATAACATCCTTGTTTCAGATACAAATTATTACTAATCACCAGTGTGGAGATTTATGAGCCTCCTTATTTTCTAGGCCTGATTGTTGTTTGTGCAGGTGGAGATTTAAGTGGCTGCATCCACTGCAGAGATTTATAGTCCAAGTGACTGATGTTATAAATGAGCTAGAAGACTCTTACTGAAGCAAGCATGACAGAAAACCAAGTTGAAGTTTCTTGTGTCTCTGAGCATGAATGACCAGAACACAAATGACTAGGGAGCACAAAACCCCATCAAGATTTCAGCATCAGAAACTCCAAGAACAACAACAACAAAATAAATACAAACATACATTAATATAATATCTATCACTTTATTTTAACTTTATTTTAGTAATTTTTGATTTTGTTGTTGTAAAAACCAGAAGGAATTGTGTTTTCTTACAAGTACTTTCAGTGTGCTACTGCACACGCATTCTGTACACACACATACGCATACCTGTCTTTTGCAAGTCTTTATAAGCGCTGCCCTTATGTAATTTTTACTGACTTAGGTACATTTTGAATCATTAGAGCTGGTAAAATTAATCTGATACAGACTACCCATTTTTGTGAAGGCAACATTTTTTTTTTCATTTGTTTTGTGGATATTATAATGTGTGTGTGATATGCACTCATGCTTGTTCATACAGTATATTGTACTTTGATTCCTTTCCACATACAGGCTGTTACAGTCTTTCAACAGCATGAACATTGTCCCTTTTTCTCCCTCAAAGGTAGCTATGAGCAGACCTCAAAAACAGTGCTATATCCTCTAATCTCCAATTAACTAATTTCCTTATTTATCACATAAACTGAATTTGTCCTTTTTCAAACTTCTTGCTCTTTGTTTTCCTTCCAGGCCAAGCCAGGACTTGTAGCCCTAATCTGGCTCATGTTTTAAACCCTTTCCCCTCACCTTGTTATTTGTCTGGTCCTTTGAATTTTGGCGCCAGTTTGGGTAAGACACCAATTGAATTTTGTGCAGAGGATAAAGATGGGATGTGTGCAGCCACTCTAGGGATGGCGTGGCCTCTTCTCGAGCTCTGTAACAGAGACCATAGACCTGCTAGCAGTAAGAGCTGGCTGGTAAAGACTAGTGGAGCTCAGGTCTTTTCAGCCCTTTCAACTTCTTCAGAAATGTTTTAAGAAGCTGAAATAGTGGTGTGGGAAACATGAGCAGAAATATGTGAATTTGCCTTCTAAATGTCTGTCATCTCTGTCTTGGAAGAGTGTGTATCTTTTACTTCTAATTAAGACTCACAATGCCATAAGACCATTTGGGACCAGAGTGGCTGGTCCTCTGGACCTCTGGGAGCAGAGATGTGGTATGCTTGGTTTGAGGCATGTCATATAGGGGACATATTATGTGCTGGTTACACAGGGTACAGATTTCCCCTAGAAATAAAGCTCTGCTTTTTATACCTCTAACTTTCCCTCTCTTGAGCTGGAATAACACAGTAATCTGAGAACAGCTTTGGAACTTGAGGCCAAGATTTCTCTAAGTGTCTAGTGATATTGCATGGCATGGCTTTTTTTTTTAATTATTTTTTTCTGGTGTTTTGTGCCATTTATTGAGGCACCATATCCTCATTACACAATGTACATTTGCTCAGGGTAAAGCTCAGATCATCCAAAGCTGAGGAAAACAGAATCAGTAGCTGTTTTTGAAGTTCTTGGCCCTGGCAAAATACAGGTGTTTTCTTATATTTGGACAACAACCAAGGAGGTCACTCAGAGGTAGCCAGCTGATCGTGAATCATTAATAATGCTGGGTCGGGATGACCCCAAGCACAAATACAGTCTGGACAAAGAATGGATTGAGAGCAGTCTTGAGGAGAAAGATTCAGGGGTGTTGGTTGATGAGAAACTCAATGTGACCTAGCAATGTGTGCTTGCTGCCTAGAAAGCCAACCATAATACTGGGCTACATCAAAAGAAGCATGAACAGTAGGTCTGCTGGTTATCTACACTCTTGTGAGACAACAACCTGAAGTACTACATTTGGCTATGGGGCCACTGTACGTGGACATGGATCTGTTAGAGCAAGTCTAGAGGAGGACCATGAAGATGATCAGAGGGATGGAAAAAGGTTGAGGGCATTGGGGTTATTCAGTCTTCAGAAGAGAAGGTTTCTGAGCCTTCCAGTACCTACAAGAAAGCTGGGGAGGAACTCTTTATCAGAGTGTAGTGACAAGACAAGGGGTAATAGATTTAAACTGAAAGAGAGTAGATAGATATTAGAAACAAATCCTTTATAATGAGAATGATGTGGCACATGCACAAGCTGCCCAGAGCGCCCCATCACTGGTGGAGCTCAAGGCCAGGTTGGATGGGGCCCTGGGTAGCCTGAGCTGGTGGATGGGAGCCGTGCCCGCAGCAAGGAGTTTGAACTGGATGGTATTTAAAGTCTGTTCCAACCCAAACCACTGTATGATTCTAGGATTCTATGAATTATATTCAGTGAGGTTTGAGAATAGTCAGGAAACTACATGAAACCAGATTATTGTTTTCATGTTGTGATTTTTATAAATCTCTTGTTGCACTGAAATTTCTCTGTCTCTCTTGATCTCATCTGGAAACTAAATTAAAAGGTAGAGAGAATTCATAAGGACATTTTTACATACCTAAGTAAAACAACATTATTCATCATAATGTGAGTATGTGAGATTAAAGAAAAAAGAAGACTGAAGCTGCAATTGGAAGTCACAAATAACCAGATTTAAAGCCACTTTAAGTATATTAAGACATAAACCTGTAGTATTTTTTTTCTAGAGGATTCTATCTTCCCCACTGTGGCAAATAGATGACGCTTGGGAAATGAATCAAAGTTGTTTGTGAAAAATGGGTTGACTTCATGAGAAGCGCCAGGGCAATGAAACCCTCCTACATTTCCTTCCTAGTGCTGTGTATCTGTTTCTGGTCTTGGTTTTGGTTTGACAGGTAGAAGATGTTGTGATAAATAACATAAATTAATACACCAAGCGAAAAAGTAATGTCACTTTCAAGGCATCAAAAAGGCAGTTCTAGAGTGCTGTACCAAGAGGAATGTATTTGTATCTGGTATCAGCATGATTACCCCTTCCTGAAGAAGCCTCACTTTCTTGGTTCAAAGTTCAGGGAAGTCAGAGCTCTTCTAGAGATGGTTTTCTAGAATAGTTTACTATGGGGGTATGGGAATGAACAATAAAAAACCAAGACACCCAAACCAAATTATTTCCTTATATTCTCATATAGAAATATCTGAAAGTTTTAGTCATACCTACAATGGAAATCTGTTTGACTGTTTACATATTAGAAGATTCAAAAAGAAGTAAACACGACAGTGAAGTGACAGTTTCAAGTTACACAGGAACTATGTTTCCATTTCATGTGTTTTCTTAAATCTTGAAATGTCACAGAACCAAGTAGATTGAAGATCTAGTAAGTGTTTTTGTTTTGTTTTGTTTCTTTCTTTCTTTTTTTTTTTTTTTTTTTTTTTCACGAATATTGAAAAAAAAAAGTTGTGAATCTCAAAATATATAATCCCAAGTTTTACACTGTAATCCTTTTGGCACAGTGATGACAAAATGTCTGATGCAGTTTACAAATACTCTTGTGTACAGTGGGGAGTACCTGTACTCATAGTAACTGCATTATTTCTACCACTCTGACTTATCCTTTGAGTAACTTCATTAATATCATCAGGGCCTCTCACAGAGCAAAACAACCTATATGGACAAGAACAGCAACAGCAACCTTCATAGAAATATGTCATAATTAGATATTCTACTGCATCAGAGAGATGCTGATAGCAAGGCCATTATCCTTATGGGGTTTACATCCATACTTCTATGGCAGATCTCTGGTGAGGGTTTTTCGTATTGCAGATGTGTTAAGCAATGTTCTGCCAAGTATCTTTCAGCTCAAAGCTGAGTACTACAGAAATCAGAAGCATGTAAGACATAGAAGTTATTGCAGCATAGAGACACAGCCAATTCCCAACATGAGCACTGAGCCCAAACTTTTGATTACTATTTTCACAAGTGAATTTCCCTTTTTCTTTGTACTTGTAAGCAGAAACTTAACTGGCTGAGTCATATTTGTGTTTTAATGCGCATTTATTAGTACACAAAAGGAAGCTTACAAACAGTGAGAAGAGGAATCCTCTTTCATCCCTGTTGCAGAGTCTATCAGTATCCTCTGCTTCCAGGATGCATCTCTGAAATATTGCTGGACAGTTGACATTGTAAACTGCAGAGTCTTCTGTGAAGTGGTCAAAGGAGAAATATGCAAGAAAGCCAATGTATCTTATGTGAAATTATTGCTGTAGGATTAAAGTGCAGACATAACTGCTTTATTTTGAATATTTCTTTCCATGATGTTTCTTTATTGGCTAATCCTTTGCATTTTTGTGGTTTTAAAACATGATGAAATTTGTTGATAAGAAATGAGTTCCCTTTTGTCCTCCAATCATTAGCACATTGGATAAAGTTTTGAAAAAAAAAAATTTCGTTCAGAGGAAAATTTGGAAAGGAGGAACACTTTGTAGGGGAGTGGGAGGAAGAATGTCAACTATTCTGATGAGCTTTTATTATTCATATGCTTTGTGGCACAATACACATGCATGTGGACAAAGTGCTCACAGCTTCTGGAAGTCAGATCTTCACGGCATTCATCTCTAAATGCTTATGTCTTCCATTTTTATCCAAATTAAACGTTGTATACTGGGACCATGACTCTTCGTAGGCTGCCTTATATTGTTGCAGATGGCCTCAGTTCATGTTGTTGGACTCCCCGCACTCAATCTGTTGTGGGAGGTTTAGTTTTTTATCACCTCTCATAGGGGGCCACACTGATCTTTGAATATGCATGTCTGACTGCATTAACATCAAAGGGAATGGTCACAGATAGCTGGAAAAATGTTTGGGCCAAAAATACTGAAATAACAACAAACTAGTAATATTCAGTTGCCCACATGGATGCCCTTAGGGATTCACCCAACACAGAAGTTAGCTGAAGACAGCATGTGTTGTGGATGCATCTTAAATGGGAACATTAGCTGGCAAGGCAAACAAGAAAACAGATTATAAGTCCTAGTGAAGTGATATAGAAAATCCACAGTCACTGTTCATTTATTCTCACTCTGACAGGACTTAAATATGCTTCACACACTGTGACTCTCAAAGTTCCTGGAACATCCCCTAAGTGGGGTCATGGCATTTTGCCACAATGTGGTCCTTTGGTTTTATGGTGCATATCATAGACAAAATGCTATAATACATATAGAAAATGGAGTTGTTTTAGAAAGTGGTATTACAAAAGCACATAATAAAAGTCTATTTAATTAATTTGGAGGAAATAAATAGCTTTAAAAATGAGGCACAGCAAGACCATAAAAAGAAGACAATGAGCATGGGTTATAGTAGAGGTTCATTGGAAAGGTCCAAAGAACAGAAATGGCCTAAGTGAGGAGAAAAAAGGGGCTTAAACACGGATGGAGAGTGCAGTCTGGTTCTCTTATTCCCTCCCTGCTCCTCTCTTTTCCCTTGTATGTGCAGATCTGAGGTGATGATCAGACTACCTGGTGTTTGATTACTATGTGTCTAACCCAGAGGAAAGCTGAACATCTGATCTGCTAGTCAGGACCAGCAAGACCTGCTTTATTATGTGGTTCAGTGTGGGGAATTAGAAAATAACACATAGTGGCTGCTCTGAGTCCATCCAAGGATAATAAGCCACAAAAATAATCCAAGGGATGGAACACATCCCCTACGAGGACAGACTGACTGAGCTGAGGCTGTTCAGTCTGGAGAAGAGAAGGCTCCAGGGATAGATGTAAAGAAGTTTTTTACGATAGGGGTGGTGAGGCTTTGGAACAAGTTGCCCATAGAGATGGTGGAAGCTGAGTCCCTGGAAACATTCAAGGCCAGACTGGAGGGGGCTCTGAGCAACCTAATTGAACTGTAGGTTTCCCTGTTCATTGCAGAGGAGTTGGACTGGATGATCTTTAAGCGTCCCTTCCAACTCAAACAATTCTATGATAGAAGCAGAAAGTCAAAGTTTTTCATAACTGCTGGCAAGATAAAGCCTCTTTTCCAAGGAATCAATGATTAAAGGAACCCTCTTTCAGAAAATATGGTAGGGAACCCAGGTACGTATATGCTTATGTTTTAAGATCAGATGAGATGATGGCTGAGGGTAGTGTGAGAGGAGAGATGTTATCCAGAGCCTCCTGATTTAAAACAGTAACAAAGGATTCTATGTCTAGTTGAAAGGTATTTTATTTTAATGCCATATCATTTCAGTTTGTTCTGCTTTGTACAATAGACATCAATTAGCCAAACTTTGCATGCTGCACCAAAATACAGAAGATATTTTTAATGTAGGCTATTTGTCTGGCATAGCAAGTTTACCAAGCACAATATGTTATTTACCATATACTAAAATTGGGTGGCAGAAATATTCCAATCTGTTCTCTGTAAGGACTGAACAAAGTTGTACCTGTGATTACGCTGAGACCTACTGACTGAAACTTCCATAACGAGGAAAAGATGACATAAATACCTGACATAGTAGCCACAGGTTTTCTTTCAGTGCTGTGAATGAAGCCCTCAGAAAGCTTTGCACATCTGCAAATATCTCCTTGGGGAGCTGCTCAGTTGATCTGTTCGTGCTCAACATCTCAGAGGGGAGCTTCAGTACGAACTTTAATAGTTTGCCAGGGCACAGTGGGTATCTGGAGCCTGCTTGGGCTTTCCTCTATGAGAGCCATGCTTCTGCAAACGGTCTGGTGCAGCATCCATAGCAAGGCACAGCATCACATTTCTCTTTTCTCCTTTCTACATATCCTGTCTGACTGCATTTTTCCATCTCTTCTTTCCTGTCTATAGCCAGAACTCTTTTTGGGATGTAAGCCCTGGTGAATTCCTGTTTCCAGTTGTTGGTGGAATTAGTTATGTAACTAGGAACTCAGCTATGAGTGTAACAGAGATGTGCTACTTTATTTTATGGTGCAAATCAATGAAGTGAAAACTGGGCTAATCTAGGGTCTCTACTTTGATTAAGGTGCTAGTCAGTGCCCTTGGGAGTGTAGATTGAATACCTGCTATGTTACAGGCTTCCTTGATCACAAAAGGGGAAATCCTTCGTGCTATAGTTCCTTAGCAGTAAAAAGGAATGAGAACACTTCCCTACCTTACAGAAACATTATGAGGGACTTGGACACTATGGTAATGCATACTGAGGGTGGCTAAGATAAATAACCTGATAGATGCAAGAAAATGATTGATGTTAGAATACTACAAATATGTTGAAAGCCTAAAATATCTTTGTGATGTCTCCCCATTTCTTGAAATGCCAATTAACATTTTTCACTCAGATACCTGATGTTTACATTGGCGCATTTTTATGCTCACATGTCTTAGAAAATGGATACTTGCCTGACTTTGATTTTAGATGAAAGCACTCATCTCTCAACCTCATAGTAGTTCTGGAAGATAGAAAAGTTGCTTTTGCAGGAACAAAACCAATGGATTTTGACTGCTGGTTATGAGTGACAAGCTGAAAGTTTAATGAACAGATCAAGAGTACCATCACTGGTGATACTATAGCACAAGTAGCAAATCACCACTGACTAAATTACTCCGAAGACCCTGAACTCTCTGTAAAGAAAAAAGTTATTTCAGTTTCCTGTAATCATTCCTCAGCAAAAACACAGAATTCCCTTAGGAAAGTCAGAATCCATTAAGAGGTTTCTTTATGTCTTTTTGTAACTGATTCTTCCATGAGGGGTCTTCCTTGAACAATCAGCTAACACACTCTGAAGGGTGAGAAGGGGCTCCAAAGAAGTCAGCTTTTGGGCCCACCTCACTTCAGCATCCTCTCTTTGGGTTCTTCTGTTCCAGCTGTCAGATTTCTGAAGGCTCCTCCAGTACTCACGGATAGTAGAGTATGTACATGGTTATCCTCAGCCCATCAGAGAAGCCTAGTTGTTTCCTTTTACCCAAGTTGCTTCTTTTTCCTACTGACATGTATATCCCAGCTACTTTTGTTTTCCGCCTTTGCATGCCACCCTTCCCCCTTTCAGTCTGCTTGTCTCTCAGCAGATTTGTAATTTTTGCATTTTTCTCCAAGTGGGTGTGTTCCTCAGTGGTTTAAAATGTGTATTTAACTTAGGTTGTCAAAGGAACTTAATGATATTCTCCTTTTTCCTCAAGAAAATGGTAAAAGCGTGTGTTTGTAAATCCACAAGTGGCATCTGAGCTCAGCTTGAGCTCCTCAGTACAAAAAATGAATGCAAATTTTTATGAATAAATAAATGTATTAAAGATTACAATTGTAAAGATGAAAGTCTTTTCATATTAAACTTCAACATAAATGGAGTGTAATTATATTTGTACTGAATATATCAAATATAACAGCAACCAAGTAGTTGCTCCATTGATTTGTCTCTTCTGATTTTGAACGGTCTTTATTATAGAAAAGTGTAAAATACATAACTGTCTACTCGAAACTCTTTGCTTTACTTTTAAGAAATGGATGAGGAAAGCCAAACAGCTCCAAGATATACAGCCCTATACAAGGTGTTAGAGGGGGAGGGTGTTTCAGTGATGAATGACCAGTCGTTCAATTGTTTTCTTTCTTGCAGAAATCAGAGACAGAGTACAGTTTATCTTACCCTGACTTTTAGCAAGACAGATTGCTGGGCAAAACCCCCAGGTTGAAGTCATCCAACCACCAAGTAGAGGAGAGAGACCATTGCTGTTACCCAGCCAGGACTCATCCCCACCCCCAGCATCTTTCAGAAGTCTATGGTGTTTCTTTCTGAGGTTGCAACATGAACTTTAGCTTCTTTCGCACTGATTTTATGCTGAGCAGAACCTGGAATGATTCATTCAGGGCCTGAATCTTCCACTGCTGAACAGGCTGAGAGCACCCTGTCCCCATGGATCCAAAGGGTCTGCTGTAAAAGTCCCCCCTTTGTTTCCCTCCCCTTTCTTTCACCTGCTACTGAACTTGGTTTCCTCTACTTTGAATGTTTCATGCCTAAACAACTGTACTGGCATCAGCCTAATCTCCCTTTTGCTGAATGGCTGTAAACAGGGGGAGAACTGTGTGTGCCGAGAGGATAAAATCCCTGAGTAACAGCAAACTAGCTTCAAGGCTGGCTGTCATTCTCACAGATTTTTCCATCAGTTGTATTTTCTTCTGCTCACCTCTGTCTAGTCATTTGGAACTTCTGGATGTGTCTTCCTGAATTTACTCCATCTAAATCTGAGAAGCAGCATGCCCCTAATCACACTGAAGGTGCATCTTTCTCTGTGACAGTTGTATGTGGATCAGAAGCTGAAGTCAGCTTCAATGAAACTGGGCCAAAGTGCACATTATTGAAATGTTTGATAAAATTCAGAGGAGCACAAAAGGCAGGACAGACATAAAGAGTTAAAAGGAAAAGATAGATGCGCTTGCAGTATCCATTACTTACAAGTGACCATAATGTGTTTATACAGCTCTCAGCCTGACTAGCAGATAATTAAAGGGAAGACCTGACACTAGACACTACCACGTCTTATACATTGCAGTGTGGAGTAAGTCATGTGAGTGGTATAGTAAGAAAACAGCAGCAAATTCCTCCTACTCCTTTTGTCATGCTCAGTCTCTTCTCTTTTGCATTTAGAGTAATGCTTGACTGCTATGCAATTCTGGAAGTGAGGTCGTATATACTCATAATGTTAACATCCAGATGATCCTATAGCATTGCATTCAAGTATTTTGTAAATCCTGTCCAACACTTTTGTCAAGAGGAGAAAAGTTCCTCCAGTTCAAGAGGACATACCCTCCATCTTATGTGTACTTCATTACCTCATATTCCTACAGCTATTGGCTAAATATATATATAGGCATAGATTTAAGTCTTTGCCTAAGCCATGGATGACCAGATTCTGGGTGGTTAGAAAAGCCTTGGCAACCATGTGATTTCTGTGCATGTTTTTGATCAGAGGGAATGATTACCTGTTCTCTGGCCATGTGAAGGGTCAAAGAAGACCATCCTCCCTCTGAACTTCCCAGACCATTCGACCAATTTGTCAAGAATCCCATAGGATAAATAGCTGTCTCCAGAGACCTTTATAGTGACAAATCCAAATAAATCAGAGTCACTTTTACTGAGCACTTCAGCAGACAGCTCAGATTTAATGAATCAGCCTTCAGACCCCCAAGGAAGATTTTCTTTCCCAAGCCTGAGGGGAAGAAATATATGTCAAAATTTTCTTTCAGGCTAAAACTCCAACCTCTGAGTCTTTGTGATTGCAGTTATGACTAACAGTATTTTAAAGAGCCCTGGGAATGCAGCAAATAGCTCTGAGGATCAGCAGTATGATCACTGTGCCCAGTGCAGATGAAAGAAAGCTGCTATAGATCAGATACTTTTCCTCATCTGTGAATAGGGATGGACTTTGCATTTCTTTCTTAGTGCCCTTATGCACTTTTGACTGAAACTCCTTGCCAACACACACACACACTTAGAAGAGTGAGAGAAAAAACAGCCCTAAAAGCTACCACCACCAAGAGTCATCCTACAGATAAAACCTTTCAGGGCAGTCACTGTGGTCATTCAAACAGTTTAAAGCTTAGCATCTTGATCCCCTCTAAAAACTTCCACCTCCATTTCCTTCCCCCCTTTGGGATCCATCCAGATGCCTGCTCAAATACCTGCTGGCGCCAGAGGAAATTCTCCTGTAATGGACACCCTGCAATGTAAAACCAATATTTTGTTTCCAGGGTCATCTCTTTCACACCCCACAGATCCTCTTGCTTCCCCAACCTGCCTCTTGGTCAAGCCAAAACACGAGAAATTGTGAATCTGAAGGGTGAGATTCGTGAGCAGTTTAATAGACTTGGTGATTGCTAACCCACACATTTCCTCAGCTTCCTCCTCCATTTGTGGTAGCCTCATACAATAATTTATGTCATGTTAACAGGCTGCTGGGCAGACACCTCTACTCATAGTTCAGCAGAGAGAAAGAATGGCAGTCATTTAACCAGATCCAGAGTACTGATGGTGACCAGACTGGTGGTACCAATTCAGACAGACTAGTATGTAATATAAAATTGTGAATTCTCCTTCAGTATTAAGGTCAGTGGGTCAGAATCCATCCCTAGGTAAAACAGCTATTTAAAAAGCAGTGCTCAGTACCACTCATGCAAAGAAAAAGGCAGAAACATTTTATTTGTGATGGTTTCTCATTGCTTTTTTAGGGAATCATTTTCATGATAAGAAGTGATTTGGTGCTTGACATTTGGCCAGGAACTTCTTGATTTAATGCTTTACCCCATTCTACCATTGATTTTTGTTTGGACTTTCTGGCCGTTTGTATGCTTTCCATGATAATTCACAAACTGTTTTGTATTACTGCATTGTAATACAATTAACTTGTCTAATGGTCATATCAGATACATGAAAACAAATTTAATACTTTAGAGAAAAATAAAAATAATCACTTTTTGTAAGTGACATATTTAGGTGTTTAATTTCTCAAGTATAATTACCATGAAATATATGGACAAAACATTCAGGCTGATAATCTAAAAGTCATGATTATTCACCTATATAAAGTAGATAATCCTGCACTTTATTTAAATTTAATGTAGCAAAATGCAAGAACAAAGTAACAAGGAGTAGCCCTATAATTAAACTACAACTAAATTTTATTTAGGAAACCTTGTTTTTTAAAATTTTCCTCGTGGGGGAAACAAATAGACTTACTGACTTTTTTTTTCTTTTAAGCTTTTAAATAAAAAACAATATACTAAGAATGTAAAAAAAAAAAGATATTCTTTTGTCAATGATTGAAAAAAATCTACAAAAAATTTTTTACAAAATGGCTGCAAGTAAGACTTTGTTATGAAGCAGGCAGTTTATTACACTAGAAATTTGTCAGCTAAAATCCTGCAGACGTTGGCTGACAGAATATGCCAGAATACATGTTCTCTTAGAAAGATTTAAAAAAGTCTCTTCCATGACAAAATATACTGCATAAAGTGCAGGAGAACAAGAGTAAAACTATGTTTTTTTAATGATTAGGGACTGATCTTGTTCCAGTTGAGTCAATGGCAAAACTCCATGGAATTGAACTGAATATATGAGTATAGATAAGCTGTTGTTTACTGTGCTCTTGGTTTTTCAGAGAGGAAAATGTAAATGAAATATATTTTTTTCACAAATTAGATTATCCCAAGTCATGTGCTGATTCCTACTTAAAACAGACCACAGGAATCTCTCCAGGTTCTGCAGAAGTTGTAGTCCCTTCATAAGCGTGTAGCTTTGAGGACACTTTTGCCACTGTGTTAATTGGCTGCTACACAAAAGAAGGAGTTAACACAGTCATAGATCAAGAGTTCATGAGATTTTGCTTGAATATAGGAATTAACATGTTTGTATGTTCCTCCAGACTTCTTTCAGCTGCAGTTACTTGTTTTTTTTAAAGGAGCAGCACATAACTTTGAGCAGAGTCTTGCCTGATTTTAGCATAGGCATGAACAGAGGAGGCAAGGATAAGGTTTTGCTCCGTGTGTCCTGGCCATGTGTGAATTGGGAAATAAGTAGAAAGAGCATGAGCTGCATAGTGTGTACTGTTGCTCACCTCACAACAAGTGAACGGGCACTGGGCAAAGAATAAAACAAACACTGCCTTAAATTAGATGACACCAGAATCAGACAATAACAAATGTGGTAGGGATGAACAAAGATTGTGCCTGATGTGGAAATTATTCCTTCAGTGGAATTATACAGAAGAAGAGAAAAGAGCATGTCTCTGCAAGTCCTTAACTTTCTGAGCTCTCAGCTGGCCATGTCTCAGAGTGGACACTCATCCAGTCCCTTGTAAGATGAAAAAAGAAGAATTTAACAAAAGTGGTATTGTTTTTGTCAAAATAAATAAATTAAGAAGTAAAAATCTTTTGGGTGACAAACAAACAATCTGATAAACTCCAAAGTGAAAAACTGTGCTTCAGTGGCACAAAACATTAGTCAGCTCATACAATACCTCACCAGCAGCGTAGAGTTGCATGAAAAAAATAATTACCTCCGAAACAGGAGGTAGAGAATAGTGCTGTAACTGCTTCACAGCAGTGTTATTAGGAAGTGTGAAGGAGTAGAAGGGAGTTGTTTACAATAACATGACCAAATGATTCCTAAGTTGCTGGCCATATAGTTCATCAACCCATCAGGTAAAATGTGCAAGGCTAAGGGAATCAAATATTATTATCTCCTTTCCTCTCTGGTCCATCCTGGTGGGTGATAGAGCATAGCAGTGTTGGTTTTGACATTATTAGGTTATCCTGAAAATAAATCACTTTTGAAAAGGTGAATAATTGGACAGAGCTTAGTGCTGACAAGCAAGAGGTTGGAGGCAGGGGGAACAGCAGTCCGGGGGAGAGGGAAGGGGGGTTGTAGAGCTGGAGATACACACCCATTCCAGGAGGCCACCAGCATGTGAGGAATCTCATTCTGGTTTGCACTCTGGCAAGTAAGTGAAGTTTTTTGGTCTGATAAATATCAAAACGCAGTAATGGTTTCTGAAACTATTTTTGATCCATCAGAGAAATGAGATGTACCTTGTCATGTAATCTAAACCGTGAAAAGTATACCCCTGCCCAATAAAATTAAAAGGTAGTAAATTTTGTCCCTATAAAAAGGAAATCCCCACTTTTCCCAGCATTTAGCTAATCTGTGGAGTTCACTGCTGTGAATGGTCATCAAGATAATATATTGTGGCTGGACTCCTAAAAGAGCTAGATAATTTTATGACCATCAGCAACATCTGTAACTATGCAAACAAAGAGCATGATAGTTGTATTCCAACCTCATATTTTACAGCATAGGAAAAATTCCCCTTGGGACTGGGTAATTGACTAGTTATCTGATGGGTATTTTTAATCCTTCTTCTGACACCTGAAAGACAGGGAACCATTAGACATAAGATACCAGAATATTTTCTTGTATCTACTCCCACCAAAGTCAGTGGCAATATTTTAAGGGTTTTATGTGAGCTGGAAGTTCATGAAGAGACCTCTAATGTTTTGGTGCCAATTGCATATTGTAGTTTGTCATACATAATATAATTACGTCAATCTGCCATTCCTGGAAAATTATCTTAGTGTGGATGCTGTGGTTCTGGTGATGGATTGACACTAAAGGGACACTGGTTAAAATCCTCTACATTTGCAATATGATCAGATGTAAATTGTGCACAGCTACATTACACATAAGCTTCTCCTCTAAAAATGAACACAGTTGTATAAATAAATGCTTTCTTTAATTCAGTGTCTTTTTTTCCCATTGTTCCTTCTTAGTTTGTCTAGGTGATGACTGTAAATATTTTTATGTCTGAGAGAAAGACACAACTTGCATTATGAATTTATCCGGATTTTTGGCATTCCCATGCCAAAATACTGCAATCAGTGAATTCAATTTTGACCTGTACAAGACTTTGAAAGGGAGGCTCAGTCTGCTAGAGTATGCTATCAATCCACCAAACATCTTCACTGCTCAAGGAGGACATGATATTAGGGTCCAAAAGACTGAAAATGATCCTGAAACAGTGGTTATGAGCAGTGTAATCTTTCTTCTTTCTCACTCTTACTTTCAAACAGGCCCAAAAAGGACATTCAGAAATTTGTCTTCCAAAGATTCCCCTGCAATAAGGCCATGCAGAAAGCTGTGTGGAGGTGCAAGGCAGAATTGCACATGCCATGATGTGAGCACTTCTCATGCCACCCCCTGGCGAGGCGCAGGGCACATCCCTGCTTCTGGACAGGTCAGACTCAGGGATTGAAAGGGTGGCTAAAATCTGCTTCCTACAAGTTGCACTCCATTGTGCATGGAGCGGTCTGGAGATGGAGACAGGAGTGTCAGAATAACAGAGGTTGTCAGGGAGCTGAATGAAACATTCACATTTTTTTTCCTAGCTTTTCTAACATTTATGAGCAAGTCTTTCTCATTTAAAAGATTAAACGGAGAATTTATGACAGGAAAACACCAACAAATGAAACAGGCTATGAGCCATCATCTTTTAAAGATCTGCAGAAGTCCAAACTGATCCTTCTCTGATGGAACGCTTGTGAAGGAGTGCATTTTGCAACCCTCGATGTGGTTCCACATGACTAGCCCTGTGGCGGACCCATTTGAAGAGATCATCACCACTCTCCTTGCCTTCCCAGCTCCTTCCCCTGCTCCTCCCCTCAGTGCCAGAGTTCACTGTCTGCTTGATGATTCAACTGTTTGGGTGGCTTTGCTCTGAACCAGATTTGTCATAATGACTGCTTTCAAAACAATGAAGAAAGATTTCTTATTTCATGTTATTTATTTATTTATAGTTTGTTATTTTTTTAAAATCAGATTATTCCACAGATCTGATTTGAAGTTCATCCACCCAAGCCATTGAGTTGGCATGATTGAGGGGATATAATCCCTGTCAAACAAGGAAGGAATCCCTTAACACTTCTCTGCTTTTAAAGAATTAATGCTCTGGAAAAACACTCTCCTGCTAGATAAAGGGCAACACAGAAGAGACACCATCCATGAAAAAGGGAGGGATATTTCAGTCCACACTGCTATTCTAATAGAACTATTCAAATTCATTATCACTGCATGATACAATCAGCTATATACAGTTATCAGGAGTTGGGGCTGTTTTCTTTTTCTGCCACTGACAAATAGGCCAAAGTAAACCAGATCACTGATAAGACAGACCCCTGGGAAGACTTTCTGCCACACTTGATGCATGGATGGGGCTTTTTGTTCATCACTCAGATGATTTTGTCTTGCAGCATCTGTTTATTTTCCTTCTTCTCTCATTGCCTGTGTTCGAAAGCAGCCCAAAATAGAATAGAATTTATGTTACAATCCGCAAGCCTTGAACTTTTTATTTAGGAGACCCAAAGACTATAAGGCTGCTAGAGACCTTTTGTATCATTTTGTCTGACCTCTGCTACAACCCAGGCCATTAGCTTTCTCTGACTTAATTCTTGTTTGGTCTATCTACTGGAAAAACATGCAATCTTGATTTAATAATTGTGAGAGGTGAAGAGAATTCATCACAACTCTCTGTGAACTGTTCTTATGGTCAGTTACCCCATCTGTTAGAAAATTTCCATCATACTTCAGCTCAGATTTGTTCAATTTCAATTCCCAGCCATTGGCTCTCGTCTCTGTTGTGGCTTTGTAACCTTAGATATCCATCAAGAGCCACATCAGAGAATGGGTCTGTGATTAGGCACATACGTATCTTTTAGAGATATTTTCAGTCAGATTGCCTCCTGAGGAGAGATGATTGGTTATTTTTGTTTGTTTGTTTTGAGAAATCAGTGATAATATGCTGTCATTCCAAATAGAACTGTTTACATTTTCTGTGATTTGAATTGCAGGTGAATGATTTTCCAAAACACGTTGAAACATAATTTCCACTTTTAAGGAATAGTGAATAAGATTTTTTAATAAGAAATGTCCTGTTTCTGAGAAGTGCAGAAACACTGCTTGGTGAAAAGGTCTAACCCTCATCCAAGTGAAAACAGAAGTAAAAAAATGTACAGTTGCCTTTGGGTATCACTCATATCATTAGCACCATTTTCTTTTTCAGTGCTACTTGACAACTAAAATAGCCCACAAATTCAAATGTAGCTGATTTGCAATTAAACTCTCTGTTCCAACTAAAGATGTTAGATCACTCAATGAGAAATGTCATATTGCTATTCATGTGACAGAAATAAGAGGGTGGCATATTTTTAAAGTTACAATAGGATGATTTATTTTTTATGTTTTTTTTTCCTCACACACATTGATGCAGTAGGAATTTATACTACATGTGAAGGAACAATAATAATTATTATGTTCTGCAGTTAGAAGTTCCAGTGTTTTTTGTTTATTTAATAATTTTCTGGAGTAGTTCAAAGACACTGACGTCCATTGTCCAAATATTTCATTTAGATTCAACTTTATAACTGTCCTGAACTGGTCATCTGGCCAAAACCAGAAGGCAGCCAGTTAAATTCACAGGAAAACATTAATCTGAGCTGAAGAATTCACAGCACATGTGTGCAATCATTTCTTTCTGCTCTGCCCCTGCTCCCACTCTTCCACCTTCCAGCCCCACCTCTTGTTTCACTGGTCGAAGGAGAATGTGCCAACTCTAACAGCACTGTCCAAGGGAGAGGAAAATTAACACCAGCTTTACTCTTGTGCTTTCAGGAGCTGATCCAAGAAGGCCACTAGAGTGAATGTGAGTTTTTCTCCTGCTTTTACCAGGCCTGGGATCTGGCCCAAGTATTGTATTGCTAATACATATCAACACAGGGTGTAAGGATAGAGGAGACAGAAGCCAGGGTGTGGGTGGCAATAAATGTAGGCGGAGATGTGGGGTGGGAGGGAGGAAGAAAATGGAAAAGGAGGGCTTTCAAGAACTGGGGAGGAGGAGCAGGGAGGGCAGGAAGCTGGCAGCAGTAGCAGAGGTCTAGAGACCATGAGGGCATGTTCTCTCTTGGGCTGGAAGCTGACGCTAGGCTCCTTATTCCTCTGTTGTCAGAAAACATCTGTGAAAACCCACAGGAAATGTGTGTTTCTTGTCTTCCTCTCTGTTGGTTCATTCTGCAAAAACTCATCTCTGCTGCAAACTTCAGCCAGAGAGAGATGTGCTGTGGCTGCAAGGGGGTCATGTTTTTCAGTGAGCCAAGTCAGTGTCACTCTGGCATTTCAGGACAAGAAAGGGAGGGGATGTTTTTCCAAGGAAGGGATTGCATCAAAATCCAAACAAATTTATGTTGAAAAGGCATCCAGGTGATGAATTTGGGCATTTTCCAGATGGGATATATTGGAAAGGATGTTGCTTACACTCTTATGTCAAAAGATAGTTGGATAGCAGAAGGTGGTAAATGAGTGGTAAAAAAGATGGAAGAATATTAGGTATAATGTCATGGTTAAAGAATGTATTTAACATACATGATTCTACTCATTGCCTGTGTCACAATGCTCCAAAGTAACGCTGGGTCTTAGATTTCCAAAGACATGATTCCAGCAAGTAAATAGATATGCATGCATTCCCCATTTCCTGAGGTGTCACAGAGTTCCTAGGGAAGACTTGTGCAAATGCACAGCTCTCAGCAGGAGCCCTGTCTGGATTTGAGCTTAGGAGGTGTTATAAAAATGCTCTGCACACTGAAGAATCAGATCCTCTGTGCTGGAAGGCCTGCAGCTCTCTAGGGATTCGTTCTTATATATATATATGCCATATAATATCCTATCACAGAATCACCATAAAAGTCTGTGGAAAAAAGGGGATTCTGCCATAATAATACCATGAGTACATCTGGCACATTTTAACACACTTATTGATGGGCACAAGAAAATTAGACTGAATGCATTATCATCTCAACACCAGAGGGAGCCCATCTGGGATGTCATCCACTCAATGACTAGAAAAGTAGACCTTATTCTGAATGTATCCTCATGATATTTCTTTTTTTCTTTCTGCCATGCATTTGTGTGTGTATATACACACTCACACTGAGACTATTTTTATCAATCACCACAAGATCCATACCACACACATGCATGTGTGTATGTGTGTGTGTAACCAAAGTTGTGTGATGTAGTGTGCTTCATACTTTTTGTTTTGATTTTCTTATTTAATTCATAATTCAGTTGAGATCCAAGATACAATGCTAAGTAGTTTTTTGGCTTGATGTCATGCAAAGTTTTAACACAATGCTTTTTCTTATGGCTTCCCGCCAATGTGTGTGCCTTGCACGTCATTTGTGGATGCTCTCAGGAAAGAATGTGCAGAATTGCATTTATTTTTTGGCATTGTGGGTTGTATGAAAGCTGCTTTAATGCTTTTTCTAGGCCAGCAATTCAAAAAAATGTAATACTACTTGAGTTTTATAAACAAGAGTTTAAACAGGGCTGTTTTATGTTATTGTTACTTACATTTTATAATGAAGAGGCAACATATTGGCCATCAGAAGTCAAACTCCAATTTGCTTCCTCACAAATGTGTAAGTTACACGTATGCTGAAAGCTTTTCCTGCTGCTGAATCCAACTGTTTCTGACAGAAAGTGCAAAACAAGGTAAAGTGTAGTAATGAATGGCATGTAATGCTCATTTGGTTAGAAATTTTGCTGTTGGTTTCAAAGGAAGCAGGGTGCAATACAGATGCGAAGGGCCATGCATAAGGCAAAGTCTACCTAGTAAGTGTTTGGGAACATGGTCTTAGTTTTCACTGTATAGATATGAAATGCTTGTGAATAACAGCTTTCTGACTGATACTCTTTGCAGTGTCACTAGGAAAAATATAGGTTCAGCATCCACTCTTATAAAATTGAGTAGTTCCAAAGGAAGATGGCTGGAGGCATAAATGCTTTGGCTGCATGGAGCATAAAACAAAGCTGATCCATGTGCAAGACCTGACAACTAATGTTTAGGAGTTTACACGTGGATCTCAGTCTGGACATACCTTCCCCCTTGCAGAAACTTTTTTCAAATACCACAGTATTTCTTGTTCCTATCACAACTTGTGGCATCAGGAGTGTAATCATTGTTGCAAAACTTCACAGGTGAAATTTTGGGATGAATTTGTTTACTGAAATGTACAAAAGTTCAGCCTGACAGAATGATGTCTGACATAGAAGTGCAAAGGGACAGAACTGAATTCCTCCATGAAGAAAAAATATCGACTGTGACTGCTACATCACTGACTAAGTTGAAGGCTTGAAATTCCAGAGTCAGGCCAGAGAAGAAGAAAACCTTTCTCTTGCAACATGATAATGCCAGGTCCTATACCAGTTTGAAGACGGTAGAGCACTTTGCTAATGTTGACTGGACTGTCCAACCACACCCACTGTATATTCTGGATTTGGCACCTTCTGACTTCTATGTGTTCACGCCAACACAGCAGCTGTGAAACAGTGGGCCACCTCTGCTGGGGCAGAGATTTATGAGCGCGGCATGCAGGCCAGTTCGTTACTGGTGAAAATGCATAGCTCGAAGTAGTGACTGTGCTGAAAAATAGTGTTTTGTAGCTGAGAGTTTCCTCCATTGAACAGTGTTATTGTGGTCTTTTTGTCTGTTGTAGAAGGCATTACTTTCAGACCAGATAATGATACTGTTACCAACCTCCATTAAACTTTGGTACACAAACACAAAGCAGCAACTGTCTTGCTCTCACTCCAGCTTTCCTGCTCCAGGTGCTCACAAGATGGACAGTATAGGATGACAGGCTAAGAAGGCCTGAAAGCCTCTCAATTCTGGATATAGAAGGAGTAATAATATACAACTTGAGAGACTGTTACATGCTTAACAGCCCTTTCAGGCTTCTTCCAGGACGGCTCAATTCACACCAAATCAGAGCAGGCCAGCAAGAGAGGATGCACCAGCCATTAACAAAAGGGAGTTAACAAGTGATGAAGTCAGGAATGTGCTGATGTTTCTAAGCAGAATGAGGGGGATAAAGTGTGGGAAGCCACAGCTTCGTAGAGATGAAGCCACTGTTGAGTTAATTAATTGGGGTGGGATGTCTGTGCTCTAAGGGGAGGAAAGGAGCTTCATTTGGTGTATGCCTTAGTTTTAAGCAGCAGTTACAAGAGACAGTGGAGTTTGGGGAAGGATGGAAGTGTTGGGCACATCTCAAACTGGCAAGGAGTCAAAGAAGCTTGTCAGATACTTGTGAGAATATGCTACAGCTGCTTGGGCTGAAGTGCTTCACTGTGCAAGGAGCATGCTGGACTTCAGCAAGACCCTGCTCCAACTTCCCCATGTTTTCTGGCAAGGCTCTGGCTGCCAGGTCAGTCTTTGCACGTGGGGACTGGCTTTGATAATATGAGATGCTGTGAGATTCCTGTGGCATAGCATCTCTCCTGTCCTGACATGTCAGATGTAGAGGCTTCGTGAAATTTCTCTAGAGAATGAGCTCCATGTGCCTGTTGAAATGTGCTTGCAGAATTAGGGAATGCCTTCTGTCCCTGACTGCTAGATGTGACCCTCTGCACATCTCGAGGTGAGCAGTTTCTATTTAAGGACAAAGCAATGCAGTTAATGTCACCACAAGTGATAATCCCTGATATCAAGAATGAGTAGAGTTGACTGTTTTACTCAAGGTAGGAGTAGTGACTGTTTGCTTTGCACTCAAATGCAGTGTTGAAAGTCTTCTTTGAACATTCTTTCAGTCTCTCAGGTTTTTTTTTCCTTCTTCCTTCTCCCTTTCCCTCCTTTTCCCTACCCCTAAACCTTCAGACACTACACTGATACACTATAAATTTTATCCCAGAGCTTAATTTTCCTTGAAAGTTTGGGGGAAGAAAATAATTTAAAGACTGATTTAACTAGAAATATGACTACATATATGTGTATTTCAAAATGACTCTGTCCACAGAACTTCTTGGATCAACAATTCTAATTGTGTTTTCCATCATTTATCTCTGGAAAGTGTAATTTAATATTGGGATGAAAAGGATGATGTTGGGAGAAAAGACAAAAAGTCATCAAGATCAAAAAAGATGTGTGGTTTTTGTTTGTTGGTTTCTGGTAAGCTTGAATAATACCTGGAAAGCAAAATAATTACTGTTGACATAACTTTGACTTCCAAAAATTTTATATTGTAACATTTCCAACTATTAATGTCTGATAATTAACATTTTTAGATGTTATCAGATGGAAATATTCTGGAGAAATTCTAATATGTTGTTCTGGCTTCAGGTAAGCACCAATAAAGCACAAGTTTTAATTTTATTTCTCTTAAAAATACCTGTTGTATTTTAGGGGGAAGAAGAAAGAGAAAGAAGGATGTTGGGATGTTTTTGCTGTTTCACCCATTGATTTAGTTCAAGATATCAAAGTATACCAGCATCATGACTTAGGTATCTTAGGTATCTGTCTGTGACATTAATTTTGTGCGAGGCTGGAGACAGCAGGTGTTCAGTATGGATGGCTCTGTCCATCTTAAGGTTTCCCATCTCTCATTTGCTCCTGGGAGCAGTGTGAGGAGTGTGATAGCGGCTCATCCTGTAGAGAAAGAACAAAGTGAGGTATAGGCAAAGAAAATGAATTTTTTTCCTTTTTTAAAATGCAAAGTAAGCATAAAATAAGTCAAAGGGAGGGCCACATTACTCTGCACATAGGTCACATATTGTGGCTATTTATGAACATTTTACAAAATCCTAAATATATGTCAAGATAAACCCTGGCACTGAAGGCTCCGCTGGGATGTATCAGGGTATCTGATTTATACCTGCTTAGTTTTGGATGAGACTCAGATATTTCACCTCAACCCTTTGTCTGGCCCTGAGAGCTACTTCATACATTTTTAAACTTATCTAAATGAGACTAATGACGTTTCCACTTTCCCATTATCAAAGTGTATCTCTTTCTAACTTGCTCAAGGTGGAGGAAAGTATAGAAGAGAGGCTGTCGGTCTTTTCTGTTTAGCCTGAGGAGAGTAACAGGAGAATGTCTAGAGTTCCTCTGCCCACCTTCGGAACAGAAAATAAAGGGGAATCTGGATGCAGAAAAATAAGATGGGGGTAAGTTTTTTTCTTTTTTCTTTCATATCCAGTATCCTTGAACTGAAGGGTTGATGTTTTTATCTCAATTTTCTTCTCTGCTCCATCATGCGAAGAGTTATTCCAAAATCACTTGGCAACTGTGAGACAAGCTATTTCCTAACCCTCAAAATAACTCTTGTTTTGAATAGTTCCCAACTAAATATGCATCCACATGTATGTATGTTTTGCATGGGAAAGAAAACTTATAGTAGAAATAAATACTCATGGTTAATAGCTACTAAAACTCTGTTATAATCATTATTATTATTTAATTTGGACCAGTTCTGTGCCTAGAGTCCTAGGCATTAATCAGTATGTATGTGTGACATAAACTGTGTTAGAACTCAGGAAATGGGCAGTTGTAATCCCAAATTTCTGCCATCTAGGCAGAAAGGGTTAGTTTCTTAGACCCCAAGTTCAAACAGGGAAGGGAATATTTTTCCTTTCTTAAATCTGAAAAGGCCTTTTAAACAGTCTTGGACAGCAGCCACATGAATACCAAAGCTGACTTATATGAGGATGCAGTTTGCCCTGTTTGGCTTGGCAACCTCATTTCACTAAGTAACGAAGGGGTAGTATACACTGTGTGCTTCTAGAGATACTCACTGGTAGCCTTCATTTGATCTTGGATTACTCCAGCTTGATCTGGATGTGAAGTTTTCTCCTATCACCAGTCAATATTAAACTTGCTGATTTCACTTGCACTACTGCTGTACTTGCTCCCTGCCATTAGGTATTCATCTCTGAAAACTCACCAAAGGCATTATAATAGAAGAAATAATAGCAATAAAGTAGGCCCTGGAAAACAAAACGTATCTGTACTTTGTGGGAAAGAACCAGGAATTTCCAAATGAGACTGGCTTTTTTCTCAACCCATGTATAGGGTTTCTTGTCTTTTCCAGTGAATAGGAATTATGAATAATCCTACTTGTGCTTCCATAAAATGTCTCTACTCTTCAAAGCAACAAGTTAAAGGGAAAGAATCATTGCTAACGAATAATGGCATGATAAAAACATACTGAAATTTCACATTTCTCAACTAGTTAGCATCTTCTTCTTAACCTACTCTTTTTACTTGAACCTTCCCTCTCTTTCTAAGTGGAGCTGTGTAAAAATGTTGTTGCTCTTCTCCTTTACTGGGGCTTGTTAATGTTTGAATCCTAACACCTTTTTCCCAATTGTTAATCCTGGGAAATTTGAAGAACTCCAAACTGCCCAAGGAGAGAAAGACTTCTGTGTGTGTCAAGGTCCCTTTCAAAAGCATATTTGAAAATCATCCCTATTACTGATTTCAGCAGAGATCCAGCCCAGAGATTCTTTGTTGATCTGCTTCTGTGTGACTGATAAATAAAAAGTACTTCTTTTATGCAAATGTTTTCTGATGATTTGGTAAGGCCGATTCAAATTAAAAAAGCAATGTAAGGTTGAGTAACAAAATAAAATAAAAGGGCAGGAAAAGCAACAAGTTATAAGCAAGTATTTTACTGTGATGCATTACTGTAATGGAAAAGTTGAACTGTTTGACCTCTGAAGGTCTGTTCCAACCTGAACTATCCCATGATCCTGAAACTATTTGGCTTTCTCATACTGCCGAATTGTCTCCAAAATATAATGCCAATTTAATGTCTTTTTTTGGACACTACTCATAAGCCTCCACCTCTGCTTGCCCTTTTCTTTGCCATGCTTTCCAGCACTGCAAGTACAGCAGCAAACCCATTCCCCCCTCTGTGCTTAACTTGGGTAAGGGTTGTATAAGGAAGATAACAGATTTGATGAGGAAATTCAGAAACACAAGACTGTCAAATGAAATAAACAAGTTTATCGTATTTCCTGCATGGGAGCATAAAAATGAAAGTTTCAAAGGAAACAACTTTCAAGCAACAGAACATGTAATAAACATGTGATTTGAATTAGTTTACGAAGTAAGATTTAAATATTGGCTTTTATGTTGACTGGATGATATCTACCCAGTTTTTTAAATGTTCTGGACTGTTTTGTTCAATGACAGAAGTGATTTAACTTCATTAAAAATTTTATTGTGTTAGATCAACAAATGGAAATGTAACAAAGTAGATAAAAAGAATAAAAACAAACCCTGAAAGGCTTAAGTCCACCAAGACTCAGCAAAGAAACCACAGACTGTCAGTTAGTTTAGGTCTTTAAAACTAACATCAAAATAAGTTAGGAATTAAGCAATGCAGCTATTGAATCTGGAACAAGCCAATTATCAGTCTCCTTTACTTGAACTCAGTTCTGGTTGCGATAATTTTGTCTTCTGGAACTGCATCAAGCTGTGGTATTACACAACAGACATGGAGAGATCACTCTTGATGAGCAGAATTTGATAACTTTTCTTTCTCAGAAGCAGTAATTTCAGGACCTCATAGACTATAAACACAAACTATAAAACAGTCCCTAATTTGTCAAGTGCATTTACAGAGAGAAGACTGAGGACCTCAAAAGCATTATGTTAAGGTGCAAGAAGCCTAGAGCAAGTTGTGAGTGAAGGGCAGGCTGTGCTGATTCTAGTGGAAGCTCCAGGTGTTTAGGAACAGAGGAATGGTTTGGCTATGGACATAGATCCCTGCAGGTCCAGTTACATTAAGGGATATGGGATTTTCCCTTATTGTCAGCCAGCAGCTCATTGTAATTCCTCATCTGGAGGGTACGCTTCTTTTTGATCCTCCGGAGACCCATCTTATGTGAGCAGTTCCCATGAAATGGGCCAAGTTAGCAATGGTGCAGATTTGAAAATATTAATTGTATTTTGGCTCTACGAAGCAGTTGTAGGTCAGGAGAGTTCAGTGGACAGCATGCCACCTCCTGTGGACCTTAGCACTGGGATGCCATCTCTGTAGGGACCAGCTGAAGCTGTGCTGAAGGTGGAGGATATGTCTGCAGTATTATCTGTTTTGATAGGGACTTTGACTGATCCTCATACAGACCTGCAGCAATTCCACAACAAAAGTATCATGATTTAAAAACACTGGGAGGCTTCCTAACTAGAGATAAATCAGTAGCTAAAAGAAATCTGGAAGACAAAACAGTAAGAAAGGAAAAACATTCAGTTCGTGAACTTTATATTTCACATTAGTTGAGATTTTTTTTTTAAATATACTTGGAACTCTGTTCAAAAAAGAGACAGTGTGTTCAAGTGCCCTCTGCTAGCTGGAATACTACAAGTGAAAATAGATTGGGCAGATATTTGCACAGTCCCTTTACTGATATCTTGAACTTCTTTTCCCAAGGAGATACATGGAATAACTGAATGGCAGCAATGTTGCTTGGATAAGGGGCTTGTCCTTGCCCTGGTGTCTCACCAACAGCTCAGCCTGCTTGGCCAGATATTCCTTCAGACCAATGGAAAATCAGTTCCTTGGGACAGTGTGAGAACTCTACAATTTTATCTACTTGCATTCAAATGAAGTTCCTTTGGTTATTCCCTATTTTGGGCAAATTCCTGCTGAATCAAAACTTTGGAAGATTTTCTCCCTTTATATCAGGGCTTATATAATATATGTGTTCTTTCCCTCCAAATAACAAAAATGTAGACTATGAACACCCCCATTCCTGGAGGAGCCAAGGTTTAATCTGAGTGACAAGGTCCAGGGATGATAGTATGCTGCCAGGTTATGTAAGGTCCAATTCACATATCCAATTAAAAGGAGGGCTTTTGTCAACAACTGACCACTTAAAGTTCATTTATCAGGAGAGATAAAAGTTAGCAAACCAGAGGGCTGACAATCATCTTTCCATTTGGAACACAGCAGTGCATCAGGCAGCTGATCATTTGGAGCTTCTCTCAGTACAGAAAGGCTACTTTAAAATTTCTAAGACAAAATGCAGTTGAGAAACAAATTTATCTCACCCTTGTGTATTATTGCTCTCACCATTCGTAATGTTCATTTCCTCTCCTGGAATCCTGATGTTCAGCAGCAGGTTACACAGTCCTGGCTTCTATGAACCCATTGGCTTCACTTAGGATACACATCTTCATTTACAACAATGTTGTCATGTTCCTTCCTAATCCAGGCCACTGTGTCTGCTTATTAACTAATAGGAGGTATTTCCTCAGGACAGTTCTTGTCTTCATTAGTATGTTTGCTGGTTTATCTCAGACCTGCCAAAATAAAGAATGCATAATAAATTTCAAAATAAAAGCCCCGAACATTTAAAAACTTCCTCCTTATAATGAAGAAGTAATAGCTAGGTTTTTGACCTCTTTTGTATTCTTTTGGAGGCACAGTTTGAACATGCCAAGAACGGGAACCAAAGCAGCCATTAACTAATTAAGATTTAGTAACAAGCTCAAAATATTACTTGCACTTTTGCCCCTCTTCTAACTTCACCTCCAGGTGCCATGCTTCTGTTGTATGCCCAGCAAATGAATGTGTCAGGACAAAATTTAGCCCTTCAGAGCAATTGTCTCAGTAAAGGGTGCAAAGATTCATGTGGATAACACAGCAGATAGCTTTTCATCTTTTGAATGCTAAAGCTGATACAGACACACTGTGGAATAAAAAAGCACTGTTGAAATAAAGTGAAATCAGTCAGTGGGAGAACTATGATAGTAACTGGGATGTGAGAAGTTTAAATGCGAAAAAAAAAAAAAAAAAAAAAAAAAGATAAAATGAGCTGTGACAGCTCAGTCCTGTAGTCTTTTTCATAAAGGCGCTCATCTCATCTCATAGCCAACGGAAATGTTACCTGATTAAGAACTACATGCTCATGCATGACATCAGTGGAGTTCTTGATATTTATAGTCCTGTAAATTATGGATATGCAGCCATTTCTCTTTGTTGGAGTAAATTCAAACCTGGCTTAAGTTCTTCTAAACTTGCAGCTGGGTAGGCTTGGCCATTTTCCTTTTGCACAGAACCTACTCCAGAAAAGCACTTAACTCTTAGGTATGAGAATAATCTGATTAATTTTGTTGGAACCCTCACATTAGAATTTGGGCATGTGTTAGCCTTACAGGGCCCCGGGCAAAGATGTGATCACTCAATTATTTTCAGAGAAAAATAAAAATAAAAATATTTCTAATTACATGTGAAACATTCAGCTTTGGATGCAACCATTTTGTTTCTGTCTCACTCTGATACTAGCATACAAGAGCAGCTAGATGTCTCACTAGAACAAACTCTGAGAAACTTTTCCCTTCCCAAACGAGATCAGTTAGAAGATCTTTGTTACCAGCTATATTTCTTTCCCAGCTCTCAGCTTCAAGCTTCAGAACACTTCACGGAAATGTTACAAAGAGCTCTTGTTGAATAGGGTCAAAAATAGTAGTGCTGTCCCACTTCCACGTAGGTTGTTCTGAAAAAACCCCACAACAAACACAGAAGAACCCATAGGGAAAAAAAAACAAAAAACCCACACCATTATCACTCATGTTAGCCAGACTGAAATCGTTTGGATTGTTTGACTGATCAGTCCATTTAGTACAAAATGTAACACAAGGAAGTGAAAATCCTTCTGAAAGGAGAGCAGTTACTGTTTTATGTGAGGTTCCATGCACTCACAACTGTTCTCAGAAATCTTTCTGGAAAGACAACTGGAGTTCTCTATCTTTTTATTGACTGTAACCAGTATTGTATCAGGCTTTAAACAATGGGTGCAGTTATGTTACTTCTTTACAAGTTAGGCAGCTTGCTCTTATTGACCCTTAAGAGATAAATATGTTGGCATTAAACAACCTAACAGCACTGAGAAGTGGTTTCATCCCAGATTGTTATGCTTTAGGAACAGCTTATCAGAATCTTGTAACATATTGGAAACATTCTCCAGAATACCTATAAAATTCATTAGAGACTAATGACCTGCATGAAGCCTGATAAGGAAGAAGCTCAGGGAAGAGTTGAGGAAAACATGATCCATCAGAGTCATGGATTTCAAGGGTTTGGAGTAAAAGAGTACTAAGCATATAGATAGGGAGCACTTCTATTTGGAGAAAAAAAAAAAACAACAAAACAACAGTGACATTTAAAAAATTTTCTCACAGGGTACAGAAAAAGTCTTAGAATTTTTAATGCTGCATATATCCAAGGTGAGAGATTCAGCACCAAATCATATAAACCACAGGTTTCATATATATTGCTGAGTAAAAGAGTCTTAGGAATCAAAATAGTATTCACTGACTTCCATCTGCATTGTTTAGGACTCGTTTGCTATGGGGTAGGCTGACCTCATCTACATAACATAGTGAGGGCTGCCTGAATGATGCTTTAGACCACAAATATGACGGGAAGTGTGGTATAATTTGAAGCCTTTGAGAGTGGACCATAGTGTGAACAGTCAACACAGCTGTACAATGATACCGCCCTTCAGAGAGCTTGATAAGACCTAAATTAGGGATTAAGAAGTAGTTAGGCAGTATGGATGATCAGAGGCCAGTACCTGGACCCCACTCCCAATGGTAGTTTAGTTCATAGCTTACTCACACTTTCTGAGCCCACAAATAGCTGGGTGCCTGCAATAAACTGCAAACATATGTACGTCTGTAACTGAGTAAGAAGGAAACCTGTTGTTTCTTTTTAAAATTATTATTGTTCTTAGTGTTGTAATGCTAATGTAAAAAGAGAACATGTGCATTGATCGGCAAATGTAGACATGAGCATAATTGCACTGGCTGCAATGTTCACAGACTTCCTGTGCTGGATATTAGATATTGAACTAAACCTTAGGCAGAGGTTCAAAATGCATACTGCTTTACCTATAAAGCTTCCATAAGTGAACTGGGTTGGTTTATCGGTCTCAGGATGATCCTCTTTAAAAAAATACATTTATTTATGGTGTCAATAGAAGAAGAAAGATTTATTAGCATTGATAATAGAAGTGTATGTCTGGAAGCAGAACAAAATACCAGGAATGAGAGCTTATACCAATTTAATATATGAAGTATATGAAAGTACAGTAACTGTGAAGAGATCATTAAAAGGATAAAGTAGCAATGCTTACATGAAGTTGTATAATAAGTATAAAAAGTACCTAATAAATAGTATATAAGAGGATAAACTGTAAAATGAATAACTGTTTTACTCCACTTCTAAATTTGCAAGAAAATACAGCTAGCCATTATTTGAGCTGCTGTATTTTCTAGGAAAATCTAATGATTGATAATGAAATGGCATTGCCTTATATGATTTGCTTCTCTGGTCTCTGAGCCTCAAAAATACATTTGGCTTACAAATTAGAATGGAATGCAAATGAAAAGCAAACTTGCTGAGGGTGCGCTCCACTACTGCATCCCGATCACTGATCATTGAATAGGACTTGCCTTAGAATTGTGAGGGAACACATTTGGTGACCATCTACCAGCAAGATATAGCTCTATGAGCCCTGCCATTGTGCCAGATCATCACCCAACACAGTGTGAGCCTGTTTATCACACAGTTGGACAGTTTGTCCATAAGGACACTATGAGAGACAGTATCAAAGGCCTTACTAAAATCCAGAAAGATTGTTTTTACTACCTTCCCTTCGTGGGGAAGTAAGTTGGCAGTCTTATCATAGAAAGGGATCAAATTACTCAAGGCAGGACTTTTCCTTGATGAACCCACAGCCACTTTGTTAAACTACTCTTTGCCTTTGTAAGGATTTGTAAGAATTATCTTTATTAATGATAAATAAAACGGTTCTTACTGCAAGAATTATACAATTATATAATAGAATAATAGACTCATAGAATCATATGTCTTATAATATTTTTAGCAATAAATTCCATCTATGCCTGAGTATAATGGGAGCTCAAAACATGTACTTGTGCCAGCTGCTTTTTTCTTTTTTCCCTTCTCTTTCCCTTTTTTCCCTTCTCTGCATTAGATAATGAAAGGGTCCACTTATACTGCCAGTTTTCACAATTATTAAATCTTCATGAAATCTCCATTGGAAATTGAGAATCCATTTCTGAGGACATAAAACAATGTTTACTCCAGTGTGCTGCAGAGATAAGTAGTTAATGAACAAAAGCATTGACTTTGGATTTTGAATTAATTTTGATCATAGATAGATACCCATAGTATATAGCACAAGGACTGACAGTAAAGGCAGAGCTGCCTTTAAGGAGACTTGTGATTAAGTGAAAATTCAAGGGAAAAGTAAGTAAGATGTGGAAAGGAATTCTAGGCAGCCAACATTTGAACAGGTGATCAATTTTTATGCAGAAAAATGTTCTTTACTGTGTCACATGCTATTTCATCTATTTCACCAGCTTCACAGAAGCTATTTGGCTAAATTCATAACTTTAACATGAATTCCAGATACCATGTGAGGAAAGATATTGGCTCATTTATTTTATATTCCTTAGGCTGCTCAAAGGAAAAGGTTTAGGCTTGGAAGATATATTTTCATTTGCCAAACTAAACAAAATGTGTAAGTTTCAGTTTCTAACTGTCTGACTCTCATTTTGGCATATGCTATGCACTATACACTGGCCAAACAACGTGATTAACTTCCTTAAGCTGAAGTAAGTTTCCTTGTATGAATTCCCATCTGCTAAAGCAAATGGTAAAAATCTTTTGATTAGAAGAGAGCCAAAATCAATTCCTGACCTTTTAAGATGATTATTGCTATAAATAGATTAAATGTGACCTTTTTCATGTTTTAATTGTCAGGATATTGAGACTGTAGTTTTGGAATATGCTCTATGTCCGGATGCCTGGAGAACTCTGAATCCTGCTAAAACTTGACAGTCCCAAGCGTGCAGATAGCAAAGGGCCAGGACTCAGGCCCGTGGGTTCGATTTATGTAGCAGCTTCTCCCACACACAGCTGCACTAGCGTCAGCAGTAAAGGTTGCAAATGAGGTTTCTAGATATTTTCAGTGAGTTAATTAATTCTATTCTCCTTTTGTTTGACTGTTTTCAATTTTTTGCAATTCCTATTTTATGCATTTTTCTCAAAAAAAAAATCTGTGTTCTGTTAATTCTGTTTATATTTTGTATCATTCAGAAAACTTACAGAATCATAAACTCTTATTTCTCCCATGCAACAGCTCCCAGTCAATAACCACATAGCAATGTAGTCTGTGACGGGGGTGAGGGTGAAATGATGAAAATGATGATACTTTTTCACCAGTAACTCTGGTATTCATTCAGTCTGACAGAGAGATGCAAACTTGCTTCAGTACCCACTTTACTCTCACTGCAGCAGGTATCTCAAGACTAGAGAAGATAGTCTGTGGACATGGATTTGCTAAGGATACTTGAGTGATGTTCAAAACTTTGGCCATTGCTGAAGTCTACGGAGTACTCTTCAGAGCATGCTTACGCCAAGTACTGTAGATCCTCTAGCTGGCTACAGAAGAGCTGTTGTGTTACCTGGAGCAGTACAACTCCATGTAATCGTACAAGATGAGGTCCTAGATTTACTCAAGATGCCCTGATCTAATTAGTTTTAAATTCAGGAGCTGTATAGCTTGCAATTCTGGAACTGGTACAGTGAGGTGTGGGACATCTCTATATTGACTGCGTAGAGAAAGAGCTGCTAAACTGTTTTTCTTGTATTAAATATAAAGAGGATTATAAACAGTACAGAGCTACTGAAATATTTGCATAGACATTCAGTAGTGTAAAGAATAGAGCCGGATGAGTCACTCAGTACTGATACTGATGTGTATCACTCACTGTGTCTTACTACTTCTGCAGCATGGCTGCATGGGGCAGCCTACCAGAAGTGTATGCTTAAGACTAAGAAATAGAGAAGTCTGGATTGCAGATTTTTAGTGTATATTGTGAGAGTTGCAAGGTATATAGTTTTAATAGAATAAAGCTGATACTCATTTGTGCTCTCTAAACAGTCATTTCCTAACCTCTGTCATTTGAAGGGCAACACATTACCTGAGCTTAACATTAAGTCCTGTCATATATAAACTTAGTGGTGAGCACAGCTGAATAGCTCACAGGTCAGAATAAAAGTGTCGTCCTTGAAAAACTGTCCGTTATCTAAAGATTTTCCAGTAACCCATTCCTGGGGGCAATTGGAATCAAAAGAGTACAAGCACAGATTTGGCTGAAATTCCACCCATATGTAAAGGTTTCTGGCAGTTCTTTTCAATAGGTTGTTAACTATCTGTCACAGATACTCACCTGCATTTGAGTTTGGATACAATACAGGCCAGTATACCAATGCAAGTCATTTCAAATTAAGGCTCACTCTTTTCTGGCTCTATAGCATAAGTTCCAATGCAAAATGTACAGAACACCCACGTAACCATGGCTTTTAGATCTCAAAGTAAATGTTTTCACATAATCATGGATTGCATCCAAGCAAATGTCTGTAAGATGACATTTCTGGAAGCTTTTGCATCTTTACATTATATTTAGTTTACACAATATACTGTACAACTGGAAAAAATGGCCATATGAGCCAGACCAACATTTGACCTCTCGTAGAGTGCCTTTGAGAACAGGCTATTTCTCTACCCTCCTCTATGCTAACACCTTTTACATCAGACAATTTCCAAATCAGGAATTTCTTTGAAGTTTCTGGTCTTTCTTCCATAGTTTACTTTTCAAAACATCACAAGGCCAGTGGAATTTTTGTATTCATGTGCTGGGGGCCCCATACAACTGAGCCTGGATCAAAGTTTTTCTCTCTTCTTTATGTCCACCTTATTTCTCTCTCTCTCTCTCTGATGCAGCCCCATTGCAGTCTGAGTCACTGGGAGTCCCCAGAGTTTCTGGATGGAGCTGAAGCCTGGACCTCATGGCCCTAATGTCATGGAGCCTTGGTCTGCAAGGAACAGGCTGCTGTGTTTCTCATTATGGACTCACCACAGCCATCACACTGGAGCACCTTCAGTGCAAAGAGAGGGACTGCTCATCCCTATAAGGGCCCCCGGTTGCACATGTAATTGATCCAAAACTACTTGGGGGAAGGGAACCAACACTTTTCTACTGGAAATGTATCAAAGGGCAAAATCCATCACCTTGTATCATCTGGCATACTCATGCTGCATGCTTTTACCAGGTCTTCTGTCAAAATAGATGGTGAGCTATTCTGTTTGTGGGAACCACTACGAGAAGGGTATGACAAGAAAAAATAGTTTCTTTTTGAGTGTTCCTAAGTATCCTTGAAGTCTGATCCAAAGCCCACTTCAGGCTTAGCCAATATTGACAGAGGACTTTAATAGTCTTTGAGTCAGACTTGAGACAGAGATTTTTTTTCCTGTTACTAGTTGTTAAGAAATTGCTATGATGACAACTGGAAACAAGGAGAGGGGATATTTCTATTACCTGAGATGTGATTTTGTTTGCTTGTTTTTTTTTTTTTAAGACACTGAAATCTGAAGATGGAAGAAGAGGCAGTTTTCCCTCTGCTCAGATGTCAGAAAACAGAACTTACCTTTGTTTCTTAAATGTTGTATTTTGTTTAAGAAAAAAAGGAAAGAAACAAGCTTTCTAAGAAATTAATTTGGAATAAGATGATGAGTTCTGAATGCATAATATTCTATTTTTTACTTAGTTTCCCAGTAAGATCTTCACATAGGTAACATCTCTTTGTTGATGCCTGCAAACTTATGCTTTTTGAAATTGATACTACCTTCCACTGTCAATCCTTATTTTGTACCACACATATTTGCTGCCAAACTTAAAGTTTTTAAAAGGTAATTTTTTTAGAAGGTAATTTTTAAAAGGTGGCTTGTGGGACAATGTCCCAGTGAAGCAAGGGATGTTGTCCACATCCCTACCAAGAACATATCAACACATAGACCCTAAATCCAGCTGTTTCAAATTCATAGTCCTTATTATATGTTCAAATATTTTATGCTTCAGTTACGAGTTCTGTACAGGGATGGCTAGTTGAAGATCTGGGCTTTGTTCTGTGCATAGTCTGGGTACTGGAGTGTGAGCAGAGAAACCCACGTCAATATTGCAATTAGTTAAATTGGAACTGATGGGAAAGATAATACTAAAACACACCCATCTTTCTCCAGCAGGACAAAAGGGATCACTTTTGATACTTCTGTGCATGCTCCAGCTGTGCAGAGAAGCTCCAGAAGTGGCCAAGGGAACAACACTGTGTTGTGAACTGATTTCCTCGACGTCTCATTAGAGATAAGGTCAAGTATCAGTCTTGTACTCAGGAACACCATGAAGACAGTTTATTTTCTCAATTTCTCCAAAAACAACTGTTTTTTTCTGAAATGTGATTATTATTATTATTAGTTTTAAGTATGGGAGGCTGCTCCTCTCTGGTCAGCGTTGGTTAAAACTGAGCAAGAGGATCAACAGCTAAGGGCTGGGGGTGGTAGAGGCACACCCATTTGCACATACACAGAAAAGCAACATGTAGCGTGACATTGTAAGCCACTGAGAAAAGATGGATTTCACTGCCCAAGGCTAGAAATCTAGCATCAGCCACATAAAGAAAAGAATTAATAATAATAATACATTGCTCTAGTAAGGAGCCTATAGTAAAACAATAATTATGCTGTGTTTCTTCCCCAGTAAATAAATAAACTAAAAATCTGTTTGAAATTTTTAAAAAGCAAATTCAGCAAGTCTGTCAAAGAGAACGCCACAAAGCTGCAACGTTAGCAACGCAGGTCTCAGTCAAGACAGAGCTTTTAAGAAGTTGGAGTATTTATAAACTGCCACATAAACTGATAAGTTTGTATGATTTTATGTACCATAATTGCTCTTTTCTTCATCTCAGGGAACACAGAGAGGAACATGAAGCTTCCCATCAAGCTATTTGTCAGTAGAAGAGAACATTTAACAGGAAAATAAAATAGTTAACAACCTTTAAAACAAGCTAAAAACTTTAAAGTAATGGATGTCTTTAAAAACCTCAGGAGTTAGTTCTTTATGGGAAACTCAGAATTAAAAAAAATGATTGGAGCAAAGTCAAAATGTTATGAGCAGTGCTCTGCAGTAATGACACATATCAGCAGTATTTGTAACCAGAAGAACAATGTGATAACTTTTAATCGCAAGGGACCAGGCTTTGTGGGAAGTGCCTAATACACAGACATCCTTTATAGGTTTCCAGTTATGACCTATGTCTAAAAGACATTTTAATGATAACTAAAGAAAGTAGATAGATTGTCTTCCCAGAGTGTTGAAGGTCCTGCTTGTTGTCATCCGCAGCTTCTATAAAGACCAGAGATTTTCAAAGGTACTCTTCTGTCCTGCTATCAGCACGCAATACCGCAAGGATGGGACTATCTAAGATAAAACATGCCAGAGACATGTACTCCTCAGGATTTCCTGTGGGAGTCTGACCAAAAGAAGGCAATATTAATAAATAAAAATTCTGGAACATTATTATCACCAAAACTGTGTCACGCAGTTTACCCTTGAATTCTTATAACCCCTCTAATTTCTCAGGCAGTTCAAACATTTAACTGCAACTGGTAAGAGTGTGAGACCTCCCCACTGGGACAATTGTTTTCAATTACATTAAAGGCTCAAGGACTGTGATAGACATGTCAGTGTAAGGAGTTTAGCTTGTGGAATGTTTTAACTCTTTGAACTGATGTGGGATCTGGGAGTCCCCCTGCTCCTGGCCCTTGAAAATCCTTAAAGGATAGATGCGATCTGAAGGCAGATTACTGCCAAAAAAATATGTAACAGCCCTCCCATTGAGGATGCTGCTTTCTTTTTTATTTTCACTTTCTTGGAAGTGGTAGTTAGAGAGAGCACCAAAAATATGTTTTATTTCTGAAGAGGGTGAACTAGGCCACAACCTTAATGGAATATTTAAAGAGAGTTCACCAATTTTTATTAGATCTTCAGAGCTATCTTTGCTTTCTGTTCTCCTCCTTAGGGGCATCTCTCAACAGAGGAATGGAAATACCAGTACTTGGTATTTGAAATATTGCTCTTAGAAGGATTAAGAAATAAAGAGAAAATAAAATACTTTAAAAATACTGATCTTGCAGGTTCTTTTTGGTCAAAGTCTGGAGCACTATGCAATGTGATGTATAACATTCTGATTACAGGAACCTACAGAACACCTTCTCTCCAAGGTTTGTTTTTCAAAAGTTTCTCTAAATCCTTCAGATTACAGAAAAATTTGGACAGTCTTTGCTGCTGCAGAATAACAGGTCCATCCAACTGATTGTTGCTTTAGAAACTCAAGAACTCAAAAAAACATTTGGTTCCATACCAGTCCTTACTTATAGTAAGTTTTTATGAAGGTATGGCCAGTGTTAGTACTGCAATTGTGCATGCCTTGGGATGGTTGCCACTGACTACTGTTATGTCCTCTTCTAATTTACAGCAAATAACAAAAGCAAATAAAAAGTAGCTTGCATCAAATCATGCTAACTCAGTGGAATAGTAGCTTCTAGACTGGAAACATAGCTTAAAAGACAGCTGTGAGTGGGTGGATCACACTCTAATACTGTATCCTAGCTTTGTTGAAAATAACTTTCTTCATCATTTCCTAGGAAAGGAATGATTAAATCTCTGCACAAGTACATTTGCAACATTCTTTGTTCTTTCTGATTCCAAATAGAATACTAGAGCCTGCTTTTCAGGCTATACAATAGTTTTGTTGTTCAAATTGGACTGTGCTATTCTTTTTGATGAAATGAGCAGTGGAAAGCAACTAAAAGCTTAGCTGTAAATAAATACGATATACATAAATGCTTTCAGAAAGGAGCTTTCGTGATTTTTGCTTTCACAAAGATCATATGAACTTTATAAAACATAAACAATACCTCATAATGAAAAACTGTTATTTCAAAGTTGACATCACATCTGACTCTTTGATTGGGATTAAATTTAGTTTATTGGAAGGTTTTAGTATAACTCCTTAGCTATCTAGGACACAAGATAAACATAACAAACATAACATTTATCTTACAACTAAAATGCTGATAAGTATAATCTGGATAGTTGAGAAATATCTTTCTATGTTTCTTTACTTCTTTATATTATTTGAGAGCATTTTTCTGTATAGAAAAGTCACTTTTATACATGTCAAGATGATCAGATCATTCTCTCATTGTTTACATGGGTTTTTATACAGTGGAAAAAGAAAAAAGATGACAAATGTAAAAAATAAAAACCCCCATGCTCCAGAACCAGCAACTCATGACGTATATCAGATAAATATATTTCTGCATTGACTATCTTTCAGAATAATTTTAGAGCATTTCCACTTATGTGGTTTAGAACAGTGATGGAAATAATACCTGTTTTAAATTACTCCAATCGTTACACTTACGCCAGTTACCAAGCAGCAAATATTAATTAGAGTTCAGTCCAGTCAGTAGCTCTGGCTGTCTCATTAATTTCCTGTATTCCAATCTGAATTTACTAGGCAAGGAAGGGCAAGTCTTTTGGTGGGCAAAAATGATATTCAATAACCCCTAAATTGGGCAGATGAATTAAATTTTTTTCAATGAGGAACTCAAATGAACAACCCCAAGACAAAGACTACATTTCTGGATTCGTTCAGTGCTTGTTGAATTATGTTATAGAATTCTAACAGTGTCAAAAATGGAAAAACAAAAGCAAATAAATACTAGTAAAATCCAGAAAAATTTGCTGCCCAATTTGGGGTATCATGATCCCAATATACTTTCAAGTATACAGTGATGGTAGTAAAGAGTTCCAAACTGTATCATCCTGCAGATTCATAGTCTAGGACTGGTTTTAATACTTGCATCTCAGGAAAACTCACATCTCACCTTATCAAATTAATCAACTGTTATAAAATACAGGTATCAAATGTACTTGCTATAGCACCTGCTACTGAACTACTATTAAAATTCTTACAAAGTAAGAATGGTATTAAAGAGGTCAGTGCTTTAAGCCAATGCGTGAAACGTCTCATTCCCTTTGGCTAAGACAGGCTCCAGTACAATTAATACTTCTAAAATCCAGGGTTTCTTCAGTTGTTTACATGTCTCCTCCCAGAAAAGAGCCTGGTTGGACCTAGATTTTCTAGTGAACTCTCACAAAAAAACCTCTGAACTTCATTGTCTAATAGCTATTTATAATTAGTTTTTACTTAGAGTTTTGTTTAGGGGGTTCTAATTTAGGATTTTGTAGGGACTTAGACTGTTGAGGGAATTTGTTCATTGGTTCCTCTCAATGCTTGTTTTTTTTTTTTTTTCTATGATTTTAAATTCGAATAATTATAAGGGTTAGTACTGCAAAGATAAATTGGGAAGTTAGTTGCACAACTATGAAATTAAATCTAAGTAGGATTTCCTGGGTCACAGGTGTAACTGATAACAGAGTGGTCTGGGGTAGAAGGATTATAGTTGTGTGGGACTGATAAACACCAGGAATATGGTAGAAAAAGAGGAATGAGGATAGCAAGGGAAGGTCTCCAGAACTGTGCTTAGAGGAGACTCTAGTTCCTGAAGGGAGGCTGTGGTGAGGAGGGGGTCAGCCTCTTCTCCCAGGTAACTAATGACAGGACAAGAGGGAATGGCCACAAGTTGCACCGGGGAAGATTTAGATTAGATCTGTGGAAAAATTTTTTCTCTGAAAGAGTGGTCAGGCACTGGAATGGCCTGCCTAGGGAGGTGGTTGAGGCACCGTCCCTAGCGCTGTTCAAGAAGCATTTAGATGAGGTGCTAAGGGATTTGATTTAGTAGCTTAGTGGGTAGGGATTGTGGTGGGAGGATGGTTGGACTAGATGATCTTGTAGGTCCTTTCCAACCTAATGAATCTATGAATCTAGTTCTCACTCTCTCTTCTGCATCCTTTCTCATGTCACTGAGACTCTGACAGGGTCTTAACATCATTCAGGTAAACAGTGCATGACCCCATTGCTTGGCTTAGTGGCCAACACCTTGCACTGGTGCTGAGCCCTCTTACCCTCTTACCCTCCAAACAGGGTAGCTGGGAGTGCTCTCTGATAGGTTGAATTCTGAGTGACCACCAAGATGAGAGGGTAATTTAGTTGTACAAGGCCTCCCAGAATGAACAAGAACAGCCCTAACAGCAGCTTGGGTGATCGGACTTGGATGCAAGAACAGCTGCTGATGCTGATTTGCTATAAGAGATATAGCTATATTGAGGGCAGACTGCAGAGCTGGTACCACCTGGCATAGATTGATTTGTAACTCAAATGTGCAACTTCAGTGTAAATGAGGCTGGCTTGCTTTAGCTTTGCTTGCAGCAGAAGTGATGTCTGCCACTACACTAAGTTTTTTGATTTGGAGTCTATGGACACTAGTGCTGCCAGTGTCATTGGAATGGAGGGCACAGAGACCATGCTTCCATAGGCAGCTACCTGCTTGTAGCATGCCAATGTGGACAGTCACAGCTAACAAATATCCTGGACTCATGTGCCCTGGATTATTACACAGTTTAGGAGAGGTGAGAGTAATGAGCCTATATTTTAAATCCATCTGAAGTTTAGATCCAAATTCCCTCTTACTTTGATAACATGGTGTTTATTACAGTCCTAATCAACCTTCTGTTCTGTGGCTGCCTCCTGAAAGACCATTAGGCTACATAACAGCACTAGCAGGGGGATGTTGTCCTCCTCTACCTCTGTTACTCTTAGTCATTCTTCAGCTCACTATTTGGGACTGCACTTACCATTTTCCCACAGGACAGCATTTAATTGCTCCTTGACTGACCTTCTGCCTTGTCCCGACAACTTTGCCCCTGAGGTCATTTCACCAATTCATTATTCTCATAGAAGGAGGAAAAGTCTAAGCTTCTCTTCCTATTATTTCAGAGTTGATTAAAAGAGAATGATTTAGAGTTATTAACTGCCACCTTTTAAATATCAGGTAGCAAACCATTCACTGAAAATATGTGCTTGAAAAGCCCTCCACCCTTCTGTGCTGAGAAACTCTAGCTCTTACACCCAGGAATAGGAGAAACTCGATTTGTAACAGCAACTTAAATATCATGCTGGGTCATTAAGCATTATTGTCTTTCACACTGCATCGTTTGCTTTAAAAAGGTGGTAGAGTCAAATCAGATCTGTGCTCTCTATAAGAAAATAGCAACATTTTGTGAGACACCACATTCCTGAATGTTCAGAACTGTTAGTCTATCATGCAGATTACTGATGCTCAAAGCGCTCTACTATAAGGTGATCATGTCCTGTGCTCTAAGAACACTTATTAACCAGACATGAGGGGAAAAAATAAATAGTTTGGGGTAAAGGAACCATTTAATCATTTCCAGATGAGTGCTCCTCCATAAAGCCATGGAGTCACCCACCTTTCCTGCTCATGCACTCTTCTCCTGTCCCCTGACTTCGGGCTTGGAAAGGAGCTACGATGGCATGGCGTTGCAGTAGCTCATTAATTCTTCATACGACATTTGTAAAATAAGCATGTAACATAAAGCAGGAGCAAACCACCTAAAACATTAATGTACTTTAAATGCAATCTCTTTTTTTTTGTGCAGTGCTACTTTTCATTTATTTGGTGGTATGGCATCTGGTGCTTTTTTGTTGTTGTTGTTGTTTCTTTGTTTTGTTTTATTGATTTTTTTCCAACTTTGCTCATTTGGGAAGCATTCCTTTTACAAGTTCATCACTCATTAGAAGTTTCAAAACAATATTTGTCAAAGATCTTCCAAAAAATGACAAATTGATAAAATGAACATTGAAAAATAAATAAACCTAGTAACTATTCATCAAAATTACAAATTAGAAGTGTTACTTCCTCCAGCTAATATGTACAACACTTCACTCTGGCATAGATAAATCATTAATTAGCCAAAGGGTTAGTTAAGGCTTCCAGTTTCTATTAGGTCAGCTTACTGAAGTTGGTTTTCTGAAGAAACTATGTAGAGGTTATTTCTTTTTTAAGTAATTAGTGAAACTAAGGGTGAAACTAGTAGTAGAAAAGGTGTATTTTTCACCATCCTATAGTGAGAGAGGATCTGAAACTGTTGAGTATTTTCTTTCTTTGGTGCAAACAGAAGATCCAGAAAGGGAGAAAGGAAGGAAGATTTATCTCAAGTGCAGGGCTACAATTCATAAGAAAAACAGCTTCCTCTGCACACGTGAGCAGGGTAGAGATTTACACTAAAACAAACAACAATGTAGGGTCTTGCATGGAAAGTACTGACAAGGCTGCAGACACTGGCTTTAAAATGTTTCATCCTGAGTATCCAGTGTCTCCCAAAAGGACATGCAGTAGGAGGAAGTGTTGAGGTTAAGAATTCAGCAAGATTGGACAGATAGTCTAAAGACTTGGGCAGAGGGTCTGAAATTCATTATGAGAGCATATCCCATGGGGCACCCCAAACATCCTACAAACACTGGTGCACTTCAAAACTGCAGGAATAAATGTGGTGAATCAGAAGATGTCTCCTCCTCCTCTGTCCACATGTACGACAAAGGATAAAAAAAAGGGAGATAATTATAGTTATTCTCTAAAGTGGTTAGAAATGTGTTGCTTCTATTTTTAAGCATCTCTAAACTAGTAAATGTGATCAGATTTTCAAATATACTGAGTGCTCCTTAAGTAAGACCTCTTTTCAGTCAACCTCAAGAATATCCCTTAGGTTGAATAATGAAAACACCTCATATTTCTACCCATTTCTTAATAATCAAACAGAAATGTGCCCTTACATATACACTGATACCCCTTAATGACTAGCAGTGAGGAAAAATACAGTGAAATAGAAAACCAATAGTGAAAAAAAAAGCTTTAGGCTGATGAAGCAAAAATAAAAGTGAAACAATTTTGCATTTCAGTAAAGGCTTTGAGTGAAAAATAAATTAAGTGCCTTAAGATCTTACAGTGAGGTTACCCGGCACTGGAAGCAGATGTTGTCTTGAGCAACAAAAATTGGGTGCAAATCCAGCAATGAGCACATGCAATGTACTTGATTTTGAACACCTGTCTCAGATCCTGTTCAGAGTTTTGTGTGTTTCTACCTTCCTAATGCCATTGTTTGTGATGTTTTTAATTTTCATTACCACGTTACAAGTTTAAAATGCTATTATGCCTCAGCACTGTGGTGGCATAGGAAATACCAATGGAAGAAAGGTATTCCAAAAAAATGAAATGACTATCCTGTACTCTGTGTTGCATACAGGCTTCAGATCACCTTAGCTTTATTTCTGCAGGTGCTTTTCACAAGAATCATAGAATACAAGGGTACATACAAGAGTAACTCTGATGAATACAGTGGAACAGCTGCTGAACGTAATGTAAAATGTTAACTTGTAGGTCTTGGGTCTAATGTCAGAGAGCCCTTCTGCAGTCACAAACCTGAAAAAATAATGGAAAATATCTTCATATCACATTTGCTCTGGTTTGTGAATTGCAAGCCACTTAGACTGTTTGTCTTGCAACAGCCTGCCAATTTGTTGTCATTCTTGTAAAGACTTTTCATCTGAAAGTTCAGTTTTGCAAGTACAAGATGTGGGAGCTAAGATGATATATTGAGGCATATAAGTAATCAGGAAAAAATGCAGTTCAGCCCATGTATTCTTGGGAAATATGTATAAATATTTACAAATTATAGAGTTAAATCCAACTCATTTTGTAAATGAAGGGATATTCTGCCTTTTTTTTATGGGAAACATCAAAATCCAGGAAGCATGAGAGAAAAAGACATGAAATCTTTTCCAAAAGACATTCATAAACTCTCATAAAATCAAACATCATGCAGACTTCAACCTTTTTCCTATTTTCATTGTGTGCACGCCTACACATCTGTGCATTTGTGGAAGCAACTTTCATACAAGGACTTTTTTTTTTTTTTTTTTTTGCATTTACCAGTTACTTTTGTAAACAACTTAAAGAGATTGGTGAGGGACTGCTCTGTAGAAATGATAGCACATCTGCAGCACAGGCAGTAAAAGTCAACAATTAATTAATTGTTAAGGGCTCTGTTCATGCAAACGTTTGGCTCTGCAGTTCCTGCATGATTCATGGTTTGTGATCCCTGGTTCCCAGAGAACTCAGTCTGGTCCTCCATTTCAGCCCTTTCCCTGTTCCCCATTTCACCCTTCCCTGCCCACATCCAGTTGCAGAAAAGCTGATCCATATTCCTAATACAATAACAGTGCTTTATGGCAAACAGCCCACCTGTGTACCATGCAACCCTTCAGAGCACATTCAGGGAACATGGGCAATGCTTTGCTGAAGCCTATCAGATAGACTTCCTTGGCTGGTGCCAGTAATTGATTGATAGGGGAATCCTTACAAAACAAACAAGACACACAGAGAAGCATATGCAATCATCTCATGTGTATCTGGACTTTTGTAGATTAGACTTTAAGTCCTTGGCGTAAAACAGTGGCAGCCAGTTGTAGAAAGTAAATTTTATATCAACCTGTATGGCAGCCTGGGAAGCATGGTGCATCTGGTTGGATTTGAGGCTCCAGATAAGAAATAGAACAGTGCTTTGCTGCAGTTGCTATTTAGAGCAAGATCTACTGTCTTCCATTGTGTATAGATTTTCAGTGAACTCAGTCTGTAGTACACATAGATGAAAATTTGTAATTCTTACTAAAAGATGTTTCTTAAGTAAAAGATGCCAAAAAATTGCAGCAAGACTCGCTAGAGTTAAAAACATTTTCACTCATTAATAATTTTATTCTTACTAACTCTCAAAGCTTACTTTGAGTACAATAGAGTACAATAGCAAAACATTAAAGTGTCTAGCAAAGTATCTAAACACCTACCTGTGAATATTTAAAGTAGTCACTGAAGAAACAAAATGTAAAACCATAAACAAGTCTTGAACAAAAAAGAAATAATCAATGCATGATGATAAAGGGAACCAAAGCATCTCTGGCATCTCAGACAGAAAACTTCTACAGATGTGTTCTGATGTATGATAAGAAGAAATAACATTTTGTAGTCACAGAGCCTCAGTGAAGTTTCTGCCTTCCATTCTTGTTAAGTCACTTGGAGGGACAGTTTTTCCTCCCCCTGTTGATTTCAGCAACTCTCCTAGTAAATTGTCTTTTTTGTCCGTCCTTCCTTCCTTCCTTCCTTCCTTCCTTCCTTCCTTCCTTCCTTCCTTCCTTCCTTCCTTCCTTCCTTCCTTCCTTCCTTCCTTCCTTCCTTCCTTCCTTCCTTCCTTCCTTCCTTCCTTCCTTCCTCCCTCCCTCCCTCCCTCCCTCCCTCCCTCCCCTTTTCTTTATTTTTTTTTTCTGTTTCTGGCATTGTAGGCAGAATCATAATTTGATTATTTTTTGAGAATTAAGTGATGGAAGAAAAATTGTGCTATTTGATGCTTTCTTCCACCTTTTCTTCATATATTCTTTCCACCCTTTCTTCAGATATTCAGCCGGTGTATGGAACCTGCTTTGGCAGGGGGGTTGGACTCAGTGATCTCTAGAGGTCCCTTCCCACCCCTACGATTCTATGATTCTGTGTGATTCTTTCAGGCTTGGCTTGCAATTTGTAGCTAGTTGGCAAATTACAAATTTATATGTCCTGTGCATCCACTGGTGACAGCAAGCAGTTAATAAGCCAGGCAGTCTGCTGCAGGCTCCAGGAGTTAATCACTTCAGAAGGCATTACCTAAAGTCAACTATTTGCTTCCTAACTATGTGGAGGATTGCTAGATGAAGATTCTCTGAGGTGATCTTTTAAGAAAAAAAAGAAAAATCATCAAAAAAAGAAAGATGACTTATTTCATTGGTGAGACATAAACAAAACTGGCTATGGGCATGCTACCTTTTCCACCATATCCATTTTGTTTATGGCAGGACACACAGGAAGTCACTTCAAAAGAAAAAAATACCTGTCTAGTTGCTGCAAAGATCATTTGTCAAGAGAAGAATGCTGTGGAGGGAAACTCTGACCTCTAAACCTGCAACAACAACAAAAGCCAGTGTTTTAAAAAGTTATTTTGAAGCCTAAATAAACCTTGACAGACTCCCCTTAAACTTATTTTCCAGTGATTAATTTCCAACTAGGGAAATATTGACTCTGAGAGAAAATGAAAATATTTCCATCTTTCTCTCTAACACTGCATTATAAGATCATCTGACCTGCTAGATAGAGTGGAAAATCACTATCAGTCTTGTGTTATTAGATGGATCAGGTTTCACATCTTTTTCCCCCTGTTTTTCTTCGCTTCCCCTGTATCAGCACGTGATCCTTCCCCACTCCCTCCCTTTCAGCCTTGCTGGAGGAGGCAGAGTCCTGCATGCTCACAGTGCTTCAGTGACTGCCCTTTGTGTGGGATTATTGTGTGCATGTAGAGGGCACAGGAGCTTCTGGAAGACCATGAAGAAAAAATCTGCAGTGCCCAAGACATTAAAGGGATGTGGTTATGGTTACCTTTGTGCTGCCTTTATGTCCTCTCCTTGAGATCCATTTCAAAATTGTGGCTATTTCTCCTGTCACCCATACACCCTTGCTATTTCACTACAGATCTGCTCCTGGGGGTTTTCTGAGAAGCTACAAATGCTGTAGTAACATTTCAGTGGGTTTCTGATCGCATAATTCTTGTGAAAGTTTTAATGGGAGGCTAAGAAAACTGCAGTCACCAGCATCAAATATTCATTCACTGTATGTCATGCCCAAACTCTTCATGAGCAAACCCAATCTACATTTCTTAGTGTGAATACAGCAAGCACAAGAAAGCACAAATACAGCCTGTGTGTGTATCTTATTTCTTGTTTGACCTCACAGAGAGCAGGAAAAAAAAACATCTTCTCTAGTAAATGAATGTTTGATCCTTGTAGTTTCCAAACGAATTAGCCAACTCAAATAAGAAGAATTAAAAAAAAATATCTAGCTCAGCTCTCCTAGTCTGAAAAGACATAGAGAAAACATCGATCAACCCCATAGAATCCACTGCAGATTTTCCTTGGAAGGACACCGAACGTAAATTGCCCATAGTTCATTGCTGTAGTAACAGTGGCTGTAAACTACGATACATCGCTGCCCTGGGGATTTACCTCACTATGTTGCTCCCCACAGCAAACCTCTTAAGGGCAGAATTATTTGGCTTTGCATGAATCAGAAGGAAAGCTGAGAAAAGGTAAGGTTTCTTGTATAGGCAGAGGGTGCTAGTGGTCACTAGGTACATTCTAAATGCATAATACATTCATCCACAGCAGATACAATTAACATCCAACTGAATTCGTAAGAAGATATATACATAGGAAATAAGTGCTCTTCTAGTACAGAATCCTCCCACTGTCTGAAGTGCTGACTTCCTTTTACGCCCAGCAGCTGAAACAGGACTTCCCAACACTCGCTTTCTTACCAGATTCAGATCTTTAAGGTAGGGCACTATTTACCAAGTCTTTCCTTTGAAAAATTTTTTAATTTGGCTCTGCTATAATAATCTATTCCTAGGCATTCTCTATTAATGTACAGGTGTTAAAATTGAATGGTTCTGGCTCTTTTAAAATATTTTATGTAGTTTTCTATAGATTACTTTATAATGACATATTTATTGTATTTTCGTTTGTCAAGACATGTAATTCTTAGTTAAAGTAACAATCTTGGCTAGTTCAAGAATAAAGGAAAAATTGATGGGATTTCCTGTGCTGTTGCTACAGTGCATAAAAACAACAACCACACACTAAGAGGTGAAAGTCCAAAATGTACTTTACTGAGAGGAAGTCCTTGACTCAGATCTGTTAATCGTAGTGCTGGTGTGCCAGTTTATAGACCCTGCCTGCTGTGAAGATGCCAAATCTGTTAACTAGAAGATAGATGAAATGAAAAGTTTATACTTTCTTGGCATACAGAAATACGATATATCTTCTTCATTTTATCAGTCTTCTGCTGTCAGCTCCTGGTGATTTCACTGTACACTGCATGAGGATGCATACATGAAGAGTTAATGAACTTGACAATTCTGAGTAAATATTTGTTTTGTATTGCAAATGCACCATAACCCAAGGGGATTTTAGGCCTATTGGCCCATTTAAGCCCTTTTAGCAAAACCGAGTCAAAAGCATAACTGCTGAATAGATCCATAGCTCTTATCTCTCAACCTTCTCAGAATCTCTACTTCCATTAAACTCATTCCCCTCACTTTGGGGTTCCCCAAAGTTTATTCCAGAAGGGTATTCTTTTGTCTTTGGACTTATTACTCACTGGTGTCAAAATATGTTGTTTCCCTTTGAAGGCAGGGGTAGTTTACCACCTCCTTCCCTAGAGAAAACACTGAAAAAGCCAGGTACTGTCCTGACCTCATCTACAAACAGCACTAGACACAATCCCTTCTGCTTCTTGCCATCACTTCACCAGTTTTCAGTGTACTAAATTTTGAATGAATATGACCTTCTAGTAACTTTTGCAAACCAGATGCTTTGAGTGCCTTTCAGCCATCATCTCAATTCACTTCGAAGTTTTACCACTTACATTTACATTTACTCTCAGTGAGTTTTTTCCTTTTCTCAGAAGAAATCTAGAGACTCCTCAGTGTAACACTGCTCTCCAAATGTTTCCCTCATCGTACCTCATTTTTGCCCTTACACTGATTATCTGAGGGGGAAATGTTTAATGTAAAACCAACTACCACAAAATCATATGTTTTCTTGGCAAAGATTTTTCTGTAACATGGATTTTTCTGTGACGTGGATTGACAGTACTTTGGAGGGGTTTTCAATATGAGACAAGAAAAACAGCAAGGCAGTCCTGCTAAACTGTACCAGGAATCTGATAGGAAAAGGAGTTTCCTTTGCAATAAGTAAGTCACAGATTACCTACTATAGATGTTCACTCTGCTTAATTCATGAGGGGAACAAGGCCTGGTCAAATAAAAATGAACAGCACATATGAAGAAATACTCAGAGCTGGATGCAGAACAGGCAGAAAGCAGCATAGGTCCACTGAAGGTAACAAATTTATTTATATCAGGTCTAGATGCAGAATTAGGATAGAGGATTCAAAACTGAGATTTACTACTGAAAATTGACAGTTTTGTGGTCAAGCCCAGCTTTGTTTGTGAACCACTAGCACATCTGTAGAAGATTCAAGAAGCACCTGGTGTGAAAAAGTAAGAGTAACGCTGTGTTTCTTGCATGATTATTGCCATCGCATATTTATTGAAATATTTTATTTTTGTGTAAAAAAAAAATGACACCTTTTGTTGGGAGAATTAATAAGCATTTTTTTCATTGCATTGTTAGAAAAAGTGAATCTATAGCTGGCATAAAAAGACAAGACCGTGAACATAAGATTCTCTTCTATATCAGTGCTGAAGACACATTTCTGAGAAACCGTGGTTTTCAGGCTAAGTACAGACTGGGAACTATTGCTCTCTCTTATGAAAGTTAAAACCTGCTGCTTGCTCTCCCTTTTCATTTCATACCTCCTTCTAATCTGTTTTGCTCCTGTCTGTACTCCTTTATGGCCAGCTGGCCCACCTTCTCTGCCTCTGTTTCATTCATGTAGAGCAGTCACACTGAAAAATGTGTGTTTTTCCTTAAGAAGTAAAGTATCTTAAAATTATACTCCAATATTTGCAGTCTACAGGAGAAATTTCTGTCCAAGAGTTTCTGTCTATAGTTTCTCCTCCTGTCTCTTTCATAAGCACCTTGATTTCAGACAATTTTTTGCATCTCCAGATCCGCATCTGTAAAAGCAGCAGGAACTCAGAAGTTGCCATTTTGTTTTCCTGACAGTTTGCCACAAATTCTTTGCAAGCACAGATACTATCTATGCACTGTGTTTTCTGAAAAACTTCCTTGGAATTTGTAGTGTTGTTACACGGACTATGTAGTGCATCTGAGGGCTCCATACTGAAATAAGAGCTTTTTTTTTTTTTTTCAGTGTAGATAAATATCAAAAAGGCTTTTGTAGATGCAAAATACTACTCCAAGAGGCCTAGAATGAAACTGTGAGAAAGAAAATTAATTTGTCATAAATTACAATAATTTTTCTTCTTTCTTGGTAATTCCTGCTAAGGTGTGTAATCATGAAAGAAAGTGAAGAAAAATTTAGAGAAAAAAACTCAAGCTGTTAAAATTATCCTTGGTGTTCTTGCTGTGACTGAGTTGCTTAAAGTGACTGTACTGAACAAAAAAAAAAAAAAAAAAAGAAGAAAAACAGGTCTCACTTTTCCCCTTAATTTTAAATACAACACAATAGTGATGGGCAGCTTGAGGTTCTACAAACCAGTGACAGAAAGACAGTACTACTGACTTGTGCTATCAAGGACACAGCTCTAGAGTGGAGCTGGGGATGTTCATTGGCGCTGCAGCAAGTCATGCACACAGGGCAACAGGAAGTCTGAACAATAAAATGAGAGAAGTGCAGCATTGCAGTGTTTGCTGACCACTCTCTGTATATGGAAGGATGAACAATCTGCATGACAATGGAACTGACAAAGGAAAGCTAAGCACTCTTCTTCCAAAGAGCAAGAGGATGGGTTTCTTCTCCTCCTCTTAGTAGAAGAGGTAGTGCAGGGGGAAGCAGAAGGAGCGTTCATAGCAGATGAACATTAAAAAGCTAGGGTGTGTCACACAAGAGGCATAAAGTTAAGAATGGGTCAGGGCTTAAAAAAGGGAAATGGGGATTCTTGAAGCTGACAGGCTTTAAGGAGGAGACAATTATCCTGGCTGAGCCGCCTTGACCCTAGGGGTGAGCCCACAGTCATCAGCATGTTCGCTCCCAGTGCAGCTCCTTCAGCTAGGCCTCTGTTTACTACTTTCTAAAACCATAAGGAACCCGAACTATGCAATTTCTACTTGCTAATTTAACCACACTAGGTTCACAGAAAGCATTTTGTACGAGGGACATGACCTGGCTTGTTAGCACCATATGCTATAAGATACAGAAAAGGATCTTTCATACTTCAGAAGTCTTGTTTCTCAATTGCCGTCTCTTACTTTTTAACTTCTTTGCCGTTTTGAATGAATTTCAAAACAAATCAACAGACACATAGAGTCTTTGGTTATTTTTGGCTGGAGTTGGATAAATGAATAGTCCAGAAAGTTTCTGACATTGTGCCAAATGTCTATGTGCCTAAAGTTTAAGAGTCACGTTTTCCAGGAAACCTTGAAGTTTGCCGAGATTTATGCTTTTGATATTGTCATCCATTACTGTATTCAAAGGAGTTGTCTGCATAGGGGTTGATAGAGGGCAGTCAAACCTTTTGCACTGAACAAATTATATCATTAGGTGTCTGCCTGTGGGTCAACTTGTTCTCAAGCCCCAAAAACTAAACACAGCTGAGATCTAAATCCCCTGACAAATGAAGGCTGTGAGCAAGGATCATGAATAACATATGGCAAAAGGAATTTCCAAACACTGTGCTGCCATACAATATACACCTGATAAATGGTTGTCTACAATGATGCTGTTGAAAAAGGCACTTGATGCGAGCCTCATGCATGGCTGAGACACATTAACAGAACCTTACAAGATGTTTCAAAGCTGACAAGGCATTTATCCAAATGTGTTGTCTGGTCCTCCCTTCTTCCACGTAAGGACAGCGTCTTTATTTTCTTGTATGCGGGAACAAAGAGACACAATAATTTGACTTATCATGTCAGAAGCCTGTGGGGGAAGAAGTGCTCAATAATAAAAAGACATAATAATGGTAAGGTCAAGAAAGAAAAGGAAAAGATGAAAGAAAGAACAGCATAATATTGCTTGGGATTAATTTTTAGGTGCATTTGAATGCACAAAAAACAAACAAACAAAAAAAAGAACAACCAAAATTACATGGTTTTGTCCTAAGTTATGTATGGTTAAATTTAAAAAAAAAGAAAAGAATATTTACCCTGGATATATAAAATGCAACTAATTCTGGGGTGAACTCAAAGTTAAGCAACACACATAAAATAACTGGTTGTGGCAAAATAAAATTATGAGGTAGTGCATCTGAACCCATCCAGGTAGAATCACAGCCCCAAAACTGAGATGTTTTACACAACATTTTTCCAGGATCTTACAGCACACCTCAGAAAACAGAAGCCTTTTGACCAGAGGTAGGTTTATATTTTACTTGGAATGGATACATAGATTTTGTTATTTTTGTTTACTTATTTATTTTGTTAAATATTTCTGGGTTTATCAGTAACCTTGGGATCCTCCATGGAACTCTCTCCCTGAGCAGTGAGAGTTCCTCCACTTTGTAATCTGTTAAGCTATCTCCAGCCTAAACATACATGCATGTGCACGAATATATGTAGTGTATTTGTTACTGCTGGCTGGCCTCTTGAGGTGCTGCTTGTTTTAATGAGGTCCAGGCACGATCAGTCAATAAATAAAATTCATGGGAATGCATTATTTTCAGAAAAGATGTTCTAAACAAGCAACTTTTTTTTTTTTTTTACTGATTAATTTAATTGTTTTTGCTAGGAAAAGAAATTAGAGGATAACTGGGATGATCTGTTTTCCAGATCCTTTGTTTTAGCCCTTGCTTGGAAAGCAAACTTTCATTTCAAATGTAAACTAAATATAGTAATTATAAAGTGATTAAATAGTGCTGGGGAATTAAAATAGTCTGGCACTGTTTGGTAATTAAAAATTTGTTTAAAAATGTTATTTTTCAGAGGAAATTTTTCTTCAGTTTTTTGATAGTAACTAAAATAGAAATTAGAAAATCTTATCATACTGACTCCAAATTATCATTCATTTTCAAGTGTATCAACAGCTTCCAAGAAGGGGCAATGACACATTTGGAAAAATAGTAGTAATCTTTTTTTAATAGATAAGAAATGTTTTTAATAGAATAGAGAAATAGGTGGGGTTACTTTTAATCTTTATCCACTTTATTTCAGAACCCTGTAAACAGTTGCCTAAGCAGAAATGATAAAGTAGAAAAAGTCAGGAATTTTGTTTTTTCCGTAAGGCAAAGGAACCACCAAGCATGCAGGGAAAGGAAACATGAGTCTATGTGTCTCCTGTGCCAATGAGAACTGGCCACTTAAGTAAGGCTAATGGGTTAAAACTGTGGTCGTATAGCAGAAATCACCATCACTGTGAGACCAAAATTACAAGTGAGCCTGGCTGTTAGGTGTCAAGTTCAACTCTCACAGATTGCCCAGTGTGGTCTGAGCCAAGTTTTCAGATGTTCGTCCTTGCACAGAATGATGCACATGTCACTCAGGGTCTGTGCTTGCTCAGACAACACCTCCATTAAGGCTTCAGAAGAGAGATTTTCCTGCCTAGAGGTCATGTGGAGTCTGAAGTGAGACTGGTGCATAGTGTGGGGCATGGCTAAGCACAGGACCATTCACAAAAGGCACTGTGTTAAGAAGGTAACTCTTTAAGATTCAATAATTTCATAAATCTAAGTGAAAATTATTCATACTGTTGCTATTAACTTTTACAATAGGAATTACTTCCCCAGATGTTCCATAAAATGCAGGGATGTGTAAGTTAGATTTGCTTGATGAAATTCTAGAGTCTTAGCAACATAGGAAGTCAGATTAGATGACTGTAACACTTCCTTCATGACAGAAAAATTCATGACACTATTAGATGTTTTGCTAAATTGGAGACTAAGTGATAAGCTAAATTAATAGATTTCTGTATTTCTCTGGGTGGTCCATTCATAACATGAGAATGCTGCTTCTGTGCTCTGATCTGCATATACATGCATTATATATGTGTGCACAAACCAAGTGTTGATAGACAAATGTAACCTTATTCTCATGCTGATTTCTTAAAAGGACCTTAGAAGAACTAGGATGCCCACTTTGCATACTCATTTTGTGCATAAAGATAACTCTGAATCACAGTAGCCACTGTAGACAATAAAGCCACTTGCATTTCAGTGAGGCTGTTTGCATGAGCAGACCTTTGCAAAGTTGGGCTCTAAATGTTGCTTGAAGTTGCAAAGAAGCTTAACTGCTGAACATGTCTTCTGTACATGTTTCTTTTTATCCTGTTCCTGGCCCTATACCATCATGCTTTCTTCACAGGAAACATCTATGCTAAACATCACTGTCAATTCCAAGACAAGAGACACATTCAAAAGCACATGGAAGCTTTTTTTGTTACCATAAGTTGCCCGCAGAGGGTCCATTCATTCTGTTTGCTTGTTCCACTGTGTAATAGCTCAACTCAAGTATCAACAAGATAAGCTTTTAAAAGCAGAATATTCCCAGCTGTTGTGGTCAGGCAGCAGCAGCAGGTTCCTATCTGAGGACAGCAGAACAATCCAGTGCACCCGCAGCGATGGCAGTGTCGAGGAGAAGCATGTGTTCTCTGTACACAGTAGCGAAGGGTCCAATAGACAGCAATTAGCACCAGCAGAATGAAGATGAACAGTCATATACATAACCTTAATAAAAATGTCACAGAAGAGAAATCTCGCACCATATGGATCCATGCTGAACTCTGTTTTTTTTTTTTTTTTTTTTTTTTAGTAAAGAGCAAGACAGCTCCATTTCTTTATATTCTTATGCATTAATTCTCTCCAGAGTTTTTTGCAGCATTCTCCCTCGCTAAGCAATATTGTACTCCAGTTTTGTTTGATAACTATGGAAAATTACATTTTCAGTCTCAGAATTCCATCAGAAGTATCTCCCACTCAGACTTAGCAATGTGAGCAGATTACATGAAGAAAATTGCATCCAATTTCCAGTAACTTTAGAAAAGAGCTCCATCAGAATTTGCAACGTTATATTCCTGTCAAATTAGTATAGTGTGAAAGTGAGTATTGCTGTTTCTCGGGTCTGCTACTCAAATAGTGGAAATAGCAAAGGACTATTTCATTATTACATACATCACTGTTACTAATAATAGTTCTAACATTATTATGGCAATGAGGGTTTGAAAGAAAAAGCTGCTTTAATTTCATCTTTGTGATGTCATTTCCGTTTTTTCATCTCCTGGTATAATAAAAGTTATTATTATATGGGTACACTAGAAACGGAGGAAATTCATCCACAAAAGCATCATAAGACAATTTTGTACATATTCATTTAAAGTTGTTTCTTCATTTTTTACTAATAAAAAGAGAACATTATTTACATTTTGTAAGCTCTATTTGAGGTCTAAGAAAAACCTGTTTTGTCCTTTCTGCCTCCCCTCTACTCAAAGTGATGACTCCTGCTCTTAGAACATGGCTTTAAATTTTGTTGATTAACAGAAGACAGAGCTGGAGAAGACCAGCTAATGACCCCCCCTGCTAGTACACAGGATTCATAGCTGCAGATGTCTGTCTGAAGCCTTCAGAGAAAGGAGATTCCACCATCTCCATCCCGCTTCCTCAGGCAAATAAGTTGATTGCTCTTCTATTCCTAAAACTAGAAACTTGTTCAAATACTAAGGGACATAAATCTCTCATTTTAGAAGGGAAGCTCATTTCTTTTTGTCACACACGTATGGAGAACAGATTATTCCCGTCTTCTTTGTGATAGTCCACTGTGTACTTGCATCCTATTGTCAGATCTTCCTCTGTCTTCTCTAGATTAGACAAAGTAATTTACTCACATCTTGGCATCCAAAGTGATGTTTTTTTATACTTCTGACTATTCAACTTGCTCACCTTTGGACTCTTCACTTTTCTGTAGTCATCCTGAACCATGGCAATCAGAACTGGATACAGCACTGTGGCTGAGGTTGCATTAATTCTGAGTAGGATGGAAGAATTATTTTATGTGACTTGCATAGAGTATTTTTGCAGATACATTGCTTTATTTTTTAACAGAAATGAACCAACTTGCTGTCTCTTAGCTCCATTGGCTCTTGAAGGCTTTGTATGCCAGTAAAATGAGGGACCACGATGTTAAAATGCCCAAAGAGGTGCAAAAACCTCAATCATTTTACACAGGATTCAGCCCTTCCAACATTTAAGTTATATTATTAAGTTTTTACCCTTAGGATCCTTCATATTGAAGTCAACAGTTGTGCTAGTATGTACAAAATTTGATCACAAATTCATTGGCTATTTCAGAGAATACAAAGTGAAAAAATTAAAGTCCGATTTTGGAATGCTCCTGCCTTTCGTACTTCCCCTTTCCTGTTGATTTGGTGCTGTATTTCTAAAGACAGGGACTGCAGTGAACGCAGAGGTCTCGATCCAGTCCTTGGAACATTTCTTCCAGAAAATCGAACTTGACAAATCTTTATTTAGAGAATAAAAACAGTATTATCTCAAGGAACAAAGCAATGCACAGAAATACCCACAGGAACACGAGTGTGGACAAATTCTAGTATGACATCTCATCTTCCCCCTAGTACCCCTCGTTTAGCTTTAGTGATGACAGCAATCCACTTACAGTATGCACTAAAACATGACTATCTTCTTTTAAGCATGCTCACTTGTAATCATACTGCCATATACCTCTCTAAACAGAAGGGAAATGGATGCATGCTTACAAAAATTGCCTTTGACAATTTTAAATGGAGTGAATAATGAATCAGTTCTGGCTCAAAAGCCATAGAAGTCCCTCTCCCTTCCCCAGCCCCTTGCTACACACTCCCTCTGTGATCTGAACATTAACTCCTAGGGACTATTGACTCAACATGAATCAGGGATGGCTGGTTTGCATCAATATTTCTAAAATCCCTCTTATTATCTTGCATGCGTCAAAGTTTGATAAGAAGGAAGAAGGATGAAGCTATTTATAATTCAGAATGACTGTTACAGAAAGATATTTAAAACCAAATCACAGTAAGTCAGAGTTTACTTTTAAATCAGCTTAAACAAAAGACACCATTTGAAAACAATTAGGAAATCTGACAAAATTAACTTTGACCTTACAATCTTATAAATGCCAACACAGCTTTTCTTCTAATATCAGCGTACATGTGTGTCTGTGCGTGTATTTTTGGCACTGAAGTAACTTCACTGTAAAAGAGCAAAGAGGAATACTGTGATTTAACTCTCAGTCAAGAATTACGCTTTGCTGCTCAAGAGCTCCTCTCAGAGGGATGTGCTGTTTCATTGCTCCATTATGTTGGATATCCATCTGTCTGCACATGTCAGATTAGTGTTTGATTATTCTTATTAGTAGCAGACTTCCTCTCCCATCCCAGCGTTTTTGTGATTCTCACTCAGCTCTTTTCAGGTTTCTTCTTAGTTACTGTTAATCTTCCTCAAAAAAAAAAAAAAAAAAAAAAAAAAACACAAAAACAAACAAAACCAAAACAAAAAAGCCACAATCCACACAATAAAACCAACTGAACAAGCAACTAACCATGCAGTCTTACCTGGTGAGAGAGACTGCATTTCCTTTTTCTAGGAGATAGTCCTTCCTGTAGCCTGAGCAGACCTTATCATCCTATTCTGTGTCACAACTGAGCCATCTCTGGGTATTTCTAGAGCCCTCCTGAGGTTTCTTCCTTCCAGAGTGATCCTGTGGTGTGTCCATAGGCTGGCAGAGCTGAGGGAATGAATGAAAGGTCTCTTTTTGGCATCATGATCTGTCGATCCTGGAGCCATCTTTCCCAGCAGACTGATTGGCAATGCCTTGAGCAGACAGACACATACTGCTTCACTGTTCCTTCTGTTGGGATGTACCCCTCCTTGATTTCAGTCATTTATCTCACAGAGACTTCAGTATTCAGCACTGTTTAACTAGTGATAGAAGCTGGAAACATATTGTTCAGCTCTGACTCACTAGGGTTAAGATCTGTAAATGTGGTCCCCAGGCTGATGCAGTTCATAGTTTTCTCATATTTAGTTGTTTCCTAGTTCAGCCACCAGGCAGCAAAATTAAATAACTTGCTATCATTTTGATGTCTATCAACTATCAGTTGACAGGCATTTTTCTGTCTGTGGTTCTGTGCTGATGTTTGTACAACACTGGATCTGTTCCGAGTTTGAAGAGTGTCTACACCCTGACATCTTGCTTCCCACTCAGAACTTGTGCATAATCAGTCCCATCTTTGTCATAGTTTTCGTAATGAGGAAACAAGCCTAAGGGACACCAGAACTAACTTCCAAGAAGAGGAGCTTAAGCCACAATTCCTATCCTATCCGTGGCACATCCCAACATATAGGTTTTGTCAAAATCCATAGGTGTAGTATTTAGGCTTGCACTTCTTGCCCTCACAGAGTAGGTAGGTACTGCTGCTGAGCTTCTTCTATGCACACTTATTAAGTTATGCCTTCTTATGATAATTTCTTGCAATTTCCCAGTCAGACTCAATCAATGTTGTTTTTTTCACAGGATGTTAGAAACATTCTTATGCACATTGGAGCATCAGATCCCCTCTCAGCGAGAATTAAACAACATGAAAACTTCTCTCAGTAACTTTTCCTAAAGTAGTACAGATTTAAACTCTTTTTCTTTTTTTCAGATCTAGGGGAACATTCCACCCAACCTTCCCAGGTTCTTATGTATACTCTTCATGCTGAAGGATAGTAGGCATTTGCCAGCTGAGCTGTCTGCCATCTTTCCTCAACCATCTTTTTGACCAGATTACAGTGGTTTTCTGAACCTGGTTTGTCTGTTGCTGGCCCATGAGAGTTAGTTAAACAGCCTAGCTCCAGTGTCCTGAGAATGTATCTTCTTAATACAGCATGCAATTCATGCAACTCATGTAATCCATAGAATAAATGACAGCTTTGATTTGTAATTGCTTTAAAACAGCCTCACTTATAAATGTTAATTTAATCCTCCTGGCAATAAAACAATTCAGATTGCTTTAGATAAAAAAATGGTCATCCTTGTAGATATTAGAAAAATCCAATATGTGGGCTCTTCTGAAGTTTATTAATGAATTTAAAGATTAACCTGTCAATTTAAAATGAAGTATACTCATATTTCTGTCTCAAACTACATTTATCCATATAGCAAGGATCACTTACAAATTGTTCTGCTGAAAAGCACTATCTTTGTTGGCTCTATTTACCTTCAAAAGGCATCTCCAGATAGGAACTTTAATTTAAAAATAAATAACAAATCACCATTTATGCTATGTAAAGTTATTTTGAGAAACTGAATCAAGGTATGATGGCTTGCCTTCCATAGCCTTGAGACCATGTAAAACTATAGCCATGTTGGGTGAAATTCTTCATTCAGCTCAGATTTTGCTTTGATTTCCTTGCATGTTATTTATTTACATGCTATAGGCAAGACTCTCCCCTGTACCAGAGCTCCACTCAGTTTGGGGGTGGGTCATGAGGAATTCATTAGCACTCCCTGTCCTCTGCATGATTTCTCTGCCAGGCAGCCCTGTGTTAGGCCTCTTGCATTAAAATCAATGTGACTTCAGGATACCCCTAAACTTTGGCACATGCTTCTCTTCCTGGCATTTACAATCCTTAAGGGTAGTAGATTTTTGGAAGACACTGACAGTTAGGCCATTTATGATGAAGATAATTATTCAAATACAGCTTCAGAATTATATGAATCTATCTGTGATGAAAAATAATTCACAACTCTGTTCAATGCCTGGTACAACAGAAAAGAGGCTTTCAGGAATTTCTGGAATATAAATACCACTTGTAAAGAAATAGGACTGGAAGATCCTTTCCAAGACAGAAGGGTAAATGGCAGCATAGAGATCATAGCTGGAAAACCTTTCAGCCTCCTTTTATGTTCAGTAACCTTGAGAGCAGCATGGCCCACCCTTTCCCCTAACATGGCTGCACTGTGTTAGAAGTTCCTGGAGAAGCCCCTCCATCTGGACTCATCCCACCCACTTCAGAGAGGTGCACGGTGCAGCTGGTCAGCATGGACCCCTCCTGCAACTAGGGGAAGGAACATATCTCTGGGCGGTGATTCCAGCCATTTATGTTCATCATCTACATTAAAGGGAGCTGTGAACAGCTTGGATCCTAACATGCAGGCTTGCTGTGAAGTACCTTTTGTTAAGTAAGTGAGTTTTTTAATGATTTATCTCCAAATCTGAATAAACTGAAGACTGTTATGGAAATGTAAGGATGTATTTCCACTAAGGATTCCTTTGCAATTTGGCTAACTGAAATTTTTTGTTTTGTTTATTGTTCCAAAAATTTTAAGTTATTTTTTCCACATTCCTGTTTAGTGATAGGAACTAATGGAGATTCATGTCAGGAGATGAAAACTGTGAGTTTCCATTCATCATTCATCTTCATGTTACAATGTGAAATGCTTGAGTCCTAATTTTCTCAGTTCTCTTTTTCTTCCTGTCACGGCACGGTTTCTTTACCTGGAATCACTCAACCCAGCTGTAAACTGTAGGTAAACCTATGGTTGTTTCCTCAAAAACTCAGTCACCAAAGTTAGGGAAGATGCCATACCTAGAGCCAAGGTTTCAGCTGTCTAAACCAAAATTAGTCTTTTCTATTCATGCAATTCCAGCAAGATTTTCAGTAGCCATGGTCCGCTGGTCAATGTGGGACCATTTTGGTACATTCAAGGATCATGAAGATGTTGAAAATATCTAGTGAGAGTAAATTTCTTAGAAAAAATTAGCTAGTTTGGCTAAAAATTAAAGTTTAATTTTAAAGTATTAAACTAAAATCAATACCTCAATTCATCACACATAGTATGATTTTTCAAAACAATAGATTTTGGTTAGATTAGAATCAAAACAGAAAATAGTATACACTTGATCAGCAGAAAGTACCCTGTCCTTGCCAAGTCTGAAGTGCCTTCTGCAAAGCATGGAGGCATTTGGAGAAGAAGTTGTCAACATAAAAAAAAATAAATCACAAATTAGTGAAACAATATATTTTTCCCCTCAGAGCCTGGCTCAGAAATGTCTGAAGTACTTTTCTCTATTAAAAAAACAATGACCAGCTTGAGGCATGGGAAATAACTGTGCATCCAGTTAAACTCTGACAAAGTTATGAGGAGCCAGAACCAGAGATCTCATGAACTTTTAGGAGAGGTTTCCCCTCTAGTAACAGTAACATTGCCCTTAGGCCCAGCAAGCAGACAGGCTGCTCCCACAGGCACGGCAGCTTCTGGGAGTGTCTTGGTGTCGGTGCCTGACTGCTGATGGGCAGTGATGAGCATCACTGTGTCAGTGTGTGTCAGCTGACAGCTGAGGAGAAATTGATCTGGGCCCTCTCAGAGTGGAACACAGATTGCTTCTCCCCTCTGACAGGCTTCTTCCCCTAGACTTAAGGAGATGCTATTAATGACAGAAATTCAGAGAGAAGGAGCTACATGCTGCTGGTCTGGCTCAGAACAACACTAGGGTACACGAGGTCCTAAACATTCTCACTGCTTTAGGAAAGAAGCCAAAAGGTTTCTGAACAACAGGTTTAGTATGAAAAGCGTATCTCACCCTGGGTTGCAACTGAGCACCAAGTCAGAGACAGTGTCCCTGAGCTGTCTTGCATCTTTGCACTGCATTAATAATGCAGAACTTCTGTTCAGGTGCTTCCTGATGTGGTGTTTCACCACATCATATGAATGCCTATTTCTACAGCCAATGAGAGAACTCGGCATCTCCAGCAGGTGATTTAGCTCAACTCAGACATGCAAACAAGCAGATTCATAAGCCCAGCACAGTCAGTCTTCCCAAAGAGACCTAAGACAAGTACATTTCTTTTTGTGGTAACACTTGTCTTACAAACTTCAGTGAAGAAAACAAAATGTAAAAGTGATTCTCATGTGTAATGTTCCTGAAGGAGGCAGGAGCTCTGCTATAAAAGGTATGCCAGTCCCCACCAGCACTACATCACTGATGGTACCAGTACTGTCTGGCTGAGAGGTGCTGCAGGAATCATTAATAATTCTGAGGAACGGTTCCAAAGGTGGGGGAGAAACACATTTGTTGCCTGGGGTGGCTCTTAGGTTGTAAATCACATGGCAATCCCACATAAATACCTTAGAGAGATTTTAATGAACCATGTCCCATAGGTGAAAGCCAACTGCAATATTAGAAATGGTGTTTGTTTTATAGCCTACGAACTGCATTTTAAATGCTAGTATAGGTTTATATGACAGTTGTATTAAATATAAAATAGACCCATTACAAAGAAAGCCCTTCACATCTGCTTTTATCTGTGTATAAATGGCATGCCCAGCTCTGCAATTTCTCAAATGAGACATTTTTAGAACTTTATTTATGTTACAGCCATAACAAACTAGCAACTAGAAAACTATAATGGGCACAAACGGCTAATAAAAATGAGATTGTTGAAAAATACTTCTTAATAGCAATTTACAAAGGATCCTGATAAAACAGAACTGAGGCTCTGTTTCCCTGGATGTTTGCCACCACTGTAATCACAGTCATTTGGCAACAGGTACTCCCCCTCTTCCATCTTCTGTGACCGTTTCCCTCTGAATGTGCTGAAAGCCAAGTACCCTGAAGTTACTCCCTGCCCTGCCATTAGTCATGGTATGCCTACTGATGCATAGACACAGAGAAATGATTCCCCTTTTCTCACCATGCATGGGGTGACCTGACAGAGGAGGCATCTCAAAGAGTTGGTCACATACTGAGAGGAAAATAGGGTAGCAAGGCAGAATCTGTCCCACATGTGCAGAGAGTGCCCCTTTTTGCTTCTGAAACCTGCATCACCTCTATGATGAACTGATCTCATTACACAGACTGGTTAAGATGAGTAAGTCAAGCTCTTTGTTTGCCTTGAGCTCCCCAAGCAAAAGATTGGAGGCTGAACTGATCTGTTTTGAAGGACAACTTCTGTGAGTTTTGACAGTGTCCATGTGGCTGTTCATGTGATGCTGGGGAGAAAATTCCTGCCACCCAAGGAAAAGATGCCTTCTTCCAGATACACACTCATCTGCCACAGACCTACTGATTTGCCAAGGGAGGAAAGGGCAAAGCAGTGTGTTCAAGTCAAGGATAGAGAACTTGGTAAGGTTTAATCACAGGTAATGATGAATATCATTGAATATAAACTGATGTCTTAACCAGTACAGCATTATACCTACCTAAGAAGGAAAAGTTCCTGTTAACAACAAAACAACTGAATTGTAGGAGTGAAAATGAAACAGTTTTTCATGAAGAATCAGCAAGGGCTGAAAACATTGAGCAGTTTAGTGGAAAAAAAACCGATACAACGTAACATCACTTAAGAACCACCCTGAAAGTTGGGTGTTCGTGTTACTACTTAGAATTCCCTGGTGAGAGATAGTGCAAACTCCATGCAAATTAAGATTTACTTCAATGTGGAAAGCCTCCCCAGGGAGGCTGCCAGAAGCAGTAGAAACAGCACCCACTTTCCAGGAATCTCAGCCCAGATCCCTCCTGAACTCACATCTCTCTGTAGACACCCACTCTAACTATCCATTATGCTTGCCACTAGCTCAATTTGTGATGAAGACTACGCATCATGTCCTTAGAAAGTCTGTCTTTACCCAAAATATATTAAATGGTACAGTCCAAAGTATATGAAACTACCACTAAGTGCAAACTAGTGCAGAATGGTAACTATTTTTTATGCTGTGAGGCTGTAGTGTTACTGTAATTTGTGATAGCTCAGTTGATAGTAGCCTTATGGCTATCACTACAAAAAATTAGCCTTTAGGTAGACCACTGTTGATTTTTTATTTTTTTTTTTTTTACTGAAAATTAAATATTTGGCCAAAGATTGAACAAAAGGAAAAGAAAGCATAAAAATATATTAAACTCTAAACAAAGTCATGGCAGCAACAGGAACTGCAGAAACAGCATCAGTTTAGAGCTGAGCTAATCAAAGCAGATAGATTAGCCTGGCCTGTGAACAGCTGAGCTTCCACTCTAGAGGCAGGTAAACATTTCTTTTTTCTCCTCTCCTCTCCTCTCCTCTCCTCTCCTCTCCTCTCCTCTCCTCTCCTCTCCTCTCTTTTCTTCATTCTGAGAGAACCAGGGAAAATAAAGCAAGTATTTTCCTTGAAAATGTTTAGATAACATTAACATTAGTATAGCATCACAGTTTGTTAACTGATACAGCAACATAGGACCCTAGTTTATTTAGAACTGGTCCTCAGGGAGTTAGTGAAACAGAAAGAGTAAGCAAAATTTGGGTTGCTTTATTCTCAGGAGTAGTCAATAAGAATGCTTGTGTGGGCAAGACAAGTACGATCTGACCCAAAGAAAATACATTTGGCAAATTCATGTAAACCGGAAAGTCAGTAGCAGCTATTGAGAAATCATAGTCATATTTTAAAGTTGTCCTACTGAGGATTGCCTTTAAACCACATTTCTCCTCCCCTCTCTCTATTCCCCTTCTCCCAGAATTTTGTCCCAAGTACTTAATTGTGAGTACAATATTTTTACTGGGAAGACATCAAAGGCACTGATTTTAGAAATTCAATTTTATATAACACAAGACCCCTGAACTTTAACAAAAGTTCATTTCATCAACTATCACTAATCATCTGTGAGTCTGGTTCTTTACCAACTAAAACACAGTATTATGAATAATGGATTTTCCCTACATTTGAAGTGTAAGAATAATTGCAAATATGAATGCAAGCAACGATAATGCTTTGCATGAGTCTGTTTTCTGATTTGGCAATGAAATGCAGAAGCAAGCTAATACTTTTGCTTTAAAAATTGCTTAACCTGTAAAGCCAAAAAAGTGTAAAACACTCACTGAAGAGTTTTTTTGCACATTTGTTCTAGGTATTATTTCTTTCAATTTTCTTCCTTCACTACTCTTCATCTCTAGTGTCTCACTCAGATATTGGCATTAGAAATGGCAGAACTCCTGCTATCAGATGTGAAAGGCCCTCTACTCCTACCTCTGTGGGATCAAGGATGTTAACACTTTAGAGAATGAACCTTTGGAGTGATTACAGTTTGGCATTTACCTTAAGTAGAGTGATTAGAAGATGAGAGGTTCTCCCTGAGTTGTGATCTGCTGTATTCCTGCTGCCTCCAGCGATGCAGAACAGCCACTTGGTGGCAGGGAAGGGAGATACTGTTGGAAACATTCATCTCTTCCAGAGGAGAGATTTCTTCCTCCATTCCAGAAGAGAAAATATATAGTTATCATCATGTTTTGCAAATGCCATGCATACATACAGATCATAATCTTTCACTGGTTGATAAAATTGCATTTTGAACACATATAGCCAGGGCTAACATGTCAACATCTCTCAAAGTAGATAGAATGGGGACCAGTAAAAGTAATTTAAACGTAATGGGGCTATATATATATATATATATATGGCCATATACTATATATAATATTATATATATATATATAAATGAAAAGAGAGTTATACAAGATTTCTCCTGTAAAAGTATTATTATGATGTAAAATACAACTTTGATCTGATGCTGGAACTATGTTTCGTTCCTGTATGACCTCCTACCTCCTTCTTGCATGACAGAAATGATGGATATCTGTAGAGAAAGAAGGAAAATGTGTCACTAGTGCATAAAGAAGCATAATTGTCAACTGCGGCAAACTGGCTTTGAGATGAAATCAAAAGAACAGCTACTCCCAGAGATCTAAAGGTGTAAAGAACAGTAAAGTTACACTCTATATATCTCTTGGAAGTATCACAGGTGCAGTAGAAATTAATGATAAAAAGAGGAATTACCTGATCTGTGTGCTGATGGAAACATTTCAAAGCAAGACCCCATGTCTTCCTGGTCTCTAATTACATTGTTTCTCTCACATACATAAAGTCAAAGATCTCTCAAATTATATAAATTACTGTTTCACAATAGTTTCACAACTTCAGTGAGACTCAGTGAAAGTGCAACTCCTGAGAATGAGAAACTAAAGGAAGAAAATTTCATGCTGCGTTTCAGAGATCTATGTAATAAAATCCCAGCTGAAAGACAAAGCCATAACTGAAAGATTTTATATGAACATTCGTAGGTATTTTAGTAATGCTTTGCTTTTCTGAAGGTATGCATGCAGCTTTTATGTCAATATTTTCAGAGTTTTACGGTTTTCAGACTCCTGTAAGTTTTTCCACAGAAATATGGATACCTGCATGGACAGCTAAAACTGTTTCTATTTGGGAATAGGCATATTTCTCCGTTACCTTTTACAAATTGTGTAGTACTGTTCTTCCTGGTGGATATTCAAGTATTTTCTGACCTCATGTTGAAATTCAGGCCTCACCCTTGTAATAAAGAAACCTCAAAAGATTTAGGTTGCATTCATTTAGGAAGAACAACTTTGAATATATTCCTGTATTTTGGGGATCGGAAGAATTTCTGCAGAAAGGATAAGTCAACTCTTTTTTAATTAGTTAATGAGCAGTAGAGAAAACTTTTTCTCTTTTCTTTACTACAGAATGTCGTAAAAATTAATTACATCATTTGCAGATCATGTAAGGTTACAGTGCCTGAGTTACTGTATCTTGCATGGACAGCTTACAGTCATTTTATTTTTAGAAACTAGAACTAGAGGAATATATCAATTTAGGCAAAGTTTCTTCCTCTGTTTAAAGTTCATGGTGCCGGACATGTGGATCTTAGGTTAAGCAGTGAAAGGATTAAGAATTAATCCATGCAATTCTCAGATCACTTTTGAAAAATAAGAATGAGCAGATATAGGTAAATTTTATCCTAGACACTTACAACGATACCAGTTTTAACCAATGAAAGTGGTGTGAAATGTTGGGAGGAACAACATCATTCTAAATTCTGAATTCTTCAGAAACAATGTTAATAATGAAAATGTATAAATGTGTATTGTGATTATACAGTTTACTGACTTCTCTCCTAGGAGATCATGGCTTACATAACGTTAGGAAGAAGTTATTAGAGAAAGTTATTAAAGAAAGAAATGTGGCCTAAAAGGATCAAATCACTTGACCTTGTAGAACATCTATGCAGCTGAGACTAGGTTTAAGCTCTTCTAGGTGATACTGCATTTGTGCATTAGTCATACTGAAGCACCATAATGAGATGAAACTGCAAATGCCTATCTGTGAGGATTTGTAGTTAATTCCTAAAGTCAACTTGGATTAAAGTGGTGATTTCTTGCAAAACCATGAATACTTTTTTCTTACAGGTGTCTGGTACCAGTCTTCATTTTATAGTTGCTCAGAGGAACAGTCTTACTGTATTTTGAAAATTCCATCAGTTCCCTGTTGACTTTTATAGCTGATGTCCGTAATGCGGAATTGTTTGGCTCAATGTAATTTGAGTACGAGAAGAGACCTTCTAGGTTCTTGGTTCTTTTATGTGATCCATCTGGATGTCCCACCATCATCCCTGCAGGACAACTGCATCACAGGATCACACCCACAGCCTGGATGACTGTGTAGGGATAGCTGGCATCTCCTTCACACTACTTTTCCGTTAACAATAATAAAAAGAAAATAGGAAAAAAAAAGGCCTTGGTAACTAGCTGGGGAGGATAATAAAGATCCTAACTCTCATCCCTCCTTCCAAAACATGCAAACCAAAACACCCATTGATCTGGGAGGAACTCATAAGGAAGCCAGAAACAAGCACAACAAATCACGGAAAACATCTGCAAGTGACTTCAGCTAGAACACATGGCTGGAAAGTATTCTGTGTCCAAGATATCCCTGAATTCAACTTTCACCAAAATCCAAGGACCACCACCTCTGCTTCAGTGACTTGAAATCCTGATATCCTGTGGGTCCCTGAGGAATTTCCTCTCAATAGTGAGCTGATGATTTCCTTAAGAGTATTTTTAGGGATGCAAAAAGAAACACTGAAGGTAAGATGGCTGTGTACAGAGGAAGATTATATTCCAGTCACTTCAAAGAGAATGGGGGAGAAGGCATGTTTCTAATTTCTATACAAAAACAAAGGAAGTAATTTCTTTCAAGGTTTTTTATTTGTTTTTCAAATTACACAGTCCTCAACTTTTAAAATAATAATCATTCTTGACAGCCATTTAATAATTGTTAGTGATCTATAGCTTTATTATAAAGTACTCATCTAATGATGTATTTCCTTTACCCTGAGGGCCAAGTACAAAGCAGGGAAATTATCTTGGTGATACTTTTAATAACTTCCTGTGGGATTGCAAACTCTGGCTGAAACCGTCTCTGCAAAAGAGTTAATCATGTAATTTCACAGATTAGACAACAGAGGGTTACTAATGAGAAACTTCAGTTCAGCGATAAACTCTTTTTTTTCCAAGAATATTTTGAGAGGCCTGTAACCTTTGGCTGACACCCAACAAGGCTATTAGTTTAACCATGGGATGCACTACCAAATGTACAAGAGTCAGCAGAACTTTTCCTTCTGAAAATTGCTCATAACCCTCTGTGAAGAAGCCTTTGAAAACCCAGAAGGGATAGATGGAAGGGAAAAAAAATCAGGCAAAAAGGGGCTGACTTATCAGCTTCCGATAATTGGCATGGCTTCAGCTTCCCGTTTCTTTTCAACAACGTACTCTCACTATAGCAACCCCGGATCCCATTTAAATGTCATGCTGCCCTCTGTTCTATAAACATGTATCATCCATCACTAAATATTTAGATCTGAATTGTTGGAGCTGAGTTCTGTGCCAGGGGTAAGGGGATTAATTCCTTTCAAGGTCCTCACATGATGGATTTTTCACTGAAGTAAACATCCGAGAAGAGCTCACACTACAGCCATAAAATATATAAATAAAGTTTAAAGTTTAATTAAGTCAACATTATTTAAAGTGGTTGTCATATTTTATGGTGAACTCTTCATGTTTATTTTGTATGACTCCTCATAAATAGTCTCTCCCCTTCAGACAAAAGGCACGGCTGGGTTAAAGTGAAGGGTCCCATGCATGTGTGGTAGGGAAAGGAGGATCTTGCAGGCTCGGGAGATCCGCAATGAGCTGTATCGGGCCTTCTGCTATCTCATGTCTCTCTAATGAGCTGAGATGTTGTGCAGACACAGGAAAAGCATGGCGGAGTTTACAGCGGACGTGACACGGGGAAGCCCTCTGAGTGGCTATTGGGGCTCAGGCAAGGGAGGGCCTCATCCTTCCAGGTCCCCAGTTCATCTCTGGCACAGGGAAGGAGATTGGTGTGGAGGAGTAGGCTGAGGGGGGCAGTCTGTCACAGAAGATTATGCCAAGCATCTGTGGAGAGTTTCTCTTTCTTCTGTTCCTCTTTCACCCTTATTTTTCTCCCCCACATAAAAAACAGTCAACCCAAGGTGTTTCCAAGAGGAAAATTATATGATGTCATTATGCTGGCTAATCCTTTGGAACAGAAAGAAAAAATTTAAGAGTGAAAGTAAGCAGAGAAGTGCATCAAAGGGACTGTTGATCAGTGCTCTCCTTTCGGGAGGTCTCATCATGCCCTGACAAAGACTTATGGATGATTAGCAGAACATCCAGAGGAGAAATGGGGAAGCAAATGTTAGACCTCCAGGCCAAACCTCTAGAAAACTTGAATTCAACTTCTGTGCTCCCTCAGCTGCTGTGGGCAGCTCCTGCTTATGCTCTGCATGTCAGCAATGGACTGCAGCTCCTCAATTAAATGACTTGTCATTAAGGCAAACACAGAATTGTTGTGAGATGCCTATATCCTCAAAGGGCATGTGCTGTATAAGACTGAGACCTCTTTTCACTTCCTCAAAATTTTATCTGTGACAGAGGACCAGAAAGGTTGCCAGGGGTACCAGATTTCAAAGACTGATTTGGTGGCAAAAAGTATTCACTGTGATGGGAGTGATGATTTCCTAGAAATCTGAGAACAAGTATTTTGGTATTTTTGTTCCTTGTCAATGAAGCTGGATTAATGACACTTTACCCTTGTTTAATCTGTTTGAAATAAAAGATTTCAGTCTTAAAAACAGTTGCCTGTAGTTGTTATCATACTGCAAACACTGAAGCAGGGAGAAGAGCATATTCCCTGATTTTATTTCAGTTATTCCTTTCCAAAATACATTTTTCTACAGATTAGTGAGAAGTGCCAGAAACATGAAGAGGAACTTTATTCTTGTGCTTATTTAAGATTATAAAATATGAAATAAATATCTGTATGTGCATACATTTCTGTACAGATACACACACACTTTATGGATTATCAGGTACCCATGTTTGACCTATGAGTATAGATGTGTCCATTTAAATTCAGAAACAGTTAGTTAGCTTTGTCCAGACAAAGCACATGCAGCAATGCAGATCAGACTGAACAGACAGCAAGTTCTAGCAAAGCCATGAGCAGCCATATGATGAAAGATCATATGCTTATATTCTGTATCAGTGCTGATTATGTTGCATCAAAATCTTTAACATTTGGTAACATGATCATGCAGAACACAGTATGAAATTTAATGAGGTCTTAATTCCAATGCAGGTTTAAAAGCTAAGAGCATTTCTAAGGCTATATGTGGTATAAATGGAGTGTAAGCTAATATTATTTGATAAGATAGGAAGAGGCCCAGACAAACTGAAAGTACTTTCCTACAAGCTCTGGTCTTTCAGTAGAAGTGGAAACTGTTAAAACTGAAAGGGAATAAGGAAAGAAATGGAAGGAAGGAAGGAAGGAAGGAAGGAAGGAAGGAAGGAAGGAAGGAAGGAAGGAAGGAAGGAAGGAAGGAAGGAAGGAAGGAAGGAAGGAAGGAAGGAAGGAAGGAAGGAAGGAAGGAAGGAAGGAAGGAAGGAAGGAAGGAAGGAAGGAAGGAAGGAAGGAAGGAGAAGGAAGGGAAGGAAGGAAGGAAGAAGGAAGGGAAGGAAGGATGGAAGGAAGGAAGGAAGGAAGAAGGAAGGAAGGAAGGAAGGAAGGAAGGAAGGAAGGAATGGAAGGAAGGAAGGAAGGAAGGAAGGGAAGGGAAGGAAGGAAGGAAGGAAGGAAGGGAAGGAAGGAAGGAAGGAAGGAAGGGAAGGAAGGAAGGAAGGAAGGAAGGAAGGAAGGAAGGAAGAAGGAAGGAAGGAAGGAAGGAAGGAAGGAAGGAAGGAAGGAAGGAAGGAAGGAAGGAATGGAAGGAAGGAAGGAGGGAGGGAGGGAGGGAGGGAGGGCGGGAGGGAGGGAGGGAGGGAGGGAGGAGGGAGGGAGGGAGGGAGGGAGGGAGGGAGGGAGGGAGGGAGGGAGGGAGGAAAGAAACTTAGACGTATAGAAAAAGTACTCTATCATTCCAGAGCAAGAAAAACAGTTCTGAAAGAAAAAGTAGAAGGGGAAGGATGTTTCATTTCATCTTCATTCACAAGCAGTAAAAATTGTCAAAAAAAACACCTAAGGAACGAGTCCTAAAGGATGTTAATTGTTGGGCAAAAATCACCAGTGCTACAGTTTCTGCATGGAGTGAAATTCAGCCAGCGCCAGTGACCTAGCAGTAAGCTTGATCATTTAGTAAGCCCTGTCCTCTCTGTCACTCAGGCTGCTCAAAGAATCTGAGACTTCTTTTCTGAGCTGACAGAACTGGGAAATGGGTGAGAGGTTTAGCTGCACCTCTATTTCTCACTCCAAACCAGTATTACAACAATTAATGATATTCATGCAGCCTCTGCTGCATTTCTCTCAAGGGGGCTTCCACTGTGGGGAGCAAAAGGAGCAAGAAATCCCCACTTTGGGGCTTACACACCAGAAAAGTTTCACAGAAAGAATGAAGTAGTACTGACATGTCAGCATTGCTTTAGCTTTTCTCTGTGAAATGGAAATGGACTTAGATCCCAAACTCATGACCATACTTCTGACATGTTGTGCTTTAGCATGCTATATTCCAGAAATCAGACAGATAAATACATCCATAATATTAATATTAAATTCCCCTCCTTCCCCTTCATCCGTCTGCCTGTTATCAACTTCTTTGGCAAACAGTGCATCAGAGGTATGGTTTCTCTGGGGCTGTTGGTCTTGCATGCATATATATAAGAAGTTTGTCTCTTAGTCTGCATCCCAAGTATCCTGAAAATGAGGGCTTAGTGGAATATTAGTTTCATTTCTGAAATACTGGAAGTGGGAAGTAAATATATCAGAAGTTACTGATACAGTCAAAAATATGGATCTTCAAAGTAAAATCAAAACTAAGTAATATTTTTTCAAGTATTTTCACAGATGTAGTTAGAATTTACAGGGAAAACAAATATTCTATCTCATGATCATTTCTGACCAGTAAACAGTTTTCCCAGTACTCTAAGATGGACATAATCCTTTTGCGGCAGGTGTTGTATGAGCCAGTGCTCTATTCATTCAGAAACTATAGTATCCATTAAGAAGACAGTTCCCTTGGAAGGGAATAGAGATTCAAGTCATTGCTTTTACTGATGGAAACATTAAGTTACTAGATAGGGAATGATGATTAGGCAGCCTTTTTACACAAGTAATATAGAATGTATTGAGCTGCATAAAATAGTTCCAATGAGGAAGATCGTGGTTTGGGAGAGAGAAGGAGTAGTTCTGGGGGAAACAGGAATATGAGTGCTAGCCCTCAGTTTGGCTAGCTTGTAAGTACTAGTTGGCTATACTTTGGACATTGCTTTCTCTCTTTCCTTGACCAGAAATGTAATAATTGCCAAACATACTGTATATATTTGTACAGAAAATATTTACTTCTGTCAAATCAACAATTTTCTGGAAAAAAAAAAAAAAAAAAAAAAGCCAGAAACCTTCCTTTTTCACTGGAAAATTCTTTAGGAACCCTAGCAGTCAACGCTCTCGGAACTGCCTTTAAACAGCCAAATCATTCCCACAAGTATGAATGCACAGTTCCAACTACTTTAATGGAATTTGCATGTGTATATCAAGGGGCAGAATTTGGCTCTTGTTCTAAAAAATGTTTGTGTAGTTTTTAAAGAGAAATTCATTTAGGCAGTGACGTAAGCCTTTGCAATTTCCCTGTTTTGTCTATGCAAGATTCCAGTTTTATAAAATGGTATGAATTAATTATATTATTTGTATTTGGGTTTTATAGCAGCATGCAACTGTCTAAAAACCCAGCCTTGAACATCTCAATTAATTGATGTTTACCAAAGCATTTGTCTTGCAGTTTTAATTTATTTGTTCCAATAAAAATTAAAATCATTTTCTGTAATCTTATTTATTTTTCTGATTTCACTTGCCTCAATGCCAAGGGAATTCCAGAAATTTCAGAAGTTACACTGACATATAACTGAGACAAAGAAGTAGCGAATTCGACTCCATAGAAGAAATAGTAGCCAGTCGAACTCAGCAGGAGTTTTGTCATTGACTTCAAGTGAGAAACATTTTCACTTCAGCTGTATTTAATAATATTTTTTATTTGTGCAGGTATAATATAAAATTAATACCTCATTTATAGTGACCAGATATGTGTTGTTTAGTTGCTGTTCTATTTCTGCAAATAGAGAAACAACAGAGAATTTTTTAATTTTGATTTTTGTTTAAATTGTCTCTGGAAACTACATTTTGGGAAATGATTCACAAAGGTATAAACAAGGTAGCTTGAGCAAGAGCCTTATCCATGGCATGCTGAAGTCAAAGTTTGGTGTAGCTGACCTAGAGATTTCTTCAAGAGGAGTGTGAAAATAAACAGTGACGTGAAGTGTTTGGGTTTTACTTGTTTTTTGGCAAACGACCTGGCCCTGATTCACCTCTCACTTAATCGTATAAGTGTTGTAAGTGATAAAGTCAAATCTCATCATCTGGAAGTAATAGAAGCAGGAAAAAATACTGTGGAAATTGTTAAGAGGTCTTGACCATGAGAACACAAGCTTGCTGTTTATCAGTGAAGCATTTCTGGCAAGAACTGGACTTCTCCAGTGTAGTGACAGGTAATTCTGTAGTATATTTTGAATCCATCTTTTTTTGATTATGTGGGATCAAACTCATACAAGGGCAAGAAGAGCAGGGAAGAGCTTATGGAGTGATTAAAAACCCAGTGAACAAGCCCACAAAAGGGCTCACTGGGGCTCCTGTCTTAGACGAAACCAAAAGAGCTTGGCAATACAACAAATTCTGACAGAGAAGACAGATATTTTCCACCAGTACACAAAGGAAAAAGAATGGAAGAGATACCAGGAATATAAATTTAAAGAAACTGAGAATATTGGCGCAAGGAGAAATAGGTATGAACAGTCCAGGAATTAATTTAGGTTTCATTGCAGAAGGTGGTATCTGTATCAAGTGTCCATTAAGGTAATAGGTACAAATGGAAAGGCTCAAGGAGGAACCTGATGAGTGTATGAGCTCACTGTATACAATAGGGTTTGTGGGAATGGAGACTGACTCAGTGGCAAAGAACCATTCTTTTAGCATCAAATTCCTATGCTCTAAATCAGGATAGTTCTGATGAAGACAGTTTCACAAAGCTGGCAGTAAAGAAGAGTGCATCTCTTCCTCCCTTGTGACTAATCCTGCTCCCTTTACAGACTTTGCTCTGATATCTGGGAAGCTTCAGAAAACCTATCTGCCACCAGAATAGTGAGCAGTTCCTAAGGAAACAGGTATGTCCCACCCACATGCATGCTGCACTCCTCTCTGTATCTGTGATGCCTCATATTAAAAGTGTTGACAGCTCCAGTAGGGATTTTACAAGAGATTGCCATTCATATTCCACAAGGACCAAAAGATCCACATGGGAATATTTAATATAAACAGTAATAGTTTCCCACATCTTTGTTTAGAGAATAGCTTGAGGATTTCTAAACTTTAGGATCATATTCATTCCAGAAGAATGGTTTCAACTTATAGCCATATAAATCTTTTCTCTACATAAATGACATTTTTTTTTGCATGTATCTGAATTCTTAAAGGTGATATTCAGGTAATAAGGCTGCAATGGGTAGTACAGGTAAATCTCACTTCAGCTAGTTTTACTAAACAGTGAAAGACTTGAACTGCATGAACTGGAAGGGGTGTTAGCTATCTGCTTTTACAGTGTGAGACTTGCCAGACTTCCAGGAAACACTTTTTTTTTTTTTTAATGAAACAAATGAGGAAAACATTTCCTTGGGATTTCAAGATTGTACTTGCAAAGAAATCTAGGGCTGAAAAACCAAAGCTCTGCTTCCACCAGGGCTGGACTGCTAATCAGAGTAGTCAGGTCATAGTGCTTTGCACTCTCGGAAGTCCAGTGCTAATTTTCTGAGCCTAAGAAGGAACTGTTAGATACTGAAATTTCTGGAGTGACTCCTCTGAAACAACCAAAGAACCATTTATCTTAGTTTGCCTTTGGGATATTTTAAATGCTTTTTTTGCTTCCTTACTTCTTTTAAACATTCATAACTTCTGTAATAAAACCTACTGCTACATCAAACTTGTCACTACTAGCCACAGTCTGATCCAACACATGCAACTACCTAGGGAACTACCAAATGCAGGGGAGGGGAGAAGAAGCTACATATATATGTATATATATATACATATATATTGTTTTGTTTTGTTTTGTTTTTAAGACATGGTAACATATTATTGCTGACTTCCAGCACTTATAAGTTAGGATCACAGAGAAAACTCTGAAACTGGAATGTATTTTGTTTCAATTTGTCTGCTTACTCTTGGGCTTTGTCAGGCTTGTGTTTTTCAGCTTTTTCCATAGCCAGGTGGTCTCAAGTGCTCCACAAATGAGCAGTTACTGGGTATTGCCTTATAGCAGAGTGCTGCATATTAACTATTTTTGAGCCTTTTTCCTACTCATACCTGCCAGTATTCTGAATTCCTTTATTCGTATCTATGCACTGCGGATAAGTTAAAGTAATCCTGATGCTCTCACCGTGAACACTGATTGGATGTCAGTGTCCTGCTGTGTTTACTGTTCCTGGAAATAGAAAGGATGGATAAAAAATAGGGGTCAAAAAATACTGCAAATTCAGTATCTAAAGCTGCAGATAGCAATAGGAAATTTTTCTAAAGTTTCCTGCTAGTGAATTCTGAATACCATATTACCTCAGAGAAAATTTAAAACAAAATTGAGACTTTATAACCTTAGTGACTATATGTGACCTAGAAGATTTAAACAGTAATTCTTTCTCACATTCATTTATCATCGTTTCAAGAAATGTATCGTGACATCATAGATCTTGCCACAATTCATCCTTCCAAAAGGAGAACTGTGCATGGTATGATCCAGCTTGAGAGATAGTCAGAAGCAAGACAGGAAACAAACACTTGTGTTTTTACCTCATGAGACCTTTACAAAAACAGAGGGAACTTGTTTGAAAGACTGAGGGAGAAGAGGGAGAAGACAGTTTTATAATCTTGTTCACTGTTTTCTTTTCTTTTTTATTTTATTTTATTTTATTTTATTTTATTTTATTTTATTTTATTTTATTTTATTTTATTATTTTTTCTCTCTGACAGTTAATAGAAAGAAGAACATTTTCAGGTCTGTGTTTGCAGCTTTAGTTTACTGTTACTGGGCTCAAGCTTTTGATGTAAGGAAGAAGGGAGCAGAAGTTTTAGATGTAATATAAAGAATCTCTTCCACTTGCCAGGTGAACTAATGAAGTTAGGACGACGTTCTTCCTTTCTACACAAATAATATGTTGTGTTCCTTTCTGACAGACATATGAAGGGAAAGTAGCTCAGGATGGCCAATGACATTCCTCATCAGTGCAGTTATTAAAGAGAAACTAGAATCAGGTAGGATGCTTTTTCTTAACATTGAACAGTATGTTATTCTTCCCAAAGAAGGTATCAGTTTTTGTGAAAAGAATGTTTTTATGAAGAGAACTGTAAATTCTTTCTTAATTTTTCATGCAATTGATTAATTAATCTGATTAAAAGTGTAGAGTCTTGCACCTGGAAAGAATAACTGTATGTATTGCTAAAGGTTGGGGGATGACCAGCTGGAGAGGAGCTCTGTGGAGAAGGATGGCATCCTGGGGTTCAATAAAAGGAGTGTGGTCAGCAAGGTCAAGGGAGATGATCCTCCCTCTCTTCTCTGCCTTAGTGAGGCCTCACCTGGAGTACTGTATGCTCCCCAGTACAAAAAAAGACAGAGATCTCCTGGAAAGAGTCCAATGGAGGGCCACAAAAATGATAAAGGGTCTGTAACGTCTTCCCTGTGAGGAAAGTCTGAGTAACCTGGGCCTTGAGAAAAGAAAAGACTAAATATCTTAAGTATGGGAGACAAAGGGACATGACCAACCTCTTTTCTGTGGTCTGTGGGGACAGGAGAAGGGGAAACGGCTGTAAACTTGAGCATAGGAATTTCTGCACCAGTATATGAAAGAACTTCTTCATGGTGAGGGTGACAGACCACTGGAACAGGTTGCCCAGGGAAGTTGTGGAGTCTCCTTCTCTGGAGATATTCAAGACGTGTCTGGATGCCTACCTGTGCAGCCTGCTATGGCAGGGGATTGGACTCGATCTCTAGAGGTCCCTTCCAACTCCTATAATTTTGTGATTCTGTGATTTACCCATTTCCTGGAATTCATGAAAGGCAGAATAATATAGAATGGTTCTGGAAGTTACCTTTAAAAATTATCTAGCCCAAACCCTTTTCATGCCTAGGGACATCTTTCACTAGGTCAGGTTGCCCAAAGGCCCATCCAACCTGACTGAGCACTACCAGTGATGGGGCATTCACAACTTCTCTGAGCAATCTGTTCCTAACACTTAATGGTATTTCGTGAGAATTACAATACAAAGGCCAACAAGCCGTCAAAGTCTATCCAGTTAGATGTTTAAACTCAACACATAATGTGAGAGTTGGTGGAAAAGAGTTAATTTCCAATTTACTGGTATTTCTTGTTTCAGTAGACAAGTGTGTTATGGGTGCCAAAGGCAAAAAGCCAAAATATAAAAAGATGTTCACCAAAGGGATTACTTGGTAAAACTTGATCAGCATCAGAAATAGCTGGTGTCAAAATAATTTTGAAATCATAGTGAATCACAGTAAGTAGGTTCTCCTCCTGTACTTCTGTCATCATCTGAGATTTTGTTGCAATTGTAACTTGCAATAGATAAAGAATCAGTATATTCGAAACTTCTATCCTGTGCTTGATGAACATATTCATAACTGAGCTTTAGCTATCTTGTTTGGTTTTATCTTTCCCTTCAGCAGCCTCTCTCCCTATTCTGTTCTCTGAACTTTTAACAACTTTTACTTCAAGCACACTAGTATTTATGGTGTGCCCTGAAGGACAGTGCCCCTTAAAAACATATTCATAAAAGTACAACCCAAAAGTACAAGTTCAAAAGAAAAACAGCCTGGAAATGAGCTTTGAGATGAATGCTTTAGAGTCATTATCTGAGGTAAACTGGCAGTCTCTAATGAGACATTTGTAATTTAATTGTGTCACGGAGAGACTATAAATTTCCCTTGGAGCCCATATTCAAGTTGTTTTTATAATGAAGATAAAGTAACACACATACCAAAAATCTTTTGAATACAATATAACTTCTTCCAAAAAGATAAAGAGGAACTATATCCTATTTATTTCACTACACTCAGTTGCACGACAGAGCCTACAACAAGTAGGATAGAGGGCAAGAGTCAGTCCATAATCATTTAATACTGTATTTTTTACATTTCTCTTTTAATCACAATAAGCTTTTGTGACTGGTTCATATCAATACTAGAAAAGAAGAAACATAACAGGATCACAAATGGTCATTCTACTTAATCTTTATACAGGCTTATGTTGTGTTTAATGCTTCCTCTGTGGAAGAAAATGTCTAATACTGCATGACTAAGCCACTCCTGCAAGAGATTTCTAAGGATTTTGAGAGATAGTTGTAAGATTTTTTATGCCTCACTCAGTACCAAAATGCTGTCTACTCACTCCAAGTTACTACATAAACTAGGACAAACGTCTTCAAGATACATAAAGTAGATAGTGCAATGTGCTCACTTGCCCATGCTCAATTAAGTTCCCTGGGTTCCTCGACAGAAATGGTGAATTTGCTTCTCTTAAAGATTAAACAGCTTTTCATTCTGTGATTCTGTTTGTCAAATTGTGTTGGATATAATATCCAACGCTTCAGCTTGCTGGCACAACTATTTCTGAAATGCTGAAAATGATTCCAAATGGAAACAGCTTTTAAAATAATACCTAAACTTCAACAGATCATTAAGCATTCATTTCTTAGGTCAAAATGTGACATAGAACCTGGGAATGAGAGACAGAGAAAGATGAAGAATGTTCTAATTCTACAGTAAATGTTGCAAAAATACCTAGTTCTATAAGAACCCACATTTGAGAGTTTTCCTCTGACTTGTTCCTTTCACTCAAACAGAAAAACTGTAATCTAAATACAAGAAAGGGAGTAACCATCCTTCTATTTTAATTCGGTCTTCAACTTAAATTGTCACTATGTTTTTAGAAAAGATATTTCATACTAAAATAGTATTTCAAACATGCCATTTTTAAATTTCTCTTGAAGTTTTTAACATCAGCTCAAGAATCTGAAGCAACCACTGTAAATACTGTTCACAGTGCAAGGTTTCAGGCTAGAGACATAACACTTTTCCCCAGAAGAAACTCCCATGTATCTTTATTCCATTTTTGAACAATTTATTTATTTATTTATTTATTTACACCCAGCTAATGTATTTTTCACGTTTTCTGACATCTAAAGGTGAATATTTTCATCTTTTAGTAGCAATTTGGTTAACCAAATAATCAGGAAAGTAATCTCCAACTGAAAGCCTTTTCATTTAATAATAATAATAAAAATGAGAGTTTAGCAAGATCCCATCCAATTGACAATGAGATAAAACATGGGTTGCTTTGAAAATAATTCCTCCTATTTATTTCCGTGGAAATTATAATAGATACAAAAGGCATATTTGATAGAGCAAATCCTCAGCTACAAAAGACTGTTTTCCAACGAAGCCACCACCATTAGCAGATTCATGCACATGAACTGATAGAGACGCTCTTCATTTAATGGTGTGACAGCTGTACATGGTTGTCTGGAAAGTGGCTTGTTTTTGATGTCACTGTCACTGCTGCTCAAATGAGCCACCCACTTTGTTACTGTGCTCACATCCACTATTCGGGCTCCATCAATATTCTTCAAGTGTCACTGTATGTCAGTGGGTACCATTTTTTATGCATAGAGTAACTCAGTTCCTCACCTTTACCTCATACACAATTCTGTGTCAGATGCCATTTTGTCAGATGTCCCTCTACTGCCATCTCTACTCAGCAGCAAAATTAAACAAAATACTGATGGGAAAGTTCAGCCTCTACTGCCATACCACCGCCATTCATCTCTGACGTCATGAGCCAACATCTTAAGGTAGGTGGTATTATTTTCAGAGCAACCCTCATATTTCTCATGTAGCTGTTTTGTTTTCTATTCTAGAAAGTACATACATAATGTGGTAAAACACTACTGAAATCCGAAATAATAAATAAATAATTATAAATAGCGATATACAAAAACAGATCAAGAAAAATTGCATCACTTTGGCCAAGTCTGATTCTTCATTACATAATGCCTCGTGGAGTCATTTGCAAGTGTATATAGAAAATAAGAAACTAAGGAATGCAAATGTGAGTACTGCATTTCATACTAACTTTGAGTAGCAATAGAAGAACAAGCATTCTAGGCAATGCACCGTATAAAGTTCTCACACTGCAGTAGCTAGAAATGATATTTTAACACTTTTACTTTACATGAAGTCAGACTAGACACTACAATTGCTTCTTCAAGCCTTAAAAATCGAGGAGACATAGAGGAGAAGACTGTACTGGTTTTGAGTCAATGGGAAATTAAGTCCTGCATCTGTAGGGGATGAGAATTTGCAGGAATCATGGTAAAATATCTATTCTAGAATAGGAATGAGTTGTTTCAAATAAAAAATTGTGTAACTTGTTGCTAATTTCAAAGAAAGAGGATACAGGATACAGATTACAGATGAGGCACAGGCTGTAAACTATTCAGGATAACTTTCATCACTCAAAGGGTATAATTAAAAGTATGGAACAAACTGCCAAAATTACAATAGAAATGCATAGTGCAACACCAGGTCAAAAGGGATTTGGACTCATTTCTGGAAGAAGAGACAATGCACAGCTGTTAGCATGTATTATAAAGGATGAAGATGATCAGTTACCATATGGATTGATTGGTATTTCCTGGGCATGTTCTGTTAGAATTTTAAAATTTCCTGGACCTTCAGTCTTTGTTTGTTTTTGGCAGCTGCATCCATACAGGAGCAAATGTCTTCCATTGACTTGAAATTTATATTGTAGAATAAAATTACTGTTTTCTCCAGCAAAAATTCCTCGGTGGAAAGGAATCTTCATATTTTTGCCATGACATAAGTTCATGCAGAAAAGTTGGGCAGCTACCTCCACACTCTGGATTCTTGTACTCTCTTAACTCATCAGGATCTGAGAACATAACCAATTGAATGCACATACCTGTGTAATTAGTATTCAAAGAACTGCATACACCTTTTGAGTTACACTGGCTATACAGTCTCAATAATGTAATTTCCTACATGAAATCTCAAAATAAGTGACAGGGTTGGTAATAATCTGATGAAAGCACCCTGTAAACATCCATGAATCCTGCCTCAGTAACTTACTCAGATATTTCAATTTCAGAGGCCAAGGCCAAAACACACCACCTGAATTGGATAGAGGCAGGCAAAGGCAGAACTGAGGGGTTTTAGAGAACCTGATGCTCGCAAACTTTTTGAATGTCATAGTCATCCCCTTCACATATTACCCCTTGGACGTTTCATTGCCTTGAGAGAAATGATTTCTGCTTCTGCAACAATTGTGTTATCACTAGAATAACTAATGTGACTATGAAGAGAGCATTTTTACTCTGCTGGCACAGAGAAAGAGATACTCTAAAAGGAAGAGTACCACTTTTATGGTGCCAAACAGAGGAGATGAGTATGAAGGACTTTTCTGGATCCTGTACAGGCCATCTGAAACACTGCAATTCAGATTAAATCTGCTTAGAACAGAGCAGAGGCTCAAAGAAGGCCCAAGGCTTTGTTTGCTCTAGCCAGCACCAGAGCAAAGAGGCTACAGCTATTTCTGGCTTAGCTCCAAATTTGCAGGGCCCTGCAAACAAAAAAAAGTAGCATATGGAAGCAAAGCCTGTGGCTGATCCTGGTGTTGTACAGCACCTCTTTACTCAGAGGAATTTGTAAAATTTTGGTCATGTCAGTATCCTATCTATATATGGAAAAGGACCATGGATAACCAGTTTAGTTTGTAGTCTTTTTTCAGCATAGTCTGAGTCACCCTCATTAGATGTAGGAGCAACAGAAATAGAAATTCTCACTGAAATGGACCTAGAGAAGTCGTCATAGCCTCAGCGTTCTCTCCCTCACAAGTTTTTCTAGGCACTGCATAAATACAGCATGAGATTGTTCATACCTCAAAGGGGTTTTAATCTAAATATTACCAGAGATTTAATAGCAGTTCAAACATTTCAAGGTTTTCCAGCTTTGCATACCACATGCATTACTAGTGGTACAGCTCTGTTTAAAGCAACTTGAACTGTGCAGGTGAACAGGCCTGAAGATCTGGGTAGCATTTGCAGCCACTGAGTGCTCTTGGGGATTGATTTTTAAGGGACTTCCTGATGTGTGTGGTCTGCTTTTGTCCTGATTGTAACATCTTCCCACAAGCACTTTGAATGTAATATTACAATTGATTTTAGGAAGAAGTCCCCTTAGAAGGGCAAGCAACACAAGCTACAATCTTAGCTGTCAGTTATCAGTTGGGTGGATGATTTGTCACTTTTACTCTTGAGCCCACTTAACACCAGCTATTAGTGACCATGCTTGGATTGAAATCAGTCCATCTCCCTTCCCTGTGCTCTATTTCAGGAATAAAGACCTGTGATCGTTACACCAAATGGGATATAATTCTTGGTCTTCATTAGTTGTTTCTCATTTCTACAGTATTTAATGAGCTTGCCATTGCATTTCAGAACTGATCCCTAATGATAAGAGTGAGATCTAGATTTTCCTGGCAAACTTTCTGCTAACTTGTATAGGACTGGGATCGGTACTTCCTGTTCATATTATGGTACATCCTAATAGAAAAAACTATCTTGGTAAAAATCTTTCAATAAGCTTTGGAACTCTCTTCATGATACTGTTCCTTCTTTAGAGGAAAGCACACAATCAAAGTTGCACAAGCCTCTTTTCCGCACTGAATTTGCCAAAAACTGAAGGAAAAAAAAAAAAAGCAAGAACGGAAAACCTGTAAAAGAGACACTGAAGTACTGCACACAGATTGAATGTTTCACTGGTCTTGCTTCCATTTCTGCTCCAAGCACTTTGGCACATCCTAAATCTTAAACACCTGGCCCACTGCCTTTCCTGAAGAGAGATATTTCTGTGTGTCAGGAGTCCAGTTTTAAAAATATGTTTGTGTTAGCACCAGATGTTTTTGGTGGTTTGTTGATCACACATAGGAAAAGATCCTACCAAGTCTTCTAATATTTTTGAAAACCTTGCAGTGAGAGATTTCATCAGATTTGAATGATGCTCCTAAAGGGCCAGAGGGGACATCAGTATCATTTTTTGTAGCTGATATTACCTGACAGTAGAACTTCTTCATATACAAAGACTGCTAAATGGATTAATCCTAACTTGAATTTTATTTTGGTTCTCTAATTTTACTCTGGATTTTTAAGTTTGTAATTCCTTTAAGACAGGGTTTTATATATGTTTTTTATTTTATACATTTGAAAAAAAATTATATGTATATTTTATGCACACACACACATATATATTCTTTTACAAATCTTCCTTGGCTGTTTTTTCCCATAGTGTTAGTTCATGCACATTGTCGTGTAGTGCACAGATAAACAGACTAGCTCTGGAAAAGCTGTTCGGGGACCACAGTCCAACTGGATAAGACACTGAGTCTACAAGATCTACAAGAATGCTCTCATCTGCATTTGTTTCTGAAGGTCTGGTGAAACTCACCTTTAAATTTACTGATGTATGCTTATTTGTCCATTTCAACCATAATAAGGGTTCCTACATTCTTACATGAGATTTCCTGGCTGAGAAGCCATGAACAGAAGGTCCTGATTCTCCCAGAAGTCTGATCTACACACAGATTGCACACATGCATTAAATCTTGCCCTTTCAAAGTATACTGGACTTTAAGCCTAATGGCAAATTAGGTGTATAACTTGAGGGTCATCAAACTGATATTGCCATTAACTGCTGACGTCATGCAGAGGACTGGTGGAGCTGATCAGCTTAAGCACCAAGAGGTCCCAGGCTGTGGTGCATAACGCAGTTAGGTATGATGGAACACAAATCTGCTTCCATTGGCTTGCTAGAGGCCTAGGATCCTCAAGTGTAAAAATTCCCTTATACATATGCATTTTTCCTAGACTACATTTCTGAGTGGCAAAATAGTTTTCAGGGGAACTCCAGGTACAAGATTATTTGCCCACTGCAAGGCCTAGAGACCCTTTACTGGGCTGAAGATTTCAGCAAACTGTGGTGCTGTACCTTGACTTTTCACTTCCCCCTTGCCTACTTTCAGTGAATAAAGTCCATTGAAGCTCCTGGTAGCTTTCTATTTGTTCATTTGTGGTGGGAATTAGGCTGATCACCAGAATCATAGGAGTTTGTCTGTTAGTCAGGAGCACAGGAAGTCTGCAGAGGAAGAGAGAAGATAATGCACACTGATCTTTTTCTATGCTTCTTACACATCATTGCTGGCAGATTTGACCTGTGACAAATTCTCAAAATATGGCTGTGCAGACAGAGATGGGATAGATCCAAGGATAAAAAGTCTGTGCTTGGAAAATACTGTGCTGTGACAGAATGTATGAGCTCATATGCATCTCTCTGCCATTGCATGTTTGCCCTTTCTTACTTGGAGGAAAACAGCCACAGATCTGTGGAGGACGACAGCTGTATAAGGTGCAATTTCTTGTCCTCAAACCTATGAAGCAGGAAAACATACATCAGTCCAAAGACTGAGACTCTCCTAGCAGTATGGATCACTTGAGTCTGATAGCTTGTGCCAGAAGTGCATTTTTTGTGAAAGATGAAATCCTGACATTCCTGGCCAGCACAGTATAAATATGGCCACCCAAGTACCGTGGCATTATTTGAATTCATCTGCTATGTGGTTTCTTTGGCAGCTCAGTGATTTCCTCAACTAACAGAAAACTGTGGTTCTTCTCTCAGCAGCGGCTGCTGCCTGTGGGCTGGCCTTACAATCAAACCCAAATACACCATGACCTCATGAAGGCCCCATCGGCCTGCATGTCCCTGGCACTTGAGGCTGAGTACTTGCATGGGCCTGGCCAAGGTGCTGGCTCTGCTCCATGGCTGTGTAGCTGTAACCAGGTCCAACCTGGGAGTCAGTTTCCCTGGCCTCCCCTTAAAACACAATCAATTTCTCATCACTGTAGCCAGAGAAAGAGAGAGCACATTTGTACTACGCAGTATCCAGCACTTGGCTGGATGTGCTTGTGCTAGACTTCTGAACAGTGCTCTGGGCACACTAGTAGCACAGAACAAAGTTCAATTTGTATGATGCAGAATGCTGTGGGGAAAGATGACCTTGAGGTCAATACCAAGGCTCCCCCCTGGGAATTTTTTTTTAAATTAATATTCACAGTTGGTTATAATCCCTCCCAGTGGAAATAATTTGCTCTCCTCATGTCATCTCATAAGCTCCAAGGAGAAGCCCCCACTTTGCTGGGATGATGGAGAGAAGGAATCGCAGTTCCACCACTGCAAATAAGTATCATCACTTTCCTTACAGATTCGAGGAAGGATTTTAAGGATTTTACAGGAGGCAAAAGAAGAATTGTCTTCTTTAGCAAGCTACAACAAATTAAAATATAACTTTCTTCAAAGTGAAAATAAAATATCATCTGAAATGCTGTGGGGCTGTGTGCCCAGAGTTCACAGCCTCTAGCTGTAGCTAAGATGACAGCTCAGGAGCTTTTAGCACTTCTTGGGAGCTTTTTAGTCTATTCAGCCATAATACAGGAATCAAATATCAGCTCACTCTGTTCTCATGGTTAGTGGATCACAATACTACGCTGTCAGAACCTGTGTTTTTATATACCTTAAAGCCTTGTAGACACAGGAGATTTAAAGAAAGGACAGACCTAAAAAAAAAAAAAAAAGGTTATCCCTAGAAGAGATCTCAGCACTGCAGTACTCCATTAATTTGCATGTAGAGCTTAAGATCCTGAGTCCACCAGGCAGGAATGAACTCTGCTCCTCATTCAGCACATGCGCAGGGCAGGAGATGGACAATGCTGCAGGTTTTGTGGGCAGAGCGAGACACTTGCCTTTGCACTCCATCTCCCACTGCTGGAGCAGGGCCAATGTTTCCAACCTCCAGCTACCTTGCTCAGCCCAAGCCCCCAGCACTTTCTGTTTGTTTAACACTGTCTGGCAGCCTTGAGATAACAGGGATGTTGCTAGCTGGAGCGAGGCCAGCTCAGGGCTGGCCTCATAGCTCCCCTGCACCAAAGGATCTGCAGATCCGGACTGCTTCAGACACTCCAAATACCCAGGTGAGCAATAAAGTCCAACACAAGCAGGTCAGAGCTCAACTACAGGTTACTGCAGGAGCTCCAAGATACTTGCTAGGGAAGCAGGCACTCTGCTCATCCCCTAGACATCAGTAAAGTTTCAAGAAGGGCTGGCCATGGAAATCCCTGTGTAGGAAATGCCTTTCAGCTCAAAAGAAATGAGAATGAATGCATCAGAAATATCACATGTATACACATATGTATGCATGTGTGTATGTATATTTATGAACTTTCCCTTTCAAAGACGTGCTGGGGATGGGAAGACTTACAGGCCTTTCGATGGAGCAGAGCCATCCAGCAAGGGGAAAATAGGAAAGTATAGCAGCTGCAAGTCCTCATACAACATCTCACTTAAAATGTCATGTGTGCTACTTGGTTTAAATTGTCACCCCTCCAGCAACCACAAACAATGCAGAAACAGCAGATGTGTTTTCTATTTAGAATTAAACAGTTTATCTCAACCACTGTCATTGTTACAGAGGGAAAATAAATAAATATCCATGTTAATGTAAACTTCAAAAGGTACTTTCTGGCATGAATGGCTGTTCTGAATCCAGACTTCACTGAAAAAACTAGGATTTGTCCACAGATTTTTTCTTTTCATTTCTTTTTTTTTTTTTCCAATAGAGATGCTGGCAACTCAGCATGTAGTAAAACTTAGACTGGTCAAAAAGATTTTTTGGCCAGATATAGCATCCAATAACTCATGTCATTTTGACTTAATGGTCCAGAAAATTAAAGTAAACATCATAAATGTCCTTTGTTATTAAACTTTCCATTCAAACTTTCTGTTTAACTCTTACTTAATGGAGAGTAAAGATGACATTTCAAATCACATATTTACCTATGTTATAATCTTAAAGTCATCTCATTGAGATTATAAAAATGTGTCACAATTTCAGCCTAGGCAAGAACTCAGTGAGAAAAAAAAAAGCTGGTATGCGCATGTGCTCTGGAGAAGTTAACGTAATTATAAATTCAACCTTCACAGTTTAAGGTCACTTTAATGTAAAACTCTCAGTTTTTACAGGCCTATAGCTCTGATCTTTGTAGGGGCAAACATCACAAGCAAGAGTGACCATATGGATATTACTGGACCTTTTTCATTTTTAAGAGGGGATGCTATTAGTAAAGAGTGCAATTGAGTGACATGTTAGGGGCATGCCTCAGGAAAATGCAGTCTTCTGTAGCAAAAAAAAAATAAATAAAAATAAAGAGCTTCATTTAGACATTTATGTCCTCTGCTTACATTTAAAAAGAAAAATCAAAGCCAAACTCTGTCTAGTTGTAAAGATATTTTGACTAAATGAAGTTTGATTTGTTTCAACAGTCTAAAGAAGGTTCCAGAACTGAATATCACTGTGTACTTCTTTTTGTGTGACATGGCCTTCACCAGTACCTTTCTTGTGTTTGATTTGCAGCCAGTATTTTAAAACGTCACCAGCCAGCTTGTTTCCAGATTTCATATTTTTACAAAGAGTTTTTTGTCTTCAAGCAAGCAAATACACAAATGTTCCTGTTACTCTTCGTGCCTGAAATGTGCGGAAGAAGGGTGCATGTGACCAGAAATAAGCTGTAAAGCCTAAACCGCTGGTAGTTACTTTATGGTCTTGCAACACATTCAGTTTGATGCTTGTTCCTCTGTAGTTGTCACAGTCTTGCAGTTCTACAGGACTTCTAACTGGCTGGTGCGTTTGAATGGCTGAGCATTAAAAGACCTTGATCAACACAATGATGTCTTCTGGAATTAATGTGGGAAATGACACATTGGTGTTCTTTTCATGTGTATAACTGAGATTCACCAGTATAAAGTATCAACAATCATCTTTTCACACCCATTTCAGGACAAGGCCAGACCCCAGTTTACTGGGTGAAGGAAGAAGCCCTTCCTCTGGACAAGATGATGTCCAGCCCTAGCTGAGCACTGTGAAAGAGCTAGCTCCTCACCTCCCTAAGCAATTGCATCTAAGTCTGAGATTATAATCTACAGTCTTGATCACTTTAATGTAGAGGTCAATATAATTTGGTTTTGTAAGGTACGAGCATTTTATCTTGTTGCCTGCCTTGAAAAGAAGTAAGAAATTAGTAGATAAAGGCACAGCTATTTTTCAGGGAATCATAGCTCTGATCTCATAACTGGCCATAGTAAATCTGCAAAAATACTGAAAATCCCTCAGAATCAGAGCACTAGGTCTTGAGTGGGCTTTGGACATTCATTTTAAGAGATTTTCTGCCAGTCTAGCCGATGTGATCACCACAATTTCTTTTGACTGTCTTGACACCTCTTCTGGTTCATATGACTTGAATATAGATCAGAAAGACTTTCCAATATGTGATATTATGCCTAAACAGCTTTTTTGGAGCAGCAGTTTTGGATCAACATTCCTGGATAATCCCATGAGCGGTCAATTTTGCTGTGTAATATTAATATCTGCATGTCGAATTAAACAGAAGTAGTTACTGTGTGTAGTTTCCTACCTGCATTTGTGCCAAACTAATTTTAAAGTGTAAATGATCCCTAAGAGATTACATATGCAACCAGAGGTGGAAATAAATTCCTCTATTATAAGGCTGAATTTGTACAATTTACGGAACATGTCATATAAATGGAATAGACAGAAATCTGTTACTAAATGGGAATTGAGGAACATAATTAAGTGCATCACTGAATGATGAAAGCCTTTCGTTGTTAATATTGGTCTGAAATTTCATACCTATAAGCATCCGTGAGATTTCCCAGCAACTGGATTCTATATTAGCACATGTGGTCTCTTCCTATCAGTTATAGCTTGGAAATATTTTTTTCTGATATAAATAAATGTTATTCTGCCTCTCAGACTTCAGTTATTTAATGAATTACAACTGAAAGAAGACTGTGAAAATTACAGCTAGGGTGGCAATTTATTTAATTTTTAGATGCTTCTGCACAATTTAAATTCGATTTGTGGTAACTGAGACACTTGAGCAAATTAATTTGAAGGAGGCATAACTTTCTCAGGCTCATTCATACTTTCGGATAGATTTACAGGAAAAGTTCCAGTTCATTACTTTTCTGGGATCTTGAAGTCTGACCAAGAAACTTCCAAAGTAATAAGAAGTTCATGCTAAAACAATGTTATCAGATAGAAAAAGTTAATCCCACTGTTATCTACAGGTCAGCTAATGTGTAAGTTCTCACAGCAGTTCTCTAACATAATAGATTTGCTTCCTTACTGTGGAAATCGTGCTATTGCTGCTATTCTTAATAGAAACAAAATCAGATTCTGACTCTTTTTCTGTTTAATAAAGAAAAAAAGAGTTCTTAGAGCTAAGGAATAAGTAATAGCGTACCAACTGTTTTGGTTCTTTTTATCTGTGAATTGTCTCAAAAGCAAAAAGAAAAAAATATTTGCTGAGACTATTTTATTTTTTTAGTTTCCTTGCTACATTGAATTTTGCAATTATTTATATCTCATATAGAGCTTTTCTGAAGCATTTGAGTTGTGCTGATAGCATTTATTCTTACAGAATAAAAACATTTATTTTTACACACAGAAGTTTCACTATCTTATTCAGTGAATAACTGTCAGACTTGTTTCCAGTGTTGACACAATCAAACATTTGTATCCTTCATTATTATTTGCTATTACGTAATACATTTAATATTGCTCTTACATCCCTTTCTCAGTGGACACAAATGGTTGCAAATTTGTTCACCAGAAAAAGTGATCACCATAAATTTTGCTCAGAACAAGAAATTTCCCTTACATTGTAATGAGTGCTCAACTACTCCAGGGAAAATCAAGCACTATGCATCTCCAAGCAACTGGAATGGCACAGGATAGCAGGTGATCAGAAGGAGCGCTAATAACTTAAAAGCATACTGAATACCCACTCCCTCCTCCAAAGAGAAGAAAGAACACATTTTTGTTCTAATTTCCTTTACAGAAATTTTAAAATAAACTTCCGAGCTCTTTTTTCTTTTCAGTTGAAAGAATGGTGATTGGGAAAAAAAGGGAAAAAAGGTCATGATCATCTTTTGCACTTATCATAGTAAAATTTTGAGTTTGTAATGGAGAAAAACATTTGAGAAAAGAGAAGATGAAGAAAGCTAGGGAGATGAAAGCAGAGATGAAGAGGAAAGAAGGAAGAAAGACTTCTTCAGAAAGACTTAGAAGCCTAGAATGTAAACTATATTAATTGTGAAAATCATGGTTGATGCATATGATCATGTTACTTGCCTTTCTGATAATGATATATGGTCATAAAGTTATCAAATTATATGGTCATCAAGTGGTCAAAGTAAGATCCATTTCAGAAAGGAATACCACTGGGCTGGTTGTCTTGTGTAACATTGACCTTTCAGAGTTATTAAGAAATGCAAGATGATTGTTGTGTTTTCCTGAGAATTTATTTTACCGATGAATAAACTTTTTGTATTCCTAAATTGCAAATAAAAGAATCATCATCCAGACTAAACTATGTCCTCTCTCAGAACGGAGGTAAGCTTTTCTCAGATTTCTCTCAAAATATAGAACGAATAAGAACGAAGTTTTAGTCGTGAACAGTGAAGAAAAAAGCTGCCTCACAACTCAGACTAGAAAGGCAAAAGTTGCCTTCTCTGCCCCGGTTGCTGTGAGTAAATTGAATATTATTTGATGCTTACTGTGTGTTTTTGTCATTGATTTGTCATTCCCTAATAGGGCTTCTAACCTATAAGGGCACCTTCTTGCAAATTAACTTGGCATATAGTGACAGATCAGCCATATTTAAGTGATAACAACATTAGCATTTATAATCAGAGCTATACTCAGGTTAGTGTTCTGACTGTGAATTAATTTCTCAGCACCTGGCATGCCATCATCACTACATACATTACAACATTTATAACAGCCACATCAGTTGTGAGAGATCAGGTACAGTGCTCAAATGCTGTTTGGTGCTTCTGGTTTAAGCAGTGATGTTGGTCTAAACCTGAATTTAAAAGTACATGCAACTAATGAGCACTATGGAATTAAGTTTAGACTGGCTGGGCTGACTGGATTTTTCTCCATAATGAAATGAATATCTATAACTGTTTTTATTATCCATGTGATTCAAATGTTTATAGCTGTCATTTTTGATCATTCCGTGCAGAATGTGGTATATATTTGATTCATGGAGTATTTTGACAGTAGACCATGGAGTATCAGGCATCTGTGAACCAAGATCTGCATAAAGTATTGATCCTTGCAGTGACTTCTCTGAGGCATTCTCTGGGTCTGAAAGATGCCATCTGTTCCTGCTTTTAAAAAAAGATAGTCTCATTGGAGCCAGTAAAGTTTTGGAAGAATGAAAGAAGCATTAATTCCCATCTTGATTACCTCTTCAGCTTTACACTGGAACACTCCAGCTGGGGTTGAAAGGCCTGTTCAGTGTCCTGCCTTCAGAGATTACTGGAACCTTTTCAGTTTTTAAAAAGCTCAGGGAAGATGCACTTCTGTGGCAAATTAGGCCACTGATAGACACAGAAACAGTAAGGTAAACTGACAGTGACTGAACTCCCACATCCCTATTAACATCCCTAAATTATTATTAATTCCTTTATAAATTATTATTTATTTCACTAGTCCTTTGTATTCATAATGTTGAACACTAAGTAGTAACATCAATTAAAAGCTGATTAAATCAGTGACATTTCATTCTCTGTACACAGTAAGAATGTTTCATTATTGCTTTGTGCATATGAAATACAAATCATCTTTCCATCTGGGTGAAGCAGTCAGGGACTCCACAGTACAGAGCTCCTCAGATTGGCTTGGAAAATGAAAAGGAAGGGGAGAGAGGCCAGAGGAAGTGGTCCGATGCTGTTTAGTCACAACAGCAGCAGCATCCCACAGGAAGTATCTCTAGCCAAAAGGGAGAGGGGTGGTCCCCTTCCAGGGCTCTGACCCTTGCAGCATTGCAGACCTGTCTGCAGGGTGTTACAGCCAACAGATACATGTCTCAAGAAAGCCTGAGACACTGAAGCAAAGCAGTGAATCACTCACAGCGATTGCATCTGCACTGGGCCTGAATCCTGAAGGCTTGGTGCTGTCTTTGAGTGAACTGACATGGTGCAGGTGGGCGGCGAGCAAACAGCTTCCAAAACCCCACTAGCAGCCAGCTAGGCAAACTCCACTGCTTCTTCAGTGCACCATAATTTTTTCATTGCAGCCTCCCTCCTGATTCAATCAGATACCATATGCTAACTGAGCAAAGAATTTCCGCTTATCAGTTACTAATAAAAGCCAACATTAGACACAACACTTCCAACAGAATTTGACCATGGGCTTTGCCCCACACTTTGAGGGAGGAGGATTCTTCAGTAATGTAGTGGGGCCAAACTAAATCTGTGTTTGGTTTTTAAAAGGAAAGTAAAATTATGCAGATGTAGAATTTTGGGAGGCCAGATGGATTGTATCTGGAAGTGTTTATCATTTTTAATATTTTGAAACCAGATGTTGATGCACAGACATTGCTGGTTGCAGTCATAGGAAGCTGTGTTAGAAGGACACTCTCTAACCTTTGTTAAGAAATTACAATGTTTTGATCCAGTTAAGATCAACTATTAGTACGGAACTGGCCAACCACTGCTGTAAACCGTTAAAAAAATAGGAAACAGATGCTCAATAGAAAGAAAGCTATCAGCCAGAGCATTCCTGATCTTTTTATAAAATGTAAACTTAAATACTTTATGTGTCCTTTAATGAACTGCTATGAAACAACTTTAGTAGTCAAAACATTTCACAAGATTACACAAATGCAATTTGTCATTTATTAATATTTCCACAGAAGTGGTGTCCCTGGGAAAAAGGGCACAAAGGTGGCACATGCCAGGTGATAAATGTAAAGAGTTCCTGTGACAAGAACTCAATGCGAATCTGATACTTAAAAGACTGATGGAATTTGGATTGTAAGAAAGCAGCAGCTTTTATCCTTCAAATAGACTGTGGCTGTGGGGGAAGGAACAGTCCTATCTACATTATGAAGCAACATCTATAAATGTTAACTATATGATAATTGATCATATGTGAAGTAAAGACAACAACATCAGTACTCAGAAACTGTGAGCGGAGTAGAGATTTTGCTGTTGAAGCCCATTCCTTTATTAGATTGAAGATTTTCAGGCTTTTTTTTTTTTTTTTTTCCACTCTCTGCAAAGCTAAACTGGTCCTGCCTTACTTTCCTAGCTGAGAACAGTGACAAGTGGCTGAACCACATTCGTGCAGTGCCCCCTGTCCTCCTCAGAGATGTAACTTCTGTGTCAGAGGGAGAACAGAGCTGGACAAAAATCCCAGAGTAAATAAATAGTCTGAGTTTTCCACGTCTTCAATTATTTCTGTAAAATGGGAATAATAATGCTTCCCATCTCCTGGTAGTTTTTCACTTTAGTAATGACTAATAATCAGTCATTGTCAAGTCACTTGAAAATTTTGTGGAGCCAGCACAGCATCCTCTCTTTAAAGTGCATTCTACAGAATGGCTTGCTTCTTCAAGCAAATTGAGCAGCTGGATCCTTCCCTCATAGGGACAGCATGGACAAGTTAAAAAACGAAAGACAACTTGAAGGTATTTTTTAAAGTGCTCCAGCATCCAAGGCAGAATGATCCTTCCGCGTGGGAGAGCTCTTTTGCAAAGCGACCTTGAAAAAAGCCTTACCACCTCTCCTGCCCACTTTGTGCTCAGTCCCACTTTTGCAGAATGGGCAAGAGTTGGAGGAAGGCAATGGGATGGACAGAGCAATCTGGTCTGTGATCCTTCTGGGTTATCTTCATCACCAAAATGGCCTGTAAGGAATGGAAATGACTGAACATATCTTAGAGCTACCGTAGACAGAATTAGGTAAAAGATCAGTACGTAAGTATGTCAGAAGAATAAGCTTATTTGCTATCTTTTTTGATCACATAGGCTGGGTTCAGAGCTACTATAGTCCTTGTCCATTTGTACCTTAGGAAACTAGTCACAAGGTAGTTTATACCCTCCATCCTACAGCATAATTACTGGAGGAATGGACCATCAACACACCCTACACTTAACTAAGGGGCTCTCAGAGCTGCTGTTCTGTTGTGACTTGCTCCAGTTGATTCACATTTAAAAAATGCAGTTTCTCAAACAGAGCAGCAGTAGTTTGTTAAAATGTTGGACTGAATTGCTGCACAACAAAAATAACACTCCCAAAGATCTCCTCACCATTCAGCATAGCCTCCATTGTTTATCATAAGAATTCAGCACAAGTCTAATTCTTTTTTTTTCGTCTTTTCCCCAGATTAGATGTGATTCCCACATGGGACAAAGGGAGGAGATACCTTCTTCGCGTGTATTTTAGCAACCAAATAGTTTAGTCTTTTATTCACAAACAAGCTGCTGCTTCTCTTCTCCCCTTCTTTGTGTTTGGAGGCTATCCCACATTTCAGCTCATGCTAACCAGAGCTATATTACATCTGGCACTGTCCCTGTGATTGCTCAGGCAGCTGGAACAAGTTAGATTGCATTGTTTCCTATGCCTTTCCCTTGTATATCAGTTGCCATTACTCCACCTCTGCTGGAGTGCTTTTCTATCTATGTTCTCTCCTTCTGTTCTCTGCAAACTGCCAGAAGTTTTCACCATTTCTTCATTTCCACTGTGAAGCACAAATATCCAAAAACAGACGCTAAGGAAAATATACTGTGGCTTTTGGACTAAAGCAACACAGATTACAATAAATGCTACTGCACTTCTGCATTTGGGCCTCTAACTGTTAACAATGGACATTCTCCTTTCCTGAGAGAGGGCTATGGGAGGTGCTCCTCAGTCATTCTTTCGTTTTAGTTTATTAATCAGAACACTTCCAAGCAGTGGGCTAAACCACAGACCCCTTGTCCACATAAAGCAACATTGACGTGCAGCTCACTTGTCCACCTTAGGCGCACTACAGCCTATGTGGACATTGTGGCAACTATTGCCAAGGTTTGAGTTGTCCTGCAGCTCTTTTGTAAAAGCCACCCCAGCTCACGCTTCTGTTTTATGACAAGAGCTACCATGTCAGATAGCACATGGGACTCACTGCCCTATGAGTGCTGGGCTGGAGGTACTACATTCTGATTCCAATTTCTCAAGGTTACAGGAGGAAGAAGGAGTTCCATTTGATGCAGTATGGGAAATGTGGAAGATATATACTTTTTTTTTTTTTTTTATGAAGTACGGATACACCCCAACGATTAATCTTTGGTCCAGATTTGGATTACTATTGTTTATTTGTTAAGTGCCAACAATGTGCTCAGTGCTGTAGAAGACTCAAAGTGAAGACAGTCACAGCCCTCAAGAATTTGGATCTGAAATTCTCCAAGAGTCAGAAGAAAAGTCAGATCAGGTGTTCCAGTTCAGGCTCATCCCCATTATGAAGTGATGATGAAAAAATCCAGATGTTTTATAAATAATCACCGCGTTTTCTTGTAAAATGTAACATTTATTGTAAATGAATAATTTTTTAATGAATATTTTGGAAATAACATCTATGTGTAGAAACTATAAACTGCAATAAATTGTATAGGGGTTGCCTGATGTTTCTAGGAGCCAAAGAGGATGGAAAGTCTTGGCCAAGATGATGAAAAAATTTTAGACAAGCCAGGGAGTGAGAGCCGACATGGTGTAATCTTAGGCATACATTGTAAGTTTCAGGCCACATTATCTGTACAAGTGCTGGAAAGACATGAATTGAGAGTCCAGAGCCTGTTGCAGCAAATATATGTTAACGCTGTGAGAATGGCAAAACTTGTGTCAATACACAATGGGAACTGAGGATTCTAGCTATTCTCTGAAAAGGTAAAGGCACTGTGGAAGTTCAGGAAGGAACAGGTTAATTTTTGGCAGATATGGTTTGGCTTTAGAGTTCAGCCTTTATCCAAGTCATGTTAATCCTATTACATTGCTCAAGTACAAGGTGAAATGCACGGGCATAGAAAAGTGGCACACAACATACGTGTGCATGTGTATTTGTATATGTAGCCGTTGCCTTCCCCTAAACATGCATCACTGATCCTCTGGGATTCTGAGTCTCAAATACCCTGTATTTAACACGTAAAATATTTATAGTAGCTGACAGGAGACACACGTGTTTTAGGTAATCTGCTTTTATCAGAAGTAAAGTCCTAGGTATTCCAGCCTCAAACAATCTATTCCTCATTGCAACTCCTGTGGTAAGTAAGTCCAACTGACTATATGTCATAATCCAAAGCCCAGGGAAAGCTCTAATCAAATTTTATGTCTTCTTGATGAAACTATCAGAATCTAGAGATATTCTTAAATTTTAAATCAGAATTATTGTTAAAAAACAAAATGAATCAATCTTTTGTACATGTCATAGGAGAAAGCAAGCACCTGTTCTGAGTAATTTTATTCCAAGTTTCTGTCAACATTAAATTCTCCTTATTTTTTCTTCCGTGTCATCCTTTGTCCCCAGCTCCCCGAACTGGTCGCCTCTGAAATTGCGTTAACATAACTAATCTCTGTCTGGAAAAGCTACATTCCACTGTGGATGTCTCCAGCCTGCAGCAGGGTGAGTGACACACCTGTGTACCAGACCTACTGCCTTGTTTAGTGTGGATAATAAATGAGTGGATGTGATTTGTTCACAGAATGTGTACAATTACAGGCAAATACTGTAAACCGCTCGAAAGCCTTTCCACCGGGAGAGATCCTCCTGTCTTTACTCAGAGAAAATTCCCACCACTTCCCTGTCTAAACACAACCTTATTTGCAGCTCACGTTTATCGTGGACAGTCGGAAGGGAGAGGTGATGCTGTGACTGCTCGAATTCGGTCTCAGGTGGAGCTTTAGAGCGGGCTGACCCCTGCTGCTGCGGCTGGGAATTACCGTCCTGCGGGCCGGCACCGATCTGCATCTCTCAGGGCACATGGGAGCACTCAGACTTTTGCATCCGTTTCCCAAAACGTCGGAATATTTACAAGCTTTCTTTTGTTTGACTGACAGCGGTAACCTTTACAGCTAAACGGAAAGGTGCAGGAATTTCTACTGAACTTCCAGCACATATTAGGGTAACTCTGGAGGAAAAAATGATGCTGTAGTCTTCAAATGCCATCCCTCCCAAGGTAAGTAGTCCAAGTGTGTGGTTGGAATCAGGAGGTGGTGAGGTCCCAAGCTCTGAAGCCAGCAGCAATAGTAAACTCGGTGGCTGAAAAAGCTACAGCCAGAGGTGTTTTGTTTCTTTTTTGTACCCCTCACCCTCCCCCAGGTTTTTCTGCTGTGAAATGCACTCTTCAAGGGAATCCTCAGCTCCCTGCTTCTTGCACTCACCAGCCACCTTGATCAGAACCTGCACAGGTCCAAACCCATGCTGTAATCAGTTCTGAGCTCTGTGTAGGTAACACCTGTGTACTGACAGTGGCTGCAGTCACTGTATAGTCAGACCACAACCAGTACTGCTTGGGCAGACAAAATTCAACAGCTTGTAAATGCTGCCTACAACCGGATATAAGCTTAAGATGCAAAAGTTACAAATTCCCATCCAAACGTTTCTGGAGTTCAGGTATTTAGAATCACAGTTTCAGCAATTGCAGCACTATCTCCTGGGATAAGCCTGTATGACAAAAGGGCAAATCTGGACAGAGAGTGTACCTCAAGTATTCATGGGTTTCAACACAAGAACAATCAAACAGATGTTCACCTGTGCCATGGCCTTGGCTGGGATAGAGTTAATTTTCTTTGTAGGAGCTTGTATGATTCTGAGTGACTAATTTTTGATTAAAATAGTGGTGCTAGCACAACAATGGCTTAGTTGCTGTGGAGAATTGCTTACATAGAACCTAGGACTTCTCTGCTCCCTGTGCTGCCCTGCCAAGCAAAGAGCTGGGATTGCACAAGAAGATGGGAGGAGATGGAGCCAGGACATCTGACCACAACCCAACAAAAGGATATTCTCATATGACATCATGCTCAGCAATAAAAGCTAGGGTAAAGAAGGAGGGAGCAGGGGATGTTCAGAATGATGACATTTGTCTTCCCAAGAAACTGCTTTCCTGGAAGTGGCTGAACATCTGTCTACTGATGGGAAGCAGTGAATTAATTCCTTCTCATGTTTTGCTTGCATGGGCAATTTTGCTTTACCTAGTAACCTGTTTTGTCTCAACCTACATTTTCTCACACTCTCGCCTTTCTGGTTCTCTCCCACGTCACACGTGGGGAGAATGAGTGAGCATCTGGGCGATGCAGAGCTGCATGCAAGGTTAAACCACAACAATGTGACACCTGTTTATCTCTGCTTCCAGAGGCTGGCAGGAGAAATAATAGCCCTGGCTCCAACCCAGCTCGGCTCTTCTCCCAGCCCAGTTTCATCCACAGAGCTTTTTATCCACCTGTCCCAATTTGATGCCGAGAAGGGGCCAGGCTTTGCATCCTCTTCTTTCTCAGCTTCTCACATCTCTCAGGTGCTCTCACATCTTGTCTCCTCCCTTACACTCCTGTGAACTCCTAGGACTGCAGTAGGAGGATCTTCATCCCAGAAAGCAGTGGAGAATGAGGAGGAGAAGAAGGAAGCTCTATCCTGGTCTTGCTCACAGGCTCTCATCATGCAATCACTTGCTCCAGCCTCATAACTCCTCCAAGTCTAAAGATAATTTTGGGCAGTGTCTCATTTTTTAATAAAATCATTAGAAATGAAAAACATAAACTAAAATGGTGGGGTTTTGTTTGCTTTTGTTTGTTTGTTTAACAAATGAAACATTTTTGTAAGTGGTTTTCTTTCTATCTGAAATTTTCTTCCAAAAGCAGAGAATTTATCTCTGGATTTATCTTTTTTCCTGGTCCTTTTTCTCTCCCCAGACTTTTCAGGACTTTTCCATAAGAATTTCAGATCACCTTTGAGAAAGTGTACTGGCATTTTCTGACCAAGATTACTAATGTGTCTCTATCTGAGACTGTACTAGTCCTCCTGGAAAGTGAATAGGTATATTACTCACCATTTCCTGGTTTCTACGGTGCCCTTTTTTTTTTTTTTTTTTGTCTTGAAGGTGGAAATGAAATGTGATATATTTCACAAAACGTACCAAGAGTAACATGTTATCCAACTTAGTTCTGCTTCCAAATGAAAAGCTGTAACATGCGTGTCATTTGTGTCAGGGGGCTGAGTTGTGGAGCATGTGACATTAATCTTAAACTTCAATTGAGAACTGCTGAAAAGTTTGTTAGGTGCAAAGAACAAAACATTATTTTGCTTCAGAACAATATTTCTACTATTGCCTGTAAGTTTCAGTTAGTTCCCAGATCAGAGTAGATTTACTATTGCAGTGCAGCCCACATCACTTTTTGCACCAAGATGCCATGTACCAAGTAAGGCTTCAAGAAGTCACTACAGTTAGAATGAAGAACATAAGACTATAGCTAGTCTCCACTCTTTGGAAGAGAGGCATTCTGTAGTATCCCATTTATTCAGGAAATAAATGAATATATCCAGCCTCACATCTCAGGGCAACAGATGCTCTCCATCAACAGAACTGAAGTATGTTGAAAGATGTAATAGCACTGGCAAAGTCTTTTGGAGACCGACAACTATTGTGAATAATGCTATGACTAAGCGTACTATTTAAATGGCTGAGGTCCAAGGAATTTAAGGGTATCAGATACCTATGAGATTGGCCCACCAGCTCTACTCCACTTGTTTCTCCCAGAATGAGCCAATAGAGAACATTTGTGCTGCCTGAACAGGCATATAAAAGAAGGGAGAGCCTTCTTCTGCTAAAGATTGCTGTCAACTTGTTTTGCTATTAAGTCTCTCCACAGAGAAGAATATGGGAATGCTGTTTCTTTTTTAAGTGACGGTGAGTCCAGGAACATTTTGCAGATATCCAAATTAGCCTCTCTCAAGATGCTATGACCTCAGTAGAAAGGAAACTCATTCAATGCAAATGTATTTTTTCCTGGCTTCTTTGAAAATCTAGTCATGGCTCCAGAGGTCTTATGGAATGTCTCTTGGGAATGTCTCTAAGGCCAAGTTGTTGTCTTGTTAAGAATGGAATGATAAAGTTACAGAGATCCCAATCTACCCATTTATCTCTACTTGTTTTAACACATTGAGAACTGGAAAAGTCCCACACTGCAGAACAAACTCTTTGGAAAACACTCCTGTCATGTCTGAAGACTGTATTTTATTTCTATAGGCAACAATAGGTCTGATCCATTTTGCTGATAAATTATGTTTTTTGTTTGAGACATAAATTTGGCTTGCAGGAGAAGTGTTGCCTGGCTGAGAGGCATACTGTAACAACAAATGTACTCATTGGATTGCCTACCATCACCAAAGCCATCATCTTCTAGCCAAGGCCAAATGTTACAGTGCATGTGTATCCTCTCATCTCTCAAACAAATCACAAGACTGCTTACACAATTCTGAAAAAACTTAACTGCAGACAGTATGCTAAGGAACTTACACTTCCATAATGTTACACATGTGATCTCAGTTTATTGGATGTTCATTAGCTTCAGAGATAGCAATTCCAAGATGTTTTCTTGAGTAATATCACAGGCCCCCACTAGCTCTGAGTAAATGGGCCATAAAGCATAATCTTCTCAAACGATGTCCAGGATATTACTGCCACATTCTAGGGAAAAGTTTGACTCCTCCCAAAAATGGGCTAACTCTGTGGCATAATGTGTTTTTTAACTCTTTAACCTCCAAACATGCTCAGCCATTCCAAAAAGTTTATTCCCTAGGTGTGCCTCAAACATAGACTGTAAGAGCTGGAGTCATGCAGCTGAAATCCTGCCTAAATCTTTTGATCCAGTGTTTCTATTGACTGAAAGCACCTAGCACAAACATGAATAGGAATAAATTGCTATGATTGTTTTTAAAATAAAAACAATAAACATGAAATATTCAAAGTGCTTAACTGAAATTTAGTAGGAAGAAGATAATTTTTGCAAAAAAAAAAAATTACAAAATGAACTAGACAATACGTCAGAGACTGGAAACAAAAATAAATTAAAAATACACTGTAAGAACAGAGATACTCCATCAGCAATTGATGAAAAAGAGGTATATCTAAACATTATTTCAGCCATTCCAGACAACTTTGCTGAATGTAAAGCTATGCTCTACAGAGTATAAAAAGTAATTAACCTCTTGAAAGGTGCAAGTAGGAAGAAGACACCAGAAAAAACGCAGTGTTAGCACCAAATACTAGTAACCTTTTCTCACATACCATATACACTTGACAGAAGTTGACAGTAATTATTATCATTCTTCTTTCCCCATACTCCACATTTCTTCTGTGTCCATAATATTGTACAGGTAATTCTAAATAAAATGGAGAGAATAAATCCATAAAAGAAAGAGGCACATTTTCAAAACAGTTAGAGATGACCTGTAAATTTGACTGCCAAGTGAAAGGAATAGATAGGAACAGAATTAGATAGGAACAGAATGACTGTTTTCAGAAAAGACTGGATTTTTAGATGGCAAAAATATAATCAATACCATAAGTGCAAGTAGATATTTATACAGTTTTACAGCCTACTCTCTTAGTAGCTGCTGAAGTACTGGAATAAAACTTTTCAAGATTGGGCACAGCACCTTCATCTTTCCTGAAAGTTTTTTCTTGCTTGAGCTACCTGATGGTGGTCCCTGTCAGAGACAGAAGGTTAGACTGTCTGCCTGATTAGACCTGGTAAAGTTTTTCACAAAAATAAAACCAACAAGGCATATGCCTAAGCTCTCCACAAGAATCCTGGAACGAAGACTGAAATGGCTCATACTTGTGAAAGCATTCCCTGTGCCTCAAAACAGAAATCCCTGAATGTGATACAAGCTTTGAGTACCTGGGCCAGTGCTGCTAAGGGAGTACAGGTCTCAGAATTGCTGGGGTTGGCTTTTATTTGCAGAACTGTAGGATGCTTAGGCTTGAAAAGACCTTTAAGATCATCCAGTTCCAGCCCTCCTACCATGGCAGGGCTGCCACCTGCTAGATCAGGCTGTCCAGGGCCCCATCCAACCTGGCCTTGAATACCTTCAGCCATAGGGATTCCACAGCTTCTCTGGGCAGCCTGTTCTAGTGCTTTATCACTGCCTGAGTAAGGAATTTCCAAGTAATACATTATCTAAATTTCTCCTCTTTTAGTTTAAAACCTTCCCCCATTACCCTGTCACTACACTAATGTGTAAAAAGTCAGTTTCCCTCCTGTTTATAAGCTCCCTTCAAGTACTGGAAAGCTTGAATGAGGTCTCCTTGGAGACTTCTCCAAGACAAACAAGCCCAACTCCCTCCATCTTTCTTCATAGGAGAGGTGCTCCAGTCCTCTGATCATCTTTTTGGCTGTCCTCTGAACCTGCTCCAACAATTTTACATCCTTCTTGCGATGAGGGCCCTGGGACTGGACGCTGATGGGGTCAGAACAGAGGGAGGCAATCACCTCCCTCTCCCTGCTGGCCACCCTTCTTTTGGCACAGCCCAGGCTACAGCTGGCCTTCTGGGCTACAAGTGCACACTGCTGGTTCATGTCTAGGTTTTCAATCAGAAGGACCCCAAGTTCTTTTCAACAGGGCTGCTCTCAATTAGTTCTTCTTCCAGTCTGTACACATATCTGGCATTTCCCCGACTTATGTGTAACACCTCGCACTTGACCTTGTTGAACCTCATTACACTCTCATGGGCCCACTTTTCAAGCCTGTTGAAGCCCCTCTGTGAGAAATCTGTTCTTTTCGATCACTTTAAAAAGAAGCATCCCAAGGTTTCCTGTTCTTCATGATGCCACGTGCCTGGGGACATCTGTTTCCTTACACAGGTCCCACTGATGTGGTTACTATGCTGTGTTATTTATGGCAAATTCAGGCTTCTTATTGCACAGCATTCCAGCATGCAGACTCCACAGCATCTTGTGGGGAGATTGCTGTGTGATTAATAGACTGAGAAACACCAGGCAACTGATATTATTATAACACTACATAAATATGTTTTGTTTTTTTTTCATTTAACATTAAAACACCTGATTTCCTTTAACATTGTAAACATATCACCTTATTAGGTCTGGGAGAGCTGATGAATTTAAAGGCATTTTCAGCAAACAATTGACAGCCTTTCCATGTTTTACATGGAGATGAAGGAAAGAAACCTTTATTGTGAAAACATATGGAAGAGTAAAAGAGACAGGAGGAAGTTGTCTTGCACTCTGAAGTTTCCTGTAAAGAGGGGAAGAGCCACCCCGGTGACTCTGTTGGAAAACACTAAGTGGGGGAAATGCGAGATGTAATCTCCTAGAAAGAGTTGGCACACTACATTGTTTTGTAGCTCCTTATGTGCTCAGTCCAGACAAGATGCTCGTACGGGTCATTGCCACATTACCACCATTGTATGGAATGTAGCAAGCAAACCTGTGGCAGGCAAGTTGAGGGGCTGGGTGAGCAACATAGGTTCTTACCTCAAGAAAGGACCTGGGCAAGGTTGTCTATCCCCACTTCCAATCAACCACAGGGACCAGGTGGTTATAATGTCTCTACATTGTCCACCAGGTAGCTGAATGTTGAGCACAAGCTTATTCCTCATCAAGAGTATTGAGGACTGGTAATTTTAGTTCCCAGTGAGTAACAGGAGAAGTTAGACCTTGCTAATTACTTTACTTCCCTCAGCTGCCATGTGTCAGTGGCTTGTGGTGATTAATAAGAACAAGATCACATATCATAAATCAGTGTTCATAAGCTGTTTGAGCTGAGCAGTCCTGCCCTGCATTTGGCTCCATTCTTTTCCCACATCTTCAGCTTTCTCTCCCCCTGCCACTTAAAAATTTTAATACTTAAAAAATTGTTTTTACAATAAAAAATTGTGTTGTGCTTTAAGCATGAGTGACTGCAAAGCACAGAGGTCATTAAGGGTTTCTGGTAAATACCCCTTTGCATAAGCTGAAGAAGCGTATGCTTTGCTCTAACATAGCTTGTGCCATGAAACCAAAGCACAATACAAGTTTTATGTGTGAGAAAGATAGCACTTGAAGCTGATGCACTCCTCTGAAGATAGCATAATAGCCTGCTCATGGGATGTGCTGGGGAGATGCAGAGATGTGCATTGATGCCTCACAGCCACGTGATGGTTATACCTGCTGCCTGTCTACTTAGTAGAGGCTGAACAGCAATGAGTGTCTGGTGGCACAGACACATATCAAACTGCCCCAGCGTGGAGACATGGGCCCTTGTTCATGGACATATTGTTGAGGGTAACAGGGACAGACTGTGAGTACCTTGTCTCTCCTGAACAGGGTTCATGAATAATGGGGATGAGATCAGGTACAGCTGGTATACACGTGGTTTAGCTAAACCTGCTAAACCATGTAGTTAGAAGAGGAAGAAAAGGCATTTCATTGTTCCTATGTTGTGTGTGGAGGGACTAAGCTTGCAGCTGGACCAGCACACCCAATCCTGATCAAAACCTTCTCTACACAAAGTGCAGTCTGAAGAGATCAGTCTTACTGAAGGAAGCAACACAAAGATGGCCACAGAAGGCCAGTAGCAAGTCTGCCACCAGATGCAACAGCTTTTATGATGAAGCAAGTTTTACAGGACAATATGTATGCATCTGCCATCAACAAGACAGCAAGCTACACGAGTGAAAGTGAATACTCATTTGTTGCTAGAAAACACATTTAGAATATATCACTTTCAGTCCCTGCTCAGTACTGCCTATTCCCACCAGATTAGTTATTTATTCCCTGAGAAAATTAATATACATACATAAATGAAAACCATATTTTTAGTGTGAAAACTACTAGTGTGTTGTAATAGCAAGGGTTTAAATCAATTGCACCTGAATTGTTACTGAGGTTTCACCACAACAGCTAACTATTTTCTGAAGAATTAATATACTTACATGCCCATGTGCAGTAGACACTGTATGCTTGTGAGCTGCAATGCCTTATTGGGCTGCTCTAAATAAAAAGCTCAGCTGACAGATGGATGAGATCTCTCTCTGTTGCCACTGGAGACTGAGGTTGTGTCATTTTTTTGAGATATCTACCCTGCCTTGATAATTTGGGTGCCCAGGCACTGGCAGGGGCTGCAGGACTTCTGTGAGGCAGCCAGCCAGCTCATCATAGCTTCTCAATTTCTCAGTCCTGTCCAGGACAGGATTCATTTCTACTTCCAGACTTCTTCACAATGGACGTACTGATTTTAGTGATGGGTTTTTTGTTCAGTTCTTCCCTTTCCTTATCTTTCACCTCCAATTTTTTTGTTTTTTTTCAGAAACACTTGTGTTCAGCACTGGGACCAAATCACCATTAATCAGAAGACTGGAAGGCAAGAAGATCCTACCCCAAATGAGAGGGAAAAGCATCAGAGAATTGGTATCCCAGTGAAGAGTTATAGTCAACAGGCTCCTACAAGGGCTCAGACAGTTTTTCTGTCTGACATGGTGAGCTCCTGATTTACTCTTTCTCTAAACAGGACTATAAATGTTCATTCACTGGCATTTGTGTCCGCAGATTTTGGTTTCAATTAATCATAAATTTCTAATATGTTCCTAACCGTTCTGTTTGGTAGGGTTGTGTTTTTGTTTTGTTTTGTTTTGTTTTGTTTTTGTGTTTGTTTGTTTGTTTGTTTTTGATAGAAAAAGCATGTGTTTTCCAGTGGATAGCACAGCAGCTGGTATAGTAGCCTGGGAAGCATTAATCACTTCCTATTTGCTGCTTCTCTGCTGCAATTCATTTTCCTGGACACTGAAAACACAGCAGAAAAATCAAGTCTAATTAACCTCTAGTCTCAATCTGGCTCCTTGATATGATCTAGATTGTTTAAATCCACATCCTACATTATTCTCTCTTTTCATGCTTCATCTTTATTGGAGAGCATATGCAAATTTCTAACAAGCCCCATTCAGGTAGATATTTGAGTACTACGTCATCTGCCAAGTCTGAGAAATGGTGCTTTGTGTGGTTTGTTTTTGTTTTGTTTCTGTTTTGTTTTTGTCTTGCTTTTTGTTCTCTCGTCCAACATAAATAAAATTAATAAAAATGTGAAATATTTTTATGCTTTCTCTCTTGTTTTTTTCTCAACCAGCAAAAAAATAAAATAGATCTGCTTTTTATGATTGAAATGCTGCAGTTACCAAGGCCTAAGGTTCTGTCACATGCAAGGTTGTTTCCAAGACTGTTATGTCATGTGTACTGATAAGCTTGTAGCCCCACCTTTTGAAATGACTGCTTGAAAGCCCCTACAAGCAGACTGCAGTGGGACTGCATCTTTCAAAACAAGACCAGCCTCTGACATGAAGCACCACTCCCAAAGACAGCATGCAAAGTTTCACAGGGCTCAGCTTCACTGGAGCATCCCAGTCTGCCTTCTGAACAACCAATGCTTTGGTGGTTGTCATCCGGAAGAAAGATATCCCATAACTTTAGTTAGGAAATTCATTCACTGTGTGTCTAGATCATCAAATTGTCTCCAGGCCATCTTAATAAAAGTGTTAGTTGTCTCTCAAACTGCAATTTGGAGCAAGACATTTGCTGGCCTTTGTAAGGAAACAAAGGTGCAGGACAAGCGAGGTTTCTTGCAGAGCTGCACCTTCCAAACAGCACAAAGGAGAACTAGTCATTACCTTACTGGAAGGTCACAGAGATGCTTGATGTGGACCAATGTGGTCATACTTACAAGGAGTCCAATGTCATGCTCAGTTCCCATAGGAGGTGTTCTTTACTGAGGGTTTCAACCGCAAACCAAACATCTTACAAAATGTTATAGTGCAGAAAATGACATTTCCAAGTGTATTTATTGAGAAATAGTAAAGATGTACATCATTTTACAAGCTTTTAATTTTAATTTACATTTTCTTAAATTATGTAGGCCCCAATAAACTATAATCTGCTAACACATAACAGACACCCTTGGCTTCAATTTTATCTCAAAAATGCTGCTACTGCTGGGATTTGGCTCATGCCACTTCAGCTCCTCTTCAAAGATGCTAAATACCACATTCATTTCAAGCACGTGCTTGGTATCATTCCTTTAAAGTAGAGATGACTTTTGAACCAAAACCCGTGATCTGGATGCAAGCTCACAGCTAAAATTCAGGTTTCTTATTGTGGGCCAAGACCACATTCTCCACAAACTCTGCAGTTCAGTTGGCTGCAGGATTTCATCTGCTCTGAGATGAAGTGCACCTGTATACAGGATTTAGATTTGGCTTCATCTCCCTTGTCAGTGCTTACACTGGAACATACTCTGCATCTACTGTGGATGCAAACACTGCTGTTCACACTGGCTTTTAATGAAATCAGATCTGGGAGCTAGCTGCCACCTATGTCTTTGTGTGCTATCTCTGTAGGCATCTAAAAAGAATCATCATTTTTAGCTTTTGCTTCCTTTTTCAGTGATAGGCTGAACTGCATGGAGTTATATCTATTAAAATTACTAATTTGCATCTGCAATCACACTACGCTTGTATTCTGCAAGCTGAGTATTCAAATTCCTAATGAACTTTCAAGTTCTGTACTGACTGAAAACTGCTAGAGCATCAGCAAAAGGCATTATATTCTACATGTCATTTGCACAAAATACTCGCAAATATGACACTGCACAATCTTGATTGTTCAGGAGAGGCTGAAGGGAAGGCAGTTTCTGAATAATATGCTGTTGAATTAAAATGCACTTGATGTCAAAATGACCAGCCTTCAGCTTAATCCCATCTGGAACAGTCTGTCTTGACTACATCTCTGCCTTGGTCATTTTCTCCTCTCTATTGTTCATGCAGGAAAATTTATCACAGTCATTTCTTTCTACAAGACAGACAAGTACAACACAGTCTTATTCAAAGATACATAATGGCTTTTGCTTAGCAAGACAGTATTTGTGCTCTGCAAATTTACATCAGAGTTTTAGGATTGTGAAGATTTTTGAGATAAATCTTTGGGAATTTTTTTGGGCATTTTTGTGGATTATTTTAATAATTAACTTTTGTTGACTTGGGACACAGAATTAAAGTTCAAATCAGAACTTTGTTGTGTTTTGGAAAACTTCCCTCTTTTTGCCTCCACCTTCTCCCTGGAAGTCCAGTATATTAATTGAGCCAGACTTGCCAGAAAGTTAAGAGCAACTCCACTGCAAACCTTATTATGAACTGATGGTTGTTGCTGGGCTACTGTTCTAACAAACGTGATTTGATAAAGAACACTGAAAAGCTTAAGAAAAAAGAGAAATAAAATTGCTTCATGCATTTCAATAATGCTACCACTTGTTAAAAAAAAAAGAAAGAAAAAAAAAAGAAAAGAGAAGAAAAAAAGCTACTTCACCATACCAATTTTTTTTAATGAAAAATTTTATGTTGACATTCTCATGCAATGCTATTGTGCTGGAAATTTAGAAGGGCTTTGTTCAACCATTATTCCTATTCCAGAAGAAACACTTTTTTCCCACTTGAAGACTATGAAAAACTGGCACCACAGGTCTTATGAAAATGTACCTCTAAGGAAATTCGACTAGACAAATACTGTAAGTATAAATAAGATATGCATCATTTTTACTTGTTGGATACACATATCTATCACCCAAGTAGCTGGTGCATAGTGATTTCATATGCGGTTATGCTCATGTGGTGGCTTCGCACTTTCCAGTGAATAACAAAAGATTATTTTTCTTTTGTGGTGACTTGTATACCCAATTCCAAAACAGCAAAGAAATTCCATTTTTATGAAGTTACAAAGCAGTTCTGCCTTTGTTTCCAGTGGCTCCAGGCTTTCACCTACCAAATGACTTTCATGTAATATTTCAACAAAGATGAAATTTTCTTACTACCTGGTAACTAGGTGTATCCTGGCTTCAAAACAGGGATGGAAGAACTTAACATCAGTGCTGATTGTTGTGCTTTTTTAAGCATTGTTGGAGTTTACATTAAACATCTCTTGTTCACACTTCTTCACACAGTCAGAGCACAGGCAACCTCAGGCATCTCCATATAGAGTAGTTGAAAAAAAACCAACAGTTTCCATCTTCTACAATGAGAGATGAATCACTGTAGTTGCTTCAGGGTGCTCAAGCTGCATGTGGGATGCTGAGGATCTTGTGCTGAATACGGACCTTGCTCATTTTCCAGAGCTGAAAGATAGCATGTCCAGTACTTGCAAGGTGATTATCACCATATGTAACATAATTATTAATATACATGACTAAAGGTACCATATTTCTCAGTATTTCTTCATCAAAATCCCCTCCTTATCCTCTCCTCAGATGCCTGACATGCAGTTGGAATATCTGAATTCAGAGACCCTTAGGGTTGCTCCTGTATATCAATCTTTTGTAATCAAAATTAGGTGAAGAAAGACATGCTGACCCCAATCAGAAGACACCTGTATGTAGAACAGAATGGAAAAGCTACCAAAATATGCCAAAATATTTACCAAAATGGATTGTACTCCTGAGAGGGCCAATGTCATCTTTCCAGCAATTCCAGCTGCCCACGTTGATCCTAAATATGCTGAATGTAACGTAATTTGTGCATCTGACTAGTAAGACATTCTTTAGAATTCTTTCATTTCTAAAGAACCTATGTTTTATCCTCCATCTGTGCTTAATACAATCTTTTCACTGTCCAGTAATGCCACTGGTGCACTCCAGATATTTCATCTACTGGCTGGGAATTTGTTCCTTCATACACAGCAAATACACTCACTGCATGGCTTTCAGTGGACTAAGTAATCATGAAAATGGTTCTTAGTTCTCTCATCACAGAGTCAAGAAACGATGTTGATGGTGTTAAACTCTTCTTTTTTAGCTTTCAAGGTAGCGGTCCCCACTATCAACCTCCCATCTTACTGTCAACTTTCCTCAGTCAGTGGAATTATTGAGAATCCAAATAAAAACACAAACTTTCCTTTATTATTTTTTTCTTACTGCAACAAAAACTTAAATGTTTTGGTGCAGCCCTTCTCTTTGATTTCTCTGAATTTCAAATTTGGTCATGTCAAAAATTATCACAAAGGCTTTTTTTTTTTTTTTAAATCTACATAGTTTTTAACCAAAGTTACATTATAACACACAAACACAGTCTTCTCCTTAAGGCACAACACATCATTATGCACATTCTGTTCGCCAAACTTATAAAAGAGACAATATTATATAACCCTCTCCCTCCCCTGTCCCCCCAAAAAGAAAGAAAAATTGCATCCACTTCCAAAATCAGCTGCTAATAAAGTCACAGTAAGTTATTTTCATCAATAATTTACACAAATTACAGGTCTAGACAGGATTGTCATTATACAGTCTGAGTGCATTCCAATTCAGATTCTCTGGGTTAGGTAGGCTAAAGTCTGGTTCAAACCTCAGTGCTGAGAATATATCCCATTTTGAGGAATGTTGTTGAACACCACCTCGTTGGTTGGAAAACGCGTGTTGGTGCTTTGCCAGTTAGAGTCCTTTGTTCACTCCTGTCAGGGCTCATTCGGTGTGTACCAGCAACCTCCACAGCTTTAATCCATTTAAAAACGTTGCATATATAAGACCATAGAGCTTCCTTATGTAGCACTAATGTTTTAACTCCATTCAGCAATCTGAATTCTTCGATTTGGAATTTTTAATTCCAAATATTTCTTCCCTTAAGACAATTCATATGTGTAAAGCCAGAGGCATTGAATCACACATAAAAATTCAGTGTACTTGAAATATATATATATATAAAAAAAAAGGATCGCCAACTTTAGAGCACAGTTACAAATACTCTAGTTCCAGTGCTTGATGGAGAGCCAAGAGGTCCGAATGACTGGATATCCTCCAGAAAGGCATGTTGTGCTGTGTTTGTCAGAGGGGGGAAAAAGGTCAGGAACAACGAATGCTATGACAGAGGGTGGTATCTGATGCATGAGTCTAGTCAGGTTACCACCATGGAGTTTACACCACTGTGTTTCTGGAATGATTTTTGCTAGTAAGGTACTGACAAAAATCAGGCCAAAATAGATCTGAGCTCAATAGTTCACCTGAAGGTAAAAAAAAAATTAGACAGCTTTTCTGAATAGTGTCTTTGTAAAGAGCCCATTATTTAGTGAGGGCTATTTGCTTTCTTGTTATCATGGAAACCCATACAAAGGAGCATTAACAGGAAATCTGCTTCTGTTCCACTTGTTATATTTTGCAAGAGACTGAAAGCTCATTTGAAGGGTTGAACAGAGTTGAATTACATTTTTGTCCTTCTGGGAGGAAAAGAAAATAAATACCTTTTGAGGAGAAAATAACACATTTCTGTACTTAAAAGAAGAAAATGTGTTGTAGAAGGCATCAGTGTCTCTGAGAGATGCAAGTATATGCACTCTTCTTCAGCAATTGATCAGAGTAGAATTAAAGTCATACTTTCATGTTCTGTTCAGATCTATTTGTAATGTGCTATATTCACCCATTCCTCCGAATTCTGTATCTATTCATGCAGTATAGCCAACATTTAGAAAAAAGAGCATGCCAAACTGGAAAGTATACAATCCAACCACCTTAGTTTAGCACAAACTACAGAAGTCCCATCACCAGTATTCTACCTATATCAAGGAACCATTTGGAATAAGCATTTCAGTTATTTTTGTTTTGTTTCCATTCCACTTACACTAAAAACTTAACAGATTAAGGACACTTTATTTCACTACTTCTGTCACAAAGATAAGCATATAATTTACGCAGATCTGCAGAGGCAAAAAAAAATATCTGTTTCTGCACATTTTGAAGGTCTATATTGTGAAGCATGGTTCACATTATTACTAATTTGACTTCCTTCAGAACATTCAAAATTTATCTGGTGAAGTTTTTACTTGAATTCATAAGATGAGGAAATAATACTTCTAAACAAACATTTTTGTTTTTTTTTAGGAACAGATTTGGTGCACAGCCTGTAAATTGTTTTCTTTTTTTCGGTTTGCAGATGTTTCTTTCTTGAAGCAAACTATATGTTCATCCTCTATGCTTCAGCCAACAAATCTTTCTTTATCTTAGTAAAAAATCTGCACAATCCCTTTAATGGTTTTTCACATTGTCTATAACACTTCTTTTCAAACCTACCTGGTCTCCCTATTTAAAAAAAAAATGACCACCCGACCTTCATGTCAAACCCATGACATAACTTCTTTTTATCTGTAATTTGCTTGATGTTAGATGTTTTTGACCCAATCAATTTTTCTTGTCTATTTTTAAATGATTTTGCAGTTTTTTTCTTTTCAAACTAAAATAAAGCAAATGCTAGAATCCAAATGGTTCATTTTGCTTTAAGTGCTGATGTCATCATGCTCTTATTGCCTTGTGTCTGAAATGATTTGTCATTCTGCCATTGTGCAACACTGACAGAAATGCAAACAGAAAGGCTTGCATTAGTAGCTATGTATCACACCAACATTTCAGGAGACAGGTTACCTTTTTTGCTGCCTGTTCTTCTTCTACACCATCCCCAATTACAACATATACTACTTTTCTGCCAAACCTTTGCATTATTCGTTCAAAGCAACTTTCTTTCCCTGGAAGATAAATGAGATAAGAGTTCAGAGTGAAGTTACCTGATTAGCTGCATGCTCCTCATCTCGGCCATCTCCAATCACAACATAAGTTATGTTAGTGCCAAATCTGGACACTATACGCTCAAAACAGCTCTCTTTGCCTGAAAAACAATGCACTACTTGTTCAAGCTATCAAGCAAGTTACCACAATGCTCTACAAAGGTTTACTGCAGCAGTAAGACATTGCTACTACTACTTTTATTTTTTTGTAATAGTTCCCAGCCTTGAGATTTAGAGCTAAAACCGCTGAGAAACAATTAATACTGTTAGTGACACTAAGCTGCTTTGTGTCAAATTAAATCTCTTTCTTAAGAGTTACAGGAAAGCCACTAAAATAAAGGAATTAGCGGTACTACAAAAATAAATAGGTTAGCAAAAGAAAAATTGAAATTAATTGTTTCCTTGTTATTGTAGTAATAATTTTTCAAGGACTGCAGCAATTTTAGTCCTAGTATATCTGCAAAAGTAAATAGTGTAACAATGGAAAATGTGTTTGGAAAACAATGGAAACCAAAAGTAAAATTAGACCACGGGTTGCTGGGAAGAACTTCCATGAAGTATTTGGCTTTTCTGGAGGAATGTGAAAACAAGCAGGCTAAGCCAGTAACAATAAATAGGATTGAAAAGAACCGAGTTAAGTCACCTACCCATCTTCCTACTTTATTACAGCTTCAATTTACCATCAAATGCTTGCATTATTGATCCGTAAACTGTCCAGATAAAATGATTCCACTGTTTCCACAGGCAATCCTTATATTTAATTAACTTTTCCCTTAGGAAGCATCTCTTCCATATGCAACCTACACATGCCCCATTGCAATTTAACCATCATTTATTGTCATACCTCACATTAATGTAGAAAAAGATCTTTTCTTCCTGTAATAGCTTTTTACCTGAAGTTTGTCATTATGTCTCCCCTCACCCCAGGGTTTTCAGTCTGTTCTCATAAACTCTTGATTTCTAGACCTCTGATTCTTAGTGCTCTTCTCTCACTTTTCTTCTGACAGTCCATAGGAAAAGGCTTATGATTATGAAAAGCATTGTGTCTATTAATTGCACAATGAAAATCAGATTTCAGTGTGTACAAGCAACAGCTACAACTAGATCTGTGCTCTATACAAAGCAGAGGTCACTGAAATGAAAAGAAGTTTCTCTACCCAAGAGAGTTTGCTGTGTTCCCAACAGGGATGCAACAGCAGCCACTGTTTCTAGAAGGAAATCCTGGAGCAGGACTCCTTCCACAGAGCCTTCAGAGATGCAGCTTCACTCCTCAACTCTTTAGGTACTGTCAGCATCACTTTCTTTGTTTTGAGTGTAATCTCTTCAACTGAAGCCAACATATACAGGCTGTATGACAGATGACATTAATTCCAGAAACTTCTCAAAACCTTGCTGTATTTGGGATGCATTGTTCCCTGACATTTTCTAAGGATTTGAGGCATTTCTGTCTCAAGGAATGATCTACAGCTAATTAAGAGATAATTGAGATAAAAGATTTTCCTGACGCTACTGCAAGTATAAATTTTATCACTTTCTCACTTTTTGCCACAAGTTTTTTTCACTTGCAAAAAGCAGTTGGATAATGTAGTACTTTATTTAAAAAGTGGCACTGTCCTTGTTATTCAAGATACCATAGTAAACACTCTTCCATTACTAAATGGTAAATCATGAGATCCGCCAATATTATTGCTAGTAGTAGGCTGTGTCATACCTCACAGGGCCAGTAACTTTTCTTATATTACAAGACGATTTTTGGATGTGATTCCCAAATATGCCCCTTCAAAGTACCCAGTTATCAGCAGAACAGAGTGCCCTTGAGGCATCCATCAGCACAGCTTCTGTGGGCACCAGCCATCATTATGCTCAGTGATACGCTGTGATTCCAAAAAAGCTTGTGAAGTTGTGGTCTACCTTGCCTAGCACTGAATATCAGAGCAGAGATTTCTAATAGTATTTTTGCTTGTATTAGAATTAATTAAACACTTTTTGTCATTAGTCTCTGCACATATTATGTTCTCTGTATTTTAACTAGGAGTTTCTGAGTTTTTTAATCAGTACTAGGATCTTTATCGTATTAGGTATATCTGAAAAGAAGCTGAATTAGGAATATTATTGACATAAACAACTCTGAACATGTGCAATGTCTAACTTTCAACTAAAAATGTGTTAGGAAAGTGGTTTTGAATTCATCCATTACCGACAAGCAATTATTAATAATGCAGCGCAGTTAGAATGAATGAAAGAATAATTTCCTTACCTATTTTAGTTGCACTGTAAATATTTTCAATAGGAAAAGCTCCTCCTAAACTGTATAGCAAGACTTTTGCAAGTGCTGGGATAAGCTGGGTTGTTGTTACCAACACATTTACACAGTTACTCCTAAAATGAGAGAAATAATTTAAGTTTGAATAGTTTAAAACCTTTACCCAAATGCTGATGAGCTGTGGAGAGCATATTCAAGGTTTCTCAGCATTTACTTTCACTCACACAGCAGTGCTACTCAGCACCATCACTTCCAGAAAAATCTACATAAACTTTATAGCAAAATCCTTTGAAACGCATACAGGCATGATTTATAGGAAGTATTCCAGGCTGATTTAAGAAAACCAAGTCCTTGAAGATGAGTCAACTGAAACACAGATCTAAGATCACCACCTCTGAAGACAGACATCCCACTGCCTTCAAAGCATCATTTTCCTGCTGGGGATTATTTGGCAGTAGCTTCCAGCCAAATTAAAGTGTTAGGAGAAAGCAAAAACATCATTTGTTACTCCTGTCTTGGGGGGAAATAAGTGGCCAATACACATTTCTGCACACTGACATCACTTTCTTCATGTTTTGAGAGTAAGTTTTCTTCTGAGAAGAGGGAGAGACAATCATAATCGCATTAATAAGATTGCGCTGAACGGAAAGGTTGAAAACTTGAATGGAGAAGCTGAGCTTAGCTATTACACAACAGAAAACTGAAAGCCAGGACATTTCAGGCACTGACAGGCTGGAACATGAGTTTGGTCATGGAACTGAGAACAACTAGTTGTGATTTTTGGTCCTTCTGTAAGCCCCAAGGCAGACCATAGGCTATTATTTCTGTCTTAATGTATCCCAGTTTCTTGTCATTAACATGTACGTGAATTTTAGCTGCCTCACGGGCATATCTTATAAAGATTTATAGCTGTACAGTTATTTAATGACAAAATAAATGATTGTTATTTAGCATTCCTGAGCCAGTGACAACAGTTTATCACACTCATCCTTCAGTCTCAACTGATCAACCTTTTACAGTGTCTTTTTGAAGACTAGCAATTTTTAAAGAAATGAAGAGCTGAACAATGTCTTACACAATTGTTTTACTTTTTTTTTTTCCCCTTGAGATGCTTATGACACTGTGAAAAAACTTAAACAGTAACTGAGAGAGGCATAATGCAAAAGCAACTACTTTTAAAATTGTTTTTCACATCTTTCCAAGATTGTTCTTTTTTGTTTAACACTGATTTTTTACCCATAGATATGTTTAGATGGCAAGATGGCTTCTTTATAGTTTAAAGCCATGTCTTTGAGGATTTCCAATAAAATATATATTAAACAGGTGACAAAGCAGCACAATTTTTCACAGCTCCATTTTTTCAGGTGAACAATAATGCCTCATGACTGGGATCCCAGACTTTTATTTGAGTCATAATATCAAACACAGATACTCATTCTTCTGAAAACTTAGATATATGTTTAATCATACTGATCTGTTTGGAAGGACAGAAGAAAAATGATCTTCTCTTCCAGGATTTATACAGTACTTAAGTACCTTTGTGAATAGGCACAAACAGTGAAGTCCAGAATAGACAGACTTGGAGTTCAGAGGCTGCTGCCCACAAGATAATAACTTAATGTCTGGCTCTCAATTCCAAAATACCTTTTCAATGACCACAGAACCATACATCACATTCTAAAAGACCTTTCCTACTACTTGATGTGGAAATGACAGAAAATGCAATCATTTTCAATGGGATTTTTCTTATGTCCTATTCAAAAGTTGTATTACACCTGTACTGTTCTTTAAAAGTACTAGTATACTTTGACCTAAAATGTCACAAAATAGCCACTAAATATCAAGAATGAAAATCTTTATTAAAAAAAAAAAAGACTGAATACATACCTTGTGCTGATAATTGATAAGGATTTAAGTGCATTTGTTAGCCAGGAGTCTGTCAGAGCTTCAATCTCTGCTCTTAATTGCAACCATGCATCTCTTTTTGCAGGACCTAGGAGTCCTTTTATGAAAAAAAAAGCAGGAAAAGAAATAAAATTAAATTCTGTATTAACTGGAATGTACAGATTTTCAGTTACTGTTTAAATTTTAGATTTCATCAGAACATGAAAAAACATTTTTTTTCTAATATTCATTCAGCACATTTGACTTTGTTTCGAAGTGTGCCTTTCAAAAATATATTTTTTTTTCAAACAAAGTTCTCACATTCATCTTACACTGAGCAAAGGCAGTGACAAGGGGATCCATGGTATGGGGATCATAGACAGAGACACTCAGAAAATAATGACATCATTACAAACTTGTCTTTGCAGTATTTGCATATGTTTATACCTGCCTTGCTTGTGACTCTGTACACAGATAAACCTCACATTTGGATATGGAAATATGACATTTATTAGCTGATGGCTTGCCCTTCATGTCCTTTTGTAGTTAGCAATTAGTTCCATTTAGGTAATAGTTCCACTTGCAGCATTTGCAGTTCTGAAATATCTGCACATCTTATGACCTTATGCATCACATAGTCTTTTAACATACCTTAAGAATCTTTAAAGTATGAATGATAAGATTTAAAAAAAACCAAACATCACCTAACTCCAGGAATATTGAGACCTGACTTCTTCATAATCAAGTAATTTTAAATTTAAATATAGAACTAGAGAAGCTGAGAAGCAGGCTTGGTGACATTAACATACTTCTCTTTCAGAAATGGTGATGACTGTCTTAAAAAATCAGAAACAAATAGGCATAAAAATACCTAGTTTGACCCACCCTACTGTTGCATTCCACTGATGCGGTTTGATTAGAAGTGAGTTTAAAGTTCCTCTAGAATTGATTTTATCTGAATTGAAAGAGTCCATGCTCTAGAATGGGAGAGTGTTCACTGGGGCTCCTTACTGGTTGGGTTTGCCTTGTCTCATGCTCAACTGTGGCTTTAGAAATGTTTGAAGATTTTGAAAGTATTCCCTATTCTCACAGTCTCTTCTTGAAAGGTTCCTCAGAATAGGGCTACCTCTGCAAGTTACACAAGGCTCCCCAGGACAGATTATTGCAGGCTGCTATGATTCCCTAAAAGCCTGCTGCCACTGACATGAGCTAGTCCATGAGTGAAAGCAGGAGCAGGAAAGCTTTTGTCCCAGATGAGGCTGGGATACTAGTGAAAACAGTATCTGCAGGTGCAGAGCAAAGAATTAAGCAGTGTGTTGTTGCCAACCAGATCCTGACAATGTAGGATGGAAAAGAGTGCCAGCCAGAAATAATCTGTGCTGTGGAAATTACAAAACCTCTTTTCTAGAATAACAGCTTATTTGAAGTAAAATGATTATCTTAATCAATCAGTAAGTCAGGAGAAGGTAGAAGCCATTGAGCTGGGTCTGAAGGAAAAATGTGGTCTCTCTGTAAGTTAAACAGAAGCCTGCCCTGCCTCTCTGGCTCTGGTTCTCTTGCACAGTGGCACAAGCTTAGATCTATCCTTACAGTCAGGAACTTTTAATAGTCCAGTCAAATAATTTTCACTTGAATCTGTGTCTCACAAGGCACTTAGACTTGCAGTTCACTGCCATATGCTTGAACCTGATCAGCATTCTAAATCGTTTTTCACAATTAAACTCACCTCCTATGTTGTTCTTGTAAGTATTATACAACTCTTTTACTCTTCTGTAACGGAAAGCCAGCTTCCTCATCCAGTCAACCCCTCCTCTTACACCTGTTGGCAGACAAAGGTTTGCACTACTTGCAGCTGCATGGAAGCCATCAGTTGCAAAACTGTAGGTACTGCAAACACCCAAAATACAGTAAAAATAAATACAATGTATTCCTGTAAATGCTCAATTTATTTAATCATTGTAGAAAAAAAGTTGAAGCAAATGCTCTATCTTACCTTAGGTCTTGTCCATTATCATCAGAAGAAACATCATCTATGTGAACTTGATCACACTCCTGTTGAGAAAACATCAAATGACAAATTATTTTAAAGAAGCCTGTGCTCACCATGTGTACACTCAGTACAGATGTTAAAAATGATAGTTGCAGGCCACTAGCTCTACCAGAAGATGGCAGCGTCTGTACACATACAGCTTCATACCATCGTCAGTTTCTCTAAAAAAAAAATTGACTTCAATTCTTACTTTGAACAAATCAGTTAAAATAGGTCTTTAGAAAAGCACTTTGTAATTATTTTTTTTTTACTTTAAATAAAAATTATTTCAATTGAAAAAAAAAAAAAAAAAAGAATCGTAAGTCTCCATCTCTCTAGCGTATCAATATTCCAGAATCATTGTAACTGTATTTCCCTGTTCCCTAAAAGCTAACAATGACGAGCCTTAAAAGGCATGCAACTTTTGTCAAGTTTTTAGGAGTCTGAATGCTTATCAGGTTCCTGTCTTGATTTATCTGAATGTCTTTGGCTAAGAAATCAGAGATAATCAAGCAGACATGGAGAAATTAACTACTTCCCGGTTTTGGAGGGATGCAAATAACTCTAGGACACTGAGGTACCTGTAAACCTTAACTCCCTTCCAGTCTGTTTTTATAATTCAGTACCTTTTCTGTACAACAGTTACTGCAGAAAGATGGGTAAACATAGGGGAAGCTCAAATAAATAAATAAGTAATTTTGCAACATGTATTAGTGCTTTCTGAAGTTGCTAGAATTAACAAACTTCCCCAAAAGACACACCAGAAATCCAGTGCCTGTGGACTTTTCTGTGTGTCAGTGATTTTTTAAAAAAGTATTTTAAATAGCTCTTGCTAATATAATCCTAATTTTATTCATAAAAAAGTTCAGCGATATATTTAAAGATGACTTCCCATTTAAGGTTTTCAGATAATTTAGTCTCACCACTAAGACAAAATGAAGCTGAAGTTTCAAAATGCAGTTTTATACTTCAAATAGAGTCATCAGAGTTATCTACTACAAATAATATTGCCAACATCCAATCTTATTTAAACCTCCTTTTAAATAGGAGTATGTTGCAGTTCTGATTTTCAAATCTCAGTCTAGTATTAGTGCTAAGCTATCCAGATGAAGGATAAATCTGAGCAGAGATGCAATTTCCAATTTTGTGTACTACAAGTTCCTAGAATTTATTCAGGGAGCATGATTTTGGCAAATTACCATTTCTGTCCAAGGTTTTGTTTGCTTTGCACTGAATGAAAACTTCACATGAAGTTATTATTATTCTTTTTAATAGCGATTTGTATATACAATAAACACCTAGCAGTCATTTTAGTATCAAGACCAAAAGAACGAATGGGTCAAATTCTGCTCATCCGACTTAGTCCATTAAGACAAGCATGAAAGACCTGCATTCACAGAAGATAAATAGATGAATCATTCTTCTCCCCACTGGAGAAATAAAATTTTTGTGGCTCTGTTTGCAGAGATTATCTTAAGCTGTAGAATATTTTAAAGAAGGTGCTTTTGGATGTAAATCACCGATGAAAAGAGAAAGAAAATGAGAAGTGACAGCTGAAATAAAAGATTTGTTTCTTTATCTCATTTTATTATTTACACTCAAGAAAAAAATGCAACTAGATGTAGGAAAAGAGTTCAAAAATCAGACAAAAAGTCCCACTGGGAAAAAAACCTTACTCAATATTTTGCAATATCTGAGCAGAATCTGGCTTCCTAATCACACTTCACTGGCACTGGTCAAAGGATAAGATAATTTTCAAAGTTCAAAAATGAATCCTGTGGATTTGAGCATGTACTAATTAAATGAAGGGCGCACAGGCATCTTCATGGGTAATAAGAGTTGTCTGAGCTGTTTTGGTTTTGTTAAGTCACTCAGCTATATTGTTCCAGCCTTGAAAATTCCAGATAACTGTTCTGCAGACAATTTAATTATTAAGTTTAATATGAGTGGGTGGTAAAGGCTCAGTGGTTTGCTGATATTTTTTATCTTACAATTAGATTATTGACTCCAGCAACAGGAGAATAGGGGAACGTGGTTTTCTGTTTGCTTGCTGCCTGTTCCTGCAGTAAGGTTGCTAAGTTTCCAGTCACAAAAAGGACTGAATTTAACAGTATTCCTCAGGTTCCTCCTTCTTCCTTTTCCTCTTCTCCTCTCGGATCTATTGTTCATCTCCTCAGCAGTCTGGCAATATTTGCTTCCTGACCAACAGCAAACTCATTTCCCTCCCTCTCTTTGCATCATTTCATTTTGTCTTCTTGTTTACTTATCACAGAATCACAGAATTGTAGGGTTGGAAGGGACCTCTCTGTGCAGCCTGTGCCAGTGCTCCACCACCTGCACTGTGAAGAAGTTCCCACACACATTTTTTACATTACTACTTTAATATGTTTACATTTTGCAGATTCCCTTATCCAGTGTGAAAAACAAAACAAAACAAAATCAGGCAAGCAAATTGGAAATAGTTCTATACTCTTCCCAAGTGATTCAGAAAACTGATGACTCATTACTGATCTGAATTGTTTGTAAAAATAGACCAAAGAGTTGAGAGGAGGAAGGAAGGACTCTCCATCAATTTAATCATTAAGACAAAATGGTCTATAACACCAGCATCTACAGTATTTTCTACATTCAAATCAGAGTGGCTTACTGTCAGTGCAAGGTCAAAACTAAGAAAGATCAAGTTTATTTCCTAATACTAAATGTACAGGAAATAAATCTAGATAGAACAGACTTTTGCTTGAAGCAATACTAAGTTAAATTGTACCTGAGTTCAGTCAACTCTTTGCAGCAATTTTCAGAAAGTATGAATTCTATAGTGCAGAATAAACCAATAATCATAAAAGATATCTTCCTGGAATGAACAGTAATTTCATTACCCAGCAGAAACACAGACATACTGCACTGAATACAAAAATGCTATGGGGGGGGGGATATTAAGCAATATGTTTTCTAAGGCTATACAGATCCCCTCCCTTTTATTTAGATGTTTCATTCTCCATTATAATTAGCTTGATCTTAAATCTTGAGACTTTCTCATCTAATTTTTGTCTACTTCGTTTCCATTTCTAATGTGAAGAAAAGCTCACAAAATCCTATTTAAAATATGCTAGGATTACCAAACAAATGGAAGTGTAATTCAGTTTATTTGACATAAATCTACTTTTTCCTTTATTATCCTAGAGAGAGAAGAGGGAATTATAGAGTTTGAAGATTTATGGTTGAAAAGTGAAGAAAATGTTTTTTGTGTTTGCACAGTATACTTTACCAGCATTTCTAAAAGTTGTCTTAAAATTAATACTGAGGTAAAGACAGGAACTTCCATTTATTCCTTACCTGCTTGAGAACTGAATGTTTTAGTCTGGATATTGTTACTGAACTTAGTTCCAGCTCTAAACACTGTTTAGGTACTTTCTAGAGCACCAGACTCCTATTTTCATGGCAAAATACCAATTGCCCTCCCAAGTGATATTTCTCAGGCTAACTAAAATTTATACACTGAGAATGAAATAGCTGGAGAACAGCCTAGCCTGAAATAAAACTACAAGTTGGCTGATTAGGCCATGAGTTACTGGGTCAGTGGGGAATGTCTCAACAGATTGGAATTTCTGCATCAGCAGTCATTGTAATGAGACACATTTGCATAGAGGAAGGAAAACACTTTATTTTTGTACGTGATAACTTTCAATAACTTGGTTGTTATTATTAGAGCTTGTTATTCAGTGCCAGTAATCAAAAAAGAAAGAGAAAAAAGGAGATCGTAGACCATACAGAGAATTGGCTGGAATTGACGCTAAAGGAATTTATGTTCATTAGTACATTATAGTTGTCATGTCCAGGGACACATAGTTTATGGTGGGATGAAGACAAGACAGAAGGTGTGAGACTTGATGGCTCATTGCTAGAAAATTGAGATGGAAAAAGATAAGTAATCTGTCTGCTGAAAAAAAGGCCTGTCTCACTTCCTCCAGTGAGAACTAGAGGTCTTGCACTTTGGTGGCCACAACCATCAGCAGATCAGCACCAACACTAAAGACTACCTCTCTTTTACCTAGGGGAGGATAGAGGGAGGAAGAAAGAAAGAGAGAGACAGAAAGACAGAACTGGGGAATGTTCAGAATTCATCACTTAGTCATCTTGCAGATGCACTTCAATATTTACTGCTTAGAAATGGCCATGTGCTCTGTAAACATATCTAAATAGGAAGATCTGTACATCTACACAGTAAAGGATATCTGTATGTACTTTGGCACATGATACCATGCTTGTAAGTACAACGTTAGCTAAAGAGAATCTGTGCACATGGTTCATATCAGAACAAGAAGCTTAGAGTTTTGGTAATCTTATAATAGAGTTGGTTTTAAAACAAAGATGAATTCTGGGCTCAAAAAAGAATTGTTTGCTTACAGAAATTTGTTTTCATTCAATCAAACTGATTGGATTATGAGATTCTTAAAGAGAGTCCACAAGGAGTATTCTTTGATTTACCTAAAATTGAACACTCTCTGGATACTGTTCAAGTTCTGAAAAGAGCTGGAGTAAGAATTTTTGCACAGGATATTAAGATCACCCTATGAAGAACATATATAATGCAATGATCCAGATTTGAAAGTCACCTGTGGCAGAAAAACCTGAGAACTACAAAGAAAATAAATAGAGAATAGAATGAAGCTTTAATGGTCACAAGTGAGACTGAAGTATATAAAGAGGTGAAAGCTACTTTTTGCTGATCTCATCCATGAACTCAGCACAAGTTTGAAGAAATCTGGGCACATGCTACTGAATGGCTTAAAGTTCATTGGCTGCCACATGAAATCTGAACATGTAGGGGCAAAGGTCTGCTGAAAAGAAATTTAAGCAATGCTTTGAAAAATTGCTTTGGAATCTATCCCTGGTACAGGGCACAGAAAGATAACATTTATCGAATGTACATGCATTGTCAAGTGATGACTCTTAGACTGCGATATAACACTGACTGGTGAATTAATATCCAAGGTTTTACTTTCTTATGTGTCTGCTGCTGGAAGGAAAAGGTACAGCACAAGTATAGGGTGAAGTAAATCTGTTTCTTGACATGAAAATTGCTGAGAATAAATGAGATCTACAAGGCGTGACAAAGAACCTCATCCTGGTATCAGTTGCTTCGTCTACTCCTGCAGCTGACAAAGGAACGAAGGAAGTACACATGAAAAAACAAATGCTCTAGTGAATGGAGAAATCTCATCCTCATTTTTTGTGTTCACTCACCAGAGACCTTTCTCTGGTATTTTACACTAAATCTCAAAGTCTTCTAGCTGTCATCAGTGGCAAAATATCTGACCATGGAGGAAACGCTGGGATCCACTCCGAGTAGAACAACAACTGATTGAGATAAGGGGAAGGTCTGAAAAGCCTGCGGTTCAATTTGAGAGTTGTTTTTCGCCCACTGTCTGTTCCACAAAATAAATAAAGAAAGAAATAAACACAGCTGTAAGACCGTTGCATTCCACATTAGCAGATATGGACTCCTGGACAGAAATGAAATGTCAGTGAGGCACTGCTGATGGGCCTGCTCCCCAGGCAGTTGTCCCTTTGGCGGCCCATCTGCATGCTTCTAACAGGCAAGTGATCCACAGTGGTCACTCCCCAGCAAGAGGTCTCCCCCTTTTCTGAGCAGATGCCAAATAGCACACCCTGGGTATGTTGTGACAGAACGTGTGGTTGCCTGGTTACCTTGGGAAGAAATCATGGGCAACCAAGAGGCTTCACATTGTCAGGATGTGACACGCTACACTCTGAAAATTTGAAAGCCTGCCAGATCAAAAATTTTAGATGGGAACTTCTCTGGATTTTCCCCTTTTATCTGGAATGAAAAGAAATAAGATAAAAAAAAAAAAATACCATAAGCTAGAGAGTACAGTATTTGATAGCTAACAGGATTTGAAATGCAGAAGCCATGTCTGAACTGACCAAACTCATACATCTGTGAGGGTTTCAGAAACCTGGTGGCAAGTGCCAGTCAAGTGCATGGGACAGTCAGTGAAGAACCCAAACTAATACTTGTGTTATTAAGTATGGCTTACTGAAAGTCTCTTAGCCCCTGAAATGAATATAGCATCATAAATGAAATCTCTGGGAAGGAAACCAAAGGCATAATGAATCTAATCAGATACATATATGGTGATTTGAATCTTTGGACTCACAAAATTAGAAGTAACCCCATGTTCTCTTCAATACTTATAAGTACTTTCTGAACTCTTTCAGTCTTTTAAACTAACAAATAAATAAATCAAGAAACTTCTTAACAGAGTTCAGAAAGGTATCTCTGTTAGTTGATATGAAAACTGGGACAGATATAGGAATTTTTCATTTTTATTCCATAAACCACTTCGGCATTTTTCAGAATGCGCCACTTCTGTCTATAATATTCGGCTTGAAATTCACAGTATTCTTTGGAAAGCAGAGAAGAGAAGAAGACGGCCTACCCATAAGCTCCGCTATTCTACCAGCAAGGTTTTAGAACTGATGATAAGAAGAAAATTGAAACTGTGTTCTCCATTTGTATGGCAGTTAGAGACAACACTGATGAATCAATCCACCATAGTCATGCCACTCTAATGCTGCCATCTTTGAAGTAAATGAAGGATATTCTTACTCTGAGTAAGAAAGGAGGACACGTGGCCAAACAGCTACTAATGAATGAAAAAAAACAAATGAAGTCTCTTGGTTCAGATGATGCCACCAACTCAAAGCAAATATAGAGAATTTCAAGAGAAAGAATGGGAGACGCATACAGCCCTCTCCTGGAAATCACGGCGAACAACTCTGAATCCATGGGCACTGAAAACATCGCCCTGAGGCAAAGATCTCTCTTAGAAAGGAAGATGTAGTTTCCAGATCACCCCTCTCACTCAATTTCATTAAAGGACTATGTCACCACAGGACTTCACAGCCACCTAGCTAATCTCTCTGTGAATAGCATATGACATACTCTGGAATGGTGTATAGCATCACACATAACAAGCATTAATGCATGGTAAAACCACTGTGCTGGCATTCAAGGTGTAATGGTGCTTATGTTCCTTTGATTCTTACCTCTAAATCATTAAAAAATAGATGTGTATCAGCAAGATTAAAAATCATCTCTTCCATTCGCAGTCCAAGGGTCACTGCCATTGGTGGATCCTTAAAAAACAGAAAGACAGATTAGCTACTTACGTGTGTTTAAGTATGAAATAACTCAATTACTTTTTACTTTAAAAATTGCAGTATAGAAACTATTTTGAAAAATTAACACTGCAACATTTTTTTCTAAAATTCTTTCAGTATCAAGCTATTTTAATACAACACCACAGGATGAATTTGCTGAACCCCTGTGAGAATATTTGGATAGCTGAGCATGTTGAAACATCATCTTTCTAGAAAGTCAAGGCATTTGTAACTTGGCTCAACTATGACAAAGGAATATCTGGTAGTCCTATGGAAAGTTGCAAAAAACAAGCTATAAATAGGGAAGATACTTCTCACCAATTACATCTGTAAGAACAAGAATACCTGTTATAATAAGAATATACTACATATTTCATCCCCGCATCTTTTATAGAAATATGTAATTATTTTGACTGTCAATCTGCAGGCAGAAAAGAAACAGTCAAGGAGCAGTAAATTTTTTTTTTACTATCAAGTACAGAGGCTAGAACAAATTATTCCATCTGCTACCTGGCCCAGTGCACAATTCCTCTGATCTCTTAGCTTGCCTTCCAGCTTTTGGATACCCAGGAGTCCTCATCAAGGTCATGTTAAACTGGACTAGGAAAGATAGCAATCTCTACCAAATTATTTCTTTGTAAGCAATTATCCTACACTTTTATAGGAGACTGTGACTTACAAGGTCTTTTCAATTTCTAATGGTTCTTCTTTAGAAAAATATAAAAGGCAGTCTGATGTCTGAACCCTTGCTCATTTTTTTCCAAATGAAATCTCACTTTACATAAATCATCACTGCTTTATCTATCCTTATGCCTACCATCAGTTCTTTTCCATACTTGCTGCTGCTCCAGTATTCATCCACAAACCTGTGCTTGGCCCTTTCCAGTCTCAATATTTACTCTTCTTCTGTGCAGGCATTGATGAATTTTCAGGGTCACCTTTAAGATTTTACTGCAGGTATTTTGCAACGTGCCTGTAAGTGTTCTTCAGTATGTTCTTCAGCATGTCTACAATCTGTAGCACAATTCTTTAGGTGGTCCACAGTAGTGGGAAAGTATGTGCAAGTTTGATTGTGTTACACATCATCGCGTCATTTGTTCTGTGATACAGGATTCTTACCCTGGATGGGATTCATTGAAAATGTTCCTATCTGCTTGTAGGTCAGCTTTCACAGTATCAAATCACACAGTATTTGCAAGACACAACAATTTTTCTCATCTGCAATAGCTGTTTCTCTGAGAGTCTTTAGTGTGCAGCAAATGTAAGGTAATTAATTTGACTTTGCTTGGCTAGCTAGGAAAGAGGGTAAGGCAAGTTACATTGTCTTACATTTGTTTAAGGTTAGGAACACATGTACAGTTTCTGCCGCCTTTGCTGACAGCTGGTAACTAGCTATCCCACCGCTTTAACTAACTCCTGTGCTTTTAGGGTTCAGATAACTTTTGTATGCTTAAGATACTACAGAGGTTTTCAAAATTGTATGTGATACTCCTCTCATTTAAATAAGAAACAAAACCTAAAATTCATAGCTTAAATTGATTGTCACTAGTGAGTTTTTAGAAATATTTTCTTAAATGCTTTGAGATCACAGGTCTAAAATTTTACCCATATACTCCCATCTGAGAAAAAAAAAAAAATCCCAACACTAAAAATTTAAAATGATCATTTATAAGCATTAGGATCAAAGTCTTTGCAATCAAGATCAGACGTCTGCTACTCCAGGGCTTCACAAAGACAGAATAAAAGATGGGTTCTGCCCTGAAGCACTTAAAAACTAATGGCAAAATCGGAAACATAGACATATTTTGACCCTTGATCATGAAAAAGTCAAACTTGCAGAGGACAACAGCGTGTAAGAAATTGTAATGATCCAAAGTTAGATCTAATTCTCAGGCAGTGAAAGGAAATATTTCTTTGCTGACCTTTGAACTGGTCTAGACTACCTTTCAGAAGTAAAACTAAGTGCAGTGCCTAGTAACATAACTTAATCCCCTATGTCTACTACAATCATATTCTATGGATTTGAAAGCCATGTGGGTGAGAGCAGCAGCAAGCGTAAAGGTCAGTTTTTCCAATGGGATGATTAAGGTATGCACATTAACAGATTTGCAAAAAGTCATGTAAGATACTTAGAACACAAATCACAAGAATAGTCTGGACTCATGAGATTCCTCATCAAGCCATAATGCTTTTATCAAAATGTCATCAAGTATAAGCATATGTTTCTCTCTCCTTTCTCTTACAATTTTTTTTTTTCTCTGCACAGAAAATTATGTTCTTGTCCTTAAATACAATATGATAAAGGTGTTTTGCAGTGTTTTTTAACTTCAATCCTATGAACACTAAGGCATGTGCATAACTTTATGCACAGGTGGTAATTCATTATTATTTATATGAGTTAAGGTATTCACTGGAGTTTTTCCAAGACTGGAATCTTAGACTTCTGATTCTCATTCTCTTTTTTCCCCCTTCATGGGTAAAAGTGGACTGAAATGCGGAAATATGATATAACATATTCCATTATAATCCAATTTATTTTTACAGAAACTACCAAATATGTATCACAATTTCCTGCCTTGACCAGTACAGTTGAAAGACATAAATGTGACACAGCTTTCATGATTTTCCTATTAGTAGCATTTTTGTAACCAACTATGCCTGACTTTATTACTCTTAAAATGAGGTCTCCTACATTTCTGTTTTGAAAAAGGCATGTGAAGGATATTGCTAAGAACTGTATGTAAAATAAAATAAAGCAAAGAGAATTCATTACAGCTTAGCTTGAGATCAGTCTGTGATCTCCCAGTAACAACTTCTGCTAAGAAGAGTATTTGGAATTAATAAATTTGCCCAAACATTCTCTACAACTGTTTAACAAGAATTAGACAGTCTAAGTTCCATCTCTTGCCGTGTAAGACTGTCTCTTTAAATACAAAGTAGACAGAAGAAAATCCATGAAGATCTTGTGCTTTTTGCAGAATGTGAAAGAATATCCCAATCTTTGTTTCACTATCTTTCAGCTCAAAGTGGCACCAAGAAATAAGAATTGAAAAGAAAGAGAAAAATGCACAGCTGATAGAGATTTGAGCACAACTAATTGAGAAACTGAATAAAAGGCAGGCTGAACTTTTGCCAAAATGCTGCTTCTGCACAAGCACCAATGAAAGAGGAAATAATAATAAAAATAAAAAACAAGCCTGGAAGTTTTCCCCAGATAATTTAGAGAATAAAGAAGCACAATTTTTTTGGCTGTCAGAGGCATGATTTCAGTCAAATACCACTAACATGCAAAAGAAATGGCCAGTTACAGCACCTCTGTATACCAAAATACAAATTACTTCAGTTAAGTTAGTATGAAGGCTCTAAACTGGAGCCAGACTGTCTGTCTGTGGACTTCTCTACTAGACAGGTCCATCCACTGGAATGTCTCCTGGGAGAGTAGGTAGAAATATCCTGGAAGAACTGATATTTATATATTTTGTTCAAGAGAAAAGTGGCTTGAATACAGCTCCAAATGCTCAGTGACCATTAGTAGAAAAAAAAATGTTTAATATGATGTTGGAAGGTCTGTTTTTAGCACAAAATGTTTAAAATAAATTTTGCTTCTTGTTGGAAAAAAATACAAAAACACTAAACTTTATACAAAGCCTCAGATAACAAATTTGTGAATAGTCACGTAGGCTCATTTTGACAGGAATTTGTACACATGAAGCCTTAAAAATAAGCAAGCAAGCAAATAAGCAAAACGTGAATAATATTATAAGAATAGATTTTCAATGGATGGCTGTCCTGAACAGACTTAAAACAGAAGAGACCTCTGAAAAAAGTGGAAATGCTAAAGTTAAATGCTGATATTTTTTATCTTAAAGACTCTTCCTTACATTACATAATTCCCTCAGATTTAAGTCCAAGTCTTAAACTCCCACAGAGGACATTTGTTCTCAGGGGAGTTTCATGTAGGTCATAATAGAGAAAGAGAATACATCTCTTAATAATCATATCTGGTCGCTGATGAAGGAAAACTCACGTACTCCACAAGGAGTTTCTGTTCCATGCTCTCCAGAAGGCAGAAGGAAAATGGACTCAGAGGTCTCAGACAATGAGGGAGTGAATGGAGAGCACAACTGGAAGTCATGAGAGATACATGATTAATATAGACAGACTAAAGCACATGTATGAATGTATTTGAGAGTGTCACCATGCGTACTAATGGCGACAGCCTTTTTCTGTTTAATGCCTTGACAAGCAGAGAATGAGCAATAAAAAACTTCTGAGCCCATTCCAGAGAAGTCTACAAGGTTAACGTGGTCTCCCTGGCAAATTCATTTAATTAGTAATTCTATCAAAATGTCAAAATGTGATCAACAACTGTAGATTTGTTTTCATATTTGCACTTGGAAGTCATATTCTCATCCTCCCAAAGACATTGGGGCCTTTCACACTTTTTAAACCAGTTGCACTTTAAGTCATGGCATTTATGTGGGCATCCCTGCCCTCTGGTTTGACCTGGGGGAAATGAATGAAGTATACATGTCCTGAGGAAGAAAAACTCCCACTTAATCAGCCTTAAGTCAGCAAGAATCACTGGAACATAACAGAACAAAGAATACACACTGTTCACAGGGAATAAGAATGTACCTCATAAACTTTAACAGATGACGACATCTAACACATGTCCTGTCACATCAACAAATCCTTGCTTAAGAGTTCAGCATTGTAGAAGACTGTATCTGCCAACTGGTGCTCAGCTGCAAAAACCATCATCAGCCACACAAGTCATAATATAATAGCTCAAATGCCAATGTTCATGATTTACTACCGCAGTAAGTAATTAAAAATAGAAATGTACCAGTTTTATGAAGTACGAAGCAGATGAGCAAATGAGACGAACAATGCAAGGTACTTTTTACTGCAGGAAAGCAGTACAGTTGCCCTGAAAACTATCAGAGGGATAGTGTAGTTTTTATTCTCTCCTTGCATTATCTAGGACCAGTCTAATAAAATAACCAAAAGTCAGGTGAAAATACCCACAGGGAGAAAAAAGCAAGCCAGAAAATTGTTCTCTTAATGGTCTTTATATTTTAATATTTTGAAGTGCTGCTTAGAACAGCTTCTGGCCAAGTCTCTCCCCCTTCAGTGGAGTTCAACCCCATACTGGTGTGTAGGTAAAAGACAGCAGCTTGCTGGTCTCTCCCTCCAGCTACAACAGCATGACAGCACTCACCACACATTGCATTCCCTGCAGAGTCGAAAATGAACGAAGCAGAGAGATTAAAATACTTATTTTTTAATATTTTGGTTTTGCCCACTCGCTAAAAGAGAAAAGGTGAAGAGCTACTGAAAAATGAGAATGAAAGCTTACATGTCAAGAAACAGATGACAGAGAACTGAAAGTAAATATATTTGCCTGTCTGTGTATTTGCAGTTGTTCTAAATACAGTATTTCAGTGTCTGAAAGTAAAAGTAAGCACAGTTGGTATAAACAGACTCCTCCCCTTTAAAGCATTGGTTCCATTAAAGACTGATTCATCTCATTTAGAATATTTAAATACTGAGAGAGGTGAAAATCTGTTTTTTGTTTGTTTGTATTTGTGGTTTCTCTTTTGGGAGTAAATTGATCAAGTTATACAAAATACATATAGAAAAAATACATATGCATAGCTGAGTATATATATGACATTATATATCTTTTTTTTTTTAATAAAACAGAGAAAAAATAATAAGCATTTTATGGTACCCTGTAGGAATAACCACCACCTCAACCCTTCTGAAAGACCAGTGTGATCACAAGACTTCCACTGAGAACCTCACAATTCATGGACAATTTATCTTCATAGCAATCCCATTCTCATAACACTCCAGACACAAGTGTGGACTAAGACCTTGTTTACAGATAAAAATCACACACAGAAAAGATAAGGGTCACATCTGCTAGGGGGGCCATGTACTAGGAGCTGATTGAGGTCCAGCTGTGCTGTCTTTCCCTTCTCCCACATCTAACCTCGTAGGCACTCAGGCTCAGACACATCTCAACTTTACACAACACTTCAATGACATGCCAAAGCTAAAGCCTACTCAGGGTAAGCTCTCTCTGTATTCCCTTTCTTACTGCCCTCATCTATTGTTGCAGTTAGCAACACATATACTTTAGCTTCTTTTCCTAATAAGCTCTGTGTAAGTATGTTAAAGGTAGTTACTGCAGGAAAAACAAAACAAAACAAAAAAAAACAACACATGAAATGTACTATTTTTCTTTTACAGTCTTTGGAAATGACTATATTTCTCAGCTTGTGTGGATGTTGCTTATCAATACACGGTTGTTTGTGACAGTTCTTTAGTGATGCTGATCTCAGCAGTATAACTACATTAATTTCAGTTGTGTTATTCACGGATTATACAAGCCATTTTTATCTGCTGTCAATACTACTGGCTGTTAATATGCCATTACTAAGGACTAAGTATGGAGTGTCAGTTATAGAATCATAGAATACTTAGAGTTGGAAGGGACATTTAAATGTTATCTAGTCCAGAACAGGGATGCCTACAGCTAGATCAGGGTGCTCAGAGACCATCCAGCCTGACCTTGAAGTGGCTACAAGGATGAGGCATCCACCACCTCTCTGGGCAACCTGTTCAGTGCCTCACCACCCTCACTGTAAAATACTTCTATTAAATCTAACCTAAATCTACCCTCTTTAAGTTTGAAACTATTTCCTCTTGTAACAGACGAGTTCTGAAAAAAAAAAAAAAAGCAATTCTGGGATATTCCTAAATACACTCATAACAAAGCGAGAAACCAAGAGGAATTACACATCTGTAGCTATATCTAAAGCAGTTTACAAAGTTACCCGTAAGTGCTTGCAAGTTAAAAAAATCTACTCTGATTTTTAAAACTTTGCAATAGTTTATTCAGTCCTTGCTTACATAGTATGTGAGGTGCACAAGATAGAAACATCCTATGGGTACATTTACACAGGGACAAAAGAAATGATAACAATGCTCTATGTGCTGAGGTAGTCTACCAGCTACACTCATAAGTGATACAGATGTTCCCACTCAGCTAGGTTTCTCTCTTGATTTGGTAGTTAAAAATTAGAAATGTTACTGACAAAGTTACAGTTGTTACAGTGTTCAAAAAACGAAGAGAAGTTTTTGACAGGATACTGAAATGAACACTGCTTTGGCAACATGAAGCTGCAACATAAGCAAGAATATTATGCACAAGACATGAATAACTACTTTTATCTTAGCATTCCAGAAAATCAGACATTTGACTGGGCCTGTGAGCTTTCCATTTAGCTTTTTCAGTTTATAACCACAAACAGCTGTTGTGAAACATGGAGGACCTGTCATGAAACACAGCCTATCAGTAGTTATAATATACAGGTTCTGGCTTTGGAAATTTCTGACCACTTGGCTGAGGAGGTTGGATGTGGAAAGTGTTTCTCCAATACACAGTTTCTCACAGAGTTCTCTCAAGCAGATGATTCTGGCTCCTTAAACAAGCACTTCTGGCATAGTGTGGACATACATACATCCTTAAGAAGAAATACTTTTATATTGATTACATTTGAATGGCACAGCACCTAGAAAACCTTTGGTATCCCAGTCCACTTTCCTCCCTGCCATATATTTGCCCTAATGTTTTTATTTAATTCTGCCCCTCTGAGCTGCCCACTCCCACGTTTTCATGTTTGTTTTCCCCCGAGGCTCCTTCAGCTGCCAGCGGGGCTCACTACATTCTCAGCAGGGTAAATCTGCTCCAGCAGGCTGTGGCTGCCTTCTTCTTTCTGCCTCCTTTTCTTCCCTCACTCTTTCTGCTGCTTTCCTGCTTGCTGCTCTATGACCTGAATGACTTTTGGATCTCCCCATAGAGAAGAGGATGAGTACAACTATCTTGCAGGGAGAGGGATTCACTCCCTAGCATTACTCAACTTCCAGCCAGCCAAGGGCCTGAAGATGCAATGGAAAAGCTGGAGCATCGAAGAATAACATCTACAGCTGGCATTTAAACTGTCTTACTCTTTCTGATTCATCAGTTTCCCTGTATATTCACCCACCACTCCCATTTCTTATTTCTTCCTCTACGCATCCAAATACTGCCAGTTATTTCCAATTGCCCATTGAATATATTATCTCAGTGGAACGTCTCTTCCTATGTATCTCAGTAACCTCATCCTTGTTCCTCTATAAACTCTTCCCTCATGCGTAATGTCTGCTTCAGACATTATTACATACATATTATGCATTACAGACATATTACAGACATATTGTGCTTATATTCTGTGATTTCTCCCCTTGACTTTTTCACATTAACTTTCTGAAAATGAGATTTCCTTTACTCTTTTTCTCTCCCTTCACTCAGCCTGTAATGAAAACCAAAGGCTGAAATATGTATGTGTACAGCCTAGACATCTTGTTACAATGAATCAGTAAATAATCTGTGGATCACATACCTTGCCATACTTTTGTGCATAGGATCCTGTAAGCAGAGAATGAAAAACTATGATTGTTTCATCCAAATCCCAAACAAATACACGCTGAAAACAGAAGTAGAGACAATATTAGTAAATAAATAACATCAAACTGCCCCCATCATCCCACCCAGAGTGGCTAAAAGTCACATTAGTTTAACTGAACCTTAACTAAGCAGGTTTCCTCTGAAAATTGGCAATAGGAGAATATTGTGTATCTACTGGTAAAAAATCAGAAGGACTGTAAAACTTAAACTACTCAAACATTCTTCCTTTAAAAAGGTTTTCAAAAATTTGCATAACAAAGATTTCAGAAGTATGATGGGGGGAGGGGGTCAAACATAATTGTTAACAATAAACTGTACTTTTAGATACTTTTCTGAAAGTCTTAGTGATTCAAGTTATTCATTTCTGCTGTATAGCTAAAATCAAGTCATATGTAAAGGTACTATCTGCCACACAGAATGCCAAGTGGGGTTTAAATAATATCATAAGATATTAACATAAATTGATAACAGTCTTCTTTAAAAGCAATGGCAAGTACATTCAGTGCTCAGCACTGCAGCCTATCTGTCAGCCCAACAGTGGTTGTGTGGTCAGCAAACTCCTAGCAAAAGTTAGTCTTCTACTGTGCCAAGGGGTGCTCCATGAAGCCACAGCAGCAGGCCTGCCCAAAGCTACCCATCCAAGTAGCAGGAGGCACAGGGCAGCACATTCCTCTGATGTCAGTGCTTCACACATGGGCTTCCTTCTCCTCCTGTCATAGTAAGGCTACACGCTGCTAATGCAGGAGGAATAAAACTATTGCTAAAACGTTGCCTGAGTTTTACATCATCATCCCATTGTAGTAGGCAGACATATTTCTTCACTGAGACATCAAAATTGCACATACTTAAGTATAGCCATAACTTCACTGACGTCAGCTGGCATGCTGAAATCCAGTGATATTGGCTACAACATATACACCTGTGGATGAGTACTGAAATGCTACAGCCAGATGATCCTGCATATTATCCTGTATTTTTAAATAAACATAGGAATGCTGAATAACATATTTTATATTTTCTATTCCAAAGTAAGTAAATGAAATGGCTTTTTGAATAATCAGTTCTGTGTTTCTACTGTATGAAAAACTGAAAGAGTCACAATCTTAGAGCTAAAATGTGAAAAGCTGAATCACATTTACTTTTCTAAGTTTGTTGTAGAGAACAGTAATCTCTCATTGCATGTGTATGTTAAAGCAGCCACTAGTGTCAGTTATGCTCAGTTACTGACATGGAGTGCATGATGTCTTCTAAAACGCCTTAAGCTATTTCCACAGCTGTACTTTTCACAACTTACTTTTCATCAGAAGAAACCTCCACATTACCATTCATCAATTACTGAAGGCATACCTCCAAGTCACTGTCCGGAGGGGGTGATGGATTATTCTTCCGCCCTCTACCCCGAGACTTTGACCCAGAACTCCTACATGTTCTCTCATCAAGATCTTTGATTGGCGTGGAGGGGCTCTGTACTGTGTCAAACTCCCCTATAAAGTCAACCATTTGTGGCAAAATTAGTACTAGATTTTTAAATAATAAACTTTGTTTTTTCCACAGCTAGACATGTCTGTATGCAAACTCAGTTTCAAGATGCATCTAAATTAGTTGCATGAAATAAGTGATGTGCAGTTTTTCTGGTTTGCAAGAAATCTACAGCTGCAGTGGACACTTGACTTTCCAAAGAAAGTGTTATAAAACAGAGAGAGATTAAAATGTTGCATACACATGTGCAGAGACATACACAAATACACATAATCACATGCAAAATATTCACAGATCCAAGGAATGTGTATTTCAGAAGTCATGCTAAAGATTTACAAAAACATAAAGTTCCTTTAGCTTAAGTAGTTAATTCCCTGTGTTTAGAGTTCAGCTGGACTTACTTCCAAGCCCTGTGTTACTTTTACCAGAACACCCTTTGGTACTCACCCACATACCAAGTTATTAGGACTACTTCATCTCCACCTCCTATGTCACCCTCTATTTCTTTTTTTTCCACTTTGCCCACGAATTGGAATTAAAGTCACAGTATTAAATGTGATATTCCAGTTACTATCAGAAAAAGTGTAGAACTGTATTTGCAGTAGTCTGATGATCCTTCTCTAATTATCAGCTACCGTCTGATACTCACTTTTCTGCAAAGTAAATTTCCCAAGAATCATCTATCATCTAGACATCTGATCTGAACAGTACACACTTTTAGTAAAGAGGGTTTATAAAATCACTAGGGTCCACCAGACAACAGAGGAAGTGACCAGCAGATCAAGAAGAGTGATTTTTCTGCTCCATTAAGAACTTGCAAGACTATGTCTGGAAAAATGTCTAGTTTGGGGATAAGAGAGAGATTAACAAATTGTATTTAGCCCAGGCGAGGGCCACCAGGACAGCTAAAGGGCTGGAGCACATTGGAGAAAAAGCAGAGTAACATATCAGAGAGCTGTACAGAGAAAGGACAAGAAAGAAAATATAGAAATTACATCAGAGGATTTTAAGTATAATAAAAAAGTTCCTCACTGTGAGTAGTCAGATGTTGGGACAGACCCATGGAGATTATGTATTCTCTATCCTCAGAGATACTTAAAACTCAACTGGGCACAGCCCTGAGAAGTGTGATTTAAGTTGGCTCAACCAAAAGACCACCAGAATTCCATTCCAACTTAAATGATTGAATATTTCTACAGTCTTTCCCAAGTCATTCACTTCATTCTCCCTCCCGAACAAAGAAGAAAACAATTCTAGTCTAGAAGGATGTAAAAAGAAACCAACAGACTGCAATCTCAAATGAAAATCTGTGTGCAATATAATTCAATAGTTAGATTCTTCACCTCTTCCATCATTTATTTATGCCTTACAGTGAACCACATACAGAAGATTATTAAAACAAATATACTAGGAAGATATATTTATATATCTCGTTTGGAATAAAGTACTGTTGTACTTGGAAGAATAAGATTTAAGACCATGTCACATTCCTGAGCAAGAGCTCTAGCTCTTATGAGGAAGGAATTCAAGATTGAAGGTCGGTGGAGAACACAAAGAAAATCAGTTCTCAAGCCTATTGGTCAGGATATATATGTAGGTAGCTGCAAAAGTAATGCCTCCTACTTATTTTCATGGAAAGACAACAGATACAAAGAGCAAAATAACACTATTTGATAGAAGAAATTGTCAGCTACAAAAAACTCTTTTGCAACATAGTCACCATCATCAGCTTTGGACTTTCACCAGCAATGAAGAAGAGCATTCATGCTGCGAACATAAAAAATCTCCACCAGTGAAGGTGACCCTCTGTTTCAAAGATGCTATGACAGCATTATCAGGAAAACGTTGCCAATGCAATCTGTCTTTCACTGACCCGAACAGGTAGAAATCAGGTGCCAAATCCTTACTTTATGGTGGGCCGTTGCTTCTTGTCCTGAGAAGAGCCTGGCCTCATCCATTTGCCTCCCTCCTCCCTTTAGATATTTACAAACTTTAATCAGATCCCCCATCAGACTTCTTTTTCCCAGGCTGAACAGATTCAGGTTACTCAGCTCTTCCTCATAAGGGAGATGCTCCAGGCCCTTTATGCAAATGTATCGAGCACAGTTGATTGTTCATCTAGATTACAGGAAATCCAGACAGAACATCCCTTTCTCAGTCCGAAAGACAGTGCCCATCACTACGCACTGAGGGCTGTGTCTTGAATTCATGTGTCACCACTACATGGACTGCTGTTTTGACTCTGGCTTGCAGAGCTGACATCATATCTTGTCACTGGTAATTCCATGATCAGGAAACTGTGAACTTAGGTCTCATGTTGGTTCAATAGGTTCTGACAAACTTGCATACAGTGTTCTTTCTGTTTCTGTGTGAGCATCCCTGGGACCCACCTGGTGCAAACGTTGCAGCTGATACTCAGATCTGTACACAGTTATCTGGTTATAATCCACTGATGTGCACAGATAAGCCGGTCAAGCTGCTGTTAATTTCATGGTGTGATATCTGTGCATGACTATCCAGAAAGTGGCTTATCTTTTATGTCACTTCTGCCACTGCTGAAACATACCACCCACCACCTCACTGTCCATTCTTTGGCATCCATAAATTTTCAGTAAGCATCAATGAATGTGGATGGATTACATTTTTTGAGGATTCAGTTGCACACTTTTGCTTCATACACACTTTCACGTTGGACATAATTCTATCAGTCTGCCTCTATGCTACCACTGGTCACATGGCAGCAAAATGTAAATGAATATTGGTGGGAAGTTTCTCTACTGCAATACTACCAACATCCACCTCTGATGTTGTAGGCCAACATAATAAAATAGAAGATACAGCTTTTGGAGTCATCTTCACACCCAGAAGGATATATCTAGGATCCGCTGCCTTCTCCAAGGCACATTTTTCATTTGACTGAATGACTGATATAAATATATAAAGACAAATGTGCTTTCATGACTCAGAATCCTAATTCCTGCACACCCAAGTGGAAGAGGGTGACTTCTTCATGAAACTGGAGGAAATCAAATGTCTCTCTCCCTTCCTGGAAAAGTACTCAGTTTATTCTACTATCACATGTAAGCAGATTGTACTACTTTGTTCTCAAACTAGATCATGCCAACTTCAGTGCTGTACTATCAATATGCATCTCTGCTTGTGCAGAATACAGCCAAACTTTCAGGCAACAGCTAAGAAGAGATCTTCAGAAAAGTAGTTTGAGAATGTATTCCAGATACCATATTCAAGATACTACTGTCACAATTTGGCAAAAGCATTATATATATTCTGTAGTATTTTCTCTTCCAGCTGTAACTCTTATCAGAAAAAAAAATGATAGAGAAATTAAGCAGCAATAATAATAATAATGTCTATTGAATAATGTTTCCTTAGTGTTTTTACTTTGTCCCTTTACAACCGAGACCAAGAGTTCTTGTTGACTAATCACTTCTATTCCCAGCATGGTGTTGATGTCAGTAAGGACACTGCAGGCACTGGAGAGATCAATAAGGTCACATTACTTTAGTTCTTTTCCCATAAATAGAACAGCAGAATTTAATTTTCTAAATGTAGAAATGTAAAAAGAAATGTTTCAGAATCACATTCTGTATGCATCAATAGCCTGCTTTTCAAAAGAAGTTCTGAGTGTGCAAGAGGTATGTACAAAAATATAATTTCTCAGATTCCCTGACAGAGTGGGGAAAAATTCCCCAAACAAACTCCAGCTAAGAAAAGACAAGAACTATATAACTGAACATAAATGTTTATATTTTTATCACAGTTTTTTCTTCAGATTTAGAACATTTCAACATTTTGAAACAAAATAAGACTCATTTCTACAGTAATGTACAGTAATGTATAAAAACATCTGTTCTCAATGACTACATTTAATCTACCACAAGTAAAATATAAAAAGACTCTGTTCTAAATCTTCTCTGAAATAATCGAACCACTGAAGTAAATAGCTTCAAGTTTCATTTAGCATTAGCCATTACCAGTTGCCCCAGGCTCCTGCTTGGGTGAACACTCATTGTGATTGCATAATTATCCATTAATCAGTACTGCAACTAATCACTGTACCTTCTAAGTTCTAGATATTTAGAGCCAACTTTATTTCATTAACTGATCTCTAAATCAGAATGAGCAGCTGTCTCTTATTTGAATGCAAAGTATGCATCTATTTTAGAATGCAGAAGTCTGTAGTGCATGTTTTTGTGAACAACTGTAGGCTTAATTGCTTGATTTACTTCTTACCAACAGCAGACTAAAGGAGCAACTGCATTTTTTTGTACTTGGTTTACTTTAGAATCAGGCCAATGCTGATAGAGGAAAAACTTATTCAAAATTCAGCCACATAAAGAAACCAGAGAAATTCTGGTACCAAAGAGTACTGAAAACCTTACCCTCACAAAGAGTTCCTCCTGCAACTCATACTAGACAGATTTTTTTATTGTCGTGTTTGAAATTTTTTGGCTTTTGCAATATTCAACAGATGCCTAATAAATCCACTTCATAACCTTCACTCACTAGAAGCATGAGCAGCATCAGAGCTTCCATAAACCAAGAGGAAAATGTCAAAACTGGAACATAGAATGACCACTTCATTACAGACATTCATGCACATACTCATACCCTGGTTCAGGCCCAGCACAAAGACTTCCTTGCCATGGAGACTTTGTAGCAGCTCTAATTAAATGTCAGGGAGTACAACACCACTGTTACAAATGGAGGTGGTTTTTCCCATCCAGGCCATTTTTTCCCACCTGTAGTTTGAGCAAGCATTCTCTCCTCCCTGTTAAAACACAGCTGTGCCACTTAAGCAAGAGAAAAGAGGTGTGGGCACAGGTCAAAACAAGTGTTCTATGACAACTTCTGACATGTGTAATGAGGGTGAAAAGCTACTACAACTGGCTTGTATCCATTTGCATCCTGCTCCAGGTGAAAATGTTACAGCCAGTCATAGAATGCTATAAGAAGCAGGGAGCACTGAAACTTCTCCTTGTCTGTCAGTGAGACTTCCATGCAAGTAGATGTCCCTGGATCCCAGAATCCTAGTGACAGTCCACAAACTCCTCCAACAAGCAGAACATTTGCCAGTGTTTCTTTTTAAATGGAAGCAAAGCCATAATGTGTTGTCACTTGTTATGAGCAGTAGACAGAGTAATGCCTATATAAAATTTCATCTCATTTTCTTTACTTGGTCATCAAATAAAGAAATCTTGATCTAATGGGGCTTTGTTATTACAAGAAATCCTGTATATGTGGAGAGTATTAAAGGTTAATGTGAATTAACAGGAAGCAAAGATGGTAGAAGAGTGAAGTGCCTTACTCTGTTTAATCTTTGGTTTTAACTGAAGTAACTTTTAGAATGACAATGAAGGTCTGCTAGACAGCAAGCGAACGTGGTGAGTACTGAAACTCTGATTCAAGTCAGTGCATCCCACTGACGCAAATTTATTTTTACAGTGACGCACAAGGACACAGGCATGTCATGTATTCTCAAAGTGGGTGTAACACTCTCAACAAAGTGTCTCATGACCAGTTCAACACTTGACAGAAATAAGGAGTGGGCAGGTTTCTAAGTTCAGATGCACAGCCTACTTAACAGGAAAAATATTCATATGCTTAAGCAATCCAGAAATAAAAAAAAGTATTAATTGTTTTATAGATGTGCAGCCTTCACTATTTTTGAACCTATTTAAGCTATATAAAATTCCTTTCTCTTTTCAGTGATATTTGATACTAAGGGAGTCTGTAACACATAATATATTTACAAGGATTGAGGAAAAAGGGAGAGACAAAAGGAAAATGGTGTTTGATTTTCTTAAATAAAAATTTAGAAGAATGAGACAGAAATAAAGATCAGATATGAACATACTTTTAAATACAGATTAATTATGATTTGGCTTTATCATGAGCCTTCTGCAAATGTTGGAATTTCACTTAAACTCCATTCTGAGTCTATTTTACATTTCCATCAAAAAGCAATGGAATGTGCATGGCCCAGAAACTCTGTTGCTCCATTCCTGGAAGCATTCAAGGCAGGATGGACGGGACTTTGAGCAACCTGTTTTACTGGGAGGTGCCCCTGCCCATGGCAGGAAGGTTGGAACTAGATGGTCCTTTCCAAAACAAACTGTTCTATGATTCTACAATCTCTCCATACCCATAGCATGTCACTCCACAAATAAATGTATGCACGCACAGATACACACCATTTAAAAAATCAGTTAGCAGACGAAAACAGCTGGCAGAAAAAAATAAATCAACTCATGCCATTAAACTTTCCTAAGTTTTCAGTAAATTTAAGCAGATTATATGAAGTATGAGGCTTTTCCTACACTCTCCTACAGTATTTCCTTCTCTGTACAAATTCGCTATTTTAACACAACAGTTTTATTGTCTAACTTTTCAGTTAGATTTTTCAGTTCTTATGATGGGAATTAGGAAGATTTACACAATTAGTTGATTTTATGATCAAAGTACACTTTCCTTGGAAGAACCTAACTCAAAATCCAGTTTGTTAGTCTACTGATAATTGCTCATAACCTGTGGGTTAGGAAGATATTATAACACATAGTACACGTGAAGGCAGTGTTTCCACAAGATTGTTCTAATAGCATTATGCAAGCCAGCTGGCAATTATCTCCTCTGTCATAGAGAGATACCCAGCTATACCCAGCCTCAGTGAGCTAATTATGATATGAATACATCATAAAACCAGGCTAGATCTTTAAGAAATTCCTGATATAGTAGAAGTTATACAGGAAACTTAGCATGAAAAACAGACTCTTTTCACACATTAAAGGTACACACCTGTGCCAGCCCACAGGGACTTTTGTGTGCATGTACACTATGTACAATTTTAAAGACATAATTTTAAATTTATTTACTTTAGTGGGAAAATAAATTGGTGAGATGTTCAGGAACTTAGAAATTCCCATAGTAAATCCAGCATGCAAAAAAATTCCATGTTAACATCCACATTTGCTTGGCAGGTAGAGTGGAGAAGGCAGATGACTGTGAACTGACTTATAAGGAGAAAAAATGAAAATACCCAGCAGTGATGCCCTAAGAACACAACTGTGTAGCTGTGTTGTAATGCATACGCACGAGGGGGCAGAGTTGGGCAGGCAAAATTAGTCTCCTGATTTCTCCTTGGAGCTTCAATTACTCCACTATTTATTTATTTATTTAGTAAAGAAATGTGCTATTAACTGATTGTTCTATTCTTACTAACTTAAGTTTGTGTATTAGCAAGTGTGGCTTGCTAGAATGACTGAAGCATAATTAACTGACAAACAACATCTAGTTTAAATAATTTACAGTAACACTTCTGAATATGGAGGTAGACAGTGGAGTGTCCCACTGTCAGTAACGGGGAACTGACTGAATTCTTAGTTAAAAATTTACTAAAGGTTTGTTACTGCACAGTTGTTTTCAGTACCAATAAATCCCTACAAGACCATTGCAGCTTCTTTCAGCCTACTCCTTCCATAGAAAACAATCTGCAGAGTTTTAGCTAACAAATTACACAGGTTTCCTGAACAAGCATACAAAAAGGCTTTTTATCGTCCTTGAGTTCAAAACAAAACTCCCAACAGCATGAAATCATAAATCGGTTTCATACAACTACAGGAAAAAATACAAAAATTGTTTTCACCTGAATGTAGTTCTGTACCTGGTTGACTAGTCAGGCCAGGGAGAGATTCCTGTAACTGGTAGGTTGATGATGATGATGAAGTGCCATCGGCCGTGTTGTTAGAGGTCATATATGCACCATACGTTGATGCTGAATAATACTGTGCATACTGGTTTTGGCCAAAAGCTGTGTATGATGGATAATCCTAAAAAAGGAAAAACAGTTAAGTATGTTAATGAACAAGCAATCTCTTCATTAAATATTTCTGTGTGCAATCATGTGACTTATGCAAAGAGCCAATGATTTCTAGTTTAGATATTTTAACTTAAGGAAATTTACTAAAAGCCTACAAGGAGATTGATAAAGTATTTAGGTGCCAAAAGATGCAACTAAGCATCTGGATTTTTTATTGCTTTCCACAGAAAATAGTACTGAACCACAGCAAGTCTAATTCAGCATAACAAATCAAAATTAAAATAACATTCCATCACTGTATTCACAAAAATATATTTTCAATGCACAAACAAAAGTGTTGATTGCCATACCTGCTGTGAATTACTGAAGTTCGTAGAATTTGAAACAGAATTGTTTGCATAAATGGTGGATGATGGTGTAAAACTAGAACCTAAAATTAAAAAATATGATTCATTGCAAGAACATGTTTCTGAATAAAAATATAATTCTAAATACAGGGTTTCATGTTAAAACATCTATGAATCAGAGGAGCAAACAATTTTTCCATTTAAACAATAAAACATTTTAGTGAGACTTCCATGCATACAAGCATACCTTCTTTTTTCCCACAATGGAAGAAAGTTATTGGCAGCAAGTTGTTGCAGTGACCACAAAATCATTTTTCTGTTTATTAAAGTTTGTTATATAGTTATTTTCTTTTGCCTTCATCACCTAAGTCCTAACACTTTAGTGTTCCATTATGAAGCAAAAATCTGTTTTTTAAGAATATTTAAACGTTCTGTTTTTAATCAATCTGTTATGAGGCTTGTCCATGTGTTCAACATCAGATGATTAACACTGTATTTATCAGATAAGTTATTGCATTAAAAGATAAAAATGTATTCAGATAAAGAATCGATGAACAAAAATTAATAAATCATAATTGCATAATAAAAAAAACATTAAGTACGAATTACAGAGAAGTTGTAATAAATTATTTTTTTCACAGGGAATACAAGCATCAGAGTAGGTCATACTCAGAAGCGTGCAAACAAAGGGAAGTGACTCGTGTTCCCCAATAAATGCAACAAATGCTTTCAATCCTTCCCCATAACAATAAATAAATAAATAAATAAATAAAGCAGTTAACTATTTTATTGCTAAAAGTAGATGCCAGTGACTAAAACATTTGCTAGAGTTCAGAAACATGAACTTAAAATGTAATGAGAGAACAGTGGGCCACAGACAGCAGCAAGGAGGCATGATGCATGACTACAAGGGCTACTCACCTGGCATCTGATAAGAATACGGTGTTTGGCCTGGCTGTGGGGTGGAAAACCCTGGACTGTAACTGAGGCACCCACTCTGCAGTGGTGACTGTGTCTGCGATAGCCCACTTTCCGTCTTGATGCCTGGCAACATTACACCCAAATCTGTATAAGAAATTAATTTTCAACTGATTCTTTAAGATATTTTCTCACAGTGGGGAAAATTAAAAACAACAACAAAAACAAAGTTCACATCTTACATCTATATAAGACAAAGTAATAGCAGGTCAAATACCGTAAGTAGGTAGGCTGTATGGCTGTCCTGTCTGTGAGTAGGCTGTATAGACCGCTGGTTGCTGCATTCCTGAATACTGGGTTTGTCCGGCATAGGCAGACATTGTTTGAGCTGCTGGTGTAGAAAGAATGTGTGGATAGGGCCTAAATATCAGGAAAAATAGCATTACTGTGGCAACAAATACTTTGTTTGTTAATTCAAGCAATAAAATTAAGAAAAAGGTACCCAAAGGCAGTTCATTATTCTGCCAACTGTTCAACTTATGGGAGTTATTCCATCTCCCACTGAAATAAGCTAGAAAAAAAAAACATCTCACATTCCCCAAGATACTGTGAATACTCTGTGCTGTCAGATCACCACAATTTAATTCTCACTATTCTGTGTCCAGCTGTAGGTGGACTGTGCCACTGCTGTAATAGTTTTATAAGGATTTGACCCCTTCGAGATAGGATCAGTATGCTTAAATCAGAAAAACCCTCAAGCTTTTTTATCTAGCGTGGGGAAACTTGAACTAGAAGAAAAAAGGAAATACAGAGGAGAACATTAAAGCTACTGCCTCATGCCTCCTATGTACAGTTCAGCTTCATCAGATATCTAGCCTTTGGCTTCAGTGGGAGATAGATCATGCCCATAGAGAAAAGCATGAAAAATACTGACAGCAATACTTTGCTAACCTGAAGATCTTTAAATGTTTGGGAAACAGAATGGAAAGAAAAATGGTCTTTAATTTATAAATACTGGGGTTTTATAGAGAGATTGAATACAGTCAAGTTTTAACTTTTTGCCCTCCAGAGTTGCAAAAGGATACAGTGAAACATTTGTCTTGGATTGTTTTGTAAGTCAAATAAGATTTTATGGACCAAGAGTAGAATAAACATACTCTGCAGAATTACACTAACTGAAACCTGGCCATTAAAAGCCATGACTAAATTTCAAATTACAATTTATTTTTCTTTTTATTTATTTATTTTTAATTAGTTCAGTACATTTGGCAGCAGTTGCTATCAGAAAAGTATTACTCATTAATTTAGATTCCAAGAAATTATTACAGTAGATTAAAAATTGTATTAAACCTTGTAACATATCTAGCCAAACATACCTAATATAGTTTGCCAAAACTTCTTTTAAGTGGAATAAGGAGGAATGTTATTAAACACCTAATTTCTCTATCAATAAATGCTTGCTAACATGATTTGAATACAAATTTGGTGAAGAAATTTTAAAAAGCCTAATCAGCTATACTTTCAACGCTTTCTCTGTATCAAATTTCAAAGTTGCATAGGTAGAGGTATCAAAAACACTGAAACAAATATATGGTATACTGAAACAAAGGACACTTGTGCACAACATCACATGCCAAGCAAGCCAATAAGCTACCAGTTACAGAAATTTTATAAAGCATCTTCAGTGCTTTCTATAAAGTTAAAAAAAGGAAGAAATTTCCTAGTCCTAACAATCCTTAATGCTTTCTAAATAAATAAATAAATAAATAAACTTTTTTTTTTTTTTTAGAGAGAGAGATTAAATCTAATCCAATTTACTTTGTTTGATATTTTAATCTTACAATATTGGAGGAGGAAAGGGTGGTTCATGGTTCTGGAATGTTTGAAACCATTTGGCAATGCCAGTACTGGAACAGTCACGGTTACTGTTAAGTATGCATCTTGCACATGCAATTGTGATTTCTAAATATAAACTCTCTTCCTCAAAATATGTCTGTGTGTAATTCCAGCACTATTAAAATGCTGCTGCGTGAGAACCTCAGTTTTTGTTTTTTTTTTCCTACCGCTGCGTGTAGAAATTCAAAAGATATTTCTTGTGCAGCAATACAGTATTGCGTAAAGTAGGATCTTACTCTGCAGCCATGAGAGAAAACAAAATTGGACACAGAATTGTAGTGGAGTCATTATGGAGGCTTAAGTATTTTCCTTTCTCTCTCTTACTTCTGCTGATCAATATTTGTTTGCAGCAAACCACAGAACTGCCTACAACCAAGGTCAATTCCCTATACAAGATTACAAGAGGTTACAAGAGGTACAGACACTAACTTGGAGGGATATATTTGCGGAGAGTACTGATGCGCCGATCTTGGGCTATAGCCACTACTTGTTATTACTGAAAAACAGAAAACAAGAGTGCAACAGTTAAAAACATTATGAGATGAATACAGCCAGTCTAAAAACTAATACAGTCACGTTAGCAGAAAATCTGATTGATATGGACAGCTTTTACTCGACATAGACACCACCGGATCTGTAACATCTTAATACACAAACTAAAATGTTTGCCAAATTCCCAAATCATTCACTATTCTATAGAACTCCTTAGCTGGTGTGAGCATTTTAAGCTTAACTGACTTGTTTCTGAATTTACTGCGCAGGCATACAATTCACATATGATCTGTGATCCAAACACAATAGATTTTTCAGATTTGCACACTGTACTAAAATTAGTAGTTAAAAAGAAGCTTGTGATTTAACATATGACATTGCATGCAACTGAAAGAACTTGCGTACACTTTTAAAGTCTCATATTAATAAGCTTAATTTTAATACCAGAGAGTATTCATAGGTGTGGATAACATAACACCCTATATAAGTGTGATCAATTTTAGCTTGCATGATGAGCAGTACCTAACTGACTGCTAGGAAATGAATACTTTCTTATCAACAAGCTGATTAGAACACAGACTCTACCAAAAATAGCTGTATTTCCAAAGTAAACATAAACAGTTCTGTACAGTAGCCATCAAAATTATATATGTCTACACTATTAACAGCTGCATTCTTTCAAGAAAACTAACAGAACAACAGCCATATCCCATTAAAATTTCATTCAAAACCAGTGCTCACACTGGATTAATTCCAAGTGTTTGGAAGTTTTCTCTTTCCTTTAGCCATCTGTCTTGACTAAGACAGATGTATTCCAAATATACGTACTCTAAAGTGTTGAACCAATCCCTTCAGAGCAAATCCATACTGGGCAAACATACAGAGTGTCTTTATTAGGCCATCTGCTGCTCATTCACTTTTCAAAAGATTAAAGTAGTACACAACGAAGCACTGGAATTTCTTTAGTCTAATCAATCATAGTTGTACTTCAAAGTGTACCCTCTTCCTGAGTTGTTCATAATGGTAGTAGAAATGAACTTTCAGAATTATATAAGTGACAAATAGGTTTAGGTTCCTAACTATTTTATGAAACATGATATATGTCTACATCCAGGTGTAATTAACATCTTTGAGATCTATTCCTTTGAACATGTGCAGAACTTCATATTTCTGAAGCTAGTTTAAATGCAGTTAGAACATGTAGGACTTTAAAAGGAAAATAAAGTAGGAAAAATACACATATGCTGCTTTTTTAATTGTGAAGTTGAGAATAGCTTGAAAATGAGGAATTGTATGTTTTTTGGAATATATGCTAACAGATCTCATAAAAGAGTTGCTAACTCAAAAGATATTAAGGGATAATCTGCAATGGGAATCTCCTGTATGTAATATTACTGGATACGCCTCTTTTCTGATGTTTTCCAATGGTTTTAGCTTAATCTCTAAATTGGCATAAAGGTATTCTCAGAGTTAGATGCATGTATAGCTGTATATATAAACATAAAAGCTCATAAGATCCTAAATGATGTTGTTACTTATTTAGCTCTTGAAGAGTAATTAGTCTTGCATGTTCTATCACTGTGACCCTTCTGAAGACAAACAATAGCTAACAGAATGATCTTGTTGATTACCAGGGCAAGGAACTTTCAAGATCCATTACCAGCTTATCAGATCTTTTCTGACCATGCTGCTCCAATTTTTGTCTATTGATTGCTGAATGACACTTGATTAATCAGTTTGGTTAAAGCACATTTACCATTCTACTACAGTGTGTATAAATTACCAAGGAAGGAAGGAATGAAGGAAAGAAGGAGAGAAGGAAAAAGAAGGTAAGAAAGAAAGAACAGTTTATTTAGACCACCTGAGTTATCAAAAACTAATGCTTTTCAGCAAAAACTGTCCTGTGTGCTTTTTTAATTCTTTCTGCGTATGTATATACATACATATACATACATACATACAAATATATATATATATATGTAAATAAAAATAGAAAACAATTTGTGTGCCATTCCAGTTAGCCTTTTCCTTTCACTCTTTCTCTGGCAGCTTTTCACATCAATTTTTGTGCCACATTTTAGGATGTGAGGTATTTGAGAAATATGGGGTATAAGACAAAGATGAACTATACCATATCTCACGTCTCAGACTGGTAATTCCGCAGGTCATGAGACTTAAACAATTGCCATTGTTTTCACAGTTGATCTCCTAAATATAATTTTCTTTTGGTGAGGAGGATTAGCAACAGGGAAAATACTAGAGGCAGGATGTTACATTCTGTATAATTATACTTTTTAATAACTTTCTGAGCATAAATTTCTATAGCTAAAGAATTGGCTAGTCACCATTATATTGTTATTTATTTACTTGTTTTTTCTCTAAAAAAATCAAGTATTTCTAAGACTTCATTACTTCATTTTACCAAAGAACTGCTCTTCTTCTGGTGTAATACCTTTGAATTCTTTAGAATTCAAAAGCCATCAAGATGCACACTTCAGAAAAACAAGTCAGGCATGTGCCTCAAAGAAGCATGATGCAGAACTTGGCAGGTAAATTCACTGTTCACTGAGTCCACTTTCTCCAGAAGTGACAGTTCTGGCTGATCTGTACCACACAGAGTCCCAGCATCTCCAGCCTCCACCCCACAAGGAGGGATGGCCTCTGGAGGAATATGTGGAAGGTGCAGTTTCAGAGAAGACAGTGAGGCTTGAGAACAGATATCTAAGTGATGAGCTTCTTGGGCTAGAAGTCTGAGAATGGGGTAGGCAAGGGATGAGGAATGAAGGTGCTGGCTGGGAAAAGATGCTGCTGGCCAGGGTTGGCTGAAATTAAGAGACGAAGGTTGCAGTAGATACAAATGTTACAGAATACAAAGAGGAAATGAGAGAGATAAGGAGAAAAGCAGATTTACCTACGTCCTCTGAGGAACACTCCCAGCAATAAAGTCTGGGTGAGCTGAGGCTCGATACATCACTTGGGACATGTCCCCATCCTAACTAATGTTGATCCACAGAAGAGACAAGAAGGTGGCAACCAGCACTCACAAATTACTCTGTTAGCTCAACTGGCCAAGGTGGCTGTGGAGAGCTGAAATAAGGAGATGCTGATAGCATGTGTTGGGTTAATCAAATCAACACAAGCTAGAATTTTGCATTTTTCCATTAATCAACTGGAAAATTCTGTGTGAAGAGTTAGGATAAAGGATCTAATTTAAATAACAAATTTAAATTTTTGCACAAAAGGGGACCAGACAAAGTTATGCAGTGAAGGCATTTCCTAACTTTGACTTTAGAGCCTTCAGAAATTGTTTTTTATATGCTTTTTGTGTGTAATAAGTTGAAAGTAACAAGGATGACAAGAACTTCAGATGTTTCTCTCCACTCCATTAAAATTATAAACAGTTCCCAAATTAATCCAGTATTCTAAGCAATTTAAACACAAAAATGCATGCATTCATAATACAGCAGCTGCAGCAAATTCTTGGAGTATAAAATTGCACAGTTTAAAACTGTTCTGCAATTCTCCATACCCTGTGAGTGTCCACCCCTACAAGTCTGCTGAAGGATTGCAAAGATTCAAATTGAGTGTACTGATATTAATTACCAACTGCCAGCCTTTGAGGAGAAAGAAGAAGAGGGTGCACAGTATGACTACCTTGTCAACCTGAGCTAAAAGGCACACCTTTTTCCCAGGGTGTCACTGCAGAAGGATGAGACCAAAGCCCTGAACATGAGTAGCTACATGGCAGCCATGGCAGGGTATCCAGTGGCAACTCTCATTCTAAGTTCTACATGCTTCATTTTTCAACTTAAGACTTGATATATGAGGTTTTTTATTTAGTACATTCAGTTTCTGTTACTTAAATGTGACTTGAGGTTAGAATATTCAGCATCATTTTCAGGTTTATTGTCAGAAGACCACAAAGGCTATCTTGGAGGCACCTCTGATTGCAGGATGCTAAAGAGGGAACAAGACTGAGTGTTAGAGAGTAGTTTCAAAAAGTTGCAGTGCTCATCTGTCAAAAATAAGGGTTCATCACAGTTACCTGTAAGGCCTGATCAGTCTCTCCTACCAAATGCCTCACAGAGTCAGTCATCACTTTCTGTTTTAAAGCTGGTCACTAGGAACACAGCTGGCTACTGTACACATAAAGAGCTCATTCAGCCTTCTACTCAGGCCCAGGACATGGACACAAACTGAAGTACAGGAAGTTCCACACAAACGTGCTTAAGAATATCTACACAGTGAGGGTGACAGAGCACTGGAACAGGCTGCCCAGAGATTGCTTCTCTGGAGGCACTCAGGACCCACCTGGACACTACCTGTGCAACCTGGTCTAGGGAGCTGCTCTGTCAGGGGGGTTGGACTTGATGATCTCTAGAAGTCATCGCTTTTAATGGGGAGAATATTTGATGGAGAGAAATTCCACATGGTGCTCTCAAATTAGTCTTACCATTATCTGATTATATTTCATAAAATATTTAATAAAATACCCAAGTCCTTCTCTACTCTACGAAGGTTGATTTCGTTCTTCTGACCTATGTCAGTATAGGACAGAATATAGGTGTTATCCCTGCTAGTGCCCTGTATGTCCAAGCTATATATTTGAAGACTGCAGGAAAGTACTAGCATTATCACCTTGTCATGGAAGTAACAAGAATTTGTGACAGATTTTCAGAAAGAAGCAATGTTCACTGCTAGGCTTTGTTATGCACTGTTTTCAGTTGCATCTGATTTGTCTAAAAAGGCATCTTTCTACTAGTTAGTGTTTATTCTCTTTGGCCGGACATTAAACATACCAAATCATGACCTTGGTTAAAAAATCAGAGGAATACTTTCTGTGTGACTTTATATTGTTTTTTATTTTTTCTGCCACAAAACTGATAAAACTGTCCAATTTGCAAGTTCTAGTAAAAGACAAGTAATTAATTTACACTTCATGAAAGGTTCAGCAGGTTAAGAAGGCAGCTGATGATGCAGACTGCTGATCACTCTGATAGGCACACTACTGGTTTCCCACTGTGAGTGATCATACCCATTTAATACTTGCGTTTGTGGCCTACAATGAGAATTGGGGTCATTTTTCATTTGAATATGTAGGTTGCTAATGGACAAAAAAGACAAAAAAGCTGTAAAGCTCAAATTTCTTCATTTTTGGTGGCACCCTTTCCAAATCTTCAAAGTACAGACATCTCAACACTTCTTGTGCAGTCAGTGGAAGCTAAGGGTGAATGGTATCCTGTAAAATCAAGCTGTTGTTTAGGTAACTAAGCATGAACACGGGAATGCAATTTTTGGCACTTCCTTTCTGAAAATGTTGCCTTAGCCATGTTTTACACATGGGATCCACCTCAGATGTCTTAAATACATGGCACAAGCTGATAAAATTTCACCAACAATGCCAAAATCATATACAAACAGACATCTTATGATCTGTACTTGTGAACTTTTAACATTTAAGGGCAGAGTAACAAAAGTCATGGGAGTTTGCAGGAGAAGAGAGAAAAATGAAAGAAAAAGGAAAAAAAGAAAAAAAGCAGCTGATTTTTAGCAAAAACTAATTTTTTTTCAAAACTTGTTTAAGTTGATGGTGTTCCTTTCATAAAGAGAACAATGTTTTCATTTCTACTAATCAGAAAAAGTATGTGCTTGCATTATATTTCATGAAAGACCTTTACTTCAGGCAATTTTTTTCAGTACTTTTCTGAATAATGAACTTCAGAGTATGTCTGGATTTACTGATGCCTAAAAAAAAATTCTGGAAACATACACTCAGGTTCTCTGTTTATAAAACATTTTGATTTTACAGAAACATTGTGATTTCCAGAATATTTTAAATGGTTTGTAACTACCTATGTCCACCAAAACCCATGGCATAGCAATTCTTGACTTCAGTAAAATTTCTGTCAGGCCAGTACTGAGTTGATATTTTCAGATATGAAATTAATTTTCCTTTCTCTCTATTAGAAGGATTTAGCCTTATAGTTAGAAGGCAGATTTTCTGTAATTCTTCATCATCTTTCAGTAATTTTTTAGGAATCAACTTAAAAGTTGGTGTTTGTTTCATTTTTTAAGAAGTAAATTAAATTTACAATTATTTAAACTAAAATATTTACATGGAGACAAAGTAGCTTAGGGCAATCTGGTCAGTGTTTAAACTAACACACTGTTCATACAAATAAAAAGATTAGCACTGAAATATGACCCTTAAGATTCTAAATTCTACAAATGAAAACAGCCTTTAGAAATACAATCCATTTTTTTTCTTCCCAAATCTTATAAGACTAGCACTGAGAAAAAGCCACAGTACAATAATAACATTATTATTATAAGATTTCAACATACAAGAATGGTCCTAGTCTTCATTAAAACTTTTTTATGATCATAGCTCATGAAAAGTGCATTTTTTTATTTATAGACATGAAAAAAAATGCCTATAATTATTATTTTTTAGTATTAAAATGTTATTTTATTGTGGTTTCTAAAAGATCACTTCCATGCAGCGCAATGCTCATTAGTGAAGGTTATTAAATGCTATATTAATGTGCATCTAGCAATATGTGATCTTATTATGGCTTTACCTGACCCAGTAAAAGTGTCAAGCGATCCATCTCCAGTTGTTGTTGCTGTTTCATTGCTGTTCATGGGCTCTGTTTTGACTGCAAGAAGAGACACTACATAGAAGAATAAGTAGACATGAAATTTCACTTTTAAATTTATACCAGAGTCCTCATGCCAGTCTTGCTAGTGGCAGTCCAGATACAATGAGCATGCAGTGCAGCAGTTTCAACCTTTGCACTACCACAGCACTGAGGCACTCTACCATCATTCCATCTTGAGGGGCCATGCATCTATTACAGCTTCTCATCTGTGCATATGGCTATCTATTGGCTTTAGCAACTGAACTATCCTCTGGGAGATTTCAGTCTCAATCTAATTGATTCCAACTATTCCCTAAGAGTACCAGAGAGGAGGGAAAAATTAGCTGTCAAGGGATGCAGCACACCACAAAAATAGTTTTGTCTGATGAGTGAAACAATAATAGTATGTTTTCATGCTCATGTGGAAGCAAAATACTTTCACAGTGTCAGCATTCTGCCTTTCCCCTTCCCCGTTTTTGGTGTTTTTGAGGGTCTTTTTTTTGAGCTCAGTCAACAGCAAGCAATTTTCAATAAAAGAATAGTGAATTTTAAAAGAAATAAAGAAAGAAATAACAACAACAAAAGAGTGGGGCACAAACAACAGTCCTGAGAAGCCAGCCTCTAATTCAGAGGTTAACAAACATTTGGGTCCACTTATGAACTCAAAATATTTCTTACGGACCATTATGCCCTCCTACCATCCAAGCCATAACACAATGCATCACAGTGGCAATCCAGCTTCTAACAGACATTTAACTGCCAAATGTAGAAAACTCCAACACTGGCAAACCTGAACAAATTACCACCACTGCCTTGCAAAGGCAGTTGTGCATGTTCATTCAAGAAACAGAGGTACTTCCAGAGGTGATTCAGGCCAAATGCAGTCAGCTGTCCTCAGGGTTCATCGGCCCTCTTAAAGTATGTCAAGGACAGTGTTGGACTAAACAAAGGATCTGGTTTTCTCATGAGAATAGTGTCCAGAATAGTGCCTTCAGAACCATCCTGCAATTCCTCCATGTGATCACAATGAGGAGCTCAGGAATTTCACAGCTATAAAGACAGTCACCAGGTTCCTAGAACATTCAAGCTCTGTGTGGACTGTCTCTGCTGACACGCCTGACTCCCAGCCCAATTGCTTAAAAGATCTTACTCCATTAGGTCATATGGGATGCTGCACATGTTATGACTGCACAAATGGCCTGTGCTAAATTCAAAGGTATGTCTGTTCAGGTTAAGCATGGAAGATCTGAAAAATTGGGATGTGCTTATCTCTGTGATATGGAGAGTACCTTGCAAAATTGCCAGTGTACTGATGTTAATGAAACCAAGCAGCGCCTTCTTATAGAAGTTACAGTTATGCTGCAGTTGTGTCTTTCCTTCTACTGTCAAGATTAAAAAAATACTTGAAAGTGTCTGTCTTTTAAATGTAGACTTCTTTCCACTTTTTTTTTCTCTTTAATAAAATTAACACACCCACTCAATTCGCTCTGCTGGGAACAGTACAGTAATTTGGTATGAAATTATCAGGAAAGAAATTTAGCCATATTTTTTCAAGTTGCTGTGCAGACCTTGTCATTTTGCAGTCCATTACTTTCTAATTTGTTAAAAAAAAAAGTGACAAAATTACACAATTGAAGTTCTTTGTAAGTGTAACCAATTGTTCCCATTTCTCTATTTAATTGAGAAAGAGGTGCTTTTATTTTCAGCAAATAAAAAAATATACATATAGCAGAAGAAAATTTAGAGGTCATTTCCTGCAAAATAACAGTTGCTTTCATTATCTGTATATTACTATATACAGATGTCTACATATTCCTCATAAGGAAAAAGACAAATCATACTATATTAGAAAGCACCTTATTTTCCACCTTAAAGATCTTTGGTCATATTTTACTTTATAAACTGCGTGTACCTTTTCTCTGCAGAGTGTGGAAATTTACCTACATGAAAGAAACCTACTTCTTAGTACCTCTAATTCTTTCCATTCAATAAAATATCCCAGTATCGCCCATCCTGATCTGTAAGCTTATGCTCAGTATTGCATCCAGAAGGACATTTCACTTTGTGCCTAACATTTTTCTTTAACGAAAGCTTCAGTATCTAATTGAAATGCTTACTCCAGAGTTATGGGCATTTCTGGTTAATGCCAATTGCAGTGCACTTCCATCAGTGCAAATATTCACCATCCTTTTCTCTCTCTGTCGAGCAAAGAATGATATAAAGCAAAAGAAACCGCCTCGTACTTAACTTGAGGAAAAACACTACATTGTCACTGATCTTTGCTGAAAAATACTTGTTGAAAGTAATTTTTGTGTTTGATTTTAAACAGTTCTACTTTGCTACAGTCAGATTTTATCAACTTAAGGATATCATCAAGATCTTTCCTCAGTGTAGCTAGACATCTGCAGCATTAACTTTTTTTAAAGAAAGTTGCATATCATTAAAACAAGAGGGAAAAAACCCACTAAACTAACAAGAAAAATAAAAGAGCAATTTTAACATCAGATCAAAAAGCCAATAACATTTAAAGCTGAAATCAAAACATAATCTGACAACAAGTCAAAACACAGAATCATCCCTAGATTTCCTGACATGTGAGATAAAACATGGCTGTAACACTACTAAGGGAAGTTCTCTAGACATAGTGCAAAGATCAAGCTTTTCAGCCATCACTGTGAATGGATACTTTAATGAGTATAAATGCAATATGCTGTTGTGTAAGTGTGGATTGAGTTTATTCAGTTCTTAAAAAGTAAATATGCAACGAAATGCAATCTCAATCTGGAAATCCATTTGAGTGTTGCTGACAGCAAAGACTGCAGATGATGACACAGCAGGGCTACAGAATGGTCGGGACTGAGGCACATAGTGTACAAGGGCATACAGAAGTAACTGGAGTTGTGCAATCTCAAGTAGAGACAGCCGAGAGGAAAACTAATTCCTGCCATTACTTATCTAAAAGAAAGACAGAGAGGAGATAAAGAACAAAGATATGCTCTTCTCAAAGGTGCTCTGTGTGAATGAATAGGAGGCAACTGACACAAGGGAAAAATCCAATTATACCTGAAGAAAATTCTTCATTATGTGAGTAACCAGGCCCAAAGAGGCTGTGTTAGCCCATCTGACCTCTAGGGATTGCTATCAAACTTAATTATGCCAAGACAAACTCAGACTACAACCCCCAACAAGCAGCAATTTCTACAATATAACTTCTTTACTTTATGAGGCAACAGGACAACATTACTTACTCTGCCAATCTGTTCTCCTAAATAACCTCTCTGAAAATGAACACTGAGATTTTATGGGTAGGATATGCTACAAGATGCTACTGCTATGCTCAAACCTGGGTAAATGCATGCAATAGTTAGGAGGCAATGAGAGCTATGAGTGCAAGCGTGACTAAAAACTCCTTCTCTTCTGAGGTTTTTTTCTTTTCTTCTGTTTTTAGGAAGATAACAAGCCATGAAAGTTGCACAGAAAACAGCAACCGAATGACTGTGGTGGCTGGCAGCTGTCTGACAAGCTGAGGCTCAACTTATAGTTGCATTGTACTGGGTTGGGAGGGCAGGAGACAGGGACCAGGTTGTGCAGAATGACTAAGATGAAGGATGGAGATGGCAGGAACATGGAAGAAGCCAAGCAGCAGCAGCCAAGGAAACCCCCTAGCACAAATATCTCATGAAGGAACAGATGATGGTACGTACACAGCTCTATGCAGCTTAAACACATACTATTTCATGTAGATACAGAACGTACAGATACAGCACTGATTGGCCTCACTGTGACCTATTCAACTAGGAGCACAGACCTAAACATGTTACTGCCTATATAAATCAGCTTTCACTTTGCACAAAAGGTGATGTGTCCTCAGTAACACAAAGACTGCCATAATACGTTTACTACTAGTAATCAGTAGCTGAATGATTTATCTGAACATGTTAAACATTTAAGTGAGGTGACAGACTGAATCAGGTTTCTTTAAACTTAAATTCTTGAAACGCAACAGAGCTTTCACATGAAATCAAGAAATCATAGAATCAGGGAAGGGCTTGGGTTGGAAGGGACATCAAAGCCCACTCAGGCCCATCCCCCTGCCATGGGCAGGGCTGCCACCCACCAGCTCAGGCTGCCCGAGGCCCCATCCAACCTGGCCTTGAGTGTCTCCAGGGATGGGGCACCACAGCTTTTCTTAGAGACTTGTGCCACTGTCTCACCACCCTCTAAGTAAAGAATTTCCTCCTAATATCTAATGGGAATCTCTAATGCATATCTTTTAATTTGAAATAATTTTGCCCTGACCTATCACTATCAGCTTCCCTTCATATGCTCCTGTTAAGTACTGGAATGCTACAATGAGGGGGAAAATCACCTCCCTCTACATGCTGGCTGCCCCTCTTTTGATGCAGCTCAGGATACAGTTTGCCTTCTGGCTACAAGCGCACATGAGCTTTCTGTTAATCAGAACCCCCCAAGTCCTTCTCTGCTGGGCTGCTCACTGACTTCCCCCAGTCTCTACACATATCTGGGATTGCCCTGATCTAACTGCAAAACTGTTTACCCTAGTGTGAAATAGTTTCCCTGTGCTCATCTGATTTTTTTTTATTTATATGTTTATAAAATCTTTCTTGGATATGGTAAATTAATCCAATTTTATTTTTGTTTTAAAAAGGATATTTTTTGAGATAATCCTAAATTTATTCCAAATCCGGACAGCTTAAACACTTGTGTAAAGGCTTCTGGAGAGTTGTAGTGATGAACATTTACACAGTGGTTAATCTCATACGCACTACAACAATGCCATACATATAATAATTATTAATCACTGTAACTTGTAACAATAGCACACAGGAGAGGAAACTCATAAATGAAAATAGCAGCTTGGAAAATCTGGACAAACATTTGTGAAGAGGAAAGTTGCATAACCAGTAATTAAAAGTGAATGAAGTTGTAGTAGTACATGTTATAGTAATAATGTCTAGCTTGATTTGTGCTCAGGTAGTTGTGTGATGTTGTACCTAAAAATCAGAGAAAAATAGATGAGCGTTCTGTCCAAAATCTGCTAGAGTTCCAGAAATGCTGAATGCTAGCAATACTCAGCATATTCATCAGCATGGAGCTCTCTCAGGCTCTCAGAGCATGTATGCAGTAAAGCTAATTTTAAGTTTGATAAAATTCTCCTTGCTTTTCTATTGTCTTTCAAAGTATGGTAATATCAGTATACATTGCAACTTCCTCCTGTTTTTCTGGCTGTGGGAAAGACCTTTGAGAAGGGGTGGAAGAAATGGAGTGGAGAACAAAAAAACGTATGGAAATGTTCAAACCACAGAACAAAATGAACAGAGCAAACCAAGAGATATTACACAGCAGCCACAGAGACACATCACCACACACATGCACTGTACCAGGGTCTCTCATACTTGTTGCAGAGGAGGGAGTACTGCAACTCAGCAACCAGTCTGCAGTATTTAAAACAGTCATGTTGTCTCCTGAGGACAGGAATGGTATAATGGTTCATCGTCTGAATGTCTGTTCAATGTACATGAATATTCTTCAACTCAAGTGAGTGTTGTTACACTTTGAACCACATTTCTTAACTGCACTGCATTGTTTTTATGAGCATTATTTTAACTGGTTCATTTATGCAAGTATAATATATAAGGTCATATAGATCTTAGTGTTCTTTAATGGTACACTCGAAGCTTTCCCCTCTCTTTATACTCAAATTAGGATTCTATTAAAAATATGAATAGGTAGAAGAGTAATGGTTCAGCACTTTTCTGTAGGGTTCTATTCCCCTCATATGCACATGCACTTTTTACATTGACTTTTTTTTTTTTTTTTTGTAAATAAATGAATTAAAGGCTTTGCACTGTGGCCAGAAAGAACAAACTGTGAAATGTTTTCTTTTGGGTGCCAATGTGTAATTTCCAAGAAAGAGGACTAGAAACTACAGCTTGAAACATATCCAGGGTGCCACTCTCATGGACAATAATAGGGCCATGACTACATTTCAGAATGTGACACCCTTCCTCCCATTCCTGCACCTCAGCTATGGCAAAATCTATGATCTGAAAATATTTGGATGTCTGTGTTGTAGCTGCATGCTAGTGCTGTTCATTTAGTAAAAGATACAGAGGTAATAATCAGTGAATTTGAGTTAAATCTAGAAATTCCTTCTTGATGAACTTTACCTGAACATTACCTGACAAGAAATGAAATTAGCATGTTCATCATTTAAGAAAATCATCTAAGCCAGCAGCAGTGACAATTCTGATGTACTTCTTTTGTCAGAGCTTCTAAATAAACCTACATGGATGTAGCTTGCAGTATACCTCTAAATTATAATTCAGCCATGAAGTATGAAGCTGAAAATGCAATCTTTTCAAGTTACCAACAGGTATAACAAAGCCTTTAAGACTTTATTAAATCATTTCAAAACGTTCTGACTTTCACCTTTGTGCAGTTATACCTCTAGCCAAAACTTTCTATGCAACATAAATGTCTTACACTTACCTCCTGTTCCATTTGTTGTAACTGATGAACTACTGAGATTAGGCTTATCCAGCTTAGAGCTACCCGGTGCATCACTGCTTCCAACAAGATTATGGGGACTTGCTAGATCCTGCATTTCCATAGACCTGTTAAATAAAGTGACAGTATATAAATATATCGTGATTTTGTGGTACTATCTGTAGCAATCTACTTCAAAAATCTGCAAGTACCTAGATTAACAAATTGATACAGGTTCCTATGAGAGGAGGTTTTTATTTATTTATATATTATATTTATATACTTATTGATTAAATCTAAGGAAATAGCCAATAATTTGCCATGAACAGCAACAATTCCAGTATTCCCAGTATTTTCCACATTTTTTCAAGGTATGACACAGTAAATGTCACTAGCTCCCAAACTGTTTGAAGAGCTTCTGAAAGACGTCCAAGAGGCAGTGTATATATATATATATATGTACACATACACGCATATTATGGACAGATGTGACTGGATGGACAGATGGATAGCTGGATAAACATGTATTTCTTGAGAAAAACAGAGAAATCAAGTGAAATTTCAGTCACTGCACGCCAAATCAGAAGAAGGACTTCTGCCTCCTATTATCTGTATTCTAACCATCTACAGTTACTGAATTCATACTAAATCACAGCAAAGGAACATACAGATAAATGAACAGAGCTTTTACATAAATCTGTAAGATTCTTCACTCTGAAAAATGCATGTATTCTAGCTAGTTTCGTTGATCTTTTTTTCTTCTGAGTAATTTCCAGGAATCTTGCAAAAATAAAAAAAAGAAGCAGTTTTGTAGGAACAGACCACAGTGGACTTCAGAATCTCAATTATACTGAGAGACTGTGGATGGCTTTCATTCAGTGACAACAGATCTGCCTTTCACAGACAAAGCAGAAAAGGAGTGGTTCTTGTTAGACTGGTAATAGAAATCTAATTTGCAGTGCGTGCTTGCCTTTTCCTTGCTTCAATTATAAATTAATTACACAGATTTTTTCCCCAAAGAAACCCTTTTTTTCTCTATATAAGCAAAGTTTCCAACCCATCTGCAATAGGAGAACCATTTACCATACGTTATACTATAAAGGCCAACAGAAAGATTGTCTTACAAAGTTGTAAAAGCCCACTTGCATTGTAGGAGATTGAGATGGCTAATAAGAGAGGGACAGTTGGGACAGTTCAGCAAGTATAACAGCTCCTGTATCTTCATACTCTGTCCAGAAAGTGCACCGGCCAATTGTTAAGCCAAGCCCCAGAATACTAGTATTTATTACAAGTTCCACTTTGAAATTGTCTTCCACATTCCCCACACTCTCCTCTAGAGAAAAAAAAACGAACAACCCATACTATCTTTCCATCAAATACAGGTATGCTGTCTGAATCTGATTTTGGTTTCTCCTAGATGAAAAAAAGAAAAAAATCCAGAATTAGATGTCTCTCATTTTGTGGTCCCAATTCAGTTGATCCCCTAGATTGCCTCTCATTACATTCATTTACCCCAAGGCAGAGATTTAAAGCTTTCATGTCTTGAATATCTTCCCATTTAGGAAATACTATATTTCAACTAGGAAAACACACCAAGGCCTTACCCAAAGCCATATGAAGCCCAGGCAAAAAAAATTCATTTTCTCCAATAAGTGCTTGAATCGAGCCTGAAATTCACCATTATGCCAATAGCAGGGCAGTTTTCCCAACAGTAGACTGGATGAGCCAGGTAAGTTGATACTGCAGGTCACGCATCAGCAGGTAAGAATTTTATTGCAATATTCAGAGAAATGCAAAGGCATAAATTGAGATTTGAACTGCCTTGACCTAAATTTCATTATCTAATTGTATGTACATTTCCACACATCTGTTAGCAGTGCATTACAGTTATTGTCTACTGGAAATGTGATCAGTGTTAGATGAAACAAAATGGACACAAGTGGTTTACTATTCTGTCAGTTTCTGTTTAGCAGTTTCTGCACAAGGATAGCAGCTAAAGGTTAAAAAAAGTCTATGTGTTTCCATCTTGTATGCATTTAACAGAGCAGGAGAATGCTACACAACATAAACAATGTTTATTTCATTGCATACAGAATTTAATACTACCCATGTGCTCACTAACAGTTAAAGGGTCATGATTTCCTGTTCCAGTATGATAAGCCCAGAGATGTTCCAATTTGCTTATTTTCTTGTTTAGCATGAAAACTACAATGATTTATTTCCATACATGTATTTATCATGGTCACAGATATAATTGCTTCAGCTGTATTTCACAAGCAAAATCACTGATTTCTACAGCTACTGCATGTAAGCAAGCCTACTGATTTTCATTTGCTTGCCAAGAACATTAACTGATTATCTAAGAGCAATATATATATTTTATATAATTTCTCTTCCACACCAGTATGAGACTGCACTGTATACTGCCTTATGTTTGTTCTCTTCATTCAGCCATCTAGAAAAAGGCACATGCAGGGTAAGCTCATTACTAATATTATTTCTTAAGTAGTATATTTACAGATGAACTTTTCATCTGGATGAGTAAAAGACATCTTGTACTTAAGGAAGTCAAAGAAAGGATATCCAAAATGATGAAAAGCTTCACAAAACCACCTGTATACATTTATGCTTATCCTGGGTGCTCTAGCTTGTGTGAACAAGTAAAGGGATTACTTTAATATATCCCTATGTAATATATTCATTCAAGTACATGTTCCCTTCTGTGTAACAGATGTCATTCAATTCACCTTTCTGGATGCTTTTAGTTTACCTTGAGCCTAAAAATTTCTCAGAAAGATGAAACATAACTGCTCAAATCTTACAGGATTCAGTGAATAAAGGATTCAGGAAAAATGTTTAATAAAATGGATGAAATAATTCCAACATCTTGAATTCATTTTGTCAAACTAAATGTTTATCAGAGTGCTGCTTTCACTGGCTTAATGAGAAGCAGGTTTGGGTTCAGTGTATTTTCTTGCACTAAAAGTTAAAAAGGGTGATCTCTGAAGGACCAATTAATACTTCTAAATTTATGCAGTTATTTATTAAATACTTTCTAGGAGGGACAGTGTGTTTCAATTTAGGCAAACTAAAGTCCATTGTTAAGTGATTAAAAAAATACATTATAAAGTTGCTTTTTTCTTTTTTTTTTTCCCTTTTCTTTTTCTCTCCTAGGCATTTAAGCTTTGATTTACCCCGTCTTTAATTGTCTCAGACTGAATCTCAAAGAAAGTAAGTAAAATGTTAAATTGTATAGTAAGATAAATTTTGGAAGGAAATGCATTGCTTTGCTACATATTTTAAATTCCTGATTGTTGGAAGGCTGCTAATATGACTGCAAGTTTCTGAGCAAAAAACTGAAATCTGGCAAGATGAATTTGTCTTTTACTCCGCTTTGGCTATGCTTTACATCTTTGAAAATTGGTATTTGCACATGCTTAGTAGATCATTTCAGAGGCTTACTGGAAAAGTCTCTACAACATCCCATTTGCACAGAACAGCCTCCCAGACCTCTACACATTTCAACTCCAGCCTGAATATGGACAACTCCAAGAAGTGGAAGTGGGTTTGCACTAAGGTGGCTGACATGAATTCTGGACTCCAGGTTACAGCACGTTTTGTTTCCAAATCAATTTTCCCATCTGTCCCTACAGTGGCGGCTGAACAGAACCTGCAGTAGATCCTGGACCACTGAAGGGTACAGTCAAGCTTCATAAGCTAACCTAGAACAGTAAGTTTTCAGCATGGCTAATTATCCTTGCCCAGTTTAACAGTTACATTTCTGTATAGTTTCTATGTAGTTTTACAACAGGTTCAAACCTTGCTTCTAGGGTTCCGGGTTTGTTTGTTTGTTTGTTTGTTTGTTTTTCTTACCTCCTTTCACAACTCAAAACTCAACTGCTTATTCATGAATTCTATCAGCAGATCACAGGTAGACAATTTTCTTCTTTACAGAGATACCATTTTAAAATATAATCTTTTTGCTATATTATTTATTTTCACTATACTTCAAAGTGTTTTCTACTAACAACTATAAAGTATGAAATATTTTATCAAAGATCTATAAAAGAGTATATATTTAAATGTGAAAACGAAGTGCTTTACACTCTAGATGAACATTTTGCAAATTCAAAATAAAAGGGAATTAAACACTACTTAGAATTGAATAATTTAATTTGGGTTCTAAATTAGGAAGAACAAAAAGCATTTAAAGGCTTTCTTTTTTTCTTTTTTCAAAATTCCTTAAAAGGAAATTCTCTATGTAAATTTCTTTACCAGGAATACTACTAAACTTCACTTTGGCAAAATATGCATTGTCTGTTTTTGGGGAGCATTAGTTTTCATTTTTTCTTACATCCATACTGTTGGACCCCCATTTCCTAGATATAATTTGTCATTTCCTACATATGCCAAACATTCTCACAGGAACCCAGAGCTTTGTTCAATCAAGATGTCAGCTACCTTGGAGTTTCTAAAAATAAACAAACCAGTAATTCCCTTTTATTTAATACTAACTTCTAGAGTAGTATGAAGGTTGGGTAGCACATCTAAATCTGCTTCCTACTGTCATCAGCTCAGCATTCTCACCAACTACACAGTTTGAAGATAAAAAGCTTTTCACCACCAAGGATTTCCACAAATATTTTAACAGAACAAGCAGTCTAAGAGCAATCCCCAAACACCTAACATTTTTAATTATTACACTAATAGTAAAATACAGATTACTATTTTCTTTTCCTGATGCTTTCACTCTGTGCATGGCACTTTTGCCACTGTAAAAAGTAAGGAAAGAACAACAAAACTGACGAGATAAATTTGTTCCATTGGAATAACTGCCTCTTGTTTTCGCAGGCTCATCAATGTTTGCTCTGTACCTTCTCAAGCCCAAGAGATGGCCAAAATATCACATGTTCTGCTATCCCAGGCAGACTCACAAAGCATACAAGTTCTGGGAGGGTGCCAGAGAATTAAAAACAAATAATGCTGCTGGACACTAGAAAGAGTTCCTTTCCACTCTCCTTGAGGGCTCATTTCTTAACCTGTAAACTGATCTGATACAATGCTAAGAAGCAGTAAAAACTGTCACACTATACTGATATAACCAGCAAATGTTCTTCAGACTTTTATTTTATTACTTTTATTTTAACAGTTCAGAAAACAAATGCTAAATTTTTTTGCAACTATTTAGGGAAGGTGAATTCTCAGAATATAATTTCTATTTGTTATTGTTTGGAGGAAGAAGCAGAACTAATGCCACACATATTCCAAAAAATACATCTCCTCTGTCAATCTGTAACCAATGTCAGACAAAGGATACTACAGGGAGGTAACTTCAGGCAAATTAACAACATTAGCACTTCTACATATTAATAAATAGCACATAATTAATAAATAATAAAAATGCCATGGCCTTTAGCTTCATAGAACTGTACAATAAGGGTTGCACTAGGTTCTTATAAATATGGATGATTCATTACAAACTTGAATATCATCATACAGCTGCCCAGTGCATGACTTCAAGCTCTCCAAGAAATAAACTCTACATGGGCATTGCAATAACAGCACTGTGAAAAGGATTCTTCTCATCCAAACAGACTATAATTTGAAATAAATATCAAAATTGCTCTATTCTGTATTATAGCTTTTTAGATCTCAACAATACTGCTTATCTTGCAAGCGAAGGGACTCCTCCAGTGATCCTTTGGGGCATAAAGTGGCACTAGCTGTGATTGTATCTCAGTTTTCCTTTCAGGCCTATTCTCTTTCTCTTAGCTATTTAAGCTCTAATTCCAGGAGAAAAAAACCTCATGCAGACAGTATTACTTTACAGGAGATGTCTGCCAGGCAGCCAGTGTCAGTACTCAGGCTGTACTTGGTGCAGAGCACTCAGACAAGACTGTGAGCAAACAGGTCCAGTGACAAAGGCAAGCATTGTAATGCGTCTCAGGACATCATTTACAGAAAAAGAATGTTTCTTTGAGCAGCACTGCCACTTCTTCCCCAGCTCCCCCTGCCCAATTCCCAGTTACACTTCTGCTCTTGCCCTCCGTTTTTGGCTCTGAGCCACCCTGGAACTCTGTGCTTCCTGACATCCAGGTGTCAGGTATTTTTTGTCTTCATTTCAAATGCCAAAGGCCTTAGCTTTTGTTAGTCTAAGTATATGGCTTTTTGCTACAGAAATATGCAGATACTGTTCTACCAAAAGGGTGCAGAGATATGTTCTCAGTGAGTCCAGTGAGAAAATATGGCAAAACTTTATGAACAACAACTGCTTTCAAATCCAAGTTCACTTTCAGAGGAAAAGAAAAACTGCCACTTTCTTCTTCTGTTTGAGGAGTAAACTGAAAAGGTCAGGATTTCCCTGGCAGTATCTAAGTGTACTAATAAATTTACTAATAAATTTAGAAGGCTCGGATTTTTGTGGCGCATAATTACTGAAAACTATTAATTGCTTGAGAGTCAGAAACAGCATAGTCTCCCTGGTTCCTGATCAACGGAGATGTCATTTAATGGTTTCCAGCAAACCATACAAAACTTTCTATTCTGGTGCAATTGAGCTGGCCACAAATCCACATCAAAGTATTTTCCCACTCCCTTCTGACTTTTGCTGGAGATCAGTGTCATTTCCTTGACACAATGAACAAAACATGTAAAATTAATTTTGATTTCCACACACGTGGATATATCACAGAATAATTTCATGGAAATGTTTCTGGTTTCTTCCACTGAGCATGCTGTCCATTTGTCCAAGGCCAAAAAGTATTCACGTGAAGTATTCATATAAAAATCAAGTCAACTCTGGGAACAAAAAAAAATTATTTATTTACTTCAGAAAAAGCTCAAGAGTTTTCTTCAGTTATAAAACACAGGTTCACACTAACACAAAACAGGCAAGACTGTCACTGTTTTGGCAGATAACAAGAAACCTTTTCTCTATGCGGTCCCACTCCATTCCACCACCGCAGCCTGTCTGGGATTGGTTTGATTTGATGAAGGCAGATGACAGTTTCATGTGGGAAAGTTTTATTCTCCGATGCAATAAATGAATACTCACAGAGGAAAAAAAAAAGCAAGGGTACACAGAGTGATAACTTTCAGTCCAGCTGGATCCCAGCTTTCAAGATTTCTTTCCTGGACTATATGAATGTGACTGCCACAGGTCTGATGTCACACATTCTTAGTTCAGGATCTACATTCCAGGCCCTGGAGAATGTATCTGGCAAGAAGTAATGTGGCATCTGAACAGAGATTTCGTATCTTCTGCTAGATAAAGGCAACTAGTGGGATAAAATTGCCCCAGGAGACAGGCAGAAAACATGCCAAATGGTAGGCAGTGTGTACTAGAGGTTGTTTTCCAGCCTAAGGACATGAGGGAGAATAGCTGAGGGGGACAAGGAGCCTCACTTTCTTGATCTGCATACAGCTTGGCCCACCTTGACCAGCTGGCATATACCAAGCCTACATCTCACACAGCCTTAGCAATTTCATGGTACCAGCGTTCACATGCCACAGCCCTGGCTCATGCAGGACATGTTTAACATCCTGCCACAACATCCAGCCATACAGCCCACAGGCTGGGTTATGCAATTCTAGTCCCAGTGTGAACAGAAAATACAGAAAGGTACGCAGGAGGTTAAACTCATGTTTAACCTACTGCTTTAAAAAAAGGTGACTAAAGTAGGTTTTGAAGTCGTTATGTGAGTATTTAAATAAATCAAAAGCGATAATGACACTGCAGTTCCACAGGGAGCTGTCAAGTATTCAGCTTACATGAAATACAGACTACCAGCTTACAGATACGTAAGATCCATATACCAGTCTTTGGATCACAGGACCACATTTTCAAAGAGTAGTTCACCCAGCAGCTCCCTTTTCCACTTCTGATCGATTCCAGATGTGATCAGAGCTTACAAACCCTGACATTCTAACAACATGATGATCTGCGCTATAAACAAATGACAAACACTTCTGAAGAGATGGCTAACATGCAACCAGCAAGACTGCAGCCACTCTTCCTGCACCACAACTTCAGTAGCACAACTGGTTGGGGTGACTTTGGCCAGCCAGTAACCAAGTCCAGAGGAACAGGCAACAACAGAGATGACTGGAGGATCAGACTCAGTCGTTTAATTTCAGCAACAAAGACCATTTCTCAATGTACTGAGGAACATGCACATACATGACTGACAATCAGGTCAGACAGCTACTAGCCTGTTGCCAGGCTGCCCCTTATAAGAAATGGTTTTCAAATTCACACAGATTACTGCACGTGATTTCAAAGTATCTCAGGGAAAACATCCCTCATTGTATGACAGTATGACGTTAACTGAAACAGTGAGAGGATAGCCTGGGTCCAGATATTGGCGCCTGGTCTATATCTAAAATATTAATTGCAACACAAAAATAATACCAGATTTATTCACATACAACAACACTTAAGTAAATCTAAAATTGGGAAATCAGAGATGAGAGGCTGCTCCTGTTGAAATTGCTGCAAATTTTGCAACTGGCTTCAGTGAAGCCTGAACAGCGTGATATAAACATTAACTCACATTTTCATAACAAAAGAGCAGAGGGTGGACTGGGTCCTTGACTCCCTGTTGAAATATCTGTTATGTTTCAAACTAGTGATTGAAACACTTGGTTCTTTGTCAGGGTTTGCCCAAGGGAAAGAAATGTTTTCAGGTGTGCATTACTGGAGTGATCATACCTAATTTCAATGTAATTTCTTTAGCCACCAGTATAGGGGTCTGCAAGAACTCCACCCATTTCCAGAAAGGATGATAGCTGACTAGGAGGTGTCAAAAACATTGTCAAAAACGTGCTCAATTTAAACCTGACATTTTAATGCAAACATTCAGAATACTGGATAAACTAACACATCTGACTTCTAACAGTGAAGTATCCCTTCAAAAATTAAAAATCTAAACCTTGACTCCCAATATACAATTTCTGTAATTTACCTCACGTGGAGCACAGTATGTTTGGCTCCAAAACATTTTGTGTCAAAAACAATTATTTCTCTTCTCCAATTGCAATCACAACAACATTCTAGGTTTAGAATATATAATAAATAAATGCAAATCCCTCGTGGCCTGATGCTTATTTTTCTCACTGTTTAATTACTGCTGTTCAATAATCATGGGTAGATACACATAACTGTTCTGGATGGCAAGGCATGTTGGATGCATTGCACACATCCTTTTTCATTTTGTCCAGAAGATGATATCCTTATAAATGCAGTTATGCTGGCTGACTGTTGTCGCCTACTACAACAGCTGACCTTTACCAATAACAATGAATGATTACATTTCATTTCACTTCACTGTTTGATTTCCCCAAGTCATCTTACAATTCGAATCCTATAGAGCATACAGTTTTTAATTTGGGGTAAAGATAGTAATTATTCTGAGAATCAATTAATACGTGTAGATGGGGTTTCTAGGGCACAATTCCTTCCATATTATCCCCTGCAGCAATAAGAAGAAGCAGGTACAGCTACAAAATGGGAACCCTCAGCTCAGCTCAGACTGAACACTGACAGTCAAGCTGTAGTGAGGGATACCTGCCTGTCCATACAGGCATGGGATATGGGCAAGGACACAGAAGTGATTCCTGATACTCCATATTCTCATTTCCCCTGCCTCCCCTCCAAACACACATGCCTTGCAGAACCAAAATCCATTTTAAAATGTTACTGTTCTGAAATGCAGTAGCATAATTAAACCCTAAGTGAGATGAGTATGCTCCCCTAGAACTATTTTGAGATTGTCATGAAAAGCACTGCATTATTTGAGCATACAGCCCTGTTTAATTTAATGTGTATGTTAAAAAATTAAGATAAAAGCCTGAAATAACATAGGACTAAAAAGAGACCTCGTGTCCAGTCACCTGCCAATTACTTCAACACTGAAAAGTAAATAAATTAAAAATTAAAAATTACTAAAAAAAATCTAAAACTCATAAACATTCAGGGACCATATATTCCACTGTAAACTGAAATATAACTACAATGAAATTTAGGAAAGAACATGCTTTTCCCTTTCTTCCCTTTTCTGTGCTGGAGCCACACACACAGAAAAAATCTGCTAAGAAGTCCAACCATGGAATTACTTTATTTATTTGGGGACAGCGCAGGCTTTTTGCTTTAGAACTGCCAACATATCTTCTTACAGACTTGCTGTTACACTCCTGGGCCTCTCTTAAATGGCAGAGAAGAGTCCCCTGTGAATTAGATTGAGGCCATCATACTCATTTTCACTTATAACCAAATCCAGATTTGAACTTAGTTTTTTTTCAAAGGTGGAAGGCTAGTGGAAGACAAGTATATTTCATGCTTCAAGGGGAGGCAAAGTTACCTCTGCTCTAAAAATGACCTAAAGCAATTCCCACAGAAATTTGACAAAAACACAGACTCAGATCACAGTAAATTATATCATTTGGCAGCCAAACTGGAGAACTAAGTCCAGAATTGCCAACAAAACTCAAGACACACATTTGGATATATGGAAAGCTTTGAGACTTTTAACAGAAAGGAGTGTACACAGGCACCATTTGAGACTCATAAGGAACCTTATCAGTTTGAATGGAGTGTGTAAATTCTAAGGATCAGATGAAAGTTTCTTTTTTTTTTTTTTTTTTTTTTGTGTGTGTGTGTGTGTGTATGTGTTTTTAAATAAAAGCATTCAATAGGAGAAGATAGGCCAGACAGACCATCTGCAGTGTAACCACATAAAAGACCCCTGGGCAAATCCAACCCATTAGCAGAAGTGCTTGACAAATCTGCCAAAGAGCCAGATGCTGCTTATGGAGGAGACTCTCCCTCCTTGTCATCCGGATCCTCTGACTTCTGTTCCTAGAAGGGGACAGTGATGAATGGTGCTCAGCTTAAACTGTGTGCAAAGAGGACTGAAGCAAAGGACTTAGGCTATCTTAAAATAAATAGACAAGACCAAGTCTGAAATAGTAAAAGAAAAAAATTTTGAACGCATATATAAGCCACGTGCGCAACATGCAGATGCTAGAAAACAGCGAGCAAACTTGCACTTAGTATATTTCCACATTTACTTTTTTTAGGGATTTTTTTGTTTGTTCAGTCTGCTGCTGCCCTATCTACTTTTATTTTTATTTTTTTCCTAAGGACTGATTAGGATCTAGTAGATGGCAAAGAGGTGATTTTGGTCACATTAAATGCTAATGCACAGCATGCTAACTGCATGGAGTTAGTTAAGCACTAACAGAATACACAGACTGACAGTATTTAAAATGTGTCTGAAGAGGTTGTGAAATATTAAGCCAAATAATTACACTTATAAACAATTGTGAAAAAAAAGTGATTTTTTTATATAGCAACCTGTACCAATCCCTGAATATAAATTTGGTTCTAGCCAACCAACTTGTTCATATCTGCATTTTTGCAGGAATCTCTTCAATCGGATTTGAAGTATAAAGCAGGTCGCACCAAATACTGTTATGATTCAGGCTTACCAACGGTAGAATATGTTTGGATTATCTAAGAGGTCAAAGAAGGTGGAACAGTGTCTGAATTAGTTCTTCTGTGTATTGCTGTAACGTGATATGACAGAGCTAAAAATACACTGAAGGAGAAAGAAAGAAAGGAAGAAATAGAGCTCCTTCTCATTGTGATTACATGTGCTGCACTTGAAGAACTAATGCTGTCATTTTATGGTTCAAAGGCCAGTTCCATTTTACAATAGAGTTCTGTGAAACTATTGGCTTAAGTAAAAGCCCTTGAAGGTATAACCTATCTTACTTTTTCACTGAAAATACAGTGAAGCATTTCCCCTATCCCAACACATGCCCAAAGGCTGAGAAGTATTTAGTTGCGATTAATACACTATTTAGCTCAGAAGCACATGCACTTCTTTTCTAACTCTGGAATTCAAGCAGACTGCAGGAAAAGTACCATGATTTAGCATATCAATCTTTTCAGTATAAACTGGTCAAAATAGGTGGGGGGGGGGGGGGGGGGGGGGGAGGAGAACAGAGAGGGAAAGGGAAATTTAACAAACGCCTGCTCTGGGATTAAATGCTCATCATTTAAAGACCACCCACTCAAAGTGACCTAGGGGTGCAATGCACCCCACTTTGCACAGAAACTAATTTTGGCCCACCAGCAACTACCATCCACACACCTAGGACTGGCTGGCAATTCACCAAAGCCTGGCAGCAAGCTAGTGCACACTGCCTGGGCTACATTGCAACATGAAAAACAGGAATCAAAGTGAGCTTAAATGCTACCTGTCTATGCAACAGGTGACAGCTCAGGCTGTATGTTGGGCTGTCACCATCTACATCACGAAGCAAGTTGAGTTGTTTACAGCTGAGGAGGACACTAGCCCACCATCTGCACTGGTACCCAATCAGGTCAAAACTGATGAGTATCCAGCATGTGTATGCCACACTGCCAGCATCAGTTTTGGTCCTACTCCATTCGCCTGCAGCTTCAGCTAGAGAAAGTTGTAAAAAGCTGCTGTGGTTTCTCAAATTATGTTCTGTGACAGCACCCACATATAAAAGAGACATGAGATACCAGCAGGAGAACTACCCCTCACCCTCACATACCAGTGCTGCTAACACATTCTGCAAGGACGACTAAGATGTTTTACTGAATACTTCAATGCTCTGCTCATAAAATTTATGTTAAACTGCCCTTATACATTTTTGCTTATATGTGCTGCCATTCCTACCAGAGAGCTATCATTATGAAACAGTTGGTTTTAATGTGCTTCTAACATAAAGAAATTTTAAAATTTTTGTTGCATTCTTTTCAGTTCTTCGGTAATTCCCTTTTCACGTTCAGTTGTTGGGGGTTTTCTTGGTACTTAATTGCCACTAATACAAACTCATTCAAACAGCTTCAGATCTTCACTTCAGCAAGCCTTACCCAACCCCCAAAAGTGCACCTATATATGCATTTATGTTAAAAGGAGCTCACTGTCCCACTGTGTGGGATGGCAGAAAGCACCTAGCAGAAGCTCAGCATGTGTGAAGGGGTTTCACAACTGGAGCCATCTAAACAACTTGCATTTTTGAGCAGTCTCAGAAATCACAAGGGGCTTTGGAATTGAAATTATGTCATAACTATTAATTATAGTTACATGGGGTGTTTCTAGTCCTCCTTGAAATTAACCACAAAACTACTTTTAATGCACATATTTATGTATTTGTTGAGTGAAAACAAAGAAAAAAACAAAAACAGTTAATAAACAATACAAATATAGTGGCTCAAGCCAGTACTCAAAAGGATGGTACCAATTTTCTAAATACACCCTAGAAAGCATGAAAGGTGGCGCCTTCTTAACAGTAAAAAAAAAAAAAAAAGAAACACTTCTAATTTAAATTAGTATATTCAGTATTTTGTGTTTTCTACTCTATCTCCTAAGTAAGAGGTCTTACTAACCGAAATCAATAAACTCAGCCTTGTTAAAATAGCAAGGCGATTTCTAAGATAGCTTTTACATTGTTTCCAGATTTATTTATTTTTTAATAAAAGATTAAACATATTAGCAACGATTGGTTCTTGCATTCTAGTAACACAAATATGTATTAGAAAACACCTTTGTAGAATTTGATGTTTCACAAAAAGACTTGAGACAAACATAAAAATATCCAATTTACTTCTATTTATGTCTCTGCTAAAATCACATTTACTCTATTTTTTTTAAAGAAGGCAATGCATGTTTCCAATAAACGTTAAAAACTTCTTATTTTTCTCTTGTTGCTTTTACTTAGTTCAAAATCTGACCATCAATTGTTTTGTGTTGACACTGCCATGACCTGGCTTGGCATCACAGAACGAACATTATTTGTAGTACAATTGAAAATATGTTATGCCTGATTTTAAGAGAAAAAAAATAAACACGAATTTGCAAGAGACTCAAAAAATAAAAAATAATAAAAAATAAACCATTAATTTTATTGTTAGAGCCACAGGGATCTGTTAATGTAAACCATTCCAATACTTCTCTATGATGTCATCAGTTACCACGTGTTTGCACTCTAAATAGATAATTGCAATTTCTGTAAACATATCATATATATTTTTAGAACTCTTTGGGGGCTTGGTCCAGAGCCAACAAAACCCAATGGGCAGACAGTGACCAGCTTCAATAGGCACTGAGTGATCAGAAGAACAAATTTCTAAAGTTAATGCATGAGAAGAACAGGGTACAGCAGTCAGAGAGACCCCACGCAGACTGCTACAAAAATAGGAAAGTCTTGCGCTGCCTGCAAACTGCATGCCTGAAAATACAACACACATAGCAGGACAACATACTTCTTGTTGCATCTGTTGTGTGATTGCCACGGATGTTGTTTGTCATTCAATTACATGTATTTGCACAGTCATCTTGATAACTGCATTACTTTGATTGACTCGAACTGCTGAAGTTGCATACAGACTAAATATATGCACCAAACATTTAATAAGTAACAGATTTGTATAAAACGTTCTTTCAACTGCAAGCAAAGCCTGTGTGTCCCAGAATATAGCCTCTGTAAGAAATCTTATTACACGGTGTAGTTACTTTAAACTAGAAATTTGTGGAACATTTTTTGCCAGCCACTGTCTTAACTGAGAAGGCTGAGCTTGATCCTGGCAAACATTTCTCTCCTGTAGGATATCTTTAACTATACAGGACTCCCTGTCATGAATGCAATACTCTGACAGTCATCTCCTCCACCTCCTGTTGACTGAATTTCTTCTTCCAATTTCTAAAATTACTTACAGCACTCTTTAAATTTCAGCTTTGTTCTGCCTTTTCATAGAATAGAACATTTGTGTTACTGTATCTGTTCATCTTCATGGTTTGCCCCAAACCCACAGAATACTAGCAACCAGTCAAAAAGCACTTTTTTTTACCTGCCTGAACAATATATATATATATATATTTTTTTTTTTTTTGCATGTATTCCCTTCTGGAACTGAATAGATTTGAAGGAAAAAAAAAAAAAACAACAATTCAAAATAAATGCACTCATTGTCTTTGCTTATGTGGTGTATCTAGCTGGTCTTCTAAATTAGCAAATCAGCAGTACAGCAGGTAATTGGTGGTGGAGTCAGCATGGATACTCAACAAAAAAATACACTGTCAATCAAAAGAAAAAGATCAGATACATAGAATCTTGGAAGCATCTACCTTACTTCACCATGAGATTAAAGTCACTTTAGGAGTCTAAATTAAACTTCATGTCAGTATCTTATTTCCTCAAAATGAAGCTATCACATCACCATGATTTACCATTTATTAATTGCGATATACAGTGGCACTGTGCAACTCCTGACTCCAAAAAGTGAATGTTTAAATTACCACAGTATCATAGAATCATTTGAGTTGGAAGAGGTCCTTAAAGGTCAACTAATCCAACTCCCCCGCAGTGAACTGGGACACCCACACCTCGATTAGTTGCTCAGAGCCCTGTCCAACCTGACCTTGAATGTCTCCAGTGCTTCCACCACTTCTCTGGGCAACCTGTTTCTGTGCCTCACTACCCTTATCATAAAAAACATCTTTCTAATAGCCAGCCTAGATCTCCCATCATCCTTCCTTCTTACAGTCCATCCCCTTCTTTCTTACAGTTCCCCTTTAGATACTGAAAGGCTGCACTCTGGCCTCCCCAGAGCTCTACTCCAGGCTGAACAGCCCCAGCTCTCTCAGCTTCCCCTTGTAGCATTATCCTCTCTCTAGTATAAATAAGTTTATGAGCATGTTGCTCGTAAATAAAAATCTCCACCTTCTAATGAAAAATTTTAAGACATGGATGAGAATAAAAATGAGGGAGTGCATTTGGCTAAACAACGCATCAGAAAACTTGGGAGCCTGACCTTGTTCATTTTTACTGCACAAGCAATATATATTTTTTTGTTATAACTACTGAAACATTAATGACAATTTCCATAGCTGCTGCTGGCTTTTCTTGCTTAGCAGCTCAATCGCAAAGCTCCTCTTCACCATGTAATAACAAACATTTGTTTTTCATCTGATGAACTGCCCATGAATAGGAAAGTACTGCTAGTCTCATTCACTTGCATGCAAAGGGCTGAGCATGTTCAAACAGTCGTGAGAGAAGCACGATAGCTTCATCATTAAACTGGTCAGATGAGTTGTTTTACATGGATTTGAATTTAGGGGTTACAATATTAGACCTGTTAAATACAGAGAGCTGCTGGCTAATAATGTCAGTACCTGCCTGAATTAATCAGCCATCAATCTGGAGCTAAGACTATGAAGGCCCTATTGAAAAAATTAGTAAAAGTGAAATTTCAAATGTGTTTTACAAAGCCTGAATTGTTATCAGTTAAACAATTTTCTTCATCTAGTTGTCTGGAATAAGGTGCAGAAGATACATATTGTTTTCCTTCTTAATTTCATTACATTTAGTGATGCCTGCAGAAATCCATTTATGTAATGCTCTCAGTCTTACAATGACTGGTACAGCAAGTATCATAAACACTGTATTCACACCCACACCCCAAGATGCAGCAGAACCAAACTTTGGTCTTATAAATGCAGTATGAAGACTGTTGTAGATCTCACTGCCTTTCAGTGCCATCTATTTACTTGCTAACGCATTAGCAAGTAAACATTAACAAGTAAGAATTAACATTAGGAAGAAGCAGAAGAAGACTGCTAAGCTTTCCCTTTACAGAGACTTCCTCTCCGCTTCCTATTTCATTTTACAACCCAGCAATCTATATATGTAATTTAATTTATTTATTTATTGCCAGATCTTGATTTGTGATGCCAATCTGATTTTATAGAGATCTTCTGGAAAGGAAGATTCTGGGGTAGCAGTGACCAGTTCATCAAGCAGACTGTTGTCATAAGAAAGATGACGTCCTGGCTAGTGCAGTCAAAACCCATGTGCTGTAGCTGACTGTGAACCAGTATAAATCATTTTACCAAACTTCTGAATCACATCTATTCTAGTATTTAACTAACTTCCATAGCAGTGTCTTGGGCTATGAAGCTGGAAGTGTAGACAAAAATCTCCACTACTAAAATTAAAAATGCTTCTCTTATTTTCTGTGTAAAAATGGAGCTATGATAACTGTAAACAAGTTAAACTAAATGCACTGCACCAGATTTCAGAGATTCTTATATAATATTAAATTAAATGTATGAGCTGTTCAGGATACTTGGGATCAGTCCCATTTTAAAGCATACCCAGTATATAAGAAAATTAATAGCAGTGTATGTTTATAGGGTCTGTACCCAATAAATGCTCTTCCTTATTTTGTTACTGCATTTCATACATGACTAGAATGATGGAGTCGTCATCCACGCATGTTAGTCTTGTTTCATCAGACCTGTAGTATGAGAGCAGGCAAGCCTCATTCATTGAAACCTTTCTGGCCCCAGAAGGCTATAAACATTTCGTGTGATTGCACAGTTACCCAGAACTGCAGGGTGAGTTTGACTCGTATTTCAAAATTATGTAGAAAAAAATGCCATAATATTACCTCAGTCACAACAGCATTGATAAGCTTAACACCTAAACAATCTGAGATAAAAGTAAGCTTTCACAATGAGTCATAGGGGTTTTGCAAAACAAATTCCAGTAGTATTTAAAAGAATCTGTAAGACTAAGTCATTTGTGAGTTGCAATTTCTGACATAGATCCATGAAGGTTTTTGTTTGCATTTACAACTTGCCAAACCAGCAAGACTCAATTCTTAACCACAGTTCCTTGTATGTGTGTGCAGTTTACCTGTTGAGATCAACCACACTGTACAAACAACTGGTGGTGATAGTGGATGTTTACGTGCAACTAACTGGATACTTCTGGAAAGCATTTTTGATATGCTGTATAGGTTAGCAAATTATCTTCAGAAAAAATTTACTAGTCACATCTGCAGTTTGAATGTTTCTCTCTAAAATATGAACTGAGGCCAAGCAAGACAAAGAATCTGCTGATACACACATGTCACTCCAAGAATTCTCCTGACAAAGTTCCCACACCCAATTTAATTACTTCCCCACTGTAAAAACACTTTCCATCTGCATTTATTGTAATAGTTTCAAATCCAAAACCAACACACTATAAAGCTAGCTAAATAAATGAATGATATTGGCCTTAGGTCCTGAGCCAGGACCTATTCTGTAAGGCTGTGTGTCTCCAGCACTCATTTTTATGCTGATGTTTCACTTTATACGCAATGTTTTCACTTAAGACTTGTTTAGAGAAGAATTACCTTGCTCCAGGCTTTCAAGTGTATGTGCTGTGTGGTGCCCCTAGTACCACTACTGCCAGAGGCTGGCAGAGATTCCCTGAAAGACCAGGTCGCAGTCTGGATAAAATGGGACAAAAATAGCCTGCTGCAGGCTGTACATACAATGTTTCACACACATGGGACAGAAACATTAATTTCAACTTTGTCTGATTTATCCTCAAAATATGGCTGTGGAGTTCCAAATGAAAAGGTTTTCTTTTTCCTCCATTAAAAAAAATAAAATAAAAACATAAACCCTACCAGATTTCTCCTCGAAATTTACTGTTTGTAACTTGGGTTCCCTCTTGTACTTGGGAGACAAAAGGTTTTTTTTCTTCACATCTAGTATAAAGATTTAATTACAGTTTATAAGAAATCTCCTATTGTGCAGAGATAATGTATGCTAGGATATAACATACTTATACATACAGGTTCTCAGGTATGTTGCAATACCATCATCTGATGAAACAGCAGCCATGGACTACTTTATAGCTTTTAAAAACTTCAGTTATAACAGTCTTCTCTGGACAAGCAACACACTTGAAATTACATGTGCACAAGTGGAGATTCTCTAGGCCATCAAAGCACATCTACGCTTTAAGAAACTTGTAGAAGTGCGACTGAGAGACACAGTCAGTGGACACAGTGGTGATAAGTTGATGAACTTAGATCCAGATGACCCTTGTGGTCTTTTCCAACCTCCATGATTACATGAGTCTATGGAAGTAGTTTATAAGATCATGACCTTTATGATAAAATTTAAACCAAACCAGTAGCAATTTCATTTAGAAGTTATTTAATAAGAAACAATATGCCCCCACTGAATCCTACTTGCATGACTTCAATTTTGTTTTACAGTTATCTCTTTAAATTAAAGCCTTTGAATTTTTGTTCTTCTAAGTAGAAGCAAGACAAAGACAAGAACAGCAAACCACTAAATTTGAAGAAAATCATCCACTGTGGCTCAACAGTTTACTAATCAACAGGATGATGCCCACGTAAAAAAATTATCATTTCACCTGCTAAGAGCTACGCATAAACATACCCACATATGCAAAATATGAAATGTCTTCTCTCTGTGAATGTGAATTTAGAAACAACAGTTTGAAAAGTTTATTTTTAAAGAATGCTAGCCCACATCTCTAACTGAAGGGTGAAAACCTTCCAGACTGAAAAGCAGATAAAATTATTCTAGTCATTCTCCCATTTCAAAGCAGGTGTTTTCTGTATGCATTTCAGCTCAATATAACACCAAACCATCGTACTGCATGTAGTCAGCATTTGCCCTTTGTTACTGTACCTGGCGTTGGGAGGCTCTGACACATCAGATTCTGTACACGTTTTCTTTACCTGCGAAAGCAAAGAATTTCCACAGTTACTCTCACTTGAAACATGACTTCCCTGCTCACCGTTCCCACACTTACACTGCCTAAAGTGGATGCAGCTCTGCTCACCATGATCTCTATAAAATACTTCCCGCTTTTTACAGCAGCAGTATGCAGTACTAAACAGTGTGTTTCATTATTATCCCATGAACAGCTGCCAACTGCACTTCCCTAGGTTCCATTAGTATGTAAAATGTTCAGCTAAAATAGCTTGGGAGTAGCTCAACTGGGAACAAAGAAACCAAAGAACCAGGTTCCCCACTTGGAAACCAGAAAGCCATACTGTTCTCAGTAGAGTAAAGAAATGTTTCCCCAACTGATACAGCTTCTGTTTCCTGCTAAAGCTCACAATAATAAACACCAGATTCTGGGGCAAAGAGCAGTGCTAGCTAAATAATTCATACATTAATTTTCATTTTGTGAATCTGCTGTTTGTTAAACGTATGAAGGCTGCTCCAAAACTAATGATGACTCTCTTATGATGGTCTAAGATGACAGAGGTGAATGTTGGTGGCATGACAGCAGAGGATGAACCCTCTCACCAACATTCCATTACATTTTGTTGTCATGTGACAGATGGCAGTAGGGGGACATCCGACAGATTAGTGTCTGATACGGAAGCATGTATGAAGCAAAGGTGTGCCACTGAATTCCTCCTCCATGTGTAGAAATGGCACCCATTGATGTTCATCAACACTTACTGAGAGCTTGTAGAGACCAAACAGTGGATGTGAGCTCACTGAGGTGGTAGGTAGTGAGTTTCAGCAGTGGTGACAGCAATAGTGGGGCATCTCCTCTGGCTATACATTGCTATTAGCCATTCAAGGGTGAAAAAAATACATCACTTTCCAATAAAAATAGAGAACTGCTCTCTGCCAGACTAGCTATCTCTTTGGGATCTTTGGGATTTCCTGCAAAAATTTTTACTGTACCTTCTGGTAATCTAAATTTTTTGTACTTTCAGCAGAGAAACAAATATTTTGCTCGCTTGTGTGCTAATGTAGAATCCAGAGCTGTGTGGGAGGTTTCAAAATTCCATTTTAAAGCCATCTAGAAACATTCATAATCACTCAATCTGATTTCATATGACTGACACAACGCAAAGAATATTTTCCATTACAACCAGCACACGTTCAATGACAATTTTTGAAATTAACATGCATCAAAAGAGCCTTCCATAGCTTCCTGCTACTTTAAAAGCTTTTAAAAGCATTCACAAAAAACAGTTATCACTGAGTTGCTTCTGTTGAAGCCTCCGGCAAATTAGTCACCAATTCAGACAGAAAAGGTATTAGATTAACGACAAGTATTTTCTCTGAATACCTCCACTGAATGCCAGGAAACAACACTTTAACTACATTCATGGTCATTTTTATTCTTATTCGAGTACTAGATATTGAGCAAACAATACAGTTGCAAGTTTGATCATTCACAGAAATCAATATTCAGTAGTAATAATGAAAATTTCCCCATGAAAAGAACTTAAAACTGTCTTTATTGCTACATTAGTTGTCATCCAAAACACTAGCAACGAAGAAAATGCAAAGCATCTTCTAAATATTTTGGTTTGCTTGAGTTTTACTACAAAACTTTTTCCAGCCTAATTTTTATCTCTTTCGTCACCATTAATTTTCAGCCTCCTGGATGTCCTCTTCACATTTCTTAACACGCTACTCTATGGACTCTGTAATTGCAGTGTATAATGGATGCATATTGGTACAAAGGCTCACCGTGAGGAACAATGAAAGCCCAAGTGAGTCTACTTCATGACCAGTCAGACACTAACATAATTTCTACAGTTTTCTGTTTATTACATTATTATTGTAGCACCTTTTAGTTTGAAATATAGTTAAAAAAAAAACAAAAAAAAAAACTTGAGCTATAAACTCGTGACTGATTTACAAATAAATGCCTCACATTTATTTTAAGGCGTCAACAAGAAAAATATCCATCAGAATTAGTGTACTGAACATCAACATTACAAGTAACTGTTCAAAACAAAATCAAAACCATTCAAAGAAACTGAAATTGAAGCAGCCCTCTTTTGAGGGGCGCCTATGTACTTGCAAAATCAGATTGTCTCAACAGGAAGTCACAGAGGGATTTGGCAAGAAAAATAATATTTCAATGATGCATATAAAAATAATATATAAATGCATCTCATATATAAATGCTTCATAGGCAGCAGGAAATATGGTAAAGTTTTTCCCTTGTCTTCTTAACATATATTAACATTCAAACTACTATTTTTTTTTTTTATCTCCTTGCTGATAAATTCAGTGGCACTTATACATTTCATAGGACAGACTCACAGATGACTTGTCCTACCCCTGCTCGCTCTACTATTTCATCTGTTTTGATCAACTGAGAAGTAAGCAACTGAGGAAGATTATGGTCTACTTGTGTGAAGAACATAGGAAAATGAAAAAAAAAATGTTATATCTTAAAAGTAAGTAACAGAAAAGCAATGAGCCAACTGTATCAAAAAGGCTCAAATCCTGTGAGGTGGAACAAATTCCAGGGGAAAAAATAAATAAAGAAGAGTACTCCATATTCAATAATATTGCAGTGAAAACAAAGTACTTAAATAAGAAAATGTCAGGTTTTAAAATTGTTTTATAGATGATGCCATTTGTGATCATTTTCTGAGAAAGTATGCAGTATAAGCATGATGTATATATGTGTCTTTTCCTTTGAGACTGAATACAATCTTCATTATGCATCTTTGAATGCCTCTTTCGGAGAAAAGATTTAATGAATAAAAAAGTTATTTCTTAAAGGAGGAACAGGCATGTGATTTTCTTACAAGTGGCTGCGTGGATTGAACATCCAACCTCTCTTTATGGCTACTCAAGTAGCAAAACACATTTTGTTATTCATAAAATTATGCCACCCTTGAAGGTGAACAGAAAATCACAGTGAAAACATATGATCAAAGACTAAACATCATTACCTTTGTCTTCAGCTGCACTATTTTCTCTCTTAATCTGCTTTGCTGACTGTTTTCAAAATAATTAACTTTCACTAACACCACATTTATTTACATTCTCATGTGTTAAACATAAGAACTTTTTTCTTCAATCCTACTCAGTTTTCTTTTTTTTTCTTTTTTTCCTCTGTTTATACAGGTTTTCTCACCATTTCAGTTATATGCATGTTGAGAACCATTCACTACAGTGGTAAGGTATCAGTTTCAGTTGTTCTTGAATTGTACCAAATGGTGTTGAAAACTCCTACCCTGGCTGCTGACTACAAAATGTTTGAAATATTTCAGCTAAAAATACTTAAATCCAATTTTTTAAGAACAGAAGTTGTTTTGATCGTATTTTAAGTAACATAACTGTGCTGCTTAGAGGCTTTAGTGCCTGTAAGTTCTGAGGCTGAAGCCCAAAACTGGAAGTGCACAAGAACAGGGTGTACTGATGCCCAAGAATCATCATCCCTGTGAAATGGCATTCAAATCTGTTTAGCTTTATATGCTTCTAAAAGCCCTGTTTTTACACCATTAGTGGAGTCCTGCTGTATTCCAGCTTCTGAACTGTTTTAGATCCTATCTGCACTGAATACTCTCCATGTCAAAGACACAGGAGCCAAGTAAGAATCAAAAAATCACTCCCGATTTTTATAAGCACCTCTGGCATCAGGAAAGCATCTGTCCTTTATGTGTTCAGTTCAATGTCTTCCCATGAAAGTAACCAGGCAACATCATAGGACAGGAGAAACATCCTCTGTCCTGAAATAGGATGAGGAATAGGGGAAAAATTCACCCAGGGAATAGGGACAGAAACTAGGGAGCAAAATCAGAGGAGGACAGAAGCTTAAATAGGGATGGTGTCGGTAGTGGAGAAGTACTGGAGCTTGGAGGGATGGGACAGAGCAGCACAGTCCTCTTCTAAGAAGTAAAAATCACAATGACAAGCTTAAGCACTCATCACACATCTGTGAAAGTAACTAGTAAAGGCTTCAGTGACCAATCTGCGCTGAGTAACAGGCTGTTTCTGGTATGCCATCTGCTCTGCAGATCTAGTTAATGATCCAAGCTGGGGAACTGTATTTTGAACATGCAAGATGGAGCACAAATGTTATGTTTATCCAGAAAAATAAAGATCTAATTTACCTCAAATTGAAGAAGACATTAGTCAACATTTTATACAATTTCTGCCTTTCAAATACAAACACTGTTTAAAGTATCTTATACTTCATGCTGTGAGGGCAGCATAAAAAAAAAAAAAAAAAAGAGACGAATTTATTAAACACCAAAGATCTATGATTCATGTTTATAAAAATACCTACATGAGAAAGAATGATTTTACTTTCACTGTGGAGTTTAGGTTCTTCACATTCAACAAATTTAAACTGAGTAACATAAGAAGAAAAAACTAACTACACACTCTGAGAAAGTCATGTATGTAATGTAATAAGAGTGGCACCATAATGGATAAGAAACTGGATTTCCACAGACCATATTAATTCTGGCATTTCCTTGCTTCTGATGTTTTCCTTTGCAACATTAACATCCTTTTAACATGATTTTATTGGACCTCATTATACTAGATGTTAAAGCATGAACAGCTCTGTGAGGTGTTCTCACACACACACACTCATAGTCTTAAGCTCATAATGCAACACAGGTGAGAAATCCCTTTAGCACTTACAGTAAGCACAGTTGAAAAATCTTGCAGTATCAACAGCAAACTATTCTGTCAGTGAATCTGCTGAACTCCCTCAACTACTGCATCAAATATGGCCTTGAGCACTTTGCCCTCTCAATTAGTGGGCATGCAGTGAAAAGAGCCTGCAATGTTTTGGGCCTGAATGAAGTAGCTCTGCATGCTGGAGTCACTGAAGATGTAACATCAAGGAGGGAAGAATGAAGGAGAAAAAGTAATCTTTGCAGACATAAAGACATCTCAAAGCATGTCTACACGCCACCACTGGTCTGGAGAATGGACAAACCAAGAGCACTTGGTGTACTATCTCGATGCTTACCTACAACAAGTTACACCAACCCATGAGAAAGCTCACCAGCCCTATTCCCCAGCCAGGGAGAGGTCCAAGTCTGTGGACTGAGCAGGAGAGGATGGAGAATTTGAGGGAATATTTTGATGGAAATAAAAGAGAATTTAGCTCAGGATATCTACATGAGTGTAAGAACAGTAGCCCATAGTCCAGATAATTTTTAGATGGTGACATCAACAGTCTTTACATATACCATTATAACCATCTTGATGACAAAATCCACAGTACAGAGATGGTTTATACAATGTCTAGTATATCAAGGATTTTTCTTGCTAGCATGACATCACACCCTTCATCATTACTTCTACTACTACTACTACAAAAAAAAAAAAAAAAAAGAATTGATTATTTCTTGATCTGAAAATACAGGACAAGAGCTGGCACAAATTTACAGTGCTAAGATTTAGTAACAAACTGTAGTCATTGTGTACAGTTTTAAAAATATGCAAACATAACAGAGAATTAAACATTGTATGGTGGCTAAATTCAAATAATATAAATGTCATGTACGTATATGAAGCAAATCTGGGAAGATTCTGCAAAGAAAAACAGAAATGCTGAAGTCCCCTAGAGAAAGATCTGAGAAGAATTTTAAGCAGCATTAAGCAGTCAGTCTTTGCAGCATTAAAGCTGCAAAGAAAATTCCAGAGAAAAAATATCAGGCATCATATACCTGTAGTTTGGACATCTACATCTAAGCTAGTCACCTCACTAGCTTGACACCTAACAGGAAGAAACAGATGTATTTCACCTGACCTAGAGTGGTCCACTGTGTCAAATAGAGATGATTTATGAGTAATGGTTGCTACTCTCCACTGAAAACTACAGAGGATCTAAATGATTAGGTCTCAGCAAGACATAAGAGAGTAAATATCACATTTTAAGTACACAGTTTATTCTACATATACCTCTGCAATCTTTCTCCACCCCATCAAAAAGATAGATCAAATTCAAATAAGGTCTTTGGAGAAGGGGCAGAAAATCCCGATGTTTTATTCCTGCTCTTTCTGAACATGTAGCAGGGAAAATATTGATGAACAGTACTGCCAGGCAGTGTGCACTCTCCCCACACAGCTTGTCTGACTCATGAAGTTTTCTGTGAAATCATTTTTACCTGCAGCACGGACTACAGTAGCGAAGAGTAGTGGCTCCTGCTATATTTTCATGTAACAGAACCTCAGATTCTCTGAACTAGGCACTGACTACTCAGCTGAAGGAGCTGACAAAGCATATATTAATCTGTTAAATGCTTCTACTTTTTGAGATGACACTATTGCTGCCACAATATTTCAGATCTCCTGCACAGACACCTGTTGATAATACGGATGGAACTTCGTGAGCCTGTAGACAGGCCAAGAGGACTGAAAGTTGTGCTATATTTCCAATAGCTCTTATTACATCAGGCTGGGATGATGAGTACTGATGCGCGAGTCCTTTGCTGGTGTGCAACACACATAGGAAGTGAAGCAACAAAGAGTTTAATAAATTCAGGTAAATATTTATATTACTTATGACCATAATGACTGTTTCTTTCACAAACACTGCGCAGTCTTATGGCTGACACAAGCCCATGTGCTCTTTAAATCAAGGATTTACCTAATATAAAACTGGGTTTGTATTTGCAAAGTTTTACAGAAAGAGGTCACATTAAGATGTATTCATGGTATAAACTGATAAAATCTAAGGCAATCTTACCTCCTCAATCTTCTCATTCATAGGCTATCTTTGGGGTCAAAAATTTCCTTCTCTGGCACATTCTTACCCGTGGAAGGGTTTCCTACATGTTTGTTTTTGCAACCTGATTAATGGGTTCACTTAGTTCAGAGTTCTAAGCTTCTTTCAAGTTCTTTTTTTTAATACCTGAAAACATTTTAAAAACACATTTTAAATTGCCTTTGGCACAAATGCACTTTCAAAAATATCAAAGGGTCTGACGGTCAAGTCATAATTTAAGTCATTGGACCCCATAAAATACAATCTTATACATTCTGAAATGCATCTATATATGCACTGTGGGGGGAAGAAAAAAAAAATTCTTTTCTTTTTGTTTGTTTGCATTAGATGAAAGAAGGAAATATGCCTTCCCTTAACTGTTGGGGCAGGCAGGGCAAATGCCACACCACAATCACACTTTTTGTTTCAGAATCAGTTACCTAATAGCTCAGAACCCACAGAACACTTTCCCCTGCCCTGTTGTGAGAATGGGCTATAAGACTGACTCCTTTCACAAAAAGGAAGAAATAAGGAAAAGGAGTAAACCCTATTCAGCAGTTGCAAAGGCAAGGAAGTTCCACCAGCCTGGAAAGGAGAGCAGCTCATTTATTGTCCAAGCCAGATTCAGGAGGAAATAATAATGAACCACTAACACTGGGAATCTCCCTGCTCCCACCGCCCACATTTTTTCTCCTTTTCTCACTCCTCTCCTTCTCTCTCATGAAGATAAGCCTATGGCCTTTTGTTTTCTTGCCAAATCAGCAGTATGTGCCAGCGCAGGTGAATCTGCAAATGCATCTTTATGCTTCCCCTGTATCTACGAACTGGAAATTACCAAGAAGATACTGAAAAATGCTTCTTATTTTTACTCCACTTATGATCCCATGATCTCCTCCAGACTTGTTATCCTTTTGAATTCGTTTTAAGCGTATGTTTTCTAAAATATCAGCATTTCTAGCTATCATTGATCTCTTTCAGCAGAAAAAAAAACAACAGGGAGAGATGGAGGAAAAGAGCCACACTATGCAATGCTGTCTGGATTTTATCTGATTTCCCAGTACCACAGACATGCCATAAGCAATACTGGTGTATCAAAAATGCTTTGGAGTTATCATTTAATATTCAAAGCAATAACAAGTCATCTCCTGTCATATGCATAAAATTCAGCACCCCCTCAGAAAACCTGAATTTATTTTCATTCCTCCTGCTTTTCAAAACTAACCAGGGCCAACAAATGCAAAGAAAAAAAAAAGAAGTAAACTTTGAAGCTGAAATTTAAAGCAATGAGTCAGGAAGTTCAAAAGTTAATGCTCCTATGGCTGTGTTAACTTGGCCATGTTGCAAATACATCATGCAAATACTTCAAGCTATTTTGTTAGAGGTATATTGTACTGTGCCATAAAGCATAATAAAATATACTGTTTTCATATGGAAAACATCTTGTACCAGCAATAGTACAGTATATGATGCTAATGCAGATTTCTCTACCACAAGAGAAGCATCTCTACCACAGCAGCTTTACTTGTCTGAGGATGCTGATACTTCACTGGGATCCAGCATTCACTTAGGTCAGTCAAGAGTTACATGCTGATCTCTCCTAAGTCTTTTTCTTCCCAGAAAATAATCTCTATTTTCCTTCTAATCTCAAAGAACTCTCCACAGCTATTCCATTCATCATTTAGAAGAAATGTAAACAAATGGCCTTGCTCATCATCTCCTCCTTTCTATTCTTCACTATTTTGGCTTTTACCTAGGAGAACAGCAACATCCAAGTGCCTTTCATGAGTGCAGTAAATACGATCACATCCAACAGATTTCACAGATGATGAAACACATATGTAAAATAACCTTTTTTTTTAATAGAGAAGTCCTTCTAGCCCTCTGCTCTTTTGTTTGTCTTCTGTATTTTTAAAATACCTATTGTTATCAACAAAGGTTAATGGTAATTAGCTCCCAGAAATGTGCTTTAGTCTTGGTAAACAATCTTAAGTTTATTAACTTTATAGAGGTCATTCCTTGATTCACAGTCAGGCTTGGGGATGATCCATCCACAGAATCACTAGCTTCACCCTATAAATCTCTCTTAGTGGTGCATACACATCAGCTACATTCTTCATCCCAGAGATAAAAGAGCATTAAAGACAAGGATTTTGATTTTGAACCATATTCAAAATGTTTGGGGAATACAGTTTAGGAGATATCTTAAATGTTCACAATTCTCTGACAAGATGAGAGCTTTATACTAAATAGCTTTCGAGCATCAAAGCCTTTGTGAATGTCAGGAAAATTTAAGAAAGTACAAATGCCTGACTCAAATCACTTTTCCAAGTATAGTCATTCATTCACCAGTACCACTTTCTTTTTCTCAGATATACTTTCAGCCACCTTTGCTTCACTGTTTGTCTTATCTCAAGCTATGGGCTCTGATAGCTATGGCAAATGCAGCTGGAGGCAAAGGCAGGAGATCAGCGTATTAACCCACAGCATCTGACAGCTCAGCTCGAGCTGTGTGACCAGTTCAGATTTACATTACAATTTTTAGTGCATCTATTAAGGAGGGCTCAAAGACAATTCTATATCTTTTGGAACTCTTTTCATGTCTCAGGACAGTCAATCATATTCAGTGGACAGAGTTGTATGTGAAAGAGTACTAAGAAGAAAAGAAAATTTAAATGATAATTAATTATCACTTATGAGAAAAAGATTGCCTAACTTACCTAATAAAGGAACTCTCTTTCACATCCTGAGCTGAACATAAATGGTACAGAAATTAAACGATCTTGCACTGGCCATAGGGTAGCTTTGTTGTGATCAGGCTCTGGAAAGGGGAGGCCAGACTCCTGGCTTCTCCAGCTCCAGTTGAGCTACAACATGCTTGACAAAAAAAGAAAAATTCCTACTCTGAATATTGATTATTTTTTTTAGAGAGCATGACAGTAATTCACTGCTTTCCTTTATAACCCAGAAAGGCAGGAAAATTTTCATTTATATATACACACATACAAAGATATGGAAATGCAAAAGGCACTGACTAATTGTGCCTTCTGCAGGAAGTGATCCAGTCCTGCCTAGATTCAAACAAGCCTGCATTAGTGCCTTTCCCTCATTTCAACAACCGCGGGGCTAACTGAGGTTGTACTGCATTAACTTCTTTAGCAAAACGAATTCCCTGAGCTACAAAGATTTAAGCATAATTTAAGCATCAGTCTAAATAGGAACACAGTGGTTAGGCCCACTATTCACATTTCAGAACAAAGAAGGTAAGCATGTGAATATTCCTTTGTAGGCTTGGGGGTGGGGGCTCAATTAATGCCAAACAGCAACAGGTGGATGGAGCAAGTAGACAGGTTGGAGGGAGGATGATCAAGGTAATATGAGTAGGTAACATGAACACAATCTTAGCTCAGCATCTGCCTACCCATTATCAGCTGGCAGAGTCCTGTAGGCATTCTGGAAGATGGGAATTAGATGGAGACCAAGATAAAACAGCATTCAAATAAAATTAAAAAAAAAAAAAAAGCCAAAAAAACTTCCCTCCAATTCCATGGTAATCTTTCTCCTCGTGGTAGACCAAAGATGTTCAGCCATAACTATCTGCCTTTTCAACAGGTAATGTCCATGATTCATAACATAAATAGATAATTTATTCTATGAAAATTGTCCAAGATCTGCTAAATGCACAATGATAGTATTTTTTTTTTTTAACACACACTAAACTTATACCAATTAAAAGGACGTAATTAAAATAGTACAAATGACACTAAAAAAAAAAAAAAAAGTGAGTTCAAGACCAAAAAAAAAAAAAAAGGAAATACAGAATAAACATTCAGGCATGAACCTTGAAAATTACAGTGTCTCCTGTACAGTAAATAGCTGTCCTTTTTCTTCAGTATCATACACTTCAGTTCTCATTACTAGTGTTACTTTCCTGAAGACTGTAGCAATAATTTCCAGCAGCTGTTGTAACATTAATAAACTACCCTAGATAACCAAAAAGTCTAGCAAGCTACTTCCATTAGAGTATAGATGCAAAAAATTCTTATAGCTCAAACTACTTGTTAGTCAAAATAAGATAATCCGCTCTTTATGGCCCACATATTGTCTTACTCATAGCAAAATAATTTACTGGAAGAACGATAAAAAGGCATACAACCCTGCAATATAAGTATCTCACAAACAAGTAGACATGATTCAAAGACATATTCACATTAATTTGTATCATCATGCTACAGAATGTAGTTAGCTTCTGGCTAGTTTATTTTCCAGTGTCCCTAGAACACTTTCATGAAAGTGAAGAAAATGCTGCTAAGAGACAAGTGTGGAGGAAAAAAGAATAATAATTTACATGAGGCAAACTAAAGATAAATTAACTTCCAATAAATATTTGGAAAATACAATTGTATACCTACTTATTGTATGTTAGTAAGTAGCACAAAAGCAAAATAGAAGCTAGTGAGACTACACACATACAAACATATACATATATGCATATATTTATATATTATTTAATGAAGAGGTAAACTTCAGGTACAATTACGACACAATGCTCATTAAAAATCCTACAACTATCACAGTGTTAAAATGCTAGACAGGGAAAATAATAATAAGATAAATTATTAATTTTACATACATAGAGGAATGCAACATGGTTGTAGACTAGAAATAATACCAGCCACAGTTAGAAAGCACATTAAAAATACTGACTATTCTTTTTTCCTTTTATCTTATGCTGAAGTTCTTAAGAATTGCCAGAGTAGCAGTGTTTACAGTATAAGAAATATAAATAAATCTCAAGCCATTATCTAATAGTACATTTTTCATTATTAGTCAATGGAGACAACATCAGAGGTAATATAACTATTAAAATGCCACAAAAGGAACCACAAGATGCCTCAGTAGATCACATTTCAGTTCACATATAAGTTACTTTCACCTCTTTTTGAAATTTGAATGCTTAAGTAGTTTATACTACAATACTACTTTAGACTACTATACCCAAAACATTTTTCAGATTTTTCATTAATACAACTATTCTAAAATGCATATTTTATTTTTAAAATGTTCTATGAGCAAAATAGTAAAATGGGCTTTCCAGAAACAATTAATTATCTTTCTTCCTTTTTTTTTTTTTTTTTTTATTCATACCATTTTGTTTACATTTGCAGTCCTCCGGTAAATTCTTTGACCAGCAGGCAGTTACTTGAAATCAGGCGATCCTCCTATTTATTTTAGATGTCTATATACACACTGCAACTAGAAAGCTCTTTTGTTTAGCAGAATATAACAAGCAAGATTCCCTAAACTGTGAAAGCATTCAAAGCAAAATCAGGAGGAGACAGCTTAATAGTGAAGGATTAATTTCATGCAGCAAGGTCAACTGTCAGGAAAGTAAGTACATTGAGGGGCATCTGCCACACTCTCTCCCACAGCCTTTCCAGGCATATTCGATGGAAAGAGTATGCACACTGGCCCCTCTTTCAAACAATCAAGCAAGTGTCCTTTGTCTCCTGCCTAAACGTGCCAAGCCTCCTGCATCTTTTGACCCCCTCCCCTTTCTCTTCTGCCTCCCAACCTGCGGTACTGGAATGTTTTGGCCCAGAGGTTAAGAAAGATTCCCCCATTCATCACAACCTGCCATGCACAACAGGGTCACAGTCCCAGTCACAGTCCTGCCGCTTTGCTAATCCGGCCTCAACACAGGCATGAAACTTCAAAGATCTTTTGCCACAGGCAAAAATTAGTCCTTATTTGCTTTAAAATCCGAGTATCAATCAAGTTAAACTCTGCTTCAGTGGAGAGAACATTCTGAGCACTCAGAGGAGTGCCTACGTTTGGTGCTCAGTTCTGGCTCTAATTGAATGCAGAGCTCACCTGGACCAGCAGCACAAATACTTCAAGCACCCTGAGAATCTAACTGCAATATAATTCGTTCTATCCAGAAAGTAACCCCTGGTTAAAAGAACATGTAAGCATTCAAGAAAACATAGTTGTGCACATGTATAAATAACTGCATATAATACATACAGAATCCCTGTTCAAGTGAAAATGCTTCAAACAATTCCCCCTTCCCCTTCCAGTCTTTTTATTTTCAGTCATACCACATGATCAACCAGAGCTATATAATTGATATGTATACAATTGTAAAGTTGTGCTAATGACATTTAAATATTCAGAATTTTAGATTAATTCTGAAGAACTATTAGAGATTAATTATGAGAACACAAAAAAAAAATCATTTCATTTAATAACCAAATCTGCAGTTAACTCTAGCTAAAATTACATGCAAATTTTAATATTCTAGGATATCTCCTACCACTCAATCCATTGCAAAAAACAAACAAACAAACAAAAAAAACAGAATAATTATGTTTGCAATCATACAGAAACAAAAAGGTTTGTAAATATGCATTTGTAATCGAACCTTTTTTGGAGTTCAGATGGAATTTGTTTTAAAATGAGCTTTTTAAAAACCTTCATGTTTTCTTCAGATATTTACACAGAATTGAATATTGTTAAATTGTGTATTAAGTCAAGGCAATTATTAAATACTGCATTAAATTAAATACTGCAGGAATAAACTGCATATGATATATTTCCTCTTAGACTACCAAAGAAATGTATTTTTTTATTTTTGCAATAGTGTAATTGAAAGTATAGCTCGCAAGTTAAAATACAAAAAGTAAAAAAATTAAAAAAATTTACAAAAAGTAAAAATTAACTAGAACATTAAATTTACAAACAGCTCACATACCTTTCATACACAAGCGTAATAGAGCCATGCTCTCTTTATTTTAAAAGTATGGAAATTATTAAATTTTGAACTCCTTTAACTAGCATTTACCAAATAAATTTAAAAATTCAAAATTAAAACTAAATAAAGTGGTATTTCCTACATTCTCCCCAAGAACATGTCATGTTAATAAAATTTAAGTACAGCTACTTGCAAAAGAAATGGGAAAAAATGAAGATTATTATGAGACAGGCAATATTGCAAACTGGAGATGGATAGTAAGCGTGTTTTTCATTTGTTTCCCCTACTTTACAGATATTTTATCAAAACCACATCTGTTTGAGTTTACAAATTAACCTGGACTTCTAATTTCTGTAGCAGACGAATGAGCTTCCCTGCATGCAGACTCACACGTATGCCGGCCTGCGGGAACACACAAAAACACGGCTATTTCTCATAAGCCAAATTCAAATTCTTTTGTTTGAGATTGTCACACATTCATACCAGGTTGAGACCACTCTACTCACTACTGCATTTAACAAGTTACACTAAGCAGTTCAATAAATCTAAAACTGTTTTGGAAAAATGCACGTTGGTGATAAATGTGTTTTTAATCCCGGAACTTAAGGTGTTACTTTTAGGATTTACCTTTCCCTTAGAAGATGAAGAAATTAAAAGGGCAAGAAAGGTGGTGAGACAGTTAAAAAAGCTGCTTAGCTGAAATACATTTCACAAAACAGTGAACAGTCCAAGAAAAGAAACACGTAATCAGATACCGCTGCTTGCTGCTCTCCAGACCCCAGGAACAAAATTGAAGAACTTATTGGTGGTAATAACTTATCGTTCCTTTCTTCAAAACATGTCTTCTAAACCTTACAGCTCCCTATAGCAGTAACGCATTTTTATTTTTACAGATGGACCGAACCAGTCTGCCCTTTATTCCCTCTTGGAATTCTGCTGGCTCTCCCAGCACCATAGAGTATAGATGAGTGCAGCCCCTTCCAGGTCTCCCCAAATGTAGCAGGCCCAGGCAGCCAGGCTGGAGGTGCCAGCTAATGTCACAGACCCTGAGCACAGCCCAGCAGCAGTACAGCGATGGAGGAAAGCATGGGAACACAACAGCAATGCGTGCTCCCACACTCCCTGGGCAAGGAAGCTTTTAATCAGTTTTAGTACGTAATTACAAAACCCATTAAAAAGTTTTAAACATTCTTGGTGCAGCTAAGACTCAAATATGAAGTAACTGGCACAGGTACAGCCAGCTTTGAGGGAGTAGTAGGAAGGATGCTCTAGTGTAATTACACCATAGCATTATAGGTTCCAAACTAATATCTAATCATTTTAGAAACTGATTAAATGAACTCAAAAGAAATAGAGAATTAAAACCACTTTATTTCCCTCCACAGTTTCTGCATTTTAAGGATAATTAATTTCAATTCTGCTTATACCTGGACACCTGTCTCAACATACCAGCCTTTTAGTGTCCCTTACAATAGTGTAATCACATAGCACAACCAACAAACTGCTTAAAGATTTGACAAAATGCAATGCTCACAGCACACTACAGAATTACAGAACTAGTCAACTCCTGTGCTAATAACAAGCTGCTCCCAAAAGTACTTGAAGGATTCAGAGAAATGCCCAACCTAAGCTTCTGTACTCCAGAGCAAATAAAATTAACAGTTATGATGTTCCCAAAAGAAGTTTGAAACCGCTGCCACAGAAATGAAAACAAAATCTGCTTTTCAGAATACAGTCCAACCATGTAACTAATATTCACTTGCATTCCCGTCATATCACTAAATGACCACTGCATCAGTATCACAAACTGAAATCCATCGTAACCTTACCTCATTTATCTCTGAAGAATAGAGTTGAGTTCCCCAAATGTGTGAAGTCACCTTCCAGGACAAAAGAAAAAAAGACTCCCTGTGATGATTGGCACTAATAAACTTCCACTGTTCAGCATCTGAGGTGTCCAGGCATATTTTCTGTGCTTTATCCACCAGCTGGCTACAACTTCTTGAACTGGAAATGCTGAAGACACTTTGTTCTTCCCTGAACTGTCAGACCGAGCCTAGTGCAGTCAGGTTACTTAACTTAACTAAGAGATCTGTATAGTAAACATGCTTGGCTCTGTCCAATGGCTTTCCACACCCTTCTGTTTATAGTAAGATGACTTGCATTCAGAGGTCACCCCATCAACAGCTTCTGTCTTTCACTGGGTATCTAATGTGCTGCATTTATCCCAAGGCTCTTTTAATGAAACCACCTTCCCATCCCTGCTCGCCTGCTGTTGCTGTGACACATCTGTTCCTTATTGTACCAGGTCCTATTAAGTGTTAAAATACCCTACCTGGACAGATATTCTGCAAGTAACACAGATATTTATGGGTGTTAGCCTTGTCTGTGAATATACACAAAATAAAGTCTTTCTAAAGATCAAAGAAAGAATTTTGCCAGAAACATTCATCTTGCAAATAAAAAAATTAAGGAGGAAGGAAGATAGATGCCATTGTTTGATCTGGACTTCAAACTTTTACAAATACTCCCCCAAAGGATAACGCTTGTGCCTGTTCCAGATAATATTTACTTGAATATGTTCACATGCTGGAAGCAAGAGATGAGGAATGTCCTCAAGCTCTACTGCAAAATGTCACAGAGCCAAGGAAAACAGGGGTTAAGTACCAGGACCCCAGTGCAAACACCAAGTCAATACTATGTCAAAAGAATACAAGGAATTGATTGCTCTTGCAAAAGTACAGACTGCTTGACTCTCATCTTTGTGCACACAATACGCTACTGGCTAGTAGTGTTTAGTGATCCAGCAGGCAACTGTTATTTCTTCATACAGCACTGCAAACCAAAAAGGCAAAGCACGACCCCACATTTCTTCACTGCAACAGAAATTACTCATCACAACAACTGTATCTAAATAAACTGCATCTTAAAATGGAAACAAAAGCATAGTTTATCATTTTCCTTCATCAGTTCACTGTCAATAAAAATTAAAATCAAGAATTGAAAACCGTTTCCAAATTTCTACTCACTTTTTTCTTTACTCCTTAGCCATTGGGCAGCACTCATTAAGTTCAGCCGTACTTCACATGGAGATGTGAAACTGAAGATGGCACTCTCTCCCCATGCAAACTAAACCTGATTGCTGCTCAGAAACGCTCTTTGAGTGAAAGTTACACCTGCAGCACATTTTCGGCACCAGTTTTTGTCACCACTACAACATCCAAATGACAGATAGCTTGGCTCTGTTAAAGCTAATAAAACATGATTGATGAACTGGGCTAGAAAGCCACGTCAGTTCAGATTAGGATATTTGTGCCATCATTTGACAGGTCCCACACTTTATTCTTAGAATCAACTGCCAGGACTGTAAAGACCTACTAATAAATACTTCCATTCAGCTTGTCCAGTGCCCTTTTTTGAACCTAAGCCTATTTAGGAAATTTAAGTGCAAAAGTTTTTACTTTGAAATTCTGCTTATTTTCTATAAAATACTAGTGCTTAGGAATACAATGTAGGTCCTTAAACAGGTGCCTGTTGGCTGCTATTATCTCAGACACTGAAAGTCCAAGTAATCCTCATTTTACTGCATTATGTGGCCCACCTCCTTGACAATGAAAATCCACTGGAGCATAAAGTACTGCAGAGAGCATAATCAGCTTTCAGATGTTGTTTTTGACATTAGCATTGGGCATAACCTCATTCTTAACTGCTGAAACAACTAATACATCAGATGTGAAAGTTTGCTAATGCTAGACGGTGTGCTTATTTCACCATCAAAAAAGCGAAACAAAGGAAAAAATCTAGCTTGGAAAAAGCTGACAAGAAAAGACCAAAAAACACAGGTCAAGTACAAACAAAGAGCTATTCTGCTGAAAACCTTGAGCACTGCTGTATATGAAGAACAAAGGGTCATTACAGTAGTAGATGAGGAACAAAATTTGACTCGTTATCTATCAGGTATCAGGCAGAGGCAGAGTGGCCTGGCTTTGGGCTCTCCAGGCAGTTTAGGGGCATGCCTTTACCTCTTTGTACACCTCAGTACACAGGAGCCTTCAGCCAGTGCCTCCTCACTGCTTCACATCCATCCTCCTTAACTTCCTCAACACCTGCCACAGAGTTGCTCTGCTCAGGGAATGCAAGGACCAAAGAAAGGACCATCATAATGTAATTATTTTATCTGATCATTATTTGACATATACAGAAGACCTTCTTTCTGAGACAGACAGGTGAAATGACTAACTTAAATAAGGAATTGATCCATCTGCAAACTGAAATCACCAAGGCAGAGCTGCTTTCTACAGACACACAAATGGGAAGTTTGTTTGTAGCCTTCCTTTGTATCACTGCTCCACTGCTGTAAGGACATAAACACAAGACAAAGGAAAAACAAGCAAGAATATAGTAGAAATGGCACGAATTGTTCAGGACAATATCAATTACAGTTACTGTTACCATCCATAGTTTTACAGAACAGTAAAAATGGCAGGGAGATAAGAGCATTTTATCTACTTCTTCTCCTTTTTCCACTAGGCGAAGAAACTGAAGAGAAGGAAAATGTTTTATTTATGTAAGCAGTAATCTCTTATTCAGGTATTGATGGGAACATAAGCTTCCCTTGAACACAGTTTTGCAGTTGCTTTGCTTCTTTAACCATTTGGATTTCATCTTACAGTATGTGAAGTACTTCCAGACAGATTAGAGGGAAAAACACACAACAGCAGCACATTCTGCTGCTGTACAGCAAGCCTGTCTAATGCATTCCCAGAGTTATCACAACCATTATACATTTTGAGTCAGTGTGGTTTAAAAGTAACAGAGATACGGCTAATGACAAATAAAAGCAAGGAGAGAGTACTTTTGAAAAAAAGGGCTACTGATGAGATTTAGGTTGGTCAGTCACAGCTTCCTAATTAGACATCAAATTTAATGCCAAATAAATATTTTAGTGGATTCTGATCTTGCATTCAAAGAGGGTTTGAAGGAGCTTTGATCCCTAGAATTGTGCAAGGCAGTGACTTTGCCCCACCTCAGGGCCTCTTCACATTTCCCTGGCTATGGGACTGGGTCTCACAGGTCATGACAGGCCCTAAAGGTATGAGCCTTTCACCAGGCTGCTCTGATGGTGCCTCAGCACAGCCCAGCCCAACTGTGTCAGAAAACTAGCTCAACTGCTTTTAACTCCTTTGTTAGTTCCTCTTTCAAGCTACAAACTGTCAGAAAAAATAAATTCTCAGATCAGAACAGACACATATGTTCAAGAAATTTAAATTAAACTTAAATGTAAAAACCCCTATCAGATGCCTTCATCATCTCATATTTTTCTATTTGTTTCTTTGTTTTCTCCAGGATGCACCTGTGGCAATTCCACAAAAACCTCACAGATCTTACAGGAAAATAAACCATCCTCTGAATAACACTTCACTATTGCCTCCCACATATCTGAGGGCTTGTTTGTAAAACCAAGGGAAATAAATAAAAACACAATTATTTTACTAATTAACTCAATAGGTGACATAATTTTTATTAGACTCCGGTCAAAACTAAAGCTCTGTTATATTCTGAGTATACCTGCTTGCAGCTCACTGAGAAAAGTTCAGTTTTCCTCCCTACAACCTTACCTCTCTTTATTCCCCTCACTCAGGCAGAATACAGCTTCTAAGGTACAGAGAAAAAAACACAAAACAGAAGATACCAGCTGGATGTTAAGATGTATGCTTTCTTCATGATTAACACTGTTACCAAAACATAACTACTCTGGTGACATCTCAAAAAAATAAATAAAATAAAAATTGAAAAACCACTGGAAGCCTTCTAAGCTGCTGAATTCAAAGCAAATATGTCTCAATACCAGATTCTCAAGCAGCAATAATAGAAAAAGGCTAATGATGTATGAATTCTATATTGGAAACAAGCTGCAAACATTTTAAAACACATTTATTTTAACTTTTGAGGTCTTCTTAATTTGCCTGATATTTTCTCCACAATTATATTTTCCAGTTTATTTCTGCATGTAGTTCTGTAAAATGAAAGTATACACCTTCACGCCTTTGTCTTGAAATATTAAGTCTTTGATATTAAACCTTAAACGTTAATACCATAAACAGAATAGTCAAAACTCCAAACAGTATTTTCCTGCTTCAGCATTTTCATCACAATTGCTTCCATTTGGCTCGATGAAATTTTCTCCAAAATGCTCTTACATTTCATTGCCAGTGAATATTCTGATTTAAACCAGGCAGTAAAACCCTGAGCATTTCACAATGAACATCAAGTTCAAGGGATACATTACATGAAAAGAGTTTTGATATGTTTTCTAAAGGGAAGCTGTCATATAACACCTTATGTGAAGCATTAAAGGTAAAAATAATTTAAAACAAAGCTTTTGTGACTACCTTTCCTAGGTCTACAGACAGGATCCATGCTCAGTGACACGTACAAATACAAGCTCAACACTGAAATTTTAAAATCCATTTTTTCCTGGCTCTACAAAGTCAACTGTAGTATAACCAACATTTATTTTATGATCAAAAAAAAAAACAAAACAAAAAAAAAAAACACCACAGTTAAATAATTACAGGAGAACTATAGTTATATGAAAGCGAGGAAGTTACATTTTTGAAGCAGATATTGAAAGCTAGGAGGGAAACAAGAGGGTCAAACTTCTGACTTGAAATTCTGGTCATCAGACCACACTTTCTATAACCTTCATCCTCCTGGGTTCTAAGACACTTGAAGTGGTAGCATTTTACTACTTTTTGTCAGGCTTCTGTCTAGGCAATATCCAGTTTGAGCAAAATTCTATCCATTTTTCTCTTTCATTTGCTCTGACATCTTGCATTTCTTGTACCAAGCACTTTTTTTTTCAGCTTTTGTCTTGTTTCTGCAAGATGACCAGTTCGTATCCCTCTCCATGTATGCAAAAACATGGTATTTCATCATACGTGTTCAGAAACAAGGGTGTGAGGTGTGACAATTTTTAAATAAAACATGGGCTGTATTCTGGCTTTAACTTACTGTTGTGAAAGCTGACTGGCACCTCCATAATTGCCAAAAGCTTCTCCACCACGAGAAAACTAGAGCAGTCAGCCCTGAGATAACTAAAGCAGAGATTCCTAAGCTGCTGTATAGAAACCACTTAGAGGGAGCACTCTCATGCTGGGGCAGGCAACAGCAAAAGCAGCAGCAACAGAGCCTGACCTTTCTGGGCACAGAGCTAGGATTCATGCTGTTTATTTGTGCCTGGAGCAAGGCCTAATATGGTAGGGGAAGTGCTTTTTACATGAGAGAAAAGATGGTGTTTTGCTTCTGAGTTGGGAGAGACAGCAATTAAGGAATGGTTGACACACCCTGGAAGATACCATCCATAAACGACTACTCTAGCAAGCAGTCTTTATCAGCTATCACTTTAATGGATCAACAAAATCAGCATTTTAGCTGAGGTCACACTGATTATTAAGATTCATGGGGGTGGGGGGAATGGCATAATATTAAGTAGTCAAATGCCACTTGATAAATTTATAAGTGCCTTAAAAATGAACTACTGCAAATAAGGAATTACAATAGAAAAAGAAAAAAAAAAAAAGCTTGTACAGTAATTCCACTAAAAAAAGCCAAAGAAAAGGTTCATTTAGAACCAAATGAAGTTGGTCTTTCATATGCTCAAAGAAGACAGCCACATTATATAGAAATGGTTTTAATTGTATGAATGCTTAGAAAAGGAATAATGGCTTAATGTAGTAAAACATTATAAGTTATATAAGTTACATAAGATACAGCTACAGACATTTCAGACATCCAGCCTAGTTGGGCCAGTTAACCTGTTCTTCTTGAGATAAGGGACAAATGGCCCTTAAAATTTTGGGTTAAAGCAAAGTTAATTATTACTAATTTTGGTACAGTGATTTTATATCTCCTTCTCCACAGTCACATTTCTGCTTGAGTCACCAATATGTTAGTAAAGAAACTCTGTACTCTGAAAGTACGCTTGAGCCATGCTAACTGTGCTTTCATTAGATGGCATGGTAACTTCAGGCAGGTTAGAGTTCCACATTTTAAGCATGCAGCTTTTGCTAAAGGAATTCATTAGAAACACAGCTCTAACAATATTTTAACAAATAATATTAATTAATTAGTCTGCTACACATTTTCTTTCTTTAGGATAAGACCTTTTCCCATAATACTTCCAAAAGGTTTGTATCAAATATGGTACTGATAAATTAATAAATTAATTCCTCTGAATGTCCGTGTTCTTTTTTGCATCAAAGGAGAACTTGCTTGGAAGTTTCCCTTTTTTTTCCTCCCTTTTGTTCTGGCAGCTTTACCAGTGGGAATTGCAAAGAATTTCACAGCCTGGCAAAGGGAGGAAGTGACATCTCTATACCCCCAAATTACCCAGCTTTCAGCAGCTTGCTCCTTTTTCGGCTGTGCTATACTACATGCTTTTATTCCTTTTTTCCTTCAGTGACAGCCTGCTGCTTAACCAAAACACTGACTTCCCTCTCCATAATTTTATTAAATACACCCTTTGCTTTAAGCTATTGTACTCTGAAGTGTAAGTTCAGCTTTAAGTCCTCTGCCACTCAGAAAAAGTGCAGGGGCAAATTTGTTCTTTAGAAGAGTTCATCGGTTTGTTGTGGAATGTTCCACAATAACCAAAAGCACAGAGTATCTTTTGGCTTCCACATACGGCTTTGTCAGAGATCCTCATGTTAAACTGTTCACCTGCTAAACTTGACAAGATTTTTAAATTTATAGAATGACTTAAAATTCTTTATTGCTTCATAAGCAAGCATCTGGTAGTATTTTTCAGACACAGATTTAAAAATAAAAATACAATTTTATTTATGTCCACTTAGGACAATATTCACCTTTGCTTCAGTGTAAATCTAAAACTACTCATGCTACCAAAATTTGGCCCATCTTTATACATAAAAATAACTAGTCAAAATATAAAGTTTTAATTTACTCAATCCAGTTTTCTTCACATCAGACTTGAAATTCCACTACAGTTAATGGTATTTCACTGTTGTGAGAGCAAAATTTGGACCAGGATACAGATTTCAACACCAACTCTATTAGAAAATATAGTGTTTCAGAGGTTTTACTGCAACTTCAAAGGTGGATCATCTTACAAGCAACTAGTGCTGGAGAGCATACATCCTCCATCATCATAACCAATTTTTTTAGCATCAGCACAAGCATCAGGAAGAACTCTTTGGTTTAAATCATAATCTGTTTCTCTAGAGGACAAAAATGCAGTTGGTTGTTTCCGCACACTACTTGGATTTGCATATGTAAGTGAAGAATAAAATACCACAAATCATAGTATTTCATGACTTAACTCGGAATCTTCAGTGAAATCATCTTTCTGTCACCATCATGAGACATTTAAGTGCTTCAAAAGGGTTAACAAAAGAAATAGTAATAATTTTAGAAGCTTATAGTGTTTTGTTTTGCAGCTATCAACATACTACTCCCTAAAACATACCTTTAGTAATAGATATGACTGACTAAACAAGGAACGTAGCATACAGCTTCTCCAGCAGGACTTCTGACTCTTATCAGTAATCAAACAGTACATCAACAAAATCGAGACTGAAATGCAGAAGTTTCACTGACATTTTCCTGTGGAGAAGAAAGTGAACTGAAATACACACAAAATGAAAGAATACATGGCAATCCTAGTTACTTCGGCAGGTAAACAAAATTCCTGTCCAAACTGGAAACCAAGCGCTAAGCTTTAATGGAATAAAGTGTTTTGAAGATCCACATTTAAGCAAGATATGTCTTTTACATTGTGTATTTCCATGCCAGTGAGACACAAACTGTAAAAAGGCCCAAGCATATACTAAAATTATTCACGAGAATTGTTTCCCTTGCTTTGATAAGACTATCTATTGTATAGTTAGGAATATACATAAATCACTCAGAAGGTGGTGATGCACTGGAACAGGTTGCCCAGAAAGGTTGTGGATGCCCCATCCCTGGAGGCATTCAAGGCAAGACTTTACATGGCTCTGGGCAACCTGGTCTAGTGGTTGGGACCCTGCCTGTGGCAGGGGGGTTGAAACTAGATGATCTTTGAGGTTGTTTTCAACCCAGACCATTCTATGATTCTGTGATCACCACTCAACTTGAAGTGGAACATGGTTCTCACATTTCTGCATGATATTCCAGGTCTATTCTGTTTTCTATATCTGTAATTCTTTGCTGTTCTAAAAATAATAATAAAAAAAAAAAATACTGTAATGTAATTAGAAGTGAGGTTTACTCAGAACCCATATTTCTAGAAAGCTACAAACACACTTAGATATTATTAAAATTCATAAATAGCGCACAATAGATTGCTCCAAAGACCTGAAACAGCTCACAGACATTCATTCAAAAGTAATCCACTATAAATATTATCAGTTTTAGCTAGAATTCAAAGGACTATTAGAAACTACTGAGAAGTCTTTGAAATATCTTGTGCTGCACAGCAGAGAAGGGAAATATGCAGGCTAGTAACTAAAGCAGCAAACCAAAGTAAAGCACTGTTACTACACAAGAAAACTTCTGTCACATATTCAGAGTGCATGCCATAATTGGCTGCCAAAGACATGTATGTGAAGTTCTTTCCAATTTGGTCCAATACAGTCACATCTGGATAGAGGCAGAGACCAGTCAAATACTACACTGTTACTAAATATAACTGCAGTTTTGCTTTCTGTCCATGCTGTGAGCATCCAAGCACTACATTAAAAGCATTTAGGAATAAAACAAAACTCCAAGCACGTAATTTAAAAACGAATGAATGAATGAATGCCTACTTAGAAGGGCAGGGTAGGAGAAAAATAATTTAGAAGTCCTTCTCAGACTACTATATATCTGAAAGCAGAGCCGAGAAAAATCATCAGCAGAAGAGGCAATCATTTATCCCAGTGAGCGGTGGACTCCAGAGCTGGCTGGCAGTTCAGTTTGGAAGATATCAACAACAGTATCTCTGCTTCCAGAGTCTGTTATGAATTAGATTACCAGATGAGATCTTTGGGCTATACAGTATACAATCGCATTTATGGAAGTGGGCATTACTGATTACTATAAGCATAAAAATAGGAGTACTCCCCACTGTTCACTGAAGTTATGGAATAACCTGCCAGTACAAGGAGTTCAGTCTCACCTCTATAGGTGACATATTTATACCTGGACAAAGAAAAAATACCTAGTATTTGTGGATGGTCCCTTTTTTTGTGAAATAATCTGAGTCATACAAGACATAGGCTTTAGCCTCCGTTCTCTCTAGTGGTAGTGAATTCCAAATCTTTATTATGTGTTGGTAGAAAAATATTCTTTTTATTAGTTTGAAATATATTTCAATTTCTCTCAATACTCCCTAAATGGCACCACTTAACTTACAGTCCCTCTCCTTCTCATTATTGCATAGGCATTTCTGGACTCATCTGTCAACTATATTTGCCTCAGTCCATAAAGAAAGGTTGGGTTTCTGAATGTCTTTATTAATTTCTATTTCCCATATCTGAATTCTGTAATTCCTCCAAACCCGTGGCAGGTTGAACAAATAGAACTGAATACACAGGGAAGATTTCCTTCCCTCTGAGAGGTAGCACAGGAAGACTGGGTACCTCTCAACACTGGACACAGGGTAATCTTAATGCAGATTTTGTGTATAGTCCCATTTTCGGGAACTACAACACAGCTTTATTTCTCTTTTTCTGAATAATTAGCAGAAACAAATAATCAATTTCAGGAAGTCACTCAGCAAAAGAGACCCTTTCACAGGGAAACTTGGCAGACCACATCCCAGTTTACTGTCACAGGGGTCAGATCTCTTTACCAGCTGACTTCTAGCTTGGGCACCTCAGCAGGGATTTAGGTAGGACAAACCTGTCTATGAGTCCCTAAAAATCCATGCAAATTCTGATGCTTGAAGCAGTGCTGTGAACTCTCCTTTTATTGTACCTAACCAAATGAACAGTTTTGTAGACTAACCAAATATTTAAGAAGCCCAGATCTGGAGCCTTGAAGTTCACACATTTTTTAGTTAAAATCTAAACTTCTGGGTTCTATAAGATTTACCATATAGACAAAAATGGAGTTATGACCACAGATTACTAGGTTGGTTTTGCAAGCACAGAGGGAAATGTTGTTTCATAGTTGCTTATCATTAGAAGAACACAAGTAGAACCTGGAGATGCATCAAGTTTAAGAATAAACCAAGAAAACTATAGAGGAATTCTGGCACCATGAGAAGCTTGAAAAAGCTGTTATATCAACAAAATGCAGAAAATCATGTATAAGCAAGAGATGGACTGTTTCAGAAGAATGTGTGAATGAGCTTTTAAAGCTTGAGATCCGGAAAACATTAACAATATCTTTTCACCTGACACTGTGTGATGAAAGCGCATAGCTGTCAAATGCACAAAAAAACTGAATACCCTTTTCTATAAAGATTGCAAGACAGATTTTGTCTGGATGTTTAAGACACACGCAGTTTGAAAAATCACCAAGTTATGAAGCGCTGATCCATGAGATGACTCATGATTCAGTGCATCTCTACCTTTAAGGAATTTGTCTGAAAGCCTACCAGGATAATACTGCAAATTCTGCTGAAGAGGAAAGGAGGCCTAATATCACTCCCTCACTGGGCAACCTCTTCCAGTGCATCACCACCGTTTGAGTGAAAACTTTTCCCCTTGTCCTATCACTATCAACCCATGTCAACAGTCGTAACACCACCTTTCTAAAACTGAGTGAATAGTATTATTTTTAGCAATGTTACTGAGTCATTTTTTAAAATACCTTTGTCTTTTGCTGTGTTTTTTTTTTTTTTTTAGAAACCAGCAATTAATTCTATTTGTTACATCTTAAAATCCTACTGTATACCTTTCCACACCTTAACATGACTAGCCAGTATTGAAGATCTGTCCAGTGCAATGACTTGTTCACCTTGTAGTTCTGATTAATAATTCTTGTGTATAATAAATTCTTTATATTTGCATTAAAGTATTTTTCTTATGTTTTCAGGCTACTTTAAGGTAGTTTTATTTCAATGATAGAAATTTAACACTTTTTCCTGCATTTGGTTGGAATTTTGATTTGCATTCTAATTGTAGAATGATACAATTAATGAGTTCAAATTTAAATTTCTACAGAGAAATAAGAGAAATTTTTAGCCAAATATAAACTGAGATTCAGGAGCTGCCTCTGCCCCTAAAATAAATTTAAAAGTCACTTATTTCCTGAAATACTTGTTTCTCAGAAGTCATGCAAGACAAGTCCACATTTAATGATTATACTGTCAGTAACAATGAAGGTTTCTGAAGAAAACACATTTTAAAACACTAATAAAAAACAAGATAAAGACTTTATGCTTGGTGGCTGGTTTGAATCATGGTTATAACTGGTGAATAAAATGACAGACTTAAACCAGGCAACTCTAGGAAGAAGAATGACTTGAATAATTCTACAAAATCTTTAACAAGAACAAAACTACTATTCTGCAAGCCTGTTCTTTCATCACTGAAGTCAAGAGCAGATCTACCACGGATTTCATAAACCAGACTCAGCATTCTCTGAACAGCCTAGGACAAATTTTTCTTTTTAGCTTGATTTTTGATCTCTTAAGTCTTGGGCCATAAAAGTGAGTCGCATTACTGAAGTGAGTGAATCTAGAATTGTAATCAGGGAAATTTATATCCACATTCATTCACAAATTTTAAATTGCATCATTGTATGCATTATCTCTGATTTTGAATTGTTAAATACATTTTAGCTTGCAATGGTGTTGCTGATAAACTGTATGGTCAGGAGAGAGGCTAAACAGGAAATAAAACTGAAAGGCGCATACATTAATAAGTTAGTTACCCGCTCCTCTAGTAACTTATACCTTCTACTGGCTCTTTGGTATGTAAATTAAATGACCGAAACCAATTTACATTCACATCAGAAAGTGAGTAGAAATCTAGATTGGCTGAACTTGCAAATTCCAATTTCTTGGCAAGTTAGGTATCTTGCCTTAGATCTCCTTATCCATTTATACATAAGGAAATGTGGATAAACCAATTGTAGGACAGACAGACCCAATCAGATCAAAAACAGATCAGTATACAGGAGTGATAAGCCTAATGAAAACATGGTTTCAAATGGGGTATTTTAAACTCAATAGGAACCAACTATGACTTTGGAGCATGGAAAACAGTATAAAGAGACAATGCAAATGCGTTGTTTATGTGCACCTACAAATTGCGAGGAAGAGACATTTCTAAGCAGTTTAGGATAGGCTAAGTCAATGAGTCAGGGTTGTTTAGACTTTGAGCCAATGCTATTAGTGTTCTGCATAGTATCATGGCTGTCCTATTCAGAAGATTACCAGAATGTTCCAGAAACCTGTGCACTTATCAGTAGGTCGTGGTTTAATTTTGCAACTTAACGATATTAAACATTGGTCCAGATCTCAATATGCACTTTAGGAATGGGGTGTTAGCATTAACCCTTAATCTGTTGAATACATCTAGGAGAAGCTGGACAGAACATGAAAACCTTTAAAATAAATCCAAAGATCAGTGAAACCTTCCAAAAAATCTTGTTAAAAGCTAGAAATGAGTTGGATCAGCAGACAGCTTCACAAATACACACCCACCCTCATAAACAGATTTCCTAACATCTGCCACAGACCCGTGGCTAGAGCAAGTTTTCTCTTTTCTGACTGGGTAGTACTACTTGCAGCTGTTGTACAAAATATTCTACATACGGCCTTGAATAATGAATCCTTTGAACACATCTGTGTGCGTGTGTGTGTGTGCGCGTGTGTGAAATAGTGCCTCTTTTTGAATGTTTCTTTTTGAATGTTTCCAGCCTGTGTTATAATGCTCACCTCATTCCAAAGCCTACAGAAGTTACTTGGAAGACTCCTCCATGCATCAGTGCATTTTGGATCATCTCCTAGAGAACACCACCAACTTTTAGTTTGATTGCAATGCAGAGATGTATGTAGGAACTCACCTAACAGATCAATAAACTTGGCTGCTAGTAGTGGAACATTTTGCTCCACACAGATTGCCCAGCATTTTAATAGAACACAGTGACAACATGGGCAGACTGTCCAGCACCATAGAAGTTACTGACATGCGCCCCAGCAGTAAGGCACAAGGTATTCAGTTTGGAGGCACATGCAGATCTCAAATGAATATGCTCTGTCCTAGAAGCATGAGTCACACATCATTCCCAGAACTGAAGCAGGGGCACACAAGTGACTTTGGATAAAATCTGTTCACTCCAGTGAACAGGCTAATCAGGTCAGCAGGGGTTACCTTGATACAGCAGAACTCAGAAGCAAAGCTGAGGAGGTATTCTGGAGTGAAGGTGAGGCATGGAGCCAAATCCTGTGAAACTTCTCAGGGAGACACAGTTACAGAAAGACTTGAAACCACAAAGGTGAATTCATTGCTTAGTAGCAGGGAAGAAATGTAGATAAGAAAGCAGGACGTGTTTTGCTAGCATATCCTGTGATGTGCTTGGGACATCAGAGTCTGGCACTATACTCAGTCTCCTCAGGCATGATCCAATCTAATGTAATTTTTTTCTTCTGTTAAAAACAAAACAAAACAAAAAAAACCCCTTCATTTTCTGACCATATCTCAGGCCACAGAAAGCTTCTAAGCTGGTACACATCATGGTATTCATTTCTGTGAAAGACAAAAAGGAAAGCACCAGCATCTTTTGTTCTGGTATTAGTCCTAATCATGCAGCAAATGGTACTCAGCCATTTGCAAGTCTTTAAGAACATACCAGATCTGTGCAAGATGACAAAAAGTGCAGTGAGAACAATATCCCACCTTTAGCAGATAGTAATAGTAACCAGACAGGGAAAGAACACAATGATACTTATCCAAAGCATTCTCTAAATCTCCAGCAATTGTTGAACTAACCAAGGGAATTTGCCAGCTAATAGTGAAATCTCTAAACATTAAATTGAAGTGATTTTTTGTTTGTTTAATGTAGCTTTGTGTCCATGATGCCTTCTAATTCCTTTTTGACCATTTCATTCCTTGTTTTTAATTCTAATGAGCTCTCCTCATAAACCTCTTGAATATTCTTAGAAGAATACTCCTAACTTCGAAATTCATGAAGAGATGATTAGCCAGATCTCATCTCCTGAGATAATTCTAAACAAGTATTTTAATTCCTTACTACACTGCTTAATACTGCATAAAAGAGGAATTGGTGGGGTAAGAGCTTATTGAATAAGTTCATTTTGAATCATATATATCAAAGTAAATATTATGTTGTATACACTGAGAAAGCAGTAAAATCACGATAGAAAAAGTTTCGGTTTTCTGAAAATACAGGAAGGAAGTAAGAATCTGGCATGCTTTAAGCTTCAGTGACTTTTCCTTATCATCCTTGTATTTCATTTTTAAGTAAGTCAAGTATGTTTCTTCCTGCAATTGAACTTAAAAAAAAAAAAAAAAGTGATTCATACAGTATACTGTAATTATTTATAACATACTGTTATCCTGAATGATACTTATGATTGTCCACAGTGTAAGGTCCACAGAACAAACAATCCAGGCACCACTGTATTACACAAGCAGTAATGAGTACTAAGAATCAACAGAAAGCTGACAAAGAGTGAAATCCACCCTCTCCAAAATCCTCAGTATCTGTGAATAGTCATGAGGCACATACAATTCCCATTACAAGTAATTTTCAGCAGTGCTAAAATTGATAGTAAGTCATTTCCATCAATGATTTCTAGGTCTTTCTATTCTTACATCTGTATGTCACAAGCAATATGATTCCACTGTAAGATCCATATACTGTAACTGTATGTTTATATCTGATTAGGAGGGAAGAAGAAACAGTCGCTTCCTATTAAGTAACTAGCAGCATAGATCTCTTGAATTTAAAAAATAGATATCTTCTTCCTTCCTAGGAAATCCACAGTTAGAATTTACCTGTGCAGTTTTGTAGGAAGGAAAGCTCATGGAAAAGTGACACATGAAACACTTGCAAGAAGTGTTATATGCCACTGAAGAGTATGATAGCTGACAGAACCACGGTACTCTTGACAAGAGACCCAACGTTGACACAGCACCAGAGCTTAAACTCAGGCACTGTAGAAACAGATGGCAAATTCCTATTAATTTCACCTGAGATAAAAATCTTACTTTGAAGGTCTTTTGGTTTTTTGTACCTTTTATTTCTGCTTCTGACACACCTTATTGCTATCATGCTGTGCAATCAGGTGAGCAGCCTAATGGTAGCCTACAAAAATTGCACTTGTTTAAAAAAGCTTCCGAATGTGGAATTTTGTTACTGATACTCTTTAGCATCAACAGGTCTTGTTTGAAGTAAAATGATTTTTCAGCAATGAGGGGAAAGAAAATATTCATGGAATTCTGGAACTAAAACAAATGACAGCTCCTTCAAAACAAATACAGCTGGCAGGTAGAATGCATGGCCCCAGAGCCCAAAGAAATAATCACTCTGTGAGAAACAAGTAATCAGCCTCAGCCTCGTGAAGCTAGTTTGCATTTGGCAAGTGAGAGCACAGAGGTATTCTGCTTGCTGATAGAGATAAAGGTAGAAAGGTTCACTCCACATGTAAGATGATCATGAAAAGGCTCACAGTGTTTGTGGCTAGTACTCATAAGGATCATTCCTACTGCACCAGCCATATTTCCCAGATAACTTATTTTAGGGCCAAGTCACAGAAGTCCTTATAAAAAGCACTCATAATACAAACATCAATGCAATTCACATGAAGATGAACACTTCAGCAAAACAAGGAAGATGCTATATGGATGTGAACACATGCATGCATAAAAACATAGGTGTGATAGTACAGATGAGCTGAAAAGTTGCACACATCAGGCACTGACCTAATAAATTAAAACCTACAGTACTTATCTCTACAATATACATTAAAAATTAACTCTACTATTATTATGCATGAAAGCAAAAGTTAACTTCTGGAATAATGAAAATGACTGGTTATGTAATGACTAAATTAAATTAAATATTAAAACATCAACAGTTACTCCGAGTATACGGATAAATATTCTAAGTTTGAAACAGACACCAAACTCAACACAACACAATAGCAATTGTGACAGCATTAAAAGAAAAAAGAGAAAAACTCTAACTACCCCAGCTTCATGAAAAGCGCTGCTGTTCTAAAGTAGGTCCTTTCTCAGAAAGGGAGCAGACACAGCTTCCATTTATTATTTATGGTACCTTGTGCTTATGTCAGCTACTGATTAATAATTAAAATTAATCTCATTAAGGCAGATTTCATTACAGGATAATTTAATTAAATGATGAATTGGCTCCCAGATGTCACCACTTGTGCCATCTTTTAAAAGACGCTGATGATGACACAGATTTAGTTTTAGTCCTAACTTGAGAAGCTGTATTTCTTAACTGATTTCTATGAGTTTTTCCACAAGCAAGGCACACAGACTGAAACACAGTTCAGATAAGGTGAGACAGGCACCTGCTGTGCACTGGTGTACGGCATGAGGAAAGATTAAGTCGCTTCAAATTTGGTAAAAAAGATCACTAAATACTGTACTTGTAAGAACTCTACATAATATTTTAAGAAGCTGCTCTGTATCACAAAGCAGCTGAGATAGACACACAAAATATTTCAGATAAGTTTACAGAAAATTTGATTTTCCTAAGTCAGTGTCTAGAGATTTAAAAGAACCAGTGACAGACTAATGAACACAAAAAAACACACATCTCTGGTATCAGAAGATGAACCTGGCTGTCCTATATTTCCTGTTCCTTATTCCACAGTGCTATGCATCTCTTGCTTCTTAACAAAAAAAACTCTAAACAGAACAAAACTGGATTTCCAATGAAAGCTTCTAAGAATGAAAGTGAGAAATTCAACAGACAGTGGAATATCAACTATGAGTGAATAAGCACTGTTAGAGCAAGGTCAGAAAAAGTGAGCTAATTTGGTTGCTTAAGACAGAGAATAAACAAAAAGCGCAAAGAAGTCAAGTAGTGATATTAAGTGCTGTGACACAAAGTTTCAGAACAATGATAATGCATTTTCTCATTTCCTCTAGTACTTTTCCAGTACATTATATCTCACAGAGACAAGGTTGTGTTCCACAAAACCAGACCAATTTTTTTTTATTTGAAAGATGCCATAGTAAGGAAAAAATGAAAAAAGTATTAAACTGAATTGTAAGAGTACACCATGTCAGTATGTGCATTTATAGGCTAATGGTGCGCGCTTTTTACGCAGAGACATTCACCCACTTTCAATCTGTTGCATATTACTGATTTCTCAAAACAGTTTAATGTAGCACAGGCACAACATATGTTGAAGTTCATGATCAACAAACACCTGAATACATCAGGCCAAAAGATGAATGCATAGCCAAATTCCCCACTCTGCTCACACCAAAGCCTGCTCCCTCCAGAATGGAAAAGTTACGTACAGAGTGTAGAATCCCAGAACACCCTGAATTGGAAGGGACCTTAAATTTAAGCTTAAACTTTAATTTGCTTTCTGGGCTACACATATGCTACATGGAATTTTAAGGCAGTGCCAAAGAAGTTAGTAATATTCCGTCCCCATGGGAAATGCTGAATAGATGAAACAGGCTTGGTTGTTAAGCTGCCATTTATCAGATTGATCAGTGATCCAGCTCTCTGTCTGTCTCAGATTCTCAACTAGGAGCCACCAATCCACTTAGCAGTGCTTTATTGTTTTATGATTGGGAGTGAGTTCTGCAATATCACAGTAAAATGATGGTCTGCAACGGGTATATCCACAGGTAAGTCCTCAGTCCACCTAGCATGCAAGACATTTAACATAGAGGATGCTCAATTCCCACATCTCAGGGGAACACAAAAAAAAACAAACCAAAGGCAGACACACATACAGACATATACCTCCTCTATCACCCACCAATGCTTTAGATCTATGTGGCAGGTAGACTTCACAGGGAGAAACCTCAGGCTGAGGACAATATGAAAAAGTGAAAAAGGCATCAAAAGTGATACTGGCACATGTCAGTATCTAAAATTAAACTGAAAACCCCCACTCATTAGCAGTGTCATAGCTCCGTGTTATATAGCTTTGCTTCTGCACAAAGCCAGAAGTGTTCCATATTGAAAGGCTGACACCTCTTCCCTCGCCCTTTTATTTTAACCATTATCTGTTTCTGAAGCCATAACAATTTGGAAGCTATCAATCCATTATTTTCTTATGGTTGGCTATGGAGAACACCAAGGACACTGATATCTGGCTATACACAATGCTGGTCACCAATAATGCACACAAATAATTGCCTGGAGGAGAGTCTTCCTAGATCTGGGGTTGACCACCATACTTAAGGTTGGACATCCACAGACAGAAGCACAAAAGCAAGTGTTTATAGGATCAGTCTTTCTCACTGAAAAGCAATATCTAAAACAAGTCAGGCTAAAAACTCGAACCTGACTGTAAAGGAGGAGCAGAGTAACCATCTAAGACTCCAATAACTTCATTGTAGGCATCTAAAATTAAGTGAGACAAACATGTTTTCTATGACAGCAGCACTTTCTAAGCAACAGTTGCATCATAGTGTCCTCTCCCAGCAATGATTTGATTTTAGAGTTAAGTTTTATCTTTGTATTCAGTTTCCCATTATGTGACAACCAGGCTTTAACATACAGGTTACACCAAAAGTGAAGCATTAATTTCAGAGAAGCCCTCATGATACAGATACTTGGAAATATTACTACTCCATTAAATAAAAAGTGTACTTTGCCCCTGCACCCTTCCATTTCTTACTCCTAATTATCTAGATTTTCTGTTGATTTCTGTCATTATTTAAGATATATTGCTTACGAAGTCTTAGTTTTTGAAAAAAATAAACTTTTAACTGTCAGATTTCAAAAATTTATCGTTTTAGACATGTATCGTGTTTTTGTGAGTGGAGAGCTGCACTTAATACCAAGTTGGGACAAGGAGCTGACAGTCACTTCTGTAAACATCATGGAATGGTGCATCTCCAGCATTTTAGCAGACACCAATGACCCTGCTTTGCTCACTACAACAGTGTAAGAAAATACACATCTACTCCTGAAAAAGGAAATGACATTACTGTGCAACTTAGGAAACCATACATAAAAATACATATGTATATATATGTGCATATAGAAGCATCCATGTGTTCCTGTGTATCTGTTCTAATCCTCCTTAGCATCTTGAAAATTAATGCCTGTCCTTAAAAACAATATATCTAGTCTCCCAACAACAAAAAAAATCTGAAATTTGAAATACAAAAATACCCAGTCTATTTTTGTCAGTTCAAAAGTTCCACTGTAAGTTCCAGCAACTTCCCTACCTAAAATGATACTTTTATTATTCTGAAGCACCGGTTTCATTTGTATTATTTAAGTCCTGCAATGGTTAAATGGAGATATTCTGCAATGAGTTGAGAACAGCTATCATTCAGATATGGGCCACATACACTATCAGGGATGATTCCCTATTTCCATGCATATAAACTGTAGAATAATGAAATTTTCAGTGCTGGTTATACACAGGAGAAACTTAAGTCCCTTCCAAAACATCTGACAACTCCTTTCTACCAGAGTGGAGAGAATATGGGAAGGGAGCAATGAAGAGACATCTCCTTCGACAGCTGCTTTGCTCTGCTTCCAAATCTGCATGTATTATCAGAAGATTTACAGTCAGAGAGAAAACTATTTTATATCCTTTAAAAAGGGATATGGGCTCTTTGGGTAAAAACGCACACCATTGCATGCTATCATTCCATGTTTGAATATTCTGTAGAAAAGCAATGAAAGAGCATAGCTTCTGTCTTGATCTGTGATTTCTGATGGAACTACAGGCCTCAAATAACATCCTGAAAACTAGTATGTTACCTTACTTCCGTTAGAAAAAAAATCCAAAAGCCACTCTTCTCCACTTACAATCTATCCTCAGAATAGCTATGATCTTAGTAAGCAGTCATCTTTTAAGCAGTATAATCTCCACCTCACTATAAAAACCTCAAACTTCTCCACTGAAAAACTACCTACAATAACTGACAAAAGCTCAGGTATTAACTTTTGTTCTGGAACTCTACAGCCATATTCATCTTAACAGCTTGCAGAGTGAGTGGGGAAGAACCTCTTCACTTCTGGTTTCAATATTTTATTGATTACTTTATTTAGTTTCACAGAAAGAACATAACATTTTCTGGGGTTCCCTCACTTTCTACATGGTGGTTAAAGCTATGCTTCGCAGTTATGTTAACAGGCAGGGCTCAGCATCATACTTTTCAGCCTATTAACTAGGCAAGAACACAATTTGCATACTCCCACTCTGTATCATGGCACAGTCACAGGCATACCCAGTTCTTTCATAAGGGATTCTCTCCCTACAAAATATAATTCCAACAGGGAAGAAAAAAAGAAGTTCTTGCTTAACACCAAACCTAGACAAAAAGTACAATGTTGAGTGATTGAAAGTAAAGATGATAGAAAAATATAAAATGTACAGATAAGTGATTTACTACATCTCAGTATTGCCTTCAACATAATTTACTAGTGATGAAATGCTATTCTTCTCAAAGCTTTCACGAAGTTCTCATGAACCCTGCAAACTATTGAATCACTCAGGACAAGAAAATAGAGCACCCTATAGTCAGGCGCTTAGCTGACACCAAGCTTCACACTACGCTGAGAAGACACACCAAGGCATCATCATGAGATTTTATAAACCAAGTTTGTGGGGTTATCTTAAACACAACGGAATGTTTTTAACTGCACTATAGATAGGGGAAAACATATTAATCCTATTAATTCAAGCATGCTTATAACAGTGCTATTATTTGCCTACCATCTCTACTACTGCTATGGGTTTAAGAGAGCCACAATTACCATTATTCAGTGATAATATTATTCTAGATCAAAATAGATGCATGTCATTGATGTAGGTGTGTATCAGAAATTATACTCTAGTCACTAAAGTTGACACAGGCTGAATTCACTGTCTCCCATAGAAACCTCCTTCACTCTTGATTCTATCTATACCTGTGTTTTTCTGGTGGATAACCCTCACATCTACAAAGAAACTAGTATAGCTGACAACATGCAGAAAACATGCAGAGACACAAGGAGAACTAGAGTCCACAGCAACCCTGCAATTACTGCTCTCTCCTGCATAGAAACCACCCTATGTTAATGACAGGAGAAAAAAAAGATGCCACACGTAAGAGGTTAGACACCATGCCTCAAATGTCACACCTAAGTGGTTCCTTAGACCAGTCAGAAATTTGCAGCATTGGCTGATGCTTTCAACTTCCAGTTTCTTTACCAAAACACCTTTGTTTGTTACTCACTCCCTACCTTTGTCCCTATTAAGGCAAGGGAGCAATGCCCACAAGTGACATCAGCCAACACTGCTACAGAAATGAGATACGCAATGTTTTTCCAGTAATGAACTAGGAAGGACAGGTGTGGAAGGCAAGCAAAAAGCATTTGCATCTGTAATTTTGTCCTGTGCTCACAAAACTGCCTATTTAGAGAAGCCTTTTTTTTCTGCAAAGGACACTGATTATCATAGAACCACAGAACACCTCGAGTTGGAAGAAACCTCAAATATCCTCTAGTCCCAACCTCCCATTATAATCAGCTATAACTGGTCTCCTGGAACTAACTTTATTTTAAACTGTATACAGTATGGAAAACCCACACAAAGCAGACTAGCTTCCTAATGGTCTAGCTTTGAACTACTTGCATGTTTTATCAACACATCAAAAAAGTGAAATCATATCCTCATAGATTCGTACCAATACAGCTAAATTCAATTTATAAGCAAACAAAGAAGTTCCTAGTTTTGATATTTTTTTCTTACAAGCAGAACATAGATCAAAACTCATTGGATATAAATAAAGCAATAATACAACCATTAGTATGTAAATGTTTTCCCTTTAAATAACTTGTCTTCTGTCCACTGAACAATAAAACATTTTCATCAACAGTCTTTTACTTATTTTGCAGAGCCACACAAAGGATCTGAAGTCTTCTTTAATTATGAACAATGTTAATTCAAAGACTTTGAAGATAAAGATGAATACTTTTGTTTCAAAATCTTTTATTAAAATACACGATGCGTAAAATAAAATGCATTTATTAAAATACATGTTTTTTGAAAGTGAACTTACAGAACATGGAAAATTGTATTTGATAACTATTGCAGTTCTTTGGGAAGCTTTTTTCCTAAGAATGTGCTTTCAAGTCAGATTCATTAAAAAGAATTGCCATTTTTACAGGAAGTAAATGGATAAAGTTTTCCCTTTTTTTTTTCCCCCCCCTCTACTGAGAGGAGAACTTAGACAATTCTTCTCCATTACCACTGTCTGTTTCTAAAGCTACTTTAATTCTTAATGTCTTAATCATTTGTGCTTATTAAATAATTTAAAGTGCACTCTGAACGACAATGAGAAGAAGGATCTTCCTTTGCAGCTAATGAAGCAAAGGAAAGTTAGTTCTGGTTTCACAGATCTGGTAGGGTTGAACAGGCAGCTGAGGAATGATAACCTTTGAAAGTTTGGTTTCAAAATTAGGCAGAAGGACTTATTTTCTTACCTGTAGAAAAGGGAAATAATAATAATAATAAAAAAAAAAGGTGAATAAGTAGCAGCAGACTTGCTAACCTTGTTAGAAATTTCTCCCCAACAGGAAAACATTACTGTTCCTGATCCAGTTCAATCATGTTGTTTCATAATCACCTTCATAGTTAGTAATATCATGAAAAGGGGGGAGCCCTTTGGAACCAGGCAAGTGACCTAACAAATGGTGGCAATTCACAACAGATAAATGTTAATATACAAAGAAAGGGTCAGAGAGCAGGCAGTACAGCGGTGCTTTAGGTAAAGGCAAGACAAGTGGATCAGTGATTATGCTAACCTTTGTACAACCTTTCATCTCTAGGGCTGGAATGTAGCATCCAAATCCATACCTTAATAGCTGCTGACTAAGGGGGGGGTGGGGAAATATACTCCATCATATATTCCACCTTACCTGCCAAAAACTGCTCTGAGACTGAGTGCAGAGGTGGTAATGTTCAATCAACAATACCTTACCCTTTATAGAAAACATCTCAAATTATCACGCAAAGCACAAGGTTTTTTTGTGGGTGGCTTTTTGGTCACACTCCTTTTAAACTTCTTCCCTCCTGCTCCTAGGCTAAGTTTCTCTCCTAAGAAAATATATTTTGCAAGGTTTTTATGAAGTATTAAGCATTCATTTAGAATTAGAAACAAAAAAGCAAATCTGCAATGTTAACGTTTGTACCCATGCAATGCAATAGTTAAAACGGCTACAGACTGCAACAGAATGAAGAACAATACAATGACAACAGAAACATAAAGAAAAACAAATTCTCTGGTCTTTTGTAAGAAAAAAGTTAATTGTCTTTAACTGAACCTTAATGACTTTAATGTAAAAGGCAACTCATCCAAATACCCCTTTTGATATGTCTGTTCTGCAATATTTTATTACATCATCGAATATAAAGGATATTTTGTGCTTCGCAAATGTAGTGACAAGGTTTCTTAATTCCTGTGAACATTTTCTATTAAACACTCAACAGATATCACAAAGAAAACACCGGAACCTACCAGAATTCTTGTGACAAATATGGCACAAATTATGTTATTTGTTATTTGAATAACCTCCCAAAACTATACATCAAACAAACTTGGAAGTTTTTTTGTATTTTATGCATATCTATATTTACCTCCAGTAAATAGAATAAAATTTACAGTTTCATGATTTTAGACTTATTTTAACCTTACTAGAAAGGCAACAACACTAAATCAGCAATACATTATTACTATACATTATAGAAATTATCAAGGGTGAAATCAAATTTACTGCAGCTGTAACACTTCCAAAAAAGAACAGGAATCTGGGTCTTTGCCAAAGAACACATTTCAGGCAGTTGATCACATGATCTTAGAAATAACTAAATTAATTTTGTTGTAAAAAAGAAAACGAAACCCCACTAAATATCAAAAACAAAAAGTGACTTCCAGATTGAGAAGAAGGCTGTCTTTAACAATTACAATGACATCTAGCCTGTTATATCAAACGCAAATACACTTTTTACCAATTACAACTTGCATTAATTAAAAACAAAGGGATTTAATTTATGAATCTCATAAATATAAAGCCTCATTCAGCTCACAGATAAATGCACGTTATCAGAAACTAAAATTACCTCAAGCAGGAGACTTCCAGACTTCTGCAGAAATAGTAAAAAAAAAAAAAAAAAAAAAGTTTGTCTTCTAATATCTACCTCCAAAATGTCCCAAGTGGGACATTACAGCCCACATGCCAGTTACTCTTATGGGCCTCAATTCAGAAAAGCATACCTATTCAGGAAAGCAGTTAATTAAGCACATGCTTATGTGCTTTTCTGAATCAGATCCATGGTACCATAGGAAATGGGTATAACAGACATGAAATGCACAAGTAACTGAGAATATAGCTTCATAACATAAGCTTTCATTTACGTGCTTTTGTATTTTTAAGATATGATGCTCTGCTTAAAGCTAAACATGATCAAATAAAGACCTATATATCCCAAGACTCATTAAATATCTCCATAAGGCTAGTCTGCTACAAAAATGCTGCACTTTTTTTTTTCATTATTTTATTTTGCAGTAAGTGGGCAGCTTTGAGCATATTCATATAATGGAGATAAATTGCTGGTGGCCAAAGAGTTGTTTATTACAGTGATTTGGAGCTACCAACACATACCCAGTCAGTTGGCAAAAACAGGGAGCAAGGAAAGAAAAAGTTCTGTACATGTAAATCACTCACAGAAATGGCAACTTCAAAGATTGTCATTTATTTTCTTTCACTATCAACACTGCAGAGCAAAAGCTTCCTATCTGCATTTTTGCTTCCATTCATTGCAACTCTCTGTATGAGAAATCCTTAGCTGAAAAATATGTGGCCACCAGCAAGTAAGGTTGCTCAGTTGGTGCTTTTAGCAAAGCAGGAAGCTAACTGAGGGCACGTGTGAGCCAGACATATTAAGAGCCACCGGCAAGGTCTGAAAAAATGCAGTTTTGATAAGCTGTCATTTCTGCATGTGATTAGCAGCCATCAAGAAAACCCTGCGGTTTGCACTGGAGAAAACCAAGTCTAAGAATTCTAATTATGCATATGTATGGGAATACCAGACCCCTTATTTAGTTTCAAATAACTGTTTTCCTAAAAAAGGTCACTTTTTTCGTCTAGTTCATGCTGATTTTCTATCACTTAAAAATAATATTAAGCTAAATGAAAGCGTATTATAGCAAAACCATCCAGACCATTACAATGTGAACCGCAAAGCTTAAAAATACCCTGCTGAACATGAGAGCTTGGAACAATGACTTAAAAGCTAGACTTAGGCTCTCCTTCAGTGTAAAACAACCATGGTTTTAATACAGAAATGTGAAATGTAAAAATACAGTTTATTTCTTTGGCAATTATTCTTGATGTTGGAAATCAGCAGTACTAGTAAGTGCACACACCAAATTTTGGATATAACAAAAAAGAAGCTACACAAGCTCCCTCAACATTATAAATATATTTTGAAATATGCTAACTGTACAGAACACAGATAATTAGTTTTCAATTACAGAGTGACTTAATGCAATTCTGTTCAATAGTCCTGAAAGTCAACATAGGTTAATGAGATATTGTTTTTTACTTGTACTTATCAAATCACAGCATCACACAGTTCCCTTTCAAGAGACAGAAGAGGAAGGACAGAAGTAGCAGAGGGTTCCAGATTTTGCAAGCCAACTATTGCTACTATAGGTGGAGTCATGGGTTGTTCCCTTCCTCTTCAAAATCAGAGTTTTCCATGGCTATATTAATTACAAATGCTCTACAGAATAAGTTGGGTTGAATTTCAATTCTCATCCAGAACTCCTTTTAACTAATTCTAACAATTTCTTGTCACAGCCAATAAACCTGGAAAATATAGATACATGCAGGGTACACCCATACAACATTACAATCAAAATGACAAACTAAAACTTGCCAATTTTTCTCCCATTCTTAGCCCAACTTCGTTCAAATGACAAATGTTTCCAATTCAAGCTACAAAACACTGGAACGTGAAGTGCACACACCTATTAATCCTACTGCATAATACAGTTTTACAGATACTAAACTCATTTGTGTTATGTATTTTCTTTGTCAACTGTTTTTTATTCATAGAATTTTCTACTGAATCGGTACATGTTTAACGTTTTACTACAATTCAGTATTTGAAAAACAAATTTCAGTATTTAAATAGTGGTGTTTTTTTTTTTTTTTCCCCTCTGTGAGTTTGAAATGATTGATTAAAAAAAAAAAAAGTCTTTATTCCCACTAGAATCCAATACTTTAAGATATTCACTAATATCAAATGTGAAAATGCCCTTCCTCACACTATATGTGCAAGTTTTCAGTGTTAAAACCAGCTCCTCCCTAGCACACAAGCAAAAATGTTAAGTTACTGGTAAACAGAGCAGGCTCCTCCAAGAAAGGACAGTATCCACTGTAAAACTGTTGAGGTCCTAATTTTAATATACTTTTTTTTTTTTTTTTTTAAGAGTTTGCAAATTACTAAAGTCCCAGGGATGCAATAACTCTGAAGCCAAAGAGTTGGTCTTAGGCACTTTGTCTGCTCTTCAGAACATACAGTAATACTGTTTTAAGATGACTACAACTACTCAAAAGTCCTGTGACATACCTAAAGTTGCTCTTTAACTGGCAACAATTTTACCTTCAAGCCACACAATTTCAAATTGCATACATGAGAAATAGCAAGAGAACTTCAAATTTTTGAATTTTAATGATAAAATATACTATGCCATGCTAGGCAGTGTAAAATTTTTCATAAAATACAGTCAATTTTATACATAATAACAGTCACTGTGCTCACAAGTAGAAGACCTCTGCTGACATAATAACAGAGTTAGACTTCCCACATAATACACATTTTCTACTTACTAAAAGCATTTGTTTTTGACATAGCATAGGTAAAAGTGAATAATTATATACTGAATAATTATGAAAAATAATTTTAAAAAATTACAAAAGGAAAGGGATATTTGGATAAAATCTTAGTTTTTAGATACTCTAAATGTTGTCAAAATTCAATTATTTTATTCTTAACTAGGCCAGAAAATAGATGCCATGATCTACCAGAATTATATTATAAATCTCTTTGTAGTGGCACAAATGTTGGATGTTTTTCAAAATGTGCTGATTGGAGACAGGATCCAGGATGTGCAGGCATACAATGAAACTACTAATGAACCTTAGACTGCTATTCATCATAAGCTTGACTCTGGAAAAAGATCTGTCATCTCCTGAGGGATTTACTTAAGTATATTTCAACCAAAGTGAGCTAGCACTGAGTGAAAAAAGTCTGCAACATAACCAAAGACCATTTAAACACTACACTTGCACTAGTCTAAATGCATTGTTAAAACAATTAAGTTTTTCCTCCTGCATACGTGATTTTACTGTACTCTTCTCAAGCAGATAGGGGTGGAAAAATTTGCTAGGATATTTGCCATAGTACCAATGTACCATGGCAACTTATATTTCTCTGCTCTAAAAAGACATATATTCTTCAGGACAAACCACTTGTGTGAGTACTAGGCAGAGTAAGCATAGCAGTATCTCTTATGTTCCAGTACATGCTGCCAGTAAAATAATGTATTAACAGCTTTGTTCAAGTGATTACAAAAGTACAACAAGCATACAAGTGGTGTGGTTGCAAACCTGCATAGCATCTATCCAATTATCCTCACTACCAAATAATACACACCGTGCAATATTTCCATTGCACTTCATTACACTTTTAGTGTTCCCTTTTTATTAATGTAGAATAATCTCGTCAGCTCCAGAAATGAAAGAATGATTTATTCTGCCATTTTCATTCCATTTGGAAGGCAGCTACAGTTTCTCTCTATTTCTAAGATGAATCTTTTCTCCATTTACCCACTTTAATCTGACATCATTAAGTTTACGACTTACAGTGCATTATAACCTCACAGTATGTACGACATGATGCTGAACGGGAAGTCCTGGGAATGAAGCCAAGTTCCACTGGAGCTTATGGATGTCAACCTCACAAACATAGCTGAGTTTGACCTCAGGTAATTGAGTCATTGTGTTATGTTAATTTAAAAGGAGACATTTTATTTCAGGAAAGTAGAAAAGTCACACATGCAAACTTACTGAGTGATGTTTACAGATAAAAAAAAAGATAGCTTTCTCTCTCCCCTCACCTGAATACCAATAAACAGAAAAAAAAAAAAAAAAAGCAGAAAGCTGGGTTTGATCTTTACATAACAGTAACCTCTTTATGTAGCAAAAAATGCACAAGCCTCATGACAAGTAGTCATAACAGAAAAAACATTCCTATGCAGACCTTCATCACCACCATAAAAACCTTATTCTTGTGGACAGATTTACACACAAATCTGTGCTACCTGCTTTGTACTGTAACATCTGCTAAACGTGATTTTCCAAAACTAAATTTCAAGAGAAACCGTTAACAGTCTCTTGAGAGAAAAATTCTCAAAAATTACAGGGAAGGACAGATCAACATTAGAAATAAAGCAGCTTGAGATATTATCTGCACAATCTAGCATATCTGTGCCCGAGTCGGCTTCTAGATTTTTATAATGATCTGACTGTCTGGGAGAGAGTTTTTTGTTTGCTTCCTCTATAAATAGAGAAACTGTGCTTTGTACTTGCATCAGCACAAAAGTACAGTAGGCAAGAAACTGGATTTTTAAAGGAATGCTAGTACTGATTATTTTTTCCACAGGCTGGGGGGGTGGGGTGGGGCTGTTTTTGGACAGAATAGAATTCAATGCAAAATACTTTACACTTAGAATGAGAAAAGAAGGACAAAGGCTGCCAGCAAGCATCAGTAAAACAGCAGGAACTAGTTCCACCATTTGTTTTGCCAGTGAAGAGTATTAAAAGGATGGATTAATATTGGGAACAGAGCTGGCTAGCTCAAAATGTCAGAAGGGCTAACAAGTAAGACAAAATGCAAGCTCACTGTAGTCAGGCTTTGAACTGTGACCCTGATACTGACAAGCCAGTAGTGGGTAGTGCTTAGGGCTTGCTGAAAACCATGGAGCAATTTCTCCACGCTCTTACATTCCTGATAGGTAAGCCACTGCCCTTCTGTTCCACAACTAATAATACTGTCACCCTGCTTCTCTAAGAACTTACCATTAGTCTCCCTTAGTCAACACCCAATTTTCAAGTAGTAATCAGTCACAGCACTTTGTTTTGCTACAAACAGCACTGAACAGTACAAACTATGAAAAAAATAAACTCACTTAGCAAAAGCAACAGACAAAGAGCAGTGTCTGAATTTTTGACAACAGGCTTCCACACTACATTTCACATTTCTACATTGCTCTATATACTTGATCAAAGCACCCTCAGACTTGCCATTTCCAGATTTGGTTGATTTCCTTCCCCCCCCATGGATTCCCTTTTCTGTCTTTTACTCACTTCCAACTCTACAACTTTGCAAGAAAATCACCCATAATCTACACGATCCTACTTATACCTTCCACTAAAAACGTCCTCATAGACCATGAACTATGGTCTAAGTCGTAATTTTATTTCTTCTTTAATTAAATTCAATTTTAACAGCATATAGAATATTTTTAATACGAAAGTAGGGGCAGAGACACTTTCCATACCTCATGTAATGTGAAGAAAAAAAACTCCACGTAAGACTGCCAGCACCATTCTAACATCGTTTCTGGTCTACTCACTCAAATCCTCCACTTTAGGGAAATTAATGCCTACCCTTGCAATTAATTACAGCTTCATTTACAAAGTAGACGAGAAAAAACTGCACAGATTCAAAGCTGCTTTACTATTTCAGTAAAATAAAGAACCTTTTTGATATATTCCATTTTAACTCAAAGTTACAGGACAGCCATCCCTAGAAAGAATTTTAAAATTGCAGTGTTTAAACAATAATGTGTCCAGCTAAGGCTTTTTAAGCCAAGGTGCCAGACAATAAGCACTACACAGACATGGAGAGGAATGCCAAACCCATGCACAGCCAAAACCCACAAACTGAGCCTCTTCATTTGAACAATGGCCTTAAATACTACCCACAAAGACAAATAAACATTACTGTCTTTTCTACCTCTCACTACCCAGGAAATGACCCAACTCGGAAAAACAAGTCAGTGGGAAGAACACTATTGCTAAAGACAATTAGATTTAAGATTCAGAAAAATGAAATTGCCATTTCCATATAATAATAAAGGAGACATTTCCAATGGGGCTTATCAGCTGTGTAGTTTCTTATTCCTTCCCCCTAATCCCCTTCCCTTTTCCTAGATTTTATGGTTTACTCATGGATAACAATTTTAAAAATACACTCGATTGGACTGGATTACAAAGATCAATATTGTCTCCTAATTTCCTCTGAAACAATGCTAGCAACAAGTGCAAAACACTTGGTTGAAAATTTCAGATGTTTCAGAATAGCACTTAGTCAGATACTACATCCCATATTTTCTAAAGGCCTGAAAGAAGTCCCCTGGAACTGCTGGAAACTGGAGGAAGACAGCTAGTAGGTCAGCTCTGGCTCTGAAGACATGCCAGGTGGTTTTCCATAAATTCTGATTTTAAAGGAGCCTTGATCCAGCCCTTTCCCACTCAGCTGGGATCCTTTCATTCATGCACATCATGTTAGGTAAATCCAGACAGCAAAGAATATAGCACAACTCTGGACAGAATTAAGTTAGTAGTTAACTCCATTTACCTGTGACTGCTTGGGGTGAGTTTTCCAGCGTGGCGTACTGGTTTGCTGTCAGCTGATACGCACAACACTAACATAGTTACATTGCAAAACCCATTATAAGTGGAAGTACCTTTAGATATAAAATTTTATGAAAGTCTTCTGATGTGTGGTTGGTTTTTAAAAATGAAAAATTCCTTCATCCATAAAGGAAAATGATGTTTATGTTCTCTGATAACAGTCTGCTTTTTATCACAGAATTGTAGGGGTTTGAAGGGACCTATAGAGATCGAGTCCAATGCCCCTACCAAGGCAGGCTCAGGTTGCACAGGTAGGCGTCCAGGCGGGTCTTGAACATCTCCAGAGAAGGAGACCCCACCACCTCTCTGTGCAGCCTGGGCCAGTGCTCCATCACTGCACTGTGAAGAAGATCCCATGCACATTTATGTGGAATTTTGTATGCTTCAGTTTGTGCCCATTTCCCCTCATCCTATCACCACACACTGCTGAGAAGAGTCCGGCCTCATCCTTTTGCCTCCCGCTCCTTAGATATTTATAGATGTGGATCAGATCCCCTTACCAGCACACTGACAACACCAAGGTTTCCTTGTCTGAGAAAGTATGTAGTATACCACAGAAGATGTAAGTAGCAATTAGTACAAACTAAACTTACCTCTCTTTCTCCTGACTTTTTAAAGTGCTCATGTAAGCTTTAGCACAGGAGATCTGCCTGACATCTCACTGATAGGCTTTCTACAGCTACTGAATTTTACAGCTGCATAACCAGAAGTATAATTTCTATCAGGCTATACATCATCAGGCTAACTATAGCTACTTGGGTAGAAAAATGTGTAAAATAGTGAAAATATTAGTGAAAAAGCAATTCCAAGTCTTTCACTCCTACAAAGGTACTATAAATAATAAAGCAGGCTCATAGGCCTTCCAAACCTATCAGCTGCAGACAAAGACGCTTCTTCAGACCTGATCACATTTCTCATGATATCCTGGTAGGCAGTTATTCATGGTCTTAACTCATAGCTCAGCACCATGACTTTCCACAGAATTCTACAGTTGATGTCAAGAAGCACCAGAAAAGCAGCTGAAGTGTACAATTACTATGTAATGATCACAATATATTAGCTCCCGTAGACATTCTGAAGTACAATTTAAACACTGAAGAGTTTTCCAGTAATTAATTCTAATTCTACCTTACTTAAATCAACACTAGGAATTGTTTAAACCTGAAGAACTCAGGACAACATCAATTCTTCAGGGAAATAATATTTTCAGTCTGTATTTTTTATAGTCAAAAGTAAGTACTATTGAACTCCAGGACTTATGAGAAAAAACTCAAGAGTTTATAATCAACCAGTGATCCAAAATATCAGGTAGCAGATTGAAGAGCAGGATGTCCCTCAAAGCACTAAAACGCTTACAAGAACCACTACAACTGTACAGTATGCACAGAGAAATAAATACCCAAATATAGCTCTTAAGATTATTTAGCATAAATGGCAATGTGAATGTGATAATGTCAGGAGCTTGAGCTTAGCCTAAGACTAATTAATCTCATGAAATTTAGATAATAGTTAAGTAACGAAATATGATAACCTGTAGCTCAGTGTAGGACTCAATATGTAAAAAGCTCATATATATATGAAGGTAAACTCATGTTAAACTCAAGCTTCTCAAAATATAAGATCTGACTGAGAGCATGCTGTGTTTACCCTCGTATTTAACATTCTTCCCTGAGAGCAGAGTGCCCAATGCATTGAAGACTGAATGAATTCTAATTGGTTAACTTTATAAAAGCTGTTTGAATGAGTGCAATTAATATTGGCTGATATCAAAGGATAAACAGACAACTATCTCTATTGAGCACAGAACATATTGTCCCCACCAATGAGGAAGCTCGATAAGGTAGGAATGTTCTACAGACTTCACTACACCCTATCTTAATGTAATTGTTTCAAAATCCATAATTTCAGAATGAAAATCTGACATGTTAAAGATAGAATTTAGTTCTCAAAGTGCTATATATTCGACATAAAATTTAGATGCAATTTCAGCTCCATATTTCCTTTCCAAATTATATATGCCTCAGAAATTCTATATCTAGTATTTACCAGAATGGAGCCTGCAGGTCTGAAGATGGAATGAAAAACATATCTTTTTACTAGATCCTATGACATCTGAATCAGAAACACCCTCCCAAGTACCTTTCTGCTTACCTGATAAAATGCGAAGCAGAGCATACTGAAGACACAAATGAAAATGCCAGCCTACAGCACACCTGAACTTAGAGTAAGTACATGGAAGATACAAAAAAGGACCCCAATTAGGTAAACACACTGTAGAGTCCACACTCTGAAACCTGTCTTACAGTTGGTTCTCTTCCTTTTGAGGATTCTAAAATCAGTAGGTCTTTACTCAAAGAAAAATAAACAATAACAACACATTCTCTATTAGCATTCAATGAATGTTAGCACCGGAAAATAAAATCTCAAACTTATTTCAGAAAGCACCACATCATACTGAGCAGACAAATATTACATTGTATAGGTATATTTTTATACTGCTATTTTTATTCCTGTTAAACAATAAAATTCTTGCAATAGTCCTATTTATTGTAAATGCCTTTTTTCCAGTGCATATCAATGACAACTCATGCCTATAAAGTAAATCTAACCAGAAGGCTGTTCAGATCAACATACACTTTTTTTTTTTTTTTTAAACTACAGGAAAGTACATTTAATTGAATTTATTTCAGTCTTTAGCAGAGAAATGCCTTGTCTGCCTACTTCCCAAATATAGCTTTATCTCCTGCTTTGGCAGTGAGGTTGGACTAGATGATCTCTAGAGGTCCATTCCAGACCATGCATTTCTGTGATGTCTGCAAAAGTGCACAAGCATCAAATAGGACATCCTACAGCATTTGAGACCCTGGTTTATCTAAAGGCACACTTTTCTTTCTTCTGCATGTGTGGCTTTAGGCACCACACCTAAAAAATGGACAAAACTACTGACTTCACTAAAACTAGTTTTACTATAGGTTGCCTAGGCAGAAAACACTTTTGGTAAAAAACTGCTATTCCAGATGCAAGGTTCTTAAAACAGAGTAGAGATATTCTCAGAGCATTTCTCAGTCTTGTAGTTAACACATACATGTAGAAAAAGAGAAAGGGAAAATAAATTATGTTGCTTTGGACTTTTTGGATTAAAAGCACAATTGCTGCTAGAAGTCCAAGTGCCCCCACACACTGTAAAACACCTCAAAATGACAATTTTCTCATTGCCATCAGTTGTTGCCTTCAGGAAGGCAGAGAATGGACCAATTTGAAGACAAATTATTTATTAATAAATAAAAACACATGTTTTTGCATTGTTCCTTCAGTGGGATCCTCTGCAACAAGTTCTGCCTCAACTTGGCAAAACTGTTTTCTTTCACTGTAACCATAACATCTCAACTCAACTTTTCCTCCTTTAACTTGCTAGAGAGATAGCAAGAGGAAAAGATTGACTGTGGTCAATGGTATGTGATTGTATTTTATAACATATTTATGAAATTTGATTCTTCATCTAGTGAAGTTTCATTATTTAAAAAGTTAACACTTCTCCCTGTCATGCTTCTATTTTTAATGAGAGTTGACCTGCAAGTCAAGCACTTAGATGCTGAGGTAGAGCTCACAGAAAAGCTGCTATAGCAGGTAGAGAAAAACCATAACTGCTATATGATGAACAATTATCCATAGCTACAAACCATTCAAAAGTATTTCCTAATAAAATATTTCAGAAATTACTCATTTTATAATGTATTTACAACTTCTTCCTGAAATGTATTTAAGCACATGCCTAGCTTGAGAGAAATCTCATCCATTTCAATGGGTTTAATCACATCCTTATGTCCCACACATAGCGTGTGCTGCATCTGGTTTTATTTTTGTTTTGTTGGTTGTTTCTTTGTTGTTGTTGTTTATAGCAACAAAGACTAAACTGAATACATATTCAGGGTAATCCATACTTTCCATGTAAAAATGTAGGCCCAGTCCTTTAATAGATTGGAAATTCAGTGGGCTTTAAGCCTTACAAAGTAAATGTCACACAGAAACTAAGAGGACAATTCACTGTCATATTGTCAATTAATTTGTGTGCATAAACAAAACTGACCCCCTTCTTATTGAGGTAAAAAGTGTTGCTGAACAGAGTAACATCACACTGACAGCATCAAAATCAGTACACAAGCACCATACAAAGGAAATTTATATGGTTGAATAAGTACCATATCTTACATCCAATATCTGGCTGCAAAGCTGGAAATGTGTCTGTGAGATGTGGATGATTTAATAAGGAGAAGCACATTTACATGGATGGATGGGTAGTAACTGATATAGAAATATGGAGTGGCACTGGCAGATACGTTCCAAATCCTACATACACACACACATATATATATAACCATTTTACAGTGAGCAAGCTCTTCCTGAAGCACTAAAGAAAGTCAGATTTGGCCCAGTTTTCAGATTCTGAAAGGAAGTGTGGTGCTATTTTTTTTTGTTGTTGTTGTTCTGGTATAACCTGTTACGATATATTAGAAGTTGTCCCAGTTGTCCTTATATCAGAAGGGCTCTGATATTGCTATTAATACATAATTCAATACTCTAGGCACCCTAGAGCCCTATGTCTACCTACCTGAGAAACATTCTTCCATCAGCTGATGGAAGTAGCCATTCTCCCCAAGTAGTTTTATCCCTAAAATTCCAACCCAGGGCCTCACCAGCACCATGAATACCAGCCATAGCAAACTATATAGCCGCTATGTGTCAGTCTCTGTCAGCACTCAAAGGACGGTATGTAATAACAGAATATATTTCTTTTATTCATTCCCCTTGTTATTAAAAGCAGCCTTCTCATTAAAACCTCCGATACTGTCTTAGTAACATCTTCCAGAAGATGAAATAGAGAGCTGAACTAAAAAAGAATTGACAGTATCAGTGACATGAACACTTCTTTTTCTGTCAATCCTACCTTGCAAGGTTACAAGAAATGGATGTCATTTGATTGCGTATCATGGATATTTTTAAGACATTAACTATTCAGCTTAAAAAAAAAAAAAAAAAAAGCATGCTTTCAAATCATACTTTTAATTAATTGAGAAAAAAAAGTACATTTCTACCACATGCGTATCAGTGGTGAACATTTGTGCCTTTGACTAATGCCAAACTGTATTACTCTAATTCCATGAAACTCATATGAAACACGAGTCAGCTCAGTTTATTCCAAGTGTCAAAATGACTTTTGTTTGGTTTCTCTGTAAATGGTAAAAATAAAACAAATACAAAGCAATAAACTTAGATTGGAGAAAATACCTTCAAAGTTTATCACCAGTAGATCACAGTACTGAAATCACAGCATGCTGAAATGGTGGAAGGTAGAGTAATTGAATTTTAAAAAGCAAACCAAAAAAACAATATTTGAGTGTCACAAAGATTGTTATGCCATATGTAAAAGTCTGACAGCAGGGAGAAAACAGCAGTGCTTCTACTACAGATTAGTTGGAATGTGAAAGACTCAGTTCCCTCAACTTTATATACTTTCCTCTTACTGTACAGTTAAGAAATCCTGCTATTACACTTTATTACTGATCCTCTGCAGTTCAAAAAGGGGAATTACTTTGGATCATCTGTTCTATGACAAGACATCTACCTGTTCTAGCTTTCACATTGCTAGAAAGAGGACAAAAAATATCTAACCAACTCAAAAGTACCTCAAGACATTCCTTGGAAAGACATCATTTTCTTTGACCAACTCCTAGTTATAACAATTTTTGTCAACTTAAGACAACTATTTTGGCTTGCTAAATCCACTTTTTTCAGAAGGTGTTCACAGACTTATATTTAATACAGTCCATGGCTATACTGAAGTACAATGAAATATTTTAAGCAATTTGTTACTGGAAGCTAGACAAGACAGCTTCCAGAGGTTCCTTTCAATCAACACTTCTACAATTCCATATTTTGATAAGATGAATCACTTGTAACATACCAAGTCCAACAAACATTGATATTACAGAGATAAGACATACAGCATGCTCTGAGGTAACACAGAGCTACCTTTTAAAGCATGACTGACACTTAAAAGAATGCAGAAACACAGTATCTTTCATGTCATTTTCACTGAAATTACCTTCAGTTAAAGCCCAGGGCTTTGGCCTTCATGGCAGAAGAAGGGTGCCCACACCAGTGGGCTGCAACAACTGAGAGCTGTGTCTGCAGGGATTCAGCAACAAAGAACCAACTACACCTGAAAGTTGAACTGCAAGGGGATAGCACCTGACACCTTCACACATAAAGCAAACAAGCAAACAAACAAACAAACAAACCACAGAATCAACACTGTATGAAAAGGTTCCAGCTGCACATAGAATACAAAAGTGACAGTTAAGATAGTCCGTGTAATCTGATGAAAACCAAATAACTTACCCAGTTCACAATGCTGACGATCACCCAAATTTCATGAAAAAGGAAAAAGGATTCACTAGTTTTAGCTTCAATGCTGCTAGAGTCCTGTCCCACACAACTGCAATCTATTGTTTAATTCTAGGTTAAAACAAAATAATATAAATATGCACGCTGTTACATAGAAGGGCCAGGGGATGAAATTACATCAGTTTCTAATAAGGCCCTTTGAAACCCTAAACTAGCCAGTTAGGAGCCAAGTTTTTTTTCTTCTACTAAGTACAGACTGAACAACAAATAATGATTACAAGAAAATAAATAAATAAATAAACAGCTTAAAACCTTCCGAAAGTCCTATTCGCTGCAGTAAGGCACAACAAGGGAGTAAATAAGTGCTAAACTTCATTTACTACCTTATCCATCATCTCTCTCCTTAAAAAAAAAAAGCCTTTTCTTTCTCATATTCTTTGTAAGTAAGATCCGCGAACTTCCCCCTCTCCTATTCCAAAAACTAAATAGAAGAGTTTTTAACACACAAACCCCTTGAAAAAGCATCTCTAATTAGAATTTAGTAAAAAATCAACATATTTATTTGGAAGACAAACAACATAAAATCTGATTTTCATTATATCTTCTGCATTTTAATATGTTGCATATAGAATCTATAATAATTACAGTTATTAAAACACTTTCCTTGGCCACTTCCATCCCCATAAAACCAATTTATTTTAAGTATGCTTTTATTTGATAAGTTGCAACTTGTATGTAATAACCAACACCATCACTTCACAATAAAAAGGGACCATTTCGTTATTTTCTCCTGAGAAATAAGTTTTACTGTTTTCTTAATTATCTTTCAGAATAGTCTGAAACTGAACCTTTCTATCAACCAACTGCACATTTCCCTCCCATGCATAGTTGTATGATTGTGTTGTGTATCTGAATTCAGAAATAAAAAAAGAACTGCAATCAGATCATGTTATAATATCCCCAAAGGTGCAGCACCATTAAAGGACAAGTATAATGCTATAGTGGGATAGAAAGTACTACAGTAATAGCAGAGTGGCAGAGTCTTCTGCCACAGCAAATGAGAACAATCCCAAATGATACAGCCACAAGCACACAAAAAAAAAAAGGGAAAGCAGCTGCTTACATTTGGAAGGCTTCAGGTAAGCAGGGACATCCAAAAAGAGAGGTCCTCAACTCCATTGCCAGCCCTTAAATGAGGTCTGGGAAGGGGTAGATCCTGACTCCACCCTTTCTGTCACTCAGGTACACTGCATGCACCTGAGCTCCCCTGGGTTGTCCCTGCCTTCCCACTAGGTGCTCAATCACTGGTTCAGGCCATGACTTAGCATTTCCACTATAATGATCCCCACCCCAGTTCATTCCCAGTTGGTTGCAGGACATCAGCTAGAACTGACCTTAACCTGATGGATTACTTCCCTCCTCAGTGTGAGGTCACAGTACGCATCAGTTTCCTGCTGTTCAAAATATGGCTATTTGTCTATGAGGTTGTAAGCAAAGATATGAAAAATGAAATACAATAACCCTCTGGTTGTTACTCTGTTTTGATCACTCAACAGTATTTACACTAAGACCAGATTCGCTCTCTGCTGCTCAGGACTGGTGTAGGAAGGCAAGGAAAAGCAAACACAATTCACCAGAAGTGAAGCCCTACACTTTGGCAAGGAGGCTAACTTCTGGTCAGTCAGTGCACAAAGATTGAAATGGAGCAGGGGAAGGAAGTTTCCCACAAATGAAAATAGGAAAAATAAATAAATTATTGACATAACACAATGTTACGTATATATTAAATCTAATCAATCACATAGCTCAGAAAAAACAGCAACTGCTCATTTCCATCAGATGCAACTCCAGTCAAGGCTCAGAGAAGAGGGGTGCACTTTGCTAAAGGAAATCACAGAATTGTAGAAATGAATCATAAACAAATTCAATAAAGGAATCTATCTATTCAGAAAATTTGCCTGTCAATCCGATATTATCCAACTTTTAAACTATCTCAGTTGCAGAGACAGAAAGTCTTTCAAGTAACCACGGACTAGAATATTCAGGGCAAGATGCCAGCACAAGTTTGAACACAGGTCTTGCATTCATGCTTATTCACACAATCTAATGTGCTTGCAGCAGGATCTGGATCCTTAGGCACCTACAATTTCCATGATCTAAATCTCATGTACTCAGCTCCAGAGAGAAATTCTGAAGCCAAAATTAAATACCCATATGCCCTGAGCACATCAGGAACTAGAAATGCTTCATGAAGACCAAGAACTGCCTAAAGCTAACGAGAACAAAACATACTAACCACTACAAAACACAAGGTTAGTAGAAGACAAAGGGGTATAAGAAGTACATTTTCCTGGTTGTTAAACAACTAAAGATTAAGTCTTCTCAGTCAGAGAGCACCTCCTTCTACCTGGGATCTCGGAAGTTCTTGCCTGTGGCTCTTAAAGAACTAAGAGAGGAATAATATTTTATTTTTCAAAACTTGACTGTGAGAAGAGTTCAACTCTAATTATAATGAAGAGACTTATGAAGTGGGGAAATCAAAGGCCAGTACCTGCTCTAGGCTGACAGGCTTACATGACAATTGCTTTTCTCAAGATAGCAACATCCAGGATAGATGTTAATGTGGTTGCACACCAAGCAGGAAAGGGGTGATGAAGGGGGACTCCTCCTACCTATTGTGCTGAAGTTCTGCTGCTGTTCAGCAAAGATGGAAAAGAATAATATACTGCCTTGAATGATGACTTTCTGTGATACTGACAGTATTGTATGATATCTGTAATGCAACATGTAGTATACATCGCCTCCATATTTAATCTGCAAAACAGTTCTCACATAAGCATAAAGCTATATAGTAACTATGAAAAACAAGAGACTAGATTATGATAAGAAAATAAAATAGATATTAAGCTACACATTTATCAGGCATCTGGTGATGCAAAAATATTTTAACAATGGTGAAAACACATTTTTGCACTAATTTCAACTGGCTTATCTATTTCCCATTAATACTTGTACTATGTATATTGCTGAGAGTAATTGTTTTGCAGACCATGAGAGAACTTCTGCTCAATCTTTTATGACCTTTATAAAACTTTATTAAATTATGAAGCCACGTAGCTTTTAAATGCTCTAAAGTTTTGGTTGGGAACTGTTTAAATACATAAATATATGCAGCTGTCCTGAGTAATGCCACCACAGTGACTTGAGACACTGTTAAGACTTTCCAGTTCTGTCCCATTTAAAATCAGCAATAAAACTCCAGTCCAAGATAAAGTCTCAGATAGGAGCAACCCAGTCAGGAGCAAAGTACTCCTTATTAAAGAAAATTACTAACATTTTAAAAACACATGAGCTCTTCTAAGTTCCTTGCACTTCTGTTACATATAAAAGTCTTTGCTATAAAAAGATATTAAAACTAGTTTATTACATGGATAACCTCTTTAGCATGTAAAAACAGAAAAATGAAATCCCTTTATTGATCTTCCGTTCACTGAGCCCAAACTGAGACTCATGGGGAACACAGTGCTCACAAATCTGCCAGCATTGTGATCACTACAAATTAAAATGTTAAAAACAAAGCCAATATTTGGGATGACAGGCCTAGCCAAGTTTAAATTCAGTCAGAACATGCTGCCTCCTCAGAACTGCAGCCTGGTGGCTAAGAAAGTCTGGAGACTGCATCCTTAAAAAAAGGAAAAATTAGAAAAGAAATAGAAGAAATGTCTGCTCATATTTTTCCCAGCTAGTTCATCAACAACAAAGGGTATCTCCCTACCACCCAGTACAGGGAGATTCCATCAATACTTGCAAACCACTTGAAACCCAAGAGAGTTGAGTATGTCATCTGTAACAGCCTATCACCTGACATTTCTTGTTCATCTTGCTGATAAGAATTGCTTTAGCAGAACAAGCAGGCCACAATGGATATTCATTTTGATACAACTGTTTGAAAAAAACATACTGCTATGCAAGACAACATTTTATTCAAGCGTATCTCAATTATATCCATCACCTCTCCAGAAAGTTCTAGTTCTTCAAACTTCTGTATTACTACGTGCTTCTATTTTTCATTGTTAAAAGTATGATTAAAACCACTTATTTCATGTACGAGTTAATAAATAGTTAAAATATATAGCCTTAGAAGTTTTTCCTAGACCTCACTGTAATTCTCAAATCTGAAGTAAAACCCTTTCATACACAATTTGAGCAGAGTTCATTTTCTTTCCACTAACTTTTGCAGCTTTTGTACTTACTGACTGTTCACTTAGATCCTGAGAGTCTTCCATGGAGGTTGTTCGACTTTCTTTTCCTCCACAAGCAGAAATTATCTTCCGTTCAATTTATAGGTCAGTGGTCTAAATTAGAAAAGAGATAAAACAGATAACATATTAGTCTGTAGCCCTCACTTCTAAATAAATCTGCAATGAGCAAACCTTCTAATTGAAGCTGTGATTTCACTAAAATCTGCAGCAAAGTTCCCATTGGCTTCTATGAAGTCTAATTTCATATAAAAAAATTCAGCACCTTCAATACTGTTTAGGGAAGCTATCTAAAATAGAAACAGGAACAATGTTTAAGTAATAATTTTTCCACTCCTTAAAAAAAAAATAATAACCATGAAAATAATCCAATAACGAAGATAAGATGTTTAATACTAGCTAGCTGTTTAAGTAGACAAAAAAAAAAAAAAAAAAGATCACCCTTGGGAAAACATATTAGGCAGACAATTATGGAATGCAGAACAAAACTGATTAATACACATTTAATGATAACCTCTTAGTCATTAAGCATCTGGTAGAAAAAGGTTATTATGCAATTATCAGCATGAAGTCCCTATTCTCAGGTCCATTACATCCCTTTAGGATTAAATAAAATACACTAAGTGGTTTATAACAAGCAGCTCCCTGCAACGTGCTAAATGATAAACATTATCCTAATTATCCACTATGTCTATGTCACTCTTATACAGTGAATCATTGTTAGCAAATATCTAAATCTTAAATATGAAAACTCTGAGAGTTCTGTGCAGTAATGATTACAGTAACCTTGGCTATAAAGTCACAGAATCACAGAACTGTAACTGTTGGAAGAGACCTCTGGAGATCATCGAGTCCTCTTCCTAAAGCAGATTCCCCACAGTATGTCACTCAGGTAGACGTTCAGGTATGTTTTGAAAATTTCCAGCGAATGAGACTCCACAGCATCTCTGGACAGCCTGTTCCAGTGCTCTGTCATCCTCACAGGGAACAAGTTTTTCCTCATGTTTGTATGGAACTTTCTATGTTTCAGTTTGTGCCCATTGGCCCTTGTTATGTCACAGACCACCACTGAAAAGAGCCTGTACCCATCCACTTGACTCCTGCCTATTAGAAGCATTGAGAAGATCTCCACTCTGTCTTCTCCAGGCTAAACACCCCCAAGTCTCTTGCCCTTTCTTCATAAGAGAGATCCTCCATAGAATCCTAATCATACTTGGGGCCCTCCACTGGACTCTCTCCAGAGGTTCTCTTTCTTGATCTGGTGGACCCAGAACTGGACACAGTACTCCAGATGTGGCCTCACCAGGGAAGAGAAGAGAGGGAGGATCACCTCCCTTCACCAGCTGGCCATACTGTTTTTAATGTGCCCCAGGATACTATTGGCCTTGGCAACAAGGGCAAGCTGCTTGCTCATGGTCAAACTGCTGTCCACCAGGACACCCAGGTCCTTTACAGAGCTCCATTCCAGATGGTCAGCTCCAAGCTGCACTGATGCATGCAGTTTTTCCTCTCCAGGTGAAGGACTTTGCACTTGCCCTTGTTTAACCTCATCAGGTTCCTCTCTGCCCAACTCTCCAGCTCATTCTAGTGTCACTGAATGGCAGCACAGCCTTCTGGTTTGCCAACCACAGCTCCCAGCTTTTTATTGTCAGTAAACATGCTGAGAGTGCATTTCATCCATTCATCCAGGTCACTGATAAGGATGTTGAACAAGACCAGACCTATTACCAAACCCTGAGGAACACCACTAATTGCAGGCCTGTCACTAGACTCTGCACCACTTATCACAACCTTCTCAGCACTGCCAGTCAACCAGTTCTCAATCAACCTCATGTCTACTTGTCTATCCCACACTTTTTAACCTTACCTACAAGCATGTTAAGGGAATGAGTGTAAAAAACCCTTGCTGAAGTCAAGGTACACAACATCCACTGCTCTGCCCTCATCTATGCAGTCAGTCATGACATCATAGAAGACTACAAGGTTGGTCAAGCATGACTTTTCCCTTAAGAAATTCATGTTGAGTAATCTCAATAACCTCTTCTCTTCTTGCTTGGAGATGAGATCTGGAATAAGCTGCTCCATCACCTTCCCAAGGCTGGAGGTGAGGCTGACTGTCCTGTAGTTGCCAGGACCCTCCTTCTTGCCCTTTTTTGAGAACTGGAGCGTCATTGGCTTGCCTCCATCTCAGGCACCTCTCCTGTTCTCCATGACCTTTTCTAGATGATAGAGAGTGTTTCGACAGTCATTTTTGCCAGCTCCCTCAGTACTTATGGCTGTACCTCATCAGGGCCCATAGATCTGAGTGCATCTAGTTTGCCTAGATGATTTCTGACCAGAAATTGACCAGAAATCCTCCTCGAACAAAAGGAAGCCTTTCTTTCCCCAGACTCTCTCTCTTCTCTCCAGGGTTTGAGATTTCTGAGGGGCTTTCTTAGTAGAAAAGATTGAAAAAACAAGGCTTTCAGTAACTCTGCCTTCTCAGTGCCTGTCTGCCATTACCAGAGCATCCACCTCATTCAGTAGCAGGTCCACCTTTTCCCTAGTCTCCTTCTTCTCTTTTTGTTATTAACATACTTAAAGAAGTATTTCTTGTTGTTCTTGACTTCCCTTACCAGATTAAATTTCACGTGGGCCTTAGCCTTCCTTGTTGCATGCCTGCATGCACTGACAGCGTTCCTATATTCCTCTAAAGTGGCTAGATCTTGTTTTCGCATTCCATATACTTCGTTCTTCCATTTAAGTTTTTCCATGAGATCTTTGCTCTTCTCTGCAGGTCTTCTGTCACCTTTGCCTGATTTCTTACTGTTAGGGTTGCACTTATCTCAAGCTTGGAAGAAGTGGTTCTTGAATGACAACCAACTCTCCTGGATCTTCTAATGCTTTAACCCATGCAATACCTTCAAGTAGGTTTTGAAGAGGTCAAAGTTGTACAATTAAATATATTTCACTCTTCAATCTCAAAAAAAAAATCATCGACTTCAGAGCAGCAGGTAATTTGCATAATTTAAAATAAAGCAAGTGCCATGGATATTGTAAATATCAATAATCATAAAATTATAAATCAAACCTAGTATGTCTTTTGTTCAAAAGAGAACAAAATATATAATCATATGCAAATGCATTAGTTAAGTAGCCCAAACAGTCTAGCATTACTTAGATTTGTTTATCAATAAGGTACCCCAAAATACTACGACGTGGGAGTATTCCCTATAACATAAACATTATGGAACCATTTTGGTTTAAAATTCTGACCACTAGGCACTTGAACCTTATGCTATCTCCAACTAGCATAAATGCAATTATTGCTTATTTGAGCTGTTTATAGCTGTTAGCATGCACTGGAGCTGCAGACCATTCCACTCACATCCCCACTCACCTCCCTGTGTTCACCTAGGAACAACAACTGTTGGTTTAAAGTGTCACCTACTTCCACATCTCCATCTACTCTTCAAAACAGTAACTTCACAAATTTTATTGTGTTTTGCACTAGGTATTTCCTAGAACATACACAATCTAGTTTTTTCCAGTCTCCCCTTGATCCAGCTGCTGTATTGCACTTTCTTGTTTTCCTTGCTTCTAAGTTTCACAGAAAGCTTAATTAGTATTTCATTAATTTTGCCGGTTAGTTACATAATGTAAAAGAACAAATGCAAGCAATCCTGCGGTACACATTCAACCTTAACAAAAAGCTGCAAAGAATTTTGTCTTTCAAAATGGAGGAAATCACCTCTCAGTTTCAAAGGGATTCAAGACATGGATATCTTTGCCCAGGGTACCTTCAGCACAACAGAAACCACCTTCCATAGTTTCTGATCTACACAGAGCTAATAGTCTTGTATCTGTAAAAGTTTTCTGCAATCTTTGTCAAGCTGAGACAAAAGTGAAATTGAAAGCTTTCTTTAAAACACTCAGTATAGGCAAATTTAAGACAGGAGGCTGCTGAGAACAATGGGTATTTTGAAAGAAAGCAGTTCTACATGGGATTTCCTGTAGCAGGCCATTACTCATCCTCTCCTGCCAAAGAAGGCGAGTGAATTTTCACAAATGATCTTGAAATATCTGATATAGAACTTAAACACAAAATCTGCTTTAATTTAATTAGGAGTTTGAAATGTGTGCATTAGTAACATTGCCCAAGAAAAACTGGTGAAGCACTCAACAGTAAAATAAACCATTCAGAACAAAATCAGCATTTTTGAAGTCTGTTGACTGCAGTCACATTGACTGCCTCACATTCAAACAGTAAATGCTCTAAATCTGACTGTTGGTCACTGAAAGTGGTAAGTATCTCACTTTCTGTATGAAAGTCAACTACAAAATCATAGCATAACAAACGGAAACATACTATTGTATTTCCGTATTAATCGGGATCCTACCCAAAGTACACTGAAATCAATGGATGCATGTCATCTTTTTCCTTAAAATATCTAGATTATCATCAACAGCTTAGATGAATCATAACCAGTTAGGTTCAACAGTTCTAATATTAGGAACCACCTATGTCTCAATCACAATATATGTACTGTGTCCCAGTATGCAAGTGAATGTACCCACTGAAATGCATCATTAAATACATTACTTGCATTAGTCATCTTCATAAAAGATGGACCTTCAGGAATTTTTAAAATGACTAAACTGCAAGACAAGCTTATTTTAATCTTTGCGTAACTATACTATGTACGAAATATAATTTTTCACAAGTATGTAACACTATAATAGATTTTAGGGCTCTGCTGTTCATTTTCACATTGCTTCAAAATTCAAATATTGTATTACTGGAAATTAAGCTTTTTTTAAAATAAAATTCAGATTTATAGTTTTATCAACATTCTACCTAATGGTCCAGCATATCAACAACTAAATCCTACTAAATTTTGAGCCCAGCTAAAACCGCTGATTATAACCAACTGCTAACACAATGATTTTTATAATGGCAGTTATTCCAATTGCACTTAGATCAAATCCTTTAGGATTTAGTTTAATAAATTTATAAAACAGGAGAAAAACCATTAGAGAAGTCAGTGATTTAAATAAGACCAACATTACTCCCTAATAAAGATATAAAATTAAAGGATAATAGTAACCTCGTGCTGTTTTATGAGGCAATAATCCAGTTACCAATCCAACCTTGTAGTTTATCCCATCAAGAGAACCAGATTAAAAACAGAGGGATGGAGGGCACTCTTATCCCTTTTGTACTGCAAGTGTTTCTAACTGTTTTAACTATTTTTAAAACTGTTGTTAAAAGTCTTAAACTCGCAGACAAGCCAGAATGAAGAAAAATGCCTGTTTCTGCTCTTGATCCAGTCCTTGCAGATGTGGCTTTAAAGCTGATGAAGTGTTTTATGCACTCAGATAAAAATTTTACCTTTCTAAGAAATGTCTTAATTAGGAGGATTCCTGACTTTCCTCATCAACAAATGCATTTAAATATAATTTTTATTTATTTATTTTTATCTTGGGGAATAAAACACTTCATCAAATTTAAACTGCAACTTCCAGGACTCAACTATGAGGAGAAACACGTGTTTGTTCCCAGAGATATACCCATAAGTTTTAAAAATAAAAAAAATATCAAGAACTCCTCAAGGATCTCCTGCATACAGCTTTATAAATAACTGAAAATGCGAGATAGCAAGAACACAGTCCCTTCCCTAGCAAGGATTTCTTCGGGCTTTTATTCAACAACAACAACAAAAAAAGAAATTGTAGTAAGTAAGCAATTGACTGAGGCAATTTCATTTCATGTGAGATGTGGAAAAAGATCAAGTCTTGCAATTTTCCAAAGCTCAAAACAGAATGCAAATCTTGGGAACTCACAGGCAAAAATAAACCCAGCTTTTAAGGACACGGCATTTCCCAAGAGGATCTCTCAACTTGCTTCTGGCCCTCTACTCAGCCAGATGGAGGGACCGCTTTCCAACAAAAGTCCTTTGACTGGAAGAGGAGTTTTACCATCAGAATGTTCCATTCCTTTCACCTTAACCTAAAAACCTAGAAAAGTTTTTGCTTCACTTGAAATTGCTTTGCTAGATGAAATAACTGAAGAGAAGGGTCCTCAGCTTCTACCACAACAATACTTTTTCAAATAATAATCCCACGTTGCGAATATATTCAGATTCTTTTCATTCTTCTTCAACTACAGAACACCTTCTTCTATTCTGGTTATATCACAGAGATGTTCTGGTTGTATAGTATAGGACCTGGACAATCCTAGTCAAGTTTACTATATTATTTTTACATTATAAATTGTGTCAATAATAGATGATAAGCAGAAATTATGCCACTGTAGTTAACACAATTACTTCATAGCCACAAAGAAGAGCCATTTCTGTGACAGCCACACACTGATGAAGAACACAAAATATTAACTGACAAATGGTCACAAACAGAATATTTTCTCATTTTCTTGTTCTCAACTTCAGACACCTGTGATAGCCGAAGTACTCAGTGCTTTTAGTCACAACTGAAGATATGGAGCATGTGCACAGTAAGGTGCCATTGTTTGAGTAAACAAACAGAGGGTCAAAGGGTTGAGCTCTTCCAGTATTAGGCAAGACTCTTGTCTGTGTTCTACGTCTTTCCTATGGAGCATCTGAGGAGTCGCATTCCTAAATATAAGGCACTATGAAAAGTTATGAAAGGAAGACAACAAATAAATGAATTGCTGCTGAATGTGTGCGAGAGACTGTAGTATATGTGTACTGTGATCTAAATTAGATAACTTCATAATAATTCTTGGAAGGTACAGGAAAGAGGGTACAAACAATAACAAACACTGTTTAGCAGTTAAGCAATTCCTGCTTGAAAAACATTCATACTCCTAGCTGTCTGCATGCATATCACCTATAGTCTGCTATGAAAAAGGTAAAATAGAACCCAAATATGCTAAAAATCAATGAAATCAAAACCTGATTTATTAAAATATTAAATTATCATAAACCTACAATCAAAAACATTCTGCTTTCTCAGCTTCTATTAGTTTCACATTTGGAAAAGAGGAAAGACCCATGCTCCAAATGAGAAATAACAATTATGTGCTTTATAAGCTGGCTTTCTTCAAAGCTCATTGCAAGCAGACAAGCAAATAAGAAAAACCATACTAATTTAACATATTTGAAATAAATTATAACAATTAGGTCTTCTAGACACTGGAAGTCATTGTCTGATCTTGTTTTGGTAGAAAAAAATATCATCTTTCTTATGTTGTAGGGGAAAATTAAATTTCAGTTCTTAATGTAATTTCTGAAAAGATGTTAGTTGATATATTTGCCATGGTTAACCGTGGGTTTGTCTGTTTTTTGTTTGTTTGTTTGTTTGTTTTGTTTTGTTTTTGTTGTTGTTTGGTTGTTGTTTTTTTAATGTTCTAGGCTGCTGTCTTTTCTCTTATGCAAATGCTGTATCATCTTGAAAAGAATGTCAACCCTAATTAAAACTATTCCCCGGTGGAAAAAACAAACAAACAGTAAGTAAAATTATCATTTATATCTAACTTCAAGGGAGAGCAAATGACTAGCACATTCTAAATATAATTGTAATAAACAACTAAAACGGCAAGCAAATGAATTCTGGCAGTAGGATTTAGACATCTATTGCCTTCCTGAGGAAAACTGGCAGGTGAAGAGAAATATATGTAGCATTCAGAATATACGTATATTTTTAGCTCTCACATTTTAATTCCTGCTTTCCTTTTAATCAGAAGGGTACCTGCAAGAGGTAGAAGTGGCCTGCAGATCTTGCTAGCTTATCTAGGGTTAGCTGAGGTAACTGGTCTCCACCTCCTGAAACTGAGGTGGGTGAAGTGAGCCTCCTGGAAAGCTCGCATTGTGTTACACATACAAGCCTTTCTTCACTATCTGGGTAATCAAGAGATATAAGAAATATCCATCTTCCTATCTCTCTTATTTTAACACTATATTTTTTCTAAGGCTTTCATCTCTATGGGATAAGATAAGGACCTCTTTGGATCTGTGCAGTTTCAGACATATTTTTCTTTGCTGAGGATGAGAATTTTACCCTTGGTGAAGTTTCAGAATTTTCCAGAACCTCCTGTAACATGTTCAGGACATACATCTCCATCTGTGAGTGACTCCAGAGCCCTGAGCTCCCTCCTTTCTCTCAGAGGCCCTGGCCCATAGAGGGTGGCTGGCTCTAAACACCACACCCAGGTGACAGCTTATTTTAGCTTGGTATGTTCAGTGGCCCCTGGTGGAGGCAAAGCTTCTTGGCTGGGCTTCTGGGCCTACAGCAATTTGTGTTTGCTTAAATAGAGAAGATGTGTTATTATTCCTCATTTTGAGTTATCAAAATTACTACAGGAATTCACACAGCAACTCACACATTTGGCTCCAGGGCAGGGCTGCACAGAGAGGACATGGGAAGGCTCTGCAGGACCTACCAAGGAGTACACAATGAGCCTGGCCACTTTCCCTGTAATGAGGAACACTCAGACTCAGATGTAAAGATGCCAGTATAGCAGCCAGATGGAGAGAGCCAAGCAGGAGCAGCTGTGAGGACCTGCTCACCAGCCTCATTCTTCCATGCTACCTGGCATGCATGTGCAGAAGACCATGCACATGCCCAAACTTGGCATATTATATATATGTGGATATTCAAACGTATACAGAAACTCTAAATCCAAAGTGGATAAGTTTTAGGGTTCTATGTCAGATATTATTAGCATGAAAATAAAGCTAGGAAGTAAAAATAAAATCCTGGTTTCTAAAATGAAGAGGCTTGAGTTCACAGGAGATCCAAGATCTGCTCACTACCCAGAAAAATAAAAGGTATTTTGTCCTGGTAACACAATTCATACATTTCCACATCTTGACACAGCAGAATTATCCACACTGAGTTTTCACAAATGTTCAGAATTGGGAACAATGCTTTGACACCAATTAGATGTTTACAGCTCTATCCTTATCTACTTTCTGTTTACCTCCTCCCTCTGCTTCAAATTTACTCATCTTTAACTGGAATATAATATGCTACTTCCATCCTACTTTATGAGCAAGTGAATTCATGCCAGATATTAAATGCAGTAATTGAAACAAACATGATTCATACTATCAAGCTGTGATACACTGAAAACCTCTCATAATACAAGTCAAATGATTGCCTTCCATGCTAGTCACCATGTATTTATTACACACAGCCCTGTGAATTCTGCATAGTCTTTGGTGAACACTTGTATTAATTCACATTGTCCATTCCGCAGTTTGCTACCTCAGACTGAGTTTTCTGAAGAAGAGCATTGCTTGTGCTGTCATTTTGGACATTTTATTCAAGAAAAATTCAACGGATTTCCCCACTCTGTATCAGATATTTCTAACTAGGAAGAAAACCACAACACCATAGAACCATTTGGAACAGTTAAAGGCAGGCCTCAAGATGAAAAAGCATCGCAATACAGATCAAGAAGTCTCTGCATCAGTTATGTTAGTAACACATAGGTCTGTGATGATAGATTGGTCCTCTGACCCCTCGTTATTGTACAACAAAACAAGTGGAAAAACAAGAAAAATGAAAGACTTCTTGGCAAATGGTAAAAAACCATGAGCACTGTGTCTCATCTAGTTCTGGTAAAATAATGATTTAGTGCCGTATTTACCTCTCTTGCAAAGATCAGAGAGTCGCAGTCAACATCTCAGTGTCCAAGTGGAGACCAGTGATGAGTGGTACTCCCCAAGGATCAGTGCTGAGACTTTGTAGGCAACACAGACAGTGCGATCAAGTGTACCCTCAGCAAGTTTGCCACTGACACCAAGATGACAAGCATCTGGGTCAGGGCAACCTGAGGCACAGACAGAGGCTGGGTGGAAAATAGCTTGAGAGCAGGTCTGAGGAGAAGGATTTAGGGTGCCGGTTGATGAAAGATTCAACATGAGTCAGCGATGCGTGCATGCAACCCAGAAGACCAACCGTATCTTGGATTGCATGAAGAGAAGCATGTCCAGCAGGTTGAGGGTGGTGATTCCGCCCCTCTACTCTTCCCTTGTGAGACCCCTGCTGGAGTACTGCATCCAGTTCTACAGCCCCCAATACAAGAATGACATGGAGTTGTTGGAACAGATCCAGATGAGGGCCAAGAAGATGACAGAGAGCTGGAGCACCTCCCCTATGGGAACAGGCTGAGAGTTGGGGCTCTTCAGCCTAGAGAAGAGAAGGCTTCAGGGGAACCTTATAGCATCCTTCCAGTACCAGAAGGGGGCCTACCGGAAAGCTGGAGAGGAACTTTTTATAAGGGCATGTAGTGACAGGATGAGGGAAAATTATTTTAAACTAGAAGAGTTTACATTTTGTCTAGATATTAGGAAGAAATTCTTTAGTGTGAGGGCAATGAGACATGGGAACACGTTGCTGAGCGAGGTTGTGGATGCCCATTCGCTAGAATCATTCAAGACCAGGTTTGATGGGACTTAGAGCAACGTGGTGTAGCAGGAGGTGTCCCTGCCTATAGCAGGGGTGTTGGAACTAGATGATCTTAAAGGTCTCTTCCAACCCAAACCATTCTATGATTCACCAGTTTTACGGGTACCCAAATAAGGCTCAGAAAAACTCTTCTTCCACTCCCATCCCACACCTGAACTAGTGTTCAGAGCTTCAGATTGCAAAATTATAAACTCATCCTTTCCTCTCTCATCCTAATACTGCATAGTACACTATGAAATTGGCAAGACTGAAAACAGAGCTACGAACCTCCTGGTGCTTGATGCTCTCCCAACTGAGAAAGACCACTTTACTCACAGTTAAATAAAGCATGCAGCTACCCAGACCACTTCTGACTCACTTCAAATTAATCAATCACAGGTTACTCCAGCCAGAAATAAATAAAACAAATGTGAAGACTGTTTATGGACTCAGTTTGTAAACAAATCCAATTAAGAATCTCATTATGTTCCTGTTAAAATAAAGGCAAATAGATTTGCAAAAAACTGCACACAGTGTTTTCAAACTTACCGGTAATCAAAACCACACTAACTAAACCAAAAAGAAAAACAATTCGCAGGAAAAAAAAAAATGCAAAGAGGGCACTCTTAAAAATCTACGTTTTTTTCTTTACCAGCTGTCCAATTCAATGTTTTGAACAACTAGGAATTTTTTAAGGGAGTTTTATTTTTAATATATGATATATTTTGGTTAATTTCTGAGATATTTTGCCTCTCATTTTTGAATAAAGTAGCTGAAAACAAACCAAATTAAATATTTTAGTTATTTTTAAACAAGCAACTGAAAACAGCAAGAATAAAACGTTATGGTTAATCAGGCAGAATATTTAAAGAGATGCAGTCAACTTGGAAATACTAATTGCGTAAGATTTCCTCTCCCTAAATTTACCTCAGACATTAAAAAATCTCCTTATGACATAAAACAGCATAAGGTAACAAGAATTTGGGACAAGTTAAAGAGAAGCACATTCTCCAAAGTTAACCCACTGAATCCAATTACATGTTAAAAAGCTGTGACAGCATACTACACGTATCTTTACATTCACCTTGTTTTTAGAAGTCTTGACATGGTTTCAATTCCATATTAAGCAGTTACATGCTTCAGTGAGTACATGATGCTAGTTATTGAAGAAGACCAAACAATAGCTGCGCTTCCCTAAAACACCTGGCTGAATTAAGGGGTGGGCAGCTTGCCTACCCACGTGACTACTCCCAGTCATATCTCAGGTGGTTTTCTGCTCAAGGTGAGGATAATTACTGTTCATCCAAACTCAAAAGTTGCACTAAGCCAAATGAGATAAACTGAAACATTCAGATGAATGACGAGGAGACAAATTCTTATATTCCACCTTGGTACCCCATAAAGAAAATGCTAAGACTGATATTAAAGTTGCTGTGTAGTCTACGTATTTGATGCTACTGACTCTCCTAAGAACTATCTGTCCTCATTTTGATTCAGGGCCTATCAACAGTCTTCATACAGAATATAAATGTCATCAAGTACTCTGAACAGCCCAACATCCCACTGGGAAACTTCTTTCACTGACAGCCAGCACTAGATATACAACACAAAATAATTGTGATAAATAGGTATTCTCATATTTTAATCATACCAAGCACTTTGACAATGGTTTCTTTTACAGATTGCCTTTCCCCTACTTGGATATTTATTAGTTGTGATTAGATGCACTTTTCAATTGTTTAATTACTGTTGTGGTATTATGTCTGGAACTTCCTCAGCTTTCCTAGCTCCCTTTCTAAAGTTAGAACAGTATGCATGCCTCCAGCAGTAGCTGCACCCATACTGCCTATGTAGGTGACACCATCCCTCTTCCTCTGTGTAATCCTTTGTTTAAACAGTTATTGCTCCTTTTTTGGCTAGGTCACTAACTTGATCGTTTGCTGTGGGCTCTGGTTGTTGTAGTTGTTTTCTGTTTTGTTTGTTTGTTTGTTTGTTTTTGTAGTTGTAGTTGTTTGTTTTAAATAAACCACTGGCTTGTACCAAAGTACGAACTGTCTACTTGCTCTCAGTTTACTGAAGGAGCCAGATGACTCTGTTTCAGCAATCTGTTCTCTTTGTTGCTTACTCTTTCCTCGATTTTTGTAGTAGCAGTACTGTAGCTATTGCAGTCTAATGACAGAATTACAACAGACTTTTAAAGAAATTTTCTCTGATCTAATAAAAGTAGCAATCTACTTCTCATAGACCTCACTGGTCTTTGCATCACTGTTAAAACAGTAAGTAGTTTTGATTTGATGAGTAACCCCTGACAGACTCTGAGTAATACTGCACTCTTTAAATATTCATTAGCAAGAAGGTATTTTTGAAACCATGATTTAATTTGCTTTTAAATCCATTTCACTTATGTCAAGTCAGTTTTGCATCCTTCAGGTTATTAAGCAAAAACCCATGTCAAGTCCAAAATCTCAAAAAACTATATTACATCGCTACTCTTATCTCTAGAAATCAAACTTGTACTCACATCGAAAATAATATTATTATTTTGGCATGTTCAAGTTTTCATAAGCCCATGATGTGGTACACTGTGTGCATTTCTGTATTATATGTGAACAACATACAAAAGACATTTGAATGTGAAAGCATGTAAGTTAATTCTTTGTGACAGTGGAGACTAACAGAAAATCATTTCCATAAATTAAGCACTTGTCTAGAGCAACAGCTAAGTAATGGTTACTTTTTAGAAAATACCCAACATCTTTCCACAGTCATAGCAGTAAAAGAATGCAGCCAGTCATGAGCGCTATAGGGTACAGAGATGACATTCTCCTGGTTGGGCACTTGCCTCCTTCTCAAGAGCACAGCTTTTGGACAGTGGTGTCCAGATCTGAAAAGTTTATGAACTTTGGTTTCACATCCAACCTCCAGCCTTCCTCTGAGAACATTACGTCTGCCTTCTCCAAAGGTACCATAACTTTCCTCACTGCATGTGTATCTGCAAATTATTTGCAACTTCTTTAGCTTTAGTTAAAGAATACGTTCACAACTTTTATTATGTGTTTAGAGGTGATTTTTATAGGCAAAGTTTTTATTCTGAAAAATTCCACCTATTCCACAGACTTGACCCCGCACTTCAGTTAATAGAGGTGACAGATTAGGTAACCAAGGCTGTGGTTCCACAAGTATTTCTGCAGCACCAGTGCCAGCTTCAGCAGCACGGGTGCTGCCACTCATTCCGACCTTTGCATCATGCCAGCACAGCTGTTTGTGAACCATGGTGAGGAGCAGATCCAGTTCAAACAAGTGGCCAGCAGAGGAGAGGTAAGGACTGCTTAAGAAGTATTGCCACCAAATGAGAAACCACAGCTTCACACATTTTCATGCTCTAGAAAACGGAGAGACATAAAAACTTCAGATACAGTCAGCCATATGTATATACTAGTCACAAATTGCTTGTTCTCACCAAGACCCTTAAAGAACTGACACTGTGAGAACAGAGCAAAGACATTCCTCTTCCTACAGACCCTACAGTCTATCTGCTGGAGGCTTATTCCTGATTTGACAGCATCTCTTGAGCTACAGGTCAAACCACGGACTACCTGAACGTAGATCTGACTCCAAGAAGCAAGGTAGATTCACAACAACTATCCAGGACTAAGCTTCTGTTTCATTTCTGTCTTAAGCCAAAAATCTGCTGACAACTCAGCTTGCTCTTGGAGATAACTGTCTATACTTTAATCAGAGAACTGGAAAACAAGTCAAGTCATATCTAAATGGCTACCAGAAATGTGTAGGAAATACACAGCTAGTTGTTTAAGCTAAAAGATGCCATTCCTCTCACTGCAGTTGACTTCCAGCAATACTGCTGCATGGCGTAATCAACATTCAGATGGTTTTTTGAACACAAAAATTGCTTCTCAGAAGGGGCAATCAACAGAACCAAATTAATGTGAATGTTACAGCAGCTCCTTCTATCACATTAGATTAGGGGGAAAAAAAAAGAAAGAAAAAAAAGAAAAGAAAAAAAAAACCACATAAAAATAGGAGGCTCAATTTATAAGCATTTGGATCTTTCCAATTTAGAAACCTACCACAGTTCCAAATCTTGCCTCGGGGTAACCTGAAATTTTTATTTTGGAGACTCTTTCCCAGAATACCATTACACAGTTTGTAAAACCTTTGTACTGTTCAGCCCTGTTAGCTTCCAGCTCCCTAACTCTCTGCGTTAAGAAGACCAGAACAGGAATATTAGGCTGGGTCTGAGCTGCATTGCTAGAACTTGGCAGGGGAAACATCCATAATCTGTCTGAGCCGTGCCTGTTTTTGTGAAACCATGTCTGCACTGGGACACTCCAGAGACTTGGAAGAAAGACCTCACATACAGTGTGATGTCAGTATGTATAGACTGAAGCGTACTAAGTCTTATTTAGCCATTCTCATGTGGGAGTATGGTGACATTCATTTTCTGTAGTTCTCTGGGAATATATTGGAGTAAATAAAAAGGACCGTCCAGGTGGGATTTAACATGTTGAACTGACTTCACACCTCCCGTTGAATAGACTTAGCATTCATGAAACGTCCCTGAATAAACACAACCTGGCTGTTCACTTCCACAACCAACAAAGTTGCATAAAAGGAATTAAAAGCATGCAGTCAACTGACAATATTTCTAACAGAATCACTTTCAGGAATACAATTAATGTAAAAGCACTTTCTGAGGTCATTTATAAAATGCCATAAAATTTTTATAATAAAAATATATATTCTAGCACAGGAGTATGAAAATGCCTTAAAAAGGAAGAAAATGTGAGTGTACGACTTTGACATTTTTACTTAACCCTCCCCTGTTTTGTATTGAAGGATTACTCCTCCGTACCTTTGATCTCATGCACACAAAGGATACTACAGTACCTGAAAAAATAGTGGGCTGCTCTAAGAATAGTGGACTAGATACTCATCCGGCATAACGTGAGACCGCTCCAGTAATTTCAACATTCCTACTCCAATTTGCAACAGCAGAGGATCTGGCACAAAACATCAAGCTAAGTTTCCAATTACCTCATGCACCAGCATTGATTTCAATAGCTATATACATGCAGTCATAGAGGAGAATTATTTGAAAAGTTGCAAACTCAGCTCTCTATTTCTTTTACTTTTGTGGTCTAAATCAGAGCCCCCGTGGTATTTTAATGCAGCTTTCCGTGGTTTAATTATATATGTGTCAAGAGCAGAATACTTACTTGTTGCGTGTATCTGATTTTAAAAAAAGGCAGTAGTAATTCTTTACACTGCTGAAAATGTCAACTTATACTAGGTTATGTCACAATAGTAGTAAATTTTAATGTTGCCTAAAAATCTAGTATGTACTAACTTAAATAAGTAAGTAAAAGTTTATCACCTATAGGAGAGTTACTCTCCTGTAAGAGAATGTCTTGCCGGTTGCCTCAGGTCTTTTTGCAGTTTGCTGCTCCTGATCAGTCAAATTGTACAGTCCAGACACAAAAGGGAGGCAATCCGGGTGCAGAGACACAGTATTCGCTCAGCCCAGACTGACTCTGTTCTTCAGAGACAGCACGTAAATTACACACAATTAAACAATGCTACACATGTTCTTCATTGTCCTGTACTTCTGTGGATATCTGCTAAGGGAAAATTGCCAGTGATTTCTTTTATTCCAGGAGAGGGACACAGACCCTCACAAGAATCTAAGCACACAAAACCTCAAAAAGCCAGCTTTTCAAATTCGTGGCAATGAGTTGAAAACATAGTGTCTGATACCTGAGCCCAACAGCTTAAGACAAAGTATATACAAGTCTTAGTGGTATATGGGTCACAGAAAGTTCTGAAGGTAATCACTTCTCATGACAATCTTCCCTTATCATGAAGAAATTCTAAACAAATTGAAAATAAAATGCTTAAACGCTAGTATTCCTCAAAGAGCCATTAGCATTTGACATTTTGTTTGAAAATCTGATGCCCAGCATACAGGCAGTCCTGTGAGTGAGACTGCCCAGCGATGCATTCTGATATAGCACAATCAATCATCAAAGTAATTTTGCTGTTCAGCATTAAAACAAAAGGTGGGCCACCTATCGGCCACATTTCTCAGGCTCAGAGACAAGAAGAAGAAACTGCTTTAAAATATTTTTCACCAGGGTCCTGTAATGCAGGCATCCCAAAAGGAATCTTTCTGGCAGTATTACAGCCTACAATGCAAACTAAAACTGTAAGTTTTATTGCCTTTTCAAATAGATTTTATTATTGACTTGACAGATAAGCACCCTCCGTATCTGAGCTTTTGCACTGCAAAGTGCATCCAAGTTCCTTTAAGCACCTCTGACTTCATGACAGATTTGGTAACAGTGCAACGCAGAATGGTCCACACAGGTGGACTCAGCCAAAAAAAGCTATTTGATAAAAATCTGATTTCTGTACAGCAACATCCAAAACGTCATCTAAAACATACAACTAAAATGGATGGCTTTTAATATATATTGCAATGTGTGGGACTTCGATAGTTAAAACACCTACTGACTTTAAAAGAAAGAGTATTTATTTTTAATAACCATTTCTTTTTACTTTTAAAAAGAGGAGCAGTTTAAGCCTTCAGCAGAACTATGCCCTGAAATCTCAGGGGTGATTAAAGGGCCATGCCAAAGCTGAAAGGTTTCAAATATCAAACTATACTATTATGTCAGGGCCAGCAAGATCAATTAGCGCTTTTCAATGACAGAAAAGGTTAAGTTGGACACAGATTTACAGAATATTTAAAGCTAAAAATGGAAAACATCGCGTATTAATTTAATGCCACATGTTAAAAGTTTATTTGTAAACCTCTCAACTGAGGAATAAATATCAAAACTTTTCTTCCTGTTGCGTAACACGAAAACAGCTTTTGCCATGAATAATGGCGAGGAGATTTATAATATATATTTATATATGTTAGATGCAAATGTTAACATTGGGTTCTCAAATACAAAGCAGTGCTTCAGACAACCAAAGCTTCTGCTTCCAGACCTGGTTTAGTGCTGAGCTCTTATAAAGCTTTAAAAAACCCGTGATAAACTGACAGATGTCTGTTTGCCTGATGCCCCTCTGCTTGCATTCTTCTTTCAAATCCTGACAGCACTAAGAATGAAAGGCAATGAATAAGTAAACTTATTCCCGTACTCAACCAAAAGACAAATAGAAATCTACTAGTGAGAAAAAAGGAAAAGAAAAACAAACAAACAAACAAAACAAATTAACAAAAAATCCCCAAACAATTATCTGTAAATTAATTCATCTCAAGTCTGGGGAAAAAAAGTAAGTGTACAGCTTCTGCAACTGAAAGCAGAAGCTAGAGCAATTCTCGCACCAGGAAACACTGGAACTTACATTTCAGCTCCTGGCATCATACAGATACTCACAGGAAGCACAGGTATGCTTGAAGTTAATCCAATACCTGTTAATATAAGCACTGCTGCAGTAAACATCACTTGAACAAAGTACCATGCTATGATATCAAATCAAATTGGTATAAAATTACCATAAGAGCGTGAGAGATGGAGGGAAAAAAAAAAGCACACTGTTGAGAACAGTGATTGGGATTATGGTTGTATGATCCCAAATAAAAGTGAAGCAAGATTACTCTTGTTCAATGATAGATTTCAAAATGTCTTTTTTTTTTTTTAAAGCCCACTTTATTTATTTCGTCAAGGGGTGATTTGAAATATTTACTACCAGACAGTACCTAATTTTAGGTTTTAAGTGCTTTAACAGCTCTATGAAATATGATCAGCAGCTGCAATATAGAAGTATGCTGAATAAACTCTCCTTGTAAAAAGGGAGACCTGTTCTACCTCGAGTTTATAAAACCCTTACTTTCAAGAAAGAAAAAGATAACACATAAAAAGTTAATAGTTACGTCCTACAGCATTTGACAGAAATTCCAGGAATTTCTTTCTTCTCTCTGAATTAGCTTTCATATTTCATAGAGGAAAAGTAGATGGTGTTTTAACACTTGTACTGAACATCGTGCACTGCCACCAGCTCACCAAGGAGCCAGGTACTTTTCCCATACCAAATTCCAATGCTTAACATTGGTTGATTCTAGGACTAAGAAGTAGAACGCAATATATGAAAGTCGCATAAAGTTTGAACTGTAGCTCTCAAAGCTTGCATCAGAGGCTAAAAATATGCAACAGGATACTATCTATAGCTGTATTTCTGGTTGCCTCGTTTGAAACATTTTAACTGGGACCTGCAATTAACTGGGTACCCACCAGTTCCCTACCTATTAAATTCCTTGTTTAGAATTTACATAGTGCATTGGCATTATCCGTGGGGCAGAGTAGATTTCTACTGCACGGGGTTGTGAAGCCATTAATGCACACAGATCATGTGAGGGTAACCTTCAACTACATTTTTTAGCAATACATCCACATACACAAAACTATTTGTAACCGTATATGCATTGCCTGAACAAGGGTAAACGAAGGGTTGGTCAACATATTCCTCTCTTAGTTTTATTAAATTGGATTGAAGAACAATTGGTAACATAAACACCAGAATTTTCAAAAGAAACCAGGGTGGCCCGGTTTAGATGGAGTCCAGCTAATGCCAGACACAGAATCAGGCAGGGAGAAGAGAAAGAAATGTCAGTCTGTATCTCCACTTACTCACAGTACGATACATTTTGTAGGTAGGAAAACATCTCTTACTGGGCAGCGGTCTGAGAAACACTGGCAGAAAAGAGTCAAAGCGGCAGCAATTTTAGGAAAGCGCTTTTTGAGCGGTAAGTAAATGAAACAATGATATCACCACAGCTTTAACGCAAAGCACGCTCTTCAAATAACAAATAAATACTGAGGTCAGACCCAACGCGATATTTACTCCACGCACGGAGAAGATGCTTATTTGTACGCGCCCCTGCACAGCCGATTAGTTTATCTCGGACACGCTTCCTGGTCTTAGCAATTCTTTTCCTCTGTCCCACACACGTAAACAAACCCTCAGCACACGGAAAATCCGGGTTCCTTACTGTTCTAGCACGATTTCATGCCGCAGTTCGGATCAGCTCCGGGGCCGGCACGGCGTCCCTCGGGTGGGTGCAGCCGCCGGGCATGTCACACCGCCGGACACCGCCGTACCTCCGGGCGCTGCGCTCAGCCCGGCTGCGGGATAACGGGAGGGCAGCGGCCGCGCACCTCCCCGGCTCTCGACAGCCGTTTCGCGAACGCAGATGAAACTTTAGATGCCAAAGGCTGATTGGCAGCGGCGCTGCCGAGGGACCCGCTCGCTTTTCGGGGGGGAAATCGCCTCGGGTGCTCCCCGGGCTGGGTGCGGGCTGCTCCCCGCCGCGGGTCCTCCGTCCGCGGTGACAGGAGGGGAGGCGAACTGATGGCCGGCAGCCCGCTGGGTCTGAGCGCGGAGAGTCCTGTTACTCCGCGCGGATCAAGTGCACACACGCACTCGGACGCTTCCCCACGTGGAACCGCTTTCAGACCAAAACACGGGGCCCCGCGACGAGCTGAAGAGGAGAGAACAGGAGGACGGGGGAGCCCGAAAACTCCGTTTTGCCTGCCTGGGAGCCTCAAAGAAAACAAACCGGGAGATGGGGGAGGGAGGGATCCCTCGGGGAGAGGAAACGGCAAGGAGAAAGTCCGGGAGGCAGCCCCAGCCCGGCTCCCCTCGGACAGCGGGGCCAGGGGCCGGAGTGCTACGGCGTGCCGCGCCGGGCCGCGCTCGCCTCTGGACGCGGCTTCCCCGGCAGCGGCGGACGGTTCTGCCGAGGGCTGCGTCCCACCCTACGGAGCCCCGCCGGCCCAGGGCCGGCAGCACCCCCGAGCGCCGCCGGCTGCCCCCGTGCCCCCGCTTCCCGCCGCGGCGGGGGCGGGCGGGAGACGCACGCCGGGAACAATGCGGGGCAGCCGGCGCCCGGCCCCATCTTGGCCCGGCCGAAGCAGTTGGTAGAAGAGGGGCGAGGGCAGAGCCGGACGGGCTGTCACCTGGGCACACAGCGCGGCAAAGAGCCCCGAGAGCGGTTTTTTTAATTAAACTGGCGTGGTGCCTTGGTGAGCGCCCGATCCTGAAATATATATATATATTGCAATATATATATATATTATTTTTTTTGTCATCGGACTAACAAGAAAACAACGCTAAACAGCCCCGCGCACCCGCACGGCCACACGTACAGGCGGCGGAAAGCCGCTCTCCTCCACCTCTGAGGGAGGAGCGGGAGGAAAGAGAGGCACTCACCTCGCCGCCGGGATACGCCGCTACCTTGATTTTATGGCCGCTCCTTATTTATTTATTCTCGTCCCTTCTGCGAGCCGAGTTTCCCTTTTTGCACCGTTCCTCTGGCAAAACCGGGACATCCCCTTTACAAGTCCCCCCCACCCCCCCCCCCCCCTCTCCCCACACACAAATAAAGCGCAACTCAGAGCAGCCCGGGAGGGGAGACTCGGGGCGGGGGGGCAGACGAAGGAGGAGGAGGAGGAGAAGGAGGCTGGTACGGGGGAAGCCAAACACCCTTCGCGATTCAGCGAGCGCACTTAGTTGCCTCTCACGCAGAAAGTTTCCCTGGCGAGGGACGGGGCTAAGGAAAGGTAACCCCCTCCTTCCCGAAAAGGTCGCTCCCCTGAGAGGTGAGATGCGGACCTTCCCGCACCTTCATCTCGCCGGACAGCTGCGGGAGCGGTGATGGGAGCAGTGGGAGAAAAGGGCTGGAAGGCTCAGGAAGGTTCAGCCCTCAGCACTGACCCTTTGCAGGCACCATAGGTCCCACACGGCCCCATTTGTTTGTTCTAGGATGAACCCACGCTGTAAAGCAGTTTTGACTTTTGGGGAAAGTTGGTTGTTTATGGGACAGATCAAGCTCTGTACAGAGGAGGACTTGATTTCGTACACTTTTACCGGTTGCATTTGCCTCCTTCCTCCCCATCAGTGAGGATGAAGAGAAAGCTATGTCTTGCTTCAGAACCGAGCATTTTTGTGCTTGGCTCTCTTTGCTACCTCGTGCGGGTAAAGGGGAGGAAGAACACTAATTGCCAAGTCACTTTCCAGACTCCTACTATTAACCATGTATTACTTTTTCTGGATTTCACTGGGTAGATTGGCTGGCTCCTCTTCAACCAGTTGCATCACCCTCTGTCTGTCATGTAATTCAGCTCTTCCAAGAACTTAAGTTAAAAATTCAGAAGCAGAGTGAAAAGTTAGGCACTGTAGCTGGGGAGAGCACCAGTTGTGTTCAGAGAAGTATCTTGATCTTCAGAAGTAAGGAATGTCACCAGCTTTTGAGGTTAGTGAGTCACGTGAGAAGGGGGAAAATCACAGATTCCTGAAGATTCTTTGCTACCTATCTTCCATTTGCTCACTTTTGTATCTGGTGATACTGTTCAATGCGTAACTGAAACTCCCTGCCTTTGAATTTCATAATTTGCATTCAGTGAATTGTACTAACAGGGCCATCTTTCTCTTAAATAATGTCAGACTTAAGATGACTAAATCCTCATGAAAACAAGTCTATAAAAATCCTGTATTTGCTGTCTTGGGAGAGTCGCCACTCAGAAAGAGAACAGATGTGGAAAACTCTTTGACCTACACAAATAAAGCTAGAAAAACACTTAAACTCAAAAAGCCCCCAAAAGCCAACCTTCAAATTAACGTAGTGTAGGACAAGCCAGAAAAATGAAGTGAAGTTTGAAACTGGAAGCTTAGAGAGCAACTGGCAACTCAGATTTGCAGAAAATAATTGCAATTGACAGAGCCACCGACTGTGGCTCATGCCAGCATCCATCTTGCTAACAGGCTTTTTCTGTGGGAGCACGTGCTAACAGCCTGCTCCTTTCGAGAGGATTTTTTACACAGCACCATTCTGAGATGAGGCTCTTGAACATGGCCACAAACGTTTTCTGAAGTCTGGATTCCTTCCACCTTACTTCAGTGAAGTAAATTCCTGTTCCAGGGAACAGACACCCAGTAACCTGGCTTGTTTTAATAGACATATCACTTTAAAGCGAACTTTTAACCATCTGTTGCACCCACATAAGGTGCGCCAACTTAAAAAGATTATGTATGATTTTCACTCACTGTAACAGGTTTCAGACTGGGGAGGGATGGGAGAATAGTACTGCTGGTCCCTGGTACAGATCCACGGCACATCTCCCAGACAGGAGCCTGCCTTGCTGCCTGTGAACCACCTCACTGTTTTGCTATTGATTTCAGAGAGAGCGGGGAGGGTCATGCTCAAAACTAACGGTCCTCTGGCAGGTGCACTGAAGGAAGTCCTACATAAGACTCGTAACGCTAATTTTACAATTTAATAGTAAAATACTGCCAGGTAGTAATTAGGTGACGATTTTGGTTATGTTGGCGTTGTTGGGCTGAAGTAAGTTTCAGCGCTTAGTGGAAGCGATCTCAGTGGGCTGTAAGTAAGTCCAAAATCTAGTGCAATCCACTGGCTCTTATAACTGACTCTGTGTGACCATATAGAGCCCTGCACGGAGAAGGTCATGCTAGAAATAGTCCTAACGGTGCCCAAGGAAGGGTTGTAGGATCCATTTTTACACAAGAATAGAAGAATAATACCTTATCCATTTAAAGCAACATGGGAATGTAAGTAGGCAGGATGTAATTATCTAGATTGGTATTTAGCCAGGCACTCCTACACTTGCAAAAAGTGCCATAGGGTTTAATGACCACAAGTGTTCTGTATCCTTGGTTATACCTCTTACATAAAGACAGCACTGTGATCATATATATTTCATGCTGGCTCAATACTGAATCAGCAGAAGAATGTTGCACAAATATCCACTCATACCATACCTTGGAATTTCCTTAGAGGTCTTCCATGCAAGGACTATAGGCCCTACCCTCCTTACCTGATGAAATCTAATGAGTCACAAACAGTATGGTTCCAGATGACTCTGTTTGCGTATGTTACTGCAAACAGAAGGGGTCTTAAGAGTTTTTGCAGCTAGTTTGAAGTGAAACCAATATACTTCCCTGGGTTGTATCTGATTAAAAAAAGGGGATTTTTGTTTGATTGGCTGTCTTTATTATTTGAGCATGGGATTATACTTAGATATTCTAAGAAAACTGAGTGACTGACTGTTACTATTTTGATGAAGTATCATTACTGTGATTTACTGAAGTGCCTACTGGATGTCACATCTGGCCGATCTACCTGTGCTGAATTTTGTTTTACAAAATCAGGGCTTTGAATGAAATATGGCTGCCTATTTTCAGCATCAAGTATGAGATCCACAAATGTGTTAATTAGGCTAAGTCTGTTGAGCTGTATACTTAAGGTTATTATTTGCTCTTTCATGGCTTTATAATCATAAAAAGAAAGAATGAATAAAGGTTATTTTGCCATGGTTATCGGATTTCAAGTTTATAAAGAAGGTGACCCACCCTTTTCAGTAATTCAACATCCAGGGTTCAGTTGTGAGTTCAAAAGCAGGTTACAACTGGCTACTCATTGTGAGCCGAAGTGCCAACTGTGCCTTTAAGTATGTTATGTAACCTATTTTTCGGTTTCAGTTTTCAAGTATGCCATCATTTAAGTGTTATTTAGATTTCCGTATTTTTTTTTTAATCCAAACAAACCTGACCTCAATCATAAGGTTCCTTGGCTCCAAATAGCAGAGCTTTTCTAATATTTTATTTTGAGTGCCTACGTTCAATACTTCATCACATAGATATGTGCTGTGGACAGTGCCAAACACAGTGCCAGGGGTGTCCTCAGTTATCTCCAGTGCTTACCAGGAGAGGGCTCTGCTCCGCATCCCGTGCACAGGCGCAGGTCCCACTGAAGTTAGTTGATGTTCTGTCTTTAAAGCTCTCTTGAAATAAAACTGGCTAGGTGCAAACTTGTGTTTTTTGTTTGGCTGTGTGTGTAGGATAAAGTGTGCATAATAATTTTAGTTTGCATCCTTCAGTTATACTAGGATGTTTCTTTCCTTCCTGAGAGAGACTCATCCTCTCCCTGCAGCAAGACACCATTCCTTCACGTTTCATGCAAGTTTCATGGATGAAATGTATGCAGTTTACCCAGAAAAAAAAAAAGCTGAGCCATCTGTTTTTATGATGGATCACACCTTTCGTTTTCCTGTGGTATACCAAAATTAAGCCTGCACTAGTCAGAGCCAGTACACATATCTGCTAGCTTGGTTCTTGGCATTGCTTTTGCTCTCACCAGTTAGTGTTCTCCTAAAAAACACCCTGGTGCAGCTTAGGCTGTAGTAGCAGCCAAGGACCTGGTGCTATGTCAGGAACAGACATTAAATTCAGTTTATAATGAGAGTTTTCACCATATAGAAAGAGTTCTGTGGCAGATAGTCTCAGAGGCAACGATTTACCAGACCATTTCCAAGCACAGATGCATCCTGAGAGTCACTCTCAGATCTGTTCCGGACAGTTCTGTCAGACTGTTGCTGCAGAGGCTGAGCTGCAGGAGAACCTTTGCACACAGGAGGCCATGAGCATGCCCTGGATCCATCCCCAAATCTTATGGCAGCCAAGCCTTGTCTCAGATTTCATTTTTTTTGCAGATAAAACAAAGAGCAATCCTTGCATGATTTATGAAAACGTGAACATTTAAATTTGGTTCATTAAACATTAGTTTTACTGCTCAGTGTAATTCCCTTGTATTTGCTTTTTAATCAGTTTCATGTCTAATGTACTTTCTATCTGCTTACTTGTAGGAATTTTCATCCATCTTTTAAGAATTCTTTTTGCTTATTTATATACATCTACAAAAGAGTAGTTTTGATATGGCCACTGCTCTATTTCTGTAAATCTATTTAAGATACCCTCATATTCTGTGAGATATAAAATCCAGGTTTTTGAATCATAGAGTCATCAAGTTTGGAAAAGACCTCCAAGATCAACCAGTCCAACCATCCACCTACCACCATTTCCCCACTAAACCACATCCCTTAATACAACATCTAAATGTTTATGTAACACCTCCAGAGATGGTGATGCAACTACCTCCCTGTGCAGCCCATTCCAGTACCTGACCACTCTTTTGGAGAAGAAATTTTTCCCAGTACCCAACCTGAACTTCCCCTGGTGTAATTTGAGGACATTTCTTCTAGTCTTACCACAAGTTATGCAGGAGAAGAGGCCAATCTTCCTTCAGGTCATTGTAGAAAGCAACAAGGTCTTCTCTGAGCCTCCTCTTCTCCAGACTAAACAATCCCAGTTCCATCATCTGATCTTCACAAGGCATGTGCTCCAGACCCCTCTCCAGCTTTGTTGTCTCTCTCTGGATGCACTCTAAGACCTCGATGTCTTTCCTGTAGCAAGGGACCCAAAACTGAACACAGTACTCAAGATGCAGCCTCAGCTAGCAACACCGTTGGCCTTCTTGTCTATCTGGACATGCTGCTTGCTCGTGTTCAGGTGAGCATCAACCAGCCACTTACAGATCCATTTGCTCCCCAGTCTTCCAGCCACTCTGCCCCCAGCCTGTAGTACTGCTTGGGGTTGTTGTAGCCAAAGCGCAGGACCTGGCACTTGGTCCTGCTGAACTTGGTCCCATTGCCCAGCAATCCAGCCTGTCCCAATCCTTCTGAAGGACCTTCCCTATCATCAGGCAGATGAACACATTCCTCCTGACTTGCTGTCATCTGCAAACTTACTGAGGGTGCACTCAATCCCCTTGTCTAGGTCATCAATAAAGATACTGAATGTGACAGGCCACAGTGCCAACCCTGAGAAATACAACTCTTGACTGGGTGTCAGCTGGTTTAGCTCCGTTCACCACCACACTCTGGGCCCACCCCTCCAGTCAGTTCTTTATTCAGCAAAGGGTGTACCTTTCCAAGCCACACAGTGCCAGCTTCCCCAGGAGAATGCTGTGGGAGACAAGACAGTGTCAGAGGCATTGCTGAAGTTTAGGAGACCACATCAGCAGTCTTTTCCTCATCCACCATGGAGGTCACTTGATCATAGAAGGAGAAGAGATTGGTCAAATAGGACCTGCTTTTTATAAACCTGTGCTGGCTGGGCCTGATCCCCCAGTTGTCCCACGCATGCCATGTAACCTCACTCAAAATTGTCTGTTCCATAACCTTCCCTGGCACCAAGATTAGATTGACAGGCTTGTGTCCTCTTCCCTGGATCCTCCTTACAAACCTTCTTGTAGATGGGAGTCATGCTGTTACCATTCCAGATGTCCAGGACAGTCGATAGATGGTGGAAAGCCACTTGGCAATCACCTCCACCACCTCCCTCAGTGTCCTTGGGTGGATCCCATCTGGCACCATGGACTTGTGACAGTCCAGGTGGAATAGTAGCTCTCTAACAGTTTCCATCTGAGTTGTGGGGAGTTTATTCTGCCCCCCATCTCAGACTTCCAGGTCAGGGTGAAGAGTACCATGAGGATAACTGGTATGACTATTAAAGACGAAAGTAAAGAAGACATTACAAACCTCAGCCTTTTCCTTATTCTCGGTGGTCACATTCCTTACCACATTCAGTAGTGGGTGGAGATTATCCTTAGCCCTCCTCTTACTGTTGATATATTTGTAAAAAGTTTGTTTGTTCTCTTTTGCAACAGTGGCCAGGTTGAGTGAGGCTTTTGCCTCTCTAATTTTCTCCCTGCATATCCTAACAGCTTCTTTATACTCTCCCTGAGTTGCCAGTCCCTTCTTCCACAAAAGGTAGACTCTCTTTTTCTCCTAGAGTCTCAGAAACTAAGTTTATCCAGACCAGTCTTCTTCCACACTAGCTCATCCTATGGGACAGGGGAACTGCCTGCTCCTCCTCTGTTTGGATCCCTTAACCCTTCAGGACTTAATCCTAAGGGACCTTCTCTTCAGCATCCTGAAAAGTTCAAAATCCACCCTCCAGAAGTCAAAGGTAGCAGTTCTGCTGGCCACTACTATTTTGTGGTCGTTCTGCTCAAGGCAGCTCCTGACCTCCACAGATCCCACCAGTCTTTCTCTGTTTGAGAAGAGCAAGTCTAGTGAAGCACCTCCCCTTGTAGACTCTCCTATCAGCTGCGTCAGGAAGTTGTCTTCCACACACTCTAGAAACCTTTTTCTGCACTGTATTGTATTTCCAGTATATATCAGGGAAGTTGAAGTACCCCTTGGAAACAAGGGCTGCCAATAGCACAGCTTCTGCCAGCTGCTCATAGAATGCCTCATTCACCTCTTCATCTTGGTTAGGAGGTCTATAACAGACCTCCACCAGGATGTCCACTTTGTTAGACCTTCCCCTGATCTTTACCCACAGAGACTCAACCTTATCATTGCCAGCCCTGAACTCAACAACAGCAAAACACTCTAACATAGAGAGGCACACCACCACCCTCCCTCCTTGCCTATCCCTTCTAAAGAGATTATAGCCACCTACTGCAGCATTATAACCATCCATTGAAGCAACTGAAAATAGTTTTTGGTCACATATATATGTAGTATAAACCAAAGACATGATAGAATCTCTCAGAATAGCCACTACTTAGAAATAATCTGTATAAGTGAGCATTGGTATTTATTAGTCAGTTATCAGGCATGCTGGGGTTTACAGTGAAACCAATGGCAAAACACTCATCGGTTTCATTGTCAGCAGGATTGAGCTCATTTTACAATAAACTCAAACGCAAATTCATGCCAAGAAGTTTTTATTATGCTGTAACATCATATTGTTGCTGTATTGCATTATAATGTAATAACATATATTCAGTAAAGCGTAATTGGCCATGAGCTTTTTCACATCTTTTGTAGAAGTAAAAATATCATCGCCAAATGACGCTACAAATGACATTATACATTACTGTTACACTAAAAATAACTTTGCTTCTTCCAGAAACATGATTGAATTCAATTCTCCAAGTAGTATAAGATTAAATGAAGCTAAGGCAATTTCACTCATTTATTTGCAGGTGGTGTGCAATAGAGGAAGGAAACATAGAAAAAATATAAAATTAAAAGCAGAGATTCCAAAAAAATGATGTCAAAATGTGTTTTCAGAAAAACCTGCTTTATTTCAAAGTACAAGTTCCTTTCCTCCATTAAAGTGTTCCATTCAAAGTCTTCAGACATTTCTGAACTTAATATGTTAGAGCACCAAAAATATATATTGATTTAAGCTGCTAGTTTATATTCAGCACTTGAAGTACAGTAACAGGAAGAAAACAGTGCATAGCACTTAGAGACCAGTATCACTCTTTTTCAAGTATTACAAAGTTATCTAGTGGTGGGATTTTCCTGGACAGACTTTTCAGATGTTAGTTTCTCTGAGGATTTTGTCCTGAATCTCACTGATATCAATAAATAAGTTGTTTCACTTACCTAAAGGGGATTTAAACAGCAGTTGTAGAGGTCCAGGTTTAACATGTCTATGAGCTAATTCTGAGGGCAAGCTCAATGTTAAATCATCCTTTATGCACTGAAATATTAAGACACTCTGCAAAAGGTAAGTTTGTTTCTTTCTGTCTGTGAAGTGATAAATATGTTCTGTAGTTACTAAGTTTACACTTGGTTATTTATAAACATTTCTTTAGGAAGCGTGTGTTTTGGTCTTTTCGCACTCTGCAAACACAGGGACAGACACAGTCCCTGCCCTAGAGATCTTACTAGTTAACCCCGTGTAAACAAGTTAGTGATACAATTCCCTGTAGCACAGTCATTCACTTGCTGAAGTCCAAGTTTTCACCTGGAATGAGGCACTTTGGCTTTAAAGTTAACCAGAACAGACCTTGATGTATATCTGGAGCTTCAGAGTGGACGTTATCACTGTACACAGGACTACATGTATGAGCAAACTGGGATATGCTGTAGAAGAGCAACTAATAGTTTGAGGCATTCTCTCAAACCACAAGCTGAGAACTACAAGCAAGGTAAGAAGATACTAGTATGAAACTATTTAAAGTTGTATGGCCTTGTTTCAGCTAACTGAACACCATTCATAAATCACAGGCTATGAGATCTCCTGAGCAGCAGCCATCCAGTTTTCCTAAGTAGAGCTTAAGTTTCTTCTCAGTTTTCTGTGGAGAAGAGTCCAAGTCAGACATATTCCTGTGTGTGAAACATTGAGTATCAGTGCAACAGTACGCATGCATTTTTATCTTCTTATACTCATTAGGTTACAGCAGTGCAACAGCAGTTCCAGGATGGGAAGATGGGAAGAGGACATTTTGAACAATGGTCTCCAAAGCAGAGCTGAGCATGGGTTATCATAGGAGTTAGAGAGGAGTCAAGGAAAATTACCTTGACCCTTTTTCTTCTCATTCATCTCCTATTATATACTTATTTTCCTACTAACAAATACTCTCCTTTTTTTTTTTTTTTTCCAAATAAAACCAAATGGCATAGGTTATGTCACAGCTCCTACATTGTTTCTGAGACTTAAAATTGATTATTTCAGCTCTGATTTCAGAGCATCTTTGTTATGATATATAAGAAGAGAGGAAATAGGAAAGGGTCCTGGACCAGAGGGGAAAGAGCAATTCCCACCCTTTGTCTTATGGTATAACCCATCGTTGAAAAACATGTAATGCTTTCTTCACCTTTTGAATTAGTTGACTACACTTGGTATTGACTGTGAATGCATCTTATTAGCATTAAAAGGGCTTGTACCATTGTGAAAATGAGACTGATGTTTGAATTTCATGTCTGAAATAAAAATAAATTAAAAAAAAAAAAAACATCCTAAAAGGTGACAGACTGTGTTTCATTTTCCCTACCCCTTATCCTGCTCTGGGAAAACTTTTCTCCACTTCTAACTTAATAAAAGCACATACACATACTGAACTTTTTTTATATTGTTTTTACTATTCACACTTTCGAAGCACAGAGAGGGACCAATTTACGTGGCCTAAAATCTGGGGAGAGTTTTGTTCTGGAAACAATTATTTTTGTTGAGAACTATTGATGAGGTGATTACCTAAGAATTCAGTGGTAGGAAATGGAAGAGGAGGCAATTTCTGAGTTTTGAAAGATCATCAATAACAAGTGAAAACAAGTCAGGTTACTCTGTGGATTGTTTATACAAGGGTGGTTGTTGATAAATGAGCTTCAGATTGAGTATTAGAGATGCACAGTACCTATGTAATTGTGCAAAGTGTAATAACAGTTTTACTGCTCTCAGCTTGTGAATAATGCATAACGTACAGACAATTTCCTTAGCGTTTGAGAAAAACAATAGTTCAACATTTTTCATTTTCTAATGTTTAACAATTTTCCTCAGTTTTCATTCTTGTAAATTGGCAGCAACTTTAGAAATAACTTCACCGTTCTGCAGATCTAGTTTTATATTACTTACTGGGGGAAAAAAAAATAAATAAATGAACAGTTCCATATCTTATGCAGCATATACCATGGTTAAGACACTCAAGGATATAATGTCACAGCTTTATATTTGACCACAGAGAGCAGCAAGAGCACTTTGGTAGTTGAGTTAATAATTGTGTCTAATTATGTGAAGTTAGTGGGCAGTGCTGAAGCCTTTACTTTGCTCTGCCATGTTCTGTGTACCTTGAAGGTGACATGACAGAAGCACTTTCCCCAGGTACTCCCATTTCTGGTGATGAATAGTAACAACATAGATATCATAGGGTAAGTTACAAAGGAAGAATGCTCTTTTGCCAGATTGTCTGCACATAATTGAAAGTTTAAAGAATGCTTTGTCATGATAAAACCAATTCAGGTCGAAGAGGTTAGCAGAGTGAAAGTGAAATAGTTAACTGTTCTCACTACTGAGGAAACTATCCTCTCAGTTGTAAATGAACAGTAACAACAAACAGGATTTCTAGTAGGGCCCGGTTCTGGTGAGGTAACTAATACCATCATAAAAACAAAAAGGTTCCAGTCATAAGTTTTGTTTCAAGAATTATTTTCAAGTGCAGAAATCTGGAAAAGCAAAGAAACATTGACCTAGCATACAAGAAAGTGACTTTAAGAAAAGACGAGAGCAACTGGTTCCCTGTGGAGGAAGTTGGCTTCATCAGAAGAAAGAAAAGAACTTTCTCAACATGCACATAGAAGTATTTCCTTTCTTGCTAACATCACCAGTATTTTAATGAATGTCTGAGAAAGAAAAAATAATGCCTCTAATTTTAACTCTGGAAAGTGCTCAGCAACACAAATCCTTACAGATTTTAATTGAGGAGCAGGCATTTCAAGAAGAAACTTTAAGATCTGCAGTTAGAATGATTTCTTGGTCTGAATTCTGAGGTTCTATAATAGCTGCAGCCTGTATTATAATCTGTAAGAAATGCCCATGGAAGAACAAACTGCACTCTTCTAGCAGCTGAATTTGGTGACATTCATAACATTGAGATAAAAAGATGCTGACACTGACCCATATTTTTTTCCCTATGTTCTGTTTGAAGTGAGTCTGTACATTTATTTGTATGACAAATACCACATCTGTAGTTTGTGCACAAATATCTGAAATATTTAGTGTCCATATTATAATTTTCTAATACATATTTATGACTAAATTAAGGTTTTTGAGGTAGACCAGTAGGTAACTAATTAATAATTCACATTTAATAGAACTTTATTTAATATTAAGGCATAATTCTCCATGCCTTACTTTAGCCTCCTGAACTGCCAGTTCATGTTTTGTTGAGCTTGTCAGGATTTTACAGTTTCAATTCTGCAATTTTCAGTTCATGTTATAAAATAATTCAATTTGTACAGACATAATACAAAAGGTGCATTTTGTTAAAATAATGCTAAAGTTTTCTAATATTGCCGTGGCATTTACTCATACATCCGTGAGTTAAAGTTTACACCTTACATAGATATCCCTAACACTGTTTTAGAAAACAAGACACCACATTGAAATAAATGCAGGAATGACGTTTTTCAAGAAACGATACAAAGTCTGAGCTCAACAAATCCTTTCAAAGGTACAGAGATTTTGTCATCAGGTACCTCCAGGTATCTCTTGTCATAAGACTGTAAACTTTTAAGTTTTGTTTACAGAAGAAGCAGGTGTTGAATGTTGTCAGTGAGATTTCTTTCAGCTCCACAGGAATGATTAGCAATTATTTGCCCTAGTGCTTTGGCAATTATCAGTACTAGCTATATGACAAACACATACCAAAAAAGAGGGGGGGGGGGGGGGGGAAGAGAATCACAAATATGGAAAAGATTAATCTTTGTAACATCTTCAGGTACAGTGGCTGTTTCATTCAGTATGGTGATTATAGTTACAATAAAAGTACTGTAAGAGGAAACTAAGCTTGCACCACTGGAAGACTAATTTAAATATAAAAAGGAAAAAATTGCAGAAACAACACTACCGTCTTCATGATTTTGTGATGATTAGCATCTCACACCATTCTGGAAATCAGAAGTTGATGCATACTTTTGGGCCTTATCTAACATCTGCTGTAGCTGGGCTTGGGGAGCATTGCTGTCACTCTGCAACAGTCTTTCTGGCTTACTAAAGAGCAGCACTGACAAACTCTGAAAAGAATCCCCTCACCCCCCACCTATTAGAACGATGTGACACATTGCATGAGTTCTGGGGCAAGATGTTTAAAGAAGGAAAAAGCAAAGGTGTTCACTTAAAGTCCCCATAGGCATAATGAGATGTTCCAGCTAAGGCAGATAAAGTGATGCAAAACGTGCACAGCTGCTGCCTTTTCCTGCCAAAGCTTCATATTTACCACAAAAACTTAAACAATTCAAGTTAACACTACTTTGGGAAAACAATAGAGACTTACAGTCTTGGCCAAATCAGTCAAGGGTGGGACTCTGTTACACTGAGTGTTCTTTGTTCATCTAATGGATAAGAAAATCTTCGTATTCAGCTTCGTGTTTAAGGGAATAGGAAAACAAACAGGCTAACTGAAGTACTTCCCAAGGCGAAATATCTCATCCATTCCAGTAGCTGGAACAAAACCCAGGGCTTCTGTCAGATAAAGTTCTTCGCAATCTATTGTGTCCCTTATGTACAATAAGAAGGATTTTTTATTCTCAAATCAAGAGAATCAACTTATTAAATAAGTCACAAGGGTAAAAAATTGCGATCTGCACAGATAAACCAGCCAATGCTTTATGGCTTGAGCCACACATTGTAGTATATTTTATTTCTAGAAGAGGTAGATAGCTCCTATGATAGATCTCCATTTCTGCTGAAAGCATATAACTGAAGAAATAACCCTCTTGGATAAAGAAGTGAGACTTTTTGACCATTCCACCATTACACTGGAGATGAGTAAGGAAAATTTTGCTGCTGTTTGCAAGCAACTGACATGCCTCTTTGTTTTCCTAGTTCAAGTGACCACAGATGACAAAAGGCCTCTTCATTACTCTTCTCACACACCTCCTTTGAGTCAGAGCAGATATTAATGGCACAACTCTCACAATTAGAAACCATCTATAGGATATGCCTCATGAAACTTAAGGCACTTGCCTCCATTCATCATGTATATTGTTTGAAGGCTGGAGGAAATAGGATAAAGTATTGGAAGAATGAGGATCAAGGATGAAAGAAGGAAGTGGCAATACAAACATGGCTATTCTGCATCAATTTTTAAGTTAGGTTTTGTTTGCTAGTTTTTCAAGGCACCACAAACTTGCCCATGGAGCTTAAATGGTCAAAACAGCTTGTGTGATCAACAGTACACAAGAGACTTAAGGAACTAGTGAGATTTGTTCTGTGGCTCCACAGCCCAAATGAGGAGGTTCTCATTTACCTTAAGAAACCAGAGAGTTTTCAGTATAATTTAAACTCACTACTCTGGAACTGCAACAAAATAACCCTCCCACAATGATAAAAAGTTTGCCTAAGTAGCTTCTCCTCTAAACCTTGTCTGGGGTCCTGAGTTTCATCATTCCTGCGCCCTCATTATCACCAGCACTAAACTGTCTTGTTTTCTGTAACACTGATGTTGATTCTGACTAAAAATGAGTTTTATGACCCAAATCAACATATTTCTTAAAATCTTAACTGCACTGAGAAGGGCTATTCTTGGTTCATCTACGCAAAACAATTAAACCAGTAATATTATAAGCCCTATTACAATCTACCTATTATAATCTACAACTTGGTCCTTCAAGTGCTAGACTGTGCCAGGCCTGACTTTCTGTTGTCATTTAACTCAGAAGGCATCTCAGCATCACACAGCTGTTCTCTCACTCCTCCCCAAGTAGGATGAAGGAGGGAACTAGGGATAAAAACCTCATGGGTTGTTATAAGAACTGTTTACTGGAATAGAAAATGAAAATGGAAACAAAAATACAATTATAACAAAATACATATGTATATATACACACAACACAAATACTTAGCACCTGCTAACCAACGCCAAGCTAATAATACAACTGCTTACCAACTTACACCCTACTAGCAATACAGCACCTCACCTACTACTGCTCAATCAGTCCCCAAGCAGTAACCAGCCTCTAGCTAATTTTCCACAGCTTTATAGCCTTCTGCATCACCTCCTATGGTGTGGAATAACCACTAGCCTAATTCAGGTCAGCTGTTGTTGCTCTGCCATGCCCTGTGACATTGTGGTGATGACTCTCACTCAGCAGCCCAATCCAGCCCTGGTCACACTCCCATCACTCACTAACAACCAAAACAGTCTGTGTGCTATTAACACTGTCACAGCTGAAATCAGGACATTTTCAAAGCTGGCTACATCATTCCTGTCTTATTTTACCTCTTATTCTCCTTCTGTCTATACCTTTTATTTTTTCCTAAAGAAAACAGGAGTCCCCCAAATCTGGAGAAGCACTTTTATTTCCATCTTATGAATCCCAAATACAAAAGTCTCAGGACCCTCACTTTAAGCATACACTAGTCTGAAGATTATTTTGATCTCTTATCAGACATGAGGAGGACAAGACACAAGCTACACGCAGGAAAAGTACAGCCACACAACTTAATCGTTTGTTGTAAAAATGAGTTAAGGAAGCAAATCTTGTCCATTTTGAAAACCTCTGAATTTAAGAGGTTGTAATATCCAACCATTCAGTAGACTGCAAAATTACATACACAATAGCAGGGAAATTGAGAATTCATAACTTTTGGCCTGGCAATAGGAATAAGTTATTGGAAGCATAGCCACTAAGTCAGAATCATGACTTTCTTCCAGGAGAAACTGAGGCACCCATGCATACCTAGGCATAGATATTGCACTGCTCTACAGTTTAAATGCAGACAGAAATAAGCTGAACAAATAAATTCAAAAGAATCCCTAATTATTCCAAATTAGAGAGAGATTTAAAGAGACAAACACATTTGTTCCAGGGAGTCTGAAAGGAGGTGTGAATGAGCAGATCAGCTTTGGGTATTTTTATCAGCTCTGCAATGACTGCCACCCCTTCCAAAGAAATACTCCTGAGGGTGTAGTATCGTTATTTTAGAGCCTAACAAAGGAATGACTTTGATCAATAGGATAAAGAAGTTCTCAGAAAAGTTAAGAGAAGTCTTGTCGGAACCAGTCCAGGTACACTTTTCTCAAGCTGTAAGTACAATATTGGATTTCTGTTTGGGCAAACAGTCAGACATTCAAAAATACAGACTATGGAAGAAATGTTGATATACACGTAGTTCAACCATCTTCTTCCTACTGCATATGCTTCAGTAAAGGACTCATCAAATCCATTATGTATTTCTCCAAATACTGCTAGAGATACATCTTCAAATTTTCATATTGAAGTCTGGCTTTCAACCATTAAGTTTCCCTTAAACAGTCTCATTACAAATCCTTTTAAAACCTTTTAAATGAAGCAACTTGTAATTTTTTAATGCAGAAAAAACTCTTGAAAGCATGCAACAGACATAATAGTCGGTTTAATCTAATTTTTCATGTGGTGAACTAATCACTCTCAGTGTTACAGATGTTGAAGTTCCATGATACTTTTCAGCCTCTACAGAAGTTTTGAATTTGTTTCTATGAAATATAGCAAAGATGATTTACTACTAAGACTGTTCGGCTTTTTGTTTTCTTTCTATTTCCATTTTTCACACCATATATTTTTATTTTGTCCTCCAACTAAATAAAATAAAACAAATAAAACAACAGCATTTAATTTACATCCACGCACTGAAAATTCTTGTGCTTCTCCTTCATTTTTCTTTATTTTAATGTCAGATAAAACATGCAGAGTAAAATAATCAGGAATTGTTGAAATATAAACGATAAGCATTTTGCTCACTCCCATTTCACTTTTATATAAAAAGTGTAGGCCATCTTTAAACAGTTAAAACCTCTAAGTATTGCTTTCTCATTGTGGATAGCAAAGCCATAAATACATAGAAGCTTGCAGCCAGCAAAGAACTGTGGAAGACTACGCAGCATGTAATAGCCAAAGAATCCCGTTTGTCAACAAAAATGCATGTGATTAAGGCATATCTGTGCTAAGGACTTTTCTTAGATTCTGTACTTCCCCACTTAGCCAGTTGGTAGTACTTCTGCAAAAGCAGTGTCTTCCAAGTGTCCTGTTCTTCTGAAACAGGACCACTTTCACTCCATGTTGCTTCAGGCTATGCATTAGGGCCCTGTTACCCTTCCTACTCCCAGCAGCATACATGCTTCAACAGGGACCTGGCCTCAAGAGGGACATGAGGAACAATATCCCAGGGCACTCTGAGGCTTGGTGGGAGGTTCAGGTGTCTGAAAGCATCTGGTGTATCTTCTGGGATTAGGAACAGGACTACAATCCTGATATCCACACCTGTCTTTCACCAGCCATTCTGGGAGGTGGATACTCAGAACCTACAAAGCGGCAATGAGCAGAAGGAAGAAGAGCAGATGCTGTTCAGTAAGACATCCTTATCTTCTACCAACGCAGACCAGGTAGCCTTCCCTATATTAGCTCATTTTCTGTGATAAGTCTCATAGATTTTACGGTTCCCTTAGAACACTGTACTTTATGTTACAGAAGCAGAATAGACTCCAGCACAAGAGTGTTTCTTCCTACCTTTAATTATTTCTAAACTCTTTTCCTCCTGAAGCATGTTAACATCATAAGACAGTGTTGGTGGATGAAGGAAGGGCAACTGATGGTGTCTACCTGGACTTGTGCAAGGCCTTTGACATGGTCCCACACCATATCCTTTTCTCTAAATCGGAGAGATACAGATTTGAAGGATGGGCTGTTCAGTGGATAAAGAATTGACTGAATGTTTGTAGCCACAGGATTGTTGTCAATTATTCTAAATCTATCTGGGTGGAGACCAGTCAAGACTATCTCCCAGGGGACTGCCTTGGGACTGGTGCTCTTCAACATCTTAATCAACAACTTGGACTGTGGAATTGAGTGTACCCTCAGCAAGTTTACTGATGGCATTATGCAGAGTGGTACAATCAACATAATAGAAGGAAGGGATGTCATCCAGAGGGACCTGGACAGGCTTGAGAAGCAAGCCCACAAGAACCTAATGTGGTTTAAAAAGGCCAAGTACAAGCTGTTACACTTGGATCAGAGCAGTCCTGGATATGAGCACAGACTGGAAGATTAACTCCGTGAGAGCACCCCTGCTGAGAAGAACTTGGGGGTCCTGATGGATGAAAAACTGGACATGAGCTAACATGTGCTCTTGCAACCCAAAAGGCAAGTGGTATCCTGGGTGGCATCAAAAGAGGGGTGGCCAGCAGGGCGAGGGAGGTGATTGCCCACCCTCTATTCTGCCCTCACGAGGCCTCATCTGGAGTACGGCATCCAGACCTGGGGCCCCCAGTACAAGACGGATGAGGAGCTGTTGGAGTGAATCCAGAGGAAGGCCACAAAGATGATCAGAGGGCTGAAGTACCTCTCCCATGATGAAAAGTTAAGGGAGCTGGGAGTATTTAGCTTGAAGAGAAGGTTCTACTAAGATCTCATTGTGATCTTCTGATACTTGAAAGGAGCTTACAAACAGGTGGGGGACCAACTTTTTATGCAGGTAGTGATAGAACTAGGGGTGATCATGATAAAGTAAAAAAGGAGAGGTTTTATTTAGATGTTAGGAAGAAATTCTTCACTCAGACAGTGGTGATGCACAGGCACAGGCTGCCCAGAGAAGTTGTAGATTCCCCATCCCTGGAGACATTCAAGACCAGGCTGGATGGATTCCCGAGCAGCCTGATCCAGTGGGTGGCAACCCTGCCCATTACAGGGGGTTGAAACTGGACAATCTTTCAGGTCCCTTCCAACCCAAGCCATTTTATGATTCTACATCTATATTAAGAGCAACTTAATTCCATTATAGCACTGTAAAACAGACAGATCTGTTGTTATTGTTGTAAAGATTTACGATTGCTGGATTATTCTCTTTTTCTTACAAGCAAGTCTGAAAATGCTGTGAGTTGTGAAGAAAGATTCCCCATTAGAAGATAATACTGAAACCATGAAGACAAGTGTTAGAATGGCCCAGCAAAGGATCTTAGATACTTTACAGGGAATTATTATTTGTTATGTTTCTCCAAAACTTGTGAAATCTGATTGTATGGAAGAAAAAAATACTTAAAATAGTGATATTTTTTCCCCCAATATTTAATACATTTAAATTAAATGACAAAAACTAGAACCTCTTATTGGCAACTGCCTGAGAATAAGAAGTGCTGTAACTTAGCAACTCTAAAGTAGGAATTGATAAACCCACCACTGTACATGTTTAGAAAAAGAGGATATGAAGACCTGGCCTGTGAAAGAATCAGGGGGAAGGTTCCCATTCAGTTCTGTTGGATCGGAATTTAACTCAGCAGGAATTCAGAGTACGCAAAAACAAACTGTGTGACAACTTGGCCCAGACATTGTAACTAACACTCATGAACGTGCCATGCCACTGATGAGTCAGTGTGTGCACACTGAAGATCAGATGTGCATTTTAGCTAATACAGATAGTTGTATATCCTTTAATGATTTATATATTCATAGTGATTATCAAAAACAAATGTAACTAATGCTAAATCTGTAGCAAGGCATCTGTATGAATCATTTCTGCAGTCTAGGTTTGTTTCTGCAGGACCTTGTTCTACAGGCTATACTCATGAAAAGCTTGATACACATTTTTTGTTCTCTAGAGAAATGTAGATCTGCAGTCTGCATATAGAGTCTGCATAATGCTAAACGAAGGATTTTCGTCATCTCATCTGAGTGATGTGTTGGTAGCATGAAAAGCAAGGAGGAAGAACTGTTCCATTTCACCTGTCAAGGAAGTGCTTTTAAGAGAGTTCACAATAATGACTAGGTTTTTAAGAATAACAAGTGGTAGAAGCAGGCAAAAGCATAGGCTAAGTTCTCTACAGAGGCAACTGTTTGGCATTCACTTTCAAGGAAAAATAATTTCACAGAGGGTTGGAAAAACATACAAGAGTATGAAATGCTTTGGCCATGAAAGTGTAGGTTTCTTATTCTGTTGGGCTATTAAACTATTGGAACATGCAAATATGTAAGCATTCATTAACACCCAAACTACTAAGTCACAGTATATACTTGTTATGTTGCACAGAAATTCTCTATTGCTCTATGTAAAACTAGGTTTAAATACACTAGTGTATAAATAAACCTGTTACTGGAGTATGTTGCTGTGAGTTGTCACAACCAATAGGCAAGTGACAGAAGAATGAACTAATAAAAATGGGCCAGTTGACCTTTTTCACCTCCTGCTTTTGCAGGGTTTTGCCTATATTTTGTCCGCTCATAGAGCCCTACTGCAGGTACTTTCCCATATGAGTAGTTACAAATTGTCAGGGTGTGCATACCATGACCCTTTGGATGTGAATTGTTGGTGGGGTAGCTTGTCTTTTGGTGCCATGAGCTACCATGCATGCTGCTGACTTATCATATGCACTGATGGTGTCCTCTGTCTTCCCCAGATCTGCCTATGCAGTGCTGTAACATCTTTGCTCCTGTAGCATAGGTGTGTCAAGAAAGTGTGCAGTCTACTAGTCTGTGAAATAATTAATCTCAGTGTAGAGCAAAAGGTTGAAAGATAATTTTAAAATAAGTTCACCACAAGCTGTTTATCATCTAATAGAGAGATGCATATGGTGAGCATTCCACCGTATTTTAATACCAGTGCTACATCTTGAGAACAATCACACTAATAAGAAACCCTGTTAAAATATTTTCCCACCATACAGCCCTCCAGCCGGAGACTGTTTCTGACAATGGTTTCACTTTTTTAGTAATTATATTCTTAGCAGCCCCATTGTTCTGGACTGGTCCCACAGATATCTAATTTTTAGTAGGATAACATACATTATTATAACATATTAGAATTTTTAACCAGAAAATTTCCCTGTAACTTTAAAGACTTAAGGGAGCTATGTCACCATATGTGGTTTCTTGCATTTTTCTGACTACTGTATTCTAGAACTAAATAAACTTTGTCACACCAGCCTTATCCGTGACAGATTTCACTGCCTGGGGATGTTCATGGACAAGAAATAAGAAGTCTGTTGTAACTCGTCAGAAAACAAGTCTAATGAATAGGCTTAAAGACTCATCTATTTGTAAGTATTTTGTTATTTGCTAAACTGACTCACAGTCATTCTTACTGTAGCAGCGCCATTCTCTGCTATACTTTAGCTAATGGCCTAGCAGCATTTCTGTTAGAAACTCTTTTTAAGAAGGCTGTGACTTAGCAGCAGAATTGTGTGATAGCATTACCAACCTTTTATGCTAACTCCCAGATGTGGTTTAAATGTATTTGTTAGCTATTTAATAGAAATGTGTGTAAGAATGCTAGAAAGGAAAGTTTACAGCATTTTTTAAGCTAGAAAGGTGCCGCACAATTTTTGGCTTCTGGTTGCTCAGCTCAGTGTCCCCCAGGCTTCACATGCAAGAACCCTACAATTTCACTTTTCCAGGTTCTTTCAAACAGCAAGATGCCTTAAGTCAGAACCCAGGGATCTACTATCAGCTTGAAACTGGGCCCAAGTATGCTCACAAGGTACATGAACAACATGACATGCCAGTTCAGACAGCGCTGCCAAATTTGCAGCCGTTGGGGACTTCCTGATGTTTATTAGTCATATTCCAGTATCATGCGGTGTGCAATATGAGCTGCTTCTTGCTGACTGCAGACTCTAAAGTGGCGTCATGAGCTCTTTGGGGAAAACAGACATCATTCGTTTTATTAAGGACCTGGCTGGGACCCTTCACAAGTTTTGCCCACATCTTATTTAAAAAATATATATCTGTAGGTTCTTTCTTTTCCTTGTTCTTTAAAAATTAAGTACTTGAATCAGTTCTGAACATTTATCTTTTACTACCAAAAACATAACTTGTCAGGAAACTCCTTCAACATTTATAGGAGCATAAAATTTTAGCAAAATAATATTAAACAGCAGCTGCAAAAGTCAGATCGGACTGGAAGACAGTGCAGCATCATTACAGCAAGCATGTAACAAAGCAGAGGAAGATGGTGCTAATGGGAGTAGAAGGTAAAACCCTGCTGACCCACCTTCACCTTGTTAATCAGAATCTACTGAATTTTTCATTAGAATTAAATCATTTTTGAAAATATGTGGGTTGTTGTTGTTTTGTTTTCCACAAAACTTCTGGGAAAGCAGCTGGGCTAGGGATATCATGCTGTTCTAACTCATGTAACTCCTGAGGCACGCCCTGAACTGCCATGAGTCAAACCCATACTGAGCAGCCTGCTGGCAGTGGGTTGGCACTGGTTAATGGAACTGTGCTGCTGCTTGGTGTAGATGTAGCTACTGAGCTCTAGGTCAGTACATTAGGCAACCATTGCATCAGAAGTTAGCAAAGCCACTGTGAAGTGTATAGGACAGAGTCTTGATAGGGTGTTTTGTTTACTTCCACAGGACACTCAAAGCCCATCTGAATGGTTCACTGTGAATATGCCCTCAGAAGAGGTTTCAATGAAACAGCACTACACTAGGCATTGATATATTGTTGAAAATAGTTTTATTTCATTTATAGTTGTAAAATTTCTTTAGCACTGACTAAAGTGGTTACATGGACAAAGTCCATTAATGGCAGCAAGCAACTGTCTTAGGTGGCAGATTATAAATATGGGAACTAAATATCACAATGACTGTATGAGATACTATCATCTCTGCATATCTTGTACAGCTTAATACAATTTACAAATTAAAAATAAATCTAAATTAATTATAATATACAAGTAGATGTAAAAATATATCAATATTATAAATAAATGATACATTTGAATGTTGCTAAAAATTTTTTAGTTGCTCAGATGTCTAGCTGAATATTCTTCACTCCTCAAGGATAACCTGATGTTTATTGGTGCTCAGACTTTTCAATAGTTACCCATTTGCATAACAAAATATAAATAAGAAATGCAGTCAAGTAGGAAATAAATTTTATATTTCTTTCAGAAATATTTCAACAAAAACTAAAATGCTATAAATTCACCCATGAAGAAATTTATCAAATGAAATTTCACTCTATGTCAACAGAAACTTCAGATTTGAGAAATCAAATGATAAATCAAATAATATTTAGATTACCTCATTTTAATACTATAGAAAACTAAAAATAACTCTAGAAGAGTTGTACATTCACAAAAGTTCACATTGGACCATCAGACTGCTGTTAAAAGGCTCTATCAATCTTCCTTCAAAGTCAATAGAAAGTTGTCTATTCATTTGAACACGAGCTGAATACGCCCTAGAGCTAGTTAAAGTGGTAAAGTCTTACAGGAAAATACTGACCATGTATTTGATTGTACTGGCCCATCTTTTAGGAGGAGTTACTTTGGAGAGTCAACGAATCCAGTGGGAAAGCTTGTATTCACTGAGCTCCAAATACCTACATGCAATATTCTGGTATGCACTTTTTATGACTTTCACATTTTTCCCTCTAGAAGGATTGTCTGAGTTGACTAAAGGAGTTAAAAAAACATCTATGGTGGTGTTGGATTTCATGGGTGAACGCAAAGATCATTCATTACTATATTTTTTTTTCATTCCTGGGTTAGAAAAAGTATAAGCTCATTTAGAGTTCATAGTCCAAGTTCTTTTTCTAAAATGATGTCCTTTCTGGGATATTAAACAATTGTATTTTCTTATTACATCATTTGTTGCTGCTATGTAGATCTTTAAAAATATTTTGGTATTTCTTACTATTATATGTGGCTACAGATGGAGTCTTAATATATGGACTAATGAATGAGTCATTCAATTGGATAAACCATAGGTTAGCAAAAGAGCATACCAACAAAGACACATGAGCCACACCTCATACTTTTTGTCCCCAGGAAACATCATCTTTCCATTTGCAGGCTATGCCCTTTCTGTTTCCAAGACCACACAAATAGCCACTGCCTTAGGATATATAAAAGGTAGCATCAGTTGATGTGAGAAATAAACTGCTCAGCATTTATCCAGAAAGTCCTTGTCACATCAAGTCACTTGAAAGGGATGATCATGATTCTGTTTAGGATTTTGCCTTTATCAAGATCCTTTAAGTACAGTCTTCTCTAGGCAGTATGCACCTATTACCATATATACTTTTTGTCTTCTCTCTGGCCCTACTTCCCAAGTGCAAGGAGGAAGCAAAGCACAGAGCAAACCAGGAGCTGCTAGATGCGCTCTGCCATGATGCTCTATAACTACATGATGTACCAGTGATTCAGAAAGCATTTGAAACTAAAATATTTTACATGGCCCAACAAAATAAATATGTGTATTGTCAGGAAACTAAAGAAAATGAAATAAAAACAGGAAGAGTTAAAAAATCTCATTGAACAGATAGATAAAATAAATGCTGAAGTAGATATTTAACTTTTGTTATCCTAAGATGAGAGAAGTTTCAGTGCTCTGTTATTCCAGGCTCGCTTAGACACCTTCTTCACTGTTTGACACAGTCACAGGGGAGCTGCACTCTCACGCTGAGACTGCATAGCTACAGCATGTTCTATGCAAGAGCATTGCGCAATACTCCAATAGCAAGTGTTGGGAGCCCACATTTTGTAATCCCAGTTCACAAGCTATAAATAAACACGTAATTTATCCCTCTTCACAGAACAAACTGGGTATATTCTGGTGTCCACTTTATGTTAAGAATAAGCGTTTTATTTTCTTCCCAAATACTGAAAGGTACTTAACCAATTTTAACTAGTTAGGACAATATCATGTGTATGGAATAAGAGGAGAATGGAGTTCAGTACTGATTTCACAGATGCTTTTGTAATGCTTTCTACGTTGTTTTTTTTGTTCATAAAATTCAATATATGAATAACTCTTTAGTTGTGGCTTTTTGGCCCTCTTGATTGCTTGCTTTTTAAACTGTAGAATTATTTTGCTGTCCTTGACTTAAGGCAAGACATTTTCTGCAAGAGGATTGGACTTGGGTACTCAGCTCCTCTGCAGTTTGAAATAGTTGGAGACTGCTTCAAGATAGAAAAAATAAAATCCTTTTTTTTTTTTTTTTAGCATTCTTATAGACCCTTGACAGTGTGTTTCATAATGGCAATATTTAGTGCCTGGAACTTCAAAAAGTATGAAGTACTAGAGGGCTCTTGTACCTAACGGGAATAAAAAAAAAGTAGGAAGAACAAATTGTTTAAATGTAAAACCATTCAAGATAAAAAACACTTATATATTTAAATGTAAAGGATATCAGACACTGGAACAAAGTCTTACAGGTCACAATACATACACTATATGTATACATCTTGGAAGCTAGAAACAATTTTGATTATGAAAGGTAACTACACAAAATTCCATAACTGCTGTCTTTTTTTAGGTAATCATTCCTCATTGTTCCTTTCAGATTAAAAATCTTTGAATCTTCTTGCACTATTTTGATAATGCATTTTGATACAGGTTAGATTTGGGAGATATTTTGGTTGTGTTTTTTGCTTATTTATTCAATTTTTTATTGGGGACACCACTTATTTACTATGATTTATTTAAATAAATATGCACTGGTTTATATATATATATCATATATATATGATATTTACTTGGCTAGCATCTCTGCAACTTTGCAAGTATCCCAAATATATTTTAGATGGAATCGATGAGCAATTAATGGCTACTGGATGCACCTAGCAGAATTTTTCTAAAAAGGAGGGAGGACTTGATGAATGGGCCTAATTTCTGGACATGTAATTGCAACCTAGGTAGAGGACTGCTGGAATTTGCAGAGTAACTAAAGTTAAGTAAATAATGTTTTGAGAAGATCTTTCATGTTGGTTGAAAAAATTAACTACTAACACAATACATCTCAGAAGATAAAATATACACAGGATAGATAGAAAATGGAGCATTCTTCTGCCTTTACAAAAGACAAAAAGGAGCACTGTGAGCTTTGCCCCAAGTCACACAGGAATTCGGTAGTGAGGTATGGGCAGAATCCACTCCATGCCTTAACAACCCTATTAACTAGCATTATTTATATGCTTTCTGTTATTACAAACAATTATAGCAGGTCTGGAAAAAAAAACTAAGGGCAAACAAACAATCTAGTTTATCAGACTGTTTTATTTTATCTATTTTGGTATAATTGCTACTACAATGTACAAACACTGAACAGTACATAAAAGTTTTAATGGCTGGGACAGAGGGTTACTAGCTAAAGAACAATTAAGCCGTTACCTCCTGAGTTGCCTGTTATACATTCACATCTGGAGGGAAATTATACTCTAAAGGCTAAGCCTACAAAGGTTGGCAACAATGAGCAGTTCTCTGCCTAAGCTCAAGCATCCAATGGCCAAGACCAAAAAGAAACTTTGGCCTTGTAGTTCTTTCCACAGCTGTGCTCATCAGCCAGGCACCTCACTCCAGCACCCACCTGCCTCAGTGCCCACTGGAATCTGCAGCAACCAGCACAGAGTGGGGAGACTCACCCAAGCAGTGAAAAGCCTTTTGGGTAGGGTCGATCTTGGATATCTAAGACACAGATGTGTTGTATGATCTGCCCGCCTCATGTACTGAAGTGAAATGTTCAAGCTAGCTTTTTCTTTTTCTCTTTTTTCCTTCCTTTTGATGGCAAAAAAAAAAAAAAGAAAAAAGAAAAAAAGAAAGTTTAGTCTGTTCTGAAGATTTTATCGAAAGATCTGTTGGTACTCTCTATGTTTCAGGAATCCTAAAACCTGGCAATACGTGGGCAGGATCAGACCAATGACTCCTTGGATACAGGTTTTAGGCAGGAGCTTCTAACATCTATCGTGTTACTGGTGAGATATCACCAAAGAGTTTGCACAGTCTCTTCCAGAGACTAAATACACCAGAATCTACAGACTCAACAAAATAGATCAGTGAGCTCCAACCCCCTTGCTGTGGGCAGGGTTGCCAGCCACTTGATATCACAGGTGTGATATTTAGTGCATTAAGAACTTCTCAGAGTTTTAAAAGTATGTGTTAGATTTTCTTGAGGAATACAGCTTAGGGCTGAAAACAAAATACAGGAGAGTGAAGTGAGAGACACGGATACCACATCTACACTGAGTGGATAGAGTGCTGGGGGGGGGACAAGAATAAGAGAAGAATCCAGCACCTGATCCAGAGCACCTCTATGTATCTTGTATTGCTCCTTAACCAAGTATGTACTGTAAAATTTGCAGGTGATAATATCTGAACAGGTGTTTCAATAAGTACAGTTTAGACCTTGTAGGTATCACACATCTCATTCCTTCTCTGTCATTAATCACTCAATACCTGAACACTCTGCATTCTTCTAGGTTCCGTACCTTCCTTGCACCACAAGGAAAAAGTTAAAACAACCAGACCAGAGGCTATACTGAAAGAGAAATAAATCATTATTTTAATGTACTAGTCCAAGAAAGGGAAAGTGTGAGTACAACTTAAAGTGATGGCAGGTCACCTGAGATAAGGAAGACCTGAATTCCAGACCTACTGCTAGTGACAGCTCAGTATAAAAGACCAGAGTTTTTTCAACAGGAGGGAATTAGCTATTCCAGGACAGCCAAAAGCCTTGACATCTGAGATGGACAGATAAAGAACAGAACTGAAGCTCTATAAATATTTTAACCAGTACTAAGCTCATTGGTGGCCATCATTGAATACTGAAGGGTATTCAAAAATTGGCTACCAGATCAAAGCTCATTTGAAAACTCAATGAGGCAATTACTGATTTGCAAATCCCATTGAGCTTCAGGAATGAGTAAATTACTAAATTGCTTTGCTCTGTACATAAGATTCTGAGCATACTCAGCAGCAGAGTTTTTGCTGTTTACAAGTTTTAAAATAAAACACTTAAGCAGGATTAAGCAAAAACTGAGAAGGAGGTTGATAATTTCTGCAGTAGATTTTGGTCCTCAAGAGTACACGTTGCCTTTATGGATGTGGTTGAAACTCTGAAGTGGCTCTGTGGAGCTACCAGTGAATTTATCACATCCATGCTTGAATCTGAATTCTGGACATGTTTAAATCTGAGTTTTTTTAAAAGGATAATGGGAATAAGTTCCAAGTTCTTACCCAAACCAGTCCAAAAAAAAAGCCAAACCAAAAAGGCTAGTTTGTTTATTAGCACTGTTCCTGATTTAGTAAATATTTAGGCAGGTTCACCAGTCCTGCTCACTAAAAAGATGGATTCAAACAACAAAAATCACAACATTCCTTTAGAAACTATTAACACACACACACACACACACACGCACGCACGCACCAAAAAAAAAAAAAAAAAAAAAAAAAAAGAAAAAAAAAGGTGGAATCTTTACAGTACCACTCCATTTTTCAGTTGTTTTTGTGGGTGTTTGCTTTTTTTTCCCTGGCATTTAAGGCCTACTTAGTTTATTATGCCAGATTGTTCTTGGAGAAGGAAGAGGAGCTAGAGACTTGCATTATTAATTAAAACAGAAATATCTCCTCAAACCTGCATGATTTTAGGGCTTAGGCTGAAAGAACTCTGGATACGTTTCAAAAAGTGATGTAAACTTATACTAAATACCCTATGTTTTGGTTTGGCACTTCTTTGTCAAAGAAAAGCAAAATAATGCTATGACTGCAGGTAAAATTGCCACTGTCAAGGTGGGGAAGCCCAGAAAAGGCTTCCTCTTCACGCCCCTGGAGCACAAGAGAAGACAGACATTTATTTCCTTTCATTCTTAGACAGCAGGCCAGCAGAGCCGTCTGTGCACGCAGACATCATGCTTTCTGAGGCCACAGGACAGTGCAGAACTGTATGTCTTCTATCACCTAAACAAATTGCTTCTTGAGTTAGAAATACACACCCTAGGAAAATCCTTGAGCTGCTTCCTCATCTGTATTAAGGCCATACGCTATCTTAAATCCACCAAAACATGCAGGGTACAAGCTGGCTTTGAGCATTGTATTGCAAATAATGCACAACAATATTCTTTCAGTAGTGACATCCTCCTCTCTGTAACTGTGTATTTCTTTTGCTAATGGGAGATGCTGAAGAGAGAGGATAAATTTCAGAAAACAGTAATCACAGCATGATGTGCATGCTTAGTTTTGGAGGCTAGAGCACGTGCAGTATGCTTTTCCTCTCTTCAAAGGCCATAGGAGAGCTGAGAGAGACATTATTATTTCACAGGATCATCATAAGTACATTCAAAGGTGCAGGAAACATTTTTTTTCCCACTGCATATTTCTTTTGCTTCCTACTCCAGTAAACCTTTTGTTAAATGTCTTTAAAAACCAGTACAGAAAATACTGTTATTGTCACTACTGTAAATTACCAGTGATGTGAAAGCTGAAGATAAGCTATATTGAAAGCTGTGAGTGCAACACTTTTTGTTAAGTATAACAAAATAATTCAATGATTATTAATTTTTAGGCAGCGAGTGGGAAATTTTCAGAAATTTAATTTTTTATCACGCAGAAAAGATATTCAGTGCAATAGCTGCGACTTCAAAACTTGATTTCTTAATCAAAACTAGAGAGAAACTAGAGGAAGTGATATGAAGAGAAAGTGAGAAATATTAGAATAGCAAAGAGTAACTAAATCAGACACTGACTTGGACAGAGAAAGACACAGACTAAAGACTATTCTCTACTTGCTAGTTATTTATTAGATAAATTGCAGTAATTTCAGCAGGAGAGGCTTCTATGGAACAAGTCATGATCTATTCTTTAGAGCTGTTCAGTTTAAGATAAAGAGAATGGCATAAAAAGAACAGAAATAGACACTCATATGCATCACAAGCATTCAAAATGTAGGCTGCTATCATGGGTTGCTTCCAACTACGTTTTCCTTTACCTGTTCCTATCAACAGAGCTTTGAAGAATTCGATATCATGGTGGTTGCATTTATGAAAACTTCACAAATTTCATGGGACAAGAAACGTGCTTCCTGCCCACCTGTACTGCAGATGTTTATTTTCTAAATCGAGAATTTATTGCAGTGTGATAATCTGCAGCATGACATTATTTTTCTAATACTAAAATCAAAGTTTTCCCTATAAAAAAGTTAAGTGAGCCTTATCAGAGACCAAGACTGTCATAATTATGATTGTCAGGATCCTCAAAATTAATTACAACTTCAAGCTGTAACAGAGCCTAAAATAGCAAGAGCTGCTGGTGATCCAAAAATCACTCACAGCATGTTCAAGCTAGTATTTGGCAGAGAGCATATGCAACTTAAAAAAGAACATAACCCTTTAGGCCCATGCAAGCAATTAAGTTCTTTGTGGAAATGTCAGACCGTAAGTCTGAAAAGACCTTTCAATTGTTTACACACAATTTTCTTCTAATTAGTGAGAACTGATTTTAATTTTTCCCCCTTCATTTTTCAAATAGGAACAGATGGGCTTAAGTTCGGAGGGCAGCTGTTCTGTTCAAAAACACAACAAAAATAAAAAAGAAAAAAAACCTGTTTCTTGCCAAGTCAGACCCCATGATTCTTACAGTGATGGGGGTACAAGTAAATGCCAATCAGCTTAGCAGCATTTAAAGATACGTAAGGAACTTAGCCTGGGAGCTCTGCTGACGACGTAAAACAAGAAGACATTTCCAGAAGTGTCTGTCAAACAAAGTATAAAAATAATCAGAGACTGATGGCAGAAGTTACCGACACTCTAGCTGCTGTACAAGTGGGTGAAATTAAACAGCACTGTACCAACATTAAATTCATTGTTGCAGTGCTCTTTGCTAAAGCTCTAAATGTGATAACTAGTGGGTTAAAATATATGATACAGCTGTGTTTTACCAGAGCTACCTTAAAATGATAATGGAGAGGGCTTTTCTTTGGTTGCACAACCTGTTAAATCACCACCCTCATATTTGCCTGTGCCACTTCTCTGCTGTTCTGTCTTTATCTGAGAGACAATGGCTTATTCTTCTGTCTCTGTCCCCTCTTCCTGCTCCTCTGAGCATACAGCAACTTTCTGTCTTGTGTGTGATAACTCTAACCCTGACTAATAGCAAAATAGCTCAGCAGAATGCAAAGCATATGTCTCCTGTCTAATAGTTAGGATTGCACATCTCTGCTGGAGTCCTGCCTTAGCTTGGATATGTTAGGAAAAACAAAGTAAGTCCTTTGATTTTTGTGCTTCAGCCTGTAAACTGAGAACAAGAGTTATCAATATCATCAGAGAAAGGGGAGGCCTTGCTTAACAGTGGTTGTTTGAAATCCCTGGATGAGAAGGTGCTTATGTAAATGCTAACACATAGACAGCTCTTTTACAAGAGGGAATAAATAACATGAAACATAGTGATTATATTTTATTATTTTCTTTCCTTCTCGATGCCCATCAAACCTCTTACTGCACTTCTGTTAAAGAAGCCCAAATATAGTATCCTATTAGGGGCAAAGTTAGACTTTTGGTTACAAATGTGAATCCTTGGAAGGTATCATGTTAGTCTGAGCTCTTGTTAGAATTTAGACAAGTTATTTTTAATCACTTTGCTTCTGCTTTCCTTTGTGTCTGTGGTTTGACAGTCTGTCTGCCTGTACTGGAAGCTCTTTGCAAAAAAATTGTTTGTAAATGGGTCTGGTACCAAATCTAATTTCAGTCCTACAGTGCTAAAATTTAATTGATTTAGTATTTAGATTTAAAACTACAGTTCAATGGAAACTTACAGTCTGGGAGACAAACGATATCCCCTTATGGTGACACAGCCTGCAGGAAACTGCTCCACTCAGTAAGTCAAAACAAGAAAAAAATGCAGGTGATATCAGTGCTTTTGCAATACAAAGATGAGTCAGAATCAAGATATCCAAGAAAAAAGTAATAAATGAATCACAGAATCATAGAATGGCTTGGTGTGCAAGGAACCTTGAAAATCATCTATTTCCAGCTCTGCCATGGGCAGGACTGCCTTGCATCAGGTCAGGTTGCCCAGTACTTCATCCAAACAGGCCTTGAACATCTCCAAGAGACTCCATCCACAGCTTCTCTGGGCAGCCTGTACCAGTGCCTCACTTCTCTCTGTGTGAAGAACTTTCTCTACATCTAATCTAAATCTCCCCTCTTACAGATTAAAACTATCCTTCCTTGTCCTATCACCACTAGACCATATAAAAAGTTGGTCCCCCTCCCTGCTTATCCACTCACTACAAGTACTGAAAGACTGCAATGAAGCCTTCTCTCCAAGCTAAACAAGCCCAGTTCCCTCAGCCTTTCTTCGTAAGAAAGGTACTCCAGCACTTTTAGCATCTTTGTTTCCATCCTATAGATCTGCTCTAACAGCTCCACATCTTTCTTGTGCTGCGGTCTGCAGATGTGGGTGCAGTACTCCATATGGGACTTCATGAGGGCAGAGTAGAGAGGGACGATCATCTCCCTCACCCTGCTGACAACCACTCTTTTGATGTAGCCCAGGATACTGTTGATTTTGCAGCCACTGTATTACTGAACACTGGTTACATTACAGTAGATTAAAGTAGATACTGTTGGATCTTCATCTTGAATGTAGTTTTTATGAGTCTAACTGCTAATTCCCACTGATGTGCATTTCCTATTCCCATTTCTTCCTATCTTATTTGCAACATCCCCAGTCTGCCTGTTGAGGCTCAAAAATAAGGAAGGAAGGGGTTGTTCACTCTGCCTTCCTCCTCCTCATTTTGTCTGCAGATCCTTCAAAGGAAGTTTGCCCAGGCATCAAACTAAACCCATCTCACGCAGATCACCTAGAAGAAACTGAAAGGCAACCGCTTCCACTCATTAACACCAGTCTGGCCAGGAGTTGATCCAGCGTGCCCAAAGCAGAAAGCTCTGTATCCTATTACCAAAACTCTGAACACTGCAACTCACTTGACTACTTCTAGTTTAGACTATAAATAACTTAATTACAGACACTGCCAGATTGCAGGCCCCAGTAGAGAACAGGGTGCTCTCCTCAAAGCCTTTGTCCAAAAGATTTCTTTCACCTTGAACATCCAGTGGTTTACCTTGAGGAAAACCTCCTGCCAGAGGCAGAGTTTTGCTTACATGCTGATGGACACCGGCTATTTTTTTGTTGGGGAACTCTCTCTCAGGACTCAGAGAGAACCAATGACGTACCCTTCTAATGATTAGGGAAGCCAGGGGGCTAAGCAGTAGCACTTCAGTGACAAGCAGCTGACTTTGATATACTAGATGTATTTATTCGGACTCCACAAGAATTCCTAGCCCAGATCCCGTGGATCCTGGTGCTGGCATGCAGAGGAAGCTTCCCCTCCAGATTCCTCCCCACTTCCAACCTCTTTTTGCAGAGGCAGGGCAGGTAGGAGGATTGTTATTCTGCTTTTGTTCCCACCCAGTGCCCACACACAAAGCCCTAGACTGGAGGTAATGGACAAGAGAAAGGATTTCTGAAGCTGCTTGCAGCACACCTAAGACATTATACACTCTGGACATTCCTTCCCATGAGAATGGTGGTCTTGCTGCTGAGTGTGATTGCTTATTGACATCTTCAGCTAATGGGTTCCACCTTCAATGTAGCATACTTTGCCCTACCAGCTTCCCACTATGGCGCTGTGGCTAAGGCAAGGGATGATGGTGGGAGAACATCTGAAGACATCTTTCTCATCTGTGGCGCCTGCAGTATTCCTGAAACATGTTTCTCTCCAGTTTCCTTCACAGCAGACTTCCAATTCATCACCATTAGATCTGATGCCTTGGGTGCTCAGAGTGCTGCACAGAGAGGTTTAGGACCTTGCATTCTTTGTTGAAAGCAGGGAGAGCTGGAGAAACAGATTTTACTTTTTATTATTTTCATGTAGAAGCATGAACTTGGGATCATTTACATGAACACATCATTCCTATGGAAGCTACACCACTGCTTGGTGGAGAGAAATTCAAGAAGCTGCATTTTAAAGTTACTAATATCTAAGCAATGGTATACAGTTGTGTCTGTTTTCTATCCCCGTAGTAAAGGACCAAGAAGACAAGAGGAAAGAAAAGAATTAATGCAGACATGCATTTAAAATAAATAAATAAATAAATAAAAGTATTGCAGACCAAGTCCTGCTTAGGAAAGCTTTTAACAGTTATCAGCAATTCTTTAGAAAACAGCCACAGTTTACATGTGTAGCCAGTTGCTTTCTAATTGCTACAGCAGGCTACCACTGGGAAGAACAAAGGAAATATTTAGCACATCGTAAATTCTTCTGTGGCCCTGCCGAGTGGCTGGAGTTCAGATTACACGTTTATAACCAACATTTGAGAGCAATTTCTCCTTCACTTTGAGAAAGTGGGTGGGGAAGCTGTTCGACACTTACTTCAAATGCCTGAAGTAATGTGCGTCTGAAAGAAACTGGGGTTCAAAATTCTGTTCTTGTCTTTAATTCAGGCTCATGATGTATGGTAGTGTATTGAAGTGCACTGAAAAAACTTCGTTAAAAAAAAAAAAAACAAAAAAAAAGGATGTGCCGTTGTTGATGTTATAATTATTTGCTTTCAACTTTGCTACTACTTTGTATGATTTGCAGAAATCTTGTAAGATGATCTCTATCTGCTTTCACTGATGCTAAGTATCTTGTAAATGCAGTAGTGGGCTGTGCTAGTAACTGGACTGGAGGTACACTGACTCAGTATTTTATTATAGTCCTGTCTTTTGAATGAGGTGTTGGGGCTCTGACATTTGCAAAATTTTGAGCAATACAACAGAGAATATGCTGGTGCACTGGCCAACTCACAGCCAAGTTTGGTTTCTGTTCTAAGTAAAATCAAATGTTTCTCAAGTTTCCTGTAGAGTTTGACATGGATAAAATATTCTACATTAATTATTCTTAATGAGAAAGCAGTGCAATTGATTCTTCATCAGTAGCCGGTATTGTAGAAGAGGTGGAAGCTAGGGAGGAGTTGTCAGTATTGTAGATGAGATGGTAGCAAGTTAACCTGTTGTGTTTGTTATTTGCTGTTAGCAATTTCAGTGCTAACATATAATTGCAGTGAATTTATCATGAAAGAAAATAATGTATTAGAACTTGTTTTTTTTTTTCCCGAAGTCCCTTAAAATTAAACACACTCAGAGATGAAAAATCAAAACTTAAAGTATCTATAGCCAAATTAGAAAAGAATATAAAAAAATGAGGGATTGAATATATTACAGTAATAAGTCACTTCTCAGTGTTCTTGATGCTACTGAGACTACAAGCTTTGCTGCATGTTTTTTGTATTGCTGGTCTGACCAAGATTTTAGCAAAAAAATTTCTGCCTTCTATCCAAACGACTGAGAGTTGATGCCTCAGAGATGTCCACAGAAATCTTCCCCAACCTCGACAGATATAGCTGTGGAATAATCATGAATTTATACATCCTACTTTCTGTTACTTGTATAAAAGTTTGCTGGAGATGCGTTTCTGCATGAATAAGAGCAGCCAGGAGTCTAATCATACTACAGCTTCTAGAAGATATAGGAATGTAAGTAAGCAAGCATAACCTGCAAAAGGCCAAAGATGATGCACATGTTGCTAGAAAAACAGGATTAAATCACAATTGCTTCTGTGCTGTCTTCTCATAGTGGTTTTACCTATAAAACATTACAGTGACATTAACGTTTTAACTTATATCCAACTTTCCTCAATGCGAAAATCTTTAATTAGATACATCTTTTAATAAGTCTTTAACTACCACAAAAATCTGAACTATTAATTGCACTAAATAAGATAATGTTGCATTGAAGTTGATCACTGTCAGCCTTTCAAAATCAAAATGGATAGAATTAATGGAAAACAGCCACAAGAATGAAGACAAAGTAAATGATAGTATTCTACAGTAACAGCAATGTACAGAAATTCTTCTAAAGCCTAAAAAAAACCCAAAAACAAACAAAAAAAAGGTGTTACGACATATTAAAACTGAGTTTGAGCCTTGCCTTTCACTTCAAGGAATCCCAGTGTCCCACCTCTGAAACGTGATTGTTTCTAGGATAGACTGAAAAATTGTACTTTGGTATCATTATAAGAGCAGCCTCTGGTTTAGTATGGTTTAGTACCATCAACGTTACTCCGTAAAAATTAAGAGATATTAGGCAATTTTTTCAAAATAATTTAGTCAAAGGAGATAAAAACAAGTCTACATCACTAGAGAAAAAATCCTAGTACCCAGGCACTACTGGGAAATTTAAACACTCGAAGCAGTAACACAATAGAATAGCTGAGGTGCTCAGTAGATGTCTGCTTCTATTTATGTCTTTCTTTCGTCAGCTTCACACTCTCCACGCCCACTTGCATTACTCCTCTTCCACAGAATAAATGGAATATTTCACCCATGAATAACAGTGTTCTTTTTCTAACAAAAAAAAGTGCCTCACAATGCCTTCACACCCATGGCAATTATAATTTGCAGATCCCATAGCCATGGAAGGAAAGTAATAAGCACACTTTGCAGGTGAGATGTCTGTAGGTTAGAAGCAAAATGTACTGCTAAAACCCATTGGATTTTATCATTACAAAGTGTGTAGTTTCCCCTGACTTATGCTCCTACAGCCCACGGTCATAGCAGAACTATTTCCGTGGCAGTAAAGCTATCTAGAGGGCATATTGTAAATGCATTTACTTTTATAGTTTGTTGCCAGTTTGGTAATCCATGTTTGTAAGAAACTGCGGAAGTGGTTTTAAAGGTTACAGAAATATTCAGACTAGAGAACTGGATATAGAGGGTCTGCCCCCACTTTCTGCCATTAAATGAAATGGCAGATGGATGAGACCTTGTATCACGAACAGAACTGATACCCTCACAACTGATCTTATTGCCACTCTTTTTCCATTCTTGTTTCATCAGAACTATGAACTGTTCTGAACTTATCCTCTCCCTCTCTGTCTCTGTTCACTATTTATTCGTTATGAAGCGCTGGGGTCTCCTGCAAGAGACTGTCAAAGACTCAATGCATTCAAAATATGTTTCTAAAGTGCATTAACATCATGGTAGCCACTTACCCGAGTAATGCAAGCAAGATGAGACTTTGTTGATGACTCGCTTTTGCTATTTCTGCCAGCACTAACTTTTTCATCTGAATTTATTGTGAAGTAAACAGTGACAACAATGGCTCATTTCAAGTCCCTTACATTCAAGAGATGACACAGGACAGTGATAGTAGGATGCTCAAATGACCTTGGATCTCCTCCTTTTCTCAGACTACCCAAAGTTTATTTTCCTTCATCTCTTCTGGAACTTCTAGATATCACTGTAGGATTTTCCAGTGTTGTATGGTATAACAGTGAGCACCCGGGAACCTTAAAGAGGAAAAGATGAGGCAAAAGAGTGAGTGATGAACTGAGACCCTTACAGTCTAAAACAGCTCTTAGGGGCCCCATATTAAAGATCATCTCTCCTAACAAATAGGAATAGAGCTCTATGGGTTAAAACTGAAAGGTGAAAATGCTAATCCGCATGCACATTAACTATGTGTTTGCTGTGCCTGTGTGAATGTATGCACGCACATACAGAACAGAGAGTATATGTATTTATAAATTAATTGACATAATAGCTATATTTAATACATCCTAAAATGTTTGTATTTGTATCCAAAAAACATGGAATATTTAAATCTGTAAAATGTACACTGTGTTTGGAAAATAATAGTTTTTCATTATTATGCTACATCTCACATGGGTAAAGATAACCTTCTCCTAGGTAGCTGCAAGGGATATGCACAATAAATGCTTAAACCCACACAGAGACTTAAGACATAAGAAATTTGGATTCTAAATCAGTAAGTATTGTAAATAGCAGAAGAGTAAGCAAAGTGAGAGCTGCTGAAGCATCAATGGATAAGTAATAAAACCCATTATCTTTGCTATAGGTTATCACAGTTTGATATCTTGGCACGCTACCCCAGCTAACCATTGTGTGCGCCAGCAGCCTGTGAGTTTTCTCCTGCAAGGAAATGCTGTACAAAGCTGGCAATGAACATAAAGCAGCCAGTCTGTATACAAAGAGGTGAATCACAGCCTCATGAGAGTTGCAAAATACTTATGTGGGAAGAGTTTACTTTTCTCTGAGCTCTACCATGGTTTGTGAAGGTACGTCTGCTGAGAAGAATCTGGGAATGACTAGGAGCTGGTTAGCGGGTCAGATGTTTTCATGTCTCATGGGACTTTTGGAAACATCAGATCCTAAGTGATCATATAACTTTCAGAAGCCTGAAGTCACCACTGTCAGCCTACCAGTTTCCTTTTGATGTTGCCATTCTTCCAGAACAAAGGCTTTGAGCCTTAGCATAACACTGACCCCAAACCACACAAATCCTACAAACAGTGATGAGTGTGCAGTTCTATTGTTAGAAGCAAACCACTCAAAATTACTAAAACACGTATTTTACATGTACTTTTAGATGCCTTCAGTGTGAACAAAAATATCCTTTTTTTCCTCTCCTTTTTTAAGATTTTAGTCAACAGAAAAAAATTGGGTAATTTTTATCTTAGTGAGAAGTGTGTTTTACAAAAGTGTCTTTTAGCATTGGTTCTTTCCCTTGATGTGCCTAGAAGTTCTGGGTGCAGCATGCTCCTTGAATTAGTTATAGTTTCACTGACACCTCTAAAAGGGTATTGTTCTGTCCTGGTTTAGGTGTCAATGACATCATCAATAGCAACAAAACCCTTAAATTTAAGTCTTGTTATGTAAATTGAAGAAAAGTTGTTTTAAAAAAATATTTTGCTTTAAAATGAAATACTTGGTCTAGGCACAGATTCTGTTAATGACTTGAGATCACAAAAGTTCTGCATGCAGGAGAATTGCTGTTAAAGTTTAAGAGAAAAGAAAAACATTCATAAAATTCTCTTTACCCATCTTAAAACAAGAACAGTTCCTTGAGTTGTACATAGTTGCAGAAAATTGTTTCTAACTATATTCTAACTATATTATAATGTAGAACACTTGCTTTATCCAGGTTTACCAAATTCACCTCTGACTTCATTGAAGCCCTGTCACTACAAAGTAGATGAAAAACAAAAACTGGGATTTACAGATTTTTTTTTTTTTTTACAAAAACACTTTATCCATCTTCATTTCTGCCTGGAGAGCATTGTCTAGTACCATTTCTTCCAGTGAAAACCAAACCAAAGCACCAAAATATTTAGATGAAGACACTGCAAAATAAGACCACATCTGAGGTACATGGGTCTGACAGCAAATAGCTCAAATCAGATTCAGAATTCTAATTTGAAAAGTAAATAGTTTCATCTGAAGCAGAAAAACTGTAAAACTCAATAATTATGTTTTTTTTCTCCTTTCTCTGAGGACTATGGTAGTTTAAGTATAAAAAAAGTGGAGTTCCATTTTTTATGACGGGATTATTAGGTCTGCTCTAATAACAAATTTTTGAAAGCATTTATTAAGGAGATTAAAGGTAATCCCACAATTTTCAGTAGAAGGTACAGTGAATTAGATACTGTTTCCACACGGAAGCTGTGGGACTTTGTGCCTGTGCTCACGTAGCTAATTTATTCATGAAGAGTTTAAAGTGATGTTCACACATAATACTCTCTAGGAGTGGAATTCAGCAACCTGACAGATAAAGAGTTAAATTAGAAAGTGGGAAATAGGAGTTAAAATCCTATCAGATACAGCAAGGAATTTAGCCTTGGTCATGATTTCTTTGGTCAGTGCTCAAACCACAGAAACATATTTTAAAGGTAACAAGAAAGCGGTTGATAGTTCTCCTCCAGCTATTCCAAAGAAGTCCAGAAAAATGGTACTATGTTTTATGGATGATTGTTCCTTACTGCTGTGCTTTAAAAGTGATTTCATAGAAGTTGTTTTAATAGGCCCCTTAAGTTGCTGAGTGGAGGTCTCCTGGATGCCAAGCATGCCTAAATGTCAAGATGGAAGTGGGCAGCTCAGCTTATTTTTTTTTTTTTACATGTATATAGAAAAAATGTTTTCTAGTGAATGGGCATCTTTCCAGGATACCTCCAGAACTAGCTCTTAGGCAGTTCTTAGAATCCCCATACTGCAGTAGTAATTGATATTTTCACCCAAGTCCCTCTTTAAGTGGCTAAATTCTTGTACAGATGAACAAATAATGTGATACTACCACTTCTTGATACAAACCTCATTTTTGAAGGTCTTTATTTTAACCTGGTGCAAAGTGACACCTACTGTCCCTCTGTATTTGTATTATTATCATCAGGAATTTACTTGTTTTATTTTTGTCTAACAGTGAAGTCTATACTTGGCTAAAAGCATCTTGAAAATAAGAAACAAAACAAAGCAGATAGGATTTTCACAAAAATATCTGTATACATCAGTCTTATGAATTACCAGTGCTCATGGAATATCCTCACAGCAACTTCATGCTGTAAAGCTTCTGGAAGTTGATTGATTGTTCCCAAACTACTGCATAGTTTGAGTTGATTAACCACATACATATTTTTTTTGCCAGTATGTCTGGGTACCTTTTAGAAGTTAGTGGATTGCTGACCATATTACAGAAACAGATTTTTTGAGGATTGGAATCAGATTTGGCAGTAAAAGGTTCAGTTGCAAATTCATAGGTGATCTTAAAATTTCATTTGACATTAAAAAAAAAAAAAAAACTCTATGCGATGGAGAAATGAGAACCTGGATTCTATTTAAAATGACATCTCCACTTGCAATTTTTTTTTTTTAACTTGTCCCTCTAAGGGACAGTGCTCATTGAAATTTCTGGTATTTTTCCCTTTTCACTTGAAATTCTCTTCCTAGGAATGAAGTAACATCCTGTCTTTTTAAAAGCAGAACAATGTCTTAACATTAAAAGATCTTTTGTCCTTTTCTCTGGCTTTCTCAGTTTTTAATGAGTTGTTTATATATCTCAGTGGTTTGAAAAGACAGATGTATTTTATGTAATCTTCCATGTAAGCTTTTTTCATTTCTGCTATAAATTGCTTTTCCATATTTTAAGATGTCATTGTGTTTTCAGGGAAAAATGACCCAAAAAACAGTGAGCAGTTATTTGTTGCCCACCATGAACTTCCAGATAAAGTGAGTATAAATTGCAGAAGGTAATAAAATCCCAACTTATAAATAAGCCACGATTTTATTGTAGAAATGGCAATTAAAACTGCGTTGTTCTGCTTTATTTTTATTTTAAAACTATAATATATGAGTTTCATTTGTATAGCAGCTAAATACTTAACAGCGCACTCTCTGTTTTGCTCAAAGGGCAAACCTAAGTATTGGAGTTACAGACCCCAGGCTGCTCAGAGATACAATGATGAACGGCCTTCTTACAGTGGAGGGCTCTGGAGTACACCAGGACAGGCAGTAACCTATACGTTCTAAACTCATAAGGAACAATGCAAGACAGAGATGTCAAAACTGTGAATTTTGTAGCTGAATAGCAACAATCTAAGCCCATACGCTATATGTCATAGATTTTGGCTTTCTGAACTGCAAGCCTGACCAAATTGGTATCCCAATTTTTCATCTCTCTAAACCTTTCCTGATTTTATTACCAGATATGCTTTTAACTCTTATGGGTTTGGACACTGTTCAAGCACAGTCAGCATCCTGGGCTTTAGTTTGAAAACAAACAAAACAATACAATTGTTTTGTTGGTTTAAACAGATGTGCAAATGTGTAGTTTTATCTGTTGACTCGGAGTACAAATGAATGTGAAAGTTGTTTGACCTGTGGTTCTGATCCCACATCTGACTGAAAAATTCCCAGACATTTCATACCAGATCTGTATTGTTATGAATTGATATGGGAAATGATATCCATAAGTATCTTAAGTATACTCTTCAACAAAGAATGTGTATGTAATTGTTGTTGGGAAAAATTAAAGCTTGGTGTCCATGAAGTTGTCAAACCAAAATAAAGGAAACCAATTGCAGTTGGTGCAGAGAAAATCTGGTGACTGTGCAGCAGTTGTTAAAAGCTGTGATATGTTTGTGCTCTTGCAGACACTTTCTCTGTTTGAATTCTGCTCCTGTTTACATTATTGTTTTTAAATAGGACATGGTCAAATAACAACTGAAATTGATATTATTTTCTGTCTGCACAGAGCTTAAATACTGTTTAGGTTTTGCTGTCTTAGTTTACACAAATCTGTTATCACACATACAAAGTTATTCTTCCTAGGACTGCTTAGCAGGAAAGGCACTTAAAAATATCAGAAGAAAGGCAGAAAAAGATGGGACAAGATGAAGCTGAATTAGTGGATGACAACTCTGCCCACAACAGGGGAGTGGGAACTAGATGGTCTTGAAGGTCCCTTCTAACCCAAACCATTCTGAGGTTCTATATGAAAGGAAGGAAGGGGAAAAAAAAAAAAAAAAAAAAAAAAAAAAAAAAAAAAAAAGGTAAAATAGATAAAGAGAGTTTGGATTATTTAACTGGGGGCTGGATTTATTCCAGCATTTTTCAATTAAATTTAAGTTGATATCATTTACACAAATCTATTCTTAATTATCCCACTATGTTGATTTTAATAAAGTAGTACGAAGGGGCGGTATTAGATCTGGTATATTGCAGTATCCAGTACACAGAGCCAGAACTAACTTGTACAGAAATACATTAAGCATTATGGAAGCATATCATTAATATGTATTTATGGAACCTTTTTTTCCTGGTTTGCTGTTTTTTTGTTTTCGTTTTTTTCCTTTTTCTTTCATTTCTGGGGAGGAGGGGGGGGGGGTTAGTTTGGAGAAATATTTTTCAGTAAGAATAACTCTCTTGTGCTCATGAGTTTTGGAAGCAATCCCAAGTTTTAAAACTATCAACTAGCCATAAGGAAACTGTTGAGATAAAGAGGCAGGAGATAAAACATGCTATAGTAAGGTAAGTTCTAATATCACTATCACTTTATAAAAAGTACTTAATCAAAAGATAGCATAGTATGAAGACAAGAGACCTCTTTGATTCCCTGGCACATGTATAGTAAGATATATTGGTATGCCATAAAGTGCTACATGAAGTGCCTTGTCTAGTTCTACTCTTTAAGTATATAAATATACTGTTTTGAGTATGCTGACCATATATGACATTTCACATAGATATCATTAAATTAGCAAAATCTATTGTTTAAATACATATCTACTGTATTATTTTTCTTGACAGTTATACACAAAGGTTAGATTCTGCTCTTGACAATTCAGATTCTACATGATCTTCAATACTCTAGTGCATCCTAAGGCAGATCTTAGCTCTCCACATAGTATGCTAATGAAAAAAGTTCAGGAAGTCTCAAAGTAAAATAAAATTTGATTATAGTCATGATATTTTCTTTATTTCTACTTTAATAGCGAGAAAAGGACAAATTTAATAGAAACAATTCTGTAGACAAGTAGTTTTCGCCTCATGATGGAATTTTCGGTTTTCCACACACAAGTTTCAGTGACTTTAAAAAGAATAATGCATGTTTGAATCCTATTATATCACTTTTACTCATTGAAATTGTCCCCTGGGATAATACTGCATGAGTATGTAAGGGGTGGCCCACCTGGAGGAAACTGGGCCTGCTCTCCTAACAGAGAGAGGAGCTCTGGAATATAGCAAGGCCACACATTACGCTCACACCCTTTAATTGAAGCTTAGTTCCGTAAGGCTGTCATACATGCAAGGAGAGTAGAAGAAATATGGCTTCCTTTACTGGTCATGTCTTCTCAGCAAGCACAGCTGGTTGCACTTCTTTGCTTCTAATCCCTACTGTGCAGATGTGGTTCCACTCATTCTCAGAACACACAGTTGTGGCAGTGTAGCATGGTGTTGGAACTGATAAACTCTAACATCCTGTTTCTAGATGCTGGCTCACAATGCATATATGGGAAGAATTTCTCCCCATTTGTTTTATAGAATTTTCTAGCACTGTTCTATCCAATTGCATTGGAGGCTGGGAGCAGAACATTTGGGCCATAGTTAGATGATAAAATACAGAAATAATATAAAACTGGAAAGCCTAACTCTGCCTTTTCGGATACTCGTTCACCACTGGAATTACCTGATCTGCTTTGGTTTTCTTGTAAGAAAACTTGAAATGATTACTTGCTCGGGCTTGGGGATTTCTTCTTGCCATAGTGAGATTACTGTCTCTGAGGATCCAAGAAAAAAAAAAAAAAAAAAAAAAAAGAATTAAAAGTCACCAAACCATGGTTTCTAGGAGCTTTGAGAACAGAATTCAGAGGGATACTGCCATTAAAAAGTGAATTGTGCTGTAAAACATAGTGAATCCATTACTTAATAAATAAATAAATAAAAGGACTGAGAACAAGTTCCTTAGAGACAATCTAAGCTGTAGAATCAAATAAGGATACACTAGACATACTCAGGCACATGCTAATCAGACTGTGTATTTTAAAAAAATACATTTACAGTTTAATTTATGACCAATTGTACTACTTGTTTGGTGTTTAAAGGTGTCACAGACAACTTTGGATGAATTCCAAGAAGCAAGAAATGTTTTCTTCTTCCTCTAAGAAACAAGCAATATGCTTTTCTTTCCTTGATGAAAGATTCTAGCTCAGCAGGCAGAGCTGCCTTACAAAATGTATTTATGTCTGAAATATAAGAAGCGTGCATCGACAAAGGAAAAGCCAAAAAATGAAATAAAGAAAAGGCAGCGAGCTTGATGACAAGCTGGCATGTTCAAATTCAAGGCTCAAATTTTACATGAATCACAACCATGTGAATCTTACTCTGTTCTTCTGTTTCAGAACTGAAGCAAAGCTCAGACCTTGCATACAGAACAATTCCACCTTGATTTGCACATATGAGTAGACATACTGAAGTCAGTGAGATCGCTCACTCATGCATAGAGCTGGCTACATGTGGGCTGGATTATCTGTGTAATGCCCTGGAAAAGCTGACGAGTTGTTTTTCTAATGAGTTGCAGTCATGACACTTTTCATAGAATCACCAAGGTTGGAAAAGATCATCCAGTTCAACTGTTCACCTACCACCAATATTTCCTCACTAACCCGTGTCCCTTAGTACCACATGTAGCATTTTTTGAACATCTCCAGGGATGGTGGCACAATCACATCTCTAGGAAGCCCGTTCCAGCACCTGACCACTCTTTTGGAAAAGAAATTCTTCCTAATATCCAACCTATTTTTTTTTTTTTCCTTTTTTTACAAAGGCTACCAACAGAAAGTAGCGTTGGATATAAAAAAAGTTTCCCATGAAAATAAAAGCTGGACAGATTTATCATCGACACAAAGGCTATTTTTACAGTCCTTGAAAATGCATGATTGTTACTAAAGCCTTGAGGGAATGATTTCAGTAGAAACAGGGCATCCATGGTTTCAGTGTCTTCCTGCTCTGGAAGCCTTGGGGGTGTACAGGCCAGCAGAGGGAGAGGTAGGAACAGACTGTAATAATAAAGCCACATAATAGTATTACACATGGAGTTTAACATTAAATAAAGATTGCCCAAATTCCTACCTGCGAATGCTTAGTCTAGTGTTTGTTACACTTACAAGTGTGAAAGAAAAGCCACAAGCATTTATCATAATTGTCAGTAAGGTCCCCTTCTGTACCTCTCCCATGCTGTCTACTTCTATCCCTGCTTTTCAAAGCTGTCAGCATCTGAGCTTGCCTCCATTTCTGGCCATAAGCATGGTACAGGATTGTTTTACATGGTCTGCCCAAGAACAACAGCTTGATTTGAGTAGGAAAGGTGTGTCAAGAACTGGGAGTGTTCTCAGCCCTCAGAACATTCTGTGTCCATCAGTCATGGCTTTATGATTTATGTTATCATTATTCCATGTCATAAATTCATGTAAGGCACTGGGAGTTAAAAAGTTAACACTCCAGTACCATGGATTGCCAAATTTCCAGGTACCTGGTTCTCAGAAGAGAACTGCACGACCCAGAGGACTTTGCATTCATATCTCCTACTCAGAGAGAAAGACAAAACTGCACGCAAATCCTGAGACTTCCTTTTTTTTTTTTTTTTTTTGCTGCATCATCTGCAGTGGAGCTTCCTAGTCATATTACCTTCAGTTTTGGACACTCTCATTTTATTTGATTTATTAGCTTCAATTCCAATTACACTGTATTACACTGTGTTACTTTGCATTCTCATACCTTATTTAATAAATCAGTTTTCCTCCTCAGACTGTTGCCAGTGTTTTGTTTTTAGGCCCATCTTCCTACCCTCTCCCACCTTCCCCCGGGGCATGGGTCCCCCCCACTCCATTTGTCACAGAACTAGGCCAGACCAGCTCATAATCTGTTGACATCCTCTGAGACTCATATGCTTTAAGCTACCACAGCCAACATGTGTTGAGCCTTTTGCACGCATTGTCCCCAGTCAAGTAATGCCATTTTTAAGAATGCCACTTTCCAGCAGCTAGAGTGCACTGCAATGGACCTAAATCACAGAAGATGCTCTGCACTGAAGTCACAAGTCTCTTTCTCTCCTTAATAAGGAATGTGAGAAAGCTCTCTTTTACCAGATTCTTAATGTGATTAATCCATATTTATATCTTCCTGCCATAATCCACACTCCTCCTTGGAGTTCACTCCCTGTTCTTCCTTTATTTTACCCCATTACAGATTATCACCGTTTTTTCAGTGACCATTTCTACTCTTATCTACATTTGCTCATTACTTAATATATAATATAGTTCTACCTAAGTCATCAGCAGGGGGGGTACTTTAGGAATGAAGTTGTTAATCCTTTTTATTTTTCAACCCAAAAAGCATTTACAGAGAAAGTGCCTTTTGACTATCTGAAAATACTGTGCTGAGAAAGGTAGTTATGTCTCACAGACATAAAAGATTTAAGACTAGCTTTGGCGGAAAGAAGAGAAGTCTGTGGAAAGGATTTTAGGAACATCCAGAAAAGATGGTGACTCAGCTTAATTTTGCCCCATAGCTTTGAAATGAAATGCAGAAGAAACACAGCAGTTCAGGTGCCTTTGGTTTCTGAAGTGTGCTTCATGGCAGATGGGGAGGACATATCACAGTGATCTTTCTCTCTCCAATGCCAAGAGGACTGGTGTTATGCCAAGGTGGCCCACACTGCAGCCCCCACACAGCTTAAGCATCCTGCAGTGCAAGGTGCTGGTCAGGCACCATCAGGGCCCATACTACTGCCCATACACACATGGAAACATCATCTGCCCTGCAGCCCCAACCAAAATCAGACCTCTTGCATGGAGAAGCTCAGCCCAACACCAGCAGGTGCATACATGGAAGGGTTTGGGTTCACCCTAAACTCTTCCAAACAAAATCTCAAGATCTGAGCAGATCTTCTCACATTTCCTGGATCAATGAAGGAAGATACAATGGTGGTGTATGAACAGAAGACATTTCTGTTTCTAGCTCCAGCACTCAAAGAAAGTTCAGCATGGATGCTGCTTTCATAGTTTAGATTCCTTGCAGCACTTGCATATAAAGGAAGGAATAAGATAATACTTACTCCTATTCTAACTTCTGTGATACAGACAGGAAAGGAACCATGTGTTTAACATCATAAAGGGCAAATGACGTGACAGACATCAGTCATTCAGAGACAGACATTCACCCCAGTCAGAGCTAGGGATTTCTTTTATTTTAAAAGCAGTAGCCTGACCTAAGGAATCTTCATCGCTAATCTATTTTTAATCACGATGATTCCTAGCAAATTATTCCATTTGCAGTCACAGTTCATATACTTGCCACTGTTTATAATTCATAGCTTTAAGTCTTGCTACTTCACTGCTATTGGCTTTGTTAGGCAATTACGCAAATAGAAAGTATGCCTTAACCCTCCAGTTTGCTTTTATGTCATCACCACACAAAAGCAGCCATTGTCCACGTTTTGGGGAAGATCTGATGGTGAAAATGGCTATAAATGTAGCCAGTATTTCAGAGGTTGAAATGGATATCACCTGGTGGCACAAAGAAAACTAATTGAGATATAAGGCTTCTTTGGTTTTTTGGTTTTTTTTTTTTTAAAGCAAACAAGGCCTCGCCTGTTTAGGATTCCAGCACTCACTCCTGACCTCTGTTGTGTTTTCCTTTCAATATCTGACCTTAGATGTTGTGATAGGAACTTTCTAAGTGGAAAGTCACTACAGCTTTTGAGGTAATCAGACTGCACACATTTCCACACACACAAACACATACATCTGGTCAACTTTCTTTAATATTTTAAAATATACTGTAAGCTACTAAAGATCTTTAGTCCCTTAACCTATAATGATAAGCTATGAAAAGTATAACCTTTATGGACCACATCCACATCTGACTGCAACATGTACTGTGGTTTTGAGAAAAGCTGCTAGTTTTTGTGGTACAGATTACATTCTTGACTCATCAAGAAGGACTCACAGTCACACATGCATTTATTTTTCACTAGTGTTAGTGACATAAAACAGGGGAAATGCCGCTATCTTTTCACTTCTCTTCCTGTGCTGGGAACTCACACTTGCCCTTGCTCACCTACACGTTATCTCAGCGAAGGAACAAAACTCAAAATGTGGACAAACAGCTCAGAGTCCCAGAGAAATCTACCATAGCACTGCAAACCCACCAAAGAAGCTTGCTTCAAATAAAATTGAATAATTTTTACAGGTCTGTCTTCAACAAAATATTCCCAGTCACTCTAAAAATGATAACATAAGGCTTTTGACTTTAAGCTGATGGAAAAAAAAAAAAGGAAAAAAAAAAAAAAAGCAAGCAGATTTCTGAAGGGTGGTTACTGAAGGCTTCTCTCTAACTCCTATTTATACAGACAAAGCACATGCTCTTTCTGGAATCTGGTCTCTAATCCCTTTCCATATTGAGCAGGACTAAAATGAGACTTCTTAGAGAGCAAGAACATGAGGGTGGAGGGTAAGAGGTGTGGAGGTCAGAAATAAGGTGAGATGGGTGATTATTTATTTATTTTTAATATTTTACACTACCTTCTTTCTCTATAAACCAATCCCAGAGTTACAGTTTCACAGAATGGCTTGGGCTAGAAGGGACTTTAACAACCTTCTGATTCCAATCCCCAGCCATGGGTAGGGCTGCTACCCTCCAGATCAGACTGCCAGGGGCCTCATCCAGCCTGGTCTTAACACCTTCAGGTGTGGGGAATCTTCTCTGGGGAGTCTGTGCCAGTGCCTCGCCACTCTGAGTGTTTATCTCATTCTCTGGGGAGAATACTCTATTTGATAGGCACAAGTATCTTTGCAGCCTTTCCAGTCAAGGCACTTGCTGAAATGCCAAGTCCAGTTCTGATGGCAGTATCAACACATGCTGACATTGGCACAGTATAAAAATATAGGAATGTGGAACAATTTACAAAAGCATTCTGATTATCTGTTCCTTAATTATTTTCTGGCTTCTTTTTACCATGTAGCATTTATAGCAAAATGCGAGCATTTCTTATCCACCATATTTTTCCCCAGTACCCTACACTGCTCTGGAAGATCATGCCTTTCTAAGATAAGAAATGTATATTCTGATCACGAAGAAAGAGAATGGTGTCCTAAACTAAAAATTAAGTCTGAATTCTTCATGTAACTGCCAAAAATGTCTCAGTCTTTTGTTTCACTGCTGATACCTTTGAAAGCTAAGGATAAACAAAAACAAAGATTCTTGCTCAAGGGGACTGAATTTTCTCCCTGCTTATACTGGGGAGCTGATGTAAAGTCACCAGCTCTAGTGATACAACAGAAGTGTTGTATCTGTGTGCAGCCTGCACAGAATTATGGAAGGGATTTTGCAATGAGCTAGGCCTCTAGTGAAGTTCCACAGGCACAATGGCAGAGAATTAACTGACTGAATGTTCAGGACCCAGATTTATTCTAAACAGCATGGGGAGGCCACTCCTGAGGCACTGTCTAGCAGAACAGTAGTGTTCATGCCTTGAAATTCTAGGGCAACAGAATCCAGTGTGTGTCTGCTAGTCATGTATCAGAGTTATCTTCTTCCAAGCAAGCCTAGTGATTTCCATTCCCCTGAAGGATTACTGAATATTATCAGTTTAAATGTGATTTTATGGTCAATAAGTACTCTTCACAGTGTTTCTAAGGGCCCTCCCAGGGCCTGACAAAGATCCTTATTTGATTTAAAAGAATCTCATAAAAGTAGATTGGTAGTCCTGATCGCATAGACAGATGTGTGCAGTCCTAACACTCCCTACTCTGTCAGTTCTCATTGTGCACATGAACCTCACCAATCATCACAGTGTCAGCTCAAGTCATACCGCCCTACAGACTGAAGTAGACGTCTCTGAGTTTGGTAGGTAAAAGATTCATGCCAAGTTCTGAAGTTTAAATAAATAATAATAATAAAAAAGACACTGTTCTGCAACAACAGAGAGGCACAAAGCTAATCTTGAAAGACACTACACTCTTAAAAAGGACAGTTAGGTCTATGACTTATGTTAGTTATGGAGCACTGCATTGCTGAAGGTGAAGCTGTGTGTCCCTATTTGTTTTTCCCTCTTACCTGAAAGCTTTGAAATACTTGCTTCTTTACAGGTTTCAGTTTTCATGTTTAATTTGTTCCACTTATGCATATACTTTTCAAAGCAAAACACAGCAGGGTTCTGAAAATCAGATGACATCAAGTACTATGGAGGACTTCACTACATGGAGTACACACATTTTTCCCATAGCACTATAATTTCTAATCAGAGACTTTTCTTTTTTGCCTTATAACAGTCTTCACAGACAAACATTTTCCACTGTCAGAGCTGCTAAATGCCTCTGCCACCTTCTCCATCTCTTTTTTTGCCTAAATCTTCCCAATTAAGCTCACAAGATGCCAAGATCTTTTCTTAGCATTCTGCTTGCAAGCATCTAGCTTTATCCAAGGCTGCCCACCAAACACATAAGCACACAAGTCCTCTCTCAGCTATGAAGTATTCATTGATACTATCCTCTCCTCTGTTACCAGCTTTTCAGTCCTTCTTTTCCTATCTGCACAGAAATATTCATTTCTTTTTTCCCTCTCTAATTTCACAAATCTAAGCTAGCTCATTTTCTCCCTCAATCTGAAGCAAATTTCCATAGTCACCACTTGTTTCTCTACTATTCTTGACAGCAGTTCTCATTTTCACTCTCATTTTCCAGCGGTCTCCTCAAGTAGTTCATGCACTTAGCCAATGACAAGTGGGAATCAGTAGGTTTAAAAACATTTCAAATAACACTCTTCATGGAAGTAGCTCTTACCTTTGCAGTCATTCTGCATAGTTTTGTATGCCTGCTTTTAAACTTGTGTGTATAAGACAGTTCCTTTCTTATTTGCTGTAGTATTTTATAAGATTTGCTATGCAGTGGTGAAAGTAAATCCTTTCCTAATACACAAAGGCCAGTACAAGGAACACTCTGCTCCTTGTTAGGCAGACAACTGGTCTAAATTCAATAAGGCATTTGACTAAAAAACCTCACTGGTGGCACATCTGCTTTATCCATCTATTGGAAAGGAAGAGAAAGGGAGAAGAAGCAGTGGGAGATTCAAAATGACTAAGAAAAAACTTAAATTATTATTTTAAGTTGTTAATATGTGATTGTAGAAGATTAACTGACTTTCTGGAATCACAGCGTCAAATTTAAAATGATACATAGGATGAATCACAGCGTTGTAGGGGTTAGAAGGAACCTCTAGAGATCATTGAGTCCAACCCCCTGCCAAAGCAGCTTCCTAGATCAGGTTGTACAGGAAGGCGTCCAGGCAGGTCTTGAATGTCTCCAGAGAAGGAGACTCCATCACCTCTCTGGGCAGCCTGTTCTAGTGCTCAGTCACTCTCACTTTAAAGAGGCTTCCTTGCACATTTGTGAGGAATTTTCTATGCTTCAGTCTGTGGGTATTTCCTCTTGTCCTATTGCTACACACTGCAAAGGAGAGTCTGGCCTCATCCTTTTTCCTCCCACACCTCAGATATTTATAGACATGAATCAGATCCCCTCTGAGTCTTCTTTTTCAAGGTTGAACAGACCCAGGTCTCTCAACCTTTCCTCGTAAGGGAGGTATTCCATGCCCTTAATCATTGTAGCCCTCCGCTGGACTCATGAAAACTTGTTTCTTATAGAGAGATGTGCAGAGATATTCCTTCCTCTACTGCATCACTTTGTGTGACAGAGATAGCCAAGATTCAGCAGACAAAGCTAACCCAGAGTACTTTATATTTTCACTGCTGTGTGCATAGGCAAGCAATGGAATACTTTCTCAAACCTAGAGCCTACTTAAAAGACAGAGTTGTTTTCTAACATATCAATTCAGATGCCTAAAAATATCTCTTTCAAATGAAGTGAAATATAATAATTATAATTATTAATATAATATAATAGTATAATAATATAAAATTCTATTTAAAAACAATAAGTAGTTTTAAATATAGATGCTAAAAAAAGGGTTGTGATGGAAACAGACGTATGTTTTCTTTCTCAAAGACCACATATGTCTTAAAGATAAACTGCACTATTCTGATTTACAAGAAGAGCAAGAAAGTGAGTAATATTTGGTACATATCATCCTATGTCAATGGTTTACAGGCTGGTTTGGCCCAATTCTGTGACAATTGGTGCAGGGAACTCATGGACCCACACCCCCAAAAAGGGGGAAAGGGAAAAGGGAAATGGGCCTAGATGCAAAACAGCAGCAATGATCCGAGGAGGAAAGCTAAATTATTAAATAAGTTATTGGAAAGCAAAATAACATAATATAATTGGAATTAAAGCTGATAAATCAAATAAAATGAGCAAGAGAAAGTGTCCAATAAACCAAAGGCCTTATGCTAAAAGCTGAAGGTGAGACAGCAGTGAGCATCTGCTGCTGAGTCGATCCCAAAGGAAAGAGAGTGTCCCATGACCACAGACAGTTTTTATCTTTCCCTCTGAGCATAACAACATAAAAATACAAAGCAAGACAAAGTCCTCTGGAGAATGTAGTTCTTCTCTTCCGAGACAGGCATACTCAAAACTATCAATGATCCACCAAGCTGGAGCATTAACTCTTTAATTCTCAATGCACTACATGATGTTATGATGTAGAATACCAATACCAAAAAATAATAAAACCATGACATCTTATTATTGAGAATACTCACTAGTTATGCTCAACTGAGATTTCACAAGATATATCTGCATGGTACTGTTTTCCTGAGAGAGACCACATGATGGAAAATGTATGGTGTACATGAAACAAACAAGAATATAAAGAGGAACTCTTCAAAGCTGTAATCCTTGATACTTTTCATCACATCCTTGATAGATCTGATTATCCTCTAGAGCTTATAAAGAAAGCTGTTGATTATCAAATTGCCTGGCACATTTCCCTTAGGAGACTCACTAGGCTTTATAAGACAACATTTTAGGAAGCTACTATGGCTTCACCCCACAGTCTGTTAAGCACCACACAGCCATTCACTCACTCCCCCAAGTGGGACAAAGCAGAGAATTATAAACAAAGTAAAACTTATAGGCCAAGCTAAAAGCTTTCTACCAAGACAGAAAAAGAAAACATAAAAATACAATGACAGATATGCAAATACAACTGCAGTGCAACTACTCACCACCCACTGATCAGTCTCCAGACAACTGTTTGCCAACTGATGCCTATCAGCATACTTTCCCACTAACCAACATCCAGCCAACTATGGAGCAGTGATCAACTGCTAGCCCTCTCCCTCATGGCTTTATAGCTTTCTGGATAATGTCACATGGTATGGAATAACCCCTTGCCTAATTTGATCCACCTGTCCTTGCTCTGCCCTGATCCCTACAGCTGAGCCATAATGGCTGCAGCCGTTTCTGTCATTCAGTCACCTGACAAAACAACCTGAAGTGTGCTGTTAGCAATCTCACCTGAAACTGGAATGGAAGCAGATTAGATGCATAGAGGGATGCAGTATAGAAACAAATAGTTAAGCACTACTTGTGGATTTTGTTGCCATGTGACTGATGTCAACAGAAGGGCACTCTGTCAAAATGTCTTTTGGTGTGGAAGTCTATATGAAGCAAAGGAGTGTTGATCAGTTCCTTCATTAAGAAAAAATGCCATCCACTGACACTCATTGATGCTTGCTAGGTGTTTATGGTGACAAAAGAGTAGATGTGAGCACAATGAGGCAGTGGGTGGTGTATTTCAGTGAGGTGACAGAGACTGTCAGTTACTTTCACTGGTGTAAATTGTTATGAGTGCAACAACCAGACTTGTTCATCAGTGGTGAAAATGGTGGTGACTGTTGAAGAAGAGTGTTTTGTAGCTGAGAATTTGCTTTATCAAATCAGGTTATCATGCTCTTTGTAGTTGTTTCTATGGAGACAAATAGGAGGAATTATTTTCAGAGCAACCTACATATATATATATTTTGAAAGTAATAGAGTGAAGTAAAGCAGAGATTCAATGCAAGGCTACTTCTTTAATTACTGCATCTGTGTTCTGCATTAAAAATGAAAAAAATATATATATTCAATTTCATAGGAAGTTTCCAGGCAGGTTGATTTCTTAACTAGAATTAATATTAAATGAAACACTGTGAGGATCATCAGGATTATCTTTTTATCCAGCCACAGAGTAATTTAGTCTCCAAAATTACTTAGTAGTAATGGACACAATGGCTCACAGAAAATTGTTGGGATGTGACCAGTTGCTTCAGGCTATGTCATCCTGAACATTTCATAAATAACTGATTTCTGTAATAACTGAGACTCTACCCATTACAGAGGTGGTACCACCTTGGATTTATGACTCAAAATATTCAAGAAATGAAACACTAAGACTTCAGAGAAAGACAAACACCTTTAATAAATCTAACTGTAAAACAATCTGGGCACTGGAAGCATATCTTTCTAACAATTGGTAGAAGATACCTGAATTATTCCTTGAAACCTAAAAGGGTAAAGACCTTACTCTTTGTAAAACTTCTATTCCGTCTAGTGTAATTTGGTGAGTTACCTCTATTATTCTCAATCAAGTATGTATTTTGTTTTCGAAGATTGTTTCCTTCTTCACTTTTTCCAAAAGATTTTGACTAAGTTTTGTTTCATTCAGGTATTCGTTTCAAAGATGACACATTTTCATTTAACATTTGTCAGAGAAATTTTTATTGTGATTTTGGGGGAGAAAATGCAATTTTCACTGTTTTAAGTCTATACTTTATTTGTCAAGTTGTGGAAAATCCAATCTTTATAAAATAAATTTTCTCCAGGAAAAAAAGACTGTAAAGTAAAGCTCCTGAAAGTTGGTTGTGTTTTAATTTATTTCTTCACCTTGATTATTTTCAAGCAAAGAAGTTCTGAGGGCAAAGACAGTGTTTCACCATGTGCTCTTTTGCCATAAGCACAGGAGTGTTTTATGAGGTATTCTTCAGAGTAACTAGGAAATAGAGAATCAGTCCTACTTCCACTGAAGAGTATAATAGAACTCTCTTTTTTGGTGCTGATGAACATTCCTTTTGCACTGTTGAAGCATCACTACACTTTAATGGGAGTTATATGTTCTTAAAAAGTCACTGGAAACAAACATATAAGTGTAAGCATCAAGGTGCCTAACACTGAGGAAACAGTGTCTAGAAGGACTAAAATGAAATAACATTTTCTTCATATATTTATTCCATAATGTATAATTTTTAACCTCTCCACAATTTTGTTCTTCCCCTTGGGTTAAAAGAGTTGATGATCCTGAATGGATATGAAGTATAGACTGGAAACCAGGAGGTGGGTAGGTGCAAATGGCAATCAATATCACTTTCACCAATATCTTTTCTCATTAGTTTGCAAAACAATCAGAAACATTGCAAAATTCCTACACTGACCTGCCGTACTGGCACAGTTCATTAGCTAACGTTTTAAACCACAGCAAATTCAGTATGCTATTTCACATTGATATTCTTTGTTAGCAAAATCCAACAGTCTGTCTGAAGTATCCTCTAAAAATTACTAACTCACTTTTATATCCAGCAAAGGGAAACTGAGTTGCTCTGCTTATAAGGCTTGTGCAGAATGTTCTCCATGTTTAATTAGTGGTTGTCATATGGTAATAAAAAGCAATAATAAAACTGGATATTTAGAGATACTAAAAATCATATTTTTAAGCTGCTTTGATGTTTTTGTGTCAAATGGTATTTGAGCAATAGTGTGTGACTGTTACAGTTGTAACTGTCATTACAAATATTAGTTTGGAAAAAAAATCATATCTAACTGCTTATTTCTTCCTATTTAGTAGGTAGGCATCTTTTTCTCACTCCTTGAAACTTGTCTTCAGGAAATGCTAATTAGCTGGCCTTTACATAGACTTTGTTTGTGGAAATGTTTCTCCTTTTGCAATTATTATCATTTCTACTGGTTTCTGGAGTTAGTAAACTCTTGGTCACAGAGCTGAAAGTAAAACTGTGACCCACATACATTGAGGTCCTGAATGCTATGCAGTTTAGCCTGATATAATGCTTATAGCCTGGATACCAGTTCACTGTGTAGACCTGAAATTATTTCCAGTCTTGGGATGCAGACGGATTCATGGAATATCTTTCAGCTTTTCAGTGAAACAGGCAAGCCCATTTTCCTTGCTGACCACAGAAATCTAAATGAGAGCATTAATTCTGTGTGCACCAAAAATTAGCTTAATATGTATCTCTTGTAAAATATAGAAACAAGGACATAATCATAAGATTATTTTGTGATGATCATTATCGTTGTTATTTCCTTTAATCATAACTAATTTTTTCCAAAATCAAGTACGATATGATTCGGTATGTAACTCTGACTAAACTGGGTATTACAAGGCATTTTAAGAGCAGACAGATGGGTATGAATTCCATTATTTTACTTTTTTCCCCCCAGAAGTTTAGTTATCTCTACAAGTATTGAAACATACGCATTTCCCTATCCCTATCACTTATTCTCCTGCCAACTTTGTTTGGTGAAGTCTCATATACCTTCAGACCAGTCTGTCTATTCATGACCCACATCTCCAAACAGTTGTAGTAACACATTAAAGCACCCTGAAATGCACACATGAACAACCAACCAGGTTTTGCCAATTTTCAGGCAGTCTTGCAATTTTTTATAAGTTCTCATTCCCTCGAGCAATTTCATCAGTGAAGTTTTCATTTTTAAGATTCACCTCCACTGAGTGTCATATATCAACTTGATAGATAGTATAAAGAAAAAAGTATGAGTGTATTTGTGGTTGTATGGCCTGATCAAAAGCACATAAAAATGCGCTTTTTATTCTAGACTATCTAGTCTAGAATTTTTCATGACATCACTTGTACTAGATCAATGAATCACTGAATCATAGGATCACAGAATGGTGCAGGTTGGAAGTGGCCTTAAAGATCATCAATTCCCCTTCCCCTCCCTCCTGCCATGAACAGAGCTGCCACCTGCCAGATCAGGCTATCCAGAACCCTATCCAACCCAGCCTTGAACTCCTTCAGAGATGGGGCATCCACCACCTCTCTCGGTAGCCTGTTCCAGTACCTCGCCACATTTCAAGTAAAGAAAACTTTAACCTAAATCTCCTCTCTTTTAGTTTAAAGCCATTCCTCCTTGTCCTGTCACTATCAGATCATGTAAGAAGTCAGTCCCTCTCCTGCTTGTAAGCTTCCAGATGTCTGGAGTCTTGCAAGAAAAGTAACAGACAATGGCATATTTGGCACTCTCTGTTCATCTCTGCCTTCTAGTTTTAATAGCATCAGAAGCAAGTGAGAGATGTATGAGTGTTTTAGGTTTGCCAAAATGAACAGTACAGCACATTTCAACATTTCAAATCTTGTCCAAGCTTTTAAAATACTTTATGATGCAGGCTCTATTTAGCTCTCCTACCCTGTGCTTTAAATGTGTAGTCTAGTACTGCCATATGAGAGTCTGTTGGGGTTTGGGACTAAGCAGCCTTATTGCTTCCATTGCATGGGTAATTGTATGGGCAAAGCCACTGGCTAGATATACTGGAGCATATGGAATTTCTAGTAGCATCCATTAGGGTTGTGGTTCCAGTTCTTTGATATGATGTATATGATTGTAAAATAAAAAGATCAGTTATTTTATTGAAGTTGACATGCGCTTTATAAAGGAGAGTAGTAGCTGCTTTTTTTTTTTCTTTTACAGATGGAGAAACTGAGGCATGCAGAAAGGGCTAGGCATGATTTAAGTGACCGAGTGGAAAAGCAGTGGAGCTAGAAAGGGAGCTCAGAACTCACTGTGACTCAAAACCCATTTGCCCATGTGGGACCGCAAGGTCTGTTCCTAAGCAACCCAAAATCTCTGTGATTGCAGACTCTGTATATCTTGGAGGACTTATATAAAAAGATGTTCTCAGTTGCATACTAAAAAAACTTCATAAATGTTGGATTGTTTTGCCTTAACGGTAACAATAATCCTCATCTTTCGAATTGATTCTTGATTGACTTCATTTGTACTTACAGATTTTAGAGATTGAGGGCAAGCTTACAGTTACAGATTGTGACTGACTAGCAAGATATTTATAATTCACCTAGCTTTAAGCCCAAAAGTAGTGATTTTAATTAAAATGACCAAGCTTAAATAAACAATAAGCAATTAATCCAGCTTAAAGACTCTCTTACTGTCTTTGAAATCTACTGAGCTGGAAGGATCAGGAATACAGTGTGTAAATCCCAGACTCAGAGAGCTCATCAACTTTACTGTTGCTCAGACTTTTATCTACTGTTTTGTCAACAGACTCCAGATCTTTTTATTTTGTAGGCGATACACATTAACATTAACCTGTGCACATGTCTGTGAAACAAGATCCCCGTATTCTTTCTGTTAAATTTTTCAGGTCTTCTGTAAACATACAGTCCAATCTTGAAACTGGATATATAGATATAAATTTGAAGGTTTAAAGTTAGAGCAGTTACTATATTATGTATTTCCACCGCACCTTTTCTTCTTTAAATTGAGTACTGAGATGTGATTAAAAATATCAGTGAGCTTGTTTCATTGAATTGGTTTGAACCTGATCTAGCCATGTCAAATGGATGTGTATGGATTACTTTAGGTTAGCAGAAATTTGTTAATGTAATGTAGATTCATGTGCTGTATAAATTGATGACATTTGATGACTTGTTATCAAATGACACTTTGCTTACCTTAATTTATAAATCTGTTCCTAAGAAAGAATGGCTGTAGGTATTTGTAATTTTGGTTAGGAATTTATTTTCCCTCTGTACTGAGGTCTCATACCACACCACACGAGAAGCAGGTGCTGATGATACAGTATTCCATGACTGTATGCTGTCATACTGTACAGTATTAAAGAAAACACAGAAAGTCATAAACAAAAAGATGCAGAAAATATACAGGAAAAGAAGTGAAGAATGACCGATCTCATCATTCTCCTTTCTACTTTCTTTAGTATTTATTCTACTTTCTTTAGTGAAGAAAGCAACAGAAGGATATAGTAACAGGCACACAGCTGTAAGTCCCACAGAGTTTTAAAACAGGCTGGATCAGAACAACTTAACTGTATCTTGGGAGGTTATGGGATAAGTCATAGCCTGATCTCCATTACAGCTAGATTCCAGAGATATGATCTATTTCAGCGAGGGCTCAGAGCAACCATATTATTAGAAGTGGGTGAAAATCCACCTGGATTTGGCACTTCAGACTTGCCTAATTAGAATTCTTTAAAAGCTCTAATGATTTTTAGGGGACTACAGATAGATGCTAATAGTGCAATGATTCTGTAATATGTCTGCTCCTAGAAAATGCATATGAATTTTCACAAGATGTTCCTTATGCCTCTCAGTTTTAGAAAGAAAATCAAGAAAATCCAAGGTCAAACAGAAAGGAAAGAGTGAGCTAAATTGTATAATTTCAGCTTTGTAAAATGAGAAGTAAGAATGCATTGATATTCATAACAGAGAATCTTGACAGCCTGTACTTTGGAAAACATACTCAAACTTCTATTTCCACCCCGTTCTTGCACACAAGTTCTGGAGACTTCTCTCTTTCACTGGTCATCTCAGCAGTGGAGGTTCCCTAGCCATCTTGCCTTCAGCTTTAGCATAAGGCCTTTGGTTTCGAACATTTTCTCTTATTTTATTTGATTTATTAGCTTCAATTCCAATTATATTGTGTTATTTTGCATTCTGATATTTTATTTAGTAAATAAGTTTTCCTCCTCAGATTGTTGCCACTGCTTCGTTTTTAGGCCCATCTCCCTACCCTCTCCATTTTTCCCCTTCCATTTTCCCAGGACATGCACCTGTGGGTCCCCCCCCTCCCCCCCCCTCTCCCCCCCCCATTAGTCACAGAACTGGGCTGAACCAGCCAGTAAACTGTTGACAATCATGTTACAGCTAGAGGATGTTTCACTCCCCATCCTAGTTAATGAATGGCCTAAGTCACCTATATCTATGTCCCTCTGATAGTCTGTTCTGCATAGGATTTAGTTTTCTCCTGGTCTCCTTTTGGAAAAGTAATTCTCTTCAAGACAAATCTTGAGTGTTAATTCAGAAAGAGCTTTGCCTCATGGCCCACTCTATGCAGGAGGTATGGGCCACACCATCATGACCATAGAAGGGCCCAGACCTGACTAAATACCTAACTTTTAGATAGTTAATGTTAGGAATAACAATAACATTTTATTTCTCAAATTATTTGTATTTGACTCTGAACTCTTAGTGCTTCTGTACTAGAAATGTGCAGCTCTGTGTAACCTCATTAACATCAGTTATTTAAGATGAGCCATATCTTTTATCTGCATCACAGACACAGAGTCACTAAGTCATTGGAGTTGTAAGGGACCTCTGGAGGTCATCTGGTCCAGTGGTCCAGCCTGACTGGTCAAGCCAGGCAACCTAAAGATAGTTGCTTAGGACCACGTCCAGATGGGTTTTTAATGTTTAAGATCCATTTCTATTGATTTTCCTACTACTGGTTAAACACAACTGTTCTTTTGACACTTACATTAAGTTACCAAGATTTATTTTTTATAAGGTAGAAAAACTTTTTAGCTGAGAACATTCTTTTCATGGAAAAAATATTTGCTAAACATAGGAAACAGATGGTAGCTCTGGATGCAGATGTAGTTCTTGATGACACTGGTTTCCCAGCTCTCTTTTCAGACATCACAAGCCCTTTTTATTTGTCGCAGGTTCCCTCACGTAAGAAACCCTCTGCTGTTGTTTTGTTGTTGCAGGGCAATGGATTAACCTTCCTTATTTTTTTCAAAATAGCTGCAAAATGGATCAGAGGGAAAAGAAGAGGTAGGATATTTGAGATAAACTTATTCTGTAGCTAGGTCTGAGTGCTCTCACAGCATAAGAAAGCTGGCTTGCATTAAATGCTTCAAACCATTCTCCACTGATTACTGCAGCACTTGGGCAGGTGTCCAAGTTGCTTATATTAATTAAATGCCACTGATACTTGTGGAAAGTTTTCTTTCTCTACTCACTGAAATGACAAACACAAGAAAACCTATAGAAGTCATCACCCATTTTACTCAATGAGAAGGAATCTCATTAGCCGAACACTGATTTCCCATGTTTTCCCTTGAGAATCGGTGGGTGAGAGATGCATTGAACAACTGGCAGTTTCACTTCAAGAAGGAGAGGAAGATCATTGTTTTTTTTCTATGTGGTGCAGCATTTAGAGGACAGTTGCAAATTTTTATTCTCCCAGAGTCGACCAAATTGGGGAGTATAGGATTACTGACAGGGCTCTTTTAAGCCCATTCATGCCCGTGAACACAAAACATAATATTTCTTACAGAGTGGAGAAATAAGAGGACAGTCAAGAAGGAGTGGGAAAAAACAAAAGGCAAACAGTGTGCCCACACCACCACCATGTCGCTGAGCTCCCCAGATTCAGATTCCAGCTTGGCCGGAGATGAAATTGATAGCTCTGCGGGAGGAATGTGGGAATAATGGGCCATAGACACTGCGAATGAATTATGCACTGCACACACAGGGCTCCGTAGCGCATCACACTCCTCGATTTTATTTTTATGTGGCACGTATTTAGAAAACCCAGGAGCGCCCTGGAAAGTTGGGACAGCTGGTGAGCGCGTGTGGGGTGCAGGGTGCGGGCGGACGGGCGCCGCAGGAATGCCAGGCCTCGCCAGCAGCACGCAGCCAAGCAAGCCTTGACCATGCCTGCCAGCCCCAGGAACGGCCTGCCGCCGGCCTGACAGATGCTATGAAAGGTCTGGCGTTAAGTGCCTTTTTCAGGATATTAAACCAGTATCCTGGCTGGTTAAAAAAATGAATTGTCACTGACATTATGTCGGCCTGCTTGGAGCCCTCTTTGCTACTTTCTGCAGTCTGGTAACCATTATGCACAAGAGATCAATATTCTCCTCAGTGCTGGAATTTAAGTAATGATTTCCAATAAAACCTATTTCAGACTGTTCTGGCTAGAGGACAGAGACAAGCCACAAAACATAATGCACTTAAAGTCTTTCTTTTCTAGACTTAGTCTTCCTTCTTTTTTTCCCTTTTTTTTAAGAAAAAGTCTTGAATAATGGAAGTGAGATCTGGTGATAAGACACACGCACATACACAAAAAGGAGGCATTTTGATCGGGGCCAATCTGCTTGGCTAATGGCTGTAAACCGACACTCGTAATGAAATAAAAATGTCTCAGTGTGAGTGCTTGGCTGTTCAATCACGACCAATGCTGACTGGGCAACCTGGGTGATGGGTGTGAGGGAACCCACCCTTTCATACCACTTTATTCACGTCTCCCTGCAAATACATGATATACTTCCAAAATGAAATTGAGGAAATACTTGGTAATTTTGTGCTGCAGAAAGTCTGATGTCTTGAGAGGTGGTGAACAGCTCCAGCTCCCAGCAACTGTAATTGACACTCCAGGTGCTCAGCACTTCTGAAAATCAGGTTTCTAGTAGTGTTCCAATTTTTTTTCTCCTACTTGAAAGCTTTTTTTTTTTTTCCTTCTTCTGGTCTTTGCTACAGAATCTGAAGGGTGTAAGAAAGTGACTGGTACTCAAGGAAAGAAATTTCTGATCTATTATCTGCTAGTGAAGGAAATAATTTACAGAGGTGAGATAGATAGAAACATATGCATATATCTTCCAAGCTGTCATAGATTCACATTTTGTCTCTGTACTGCCTCATTGCTTTGTGTCCTGCAGTGCAGACTTCAGACAGAGGAAAGACCCTGTCCAAGTGTGCTCAGACTGGACTACTGTGGTTAAAATGGTTTCCCCTGGATCTCCCTCACAGCTTGCAGTTGTCTGATTTCAATCAGTGGCAGTTCTCTCCACATGTCTAGCCATCAATCTTCTCTTGCTCCTGGATGAGTGTGTCACAGCATGGTGCATGTTCCAGTTAAAAAATAGACTGCACCACAGCTCTCCCTTCTCAGTCATTGATAAGTATTCCTTTGATATTTTTATTAAAAAAGAAAGAAAACACATAATGATATATGTTCCTTAAAAAAAAAAAAAAAAAAAAAAGGAAGAAGGAAGAAAGAAAATCTGAAGCACACCAAAGCCCTGGAAGTTGCAGGAACAGCAGGAAGCAAGGAGGGTGTTTTGGTTTATGTGGTTATGATGAAGCGATTGCTTGGTAAGTTAGTTTGTGTAAGAGTTGAGGATTTCAATCTTTATTGCTTTCCACCCTTAGATCTTTCAGTAGTAAAATTTCTCTGGACTCCACTGGAGTGTGTCTCCACTGTTCATCTACTTCACACCCCCTGCTTTCACCCACAGTGAACAATAATTGCTATTTGAAAACAGAGCTGCTTAGAAAATGATTTATTATTATGATTAGTAGTAGTAGTACTAATAGTATTACAAAAAACAAGCCCAACATGTCACCTTGTATTCCTTTGAAATAAATGGCTGTTTCTCTGGTTTATTTTTTTTATTTTTTATTTTTTTTATGACAGACAAGTCCATCAATCTCCTAGACTGGTTTTCCTCCGCATGCCTGAAATACATGCACAGTAACACCCAGAAATTGCTCACTTTGAGCTCTTGGGCAGATAGAGATAAGGGAGTCACCTCTTAGTTTCTCCCAGCCTCCACATATCTATCATCACCAAAAGGAAACTCATCTTCTGGTAAAACAGAAGCTGCAGAGGGTCTGCATAATAACTCTGCTTCCCATAGAGCATTTTTTCCATGTCAGAGCTCAAAGCACTTATTTTATTAAGTTAATTATTCTTGCTTTATAAATTGAAAAGTCAGGCACAAGGAGAAAAAAAAAATTGTGCAAAGAGGTAAATGACTTCTACTTCTCTCAAATGTCAGGGTTGTGTATAAGAGACACTCTACTTAATATTTCACCCAATTATGAGCTTGTACTCTCCATATATTGAAGCTGATGAGATTCAGCAAGTAAGAGAGGTTGTATAAATAGCCTCAGTTCAGTCTAGATTAAGCCTTTTTTCCTAAATGGCATAGATTTCAGTTTCTTTTATCAGGCTGATAATCCTAATTTAGAACAAAAAATAAATAAATAAAGGAAAAGCAGCTAGCTGGGAAATAGTCACATGTAAGTAAGATAATTAAACCAAGTATGTGTGAATCAGTTATTTTTTAAGACAAAATCAATCTTGCATTGAAATAATGCATCTTCAATCAGCAATTTCCAGTAAAATCAATTGCTTCTGAAGTAGTCACACCTTTTTAAGAGCCCTTATCCATGATGCTAATTAAAGCTGGAAAACCCAACCACAATCACGCAAGTTATTTCCTCATGTGGTGAAAGCCATAAGAAATAAATGAGATAATTAAATTAGTTCACCTATATAGCTCAGTCCCGGATGAAAAATTTGCCACCGATAGTATTAGCTAATTAGAATTTTTTTAATCTATTATACTTTTCATTGTGCAGATTTTTGGCTCATTATTTTGCACTGCAGACTAACAATTGTATTTCCATGCAAAACAGCATACCATGTTATTGTATCTTATTCAATCAGAAGGCAATACAAAAAAGTAAGTAGGATGTAATTATTAAATACACACATTTCTAGCATAATCCTAAAGAGTTTGTTGCTCTTACTTAAAAAAAAAAAATGTAGAATATGATGCAAAATAATTGCAAATGACACCAGAACTGTAATTTTGAATAATGATAAAGATATGACAGTATCACACTGAAACCTGGGCTGACTGGTAAATTGATCTCAAGCTACAGTAGATGGTTAATAAGGACCTTTCATTTAGAATGAAAATACAGATTAATTTTACATGTGTTTGATAATCTTCCAGCACAAATACAGAAAAGGATTTAGTGGCAAACAAATTGTTCCCAGTGCAGCACAGAGGATGAGCCAGCAAAAGCTGTCTTGTATGTATACATTGGAGGCTACTAGGCAAAAGTAAAGATGTTTTACTACTGTTGTTTGTCAGCAACCAGTAAGATCATGACTGGGACATCTCTGCCCACTTCTGATGATCACATGTAAGCATGATGTTGGCTATTTGCAAAATGTTCAGAAAAACTATAGGAACTATATCAGTAGCAGAAGTGAGAGATAAAAGCATCTTAATCTAGTCACTAAAAATTACAAATTTAGAAGTGATATAAGGATGGTCCAGGGTCCCATCCAGTCTGGCCTCCAGCTTCTCTGAGCAACCTATGCCAGTGCCTCACCATCCTCTGAGTTAAAAATTTCCTACTGACATCTAATCTAAAACTCCTCTCTGAGAGTTTAAAACCATTCACCCTTGCCATATCACTGTCAGACCATGTAAAAAGTCAGTCTCTCTCCTGTTTATAAACTCCCCTTGAGTAATGAAAGGCTGCAGTGAGGTCTCCCTGGAGCCTTCTCTTCCCCAAGCTAAAAAGCCCAACTCCCTCCCAACCTTCCTTCACAGAAGCGCTCCAGCCATCTGAGCATCTGGGCCCTCTTCTGGACCTGCTTTAGCAGCTCTGCTCTGTGTTGGGTGTCCCAGACTTGGACACAGTACTTGAGGTTGGGCCTCACAAGGGCAGAGTAGAGGGGAACAATCACCTTCCTACCCTGTTGACCACCCCTCTTTTGATGCAGTGCAGGATACTGTTAGCTTTCTGGGCTGCAAGCACACACCGCTGGCTCATGTTGAGCTTTTCTTCCACCAGAACTCCCACATCCTCAGCAGGGCTGTTCTCTGGCTATATTTCTTTAGAAGATATCTCACTCTAAAAAAAATATAATGTTGTGAGGTGTATTAGTCAAGTCCTGAATTTTACATTAAAAACAAATAAATCACCAATGGAAGGCAATAAAGTGTCTGGTACTGAAAAGACATACCACTGCAAAAAAAAAAAGATATATAGATTGCAAAATAGAGCAGGAAGTGCTTATAAAGTTCATTATCACTTTTCCTGTTTTCAGCAATTTCAGTAGCCAACAAGCATGAACATACTTACATTTTGTTTCAATTTTTCACTTTTCTTTACTGTTGCTGTCAGGCAACTTGATCTTTAAGGCTGAACTGTAGGGACATTCCAATTAATTTAGATATTCATCTCAGCTATAGTGTGCAGTGTTGATTCCTTGTTAGGCTGAATGGTTGAAGTGTGTATTTGCAACTTTGATTTACATCTTGCAAGTTGTATTATTTATAGCAGGTTGGCCCTAAAATGGGTAGTTAGCAGAGTTCAGCAAAAGTTGAAATGACTTAAGCCTAATGTTAGATCACGTGTACTCTACAGTGCTGACTCTTACTTCTGTAGAGCTTGGTTCCATATCTACAACATAGACCACAAACAAGTACAAGCCAGAATTCAGCCCCAGTTAAAGTAACCCACAAGTATCTCATTAAATCAATCAACAAAAAATATCAAAAGCTGAATATATGGCTACACACTTGCATTTTCCTGCTCCATACAGAGTTATATTTCTGAAGTAGTTTTCCACTGTAGGAAGTGATGGTTCACTTTGGTTTTGATATCCAGGACAAACAGACCCCCAGAGAATCTGAAACAAAGAAATGACTGAAGTGAAGTTCAGCTCAGCAAACATTCAAATCAAGAGCTTCCTGTTAACTAATATCATCTCAAAGATGATATCAAAGATAAAGCACTGTAGGGTGAATGACCCCAAAGAATGGTACTCAGAAAGAATAGCATGGAAGATAGTATATTTTTGTTAGGCTTATATGGATGGTACACAGACAGCTGGTAAATAAAGAGCGGCTCCCCTTTTTTAGATGGTAGAAGCTTGCCAATGACTCCACAGGGGAGAGATCTCCAACAAGAGAACCTTCCCCTGTGGTGCTCAGCCCTTAAATGGGGTCAGGGAGAGGTGGAGCCAGACTCCACCCCTTCCAGTCACACAGGTACATTACCTTCACCTGTGCCCCTGTGGCTGGCTCAGTGCTCACCTTAGGTGATCAATCAGTGGTTCAGGTTGTGATTCAACAGTTTCCATACAAGCACAACTTCAGAAACTACTGAAACAAAAACTGGAAACTGGGAAATTGAAGAAATTCCTGAAGGACAGTCTTTTGCCAGCATTGCTGTCAAAGGGAACATAGTCAGCTGTAATCACATTAGGATTTTCATTCAGCCCCAGATTAACATCTAATTCCTGTGATAGTCATGCTGGACTTGATCACAGTGATGCTGAATGAGCGACAGCCTCCTCAGACTTCTCTCATCCTTGAAAGGAAGGAAGTGAAGAAAGGAAATGATACCTTGTATGCCAAATAGAATCCTAGAGACACAAAGTAAGACTTCTGTTGTCTTCAATAGATGGATATAATGAAGTTTATTCACCTTAGTGTTTCACTTCAGACTTGGCTATAGGATTAAAATCCATACTGTGATGCTGGTTTTCTTTAAATTAACAATAAAAATAAAATAAGATTTTAAAGAAGTGTCTCCTCACTCTGGATTTATGAAGTCATTATAGACTCAAGTTAAATTATCTGAGGCAAAGCGCTGTCTTTCACAGAATATCCTCCAGGTAAAGTGGAAAGAAACCCCCATTGCGTAGGAGATTCCTGTGTTTGGGTAGCAAAACACATTTGCATGGGCTTTTATCCTGCCACTAGATCTCTAACAGCTAATTGCACTTTTTAATCTTATGCTTTTTAATGTGTCATAATTTGGTCTTTTTTTTCTTAGCAGATCATTTCCTTATTTGATCCAGACTTTCTACTGTGGCCTATAGATCTGTCTCAGAACACAAGGACACAGAAAGTGTCTTTTGGGGCTTCAGAGTATTTCCATGAACAATCATGTGGAATTTTTACTCTTTGTGCTAAGGACTGTGCAAAAATATATGAGAGAACACAGTGCCCTTTTCTGAAAGTAATGGTTCTTCTTTGGCGTATTTTACACACTACCAAGCTCCAGAACTACTACATCCAAAGGGCCACATTAGGGAGATCCAAAATCAGGCCAGTCTTTTTATATAAAAAGTAGTAAAAGCTCTTCAACTTAACCTAATAAATTACTGTTATAAAAACAGTTTTATGTAATGTGCAGAAGTCTAAGAAAAACTGTTTTAAATGGTTATATAAAAGAGAGATTTGCAAATCCGTGAATGTAAGTTAACATATTTTTTAAGTAAAGAGGAGAAAAACGAGGGGCTAAAAACTGCCAAAGTAAAATGCAGAATAGTGGAATCTCAGTTTCATTTTCATCCAATTAACTACTTTGAAAATGAAAAGGCTTTTCTGCAGGGTTTTCTACATTTTAATTCTGGATTAGTTCAACACTGGAAATTAAGCACTAGGAAACCCTGCACTTTCCATGAGCAGCTAAAGAAGATGAAAACAGACAATGACTGAGCAGAGCTCTCAGGCATAATTCACAAAATTTTTGATGGTGTTGCAGTTTGTGGGATTTTGGCTAATGACTTCAATGAGATCAGAATTTCAATCATGCTTATCTTAAAAGAAGTCCAAGTCAGATCTGTTAGAAATAGAATTTATATATTTATATATAAGTAGTTGTAATAAAAATAAAGTTTTGGGGAGTTGTTTTTATTTGCAAATTAAGATTTAATTCAAGGAATGGTTTTGGCTGAAAAATATGGTTTTATTTTTTATTATAAAGCACTGAATTTGCTTGAAACTGTGCTTATCCATTTCCTGAAGTCAGATCTTAAATTAAGACAGAAGAATAAATATTCAGTTAACAAAACCATGAAATAACGGTGAGAAGGAGGTTCAAAAATAGCAGTCCGAGGCTTAAATCTGAATATGCATGGAAAGTTATGGTAAAGAGAAGCCGACCTTTTATGCCTAGATATTTTATCATGTAGAAAATACATGATACCTAAAAACTGAGAGGTAACTTACGATACTAAGAATCATCTTTTCGAAATATCCCTAACCCAGCCTCCACCATTTATGCCAAACATTTGTTAGTTCTTTTTGTTTGTTTGTTTGTTTTCTGTAATAGTCATTTTATGATTTGCTTTTCAGCAACGTCTGTTAAAATGTAGTGTATAGACTATAGGAGATGTGGATAGGAGTGTTCTGTAATTCTCACATAGGGCTCAGCTCTTCCTGTAGCTGGCTGGCATCTTGGCAAGGGTGCAATGCAAATATTAAGCAGTACTACATGACTGGATTAGCCGTTGCTGTGATTAACCTGTGTTCTAGACACCTTCTCACCTTCCAAACATTTTTAAAAGTTTCCATTATTTTTCATCCTAAGTCCAGTTTTAAATATCTGCTATGCCTATTCCTTTCTAGCAGAAATTATTCTGTATGTGTCAAGCAAGCCCGTTCAAGTGACCAGTTTTTAAAGTATTGTATACTGTTATCTTGTTTTTCCTTCTGTTGTGGAAAACAGATTTAGTCTCTCAAACGTTTCCCAAGCATTGTCCTATCACCAGTGCAATGGCATACTTTCTGTGAGGAGACCCAAAGTGTTCAGTTTTGTGGAGGAAATGGAGCTAGCACCTCATACAGTCTCAGAACACTGGAACTAATTTGGATTTCTCTCCTCATTCATACACTCAGCCTTCTCCCCCCACTCTGCTCCACCTGTTTTCCTTTTCTACTGGAGTCGTACAATGAACTGATGACTGAAGATTTTCCTATCCACAATTTTTACAATTTCTTTCCAAGTCGGGGCACCGCATGATAGCCGCATTTAATTGTATTTTGATTTTTGGGCCAAATCCAGAACGGTATCATCTTGTACGATCTCCTAAATTTGGTGAGCATACACAAAGAAAAATCCAGTCCTCTATTACAAAGGCTTTAACTTGTTTTCTCACCTCGGTGTTAGCAATAAGTCTGTAAAGCTTCCTTTGCATTCATATCATCTAACAACTTTAACTCTTTATTTTGCCTGTTTGGTGTCCACTTGCTGCACTGTGCTTCCTCGCTCCCTGAATCCTCGTCACTGTCATTCAATACCTGCAACCTGTTGGACACCCACAGCTTCATTCATTCCCTTCCCCTGCTACTTCTCAAATTCACTCATTCACTTCCATAATCCAGCCACCTCCAGGCAGTGCCCCTCCTCTCTCTCCATGCCCTACATTCCCTGTGCCCATCTAAAAACTTCCAGGGTATCCTTAAGGGAATTCTCTAAATCACCAGGCTCTCTGAAAATCCAAGTTGTTTCCTTTATCCTAAAGAGCAGTTTCTGAAAACAAGATATTCTTCCATTGGCTCTAATGACCAAGTTAATTTTTTAACTCTTTTAGCATGAGAACATCAGCAGTGCCAATAAACCCCAAAGTGCCTGGAGTTTCACATGGAGAGAGAAGCTGATAGGGAATTTGGCAAGAGAGAGAGAGCTTTGTCTCCACAAACATATGGTACAATTTTTAGAAGGGAAAAACACCACCACTAACATCAACAAGCAAAAATAATGACAGAGAAGGGAATCAAAGTGAATGGAGGTGACAAATCCCAAAGGCCGATGACAGGCAAGTTTCCTTGGTGCAATGTCTTCATTTCTGCACCCAAACTACAGGTATCAGTAAACAAGATTCACTTGTATGCAGCCAGTGAACTCTGTGTAACAGTCAAGCCAAAAACTCACAAAACCGTGTGTTCTATAGCTGAATTTGACTTCGTATGGCAGTGAGCTGAGGCACTGCCTCACAGATTGTTCAGAAGTAAGGTAAGTGCTGTGGACGAGCTGAACGTAGCAAAATGCCACATCTGTTATTTGCCAAGGGGAGGCTGCTGCATCTGTGGTTTTGCCACTGACTCCTCAGAGCAAACAAGCTCACTACAATATTCCCCTGAGCAGCAGCTGCAAGAGGATCACTTAAAATTGCATAAAGCATTAATCTGTATTCTGAGACAAGTTTAGTACCACACAGTTGGACGGAAGCCAAAGCGTCCCGTACAGTGAAGGAGGAGGAGGGAGGGAAGAAGAGAAAGAAAGGGAAAAAGAAAAGACAGTCCTGTCAGTGGTTTTAAGCTGCCACTTTTTTTTTTTTTTTTAATGGAAAAATTGTTACAAATGGGTTCTTCAACATATGTTATTAATTTTGTTGTACTGGCTTCTTGCCAGTTAAGCATCAGTCCTTATTTCTTTGCTTTCAGTTTTAACTAGCGCAACTCATGAGGTCATTAACGAAAATGGACACAAACCTTTTTCTTGCACACAACTGTTATGGAGCAACTGACTCTTCTGAAAGCTTTTATTTAATAAAAGTTCAGCTTCTCTTTTTAATAGGGAGATGTGCTTCTTGAGAAAATCTGGTGTTTCTACTATAAACAAAGGAACATGTGAAGGACTTCAAACACATTTACTGGTACTGGCAAGAGTAACAAAATCAGAAACTTTAAAAAACACTCATAAATGTTAAGTAACATTTCATAAAGCTAAGCTGCTATTTACTTTACTCACTATGTATGTGTGTGAGAGACCAAAGCAGCACTGAAATACAACAATGAAAGAGAATGTGGTTTGATAAAAGCATCTACATATGGAAATGTGGACTGAATGTTATTAATGTTTGATTTGGCTGGAGTAGAACTACAAAATCCACTTTAAGAAAGAATGCCATTTCATGGGTTCCTGCATAAAGCAGCATCTCCCACATTGCGAAAGCCATGCTGAGCTCTTAATCCAGCGTGCACACTTGCTCTACATGCAGGCAGGGAACACAGGCTCATTTGAAGAAAGAACCAGTTTATTTTGCAAGTGGAAACCAGCATTAGTCACACCAGAGAGTGCAAAACAGAGACTTGGATCTGCTCTGTTTCTCTCATACTCTTTCCTAGGCATCAGTGTGAGGTGCCCTGTGGTGGCAGCAGCTCTGAGGGGCCAGATCTGACGTGGGTGCTCACAGTGATGCTCCTTGGGCCTCTTCGGTTGGCAGGTGTGTGGCAGCTCCTGAGAAGCTGTCCACTGCCATCTCTAGCTCATGAGTCTCAGCTCACCCAAAGTAGCTGGGTACTTTCTCACAGTGATACTGTGGATATCCTTTCACGCTGAAGATAGTACACTACTGGTTGATAAGGCTGTTGGTCTCCACACTACTGGCATAAGCTGAAGACTGTGCTTTGCTGTCCAGTAAATGACAGGAGAAAATGTTCTGCTAAAGGCCAGGCCCAACTCTGACTTGTTCTTTCCATCTGCCAGTTCCAACAAGCTGAGTTGACTGTGGGCACTGTACAGGACCTGTCATGGGAAGTCAGCACCAAATTCCAGTGAGTCCTGAGTGTACCTATCTACTTAATGATACCATGATAACGAAACCATCATTAAGATAGGAAAAAATATATTTCACAACAGAAGACATTGCCTGTATGTAAATATTAGTACACGTGAAAAAATGAATACTAACTAAATGAATAGCTACATCTTCATATTCAGCAGAGCTACAAATAGGAGCAAATAATAAGGGTAGAGAAATGCATGGTCTTATTACTTTTACCATTGTCCTCAATTCCTCCCCTCTCCTGTTGTTTAATACACACTCCTATTACATCATGTCTAAAATCAGATTGCAGGATCAGAATTTTTTGTGAAATATTTAGCTGTACTTTCTTTAAGTGAGACCAGTATTTCTACAGGAAAGGCCCTTTATTTTCATTAATTTTTATATCTTCGCCTTATTCTGCTGCTGCCAAATAAAAAAATTCTTTTTCTTGGCTTCAAAGAATTTGGGGTTAGGCCATGAGGCCAGGGACCACAACATGTCATACTTGTTAGATAAAGGAAAATGTATGTGTACATGTATAAGTAGCTGATCTGCCTGCTAGAGAAATTTAAATCATGCTCAGATTTCTAATTAAAAAATTATGACTCACATGGAGGTAAGGTCCTTCTCCTATATCTGAGCAGCCTAATTGCTCTACTGCAAATTGCACCTGAAAGAGATACAAGAATACATCTTCCTACTCTGAAGATGCAAAGATCATAGCAGATAAGGATATGCACATGTAATGTAATATCCAGGGCTCTGTTACACACTGCTATGCGTGCATACCCATTTACAAATATATGCAGTTTCCAAGAAAGACAGGTATTACAGACTTAGAAAGCAGAGCTTGGCTAGAAAACTGCTACAGATCTCCATATTCACTGTCTATTTCTTCCAATGAGCTATTTTCACAGATTCACTTTAACTACAGTAAGATCATAGAATCATGGAATTGCTCAGGTTGGAAAAGACCTTCAAGGCCATCACATCCAATCTTAAAATGTTGGATGTTTTATTTGATGTATAAAGACAGATGAGAAATTAAAACTGCTGCTTGAGCGTTTATGTAACCTAAACTCAAATATATGTTTTGCTCAAAGAGTCCTCAGTGCCTGCAATTAACTGCCTGTATTTAATACATATGTGTAAAATGTAGATTTCCCACTCCCCTGAGACTGTGAGAGCAAGTACTTTAAATTATAAGAAGGGATTTTTAATAGATCCCTATATTTGTGTGCTCTAGGCTGTGGGTGACCAATCTTTCAACTTGCCTGGGCTGCATTGAGTGAAGAGGAATTATCTAAGGCCACATCTATGATGGTTGCTCAAAAAGTAATGCCTTATAATCATTTCTGTGGAAAGTACAACTGATACAAAGAGCATAACAATACTATTTAACAGAGAAAATTCTCAGCTATAAAACACTGTTTTTCAACACAGTCACCACCACTGAGTATGCATTTTTGCCAGAAATGAACAAAAGCATGCATGCCACACTCATAAAAATCTGTGCTAATGGAGGTGACCCACTGTTGCTGTTGCTACTGCTGAGACACACCACTCGCTGTTTCACTGTGCTCACTTCAACTACTTGGTCTCCATCAACATTCAGCAAGCACTGATGAAAGTCAGTGGGTGTATTATTTTCTGCATGGAGGAATTCAGTGAGACACCTTTGCTTCCTACGTACTCCCTTGAGAGATGCCATTCTGTCTGACCTCTCCTCTGCTGCTATCTGTTACATGGCAACAGAATTGAAATAGGTTATTAGTGGTAAGGTTCAGCCTCTACTGCCATACCACTTGTATCTGCCTCTGACATCATGGGGAAACATAATAAAATAGGAGGCATTACTTTAGGAGCAGACCTTATAAAATGTATGGTATAGTTGATGTATATAAATGACAAAATTTATTCTAATTTTTAATGTTTTTCATTAAAGCATGTACAAAAGAGCAACAAATCCATACAGCATATGGGATATATGACCCTCTTTTTGTGAAACTAACTCATCGGTCTACTTTGATCACAGTGGCTACAATTCTTGTTAAGTTTTCAAGGTGTTCATCAGAGATTTTGACAAAATTTTATTCTTACTGTGCTTCATCCTTTAAAATAGTTGGTCACAAATGTGTGAGCTGCCAAACAGTGGGTATTTCTTTCTGATAAGAGAGGGCTTATGAGAGTCTAGTAAAAAAGACATGATCAAATTTTGGATTGAAACTCCATACATTCAGTTTGAAAATTCACAAGTAATGTATTCATGTCAAGTGAAAATTGAGTTGCAAATAAAAAAAAAAATGACCTTTTCGCCGGTCTTGAAAACAGTTCTCAAATTCATTTACCAAAATAGAAAGCATGGCTGCATATTTTTGCTGTTCATAAGACAGTGTTTAGCCAGTGTATCAAAACTGGTAACTTACTTGCTGTCACTTGAGCTGGCACCGCACTGCATCCACAGACCTGGTTTCAGCCCTAATGGGGTTAATAATGCACCAGTGTTTCATAGTCATAGAATCATAGAATGGCCTGAGTTAAAAAGGACCTCAAAGATCATATCATTTCAACCCCTCTGTCATGGGCAGGGTCACTAAACACTAGAGCAGATGTGCCCAGAGCCACATCCAGCCTTACCTTGAATGCCTTCAGGGATGGGGCATCCACAGCCTCTCTGGGCAACCTGTTCCAGTGCGTCACCACCCTCCGAGTGAAAAACTTCCTCCTAACATCTAGCCTAAATCTCCCCCGGTCTTAGTTTAACACTTAGTTTTGAAGTGAATCTTCACCCCTACTGCACATTGATTCATTTTATAGAGCAGTTTTAGTGGGATGAAGCAGGTTTCCTCTAGAGGAAGCTGTAGATTCTCCTCCATGCATCTGTGATACAAGCTCAAGGAAAGAATTTGCTGAAATTAATGCACCTTGGAAGATGAGAACACTCCCAGACTTCCAGCGTTGTGAAAGAATCTGCCCATTGCCTATGTTTCCTTCAAATTTGTCACCGAGTGACTCCTTGCCAAGTAAGTTATGTTCTGTTTGAGAACATTTTCTGGAGCTCTATGAAGTCACTGTAGCAGTTGACAAACATGTAAATGTCACAGCAAATAGATATTCATTGCTCATGAGAAATGGCCCTGTAAGTTTTTGAAAGGATGCAGGTCTGTGGTTGTTAATTTTTGTTTAATGCAGGAAAATATTTTTTCTTATCCTTTACTGTAGAAAAGGATACCCTAAACATTGAAGTTTAGTGGAAGAAAGTTATAATTTGATTGAATATTTTATCAAATCGTTCACTTCTGATCTCCAAGAAGACTGAAGCCAACCAGAAACATACCAATGATTTTGTCATCTATCAAAGATTTATTAGATAACATATTTCACAAATAAAATCCTTTTGACACATATGCTTGACTAATCTATTAAACAGGCATGACTTCAAAGGATACATAGGTGCAATAACCCATCCATAAAGAGCAAGTGGCAGGATTGGGACGTAACACTTGCAAATTTAAAGAAAGTGGCATAAACATATGTTACAGAAAGGAGAAATAACTGCATACATAGCAAAAGGCAAAGTTGAGTGAATTTGTATTCTGGCTATGCAGATACATACTGGTTCTGGCTATAAATTTTTTAATAGATATGCTGTTCTGTCAAGATCAAAAGTTTGTGAGGAATGTACCGATTTTAAAAATATTTTGTTTCCAAATGGAATGACAAGATACATGTGCTTTTGAGTTACACTTCAAAAATACATCTTTGATTTTACACTACACACATTGGGGCATAAAGATTAATAATATCTGAAAGGAAAAAAAGAAAAAAAAAGGAACTGAAATTTATAGTTTCTGAGACCTCATGATGTTTTTAACAGGTTGGTTTAAAAAGTTATGGGTCTCATTGTAACTAAATTAATTGAAATATACTAATTATTCTTTGCTAAGAAGAGATTTTTTTTTTGCCTGACGAGTTATCCAGGCACTGAAGCGCTAATGTTTTAATAGTGTCATTTCTTCATTCCCAGATAATAGTTGCTCTGGAAGCAAAATAAGAAAGAAATGGCCAAAGTGACTGTATTTTGTTTCTGACTTCTTTCTCTGCTGTGGGAGGATACTTTTAAATTTTAAATTGTACGTGGTATTTTTGTTTTAACTCAGAAATACAATGTTGTATATGATAAAAAGGCTTAATCATCAAATCATGTGCTTTGCATGGGAGAATATTTATATCCTCGGAAACGAAATTCTTCCCATTCATTTTGGCACTGGGTCTCATGCAGTTTTTAACACTTTGCTGTTGAAATGCTTTCACCACAAACAAGGCCAGAAATCAAGCTCTTTCTAGAAAATGAAGGTGAAATCAGGAAGAGAAGCTGGTGTATTTGTCAGAGAGTGACTGTTCTGCAACACTTTGCCTGTTACCTTTTCCTCTTCGCTATCCTCTAACGATTCAGCTTCCTACTATTTGAAATAAAAAGTTATTTAAATTAATCCAAGGAAATGACAAGTAATTCCTGCTCATGGCAGCAAATGAGTTAGGAGAGTACTAACATTTAAAACCTCTCTTCCTTCCTGTTGCTCAGCCCAGATAGAAGTCTTAGCATACCTCCTGCAGATATCCCTGGTTTTCAGTCTGTTCAGCAAGGAATGCTGTAAATGCAGGCTCACTTCAGTGCTGAAGAGCTGATGCCTATCTCAGGGTTAAAACACACTCTGATTCATCTTGTCCAGGGCTTGACCAAAGTTTTTAGAGAGCATCTTGAACAGATGACAGCATTAATTTGCCTAACTGCCCCAGCTACTGTGCTTGAAACCTCAGGGCATCAGTTTAGTTTACCAGGCACAGTATCTCTATGTACTTTTATTTCACTGCTGTTTTATAGTAGGGTATTGTCTTGTACAGTTTTCCTTATCTACGCTTTTAATGGGTGTTTATAGTTTGTGGCAAGCAAATAAATAAAACACCCTTTTAGAATTGGAAAGTTGAAATGTAATACATATAAACCAATCAAGGCAATCCTACAATCTGACAATGATTAACCACAGCAGCAGCAGAGTGAAGCTGTTTATATATAGTGGATTTTTTTTAGAAGAAAAAAAACCCTTACCTTCCAGAGGTTGGCAGCCAAAAACAACTAAATATAGCACGTGGTAGATTTAGCTGATGATCAGCAATCAACCTGATTTCATTTGCATGAACTTCGAAGTGATTTTATGTTGATTTTGTGATGTATGCATGTGCTCCTGAGGCCTTCCAGCCTGAATAGGCTGCTAGCTTCCCTGGGTGCCCTTCTTCCCCTCCCTCATAGCCCAGCCTGGAATGCTGTGGTTTTGCAGTCCAGACGTATATGCGGTTGTTGGTTTGAGGCTTTTTTTAAATGAATAGGGCTCGTAGAAAGCAAAACAAATATTGTGAATTTGCATGTGAAAACGTGGCTTGAAAATTCTGAAGTAGGGTAAGATTAAAATAAGAACATATTTTTAAAATCCAGTTCTCTTAACTGCCTGCCTGAATATTTTTTGTCTGAAAATGATTGATCTTCAACAATATATATTGCAAAAATAATGCTGTTTATCATGAGAACTTGATGGAAGAACAGTTGGGTCCATTCTAATTCAGTGTTAAAGTGGCCCATCATCAGAATTGTTCCAAGCTCCTATGGACAAGTATATAATAAAAACAAAATCAGAGTGGAAAGCACTATTTAGAATAGCATTTTCAACTGAGTATCACACTGTCATGGTTTTATGATTTTCGTTATTGGTATTCCACATCATGACATCTTGTAGTGCATTGGGAATTAAAGGGTTAGTGCTCCAGCTCCATGGATCATCGATAGTTCTGGGTACATCTGTCTCAGAATAGAAGAACTACATACCCCAGAGGACTTAGCGTTGCTTTGCATTTTTCCATTTTCTGCTCAGAGGAAAAGATAAAAACTGTGTGTCATGAGACACAGGCTTTTTCCCTTTCAGACTAACATAGCAGCAGCAGGTACTCCTTACCTGACTCGACTTCAGCATTTAGCATAAGGCCTTTGGTTCTCGGACACTCTCATTTTATTTGATTTATTAGCTTCAATTCCAGTTATATTTTGTTATTTTGCATTCTGATATCTTGTTTAGTAAATTAGCTTTCCTCCTCAGATTGTTGCTGTTGTTTTGTTTTTAGGCCCATCTCCCTTTTCCTTTTTTCCCTTTCCTCCTTCCACTTCCCCAGATGTTTGGGTCTGTGGGTCGCCCACCCCAAATGTCATCAAACTGGGACAAACCAGTCTGTAAACTGTTGACACACACTCATTAGAATAGAAGCTAAATGGGCACCCTGATTGATGTGCTATATATTTGTGCTTCAGAACATTTTAATCTTGAGAACATTTCCACATGTGCCTAATCCAGGCAGACCAGTAATTGCCACTGATCACCTTGTGGCATCCTTTGCTACATACAAGCCCTTTGATATGTCATGAAATCTCATATAAGTATTTTCTGTCTCTATAGCTGTTAACATTGTTTTGCTTTATGATTGTGGTGGGCTCTGCCTTTGCAGATCAGACATTTCCAAAGATGATTAATCACACCAGAAGCAGGTAGTTCTGGAAAACTCAAAATGGGTTATTAAGCATTTTCCAGCTCTGCTTAACACATTTCAGGAAAGCGGGTAGCCAGGAAGCTTCTCACTGAGCTTCAGAACAGCCTTGGGTTTGTTTGGCACTGCTACATGCTGGGTAGTCACAGTCTTGTGGAGAAGAAAGGAACTTCTCTGCTGTATGTTGGACTTACAAAGTAGTTTTGGTGATACGTATAAAAGCCCCACTAGTTATACTACACAAATGCACTGTTGCAAGGCAACACAAATTTACTTCAGCCAGCCTTTCCTGATTCTTTTGTTTTCAATGTATTTAATTTTTAAGCCACGTAAGACATAAGATGAGTAAGATTGTGTCCAAGTGTGTCCAGAGAGTCAGCAGCGATTGTCTTTAGGTACTAAAAGGGCATAGTTGAAAGGATTGTGTAGTAGAAAAGGATGTTTTTATATTGGGCAATGGGTAATTCAAATCGCTTAGGTTTGGGCGGGGTGGGATAGAGTGGCAGGGAAGCTGAGTTTGAATGGCTATAACCTTTACTTAATGGATTTCTATTCAAACCAAAGGTGACAAAAGCATAGAACTTTCACTTCCTTTCACAGAAACTTTGTCGAACAATTGGTTTCATTTAGTTTTGAATATACAACAAAGGAATAAGTAAATCTGCATATATACAAATACAAGTATCACTATTGAAGTTCCTAATACGGAACATATAGAAAAGAAAAAAATAACGGCTAGAGGAGAACAAAGCAAATATGATGGCAAAAATTGCTGATGAACCATGGCTTTCACACCTTTGCATCCTTTCTTACTTTTTGTAGCTCTCATGACAGTGAGCTAAATCCTCAAATACTTATGTTTAACATAACAATTACACCACTAGATTCCCATTCAAGAGAGTGACTGTTTTGGGTACTTTTACTGAAAAGTGCCAAGATATTAAAAACGAATCAGTTTTTATTGCAATATGAACTTACCTACAGGTCAGATAAAGTTGTGAAGTTCAGTAGCAAATTTTTAAAAATTGAGTTCCCGTCAGCCTGGCATGAAGTTATTCCCCAAAATAGGCATCTTCTCCACTTTATGATAGTACAACTCGGTGCTCAAAGAGAGCTATTACAATTGGTTTTTGAAGTCCGGAGCAGTAACTACAAACAAGCTTTACCGCCTCTGGGGGGTTCATTGCACTCATGCAGCTGTTGTTTTAGTCTTTTGTGCAAACAGATTTTGTAAAAAGTGTAATAGACACTTCCTTACACGTAGCTGTTCATGGGATCTGGAATGACAGGGTGGGCACATTACAGTAAATGGTTTTCAGAAAGAAATGTTGTGCAAACAAAGAAAGCCACATAGGAAAACACTGACAAAACCACACAAATATGTGGCTTATCTATTTTGTCTATTTGCTTTCTTTATGTTTTGGACATTTTCACGGAACGCATGTGGCTCTCGCTTCCAGGCATGCAGTATGCAGTTTCAGGATTCTCGAAATGGAGAGAGTAGTCTGAAAAACTGTGAATATAATTAGATATGGAATACTTTTAACAGCTGGAGGGATTTCACACTTACAGCCCAATTTACAAAACTTTGGGCTTGGCACAGTTTCAACACTAGCACTGGAAGTAATAATTTCCCTGGCATTTTTTTGGCTCCTGAAATTATTTATGTCTATACATATATCATTTAAAAATCACACATACAAAAAGAAGCCATCTTATTTCTTCCTGGTTACTGGTAAATGAGCAACTTTTTGAGGTGTCAGAAAGAAGTAATAAAAAAAGTGATCCCATACAAGGCCCATGCCTAAAAATTTACAACTAATTTCTCTCTCTGTTTACAATAGGTCTCATGGAAGTTTCCTGTTTTACTGAAAATGTTTTAGGCATTTTTTCCGATTTTATAATTTGATCTACAAACAAAAAATATTAGCAAGCAGCCAGCGTATCTCATACAGGAGCTAGGAAAGTAGACGTGTCAAGCAGGTGAACCAGATACCATTCTGGAGACCTAACCAGAAATGAGAACAATAAAAACACAAGAAACAGATTAGAGTTCTTAATCTTTCATTTTTTGTTGTTTTCATGTCTTGTTTTGGCTGTGCTTTAAGAGTAAAATGGTTCAGAGTCTATATAGAGTTAATGTCTTGTAAGAATCACAGTCAGTCTTCTTCACAGTTCCCATGCATGATTTCTTCTCATTTTGGGGCTCAAGAAATTAAAAAAGTCACCTTATCAGAATATGTTAAATAGTGTTCCTCTCAAAGAGGAGAAATATTTCCCACTGAGACAGCGTCTTAACAAACTTAGATAACGAATTTGTAAAATCCCGTAACAAGACAGAAAGCACAGCAATGACAGCAGAACAGCAAGGTCCCAGGATATAGCAAGAGGATTTGCTCAAATGCAACGCCCACAGGCACAGAAATAAAGGAAAGAAGCTACTTTCCTTCAGAAGGCCTCAGGTGTGCAGGAGTCTCCGGCAAGATACACTTGCTTCACCCTGCCAACCCTTAAATGAGGTCTGGGAAGGGGTGGATTCTGGCTCCCTACCTTCCAACCACACGTGCACTGCATGTACCTGAGCTCCCCTGGGTTGGCCCTGTCTTCCCACCAGGTGCTCAAACTTAGAATTTCTGCTACACATCCCAAGCCTGTCAAGTCCACATTAGAAGAAAAAAATACATGTTTAGTTATTTAATAGTCCACAGATCACTAACACTGATACAGAAAGAAAGAAGAATTAGAGATTGAATTAGATTGTGATGACACCAAAACAATGCTTTCCAAATCATATGCTATTCCTTGAGAAGATATACCAGGTAAGTTCCTGATACTAGTGCACACTTATGTTTTGCATTACATAACTTAATAGTTCCAAGTGAGTTTTTACACGTTACAAATGTATGCACCATTTGCAACCAATGAACGAGGAAGATATTCCTGTACAAAAGTACAGGGTTTGCAGAATACATTCATAGCTGCAGGCTCCTAGGTTGCACAGCTAATCTTCTATTAAAGTAGGGCTGTGGAATAGGAATCTAAAAAGAGGGACTTGTTGCACTACACAAACTACTTTAGGTTGTAGCTGTGCAGTTGGAATAAATCTCATGGAAGCAAGTAGCTCAGTACATATCCATCCATTCATTGGTTACAATTCAGTGATTCCCACTGTGAAATGTTTGTCTTCAGTAGGTCTAAGTACGTTTCATGTGGGCAATGGGGTGGCAAGAGGTTCGAGATGCTTTCAGCAGCGTGCCATGACAAGCAGCCTTTCCCTTTTGGAGAATGGTGACCTCTCTTCATACTTTCAGCCATGATGGGGATTCATCAGGCTGTTGCATTATGAGAAGGTTTCTTCTCTATTGTTATAAGCATACTTAAATTCCTCCCCCAGCTCCACACCTCTGGAAACAACTGTTAAATTTTACAAAACTGAATGCTGTAATAAAAACCAAAAATTTCATTCCAACAGATTCTTCTGTACTGCCAAAATACATATTCATACCATTAATTACTACGGAAGCTTACCCCATACTCCAGTTAACTACAGTGACAAACACAGGCTACAACATTCTTCAATACCACGAATAGACAGGAAGGAGGGCAAAAGACCAAATTCTTAATTGGTCCATATGTTCAATATATAGCATGTATGTACTGTATCATCATTAAAAAGAAAATGTGGATAATCTGAGAAAAGCTGTGTTTGAATGCATACTGAGAGCAGCGTATCTTTATTGCTAGAGAAAAGTTACAACAGAAAAGATCCCTTAAGGAGTATTTGGATAAAATAGTTACAGGAGCAAGAATTGATTTTACTTGCACCCAAGTCTGCAAAAATCAAGGAATAATGAAGGCATATATTTATAACTCTGTCTGTCACATCTGGATTATTGAAACATTCTTGTGTCTGATCCAAAGCCTTCTAAAACTGATCTCTCCTCAGCCTCTGGATTGTGTGTGTATAATCAAATACACAGATAAATCTTTACCAGATCAGGACGTAAAAAAAACTACCCTTCCTGCTCCACCCCACATCTAATAAGCTTTTATCTCTTTCCACAGGCCTTTGCAGACATTGTCTTAAAAATGCACCCCTGTCTTTTCCAAGAAATAATTGAAAAGGAGCCTTCAAGGTCTCCTGCAGTCCTTCTATAGCAGTTGTACATTCCCTCACCAACATCCCCACTCGCATCTGCCAGCACCAGGCATCCACTGTGACCTTACCCTGTGTTCTTGGCATGGAAACCCAGGCCAGCTTTGCTGGGCTTTCCCACAACCCCACCAGCACACTCTTGTAAGCCATACTTCTCTCTTTCTGTTTTCATTTTAGCACCTGTGATGGGGGAGGAGAAACACAAGATATCCCTGTGCCAAACAAAGGATGGATCAGGTGTCAGCCAGCAATTGTCTCCACTAAGGAGGCAGCTCCAGGAGCTGGCAAGATCAAATGCTGGGAGGAAATATGGTTGTTATATCAATAAACACCTGTCTGGTATTACTCTACCTGTTGGATTTCTCCCAGCAAGATAATTAATCACTTAGACCTGGCAAAACAATCTCCAAAGCCCCACCATTATATACATTACAAGGTCAGTCTGAACCTGAATTAAAACTGTGCTGGAAGACCAGAAGCCACAGAGATGGTGTTCTAAGTGTAAGGGAGATGGCATTCATCATGGCCTCTGAGCTGAATCAAGATGGAGCATGCAGGAGGACAACAGGCTTTTGGTGCTCAGCAGCATCAGGGCAGAAGGGATGCAGACAATGGATATAGGAAGTGGGATGTATCCTGCTACAAGCCTGGGGGCTTCCTAGGGACTGAGCACCTGAGACAAGCAAGAGCGAGGGATTTCTCCTCGTATCCCCTGGTTTGTCTGACCTGAACTTCCTGCTGGGCTTCAGAGGTTTTAATGCAATGCACTGTGAAGTACCAAATGGCATAAGCAAGGATGGTAAACGCATATACTGCAAGTACCCAGCAGAAGTTTTATGCACTCAAGAGTTAACATCCAGAAGAAGCCTGAAGGACAGCAGGGAGTGCCCCAGCAACAACTGGGATGGTAATCACCCAGTAGCATAGCTACTAGGAAACCAAATATATTAACTCTCCAATGCACTAAGCAGAGGAGACAGCTATTTACTTCAGCCAACTGGCAACAGAAGTGGAAAAGATACAGAAAAATTCCACTTAAATTCTCCAGGACACACTCCCAGTTCACTGGTATCCTCCTCACATGTTCCAACAGACCCCAGTGCTGCAGAGCACCACTCCATGCTGTGCAGAAGACCATGCTTCCAGCTTTTTTGTGAAGGCTGGCCCAGGTTCACAAACATCACTGGGAATATAATGGACAGCGTCCAGCTCCTTGTGAAACTTCTGTGGGATTACCTTAAACGCACCATTTTGCAGAAGCAGGGCTTGACTGAGCCTGAGCCATCCAGTCCCCTTCATATGAAATTGCTTGAAGTGGGTTTGGATGAGGAACACAGCAGCAGGACATGACTTGTGGAAACATGCCAGTGCTAGCTTCACCTGGGAGACCAGAGCAGTGGTGAGGCTGTAGAGCAGGTCCTGCAAGTCCCTGGAGAGTCCCTGGCTGGTGGCATGGACCAGACTCCAGTCACTCTCTTATCCTGTCTGCAGCCTCACGCCAGCCTGGTGCTGCTCTCCCATCTGTATCTGGCTCTGCCTACAAACCCTGATTGGGACACACAAACAACACTGGCCCATTGGAAGCCATCCAAGCATTAAACCTCCTGATGCAGAGTTTAAGCCTGAGATCAGGATAAGGCCTAATGTGTGTGGAGTGGAGATTATCCCACATCTGCCTGCTGTGGTGCACCAGCATCTGCTGAGCACCTGGCAGGGGTCTCAGCCATATCTAGCCTGCAGTTCCTGTACAGCAACTCCTGCAGTCCTTTTCCTTACTGAAGTGGTAGGATGTCATCAAATATGTATTTCTAAGACAGATTATCCCCTAATTGTATAGCATAAACGACAGGCCAGGCTGAAGACACCAAGCCAGCAAAAGCAACTGTACGCAGCTCCTGCAGCTTGCATGCAGGACTCCTGCCAGCAGCACCATATCTTGATGCAAGCTATGCCACCCACTGTTTTTAAAGAGAGAGTGTGCATGAGGGCCATGGCCTTTGTCACCGATTCTTGAGGAGCAACATGGAACAAAATTGGCAGGAACTGAAGCTAGCAAAGGTTCAGGTCCAGGAGTTAAATTCCCAATGTTTATCCAGATCCCAGACTTTATCCCATATAAGCAAACAGCATGCTAGCTCCCCCTTCCCTGCCTGATTCAGCTATACCCAGGAGCAATACAGTAGCCTTAAAGTAGAATATTCATTAATATCAAACTTGTAGCTCTTTGCTACAGTGTATGCTGAACATATTTGTGTTTCACTTAGGCATACAGTCTTCCAGGCTTCTTTCTGCAGATTAAAGACCACAATCACTAACTCTCCTTCATCTGCAGCATAGTAGGCTGCAGCTATTGTAATAAAATAGCTGTGATCTTCAGCAACTGCAATAGAACATTGTCTTGAGATCAATTTCCTTTTACAATAAAGTCTTGGCTTTGCCTCAGCATTTATGAAGTGGCGGGAGGCCGTTATCCATTGAAATTATCTCTTTCATATACTATACCATAAAAATATTGCCCTCTACGTGTAGTGTTATAAAGGTATTTGGCTGACTGACTTTAACCACCCATGAAGAGTAATAAGTTCAGTAATCCTCTGGAAATGCATAGCCTGGAGTGTGTTATTGCAGCTAGTACACAGTGCACTCTACAAAAGCAAATTGAAAAAAAAACAATTAGATTTATGCATTTGATGGATACAACTTTCACATAAATCACTGAGTTAGAAAAATACACCATTGGATTAGCAAACCACATTATACTAGCATGGCTTGCAACGTCATTTTGCTGAGTTATTTACAACACCAACAAAATCAGTGACAGCCTTAGGCAACTTGCTGTTGTTACAAGATGCTATAACTAGATTGTGCATCTAAACATTCAGTGTGCAGAAGAAATGCAATCAGGTTATAGCTTGGAAAGAAATCTCAAGACAGATTCTTGAACCAGTGTCCGAGGATAAGCAGCTCCAGTGAGTTCTAAAATTGCATGTGAATAAAAGCTTTTATCAACATGTCCCAAGAACATTCTGGTGCCAGTAACGGTCAGAAGAGGTATCTTCTTTGAAAACACTATCTAATAAGAGACTTATTTGCTTTATGGTGTAGTAACAGTTGTGTTCACTAGCCATCCTTGTTATGTGTTTCAAAGGATGTGGAAAAGCATTCTTTAAGCACGAAACTTCATAGAAACGGTGGAGACTGATGCAAGCACTAGCAGGCTTCACGGTGGGTAATCAGGCTGCTCTGAAGTTTGACCATGGTCCACATCACTACAAAGTCAACTGAGAAATTAGGATGTTATTAATCAAGTAAGTATTTCTCTGCAGCACTATTATTAATCCTTCTTCACACTGCAATTCTCATTGCCCACAGTGCGGTATCTCCATTGTAATCCTGCATCTCCACAGAAGTGAGTGAATAGCAAGAGTGCAGAATGAAGGCCTCCCTGGCCCCAAAATTAAATAGTGATTGCATACTGGAGAGACTAAATTCCACTCGAGGCTGTCATACGTAGAGAGAAAACATTTAGAAAGATATTGATAGTAGATTCATAGATTCATAGATACATTAGGTTGGAAAGAACCTACAAGATCATTTAGTCCAATCATCCTTCTATCACCATCCCTACCCACCAAGCTACTAAATCAAATCCCTTAGCACCTCATCTAAATGCTTCTTGAACGGCGCTAGGGATGGTGCCTCAACCACCTCCCTAGGCAGGCCATTCCAGTGCCTGACCACTCTTTCAGAGAAAAAATTTTTCCTCAGATCTAATCTAAATCTTCCCCGGCACAACTTGTGGCCATTCCCTCTCGTCCTGTCATTAGTTACCTGGGAGAAGAGGCCGACCCCCTCCTCACCACAGCCTCCCTTCAGGAAGTGGTAGAGTGCGATGAGGTCTCCTCTGAGCCTCCTTTTGTCCAGACTAAACAATCCCAGCTCCCTCAGCCACTCCTCAGAAGACTTGTGCTCCAGACCCCTCACCAGTTTTGTTGCCCTTCTCTGACCATGCTCCAGGGTTTCAATGTCTTTCTTGTAGTGAGGGGCCCAAAATTGAACGCAGTACTCGAGGTGTGGCCGCACCAGAGCTGAGTACAGGGGGATGATCACCTCCCTGCTCCTGCTGGCCACACTATTCCTAATACAGGCCAGGATGCCATTGGCCTTCTTGGCCACCTGGGCACACTGCCAGCTCATGTTAAGCCGAGCATCAACCAAAACCCCCAGGTCCTTTTCCTCTATACAGTCTTCAAGCCATTCTGCCCCAAGCCTATAGCATTGCATGGGGTTACTGTGGCCAGAGTGCAGGACTCGGCATTTGGCCTTATTGAACCTCATCCCATTGACCTCAGCCCAGTTGTTCAGCCTATCCAGATCCTTCTGAGGGCCTCCCTACCCTCAGGCAGATTGATACATCCTCCCAACTTGGTGTCATCTGCAAACTTACTGAGGGTGAGATATCTTTCACAATAACAAAAATACTTCCATTATAGTTTATGTGAACCTGAATAGCAGTGTTTCATGTTGGCAATATTAAGGCTGTGAGAAGACAGTAGAAAGAGGGAAGCAAAAGTAGTGTATGATGTTTTCAGTCTGCTATATTTGAACATTCAACACGAGGACATTTTAAGCCTCACGTTGATTAAAACTATCAGAGAGCTTATCTTGATGTAGTCACCAACTACCCATTAGTTAGAAGGCTATTGCATCCAAGGGGTTGCTATTTCCAAGATCGGTTGTGTGAACTAAAGTTTTATAGGGGGAACAAAATCATTGCTGGAACAAATGTTGAGAAAAAAAGCACAAATGGCTGTTTTAAAATTGGCAACTCACCTTTTGCCTATGTGAGACCATATTATCGTGTTTTACATAGCCTTTAAAACAGTTCAAATCATTTGCAGTTCCCCGCAAACATCTAATATATTTAAGATCATTCACAGCTTTTTGACTCCTGGTTTTGAGAGGAAATAAATGGTTATCTGTGCTGAGAATGAATTAGACAGGGACTATATGAGATAAGGGACTGGCTCTGTTTCCACTGCTGTGGACTTCAGCCAAAGAGGGAAGGATTATCACTACTAATACAGCATGGGACTTTGAGATGGTCTATCAGCTGGAACAGAAGAAAACGTAATCTGAACTCAAAGTGCTTAAGAGAGGTAACTACTATGGCTTGACTTTGACAGCACATGAGCGGGGGGTTCAGCTGGAGATAACTTTTTCAATCCAATTTCTAAATTGGTCTTTCTCCACAAGTTATTCTTCAGCAGCAGGAAATGAACATTTGAAATGTGGCCTGCAGTTTGAAGTAAACTATCCATTTTCCTCCCTTTCTTTCACTTCTGCCAGAGTATAGAGCTCTAAGGAAAAGGAACAGTTTTACTTGTAGTGAGTCAAACGTTTTTGTATTCATAGGCTTTGAGGTAAGCTTCTCAGCCAGCATATATCAATGTAGTTCCCTCAGAGATGCTTCGCATTGCTCTGCTGATAATCCACTCCTAGAAGAATAGAATAAAAATGGAGACTATTGATCAGCAGGAACTGAAAAAAAATAAATAAATAAAAGGGGAGGGGTGAAGCCAAGTAAATAGAAAGTGTAGTAGAAAGTAGCTAAAAAGCTACTGCGTGGGATCAAATGAAACAGTACTGTATTTGTGGAAGTAGCTTATCAATGGGTTTCTTTACAAAATCACCTGACATCCATTCTATATTCCAGCTTCAGGGAGTAGATGCAAATCTCACTTCATAAAAAAAAACACACATCACACTAAATCTGAATAGAGTAGACATCCTGCAGCTGTCTTTGTTTCTCTCAAACTACTAGCATCACTACCCTGGTTAGATGTTGATGACTGCAATGCGTAAATGTAATCCAAAGAAAGTGCTCAGCTTACTCTGAAGAAGATATTCCTAATATGATTTCATCAACCTTTCTGTTTCTGGACATTTTATGATGTGAAAATGGTCTGCACTGAAATAGGTGGGGTCAGCTTAATTGTGCAATAGAGAAGGTGCTCAGCACAATGCTCAAATGCCAGTGTGTGGTTTATGGAGATTCTCTCCCTCCATCATCCAAATACAGATGTGTCTGAAGATGTGTTAACAGAGCAGTCCAGATAAGGATGGAACATGGCCATTTCCCATAATGTAACATAATCAGAAAGAACACAAAAACATGTTTTATCTTCCTTTTTTATAGAGACTTGTCCTGGCTGCTTTAGGCAGGTTCCATTTTCAGACCATTTTATCTTAACGGCAGTTCTCAGAGTAACTTCAGCTGTATCAGCGTTATTGCTTCAGGAATTCTTCACCCAACCTGGGAGAAGGACAGAAGATCTTTTGTCAGATATGCCTCAGAGAGTTTGAGCGAGAATAGAAAGTAACTACTGTACATAAAGTATTTATTTTTCATAATTGAAAGGGTCTAAATTACCCTTAAAAGCTATTTCACATTGGTGTAAACTTCAGTACTCTTTTTTTCCCCTATAGTTATCTCAGGCTTTTCGAGAAATGACCAATGCATCTACAAATACAAATATATCAATTACCTATTCAGATAAAGGAAGAATCTCAAAAACTCAGACAATAAAGTATTGCAATCATTTTTCAGGATCTGCTTCCAAGTGCTGGTGCTTGATAAGAAATAAAGTGAAACAATTGATTCTGAAAACATAAACTTTCATTAAGGGGCACAGCAATGGCCAGATGTAGGCACTTCACTGCTAGAGGGAGAATAAATTTTAGATAGGCATTTATTACACATAAGGCAAACGGCTTAACTTTCTCTGTTTAACACAAATACGCAAAGCTTGTCTTTATACTACAATGCTACCACTCTCTTGGCAGGAATATTAAAAAGGTCTCCTTGTTTTTTTGGATATTATGACCAGGCTGCCCTCCAAAAAGTTATTTTAAAAATAGAAAGAAATTTAATTGTTGCTGGGAAGTTTTAATTGAGGCTGATTAAAGGAAGCAACAAAATATATTGACTACTAAACCTCACTTCTTGCTGTAAGTGTGACCTGTAATGGACTCTCCCAAATCATTATGTGGTCCCTCTAAGCATTCCAAGATTTTCATTTGAAATTCATTAAATGTTTGTGTGTCTGATTTTTGGACGTTTTCTGAAAAGCTTTATAGTCACAGCTGCACTAGTTATGGATAGGTTTATAGTGCCTTGCCCATCAACTGGCCCACATATCCACTACAGCTTGTTTGATACCCTACCTTTCACAAGCATTCAACAGTTCTGGAGGTGTGCCTATAAAGCTGCCAGTAAATGTACCAGCTGGACTCGTTTATGTACATGAGCAGCCTCATTCCGGCTGCCTTACAAAAAGCCAGTGGCAGTAAATCTGTGGTCAGTCCATATATGTACTTTAAAGTATTTTTTTTACACTTCTGAAAAGAAAATAATAAAATATTGCTAAGCTTTTTAGTAAATTATATGTGGTCTTCAGAAGAACTTGAATACTCCATGGTGAACAAACAATCCTCTGAGAGTCCCTTTTTCTTTGCAGTAAATTCTTTCTGCTGTGCAATTAAGGCTCTTAGAAAAGTCTGTTCTCTTAGAAGCACACTGATGGACTGCATTTTTGTAGAAAATCATGTGAACAAATTGCTCATTATTTCTTTTTGTGACTGTTGCAGGTGCAACACGAATAAAGGTTTTCTTGAAAGCTACAAACACCTTCTCTGCATTGCCTAGGGAGGTTTGGTGGTAAACTGGGAACTTTTAAATGGTTCAGATGAGTGGCAGAATGAGAAGGTGCAGACAAGCCACCATGAATAGCAGATGCAATGGTAAACTCAAGAAAAAATAGCACAGATAACAAGTGTGTGAAAAAAAGGGAGAAAAGAAGAGAATAAGAATGTGAAGAAAAGGTTTGTTCAGCATCTCCAGATTTGCTCAAAGACATATCCTCGGATATCTAGAAAGAGAACTGCTTCTCACTGATCACACTGGCTCACCTGCTAGTATCAGGAAACAAGGAATAGACTGTCAACTCTCTTTTTCCACTCTTTTTCTGAATCTGCTCACAGATTACCTGTGCTGTTTATGAATGTTCCAGTGCTAACGTAAATTAGTGCAATGATGTTTGCCAATAAGGATTCTGGCCAATTCCACTTGAGAGGCTTCTCTTCATAAGAGAATTTCCCTCAGCACTTCTAGTGTAAGCGAAGTCCCCATGATTTCTCTTTCTTTCTCTACAACAACTAAAGCTTTCAGCTAACCCCATGTGTTATTGCTATAAGTTACTGATATTTTTAACCAGGGTTAGTTTTCTAATCAATTCTCTGACAGCGTGTCTTCTGCATGAAAGTTATTTCTTCATGGCAACAGTGGACTTTCCCTGTTTTATATTTTACCTCCTATCCTACGGACCTATAGCTTTTCCAATGAGATAAGTGTGTTCAAGCTTCAGCAAGAAATGCAGCAGTAAGGTCCTAAGATATTATAATGTTATTATAATGTATCCTTTTCCATCCTTAGTTCTGTTGAAATTTAAAAAAATAGCAACAAAAGCACACACAAATGAGGTTGTGTTTTGTCTTTTTAAACTTGCCTCACACTAACACATATTATTGTTAGATTATCCATCTTCTGTTGCAGACCTAGGACACTCCTGCCTTCTGATGGTGCACTTGAACTTCTTCATCGCTAGTCCAGAACTTATTTGGACGACTATCATCAAATGGAGATAAAATGGATGCAACCTCCATATGGTATATTGCAAAATGTAAGGAGAAGCAACCTAATATTCTCTTTGGTTTCAGGATGCGTTTTTGATTTTGTTAAAACATATTCGCTACAAGCAGCTGTCCTATGTCCTCGGAGACCTTTCCCATGCTTAAAATTTCAGAGCAATTAACAGTTACAGGGAACAGTCAAAATACAGCACTGTCGACCTGTATAATCATAACTTTTTCCTAACCCCACAGCTTGTAAGTCATGAAAATTCATACTCTAGGAAATTTGGAGCTATGCTGACCTGAGGGCACAGAGGCAACCATCTGTGCTACCTGCAAAGTGGCCTAAGGCAGGCCTACAGCCAGTATTGTAGACTCTCAAGCATCTACACCGATGTTCACGCTTAATGGTTAATCCAGTCACTGGTCACCTTCTGCTCAAGATTTGCATGCCCAAGAACAAAACCTTTTCCTCCAGTTTTCCAAAGGAAGGAAGGAAATATTTTTCTCTGTCAAACTGAATAATTCTTAGTTCTTAAGTAGCACCAGTAAATTTGTATCAGTTCAAATTACTGTTACCTGGTCCCTTCATTAAATGTGTAGGAGAAGTGGCAGAGGATTGCTTTTCTGTAAATGTTTCGTTTCCTCCCTGAATGAGAAATGAATTGGCAACTGGTTTCATCGGGTGGAGAACTCACAGCCTACAAATTGCAATCAGATTGTGCCTTAACAGTTCAAAAACATTTGCAGGATTACTTCGCTCATATGGTTATTTACTAGAGAGAAAATCAATAGGTTTTCATTCTCTTTTATATTCTCAAACCAAGCTTGTTGTTTTTAACATTAACTTCCTTTTATTTATCTTTCTGCCAAATTGAAAAGATATGACCTGGGGTGTGGAGCTAGACATTTCCTATTTTCTTACTAGTGCAGTGTTGTTTGGGGACTAGTTATATTATTGTAGAAAAATGCAATACAAACTTTATGTGTATGACATTAAGGAGGCTGCGTCTAGACAGAGATTGGGTGCCTCTAGACTTGTGTCTACTACAGGGATTGACAGAAAGAGGAAATCTCTTAGTAAAGCCTTCCTAGAAAACCTCATAAGCATCAATAGTTGTATTTATGGTTCTAATATTTTAAGCACAGCATAATTGTGACTTCAGACATTTAGAATAGTAAATGAGTCAGGGCCTGGTGCATGAGTCCTAAGCAAATGAATAAGTTGTCTTGTTGGTGGTTTTTTTTCCCCCTTTCTCTTTTACTCCTTAAACTGTTAACATCATTAAATGAAAGGTCATCAGCTATGCCTAATACTGATCTCTTACTCCCAGTTTAGCTGCAAATTGTTGAATGTTTATGTGGTGTGGAAATTAGCTGCTGAAAAGCAGCCAGGAGTGGCAGGTGAACATGGCAGGGGATGTCAGAAGTGATTGAATTTTGGAAATGGAATGGCTTTCTTAAAATAGACCAACAACATGAATCATAAAGAGATTTTAGGGAAACTCTAACTCCTGCTGTTAGCCAGTGAGGTACAGACCTATGTAGTGCCCAAAGGCTGAATTCAGAAGGCAAGACTGTGAGTGTTGGAGAAGAATTTTAATGGCTTTGTACTTTACTGTGTTTTATGAAAGGATATGAAAATACCTGGTGAAGATACATGAAAACACACTGTACTGATTTACATTCCTCATTTTTGGGAAGAAAAAGGAGGAAAGAGGGGCCAAACAAATCTATATGTGAACAATTTTGTTTTATGTAGAATTGTGTAGAATGAAAAAAAAAAAAAAAAAAGTTAAGTTTGAGGAAACTGAACAATGTCCTTAAACATAAGTATACATTTTGGAAATACTACAAGGATATATAAGATCCCTGACAAGAGACCAGATCTTAGAGAAACAAAACAAAAATGGTTTACAAAAATTTAATGGGGCTTCATTTGCCCCTCATTCTGTGGTCAACATGACTTTAACTTAAATGTCAGTGTAGAAAAGCTATGGCCAGTATTTTCAGAATGGGCATTTGGGGTATCTTCAGATCATTAACTTGGTACTGAAAGTTCAGCACCACAGTATATGGCAGCTCAACCCAGCAGCTGCATTTGAAACTCATTATTCTTTCAGAATGTAAGGGCTGTTAGATTGTACTCCTGTTCATCATTATTACTGACTTGTTAACATTTCTCTTATGCTATTCTCTCATGTAGTAGATCTGAGGTTTATTATTATGACATAGCCTGGAAAACATTTTAGTTTTTTCCTTCTCTTGGCAAGAAAACACTCCCCTTCTGGGATGAAAAGATAACACAAATGAAAGCAGACAAGGATCGTTACATTTGCTAAACTAAAGTGAGAGATTAATGTTGTGCTCTGGTCTAGTTCTAAAAAAAATGTGAAGTTTTACTCTATTTTCAGAACAACACCTGCATCTGCTGAGGTGTGGAGAGAGAGAAAGGATCAACACCGATTTTCCAGCCTCTTTTATGGAACATAGGTAGTGCTCTCATGCTTTGCAGGTTAACGACTTATGGATTTGCATGTCACTCCAGCTTGTCCATTATCACTTTGTTAAAATCAAAAGTAAAAGACAGCAAGAAAGGGGCTATTAATTACTTCAGCTTTTTGGTATTAATACACGTCTTTGATTTTAGCTTTTTATTCATAAAATTAGCATTACTAACTCGTGTTAAACTGAAAGGACAGAACACTCTCACTCTAGTAAGAAAGCAGTGAAATATATTGAACCACAGGTTGTTTTTTTTTTTTGTTTGCTTGTTTTTTGTTACTCATTACTACTAAGGCTAACTGGTTACTGAGCCTAGTGGCTAGTAAGCTGAGATGAGTTCAAGGCCAATGAGCGCTTGCTGCTATGTTACTCTTCAGGTTTTGTTGTGTGTTGTTCCATATAAGGAGGTTTTCTAACTGTCTAGCACTCAGCACTGCAGATTACACTCCTGGATGATGTTTTGTGCCATTAGTACCTAAATTAATCTGTGTGATGCGAAGATTGTCACACAATCACACAGCACTAGCTCTAGATCCCGGGTGTCTCTAAACTTGGAAATGAGAACAGCAAACAGGATAAGAGAATGAATGTGATATTTGAGTCTTTCCGCCCTCACTCCAAATCAGATCTCACAGCACAAGAGCCAAACTGAATGAATTTAGACACGCTGATTCAAAACCAGACAATCAAACATACCAGAACAAATCCACAGAGCAGTACTTTTTCTTAGAAACAGCAGTAGAGGTAAGAAAGCAACTCATCTTGCCACCAAAACTTCATATTGGATTTAGTGGGCAGTTCCTGAAAACGCTGCTCTTGTCTGGTTTGAACTGATTGAAGTATGATTTGCTGCTACAAAAGGTTCTGTTGCTATTTTATCTGTCTTTTCCCACATATTTCCACACCTTCTGTGAAGGCTAGTCTCAGGTTACCACATTCCCTTTGAGGTAACATTTAGATTTGACATCTCCAACTCCCATTACTGTTTATGAAACTTCGTAAATTAGATATTTAATCAAGAGTACTGTTTCAAATGCCTCTTTGACTGAATTGCCTACTGTCTTCCATCTTCAGGAGACTAAGACAGTTAAAGCACCACTAAGTTGAGAAAGTATCTGGTAAGACTGCTAGCTGAACAAACCAGCTATGGTCTTAACATTCAATAAAGCTAAAAATAAATTCACTCTGAAGAAAGCACTCTTCATTGTCTGAGCTGCAGTTTTGGCGTATAAATTGTTCTATAATCAAAAACACATATTCAAATTTGAGGAGACCATCTGGTCTAACCTCCTTCTCAAAGTAGGGTGGTCTTCTGCTGTATCTAGCTCTGTTCTGAGTATTTGCTAAAACAGAGGTTCCTCAGTCTCTTTGTGTGCCTGTCTCAGTGCTTGGCCATCCTTGTTGTGACATTTACTCCTCCTATCTAGGTGGAAAATTTCTTGCTGCAATTTGAGCTCATTGCACCGTGAAGAGGTGCTTCTCTGAGAAAAGTTTGGATTAATCATCTGTATAGTACTCTTTAGGTAGTTGAAGCAGCATTTAGGGATCTGAGGCTTCTCTTCTTCAAGCTAGACAGTGAGGTCCTTGTCTCCATGTATGGTGTGCTTCAGCCCCCTAAATACACGTGTAAGTGATAAATACACTCTGTGCAAACATGAAAAACCTCAGGTAGTTGATTAGCTGCTTTTCATGAGTTTTGACGGTGAAGTTGATAAAGAAGCATTAGATACAGAGTGAATGTATTAGATACAGAGTGAATGTCGCCAGACTGGGTAGCACGTGATAATGCAAAGAGAGAGAGTACTCCAGAATACATTTCCCAAGCTCTCTCTCATGCTGACTTGACACGTGAGTCTTCTGCATAGTCAGCCATATTATACTTCACAACCACAGAAACGTATTTTTGCACTTGCTCATAGAAGAAGCCTTTTTGTGAGAAATATGTGGCACAATATGCAGCTAACAATATTAATTAGAGCAGGATGACATAGAATAGATACAAAACTGCTGCAAATCGAAGGGTTTGTGGTAAACTTCTACAAGCAGGGATCTCCTGTCTATGACTTGAAAATGGAGAACTGGAAAATTCTGAACACCCTCACAAGTATTTCGCCTTTAATTTGTTGAGTCTGATTTTATTCACTTTTAAATAAGAACAGGTTTGTCATATATGAGGAACTAATATGATAACTAAGGCCATTTTCAGCACAAGGGTGCAAATATCTTTTTCCCAGTTCCTTCCAAGTCTTACAGAAGAACCACATTGTGCAAGAGGCATTCAACATCAGCGTTTCAGGGGGTTCACCGTTAACAGTCATGGCTGTGGATTAAAGATGGGTTAGCAAATGATGCTGTCACCCACTGTTGAGTCATATCCAATATCTTACATTAAGGAGGCTTTAGGGGAAATAATAATAATTTTGAGGGGAAAAAAAATTAATAGAAGTAGAGGTTTGGGCAAAAATAAATGTTTTATCAGGAACAGACCTTGCCAAGCATAACATTTTCTCTGGAGCCGACCTTGGCAAAATGAATGTTTTATCAGGAGCAGAAGTTTGGAAAAAGTAACATTTTATCAGAAGTAGAGACTTAACAGAAAATGTCTTTTTATCAGGAGTGAGGACTATGGCAATTTAAGGAGAAAGCTTTGCTGAAAGTGGAGTTTTATCAAGAGTTTGGCTTCAGAAAAATAGTGTTTCATGAAGGGCAGGAACTTTCCAAAAATAATGTTTTATTAGGGGGAGGAGATGGATGAAAATAACATTTTATCAGAAAGAAAGGGGGTGGGGTGGATTTAGTAAAGTAGTGTGCTAACAGCTTGTACCTTCCAATATTTGGAGCTTTGCTCCTGGAAAAACATTATTTGCACACTTAGTGCTTGCCCAAGCTAAAATGCTAGTTTTGACAAGCTGTGCTGCTGATAAAATGTTATTTTTGGCAAGCCGATCTCTCAAAGAGATGTTTTTAGAAAAGTCTCTTCTGAGAGAAGATGTGCAAATTGGCTGTAATACCCGCAGCAGAGCCAGGTACCTCTCTGAGCCAGGTTTTCATCTGTTTATTAGCTCTCTATGGCTTCCCTTCCGTCTTTTGCACTATGGTGATGATGTTAATACATAGACCTTCACATCCTTGTTACCCTAGGTCATTCACTCACTCAGGATGTTTGACTGCCTCCAAGTATGCATCATGCTTCCTTTCTCACCATGTCTCTGCTGCTCTTTCCCCACACCTAAAAGATCCCTTATTCCACATTCCTAACTCCTCCAGTCAAAAGTTCGACATCACTGGGCTTGAGACATCCTCAGGCAAAAGTCACATAGAAAGGCCTTCAATGCATCAGTTTCTGGTGACAACAGGCTGATCAGAGGAGCCTGAATCTCTTGCAGTGCACATTCTCACAAAGAGGGGCAGGAAAGGGAATAGAAATGACAAGCTCATTCTTTTAATACATGTCCAGATCTCATCACATCTCAAATTGTGCTGTACATTACATTTGTATGCTCCTTGGGAGCGTTGTGCAAGTATCTATGTCAAGAATATAGCACACCTACGTGATCTCTAGTTATAATCACTATGGAGGAACTAGGTCTACATGTAAATGTATGAGTAGAGACATATAGCAATTTTTTTGCCTGAACGTAGAAGTTGAGGTGGTATGAAAAAAAAAAAAAAAGGAACAGAGCAGTATCAGTTGCTATGATGGGATGGACATGATTCTCCATAAATATTGCAGGAATTTGCAGGGTGTCATCAGAATCACTCACTGTTTACAATGCTACTGAGCACAAGTGGGAAACCATGAGAAAGGCTGACTCACCGGCTATTTTTAAGGAAGGTGACAGGTGGGAGCTGGTTATCCTAGGACACTTTGTTGCCCTCTCTTCCAGGTACAGTAAGACACTTGCAACATGAATGAAATGGCTGGCTATTCTGAGAAGACACGCTTTGTTGGATGAACATTAACAGCAGGTACTAAGAATAAACCTTTTCAGATAGAAGTGACCAAGTTCTTTGAAAGAGCAGCTGCCATAATATGTTAGTCCTTGAAAGTAATATCAACAACCACACATAAAATAATAATAATAAGGCTAACTCACCCAAACAGCAGAAGGGTCTCTGGCTACACAGCACTTCTTCCCAGTCTCCTTTATCCAGGAGACATTCTCCTAATTGGAGGCTAGCCCATAACAGAGCCCAACGAGGGGGCGGACCCAGTGTCTACACTTTCTAGTCACCTGGGAAGCACAGGTAAATTGCTTGCACCTGTGCTTTCTGGGCCAGCCATTCCCTTCACCAAGGGAAACAGGAAAGGGAAGTTCAAACATAAGCTGAAATCACTGTCCTGAGGCCTAGCAGTTGTCAGTATAGACTTCAGTAACATGTAGGAAGCATCAGTGCCTCCATCACCAAGAGATGGGAGTGATGTGGCTCCAAGATGCTTAATGCTAGATCATCATGAGAGGAACATACAATAAAGGTGTAATAACAGAGAGATCAATTTCAGCTTGAGCTCTTACTTAAAGCTTTGAGAGAAAATATACTGCATGGAACTGGTGAATGAAAATGGACAGGCAAATATGGTGTGGTACGCTAATTACTTGAGATGAAAATTGAGCATGGAACAAATAACTCACACAAAAAATCACACAGAAATGACCAAGAGGACCTAAATTCTTGTACAGTCACTTAAATGAAACAATGTGAAATTATTTCAAAATTTTCCCAGTGCACATTGACCTTTTATCCATGTCTCAAGGAAGCATTTCCACATATAAATTCGCAAAATGTCACTGCATTAAAATTATTGTAACTATCACTGTGCTGAGTTATTGGCCTATTACTTGCACTGTGTGTATGTACTGTGTATTACAAATGAGTTGTTGATTACTGATTATTGAGATAGTCTCTGTATATCCTAATAAAGTATTTTGTTGTTTTGTATTTCACACGTGAGACAAGAATCATCTTTTAAGGGCCAGATACTCAGATAAGATTAAAGTGTTCCCTGAACAAATGAATTTAGGTAATGATGAAGGTGGACAACTCTTAAAAGTAACCCTGGATGTTTGAATCTGGCTTTTGTTGCCATCAGCAGAAACTGGCAGGGAAGATATACACAGGGGAGAGTGAAGTTGGTGGTAGAATGATTGTGGATCTTAAATTATAGGGCTAACTAGAAGGGTTCATGAAAGCTATGTTTGGGCCTCCATTTACTGAATTTCATTTCAGTCTCAAGCAAATCCCCTACTCCAAAAAATTCTTACCTGAAACCACTGACTAAATTTTATGTTCAGCTCAAAACTCTAGGAAACCACTTTCATGGAAATCTATTTGTATACGGTTTCCACCAGAAGCAGTAAATTCCTTTCAGTTCTCTGGAGATTTTGCCAGGTGATACCTAGACCAGGCTTGCAGCTGTGCTCTGTGACTCTCACCAAAGCAGAGCCTTCACCAAGAGCTCACTTACAGAGCTGCTCACTGCTACCTGATGTGGATCTAAGTTACCCCTGGTATAAATTGCCCTACTTGTTTCAGCCCAGGGTGCCGGTTCAAGCAGAGCTAGAATGTCTCTAAAGAGCACTCTGCTCCCCCACCCTCTTAGTGTACACATCCCTTAAAACAGGCTGAGAACAACAGGTGAAGCAGCAAGAGAGCCCCTTTTTTTTTCCTGCTATAGTTTTTTGTTATTATTAAAGGACTTGTAACATAGGACTGTTGTTGGTTTAAACACTAGATTTCCAAAAAAAAATTTATTTGTCTTATGGTGAAGGTAGTCTAACCTTGTACATGCATTCAGAGTGTCTGGAACTATTTGTTTGAGATTACAGAAATACTGTTCTTGGCCAGAACAAATACAGTGTTTCAGTTTAGCTAAAGTATAGGTCTCCCCAAACCCCAGATAAATACATAAATAGGTACATAAATACATAAAGGTCTACTCTGCTCTTATACATAACCTCAATTACAAGTAGTTTCTGTCAGTCATTATTCACAGGGCTTGTTCCTTGCTTATGATTTTTCTGTGCATCCCAAGCTGCAGTCCTACCATAGTCTTCCAGGAAACACTGTGGCCTGCAAGACCTTATGCCTCCACACTAGAAATGATTCTCAGCCTTATGCCCTGTGTTTATTATAGTAAGCTATGTCATTGACCTCAGGGGGACAAGCACATGGCTCCTGACTATTGAAATTACCACTGATCTCTGTCTAAATATCTGCAGCATTTACAGCTAGGCAGAAGATCTTAAGAGCCGTGGAAAACTTGAAGGGAGAATTCATAGTAAATTAAAAAATAATTATCATCATCATCATTTCTTTTCTTTTTTTTTGAGAACAATAACATTAACATTTACCCTTTACAGAATTTTATAATAGTACCTTGGTTGTTTTAAGACTATTACAACTTTCAAATAGCAGTGCTTCCTTCCCCTCAATCCTCCTATTTCTAGAAATCTGTATTAATACTGTACTATTCCACAATGCAAACACAGTCAATTGTTTCTCCCTTTCTTATTCAGGTCTTTTTGTCTCCCTAAGAAAACCCTCCTTTTTTCTACCTAAATTGCTGTCTCTAAAGGAAATTACGTAGCACATTTTAATGGCTGATAGAGATCTTGAAAATAGGCCTGTAACATAGAAAAGCTTTTCTTCCTCCCAACTGTGTAAATACTGCTACATTTATTTTACTTTTTCTTTATATATATATATATATATATATGGAATCTTAAATGTCAGATCACTCCTTCAGAAAGGAAGCCTACCATTTTTTGAACAAGTCCAAGCAGTGTTCAGGTTTGGGATCTTTTGGGCTTGACTGTTGCAGAGTATTTCTGTAATAACAGTAGTGTGCTCTTCAGCAGTGAATACAAAACTAGGTCATATATTTACACGTATATTTTGCCAATGTATTGGCCAAATGGTGCCATCCCAGCCCAAGGCCTTGCAGATGTCAGAGCCTGGTGCTCCCAGCCCACAGCTTCCCATCTTCATTGCTGCATGTGGTGGAAATTACAGAAAGGGTGGCATTTTTGCTTCTCCCTTTCAATTTGCCTGGCTTTGGTGGTTTAAGTGAGACCATTAGCATTATTGAACTTAGCATTTGGTGGTTAATATATGATAAAGGGGTTATTACACAGTGATCCCTGTATGTTTAGGTCAGCTGTGGCAATCAATCAATGGACACTTTGCCTTTGACAGCACATGCTTCCATAAAAAAATTTTCTGGCAGAGGCCTGTTTGCTTGTAATGACAGAGTAACCTCTGTCAAGTAATATACTTGATAAATTTTGCATGTGCTGTTGACTGACAGAAGCCCTGGCTTCCTGTCTGACCAGCACACACGGCTTCAAAGAACACAGAAACCCCTTTCTTCTCTCCGAAAGGAACACTGAAACCCACGCAGGCAGCATCAAACATGTCTCTGAAGGGAGAATAAAACAATACTGCACCAGGGAAAGCAGCTTTCATACATTTACGAAGCCAAACTTGCTCTTTCTCCTTTCACTGCACTTTCCTGCCACTCACAATTACCCAAGATATGCTCACTTTGCGCACCCGGGCGTGCAAAGCATTGCCCTAGCGAGCAGCCTGGCGGCTGGAGGGGGGAAAATGTCTTCCACCATCCCACCAGCCAGCAATTCCTACCTCTGGGATCAGGAGGCTGCTGTGGTCGCCCCTTGTTTAGTCTGAGTGGATGCAGTAATTGTCTGCAGCTGTGGCTCCTGCTTGCTCACACACCATGGGCTGCACTAAGGTAGGGCAGCAGTGCCACGGCCCAAAGAGGAGTCCCATGGCCTCCAGTGTGCTGATTCACACCAGTGTCCCACCGCTGGGAACAACAGGGTTGGCCCAAATGGTACACAAAACATTGACACTCCACTGCTGCCAACAGGGCCACACAGTGAGGAAGGAACCACCAGTTGTATGAATGTTAACTGCCTTACTTGGTGATGCCAGAAAAGAGAACTGACTAGCTGAACCATCTCTTGCCACAGAACAGCCCTGACTCTTACGTTATCATTTAAAATATTTCACATTTTGAGGATGTTTGTTCTTTGTATTTTACTTCTCTGCTGAGGCTGCATGCTCAGCATCCCTAAACCTCTCTAAATACCCCTGCCACACAGTCTCCATCTTGTCTGTGATACTGCCAGGTAAGCAGGTCTCTGGCCTCCCTCCTGGATGCACTCTGGCTATGGCCAGACAGGCCCAAGGAATTTCTATCCAGCCATGCTCCTGGTGTGTTCTTACCACCACTCCAGGCAAGAAAGCACTGCAGGCTTTGACCTGTTTTCTGCCAGCTATTCCTTTAACACCAACTTGTTTCACTGTAGATGTCAGTGGTTGTGTTTAGCAGGTTATTAAAAATTAATTTTCCACGTGGCCAAACAGAGCTCACATGAAGGAGGATTAAAACTGCCCACTCCCTTGTTAACCACATGCATGTATTTGTTTTGGAGAGAAGGAGATTTCATCATTTGCTTCCACAGGGGCACAATCTGATTATGTGGGATTAATCTTGAAAACCACCCTAATCCTACCTGCAGAAATACATATAGATCTAAGTGTGATCTAAGCTTGAGCACTTGGCGTATGGGACAGGCCCATGAAGGAAGAGCTCAGCAACACCCCACTGTCAGTTACCATGTGGACTAATTGGAGTCTAGTTTAAAGAGATTCTAAAGCCCATTTGTCAATAGGTGTTCTTTAGGATACACTAATCAAAACAATCCTGTTTATGGAAAATGTTATTTAAAACCAACATGTAGGCTGCAATAATAAAGTGACAGTTTCTCAGTAATTGCAACACCACTCATTGAAAGCTGGCCAGAATTAGAAAATGTAAACTTGGAGGCCAAATGAGTCTTTACTCATGTGTTGAAACAGTTGCATTTGGAAAAGACCTCTAACTGCTCCTTTCGTTTTCATGTAGAATTCTCTTAATACCAGCAGGAGTTCTTGTGGGTCTACTAAAGCCAAAAGTGTACTGAAATAGAGTGTAGAATACTGTGTCTGCATTTTCACTTTGTTATGGTCGTACTTCAGGCTTTCAAGCAGAACACAAAATGATGATGCAGGCAGTTAAAAGGCACTCATCATGCAGCTGTCATTCATTTGATAAAGGACCGTGACATTACTCACAATATAATAAATCTTCAAAATATATTCTTACTTTCCTTCCCTCCAACTTAAACTTTGAAACTGTATCGGAGCAGTTGAAACAATATCAGAGAAGTTGCATGTGGAGATTTTAACTATGAACTGAAAAGAAAATCTCCACAATGAATAACCATTATGAAAAGTGCTAAACTTTGGATATGCAAACATTACAGCAATTCAAACCAATCTTAAAACTTCTGAGGCACAGAAGATTTAAAGATGAATATTTCTCCTGGTGGTATATAGAAATCTTGATGAGATCATTTTATATGGTGAAAAATGTGGTTTCACAGAAATAGTACTTCATTTATTCACAATGGGAAACATCATTTTCAGTCAGGAAATTTAAAAATGATCATTTCAAAAACATGTGTTTGAGCAATACATTCATAGTCATGTCACAAATAACTTCTGATGGAGACAGATCTTCTGAAAAGGCCCATTTCCCTGCTCTGTAAGATGTTGAGTGTGTATGTATGATGATGAATTAAGCATATTTCATCTAAATATTCATTTTGAGCTTGAATCTGTGGGAAAGAACCACTGTAGATGAACTTAAACTTTCCAGTAGAATATAAACTTAGGTATAAAATTCTGGTTTCCTAGGAAGAGTATAAGTGGCATGAAAATGTCACCCCATGTAATTAAATGTTTACTGTTGAGTGTGTGCCTGTTCTCTTTCCTGCTGCATTTAATATCTGATGGAAGAAATTCAATTCACCACTAAGGTACCCTCTGCTCAAAACAGCATTAAGCAATATTTTGAAAGAGTTATAAACTGTTCTTCCTCATCTCCAGTCTGCAAATGTGGCTGGAATACATTTTTAAGCAGGATGAAGAATTAAATAAAAAATAATGAAAATTCAAAATATGCACACTGAGCAAAAGTATGGTCAAATACATTTTGCCTTGTATAAACTTTACCCAGTCTTTGTGGGTTTTAGCATATTTCCATGATTTTAAAAAAGAAAACATCTTAAAGCACAGCCCATGGGAAACTGAAGCTTGATTAGTTTTACCTTTTACTACAGCCTGCAGAGTGTAAAACACAGCACATCAGAATTGAATTTGTCATCTCCAGACCTCACAGGAATTTTAGGAACTAAATAGTTAGGAAGCATCCTGGTACTTCTCTTTGCTTTAATCATAGTAGAAGTTTCAATTTAAACATTCAGGAAATCTCCCTTATTTAAAGCAATCAACTCATTGCTGACAGGGTCTGGCTTTACTGTGTTTAATTTTTTGGCATCATACAAAACTTGATTGGTTACAGCCAGTGCATGAACAGGTCCTCTCCCTCCCCCTCCTCCCTTGAAAAAGTAAAAAAATCTCCAAATCTTTGCTGCATCACTCTAAGCCCTGCACACCTCACTATATGTGCAAACCAAAGACTTGTTAGTGCAAAACTTCACATGTAAATGTAATGAAAATATATACCACACCTAAAATAGTCAAAGAAAACCTTACATTCAAATAGCTTCACTGTGGCTTTCAGCTGTAAAAGCTTAGAATCCATTTTTTGGCTCAATTATTCAACTTTTTCACCCTTATTTTAAGTGTTCCTTCTTTTTCTCGTGGTACATGTAGATCCACAGTACATTCCTAAGATTGCAGCCTACTGAGGATAAAAGAATAAATCACACACCTTCCATGCATCTTTGAGCAGTGGTGTTAATATTTACATTTTTGCAAATATTTACATTTGCATTGTTGTACTCTCTGAGGAGAAACATTTTCCGTGCCCTGGGGTTGGCTCTAATACATAACATTTCAGGATAAGCACTGGATATTGGCCACAAAGTAAGTTGTCGCTCTTGATAAAAGAGCTTATTGGTAGTCTGAGTCATTAGTAGATTAGAATATATCATTTCCATGCTTATTGCAGCTGATGAATTCTTTACAGTCAGTTACACTGATTCAGATACCTTATTTCAAAGATCTAGTTCCAGATGCAAAATCAAGCAACAGAAACACTGTTTTTGTCTAATACCTTGAAAGTCTTAAACTAATATTTGTACCTCTGAAAGCTGTAGAAATTTCGTCCTAGAGTGAGAAAATCCCTCACCTTTTAGTGGTATCGAGATTATTTCAAGTGCTACAATTAACAAATGAATAAATGCTGTTATAGATATAAAAATCAACTTAATAAAATATCCATAAAATATATAAATATTGGCAAGTTATGCAAATGATAGTATTTTAGACCTTGAACTGTTTTCAGCATACTGGCTAGTCAGGCTTGTTTCTTTGGTACCACTTTCCCATTGAGGGACCTGTGCTTGTTAGACCACAATTAAGAAGGTAACTTGAACTAATCAGAACAGCCATTAGGCTTGTTTTGAAGAGCTAGCATTTCCTAATGTGAAACTGTGCTGCATTTTTCACCTTGCAGTAGCTCTCTAAGTCTTGCTCACAGCTGCGGCGGATTATTTCTTGAGGCCAAGGTTCAGAGCTCACAAACATTTAAGATCATAGGGCTCCCTTTGCAGAATGTCATGGCTGTGAGCAGTGTCTATTTTCTTCATGTTTTTTCCCATGGTCACTTTCACGATTTCTCTCTCTCTTTTTTTTTTTTTTTTTGCATTGTTTCTCTGTAAGGTCTTCAACTTCCATTTATATCATCTCATATGTAAATTAGCATCATTCTCTGTTCATTCATCTTTTCATCTGATAATAGTAAACAGAACATTACAAACAACACCAGAAGATCTTGGCCTTCTGCTTCCTACTAGAGAGTGGTTCAGCACAAATAGAATGAGAGAATGCCAAACTCTTAACAATACCTTAAACCTCTCCTGCTACTTGGAACCAGGCTGTAATCTCACATTTTTTAGCTGAAATTTGTTCAAATACTTCTACTGCTTTGTGTACCTCTTCCTTCCATGTGGGTTAGTTGAATTCAGCTTTGGTTTGCTTAACTACTTTTTCCCACTGTTGGTAAAAAATAATCCGGAGTTCCTCCTTTGGGGGAAAGGTTTCTTCTTAGAGATGAACACCTCAAAATACAAGGGGAAGTAGGAATTCTCTTGTTATCCTGGGAAAACTGAGAAAACCAAAGAGTAAAACTGGTCTTCCAGGAAAGTGTGAAGACTTGCTGGTGTAGCTCCAGTATGTGTTTGACATAGATCTGTGTGAAAGAATTACCTTACAGGTGAGAGTGCAGGAAGATTCTTGATGCATTAGAAGGTTATGCAGCTTGCAAGGGGAGTGGAAGGCAGGATTTCTCGGCAGCCATGCCCTTGCATAAATAGTACAGGCAGCATGCATCTTCTTTATTCATTCTGGCAGTACTTCACAGAGCAAATTCTACCTGCAGTAGGTAATTCAGACAGGACAAGAAAAATAAATAGCTCATGCTACTTCTAAGACAGGTGGCTGTGTCCCACAGGTGGAAGAGTATTGGTCATGATCTTAGGTGAAGTAAATCATCAGAGTAAATAATACATAATAATGATGTCAATCTGACTTACATAAATGAAGTCTAAGTCTGACCAAATGTATCTTGGCAGACATTTAGAGTGTATTGCCTTTCAGTTTTCCTCAGAAGCTTAGCACATGACAGTAAAGCTGAAACAATGAGCATGCCAGCTGAGTGCCACTGCACTACTGACTAGATGCATTTCTTTTAATAGACATGAAAAGGAAATAAGAAGTGTGAACCAATAGTAGATAGCTATATTTCATGAGAAAAGATGAGGTTGGAACTATACACTGCTTCTAGCTTGAGCATGTGTAGCTTTTTACAGATCATTTAATTTCTGTATGTAAGCCTCATGCAAAGCAGAGTGAAAACAAAATACACGTATCCATTTAACTTAAGAGAATACTGATTAGACTTCTTGTTATTTAGTATGTTTTGCTAAGTAAAATGAAGTTCATCCACATTAAACAGCCAACACAAAGACAGGTTCATTTTTGTCTTTGGAGATAAACTACAAACTAGACATCTTAGCATAACTTGTACAAATATTTTGGCCAGAGATAGATTTATGTCTATCAAAGAGAACTAGTATTACATATTTTAATCCCTTTCACACCTCTTGAATGGAGATGAACCTCCTGATCTGTGGCCAGAACCTCTTCTGACCACTGTAGCATAAAAAGTCCAAAATCAACTGCAAGAATTGATTTGCCCTATTTATTGGATTTAAAATGAAGTCAGCATTCCCACTGACTTTAGGCTGCAGCATTCAACACCTCCAAAATAAAGGCTTTGAGGATCCTGTCTGAATTAAGCAGTCTTCAAAAGTCAGGTATGTATGCTCTGTGCTTGTGTAAAAACTGAGACACTTTAATGGATTAAATTAATGAGAAGAATCCTCATCACTGGCCCAGATTCTCAATTCTTTTCAGATCCATCAGTAGTACAGATGTCCAGAAGTCCCAAGCTACATGGCAGTAAAGGATTTCTGTAAGCTTTTGATGAGAATCCCATCAGATGAGAAGCAAATGATAGGTAGACTGGGAGGTTTGCAGGAATAAGGCCCAAAGGACTGTCATGCATCTCTGGAGAAGGCAAGTCCCCACAGACTTCCACGGAGATACCTTCCCTGTCCTGTCTCTGACTGAGCCATGAGCTGTATGGTTTATGCTCTGTGTTGAACCCATAAAAAAAGGAAACCAAAAGATGGGGTCACCTATAAAATGTAAGCTGCATTTCTCTGAGCATCACCGTCTGCCAAAGAATTAAATATACTAATAATTCACCTTGTAGTAAGACAATCTTTATTAAGTTCAAAATCACACTGGAAGAAGAATCATAAATCATTTTCAAGCTGAAGAATAATGACAAGTTGCTGAACAAATATAAACCAACACATACATTACAATCATGATATATGCATATAATCAGGTCCAGCCAGTGATCTCATTACTTAAGACGCTAGTAGATCCAACAAGAAATACTTAAAACTGAGCCAGGTTTTCCAGAGCAAGCTGTTTGGAAAATGTATTGTTATTATTAGGTTGTTAGTTCATTCACTGGATGTAAATCAATTTCTTCATTGTAGGTGATGACAGTGGAGGTTCTGGACATGACAAAATTTTATGATACAAGAGCATCAAATGTCCCACCTGTGATATTAATTTATTATTGATGTTGATATTTTTGTTTTGTTTTTTCTTACCAAAACAAATCCCAAAGATTTTAACTTTTTGTTCTCCTAGTGTGACCTTTCCTTTGCATTATACCCTTCTTCTTTACACCTCACTCAATATTAATTGCTTTGCATGTCATTAACTTGGCTTCTTCCATATAAGACAAAATTGTAGTCAATTTCATAGGGCATTTAGTCCTCTTATTGTTCCCGATCTGAGGTACTGTAAGATCATCACTTGACTTTAAGGCAATGAAACACGTATCCCTGCTATTTCATTACATTGGGAGCTTATACTACATTAAAGAATGGCTTTGAAGAAGATCTGTTCCAACACTCATCTAAAGAAATGATGCAGTTTATTGACAGAAGGCTTCCTTTCTCCAGGTTACAAAGGTCTGAGGTTTGTCAGCTTTGACAACCCTGCATGAGCATCCTTGTCTTGCCAGTGTTATGAAGCTTTGTCATGCAGTTGTGCAGAGGTGGAGGCTATGTAAACATCTCTTTGGTTCTCATTTTTATATGCTGGGTTTGCTGGAGACACATCTCTTGAAGGGATGGGGCTGACAGATGATTTAGATATCACTAGCCTAATTCTCAACTATGCTAAACTCTTTTATTTTAATCACTCTGAGCATTTTCCTACTGCAAGCCCCTGAAATAATTCCATACATTTGCCCCTGGGGATGTCACTAGTGTCACACAGAGGACAAAGATTGAAAAAAAAATCTGCTACTAATTTCAGACAGGGTGTCTTAAATATCCCTTTGTCTAATCTGCAAAGGTGGTAGTAGACACCTTATGCCCTCAGCTTTCCAGAGCCCTTCAGGTATGACAGAGATGATTTGGCATGGTTGGAGAAACAACACTCAAGCAGTGAAGCTGGCATTCTCTCCCCTGCTTATGTGCACTAAAATGCAAACATATGCATTGGTCTCTCTTTGCTCTCTTGAACATGAGGGAACTCTTGAGCTTGTGTTGGTGATTGCCAATGAATTCAATTCAGGAAAGAAAAAATTAGAAAATTAGAAAAGCCAGACAGAATTGCTGCTTGCTTTATTCCCCTGAACCTCTGCAGTTGTGTTATTTTCTTCATGTACTATAGTAAATGGGCTCAGTAAATTACTTGTGCCATGCCCTCATGAGTACACCCAAAGGAGGTCAGTTTAATTAAATAACAAGACAAAGACACAGAGGAGACAACACCTTTGTCTAATATAGAATATTTATGAATTTTGTTAACAAATTCTGCAATTGTTTACAATTTCTATGATTTCATTTTTAAGCTCTGGACAATGTCCACTGTAAAAATGTGAATGTAAAGCTATTTTCTCATCCAAATACACACTCATCCAGTTGCACATCAAAAGATCCCATACCTCCTCTTCAAAAAATTAAGGATCGTGATGCAGAAAACATCCCTGTCCCTTCCTCTGTCCCCATAATCCTCTCACTGCCTTCTCTATGACTGTCCTTCCAGTGCTGGAATCAGATAAAATCAAATAAACTGAGTGGGCTAAACCACAGCAGCCTGACTTCAGGGCATTCAGAAAGTAATCTGTAAGCTTCATCAGTGTTACTTTGTGTCTTTTTCACTTTGTTAGAATTAAGGATGGAAAAAAATAGAGGAGAGAGTAGAGAGGGTAGAGGGAAGGAGAGTGGGTGAGGTCAGTGATGGCTTCCCCAGAAACATTACTTAGGATCAATCTCTTAAATCCTTCCAAAATATTGTAAAGTCCAAGCCAGGCTTCAGATTTAGGGCAAAAATACAGTGTTTTAACTCAGCAGCATACAGTGTTTCATCTGGTATCTAGTATAGTCAGTGATCATTGCATGACTTAGTGAAAATTTCCTTTGACCACTAGCAAGACCCTTGTTTCTTATGTAAAACCCATTTCTTTCTTTCACCAGTGAAATATATGAAAACATAGCAAATGACACTACAGATATTGCAAACTAATAAAGAAAACCCTTGAACAGCTTCAAAGAAATGTAATTTGTTCCTCTTTTTTGTGCTTCTCCTTATTTCCTCAAATAAAAGGGATTTTTTTTTTCTTTTTTTGTCTACTTCAGAGTGCTTCTATTATTGTTTTAAAGGACAGGTGTTTGTCATGCTCTGAAGGTTGGACTTAAGCAGCTTACCCTGTAGAATGAAATGTAAAATGAGGGTTTTTCAGCACACAGACAAATATTTTATATACTGTGATTTTGGTAGAAGGTTATTTTTTAAAAACAGTTCATAAACCAACTGTGTTGTGACCGGAAATTATTTCTAGAAGTCAGCTACTAGCTACATTCTCCCTCCTGTTCTCATTTATACTTTCTAAGTTTAGTGAAATAAATACTGCTTCTAGGCTTCACTAATAAGAACATAAGAACAAATTAACTGAAAGTAAGTGAAGCTTCACTGTGTTACTCATTGCTCTTTCAAAATCTCTTTGGATTTTTAATTTTATTGTGGATACTGCCACTTTCTTTCAATTATCCCTTAAAAGTTTCCATGAGCGAGGAATCTGAAGGCAAAGGTACAAAACTTTGAATTCCCTGTCGAAAAAAAAACCAAAAAAACTTGTTTCTATCTTTCTTTTCCTTCCTAATGATGATGATCTCACTCCTCTTCTGTAGTTCAAAAGCACATTTGTAGCTACCAATCAGTTGCAGGCTTTCAGCCAAGCGTCACTCACATCTTCAGCCTTCCATGACACTAATGATCCCTAAAATCCCTTTGGGGTTACAATATTTACACCTTCACAACTAGATAGCTGATGAAAAATAAATTGGGCAGAGTCTGCTGAATTGTTTCAGGGTTTGAACTACTTTCCTGCACTGAGAGTGTAGGCGTATCTGTTCCACTTAGAAGCTATTCAGTAATGAAGTCATCAGAGCCTTTTGTCTGTGCTGAGCTGTCAGAGGCTCTCTTGTGGTTCTTGCTCCTCTTCTTTTTCCTTTGTCACTGTTCTCTTGTGTCTTCCAACTTGCCTTCTGCTCTAGTAGTCAGAGCAATGCAAGGTAAAGGCTGTTTCACAGGCTCCGGCAGTGCTACTGAAATGGACAACTTCTTTAGTCATCCCAGGAAACTGTAGTGGATGAATAAAAATATTTACATGACAGAGAGATATAAGAGCAAAAATTGTTTCTTCATTGGCAGGAGAGGAAATTATGTAGCCTTTCTTAAATTTAGAAAAAGTGCAGCTGAGAGGGACAAGGCATTTGCATACAATCCACAGCTGATAAATCTAGTCTAGAGTGGTTGTTCTTTCCCTTGATATTTCAGAATATGCAAAGGCAGAGATGAAACTATTTCTATCAACACAATCTTATATTTTTCTTTTTTATTTAGAGCAAAGCAAGGCAGCACAATTGTACTAGATTACTTCCCATAATCTTTTGAGCAAACACTCTAAGAATCTAGTTAACATAAAAAGAAGAAATTATGAGAATTAGTCAGCAGAAAAAATAAAAACAAGACTTAAAATTTAAAAAATTGAAAAAAAAATGGTGAAGAAAAGGATTGTCCAAGAGAATTCTTGGACATTATGGAGTTACTTAACAGCAGCAAAAACAATTCTGTTCAGTAATTTTTAGGCTTGGGAATGAATAGGTTTTGAGAAAGGGGAAGCAAAAGAAATGACAAAATCATGTGCTTTAAATGATGTAAAATTAAGTGACCAAGCGTTGAAATGAGAAAGACTCACTTTATATCTGCCGCATCCATTGTGACTCCCTAGATACTCTCTTCGAAGAAGAAATCAAAATCCACATGGTGACTTACTATAATTAAAAAAAAGCAATTTGACACAGACCTATACTTTGCTGCTTCCATTATATCATTGAGTCTTTTAGAGCTGCTGCAACCCATTTTTCTCTGAAAGTCTTGTTTCCTAGCTTTATTAAACTGTGAATACAAGAATCATGCATGACCTACAAAGGGTACAAGGTCAGCTGGGTTACATCACTATTGGTATGTGAACCAGCTGTCAAAAATGCAATAACAATACACTCTTGGAGATTATGGAGCTGGAGGAGTCTAACATATGCAAAGCACAAAGGGCGATTTTTCAAAGAGGTGTGCGCTGTCATCAACATTGGAGAGCTGAGCAACTAAATTCCTTCCGTGGATTTTCAAAATGTACCCTATTGCAATAAGACACAGGCAACCTTCTTAACCCAGCATTTTTATTAAAGACAATACAATTTTTGTAGGAAGTTATTGACAGTTTCAGCTTTGTAAGTAACTAGATCTGGTACACAAGTTCTTTGTCCCTTTTTTGTCATATCTCCACTATCCCCCCAGGCTATTTGCAAACCCATACTACCTTTATAACTTTAATACTGCATCAGAAACAGACAATGTTTCACCGCTTGTTTATCCTAAATGTGTGACATCTTCTGATGCAGGTGGAACCAGTGTGTTTGATCAACCAATGAAGGACAAACCAAACAACATACAAACAACAACAGAACAGCATCCTCTACTTAAATAATTCAGTGTAATAATAACAGTCATACCACAGTAGAGAGCTCAGTGAAAATCAGAAGCAGAATTAGATTATAGATATCTCAATTAGACCAGAATCAAAATTGTTTTTGTGATTTCGTGTTTACCATTGTCACTAATGTGTTGAACAATGTCAGTCAGTATCTTTCACCCTGTGCAGTGCAAGAAGAGGGTGCTGAAACTTTAGGGTGACTTTCCAGAGTTCTAGGCAAGCCTTTGCAACAAGATTAAGCTGCAGGTTAAACATTGCTTCAGAATAATGGTGTTACTTATGACCTTAACTACCCTCTTGATTATAAGGCTTTAATTTCTTAATAGCTGATGGATTCCTAGATCACTTTCCTTTCAGATTCAATCTGCTTCAACAAGTTCCCCATTTTTTGCTTTGTCTTTATAAATACAGTAACAGTAACAGTGGAAACAACAGTATAGTATACCTTAAGGTATTATCTGAACTCTTTTTTTTTATACCGAAACCCTGATCTTTTAGGGTAGTGTATTTCCTGTGCACACTCATATCTCACTAGCAGCTGTTCCCAAATATATCGAAGTCTCTTATTTTCAGGTTTTTCCCACTGGTTTCCCATGCCTTTCTTTTTTTTCCTACTGACAACCATGTCACATAAAAATGTTGTCAGATTAGGTTCTAATGGCTTTGAAATGTATCATAATAGTGAGGGGAAAAAAAAGCATTTCAAGAGATTGATTTGTTACTTATGTTAGTTGATTACTTATTGACAAGAAATAAAAAAAAGGGAATCTTTGTCGCATGGCACTGCATTTTTAAATATTTTTGCTACAAGACAGAGGAAGACTTTGTATGCATGAAAAACAGTTATTAATAAGACATGCACACAATAATATGAAGAAATAAACCAAAACTGCTGCCATATTAATGATTTTCTAGAAGTGCAAACTATGGTAGGAAAATAAATGCTAAGCACTTTACCTACATTAGTTTGCTAGGAATTTCAGGTCCTCCATTTGAGTAGGAATGAATGCAAGACATTAGTCATACTGAATAGTTTGTAAATACCATGTAGAATCAATTGATGTAAACTCCTTGGTAAATATTCTAAACAAGAAATGTATTTGTAGAAATTAGATTGAATTACTGGAAGAAAGATGGGGGACATTTGTAGGTACTATTTGTAAAGAACAATTAACCTAGAGAAGAATAATTCAACCATGTACATGTTCAGTATTGACATATATCTCTAATGCTAACCTGCAGCAATGAGCTGTGCTCTGGGATAAAAATAATGAACCTTTGTAACACATTTCTCATCCCATTTTCTTCACGAAAATACTAAATGTGATTAACTCACTTTAAACTTATGCTCTGCAATAGAAATATATGACTCTGGGCAGCCTGCTTTTCCACAGCAGTTATTCTCAGGCAGGGATCTGGGAGACCATAGAAGGCGAATGAGAAAAGTAAATCTAATGGTAGAAGACTTAATTTCACTGTGCAGAAGTTCTGTGCTAAAAGATTTTAAGAAAAGATGTGAATACCAGAAAACAGTATGATTACTATTTCCACAACAGTGAAACAAAAAATCCGGCCATATCCCTATGCTGTTGTCATGAAAATACAAAATTAATTTTAGAAACTCAAGGCGGATGCTTTTAACACCGATCACTGGAGACTTTTCTTCCAAATAATAATCCCCAACAGTTTTTTATCTGACAAATTATGTTACACTTTTCTTGCTTTCATCTCCTAAAAATTGAATTGTTTCTTCTGTTGTGAAAAGGGAAGTAGTAGGGGCAGCTCCACAACATGATGTCATACATTTTGTCCCCATGCAGCACCTTCTGCTGATGGCACTGCTGCTTCTGCTAGGAGTACTCCGGCATTCCCTAGCTAGGAATAACCCATGCTAAAGCTGGCATAGGATTTTACTTCATGTGCTCTATGTAAGGATGTCCAAGGTAAAGCAGGAAACTGCAGCTTCAGCTGCATCTCCCAAACTTGAGGCAATAACTGATTGCTGCATTAGCCTTCAAATCAGTATCAAGTTGGGAACCTCCCTAGCTTAAAGTATAAGTTTCTGGAGCTACAGAGTACCCAGCGGTAGCCAGAAAAAATTTATTGAGTGCATAGGTAATATGAGTAATCTTATTAACATCCGTCTAGGACTAACTCTAGTATTACTAAGTTTACTGTATGCCAATAATATTTAAACAAAGATCCTTAGCTGATCTGTCTTTTATTTTGTTCGTAAAAGTAAAAAAATAAAGGACAAAGGGAAAAATGGAATCCATTATAGGAAATGTAACTGGAACTGTTCAAAAATAATTGAACATGGAGCTGGGAGCGTTTCTTCTATGCAAGGCAGTTAGAAGGGTGGGCTGGAAAGAAGGCAGTACATGTGCCAGCATTTTGCTGATGCAAAGCACACTGATGCATCTCTTCTATTTTATATTAAATTGTGGATATTTGGGGACAGTGACCTAGGCATTTAACAGCCTCCTGTAATTGAATGTCTCCAGAGAGGAGTTATATTTTCACTCTTATTTATTTCAGTTTTGCATTTATTCCATTCATCATGCCCACACACAAACTTTGATTCTGTGAGTTTTCGCAGCTTGATAAGGTTTAAAAGAGAGGTTAGAGGCAGCTTTTCACCTTCATTCAGGCTTATGATTTTCCCAGTTTACTTACTGATGAAGACACAGCTCAAGAAGGCACTACCTTTGCTCCTTGGCCATCAGTAAGCTATCTTCAGCTGGAGGCTCCCTCTCCAAGGCCACTTCATGAATGCAAATCCCATGGATGTTCCTATTCCTTATTTGTTGTTCCTAAATCAGATTACTTAATTTGAAGTGATGATTGGTAGGCTACATAGCTCAGCCGTTCGAAGGTTTCCAGGGACACCCCATCACCCGCCAACCCACTTCTCACTGTGTGCCCCAAAGACACTGTTCCCACAAATGATTGTGTTTGGAACAACTCCACTTACTGCTAGACGAAAGGATTAGGGAAAATGCCCTGTGATGGCCAATAGAAATGTCTAGGGGAGCACAAAGGTAATGAGGATTCATTATCCAAACGTAGCTTTGCAGCCTGGCTTCTCGCACCTCATCTGAGGTAAAGCTGGTACTCAAAGCTGAGGGCCAATATACTGCCTGCTTCTGCAGTGAAGACATGCCTAATGGGACTATTATGTTTTTCACATAAGGGAAATCCACCACTATTTATATCCAGCTTAGTACTTCAGATTCTGATTCAGGCAGAATACTTTTGAAACTACATTCATCCAATATTAATAGCATCTGTCTTGCAGATTAACTATCACATTGTGTTTTTATTTAAACATCATCACTGAGCAATCACTCACTAAATTATTTAAAGGAAACAACAAAAATTGTTTTAAGGTCACAAGAAGGATGTCAGCAGGCCAGTATTACTAAGCATTTGAAAAACCTGGAAGATTTCATTTTAAGGAACTGTAATAATGCCTTTCTTTGGCATGTGTAATTCTATATTTTATATTTATGAAGATGGACATTTCTGAAGTGTTTAATGAGCAGCAATATAGTTGCTCAGTTAAAATGCAGAGCCTTATACCATTTTTAATATTATCCAGTAAGTAACTCAGTGCCATATGCTTCTGTAGCTTGACTGCCAAAGTGAGTTGCTTTGGAAGCTGCGACACTCCAGCCAAAACCATGTATGTGCTCCAGAGCTATAGATGTCCTACCAGTGTGGAATGGCCCCACAGAGAAGTTGCACAAAGGTTCTGCTAGCTCTGTTGCATGGAATGAGGCTTGGAGTAATGTATGGAATCAGGGCAAAGCTTAAACACTAGACATGCTCTGCTGGAAAAAAAAATAGTATAAACTTGCAAACAGTAAGATGCTTACTCCCCTTGGGTGCCAGATGACCTTTGCTCCCCAGATCACAAACCACATGCTAAACTTTCATATGCTGTCTTGGGGTACATTAAAAGTTTTGGACTGCAAAAGAACACAAAATCCATCCCAGTTTTGACTCCTGCTACCTATCTCTCATCTTGGCAGGTATAGGAAAATGAGCTAAAAACATGGGAATGGGAAAAGAAAAAAAATATAGCAGCAGCAATAAAAGGTGAGAAATAATAGAAACTGAAGAGATCTGTGATCTGTTAACTGAACATGTGTATTTATTTTGCTGTCTTGCTTATGTTATTTTCAACAAAGACCACTTACTCATCTATTTTGTACAGTACCCAAATCTTTACATCTTAAACATTTACCATACTGGCTCAAAATTTAGCTCCCATTTTACACCAACTTAATTTCTTTTCTAGACTTGTAACAGCTAAGCACTTTGTTTCCAGTTTATTTTACTAACACTGTGCAAAATAGTTCTGTTATTGTTAATCATGAGCAGCCAAAAAGAAAATTTCAACATTTTCATTTAGCATCCTGGTACTCTGATCAGCACTGCATTAATGGGAGACCCAGTAAAATCTAAAATCCAGACTTGAAGATGTGTACAGGACCTCCCATCCTTAAGATGCAGTTCCCATGGCACTGTCTTTCAAGTAGCGCAGTAATCAGGTGGGTAATTACAGTAAGAAATTGCATCATTTCTAAATCAGTTCATTTTGCCGCAGTAGTGATGAGTTGATGGCAGAAGTGTGACGTGATGAGCTTTGAGCTCCAAACCTTTTTGTGTTTTTCTGGCTGCATTAGCTGATCTGTAAAAGTCTGAGCTTCTCTACAAATTTTGCTTTGTTAAATGAAGACAGATAAAAATCTCCTCTCTCCTGTCAACAAGGCAGCTGAACCTCCTGTGCTTAATGTGATAGAAAACAATAATTAAAATAAAATGTACCTCACTCACACACCAGTCTTAGCCTATTTGGACATGTTTTATATAATTTAATATTTTTGGTCTAAAAGAATAATTATTGGGAAGGGACATAAATGGAAACAAGGAGAAACAAATCTGAAACAGATGTTAGGAAGCAATCCCAGCACAGAAGAACTGATGTGCTGAAAAGCAACCTGGGGGCAAGACATTAAAAGATTCCTCCCAAGAAAGTCAGTAAGGATGAGCAGAACAATGGAGGAAGGCTTCATCGAGGTACCTCCTCATCCTTCACACTTCTCGCTTCACCAGCTCAGGGAATTTTGCTTTTCTTACAAAACACAATTTTGTGGCCCATTCAAGCTAGCTTTAGAATGGGAATAAAAATGTGAGGGAGAAATTTTGAGTGATTTTCCGATGAAAAGAATAAGAAGACATAAAAGCTCTGTCTTATTTTGTTTCCCTCAGACAGAAGTAGGAAAGTTTTGCCTAGAATAGGACTGCTCCAGACACTGGAGAATTCAAACTCAGCATCCAGTGTCTGTGCTATTTGCACTCTGTTCATTAAGCAGGTAATTTTCATGATCTGGAAGATGTCTGTAAACAATTGCAATGTTTTTTTTTAAATAGTGCTGATAAACATGGTTGACAGATGAACAGTTGTCTTTGAAACTTACTATTCGCTGAATAACATGCTCACTATGATTAGACCCAGATAGCCAATTCAGTTAATCATTAACACTTAAAGCATCCTATGAAGTGTGTTGTAATCACTGAAATAGTCCTTCAAAACCTGGGGAATGACAAGCCTAGCAAGGGGAAAAATAAGCAACTCAGTTACATTAATTTCTTTGTCAGGGACCTTACTCCTTGATTCTCACTGTCACCCTACTAAGGTTACCTTATTAAAGTGCCATTTATATGTTTCTGTCTCTTTTTAAATGTGGATGGAAACACACTGGGGAATTACTTCCATCAGGAAACCAGAGGGTCTTCACTGGACGATACAGGGGAAGATTTTTAGCTCTCAGGTTTTATGCAGACTCCTCAGAATCCAATTGTTACTAGTTATGAATACTTGCTAAGGACAGTGGTGATGAGGAACCAGTAGATGAACTTTTCATTGCTGAACCTAGAGGACAAATAGTGATGCCTGAATTACACTGTAGCAGCTGTGACATAAGTAACTAAAACAGAATTTTAGGCCATATGGTTTTTCTTCATCTCCTCATGTTCATTCACAGGTTCACATTGAAAAGGACAAAAACACCTGTCCTCAACTGCCCTGCAGCTACCTCTCTCAGTAGGTCTAGGTACCTAGCTCATCAGGCAGTGACTACTTGCCAGCTTGACAAAGAGGCCTATCAGCATTTCTGGAGCACTTGGTTCTAGTCCACCCTCCCAGCTGGTAGTAGAAAACAATAGTGATCATTTGTGGTCGAGTTTAAATCAGTTCCTGGCCAGAATCTGTTCAGAATCTTTTCACATTTTCACAGGGAATACACAAAAATCCTTCACTTGTGAAGACTTAAGTATGCCACTTGCCACTGAGAATGGGATAACTATTTAAGAGAGAGAAATGGGTATGATGCTTGCAATGACTTCTCTTTCCTTCTGGTAGATGAGTGCACGTGGCTTTAAAGCAAGTGAAAATGGTTGGTTTGCATTGCTATTTGTGCACTGATTACACTCTCTAGCTTTCTGATGCAACATAGCAACTTGCTACTGGGGAAGGAACCAAGGGCAAATGTAAATTGACTGTTCTAGCATTTTCTTCACTCTGCCGTAGTCTCTTTGAGACAAGAGCTGCATCCTCTTCTGGTTATTCAGTTTGTTCTTGTGTTGTTTGTGGACAACCTTGTTTCTCATTTTATGTTTTCAGTTACACTGGATGCACTACTTCTCATCAAGAGATCAGGTAGTAAAGAATGAATAAACTACAAGAGTTTCCAAGAAAGTAGCTAATTATCAGTACTAGACACAAAGAGAAGTTGCCAGTGTGTAGTGAGTTGGGAAAATGTGAGTTTCTGAGAAGGTCTGAATACTAGATGGATGACAAGTAGATAGTATGTTGATACTTCATCATTAATATTACGGTGCCGTATCTTTACAGTGTTTATTATTATAGATATCATCTGCATTTTTCTAAAGTTTAGCAATGTTAATCTAGATCAAAATATTACTTAATGCTCCCTAATAGATTTTTAATTACAAACACATAAAGTCTGCTTTCTTCCTCACCCAGAAATACTTTTGCTTAAAATTCAAAATTCTGTGCCATAGAAGAGATGCAGAAACAGAATTCAAAGCCAGAAAATTCACTGTCTACTAGGAAGCCCAGTCATTTTCTCACTGAGTTCAGCCTACCAAGAAAAACATTTGCATTCCTCACAAATCAGCAAGCAGTCAGCGTTTTAAGAAATGAATGTAGTTGTGTCAAACTCTTCTGCACATCCTTGTTTTGTGGCTACCACTGCAGTGGAAATCCACTGCAGCTGTCATGTGGATGGATGACACAAATGATGCCTGGAGGGGATATGTTTAAATCATGAAATTTTAACTTTTTGTGACAGATATACATCTAGCCTGTCAAGTATCAAGGTTTTGTCAAAGCAGGTTTTGTGTATGTGTTAGTGATACCATTACAGTGACTAAATTCTGGATAATAATATAAGAAAGCTCCTAGTTTCTAAAAATAAAGTCATTTAATATTTGGAAAAATATTTGTAGAAATTGTGTGTGTGCACAGCTGGCACTTTGTCTGTGCATGTTTATTCTTCCTTCTCATGGGCTGTGCTCCTCCTTCAAAATCTCATGCAGGTTCCTGTATTTTCTGAGTTATCAGTTTTCACTGTTTTGTCTTCTGAGACGGCATTTGCTCATTTGTTGGGCAGTAAGAGGTTATTAGACCATGGCTCTTTGCTGGGACACATTTCTACTGCCATTCGAGTGTAGCCTGTTAATCTCAGGCTCATCACTCATTCTGGTCTGCAGGCCACTCTCTCCTGTTCTTCGTACTATTTATTTTGGTTGGGATTTGCTTCACATTTGCTGCGGCCTTCATCTGTTGGATGCTTTCCTATCGAGCTTCTCTGTTGTTCACATGCTTTGCTTCTTCATGCAGCACCACATGGAGCAGCTGTCAGTCAAACCACTTGTTATGTCCCCAAGCTCCTGGCCTGGCTGTTTTTCCCGGAGTCTCTTGCTACATTGTCATTGCCTTGTGTTCCCCTTGTCTGTCCTTTTTCTCTGTTACCTGTAGAACAAAAATCTGGCTACATCTCAGTATATTCAGCACAGCTGCCTTCTGTCTGAGCTAGTGATCTTCGTATTAGTCTCTTGGGCTACACCCTGTCTTACTGTGGCTTCGTGTGGACTCTGGAAAAAGGAGCTTATGATTAAACTCCCTGCAGTGTTGAATTTTTTCAGCACTCAGTAACATAGTGTAACCCATTCTAAGGAGCCTTTGGTTTCCAGATAGTTTAACTTCCAGACAAGTGGCTACAAATGCACAGCCTTCCCCACTGGAAATGAGCCATCAGTTTCTGTGCAGGGCACTACAATTGCTCTGGGCAAGGAACACAGAGAAGAGGATTTACCCCAAAATGAAATGCTGTGCTTTGTGCCAATACACATGTGTTAGGGCTATCACTATAGCACAGCTCACAAATTTTTTTTAGAGAAAGATGGAGAGTTGGATTTCACTAGTATAAAACGCATGCTAGTTAGGTTGTAGGCCAGTTCTACACTGAACTATGGGAAAGACAATATGTTCAGAATGCCTGGGATAGAATAAGGGATCCCTGCTCCCTTCCTTGACTGTCCAAGCTACCTAAATCACTGTATTAATCAGCAGCAACCCTGGCAGGCTGCTCCTCCTTTTCTAGAGTGGGCAGAGGCTGGGATTAGCAGTGCCAGAGTGGGAAATGATCTGCTACTCAGGCTTACAGGTGCCCAGCCTGCCTGTATCTCCAGGAAGCCCTGGAGTCACTTAGTCTCCTGTTTTTTTCTTTATGTAGGAAAGAAAGTGTGCAGAATAAAGGCTGCAGTCCAAACATAAATTAAATAGTATTTTCAATACATACAAAACTTTGTCAAGCTGCCCGAAAGTGTAACGTAGATGTGGAGAAGGACTACATAGGGAATGGAATAAGCTCCAAATAAACAAGCAAATAAGCAAGCAAAAAAGACTACCAAAATGAAAACAAGTTAATACGCAATACCCATAATCCTCTGGCTAGAGCAGGTTGATCAGCCGTCTCCTTTTTTTCACGCTCGGTGCCACACTGTGTATGCAAGCCATGACAAGACTCTGAGGAATCAGGGAAGCTGGAGTCTGGCTGGCATATGAAGTCATTCCTCAAGTGCCACTGTGTGTGACATGAGGGATCGTTCCAGCATCTTTGCCTGCCTTCAGGACTTTTTTCTAACAGGTGCAACAGATGAACTTCTCTTACAGCCTTCCTTGTGCATACGAGACCAAACCATCGCCAGCCCAGGGTGCCAGATGACGGAGGAAGGTAGCCTTGCTCATACCACAAGGACTAGCGGCATTCTTGTGAATGAGCAGCAGGAACCTGCTCTTCTGCAGAAAGAAATATTGAACTGCTCTGATTTACTGCCACCATGGGACTAGGAGGAGAAGAGGCTTGAGCTTCCCAGCAGCTCTGTCCTGGCACATGAGCTCCAAGACAGACCCTCAGACAAGAACCATCTTGAATTGAAATTCAAAATACTGTAACTGGGACTGGAAATCTGCTGTAGCTTTTGACTGCTTTATGTGCCTACAGTGATCACAGACCCAACTCAAATCCTATCTCCAATGGGAGAAGGCACCAAGGCTGCTGAGGAAGGTCAGTTGGGTGGTGGATATCCTGTTGCAGGCTCAGGTAGGTAGCAGGGAACCAGTATTAGTCTTCAGAGATGGTCATTCCCCTCCTCCTCTTCAGGACCTTTGCCTCAAAGTGGGGCTTATATCCTTCTGATCTCTGTGAGCAGTCACAGCAAAGGGGACTGTAGATAACAGACTTAGACAGAGACACATAGAAATGATGCACAGTTTAAAACGTTCAAGTAAAAGGTACAAGAATATAACTCCCTAAAGGGCAGATAACAGCACTCCTCAGTAGGTCTTATGGTTGGTGTAATGAATCGTTTATCTGGTCTTCACTTCTTAGTTGCTAGAGATATATAGCTTTAAAAATAATCCACAAAGTATTGGCAACCATTTTGTCCCTCACTTCATTGATCCAAAAATAAGGAATTTTTTGAAAAGAGGGGATAGTGGTGAAAATCTTTTAGTTTAGCTTTCACCTTAAAAATTACTTGCACCAGAAGTAAGGAAGGAAAACTGCTAACATTCCTCTCTAGGAATAATATTGTTAACTGCAGGAAAAGTAGAAAAAGGTTTGGGGGCTCATCAGACTAAAATACACTTTGCAACCTTTAATCACAACCTCAGGAAATCTTGGGTGTGAAAAGCATAACCTATGTGTCCTTATTTGAACATTTTACAGACACTGGGGTTTACTCTCCTCTGTCCTTCCTGAAAGCCTTCTTAGTTACAATAATGGCTTGTTATTTGGGGAGAGAAGCATTCCTGAAAATTTTTTTCTTTGCTCATTCATTACGAATGAAAATGAAGAGATGTCAAATTAAGTCAACATTGTTCTTAATAAATAAATAAATGAATGATGTCTTCAACGTCAGTGTTAGGATCTATTAGAGAGAACGCTTTTTTCTCTACCCTTATATACCAACCTTGGTTCAGTTTTCTTCAGTGACATTTGTCCATTGGAACAGATCTGCACTGAAAAAAAAAAAATAGGGAGAGAAAAGCCAATATATATATACAGATGTCCTTGCTTACAGACCAAAAAGGTTCAGTTCATGTGACAGATGCTGCACAATTTTTCAATGACTAAAGGCCACTGCATTTTATTCCTATTAGCTGTGACAATATTTCAACCTGGCAGTGTATTTTTGCAGTTGTTTTCTGTTGATCTGAGTTTTTGATGGACTGAAAAGGAGTAATAGTGAGACACAGAACACACAGACTAAAGGTGCAGTTGAAACCATACTATCTTTCTCAAAACTTCTTTTTAATCACTGCTGCAAGTCACTGAATGCCTTTTCATTTGCAGATTTTGAGAACTGTTGCAAAAGACACAATCATCTGACAGTACTGACAAATACCCTTTTGAGCCATCAAATCTGTCTCATTTCTAATGGTGGATCTGAAGCAAGCTGTGTTGTGACAAAGGATTTAGCTCCTTGAAGTGTCCCACCTCCTCCTTCTCAAAAATGACCGTGGAATTTGAAGGATCCCATATTCGCTGCTCTTAATGACAGATTTGGAAAAAAATATGAAGGTTTGGCTTGTTTTTAACCCTTACTTTTATCACAAGTTTATACTTCCCATGGTGAAAATTAGTCCTTCCTCTGTAAAATGACATCACATTAAAGAAAGAGGAAAAAGACAAATGAAAGAAAAAAAGGTTTCCAGAACTCCCCATTCCCTGAAGACATCGTGGCATCAACTGGAACATTTCACAAGCTGTCCATGAACATCAGAGAGTAAAGACTCATTTGGGCTGTGGCTTTGCTGAGGCAATCTGCTAACACTTCATCAGGAGTGTCAGGGATCCTGATAAAATGATAATGACGCTCTGCGCTGGGAAAGTAGGACATAAATAAGCTTCCTAATTCCATTTCTTTTAGCATTTCTTTGTATCCATATGTTCGAATCATATCACACCAGTCCAGTCTTTGTACTCAGAGAGTTCCTCTGAAGTAGATTATATAATATATTGAAAGCCATATTTCTTGCAGAGCTTTTGGTTTTTGTGAGTGTGCTTTATTGTTGTGACTGTGTTTTTGTACATGTAGAAAAAAAGAAGTTTCTTCTCCCAATCCTTTTGCTAGAAATTAGAGTTGTGTCCTGGGAGTCATTTACCATAAAAGCTTGTGATAAATAGATGAATTTACGTGTAAAAAAACCCCACAAGTATTACAGAGAACTTAAGCAACCATCATACTTTACAGCTCACAGCATAAAGTAAGCAATCAGCAGCCACAGCACCGTTCACCCCGTACTGAGAGCTCCCCATTAAATCAAAGCTTTGGGACATCCTCCTATGGAAAGGGTGCTGAGCTGGCAGCGGTGCCGGGCACGTATGTCAGCACCAATGCAGTCCTGCTCTGGTTCAGAAGCATCCCAGTTTATTTGGCTTGCCCAGATAATGAGCATTAAAGGCAAGAAACCCAGCTGACCTCAGGAACAGTGCCTCAGGGAAACAATGGGTCCATAGGCACCATGAACATGTTCCTCTTGCCCTGCATAGGATTCCAGAGGTATGCCTATACCTATTACATCTTGTTCAAGGTATTCAGGACCTGTTTGTCTGAGGTGTCTGTAAAGCACCTGGTTCTCTTCTGACATATGCTGACATCTTACACAAGTACCCTTGGCACTCCCATTGGCCTTCTTGTCCACCAGGACACACTTCTGGCTCATGGCCAGCCTGTTGTCCACCAGGACACCCAGGTCCTTCTCTGCAGAGCTCCACTCTAGCAGACCATCCCCTAACCTGGACTGATGCATGTGGATTTTCCTCTCCAGGTGCAAGACTGGAGACACTTGCTCTTGTTAAACCTCAAGATGTTCCTCGCTGCTCAGCTTTCCAGTCTGTTCAGGCCTTCTTGAATGGTAGCACAGCCTTCTGGTGGATCAGCCACTCCTCCCAGCTTTGTGTCACCAGCAAACCTGCTGACAGTAGACTCTTCATCCAGGTTATTGATGAAGATACTGAACAAGACCAGACCCAGCACTGATCTGTGGGGAAAACCACTAGTTACAGGCCTCCAACCAGACTTTGTGCCACTGATGACAACCCTGCAAGCTCTGAGCTCTGTTCATCAGCCACTTATCAATCCACCTCACCATCTCTCATCTACTACGTTTCACAGCAAGGATGTTGAGAGAGATGGTATCAAATGCCTTGGTGAAGTCAAGGTAGACAACATCCACTGCTCTATCCCATCTACCCAGCTAGTGATGACATTATAAAAGGCTACCACATTGCTTACCACACAGTCAAAATCGGCCCGTCCCAGGCTCTAGTCCCAGTCCTTCTTTCACTTTGCTTCCAGGAGGTCCTACAGTCCTTCTCCAGTTCCTGCTCTAGGGCTATAGACAGTGCCCTCACCACATCCCAGCTTGGAGCTTACTCTGCCTGTGAAGTGCATGCCCAAAGTAGGAGACTCAATGAGAGGACACCCAGGCAGGCATACTGCCCTCGATTCCTATACTTGGAACTGATACTGACTTTAGAAAACAGAAGGAAGGAAAAAAGCAGAAACAGGTCTTCTCAGCCCCAGAAGCTGTTTCACGATTGTACTGTTTCTAGGTCTGATGCAAAGTGGGAGTCCAGAAAATGCAGTTGGGGATCCCAGAGAAAATGGGGCCATCCATTTTGGGTAGCAGCCCACAGTTAGATCAAATTATGCTGATCATGAAATTGTATCCTTAGACAGGAACCCACAGCTGCAATTGCCAAGAGAGTCCTGGAACATGCGCAGAGCAACTGGAATATTCTGGAAATGCGGCTGGGAAAATTCAGGAGTTCGCAGCTGAGCATGTGCAAAGTGCAGCGAGTCAAACGTCTGTGAGCTGGCATCACTTGGGGAGATTTTCATCAGGACACTGAAAGGCACATATGCTGCTAGGAGAAAGAGCCTTACTTCAAATCCTTGTTCCAAAGCATGGGGTGGTATATTGTACAAAGAGAAGGCCATTAAAATATCCTAACATGGACAAAATAGTGTATGTTCTGCCTAAAGAACACCTGCAGGAAGGCTGAATTGTTCTTAGTGGTACTTCCCAGAAAGAGTCATCCCAGCATCAGCTCTTACATAGGAAATTCCATGATGAACAGCTGGCCATAGGCAATGGTAAGTTAAATGGATGCAGGGAGAAGCAGTAGCTCATCTGCCTTCCTACAGATGTCAGACACTGATTTTTTGGTTACTCCCATTCCTTTGCCATTCCCCTCATGCTACCATCAACTATCAGCCTCCAGAGGTGGCAGCTGCCACCACGTCTACAAGATAGTCAGAGAGGCCAAGACTCACAACAGGGGCAGCATGTTGTGTCAATCTCTTCAGGTGAGGAACAGTCATACTGCATACCAGCTTTTGTCAGGCTTTACATCTGTGTCCATTATCTTGTTCCTCATCCTTTGATTATGTCTTTCTTCTCCATTCATCATTCTCTCAGATACAATGTAAACAAGCATCATTTGATCCTGTCAATAAATATCAATAGTGTTGGAATTGAGTATTTCCTTTTATCACAGTTACAATAATCTTAATTAAAGCAAATTTAAAACCCCAGAAATATGTATAAAAAAATTAAGCTCAGTCATTTTCACTGAAATAATATGGAGTCAGTTGCTGGCTGGACCCTCAGAGGATAAGATTAATTTCTCTTTGAGCCTCTTTTTCTATCTCAGTAGTACTCTGCATTTGATTTAATGAACAACAGCTACAGCTGTGCAGGTCCCAAGTATTCATCCTTAAGGGATGAATACTAAGGCACAAAATAATTACAGAGGAAGGAAAGACAGAGAATGAACTTGTCCAAAAGTATCACAGTTGTTGGCCATGACTGACTGAGGAGGCATGGTAGATCCCAGGCATTAAGGGGCACCACAAGGAGGCTCTTGCTCCCCACCTCCTCTGTACTTTCTGACCATGGTCCTCACCTGAATACACACTCCTAGGCTCAACAGTTTTGATGTCCTAATAGCATGCAGAGAGTCACTTTGATTTGTGGTATTTTCTCATTCCCATCTGAACTCAACAACGTAGAAGTCAGAAGAGGGAAACCAGAAGTAAAGTGAGGAGCCATTGCAAAGTAGCTGACTTTCCCACTCTCACTGCAGGACTCCATTATGCTATCCTGCATGTGGAGGGAATGCATTTGTGCAGAGAAAAGAAGTCACATGGGAACAACAGACCAGTGATTGTATATCATATTTTCTCTTACAGCAAGATAAAATCACACTGTCTTTATCTAGATAAATAGTATAGAAGAATGAACTGATATAAGTGACTAGTTCACCCCTCCACCTCTTAACATTAAGGAACTTAATGTTAAGCAAACATTACAGTTTTTATACTTTGTTACAAAACTTCTTTGTCTGTTTTTACTAGTTTTTTCTCACTGTACCAAAGGCCTCTGGCTGAATTGTCAGAAATTTGGCCCCTGTGATCCATGTGATTCCAGAACTTTGCAGTAACAGGCTGCTTGTTACAAATCTAGATATAAAAAATACCTGGGCAGAGGGATGAGGGAATTAAATGTATTGTAAGAATGGTATGGACAAATCCTATTTTTACAACAAACACTGGCAGGTGAATTTGTCTTAATAGTAATGTAGAAATGGAGAATGAGTCAATATTCGTCGGTAGTGAAGTTCCTAAACAAACAACATTTCTTTGGAATAAAAAGAACACAAAAACAAAACAGAACAAAACACTTAAAAAAATCAATATTCTTTCTGCTGCTGGTATGATGAAAAAAAAAAGGAAACACAAATGTGCAAACTTCAGGATATCTATAGGTACCGCTGTGGTTTGAACACCCTGGTACTGAGAATATCCAAACCCCCATCGATGTCTATAATGCTCCTTCTGCACATTGCATGTCTACTCTCCGTAGTACTCGGCAAATTTAGCCCTGATATATCCTTAGCATGCAGGCAGAGGTTTCAAATTACTGATGAGGCCTTCTGCTTCTTTAAACATGGTATTAAGAGTACCTTAGAGTTCTGAGCAATATCACCCTTTTTTAGATCTGTCCATTCATCATAATATTGTGCCAGGGTTTGTTAGGTAAACATGATTGACAGACACTCATCTTTATCCTCTGCGTGGCTGGAGGTCAGTGCTGGTGGAAGGTAATGCTTTTTTAATTAGCTTCTAGGGTATTAAATTTCCTTTGTGTAGATTGCACGTTGCATTCCTGTGAGTCACTATCTGGAGAGACTGTCTTTGCATTCACTATTCAGGATAACAGACAGTGGAGAAGAGTCATAAAAGATTCATATAAAAGATGTTTATGAAAAGTCTTGGATCTGGACAACCTCCATGTTTTTCAACAGTGACTGTAAGACAAGAAAAATAGCAGTTTTAGGGAAAAAAAAAATTATGATTGATAGAATCCAATTGGAAGATACACTTTATATTTTGCACCAGGAATCACAGAACCAAAATAATGGTTATTAATTGTGAGTGGGGTCTCAAGACCTCTACAGATAATGACTTAACAACAAGAATCAAAAAAATAAAGAAACAAAAAATAATTGTGTGCTGACAGAGACAGCAAATCAGATGTTTAGTATAAGAATGAATGCGAAAATTTACACAAGACTGTTTCCAATAATCTTATATTCAACTAAAAATGAGGGGAAATTGCAGGAGACATTGAATGAACAGGAGGGCCTGGAGTTTCTTCATAGGTAGGTTATAGGTTCTCCATGCCTTCAAAATCTATGTAGAGTTGCTTATTGTGGTGCAAGGTAAAAATGTGTGAAGCATAGCTACCTAGCCTAAATCAGCCTTCAGATAAAAATTCATGTGAGAATACCAGGTCCAAGGATTTATTTAGTGGTACTAAACCAGCTGCTGCTAAAGAGCAATAGCAGTACTACTATTGGCAGTTAGAACTGAACACACTCTTCAGCATGCGGTTTGCTTGAAGCACACAGTGCATTTAATATATGAATACAACTGTGAATTTTTAGGAAAATGGCCCCTTTCTTTTCTGGTTGGAAGTTCCACGTATAAAATGTTATCATAACTAAGTACTTGCTCCTGCAACTAATTCAATAAAGCTATAACTCAGGCAGGGACTCATTTACACTAAGATTATCCTTGCAATTCAGACAAAGTTGAACAAAATGAGGCCATACATTCTGCACATATAAACAGTGAGATCTGGACTAGGTCCAGCTGGAGTTATATCCCATAGCATGTAGAAGTATGTCCATACGTTATGCGTAAACATTCATAAATACACTTCAGCTTTTCCATTCAATGAGCTGACTCCATAAGTGTTTTCACTTGAACTGGGGAATTGCTACTTAGAATAACACTTCCTAAGATAATGTCCCAGAGAGAGAGAGAGAGAGGCATAGGCTCATGATAAATCTTGCTTGCACACAAATTAGTCTCTCTGTAAGGGAAAGGGCTCTGCAGACAGGACTGGAAACACTCTGATATCCAGCTAGCTCCAGGTGGTCTTAGCCAACTTATTAGCTACGGTGCAGAAAGCTAAACAAATATGTGTAATAATGTCCGGGATAATCAAATAATGTTGCAAATAGGTTATTTTGAATCAAACCCACAGGCTGTTCGGAGAGGTTTGTAAATGACTATTTTCATAAGCATTTTCCGTGTGAACAATGTCATGTGCTATGTGTTATGGGTGAAGCAGAACCTCTGTAAAAAGTTCAAAAATTTTATCCACAGTTGAGTGTATAGCTTTGTTTTTTCTCTCTTTCCATGCACATTCAGAGTCATAATGTTCATTAGTAGATTATAAGTGCTAACTTCTTTGTAAATGAACAAGTTACCTCATTGTTCATTCTATGTGCATATGATGAAGGGAGAAGAAGATGCTAAGGGGAAATGATATTCATCATTCACTCATTGTGGATGCCCCATCCCTGGAGGCAGTCAAGGAGAAATTGGATGCGGCTCTGGGCAGCATTTTCTAGTGGCTAGAAACCCTGCCCATGGCAGGGAGTTGAAAATAGATGTGCTTTAAGGTCCTTTTCAACCCAGGTCATTCTATGGTTCTATGATTCTATGATTTAATTTTAATTTGTGGACTACAATTTTTAAAAAAATAAAAGGAATTTATGAAGAAAGAAGAAAAAAATAGACATAAGAATTTTGTAAGTCTCAGTTTTTCTACCATTTTCACAGGATACTATAGAACTTTGTATTTCTTTGTGATGGTTTCAGAAATTCACATCATTAATTGTTCTGTTTGGTTTTCCTAAGTTGTCTGCTTCTGTATAGCATGATGACAAGTAATATCTGGTGTAGCAGCATGCAATTATTTCTGGATCCTTGGTTATTTTCAGCAGTGTACAAAATGGGGTGCCTCCATTTCAAATATATAATAAATTTATGTTTGAAGACAAATACAGATTCTAGGATTTAAGGAGAATGTAAGTGATAGGGCAGGTTATTTTTCCTGCTGTAGTGATTATAATATGGGAGAGAAATATAAAAGTTGTCTTTACTTTTCCATCACATTTAATTGGCTTCTAGAAAATGCAGGAGTCTTACTGAAGATTTATAAACAAATACACCTTTATGTTTCTCATTAGTTGGAAGAATACCTTCATAAGTGGTAGCTGTCAGATACAATAAGTCCCCCCCTCCTTTTTTTGCTTATATAATAATCCCAGCATTCAAAAGACTAATCACTACACACTGATCTACAAAGCATCTTATTTCCTCATCAAATTTCCCCGCTGGGCTTAGCCATGCTTGTCAACTTCCCAGATCCTCTTTTCAATAACTGGTTTATTCTAAGCATCTTGCCAAAATGCATTCCTAGGAGTAGACCACGGAAGAATGAAGTTCTAATTTCTTTATCTCATTCAAGAAGAGGTTTCTGCCCATGCTCCTGGGAAAGGTCACAGGTAATTTTGACTGCAGGTTCCCTTTAAAGAAGCAGGCATTTACAGCACATTGGGGCCCTTTGTCTATAAATACAGATGACCACCATAGATGAGAGAAGAGAATGAGAAAAAAAGAGAGAGAAAAAAAAAAAAAAAAGAAACGTGGGGGGGAGGGGTTGGGAAAAGAGAAATGAAGACAGGAATGGAGAAGGAAGGGAAGGCAACGCAAAGGGTCAAGCAACAAGATCTTTTATGTTAGCATCAGCTAACACAGCAGCTACAGCTACAGCTCTTTGCCAGTTCTCAGGGAGAGAAAATGTACAATGCTCTAACTCATATCTGCTCTCATGGTTACAGCTGAATCTCTGCTGCCATCCTGGAGTGGGAAAGAGCTGCCATTGACATCCCCAGCTTGCAATCAACACAACAGACATGGAGAAAAGGTCATTACTTATCTCTTCTACAGATAAATACAGTGATGAAGCAGTATTCCCCATATCTATGCTCCTCTTTAAGTTTAAATAAATATCTATGGAGTTGAATGAGTGCATCCCCATGAAGCAACAGCTAACAATGACCATTTATTGACTTTCTAAGCAATGACTAAACAAATTAGGCATAGATTAAGAAATTCATGACACTAATGACAGTCTTACTTGTCCTTTCTTGTAAAGACTAAGCTTATTGATTTCCCAGCCATGGCTATTCTTGTCTGATGCTTTATTTATTATTAGGATATTCATATTGATTATATTCCTATATATGAAGTAAGTGTCACTGAAAAGATAAAAGCATACAGAAGGAAAAGCTGTAGCTTTTCTACATAGTTTCACATCCTACTTGATGTCTGTCATGATTTCCACACAGTAAGTTCTGCATCAATTTAATAACCTGGAGCACGGCCCTCAGCAAGGTGTTTATTCAACTGGAAAACATCAAGCGATAGAGTATGAAACTCTTGTTTCAACGATGTCAGTGACAAAAACCTGTGACAGCAGTGGGGCAGGATTTCAAGGAAAATAGTTTTGCTCTAGCAACAGTCCAACCCTCATCTCCAGACAGTAAACATCTTAAGCATTCACTTTTCTCTCCAGTTGAAAGTCTGCTGTCCTCAGCTTCTAGTAACAGCATGTTATGCATTCACTTCAGTCCAAATGCCTTCTACCCAGTAAGACTCAGATGACTTCCTTCCCGTTATATAAATCTGTAGAAGGTCGCAAGACCATAACGTCCAGGCACATTTTAAACACAATGCACGTATTGTCAACGCTTACACAGAAAATATAATTTTTTTACAAACAAGAGTATATGGAAGACAAAAGATATGCTGCTGTGTTTTTATTTTATTGTTGTTTTTTGCTGTTGTTCTATCATCTTGATTTTTACCTTATTTGTTTTGTCCAATTTCTAGGTTGGTTCTCTAAACCAATAGCCTATTTTTCTTGAAACTAATTCACTGTTTTTCTCCACCTGCAATAAAATACACATTCTCTGCAACTTTAGTTTAAATTTACAAAAGGAAGGAGAACTCTTTTCTTTAAGCCTTGTAATCTTTTGGATCAGAATCTCTTGATTTTATCTCAGCATGAGTCAACATTATATGCACTGTATAGCCAGCCATTCCCTCTGCTGAGGAAATGAAGGTGACACGTTTCTTGTAGAAAATACTTTCAAGTCTTGAAATTGTCTTCTTAAGAAGGACGAGTATAGCTTTATGACAAGCAAGAAGAAGAAACAGGTTAATTTACAGTGTTTGGACTGTGTATGTGTGGATAATGACTCTGGCTGCCAATCCGTTTGAAAAGGAGGAGACAAGATATAAAGGCTGCGTCACTGTAGCTGAGGTTGGACAAAAGAGCAGTGCAGAGACAGAACATCTCCTTCACAGCTAAAGAGCGTTCTCAATTCCCCCTGTCTCTTGTTCTTATCTTTGTCTCAGGTTACCACATTTTCTGTTCCCCCCATGCCATTGCAGTAGCACTGAGGACAAGTGAGATAATGCTTGGCCCAAATCCAAGCAATCATTTTGGAGTAATTAGTTTAGGTGCTGCACACCCAATCCATACTTTCTTTCAGGTAGATATCAAGTGGCTCACATTACCTGACTACCTGCCTGTGTTCAGGCAGCCAGCCCCAAGGTTCAGTTAAGGCTCACCCCCAGACAGAAAGTGAAGGCTGAACTGACTGCGTCAGTGTGTTTTGAGAAATCTGCTTCTGCTGCAAGGAGTTATTTCACCTTCACCCACTACCCATGATCTCCCCTTTGCCACTGCTTATTTGGCACTTCCAGCTAAAGAGCAAATTCTATGAGGTGATTATGTTGGAACTGCTATTAATTATAATATTCCTTCCTTTTTTTTTTTTTTTTTCTTTTTTCTTTTTATCTCTTATTTGGGGAGCACAGGAACTGCAATGTGTATTTTGAGGGCTGAACAATTCTTTACCCTGAAAAAACACACACACTAAAGTAGCTAGATGTGTATGCTAGGATTTTCAAAGGTATACACAGTGAATTGCCCTCTCCCTCTCCCTGATTTTCATAGAATTTAGGCAGCTGTGCTTCAGAAACACCTTCCTCTTGCATTCAGTCATCACACAACAAATGCTGTATAGGGACAAAAGGTAGCTGGTACTGAAATGCACTGTATGCAGATGTGCAGACTGTGAGCAGGGGTTTAGCTGTAAGTCAGCTGTGAGGGCAGCCTTGTGCTGTGGACATATAGTCGCTAGAAATTAGGTCAAGGCAGTTAAGATCTTCTCTGAGAGGACAGAAGTGCTTGTTGGATGCTAAAGGCTTCCATCCAGTGCTAGTCTGGATCAGATACAGACTGGCAACCTTGAGGTGTGTGGCTCCAATTTCCCATTAGCAGTTTCCCTGAGCATTTTGGTCTCCCATGTTGAAAGCTCTAATTTATAAGAGATTCCTTATGACCGTGTTTTTCTTGTTGCCTCTACTTTGTTTCTAACGTTTAGAAATGAGTCCATAATGTCTTGCAGTCAGATGCCTTCTGGCTCTCAGGTAAATGTAAGCAGGCATCCTGAGAATTGTTCTGCTCAAGAAGTAGAGCTGTGGTCACTATCTGTATTCCTAGAAATCAGAGAAAATGGCAGCATTTCAGTCCCATTTCACCTGGCTGATTAGCTTAGCAACCAGTGCATGAAAGAATGCGAAAAACTACTCAGAACTCTGAATACCACAAACCAAGCAATGGAATTAAAACAATAGAAAGACAAATACATTTTTTAAATAATTGATTGCAACGCAAAATAACCAAAATAAATCTGCAGTTAGAGTTCAATTCAAATCTGGGGTAAGAAGTTCAAATTATTCTTGTAAGAAAAGAAAACTATGCTAATGCAATGTTTTTCAAGAAAGCCATCAACGATTTCAGTATTACTTGAGTTATTTGAAGAAGGATAGATTCTGAGCTGGCATCAAAAGATTATTTCCTTTGAAGCTGGCAAAACTGGGATGATTGCAACAGCTGAAAATCATGCTCAGCGGTGTACCAGCACTATTATTTTTCTGGTTTTCATCCAGTAAAACTAAGTAGATCAACATAGTCATGGCTGGCTCCAAGTTTTTCAGCAGCGTAGGAGAAATTGGATGTCACTCTACTTTGGATTGGGATCCAGGGACAAGCTTCTTCTGCCAGAAGAAAGGCAGTAGGAGGAGAAAGGCATGTTAAAGACAGAAATGTGGAGAGCAGGTCTTCCTGCTGCCCCCACACCATTGCCTCATTCCAGCCCCAAAGCACACTGTGTACAGCCTGGCACCAAACCCCAGTCCCATGCTGCAGGAATAGCACAGTGGGAGAACAAGCCCATGTTCACATGGTGTTTGTGGGTACCTTTAAACCACCACTCACTACGTGGGACATGAGGCTGGTGGTGAAGGACCAACCTCTTTCCCTGCCAACAGAACCCTAAAATCTCTCCTAGCAAATGGCCTCGCTCAGCCATCACCCCTCTAAGCACCTCTCAGCTGTCTTGGTGTCCGTCTCTGTGTAGAAGACAGTTAACAAAATCTTGCCACAAAAAGTTTAGTAGCACAAGTGAGAACTACACAGCATGGAACAGAAATGGGGAACATATGGTCAACATACAGTATTAATTACCTACAGTCTTGAAAGCACCTCTTCTTTAATTCAGCAGCAGCCTTTATACCAGGGACAGACAACGACAACAACAAAAAAAAGCATAGACCACATCTGCTACAGGAGAAGGAAGGTCTTACATTTAAAATAAATATGCTGAGCTTAATACATGTTGTTTGTCTTTCTGGACATTCTTTACAATGGAGGCACAACAGTGAATTTATAAGCAGGACTTCAAGTTTGTGACATATTCCTAGTAAAATAAATGCCAATGACTTCTTATTCCTTTGTCTCCTTTCTGAGCTCTTTCAGTTGTTTTAAGAATCCCCGTGAACGTACAGAATCCAGTTTTGATGGATGTGATTGCTGGCAGAATAGTAAAAAGACAAATAATGTAATTAGTCATTTCTCCAAGAATGGTGCTGTATCTGGAGCATAACGAAGATACATCAGGAAGAGATTGCATGAGCTGATGAAAAAATTCTGGAAAAGCTTGTGGAGATGTGGAACAGTGCATCGATCACCTTGTCATCTAATCCACTACATGCGGTAAGATGGCAAGTTAAATTACTCAGAAAGGGAATGCCAGGAGGTCTACTTGTAGGTTAAACAGACTTAGAAGTGGATAATCCAAATTTTGCCAGTGGCACTAATAAAAGCATCCACATAAATATTGTTCTTTCTCATAAAAAGTAGTGTTAGCCTTTGGGGAAGATACAATTTTTAACAAATAATCTGAATATGACAAATAAACAATATTTTCTGACACATAATACACTGAAATTGATGGCATTTTCCCACTGCTTTTAAAGCCATAGTTTCAAAACTGAGTTAGGATTTATAGCAAGTATGACAGCCCAAAATGGTATTTTACATGACTTTACATTTGCTAACCTGCTATTATATGGGAAGATTAGAAAAGGATGTAAAAAGCATCAGGCAGAAGGTCTGACAAACCATTCATCTCAACACCCTGTAAAGATAATTCTCAGCAATCTAAGATGGATATTGAAGAGGTTCTGGCAGATAAAGAGACGGGCAATAAAAGATATCTCTAGGGAAACATTGATTTCCCATCATTTCTATAGAAAGAATGGATTGCAGAGAACAACTGGCTGTACAGGTGTACTGTCTTCATTACACCATTTCAGTCTCTTTATCACCACTGTAGTGAAAGGATTCTCTTTTTCCACAAGAAGGAAAATCACAGGCAAGTATAGGTTTGGTTGGGAATGAGGTAATGAAAACAAGTTTTTGTACTTTAAAACCAGACATAAGAATCTATTAGCAGTTGTCCTGTTGGCTTAAATGTTCAAAATACATGTGAGAAAGAAAAGAAGCACGTACAGACAGACTTGCTGTGAGAAATCTCTCAGGCACTATTAATCACTGATACATTCATTTAACAGTCATGATGGGTCTGACTGCAGCTGGACCATATACCTGGAGAAAGGATATACTATGCAGCTTTAGGAACTGCATGGATGGAAATTGTGACCTTAAGTGCTACAGTTTCTTCTGTGCTTTTCAGTTTGCTGGAAAAAGGACCTCAATGTTCTGAGGCCCATATTTTAAGGATGGTCTGAAGAAGGAAGCTCTGCCATCACCTTTCCATCCACTCTACTGGAAAACAGCAGCTTCATGATGCACTGCCTATTGCACTCCATTCTCTACTTTCTCTTCTGAATGCATCCCCATAAATCTTGTGCAGGGGCTACATGTAAGCATAACTTTCTACAAAAAAAAAATCATATACATTTAGAAAAGAAAACAGATTGCATTTTTTTTTTATCAATGTGTATGCAGTGCAGAGTTTTTTGTTGCTTTTTAGTCCCAGTTCAGTTTTCTAAAGTGTGGAATTAACCAACAATCCTGAGGAAAATAATAAAGAAAAAATAGGAATCCTTGGAGTTAACACAGTCATCACTTCGGCAAACAAGCAGTCCCTGCTCTGACAGCTTCCTAGTCATTCTCTCCTGAATATTTTGCATGCTGCCTTTTCCTCAAACAAGTCATCTCATTTAACCAGCCCAATATAAACACGACTCCTCTCCTCCTCACTAGGTCAGAGAGAAGCATCTAATGCGCTGAACTCACCAGCTCCAGTTACTTGTATCTCGACGAATGAAATCTTGACAGGAGAAATGGAAGAATTCTGTGAATGTTTGGAGTCATTAAATGTACATCTGAGCACTCTCATAGCTACTATTACCAATTAACAAAACCCTGGCAGAGTATCCAGGAAACCTGTGATCCGGTCCTGTAAATACTCACTCAGATGTGCAGCTGAGTGGCCTCACTGAGTTTACTACTAATGCCCATGTGCATAAAACTCCCTGTTCACTTAAGTGTTTGCTGGAATCCTAATCTTCACCCACACTGTTCCTAAGTGTGTGATATGAAGAACAGTTCTGAGACTTTTCATCACTTGTCATATTTTCGTAAATTATCCTAAGAATGTTCAAGTTCTCATTACTCTGGTAGTTATAATGTTTACACATAGACACATCAGCTAGGTCATAGTATTTGACTCTGGACTTCTTTTTTAATTAGTTTTGCTGACCAGGAACCCACTGTTGTTGAAACAGATGTTGCAGCCCAATAATAGCTCTCAGCTGCCACCAACGAACTGGAACTCAGCCCTCACCATGCAGAACAATTGAGTGTAATGGGGAGACAGTGAACTCCAAACAACTTCTGTGTTAACCAGCTTTACCTGAAGTCACACACATTTTACATTTTCCCCATCTAAACTATAACTACTGAGCCACTATTGCTCAAAAAATGCACAGAATAAATGCACTTTGTTCATTTCTTTACCCTGAGTTGTTTCTTTTCCCTGAGTAGTTTTTCAGCTATATTATTTTTGCCTGAAACACATGCAGCAGGGATCAAATTGTCTCTTCCAAACTTGAAAAAAAGACACAGAAAAACTTAATTTGAGGACTGGAGTGAAGCCCCCAAAAATTCCTGTATTGTTCAGTCAGGTACAAAAGAGAACTGTAACATTTACTTTCTAAAACAAGAATGAAAACAAGGAATGAGCTAATGGGAGTCTGCTGTTATCTCAAATCAACTGTAGCTGTAAAAAGGTAGCAGTAACATTCAGGTATCCACAAGATCTATCAGGTCCTGATATTAATGGGCATTTGTGGGCACAGTAAAAACAAAATGAAAAGGAAAGGATTTAGAAGAAATATCGGCTCAGGAACCTTTCTGTAACACTTACACAATATATAAATCTGTCTAGTAAAGCGAGTACCATTTAGATTGAAATACTTGCTCAGTCCTGGTCTGGACAAAGCACAGAAGACCACGGAAGCCACAGGCTTCCCTCTTGTCTTAACATTTCCCTTACTCATGGTGATGGAGAATGCCATTCCCAGACTCTCTGTTTTGACTGTGTTACAGCTCTCTTTCTTTGCTTCAACTCCACCTCTTCCAATATATGCCATCAGGCTTCATTTCACAGCATACTCTCAATCCCAAGTCAATACCCAGACCTAGACTCTTCCCCTTACCCATCTGTGTTGAATTGTTACAGCTGTAAGCAACCACACCTGTGTAACTCCTCAAATCAGGAAAAGCTGGCAGTAAACATCTACAGTCACCTGGCTTTCACAGAATCTCAGAACCGTAGGCATTGGAAAGGGACCTCCAGAGATCATTGAGACCAACCCCCTGCCAAAGCAGCTCCCTAGCCCAGGTTGCACAGGTAGGCGTCCAGGCGGGTCTTAAACATCTCCAGAGGAGATTCCACCACCTCTCTGTGCAGCCTGTGCCAGTGCTCCGTCACCCTCACTGTGAAGAAGTTCTCATGCACATTTGTGCAGAACTTCCTATGCTTCAGTTTGTGGCCATTTCCCCTCATCCTATCACAACACATTGCTGAGAAGAGTCCAGCCGTATCCCTTTGCTTCACACTCCTTAGATGTGGATCAGATCCCCTCTGAGTCCTCTTTTTTAAAGGCTGAACAGCCCCAGGTGTCTCAGCCTTTCCTCATAAGAGAGGTGTTCCATGCTCTTTATCATCTTTGTAGCCCTCCGCTGGACTTTTTCAAGGAGAACCCTGTCTTTTTTGAACCAGGGAGCCCAGAGCTGGACATAATACTCCAGGTGAGGCCTCACCAGGGCAGAGTAGAGGGGGAGGATCACCTCCCTTGACCTGCTGGCCATGCTCTTTGTAATGTACCCCAGGATCCCATTGGCCTTCTTGGCCACCAAAGCACACTGCTGGCTCATGGCCAGCCTGTCATCCACCAGGACACCCAGGTCACTGTCCTTGGAGCTCCTCTCCAGCAGGTCATCCCCCAACCTGTACTGGTGCATGAGGTTATTCCTCCCCAGGTGCAAGACTCTACACTTTTGTTAAACCTCATCTGGTTTCATATCCTTTCTTAAAACTCCTTTGTCCCCATGCTTCCGAAAGAAAGCAGTAAGATCACTGATGGACTGAGACCACTGCATATGGGGATGACAGCCCTGTCTCTGCAGTGGTCTTCACTCGTGGTGCTTTCCTGTTTTATGACTTGATGACTCCTGCTTCCACAACAATGAAGCCAGAGCAATGAGCTTCACGCTTTTCCTCAGCTCAGGTTTAGTCAAATGTTTTTGCGTGTCCCAGTTGTAGCAGCTTACCAGGTAGTGGGTGCCTGTGACTTCTATAAGCAGGATGTCTTTAAGCTAGCCCTATTTGTAGTTCCCAAAACATAAGGCACTCACTTGAGAGTACAATGGCACTTAAGGGACATCTTGAGACACCTAATGTGTGAAAGCAATTTCCACTCAAGAACTTTTCCACTCATGCAACAACTTGCCTTCTACAAAAAAGAGCAAACTTCTTTTGTTTGAGAACTGTATATCCACACACTGCAAGAGAAAGACAGTAATGTGAGAGTGGAGAAAAAAAGGAAGGAGGGGGAAGGAAAAGAAAAAGAGAAAGGAAGGCATAGTGTGTGTATCTGAAGTACAAAAAAGCATCTGGCTCATGTCTGTAACAGAGAGAATAAGGATCACATTCCCAGAGACACATAAATGCTACTCCTAAGACAGAAAGTATGATTCATTTTGTTATCCTGAAATAAAAAAAAAGCACCATTTGGCCTCCCAGCCAGCAAAGTAGACAAAATGTATTACAGACACATATGTATCAAAAGAGTTTTCTCATGCACTTTATTCTTCAGTGCAGTGTTGGCTTCTTGAGCAGCCTGTCAGGCTGGTTGCATTAGGCTCCCTCAGTGGGCAAACACAGTGGTACCAGCATCGTACACCAAGTCTGGAGGAACTGTGAGCACATTTGAGGCTGTAATCCTAGTTCACTAACAATTGTCCTGCTGCTGGGAAAGTCTGACAAACATACTTTGCTCCTCAGGGCCATGTCTCCAGGTTAAAAAGTGGGGACAGGCAGCAAATGGGGAATGATGGAACAAGATGGGAACAGGTTTCACCTCAAAACATTATGGCATTGCCTTCACAGTTACTTATTCTAGCTATTTTCTGATAATGAACAGACTTGCATCAGCTTTTAAATTATATAATCTGTTTCTGCATATGCGTGCCTTTATATGGAATGCATGCTCTTTATATACGTGCATGAGAAGGTAACTTACAAAATGCATGTATGAGCAGATCACTTGTAAAATATATGTTTTGTGTATTAGCAAAGCACTTAGAGCTTTCCTGCTATGAGCGTAAGACAGTAACTAACTAAAGACAATTATGAAAAAATCTCCATTATTGGCAGACTGCCCCCTTAATGCCTTCCTTGAGGCTTTCAGGGCTTTTTTTTGTTGTTTTTTTTTCCTTCTTCTGGAGCATCTGGTGGAGGTCACCCCAGAGCCAAATTTCAGCCTGGAGAGCAACGCAGGTCTATACAGGAAAGCAGCTCCTCTGTTCCTCAGAGAATTGTCCAGACTTTATGGGTTTGTCTACATTCTTCTCTGCTACAACTAGGTGTGCAGTCAGACATTTTTATCATGATTCTCCAGCACAGCCTTAGACATACCACAGCATTTTTGCATTTTTATATTTTTAAAGCAGTCCTGTTTCCCTGGTGCTGTTCCATTTCCAGTTTCTGGCACGCATGAGCACATGTGATACAACCCAGGAGATATTTTCAAGGACACTTGGTATTCTTTCCCATACTGTATGCTCCCAGTTGTGAAACCTTCCTTTTCCCTCCTGGCGCTGCAGTACTTTCATAATGCAGAAGGAAAACAGTGATATAAAAGCATCTTTTCATTCCAGCATTTTCTCTGCACTGCATACCATGGCCGGCCAGCTCAGAAGCCTAAATGTTGAAAAAAAGTTTCCTGATCACTTTAAATTCAAGTGAAGGGGAGACTGAGTGGGAAGAAACGCACTATTTTAACTGAAACTGAAATCTCTCAATTAGGCTAGAGAGGCATTTTCTTAGGGAATTTTTGGGGAGGTTATCTCATAAGCACCATAGCTAGGAACTGAAATGGGTCATCAAGAAATTTCTTTGGGCTTTTTTTTTTTTTCTTTTTTTTTTCAGTGCCCATCAAGGAAACGTTTCCCTTATAAATCAACTCACTTCTTATTAAAAGTGATTTGATCTATGGAACAAGAAGGCCTGGGGCAATACAGAGTTATGTGAAAGTTGATATTAGAAAGTGACGGAAAAGAGAGAATTAAAAACAAGATGAGGGAAGTAGATAGGATGCCAACTGCTTATGTGGCATGCCTGCTGGAAGCCAGTGAGTCTTTCAACATGCATTTAAACTACTTCTAATGGAGTTTAGAGTGAAATTGAACAAGTCATGTTTTGTTTGGGGAGAGGCGCTCAATTCACCACTTCCATCCTCCACTTTTCATGCCAGGAGAACTAATCCCAATGGAAATTCAAACAACAGAGAGGGGTCTTACATTAATTACTGAAAAAGAGATTTTTATTTTTGCTTCTGAGAATAAAAGCGCAGCGTCCACCTCCATAGACAAGCGACTCTTGCACACATACACAGCACAATAAACAGCACTGCTTTTCCCTTTCCTACATCTCCACAAAATGGGCTGTCACCTCACATCTCCATCGTGACACTGCGACACAAAGAAAGCTGCTCTCAAGTATCACTTTGCACAAGCACCCCACGTGAAAAGCAATGCTTTCTGGGCAGAATCAATAGTGCTGTCTGAGAATAAACTGCTAGGAGAGAGTGCAGGCCTCACACGTGTGCTGGCCAAAGATGGCTGCCTCCACCCTCGGTGGGCAGTGAGGGGTGAAGGGCGCTCAGGTTGCAGCTCACCCGGCTGTCTGCTGCCCTGGGCTGCCCTCTGAAGGCTGCAGTTAAATCCACAGCACTGGATAAACAACTCTCCTCTCACTCCCACACCAACTGCAGTATAGCCAGTGCCTGGAAGCACTGGAAAAGCTGTGTGAGGAGTGCTGAACTTGCAAAGCGAAAACTCATAGCTTGGAGAGTGCTATGTGGGGACAGCTGCTGCCTCTCTCTGCACTCACAAAAGCCACACAGCAGGGCTGCACAGGAGACAAATGGAATATTAAATCTGCCTGTTTAAAGTATCGTTTTGAAAATCTAGTTTGTCGCAGCAAATGTTGGCACTAGTTTTATTAGGTTGAGCTGTGCCACTCTGCTTTTTTGTTTTCCTGGGTTTAAGAACATGTTGGCCTTTCATAAAGGGCAGCTCTAACAGCATCCTTACAGCTGACTGCCTGGTAAGGAGCCATCAACTGTCCACTCTACAGCATCATGCACTTCTTCATCCATACCCATCCAAACCCACCATTAGCGAGATTAGCTTAATCAGGTCTATTCATTCAGCTTATTCATATTTCTCCTAATTCACGTTTCTTAAAGTATTTCCACAACGGACAGTTTGCCCAACATGATGAGGAACAACAGAAGCACTTACATTTCAGCAGGTATCACGCAGATTTATTTCCTACACACATCTCTGGTTAGCTGTTTTAATGTATTAGAAATGTGATTGAAACCATTAGCTCAATTTTAATGAACTCCGTATGCTGTTTCAATTTTTTTGTCATGAAAAAAAAAAAAAAAAAAAAGACAACCATATGATTCTCAGCACTCATAATTAAGATAAATTCCAGTTTGGTCCATTTCTCAAATGTTTGATTTATGAGAATCCTTTTTAAAAAGACATTTATAAAAAATAAACACAATTACCTTTAGATGATTGCTTGTTGCTTCCAGTAGTCTTACGAAATAACATGTGTGCACATGTATGCATTAGATAGATGTTCACAGTTCTACAGCGTTATAGCATGGATATAGCAGTGAGAGCACTCTGAACCAGGCTGCTTCCTCAGCCTGATTTCCTAAGAAAACAAGTCTTATACCAACATGCTGTCACTGAGGGAATGTAGAAGCACATGTTCGCCAGAGACACTCTCTTTTGAAGACATTGGCCTATTTCAGCTGAATTTGGCAAAGGTAGTAGGGATCTCAAAGATAACAAATTTTTCATGAAGAACCTCAAAGCCTGTGTTTGAAATCCATTCCTGTAGAAAAGCAGACTTCAGCTTTGTGAACTACCTAGTTTTGGTTGGGTTTTTTCTTGTTGTTGTTGGTTTTATTATTATTATTATTATATATATTTTTAGATGTTTCAGTGTTGTTGATCTCCTTCTCTGTTACGCTTTGTCATTTTTAATGAAGCAATTTCTTCCTCTCTTCATTTATTTGACAAAGAAAGATTTCTACAATTTGCTCTTTTGCATAGCATACTGAATTAAACTAGTGCCACCATTTCTGCACTACAATGATAAAAGTGTGACAGAGAGATGAAAAAAGTCCCCCTAAAGCAACTACTGGTTGACACAGAAACTGCATCACAGACCAGCAATCTCTCGTCTGCTTAACACTAGTATTTAGGCATAAATGCTGTTTTCTAAACCTAACACAGGGGAAAAAAGAAAGCTTTAGAAAAGCCACAGAAGTTTCTGGTTTGCAAAAACCTCCTACCAGTGTTCACCCTTGTGGATGACATCTTACTTACCTCTGAAATCTCGACAACTCTACCAGCAACCCACACACCACAAAACCAAACTGTCTGAAATAGGCTTTATCTCTGCTTTTAGATGAAGGCTCTAGATACTCACTGGCCTATGCCTACACAGACTCTAAGGCCAAAGTGCTTTAGCACACTTGTTTAGAGCCCAAAATAGGATAGTGCATGTTCACTGCTCACTATTATTCTGTGCACCAGAATGGGATGCTAACATTCTTAGCCTCCAAAAAAACTTCATAAATGACAGTTTAGTTTAAAGGTGTGTAGTATACAACAGCATGAATCTAAGTGGAAGTTCTCATTATCTTGCCTTTGACAGACTCTTCTTCATGGAGGATGGGTCTTGATCTGAATATGTAAATGCAGTATGGTTGAATTTCTCTGTTTCCAGTAGATTATTATTTATACCATCCTCCATTACAGAGAAAAATAAGTATTTTTAAAAAGAAAATACTTAGAAATGTCAGAGTCTTTACTCACAGAGCTGAGAACTACTCTCAGTGTATCACAGGTATCATGTTTTCTCTGAGGGAATAAAGACAAGCTCAACTGCCTGCACTGATGGAGACATGGCCTCTCCCTTAGTTAAAGTACTCTGGAAAGCAATGCTCAGCTTCCAACCAAAAGTATGCACTTGTCAGCTGGGCATCCTGGATTAGAGGACTTAAAAAAATATTTAACCAGCAGAAGAGAATCTGACAGAAAACTATTATAATTCAGTATTTAACCTATTTTTTGTAATTACTAGGGCTTGAATTACAGTAATTCCAACTGAGATGGGGCCCAGATGCCAGGCACTATACAAATACCTAACAAGAAACTGCGGCTGCTCTGAGTCACTTACATCCGGATCCTGCAAATGTTTAGGAATGTGTTTAACTCCACTACTGTCAGTATTAATGGGAGTACTTGGAGAATAGAAGGTAAAGAGATGAGACCAACAACAATCAAAGATCTGAGACTGAAGTGTTTAGGTGCCTAATTCCCACTGGTCTCAAGACGTTAACTCAGATCTGGACTTATATGACTTACTGACATTTGCACACCAAATCTTAAACAGATGCAAAGCAGTGTACACATTTACATCATTTGCCTTCCAGACCAGGGCAAGGCTGTTTCTAAGATACATTTCTAAACGTCTCCTCATTATCTTATGTGTTGGGGGTTTTTTTTCACCTATAATCTCTAACTATCTTAACTTTTAGGTGCTGTACTTTCCAGCTTCTCAAGGCGTAGTGCAGTAGCACCCCAGTGTTATTTGTTCAACTCCAGCCCCCAAAACCCTCCATGCCCTGTGAACTACTGGGTACCCAGAAGAATTATGCTGTCAGCAACCGAGGAGAAAGCAAGGGCATCTCTGTCTTGATACAACCAGAGCCTGTATCCTTAAACAGCAATATTTTAGAGACTGCTGTGGATTAACAGTTGCTTTCACCTCTTCTCATTTCCCTCTTTCCTTTCTGGCAAGACTGCAGGCTGAAGTCCCCCTCCCCACTACCTCACCCCCTGTTTGCTCCCTCCCTTCTCTCACTTTTTAAAAATACAGTTTTCTTTCAAGTCCTCTACAGTTACAGTGTTTCGGCCATCAAAGTCCCCTCCCAGCCATTTTCATTTACCTTGTGACTCTGACCCTTTGTAAGGCTGAGGATTTTCAGCGTAAACTGATCCTCAAGGTCCCCAAGGATGTTATTCTCATTTATTCACTCAGCCCTTTGAATGGAGCAGCCTGGAGTTGGCAGCGGTTCAGCAGCCTCACATTCAGAGAGCACACAATCCTTTTTCTTTCAGGGGCCTTTCAAAATAAGGCCCAAGGTCTGCCGAGGAGCTTTAAGGGCTGTCAGTCATGCAGCAAGTTACGTTTCAGTCCCAGCCGCCACTGAATCAGATGAGCAACGGAGGGATAAAAGCACAGAGCAGACAGCTCCCAGGACCCTGCAGTGCGTGCCTTGCAGCCTGCCTTCTTCTCCATCAGCTTGGCATGCTCTGGGGATATTGATGTCCACGGTGGTTGAGCCTACCCCAGCCTGGCAAAGACACTGAACCTCAGGATGGGGAACAGACTGTGACCCCTGCTCAGCCCTACAGGAACAGCTGTGCAACGGAAACTTGCATCTTCAGGTGTGTGATGGAGAGCCAGGGAACACCTCTAGTGCCATCTGTGTGTCCACCGGCAGTCATTACCTCTGACAGCTGGTCCTCCTTTTCAGGGGGTAAAAGGCCCTCCTTCACATTTTATTGTAAAATGTTTGGGAATGGTCCCCTGGGACTGATAAGACAGAGACACGTCTGTGAGTGCCCCAGAGGGAGAGAAGGCTGTAGGGGAAGGCTCATGGTTCTGTACCACTGTACCTGCCAACTGGTGTGTCACAAAAGGCTAAAATTACCAGCCAGTCAATTATCTGATTAAAGAGAGCCTTTCATTTGAGATTAAAAAAAAAAAAAAGGAAGGGGGGGGGAGGGGGAATGGGGGGGGAATGGGGGGGTGGAGGTGAGGGAGAAGAAAAAGGAAAGAAAAAGAAAATCCTGGCTGAAAGCAATACCTCTGCTAGGTTACCAGACTTACTAGACAGTGCATTCTTTGCTTTTTACTTTTGGCAGTGATGAACAGCAAAGTCAAAAAATGAAGAACCATGGGGAGAATAAACGTTTTGCATTGATCAAACATTTTTTTCTGTATTTCTTTCCTTTAACACAACATGATCTCATTTATCTCTCCCTTTATAAAAAGGCTATTTTTTTAAAAAGAACAACTGCCCACTTTACATATTTCCATCTTTGTTCAACTGATTAAATAAGGAACATTCTCAGGGAAAGCTATTCAGATTTCATTAGTTTACAGTTACCTTGGAATCTCTTTGAATTACAGCAAGCATAAATTATCATTCTGTCAGCTAACATCAGAAATACCTCTTTAAGGCTCCTGGACTCAACAACGGCTGCTAAGGTTTGGGAATAAATGTACGATGTGCCGGGGCTTCACCAGCTGGTTAATGACCTGCCACAATAGTTATAGGGCCCAAGACGAAGCTGAGGAAGATTAACTAATCTGGCCAGTTTAGTTAGCTGGCTCTGTGTGCAGAGCAGTGTGGAGTGCATGATTGTAAACTTTATTGTTTGACCTGTGCTGACTTAAGAGCTGGATTGTTTTTGGGGGGTGTTTGTGGGTTTGGGGGGATTTTAATATTTTATTAATAAAGTTTCTAGTGTTTATCCTTTCCGGTTTGAGTGACCAAAAAGGTAATTTCCAAAGAGAGGAGTCAGCAAAGACTAATTTCTTTCAAAAAATGCCATGTTCTCTAGATACAAGTCTGAGAATCATGTCAGGCTGCAAATTATTTGTGCATTACAACAGACAAAACCTGAGCCAAATGTAGTTCCTCTTCATTTGCGTCTGTTCACATGGTCCATCCTTCAATTCCTTATCACTGAGCTACAGATGTAATTTTCAAGAGTGATACCTCTGTAAGTCCCTAGCTCCACAAACCCTCAAAGTTTAATAAAATCTGAAATTTTTCTGGTCTCACCCATCTCCATTCCATTTGATTTTCTATCCAGGCAATGTGAAAGAGTAACGAAAAAGGAGAGTGTTCATACGAGATTGGCATGGCTAAAAAAAAAATAAAAATAGAGGTATGTTATTGTAGTTACACTCCAGCTAAAATGAACTCCCTTTTAACACATCTTAAATCCTTTCACTTTTATACAACTGTTTACTCTGCTACTCAACCAAGGACATACAGACAGTATCTCTTAAGTATAAAATATTTTTATAATGAAACACTCATCTTCTGGATTTGTTCACATGCAAGGAAAAAGTATGTATGATATTAAATATATTTTCCTAGTTGGTTTCTACTTTGGACAACTGAAAAGAATTGGCAGAAAATATATTACTTTTTTAGCGTTTTTCACATTGCTTCAAAGTAATTCAGCCAGACTAAATGTGATCAGGAAATCCTGTCTCCCCTCTCTCCTGTGGTAGTGACCAGTACCAGCTTGGGTAGGCATCTGGGGGATGGCAACCTGATGGAGTGATTTCTTCCAGCTCCTGGAGTGTGACTGTACATCTCAAACTTCAGAACATTTATAACCCTTCCAAAGCTCTTTTATTTAGATTTGCTATTTAAACTGAATGTTCTCGTTAACTCTAGAAATCTTTTTTTTTTAATTTTTTTTTTTAACTTTTTACTTCTTTAAACATTATCTCATGTCAAATCATTTCGCAATCTCCATGAGAGGATTGAAGTGACTGCATTCAAAGTGGAGTGCCTCTAAGCCATGTTCAGCTGCCTACTCGTGCTCAAAATATAAGGCTCAAATTTTAAACTCTTTGGTGGCTGCATGCATCATCCCTTTATCCCTAAGTCCCAGTGTCATTTCATGTCCTCTGCAGCTCAGCTTTTTTCTGTGACACAAGAGTTGTTTTGGTGTTAATTATATGACAAGGTTCCTTTCCATGAAAACTGAGCAGAGAGATGCATTTACTTCCCAAGAGCCTCTGCTAGACTTTTTGTGCTTGTTAGTCCAAGTGGTTTTCTTCTCCAAATGCAGACCTTGGTAAGGTTAATCCTTTGCTTCTTTATTCTACCTCTATATTATTCTCTGAGCCAAGCCTCAAAGTGAATGTCACTAGACCAGAAAATGCCAGGGTGCTTGAATGGGAAGGATAGCAGCAAAAACTTGCCAGAATACTGTCCTACAGTCCTTTCAGCTAAGTCTGAAAACAACTCTCCTACTAGCAGCGGCATAAGATACGGAAGTATCACTAGTTAGAGAAAAATTGAGAAATGGCAGGATTGTTTTTTTTCTTATCACATCTAGGATGAGTAGCACATTTGGGGTAATATATATCTTCATGAACAATGAACATTAGAAGTGCTCATAAAGTTGCAACACAGCTCATCTCTTCTAACCTGGAAAAGTACTATGACCCATCTGATTTTCCCTGCTCTCTGTTTTAAGAAACTAATGTTGGAGAGGTGCAGTTTCACCTTAGCTTGCTTAAAGTAAGCTTTTTTTGTCAAGGCTGTCTTATTTCATACAATACAAACATACTTTTCAGGTCCCTAAATGAGAATTTGTCTGTGGAGCCTACGGGTGACACTAAGGATACGAGGGACCATAAAATGTCCTTCTGACAGTCTGCATGCCAGTCTGGTTTCTAAGGAAAGTTTATTTTTTAAGACTCCAGAAGCCCCCAATTCATGATTTTCCTTGTAGAGTAGAAACAAAGGAAACCAAAAGCCTCTCCAGTAGAACTGCTGCCCTGGTGACAGAAGAATAGCATCTGCCAAAGAGCAAAGTGTCAAACTCAAGGAGAAACATGAGTCCCTGCATCCAAGACTGGCTGCTTTTATTTCTGCATACAGTGAGCTGAGTTCCTGAGGGGAACTGGGAGGGAATGAGAGGGGCAAGTAGAAGTGCACAACTGGAGAGAGCCCTGACTGTATGAGCTGAGATAGAGGGCACAGCCAGGATCCTAAAGGATGATGGTATGTCTGATTTGAGAAGATTGAAAGCCTGGGATCCAAAAGGAAGAGAGGACATGGACCTTCATGCTTCCAGAATCAGTCCTCATGGCTCCTGTGAGATGTAATCTAACAGTAAAAGCACTGCTTTTCTGAACAAATTTTTATATTGTGGAGTGGGTTTCCTTCACACCTGCACAGCAGCCCAAAAGTAGCGCTCTCCAAACAAGAACCCATGGGCACACCTGGGAACCCATCAGCTATTTGGAGATATTTTGAGTCACTGTTTTTTATAATGAAGTTTGGCCTCACTTGTGATGAAACATAGCCACAGTATAGCACACACCAGTCCAAAGTGGCTTCTCAGCAGCTTTGTCTGACAAATGAAAATTCAATTGAATTTCCAAATTTGCCACCACATTTTAGGACCAGGAGTTAACAGCAGCAGCAAAAAGAAGCTTAGTGAGAGGAAAAGATATGCTGGGAGAGACCAACCAGCTTATACTACTTGGAGTGCATGGTCAGTTTTTCAAAGACCATATGAAAAAGTGCAAGGTTTTCTTAAAAGCATATTCCTTACAGCAAAGTACATTGTTCAACACCCTGATCCTTCAATTATTTCTTTTTGTGATGTCCTGAGCTAAGCAGAGGGAGTGAAATGCAGAGTAAGGGCTGCTCCACCCAGGCATGGAGGCCCATACTACCAGCAAACCACAGCACCAAGACTCGCTCCTCAGCAAGTCTCAGCCCTTCCTACGCATGGAGAAGTTCTGTCTGTTTCACTGCAGGCACTTCGATCTTTCCTCATAGATCCCTTGAGTTTAAGATTAAAGGGGTCATTGGATACCTGCTTGAATTCATGCCTAAAGAAGGCCTCACAGTTCTGTTGCCCGTATCTGACCCAAGATTCATGTCCCCACACCACAATGTTTTCCTGAAAATCATGGCTCTTTTCAGCCTATGATACCACTGGCAGGGTCACACAGTGACTTGCCTCAATGAAATGCACTACGTTTTGTGTATTCTTATAAAACAAATGTCTTAACAATGCCATTGTCCCCTTGTGCTCAGCCCTGTGTGGGGGGGGGGGGGGGGGGGTGGAGGGCTGGGTACAGACACACAGGCATGGCAAAGTTTGTAAACCAAAATGCCTCTTTTCCTAGGTGAACTACTGTAGTTGGAAAGGGTTGACTTCACCCATCTTTGGTCTAAAGTAGTAATAGCAAACTCTAAAATTAAATACAAGTAGAGATCAATTATCCTCAGAGTCAAGTAGTCCTTATATATGTTCGAGGGGCACTTCTTCATATGAATTTTTTTTTTTTAATATGGAAAAATATGGAGCAAAGTGGAAAAATGTTACTACAGTCCTCCTTAGTAGGAAAGTGTCTTTCCTCAGGGCAATCCTGCAGGCACTTGTGCAGCTGGGATTTGTCATAATGTCAAACAAAACAGAACCACACGCACTTCAGATGGTTTCTAGAGGGACTTGCAGCTCTCAGTGGCATGGCCACATCTGAGCAGGGCAGTTTGCCATGGAAATAGCTGATAGGCTGTGACTAGGGTGCAATGCTAGCACAACATGCCATACAATTACAGGTGTCTGTATAATATGATGCACTGTACTGGACTCTGCCTCCACAGCTTCTAGAGGGACCTCAGGACAACCGAAGAAGAAGTGGTGACAAAGAAATGGAGGTCTTGGGAAGAGTCCTTAGGCAGCAAAGTTGGGTTTTCACTGCTGGGAGAGTTGGAAAACTTTCAGTACAGCTTTTGAAAATCTGGCCTGCAAGAGCCAATGCTAAAAAATATGTGCCTGCTAGGAACTCGACACATGCAAATAAGCCCACTGAACTCAGTTAAGGTACTTTCATGTTTAAATGTATTTGAGATTGGTGCCATGGTAACCAGTAAAGAGATTAATCACTGTGAGTTCAAGTGTCTTATGTACCAATACCAATAATCAAACATTCATGCCAAGAGCATTTAAACAGTACTTCTGTAATCTTTTTTCAGCAGAAAAAAAAATCTAGGGTAAATAAAAATATTGATACAAATAAAACACCATTAGCAGCTCTGCTTTCCTGTTGAACTGAGAATCTTTAATTAACCGAGGTAAAAAACTTTTATTTTTCAGTGTTTTTTTCTTTTATTATTTCACTAACGTCCCCCAGCTGCCACAATTCATGATATGCTTAGCAGAAACTGAAGTGTAACTGAAGGTCCAGCCAAATTTCTGTCTGCTGGTCTCACTGTCAGGATGTCATGTTTCACTTAATTTGTATCTGATGCAACTGGTGGGAGAGACAAAGGAAATCTGTAGCACAGAAGTTGTCTGTCAGGAAGTATCACACTGCCTTTTTTCTTTTTCTTTTTTTTTTAAGAAGAGACTAACACAATCTGTAGATAAACAGAGGACAAACATTACCAAGTTAGATTATTCTAATAGAATCCAGTGAATTTTCCTCCTAGGTGGACTTTATGCATGCACCAAACCATGGATTTATCTACAGAAAAACTAGACTTCTGACCTTATCTTAACCTGATATGTCTGAAGTTGCAGAAGGAGCTTAGGATCCAGCACTGAACACTACCAACCATTAGCTGAAAAGGGCAACTAATTCTCTGTGTGCTCTTATTGTGTAGCAGAAATGATATCATGGAAAAACTTGTGACAGCAACAATAACCAGCAACTCCCCCAGCCCCCGCTGTTTTTCTTTGCAGTTTTGTTGTTTTGTGTTTCCTAACCTAATGTCCAGTACAGCTCCACCAAATTTTCGTTAGCAGACCAAGGTGTGACTGAGCTGTGGAGGTTTATCATAACCTCTGCTGATAATCTCCAAATGATAATTTCTGAATTTGGGTTCACTACTGGAGAAACTGCGTGCAAACTTCCCACATTCTTCTCCCCCAGAAAAATACGAGAAATGAGGCCAGACTCAAGAGCTGACCTATCTCACCTATCCTTGATTATAGGGAAATTATAGTCTAAATTTGGATACTTTCCTTCAACTGAACCAAAGCATTTGAACAACACTTAATTGGGAAGTTTGGGTATGAATCGAAAGTTTGTGGATCATATTCTTTTCCAAAAAAAAAAAAAAAAAAAAAGATTGCTGGGTAATTTTACACAAACCTCATTTTTTTTTCTTATCTGTTATAGCAAAGTACGCTTTAACAGTCAAAAAAAAAAATTACACTTGTTTAAGACTTTGTTCTAAAAGAAGAACTTGTGAATATTAGCAACATGATTTTAGTTTACAAGAGACGTGTACATCCCCATAGAGCTGAATTAGTTCATTGCTCACTTAAAAAAAAAAAGAAATATGTTTTTTTTGTTTGTTTGCTTTTTAATTCTTTCCTATGTTTCTTTTCCCAAAGCTTTATCTACCTTTGAGAAGGTAGAAACAATCCTTACAGAGTCATCCTCTTAAATACTCATACTTTACCCTGGAAGGATATGCAATGACTGTTGGTCCATTTCAGTTTAAAGCAGACAAGATAGTGTAACAAATATGAAGAAGTTACTTACCTTAGACATCAGAGGAGTTTCTAATATGCAAACATTTCTGTCCCAAAAACTCAACTTGGCCCAGCCAGACCCGAACCTGAACCATATACAACCAATGGGGAAAAGTTGAAAAGGACACACACTGCCCATCCACGGGAACTCTGTTCAGCCCCACAGGATACAGCAACACCCTCTTACATTAAACAAAACTTTAGCGCATGAAACACCTCACCTTGGGGCTTTGTTAGTGTGTTCAAACTATTGCACCACAAATTTGTTAGGTCCCTGAGAGCCAGGTGACTGTTTTGTCCCAACCCCTGTTGCACCTGTGCCAGGAAGGTTACCTTTAAATTAACAAGGGCTAAGAGATGCCATTCAGTCCACCTCGCAGTCTAAAACCCTGGTCAATGTGTAGCTTCCAAAGTTCCTAAGAATAGCTGATTCCAGACATGATACTAAAACAGATGTGATTATGACTTGCTGAGATGTATGACGTGCAACATTTTAGCTCAGTGTTTTAAGGGTTTTTTTAGCAGAAGGAAGGTATAAGCCAGAGCATGCTACAAAGAGCACAAATGTATTTGAATCACTCTCAGACAGGAGGAGAGAAAGAAAAACTCAGTCTCCTACAAATAGGCTGCCCACTAAACCATGCTGGGTCACTCCTCATTACACAGGCAGGCAGCATGAAAGCAGATGTTTTAGGTTGTTCTGCCATATTGTAGAGAGTCCAAAGTGACTCAAATACAGAAACTGCCAGGTTGTGGCAATGCATCTCTCCAGGCCAGGAGCAGCCAAAGTCCCACTGATAAGTAAAACCAAAGGGCAGAAAGTACTGGAGATATAGGACTCTTGGATCCATTATTCCACCACAGTTACAAGTCAGTATGAAGTAGGGCAATACGTGAAACAGAAGTAGTAAATCCAATAGGGTATTTTCCCTCCAGCAGCCCCTGGGTACAATGTCTCCCCCTGAGCTGCCATGCTGGTGTTGATCCTTAGGGGGCTGCCAGGCTCCATCCCAGAGCCAGCACTGTGACAATGCGCTGATTTTAGTGTAACTGAAAATCAATCATTTGCCTTGGAAAGAAAAATCCTTTAGAATAAAATAATTTGGAAAAAAACGCCATCATTAAACCTGAAATACTTACCTGAGATAACCAGTCAGTGGTGTCAGAGAACTGTGAGGTGGTGGATATCAGCAGCAGAGATTTCCTGGTACTCAGTGAGAAAGCTGCTTTAAAAACCAGTATCATGGTGAGGGTGATCTATTTTGGTTGTACTTTCTTGGCATAAATTATCATACCTATAGTGATACAGCTTTAAAGGAATTTAAATTTCTCTTGATTTAGTCTTAGTGGGGGAGTCATTAAGGACATGGATCAGTAGGATTGTTGCTTTTTCTATATAGAGATTGGTCAAAAGACAGTAAATACAGGCAACTAGCTCATCTTATACTGGCAGCAAATGAAACAGTGGCTCCATTTTGACAGCATGGATGTAAAAGGTCTTTAGCATGGCACATTTGATTTGTAAACGTAATGAATGAAAAAAAAAGTAACCACAATATTAAAATTAAGCAAATTAATTAATTTGGACAGATACACTCAGTGTGGAAATGCTTCCCATAATATAGCAGAAAATAACAGGAGTTTTGTACTATAACATTTTTCTTTTAACAACATACGCATGTACACATATCCACAAATATACATGAAGACAAGTATGCATATATATGCATGTGACAGCATATATATATAAAAACAGATAACATTAAATTCTTACTGACCCCTAACACATACATTTTAGCACAAATATAATTGCATCTGAACTGGACAGCATCAAACAAACATTACTTTCTAACATTGATGTCTTACCGATTAAAATGGGAAATTATCTTTGAGTACCCATTTATATCTCAAGTTGCTATGCTACAGAACAGAAGTGCACTGTTATTCATATGTTATTTTCAGAGGCAACAGTATCTCTGCATTCAAGATCACAAGGACATGTTGGGGACTTTGAAAGTACAACTTTTACTGAAGCCTTTGAAATTCTGTCCCAGAAGTGGGAATTTTGCTATTTACAAAAATAGAAAAATATATATATATATATTCATCATCAGTAGTTTTTAATGTCTAAAAATCTCATTGTATCCCTGTAAAATTTAGAAGTAGAAAAATGCAAGTATCTTTTTCCAGAGTTTTCCTGTATAGGCACAATGCCACACTGCTCACACTCATTTCTTCTCCTCAGAGTACTCCTGATGTGGTTCACTGCTATGGGATGGTTGGCAGGACAGAATAGAGCACCTCAGAGTGCCCCAGGGGACATCAACCCTCCTGATGGTTCTTTTGAAGGGGTAGAAGTGCACTCCTAACAGTATCTCCACTAGTCAGACCCATAGCAGCAAAACATGAGATACCTGTGATTTTAATAGTAACACTTGGATGTCCCTCAGATGCAGTCATTAAGGAATAGTTACACAGTGGGCCCTATAGCTTTTAGTGTTATTCAGAGACACAGTCTTTTCCAGGATTCACCCATAACGTACTGGAGACATGTCTACATATGTGAGTACTCACAGATCTTATCATAATACGAGAGATCTGATTCCATCTAGAAGCTATAGAAATGTGGCAGTGTGTGGTTCCCATTATCTTCGTAGCTTACAATAAGGCAGGTTCATCCTTTCTAAATAGAACTAGTTTATAATCCAGTTGGGAGGGAGGGAAATTCAGGTTGGCCCTCCAGCACTTAACAACAGATTTTTTGTATCAGACCCATGTTACCATCTCACAGAGCTACTTGAACTGTGATCAAGGCACCATGGACTGCTGCAGAATACAAACAAGGGTCAGGGCCAGAGAGTTGTGTCTCAAGGTGCTGCATTAACCTGTGTGTTTCCAGCTGCTATACAGCAGTGGAAATCTGCAAAATATGTAAGAGATTTCTTCATGCTACATTTTCACTTGCTTTACTTGGTATAGAAGTAGTAGGTGATGAAAAGGACAGGATGAATAGTGATGTGTATGGCTGTGAAAGAGAGAGAAAAATACAGCTGGGCATCTCTAACGAGATGCAGCCCCGTTTGTGAAAAAAAAAAAAATGGTTGGGCCCAGAGCCCTGCTGCAATACAGGCCCAGATTCTTTGCAAACAGGAACTAATTGCTAAAAGCTCTCCAGAGGATATTTGTTCATTCCTTTCAGTTAGCATTGGCAAAGAGTTAGAAATTTCATCAAGAGGAATGATCTCTTATAAGTCCTTCTTTCTTAAATCTTTTTTCCCTTTTTACTGATGTGAGGATTGGCACCAATTTAAGTAACTTCTTTCATCTCTGAACATGGACATTCTTAAATTGGTTTAACAATTTAATCCATTTAGCTGAAGTCCAATCCAGTCAAATCCATTCAAGAATTGCATGGAACAGACCCTCAGTGTTTTACTCAAACCACTGCTCTCTTAGCAAGAGTAGAAATGGCAGCTTTGGTCAATGAGCTCATATTGCTCCAACTAATAATCTCCCCTGATACCCTCTGCTGACTCCTGGAAGACTTAGGTGGCCTTGTAAATTGGCTTCCAGTGAGAGAGAAGTCAGAGCCTCTGAGGCTGAGTGTGGCTGTACAAATACATCAGCTTTATTTACATCTACGTGAAAGTGGTTAAAAAAGAGATGATCACAAACAGACTATGAAATCTCTATACATTTGGACTCTAAAGTAGCACAGCAATACTTATATCCCCTAAAGTAATCTCCCTCAGGGCCATCTTAAATTATCATCAGTATTGCAGATTTATCTTTTTTCCAAGGAACTATTCAAGCGTTATCAAAGATGACTTATCAACCTAGTATTTCTCCATGCATTGAATATTTGCTCATAACACCTGGCAGACTGAAGTCGTCTGGCACCTCATGCTATAAGACAAAGGTAAGTGTTTCAAAGGTTGGTGCTTTTTTGTACGCCTGCACTAATGAATCTAACGGCCAAGAAGTGAATTTTCAGTTCTGCTAAAATTTTGCCCAGTCACTCAGATGCACACTGAGTGCTTTGCTCTGCACCGAGGCATTCAGAAAAGCCCATGGTCACAAGTGTGGCGTGGGTCTGGGCTGCCTGGTCAGCTCTTCCCGTCTGCTGGTTCCAGTCTGCAGCCTCCAAATTACAGGCTGCTCCCGCACTGTGAAACACACACACTCTGGTCCCCCACACTCAGTTGCTCGCTGTGTTATTTTTACATTCATGAAAACATTAAAGTCAGGGTAAAAGGGACAAATAGTACAGATTTGAAGATTTTCCAGCTAGACCAAAAAATGCTGCATGGCATGTGTGTTTAGCATTAGGAGGAAAATAAATGTGCTGTTTTCAAATTTTTGCTTCAGGGTCAGCCAACATCAGTCTACCATGTAACAGCTTTGAGGGGGGAAAAAAAGCTTCACTTAAGAATATATCTGCCAGAGTAAACAGTGCCTCAAACCAGGGAAATCTAAAGCACATGCCTTATTGTCAAGTTTGGTTTAACTTGTTTTACAAATCAAAACAGCAGCTCAGTTTTTAAAGCCTATTTTTAAGCCCACTAGTGTTTTATCAAGAAGGTTAAGGACCTACATTAGTGTTTCAGTCCCTGCATTTTAAATCAAAGATGATGGACCAATTTCTCTTTCGTGAATTAATGTCTTATCCCATTCTTACATGCACCTCTTCCTATCTCTTCACCGCGTCTCATAAATCAAGGGGTAAGATTCTTTCTTTTAGTTGTCCAGGTATACCCTGTGATCTGTGAGCAGCATATGAAATGAAATATGTTTGTGAGCCCAATACACAGTGGAAGCATGCAAAGTTTTGGTCTCCTCTGCATGAACAGGAGGAAGCTTGTGCTCGGATTTTGCTTCTTAGGAAACAAAGCACATACCACAAAGAAACCTCTTGCACTTAGGATGTGTGCAGACAATTCTTCTGATTAATGTGGGAGTTTTTGCATGCATATCTGAGGGAAGAATTTGGCTCTTCGCTGTTTAAATAAAACAGTGAAGAATATTTAAGGAGAAAAACCAAACCTGGAATGTTTAGAAGACATTTCCAAGAAACTCTAAGAAAGGAAAAAGTCTTTGCCAAACACAGACAAACCTCATCAAACCCTATAGCTTCCTTTCAACTTTTATTGTTTCTGTTCCCCCTCAAACCAACCCTCAGCAGGTAATTCTCTTTGCTTGACTGAGGCTGAAGTTTCATGATTATTTTATTTCATAAGTCTGAGCTGGTGGAAAGAGGAGGTTGGTTTCTTCTCCCTTCTTGCCTATCCAGAGCTACCAGTGCCGTTGCAACTCTATGTGATTTGTTAAGTTCAACAGGGAGCTAGAGCAGGGAAATGATCCAGCTGAAAATGAGCTTTCCCTCACTCTGCTTTCCCAGCACTGCCCAGCTGCACGAGCAGTAATATCAGCATAAGAAAAGGATGGGGATATGCAACAGGATGAACAACAGAAAGGAGGGACTGTGGTTTTCATCTCAGTTTCCACACAATATTACCTGATACAGACATACAACTTCAACATGAATTGAAAAACTTGTCCGAGACAAAATGTATTTAAACACTTTGCATGTCTTCATTAAACGCTAAAGTTGGAGTTGGACTCGACAGTCTCTGTAGGTCCCTTCCAACTTGGAATAGCCTGTAATTTCTAAGATTTTTGGGGGGGAAAAAAAGACCTTAAAGTTGTTTTGTTTTTAAAGGGTCTTAAACATGAATTTTGTTTTCATATCATATCACTATTTTCAAATGTCCATAATAAACTTTTCCATCAGAAGGCAAGATCCATTTGTCTGAGACTGTATATTGTATGCATACTTTGCTCAATGTGTGGCATATAACCATACGCATTGATGTATGATTAAAAAAAAGAGGAAACCACCAATCATAGTGTAAAGATGTCTAAGGGATAGAACATCTCTACTATGAGGACAGGCTGAGAGAGCTGGGGCTGTTCAGCCTGGAGAAGGCTCTGGGGGGACCTAATAGTGGCCTTTCAGTATGTATAAGAAAGAAGGGGACAGACTCTTTAGCAGGGTCTTTTGTGACACGACAAGGGGAAATGGTTTCAAACTAAAAGAGGGGAGATTTAGGTTAGACGTAAGAGAATAGTTTTCTTACAATAAGGATATTGAAGCATTGAAATGAGTTACCCAGAGAGGTGGTGGATGCCACATCACTGGGCACATTCAAGGTCAGGCTGGACCTGTCTCTGACCAACGTGATCTAGCTGTAAGTGTCCCTGTTCATCACAGGAGAGTTGAACTAGATGACTTTTAAAGGTCACATCCCACTCGAACGATTATACGCTTCTATGATTAGTGCAACACTGCTGAGCATATCTATTTGTAAAAGCCTAGTTTTGTGACATCAACAAGGATTTTCTCAGCTTTTTTGTTGACTTTTGCATTTGTTGTTTTTATAGAAAAAAAATTAGCATAATTATCAGGGAGTCTACTTCCCAATCACTCTGGTTTTTGGGGTTCTGGCACTGAACAGGCTTTAGAGCAATAATAAATGAGTTTGAAAACATTCTCTGGATACCAAGTATTTACTATAAAATGTGATCCAGATCAAGAAAAAATAGCTGTCCCATTTTATGTGGAAATCCATCAAAACTGAAGTCACTTCTATAGAATATCCAAAGCATTACTTAATCAGCATATGTTAAAAAGGTAAAGAGGTCAAAGGGAGGTTTAATGGCCAAATTTTGAAGTTAATTCAAATCTGTGAGTCATTACTTACTCCAGTAGGACTAGTTATGTGTATTCACCTCCTCACGAACATCAGTATGTGTCCAGTAGATCCAATATCTTTCAATAAGTCCGCAGGAGATGCAGTCATTCAGGTGTGAAGCTGGAGTGAGATCAGAATTTGGCTTCAGTTGGTATGTTAGTAAGAGCTGTAGCAGAAGTATTGACAGTAGCATGAAGTTGGATTCAGTGGACAAAGAAAATAAAGTACATATGATTCCTGCCCAATATTACCCAGATTGCTTTGAGATGGGCTGAAATGTAACTTTTTAAAAGGATTGGTGTTTAAACTGTTTCTTCCCTTTGGGCAGCAAGAATGACTGATTCAGCTTCCAGGCATTCCTGTGAAAATTGCTTAAATGGCACTTGCCGGAGCCTTCCATGCTAAATTGGGAAGTTAAATAACATCCCCATTGCACTCAGGACTGAGCAGTGTTTTGCCAAGCAGACTCTGGGATTTTAAATGAAGGAATTTACACAGATGTGATTCTCAGCATTTTCAGGAGGCCTTTACCGCCCCGAAAGGGAGGTAATCCCACATCAGGATTCTTTTTCCTCTTTTTTCCATTTCTTCTTTCCCCTCCAGTTTGGACCTTGGACCTCAGTCCTGCAAGTTGTGTCCTGTCTATAGTCACTCTCCACCCTTGGCATGGGTGTTACAGATGGTGAATACAGATGGTATTTTCGAACCATTATGAAGCAGATGTAAAAGGCAAAATTACCTCAGACCATCACCTGCATACATATGGCCCCAGCTTACCCAAGCAGTTCCTTTTATTTCCTAATGACATTGGCAAAGAGCTGCTTCCTGCAGTGAGCTTCCATCTGTATGAAGTCCTGGGCCGCCCATACATCTGGTGTTGACAGCAAGGGCCTTGGTCGTTCAAAGTTTCAGGGCATGAGGACCACAAAGAAGTGAAAACTACTGTCTGAAACTACTGTCCAAGAACAATAGAAATCAAGCACCGATTAGATGAGGTACATTCATCCCTGTCACGTTGTTGTTATATGTAAATTGCATATCTAAATCTACATGTTGATGGTAGGCTTCTTCTGTCATGTTTGTGAAGGAAGCAAGGGAGGACTTGGATAAATCCTTTGAAACAGTGCCTTGTGGAATAGGATAGCTGAGACGCCATCCTGTTTGTATCACTGTGCAGAAATCTTTTGTTGCCAAAAGCTAACATCTTTAATTTTGCTTTAGACTCAAAATTAGCATGCAGACATTGAGCTCAGAGGAAGAGTTTTTTTACAGCAGCTGGCCATTTTAATTATATAAAGAATATAAACAATAAATTTCTAATATTAGATACATTTCTCACAGTCCTTATTACTGAAAATAATGTCTTAGGGCCATATCCAAACCCCACTGAATCAGTGGAAAGCGTCCCACTGACCTCATTGTGATTGGACCAGGGCCTTGGTTTCTTAAAATAAAATTTTACAAGGTGCAGGCTAATCCTATTCCACATATTTTTAGTAAAATGGCTCCATTTTTTCCCTCCATTAGGATCCATAAGAAACTAAGACACAGCCACAATAACATCTTGGCACCAAATATTTCATTAGGAATTTAAACGTAAATAGGTCTTTTTGAGACCATTTTACACCTGGGCTCCAAAATGACTGGCTCAGAGTGCAGGCCTCAGGAACAGCAGTGAGGGCCCATCATGGCAGGGAGAAATTGGTTTGCTTTAAAGTGCCCTGAGAACAGGGCCAGCCACTTTTCCCAGAAAACAAGGAACAAATGAAGGATAAAGCTGCAGGTAGCACCAGCCATTCCAGAGTGCTTAAAGAATTCTACCAATATTTCATTTGTTTAATTTTTCATACATATCTAGGCTCCAGATGTCTAGAAGGAGCTAGAGCTACCAAAACACAAGCTGTGCTTGCAGTATGTGCAGCCACACCAAAGCCAGAAAGTAGTAAAGAACTCTCAAAAATGTATGATTCCATGATTTGCCAGACTATCATCCAGTCCATAATGTAACAGATAAGCCTTGGAGAAGCAAATGTGATCTGGGAGGAGGGCTGGGGGTTATCCAAAATGAAAATATCAGCCTGCTCCCTTTATTTCACCCTCAGCTGCTGGTGCAAACTGAAGTGTTTTGAAAGGCTTAGGGAGGTTAAAAGAAAGCACAGTCTCATGGAAGCAGAGGTTACCTCTCATGTACCAGGAGGAAATCCTCCTCTCCAGCACTGTAGGAACCGCCAGGCCTGGAGACTTTCCCTGTGTTAATATCTACAACATGACAAAAGGTGTCATTTTTAGAGGATGTGAAGACTATGGAGTAAAGAGGAGAAACAGGAGACAGCACAAGGAAAAAAAAAAAAGCATGACGATGAAAAAATACAGGGAACACAAACAGGAAAGTAATGTTCCCAATACATCCACAATTTTTGGCAGTCATTGTCATGATATTTCTGTGGTTTCTTCTACTATTTTTCCCTATGAGTTCCATTTTACCTCTAGTGGATTTTAAGGACCTTGCTTCTAGACTTACAAAAAGCCACAGTCTGTTTGCTGAGCCCTTCACACACCAGAACAACACAAAAGCCATGGCACAAATGGTACTGTGCCTTGAACCAGCACTGACTCAAACAGAGAGAGCCTCCTGTGATGCCCTCCAAAATATGTGGGTTTTAATGAGATGTGGAGTTCGCCTATAAATCATGCAGCCTGAGTTTCAGTTACAGTGCACTCACAACCTGACATGATTTCAAGGAGCATTTCGACACATCGGCAGATATGAATACCATTGGTCAGACCATAGAAAAGGGCCTAGAAAAACACAAGGAAGACAAAATGAATCCGTGACAGCACCATCCAATTTCACCATAAGGAGTAATGTATTTATTTTATGCCTGAGCCAAGGTTTAAATTGCCAACAGCTTTGTTGTCATACCCTTTCACCCCACGCTCACTTTTGCATACAGCATATCACAAGACACAACAATTCATTTTCTCTCATCTCACTTCCTGTCAAATCCTCTTGCATGTTGCATACGGATTTCTTGCCACATAATTGGGGATTAAATCACCAAATGATCCAACAGTGTAGCCTAATGCACGTTTTGCTTGGTGCTTCCAGATTGCTTTAGCTTTCCCCCTTCCCTTAGCTTTCTGAACACATGTTCATGTTCTAAAATTAAATCTGATTTTAAAAATTATTTTTCTTTAATCTAAAGGTCTGCATGTTCTTGCCCCCAAAGGCCTCTGAGGCAGTATTGAGGCAGCCCTGGATCTTATTCTGAGATGTGCCTCTTCGAGGTGACCTAGGAAAGGAACTATGTGAAAAACGCAGGGGCTTGGAAGTACACTTCAAAAAAGAAAAAGAGACATAAAAGACACTTTTTATCGTTATAATAAAATAATTTTGAGGGTTACTCTTGTAAGATGACATATCAGTGTGCCATATAAGGTATTCACATAGGGTTTCATAAGGTTGAAGATCTTTAGATCACTTTGTATAACCTCCTAATATGTGTATTTCCAGATTTTATCTATGTGCCCCTCAAATTAATTCTGATTTTGTGTAGACCAAATATTACTATTTCCAAACTTATCTAGATGATCAGTTTGCATTGAACAGCTTGGCCAACAAGATTCATTGGATTTACTCTTGGCATATTCTCAAAGGTTTATTCAATAATCCTGAATTTGTGGTTTCCATAGAGCAACTGGTCACAAAAATTCCAGTGTGTTGCCCCAGTTCTTGAGCTAGATGACTTAACCATTCCTAAACTCTTCTTCTGTATACCTGAAACCATTCCATTAATCGGTGAACGTATGTTGTTAGGTGAAAGAAATGTCTGTTACTCTCGTAATGATAGTTTTTGAAAACAACTCTTATTTGCAACAATTCTTATTTACAGAAAAGTTCACAATAAGCAAATGAAGATGTCTGGAAAACACAGCCATGGGAAAGGATTCTTGATAGTACTGAAATGCCTGTTCTCACTACTTACTCTTGTGGCTTAGCAATCCAGACTGGATAGCATTTTATGTTGGTGTAAACTATACCATTTCCACTGTTTTCACAGGGGATGTGACACTGAACCCAGTGCTAAACTTTGCATTCTTTGTGTTTGGAATTTGCAGATGGGAGAATGGATAGTTATTTGTACTTGTAATTTTTAACAACAATGTGCAGAAAAGTTCAGCCATCCATCTTCATCAGTAAGAGGAAACGCCTCATAAACTCAAAATGCTACACTAAAGGCACATTCAGTTTTACTCTTTTTTATTTCCTTAAAGAGTGCTTTGTTTCCACTGTTGTCCTGTTCCCATTCAACTCTCAGAAATACAACCTGCACGCTCTACCAGTCCACCCACCACCAGATATGCTTACAGTCAAATATTGCTTCCCATTCATTTCTTACAACTAACATTCTCTCACTGCCCCTCCATCCCTGACACACACACACACTGCTCAGAAGACCCTACAGAAGCAGTCAGGATACTTTGCAGACATTTGACAGCCAGCCCAGAAATGGTGTGCTCGCTTAGAGGAGAAACTCCAGTAGGCTGAAGAGTGCTTGACAATGGGGCACCCCGGGAAGATGGTGCCCCTCAGCTGTGATGAGGGCCACTCTAGAAGTGGGGTTTGCTAGGACTGGGACCCCACAGTTCTCTTGAGCCCACTCCTGACCATCCATGAGAGGAGCAGCAGGCAGGGGAAGGAAGATGCTTCCCAAGGCACACTGCTGCTTCAGTCAGTAGTGGTTTCTTCAGGGAACTGGTGAGGCAGACACAGCTGACAGCTTCCAGGATTTGGATAGGCAGCCTGGGTCATGAGGATAAGGCTCGGGACAAATTAATGAGCTACGCCCCCACACTTTGAAATAACTTAGTTTTCTGTTGTTTACTTTTCCTGACTACATAGGCTTCCAGTTCTGTGAAAAAAGACTTCACACACTTGTGCTGATCATGATAAACGAGAGCAGCGGCCAGTCTGCTGTTCACCCACTCATTGGACCAGCTTTGGTTTTTTGATTCTTGAGGTATTTCAAGTTTGCATGTACTGTATTTTCCATTGTAAGATGCCTTTTTTCAGCCCAAGAGCTGAGTTGCTCACATGCGTCAATTTAATTATCAGTCTTAGAAATGCTTTAAAATTAAAAGACTGAATATAGAGGCAATAAGCACTAAAAACGAACTGTGGCTGATCTATCCCTAAAAGATGAGCAAACTCTGTATATAGTCCTAGTCACTCCAGTTTTAGCTGCTGAGCTACCTGGCAGCAGTGCCCAGTAAGAAGGGATTCATTCCGAGAGACACAACTTAAAACCAAAGGTCAGTGTTTAGAGAGCGTGGGCCACCAGAAAGTATACTCGCCATACATTTATTCAGAGAATGGTATTTCTGCTATCTCTGTGAGATCTTGCAGCTCAGATTTTCATTAGGACTTCAGCCTCAGAAATCCCACCTTCAGCAACACCTACAAGTTTTATTACATGCAAATACAAAAACTATATGTGTACGGAATTTAAAATGCAATAACACAGTCTTGCTCCTATGGTTCCTTTGATACATTCTTGAACTCCCGACACTCAGTTCTTTAGAAGACTATCCCCAAACTTTAAGTTAGGGAAGTTAGTAACTAATATACACTTTGCTGTCAGTGCTGCAGAGAGGGCTGTGGGTGGGTTTTCCTGTCCCAGAGCTCCTAAATCATTCAGTTTAATTGCACCACTGATACAAGCGTTAAGCTGTTATTTTCTAGTTTGCCTCTGGGGTCTCCATAACTATCACTCATGACAGGAGGAACAAGAACAAGGATGATAAGCACCTGTCACTGTTGGAAACCCCCAGGATCACATAACAGCTACGTTGGGGTACATATCAGATCTCACGGGGCACATACCATTTACCACTGTAAATACAACCTTTACCCAGGGTCTTGCAGATTTAGAGAAGTTACTAAAGTATAGGTGGCAGCTAGGAATAAATCTGCCTTACAAATGGTGCATGTTATACATAAAGCTGGATGATATGCACAGTACTTTTTCTTCCTTGCAAACTATGCAGAAAGCTTTTTACTGATTTAAGTAGTAATTGAAATACTATTAAGAACTGACACTGATCTGCCTCTGAAGAGAGCAAGGTGATTTAAAAAACCCTTAAACTGGCTCAAAGAAATAGCTATTAAGTCTTAAACAGATTAACTTGGTGCCCGTGTTATATAGACTTAGCTGTACATATTCAAAAAATGTCCACATTGATGTTTACAAAATGGACAGTTAGAAGGAAAATCTAGTCAGATATTCAACATATGCAGAAATAATTTAATTGCAGGCATTAATTTGCATCTACAGTTCAACAAGAGGGTCAAAAGGCAGATACATATATGGCAAGTAAATAGCTCTTCTTCAATATATTTGACTTTTACTACTGAAGGGGATTCTATAGGACGTTTTTTGTTGGTTCACAAAATTCAGCAGTTAATGTACTGAAGTACTACTCATACTTTCATATCCCACTCATTCAACTCAAATTCAGACTCAAAAGGCATTTCAAGGTTTTAAGGCATGGAAGCAATCAAACAATAATAGTAAGAAATGGAAGCTCATTGTTGAGGAATGGTTGGGTTACCTCTAATATCACAGTGGATTCACTTCTTAGCATCCTGAGCTACTGACTTAATTCTACGCTTAATTCTAAATTTAACAAGTGTATTAATAATGTCCTGCTCAAAATCAGTACCATAGAAGGTTACCTAAATGCAATTTCGCTTTCATGTGTAAGAAGATGCAGAATGTATTTGTGCAGCTCCATTTTTGAAATTGTATTCAAGCAAGCCCACAGCAAGTTTGGCATTTCTTCAGTAATTCACTCATTAAACTTGTTGCAGAAGTTCTGTTCTATGAGCAGTGTGGAACATAGAACAAGTCTCCATCAAATCCAGTGCTTGTCAAACCTATTCTCATCAGGCACAAACAAAAGTTACTCAGCCCCAACAGAATACCATAATCATGTGTCACCAACATCTATCTTATGTTTATCATTCGAATCAGATCTAACTTCAGAAGTGGCAGAGGACAAAGTTACCACTGCTTCTTTGACTTTACAGTGTATTGTCTCCAACCTGCAGCTGAGATGTTGTTCCTGTAAGCACTGTATGCCAAAGACAAAGGCGTATGAAAATTATTTGCATTTTCAGCAGATCCAGTGAAGAAACTGTCCTGCTGTCCTTGCAGGTAGATATGTTTGGACATTTTGCTACTTCTTCCTAAGAATTCAATGATAGGTTATTTCTGGAATGCAGTGGTGAAAGAGTTGCACTTTAACAAGGCAGTTTTCATTTGGTGGTTTGTGTAGGAATAAGGACATTTTTGAAGTAGAATTTCTATCCTTTCCTATTAGAAAATTGGGTTCACCAGAACTGGAAATAAAAAAGGTCATCTGTTTCTTCTGCAAAGCGGAGGTGTTAATACATGATATGAAGCTTCAAGACCGCAGAACATCCCACAGTTTGTGAATGCACAGGTAACTCTTTGACACAGGGAACACAGTTCTAGGAACTGTAGCACCTAAAATGCACTGTCACGTGGAACTGAATGAGCAAGGCTTAAAGTTGGAAAGCTTTACAAGAAAATTCCTGGTGACAAGTAAATCTGAAGTGAAACTTACTTTCCAGTACAGAAAATTCACCTCAAGTGAGCTCAGTAAGCACAGTCTTAAAAACATCTCTTTCACAAAACTTAGTCTGTGTGCATATGTGTATGCATGCATGCATGTGTGTGGTTCGTGTGGTTACTATATAGCAGGTCATTGAATTATCAAACCAGTAATTTTGCCGTTAGGTTTTGAGTTCTCTTCTTGCATGCATATTCTGTGGTCAAGTCCATTAGTAAGTTACAGTGATAAACACCTGGACTCTATCAAAAACAAAGAAAGACTTATTCTGTAGGTACAACCAGCCTGGTGAACATACCAAGCAGAAACTAACTGCATAATACAGAACTCAAGCAGGAATATGTTTTTTATGATGTGCCAGCATAAGAGAGATCAAAGACTAAAGCCAAATAAATAGCAACTGGGTACCAGTAAAGGAAACATATTTAGACTTAAAGTAATCAGAAACAAACCCAGTGTATGCCAACACCTTCTGAATTCAAAACTAACATTTTCCTCCTTTTCATAAAAGGTTCAAGATCTGGCAGACTCTGTTTTGTTTTTAAATCTACTGGTTTTATTACTGGCAGGGATTTTTCATTTCTAGCAGACAATGGATCACCAAGCACAGGAATCATCCCCTCGCACCATCACCCCTTCTTGCTCGTGGTTTTAGGGAGTTACACCCCCTACAGCTCTCTGACTAATGCTGCTTGGTGGCATGGTGGAATTTGCCAGCTTACATTAACCATTCATTGAGCTAGACTCCTTATCTGGAACATAGCCTGGCAAACTAAAACAATCTGTCTGGCACCCAGGGACTGGCAGAGCAAATTTTTCCAGATGGTACAAGCAGACATGCAGAATTACATGCCAGCACTATTTTGTGAGACAGTTTGATCAAAAGAAAAAAGCCTAAATGACTAATGTTCAGTGTCTTGTCAAGTACCTGCAGTGTATCTACATAAACAGCTTTAAATGACTACTAGTACTAAAAAACACTTTCAGGGGGAGAAGGGAGAGCAAGCAGAAGATACAAGGGAGGCAGTGAACTGACAGACTGAGCCTGAGGGCAAAGACTTACATCTGCACTTGATTTGTCAAGGATTTACATTAGTGAAACTTTAACTCTGCAGATTACGCTTACAGAACGAGTTTATGCAAATAAAGCTTAGTCTACAGTGCATGTGGGCCCAGACACAGTGGATTTGGCAGGTTTCATTTAGGCAAGTGCCTGGGTTTAATAAATTCATTTACATAACGGATTAGGACATCTGGAAAAGTAGCATGGCAGTTTACTGAGATATAAATAATGTTAATTGAAAGGTCACAGGTATGCAAAACACTCTACACATGTAAAAGGAAATCATGGAAAACTAAGGGGCATAGACTTGCGTTTTTCTCTTGGATACATTAAGCTAAGCTGCAGATACCAGCTAATTCACATCTTTCTACATGACACTCGCAATTTTAGTTCCCGATAGAGATCCTTGCTTCATGGCACTTATGTGTGTAAACAGTCACCTCCTCAAAAATAAAAAACAAAAAAAATCTGTGGTTCATATCACTCAGCATCAGAACTTAACATCCAGAACCTGAAAGAACTGCCTCACAGGCTGTGATTTAAATAAGCAGTGGGGCTTATATTTCAGTTTTGCCCAAAAGTCAGATACCTTGCTGCCATGGCAACAACATCTCTTTTCAGCAGTGGAAATAACACTGGAAATTATGTTTGCACCTAATTCTGTGATATATGCTTAGTAGATTTCTGAATCTACAAACTAGCGTTCTGGTGAACTGATGAGATACTAAAAGCTGTAAAAGATCAAGCAGTTTGCAAGAAATATGCCATAACCCAGAGTTAATTTATAGCTTGGTAAGTAATACTAATTCCCCTTAATTATTTTTAAGAGTATAAAATGACATCGTTTCTAAACATAAACCATCAGGCAAACTTTTTTCGAAGTCCATATGTTTATACTTCAAGCAGTTTCTAGTAAAGATTATTTCAAAACAACAGACATGTTGCTTGTACAGAGCTAAAAATACTTTCTTTGGAGGTTTTTGCTTTTTCCAGTTTTTTGATAAGCTTTACTTAGTTGTCTTTTTTCTGCCCACAGAAGATTTGTCCACATAATGCTGTCTGGTTGTGCAAAAGCCATGTGATAAGAGACTTGGTTTTAATTCTTACCTAAAGCAAAGCATAAAATAGTCAGTTTTACTCGTGTGCAATCCAATAATATCATTGCTATATTCAGGCAGCGGTGGGAATCTGATGGAAATATGGGGCAGGAGCAGCTGGACTCATGTAGTCAATGCGAATGTTGTTACTGTACATATTGACCTTATCCAAGCAGTTCAATACGTAAAACTAAAAGCCAAGACATAGAAGCATAAGGTATGAATGTATCAGCAGCCATGTTCAAAAGGGATTATGTTTTGGAAGGGCCAGTTCATCTGTGTACTGCTGCTGGCATCTGTTAAGAGCAGGGGAAAACACTCCTCATGTCTTGGTCCATGAGCCAGATCTATCACTTCATTCATTCTTGCAGTGGGATGTTGATAACATCTGAAAGCAAACATAGGTGATGATTTGGAGTGGCTGCTAGTAGGCACTTGCAGTTCTCATTCCAGTTATCATTCTCTGCTTTGGTTGGATCATGTTCCCAGGAGACAAGATTATAACTTGCTTTAGAAAGTAGACATGTTCAGTAATGAACAAAAATTGTGATCACAGTCCCAGTGTAAATGAGACCATAGAACACCAAGAAATGCATCCCAGCTAAATTAGTAGAGGTTGTATAAATTTGAATCTGTTTGTGAGCTTTCCACCTAAGAAAATACATGCTTAAGTCATTTCTTTTCCTCCCAAGTTTATAGTGCCAGCAACCTTTAACTATTCAGTTTTCTCTGTGGTCAGTTCCAGCCCATCACTGCACAGGGTGCAGCGAGAGAGCTTCTAGCCTTAGCTGTTCTTTCTTTGGCATTCAAGCCATTACCCTGCTCCTGAGTCAGCTGGCTTTGTAAAGTCAGAGTTCAACTTCACGTCCTTTGAGAAACACCACTAAAAATATCTTCAATTTACTGCAAACTTCTCCATCAAATTCCAGGTGTCGCCAAGCTATTAAATCTATTTGTAGTCCTGACTGCACAATATTCATGTCTGAAACTATTCTTGAAATAAACTGCATACTAACTACCTAGCTTACAGGTAAAATTTCCCTCAAGTAGCCTCAGGTCTGACATAGAGAGGTGTTGTTGCAGAGCGCAGACTCTCTTGCACCACTATTAGTCATTCTGGTGAGCACTGTCCACTATAAACTTTCTCCTTTCCACATCTTCTCTACCCTTAGAACACGTGGTAAAAAAACAGCCTTATTTCCCTTCAGATGTAGATGCAGCATTTGCCTAACAATGTATAAACTGAACACAAAAAGCAGCTTATTTTTCTCTGTCTCTGATCAAGTTAATTGGTTATTACCATTATTTATGTTAAGTAATCTCTGTCAGATGGGATTAGATCCCTTGCTCTCTCCCAGAGAGCTGAATGATACAGTGCTTGTGGAAAAGTTAATCATTATATACTTTATAAGTGCAACTGAAGTACTGTGTTCATCAAGGTAAAAGAGACCTTCAGGCTTCCCATCATCCACACCACAGAGAGAGCTTACCAGTTCTCCTGTGTGACCCTCAGTAGTAACCAAGAACAGCAAACTGGAGATACTAAACTCTGCTGCAATCATAATTTTCACAGTTGTTCATGACCTGGGTTGAGAATTTAAATTCAAAAATATACAGAAATCCAAAGCTATGGTTCCCACAGCAGCTATAACTCAGTCACTGGCATTTGGACATGCATTGTAGAGTATAGACACAGTAATGCAAAACACTAAAGCTACCCCTGGTTATGGTTGGCTGGGGGAACCATAACTCTGAGTTTCCTGACTTTTGTGTTAAGATCTCAACCATAAATATTGCTTTAATGTAGCTTTGTGCAGTGGGTTTATATTGGCATTGGGAGGTGCTCATACGGAAACAGTAGAGAATTAGTGTGGTATGCTTATTAAATGAGTAATGCTTTTAGAATAATTCCTGGGGTGAAATCATGGCCCCAGTGAAGTCAACAGAGCCAGGGTTTCAACTCAGAAACATCTTATTTATTCAGGGAAGAAAGCAGCAAAGGTCCCAGTGGTTTTATTCTTTATTAAAAAAAGAAAGAATTTCAGATTAGCTCCATCCCTCCAAAATAGGGCTCTAAAGGAGTAATCAATTTAATGGAAATAACCAGGAAATGGCTGGGGGTATTTTTGGCCTTCATAGAAAAGCTTAGATGTTGTTGAATTTCTTTTGTTTCTCTTTGCTGTTTTCCACATTAGACTCCCTGAAGTGTCTTTTTTTTTTTTTTTTTTACAGAAAGTTTGTGACAATAAAAAAAAATTACTTACTGCAATTTTACTTACTTTACTGCACTTATTTTTTCTGTTTATCGGTAGATGACAACAGAGTTAATGATCTTCTAGAGTGTCAAGTAACAGAAGGAGGGTCCCCAATGAAGGGGTTTCAATGAAAACAATTAAACCATCACTGGTATTAATATCAGATGCTGATTTCTGCATTCTTATTTTTAAGGTAGAAGTGACATACTATTATTTTGACTGACAGGATGATTGAGAACATTCATCCCAGGAGTCTGTTTTTTTCTTTATCATGGTTTAGCTTACACAAGACAGCCTACTTGTTACGGAAATTAAAAAAACAAATCAGAGCTGGGCCAGCCACAGGAGGAGAAAAAAAAAAACGTATCTTGCAGTCTGTGACCAGCCAGAGGAATGCTCCTCTTGTGCCAATCAGCATTGTGTTTTCAGCTGGGAAAGACACTGTGCAAACTGATAGCAGATGGTAGAGCCGAAAATAGGTGCTTTACATGTTTGATTGAGAGCCAGCATTTTGTCATTTAGTTGTCTCACGTCATTGCACTGTGTTGTGTTGTGCAATCGTGTCTGACAGGCCAAAATCAGCCTTACCAACAAAGTATTTTCTGTAACAAGACTCTGCATTGCCCTGATACAGTGAGCAAGAACTTGGTATGTTTACTGTTTACTCTTCTTGGAAAGGCTTTCTCCCTTGGAAGCAAGCCCCAGAGGAAAACTTCTGCAGGCTTTTCCTGATGGCAAGGGCTGGTGGTGGCACTTGGTGGAATCTCTGATCAAAGATTCTCAGGGTGGACAACACAGAGCTGACGGTGAGGGATGGAAAGTGGAAAGGGTCTCTGAACAGAGAATGGTCCCTGCAGAGAGATCACAAGCCATGCAAATCCAGTACCATTGGCTTGCCATGCAAATGAAAATGTTCCAGCTGTCTGGCAAAAACTGTTGTAACAGCATACCGACACCCTCCTATTTTTAGCTGCCATGAGCTTGGAGTGGTGCATGATGGTGAACACTGATGTCAGATTTGGGGCAAATTTTCTGCTCTAATCCATAGTAACTCTATTTTAGGAAGTTGTGTTTTTTTTTAATTCATGTATCTCAGAACTACCACTTCCAATGCTGACTAAGTAATAGTTCTTCTTCTCCAGTATATTAATTCACCTGAATAAGAAAAAGGAGGAAAACAGAAAAGCTATGTCTCCATCATGGTACCTTTGCAACTTTCTAGATCTTTTAGAATGCTTTTTGCATGGCAAAAAATGAAACTAATAACAGGAAAACAGGTCTCTAAAATTTCCATTTAAAGTATAAAGAATGCTGGTCATTAGCTTAAGGATACTTTTCTAGTTTAGGCTTTTCAAGACTGCCTTGCAGGCAGTCTCTTCCCTCAGTGATGTTTTACTGAAGTATGACCTCTCATTCTGCTTTTCAAATTTTCTGCACCCACTGGATGCCACTCCCATATTTCCACATTTACCGCTATTTCCAGACCATCTTAGATGTTTTCTTCCTTCTATTGCTGATAGCTGCAGTAGAAATCAAGAAGTGTGAAGTTGAAACCATAACATAAGTCAGGATAAAAAGACTGACCACATTGCTTCAGTTCTTCATTCAGTTTGTCTTGACAGTAGATTTGTTTCCTCTAAGGTTAAAAATGATAGAAAAAACATTCACAAACTCCAATCATGTCATATATTGGTACAACACAAGATTAAAAAGAAAATAAATTCTTTCACTCAGTTCATCAAATTTTGTAAGCATTGCCACTATTACGTCAATCCTCATATAACTTCTGCTCCCCTTCTCCTGGATGCTTAATAAATCTCAAACAAATTAGAGGAAGAGCAGATAGGTAAGCTGGCTGGCTTTTCTCCTTTGCTGTCACCTATACAGTAATAAATATAAATATTTTGTTTTGATTAAGCTTTTTCAGTGAATCCTATAATTTCTTTTGACAAAAACATCTCATAGAATTATGGCAACTCAATGCAGCTGAATATAATCCTCCCAAAATATACAGCAGGCCATAGGCATGAGGCACACATGCTTGAGAGCATAAAGAAAACACATTTGCTGGGTTTTGCTTTGCAGAACAAATATATTCATGGCCATTAGACTCCCCAGATGAGACGGGCTATGCCTGCTGCATTGGGACTGAGGTATAATATTCTCTAGAAACAAAGGATTGCTATGTTTTCTTAAATGTATATTAAAATGTATATTAAGATGTGTATTAAAACCTGTAAGCAGCAAGATATGATGATTTAATTTTCCCAACTGAAAGCTGCTGTATGCACAATCTTGTCTGGAAGACGTTTTGGGTGATTAAAGAAAGAGAATAAAATGAACCTTAACATAAACCCTTAAGAATATTACCATTGCAAATTTTTTTCAGGAAAAGACCCTCGTTCCCTCGTTTAAAACACTACAATCTTTTGTGACATAGGTATTTTTAGATATCCATTGGATATGGCTTAAATTTTATAATTTGTTATGCAGCTTTAATTCTGCTTTTAATAGTACTTAAGGTATGGATATGATTTTGTTTAATTTTTAAACTACACTGCTTATTTATTAATTTCTGATAGAACCTGGAAACAAAACAAAAATTAGTGATGTTAGCCTTTTTCAGAACGTTTCTCAGATTTTCAGTTTGGAGAATTAAGAACACATGGCACATGTATTAGAGATAAAACATAAATTATGTGTGTCACAGAAACAAAAATTCTTATGGATATCTACAAATAGGTTTAATTTTATTCTAACTGGATTTTCCTTGAGATTTGCATCCAAGGAATCCATTAGCTTTGATGGAAACTTTGAGTGGTATTTTGTACACTACTTGCTAGTAATTTCTGCGGTGTTCAGTGCTAACTCAGTAGTGTAGCTCTTTTGGGCACATTTGGCCTCCATTTGAGCTAAGGGCTCTGACTCCGCTAAGTCCCTTGTCCAGTCAGGGTGCCACAGAACAAGAGGCGTGGCTGGGAGGTGGCAGATTTTTCCAGCATGGCTTTGAGGAGATTTGGAGAAAGAACGATGGGCAACCATAGCAGTCAGACAGAGTTTTGCTGAAATCTGGTACTGCCCATCTGTTTAACGATGCTACTGCTGGCTGGAAATTATGTCAGCTCTCTAATCCTCTCTCAGGTAAACACCAAGAATAAGGACAAAGCAAAAGCACGGGCTGGCAGAGAGAAGGAGCACCCAGCAGCCAGGATGTGCCCTCATCAGTGAAAAAGGGACAGCTCTGCCCCTCGTGGCCCAAACTCGTGGTAGCTCACTCTCCACACGTGAAAGGCAGCTCAGAGTTCCAGCAGGAGATGGGGCCTCCCTGACACACTTCTTTTAAAAACTTTTCAGGCGTAGTCAGCTGTGGTCCAAAGATCTTAAAAGCAAGAGCCAAGAAATGCAAAACTACTTAATAGTTTACAAGCTCGGCCTTTGACAGAGACACTCATGCAGACCTTCCTCATAGCATAAATTTTCTTGCAACCAGTTACAGTTCAATAGAAGCATATTTTGGCATTTGCTATTTATTCATTTTCTAACCTTGTGCTTTGACGTGTACCAATAACTTGTCCAATATCCATGACACCCATGGGACAAAGAACTGGTACAGGTCTGTGGAAAATAGTGAAATCAATAGAGCTACTTCAGATGTGGACAGGTTTATATGGAAAAGAAATCTTGCCCATACTTCATACAAGGGATCTTTGTTGCTGTAATCTGTGCCATAATTGTGCATTTGTTTGTTTTTTTCAGCTTACTTTCTGGCAAGTACACCACCCTGACCCTGCTCATTCTTTCTTCTGGAAGATTTTTGCATAACAGAGAACTATTTTCTCCTCTCCTCTCCTTTTTCCTCTCCTCTCCTCTCCTCTCCTCTCCTCTCCTCTCCTCTCCTCTCCTCTCCTCTCCTCTCCTCTCCCTTTTTCATTTTCTCTCTTCTCTCTTCTATCTTCTCTCTCCTTCTATTCTCTTTTTTCCTTTCCTCTTCCTGAGGTGCCTTCTGATGCCAAACCAAATGTAAATAAAACAGTAATTTCTTTTTAAGGATTTTCACAAACTTTATTGAAGATTTTTATCTGAGGATAATTCTTTTAATAGTGAACTGAAATGTCAGATGCATTATTTACTAGTATTCACTCTGTACAGAGAAGTGAACTGTGAATTTGGTCTCTATAAAAATGTAGCATAATAAATGGCTGTTTAAGGCAAAAGAAAACCAATATCATATATCTGATGAAGGAAATGCTGCTTGAATACTGCCAAAGTAGCAATTTTATCTCAGCACAGAGCTTGTGGCATTCACAGACCTGCTGTTTCTCCTATTTCTTTCAATAGCAACAAAATGGGGATTCCAAGTAGTACTTCACAGGTCAGTCACAATTTAAGGACAAAACACTTCTGAAAACAAGTTTGAAGTATATTATTTTGGTGATATGGTGGCTGAACTACAGCTGGTGACACTGGTCAGTTACACTGTGCCTGGAAAACAAATGTCAAAGGAATTACTAGTGCTTCTCTGCCATGCGCACATTCTGTAAACTCATAAAGTAGAGTCTGTGCAAAAGGTAAAGAGCGAGATTCAGATTTCTTCCACTGGTGCACAAGCAGGACAGAAAAGCTTTAATCCCTCCAAAATCCATGGGAGTGACTCAAGCAGTTGCAAGAGCCCTACAGGACTGGCAGCCACTAAGCTCAGTATATACAGCTCATTATGGTTCACAGAGATCCCGGTGGTCCTGTATTTAAGCTCCCAGCCATGTACAGATGCCCTTTTCTATGGCCCATATAGAAAGTTTAGCTCTTGCATAAGCTTTGTCACTGTTTGAACCTCAATTCTGCACTATCCCTGCAGTTGAGTAGGTGCCATTGGACATAGCTTGTGCATTCAAACAGCACAGTTCAATGAAAAGAAGTAGTGGGTTCAAAATTATGAAGCCAAGACATGAAAAACTGCTAATGGTTCTTATCTGTTTATTTGAGAGATCTCTTGGAAGAAACTCTTGTACCCTCTGCTGTGGGCTGGAGAAATTCTAAATTAAGGAAGGAGGCTGGGGTGAGAATTCTCCAATAACAGATAACATTTTACAAGCAACCTATACTTAAAGATTTTATCTTCAAAGTTTTAAAGTGACTGCAGTGGAGGCTAAACAAACTGATCCAAATGCAACTTCCAAACCTGCTGAAACTCACTCATTAAAAACATCCAGAGGTCACATATCCCATTTAGGTACAGCAGCTTCTCCATGCACTATCTTCCTCTGCAATGTGTGTGCCTTCTTAGCTCATTCTCATCCTATTTATTTTTGTATATTTACACGTACATTTCGCAGAGTAAATCAACTACTGTACGTACTTCCCTGAAATGTGGATAAGTTAAGTGGCAAAGGTGCTGACTCTGATGAATATCTACATTTTGACTCTTATACAAAAGGAGGAAACTGAGCATCAGATTCATAGACAAGTTCACGTGTCACATCATATCATCATAACACAAAAGCAAAGTCTGGAAATGATGCATAAACAAACATTCATAATGTAAAGATTTTCCTTCTGAGTAAAATAAAGAATTTTTGGTGAAGGATTGAAACTCAGCTACAGTGAGGTCTGTTTGGCAGTATTCAAACTGGTGTTCATGGATCTTGGGAAAGAAAGAAAGCATTGATTTCTAAATTTCTGGGAAAGTGGTGAACTAAATTAACTCAGTTTTGTCTGAGAATTCAGATAACTTCATCCAAATATTCAAATTCTGTTGGCTGGTCAAGGAGCTCTTGCTGTTAAAAACCAGATAATCTAGTAAAACAAAATAAAAGACCTAATTAGTGATGGTAGCTCTGGCCTCATAAGAAAATAATGTGATTGAATTGAAACAAAGATCAGAGCAGAGAGGTGTTATTCCAGCCACAGAAGGTCTTAAATACATCTTTTAAAATGTACAATACAATGCCAGATGGTTGAGTCACTTCTGAGTTTTCCAAGGCATTCAATATGCAACCAAAGTTAGGTAATTAAATGGAGTAAAGTTGCTAAGGACCTGGTATTATACTTCATGTGAGCACTGATGAATTGTTTCTTGATCTTGTTCAGAAAAACTTGTGGGTGGCATTTTTCTGAAATAGGCGTTAATCAGAATAATCCAGTTTAAAGTCATGTTTTTCAGCTGCAAATGTAATTCTTTCAAGTACCTTAATAAAATCAAATTAATGCAAAGCAAAGGTTTCTCTAGCTAATAGTCACTTTTCTGCATTTTCTCACTGTGGACAAAACAGCATCCAGCTCTGAAAGAAAATCTTTGCACTTTAAATATTGAACATTAACAAATACCCTACTGGATTTTTTTTGCTACATCTAAACACTCTTTTGAAATCTGTATGTGAGAGGTAGCTAAGATGGTCAAGTTTTCTGATTTAGCACATATCAATATCATTGTCTGCAGTCAACCTGTGATTTATAGCGTGAGATTCAGGTTGGTATGAAGACACATATCTTCGTATGTGGACATACAGGTGTGTAAACTTGCATTGTAGCCAAATGTGAGATCTACAACAGTGTTTTAAAGGTATTTCACCTCAATTAAAATTAGATGCTTAGAACACTTGCTGGCATTTAGGCATCCTGTGCTATTTGATATACTGTAGATTATCTGAAACAGCCACAGGGCAGGTATAAATGACACGTGCCCCACAGAAAAACTGTCAGGAGGTCAGGCAGAACACCCTGGAGCATCTTAAATAGTATTAGATACTTGTGCATGGACAGATTAATTCAGTGACTTGTCAACTTGATGTGTTTACACTTCACAGACTATACTGATGAGTTATCTATTAAGCAGAACAGGACTAAGACACCTAGCCCACAAACAGACAGCTGCTTAAATGCAGAAGTCTCAGTCCTGTAGAAGCCTTAACTCTACCCACGCTGTTAGTCTGCAGCATGTAAATACATATTCAACTCTGGCTGCCTGAGAGTCTATGACTGTTTATGTGGGATCCCTATAAGTAGGCTTTCAGGATGCATTCTACCCCATACAGGTTGCCTAACAAATGCTACAAAGGTAGTTCAATAAACAAAGAAATAGGAGAGCCAGATGTCGATAATCTAGACATCCAAAACTAAACGTCTGCTCAGCTCTGCACTAGACAACGATGTGGTGGCAAGATCCTAGATTTTACCCCTTCTCACTAATCCTGAATGTTGCACCAGTCAATGTCTGAACATTAAGGTGCACCCATGGGTTGTGAAGTCTCCGTGTGGACTCAAGCCCAAGCTCACTTGATTATTTATTCCACAAGATTATTCATTTTCCAGAAAGTCACTGGTTAGATGCAACTGTGTAGAATGGAGAGAAAATACAAGAATAGGCATGCCATGGAGCATGTTCTTGTTAACCATTCAGTGTTGAAGATAAAGAGTCTGAAAAGAAAAGGAAATCCCTTAGAGGAAGAATATTATGAAGATCTTGACAAGAGGTTTTATGTTGCCCAAGTTAAATTACCAAAAGAATCACCCTGGTATAGAACTCATGTAAGAAACAGGAAATAACGGGGAAAGTTTTCAGGTACATTAACTGATATAGACGTAAGTATGGATATAACTTTATGGATAGCCATGGACATGACAATAGTAGAATTTTCCAAGTCATCCACTTAAAGAATGTTTTCAAAAAAATTAAAGGTTTCTCTTCCGGTCTTTATCCTCTATTGATCACAGTTCAGGAAGGAACTAATGAGAAACCATAACTGGACAAGGAAACAACTTGACAATATGTTATTTATTTAGTTCCTCTGTCCCTCTGTCGTTTGGCTTGTAAACATTTGCAAATTCAGGCTGATCAGCAAAACAGGCAGTCAACCCCACAGCACAGAGGCTGGGTATAAATATGCTTGAAAGAGATGTCCAACTACATCCTCAGGAGGCGTCCTTCACAGTGTCTCTGTTAAGAGATACTCACTAATGTCCCACTGAGCCTCTCTAAATGACTAATTCTGATGTGAATTTAATTGAATGAAAATATTTTTGTAAGCTTATCCTATGAAGTCAGAATTTGTGGCAGGTCTTTCATACAACCCTGACATTTTGGTTGTTCATTAGCAGTAAACACAGTTGTTACAAAGTTATGGTAGTTATAGCTTAGGGCATGAAAATCAATTTAGTAGGATTATTTGTTTATTTTCCACTCTATTTTTAAGGAGAAGCTTATATAAGCTCTTAATATTAATTTTCCCTTTGACTTCCACCTTTTTTAGTCATGCAAATATGTGAAATACCCAGTTAGAAGTTTTCCTTTCTTTCCTTAACAGAAAATTTAATTTCAGAATAAATAATGTTTGTTGGTTTTAGTCTGTTTATTCCTCTAAAAGACTTTTCATCAGAAAATAAATAATTTTTTTAAAAATCATGCTCTTAAGACTTAAAAAACATTTTTAGTGGGAAGGACAAGAAAGACAATTTTCTCCCACTGTAGTGAATAATTTGCTTTATCACTGAAGGCTTGATGTGGCTATGCCATCCACCACAGTAGGATTCCTCAGGTATCTGAATGATTTTCTCTGGACACGTCTCAAACATTTTTTCCTCAGCAGTGTTGATCAGCTTGGCACCAGTATCAGTGACATCAGGGCCACAGCCAAGACCAGCCTGCAGGACCTGACCATCTCAGAGCACAGCAGATCAGCCCCTGCACAGCACAATCTGATATAGACACTGCTTCATCCCTCATAATTCCTGCTTAAAAATTATATAGACTTCCTATATGAAAATGTTGTTCCAACTTTGCTTCTCCCAGGTTCTACAGCATCCAGAATTATGGTCCTTGTCCACCCTCTTGAATCCTCATAGACTAATCAGCTGGATATTGAAGAAAGGTTCAGCAAATCCCTACCATTGAAACCAGCGGTCAGAACAAACACTTAGGAGATGACAGACCTGGGCTCTTATAACCATGTGATCTGCTACTCACTTCTGCTAATTGCTATCATTAGGTTTCCTAATTATTATATTAAAACACAACAGCTTAAATGGGAGAAATTAAAAGAAATGTCCTTCAGAATGCTGTTGGAGTGTGGCGTTTGGAGAATTTGCCAAGGTGGAGGGAAATATATCTTTACGTCCATTCCTGTGCTGGCTGTGGGCTGGGGTGGAGGAGACTCTCTGCCCTTTCACTGTCATTAACTTCTGCTGGCAGGAGCCAGGATCAGAGACAAACACATGCTCCCAGCACAGCAGAGAGGACCAAGCCTTCAAAGCTCTTCAGAAAGACCAAGTTACACCATGCTTTTTCTGGTGGAACCCAAATCCCAGTCATCAAGTGGTGATGCTGCCCTCATCATCTACCAGCGTCTCTGCTTGTCTTCAAAATATGCAGGGCTTCTACCAAACCCTCTAGCTTTTTCTCCAAGCAGGAGAGAAAACTAGGAGCTGCTTCATCCACATTCCTGTTAGATCTGTACCTCTGTCCATGCAGTTTCATGCATGCTTGGCTTCTCTGGAGACTCCAGTTTACAGGTTGGTGGTGCAGGGATGCAAATCAGCCTGCATCTATATTATTTACATCAACATTTGCTACCTCAGGGCATAGCAGCTTGTTTAATGAAGTCTGCAAACTTGCCAGCCTCCCGGGCCTCCCTAATTAGGCACTTGTGATATGACAAGCTTCTTAACAATATTATTTACTTTCCCTGAGACACAGCAAGGGAAGGTTATGTTTCCTTCCCTGCAGAAACCAGTAGCATGATGGATGAAACTTCAGGAAATATTATACTAGCTGGTTGTTCAAGTTTTAATATAAAACATACTTGTGTCTGAGCTGGGCCTGAATTTTTCAGCAACCTGAATTCCTTTAAGGAAATTTTAATTTCCTTCATTTGATGCAATTAGGCTTTTAAATCTTTCGGCTCTTTCATTTTGCTAGGAAAGAAAAATCATTTCAATTTGCACAGCTCCTTTTGATATTACACTAAGATGTAACAGGGGAGCTCTCTCTTCCACTGGTGGCATTTTACTGCCAGTAGAAGAAAAAATCACAGACCAATTCAGGCAGTTTGTTAGTCCTGTAGACGAGCATGCACACGATAACTGAAGGGGCAAGAGGAAAGGGCAGGTTCTGAGGCAAAGAGGGGGGCATCCTTAGTGTGCCGTGTGATGAGGACCTGTGAAACCTCCGCTACTGCTCCCTCTGCTGCCCCAAGCCAGAGCAGGGTACAGGCTCATAGTGCCACCTACTTTGGTGGCACTTCCCACAGCAGCTTAAATTAAGAACAAAGCAATCTTTGTTCAAACTTCAAGAAATGGCATTCTTACCTGTATCATCTCCACTTCCCTTAAGGACTGTTCAGCAAAATGATGCCCAGTGGTATTTGGAGGTGTCCCAGGAATGAGTCACTCAGCCTTTGACATCCACTCCCTGAAATAGCAATAAACACAGTGACAGCATCTGAACCAAAATCACAGGTAAAGTCTTTTGACTGCTTCTTGCTTATCAAACTGAGTGGCTCCATCTGTGCAAGGGGAAGCAAAGGCTGCTGGAAGCTAGCAACACTGTGCTGGTAACCAACATTACAGATCTTCCAGGTCTTCAAGCAGACAAGAATTACCATTACCATGCTACTCTAAGCCACTGGCATGACTAACAGCTTTTTCCAATAGAATTTTATCCTCAAATAAAATAGTAGTCTCAGGAAAAAATATAAAGAATTGAAAAAGTTTACCACATTTCTCAAACCTGAAAACCTTGAGATGGTGAAACTCAGAACTTCATTTTACACCCATGAATCTAACCTTAAAATCAAGACAGCTAGGGAGATGGCTTCTCTTACACTGTTCTGAGAGTGAAGTAATACATCCTAAGTGATTTAGGTAGATAGATAGATAGATAGATAGATAGATAGATAGATATGAATTGCAGGAAACAAAACATTCTTCAATACAATCTAATGAACCACAAACCAACCAATTTAGTTATGCAACAATATTTGGTTTTTCTCCTGTACAGCACCTTATGCCAAGGAAGGATTATAGCAACAGCAATTTGTTTCAGATTTACTCTGTCAGATCAGCTGCTGATAGCTTCAGACCACCCTAATCTGGAAGAGAAAATGAAGCCGTCTGTTGACAGAAGAGCCATTTGTGATTTCACTGAAGCACTTCATTGTTTATGTAAAACCATTAAGAAAGCACAGGGTGATATGAGTTCTAAATCCCTTCAAAAATATAACCAAAAATACTTCAGATTTATGAGTCTACCCAAGTTCTCTTCACAAGATACTGCAATCTTCTTGACCCAGATAAAATGCAAGCCTAAACACTGTGACCATGGTGCCTGCTACTACAAAATATTTGGTTACTTTTCATAGAACACTGAACAGTGGCTTAGCTTTGGGAGCTGTAAATAAAGGAACTTAATTCTGAAACAAACCCAGAGTTTACATCATCTTACCTATAAACTGTAAATTAGGTGCAATGGAAGTTACATTAGATCTTTATATGCCACTTAGAAGTAAGACTTTCAAAGATGTCTAAGGAATTTAAATATCCAATTCCCATTAATTTTAATAGAAAGCTATACTCAGTTCCCTTAGGTAGATTCAAAAACTTAATCTTAACAGTCTATGTTATAAACCCTGAACTTATTATATCCTTGGAGAGATTCCTACTGAGTTTAGAAGATTTGGATATGGCTCTTATCACCTTTCCAGGCCAGGGATCTCCTGCTCAGGCAACAGGGACCACAGCATCATGGCTGGGCCCCTAACGCCTCCCTGACTGTAAACCCCATAACCTGCTGTCACATTTTTTTCCCTAGATACAGAGTGAAAAAAGGCCAGAGTACTGCATAAACAGAACAACGTCACACTATTGCTTCACACACACAGAGTGCGTAAAGTTCAAATTCCTTTTTTTCTACACAGGACTTTCTTGGTTCAAGGAGCTACTGTGGCCTCTCAGCATGCCCAGGGAGGGTAAACCAGGAGATTCTGTTAGATATCTTCAGCGTCACAAGGGAGATTAGAAGGAGGGTATTACATTATTTTGTACCAAGTTTGGCAAGATCTTCAGACTACTTATGTCAATGGCAAAGCTCCTATTGCTTGCAATGGCGCCGGATTTCCCCTGGTCCAAAGCTCCTGCATGCTCCAAAGGATTTCAAATCCCCGGCACTGTGGGCACCCTCCTGCCTCCAGCCCTCCTCTGCTTCTTCCTAAGTGCTGACCAGCACAGAGAGGGCACATTCTCATGTCCAAGCACTGCTAGCACATTATTAGTGTGTCACTTCAGGACCCTGACCTCAGGACCAGGCCCTGCCTGCCCAGCACTCCCATTGCTCACTTGCGGGAAGTAGTTAACTCTGTCTTTGCAGGACAGAGCTCTCTTTTCACAGGACTCCTTCAAAATTCAAGTTAAACTGAAGTTTCTTTCATACATGGGATTTAAGCTTGCTTTTTCATCATAGGAACAATGCTGTTTGAGAGTCCAGATTACATAATGCTGTATACTGCAAAAATGAGAAAATAACCACAGGTAATTTTAAACCAAGCACAAAATTATATTAGTTGCACTTGAATTTAAGGCCAAATTTTGGATTAGGGCTCCATTTATTGGCAATTCTGGGAAAAGGTTTCAGTATAATCCCCAGTTAATGAAACCTTTGCTAGTGAATTTCCTTTGTCAACACTGCATTTAATGTGAGAAGTGCTTATACCTGCTAGATCATCAAAACTTGCAAAGCTAATAGACTCCATTGGAATGTAAAAAACAGGGAGGATTTTCATAAAACTTTAATAAAAGCTTTTGGCCCAGAATGGTGTAGGGTGATTCCTTTAAAAACAACTCTACTATTACTATTCTCCAGTTTCCAAATACTTCTTTTTTTTTTGCCACGAAAATTGACAGACAGCTATACTAAAACATACATATGTATGGTAAAGTATTTCTTGGAAATGTTGCACAAACAAAAGAAAAATTCAATTGTAAAACCCCTAGAAACCTAGCCAAGCCGAGTCTGAGCTTTAGATCCTTTCAGTCCCATGCAGAGGTTATGGTCGGACAGATGCCAAGACCCAAATAAACTGAGTGGAAAACTTGTCTTGACCACTACTAGCAAACAGAAAGAAAAAATGTTGGTTTAGTTCAACTAAATGCTAGGCTTTCTTCATGTCTATATGCACAGTGACTGACAGGAGCATGACAGAATCTGACCTATGGGGAGCAAACCCATCCTCACCTGTCACAGAAGCAAATGTAGGTGCTGTCTGTGTTTAGTGAGGTTGAGATATCTGCATCATAGACATTTTAGAAAAGCCACCTTTAATGAAAGCTTTCAGGTGGCATTTTCCTGTGCATTGTTTGTGAGAGTTCTGTGCCAGAGGTGAAACTGTTCACTGTTCGAATGTCAGCCAATAATTAAAAAAAAAAAAAAAAATCACTAAAGGGCTATCTCTTGCTGGTAGTATTACTTATGGTATAGGAAAAGTATTTTCTCTTTCAGGAATCCAAAGTAAAAATGCTTTTGAATACCAGCTTAGCCCCAACACTATTTTATTTCTTTTTGTTCAGTTCAAAGTCTCTTATACTATAGAGTCATTCCTACAACTTAAACCATTTGCCACAAGGATCTGGGATGAATAGCAAGAGACACTTTCAAAGAATCCTTCCTACTGCACAGAGCAAGTGCTGAGATAGGACTTTGGAAATTCAATTAATGCTTCCATGAACACAAGTAATGTGTGAACGTGCCTGTGGCTGTGTACTTCCCTATGAAACTTTAGAACTAGGATTAAAGTGACTTTCAGGTCAAGCGGGATGATTGCACTAAAAAAGAAATGCCGTATTTTTCCTTTAAGATTTTAAACTCTTCATTTCAACTGTGTTTACTTTGTGTTCACAAAAACAAGAACGCTCATGGAAATAGTATTCAAAATATTTTTCAGTACTTGAGAAAAGCAAATTTTGAAGTCCTACAAAAAATATTTGCAGTGGAAATCTCATTCCCTTCATCCAGTCAGGAAATAGAAATACACCATATACACTGCATAGCCGTTACAGCTATTCAAAGTGTGCCAAAAGCTACTCATAAATTAACTACAGACATTGAATTTTGTAAATAAGTTTGATTAATAACTAATCAAAATCTTCTCAATGGCAATCCAACTTTAAAACTATGGAAACATTCGTTGGAAAATATGATATTAAATACAGCATCTCTAGCTTGACTTACCTGGTGTAGGGAGCCTGCTTTGGCAGGGGGGTTGGACTCAATGATCTCTTGAGGTCCCTTCCAACCCCTATGATTCTTTGATTCCCAGTTATCTTAACTGATGTATTATATTCTGCCAAATGCATCCTGTTTGAGTGGTAAGAAAAACTTTCACTTTATTTTTACTCCTTTTTGCTAATTGAGTTTTTCATGATGGTGCTGTCAGAGCGGAATCTGTGGAACAGTGTAGGAACACAGTGGAACTACACTTCCCCAGAGACACATCCCTGGGTACAGCCTTATATCAGCATACAGTCCTCATCCTAATTACAGCATCCCCTTCCCACAATTATACTGGAAGACTCCATTTTGAAAAACACCTATATACTTGCCTAATTTTCTCTCTACCTGAAATGTGCCTTTTTTAGCTCAGTACAGACCTGTGACTAACATTAGGCTGTAAGCTCACTTTCCCAAGCAACAAGTTACTGTACAGACAAAAGTGTTCATAATCTTTTTTTTGTTTTTGATGTATCACAGTTACATTTACTATAGCACTGTTTTCTAATACTCCATGACTAATCGCATCCTGAAAAAAATCACATAATTACGTTGATATCAAGCATCAGGTGAGTAAAAGCCAAGGGCAGGATAACTGCATCTGAGTGCCAATCGAACATAACATCATGCTTGCTTTCATATTTCTAGTCATGGGTAAAAGGAATTCAAGAAGAAAAACAGATGTCAAAGATGGATTTATGATGTGCAAGCCAGACTTCGGACATACCCTTTGAAATATCATCCAAATCTCACTGAGACAAGTTTCATGTCTGAACATCAAGTGAACACTGCATTAGCAGTTGAGTTCCTCTTCAGAAGCATCACTCTCTTGGTTCATAAGAAGAAATTGGCATTACGCCTGCCAGCAGCTAATGTTATCTAAGTAGGCAAGGTTAAAGGAAAATTACTGTCTATCTGAATTGTCCTGAAATCCCCAAAATTTCAAAGTGAAAAAGTTTTCTTCCTTCCCTGTCTGAGGAAATTTTTCAGAGATAGTACAGGTTTATTTCAAACATTTTCTACAGGCTGAAACTTCAGCACTGGGGTTAGACTCTACTTTGAGTTGCATTCTGATGAATCAAGTTAAATTAGTGCACTAAAAATGATTTGTCTCAGAACCAAATTATGTTTCACAAGCAGTGTGAAACAGGCAGGAAAAGAAAATAGAAATGGAGTAATAAATAAGTCAAAGAAAGAGATACAGCAAGCAATATATGCTACAAAGTGTGGGAAATTGATAGAGAAAGCCAAACAGGTTTACCTGATCAGGGTGGCAATAAAGATCAATGTAATAAGAGCAAAATCAAGCATAATGTAGAATGAGATAGAAGGGGTTAGAGTATATATTAAAAGTGCTAAAATAAATCATTCTATTCTGTACTTTAAAGACCCAGAAAAGTCTAATACTTTCCAGTGCATTTGTAGCTCAGAACTTATATAGAAGAACACTCTACTCCTAGATGGACTGCATTCCTTCTGTAAAAGGGAACATTATAAATGGCCATGTGCAAATACGTACATTTGGGAGCAAAAGTGCAGGTTGCAGACAGCAAGGTTGGAATAGCATGTTCTTATGTCATCCTGGAAGGAACTGATGCGTGCAGGAACTGCGGGGTTGATAGGGCCACACAGCTCAGCACAAGCCCTCAGCACAAGGAGATTGTGAAGCCACCAAAGCAAGATGTGCTAAGGAGATGGAGAGTAGAAAGAGAGGGTGCCAAATTCCCCACAAAGGCATCTATGCCTCACCAGGATGGTCAGCTGAAGTGAAGCTCCCATCTCCTGCTTTGTGATGAGGCCGTGTTGGGGTGGAGGACACTGGGACTAGGGAATCTCCTGTAAATTTTAAAATCTAAGCGTTGTCCCATCATTTTATTGCATTTCTAGAGCCCACACATCAACATGTAGCTCAAGTGGGATGCCTATGCAAGTCCTGCTCTCACTCACAGGTTTCCTCCTATCCCATGAAGAAGATTCCTCTGATATTTGCCTTTGCAGACTCCTTTGATACAATGCCTTTCTGGCTGAGGGGACGTGCCACTTTGATTACTTTTTGGACACTGGAATCTATAGTGGTATGCAGTGATTCAGCACTCAGCACTCAAAATGTTTATGACATTTTAAAATATTAAGAAATATAATAGTCACAAGTATAACATAAATAAATTTAAATATAATAAACTCCTCTTGCTTTCAGCCAACACAGACTGTGAAATGAGAAACTCAGAGATTGTCTGTCTGAGGAAAGAGACTAAATACTCCTACACATATGGAAGCCGAAAGACTTCTCTGTCCTGGAAAATGTCTCAAGGCTTAACCCTACATGTTCTTTGCTGTTGGTTTCCTTTAATCTTCCTTAAGACCTATATTCAGATGTCCAGCACTGACAGTCTGAGGGAAGGAACACACCCTCAGACACATCAGCAATCAGTGCTACGTTTGTCCAAAGAGTGGCCTTCCCTTAGCACTGTTTCTAGGTGCTGATGGCTGAACAGCATTTCTCTGTTCTTCTCTTGTTTTCCACATTGGTTTATGCTGGGACAGCACTAAGCACCATGGCATCCAAACCTGTGATTCCCAGACACTATCAAAAGACTGGAAAGTTATATCTGCAGGCAAGAGTGCTATAAAGATGGTGAAGGGCCTAGAGGACAAGGGGCACATGGAGTGGCTAAGGTCCCTTGGTTTGCTCAGCCCAGAGCAGAGGAGTCTGAGGGAAGGCCTCATGGCAGCCTACAGCTCCTCATGAGGAGAGCAGAGGGGCAGTAAGGCAAAGAACTCCTCGGAGGCTGAGACGCTGGTGAACAAAATAACTCTTTAGGAGAGTAATGTAGCCTTCAACTTTTAAGCTGTTCAGTACTGCATTGGACAAAGACATTCACAGCTAACAGTAAAAACAACCTTGCACTGTCAAAAGCAGAATGGATGATACAGAAATTTTCTCCTCCAGAACTGATAAATATAAGTAGTTATCTCCACTTTCATTTTAAGAATAATACAGTACAAATTATATGCTCCCCTGAATTTTGTAATTCTACGGAAATATTGTCCAAATAGTTCATCAAAATTTTCGGCATAGAAGTTGCCTGCTAAGGGATCACATTGACTAATCTATATTCAAAAATAACAAGAAATTTCTTTGGCTCTCCTTCTATTTTAGGAAAACATTTTACACTGAGAAAAATAACAAATAAAAAATAATTATTCTTGCTTAGTTGAATGTTACAACAGATTTTTCACCCTCGTATCCACAAAACTTGCAAGAATAACTCACACTTACATACACATTTAAGGCACAGTTTGGCTCAAGGAAAAAAGCAAAATAATCCTGACTTTTCACATGACATTGTTCAAGCTTACAATGTTAAACTGTTTTATTTCTTTATTGTTATTATTATTATTATTATTATTAATTTTCTATAATCTGTTTCCCAATTCTGCAACTGCAGTCACATCAGCAGGAAATGGGAAAGCAGTACAAAACCATGTGTTTTCTTATTTGCATACTTAGATTTGATTCTTCTGGATCATGTTTGCATAGTACCCTTCTGCTTACAATCAAATCATTATTACAGTTTTTTCAAAAGGTTTAGTTTTAATAACTGATGTGAAGTATTTCACAGTTAGACTAGACAGGGCTATTTCCATCCTTGAGAATGGGCCTAGCGCAGAGACTAAATCTTCTGATGTACAGACCTATACTTAGACACTGCAGTCCCCATTACTAGGTTAGTCACAGAATTACATTGTAATTTGAGCAATTTTAAATTTATAGGCTTAAAAAAAAAAAAAAAAGGAAGAACAATCCAGTATTATTTTGAAAAACTAAAGCTCTTTTTAGTAAAATATCTTATTGCATTGCTCAAGTCCTTGAGTTCATGTTCAACAACCTGAACTAATGCTCAAAGCTAAGAATGTTCTCACAAACACTCTATGAAGTGGTTGAGGCGACTGCCTGAAAAGAACCTATTTATTAGAGTGAAGCCTCAGCCAAATTTGTTTTCATCTCCAGTGAGAGGAAAAAAAAATAATTTCTGCATCTTTCTCTGTCAGTGTATAAAATTGTGGAAGCTAGTTATCATCACTTCAATTTTTGGAAGTAAATGATTCTTCATAGGTAAGTTTCCCAATTAAATTCAGAATTGTGCAGCAATCCCATTCTGTTTCATGCAGCTGTTGGAATACTGAGTCAGTCCACTACTTACAATGTCAAAAAGAGTAGGAAGTATTGCCCAGTTCTAAATTAGGCTACTTAGTAGAAGTGGCTTAAAATAAAACAGAAATACAAACAAACCCTGGAAAATACATTTGTGAAGCCTGAAGGACTTCAAGAAGAGTTCAGAGTAAAATTATTTTCTTTTTCCTATTACACAGTTTTTTAAAACAAAAAGAGAGATACAAAACCTGAAGCATATTCTTGGTAAATATGACCTCACACTTCAATAAATATATTAAAGTATTGATGACAAAAATGACAGAATACATTTGCTACAGAAAGTTTCATCTTTTTGAAGAAGGAATCCTCAAAAGAAAACAAATGTCACGCAACATATTTTTAACTAGCTAAAAGGTAAAGTGAAAACAAAGGCACGTTATGTTACAGCTGCTACAATTATTAAGACTAGTCTTGCTGCCACTTTGGTTCCATCAAGTAGTATCCAAATTCCTTGAGTAATCCCACTGAATCCAATGGGAAAGCTCACAGAGTAAGGAACATCTATTGTGATTAACAGTGGCAGAATTTGACCTTAAGGTCATTTTAATAAGCATTCTGGTGACTTGCTATTTCCTAAGGACCTCTTTTCATAATACATTCCATAAAAATAATCTCTAGAAAGATACAGTTTCTTCTGCTCCAATATCCCAAGCATTTGGAAATTCTGATGAGAACAAAATGCTCCCTGCTTGTCAGAATGATAGAAATACCCAGCAGAACATCTGTACCATGAGGACCATGTAAACAGCAGTGTTAAACCTTCTTCTGTGTCTATCCTTGAGCTTTTCTGGCTTTTCACCACTGGAAAAACAAGACCACAGGTCTGTCATTGTCTTCTTGGTCCGTAGGCCACAAAATTCTGTCCCACTAGCAGGGAGAAATATAAAAGGAAGAGGAAAGACACAAAGTAAAGGTGAGAAAAATTTATTAGGTCATTTTGGTCATCATCATCCTAGTGCAAGATTATTTCCAACTGGATGTTCTTCAGTACTTGGTCTAGTTCAGACTAGAGCTTCTACAGCAGAAAAAACATAGGCCGAGATTGAGTAAGCTTGGCAAAAACACTTGGAGAAACTTATATTACTCTAGTTACAAGCCAAAGAGTTTTAGTCCATCACTTTTAAGAGCACAAAATCTACTGACATTTTAAGTACTATATTCACTTCAGCTAACATCAGTCCTCAGCCCAATTGTAGCAGTGCCAGGTCCACAAATGCCACACATATCTTTAGGAGCAGAGCTGTACCGGGGAGCAGCCACACCGACAGCAGAGTGGGATTTGCTCTTGTGTGTACTAACACATGATTTATGTAAAGCCTTTCAAAAAGCACAAGAGAGATGTTCAATCTTCAATTTCAGGAAGTAAAGATGTTCAAATAGGAACTTAGCTGCAGAATAAACTGCATGACTGCATTACCATGGTATTAGCTGGGCTGGCAGCCAGAGAAGCTATGCAGCTGTAGCTGCTAGGAAGCTCCTCTAAAGCAAGTAAATACTCATAGCACAGAGACTTATTTCCAGCTCATCACTGGAGGAAAGGATATGGTTGATGATTTTTTATGCTGGCTTTGTACCATTCCATCTCACAGGACCTTCTGTCCTTGCACTTCCCACTGCGCCTCCTACAGCCAGCAGGCCATAGCTGTATGGAATAAAACCAAGTCCCAGACATGATCATTCTCCTTCAGTATCTCTGCTGATGTGTGCAATCAGTCCAAATGCTGTCTTTTTAACTTCTGGTTATCAAGCTACATTTTGCCCAACTGAATGAGTAAGTTTAGACTTAATGAATTACATAACACCTCATGTTGGAAAGGACTTTTTAAAGTCATCAGATCTAACCTTTCATGAGAAAAGGGAGCCTAGATGAGCTTATCAAGCACCCTGCGAAGTTTATACTCACTAGATAAAAATAGCACACAAAAATGTCAAACTATTCATTAAGTATCAATTTAAAGTTCTGCAATACCAACAGTAAGTGTCTTTCAAAGTGTAAAAATAGTTTATATACATAAAATTTGTTGATAGTGTTTCAACAATAGAAAATACACAGTCTGTTTTCTTTCTGCATTATCTTCTAGCTGCTGTCCCCATGCGGTAAGAAATACCATCTGGTTTATGGACTGACCAATATGGGAGAGAAAAAAAAATGGAAAAGGCACAAACCAACTGGTGCTGTCATTGAAAAAATGCTTCAGAATTGAAGTGCAAACTGTAATATCCTACAGAGATTAATATAAGCACTCCGGGTTTATGGTTATTCATTATTAAGCTTCTGGGAAAATAGAACAATATATTCTAATAGTTTTAAATACATATTAGATCCTATGAGTCACTGCTGATTATTCAGCCCATATTTCTGTCACCGTATTTCAAAATTACCTGAGAGAAAGCATTTAGAATTTGTAAAATTACAAGAAAAATATAAAACAAAAACAATGAAAAACACACTCCAAAAAATATACTTAAATGATGACTGTAATGGAGTTACATTAAGAGAACAGACAGAAAATGGAAGGAGAGTGAGGTAGCTGGCAAAAACCTAGAGCTGATCCTCCAAGGTCAGCTACTCAACAATGTCCTCAAGCTTGTGCAGATTGTATTTCCTGAAACACAACATAAAAGTCCATCGTGTTCTTCTCAAGTGAACAATTTGCTCTGGTCACAGTACTGAGTACTAAATATCTCTAGCAAGCAAGGACTCTTACAAAGTTCTGTTATAAAGACTGATCTCACAATATTGCCCTGGAGAAGAGAGAGAATAACTCAGCCTGCCACATATAAAGCACAAGTTTTAAAGTGTTAGGCAAATTTTGCAAGAAGAAAACGAGGCTCCAGTAGAGCACTGCAGGTTGCTAACAGCAGCAGTGAAAAGGTAAACACTTAATAATCTATTGTCTTTGTTTAAACTCCCTGGGGCCTCGTCTCTCCTAGCCAATCTCCCCTGCTTCTGGAGGAAGATGAGCTGGCCAATTATTTCATACACCATGTGCAGCAGCTCCCTTTGGGAGAATGTGGCCCCCCACATATCAAATAAATAACCACACTGAAGTCAATGGGGCACATTCATTTTTATATTGCTGTATCTAAGATTACAGTTTCATTTCTGTACTACCTTGAGCTTAAACACAACCTCAAGGTTGGACCTGCCGGTAGCAACAGGCCAGGAGGAGCAGACCTGGATGGATGGGAGCCTCCCTGCAGCCTATCCTGCATCCCCATGAGGTCCTACAGAAAGCTGTCTGCATGAGCACATCTCCATCAGCAAACATTCAAATCTGCTGAGTGAGAACTCTTGACAACTGTTGATGTGCTAGTGCCTAAAGAGAAAAATGAATGAATAAAAATAATAATAATTATTATTATTATTAAAAAAAAAGGAAGGAAGGAAGAAAGAAAGAAAGAAATCTAAACTCAAGGTTTAGTTTCTTACAATTTCAGCCTGGAAACTGCAGTAAGGAGTGAGCACTGGCCCCCCCTCTACCTTCAGCCAGATCTGCGTTCAGCATTCCAGTCTATGTTTACAGCTGGGGAGAAATTGAATTACCTACATAGTATTATTTTAGTATAAACGAACAGGAAGTCTTCACCAAAATTGATGACCCAGCGGGTGTTGCCCCTCCCTGACTGTACTGTATACGCAGAGCTTTCTAGACTCCAATTTATTGGTTTGTCAGAAACTTCAGTTATTTTCATCAAGTTGAGTTTTACATTAAACATTCCTCCCCTTAATTGGAACCATGCGGATACATTTGGGCAGCATCCATATTCCTGCTCAAAATAAAAGGGGTACTTTGTTACAAATTCAGCATACTTTGCTGTTAAATTATATTTTGCTAGCAATTACAATTAAATATGAAGTTCACACTTAATAGCAAACCTTGTAATCATGTGGGAGTAGTTCTCCTTCCGTGAACACCATGCGTGGGTGGGAGAAGGGAGAGCCCCGCAGCTTCATTTTAATAATGAAATAAACAGTTCTGCTGGTGAGTAATTCAGGGATTTTAACACAGGGCAGTGGCAGGATGGAAATTGTTTAAGAAGCTTATTTAACCCTCTCACCTGCTACTTCTAGCTCTCTCAAAAGTTACACACCCGACTGCAGGCAGACAGGAGCAGAACCGAGTGGCTCTGGAAGGGAGAAGGGCAGAGGGCTGCGTCATGCCTGATTTTACTCTTGATTTTTGGCCCCTCACGAAAATGACCAAGTCTAACAAAGTCATGCCTGCAGAAAGCTTCTGAAGTTTTAAAGTTTTCCTTTTTTTTTTTTTTTTTTTTTTTTTCCCCTTGAATTCTGAATTACAGATCTCCAAGACGCTTTGTTTCTCTGGCATCTGTCTTGGAAAACAAGTAACATTCTGCAAATTCAGATTTTTTTTAAATTTCATTTATGGTTTTTTGTTTTTGTTCTCAGTCCCATTAGCCATAAGTGTATCTATTATGGAAAGGTATCAAGAGGTTTCATTAGAATAGAAAGAGGAGACATTCTGCTGTGGAAAAAGGAGTTAATGCAAGTCAGTACAAAGCAGGTCATTTAATTTTAAAAGTGGGATGTGAGATATTGCAACTGTTGCATGTTATGGTGGTGCTCCTGCTTGCCTGAAACATGTTTCTAGTGATATATAATGGAATTACAGAATTCAAATCTCATTCTAATTTTTCTTACCTGAAACAAAGCTTTCAATTTGGGCACTTACAGGAGGAAACCTTGTGAAAGACAAGTTCTCAGCAGTCACTGGGATGAAATCTGCAACATCTGCTTTACTAGAACAAAGAAAACCCAAGATTCACCAAATCATCATTTTTACCCACCTGAAGCTAATTTCCTGGTTTTTACCCATAAAATCTCTTGCTGTCTTGCAAACAAACTTTGTTTCAACCACGTCCACTTGGCAGCAGCTGAAATTTCTCCTCTGCACTGAGTTGACTGTCCAGCTGCCATCACCTATCACTCCAGGGAATTTAACCCAGGCACAGAAGAGAACATCTCACAGCATCCCTAAAGCAGATTGTGGGACCCTCATGGCCACCCACAAAGCTGACACCTCTCCTACACAGTCCTGGATCCTGGCTGACCCCTACAACGGGATCAGCAGCTTCTGCTGCTGCTGCCAACCCTCCTGCTTGCTTGGGAAGCCACTGAGCATAGAAATATCAAAAATATTGGCAAGTCCATTTGCTTCAGTTACAGATGAGTAAGCCTTTTGGTGTTAGAAGCACTGAAGATACCTTGAAATACCATGGGGGTTCCCAAGCTCAGAAGAAAAACTTTATTCTCTACAGCTAAACTGTATGCTTCTCTCATCACTCCACTCTCTGGTTGTAATTTCAAGTCAGGAACTTCACACTGGGGCTTTTATAAAAAAGATGACAAACATGACTGTAAGGATAGCAAATTGAACTTTTGAAATTTTACAAAATAATGATGGTTAATACATTCTGCAAGTGTTGCTATACTGTTAGGAAGCCCTGACAGATCCCAATGGACTTCCCTGGCTGGTGATTCTCATGTTTTACTTCAGAGAGAATCCCAGTGCTGTGCTCCAGCTCATACTTTCTTCAGAGATGAACAGATTTCCCTGAGGCAGATAATAGAAGAAAACAGCAGCTGAGGAATCAGAACCAGAAACATGTTACTGAGCCTGAAGCACTATATTTCTTTCACAGTTTGAATCAATCCCCTTCATCCTGTAAGTATGCCTGAAAAGGTACTGTGCAGCGAGACACATCCTGAACTGAAAATGATTCTGCTTTGCACCAGTGGATTATTTCTGCTGTTTAAACAAGCCCCCTTCAACAACACATATTCTCATCTGTGTATTTTTAATAGAAGCATAATTTTTGTCATATGTTATAATGAATAACATACAACTGAACAGTGTGCATAAGACTGTAATTCCATCTGGGAGTTTGCTGACATTGATAAACCACTCAGGTTCTGCTTTTGTGGTTCATGCCATTACAGCAGCTCAACAGGATTACAGTCCTGTTAGGTACAGTTGGTTGCAGACATTATACCACACGAAAATGACTGTATGCTTTGTTAAAGAAAAGGTTTGAATTTAAATCCATAACTGAAAATTCTCATCAATGGTCCGATAATATGGCGCTAAAAATGATCTTTATGTTATTAGCCGAGCGGCTTGTTTATTTTATTTAAGATTCCTCATCTCAGGCAATGAAAACAGTTTAGTTGGATTTAATTATATCTATACTGAGGGACCGAAGCATTTCCCTTGTAATTTTGTGGCATCACCACTTTTATAGTATATGAAAACCAGAACATTGCGCTGCCCATAAAGGAAAGTGAACCAGACAAGTCTAGTAAATTCATACTCTAAGCCGAGTTAAACACATACACATAAAAGCAGGTAAAAACTGTGGTTTCACTTCTTTTTTTCAATTCTAAACATTAATCGTGATAGCAATAACCCTGCCAGGGATTGTTTAGAATATATAGTAACACTTTCCTTTAGTTTGATTATAATTAATAGATTAATCCATGTGTGCATTCTCCTCAAATGAAGTTCATGCTCAGCCACATTTCCCTTGTAAAGCTACAAAAGCTCCATGAATGGGAGCTTTCATTCTTCTGCACCTTATTCCCACCTTGTTTGGATCACTAGCATTTTTTAAAATGTAGGTTGTGCATTCTTGTTCCTAGTGTGGCCTCACTCTACTTACTGCCATCTAATTCACAGTATAACAGCAATAATGAAAAAGTCCAGACTGTTCCAAGACAGAGACAAGGTAATTATTTCTGATGAGAATTTTTCTGCTTGTACAAATCACTGATGATGCTCATTGGTGCCTGACTGAAGAGTAGGGACATGAAGCCCCATACCACCTTACCTGGCTCTGCTGTGTGCTCTGTGGAAAGACTATTATCTCTAACCCACTGTGCATTTGATTTCCAGATTTCAAGTTTTGCACCAAACACATAGCAGCACCAGCTGGAATGTCACCAGGATGGGTTATGGTGGACCACACAAACAGGACAATCCAGATCAGAACATAACCACACTTTGCTGTCATCCTCATAGTGATTTTACAGAGCCACCAGTAACCCCACAGCAGCACATCAGCCTCAGGTGCTCAGATGAACCCAAACTTTTAGCATCACAATACTGAACAGGGCCTTCTCTGTAGGATGAAGTATTCACAGATGTAGCTTGCACTACAAACTCCCCTAGTGGAGATGTGGTGTCTACTGGCAGGAATTTTTTTTGCTAGCACTGTTTATACCAGCTATCCAAGTGACATAAGTTGTAGCTCTCAACAGAGCTTTTCCTGGTATAGGAACATTCACCAGAACTGCCAGTTTAATTAGTGGTATGTTTCTTCTCTTCCTGTGCTCTTAGCTGACAAAGCTGTATTTGCAAAATGTTTGAATGCAGATAGAACTTTTACTTCTGGGGAAGCTGCAAAATGGACTGTAAATGATTTCTGTACTGATGGAGATGAGGAGAGGGCTGATAGAGCAGTGATGAGCAATGAAGCACATTCTGATGCATCCTGACCAATGTCCAACAGTAACACACACCCCAAAAGAAAAAAAAACTGAGATGAGCTTTATGGTTTCAGGTTACTCTTACAAAAGTTTTCCAGAGTCCAAGCTGAAGAAAACAGAAGACAATCACCAACAAAGTGAGCTTTCTAGTAATTTAAGATGGAAAACACTCATTAGCCTTCAAATATCACCACGATTAGAAAAACTTCATTATGGCACCTTCCAACTAAATGTGGTCTTTGTAATCCAGATATATTTTCTTACCTGACTAACCAGCATAGATTTTCCCTCTGTTAACATCCTACAGTTATGACAAATCCTGAAATGGGAGTAAAGCTCTAAGGCCCAACTCTCTTCTCTCATGCGCATCATTAATAACATTGTCAGCTAAGTAATTAAATCATCTTCATCATTAGTGCAACACAGAAAGAACGCAACTTAATCCCAGGTGGAATCCACAACACTGTCAATTTTAAAATATATTGTTTAAATTAGGCAAATTTGATCCAGAGTCACTGAAAGAATAAATTTGGAAGACCACCGGGTCATTTTTACAGAATCTTTTCCACAAATATAATGGCACTTTAATGGAGGTTACGCCACATACACACATAAACAAGAGAAAATTAGTATATATCAGTTATGATAATGTTTTCTGCTGAGCACTAAAAAATTACTGGAAAACCACTTAATAACTATCAAATGTTTTATAATAGTGTCAGCTGAGTGATTTCCTGCTGTAAGAAAATGCGCAGTCTCACAGTGAATTTCACTGAATGCCTTTGCCACAGCTAAATCAGCAATGCTCCAAGCTTTACGAAAAGCATTCCTGCTCTAATACACCTCCTAATAATAGTTTACCTCAAGACTGACAAATGAGATACTCCAGAAGATATTAATCTGGAAACAATACATTAAGACTGTAATTCGGATACAAGGGCAGAGCTGTTCCATGGGCACCTCTGGAATTTTTGGGAGTTTTGTGACTGGCATTGACAAGCACAGCTAGAAGCGGTTGCCAGCTGAAAGAGATGCAGCCTTGCAGCAACCTCCTTTTAGCTCTGTTCCACCTCCTTCCCTTCATAGAGATAACCATTTGCATCAGGGCATTCTGCATACAACACAGGTCTCAGCACCAACCTGGAGCAATTCACTTGCTCGATGGTTTTGAACCCAACATCCAGATGAACCATTCCTGTAAAGTTTCCATTCTTTCCTCATTCTGCATTTTGGCTCCCTGTACCTCCTCTAATCACAATCAACAGCACCAAAACAGTGAAAAATTCAGCCAGCTTTGTTCAGTTTTTAAGGAACCATAAAACTTGAAAACACAGACTAGACTTTGTTTTGAACATCTTACACACTTTCAAGGTAGATAATAAAGGGATTTAGTACCACAAATACATTGTTCACATCTGCACTCAGAAAGCAAAATAAATAAATAAATAAAAAGTACTGTAAGAGCTAAGACCTGACATGCTCTTCATTTTGGTTCTTATTCCTATTCAGAGAAAGCAAAACTGTGCATTTTTTTCTATGAGTATATGCTTTTTTTGGTTATTTTTATTTTTTGCCCATGTTATATATTGCTAGAGCTCAATATAACAAGTCCTTGCAGCTGTATTGTACAAAAGGTGGGCACACAGTTCTGATTCCCTGTAACAAAGAGGTGAAGTGATGTGTGCTCTGAGTCAGAATTCCTAAGATTTCAGAGCAGTCAATACACCTTCCATCCATTACTTTTCAAAACTCACCACCCTTAATAAAGGTGCTGAGGAAGAGGTGGCAAAGATCTTCTCTCACTTTAGGGCTTAATTCCTAATTTTATTTCAAGGACTTCAATCTTCAACTCAGATTTTAGAGTTTGCATGTGAATGGAGGGCCCAACCATCTACTCCTACTTGCTTTAAGAGCAGGGGCATCTGACTGTGCTTACATTTGCTGGGATTTATCTGACTGACTTTCAGCATGCCCTACTGTCCATGAGGGTTTGCAGTCCCTGGGACTGCAATTTGAACGTCCAGATTGCATACTGAGAGTAAAACTGCAACTCTGAACAGTTTTTAGGTGGTTGTGGTCAGAGTAAAGTAGCCATTCAGAGCTGTGTGCACACTGTTTTTGAGCACTGACCCTGCCTTTGATCTCCTTCCAGTGCCTTCCCCCACATACAGTTCACTGGCAGAGCACAATGTGCATCCCACTCTGTGGGAATTTCTGGGGTTTTGTTTGTTTGCTTCCTTGGTTTGGTTTTGGTTTTTGTTTGCTTTTAGGAGAGAGATTTTCTCCATTCTTAACAAATCTGAAGAACATTTTAATATTAGTGGCTACTACTTAGAGGCTAGATGGAAGCACATGAGGAAAGAAAACTGAAAGCCATCTAAATATGGCTTTTTCTGTAACAAACTAAAGCAGGGATACGTAAATGGAGGACCCAGATTTGGCGTGAGCTACTTTTGCTCACAGAATAGCAAGAGACCATGCACCAGAGGTACACGGCAGATGTTGGTCATCACGGGCTCACTTGACTGTTCCTGAGAAGCAGGCACCACATTTCACCGACTATTTTAAATATCTACTGTAAGATAAAACTTAGTGATCCCAATTTTATTTTTTTATTTTTTATTTTTTGCATCAGCAGTAAGGAGTTACTGGATCTTGTAGATAGGTAGGTTTGCTAAATCAGTTGTGAAGCCATAAACAGAGACAACAGGGGCGACAGATTAGATCACTTAGCAGAAGAAAGTAAATATCAGTTCTGGCATTTTGTTCCATGGATTGCTTCAGCATTTTGCAGTAGAGTCATTGAAGAAAAAAAAACCAAACAAAAGTCCCAAGAAATTACTTGAGCATCAAAGAACAAACTTCTCTCTCCCTGTTTACAGTTCAAGATTGCATCTACTAAAATACAGATGAAGATCTGTTTGCCACCTCTCCACTTGGCCCTGAGATGTCATCATTCCTGCCTGCAAAGGTCATGCAGCAAAACAGGGATTGGTACAGTCCCTACACAGAAAAAAACTGAAATCAGTAAAAATCACTATTACAGGAACTTCCTAACACAGGAAACAGCTAGTAACATGGATACTTGTTTGCTAAAATAATATAATAAATAAATAAATAAATAAAAAACACTCTTTAAATAATACACATTTAGAAATCAAGTACTTTATATTTTCAAGAAAAAATGTGTGTGGAACACTAACATCATTATTAAAGTAAAAAAAAAAAAAAAACATGGGTAGAGATTATATGAATATCTGCAAGCACAATGCCTCCACCTGTTCAGGGCAAATGTGCCTCCTCTTAGAGAGTGTGTTTGTTCATGCATGTATTTGTATGTGTGTGAACATACGCAGTGGTGATAGGAAAGGAAACAATTAAATTTTCCCAATGTCTCCAGGAAAAAAAAAAAAAGAATCATACTATGGTGTATTTTTCCTTAAATCAACAAACTCCAAGTTACAAAATAACAACGTGGAAAATTCTCCTTTGCATGAGCACAAATTTCTGAAGTATTAGACTATAATTTATCTTATAATATGATTTATTTGTCAGTGTTTTCAAGGGTAAAACAGATAATATTATCTTAACCTTCTCTTTTTTTTTTTTTTTTTTTTTTTGTTCTTTTTTCTAATAGAGCTATGATTTAGAGGAAACATGAATCTAACAATGATGTATACGGTAGATGATATCTTAATTTTATGTAGCTCATGTTTAAAGCTGTTTTGTTTGAGCTTCTCATTGTCTCAGTGTTATCATACCATGCTGCCATCTGAGTAGGGAAGTTTACTTGAAAACGTTTTTCGTTTTTGTTTTTTTCTGTTGACCACAATTTCTTGAGATAATTGTTCTAAGATCACCTTTCTGGCTGGGCTGTTTCAAACTGAGGTAACGTTACCTTGCAAGAACCTGTTGAATTTTTGTCAGTTCTCTCCCAAAACTCAGATCTTTAAAAACGCTGCTCTTTTCTACTGAGGTCATCTTCTGATGGTAAGAGTCAATGACCTTTTAAACTCTCTACTTAAAGCAACTTCAACGTGTTTCCCTCCACCTCTGTTCTTTGTTTTATTAACTTTTATGATGGCTACTCAAGTAATTTTCACCAAAGTTTGGCAAAACATTTCAGTAATTTCAGCTCAACAACTAACAGTCAGCAGACTCAAGGCCACTCAGACGCTGCAAGCATTTTAAGACCCCAGGGAACCATGACAATTGGAAACAAGATGGGAGGGACCACTGAGACTTCCTACAGGAAGCAAGAAGACATTCTATGGATGAGACTTGAGTAGGTCTGTATAAAAGTTAGTCATGATCCAGATGTAAATCAGCTCACCACCACCTACGCAAACCTATTTAATGGAAACAAATTCGATACATGATGACACTATCCCAAGCCCAAACATCACAGCAGCCATATAACAAAAACTTTAGCTGGCATATCACATGACTATCAAAGTACAGAATGCTGGGAAGTCATCTGTATTTTGGGGAACTCTTCACTAAGTATTCCATAGATTAAACTTCTGTTCCATTATTGCTGGTAGACTCTGATTTTGTGTAAAGGTCTATCCAAGAGTAGCATCCACAACAAAAATCACAACACAGTCTGATTCCAGGCCAAACAGATGAAACAGATGGCTAAAAAAAAAAAAAAAAAAAAAGCTGTGTTACCGTCACACTGAGGTTGGTGAGCTGAAGGACAGACATGCTCCAGCTTTCATACTAATCACTGGCAGAGCCAGAAAAAATCCAAAGCCAGCATCCTAACCATAAAACCATGCTTGTTCTCCTGGCATAGAGAGAAACAGAAACATGCCAGAGATGGAAAGCAAACACCAAGTAGGATAATGGGCCCCCAAAGTATTTTGTTCCCAAGGGAGAGATTAAAGTCTTGCAGTACATATAAACACCTGCCTAATGATGACAGAATTGAATTTATTGCTTCATGCAACAAAAATGCCTCAGAAATAAGATACTAGACTTACCACTGAGATCATCCAAAACATACCACGTGTTATAGTTATCATAAACTTCAGGTGATCGGCCTAAAACATCTGCAGCACATGTACTATCTGTTGAACACCAAGGCACAGCTCATAGAAACTCTGCCCAGGACCCTCCAGAGATTGTAAAGTAGCTGAGACACGATAGACTCGAAAGAACACCTCAGTACATCAACCTCTACCACTACCCCAGCACAGCAGCTCCAGTGGAAGCACTGCCAAATGCCTAACTTGCACACCCTCTCCTTCAGCTTATCATGCTCTTCAGTTAGTGGAAACAGATTTCTGAGGCTGGGATGATGTTTGAACAGAGACCTTAACATACAACCACTGCACTTATCCCTTTGGCAATCAACCATATTCTATTAGCACTTAAACTGTAAAGTACTTCAATAAAAGAACACTGGGCCTCAAAAACTTTAATGAAATGCAACTTAAAAAAACAAAAACAAAACAACAACCAAATCTTTCTAATTCACCTTGTTACATCCACTTGGCCAAAAAACAAAGCAGCTATATCATAACGAGCATCTGTTGCAACAAGAGGTATGAGCTCTTAGGCTGCCCATACAAATGAGTTTACCAGTTCTACTGCATTTACAGTTGGTAAAAGTTATGGCAATCTCCATTAAACTGTCTATACTCAGTTTGACAGTGATGTTAAAGGTGAAGTGTCATAATTTATATATTGGCTGTAATATAGTTAAAAACACAGTACAAATGGCAAAATGAACTACACTGCAGTCATCTGATATTGTTGGATTTCTTCTCTCTTATGAAAGAAAGTTTTCACAGCTTTTTATTGTTAGAAGATGTAATCAAGATGGTCACTCCTGATCGAAGAGAATTAATCATGTAGGTTGAGGAGGAACCATATTTACAGATCATAAATTAGGTTAAAAGGATCCATATTTATTTATTTTCATTTCTTCCCCGGGCAAAAATCCCTACTTTATTATCTGGAGCAACTGGCAATTTCAAAATACGGTCCCTACAAATTACAATTTTAGCATTGCTCCTCAGATCTCAAGCCAATAACAGCTAAGAGAAAGAAAAAATAAATAAATCCTTGCCCCCACTCACCCTTTCACCACCTTCACAATTCTGTTCCTCTCAGAAAAACTTGAAAGAACTGGTGAGCTTTGCAGCGTGCCAGAGAAGTCAATGTGCATGGGCTAGTTTATGTTAAGAGGAGAAATGCCTACTGAAGTGCCAAGAGCTCCTTCACTACTATACCAAAAAAGTGCCAGCTCAACTTTTCTGCTTGATGAAATATCATGGAGAGATGAGCTGCTTTATAACGTTAGCAGGTGTGGGTCATTAGATGCATTATGGAGCAAAAGAATAAATGATTTTCAGCTCCTTTTGGAAACACCCCATTATGGTGCACAAAGGCAATATTCTCGCTGGGCAATAGACAGCACATGCCAAATTCAGCCCTTCAAACTATGGTTTCTGAGCTGGCTTGATAGGTGATTTCAAAAGAAGTATATCACAGTAATGTAATCCTCATGATGATCAAGTCTAGAAAAAACATTTTAGCCACCCAAGTTTCTTGACCATCCGAGGGCCAAAGTAGCCATCTCCTCCTTCCTTGCTCTCTGTGCAAGCACTATTGATTATGTACCTTTTATAGCTGTGATGATGAAAGAAGGCTTTATCTTAGGTAGCCATCTGGGTTCTTTTAGCATTCCTGGGAGCACATCCATCATATCCTTTCCAACCATGAATGTCCACGAGATGAGATCAATAATCCACTTGCCCTGTTTTGTCTCACAGAGTGGCTACTGAACAACTTACTCAAGGAGAACACGTGGAACAAGATGTTGCGGTCCAGTCTTCATACTCATCCTGCATCACTATAGATGTTATTAAGAACATCCTTACCTATTGCCAAAAGTATCTGATTTACACCTTTTATCCATTAATTTGTCTAATTCACTTTGAACTTCTTGATACGCGCTGACTTCACACTTTCTTGCAACAGCAAGTTGCAGAGGTCTATCACAGGCTTTGAGGACATACAGCTTTTAAAATCCACTTTAAATCGTCTCTTATCAGTTTCAATCCACATCCCCAATCTGGTATTACAGGATCTGATAAGTTTAACACTCATCTTTTGCATTGCTCTTGATGTGGTAAAGCAAGCCCCTCTATTCAGCTTTCTCTCCAAACTGAAGTGAGCCTGCTGTTACACCCTCTTAATAACTTTTGGTGTCCTTACTCCTGGCTTGTTTTAATATTTTTTTTCCCTCTTCAAACTACACTTCTCACGAGATGTGGAGACCATCAAGAATACATGCAGTAATCAAGATGTGTGAGCATGAAAGACTTTCTACAGTGAGTAAACTGTTCTCAGTACCCTTCCCAATAGGGGCAGTTTTGTCTGCAGCTGAACACTGAGCCAATGGTGACAAAGAAATGCTAACTCAGCATGGCTTGCATTATTCTAAATCACCACATAGTTTTTTTGGAGATGCCCAAATTAAGTCCAGGCAAGTGCCTAGACTAAAATAACATGGGATAATGCCATGCAGAGATAGAGACTTGCTTAAGCCTTGGAATATAACTCCCTCAATGTAGTGCACAGACTCCTAGATTCTCTCAGCTAGAGTGTCTACAATTACAGTGCACTGGATAAAACAGGCAGTCCAACAGTCTCTCCCACACACACGAAATATTTTCACATCAGTACTTCTCTTTTACATAGCCCTCGTAGAATCACTAAGGGGGAAAAGATCACCTGGTCCCAACCACCAACCCATTCCCACCATGCCTCAACCACACATTTCTTAAACACCTCCAGGGACAGTGACTCCACCACCTCTCTGGGCAGCCTGCTGCAAAGCCTCACTGCTCCCTCTGAGAAGTTTTTCCTAATAGCCAACCTGAACCTCCCCTGGTGCAATGTAAGGCTGTTACCCTTGCCTCTGCCTCCAAGATACCCAGAGCACAGAATAGAGGCAAACATCTGTGTTATCAGTAAAAATCAGTTGCTAACAAATTCTTCCCTATTTAAAACTTGTCTTCAATCACGAGAAAATGTACCAGTACTCCATCTGAAGGCCAAAGCAGAGCTGTTATTTGAAAGAAAAGGATGAGAAGTACGAAGAGCTTCCTCTTCCCCCAGTGCTGCATCTTCTCCCTCCCCATGCGTGCCGCTGATGCACCTCAAAAAATATTTACGAGTTCTCATTCAAGTACTTCAGCTGATAAATTTAATATCTCAATCCCTGGGGTAAGCAAAAAATAAAATATCGCATTGGCCTTCACACATGTGGAGATTATATTACTTCACAATGAAACCCAGCAAGCTGCACGTTACAGCTTTTACCACAATCTCCTCGGTAGGAATGTTTCAAATACATTGCATATGTGTGAATACAATATAAGCATGCCGAAATGCTTTGAACGCTGTAATACATCAGACACTTCAGGGAGAAGAAAGAAAATAAAATGCTTTCACCTATCCTGGCTCTTATCTGAAGGCTGCACAGTCCTTAAGCACTGCATTGGACACAGGTGTGTTCCAGCCTCACACAGTGCTACACACCCAACCAACCTATTTTCTAAGCAATCCACATAACCCCAAAACCTCGGCAACTCTGCGTCTTATTCGTTAATTAAGATATCTCTGTGAAGGAAAGAAAGCAGACAACGCTGCCCGCTCCGCGCGTTGCAGCTCAGAGAAAAACAGATTAAAGCAGCCACAGCTGTACAACAAAGCCCTTTGCTTTACGCGCTCACATTTCTGCACGCTGTAAAAAGCCCAAACATCTGACTCATTTGGATTTTACAAGGCTGCCGTGCTGGAAAACACGCATAAAAATCGACAGCGTTCAGGCTTCCACGCCGCGTTTGTTTCCCCCGCAGCCGGCTCGTGGGATCACCTCAGCACCTGCTGCCGTTACTCCGCGGGAGCCGCCGCCTTGCCGCGGCAACAGCGCCCCCTCGCGGCCGGCCGTGGCTCAGCGGCGGCCCTCAGGCAACTCCGGTACAGGCCTCAGTTACACAGCCCTGCGTATAAAGGTGATGCAGAGGTGGCGAATGACCCAAATCAATAAATAGCCACCCTGTACAGTACAAACGACAGTATGCGACTGTTGTCACAAAGAGCGTGCGCATCCCTGCACAAACTCTTCCTTTATAGTTTACCACTCTGTGAGCCAGCACTAGAGGACAGAGAAAAGCATTGCTATTCATTTCATGGATGATTATTGCCTGGAAAGTGATGGTGAAACAGTGGCCTCTTCAGGTTCAACCCCAGAAGCTGGACAGAGAAAATCTCTGATTTTCTCCCTCCCTGACTCAGCCTGTTCCCGCTCTGCCCTCTGCTGCTAATTATGTTCACCAGCCTTAGTAACTACCCCTCACTCACTCTCCCCCACAACTCCAACCCCATCCCCTCACACACCTTCTGAAACTGCTCCTTCTCTTCCCCCAATTCCCAATTACGTATCAAGTCCATGAATGGAAACACTTAAAAATCTTTTCACTGGGAAAACTAAGTTAACAGAGTTGAAAAAAAAAAAATAATAAGCCCCATCACTTTATTCCCAACAAGTCTCAGAAACCTCTTTGCTACTTTAATTGAAAAGTATCAGTTAAAAAAAATACATGAAAATTTTCAGGCCCTGGGAAATAAACTTAACAAAGCTCTCACATATAAGTAGAATCTTATGGGAAAATATAATTAACAGATTTTCTATTCACAACACTATTAGCTCAACCAATGACCATGTTATGGATTTTATCATAAGATGAGATGATAGGCAGCCATACAAAAGGCTCAGTTCCATCACTGTTTCTTGGCTGTAGGACTGTCTGGCTAAAAGCTTTCTTCTCTTTTGAACACATGCTAAGACACTCAGCTCCAAACAGCATTTTTAGGGGCATTTACACATGGTTGCAAGCAGAAGAGACATTTTCATTAACTTCCAAATTAAGGCCTTCAATATATGATAAAATTTAATGAAAATTGCTAACTTTAAGGTATATAATTTACCAGGACAAAAGCATGAGTGCTTTCCAAATCAGACAATGTATCTGAAGTAGACTAGACAACTTGTGACTAAATTATATACGTTATCTTTTCTGGACACAACTCCTATGGTTTTGACTGATGTTTATTAGTTCGTAGTAAGAAAAAAAAAAAAAGCTAGACTAAATTCATACAGCATTTAGTATTATAACTATACTATCCACTTTCTGAGAGCATTTTCGTAATGTGCTGCTGTGGTTTTCTGTGGGAAGGGAGGAATAAAAACACTATAGTTGAAAGTGAACAGCATGTGTGGTTAATCACTTCTGAAGAAACAGCCCTTTTCAGAAGATACTGTTGTGCAGCACCAGGAAGTCTGGGTGTAGGTTGTAGACAGTGTATCAGCATGATGTTTGCCTAAAAGCACCACTGATATAAAACACACAAAAGGGAGAGGACTAATTTCTTTATTACTAGTTGAACAGAATCTTTTATCTATTTCTGCTACCAGTTCAAAGTGGGAAAATAAGAAGTGACAGTTGTTCAGACTGCTGATCTAAATCCAAGCCTCATTTAAATGCTCCACTTAAAAACAAACTTGCACATTTCTCACAGCCTCAAAAAATAATAAGTTCTCTATTTCTATTTTTTTTTTCTACAGAACTCAGTTAATCATATTTGGTGATGATTTTCTTAACCAAGATTAAAGCACCATCAGACTAACATGAGGTTCTCTACTCTCTGTTGCCCAAATTTTATCAGCTCAAAAGACATGTGAAGTTCCCAGAACACATTAGCTACTGCAAACAGAGCTGATGTTAAGTCATAACACCAACAAAATATATGGTAACATCAGAACTGTGCAACTAGCATGGGAGTAACCACAAGCTGAAAAGGAAACATTCTCCAACTCACTGCAGAACAAAACATTCTTGTGTATGTAGTCAGTCTTACGCATTTTTGATCAGAAATTATTTTCAATGCTTGAATCACCCATCAACCACCAAGGATTTTTTTGCAAATACAGATGCATGCTGCCATGAAAGAACAGCCATTCCTGGGTGTTGTTTGCCTCCTCTCACAAGAAGTGCTTTGCAAAGAGGCTACAGGTTGTGCAGTGCCTGCCTTTATGCATCAAACATATGAATTCATACCACCATTCACAACAAGAACATCAACCTGGAAATGCAGAGGATTGCTCCAAAGTGATGGGCGAAACTGTACTTGTAGCATCACTCTGAAGAGATGAGATGTTGAACTGTAAACCAAATAGAAGTCAAATAAGGAAAATTAAAATATAGATGGCATCAGTACAAAAAGACAAATCTCCCTGAATGAGTCCAGCAGAGGGCTACAAAAATGATAAAGGGCATGGAACAACTCTCTCATGAGGAAAGGCTGAGACCCGGATCTGTTCAGCCTTGAAAAAAGAAGACTCAGAGGTGATCTGATCCACGTCTATAAATATCTAAATTCAAGGCAAAAGGACATGAACAGACTCATCTCCTCAACAGTGTGTGTTAATAGGACAAAGGGTAACAGCCACAAACTGATTCTTAAGAAGTGCTGCACAAATGTGTGTGGGAGCTTCTTCAGAGTGCAGTGACGGAGCACTGGCACAGGCTGCACAGAGAGGTGTCTCCTTCTCTGGAGACATTCCAGACCTGTGTGGACGCCTACCTGTGCAACCTGGGCTAGGGGTTGGACTACATGGTCTCTAGAGGTCCCTTCCAATCCCTACAACTCTGTGATTCTGTCTTAAAGGCAATACTATAAACTGTCTCACTGAGTTTGAAGTAGACAGTCAAACAACCATGAAAGGAGAGTCAGATGCAGCTAAGATTTAGATTTGGATCTAAAACATATCCATGGAATAGAGGTGAAAGTCAGTGACTGCAGAAAGGAGAAATGAATTATATGTATATATTAAGAAGTAGCCTGTTAAATTCCATTCACACACGGGCATTTCTCAAGTGTGTGCTGACACTGTATTTTGCTACCTTGAAAGAAAGCTGACGGGTGATACTTTAATATGTAGTATTTAATCCACTCAAATATATGGATGAAAAAGTAAAGCTCACCATAGCTTGCATTGACATATACCTTCATATATATAAATGGATATCTGAGGGTGTTTCATTTTTTTTACTGTGGAGGGGGTTCTACAAAGCATGACCTCCATTCCCTTAAACACTTAAAACTAGAATCATTCCAGTTTTTTCCCCCCCATCTGCCTTCGTAAACCTGTCCTAAGCATCTGCATTATGTTATCCAACACACCAGCTGCTAACAATACAATCAATATAAAAGGTTACTTAGGGGACACAGTTTTCTTCTCCCCCACCCCACCCCCCACCCCCCACTCCCCCCCCAACACACACAAACACACACACTGTCCTCAAAATACAAGGCTTATTTTAACAAAGATTTAGTCTTTTTGCTGTGGAAAGTGCCTTAGAATCACTTGAATAGGGAAAAAAAAAAAAGAGGGGGGGGGGGGGGCAGGGAATGAAGCATACCAGAATTGTAACTTTTTGGGACAACAAAACAGGAAATTTGCTTTAATAAACATTTGACTGCGCATCAGCATAAAATACATTTTTGTTTCATAACTCAACTGTAAAATTTTAGAGGGCAGTAGCTTCACATACCAGATACTGGCCTGAATGCAGATTATTTCACTGCTTTTAGAAAAGAGAATCTGATCACTTCGCATTGATATTCTTGCTGAGTATCAAGGCAAAAAACCTACTGTTGTACTTCAAACAGTAAAACTTCTCTTCCTGACACTAATCTCAATCAGGCTACAGTGAAGATGAATGTATTACTATTACTTACTGAGCTAGAGGGGAACAAAACAGAACAAGTTTTCCAATCAGATAAGCAAAACCCCAGTTGATCAGCACATATTTTCCCCTTGTGGATATTTTTGCAGAACTCAGCCCAGTAATCTTTTAGCAACACAAAATACAGGTTTTAGTTTTGTTTTTAATAAATTGGGTACAAACAAGATTATAACTTCTAGTTATTAGAAAAGTGTGGGTACTTTTCCTTACAGTATCCCCATTTAATGTAATACCGTACTGCCTCCACATATCTCAGTGAAAATAAATACTTCTGGATACTATGAGAAGTCTCCCCAACTCCTTTAAATTGGAGAAGCAGAGGAAAAGCTTCTGCAAATAATGACTACTCTCAAATCAGTTCTCACCAGTTCACATATTATGTGACCCAGAAACTTATGACTGAAATGAGGAAGCAGTTACAGATGCCTGGAGGTTCATAAAGCAATGTTTCACTCCCACAATACTGTACCACTGAGTACAGTAGCAATTAATGTGAATTTAGGCTACTGCAGCAGTAGTCTTCATTCAAAAAATAATACCGACATGAGAAAATTCTGAACATGTAAGATCACCACATAAGACATCATACCTATCACATCATCTGCCCAACATTTTCTTAAAAGATCCTAAAAGTAAACATTTGCTTGCTGATCAATCACTGAATTTGTACTTGATTGTCAAAAATTAATTGCCTCTAACTGAGGAAATGTGCCATTTCTTCTGTTTTTCTTCAGTTTACGTGAATCACACCACACCTCCGTGCCTGCCCAGCATACAGCACCTGCTTCAGGAGCCAAACAAAGTTAAAAATCCTTCTGAAACTTCAAACCCCAAACAGAACCTCCAGTGTAGAAGGCAGGACTAACAGATCTGTTCCTTTACACCACTGGATGCGAGGCCTTCAGAAAGGACAGCACACTGTCTGCAGCTTTAGCACAGAAGGAAAAAGGGGCACACTGGTTGACAGTTGCATCATCTGAGATATGCAGTGTAGTGAACTGGTGGAGGCAATTCTAAATCAGGAACGTTCTCTTGCGCTTACTTCTCATATGGCTAAGGATCTGCGTGGTTTCATACCAAGCATTTTTCTTTGCATGAAATTAATGCTCACCAGCCAGAACATTTCTAGCATTAAACAGAACTGCCATATTCACTTCTCTTGGTAAGGCAGGCAGAACTCTCTCCAAAGGAGTGGAGTCTACAGATCTGTGCACACAGCACAACTTAATGCTGACAAGCTCTGACCCCTGACATTTATGGTACTGAAGGACATCTCAGCATACTACACTGTGAGCCCTTGAAGTGAATGAGCTGTCCTTATCTTTTCAACAAGCACTTGGCTCCCTCTGCACATGCGAAGCACAACTACTTCCTTCATAGCAGCAAGTTGTGTGCAGTAAGAGATCACTGCCATTATCCCATACTTCAAGGGACTGAAACAGTAAAGCAGGGATGCACGTTGTCATTGGAAAGCGTGGATGGAACATATAATCAGATCCCCAACAAGAACCAAATATCAAATTAGGAGGGATAGGGTATGTAAGCATCTAGATGCTTAAGCAGTTTTGACCTAAGACAAAAAGACATACAAATAGTACAGGCCAGGATGACATACAGATGGCTCTAAAATGAAGTCTCAAAATACTTGCTTTGAATCCCACAGGATGTTCTTGCTAATACTATCTGAAGTCTGCACACTTCATGACTTAATGGCATTTTTTCAAAGCACTTCCCCTAGCTTTCTCCTTCACACAGAAACTAAGGATTTTGACCTGAGAAGAACCAGCAGCTCAGGCAAAAGAACTATTTCCAGAGAAAATTCTGCTGCTTCTACACACTGGAAAGTAAACACCTGTATGTTATATTCAATCTCCTTTTGTATTCAAGTTTACCTGAAACAGAAATCAGTTTTCCATTGTCTCGTCCTTGTTTAAAAAAATTAAAAAAATAAAAAATGAGAACAATGTTTTAGCTAATGACAAACATCTGGAAAGGCTGTTTTCTTACACGTGCTTGAGCACATAAGTCTGGATTTTATTGTTTTGATCAATCTTCATCCACTATCCCAGTGATTACTGGATTGCACGCTTGTTCCTCTCAGTCCAGAGAATTTTAAGGACTCTACTGTTCCTTGTAGGTAAAAACATTTAGTAGAGAGGCACTTAGTTAAGAAACAATTTCCAACCCAGCAATTTAACCTTTTCAGACCCCCCTTTCCTTTGTGAAATTTAACAAAACAGAGGGCCAAAGAAAAGCAAATCTTAAACACAACTGCCGCTACCACAATTTCAGACAACTTCCCCTATCATGTAGCTGGGAGCATTTTGAAACTATTACAACCAGATAAGCATAGATATCTTATGCATTTTCAAAAGGCAAGCAAAACCCTTGGAAAATACAGCTCCCGAAGACAGCATACAAGATAAACCATGCTTTAAGATGCATTGATTTGCAAAAGATACTGAAGCTCATGAGCCAGATCAACCTAAGTTTTGCATCACTCTTTTAACTTCATTTAGAAAGGAGCATTTTATAAATTGTTCAGAAACCTTCAATAATCCAATGAGATCTGCAACTGAGCATCTTACCTAGAGAAGAATTTATGTAGATTTCAATATTAATTGGTAAAATAATTAGTAATACGAATACCAGTTGTAATTTCTTGTCAATTAACATATATGCATTCCAATCCTTCCAGTGTACAAATATGCCCAGTCCCACAGTCACATTCATGCCCAACTTACCAGCATAATAAAGCAAATCCTTAGGAGGCCTCTTAGAGATGCTCCACTTTGCAGAAAACACAACACATGCGGGAAAAGATGTTAAACCCATTTACATTTCCAAAAAGGTTTTGCTTTAAGTTTGCACCTGACCACTATTAACAAAACCAAGACAAAGGACAATACACTGTTAAACACTGCCTTGTGTGAGCAGTGAGAACTCAACTATCTGGCTACCCTGACAGCTGGGTACACATGCACAATCATAAGCACGTGACAGTACTTCTTTTACATAGGTAATTCCACACAGTTTGTTTCAGAACTGAGAGAAGGAAAACACAACTAGTGTCAAGTCAGTCTCCTGAATAAATTAAGATTTATTTAAAGAATTCCTGCAACATCTCAGAAGATTTGGGTAACAGTCAAGGCAGTCCTCCTCATTTGCTTCAGTAGAGGGAGCCAAATTTTCATCACAGATGTAGCAGTTACTTTAGATATTCCCAAATCAGTTACTCTGGAAAGAATGTAGCAGTACAGGCCTACATACTGCCAAACTAGGTGCCAGGAAAGGCCATAATCAACTATCAGCACTTCTGCAATTCAGAAGCTGTGTGAAGTCCCCTAAGTTGCAAACCTTAATGGTACAGACAAAAAGGAGCACCATGGAACAGGAATTGCAAAGATCCCTGTTATCTTTTGAAAAAAAAAATAAACTGAATTCTAATATTAAAGAACCACTCCAAGACCTTTAAAGTCCTTAAGTCTGCTGTTATCCTTTGCAACATAAATTCCACCAGCACCCACCCATTAATCACACGCACACTCATCAGGCTCAAAATTTATTTTTCATTTCTTGCACTTGAAGTACTCTTCGATGACATCTTTGGCCTGAGATTCCTTGCCATAATCCTGTAACACAGAATAACTCATTATAAACATAAAGACCTGTTCTGAAGTTTATACCCTATTTTTAAAAGAACAGCTAGCATTCTCACACAATGTCACCTCAAGAGAAACCACAATTACCAATTGCTTTCCCAGAGTTTGCTAACAAATAACTGTTTTAATAAAGGACTACTATATTTCATTTAATCATATAACCCACTGGTGCAGATCCAAGCAGATTTAATTTCTGCTTAAAGGAAACCAAATATGCCCATATGTAAAACAGCAACAAGTACTACAATACACACAGAAGTCATTACTGTTTATGGTGAAGATGTAGCCATCTCTTGGGACCTCAAAGACAATAAAGTCTCTTCAAGGCTCGTACTGTGGCTTTACTTTACCAGTATTGTTTTAAAACATGCTCTGCAAAACATTTTCAAGTTGAGCAGAGGCCATTAACTGGTGTTTTTTCTGTTAAGCTTATTTTCTAGCTAAAAACTTGGTTTCTCCATGTCCTCGTCAGTAAGCATTAAAAACATCTCATATTGCTCATTTCCAGAAGTAAAGGTGTATCATCTTACTTTGACAACCACGCAACTGCAGCCCACTACTTTGCGAGGCTTCCCTTCTCTGTCGATCTTGCAGAGTCCTACCCATTCACCCAGCTTTTTGTTGTCATCAACCTGTAAAAAACATGACACACATCAGAACTGTTAACTTATAACTTAACTATGGCCAACAAAAACTGCTGTACTCTCAGAGGTATTGGGTAACGTATGGCTGCTTTCCTCACAAGCGTCAGTAGAGGGAGCCAAAGCCTCATCACTGTACAGCTCCTGTGTTTTTTAATTTGAGGACAAACTTACATTAAGATCACACACACCCCCTACAAACACTATTTAACGAGTTCTGTTTCTTCACATATAGGACAAAAATACACTTCAACCTTATGATATAACTAAAATACACATTAAACCATTTTTACATGTGTTGCTTTTATATTGCTCACCTAAGAATCAGACCAAACTGAAAAGTCATTGCTGCTGTCAGAAGTTTTGCTTTCATAAACCACACACATAATTACAGTACAGCATTCTCAGAGGTTCACCTCTTCATCTGAAGTTCTGACACTCACCTTTATTAGGTTGATCTGGTGTTCTGCACAAAGTGCTTCAACTAGCTTTACATACATGGGCTCATCACAATTTGAAGCCAGGACACAAAGATGGGCTTGGCGTCTTAAAGGAAGAAAAGGTAAATGTAAACTCAAATCCTGACCAAACCTTCTTAATAATAAAAATCACAACAAAAAAGATCCAGCACATGCATCCTTAGACAGCCACTTCTCTGCTTTTGCTCTTGTTAAACTACTTTTGAATCATAAAATATACTTTTGATACAATCTGCTACTACCTTCTGCTTCTCAAACACAATGCAGTACTTATGCATTGTTAGTTTTATTATGAGATTCTGTACCATTTCAGAAGCTTCCAGTCACTATATTAATTCTCAGTCACTAGAGAAAGGTGTAATGAACAGATAAACACTAAGTCCCATAAGCAACTAGTGTCTTTAATAGAAAGCAACAACATTACAAGTTGCTTTTTGTCCTTCACCTCATATTACAGTAATTTAACGTTAGGATTATAATTACAAAAGCTTGAATTTCTATGCCAGGTTTTTAAAAGCTCTTCAGAACAATCTTTTCTACTTACTTCCAAAGAAGCTGTTATGACAGGGCCCCAATCTCAATTCTAATTACGATCTTTGCATACTGCAGTACAATGTTAAGAATCTCAAAGGGATACCTGACAACAAAGAGAGCTGTATAGGTCTTCTATGCTTAACTTCATGTAACGTGACCACTACAAACAAAACCTATGTCCTCTACAGCCTTCTCCATCATGAGCACCACTAGAACCATTTAAGAAGTTTCCAAGCAAGACCATTCAGCACAAATACACTCAAGCCTTGTACAGATATTATGTTTTTAGTAAAGTTACATAAATTCATAGCTTAACTTAAAAGAATTCCTGGTATCTAGTTTTCAGTCAGTTCCACTTCTCCTTCCTTCGCTTGTCTGGCATCTTGTCTTACAGGTTTCTGCATACAGGTTTGTCAGACCACTGTTCTCACTCATGGAAAGAGTGAAGGGGTATCCGACAATTTGTGAAGTCATCACTCAAACACTGTAGCTTTAAACTTAAATGTTATTTAAAGGCTAATACTAGAAGCTTGCATCTGTGCATGCATACTAGAAATAGTAGCTTTATATTGTATTTAGTACATGGATGTATGTGTAACATTCTGATAGAGTAACAAAGCAATAGCCCCAACAACAAAAAAAGGAAAGCAAAATAAAAAAGGCAAGCTCACTTACAGAAATTAAATCACTTTTTCCAGTTCAAATCTGACATACACATTAGCCTTCCCAATTCAAATCCTGATCAAGTTTTGGGAGCCTATCTTTTCTTAAGGTTTCTTCAGGTTTCTGAAGCAGCACTGAACCAATGCCATTCCATTTTTTCCCACAAAAGAAACATTTATGAAAACTCAATGGCACTACAGGTGCAAAAAAACCACTAATGCTCTAGATGTTATCATTCTTGAGTCATTCAGTTTTTCATCCACGTTTTGAAGTCACAGTTTGAAGGCCTTGAAACAAATTATACTCACTAACAGAAAAGCATGGTCTTAGGAAAACCTGCAACTATGAAGACCTAGACTAAATAGGCATCATAACACGCCTCGCTATTCTGCTATTCACACATAAAAGAAACATGAACGCTTACTTGTCCAAGGCTTTGGCTGCTTCACGAATACCACGAGCGAGGCCATCATGGATCAGTGCGGTCTTCAGCACTTCTTGGAGGGCGGTGTTGACATCCATTACACCTCCAGCAGTAATGCTGAGCAGAAAGCAGACGTTATAACTTCGCCTCGGCCCGCCGCCCCCCCCCCACATCCCCAGTCCCGCTCACCCTTCCTCGGCCATGGCCCTGTCGGTGGGTGCCGCTCCCGCCCGGCTTCCTGCTGCAAATACAGAGACACACCGCCCCGGTGAGTGCCGGCGGCCGCCCCGGAGTCCCCGCCCAGCACCCCCTGGCCTCGATGCCCCGCCAGGCGGGGGGATCCTGCCCGGCAGGCCCCGCCGCCGCCATGGCCGCTCACCCCTCCGCCGACGCGAGCCGCAAGCGAAAGAGGGGGCGGGGCTTCCGCCTCACGCTCTTATAGAGCGCGAGGACCCCGCCGCGCGCCGCTGCAGAGGCTGTCTGCGGCGCTGCCTGATGCGCCGCTGCGTGAGGGGAAAATTGACGTCTGAAGGAATGGGGAAGCGCTGGCGCAGGCTGCACGGGGAGGTGGTGGAGGCACCATCCCTTGGACGTGTTCAAGAACCGTGTGGATGTTGCTCTGAGGGGCGTGGTCAGTGGGCCTGGTGAGGATGGGTTGGCGGTTGCACTAGGTTACCTCAGTGGTCTTTTCCAGCCCTAATAATGATTTACTTTATATTGCTCAGACCCCAGGAAGCACACAAACACAGACTACACTGCCCACCTTGTTTCTCTCTACAGCGACAATGTGTTTTTTCCAATATCCGTCTATTGCTTAACCTTCCTGTTCTTGAAAAGCCCCAAAGATGCCAAACTTATAGAGAAGTTTCTGTTCTGAGTGGAACAATAAACCATTCTCACCCTCAAGGTCGTCCAAGGATAAAACTAAGTCCTTAGCCAGCCGTAAGACACATTTGTATCATTGCCTAAGTGCAATACCTCATCTTTCCAGAAGAAGAAAATAAGCACATCTAAAAGATCTGTCTCAATCACAGTGAAATTACAGTCTAGTATTCTGGAAGCAGAATACTGAAGAATAGCTTTCCTAGAGCAGTTCCAAGACAACAAACCTGTGCTAAGTGTTATCTCAATGTAAAGAGGTTTTAATTGGTACTGAACTCCGTGTTGAAATGTTAGTACTGTACAGTAGACATTTGAATAATAATGAGAATATACGATACAATTTGAAAGTTCACTCCACTGCACAATGTGCATAAGCACATTGTGAATTCAGTGCTCACATGAGCGCTCTTTGCACGCTGTTGGCTCTGCTCCACCTGTTGTACTGTCCTGCCCAGTTTCCTAAAAGGAGTACCTAGTTTATTAACCTCTGCATTTGCCCTTGATTTAGAGTTATGATGACCATTTAACATCCTGCTGCTTAACTGCTGGCATACATCCTGGAGAAATTTTACTTTTTAACCATGGATTATAGTCTTGTACTCCTCAGCACCATGTTTACTGCTTAAGTGCACCACAGTTCTTTACGGAGCTCTCCAAAGGCAAATGTTTTTCTGTTTACCTGGGGATCAATTGCAGAAAGAATGCATGACAATGCAGAAAATTCTGGAATTACAACAGTTCCAAGAGAGTAATTCTAGTCCATGTGAGGGTGGATGCGTGGGATAACAAGTGGAGAGCTAGAAAACAAAGAGACAGTGGAATACCCTGCCAGTGCTCTGGAGGGTTGAAGTGTTTGTGCCAACAGTGGCCTGATGTGTCACCAAATGGCCAGCCTGTCAGAGAAACTTAGTCTTCCTGAGATGTGCTTAAGTTATAAAACATATGACACATTGCCTATAAGCCTGGATTTGTGGAGAGGAAGAGTATGCACAAAGTGCTGTAAGATTATGTTCAAGAATTCAGGTTCTCTCCAACTAACTGTTCTGGACAACCCATTTGGATTCACAATCTTACTGTCAGATTTTATATTTATAACAATAATACATAAATTGTATTTCATATATATATATATCTGCAGCAGAAATGCAAAGTCATGGCCTGAACCAGTGATTGAGCACCTGGTGTGAAGGCAGGGCCAACCCAGGGAACTCAGGTGCATGCAGTGCACCTGAGTGACAGGAAGGGGTGGAGTCAGGATCCACCCCTTCCCAGACCTCATTTAAGGGCTGGCAGTGGAGATAAGCATGTTTTACAGGGGATCTCTGTGTATGTGAGGCCTTCCAATGGTGAGTAGCTATTTTATTTTTATTTTTTTATGTCTGCAGCTGCTGTGATTGGGCTTGTCCTCATTTGCTGTGGCTATGGACTACGTTATCCTACTATTGTTGCTGTACTTTCCGTTATGTAGTTGTGTTAGGTCATTTAATTTCTTGACACCTTCTGGCTGTTATTCTTTATCATAGTGGTAGCTTTTCTCTCTTTGTTTTAAGCAGTAACAGAGCCTGGGCGGCCTTTTAGAAAGAGTAGTGCTGCAATGAGAATATAACAGTTTGCTATATCTTAATCATCATGCTGATTTCTTTCCTAGTTTCTGTTGGTGGTAGCATCTACTTTCTCCTTGTGCTTTTCTTAGGAACTTTAACCTGCATTTTCTTTAGAATGCCAGACTCTTGTGGTAGTTTAACTTAACTGTTATGTTCTAAGCTGCAGGGGTTCAGGAACTGAGCAATGAGGAGTTCAGACAGGGCATGTGACAGTAAGGGTGTTAGGCAGGCAAGTGAAAGCATTAGCTTTTACAAGCTTCCAAGATCCTCAGTGCTACTGAAGTCTGAACAAACAGTTTTGCACTTTTTATTTTGAACAATATTTGCAAAACTTATTTCCCTATACATTTTTGTCCCAGAATTGCAATGCACAAGCAGTGCTGTGATAAATGTCTGATGCTGTGAGACAGAGCTGTCTAATTTTACTTACTGAACATTCTATATCAGTCTTATGGAACATCAAGCTGGGAGTTTTCTTGCAAATAACATCAGTGCATGTTTGACTCTACTTTTTCTGAACAATTGCTTAACTCAGGAGAACAAAAGCTGTCTGCACTAAGTTTCAAGCATCTGTTGGAAGTATGCTATGATCACTTTAGGATTTCACAAAGAGGGGAGCTATAGTATTTCAGCAGCAGTGGATGGAAAATCTTTGTCACAAATATAGAAAGTAATCTGTGACTCTTATCAATGTGCCTATCATTTGGTTACATTACAGCAGTTACAAACTTTCTAACTACTTGCATGCGCACCTATAGCTTCTAGGGTGTAAAAAAAGTCATATAGATAAGCACTGGCTAAGAAATTCCTAGATTATAAGGCAGAAGTGTTTGCAAGAGTTTTACAAATATACAGTATAATAATATAGGAAACATATCTTCATGTGTGCTAATCAATTCAAGGTACCTTGAATACGTACTCAGTAAGCTCTTAAAGCAATTTTCTTAGCGTATTTTTCTTGTTTGTTTTCATAAACTAAGCAATGGGTATGGATCCTTTGCAATGTTTATGGAAGGCTCATTCCTCCAAAGCTTGAGTTCTACCTATGGCTTGGGATCTGAAAGACAGATTTTGTTTTTAAGTGTTGCTGGAGATGTGACATAAGCAAGAAAGGTTTGGAGTACAATTAACAGCTTTTTAAGTGCCCTAAATTTTTTTTTTTTGTGTGTGTGACAGGTTGGTAGCATGTACTGTTCCTTTTTAAGACATAAAAACACATTCATTAATTCTTCCTATGACAGTGAGCTCTGTGTTTGTAAACCATATGCATGTATGGTTTGTAAACCATATGCCCCATCTCATTCTCTGAGCTGTAACTAATGTTGTTCACAGTATGTCACTGCTGCTTCCCATACTTCATCCTTCTACTGCACACATGGACTTTGGAAATGTGATTCCATAGGCTTTATTGGACTACTCATTACTTGCATATAATTATCACTGAGAGGAAGGTGAGGTCTTGAGAGAAGTTGGAATTTGCTGGAGGTGAGTCTGCGCTGAAGAGTAAGTACTTGGAGTGGAAACTATTTCACCTCCTGAACGTAGTTGACTGTTAATCTCTAGCCAAGAAATGAAAGCTTTCTTTTTTTCCAGTAGTTTATCGATTTATTGCTTCTCTTTGTGCCTCATGCTTTGTGTATATCATCATTTTCTTATCTTTTTGTTGAATCCCAGATTGGTTACAACTATTATTTCTAAGGGAGAATAAGGCTGTTCAATGGGCAGCACTCTGAAAAAAGATTTGTTTATACCTTTGTCTGGAGGCAGATGGGAAAAGGTCAAGGTAGTTCTTAGGGCATTTTTTAACTTCACAGCCATAAATATATGCCGTACAAAATACGTTGTCAAAATATGCTTCAGCAAAAGAACTGTTGTTCTTTGGGAGTGCTAAGTAACTTAAAAGCTTCCCAGCCTTGCGTCAAGAAAAAAACAGTTCTTTCTTGTCACTGTCAGTGGGATTCTGAACGTACATAAATGGGAACATTTGCCCTGAAATGTTGTTATGCGTCTTAGTGTTATAACTGGTTGACTAGATGGAGCACTGATGGCACAGCTAAAATAGTACTTCAGGAAATAGTTAGTTACTTGTCTCCATAGCAATAGGTGCTTTGCCTTTCACTGGGCTTTGAAGAGATCCCCAGCTTGCTCTTCATCTCTTTCCTCATTTTCCTCCGCTTTCAGTAGGAATCTGCGCTGACTGTATTGATTGTGTTGCCTCCTCCCCAGTCCAGCCTGGATTTCCTCCTGGCAGCTTTGTAGCCATTCATTCCCTGACAACTTTGCCATTCCACCCTTTTGTTACTGTGTACTTGATAAAGGTTGTGTGGATGATAGCGACCTTGCCTATTGCAGCACTCTCGAGCGGCAATGCTGAGCTTCCCTTTCAGAAGAAGGATGGAGAAGCTGCAGCTCTATTTAAACCATAGGAACACTTGTGCTTAGCAGGCAAATCAGCATTCCCACCGAAGCAGTATGGTCACAGGGGCTCCCATAAGCTCTTGTGATGCTGCGCTGCTCACGACCCTTTCAGAGCTTCCAACGTAAAGTAAATCTAGACTCGCTGACACGGTCGAAGTCGAAACCTGCGCTGCTGGAAGCGCTGAGCTCTCCGACCGCAGCTCACCCCTCGCCTCGCGGTGCCACCGATCTCCCGCTCAGGACGAGCCGCATCCCGAGCATGCTCAGTGGCCGGCGCCCGTCCCTGCCCCGCTGCGCTGCCAGAGGAGGCGGTGCCGGCCATCGCGGTCCCGGCGCTCTTCCCCATGGGGAGCCGCGCGGCGGACGGCGCGGGGCCCGAGCGGCCGCCAGGTGGGAGCGGGGCCGGCCGCTGGAAGGGGCTCGCGGAGGGTGCCGGCGCCGTGCTTCGGGCAGCCCGCCTGCAGAGCGGCTGCCCCGCGATGCCGAGAGTGGGGGACGGAGGCTGGAAGGGCTCCGTTGGCACTTGGGGGGGGGGGGTGGCCCTGGGCGTAGCGAATGACGGCTGGGGCTGTCTGCGTCGTGGGCCGAGCACATGGTGCCCCCGTGCGCCTCTACGGTAGGGGGGGAATACTGCTGCGTGGTTAATTGCCCCGAGTCGGGAGCATTGACGTTTTGCGCGGAATTGGGACTTCCGAACGTGATTTATAAATTGTACTTCATCTATTTATAGAACGTGTTTGGTTTCTTTTTCATTTAGAGGATGGCACACCAGAAGCACCTGGTGAGGAATCGAGGAGGCTCACCAGGCAGCAGCTATTTACCATGCTCGCAGCAGCTTCCATAAACTTCAGCTCAATGATATGCTTTTCTATCCTGGGACCTTTTTTCCCTGCAGAGGTAAACTACCTGTCTGTTCTTTTGTTTGTGTTTTTCACCTTGAAGCTTTCAAAAGGATCTTGAGCATCAGAGAGGATCTCAATAGCTGTGTGTGAGCTGTGGCTTACTGTTTGGTTGTGGGAATTGGTAGTGATGTCCTGGTGCTGGCTAAAATAGCTCAGTGTAAGTAATAGTGACCTGGTTCCTGGCTGTAGTCTAATTTCATTGTCCCCACAGCTGCAGAGGAGACAATAAACAACAAGTGGTAGAGCAGCATTTCCTTGGTTTCATGTGTGATCACTTTGTGCCAAGGCTCTGCAGCCTGTTTCTGATGGAGCTTCCCTGCTTTCTCAGGTCTTCAGAAGCAGGTCTTCCAGCTGACATCCAGCTCTTAGTGTGGTAGTTAACAGGTTATATAGTGGGTTATACAGGCAAGGTACATTAGATACATAAATGAAGTAGCATTTTTTTGCAGTGTGTTGTATAACAGTTTGTTGATAGAGCTGAGATTAGAACTCAAGCCACTTCCTGGCTTGCACTTCAGTACCTCAACCTCAGTGACTTTTTTTCCTCTTCGTTAACTCATGCTTGATTGTCATTCACTGCATTAAACGTGCTGAACTAGCAACTGCAGGAAGAAATATACTCTGCTTATGCTGAATGACTCCAAAGCTAAAGTATGGGATGAAAAACATTGTCATGGTGCCCCCCCCCCCCCGCAGCAGAAATCCACTTCTCTCATGACCGGATTGTCCCCAGTTGTTAAAAGGAAATGTTGAAATTACTTTTGCCCTAAATATGCTAGTGTAAGTGTGCTGTACCAGCTGGATAAGTAAAAAACTTGACACTTTTTCACACAAAATATTGTGAGTTGGAAGGGATCCACAAGGATCACAGGGTGCAATTCTTGACTCCGCATAGGACTGCTCAAAATCCTATGTCAGAGAGTGCTGTCCAAATGCTCCTTGAACTCTGGTACTTGGGGCTATGACTGCTGCCATGGGCAGCCTACTCCATGTCCACTTTCTTTTGGTGAAGAACCTTTCACTAACACCCAGCCCAAACCTCCCCTGACACATCTCCATGCTGTTCCCTCAGGTCCCCTCGCTGTCTCTAGAGAGCAGAGCTGAGCACTGCCCTTCTGCTCCCCTCACAGGGAACTGTAAGCTGCCATGAAGCCTCTCTAAAGAGACTTGTCTGGGCTGAGCAAACCAAGGGACCTCAGCTGTTCCTCATACACCTTGTCCTCCACATCCTTCACCACCTTTGTATCTCTCCTTGTGTGCAAAGGTGGGCTATAGAGATGATGAAGGGGAGACGTGATACAGTGAATTTAACAGGCTGCCCTGTTTGCTGCCTTCTTGCTGTGAGTGGCATCAAATCTCTAAAGGTACAGCACACCAGCTGGAGAAGTGGGTATAAAATCTGTTCACCTGATCAGTAACATAGCATACAGCACAGCATTACTGCTCTTTGAGGAATTAATGTTGCTTTTCTCTTGACTATGTATAGCTTAAATATAAGTGGAAGATGTTGTAAAGTTACCTCATGAGCGCCTACTGTCTTTGAGAAAGGGAATTGCTTTGTAGCTGCACTGACTGAATTAAGAAGAATTCACGAAGTGTGACTGTTACTTGCCTGGAGAGTTTGCCTCCATCTGTACTTAATTGTGTTCTTTTTTGCAGGCAGAAAAGAAAGGTGCCAGTAGCACAGTTGTTGGCCTGATTTTTGGATGTTTTGCTGTGGTCAATTTCTTGACTTCTTTAATCTTTGGAAATTATGTAAGTATTATTGAAGTGGTGATATAACTTCTCTGACACAGACTGGTACACAAGGATAATTCTGAAAGGGTGAGGAAAGAGTTGTTTCTTCAGGAGCGCTCTTGAAGGGTTGCCTGACGTAACTGCAGCCTGGCCTGTCAGTCTGAATCTGATCTAGGTCTTGTCAGCACAATTTAAGAACTACTCTTCTGCAGTTCCTGAAAGCAGCATCGTGTTACTGAACTTCAAATGCTTTTTGTTTTGCTCTTTTCCCCTCTCTGGTTAACTCTTCTGTTTGCTTTAGAACAATCTGTCCATAAGTGCTCCTTTATTTTCTATCTTCCAATAGCCTATATTATATTTATTTCACTTGTGTATATATTCAGTCTTATTTGGCTTTGCTCATAAGGTGTTTTTCTTTCCTTTAGTCTGCTTCACCCTTTTTTTCTGATGTGTTGCCTTTCTCATGTATGTCCTTCCATTATGATACTGTTGCCTAAATCAGTTTCCCCGTCCACTTCATCCCACTGCAATATGAGGTCAGTGTCTCCAGTGTCTTGCAGAATCAGTATTTTTCTTTGTTTGGATCAGTTACAAACAAAGAAATTATGTAATTTATGCTGGAGCACTGCTTCATATTAATCCTTGTCCAGAACTTCTTAGCATTATACCCTGTCTAAGTTGGGGCTGCTGCAGTTTCACTTCTTTTTTTGACTGGGCAGTCTCTCCTCTTAGCCCATGGTGATGCTTTCATCCTGGTGATGAGGTGGCTCATCAAAATGTCACACAAGTGCCTTTGCTAAGTCTGCACTTGGTGCTTGTGATGGTATTCAGCTATGGCACAACCTCACCAAGTACTTCTCAGTAGAGAGAGCCACCCTCACTTGAGGGCAGGTGAAGTGAATGTGTCTTTGCCAACGGAGGTGGGCAGTCTAGCAGTGAGGAATCTTGAAGGTTTCAACAAAACTTGGTGTAATAGCGGTTTCACTATTAATGTCTGAAATACAAGGATGCTGTCCAGGCCTAAACAAGACAGTCTGAAATACCTACTGCCCTTAGGGGATGTTACAACGTAACAGCTTGGAATTAGAAGCTCCAATGTGCTTTGTTACTGGATTTAGTTTTATGTCATGCCTATCCTCAACTTTCACCTCAGTGATGAAGTCTGAAAACTGGGTAATTTATCTGGTAATAAATAGAAGACCTGAAGTTACCATGCCTCCTATTCTGAAACTTTCTATTACTAATGGTCTTGATATATTTTCTTTAAAGTCAGCTTCTGCTGACTCTCTCAAGCTGTGTATGAAATGATTGTTGCTGACTTTGCACCACTGGCTTCACTGAAGGGTGAATGCATTTATTTTAGTTGGTAATGAGGAGTCCTGCAGTGATCTGCTGCTCTGCAGAAGCTGCAACATGCAGCTGTGAAATAGTTAACTGCACCATTGTCTTACCAGGCTGAAAACTGGGTTAAGTCACTTAACCATTTAGAATATTTTTAGGTTCAATGTTGTGTGAAGGCACACAGGCAGGCAAAAGTGTCTCCAGATCTTTTGGTTATGTAGGCTGTAAAATACCAAAAATACTTTGATTTCTTAAATGTAGTTTTGAAAGATTGATTGAAATAATATGAAAATTATATTTAATTTACAGCTTACAAAGATTGGAGCAAAATTCATGTTTGTAGCAGGGATGTTTGTTTCAGGATGTGTAACGATTCTGTTTGGGTGAGTAATTCTTGTTTGGTTGCTTCGTTGCATTTGTCTTCCAATTATTTTCATCCAAATGAAAAGACATTCACAAAACAACTGGAAACTACTGGAAACTCTTTGACATCTTTTAGGTATTGTTTATGTCATTTTTTGCCTCTTTTATTTATCACTTGTAAAGCCCAATAAATGCTTCTCCTTTTCAAGGTTTTAAGGCTTGTTTAGTACTTTGAAAGCTAAGGAGGAAGTTTCTATAAATAACGAACTTCCATAGTTAATGAACTGCAAGAAATCTGCCAGAGTGCAGCAATAAGGGAACTATTTATGCATAATATTTTAATTGCTGTTTTCTTTAAAAAAAAAAAAAAAATCCTGAGTGCAAATAAGAAGATTTGCCTGCCATCCAGTGAGGGTAAGCTACTTGTTGTAGGAAAATAAAAGTTTGATTGAAAATAAAATAAGTTCTTATTAGGTATTGTTCACTGCATCAGACTCCTTAAATCATTGCTTGGAAAAGCTATGAAATACAGCAGGAGATGGTGCTGCTGTATTTGTGTTTTTTTTGTTTTTTTTTTTTGTTTTTTTTTTTTTGCTGTTCAGGAGATTGAAGGGTGCTACTCCTTTTTTTATTTTTCTTTTTGCATCCTCAGAGAAAGGGGGGAAATGATAAAGATGTCAGGAGAGACGATAGAGTTTGACTATAGTGATGTGATTTCAAAAAGATGCAGCAATAAAAGTATCATGTGTCTTACAGCTGTCTTTTAACTAGTAATGGTGATGTTCCTGAGCCATTTTTGGATGACTTGTCACATCCTGAATGGTCTACATTTACTCTTTTTTTTTCTCTCCCAGAATACTGGATAAGGTGCCAAATGGACCAGTGTTCATTGGTATGTGCTTTTTAGTAAGAGCAATGGATGCAATAGGTTTTGCAGCTGCAATGACAGCATCATTTTCAATCCTTGCAAAGGCATTTCCCAATAGTATAGCTACTGTTCTGGTAAGTACAAAAAACTGTTACAACTGAGTGCCTGTAATACAGTGAATTAGCTGTAGGCGGTTCTAAAACTGGGAGGATAAAATCTGCTGTTTCACATGCAAATGTATTCAAAGTTATCATATAGTCTTAAGATAAGATGCCAGGTTGGCTGTAATTTAATAATATGAGTGTTCCCCTCTGCAGTTTCACTGTTTCCTGTCCCTAGTCAGTGCATCTGGTCAGCCACTAGTGGAAAGAAAGCTTTAACTAGACATGCTTGCTTCCATCCAGGAGTGAGCATTCCCACCCCACCATAGAGGCCACAGTACAACTCTGCATGTGGGAGAGGTGATTGCTTCAGCCTGGGTTGGCCTACAGATGCTTTCCATCAGTGAAGCATTTTTCCTGCCTCAGAACTTAGGCACATGGGTGATAGCTGAGTGCCTAACCCTGCAGTGGGCTTGGGCACAGGTGATTTGAGTAACATCCCTTTTTTTTAATCCCACTTTGTAAAGGTCATTGTTACACTGAAATTTCTCAATGTACTGACTTTTTATCTGCTTTCTTTTCTGTTTGTTTAGGGCAGCCTTGAAATTTTTACAGGGCTTGGACTGGTGTTGGGCCCACCTTTAGGTGGCTTTTTGTATCAATCATTTGGTTATGAGGTCCCTTTCATTACACTGGGATGTGTGGTATTGGTCCTAGTGCCTGTGAATATGTGCTTATTACCTAAATATGGTAAGCACCTTTCTCCCTACCTCCTTTGTTTACCTTAAATTTCTTGTCTATGTAACTGCCCTTTAGAAAATTGTCAGCTTCTGGAATCTGATTCCTCTCAGAGGGTTAGATTAACTTGCAGTCTTCATCAGGCCTGTCTTTTAACAATTAATGCATGGCCTGGAATAGACATGACACACTGGATTCATTTCTGCAGACACTTAGGATTCTGGAAGTAAGCTGAGATTTTTTTTTGTTGTTGATGTCTCCTTAGCTTCAGTGCCTGTAGAAAGTCAGTAGCATCTGCTTAATATCAGTGTTTGTTGTAGCTAGCTGAAGAAAGGCAGGAAATCAGCTTTGCCTAGGACAGGAAAGCTTGGTGTGTCTGATGATTTGATAGGGAGGAAGAACGACAGTGAGAACAAAAAGGAGGATTACTTGTACTGGTTGATATCTGACCTGATTAATTTTAGATGATCTTATTTGGGCTGAAAAATAGCTTAAAGATAAGTCTTTCCACAGGATGGCAACTGGAGGGTTCCAGATTTGTTAGTTTCCGATTCCAAGAGGAACAGTAGCTATAGAGTAGTTATCTTTTTTCCCTCAGTTTTCTTCTTAAATTCAAAAGCCTTGAAAATTAACTCACTTATACTGGCTTTTAGAAGAAAACTACTGTGGTTAACCACATGCCTACTAGAAACTACATTACATTAATAAATGTAGCTCTGAGTCGGTGGATGCAGATGAATGAACTTTAGTTTTATGTGTGCTCTGAGATGGTGCTCAACAATTGAAGCACAAACAGCATCAAGAAGGGAGCTCAACTTAAGAATGGTGTCCAACAGAGGTACCTAAGAGAAGTTTCTCATCTGTAATACAGATCTCCTGCATGTTCAATTTGAATTAGTGTTCATGTACAGGTGATTTACTAAGACTTTTTTCCATCTTTTTTTTTTTTTTTAATTGAAACGTATTTGTGAGGTTTTCATTGTATAAGCAGTAGTAGAGATGTAACTGCATTTTCACAATACTTCTTCTTTTCTCTCAAATCAGATGCAATCCCTAGCAAGGAGTCATTTTGGAAGCTCTTTCTTCTGCCAAAAGTCTTGCTTCTCTGCTTTACCATATTTTCTTTAAGTGCATGCTTGGGCTTTTTGGATCCCACGATGTCTCTATTTATCCTAAAGAAGGTAAGTCCTGTTAATGTGTAGAGAAGTCCCAACAGTAAACAACTAATAAAAGTTGTGCTTTATCTCAATTGATGTTACGCCTTATCCATTTCAGTTGGTTTAATTAACTGGATTTCCATATAACTTACACTATTGGTTGCCATGGTGTCTCAGAACTTTGAGAACAAGGAAGTTCAGTGCTTTTAAAATATTTGCTTTTACCACTTAATTGGCTTTCAGCTGCAGAAGCTGTTCTTCTAACTGGCAGTCTTTATAAACAAGAGGCTTTTTCCTCCTTGCTGAAAGCAAATTCTGTAAAGTTGCAGCAGTCATAGGCAGCGTTGTGTCTTGATGGGGATATGGGTGATGAGATGAGGAGGAAAGTTAATTTACTAAGTAAGATATCAGAATGAAAAATAATTCAATGCAATATAATTAAAATTAAATCACAGGTTTGTAGGGGTTGGAAGGGACCTCTAGAGATCATCTAGTCCAACTCCCGTGCCAAAGCAGCTCCCTAGCCCAGGTTGCACAGGTAGGCGTCCAGGTGGGTCTTGAACATCTCCAGAGAAGGAGACCCCACCACCTCTCTGTGCAGCCTGTGCCAGTGCTCTGTCACTGCACTGTGAAGAAGTTCCCACACACATTTGTGCAGCGCTTCCTGTGCATCAAAATATCAAAGTGTCCAAAACCAAAGGCCTACTCTAGCGCCTGAGATGAGATGGCTAGGGAGCACACACACTGCAGAGATGAGCAGAAAGGGAAAAGGGGATGTCTCGTGACATGCAAACAGTTTCCTTTCCCTTGGAAAGGGAAATGGAAGCAGAACAGTGAGCAGTCCTCTGGGGTACGTAGCTCTTCTCTTCTGAAACAGATATACCCTGAACTACCAACAATCCACAGAACTGGAGCGTTAACTTTTTAACTCCCAGTGCACAGCATGTTATGTGAAAAGTCATTAAACAAAAATCATAGAACCATAACGGGACATTGTGTCATAGCCCTGCTTTCACTAACAACAATGCCACAGTGAAATTGGTTGCAACTACATAGTTTGCTAGCCAGGTTCTTCAGCACTCATTAAAAGGCAAATGTTTTACTTGCTTTTGATTAATTTTAATATTTCTATCTAATTTTGTTTTTCCTATAGTTTTTAGGCAGTTCCTGCCTGAAATTAAGCAATGCTTTTTGAGTTGATTATGTATTAGGTTTTCTAGGGTATAGCATTTTAAAAGATGTAGTACTGCTGCTACTTTTTCCCTGCTGCTACTTTTTCCCTGTCTAGTTCAACATTAAAGGTGCTCATCCAAGACGGAGAAGGCTTGGTGCAAACCTCTTACGTCTTTAGAGATGTGAACATAGGCTTTCTAACACCTGAGCAAGATCTTTAATTATCCCACTGTCAGATAGCAGTCACACCACTGCACACTGTTTTTTCCCTGCTCTGTGCTAGCAGATACTTGCTGTGAAAGGGCTGCAGCCTTCTTGGCAAGTGTTCCAACCACAAAATGAGTTATCACGTTCTTGCATATGCTGAGGAAGTACTGAATATTTATGTAGTTCATGCCACATGAAACACCCTGGAATACCTTCTAGCTGTTAGTTAAAGCATTTGTTTTAGAGGCTAGATTAGTGTGTTTGAAACAAAATGCATAGATATCAGTGTTAGAGTCCTGTGTGCTGAGTTAGGGATATAGCATAGTGTTTCTGCCTTTTTTTTTTCTTTCTTTCTTTCAGGGAAGTCTTATCTGAGTACAGTTATGTCAGGCTTTGTTACTCCATGCTTAGAAATGGACTGGGAAGGAAACTAGCTTAACTGATGAGTTCAGATACTTGACAAACATCAGTATGAGATCAGTAAAATATATAAAACCATGCATAGACTTCATTTGACCTGAAATACAGTTCTTGGATTGCCCTTAACTTAACATAACGTATATTGTGTTGTTGTTGTGTTTTTTTTCCTTCTCATAGTTCAAACTCCCAGCTGGATATGTGGGTTTAGTGTTCCTGGGTTTGGCACTCTCGTACTCCCTGTCTTCTCCCCTCCTTGGACTCCTAAGTGACAAAATGCCTGTGAGTAACGTTGTGGTTGCTAATAGACTGTTGGCAATGTGCTCTATACATTTAGCTAAAAGTGAAGGACTTCTCATATTGAAGTAATGTACACTGACCTGCTGTTGTGAAGAGATCTGCATTTCAGGACCTTGCATGTGCACTGAATAATGGCAACTTAAGGTCTCTTTTGCAATGTCTGGGTTATACAGGAGCATCCAAAATTGTAAGGGACACTAGTTAAGTATCTTACAGTTGAAATGATCTTTTTTTTTTTTTTTTTGTGAAGTAAGCAGTGATTCCAGCCAGTATGGAACAAGCTGGTAAAACATGTTACAGTTATTTATGTTTTTGCCCACATCTGATTTTTATTTGCTTTTGAGAAGGATATGTACATAAATCTGCCTGATTGACAGTGCTGCTAATTGATCAATGAAAATTGAACTTTGAATGATGTATGTAAAGAGTGATTAAAGTTTCTGCCAGGGCAAAATAAAAAACAGAACTCAGTTATGACCTTGGTATATGAGAACTGCTTACAGTGCTTTATTATTTCTTATGCAAAGGAAGAATAAGACCTAGAATATTGAATACTTCTCTAACGGAGCAGCACTTTTATTCAGTATTCTGCGATCTCTGTACTAAGCATGACTACCAGTGATGTCACTGGTGACAAGGAAACATCAATTCAGTGTTTATTAATGTTGTTTAGAAATTGTTAATTGCTTGTTTGTGTAATTATGGTCTGTAGAGCAGTGGTACTTTTAAAAAGATGTAGAAGAGGAGTATCAGAAAAGACAAAATATGCATTATATGTTCTCATTTTTGAATGGTGTGCCTCTTTTCTTTCACAGCATCTCAGAAAATGGCTGCTGGTATCAGGAGGCCTAATAACAGCCCTGTGCTTTTTCTTGTTAGGACCTGCTCCTGTTCTACACATCGAAAGGTTAGGAACTGCTTCTTCTTGAACCTGTCTCCTTATGCGATGCTTTAGTTATAGCTATCATGGCCGTAATTGTATTTGTGCACAGTTCTACTGTTTAGCACCTCTGACCTTGTAACCAGTGTGTTTCTCACTTCTAATGCAAGACTATAAATGTAAATCAGTGGAAGTACCTGAAAATTGAGGTGTAGATAAGGTAGAAATGACTCTTTGAGTAGATCCTTTTTCTCTGTATTTTGTTACTACATTTGCTTGTGTGTTGTGAAGAGTGCTGCTTTTTTATTTTACTTGCCTCCCAGTTCTGTGGCTCTTCACTTCAGCAAAATGAAGTCCTCTTTCTGTCCTGTTTTTTCAATCTTCTAAATTTCATCAGTGTCCATTAACTATGGTTTTTATATGTTTGGCTGTATTATTAAATTAAGCTTGTCTGTCCACTGCTTCTGTATGTTCCTCTTAAAATTAGCTGCCTTGGATAGAGAAATATTAAACTGAATGTGCAGCATCGAAATGCTTTGAAGTCTTTTTTAATAGATATTTATTTTCAAGTCTAAGTGATAGTACAGTTCTTTTTGGCTTAGTTTTCTGTTCAGTCAGTGTAAGCTGATGTAACAGCCTTCAGTCAAATGGTGCGTTGATCTGAAAAGAATCTTCAGCTGTTTTTTAAATATCTTTTGCAGTCAGTTGTGGATGTTTGTCCTAGTGCTGGTTTTTCTTGGCTTTTCCCTTGGAATGAGTGCTATCCCAGTATTTCCAGAGATACTGCAGTGTGCATAGTAAGTAACTGTCCAGTGTATCCTCCATGTTTGTTCAATAGTAGGAAGCTCAACACTATTTTCAGAGGTGAATGCAAAGTGGATTTTTGGTGTGGCTGTTTTCCCTTTTTGAGATCAAAGCAGTGAGTAACAATTATGTGCTTTTCACTACTTTGTCTTAGATTTTTTTTTTTCCACTGAGTTTCCCATTGACACAGTTGTAATACAAGTAAATTTTTGTAGGTGTGTACTTCCGCACTACATGCACAATGAGTGAACTTAGGATTCCATAGTATGGGGTGACTTGTGTCTGGTTTCATATCCATAGGGCTTATTTCACCCGTGTAGTAAGATTAGCCCACAATTTGCACTGGATTTTGTCTGCATTTGCTTTGTGCCAACAACTGGCAAGTTATATTTGCTTGAAGTACAAAGTTTGTGATGTGGCTTGACAGCCATGTCCTAGAAGGGTCTTGATTTACTTTTGTATGTTCTCCCTGAAGCATGGTCTTCCCTTCTTTAAAGCTATCTATCATTGTTTTACACTTTCCAAGTGAAATATGGAGACTGAGTGATGGTAGATATCTCCCTAACAAAACGTAAGAGATAAGCAGCACTGCAGTCTTCCAGAAAAAACAGCAAAGAAGAAAGTACTGTAAATGCAAATGTGATTCCAACAAACCCATTTTAGGGGAAAGCTGTGCATTGAGATGCAGTTATGTATTGTGCATCTCTAATTGTGATGTTTTTCTGCAGTGAAAATGGTTTTGAAGAAGGGTTGAGTCTGCTGGGACTGGTGTCTGGGCTCTTCAATGCCATGTGGTCCCTTGGGTATGTATACAGTTATGTTTTCATAGGCTACTTCATAGGTTTGGTTGTTCTTCTTCACTATTGCCATACGATAGCGTGCTAAATTACAACTGTGGCCACTGTGTTGACTTCCATTCAAGAGGTTGTTGCCAAATGTGTAGTGGACATGTTGAAATAAAGCTTTTATCCTACCAAAGAATGGACTTGCCTACCTTTAAAATGTATTGCTTTTATATTAAAAAAAAAAAAAGCTGCACTGATTAAATGGGTTTTATGGTTATTTTTGTTGCCAGTGAAACCTTTGGTGTTTATTATAGAAATAAGTAGACATTATTTTTCTTTTTCTCTTCCTGCATTTACCCTTTTTTTTTTTTTTGTTCTGGATAGAGCACTCTGCTCTCTTTTGACTACAGCTGCTATTCAAGGTCTGTCCTTGCAGAGCTTAGCAGAGAGTTACTGAATTTCTTACTTAGTGGTTGTCATAGTAGCATCTTTCACACATTTCTAACTCGAATGGCTCTTTAGAGTTGTTATTCAGTGAGAAATGAGTCCCTCTATTGGCAGACACTTTCACAAAATTCTATCAGTCTGTGTAGTCCTCTGTGGCTGCAGATGGATTTCAGTTGTTGTTTTGGTTTTATCTTACAAAAATGGTGCATCTAGAGCTTAAATTATTTGGTGTAGGGTTTGGTACAGGTACATGCAGTATAAAGTTAGCAAAGCTCAATTTTATGCTGCTATTAAACATGGTATTATTATGACTGGCTTCCATGAAAGCTCTAATTGTAGAGAGAGAGTAATTTGCTGTAGCAAGTGACAAAATCATGTAGGACTTTTGCAAAGCAACAGCAGCTGTGTAACCTTTCATAGCATTCTTAGACTGAAACAGAGGTGCTGGGATGTTACATAAACTCAACCTTGAGAGCAAAGTAATGAGAACTGTAACTGTCATACTGTGCCTTTCTGCCTGCTTATATCTACTTTAAGGTTTGGGTGGTTTAAATTTAGAGAGATGAGGGTTTAAATTTCTTTTATGGTTAGAAGGTGTCTATGTAGGCACTGTTAGAACACTGTAGTTAATGGAGCCCCTAAGCCACCATACACCACCATACAGAAAAGAGTGCATTCAGCATAATGATGTGTATCCTGTCTACAACTGAGGAGGCAATTAAGCAAATTTATTGGTGCCATGACAAACAGAGTTAATACTAGCTTCAGGAGTCAGCTTCTTTGAATAGGAGAGTATCAATGGAGGGCAGCCATGAAATGCAATAAAACTTACGCAGATAATACAATCTCTACCTTTTATTTGAGATATCAGTGCCTCTTTTTGATTTGTTATAGGGCATTTATAGGTCCCACTTTAGGAGGATTTCAAAATGAAAAGCTGGGTTTTGAATGGGCGTCTGCCATCCAAGGAGGATGGGCACTGTTAAGCGTAAGTGATAAATGTTTCACTTCTTATAGAACTCTTTAAGAACTGCTGCATAAGGTGATTATTATGATTGTGACTGACTGTTTTTGTTTATTTTTCAAAGGGACTTGTGACTGGAATATTTTATATTGCTGAGGCCACAAAGAAAAGGTATGGGGAGTTATTCTTTGTGCTACTTAAAGCTGTATAAAGCAAATTTTTGCAAGCTTCCATTTTTCTTCAGTACCAACCTTGGTATTAAATGATAGAATGAGCAGTGAAAATATCTTACACTTTACCTCTATTCTTTACTAAATCTTCACTGACTTTAGAATGTGAACTATGTCAGTAGAAGCAATAGGTTTGGAAACAGTAGTACATGTTTCCTTAGTATTGTGCAGAACTAGGTTCAAAGATCCACTTAGTTCTTACTGTATTTCGTGTGATTTTTGTTATGATATTGGTGTTATATAGGAATACTTACAGAATGTTAAACCTGCTTCTTCTCTCCCATTCAATTCCTTCTGCAAACAGCTCCAGTTCCAGCCTGCAAAACCCTCCTAGTGATAATGAAGAAAGAACTCATCTCTTGGGTAGTGAAACATAACCAGAAATTATTTGGGTAGTCTATTTATTATTGTGGTTTAACTTAGTTTTAAGGTGAGTGGGCTTAACAGTGTTTTGTTTTGTTGGGATACTCGATCTCCCTAGTGATGGTTTAGTTGGACCTGCATTAATGTTCTGAAACACTAAACACTGACTGCCTTTCTTTTGAAAGTCCTCATGTGGATTGGGTGAGTAGCCCTCAGATGTCAGCCTGTTTAATTGTATTCCATATACAGTGTACCACTGTGTGTAAAGAGGTGCATTTTCAAATGTCTGGCTTTTATACTTGAGCCTGCTGTGCATTACTCTTGGATAAAGCTACTATTTTGCTACTATGATTTTCTCTATTTTTTTTAGAAGAAATATCTTGTAATACCTTAAGTGACACTATAAGGTTTTGAAACAGAATTTGAAGTGGCAATGCGTTTAAGCACAATGCTGTTTTCAATAAAGCAACTTTTTTTCCAAAATTGTGTGAATTTTCTTGTACAGGAGAAGTCTTTGTGTCTAGCATTTGTAACACATGGAAGTACCTGAGAATGAGAAGTAAACATCTCCATGAGAGCTTATTTCCATTGTTAGAGGGGATGGGTTACTCCAAGTGTGTGTGTACATATACATTCCTCTAACACACAGAAGCTTAGGTTAGTCTGTGAGATCACTGTTTTGCTAGTAAATGCCAGCTGTAATTGTTTGTACTAGCTGCCTGTGCAATAAGTGTATCTATTAGAAGTCTAGGGCTACCATTTTTCAACAGAGAGGAAATTCTCCTCTGGATGCTAAGCACAAAAGGTGAGGTTAACTGAGATAAGGGTGAGCTGACACTAGATTTTTAGTCTCCAGCTGTGGCATGAGTTTTATTTTTATCCTTGAACCCAGTACGGGGCCCTAGAAGATGTACTCTGTGGGTACCCATTTGCCCCATGGATAAGGGGAGTGGTTTACTCCTAGTAATTTGGAATCAACTTCTTTTGTTGCTAGTAGCTAGTGGAGTTTACATGAAAAATATTCTACTGGAGTCCTTCTTAGAGTGCTAACAAGAAAAACTGCTTAAAGAGACAGCTGAATAGGGTCCCAAAAAGCAGAAATATCTGGGCAATAGCTTTTCTTTTGTGTTAAGTATTAGATCTTTTTGAAATCTGGAGTGTACCACTCAGCCTGTTTTAAAATGCTGCTCTTGCAGGTGAGAAAGATCTGAAAGAACTAGAGGCAAATGTGAAGTGTATAAGGTTCAAATGCATTCACTCTGGGGAATTACCTGTTTTCCTACCCGATTTGTGCTGTTAGGACTTGAAGGATTACCAGAATGTAAATGCCTCTGTGAATATAATGAGCTGTCCTGCAACCCTTGGGCTTCTCCCATTGTCCTGTAGAAACAAGACAGATTTAATTAACAGCTCTGGCACTGCATCTTCTCCCTTCTTTCATGTTTGCAGTAGAGGCAGAAAACCTGAATTGAGATCTTGGTTTCCAGATCTGTTCTTCAGGTGAACTCACAAGCATCTTCTCCTACCATGATTATCTAGGAGTCCAGGAACAGTGGTTGAAGAGCAGTGGAATCTGCTATGGGAAATCGTGTGCTCCCACATCTGGTGCTGTTCTCTCATCCAATGGCAGGTCTAAATACCCAGTTTGCTTAACTAGCACAGTTGTGTGGTCTGTGGAGCTGTGAATAAATACCAGGTGTAAGTAAACTCCACATTTGGAGCAGTGCTGAGCTCAGGGCCAGTCCCCTGCCCATATCTTACTGTCTGCCTGGGAATGTGCAGGTTGGTTTTTGCTGAGAATATCCCAAACTGGCTTGCTTTCTGTTGAGACCTGGGCTTACGTTAACCTACCTTCCACAGCAATGACTTGCCTGAATAGTTTGCTAGTCTGGCTGGCAGTGTATTTCTTCAGCTACAGCACAGCAGTGACTTATGTCGGTGGTGTAATGCTCACAACTCTCTGACTTCTGGTGTTTTGAGGTTTTTGGGAAATGGGGATTGTGTCGTGTGAACTTGAATTTCCTGGAGCACTGGGAAGCCATAGGTTTCTGTAAGATTTTCCTTATTAAAGTTCCCTGTCTTTGCTTGCTGCTGCCCTCCTCTTGGGTGACTTCAGGCTTTAGGTGTGGGGCTTTTGAGGGTTCCCGCCTCTGCTGTGGTTTTGCTCTTGATACCTCTGGATGTCTGAGGACACAGAAATTTCTGCTTCTCCTGAGAAGAAATTTCTGCTTCTCTTGAGAGGGCCTTGATGCTGATGGTCAGAAATATGGATATTTTGGAAGTGGCCATCAAAGAAGCAGTCAGACAGGTATTGTGACTTAATTAGAGCCATTTATTTTTGTAAGTGCTACAGGAGGGAGAAAAAGTGGTCTTTTCTTTTTTCTATGTTGGTATTAGGGTGCCTGTATCGTTGTGACTCCTGAAGATGGTATTTACAGCTGGGTCTTCGTGAGGGAAACAGTATATGCTTATCTTGAGGATATTCCAGAACCACAGGTGAACTGGATTCCACGTGCTTGTTCTGAAAGGTTTTGTCTTTTCTATTCAGGTAGAATGTTCTGGTAGGGATAAACAACTACACTGAGGGTTGTTAGTGCATTTCATTTAAAACGTGTATCATTTAAAATGTCTTGGGACAACTGTTAAGAAGTGAAGTTAGACGTTATTAGTTATAGATATCAAGGAAGTTATCTGAAGCTCTTTTTTTTTTCTGTGAGTCTTCTTCGCTTTAATTTTTTTCTTTGTGTTAATATACTCATGAAGGACAAGATTTATTTAAAAGAAATTATGTCTGTTTTAGAACATTAACATATTTTATTTGCATCAATTAAAGCATGATATTATTCTGACCCAGTTCTATTTAACGTTACTGCATTATGAAGAGAAGGAAGCTCAAGTTTTATTTTTCCTTAATAAATTGTACCATTTTTAGTGGTTTATAAGGAGGCTGAGGGGAAACCTCTTTGGTCCCTGCATTTGCCAGAAAGGAGGTTGCAGTGAGAGTGGCGTCTCTCGCATTTTTCAGGGGACAAATGATAGGACAAAAGGAAACAGTCTAAAGTTGTGCTAGAGGTTGTTTAGGCTGGATGTGAGGAAGTATTTCTTTATGGAAAAAGTGGTCAAGTGTAGGAATGAACTACTCAGGTGTTGAAGAGATGTGTGGATGGTGCACTGAGTAACACAGTTTAGCGATGAGAATTGGTAGATCAGGTTGATGGTTGAATTTGATGATCCTGAAAGTCTTTTCCAGTCAGATGATTCTAAGATTCTGTGACTTTATGAAAGATAATGCTATACAATATAGAAGAAACAAATTCTGAGCTAAATCAGAGCAGCAGCTGAATCAAGAGCTGAAGCAGAATGCTGAGATCATCTTGTATGTCACAGTCACATCAGCGTTCTGCTACAGGATAGCAGCAGAAAGGACAAGTAGAGGGTGAGAAGTTTAACTTTCACTACGAGGTAACAGCTGTGTTCCTCAGTTATTTGAGTTAACGTAAAGCCAAAGTTTCAGCCTTCTAAGCTGAATTGTTCTCGTTCAGAAGGATAACATTTTTATCTTCATAGCTCAGTTGTCCTGAGCTGAAATACCCATAACCTTTGGGCATGCACGTACATGCAAACAGGATTAGGATTTCTACTGATCTAGTGGAAATCAAAATGTGCTATATAACAACGCAGAAATGTTTAAAATATTTGGAGCACCTTTAGTGCTTTTTCTTTTTAAGTGGTCATTCTTGGGATTTAGTCTGTGTGTTGGTTCTTCATCTTCTGTCTTACATTGTTGTGGCATCCATCAATGTTTTGTTCATGTTAAGGCCCAAACCTTTTTCTCCACTAGGTGGAAGCATAGTGCCAAGCAATGCTCCTGTGCATCTTGTAAACTCAGAAGTTCTCTTTGCAGGCTCTTCACTGTACAGTTTTCCTGAACAGATGGTAGAAGTCAAGCACAGATGTAATGTTTTCAGAGTGAGAGAAACTTACTGCTGCTGCTAACAAGTATCCTTAAAATTTGCCTTCCAAATGAAAGTAAATAGAAGACATACGTATTCTCAGTAATTGATGACTGTAAGCCAGGCAACTTATATTGTTTATGGATAGCTTTTACTCTTGGCTTTAAAAATACATTTATATGAAGAACTTGCATATAAATGTGGTTTTGGTAATTTAATTTCTTTACAGTTATTATTATTATTATTGTTTTTTTTACTTAATAACATTAGCTTTCATTTTAATCAGAAATGCTGATTTCTAGTGGAGTTGAACTTAAGAAATGTACATCTTCAACCACTTAAATCTTACAGCATAGTGTACTAATCTTGTCACTTACAGTACAAGAAACATCAAGGTTCTGTTCACTTCCCACTGATTGCAAAAAACATTAGATCAGGACTGTGGTCTCTGAAGACCTGATTTAGTTTCAGAACAGTCCAGTAAATATATTTAGCTAGTAAAAACTGTGTGTGCTTTGGGATCAAAAGCTCTCTGGTTTTGTGTGTTTGCAGGGACTGGTATTTATGCCCCAAATGGTTTAAGTGCGTGTTATAATAATACAGAAACAGAAAAAAGTCACCTTCTGGTGACAGAACTGAGTTCATGCCCACATCTGTCTCCTGACTATCCTCCTGCTGTTGACTGAAAGTTATATGCCAGTGGTATCAGACAGCTTCCACCAAATGAGCATTATTTCAGTGGAGCTATTTATCATGATCTCTTCCTTTTCCCTGAACTCTACCTGAAGGAAATCATTCTATTTGTCAGAAGGGCCTCTGTTGTCACCTGAGTTGCAAGATGTCAGGGAAGAAGAAAGACAAAATCTTAGAGCACCTCCAGTGCTCTGCTTGTTTCTGTAGCACTAATTATATATAAACTGATGTTAATGCTAGTACACATAATCATAATGGGAATCTATTTATTAAATTGTGCTGTCTAACAAGATAGTCATTGCACATTGGTTTGTTTTCTTAATCTTGCAAAGAAATAAATTCCTCTGCTGGACAGTTCTGTATCTATTTTGTAGGATAGCTCAGGGTTATCTTAGACTTGACCTTGATCCCACTGGGGACAGCAGGAAAGAAAACCCACTGACTTCTGTGCTGTGGGATCCAGACCCAGTGTAGTGGATTCTGTCCCAATAACAAAAGATTTTTAATCATCTAAGTTTTTTTAGAGAGATGTGTCAAAGTCCGTTCCACAACACTGTTCAGCCATATGTCTGAGCAAGCCCCTTTCTAAACCAGATAAGAGTAATGAAGTCTTTGAAGGCAGATGGCTGAACTTTTAATTTATCATCTACTTTTAAAAAGAAAGCAAACCCTGAAGAATGTTGCTTCAAAATGAGATAGTCAGCTCAACACTGTGTAAGATGTTAGTGTGCCCTATTCTAGACTGCAGTTGAAGGAGGCTATTTGATCTTCCTGGATGCAGTTTTACAGTGTGGAAAACTTCTGTTCCATGAAACTATTGACAAATGTCACTTTTCTAGCCAGTCAGGTGGATCCATAAAAAAAATTCTGAAAAGGAGCAATTTCACAAAACACATTTGTCTCCCAGCTGAAGTGGTTGCTGATGCATCAAGACAGCAGGCAGGTGTTGGCACAAGCTAACAGCTTGAACAGATGCACTTGCTCCATGTGTGGGCCACGAGGGTGCCCTGGATTATGTTGTGTATACTGGTTAAGATTTTTATGTAAGGTAAACTCTATGGCTTATTTTTCAGGTTTTGAATAACAAACTAATATTTTTCACATTGAATCTGTTCAAAATAATAATAAAAAAAAATTAGACTTGGGTTTGAGCAAAATGATGTGGTAAAGATAAGATATTATTTTGTAGCTATATTGAGTAGTAACCCCGTTCAACTGATAGAGTGGAGGCAATGGAAAACACTAGTTGTTGTGAAGAAGTACAGTATCTCTGCTTATTTATCTATTTGTCAGGATGTGATATCCTGTTACAGAGCAGCACCATGACTATGGTGGCTAAAATAGGTGGGGCTGCTGAGCTCACTCAACTGCCTGTTCCTGCTGCTCTGCTGTGATTGCCTGATTGAAGGAGTGCTCCTTCTCACAAGTTTCTCTACAGAGCGATTAACCTTTCAAATGAAGAGTCATTTTCCAGGCATTTTCTCTTAGTTCAAGAAAAGGAGCAGGACCATGGTGTGAAGGCAGACTGTCTCTACCACTGAGCTGATTAGCACCAAATTGCATCCTCTCTCACAAAAGTAAGTAATCACATAACCTGTTGTCCTCACGTAGTAGCAGGGATTGGGGAAAGTGGACTGGGAAAACAGAGGTGTGAAAAATGGAAAGAACTCCAGGATAACGGTCTTCTTACATTGATTGATTGAGGCCATCTGTAGCTTTCTCTGCTGTAGTTTTGCAGGATTTTATGCAGTAGATTTGTGTTGTTTGTTTTCTTAATCTGAGTTATTTCCTTAGTACTGGGTGAGCTCTTAGTTTTGCAGGCAGGTGGTGCCAGCTGGCACAGCACCAGGCACCCAGCCTTACTGCAGAAACCCCATTTCAGGCAAGGTGACTTCAGCCTTGTACACCAGTGCACACCCTGCCAGGATGGTCATCTATCTGGGTTTAGTGTTTTCTTGGCTCTTGCTAAACAAGGGAGCATTTACCACTTCCTCCTTCAGAGTTACAGCTCACTGTGGCTGATGTGACACAATCTGTATTTCCTTTGATAACAACAAAAAATCCTTTCAAAATGCATTACTTCTTGTCACTAAAGTCTGTTGTAGCCTTTCAAGGCTCCTTAATGAACATGTTGTATCTAACATTGTGCCTACAGAAGCACCAGTGATGGGCCTCAGTAGATGCACGTTGATGTTCCTAATGCTCGGAAGTGCTGCTCTTGCAAGGCACTCTGTGGTGCTTGCGTTCACTCAGAGCATTTCTCTCTTTCCTGAGATGGCTCTGCCACGGTGGCAGGCACCCTGCTCTGCTTTCCACTCAGCAAGCCTTTCTGCTTTGGAAACTGTTTCCAAATGAGAATGCTGCAACTATTAGAATGTTAAAAAAAAAAAAAAAAAAAAAAAAGTTATGTGGAAAGGCATTTGAACTGAAGTTAAAAATTAAAAAGGAAGTGTTCTTTGATCAATAAACAGAATGTTGTTGGATGTAGGAAGAGTAAACTGTGGAGCAAGCGTGCCACAGGGCCTGGTGATCTATGCAGACCTCTGGGTATCAGGCTTAAGCCATTGTAAACAAGAGAAGTGCGTTGTAGTCAGTGACAGAATAACAAGAGAAAATTTGGATGGTTATTTCTAGTAATATGTTTAATAACTTAATATTGGTATTATTATTCTTGGCACTACCCACTGTTTTGTGACTGCCAGTGCACTCTGCCAGCTGCTAGTCGAGAGTTGCAACATCCTTACCTTACAAAGTTGAACTTTCCTGTATGTCACCAGAGACGCTCGATTCCAAGGTACTGCTTTAACAGGCCAGCATTTCTTCCCTCCCATATTTAAGTTAAACTTTGACCTTCTTTTATTTTCTGTGTATGTTCCCTTTCCTCCATTTCTCTGTTACTCAGAGCATTCAAGAAACTGCGAGCCAGCAGCCATGGTCCCTTCCCGGATCCTGGTGCATGCTGTGGTGCTTGCCCTGGCAGTGCTGCAGGTCGTGGCTTCAGACACCTTCATTGCGGCTGTGTACGAGCACGCCGTCATCCTGCCACGTACTGCTCACAAAGTGTCTCCCGACGATGCTTTGGCCCTGATGAACAGAAACATGGATGTCCTGGAAGGAGCCATCAAGGAAGCAGCACAGCAGGTATGAGATGGATGGTGAGTACTGTTAATCGGGAGTGCCTTGACAGTGCCTTCCTAATGGATCTGGTTCTGCCAGGGTGCCCGCATCATTGTGACTCCTGAGGATGGCATTTACGGCTGGCTTTTCACAAGAGAAACCATTTACCCCTACCTGGAGGATATTCCTGATCCGGAGGTGAACTGGATTCCCTGCACTGATCCCACAAGGTGATTCTTTCTGTTGTGCTTTGTGTGGTTTCAAACTGATACCTCATGGAGTCATGAGCTGCTCCCAACAAATGTCTAAGCATGGCTAATGTGCTTTCAGGGCACATTTCTATTTCAGCATGATGTGAGGGTCAGTTGCATCATAAAATTGACAAAAGAACTCTGTTAAAAGATTTTTGGATTAGGTACTGTAAAGAGAAATTCAGACCATATGCAGAGTTTGTATTTGCTGAATGTGGTTGAAAGTACATGGGCTTTGTTCCATTTGAACAAAGATTTGATGCCACAATAGGCTGCTTCTCGTTCTGCTTTTAGTATTTCTGTTCTTTCTTGAATTGAACTGTCTTGGAAATCTGTAATATTGGATTTTTGTTTTGTCTGTGTTAGTCTTTGTTTTTGTTTTTACAAATGTTGTGTTCATGTAGGAACCCATATTCAATTTTAGTGAACAGACAAAAACTTTCTGAAAAGCTAATGACAGAGGTGATGAGATCACTAGTCAAAGTGTAAATCTGTGAGTGATACAAACCCAGAATGTTTTAGTCGCTTTTTTTTCTTCAATGCAATAAGATGAAGTCCTAATCGATAGAGGTTCTGTGTTCTAGATCATGATCTTCCCATGTTCCACCAGGGTCATGATTACGTGTAGGTGAGCACTGGACTTCAGACCCATAGAGTATGAGCTAAATGCTCAGTCATAGAACTGCAGATGTGGTCTGATTCTTGCACTACAGCTTTCTGCACCTGCTCAAAGAGGAGGTGCTAAGACAATTAAATGACCTCTGTGAGGTCATTCCTCAGTGGTCAAAAGAAGAAGATTGATGATGGGTAATTTGTGCTGGGAGAAGAGCAGGATGTGCAGCTTCTTGCTGGATCATAAGTAAATAAAATAAGGAGTATTTTTCAATGAATGTGGTGTTGTGCTTAGACTTGTTGCTATCACTTACCTTTATTAAAATTCTTCACACAGTTAAATTTTGTGAAGGAGATACATAGATCTCTTCATTGTCTTAAGTCAGGCTTTTCACTAGCAGCCTTGCTGGACTATAGAGCCTGCCAGTCACAGTCTTTCAGAGTCCTGTTCCTCAGTGCTGCTTATGTATCTGGCATAACAGTCCTCCTGAATGGCCACCCTATATATTTGTCTGCCCTACCACGACAGCAGGAACAGAGGTGCTGTCAGTGTGCCCTCAGTGCTTCTGTGATGGACACCACCAACAGTATCTGTTGTCTTAAGTACTTTTTTCTTTCTTTCTTTTTCTGGTCTGAAACACATTAGATTTGGTCGAGCACCAGTGCAGGAACGACTCAGCTGCATGGCCAGGAACAACTCCATCTATGTAGTTGCAAATATTGGAGACAAGAAGCCGTGTAATTCCAGTGATCCCAAATGTCCCAGTGATGGTCGCTACCAGTACAACACTGACGTTGTCTTTGACTCAGAAGGGAAACTGGTGGCTCGTTACCACAAGGTAAGAAGCGACTTTTGTAGGTATTTTTTTCCACACCTTCCAAAATGTTTCAATTTGGCAGGACAGTGCCAGTAATTGCCCCATGGCATAAATTTATCTCTTACAGTTTTCTTGTTTTCAATTTAACAGCAACTTTCTCCTGCAGTGAAATATTGACAGTGTTTGTATTTGCTGTCCTGTTTCTAAAAACAGACTAGAATGAAAACTGGGTGATTGTTCAGCTCTGATGTCTGTTGTTTCACTGCCTCAGTTTAACTCCCATTTAGTGGAAACCCTGTTGTTTGAACAACTCTAGTTTTCAATACTGACTATTTACCAGACTACTCCTTCATCTTCCAGCATTTTAAAAGGTTCATCTGCATCTCATTTTATGTGTTCAGTCTGATTTAAGGAAAGCGAGCCCTTCCCTATCATTTTTTGTTACAACGTTTAAGCATGTTTTCAGCACAGCTTTTGTGTAACTCGAATTTTGGACCTATGCTGAGTGTAAACTCATTTGCACCTCGTGAAAGTATGTATTTCCAGTTCTTCTGTGTACTTTCCTATGAGGTTCTTCCAAGTTGTTTTGGGGCCAGGTGCCAGATATCATGCTGACGTGGCTAGACTGAGGTCAGTTGTTTATTTCATGTGCTTTGAACCCGGTACTTCAACTAGTTCTTCGCAGGTGAAGCCAAGATACTTTTTTATGAGCAAACTGGGTCAGGGAGACACTGCCAATATGAAGGCTGGTGTCTATATGCCAACTAGGTGTGGTGCAGATGCTAAGTGCCACGTTCAATAAACTCAGATTTGCTTTCTGGCTCGTTTACTTGTTTATTGTTTATTGTTGCCTGTATGTTAAGGGCTCTCTTAGCTATAAGGGGAACCCAAAGAAAGAAAGAAAGAAAATGTTGCAAAATTGGAAGGGTTATGTACTTGGATTTTTGTCAGTTGAGATTATATTACCTCTTCCCTGTCGGCACAGCCTCTATCTTCTCTGTTTTTCAGTCATGCTATGCTGTCTTGTGCTTCTTCCTGTGATACTACTCTGCTTCCAGTTCATACATGCATCTCCACATCAAGGTCACCAACACACCAGTTGCTCTGAGCTTCTCTTCCATTATTATTTCTCTGAAGTGTGTCTTTGGATTCAGCAGTATTTTAAACTTAGGTGAGGATACTGGAGAGATTATTTGTATGGGAGCTGCAGGTGGCTGACACCTACAGAGTAGCAGATAGTCAGATTTTTTTCTAGTTAGGTGCTGAGATATATGTCTTCCCATATGCGTCTTTGGGGCATTATGGTAATCATAGTATTTCAGCTCGACTTCCTACATCTGTAGCATTCTGTCACTGATTAAAAACTTTTCTGGTCATTCTGGACACTTTTGCAAATTGACTCCAAGTTTCTGCAGCAGGTACCTTTAACTGTTTTCTCTTATTATTCTTTCCTTTGCAGTATAATCTGTTTATGTCAGAAGCAAATCATTTTAATTACCCAAAAGAGCCAGAAGTCATCACCTTTGAGACTCCCTTTGGGAAGTTTGGCATTTTCACTTGCTTTGACATCCTTTTCCGGGAGCCCGCTGTGGTGCTGGTGAGTGAGCTACAGGTGGACACAGTGCTTTTCCCAACGGCCTGGATGAACGTCCTGCCCTTTCTCACTGCTGTGGAGTTTCATTCTGCGTGGGCTATGGGCATGGGAGTCAACCTCCTAGCTTCCAATACTCATAAAACCATCATGTCTATGACAGGTAATTAATTTCAATTCCTTAGAAAAATCTTTTTAACTGTGAATCTTAATTCCATGTTCCATGAAGAACATAATGCAAAGGAATATTATGTGCTTATTTGGAAGGATTTAGTCTCCAAATTTTAAACTTGGTAAGCCCTTTCCCTACTGTACGTTATAAGACACAATCAAACTTGTGGTGCTTTTTTTCCCTCTTTCTTAGCTTCTTGGGAGTTTCCTCTCTTTCTTTGTTTCCAAACAAAATGTAATGTACTACTACTTCTGCCTGAGAAGTGGAGGGCAGAGCTCCTCAGCGATGAGCGTGACAGATTTTCTTTGATTTTTCTCCATCACTTGACACTGGTCAGATGCGAATTCCCCATGTAGAAATGAATCTTCAGCTAGTATAATCTGGGCTGGAGAGATGCTATCCCTTTTGGTGTCCATCAGGATGGACTTGTGACATTTGTCTATGTGGTGTTTAGGTGGTTTCAATCAGTAGTTAATGCTCTTACATCAACTTGACAAGAATTAAGGAGTGCTTAAGCAACAGTGTTGTGTACAGAAGAGATCTGAGGCGTGCTAAATGCAGTATTGTAAAGTGGCCCTCTGCCTTTCATCTGTACCAAGCAGACCCCATTCAGAGAAACAGAAAGTCTGATCTCTGACTACTGAGTTGCTAATGTTATGTTTGGTGAGCATAAAGATTCTGCAGCATTTATGCAATGCTGGGTAGGCTAGCAATGAAAATAATTGAAAGGACAATATGAAATGTTTGTACCATTTTGGGTTGAAAATTCCACTCTCCTCAGGGAGCGGTATTTACGCACCAGATGGAGCCAGAGCATATTACTACAATATGAAAACTGAGGATGGGCATCTCCTCATCGCTAAATTAGATTCACACCCTCGCCTTTCTCCTGCCTCCCCTCCTGCTGTCAGCTGGAGCTCATATGCTTCAACAGTAGAAAGCTGCTCACCAGATGAAAATGATTTCAGCGGACTCATCTTTCATGACCAGTTCACTTTCACTGAGCTCACTAAGCCTGAGGGGAATATCACTGTTTGCCAGAAGGACCTCCGCTGCCACTTGAGCTACAAAATGGCAGAGAAACGAGAAGATGAAGTTTATGTGCTGGGTGCTTTTGACGGGCTTCATGTTGTTGAAGGACAGTACTATCTGCAGGTAATAATTCTTTGAGGGATGTTATTCATTTTAGGAAGCTTATTTACAGAGAGAGACCTTCAGTTCCTTGGGTTGGGAGGTGTGGGGGAATTATGATAATTTTCTTCAGTGTGTCCTAGTTGTTAGCAACGGGAAGTAGTTGCTAACATGTCCAAGTCCATTTGCTATTAAATCCAAGGTATGTAGAAGAGAAGTTTATAAATCTCCTAATTTCCAGAGGCCATTCTCTATTTTTTTGAAGCATACAATATTGGCTATGTAGTGAGCTACATTTAGGTCTTCTGTTGTTAGTATTTGCAATAAGTGTTCTCAATCTTCCCTATCTTCATCAAATGGCTCCTGTTAAAAAATCAGTAGGTCTATCTTTCTGAAATGCTCTGATAATTTTGCTTCATGAAGTTGTTAACACTCAAGTCATAAGATTTCACTGAAATGGCGTGCAACTTTTACTGGAAAATTCCACTGTTCCTCTTTTTTTAGTCAAGTGTTTGAGAAGACAGTGAGTTGCATCCTGACTGAGTTTTCCTAAAGCCATATTGGAAAACTTCCCTGCCCTCATAAATAAGTTATTGGACCAGCAGATTAATCTTTTATTTTTTAGTTAGTTACTTCTCTGTTCTAGCAAGACCTTCACATACCAGGTGCTATTGATTCCAGGATATGCAGGGAGGTCTTAGCCAGGAAACAGCTCATCTAATACATTTAAGAAGATAGATTGAATAAAATTACTTCTTGGTGAGCTCACTTGGAAAATGTATTGCAGTGACTGTGGAAGCTGCCAGATGATCTCCATGAGTACTGAATTTTCTGGAGAAGACAGGAATTTCTACTTTATTTTTCCATTTATATTTTTTTTATTTCTATACAACATATTGAGAGAATTAGATTATTTGAGTGTTTGTATTTCAGTAGGAAACCATACATGCTGATAAATGGCACTTCCGTTGTTTGCAAATATCCTTTTTCACTAATTAGGTTTAAGCTGGAGAATTAACTGTGAGGACAAAAGGAAAGCATTACATATCTTACTTTCCTTTCTGTGTTGCAGCTGCTAACACAAAACTGCAACAAAGTATGCTGACTTCTCTACGTGGTCATATATTACTGAATCAGGGAATGGTTGAGATTGAAAAGGCACCTCTGAGGGTCACCTGGTCTAACCCCCTGCTCAGGTAGGGCCCTCTGGAGGAGGTTGCCCTGGACCGTATCGTAGGATCACAGGATCATAAAATATCTCAAACTGGAAAGGACCCGCAAGAATCATTGAGTCCAATTCCTGGCTCTGCTCAGGATCACCAAAAATTTATTCTCTGTCTGAGAGCATTGTCCAAATGCTGCTTGAACTCCAGAATCTTGGGGCTGTGACCACTGCTCTGGCCTGCCCGCTCTCTCAGTGAAGAACTTTTTCCTAATCCCCAATCTGACCCTCCCCTGGCACAGCTCCATAATATTCTCTCGAGTCCTACCACTGTCACCAGAGAGCAGAGATCAGCACCTGCTCCTTCACTCTGCTTGTTGAGGAAGCTGTGGGCTACTGTGAGTTCTCATTCTCCTCTAAATTGAAGGTGTCCAGCTGGTTTTGAAGATTTCTAAACAGGTAGTTTCTATAACCTCACTGGGCAACCAGTTCCAGTGCTCCATCACCTGCACAGTAAAGAAGTTCTTGATATTCTGGTGCAACCTGTTGTGTTCTAGATTGTGCCTGTTGCCTCTTTTTCTGGCAGTGGATGTCACTGGAGAGGCTTGATCCGTCCTCTTTGGACCTTCCTTTATTTATAGACGTTGATGAGATTTCCCATGAGCTTCCTCTTCTTTAGGATGACCAGTTCCAGTTCTCTTAGCACCTTTCCTGTGTTGAAAGGCTAAAGTCCTTTAATCATCTTGGTGGCACTACATTGGATTCTTCCCAGCATGTCCAAATTTCTTGTACTGGTGGGTCCAGAAGTAGACAGATGATTCACTGTGATTCTCCAGTATTCAGCAGAAGTTGGGTGGAGAATATCTAATTCAGAATTCCCATGGACTACCCAACCATCTACTGAAGTATCATTAGCAACATGTGTACCTACCATTAATATGTACAGTTGCACAGTGTACCTTGGAGGAGGAGGACTTTAATTTCACCTGAAATTTCCATTCACAAACTACTTAAGTCTCATTAAGATGTGTGAGGATGAAATCTTTAAACAAGAGAATTGGCAACTGGAAGAATTAGTGGAAGTCCCACTGGCCTGCAGGCACACAATAAGATACTCTGGCAGTGCTTACATCAGAAACCGAGGTTATTTCTAGCTATTAAAGTGCAAGTCTGGAATACTCTACAATTAGGTCAAGGAGTGAATGAATAAGCTACTCCTGAAAAGGAGTTGATTACACATTATGGAAAAGATCCTGTGACAGTTGCCTGCTCCAATACACACTAGGTTTAATGATACAAGACTTTCATAACAGTGTTTCTGTTTTGCTCAGTGTGTTTCCTTTTTGTCTTCGTGACAGATATGCACACTGCTCAAGTGTAAGAGCACAGACCTGAGCACGTGTGGGCAGCCAGTGGAGACTGCACAGACCAAGTTTGATATGTTCTCCCTCAGCGGCACGTTTGGCACTAACTACGTCTTTCCAGAAGTCTTGTACAGTGGTGTGCAGCTGGCCCCCGGGGAATTTGAGGTAATGGCATACTCTGAAGTTGAATCATGCTAGATTCTCTGTGGACTGTTAATGGCTTAAACTAAGTCAAAATGAAGTGAACTCTCTTGTAGTGGATAATCAGACATATTCAATGAAGTCACTAGTTACTGCAAGTGGTACGATGCCTTCTTGTTTTGCGACATCTTTCTGAGCTCTTCACCCATTCATATTAGTATTCCTCTAACTATATCCTTCTGTTACGTTTTCCAATCAGGTACTGAAGGATGGGCGTTTGATAAGTAAGAAAGCACCCACAAAACCAGTTGTCACTGTGACACTTTTTGGACGGTGGTATGAAAAGGATCCTCTGAAACAAGATCCACAACCAACAGCCTCCCCGTGATGTTACTGTAACTGAAGGTGTATGCTAATAATCTCCAAATGACATGCATTATTCTCTGCTAAAATAATCAGGGTTATATTTTTACTTTCTGTTGCACAAACTTCTTAATGTGTTCTGATTAATAAAAATGCAATAACATGATTTTATTGATACAATTTATTGAGAATTAACTTTCTGTATTAGATTACTAATCTTTTATTAGTACAAATTAGCAGTTATATTTATCTCTGTTTTCTGGATTTTGGGTGAGAGGATAAATTCTTCTTAAAATATCTGCAGATTTTATAATTGCAAATTATTTTGAGACCAATAAATAAAACTGTAAGAAACATGTTAAATGGCAGCTTCATACAAAAAAGCTCAATAGTTCTTTTTCTCTGATACACAACTACAAATGCTGACTTATGCAGGTCTGTTTTGTTTTGTTTTACCACAGTTGCACGTGATTCTTTTTCTCCTATTTGTGTTGTTTTGGTTTTGTTGTCTTCATGATGTCAGCACACATTGTGTGGCACATAGCAGCACAGCACAGTGCATTGTGAAGGCAGAGCAGGAATTCCAATCAACGAGCCAACCCTGAACTAAAACCTGATGCCTCCTTTTATACACAACTGACCATGAATTATCAGTTCTCTGAAGTCTCCGTTGAACAGCTTGAAACTGAAATCTCAGAATATTCTGCTTGCCTGTTCTGAATAGAAGTTCATCAAGAACTTCTGATTGTACTGTATGCAGTGCTGGAACTGACTGTAGCCAGTAACGAGGTCATCAAGTGCATAGTTTCATGTAACAACTTCTTCCTACATCCTTATCCATTTCTTTCTGGTCATGTAACACCAGAGTATGTGAAATAAGCCTTATCTTTGCTGCTTCGTGATAATGCTGAGTGGTGTTGCCTTGCAAAAATTCATTTACTGTTGAGACTGGGAGATCAACTACTCCAGGAGAAGGGTCTGTTTATGTCTTTGCTTCTTCTTCCCTCGTGACCTGTGCCTTGCTGCTGCTGGATCTTAGTAACCTTCCTTCAGTGTATTGATCTGACTCATTGTGCCTCTCTCTCTCTGTGGCTATGCCTTTTGAAAGGGGTTAGACACCCCTGTTAGTCCCAGTTCCTCTTTCTTTTTTTTCCCCACACTAGCGCCATTCCTGCTTCTTTGGTTATGGAGCTGGTGAGAAGTCAGAAATGCAGATACTATCCAGTAGCCTTGTGAACTCTTATGCTTTTAAACGCAAATAAATATTCACTGTGATGTAATATAATAGCATAGATGTACTGATCAGCACCTTCCTACCCCCATACCACATCCTCTGATTCATGGAATCTCAGCATCAGTGCTGCTAGAGCCACCCTCTATAAAAATTGTGTTCACTGTCAGAGTCAGTGGTTGCCTGACTACAGATAGATCTCAGTGTGGCAAGCGATTATTCAGCCTCATCCTTTTCCCGGGTGAACAAACAGTGCACATTCTGGTTTTGTCTCCTGTAAACCAGCTGGGTCACACTGCAGCACTCTCCTGGGGAGAGGAGCTGGGTTTCAAGGAGCACACAGTAGCATGCAAGGAGGTTTCATTTTGTAGTGCAGAGGGATGCAGAAGGAATGTGTGATGAGGCTGGGAGGCAGTTCCTTCAGGTCTGTTACCTGCTTAGACAAGTCCTTTAGCTAAGGCAGTGGCAAGTACCTTGAATTCTGGATCTGGGTCAAGGCTGTTGCTGTCTAGATAAGTATATTTCCATATCAAGTATTTTCTCACAGTAGATTGGTGTAAGCCACTGAATTATTTTTGTTACAAAGATTGCATAATGTTTATAATCATGAAATATGTTGCTGTGTGAATTGAGGAAGGCACGCTGAATGAAATCCTCTGCAAATCTACCCATTCATACATATACCCATACATATATCAACTCGCTATGCATAAAGTCTGCAGTAAACTGTTCTTCCAGGTCAATGTAGTAAAGAAAACCCATTTCTTTACCCACCAGCTGATTCAGAAAGGAAGAAGGTAAGACACCGCAGTGCAAAGATATAAGGGATTTTTATGTGCGTGTAGCTTGAGCTTCAAGATTTCCAGTGGGGTGATCTGTAGATGTGACCGTAGCAAGTGCAACAGGCAAAATGTAGAAGTTATAGCTCCCAGTGCTGCTTTAGTAGAGATCTGTGGGGGTAAGAGATCCTCAGAGCTCAGTGAGTGAGCAGTGTGCAGGCCTGTGCAGACTGGCATCCCTGCTGCCAGGTGGGCCCTGAGCCAGGAGCGGCACAGGCGGTGCCCAGATGGCAGCGCCGATGGCCTGTGGCATTGCCTGCAGCCTGCACTTTGCCAGGAGTGCGTAAGTTCCGGCCTCTGCTGTCATTTCCCAAACTCCTGTAACCTGGGCTTGCACTGAATTCCATGCCTGAGTAGTTCATTAATCTGGCAGGCGATGCGTTTCTTCCGCTGCAGCGAAGCAGGCAGGATTGCTCAGTGCTCACAGCTCTTTATCCTTTGATGTTCTGAGAGTTTCGGGACGTGGTGTTGGCTTCCTAGCAATTGGGGAATTCACAGGGTTCTGCAAGACCTTCTTAACTAAAATACCCTGTCTTTGCTTGTCTCTATCCTTCAGGCTTCAGGTATGGGGCTTTTGAGGGCTCACATCTCTGCTGTGGTTTTGCTGCTGTCCATTCTTGATGCCAGCTACATCACAGCAGTCCAAAAGCACAATGTGTGCTTGTCAGAAATGCCTGCCTCTCCTGAGGAGGCCTTGTTTCCAGACAGAAATAAAAGTTCTGGGTGGAACTGCGCTCTGAAGAGGAAGATACTGTCAGGGTGAAGATTCTATTCCTTGATGTCTTGCTGAGCAGTCAGTATGAATAGCCAGATTATGTTCCTTCCTCACAGGTGTACCACAGTAGAATTTTTACGAAGCACTTGGAGCTATAGTAGTGATGCTCCTTTCCAAAATATTATCCAAAAAAATTCTCCTTGTGAGGAATAAAAATTATTTTGTATGAGCAATTACAGAGTGCTTACCATGAAAAAACACGCCTTTCATAAAATAGCAAAAATAAAAAGTTCTGTGTTGTTTTACTTTTTCAAAACAAGTGACTATTTCAGCTCTATGGAGAAAGTTCAGAGCAATTTAAGGGGTAGTTTCTATCACAGTATGTACCTGGAAGGGAAGACAATCTATGCTGCTATAAATATAGGAGGTAATTGGCCTAAGGAATGTGATTTAGTAGGATCGTGCATCCTACAACTGTACATGGTATTGGCTACACTCTAAAGTGTGGGAGCTGAATTTCATGCCAGCAGTCTGCCTTCAACCATGGTGACATATTTTATAACCAATAGCAGCCGTCCACAGTGAGACCGTATGGAACAGTCTGGGAGATCAGTTTGGAGGCCTGGAGAAGTACAGAGGTCACCAGTGCTCCTTCCATAAAGACTTATGTAAACCAGTGTCGATACAGTGATGTTCGCTTGGCCTTTTTTTATTTATACTATTTTAAATTTGAAATGCTCCAATTTACAGGAATGTTTCTTTTACTGCTTACCATAAATGAGAGTTCCTGAATGTTGACACGTCCTGTACTGTGCTTCCTGTATTATGCAATAGGAGATTACTTCCAAAGCAAACTTGCTGCAATCTTTACTCCTCCTCTTTCTATCTGCTTTATATTCCCCATGCCTGCTCCAGGAGCAACAAGCCAGCAGCCATGATCCCTTCCTGGATCCTGGTGCATGCTGTGGTGCTTGCCCTGGCAGTGCTGCAGGCCGTGGCTTCAGACACCTTCATCGCGGCTGTGTACGAGCACGCCGTCATCCTGCCACGTACTGCTCACAAAGTGTCTCCCGACGATGCTTTGGCCCTGATGAACAGAAACATGGATGTCCTGGAAGGAGCCATCAAGGAAGCAGCACAGCAGGTATGAGATGGATGGTGAGTACTGTTTATCGGGAGTGCCTTGACAGTGCCTTCTTAATGGATCTGGTTCTGCCAGGGTGCCCGCATCATTGTGACTCCTGAGGATGGCATTTACGGCTGGCTTTTCACAAGGGAAACCATTTACCCCTACCTGGAGGATATTCCTGATCCAGAGGTGAACTGGATTCCCTGCACTGATCCCACAAGGTGATTCTTTCTGTTGTGCTTTGTGTGGTTTCAAACTGGTGCCTCATGGAGTCATGAGCTGCTCCTAATAAATGCCTGAGGCCTTCTGACTTTTTAAATCTTTTGAAAATTCAGTTACTGTATCAATACTGTATAAGTATAATTCATCAAAAAGTAACCTTATGTAAATGGTTATTGGAATATGCAAGGTAAAAAACTGAGTCTGCCTTACTTTTGCAAATGAAAAAAGGAGGAGACTGAGGAAATTTTAGCAGCATCAGTATTTTGAGAGCACACAAAAAACTTATGAGTTCAGATTACTTGAGAAAAGTTTCTGTTACTGGAAGCTAGTTAATTGTTATGGCTACTGCACAGATGAAACAAGATGATTCAGAACTCATATCACGTGTCTCAGATGATTTCTAAATCAAATAGCACAAAATATTTATCTGGATTTGAAATAATTGCCTTTTAGAGATCTAACTACTTGCACAGCTTGCTGTGGCACACTGGGTTACTGTGAATGTTTGTCTTAGAAACATGGAGCTGGAGGGGACACCGAGGGGACCAGGGTCATTTCTAAGCCAAGCTTTTTTGTTCTTCTATTCTGGAATTTTATTAAGGGAGATTTCAAGAGTCCTCAGGTGTTTTAAAGTTCTGACCACTTTTTACCAATGACTTACAGCCTTAAACAGAGCAAAGAGGCTTTGAAAATGTCTTTTGAAGTTGAGACTTAGATTTATAGATTAGTTTATATCTGTATATTGACTTATTCTCTCCCTTGGTTTCTAGCTTTGTATATCTATAGCTAGGTATCTTTACAGTCCCTTCTAACCCAAGCCATTCTATGATTCCATATATTTTTTTTCCTTTTCATCAAAAATACCTTAGATTTGGTCTAGCACCAGTGCAGGAACGACTCAGCTGCATGGCCAGGAACAACTCCATCTATGTAGTTGCAAATATTGGAGACAAGAAGCCGTGTAATTCCAGTGATCCCAAATGTCCCAGTGATGGTCGCTACCAGTACAACACTGACGTTGTCTTTGACTCAGAAGGGAAACTGGTGGCTCGTTACCACAAGGTAAAGAGGAGCTTTGGCATCACCCTGTAACTAACCTTCAAAATTTTAATGTCTACAGCACCAATTTCAAAAGATTTATAGAATAATTTTCAGTTTTTGAAGAATGGAGGCCCAGAACAATCCAAGGAAAGGCTTTTGCAGCTAGAAGGAAGTGCAGACAAGCACTTGGCACTATTTAGGAACTATTCCTATGACCACTATGGCTGCAGAAGGCATTCTGGATATCAGATACCTCAAGGCTACACTAATAATAGTAAACTAGAATGAATCAGTGACATGTTCATTAAATGTTAGATGGTCCTTGGTGTAATTTTGGCTGGGCCAGACTGTTTTCCCAAGTGTTGTCTTGGCAGCATGTAGCAGTAAGCCCTGGCTTGACACTGCTGTCAGTAGGCAGCAAGAACATGGTCACCCCTACTCAGTAGACCTTTGGGGTGAGGATTTTACTTACTTTGGCTCCTTAGATTCACTTGGCCTTTTCAGAAGATCTCCAGTCACTATGAAGAGAGTTCTGAGGCAGAGATACCCACCTTGACACAAAGGAATCTCAACTCTCAGATTTGTTTTGATCTCAGACACTGATTTTTTTGTAATCTTGCCTTACTTTTATTTCCTATTATGTCCTTTTCTATGCCTGCAGTACAATCTGTTTAGACAAGAAACTCAGTTTAATTACCCAAAAGAGCCAGAAGTCATCACCTTTGAGACTCCCTTTGGGAAGTTTGGCATTTTCACTTGCTTTGACATCCTTTTCCGGGAGCCCGCTGTGGTGCTGGTGAGTGAGCTACAGGTGGACACAGTGCTTTTCCCAACGGCCTGGATGAACGTCCTGCCCTTTCTCACTGCTGTGGAGTTTCATTCTGCGTGGGCTATGGGCATGGGAGTCAATTTACTGTCAGCAAATACTCACAACACCATCATGTCTATGACAGGTGAGTTGCTTTTTGGAAAGGGGAATTGTCTTCATATTACAAGAATCAGAAGTAGGAAAAATTGCTTGAAAAATCATGATGTCTCTGGAAAATAGTATATGAAAAAGAGTAAAAATATTCTTCATGTATTAAATGGAGTAAATTACTTCAGGCAATACAGTGTTGTAAGTTCACGGAGAGGTAAAATTCAAAAGTCCATACAATTACAGTTTGATATTTTAAATGTGAGATTTTTTCTTTAGAAATGACACAAAGGTTCAACTAAATATTCACCCTCTCATTTAGAAGCAGAATTTTTTTGTTGTTTGTTTAGAACTTAGTCAAGAACCAAATGGTGAAAAAAGTGTTTTAAACAGAGCTTAAAAACAGATGTAGGATTCCTGTTTTGAATTGAATAAAACATGTTCAGGTTTTTGTTGCTGCTCAAGAATTAGAAATGGTATGACTTGCTTTAACCTGAACTGATAACTACTGCAATTTTTTTTTCTGTAAACTGAGAAAACATTGCTGTATCTGTATCAGTAATGTTCCCCAAAGCAGAAGTGAAAGCCACAAGGTAATATTTTTGTCTGCCCTGAGTGCAGTGAGTTTCATCCACAGCCTTAGGTTTCCTTCTATAAATGTAATTATACCCATGGGCTCCGTCTTTGGCAAATATGTCACTTGCAGCGCTCTAATCTATATAAAAATTAATATAAAGTGTTGGCCTTGTGTGAAATTGCCTTTGGAAGCTCACATTCAAGATCAAGCGAAGCACAAAAAATCTGAATTTTGGGTCTTTTTTTTTAAGACTGTGAAGTGTCCTGTCCCTTAAAATACTTCCACAGTTCTTGTTAACGTGTTGACTGAAGATAGCTTCATGTTTACACATGGCAGCACCCACGAGGCACCCTCAGCAGTTCCCCAGCAGGTTGTGGTGACCCTGGGTGTCTTGCATGTTGTTTACAGGCAGCGGGTTGTTCACACCCCATGGGCCAGCCATGTACTACTACAACAGCAAGACAGAGGAGGGACGTCTCCTGGTAGCTGAGCTGAGCACGCGACCCCGTCTTTCTCCTAACTACCCTGCTGCAGTCAACTGGAGTGCATATGCTACAAGCGTCAAGAACTATTCAGGAGAAAATAAGACTTTTCCAGGAGCTGTCCGGCGGGATATATTCACTTTCAGTGAACTCAAGCACAAAGCTGGAAATCATACAGTCTGCCAAAAAGACCTCTGCTGTCACGTGACCTACCGGATTTCAAATAAAAGTAAAGATGACGTTTATGTACTGGGCGCGTTTGATGGGCTTCATGGCTCTGTCATAAAATACCATTGGCAGGTAATTTGTTCAGTGGGGATTAGTGTAGCTATTTGCCAAAATTAATGAATCATTCCAAAACAGTCATTGGTTTCTGCATCATAAGATCTTTTCTTGCTCATAAAGCCAGCTCTTGAGTATGAAAGCTTACTTGTATTTTACTTTTCTGTTTCCTCTTCTGCACAGATATGCACACTGCTCAAGTGTAAGAGCACAGACCTGAGCACGTGTGGGCAGCCGGCGGAGACCGCAGAGACCAAGTTTGACATGTTCTCCCTCAGCGGCACGTTTAGCACTAACTACGTCTTTCCAGAAGTCTTGTACAGTGGTGTGCAGCTGGCCCCCGGGGAATTTGAGGTAATGGCACACTCGAGTTGTTTGAAGTTTTGTTTGGTTGTCTGATCTCTGTTCCAGTGCTTGAAGAGTATTTCTATGTGCAAGAAAGAGGATTGCGTTCTTTTAGTTCTGATAATTGTCCTTAAAAAGTGCTGATTCAAGTTATTTGACCTCAAAGACCTCTCTGTACCATGCAGTAATGCTACTCTGTTTTTGGATATTAGTATCACCCTTTCTCTATTCAACTAGGTACTGTCTGATGGACGTCTGCGAAGTAAGAATGGCACATCAAAACCACTCTTAACAGCCACTCTTTTTGGAAGGCGTTATGAAAAGGACCTGCCTCATCCCCTGCGAAGCTTCCTGTAATGTAACTCCCTAAACATTAATCAGTCAGATTAGACTGATTTTCCCACAGTGATCCATAAGCTTCTCATGGTTTGTTGCAGTTATCCTGTGTTATTCATATCCCACAATCCTTTCTGCTTAGCAGCTGGACTGTTGAGTTTATTTAGAAGAAAGCAGTGATCACTCTGTTGTGTACCTACATCAAGAGTACACAACTGTAATAGTGCTTGAGCCAGTGCAATTATTTTTCATGCTATCATATGAAATCTCTGATTAGAAATTATTATATTTTTCGAAGATAAAATGTAGGTTGCCAGAATAATCTTAGTCAGAAGACTGATGCTGAAATGTGTGGAATGTGAAGTTGGCCAATTTTCTGCAGAACAAATCTTCCCAAAGAAGCCCCTCTCTCCCTTCTGCCTCTTCTTGTCTTTCAGACTGGAGGAGCACTGAGTGTCTGTGTCCATCAGCCTCAAGTGCCATTCAGCAAGGCCTTCCTAATACTCAATGGGACTTGGCCACATTCTGACCAAGCTATTGTACAATGAAACAAAAAACAAATTTGAAATGATTTTCGGGGCAATCTCCATATGGTTCTTCATGATCCACACAGACACTGAGTCTCCTCCATTAAGGACCTTCAGTTCTGCAGTCCCACATTGCTTTGCATGTGTGGCATACACATGCTAGGTCCAATAAATTTCAGTCTAGACTTACCTTATAAATATGTTACATCAAAACATTCCCCTGGATATTGGAAAATTTCTTCAAAACTGTGAAAATGTAGGAAATAGGCAACGTTTTAATGTCTGAAACAGATTTGACCATATATGTAGTGTAGGAAATGGGCATTATCTGGGACTTCTAGAGATGACATGTGAAACTTGGCAGCCCTGGGCTGGCTTCTATCTACAATGTGCTGCAGTAAACAGGCCTTGTTTGACTACATATGCCTTAGTGTGATCCCTGCTTTAATGTTAATCCCACAGTCTTTTACATGTACTGCTCTTTACATCCCTGGCATGAAGCATGCACCATGTTTAGCATCCATCTGCCCTAAATGTGGGAGATAAACACTCCATGACTTCTCACCTCAAGCTCACCAACATTATTTATCCAAAATTTGTTGTAAGTATGAGTTCTGTTTTCCTTGTGCTGTTGCTTCTCAGTACCCAGCTTTGAAAGGTTCTCTGAGGCTTTGTTTCATCCTGGAAAGAAAACAGCCAAGCTCATATCCAGGGGAGGGACCAAGCAGCTTGGCAGCAGTTATTCAAACATGCAGGGCCTCAAGGTTGTACTTTCTAGTAGCTTGTCCAGTGCCTCACCCTTTTCTTGCCTGACCTGCGACTGTAACCCAGAACAGTCTTTCATCAAACAATTTTTGGTCAAGTCTTCCCAGTGGCAGAACTACTCCTCCCTAACTATTGGTTGTGTAACAGTTATGGGGTCCAGAATTTCAAGATGTAGAAGGCCATGCTACCCAAGCCAGTCTAGTACACTCCAGGGGTCTCTTATTGGTTTGTGTTGTGCAGCAGTTTTAGAAGGGCAAACAAGAACAAACATGCTGGTTTTGAAGGTCTGTATTGTCGTTTTGCTGACCACAAATGTCTATTGGTGTTCACTGGGGTCAACTGTCAGACCCATATAGTGAAAAGAGGAGCAGCCGAGAGCAGCATGTAACTGTAATTTGAATTCTGTTTTTTCTTGAAACAGTCAAATCTCTTGATTAAAACCTTTTTTCAGTGGTTGGCATCAGTAGGATTACTTTTTAATTCTTATCCCATCCTTCCCCTTACACAAAAAAAAAAAAAAAAAAAGAATCAGAGGATGTTTTAGAGATTATCAGTGTCATTCTCAGAAGGCACTTTACAGGTTGCTGGTTCTTTAAGTCCTGAGTATTTCATGCACTTCAAATAGACACAGAATTAATAATAATCTTCCTAAAGCTGGAGAAGAATAGGGTCAGGATGTTTTGATTATACAGAATGTAGACATTCAGCTTATTCTGATTACCGGGCTTATCTTTCTCACAGTACGTTAAATTTTGTCCCCTGCTTGGTAAAATGCTTGTTATAACCTGAAATGAGAAAAATAATTAGCAAACTCCTCAGTGGTTCACTGTGAGGCACCCCCACTACCATCTTCGTAAGAGGAAAGCTGCTAAGCTTAAAAACTACAGGTGAATTGTTGTTAAAATTTGATTTTCATGTCACTTGCCTTAGAGTCAATATCCTTAGAAGTGGCATGAGTGAGAGCTTATTCAAGCTCTGTAGCTAGCATTAATGAAACCCATGGAAATACTTCTAAATTAGTATTTTCTTTTTATTCAATAGTAGATTTTATGCTAAGTGATAACTGGGCATAAAATCTCTCCAATCATTTGCTTACTTTTTTGGAATATGGTGTACTTCCCAGCTACATGCAGAATTGAGTGCTTTAGGCAATCAGAGTTAGAAATGCATAGAACAAAACTGGTATTGTGTATTAAATACACAATAGTACAGGATTCTTTGAAAAGGACACTAAAATATAATTTTAAAAACCTTCTGAACTGATAGAGTACTCTGCTGGCTTATGTTCAGTTTCTCAGCCACCAAGACTCCCAAGTCCTTCTTCACAGGACTCTGAAGGTAAGTGGTGTTCTCCTGTGAGGAATGTTTACCATCTGAGTATTTCTAGGTATATTTAATAAATTAAGCTTATGTTACTGTAGTCCCTTCAAAAAGGAGAAGGGGATATTGCCCTTTTCCCATCATCTACTGTCTGCCTGGCATAAAAACCTCAAGAGCATGTGGAAACACCAGAAACAGTGGGAGAAGAATTTTTCACCGTGTAAACCAACAGCTCTCCTGAAAGCTAGTCTAGTCAAGATGTCACCAATACTAATAAATTGCAAAAGCAACGAGGGGCTTCCAGTCACTGTTGACCTTTAACCATACCTAGAAGGTGCTTCTCTTCATTCTTGACCTGACAGTCAATTTTGTGCGCACCCAGCACAGAAAGTTTCAGAAATAACTTTTTCCTCTGGTTTCCTATTACCCAAAGGTAGTACTTTCCCAGAGAGCCTCCCTGCCTTCTGTTTACAGAGTGTCTTCTCTCACAGAGCAACTTTAATGAAGTCCCACGTTACTTTCTCTCATTAGCTCTAAACAGAGGTAGCACAAAGTTATTTCTTAGTGTGAAAGGGACATACAAGTGAGAGGTGTTAATGAGACCATGGGGTCTCTATTCAAACCTTAGATTTTGATAAATAAGAAAAGCAGAAAAAAAAACGCCTCTTGCTGTTGTCCAATCAAATTCTCAGTTAGATCTAGTGATGTAGAATGTAGCTGACTACAAAGTGACATCATGTAAATGAAGTGCAAAGGGTATTGTTAATCTGCTTATCAACACATTTAATTAGTGCCCTTATTAAACACTTCCCAGATGTCTACTTTTTCCAAAGCAAATGAATCTCCAGTGGGCAATTTCATATGTTTTAACTTCCCTGAAAACTTCTGCAAAACAATTATTACAACATTATGAAAGGATATGTTTTGTTGGTAAATCCAGGTCTATTCATTTTGCCACCTGTGAAAATAGTTTGCAATGTCACGTCACCTCACGCTTTAAACAGAACTGACAGGTTTCTTGCAGTAAGTCTAGGATACCCAGTCACTTGTCTCCTCTGTCTTGGTGACTGTAACTTGTGTTTTGGTTGTTTTGACACATCAATGCAGCCTGTAAACTGCAACCTGATTTGGCTCAATACACAGTGGTCTCATTTCCAGCTGAGGCTCATGGCCCACCCCTTGGTCACCAGAAGAAGTGGTACAGGGAAAAAGATGACCACAGACTACCCAAGCAGGACCCTTCCAGAAACCTCACAATGAAAATATCACTCCAAAATGGAATATTTTTAACAACTAGATTAAAAGTATGTTAGTACAGTTCTCAAATAGAAAAAAAAAAAAAACAAAAAGCTCTCAAACTGTGTAAATACTGCAAAGTGTATGGCTTTCCCTAGATCATTAACTCATCCAGGTTGTACACACTGTACTCTCTTGTATATTACATAAATACTCATTCAACAAGGATGAGAAGAACAGAAAAAGCTAGATACAGCCAAACACAAGATATTTAGTGTTCTACAAAAGGCTTTACTTGAATATTTTTTTCTGATCATCTTAGTTATCTACAGTCTTTAGTGTAACTGCATCATCCAAAGATTTAATTCAGAAAAAGACTAAGCCCATCTCTAATCACTTTTTGATTAAGTTGTTTCCATTAGGCACTGCCTAAATTTGTTTAACTTCTGTGTTGTAAATTGACTTGCTTGGTAAATAGCAGCGTATATTGTCTTCCTTGATTTGAGTACAGTTTTTGACACTTCCTCCCATTAGTTCCTCATAGACAGGCTGCTGAGATATGGACTGGATAAGCAGACAGAGTTGACTGAGAGAACGTATTGAATAATGAGAGAATGGCTGAGAGGATGGATGGTGATCAGTGGTTCAAAATCTATACAGGAGTCAATATTTGTCCAAGTCCTCTTCCACATCCTCATTAGTGGATTATGGAGCAGAGTGTGCTCTCAGCAAGTCTGCAGATGACCCAAAATTGTGAAGAGTGGCTGATAGAAGAGAAGTAATGTTGCTACCCAGAGTGGCACCTGAAGTACTAGGTCCAGTTCTGGAATTCTATGTACGAGAAAGATGTGGACAAGCTGGATACAGTCCAGTGAAGGATCACAGTGATTAAGGGACTGGAGAATGAGACAATAAGCACAAACTGAAACACAATGGGTTCCATCTGAACATTAGGAAACACTTTTTAACGGTGATGTTGACCAAGAAATGGCAGACTGCCCAGAGAGGTTGTGGAGAATATTTATTGTAAGTATCTTCATGCTTGGTCATAACCAAAGCCCGTTTAACGCAGCCTTGGTCAACCATCTCTAGATGGTATTGCTTGAGATGGACAGCTGGACACAGTGACCTTCAGAAGTTTCTTCCAATGTCAGTTATGTTGGGATCCTGTTATTTTATGAAATTGAATTCCTACAATATTTACTAAGCCTCGCATAGGGTTACTTATTCTTGTATAATTAGTTATTTCCAACCAAATTCAATTTCATTCTTTGTAGTTTTTTTAAAAGATCTTTCATCCTTCATAATCTTCATGACCTTCACTTTAAAACCAACATTGTGCATAGATAATTGAAAATGTTTGTGTTATGACTATGCACTAGCCTTTGTAAAACAAATTAATTTCCTAAGAGATCAGATAAGCAAGCAATTTAGGCAGTGAGAACTCCGTAACCCACTGTAGATATCTGGACTTCTTATTTCTCATAGGTGAAAGAGAAGTTAGTCTCCTTAAGAACTGAGTAGTCACAGCATATCAAGGAAATAACAAAGTGCAACATGAAGCAGACACATAGGCAATAATTAAACTGCGCTATCAATGAAAACAATGGCTACACAGTCTTCTCTCCATACTGCCTATGCGGTACAGCACTACCTGGTATGATTAATTCTCAAAGACAACTTCCAAAGTCCATTCAGCAAACTTCTATTCAGTTAAACAGGTTCTTGTTAAACATCTCATTTCTGAAATCTATCAAACTGTTCCCTCATTGCTGTCTGCTGCACTGTGTGAAAAGAGGACCACCAGTGAGGTGTATGGGGCATTGATTCCTGAAGGTAATGGTTTTTGAAGTGTAGTCTCTTTTGACAGTTATTTGTTAGAAACCTAATATAATTTGGTCTGCATAGTTTTCTGCACAGGTTTATATTCCAATGACTTATTTCAACAGTTTCAAGAGTGTGAAGCTTGTATGTCTCTCAGTTACTTAAAAAAGGGGTTCTAGGTGTGCTTGTCACAAAAATATTGTCAGATCTCAAAAATGAAATGCTTGCACTGTACACAATGAGAAAATTATACTTTTTTTTTTTTGCTTTTTATTTGCTTTTTATTCCCAGCAGAATGTTCCCTTGTTTATTTTCCTTTAAAACAACTGTCAAAATGGTAAACTCCATTAAATATTCTAACATTCCACAGAATCATAGTGGATTTCCTTTAGTTAATTTTAAAAACAATGGGCTTTTTTCTGCACTCTTTTCATGACACACTGTGTTAAGCAATAGGAATCCATTCTCTACATGCTGAATAACAACAATTAACACTTAGACTTGTATTGAATCTTCCATGCATTGGCACAAGCTTCACTCAGCGTTAACATCTAAATATCCACCTCTGACCTCAGAAGACTCAATTTGTTCAGATAACCAATCAATTTTGTCTTTTCCTGTAAGAAAACAAATACTACTTTTACTGGGTTTTATTTATTTCTAAGCGGGAAGTTGACCAACAACAGCTGATAAACTGTTTTTTTTTATATACATCTATATATCTTATTTTGATACACTTCTTTTTATACATCTTTATTGTTCCCTAAAGTATAGGGAAGTTCCTCTGTACATTGCACAAAAGCTGCTGCTACAACCAGCATGAGAGGTAGTGCTAATGCATCCCATTAAGTTACAAGATTATGATCTTTAATGTATTAAATATTTTATTTCTAATTTTTATTGGAAATGGTAATTACTTGAAATTGAAAGTTAGGGAGCATTTTCTGATACAGTAGATAAACATTTCATCTTCCCTTCACCTTCATCTTTAGTATCACTTTTCAAAGACTAATTCTGATACGGTTTTTTTTACCTTAATTCACTAAAGCATCTCAGTAGTGCATGAGGGTAAATGAATGGAGAAAACAAAAATAATGGTCTTGGGATTTCAGATACTTGCCTGTGTTTATCTTCTGTTGATGTAAATCCCTAAATTATGCAAATATTTTTAACTTAAAAACTCCTGGGAATTTAGTATAAAGCCATAAAAGAAACATAATTTCCCACATTTCATTGAACTGAACCAAGTCATAAAGATGGTCTGCCTTTTACAAATATTACAATACTGCAGAACAATACCAAACAAGATAACATCTACTTAAATAATCTATTGATGATACTACTAAAACAGATTCAGGTAGTATTAGTCTATATACAGACTAGCATTTAAATATTTTGGTACTCATATTTTCTTCATTTCAGGGTGGTATCTATTTGAAAATTCAGTGGACTAAAATGCTTCTCAAAAGTGGGTTAAGTTGATGTGGAGAAAAGTATCTCTTTTTGTTTCTATTTCTAAACTTGTTCTGAGTCTAAACCAGGAATTAAATGTGGAAGAAAAGGGTGTGGTTCTCTGCAGACAAGAGGGAAATTTTTACTCTTGAAAATAGTCACTAGTGAATTCATATGTATCTGTTACAGCTGGATAACAGTCTACTTCAGGAGCCAAAGCTGAACCCTTCCAAATACTGGAATTACAATAACACAAAACAAGTGTTAAAATTGATTTCCATCAGATGTGTTCACAGTACTTCATAATCCACAAAAGGTGAGTTTAGAATGACTAGTAATTTGAAAAGTGGGAGATGGCAGCTGATTTTTGACTCACAAAAAGAGCGTTTAGTATATAGCTGATGTGAACTCACATAACATTTCTCATTTAGAAAACATCAATGTTCTAGGGTTGAAGAAGCAGGTAAATCCTGTACAGTATTTGGAGACTGAAGGGAACTTGGTTTTCTTTGTCTATGTATCTCTTTCTTCTAATGCTTTAAAAGGATTAATATTAACATCCGATTGAAATATAATTAAAATATTTTACAAAGTAATCTAGATACAAAAGAATGCATAAAATAAATTTGATGCTATATTATAGTTCAGTTAGATTAAAAAAGGAGTCAAGGTTGCTTTCAACTGCTTTTTTTTTTAATATACTTTTTGAAATAATTAAGACAAGAAAAAGTTTGTCTCTGAATTACTGTATTCCCCTCAGTAATTCATTCACTCTTTTGTCTAATTTTTCTTGTTTTGTCATGTTAGGACTTGGAATCTTTTTGAAACTCATGAAAATTTAATCTACTTATGGAACTACATATCCAGTGGAAGAATCTTATCAAGGATTGTTATGTTTTCCATGAACATCTCAAGAGATTTCACTGATTGTCCTGAGTTTGGAAATAGGTCCTGTTCTGACAGCTCTAGGACACCAAGAGTACGAGGGGTATTGTATTTCTCCATGACTGCAGCCCTCCTATTCACCATCTTGGGTAATATGGCCATATTTTTTTCCATCTTGTATTTCAAACAGCTTCATTCCCCAACCAATTTTCTCATCTTATCCATGGCTGCCACAGATTTCTTATTGGGCTTTGCCGTTATGCCCTACAGCATGGTGAGGTCGGTGGAGAACTGCTGGTATTTTGGGATGATGTTCTGCAAAATTCATTACAGTTTTGACCTGATGCTCTGCTTAGTTTCCATTTTCCATCTTTGTTCCATTGCAGTGGATCGCTTTTATGCAATCTGCCGCCCTCTGCATTACCCCAGCACAATGACCATGGCTGCCATAAAGCAAATAGTAGCAGTTTGTTGGTCAGTGCCAGCTGCTTTTGCTTTTGGTGTAGTTTTCTCAGAAGCTCATGCTTCTGGAATTGAGGGCTATGAAACTTTGGTCAAATGCTCAAGCTTGTGCCCTATTGTGTTCAACAAAGTCTGGGGGATTGTTCTATTTACAGTTGGTCTACTTGTTCCTGCTTGTATTATGTTAGGGATCTACATTAAAATTTTTGTAGTCTCCCAAAAGCACATAAGTGTGTTGAGCCAGATGAACAAGCACAGGCAAAGTGATATGAAAAATGAACTTTCTAAGGATAAAGACAAGAAAGCTGCCAAGACTTTGAGTGTAGTTATGTTGGGTTACTTAGTATGCTGGTTTCCTTGCTTTTTTGCAATCCATTGCGATCCATTTTTAAATTTCTCTATTCCTTCACCTTTGTTTGATGCTCTAAATTGGTTTAGTTATTTAAATTCTACCTGTAATCCATTAATATATGGCTTTTTCTACCCATGGTTTCGGAAAGCATTTAAATATATTGTAACAGGCAAAATACTGAACCCCCAACTTCGTACAACAAAACTTTAATCTGAAGATTAGTCCTAGTAGTACACTGTAGATTCTACTTCTGACTCCAGGTCTAAAGCTGAAGGTTAAACAATGGATTACTTGGTATTCATAATACAGTAAATGTATTACATACATTTGAAATGTACAATATGAATTTCACAATCAAGTACAGTAGAATCATCAAATATTCTCTTAATATAAAATCAGACACTTTATATTTTAGTATTTTGCTACCACCTGTACTGACTCTTACTGCCTTGATACTGTTTGAGATGTTAAATTTTTCTAGAATCTCCATATGAACTATTTTAGGAAATATACAGTCCATACATACAGTACTTTACCTAATTCTGCATGTATGCAGCAAGTCTTTCTTGAGGTTTACCATCAATAATCTAAGATGAATATATCTCAAACTGGTATAATGATAGTACTGACAATCTTTTTGAGTAGGGCATTAATACACTGATACACAGAGTCTGCAATTGTTCCCAAGTGTATCGAATTTCAGTGTAATTTTGTCTTGAAGTTGCTCTTTTCCTTTGAAATCATCAGATTCAGGCTTGCAGGCTTTATTCCACCTATGTATAGTATACAGGAATGAGTGCTACTCACACTCTATGTACATTGCTGTGCTTCCCTAGTTTCCATGTCAGGCTCCAGATGCTACAAAATATCCCTGCCAAGAGCTGACCCAAGATTCATTCCAGCAAGCCTGAACACGGAAATGGAGCTGTGATTCTGTGGTGGTGCTAACCCACCACACTGCTCTACAGTCTCAAGTGTAAACCACCATTGTACTTTCACCTTTCAAGTGCAGTGAGTTGGGATGATCAGGCACACCCTCATCATCCCAACATCTGAAACTCAGGCTCCCTGTAGCCTGACCTGAGAGGCACCAGAAATGTCAAATCTGAAAGTACCAGAACTGTATGGATGGGAGAAGATTCCAAGATTGCCTCACCTGAACTATGGCCAGAAATCAAAAGGTTTCTAACTAAAGTTAATTATCTTAACGTCTTATAAATACTGTTCTAAGTGAAGAACCCCTTGAGCTCTTGACCACAGCCCATCATGGTCCTTAATGTTCCCTTGAGTTGGGATGTCTCTCAGGGTAGACTTCTTGAGATGCACTGTGAAGATGAGGAGTCTTTTGCAGATGGACCCTGTTGTCCACTGAGAGTTGACTAAAGGGCAAGTGACTAACTTACCAGAATGGAAGATCCTTGGGCATGAAGCTGAATTCAGAAATCTCCCTTTGGAATTACCTTGTGAGTAAGTTTCATGCAAACCTTGCGATACTTGTACCTAAATTGATGTATTTGCTTAAAGTAAATTTCATTGAATCATTGTGTTAAATTGGCTCACGATTAAGTACTGATTAAGTGCTACTGTGAATCACACAATCTAATCTTGTGACAGTGTAGAAATATTTATAAACCCTAAATTGTTGCTAAAACCTAATGTTGGGTATCCATCAGCCTGCTAGTGGCTCTCGCCACATTAAGCTCCCTCTGAAATCAATAAGGAATTAGTGCTGGAGCTCACATCAGGTGCATGCAGAAAGCAAAGTGGGCTGAGTTGCTGTTATTGAACACAGCTGCTGCAGGCCTTTCAGTGTGCACTGAGCCTGTGACTTACCTTTCACAGACTGCATGCAGTCCATGAGAAGCCAGACTACCAAAAAGCAACCCTCATGTTTATTCACTTGGTGTGGAACAGAAGCAAAGGCTGTTCATTTTCTTTGCTGGAATCTTTTAAAGAACTTTCGATAACCTGAACACATTCTGGTTTGGATCTGGTAAAACACCAGTTTCACCCCCACCACTAAACACTTGAAGCAGCAAAGAGATGGAAGGTCACAGGCCAGTCTCGCATGGTGTATAAGTCTCACCTATCCCAACCAAAAAATAAAAAAAAAGCCCCAAGGCAATGTATAAAAATACTCTCTTTGTGCACAGTGGCCAGTAGCTGAAAAGTTAGAGCGGAGAACAGAGCAGGACTGGGTGCCAGAAATAACTTAGACACCCATAAGTTGGATTTCATTGCTTAGTATGTGTCCAGAGAGCAATGAAAACCCCTAAATTAAACACCAAGACAGCCGGAATGGTGCTGAGGGAGAGCAAGGATGCTGAGCCACAGGCTGCTTCTGGCCAATGGCTTGACTCTGGAAAGCTGGATCTCTTTAACATAGCGCAACCCTGATACTCAGATCTCATGCTGTGGACTCAACATTTGTCTAGGCTTGCTCTTCTTCTGCTCCTGCACCTCTCCTGAAGGCCAGTTCTGGGGCAGCTCTGGTGAAGTGTAAAGGCCATTTTATACAATAGCTTACTGACCAGGATAACCTAGAATGATATCAGAAGATGCAGGAACTTTCTGCTGCTCCTTTGGAGATGAAACCCATGACATTTGCAGTGTTTGAAGGAATACAGAGCACCCTCAGTGTGCTTATATCAAAAAGGAGAGCTTCCTGCCAGGTGATGGGGGAGAACTACAGAGGCAGTGTCACCAGATGTCTCAGGTCATCTCTGCATGTGGTTTAGTGTGGCTGTTTTGGAGCTTCCATGCCATCAGATCAGTCAGTTTCTTTGTGAAAATAAAAATGCGTATCTGCACACTGTACAGGTGGGAGTCCACGACGGGTTTGTGTTGAAAGCTAACCACGTATCCTTTCAAAGGATCTTCACAAATGGCTGCTGTCTTTAGTGATCACCACTGTACACAACTGTTGGGCAGGCTACTTCAACAGGAATGTGTTAATGTTAGGTATCCAATTGAGTCTGCAGTTCCACATTAAAGCATTTCTGAACATTTGTCTATATATCACATACCTAGCTGGTGACACATGTTGCAAAGACATTTTAAGTATTAATTACAGGACTTCTTTAACAAACTGTGTAAACCATTCACAGTCAGCCCAGTGTATCACACCTACATCTCTTTCAGACTGCAAATCCTCAGAAAATGACTTGCAGCTATTTGTGAATCCTCACAAAATGACTTGCAGCTATCTGTGACGCTTCGGTGTGTCATGTCCTTGGGTGTATTTGATGTATGCCCTTGGATGCCAAAGGAGTATCTACTCAGTCTGCCTGCAGTTGGATCTGGACTACCAGAGTAGTTTTTCTGGACAAGGTACTTTGTGGATTTGTCACAGGGAGGGGCTTACAGGATGCAGTGCCATTTGCTGTTCCACCTGCTCCTAAACAGCACAGATGCTAAATCTGGTGCCAAACCAAGCACTGCTTTGCATGAAACCTAGGGCTGCAGAGCATCAGGTGAGTTTCGCAGGTGGTGCCTGTTGGTCCACAGGTGAACTGGAGTGTCTGCAGTTTTTGCTATAACACTCAACACATTCAATTCCATGAGGTATACATTTAAATTCAGATGCAAGCAGTGCAGATCTCTTCAAGGCTTCCTCTCTATAAATATCAAGGTAAACTTTTCTTCTGAAACATGTTCGCTCCTTAGTTGATTTCTTCATGTTTTATCCCAAACTGTGTGAAGCTGTTCCAACCAGATGTACTGTGGCTTCTACTATTTTGTTTTGTTTTTATTTTTAACTGTGAATGATTCCAGCAGGAGATAACACTGCCTCGGGAGGCTGTGGGGTAGGGGAAGGGGGGGGAGGGTGTATTCTTTTTTTCATTCGTTTGTGTCACAGCCTAAATAAACTGTATGAAGGGTTTCCTACCCCCTTGTGGAGTCCACCTGTAAGAGCAGTTTTAAAGAACAAAGCTGAGATCTGTATTTTACTATTATTTACACAGGGATAAAAATAAAGTAAAATCGAATCATTTGGTTTCAAATACACCAGCTAAAACTTTCTAATACATAGACTGATTTAATTTTTCATGACCTCTGTGGATTTCAACATGGGACTGTAAAAATGTAAATGACTTTTTACCTGGGCTAATAGGACAAGGGGACATGGTTTTAAACTAGGACAGATTTAGGTTAGATGTTAGGAGGAGGTTTCTCACTCAGAAGGTGGTGATGCACTGGAACAGGTTGCCCAGAGAGGCTGTGGATGCTCCATCCCTGGAGGCATTCAAGGCAAGGCTGGATGTGGCTCTGGGCAGCCTGCTCTAGTGGTTGGTGACCCTGCTCATGGCAGGGGGATAGATCTAGATGATCTTTGAGGTCCTTTTCAACCCAGGCTGTTCTATTATTCTATAATTTTTATTTTGTGCCTTAATAGCATAGAGCATTTCGGAGGCGTTCAGCACCAGAACACTGATGTAACTGGATCTAGAGGCATGTATATATGTTTCAGAGATGAGTAACAACACGAAAATTTGAATGGCAATTTCCATGAGATACTGCCATAGTATTTCCAAAAAGAAGTCTTCAAGATTTAAATGAAAGGTTTTGGTTTGCAAGCTTTATTTATTTTTATATTGTACTCAAAATGAAAATATGTCAAAGAAGTTGGATGAAGTTTCAGATAAATTAATACTCAGTAGTCAGTATCCAATTTATATTGTCTTTGGCAAAGAGATCCACCTTCAGATATATTATTCAGCTTTATGAACATTAAGTAAATGGAAGTACAAGTTCTATGAAACTCCTGACAAAAGGAGAGTGTACTACTGTGAACATGATATATTAAAATGGTTTCTTTATTCTTCCTTTTACATAACTAAATCACATCACCTTCCTGGTGGATTGGTTGTGTGTATGTCTATGTCTTCAATGCAGCTGCAGCAACAAAGCATGTTTGAGGCATCAGAGGAAACTGACACGGCAAAGAATGAGTAACTTCTCATGGGACAACGAGTCTTTATAGAAACTGAGAAAATTCTGGTCATTCCTGTATGAAAGGAGGACTGGTTTTGGATGTAATTGAATTAAACATTTCCTCCAAAATGCAATAATGGGAAAAAGAGCACAAAAAAAAACAACTTTGCGTTCTAGTAACAGACCAGATATTTAAACACATTTTGTTGACCCTCTCTGAATCAGAGTATTTGTTTAACAGTAGCTACACTGTCATGAAGGGAAAAAAATAGCTTGAAGTACTGTGAAGAACTGAAAACACAGACAAAATGCCTTGTCTCCAGTTGTATGGAAACAGGTGCATTTTGTAAAGCCCAATAGTGGGAAAACAAACAAACAAACAAACAAATAAACAAATGCTGGGTTTAAAATAGCAAAACTCCAAAACTCTTCTTACATGCCTGCCAAAGCATATTAGTGGATATTATTAAAGGATAATTTCTTAATAAATCTTTCTAATAAAAATATTTGAATCACCACATCTAATTAAAATCAGTGGAAATTATGTGGCTGGATCACTTCTGGAAGATCAAATATGTTTTCACCTTTCTGAGCTACATTCACATGTACCTGCTCCAGTGCACCAGATGTGTGAACCTGAGACAGCAGAAACAGCAGTGTCACGGATGTGGTCCGCTTTGAAGGTATGTTTTTAATTTGCCTTATATAGGCTAACCTGTTTTTCTCCATCTCTTCCCCAGCCAAGAAAAACAAAAAAATAAAAAAAAAGAAAAAGAAAGAAGAAAGCTAGGACTTTAAAACAATAGCCACTGTAAAATTAGTTTTATTCAAGAAAGTTCTACATAGATCATTAAGCTGCTGTTCTCTGACTTTCGTTATTGAAATCTTGGATTGCTCTGGCATGTAGACTGGAGAGGAAGGGAAAACCCTTCAGGTAGAGGCTTATGCTCATAGGCAGGCACCTGACATCAGTGGAGCTAGGAGCCAGATTTTGTGCCTTTGCCCATCAATTTGGCAGTCAGGTGAAGTCTCTTGTGAATGAAAAAAAAAGGAAACATCATACCCATTTGTTAAAACGGGAAAAAAAGATGACCCTGGGAAATACCAACCAGTCAGCCTCTCCTCTGTGCCATGGAAGGTCATGGAACAGATCCTCCTGGGAGCCACACTAAGGCACATGGAAGGTGGGGAGGTGATACAGGATAACCAGCATGGCTTCACCAATCTGCTGGATTTTTATGATGGTGTTACTGCCTCAATGGTCAAGGGAAGAGCAACTGATGTCATCTATCTCATCCTCAGTAAGGCCTTTGACAAAGTACCCCACGATATCCTTCTCTTCAAACTGGAAAGATACAGATTTGATGGGTAGACTTTTGGATAGAGGAAGAACTGGCTGCAGAACTGAGTCCAGACAGTGGTGGTCAGTAGATCAATCCCTGGATGGAGATTGGTGATGAGTGATGTCTTCCAGGGGTTGGTGCTGGGGCCAATACTCTTTAATATCTTCGTCACTGACATCAACAGTGGGGTTGAGTGCATCCTTGGCAAGTTTGGTGACAACACCAAGCTTTGGGAAGCAGTCAGCACACCAGAGGGAAGGGATGCCATTCAGTGGGCCCATGTGAAACTCATGAGATTCAACAAATCCAAGTACAAGGTCTTCCCCCTGGATCAAGGCAACCCCCACTACCGTTACTGCAGTAATGATGAAAAACTCGTACATGATATGCAGACTTCTTTAGAGACAATCACTTCTCACCATTACAAAGGTTCCATCATAGACAGAAGATTGGGGTTTTAGGTTCATTAGTGCAATGTAGGCCATTTTAGCTAGCCTATCACCTTCTCATTCTATTATTTTCTATTTAAGGATACTGGTCTCATTCTTGTTGAAACCATGAGAAAAAAATCCACAGCATAGATGCGGTGATGATGGCTATCCCAGAATGTCCATAAGCCATTGAAACTGCCTCATCTTAAGTTAAGGAGCTCAGACTTAGAGGTTACCTAGAAAAACCTAGAGCAGTTCAAATGAAATACATGCCTTCACTGCAGGAGTTTGAACCATACCAGATAGTACACTTTTCCTTCTATTTTTTTTTTTTTTATTATTTTTTCTACTAGGCTATGTAGTACACTTGACAAAAACTCAGTTTGAGATTATATTCAGCAATTTTGTCTGAAAGAGGAAGAGGAAAGAGAAGGAACATTTTGAGAATGATTGGCGTTTTTCATTTTATGACAGCATTCTTACTTTCAGAGTTGATACACGTTAATAAGCTCTTCCTGTTTCAAGCTATAAAGGTGTATATTGTCACTATCTGAGCCTTTTCTTAATCATGAGCTCTTTTCATGCAACCAGTCAAGCAAATGATTTGTGCAGGAAGGACAAGGTGAGATTGTTACGTTACATGCTGGTCTCTTTCAAGATGGCAATAATCAATTTGGAAGCACTATGATAGTTAGCTAGCTGACAGGCTATTTTGGCAAGTTCATGATTCAAATTTACTTTGAATTTGAATGACAAAGGAATTAAGTGAGAATAGTATTTTATTTCATATAAAATATAGGAAGAATTAAAATTAACGAGAATGCTAGAGCACAGAGGACTAAAAAGCTACTGCTAATATTAAAGCTACCTAAAAGCCTCTAGCAATTTTAACATAAATGCTCTTTTATTAAAACATAGAAATAGGAAAAAGAGGAACATATCTCTTTGAAATATGTCTGGCTAAATGCAATCCTTCATTGAACTACGCCTAATTTATACCTTATTGCACTGAGATTTTTAACAGCTACATCGGTCATGGAGGCCTCCATGGGGTGAGATTCAGATACGAACCTTGAGATGAATCTTCAAAGATTCAACGACAGCCAAGCATTTGTGTGTTAGAACTGCTTTTAAGAAAATGGCAATTTTTGCCAAAGACACAGCAGTCCCTCTATGCCCCCAAGGTATATTAACCACCTGCAGGGACACTCCCTCCATCTGGATTATATAAGGTGCTGACTGATCTCACATTTTCCACTCAGACAATAGATGTACTTGGAAAAGGATTTCAATACTCTGCAGTACATCTCCCATAGCATGGAAATAGCTATTTCACTGTAAGTATTGCCAATTTAAGAGCTTTGTGGATGCTAGGAAGGATGGGAAAGGTGAGGATATTATCTAGCTATTACAGCAGTCATTTTGAGGAAAAAAAGAATACATACAGAAAAGTGACATATTTTTAACTGTAGCTGTTAAAAGACATACCATTCATTTATCTGATTTAGTAAAATGCTACTGGAACAACTCATTATAATCCACTAACATCTTGTATTTGGTACGGCTCAATGTAAAATTGAAATAGCTTAAACATAAAGCTTAAATAGCAATGTCACAAGTATAAAACTGCGGCAATCTTCAGGTCATATAGCAATTTCTGTGTTTGCCTTGCTGAATATTTGCCATCACCTCAGCAGATATCCATGTGTATGCCCACAGCTAGGAAACTATAGCCTGAGAAATGTGCCGTGCGGGTTTTTCTTTTTCAGTGACACATTGCTTTAGAAAAAAGCATTTCTCAATTTTTACTTACTAAAAAGTGTTGCCAATAAACTGGAACTTCCTTTCCAGGGAAATTCACAAAAAATCATTGTGCTATGATATTTCAGTCAGCTTTAAAATGTTCTGTGAGCTTTGGCTCACAATGCCTGTTACTCAGCAGTTCTAAGGCAGAATTTTGCTTTGTTTATTACTTACATGGATTTGCTGCATTCCCTGCACTACTCACTGTATTGGATGACAGAAAGGCAAAAATGCAGGAAAATTGATGCAACTGAAATTGAACACACTGATCTAAAGCTTCAAGAGATACAAAAAAAAAAAAAAAAGATAAAATAGGTTCATTTTTTTCACTTGAAATATGCCAGCTGTTCAATAGCTTTAAGGAAAGTATTTGTTTAAAAGGCATCTCTCTTTCTAATCTGCCTCTTTAACACCTTTTTGCAGGTAGTCATTTGGCAGCTCCACTGGAAGCTGAATCCTTTTCCAGGCTTGCTGCTAACCCGAGCGGGCACAGGGCCTGCCATGGGCTCAGCCCAGGGCCATAATGCAGAGAAGGGGATGCTCATCGCCTTGTGCTATGAGGTGAATGGTTCGTGCCACAGAACCCTGCATCCTTTTGAAGTGCAGCTGGCCATTTACCTGGCCTGTGCCTTAGGCACGCTGATTACAGTGCTGGGGAACCTACTTGTTGTCATTGTAGTTTCCCATTTCCAAGCCCTGCACACTCCCACCAACTTTCTGCTCCTCTCCCTTGCCTTGGCTGACATGCTCCTGGGATTGACTGTGCTGCCCTTCAGCACTATCCGGTCTGTAGAGAGTTGCTGGTATTTTGGGGATGACTTCTGTAAACTGCACACCTTTCTGGACACACTCTTTTGCCTGACCTCCATATTTCATCTGTGTTTCATTTCTGTAGATCGGCACTGTGCAATCTGTGACCCATTGCTCTACCCCACCAAGTTCACTCTAAGAGTGGCCTACATGTGCATTGGGGTGGGGTGGGCAGTCCCCATAGTCTACACCTCTGTATTCCTGTACACGAAAGAGATTGCAGAAGGGCTGGGCCATTTTTTGCAAGATGTACCCTGTGTTGGTAGCTGTCAGCTGCTGTTCAACAAACTCTGGGGGTGGCTGAATTTCCCAGTATTCTTCTTCCCTTGCCTCATAATGATAGCTTTATATGTAAAAATATTTACTGTTGCTAGCAAGCAAGCCAGATTGATAAACAACATGAATAAAAGTTTTGGGGCTCAGCACAGAGGAGCATCCAGAAGTGAAAGGAGAGCAGCAAAGACTCTTGGGATAGCTGTAGGAATCTATCTCCTGTGCTGGCTGCCCTTTACTATTGACACCTTAGTAGACAGCCTTCTGAATTTCATCACTCCTCCAGTTCTGTTTGACATCCTCATTTGGTTTGCCTACTTTAATTCTGCCTGCAACCCCTTGATCTATGTATTTTCCTATCATTGGTTCAGGAAAGCTGTGAAACTAGTCTTAACTCAGGGGATCTTTTGTTCCAGGACATCAAGAGTAGACTTGTACCAATAATGATCAGGGCCTTCTCATGTACTGTGGATAATATTTTAGACTAAATCATGGGTTTCCTCACGAATATTATTGATCATTCAGTTAGCTAGTTTTTTATTTTTCTTGAAACATCTGGCCTGGGCAGATCTCAAGGTTAAATAGACATGTGCTGTTCTGTGAATGACTGTTCACAACATTTATCCCAGCATGTGCACCTTGTTAGTCTTGTGTTTGCTATGTGATGCTGACAAGTGTTTGATACTTGTCTGTAGTCGGTTGCAAAATAGAACCCCATCCATACTGCCACTGAAATAATTGCTGCCTGTTTCTGAAGATACTTTTTAAAGTATTGTTTAGGTGTTATTTTTTTAATTATTTTTTTTTTTAAAGAAGTGGCATTGATTTAGGGTTGTTACAAAAGCTGTATGTCAACTTTTAAGTACAAAGAAGTGTAAGGATGCAACTACAGATAAGATAAAATCCTTAACTATGGTAGTGGACAATAGCAGAGCAATAGAGAAGTCAATCTGATACTTTTAACTTAATTGTCCTGCTGTGATTTTACCCTGAGCCAGATGTTACGTATGAGAAATGCATCCTAAATTCCTTGGTAGTATCTCTTCAAACCCATGGAATCTTCGCCTGTTTAATCACTATGTGCAAGTGACTGCTCCATAACTTTGATCACCTTTATTGTCCTTCTTTGTATCTTTTCCATTCTTACTGTGTAAAAGGTGTAGAAGATGGGGAGAGAGGGAGGAAAGGAGTTGTACAGGGTTATTTGAACTGTTAGTAATTTTAGTGTTTTCTTCTTTGCTATCATTCTTTCCTTCTCCCTAAGATTCCTTATGCTTTTTTGTTTGTGTTTGTTTGTTTGATTCCAAAGAAGTGAGTGGGTCTGCTTACAGACATAACATATGCTTACGCACTTGAGCTGAGCATAAAGTGTCAGTGCAGTTTCTCAGTTTTCTTCTTCTATGTTTACATTTATGTAATTTCATAGGCCAATTTTAAATCTGTAGATAGCTGTGATCTCAAGCTCAATGGTAAAATTTTGTACTGTACATAATGGAGTTATTTACTACCTCAATGTTATGAACATTTAATCAGGAAATGAAGTGTAACGTGCAATAGTAAATCTTTTATAAAGAATTAATAGGCATACAAAGAATAACTGTGAAATTGTTATCATTTTATTCTGTTAATGGCATGTAGAGCTACCAAAGGTTTCAATGTTCAAATTTTTATTGCAACTCTCTTCTAAGGAATGTCATTCCATCTTATATTCAGCTGCATATTTTCTGTGTGACAAGCACTGCAAGAAGAAAAGAAGAAACAGCTATGGAAAGGACGTAACTAGAAGGAAGAGACCAGCATAGAGTCAGCTAAGAGTGATCATTTTTTTCTAAACTCAGTAGGAAATTGAATCAATCCCATATGTGTAAGGACAAAGGAGAAGAATCTCACAACACATACTCTGTAGGAAATCGGGACAATAAAGCGATTGTTATAGCAGCTATATATTTTAATGTATGCAATAAACTAAAAGGCCAAACTCCTTTTGCTCATCTTTATCATATTGTTAATATTTCTGCATGGCAAAGGTTTCCTCAACAAGCAAAAATGAGCCATTGATTTAATATTCCGTAATCTGTTCTGACATCTGATTATTTCAAAACTTTTTACTGTTCATCTATACTCATAAGACTCCAGTCAGAAAAAATATATATATTGGCATTCAAAATAATCAAAGCTCAAGCTTTATGGAGGAAGAAGAGAAAGAGTGCTTAAGAGTTCTTTTCAGGGTTTTCCTGGAGAGTGACCATCAACTGTTGAAGTTTTTATGCTAAAACATTTCTGAAGCTGTATGCCTGTAGGAAGTGTATCATTCTATTTCACTTCCTTCTCTCAGTGTCTGATATTCCCCCCGTTTGTTGTATTAATCTTCACTGTTTCTTAGGATGGAATACAAAGTGTTTTCTACTGTTCCTCGGTCTACTCGTCCTGTAGGAAAAGGTAAAAACCTCACACCCTGTAGACTCTGTGCAGCTAACATACCAAAGCCAGTGACCAGGCTAAAGAAAAGAAAGCACAATCAGATTCTTAGGGAAACACAGGTGACAGAATACCATAGAAATATGTACGAAATCAACATAGGTATTCAAAGTCTTAGATCTGGAGTTTCAAGATTAAGACTCTAAAATTTCACGTGCATAGGTGTCTATCATTACAGTAATTGTCTAAATTGATTATAGTTATAAGCAGAAAGGCTGTTTAAGCTCTGCCTGTAGTCAGTAAATATCTCGAATATGAATCAGCCGCCTGGTGGCACCAAAGAAGCCTTAGGGAACGTGAGATGTCTGAGGGCTGGCATTTAGCTTGGAGGAAGCAGAAGCAGAGTCAGGTGGGACACACCTGGGTATCCAAAATGGCACTAGGTGTTCCTGTTTGAGTATCTAAACAAAGACATCTTCTTCAGACATTTAGCTATATAGAAATCTGCAAGCCTCAAATTGAATTGTGTCATATGGGTATCTTAAAACCCCCCTTCATCAGCATCTTTGTCTCTTGAACTTGATGCAGCCAAAGCCATAGAGAAAGAGAGCTTCCACTGAGTTTCCAGTTGTTTTTTGGGATATTTTCTACCAATTCTTGATAGATTCAATAGTGATAGATTCAATTCACGTACATATTAAATTGAAAAATTCTTTTTGGAGTCCCACTGCATTGTCTGTCCTTGTAGTTTTCTTCTACAGAAAAGGATGAGCATTGTTACCTTGATAGATTATCACTTCCTATGTTACACTAGAAAGATTAGCACATCATATGAGGTGACTGTTGCTAGATCTTTCTGGCTAAACAGGTTGAGAAAATGGAGAGGCACATACAGTGCTAGGGAAAACATGCAAGACAGGTCTGGAAGCAGCCATAATTGCTGTCCTGTACTTCTGTCACTGACTTTTGTAGCAATTGTAACTCATGCTTTCATCATCTTTATAATCCCTCCTCTTGCTCCTTGCCTTTGATGTTTACACAGACAAATTGTCATGACTCCTTTGTGTGTTTTACTCTGTGGTTTCAAAAAGCAATAATGGTAATTATGAATTTTAAAATGATAATGATGATGACGTTGAGCTGTAAAATGTTGGAGATCAGTTGCTCAACAATTAACTCATTTTCATAATGAAACTATATTAGATTTTATCAGATCTAGTTGCTCACCTCAGATTCCATAGTTTTTATTCTTTTTAATATATGCTCTTCCATAGATATGTATTTCTTCATCTGAACAAAATATTATCATTTGATTTTATGCTCTGTGTAACTCTTCATCATGTTTAAGTGGTCTGCCTGAAGGGAGAAGGACTTTTTATTTCCAGGAACCTCTTAATTAAAGACCAGGCTTTTCAAGAATAATTTCAGCTCATTTCACTACTGCAGATAAAGCATATTGTGATTTTTGAGAATTTAATAGAAAGGCAAAGGAAGATTTAAATAAATTGCATTTTCTTTTATTCTTTCTTCTTTTTTATTCAATGTTGGGAATAGAATTTTTCTCTGGTTATTTAAAATATATACTACATGACACCTACTGCTTCTAATTAACGTGGAAATGTTCAAAACAGATTTGTAAACAAATTTATAGGCTATTCTGCAATGTAGTTCACCCACTAGCTTGTTAAGGGTAGAAACAGTCATCCGCCATGACTTGGAACAGCATCTGGTGTAAATAGGTACCTAATCTTATTTTAGGTTTTGGAGTCGATAGCTCAATTAAAACAGCAAATAGCAGTAACAACAGTAACAGGAATTCTTCACTCCGATGGAATGCGTCAAGCACTGTCTGGAAAGCCTTGCTTGATGATTTGCCATTTGTAGGAAATAGGAGCAGCACGGCTCTACATATGTAATGTCAAGTGAAATGCAATAGCAAAGAATGATACTTGGCCATAAGGTAAATTATGCACCAGTCATGCCTGGGAGAGAAGACACTTGTTAGGAGTATGAGGATAGGGCTAGATTTCTACTTGTTGTGTTGTTGAGCTTCACGCAGGCATGCAGAACTGCTAAGGAGTGACTGCCCCACCCCAGTTTCACCAGCAATTCCATTGCCTATGCCACCCTGTACTCATCACCCCACTTCAGGGACAACATCATGCTGACTACATGTGCTCACAGGTTGGGGCCTGCAGAAGCAAGAGGGCTCCAGGAAGGAATCAAGAAAGTGGAGCAGACCATTGGCTCAGACACGGGGAGAGCAGGAAGGAATGTCACTTCCAAATCACAGTGTTGGTCTTGGTTTGATTCCAAACTCTTTCAAATATCAGATACCATATGGAATATAAGCAGCATGTTTTTGAAGTGACACCACATCAGTTCAATTTTACACACAGTAGCAGAGACATAAAATGCCATATACTCCAATGTTCAAAGTCAATAAATATCCAGAGTATCATCTGTGCCATATGATCTATGCATACCATGCTCTCAGTTTTTCTCCCTTTCTTTTCTCAGAGCTTTCCCCATTTTGTGTAATCATGCTCCAAAAGCAATAGGAAATGTAGTCTGCAAGTAGGTGAACATATGGTTCAAGCTCAATTCCTTGGTAACACAGATGAGGGATCTGTAGAAATACACTAATTCCATGAGTTTATAGATAAAAATCTCTAGCTACACTCATCTCCGGTGTATCTGAATATTGCACTTTGAGGTGACCTCTTTACAGCTCCTGCCCATATATTAACAATTGAAAACACTATTATTTGTTAGCAAATGAAATTATGCAAAAACTGAATTAATAGTGCTGTTTTAACTGTAAGAGTAAGACAAAGCACATTTTCCTAGTGCAGTTTTAAGTATTTTTTGTGCTCTTAGGAGAACCTAATCAATAAATAGGACTTTCTGGCTGGTCTCTTAACTATATCTTACTTTAGTTGATTATATTAAAGAGGCTATTTAAATATTTTTGTGGTAGGGACAACATTTTAATGAAAAGTTTGTTTAATAATCCAATTTCCTTCCCAGGCTGTAAGATACTCGTAGGAACCAGTTACATTACAGTACAATATCACAAACTTTTCCAGCTATTTAACAATGAAAGGCAGGTGCTAAATGAGCTAAGAGTACATGAGAACCAGGATTTTGTCAATAAAACACCTGATGCCTCCAGACAACCATTCAGCTAACTTATTTCCTTAGAGTTAGAATGAATACCAATTGATGACTGTATTATCTGCAAGCTACAAAAAGAAGTGCTGAACTGGCAATCTGCAGTACTCCTACTGATAATGGAGCACTTGTTTTATTTTTGAATTGGAAGTACTTATTTGAAATCCTTTTTTTTTCTGAGGGAAAACTGACAGTGAGCCTAGCTGAGGCTTCTAGAAGTAGAAGTGGCTATGCTCAGTCCCTGGAAATTTTATGATCAAAACTTGGACGTAAAAATCAAGGGAAGGTCTTGATACAAAAAGGAAGTGCATTAACCTCTCATTAGTGCACCATCTAGTGGGATAATCCTGGATTAACTCCACCGTTTCAACAGCGTGGAGGGAAAATTTTCCTGTGCATGTAGCTGCATTAAGATCATTACTAATCTAAATGACATACTAAATCTAGAGTGATGAGGTAAACATTTCCATATCAAGTTAGAATAAAGGCATATCAGAATGCTTTTTCTTAACAACTTTAATTTATAAACACAAGGCTGGACATCTCCAGGCATCTATTAATACAAATTTATGTATGTATGACAGTCTTGAAGACAATATTGTTGTCCTGGTTGGGACAGAGTTGATTTTTTTCAGTGTTTTATATGATGCTGTGTTTTGGATTTGGGAGAAAAAACAATGTCGATAGCACACTGATGTTTCAGTTGTTGCTGGGCAGTTCTGTACAGAGACAGGGATGTTTCAGTTTTTCAGCCTCTCATACTGTCTTGCCAGCAAGGGGCCTTGGGGGGCACAAGAATCTGGGAGGGGACAGAACCAGGACAGCTGACCCAAACTGTCCAAAGGGATATTCCATACCATATGACAGACACAATGTGAAAAAACTATAAAACTGAGAGGAGTTGGACAAGGGGTCTGCCACTACTTGCGGACTGCCTGGGCATCAGTGGGTGGATGGTGACCAATTCCACTGTACGTCTCTTACATTATATATATATATATATATATATATATATATATATATATATATATATATTATTTCTTCCTTTTCTGCTTTGATAAATAGTTTTATCTCAACCTGAGTTCTGCTTTTTTCTTTTTCCAGTTTTCTTCCCATGCCACTAGGTGGAGAAAGTGGTGCTGAGCTGCCTGATGGATTAAACCATGAAAGTCCTCTCATTTGAGCGTGCTTTGAAAAAATACTAAAAACAATCTACGTAATGGTTAGTCTTTCAAGTTTTTACTACACTGCATTGTGCTTGCTTTTTCTTGGAGGTTTCTACTAGTGCTCTTTGATTACAATGTTAGGAGAGTTTCCCCTGCTTTAGTTATTTTCAAATTGTAGCAATGATCAAGATCAGCTCAATGGGAGGTGGAGACAAGCACTCTTCCCAGCTTCCTTGATCCAGGCTTGGTGTTGCAGAGGAGACAGCATTCCCGGCCACCTGTACAACAGGGTTTGCTCTGCAGTATTTAATTTAATCTCATAAATTAAGAATCCCAGTCTGCAGGGCACTAGGGAACATATGATCCTGTGATTCTTCCCTTTGAAAAATGGAGTAGGATCCAGGAGCATTCTCAGTTGTGAAGGAGGCCTCAAAGGATCATCTGTCTCATGCTCTCAAGTAACTGGGTCAGGAGAGACAGAGTTCCCCCATGTCTGGCGCCTAGCTCTGCCTTCCTTTGCCTCAGTGATTTTTAGATGTAGAATCACAGAATCATTAAGATTGGGAAAAAAAATCCACTAAGATCATGTAATCCAACCTTCAACTCATCACCATCATGCCCACTGAACCATGTCCCTAAATGCCACATCTACCTTCTTCTTGAACACCTCCGGGGACAGTCACTCCACCACCTCCCTGGGCAGTCTGTTCTAATACCTCACCACTCTTTAAAAGAAGAAACGTTTCCTAATTTCCAACCTGAACATCCCCTGGTGCAACTTAATGACACCACCTCTCATCCTGCTGATGTTACCTGCGAGAAGCGACTGACTCCTACTTCACCATAGCCTTTTTCAGGTAGTTGTAGAGTGTGATAAGGTCTGAACCTCCTCTTCTCCATCCGAAACAGTTTCAGTTCTCTCAGCCACTCATCTTCCAACTTTTGTTCCAGAGCCTTCACCAGACTTCTTTAAAAATATTTATAATCTTCCATTCCTCCAACTTACTTAATTTCCACTTCCATTTAGAGATGATGATCAAAACAGAAGGTCACACAGGACATTGATATAAAGGCACTGTATTTCATTGTCCTGTAGTTTCCTTACGCACATTTTCCCCTAACATCTGATGCCGCAGCATCTTTTCCCGATATTATATTCTTATGCCTCTTGTGCTTGTTTTTTTTTCTCTGCTAATGTATGACTGTGGAGGCAATAAATGCAAGGTTCTCCCAGGTAACTAGCAATAAAACAAGAGGTAACATATTTAAGTTGTGCCAGAGGAGGCTCGCTCAGGTCAGATATTAGGAAATCTTTCTTCTCGGGAGGAGTGATGATGCACTGATGCAGGGAGCTGGTGGAATCACCGCCCCTGCAGGTGTTCAAGAGTGGATGTGGCACTGAGTGAAGTTGTTTAGTGGTACGGCGGCGGTGAGCTGATGGTCGCACCTGATGATCTCAGTCCTCTTTCTACCCACAGCCCCTGAGACCTCGCTCCCCACTGGAGGCCGCAGTGCCCCCTGCCCGCGGCTGTGGGCCCGCAGCCCTCTTTCGCCCGGCCCGTCCCGGCCCCGCGGCCGCTCCTCCCACGCCTCCGCCGTCACGGCGCGGCCCCCGCCCCATGACAGCACGGGGCGGTGCCGGGCGGCCAGGCCCGGGCCCTCCCTCGGGAAGCCGGCCTCCCTGTCACCGCCGCGCCCGGTGCGAGCTGGCACGCCGGGACCGGGTAAGGGCAGCGGGAACGGGTCGGGCCGGCCGCCTCTTCCCGCTCGCACTCGGTCGGGCGGCGCGGCGGCGGAGTGGGGCTTCGGTGCTCGCGGCCGCCGCCTCGGCCTGGGGCGGTACCCGGGGAACCGCGGTGGGGTTGAGGCTGTCCGGCCCCGGGGTGGCGGGGCACGGCAGGGCGCGGCCGGTCGCGCTCCTCTCGCCGTGGCACCCCCCTGGCTTTCTGCCGTGGGAGGACTCGGGGCCTCGAGCCGGTGTTCTGTGGAGGCTTATGTGCGGTGTATCGGAGTGCTCGTGGTGTTGGAGGTGTGAGAGGAGCCAGGCGTGCTGCACGAAGGGAGGCTACAAATCGCCTGTGCAAGCAGAGCCTGGGGCCCGGCGCTGTCGCTGCAGTTCCCATTGAGTGACTTGCTGCTGCTGCCTGAGAAGTGGGTGCTCGGTGAAGCTGAGAAGGGTTTCGCTCTGCAAGGCCCAAAATGAGAGCTGCTGTGTCTTCATCAAAGCCTAACGCCGAAATCAGGGGCTGCTTAATGCCACAGCTGATGTGCCCGTATATCCTGACCTTCCCCTGATGAGCAAGCAAAGCAGAAGCTGGGAACAGGATAGCAGGGTGATTTCCATGCAGGAGTTGCCCTGCAGGCCTCTTGCTGCGAGCTCAGGAATTCACGTGAATGCTGTTAATAGAAAAGAGGAACATAAAAAGTTGAAATCTCTTTAAAACGAGAGGAAAGTGGCACTGGATGCTCCGTTCAGCTGTTGTATTTCTGTTCCTGTTGTAAAGGCATCTTTCATAGCCCTGTTCAAAAGTACTGAGTAACGCTTCTCTTGATGGCTTACACCAAAGAGAAGCTCTGGAAACATTAAGTGCAGGACTTGTATTTAGTCATTGCCATATTCTGGTGGTCCAGTTCACAATGTTTGTCTTCTATTTGCTCCTGAGAAGCATGATTCTCTTTGTGAAGGCATTTCCCTGAGAACGTGTGTTGTCAGGCTTGCAAAAGGCACATCCTTCTGTTGCTTAACGTAATTATCAGTGAGGATGAATTGGATAGTGATAAGTACACTCCTTTTTAGCCATGTATGCTGAGACAGCATTGGTTGTCCTTTAGGCCTAATTGCATTTCAGGTTTCCATAGTGAGCGCTTCTAACGCTTAACTGCAAATGCATTAAGTTACATCTTTGTTGAGAAATCTTTTCTAGGGAAATGACGCTGACCAGTTGCACAGTCTTAACAAATCTTATTTCTTTAAAAAAAAAAAAATAATAATGTAGTTGCTGCATGATGTGCTGAAGCGCATCAAAACTGAACTTACAACTGATGAGGCAAGGGCAGGGTGATTGGACAGAGTGGAATAGAATATTACCTTCTGATTTCTTTTATCTTAGTGTTCCTGCATTAGAGCAAATAAAGTTTATTTTAAAACTTAGCTTGCTTTCCTATTTCCACTTTGGATTTAGGCTTACTTTTACATGAAGTGAGATGATAAATAAATACATATATATATATGGATAGTTTAGCATTTATTTCTTTTAATAAGGCAGGTAGGAAATCATGTTGCTGTTTTGTTTGCATGTTTATTATGCCCCATAGTTGTTTTTGTGCTATAGAAACTCATGGAATGCCTATGTGGATCAGGGTTCCAGCCCATCCAGAGCTGTTAAAGCACAGTAGTGGGAAGTATGGTGTCTTCCTTAAAATGCTTTGACCATAAGTATAACTGGGGGGTGGGGAGAAGGGTATACCCAAACAAAACTTTCCTCCCTCATCCCCATTGAAGAGAATAGTGGCAGGTGTAATTCTTGCCTGCATTCTCAGTTGTGAGAATGCCTCTGGTGCTGTAGCAGAGAAGTAGTTACCATATAGTATGCAGTCTGATCCTTATTCCAGAAGCTTTGATTTCTTAAAGTTTAGTTTTACTTGCTGCTGAGGTCAGCAATAGCTGAGCTCTAATGATGATCTATTTGGGGCTGCCTTAGAATGGGAGCTGGAGCCACTCTGTAAAAGCACCGTCACCTTGTCTCATCTCAGAAGCTGGTGGGGGAAACCTATTTGGATGAGGTGCGCAGTGCAGTGTCAACTTGCAGAAATCTTACTAATCATTGTAAGTGTAGTTAGGTGATGGCTGCTGAGTTCTAACCTGCGCTGTGCTTGTCACATCTCCTCATTTTGTTTCAAGGGAGCTTTCAAGGCTGACACCAGAGAGCTGCTTGGTTGTAGAGTTCCATGTCCTTGTCTGGTCAGCAGAAACTGGCCACTGCAGTCAGCAGCAACCTCACTGAAAACAGCCAACGGAAAAGCAGATTGTTTCTACTCCTGATGAAAGCTTTTTAAGAAAGCAAGTTGATGCCAAGGTTCTTTATTTGCTTGGAGTATCGGAGTGACTGTGAGGAACAGGAGCTCATTAATGTACAAGTTAGGAAAAGTACATATTGATCTCTTGAATTCTTTAGGCTTTGTATATGTACAGAGAGGTCTTGCTTTGTTCAGTGTTGTGTTCTAATTTTTTTTTTTTTTCCTGTCAATAGACTCATTTTCTTGGTGGACATTTTTCAGTAGTTTGACAAACTGAGTTTCCCCTAGGTGTGCTCTCACTCTGAGACAGTGTTGGCAAACAGAAGATGAGAGGTAAAATTAAAAGTTTGCACCAGGCTGAAAGTTTCAGAAGGACTGAGTGCTACCACAAATGCAGATCTGTTCCAGTTTGAATGCAAAGCGTACTTCCTCAAACTGCAGCCTATCATTAGTTCCCATTTAAAAAGTCATGCAGGCAGTAGTGCCTCAGTGTTGCATGATGGAGAAGTTAAATACTGTGGAACCGAAAAGGGATGATTTCTATGGAAACGCAGGGTCTTGATGAATGCTTCTGTGGCCTTTGTCTGGAAGGAAATGCTTAGTGCATGTCAGTTTTGTTCCCCAGTGGTTGAAATCCTCACCTTGCTCTTAGCAGAACTCCCCTTGGCTTCCCAAGGTGCAGCTGTCTGGGTTTTCAGAGGGTAAGTGGCTCCAGGCTAAGTGAAGGGTGTACAAGTGCAGCTGGAGTGCTCATTCTGTTTGGACACCAGAGTTGCTTAAACTGGAATGCGGAAGAAGCTCACACTTCCTGTTTGTTTTTTTTCCGTGCCTTTTTGTTGGAGTAAGTGGATTGGTTTTTTTTATTTTAGATACAAAAATTTCTTTGAGCTTCTATGTGATTGGGAACTGATGACAGCTGGTGGCTGACTGCTTACTCCTCTTTGCAGTCTGTTTCCCAGACTAGTCAGAGAGCAGGAACTTACCCTGCACCAATTTGTGTTATCAGTGTGCTCTGGAATATCATAGCCAATGCAAGAATTTGTATGGGATAAGGCAGCTGTGATTTACACTGCTATGCTACAACTTGACTGTGTATACTCATTAAAAGAAATGTGCTGTTCCTTGACCAAACCACACCCCTTCCTTTTCATTTCACTACAATTCTTTAATAACAGAGTGAATTTCCCAAAGAAGCAACTTCAGAAATTGAAAAAAATTGTTAGCATTTTAACTACATTCATAGCTGCACTCTTAGAAAGATTTTTTTGGTACCTGCTGTTGTATGTGGAAAGTGGAAACTACTTCACAATGTCTAGAAGCAGGAAACTTTTCAAATAAAAAGTTCAATTTAGGAAATACTAGTTAATTGTATCAGCTTTTATTGTTTTGGGGTGTTCTTAGAATGGGGACTAATAGATTTCTGCAGCAGTGGTGACTGTTAGGCTTTCAGTTACGAGCACATCCTAGACTCAGCACTCTGAAGTGTAGTGTAATTTCAGCTGTAATTATTCTCCTCTTGGCTTCTCTTGGTGGGGTGAGGTTTATTCGTTAGAGAAGACCACATGTGTTAGAGTATATCATGCAAACTTTGCAATTTTATCATCTGAACATCTTGTCACTATCTGTTACGTTTGGCTGCCCAGCTATGTAGCTAGAAAGTTGAAAAGCTCAAAGTTTCGTGTGTTTTGTAACCAATACATTTGAAGCAGCTTCCTCCTTGAAGTACTGTGTAACTTGTTTAAAGATACCTGAAGTCAGCTGTGGAAAGTTCCAGGACAAAAAAAAAAAAAAAAAGTCAAGTGCTTTGCTTTTGTCGGCACTTAAATGCCTGAAAAATGTGTTAGGTGCAGCTGTCAGTGAATACAAACATGAGGTGAGAAAACAGTCCTGTAGGGCTGTTTCAGTTCTGCAGCCTTTTGCCCGAGATGATTGGTCTCTTGCCAACTCTTCCACTCAGCAACTGCATTTTAATGTTTAACTTCTAACATTAAAAATAATATGTAACTAAAAAGTATTCTTAGCTAGTACTGCATTCCAGTTAGCATGCTACTGACGTGTTTAGAAATAACATCTGAAAGGAAAAAGCCATGTCAACAGTTTTGAGTATTCCTCTTTTATTTGGACTGAACTCTTTGCATTTTATGCGAAGTATTTCCCACTAAAATGATATAATTTCTTTTGTCAGCATGCTAAGCTGTAGAGTCATTTACTCGCTGTAAATTTTATATTGAAAATGCCAGTTCAGTGCAATATTGCCCAGAGTTTCCAAAGAGATCAAGGGTTGTCTAACCTCAGTGTAGACAAGTGGGATTTAAGCTGTCTGACTTGTGACCCAAAATAACTTGAATCTGCATGTGCAACAGACTAAGATAGGATGTATATTTCAGGGAGCAGTGCTTGCGAAGCAAGTAAGTAGAAGAATGCAAATAGCATGTCTCCATCAGATTGTTTATTACTGGGGGATGCTTCAAGTCCTGGAACCTCCTAATAGGATTTGGGACCCTGATGTGGCAGCCTTCCCAAAGTCATGGAGAGTTTCGGCTTTGTGGTGGCAGCCTGGTGTAGGTGATGTACCACACAGGGTAGCATGTGTGGGCCAGAATTCTGTAGTTGCATCCTTGATGGAATTTTGGGGTAGAATATTTTGTGGCTCTGACCATTACAGTCTCACTGCGGAACAGATGCATTGCCAGTTTTCATTTGCACATGTATCCATAGCTATGTCGTGTTCATTTGGATATCTTTGGACGTGGACTGGAAGTTGCTCTTTGATGATGGAAGGCAAACTGGGACGTTTCCAATAGTTACTGTATACTGTATGACTGTATGTGTGTTCCGTCAGAGCAAGTGTATTTGTGAGCATATTTGTATTTCTGAATTTTGGCAGTTTTGGCCTTTTAAAATAAGATATTCTAGGTGCAAAAGAAAAAAAAAAAAACACATCTGCAAATGTATTTGTATAGCTAAGTTGTAGAGAAATGAATTTATATTGAGAAACATAGTATAAAATGGCAATTCATAGAATTCAGTTGAATCTGTCTGCAGTTGAAAATCCTGGGTGTTTGCCTCATTCATTCTGATGCCTTATGATGAGAAAGTGCCACTGTTCTTCCCAGCAGTTTAATGTGCTGGGTTCTATCACTGATATAAGTGATACATGGTGTTGAAATAACCATACAGTTGGTTATGAGTATAATTCATTAGAGGATTTGGCAGTCACGGAATAAACGTTCAATACTTTCTGTAAAGGCAATAAATGAGAGTGCACACTTGTTTTTTTTTTTGCTTACACTGAGGAAAATATGTTAGAACTTTGACTAAGGTAGTAGTTTCTGTGGCATAGCTGCTGCAGAGTAATTGCAGATTTTAAGCTATGTTTATTAATAAGCCTAGCTGTGAGTTATTGTATCGTCACATTCCTTTTTAATGCTTTCTTAATACCTGAACACTTCTTAAGAAAGCATTCTCCAAAATTCAGAGTTTGAAATACTCAGTTTTAGAAGAGTAGAATCTTTTCTTGTATATTTTTCTTTATGATGATGAAGACTTCTGTAAGCCAATGACCAGACATAATTCTATTTTCTTTGTGGGGTGTTAGGTGTCTTTAATAGGTGGAGACTGTTCCCATCGTGGATGACTTTGACAGCAGATTTTCCCAGCCATGTCATACAGTGCCAGCTTGGTGGATCCTAATCAACTAGCCCAGCGCATAACTTCTAACATCCAGAAGATCACACAATGCTGTAAGTCAAATTTACGCTTGTTAATATAAAAGTTCAGTGTCTGTTCTCTGTGTTCCTGGGTTAGTTTCTCAGATTCATTCATGGGAATTCGCTCTTTGAGCTCACCTGCCCATGTCACAGGTTTGTGGCATGCCACACAGCAGATTGGGTCCTTCAGATGTGTGGTTAGGTGTGACATGTCCAGGAGTGTTGCAGTATTGTGCAGTATTCACAGAATAAATGAATGAATAATTAGTAAGACAGCCACTGGTAATAAGCCAGTTTTGTACTAAGTCAGTTATGTGGCACCTTAAGATTGTGTGTCAGGGTGTTTGCTGAGCAGGGGTTGCACCAAATATTTGCTAGAGGTTTCATTGCTTATCAGGGTAGAAGCTGTGGCCGTATAGCTTGCCCTTGGAAATAGATATGTAAATATGATTGTGCAAGTGTTCATATATCCATGCTTAGATTCATCCCACCTAATATTTTAGCCACCTAACTGAGATGTTCAAGGTAGAGGTAAGATTGGGCAGCTAGACTTCTCAGTCATTTTCCCCTCTCTCCATTTTCCATTATATTCTTTATGGGTTTATTTTATATGAACAGCAAATATAATTTGGTTTCTCAAATTATACAAAGAATTCTTTTCATCATAAGGGGGCTGGTAATCAAGAGCCAGGCTGACAGTCTGTGACAGACACTGAGATGTAAAACAGAAGTCTCTGTTGTTAGGTGAAAGCATGAAGTGAGTCAGTAGTTGAAACCAGAGTATTGTGAACACTGTCACTGAGCATAATTAACTATCTTGTGCTGTATTCAGTAAGTCTGTAGTCTCGTCCTGCCTCTTCTGTCTCCTTTCTTGATTCTACTGTATTTGCTTTCCTTCCTCCTTGAGACAAATAAGACTTCCTAAAAGAGAGCTGCCAAGGATTAGTTAGAGGGAAACATGCCACATTGTTACCTGTAATTCAGCCCTCCTTTCTGAAATTTAGAAGGCTAAGTCTGAGAAATAGGGAGAAGCTTCTGCCTTTCCAAGACCTTAGTCTAGATCTGTTGCCTACACTGGTTCTAAAACCAGGAGATCAGGCTTCAGAAAGTCCAGCCAATTGATTTTCTAGGAACCATTAGGTACACAACTGGATTAAATTCCTTGCTGACCTCTAGATCCTACAGAATTTTAACCACTCCATTTCTGTTGTAGTCTGTTCTCCTCGGGTAGATTTTGTGAGGGTCTGGGTTCTGTGTGCATGCTGAGCATGTTTCCTGGCTAGGCCTCTCCAAGTGCTTGGCCACTTTCTAGCTATTTTGTTCCCATGCACAGGAGCTGTTTGTCTTTTTGTTGGAAGGTTATGAACCATGGGAACTTCCAGGTCAGAGTTATTATGTGCATTTATGATCTTGTTTAGGAATGGAGGGGGAGAGAAACTGGAATCTTGACGCTGAATCCTTGCTTCCAAGCTGTTGACCTGATCTTGCATTTCTATACAGAAGTTGATAGTATTTGTGAGATGAGATGTAACAGTATGTTTGAATTACCACCTTTATCCCAGTGCCTGAAATTTCGGAGATTCTCTGGTTTTCAGAATCAGGTTAGTAGAGGGAAAGAGAATTTAGTTTCAGATTACTGATGCAAGAAAGTCTCTCAAAACTGATTCTTGCTTCCTTTAACGTGCAAGCTGAATAGTTCTACACAGATATAGATGACATACAAATTAGCTGAAGAGAAGTTGTCCTTTCCAGCTAGAAGCTGTCCCTTTAACTTGTGGAAAAATACAGATCAACTTCCTGAATTAGGCAGTACTCGAGAGGTTTTGTGATACAGAAGTTTTATAGGGAACAACATTGTTTGGAATTGTAATATTTACTGTTGTACTTTTCAACTTCAAAGTTGAATTATTCAGCCCTGCCAAAAGTAGTAAATTTGATTTGGTTCCTTGTGAACTGGTTTTAAATGCCAAATGTACACAGTGTAAAAACCATATATTAAATATCAAGCATTTCATAATGCCACCTGCATGATGCTGCTCTTATGTTAATACTGGTGATCCTTATTCTTTCCTCGTCCTTTAATCCACTGTTATTGGTTAACAAAGTTCTACGCTGGTTAAGCAGACCAATAATGAAATCTCTTATGGGTAGTGTTGTTTTTGGTTTGAGCTATTCTGTGTTAATAGAAATTAACATTGCTTGTTCTTGATATAAATTGTGCTATTATCTGGGGAGTGGAGCATACTTTCCCTGGTCTGAAGAGAAGCAAACTCATGTTGTGTCTACTGATGTTTCCTATGAGCTGTGATTTGGGAGTTAGACTGGATCATTTGTCTGTGCCTTTTGTTAAAACTGTAACACTGAGCTGCTGTGACAGCAAAAATCAAAGCTCTTTGTGGTATCCAGTGCTGAGTAGCAGTCTTCAGGTGGAAAAGGCAGAATTCGGCTCTTAGACCTATTCTTTGTGTTTTCAGAGTTCACGTGACTCTCATTGAGCAGTGGTACAAAACCTGAGGGGTGTGAACCTTATGTGCCTAAATGAGCTGTAGTGTTATGTGTTGAGCATCAGTGTAATCAGCTTCATTAGGCATGCTCACGTTACCTGTAAGCTGTGTCCTGATGTTTAGGTTGTGAATCTGTGTTATCTGGGAGGAGAAACAGAACTGTGAACAGCTAGGGAAATCTCCAGACGTAAACAGGAAGAACAAAGAAGCATGTAGTGCACTTTGGCATGCTTAGGTAGCTGCTAAAATTCCGTGTTACTAGAGCATGATTAGTGGTTAAGATTTGAAAGTCGTTCTGTCTGGAGTCTGGTCCTAACTGACTATAATTTTCACTCCAGGCCTGTCTTTATCTGATTAGAAAATTAGATTACAACTGATGTGTGGGATAAATTTACAGATGGTTGAGCCTCTGCCCTTAACTTTCTAAATATAAAGAACAGGAGCATGGAGAACAGTATATCAAGAACGACGTGCTGTATAGAGCTCCAACGTGTCAGGATTTTGCAGATGGAGAACCTGTTATCACGTTATTTCAATCAATATTTGTTAAAGGAGCAGTAGTCCCACAACTTGGTTTCATAGGTCACGCGCTTACTTACATAATGACAGCTGCTATAACTTGTTGCATCCTGAAGGAAGGCATTACTCTCAAATACTTCCAGTTCATCACTTATTTACTGCATCTAGATAGACAAGGGAAGAGAGCAATAATGCACAGCAACCGGATGAGCTAACAAAAAATATTTCTTAATGGCAAACAAAGTCCTATTTCCTTAGAAGTTTTTTTTTTTCCAGGCGCATTCTTTCACCATGCTAGGGAATGCAAAGTAAGATGAGAGCATTCAGTCCCTATTGTGATTTTTTATTTTTACTATTTTTATTTTTATTTAAGGAATTGTGCAAGAGGAAATCCAGAAAATTGAAAAAAAATTGAGTAAAATAAGTAAAAAAAAAAAAAAAAAAAAGCCTAATTTAAAAGCTTTAGAATACGTTAATTTCAGACTTCCTGCAAATGTAAAGGTGAGGGCAGAAATTTATTTGGAATCTGTCAAGTTTCTGTGTTTTAAAGAATACATTGTGTGTGTCAAGGTGAGGGAAAATGGTTTGTCTGAGAAGTTGAATCCTACAGGGAGCAGAATGGAAGTTGTGTTCATTGAGAAGGATCATTTCACAGCTGTAAGAATAGGAAGTAAGTGGTTAGGATAATAGGGGCCCCTTCTTCTCAGCTATAAAGATTTGACTTGTGAATCTGTGACAGGGACTCTGCAAGATGAGGTGGTTTGCTGTGATTCAAGTCTTTCTCCTGTGTGAGGGTCATTGCCTTTGTTTCACCTTGCTCCATTTTTTTCTTGTTTCTTTGTTTTTGTACTGAGCTACCAAAGCCTATGTAATCCCCTAAGAAGAGAGCAAGCTACGTAGATAATTACTGCATCTCTACTGACATCTGAAGCCTGGATTTAGGAGCTGTTCGTTGTGAAGCAGTACAGCAACATATGCTGCATTATGATAGAGAACACCGAACAAAGCTGGTGTTGATAAATGCATGCCCGGTGTTAGTGTTTTAGGAGTTTTCTGCTTTACAAACTGTAATCACACAGTTACAGAACCCACAGTGACTCATCGGAGGCATTTGTATTCCTTCGCTGTCCCTCTCTCCTTCCCCAGTTCCACCAGTTTATAAAGGTCATGGAGAGCTTTTGCCCAGTGATAGCTGCGAAGTCAGTAACAATTTCATAATTTACCCTTGCTCAGTTCTGACAAGGTCAGTGATAGAGTATTTCCCTTGTTTGTGCAAAGTGAAAATCAGCCTTGCTGGAGAAGCATGTGCCCTGCGTGCTAGAAGATTATTTTAAAAATATGTAAGAAGAATTCCATAACCAAAATCTGCCTGTGGCTGGGGAGAGTCTGTCTGGCTTTAAGAGAGTCTTTCTCATGAGAATCACTGCTTTCTGTCAACTCTTTATTTTCTGTTTGTTAAGGTAGCACAAACATCTATTCACATAGAATGTTTTCCCTGAAGGTCAACTTCAACCAGCAGCGATCACTTCTGTGATACCTCTATCATGTGATACCTCTCCTGTGACTGCAAGTTTGTCCAATTTCTGTTGAATTGCAAGCATTCTGTAAGCCAGTATTTTCATTGAATGTTGTTAAAATCAGAGCTGAATTACATCCATCATATGATTTTTCCTTTCGGTTTTTGTAACTGTAGAAAATCATAAATATAAATTGAGCCCTGAGGGATACTAGGGCTCTGATAAGTGCCTTTTATGGTCTGAAACATTCATGAGAAAATATGTCTGCTGCCATGCTTAACTCTCTAACAGATTCATATGATTATTCTTCAGAAGAATAGAAATTGCCAAGTAAAGATGGTAGAATGGTAAATGAAATCACTGAGGTGTTAAAGTCACACCCTACATGAAAACAGAATCTGTTTTGTTTCAGTTTCAAGCGTGGTTTTGTACAGGTGTGGTTTTAAAGCAAGCAGAGCTAGATGAGACTGTAACGGTCATATTGTTAGAAAAATTCCAGTTAGTTGCAGTTAATCAGATCTGAACTATTTTGGAACATACTCATTGAAACAGTTTTTTGTTATTGCTATTACCATCATCAGGAAGATTTCTTTGTTCTGGAATTTTGAATTTAATAATTAACTGATTTCAATAAAACCAGGAAAATGCTGATTGCTGAGAGGGTCTAAGCAACTGTTGTTCTTTTTTTTTTTTTTTTTAATTGTTGTTTCATTTTATGGTCTTTTCCAAGACATTGTGCCTTAGGTGGATGACACTGGACAAGAGGAACTAGGATTTATTTAGGCTGGTAGCAAAATAGAGTGGAAAAAATGGATCTTCCATCCACACCCTAGAGCACTGCTTATGCTAATATATGCTGAAAAGGCAGAATTTTCCTTGTCCTGTACTGTTTTGCTCTGCTGTAGCTGAGTAGTCTGGGAAAGGTGGGTAAGAAATATCTCCAAAAGCTGGGCCATTTTAGTTTGGAAGTATTGAAGTAGAAATTGTAAGATTACTGTGCAATTGCAAATAGCGTCATGACCAGTGGAGGCATCTGCTATTTTGTCTGAGCAACTGTTTCTTTTGGTGATGGAGCATATACATGGTCTCATCTAGGCAAGATAATTTTTACAGAACAACCTGCATTCCTAGCAGAGATGGGATCTGGGCAGAATTCTGCCTGAATCACTGAACAGCTTGGGTTGGAAGGGACTTTAAAGTTCATCTAATCCCTGTCTCATCTCATGGTGGAAAAATATTTTCCTTATGTTCAGCCTAAATCTACCCTCTTTCACTTTAAAATCATTGTCCCCTCGTCTCGACTCTACAGCCCGTGGTAAAAAGTCTTTCTCATGAGTCCCCTTTACATACTGATAGTCTGTGGTGAGGTCTCCCTGGAGCCTTCTCTTTTCATGGTTGAACAAACCCAACTCACTCAGCTTTTCTTTGTAGCTCCAGCTCTCTGATTATCTCCACGGTCCTCCTCTGGACCTGCTCCAACAATTCCATGTCTTTCTTCTACAGGAATCATCACTCTCTTTCCTGCGTCTAGAGTTAATTTTCAGAGTCTCTCTAAGGTAGTTAAAATACCTCATTCATTCTGTTCAATCATCCTCCTTGTATTCAGGAAAAGAGGATAATAGATGGCAATTTGATTATCCAGTGAGCCCTCTATCACATTTTTAAAGTATGCTGCTCTCCTGTAAAAACTTCAAGTTAGCCCAGGTCAGTGGTTGACAGCAAATGTGTCCCTGAGTGGTAGCTACTTTCTTGTGTTGAGCAGTCAGTGATGTTGCATGTCTTTGCTTTCATGTCAATGTCTGAGTAAGGCTTCTTGTGTTACTGGCCTCACCTCATAATGAACAAACTGTATTTGCTTAGGTGGGTTGAATTTATGGTGTTAGTGCAGCTACTGCATTCTAAAGAATCATATACTGCTTACAAAATGTAAGTTGTTCTTTGGATAAATGTTCTGACTCTGGGCTTCAGGGAGTTACCAGGGAGAACTTAGGTTATGAATACAAAGGGGCTTAATGACTTCCTCTCAGCTGAGTGGTAATAATGATCACATGGTCAGTTATTGTGCACTTAAGATGCATTTAATGTGCTCTACATCCACATCAGAAGAACAAGCATTGCTTCAGTTCCACTTGACAGCTTCTTTATAACAACCATTAGATATGATAGTACACCAGCATGACATGATTACAGTTGAACTGAAAAAATTAAAGGCATATCCTCAACTCCAGACATTGCTACCTATATTTCTTTCTGGTCGCTTGCAGGCACGATTCCATTTAGAAATGTAAGAAGCTTTAATAAAACTCAATGGGAAACAGTACAAGACTTAGTTTTCCTGCTTTTTGGACCCTTCAAGTCTACCGGTTTTTGTTTTATTACATTAATAGTTAAGGTACCTCCACACTGATATATTGCACATTTAATTTTTTTAATCCTCAGAAACCAAATCACTATACTCTTAAAAAATGGCAATTGGATACCTTCTTGGAGAATTGGTGAGGTTGCTTTTTATTAGGTTGGAATTTCTTCAGCTGGTGGTATCCTGATTTATTGACTCTGGTGAGCTATTATACTTGTTAAAGCTGGGACGGCAAGGTGTATGGAACTTCAGTGTTACGATTTATTTAAAATCTTTAGTGAATGTGAACTATACTAATAGTTTTAAAGAGCACACTTGTACAGGAGACTATTAATATGCTGATTTTATTGCCACTGCACTACTGTGTTGCATGTAACAGCTTTTATATAACTTTAGTTCAGGAAGTCACGTGCAGCATCTGTCCTTAGTCAATTTCAGTCAAAAGTACAGAAGGAGAACGCACTGAAATGAATTTGAATAAATTGAATATGTCTGCTGTCCCCAGACAAAAACTGAATGGTCTGAACAGGTGTCATTTTTACAAATAATTCTTCTGTTCCAGTAACGTGCTCTGAAGTGACTCAGGATCTAATTGTATTCTGCACAGATTGTAACTAGTTATGCTGTTTCTTGATTCACCTGAAACTCGTAGGTGATTTCTTTGTAGTTACCCAGCCAATGACAGTGTGCAGAAGGTGTATGAAAGGGTGAGCTGAAAGGTAAGTGTGCTGCTGTTGTGTGCAATGCTTATTTGCCAAATGAAGCTGTATCTGAGTTGGAACCTTGTGTTGAGTGGACTTTTCTTTTGGAGTGTACAGAGGAATACTTTGCTGGTTCTATTTATTTTGTTTGGGCTCAGAAGCTAGAATAACAGGGGGAAGTTTTTCACACAGAAGGCAGTGATGCACTGGAACAGGTTGCCCAGAGGTTGTGGATGCCCCATCCCTGGAGGCATTCAAAGCAAGGCTGGATGTGGCTCTGGGCAGCCTGCTCTAGTGGTTGGTGACCCTGCCCATGGCAGAGGGGTTGAAACTGGGTGATCTTTGACGTCCATTTCAGCACAGGCCATTCTATGCTTCTATGAATAATGACTGAAAACCAGTTACTTTAAATCTTCGTTGTTAGTTTTATTTCTACTGAATTTAGATCTCTGAACCTTATGCAGTGACTGAAACCCTGTCTGAGCCTTCTTCAGCAAAATGCAGTGGTGGGTGGATGACCCCCTGCCATTTGCAGCTAATTGTGAGCAGCAGCTGTAGCTGCTGGTTGGAACAGTACTCCCTGTGATGAGTCACAGGTGTATGTTGTGCAATCATGAGTTCATTGTACTTGCCTGTCCTGCTTGTCTTGTTGTTGACCTCCTTGTAGTTTGGTACCTCCTGTTTGTTGCTAATTGCATAGGCGTGCATGGAAAAAGCACCAGCATTTCCTATGGAAGCACTGAACAGCAACTGTGAAATTGGGTGATGTGATTGTTCTGACTTGGACTGTAGTACCGAAGGAAATTGTTGCTCCATGGCTATAATGACATCTTGTGTGACCTGAATACATGTGAGTTCCAGGCTGCAAGGAGGCAATAAGCAGCACTGACTAAATATCTTTTTCCTGAATTTCATGCTTCTGTGTTGTGGCCTCTTTTTAAGAGTAGCTGGGACTGTGTGTTCATTTATCTCACTCTTCAGTTGTAAAGCTGCAACAAGCTGAAGATGGCCATGGCCAAATGCAGGTTTTAAGGTTAGGTTTTATGAACGCTAAACTGAATAACATAAAGCTGAGTAGGGATTGAAGTTGGCTGATGGTAAGTTGGGAAAGCATCTCCCTAGTAGCCTGAGTTATGGGTCAGTGTTTCAAATCAAGGTGATTCTCAGTTTCCCTTGTCTCATGCTAAGAATGAATGTGGTGCTTAGACATCTCTCAGCCCTACCAAAGGGGATGGGTGACCTACTCCAGGTAACATGTGATCCAGCATTTCAAATATGTTTTTCTAAATAAAGTAAATACTGTGTACTGGAGATCTGGCATAAATGTTTCTTAAATACCCCTAGGTTTTTGTTTGTTTGTTTGTTTTTTCTTTAAAGGTAAATATTTCCATTGTGGATCTCACTATGCCTCCCTCTCGTAGACAAAGCGAGGTCCTTTTGTATTAGGCAGTGTTGTAGAACTTTTCTGTGCCTGTTTTTTTTTGGTTATTTTTGGGTTTTTGTTTTTTTTTTTTTTGCTCTCTCAGAGCTTCCACTGCCTATAAATGGATCACCTGTTTGAGATAGTAAAAGCAAACACAGGCTATCTCTGAACTAATTCTCTCCATAGGTATTCAGGTTAGCTCTTAATTGTTACTCTAGCTTATCCTTAGCTGTGTCTGACCTGTTCTTGTGCATGTGACTGCTTAGAGAGCTTTCAACAGCTGATAGTTAAGTATTACCTGGTACAGATTAGGAATGCTGCAGAGAGAAGAGAAAATCGTCTTACCAGTATGGTATTGCTTCTTTCTTATACTCTTTCTAAGGTAGAACAGGTAAGATTCTTTGGCATGTGAGATGATAATTACTTGGAGAAAACATTTGGATATAGTAGCTGACAGTGTGCTGCTCCTGCAGAATTGTTGTAAGCCCTGAAAGAACCCTTGGTTGTCATTATATGCAAACATCTACTTTGACCTCCACTGCAGAGATGGCCTCAGCAGTCAGTGTACTTCTGAGGACTGAAAAATGTCTGTGCACACACAGACAAAATAAACAGGACCAGCAAAGTGTTCCTCTGTGTGTGTGTGTGCTTCTGCAACTCTGGAGCAGAGTCCAGTAGCTACTTCTGCGTGCCCAGGGAACCTGAGCTACAGTGTCAGACTTTGCTCTGATTGAGCTTAAAGTCACACATAGGATTTGTTCAGGCTATGCTGTGGGATTAGTAATGCTCCGAAGAGCAGAGAGGACCTTTGGCTGCAGAGCTACTCCTGTTTTCATAGTTTCTTGTCATTGCTACAGGGTGTGGGAAGCTGGAAGAATCAGGAAGTGGGGAAAGGAAAACCTTAAGGGATGAGGTCACCTAGGAACTATTCAAAACTGCGTTCTGATCTTTGACTTCTGATTATTATCAGTGTATTTATGGCTTTGTGATTCAGGCCTTTGCTTTCAGCTCTCTGGGATACTTGAGTGTCATTGCTGATGAATTGCGAGGCATCTAAGGAACAGCCAGATGTGCCAGCATGAGGTAAAAGGCTGGTGAAACAAGGGGGACATTATAAATGCTGTGATCCGCAGTGAAGCTGAGAATGTAGGGGCTTCTGTCTTATGAAAAGTATTCCCAGGTTTCCAGTTTTATTCTCCCTTATCAGTGCCAGGACCACTCCCCCCATGTGCTTCCCAGCTGGTTCTGTGGAGGGAGAGAGCAGAGATGTTTCTAACTTTCAGGAAGCTGAGGATGGTATTGAGCAGTGCTCCTTCCTCCAACTGCTTGAAAAGGAGAAAAAGTGACCAACTTCAAAAAGAGATTTCCATTTTCTTCTCTTAAGTCACATGCTCTAATAGGGACATAGTTCAGAGGGTATGGTGGTTGGACTTGTGATTTTAGAGGTCTTTTTCAACCTTAATGATTCTAAGATTCCAAGAAGAGGGACTGTGGCCGCTGTGCTTTTCTGATGGGGAAGGGAAAGGGTGTTAGCTTTTATCTAAGAAGTTTTTGAAGCTAGTTCTTACTTTAAATCAAATTCTGTTAAAGTCTGTGTGTGTGTGTGTCTGAAGGAACCTTCATCCAGGTGGTACTGTCTTAAAACCTATTCTAAATTCTATTTTTAGCAAAACATGTGTATAAGTACACGAGTCTTAATAAATGTCTGCAGTTTAGGTTGTTTTATAGTTGTAGTTTTAAATCAAATATCTTAGTGAGTAGAAGCTACAGTATGGATTCTGCAATAAAAAAGATCTCTGAATATCTAAGAAATACATTGATTTATTTAAGCCTGTATACACAATAATATGTTTTTAGTAATGTGGAGGAGTATAAAGGATGGATTTCTTTAACTTGTAGATCTACAGGTATGTGCTGTAAATTTTGCAAGATCAGTTTCTTTGCTTTGTACATATGCTGTATTCCTGTTCTACCCAACACACTCAGTGCCTGTGCAAAATATCAAGCATTTGCCTTCTTCATGAAGATAGCATTAGGACTGCTGCTGAAAACTTAACAAAATTTACTTCAATTCCTCTTTTTTTTTTTTTTTTTTCCCTGTTTCCTTATTTAGGTAACAAGTGTTTCATTTCCCCTTGCACTGTGTAGTTCACACAAATGAAAAACTGCAGAAAAGATCTCTTTTTTTTTTTTTCCTGTTATCATTATTGTGCATAGTTAAGGAAAAAAAAGCTAATTTCAAGGAGTCCAGGAAAAATTGGTGCTAGTTCAGTCCTTGAGATGTATATGGGTATATATTTTCCTTATTTTATTTTTCCCTGCCAGGTTTCAAAGTCTATTAACACTTTATTTTACGCTGCTTACAGGCATTGTGATAAAATGTGTTCTAATTTTGCACTGAATTCTTGAATACTCCTGAACTGGAATGAATTTCCCTCTGCATAGAACTGTGTAGTGTCCAACTATGCTGTGCTGGCTTTAATTTCCTCTCAATTATTAAATAAATAATTGAGATAGATACTTATCCTACTTCTAAAACTGAACACTAAATAAGCTGGTGTGAAAATACTTTAGGCTTTGCTTCCGAGAGTTTTTGAGGTGTGAGCCTTTTAAGGACAAACCATTTTCACTTCTTCTTGTAACTAAATAATTCTATCTCTAGGTGGCAGTAAGGCATGCTACTTTTTCCATTTGCAAAATATGTGTCAACTGAGCGCTTGTAGGTTGTTTGTTTTCTCCTTGTAAAAATACTTAAACAACAAATGAGCGCCTTGGCTCTTGCATCAGAGAGGAGAGTCTTTGATCAAATAAAACTGAAAGCAAAGTACTCTGAAGTTTTATATCTAGACTAGAACTTAACACTGAATTCATAAGGTAACACTGGAAAGACATTTTAAAATGGCGTATACTGGAAAAAGGAAAAGGGGGGAAAAAAAAAAAAGGCTTAATTAACCAGAATATTTATTGGTATTTGTACCTATTTGTGCATGTCTGGGCTCAAGCTGCTGTGTATGGGCATTGAGGTCCAGGAGGTTGCACAGAACTTCTTGGCCCTTGCAAGTTCCTCCTCCTGGTGAAAAGCTGATACTTGGCAGTAGGTTTCAACTGTAGAAAGCACTGAAGAATTTTCACTTAGATTTTGGTGCTTTTCAACTCTAATGAGAAACAAGCTGCACAAAACCCATCTTACAGTTGCTGTTTCACTAAGTATATTTTTAGTAGTTCATGACTCCTTCAAAGTCTTCTGTCTTGAGATACTTGATTTTTGATCTCGTGTAAGACTTAAGTACTAACTTCTTTCATTTTTGATAGTATCTTCATCACATGAATGTGCACAGATGTGATTGACTGTAGCAGTCATCAAGATTACTACATTATGTAAAGCAATGCTGAAGGTCTAATATAATCTAATTCACTTGAGACTTCTTATTGTAGAGTCTCATAATCGTGAAGTTTGGAAATGACCACTGAGATGATCTAGACAAACCATCAACTCATTACTACTGGGCCCACTAAACTATGTGCCTAAATGCAACATATACCATTTCTTGAACATCTCCAGGGTCAGTGGCTCTATCACCTCCCAAGGAAGCCTGTTCTCTTTCAGAGACATCCAACCTGAACCTCCCCTGGCACAACTTAAGGATGTTACCTCTTGATATGAATATTAGAGACTTATTAGTAAAAATGTTCTAAGGAATTCTAGTTTTATCTGCATGCTAAGTAGTTGCATCTTGTAACTGTAGCTCTTTCTATTATAGATCTCTTCCATGGTATCACTTCTTTGTAGCTTTTGTTGGTATTGAACAATGACTTCTACTATAAATTTAATTGAATTTAGGAAAAAAAAAATAAATGCCAGTGTAGAGGATCCTGCATATTGTTATACTGTTATTTTCTACAGTCTGAGTGTTGTACCAGTCTGCCTGGGAAGCACCACAGAACACCACGTTACAAGGAAGATGTGCTGGCTCCTACCCGAAGCCGAGAAAATATAAATTATTTTGTTTACATATAATTTCATTTTAGAAAATTTAATTTTGTTGAGCCAAGATTGAGCTAACAGAGTGTTTTTGTTTTGTTATATGATAAAATGCATGTCCTGAAATATCTGTCTATTTTTCTCCTTGCTTTTACAGTCAGTTTAGTAATCCGAACTTGCAGCTTTGGTGAAGTGTAGCTTTTTTTGCATTTCAAAATTATTTTATGAAATATATTCAATTTTTTTGTTTGTTTGTTTCCCTGCTTTTAAAAATGTATATACGTATTGACAACAAGGATCTCGAAATTAAAACCTAAAACTACATACCTGATTTTTGTTATTTTAATGTATGACAAGCACATGAATGTTTTGTTGTTGCCCTGTTCCTGAAATATTTTGTGTGATAGTGTCATATCAGGCCTGCATATGGCTTTCCGAAATAGCATGCAGAAAATTTGATTAAACCATTAAATTATTTTGCTCTTAATTTACAGTATAATAATAATAATAATAAAAAGACTTTATACTTAGTAGCTTAAAATGCTAAGCTTTGAATTGTATATTTCTGCTTAGGTAATTGTATATATTTCCATTTTTTGTAAGAAACCCAGAGCTTTGTCTTTGAGTTGGCAAAAACATTTATAGATTATTCTGGAGCTTCTTAATGAAACCTTTCCAGTAGATTTAAAAAAAACATAAAGTCTTCAATATCGGTTTCTATCAACTTTTATAGTTTTAGAATTGTCAAGCAAAAACAATAAACTTATAATTGGAAATGTCTGTGCACTACTAAAATTTCTCTTCCTCTTCCCAAACAGCTGCCGAAATACAGAGAATACTAAATCAGCTTGGAACACCACAAGACACACATGAGTTGAGGCAACAGCTGTGAGTATTTCACATGAAAACATTTCATTTTATTGTTTTGCAGGCAATTCCCAGGAAGGTGATCAGATGTGGGTTGTTGTGGGTTTTGTCTTTTTTTTTATTGTTAGGCAAGGTGCTTGTCCTCACTGAGAAAGGCAAATATATGGAAATGTTTGAGATTTAAAAAACAAATACTCCCTCAACCCTTTACCCCATTCTCCAGCCAGTTCTTCAAATCCGACTGTATTGGCTTGAGAAAATAATATACTGAATGTATTGAGCTTTTGGAGTTTTTCTTTTTTGAGAGTTATAGAACTGGAGGAGAAAGTGGAATATCATTTTTTAATAATGGAAGCTATAGTAAGTGATGATTTTGTATAATAAATTACAAAAAAAATAGAGTTGAAGATTGAAACACAGATGCTGCTCATTATAGTTCAGTTGCCTGAAGATGGACTTTCATGAACATGCCAGTCAGCATCTCTCCACTTCTCAGCAAAGTCTGATTTTTTTTCTTGTTAAATCAGCCTCCTTAACCACATAAAACTCAGCAGCATAAATGTAAGTAAACATAATGTTGTGCTAACCCCGTGGATGAGAAAATTGTCAGTCTTTACTGTGGCTAATGCTGCACATAGTAGGAGTAATACGAAAATTAGTAGTAGGAAGAAATATGTATTGGACCAAAATCATTGTATTCATTTTGTGTGAACAGCCAGCTTTCGTCTTCATAGTAACATGAGCTCAGGGCTCATAACACTAGCCAGGTATACAATCCATGGTGGGTGTCATGCTAGAGATTGAATACATCAAGATCAACATATGTGATTTAAGCAGTACCAGGCAAGCTTAAACATAGATTCAAAACTTAAAAGGCTAGAAACTGTTGTGAATTCTAGTCCATTTATGTAGATGTTGATGTGATAAGTTTCCTTGAGTTTTCATCTCTCATTTTTTCTCTGGTTTGGAACATTTTGCCCTTTCTTTCAAACATGAAGTAGGAGAGTTATTTGATCACTTTTAAGTAGTTATGTCAATTGTTTGCTAACTACTTTCCAGACTGGAAAAGCAGGTAAAAAAATTTATTTATTCCAGGGAAAAGGAGTGAAATTCTTAATGGAAGTGCGTGGTAATAGGAGAAGTGAAATGAAACAAAGTGCAAATAGAAATATTGCTGAGAACAAGACTTTTAAAGCACTATGTTATCAATAAATTTTTAAGCAAATAAAGTTTTCCTGCTAAGTTCACAGCTATTGTATCATGGGAGAAGATAAATCTCTTTGGATAAGCTTCCCAGTGACTATCAGGAACTGTCCTCTCATAGACTGTGTTCTTAGAATTATATTCAAGCCCCATTGTCTTCCATATAGGAAAACACTTGGTCTTTTATATGGTTATTCTGAACTCTTCTTTAACAAAATATGAGCAAGTTTTTTTTTTAATTATTGATAGCCTGGGAAAAAAAAAAAAAAAAAACAGTGGAGAAGCATCTTTAGTTATTCACTGTAATTGGGACCTTGTTGCTGTACATTAGGGAAATACAATATCTCAAAAAGAAAAATGTGGAAAAGGTGAACGGTTGTGCTGTCACACTGAGAAACATTCCTTCAGCCTCCATGTCTCCTGGAATCCATGGTGATGTGTCATCATGCTTTTGCAGTGAAGAACAGTAGAAAGATAGCTTTGAACACTTCACTGAGTGTTTGATACCATTGTGTTTCTGAGAACTGATGAAATGCAAGCAAAATTAGCCAGCGATCTCTAATGAAACTTTGCATTGGATTTCAGGCAACAGAAGCAGCAGTACACAAACCAGCTTGCCAAAGAAACTGACAAATACATTAAAGAATTTGGATCTTTGCCTGCAACAAGTGAACAGGTATAAAACCAAAGAATGTGGCTTGTTTGACTGTCATGTTTGGTCATGTGGAATATTTGAGTGACTTCAGTTCTGCCTGCCTATTTTTTGTACTCTGCACCTGGCTTTCAAAGCACTGTTTAGTCAGTCAGGACATTGGGATGGCAGGGTCAATTACAACACAAGCATATTTTGCTGCAGTCTGGATTTGGTTTCAAAGATGTTTTTAAATATCAGGATTGAGTTTGTCCGAGAAGGCAGGACTTGAGACAGTTCATTGTGATCTCAGCTGTTTGGACACTCAATAATCTGTGGCAGTGATGCTGGGCAGTTCGACTCAGCAGACATTCAGAGTACTTCCAGTAGCCAGGAGTTATTGCCTGCCTCAACCACGTGGCAGGTGAACAGATCTGTTTGCACACTGTCCAAGTAGTTTGTGCAGAATAAGTCTTATCTGCATAACTCAGATCAGCATATACTATGTCTTGTCCACAGACTTCTTTTCTTAATGTGGACAGATAGGAGCTGTTACTAAAACAATTTATGCAGTCTCCAAGCTGTTTCTTTCCCAGATCTGTGTGAAATACAGACAATACAGACAGGAGCTTACATGTGAAGTAGCTGTTGCCATTAGCATGCTCTTAACTTTCATCCTTTGATTTCTTGTAGTAATGAAATCCACAGCTTGAATGAGGAAAGAGCAATAGAATCCCAGAAAATACGCATGTGGCTTGTTGCCACTCAGACAGTTTGTCTGATTTGTGACTTGTTTGCAAGGAGAACTTAGGAAAATGAATTGTCCTGGAACGCTCATTTCAAATGGCAGGTTGTGTTCCATGTGTGCTCTGCCTGTTAAGCTGTGAATTTCAGAGTTAGTACTTGATCTTAGTATGTAACCTCTGTTTGAGGAAAAGATGTTTTTTATTCTTTGTCTTGTTGCTGAGAAGTTGGCAGTGGGATATTTTGCTGTTTAATTTTACTCCTTTTATCATGAACTTTTTCATCAGAGGGAACACTGAGTGAAATAAATAGGTGTTGGGTTGATGAATGGCAAGTTATAGCCTCTCACAAATTTGGGAGATAGGGTTGGTACAATGGATATATTTGGGAATATAAAATCGAGGCTTTCTGGTGTCTCCATTCCTTCCTTCATATCTCCCTCATAAAAATAAAAAAAAAACTTGAAAGTTAGAGTAGGTATTTTGTAATTTTTAAAGGATTTGGAAGAGGCCTACTTCTACCCTCTACTCTGATCTTATGATGCCCCATCTGGAGTACTCTGTCCAGGCCTGGAGCCCCCAGTACAAGAAAGACAGAGAGCTGTTGGAGAGGGTCCAGAGGAGAGCCACAAGGGTGGTCAGGGGAGCATCTCCTCTATGAAGACAGGGTGAGGGAGCTGGGCTTGTTCAGCCTGGAGAAAAGAAGGCTGTGGGGTGACCTAATTGCAGTCTTTCGGTACCTAAAGGTAGCCTTTAAACAGGAGGGGAGAAAACTCTTTGAAAGGGTAGATAACAGCAGGACAAGGGGAAATGGTTTTAAGTTGAGGGAGGGAAGATTTAGGTTGGATGTCATGGGGAAGTTCTTTACAATGAGAGCGCTGAGGTGCTGGAACAAGCTGCCCAGAGAGGTTGTGGATGCCCTATCCCTAGAGGCATTCAAGGCCAGATTGGATGGAGCCCTGGGCAGCCTGGTCTAGTATTAAATGGGGAGGTTGGTGGTCCTGCCTGTGGCAGGGGAGTTGGAGATTCATGATCCTTGAGGTCTCTTCCAACCCAGGCCATTCTGTGATTCTGTGATACTTCAAGATTTTTCACACTTAACCACGGAGTTAATTTAATAATGGTGTTTCCCTGTATCAGTGTGCAGTGCATTGTACGTGACCTGCCCATTTCTAATTTTCAGCTGTTAAACAGACTAAATACATTGGTTTTCTCTTTAAATTTCTAAAATTGTGGCAGTTATGTAATCCTATGGAGTGGGAAGGTTTATCCGTGCAAATGGTTTTGTAGGCAGTATTCTGTAATATCTATTTAGGAAACAAACAAACAAAAAAAAAATGAACAGAATGCACACACCTTAGTATCAAGTAGCATAGAAAAGTCTTGAGAAGCCTGATCTCGTTTGACTTGGTCAAACTTCTTTTCCCATAGCGTCAAAAGAAAATACAGAAAGATCGTCTTGTTGGAGAGTTCACCACAGCGCTCACAAATTTCCAGAGGCTGCAAAGGCAAGCTGCGGAGAAAGAAAAAGACTTTGTAGCCAGAGTAAGAGCCAGCTCAAGGATATCTGTAAGTACTGGGAAATGTTCTATTATACTGTTTACAGTGGTGGAGGTGATGTCGAATTTGCCTCTGTAATGCTTTATACAAGAGATTATATCTGAGTCCAAATGTTACAGGTTGTATAAAATATGACTATGAGCATAGTGGCTTTCTTCACTTACTTCCATGCACAGTTGATTTAAACAGCTCATTTTGTAGTAAAGGCTGAACTACGTTATAATGAAAACTCCTGAAAGCTGTTTGTTTTGGTTTTTTTTTCCCTTTCCTTTGTCATATAAAGGCACAGAATGCTCCTGAGTTTGTACTCTAATCTTACAAGAGCAGTTTTTAGCAATCTTGAAATACTTTTTCTGGGCATTTAGATATGAGGACTTTTTCTACCAGGAAGAATCTCTTGCCCGGTATCTGTGCAGTATTGAAGTGGAGAAATGCTGAGAAGCTTGAGATGTTAGTGTGTCAATTTTGCCTTTTTACTCCATGCCAGAAACATGTCACTTTACCCGTAAATTTTAACAGGCATTTAGTGAGCCAATTTTTTTGTGTGTATTTCAACTTTATTCATGCATAAAGGAAAATCAAGAAGCAAACATGTTAAGTCATGTTTCTGTTTGGTGCTGACTTTTTATAAAAATTTTATAACGTGTACTCTATTATAAGAAATGCTGACAGTTCTCCTTTCAGGTCCATGATATTTTTACCTTTTTTTTTTTTTTTTTCCCCTCCATACACTGATTGCATAGGGTGGTGCTCCTGAAGACAGCTATAAAGAAGGAACACTCGTCTCCTGGGACAGGTAGGCTGAATTTCTTGTTAAAACTTAACCTAGTTTAGAACAAAAATTGGCTTACAGGGAAGAGTAGCTGATTTTCTGTGGGCTTTCCTCCATAATGAATTTGTGGAAAAGGGCCTTTTTAGGGGGGTAAATGGGAAGAAAAACAAGCATTTCATGTTATCTCCTTTATTTTTATTTTTATTTTTATTTTTATTTTTATTTTTATTTTTATTTTTATTTTTCCTACACCTCAGTCATCTTAAGCTGACCCAAGTCCATATCTGAACAGTGGGACACCCAAACTTAGGTAAACACAGTCCAACTTGTAAAGAGTGTAAAGCTGTTAAGCTGTGATTGATCCATTGTTTACTGGGATCTCCTACTATTTTCAGTCTCACAAGAACTGCAACTCAGTCTCAGATTCCATTAGTATTGGTTAGCCTATTTTTGCCTGTTTGAACTCTGCACTTCATAATTCAGAAACTTTGTCCTTGCATTCTAATTTGGAACTTCCAAAGAGATTGTTTGATGCTATATGCAGATTGCTACATCAGCAGCTTCCTGTATCAAAGACATAATTGTTAGATCTTTCCTCTTGACTAGACACGCAAGGCTAAAAACATGCGCAGCCTGGTCTAGGGAGCCTGCTTTGGCAGTGGTGTTGGGCTAGATGATCTCTAGAGGTCCCTTCCAACCCCTGCAGTTCTGTGATTCTATATGTGTTTTGTAAACTGATGAAATTTGTGCCATATTGACTGTCATCTTGTTCTTCATATTCTGATTTATTTCTTATGGTAACAGTTCAATTCTTGATTTGGTTGGTTGGTTTTCTTTGACAGTCAACCTCAAGCACAAGTGCAAGATGAGGAAATTACAGAGGATGATCTCCGTCTTATTGAGGAGAGGGAATCTTCCATTAGGCAGCTTGAGGTAAGCATAAATGGTTTTACAGCAGATTTCAGAATATACTCTTAATACTTCCAAAGGAAAACAAAACAAAACAAAACAAATTTATATTAGCATAAATCTTGGGGGCCTAGGAATTGTTTGTGGGGAGTCTTTTCTTCAACTCTGAACATATCGTGTAAAGACAGAATTTGTAATGTGTATTAGAAATCTGATGTGTAAAAGCTATGTTTTGATGTGTTTAATCTCAGATGGTTTCATTGAGAAATAAGAAAATGCTTCTGAATAACAAGGGAATGTTGGTTATTTGTTTTTGTTTTTTAATTTTTCAAAAATAAAGCAAGGGTGTACTACCCTACCCTGCTATTCCCAATTATTCAGCTTCTCACTTTTGTAAGAGTATTTTGTTCTTTTTTTTTTCCTGAATGCTTCTGTTGGAAATAGAGATGTGCTACTTCATTCAAACTTCTGTAATTAAGTGTTTGTCAAAACTTACAACTCAATGCTAATTGTTTTTAAAGTATACCAATATTATATAATGAAATACTGACATCGAGAGACTTCTGTGAAGAGAGTAAGCTTTTCCAACCAACCCGGAATCCACATCTCTACCATCAAAAACAAAGATGCAGTAACCAGGATTTATCAGGAAATCTTGCTGATGGATGTGTCAAAATTCATTCTGTTACATGTATAAATCTTATGATAATTTCTCCCTTGCCATCCATACATTGGACATGCAATGAATTAAATATATTTCAGTTAACAGTTGAGATCACATGCACAGTAATGATGTGACATCTATAACTTCATTGTAGCTGAACAGAAGTAGATTAGTGTGCTCCAGTAGCTTGGCTTCATATTATAGATGCCATTTGTGTAAATTTTGTCACTTATGACTTTTGAGTGCGCTTAATGAGTTTCCTAAAATTAGCACAAAACACTTTGTGCATATGCTTTTATTCATTGTGTTTAAATTGGTATCTGTTAAGCTAAGTTGGCATGAACCTTCCCTGTCACTTAAACTATGACAAGCTTGTGAGCCTTCAGCAGTGATAGATCCTGTTTTTTGACGTGTTGTGAATTGTACTTTGTGCACCATCATCTTCAATTTGTTTGATTTGTCTCGCAGTACAAAAAAGTCTTCCAAATTAATATAAAAATTTCTCTTTTTCTTGTAGGATGAAGAGTGTATATTCAGAGGATAATGAGCAGTATTTTTAGATGCGTTTACAGATATCTTGTTATGCTCTGTCAAATAACGTTATGATTGTTTCCTTGCAGTCTGATATTATGGACATCAATGAAATCTTTAAAGACTTAGGAATGATGATTCATGAGCAAGGCGATGTGATAGGTAAGCCCAACTCAAATATTCTCTGAAAAGTTATTTCATGTCTTTGGGGAGCGGCAGTGCTGAAAATTTATTTTGCTGGAAGAATTCCTGTAGTAAGAACATTAATGTTAATGCAATATAATAATAGGTAGATTGAGGTAGCTGGGGATCCATTAAAAAAAAAAGTATATTTAAAGTACAGTTTAAACATATGTTTAATTATGTCCTTTTGAAGTGTATAAAATGTGTAACAGTAGTTTTTGGAATTGTGTTCATGTTCTATTCCTTCCTCTCGGGGTGTTTTGTATCTGTTTCCTCTGATCTCATAGGTTTTAATTGTTGTTTTTGTTAATCAGAGCAAAGAGTAGTCAGCAGGAAGTTGAATGGCAGAAAACTACTGAGTGAATGTTTCTATTCTGGTCAGTTTCTAAGGCTCATCCAGCTTCAAAAACGAGGGATTCTTACTGAGAGGAACTTAACCCAGCTCATTTCTGAAATGCCTAAAGTATAGGAAAGGTCAGCTTCCAAAATGCATGGTATGATATTTCAGGTGTGGATGAAGAAAATTAACATTTTGAGGGGACAGCTCTCAAGTGTATTTCAGTATTCCAAATATTTTGGCTAACCAAAACTTGAAATCTTTCGTTTGAAAATACAGATAGCATAGAAGCTAATGTGGAAAATGCAGAGGTACATGTGCAACAAGCAAACCAGCAGCTGGCAAGAGCAGCAAACTACCAGGTAAAGTCAGTGCTGACTGCCAGTTGTGTCTAAGTGTCTTTCCTCAGTTGTCCTGATTTCTACTTAATGTAACAAACAGTACAGAATTTGACTTTTTCTCAGGCTTGAAGACTCTCTTGAAAGTGTGTTCTAGACTATGATGGTATTTCTATGTCACTGTGGGAGGGGGGATGTGATGAAGCTCTAAAAGCTTTGGGTTTCGTGTAAAAAAATTAGCTAGGTTGTTTCAGATCACCTGGAATTTTACTGTTATTTAGAACAAAATCGAGTTATTTTAACAGCTCAAGAAAGGAAAGGCAAAGACTGAGTCTTTAAAGATGACTAGATGAGTATGGAAGTCTTCTGAAGATGCTGTACTAGCATAATTTTCTTAGTGCACAAAGTCTTCTCAAAATGATGTATGTCTAGCTTCTGTTAATTGCTAACCTGGTGCTAAAAATGCATTTCAAACTCTCATTATTTTTTTTTTTTTTTTATGAAAAGCCCCTATGAAAAGACCTTTTAATGCTGCCTCTTTCTAATTTTTTGGCACTTGTTATAAATAATCTTATTAGTAATAAATCTTCCCTCTTTAGTGAAAATTAGTCCTTAGATTAAAAAACAATTTTTAATCCTCTTATGTGTATTAACAGTAGCCAGGTTGGTAAATCAATGACAAAATGTCTGAAGGATTGCTTGCTTATCTCAGAAGTGAGAGAAAAAAAGGGTGGACGTGTCCTCAAACTGTATGCCAAGTGGCAGTAATGGGCACAAACCACCATTAAGTATGACTGATGGCTATTTTGATACTGACAAAATTTAGGAAGTAAAAAAGAAAAAGCAGCAGTCAGAATTTTCTTTGGAAGGTGTCAGTTTTGGAGTTGAAATTTAACATGAAAAACTTTGTGGTGATTCATCTTGAAGAGGAAAGGATGAGTCACTTCAAGGTTATCAAGTTTTTGACAAGCTCCTGATTTATACATATCACAGCAGAGACTAAATACTCAGCAGAGTTTGCGTGTGTCGGGAAGGATTGTATAGTTGACTTGAGATTCGAACTTTCCATTGCTTGAAAGCTCAACTTTGTTCTGAGACCCTGAAAAACCATTTAATATATCTGTGCTCTCACTTGCTTAGAGAACTGATAGAAGCTTAGGCATCCTAGTGAGAGCTGGATTTGTTCAGTGTTCTCACAGCTCCTTTTTGTGGAGATATGCACCATCCATTTGCCTTGTGGGATGTGTTCACGGAGCAGAGCTCTTGGGGCAAAGCTAGGCTTGTCTGCTCTGTTTCTTTATTGGCTACTGCTTTATACTTGTAGAAGTGATCATCAAGTGTATGAGGAAATAAGATCTGTCTTTATTCCACTACCTTGCCTAAGTAGTGTTACAGAGAAGATGCTTGACTTTAATGTGGTAAAAGGTGCTCCAGGATGAAAAAGGAAGGAACTGGGAGTAGTAAGAGTTGTAGGGAGACAATCTGGCAGCAGGTAAGAAGGGGACCCTAATAAAAGGTTGAATGCTTGCAAGCTAAGTGATTAAACAGCTAAGGGGCAGAAATCTCAGCTTGAAAGTGGGAGAAGTGAGTCAGTAAAACTAGCAAAAGAGGACATCTAAGACAAGAAAGAAGCTTGGTGGTCTGCCTAGTACTGGGCAGAGAACTGGCTGCCCAAGTGAGGAATTAGCACAGATGTAGTCCCAAAGGAAATATAACAGAAACAGTGATTTAAACCTTTGCTAAAAAGAGTGCAGAGCCTTGCTCTGCCTCTGGAGCTGTGATCTAGATTCCCAAGATTAGTGTGTAATTATTCTTTAGCTATTAGCAAAAGCCTGCAAAACCCACTAGTAGAGTGTGCTGTTTCCTTTATCGCTTCTTGAGATTAAGGATGAGAATCCTAGTCTTGGTTGCTCTGCTATCTCAAGTTACAAACCTGTGTGGAAGATCTAAAAGTTTTGGACATAATCTTAACTTAAGCTGCATTATAATGACATCTGTGGAGCTTGTGTCACTTAATCTTGTTTTGTTGTTTTGTGTTTCATTAAGAGCAATTTGAGTATAATAATCATCACAAAAGCAACTTCAAAATAACTGAGTTGATTCAAAGACCATCTTGCACAAGTCTAAAAATGCAGTCCTTTGAGACTTCTGTATATACATATATACTTTTTAAATACCTTTTTTTTTTTTTTCCAGAGAAAGTCATTTCTACCTCCTCTACTGTACAGATTGATTTTCCTATGTACAAGGCCATCTGCTGTCAAATATTTTCTTTCCCTAGTGTTCTATTCAAATACTGAAGTGATTTTGGGATTAATACAGCCAGAAAATTAAGTCATGGATTATTTTTTTCCTTGAATAACTTTATATGACTTGTTTGTAAGGACACAATTAATTTAAATCTCACAAGCAGTAGGACCATAAAACTTCTGAGTTGTTTTTTGATCCTGTGGTGTAGTTTTCAATCAACTTTCTCTTTTTATCGTTGCTTACAGCAAAGATCCCGAAAGAAGATGTGCATCCTCATTGGTGTACTTGCTATTGGAGCGCTGATTCTTGGAATCATCCTATGGTTTTGTCTAAAATAAGTCTCCAGAGAAAGCACTGTAATGGATATTTAAATTATGAAAGGAAACTTCTGCAGTGATGGTTTGCTCATTGTGAAGCTCAGTAAAAATAAAGGTTTTTCTGTACTTCATCACACTCACTTTTTAATGAGACTTTGTTTTAACTTGAGAAATAACTTTCTCAGTCATACCATAACTGCCTGCTCTCTTGGACGTGAGTGCTGTCTTACCAGTCAAACCAGTCAGCATCATATACTGTTCCGTTAACTTAACTTAAAAACCTCTTAAGGGTTAGGAGATAAATCAAAATCTTGATAAGTTGTTTGAAGGAAGGGGGAGTGGGATGGGATTATTGCTGAGATACTGCTAAATGTTGCTGCCAAAATAAACTCTGAATTGTTGCTTGAGGCAACAAATTCACAAGTTGGAATTTAGTTTTAAGCTAGTGATGTCTTTCTGTCTTTTTCCCTTCCATCTCACCCACCTGCCCATTTGATATGGGTGGTTCAAAATTAAGACGTAGATGTGAAGTTAGTGTGATCTCTTTTTAACTGAAGCCTTCAAATTAAGCCTTCGGTTTGCCTCTAATCTTTCAGATGCTTCATCTCTATCTGGTGTTAACTCTGGTTAAGCCTGGAAGACTCTGCAGAAGTAGGTAGGGTGGATGATATAATTATTTGGATCTCTTTGAGTTTTTCCATTAAGAAATAACATGTTACGTGCGTATGCCTGGCATCTTTGCATCTGAAGTGTTTATCAGTGAGCTTGGCTAGATAAAAGTAAGCTCTAGTCTGTGAATTCTTAAACTTACTGGGAAGAATAGAAATTCCCAGCTTCCGAACTGCACTTGAATGTTACTGTTCTGAAACTGCTGTAATTCAGTTTCCACGAACAGATCCAAACTTGTATGTGAGGTCTTTCATACATCTGAAGAAAAGATTACAGGTTAAATTCCAGGCTCAGTGGTATTTGAAAACAAGTTCTTAATCAGTTGAACTCCTCAAACTGCTTAAGAATTCTGATGCTTATAGCCTTTAAAATGACCTTTTTTTTCTTTTGTGCCATTTTGTACTAATATATTAAAAATGTAACCAAACACTTTTTTGTCAATTAATCTGTTTGCATTTTTAATTGATGTCAGTGAACTAATCTGGAAAGTGTACAGATGAATAAGCCGATTTGTATTTTATAGATTTCTTGTACACTAGTCTGATAGAGAATGCACTGTTTACATGGTGAACTATGAAATATTGTTTGGAAACAATCTAAGCAAAGATGGACTTCAGAATTGTAACTGTGCAGCCAAAATAAAGATCTTTTAAAGAGTACTTTTTCTAGTACTTTTTTTTTTTTTGTTGTTTCAGAATCTGTCTATACAAGCACAAATGTCTTTTTGCATTTGAGAGAATTTCAGCTGTTCTGCTGTTCCTAACATACATATTGGATCTTTCCTCCCTACCTCTGTGACCTCAGCCTTAGGAAAACAAGCAGAACAGGTTGCTTTGCTCTGTATTTCTGGTGACACACATGTTAAGTTATCCTTTGTCACGGATACAGGAATCAGTAGTGTGGGAAGGAGACTTGTGCTGATGTATTTGGATCCTAAAAGCAAAGGTGAAAAAATGTGTGGTTATAGCCTACAAAACGTGGAGAAAAACCTGTCAGACTGCAAGTAAGTCTGACAAGTAAGCAAGTAAGTATGGCTGTTTGTGTGTTGAGGTCCCAGGTACAGTTTTCATGTGACTGCCTTAGTGCTGACTGTGAAGCTGGGGCTCTATTTACCCTTTCTCGTTAAATAATCATCAGATTTAATTTCGATCACTGGCAGCCATGGTAATGCTACCAATTAGTGATGCTAATACTTTGATTAGGTAGAAAGTGTTACAGTGTTTCTGTGCTTTGTTTTGTATTTAGCATGTACATGTTGGGGGAGGGGATTGGGAGAGGGGAGAGTTGGGACATAAATACCCCACTTGTAACTGCTCTTAATGGAGTTGCTCTCTTTCTGTCTTTTCCCTCATGTACATATTTGCACTCTTAATCATAAAAAATGCAGTTTCCAAGTATTTAAAGAAAATGTTGTTATCTGTTAAGAGCCTAATACAACATCTGGTTATAACATGTATGAGTCTGTTTTCTTAGAACAAATATTTTGTCTGTTTGAATTTATCCATCAGTATGTGAGATTAGCGAGGCCAAAGAAAAAATGCAATCAAAGCACTCTTCATTTTACTGAAGGAACCTGGTAAGAATGGTTCCTTTGTAGTTATCTTAACCCACACACCAGGGGTGCCTCTCTGTTCTTTCCTGCTTTTCCAAGGAGCTGAAAATCACAGGGTCAGACAACTTTTTAAAGATTTTGTGGCAGTGTGGATTGTTTTTTTTTCACTGCACCTCTCCCCCTTCAAAATTGTTCTTGATTATCAACAGGGTGTATAGTATCACCAGACTTCATATCTAAGCCTTCTTAGGTCACACACGCACTCCATTTGAGTCAGCAAATGTTTGGTGTCAGAAATGAGGGTTAGATTCTGGATGTCCAGAGTAGTTTGAAACTACAGAACAACTTCTAATTGTGGCTGTAGGGGATCAAAAGGTACGGCAGAGGAAGGCAAAGGCATAATGAATCTGTTAGCAAATGTTTGAAAGACTGAACCCCCTATGTAGTTGGTCACTAATTTGGACTGTTTCAGTGATGGGTTCTGGTGCTGGGTATCATGTTTGGAAAAGGCTTGCTTTGTTTTTATTTAGTTCTGGTTGAATCTATTTGTTTTTGTTTTTTCTTTCCTTGATTAGATGATTTTTGAGGGAGGAAAGAGCAGAGAGCTCCTTTTCTGCCATGCATCAGCATCTGATGACTTTGTTTCTTAACTATACCTGCAGTGCTAAGTGGAGCTTAAGTGCATAGCATGCAGCTTTCCTTTTCAGTTTGCAATTAAGCACAAGTATCGTAACCAAAGCTGCTGTGGGTTGGGGTGTAGTTATTTTCTGATGAGGTTCCCACCTGCAGAGCCGTCCTAGATGCTGTTGCAGCATAATGTTGCAAGAATAAATACCTGAAACTCATCAGCTTTCAGACATCATTGTGCTTGTGTGCGTCTCTGATGTTGCTCGTGAAGCACACAAATAATAGGGTATTTGTTTAATTCTGTGTGGCCCCAAATGAATTCAGTGATAAAAGAATCCAAGTGTTTTCATAACACTAAAGAACTCTACAAACACAGAAATAACCAGAAAGAGTAACAAACTGTTCATTTTCAAAAAACAATTTGTATTCCCTCAAGTAGAATACCACAGCATCACTAAATGATGCCATAACTTGCTATTTAGACCATGGATGGTATACTTCTCCCTCTGGCTATTTGGAATGATTAGGTGTGAACTCAGCTGCAATTATTTTGCTCCTATTCCAAGTATTAAGAAAGTACCCAGGGCAAAGGGGATTTCTCCCATTTATTGATATATTTCAGAATATTTTGAAGAAGAAATACTCGGTCGCGATGTCTGTTCTTTTATAAGCATGTGTCTGCCCACAAACACAGAGCTCTTCTGGTACTGCTGATAGAGGTGCTTCTGATATAAGGAAAAAATGCAACCTAGAGAATGAAAAGATTGTTAGCATGAGACAGTCAGATAGCAGTGGCATTTTGAAACTTATGAATATATAATTTAATAATCTGAAAAATAAATAAATTAAAAATTGCTAGTAGCATTGTTCACTTTCCCTGCCATGTTTTTCAAGATTGATTCTGGACTGGTTCACAAATACATTTTCCTTTATTTAATGTTTGATCAGTAAACATTAGTTCTTTGGCAATGTATGCTGAAGTCTGAAGAATAACCCTGTAGTAATAAGCGTGGGAGGGAGGCTGCACACTGAATAATCTAGGAAGCCTAAATGATAGTACAGCTTTTTGTCTTTACTCAAATAAAACAAAAAAAAAACTGCTTGGAGCTTATGAGAGAGGACTTTGCTGCACTCAAAGCCACAGCATGTGCCACCACTTTGGCTGCCCCAAGCCCTGCCTGCAGAGTAGACCTTTATCTGCGAAAGGTGAGTAGGCACAAGCTGACACATCTTTTCTGCTCCAGGGGAGAATGTTAGGAAGCAGCTTGCAGAAAGGATAGTTAAATGTATTACCTACTATCTGCATTGTGCATGGTCCCACCCACCCTCACATCAGCTTTAAATATTCTCTCTGCAAAAAGGAACTGGAAACCCAAAACTAGATTCCCGAAGCTTAGCAAAAGAGAAGAAACTTTGTGTCTCTCTCTTCAAGTAACTTCAGTGCCACAAATCATCACTGAGGTAGCAAGAAATATCATTGTCTGTTCCCTGACAGTTCTTATTCAACCAGATAAAGAATAAGAAAATAGTCTTGAAGACCAGCCACTGTGTTGTCAGAGAGTATTAGGTTGAAGAAGCTGGGAAGATTAGAAACGCTTATTAAAAAGTAGATTTAAACTGTCTTTGTAAGGTGACAAAACCACACTGAGGCTTTTCTTATTCTGCGTCATCTTTAGTTTTGATGTCTTTGGCAAATCAGTCTTTATTTAAAATAGAGGAAGGAGAAATTTAAGCAGACAGAGACTAGAACACTTGTCCCTGATCTGCACAATTTCTATTAGTTAATAAGTTAGTTTGTAAGTCAAGTGGAGAGTTGTGAATCTTAATCTTCCCAGGGGTAGTCTCTGCAGCAGTGAGCATATGTCCTTTCACACAAAAGTAATTTTTCCACTGCAGCCCTGGAAAAGGGCACGCTGGCACCTGAATGGTCTGGCAAAAGCACTGGGTATAACAAATTTTCAAGTCTCAAGGCAAAGACCACTGCAATCTGTGATGCCATATGGAGTCAAGTGTCAAGAGCACCGGTGGAATCTGATCTTACTGTGAGAAAATGTGGGTGGATTATTGGCAAGAGCCTTTTGTGTATCTCAATGGCTGCTTTGCAGGCAAATGTTGGAACAGCTGTTGTGAGAGTCTGTGGTGCCTTGAAATGAATGAAGAGTTTCTTCGTGATTCCATTCATAGAAGTTTCTTTCACAGTTTTGATGTCTGTTTCAGTACAGTGTGAAAATTATCTTCTCCTAATCTCTTTTGAAGTGTATAGCTTCACTTAACGTTTTTCTAATATAAAATATATTTTGAGATGTACTTCAGTACCATATAAATCAAGGTGAGTGGATTATATTCTCTTTCTGGTTTCTTCAGAGAAAAAGAATATATTTTTCTGTTGCTTGTTGCACTGATCTCTGGACAGACACCATCTTGAAAGATTTGCACTTCAACGTAATTTTTATAACCTTCAGTTTAGGATAGATTGCAGCAGTCCATGTGGACAGAGATCCAGCTTTCATCTGGCAGCCCATACAGGTAGAATCAGCTTTTCCATAAAGTTGTGCCAATTCATTTTGCTAATTTTTCTTTCTGAGAATAAGGTCAATTAGGTTTACTACACGATCACTTTGCAAGGTAGGAGTCCAGGACTAGGAGCAAACGTTCACTCAGTGTGCCATCATTGAATGTCTTTGACACTTTGGCACCATCAGTGCAATAACTTTCATGAACTCAGTGAGTCACAGCCTTGATCTTGCTGTAGTTCTACTTACTGAAGAAGATAATTCATCCTGTTTCTCCTGGCAGACACAGGAGTGAAGTGTTGGGTTGTTTTGCTGTTTTTATCTCTGCATCTCTAATATGATGATGTATTTGCACCTGAAGACAGGCAAGAAACTGCACATGGCTGCACGGGTTTGTACTGAATTTGTACCGGATAACAGTATGCAACATTGTTCTGTGCAACAGATTGTAGTTGACTGTCACCCTGTACAGATGACTCAAACTTTGAAAATTACTCTTCTATGAATAACCCTCCAAAGCTGTCCTTTTCCATGGCCGTAAAAATATGTTTGCTATCATCCAACAGTTCTGTGAGGAAGAAAACAGGAGCTTCTCTGTATGTTACATTCCATTTGTATCCTGAGACTTTAGTAATCTGATGAAATCATTTTGTTATGAGATTAGGGAAGTGGTCAGATCCCTGAATGTTACTTGGCTTCCCTATTATGTTTTTCAGGAGCTGTATATTCTGAGTGAAATCAGAGAAAGACTGGAACAGGGGCAGAGTACGCTAGGAAGACTTGTAAAAGGATTGAGGGAAACAAAACAGTGGCACCCACAATTCAGTCTGGCCGTGTATGAAGTACTTCAAGAAAAAAAATATATATATTAGGCTCAGAATTCAAACATTTAGCGTGTCTTTATTAAACTGGATTCAGAATTTCAAGAAGCGTATTTGTCTTGAGAGCATCCTTGAGGTTGAAAGGTTTTGAGTGCTGGCATTTTAATGAGACTTTTGGTTTTCAATTACGTTTGTGTCTCTGTCAATCTGTTGGGAAGGCGATAGTGAAAGAAACTGCTCCTTTTATTCATTTGTGCACTTTTATTCATTTGTGTTTTCACCACTTTTGAACCAATGTCGTATCTGCAACATGCCCATGCTATGTTCTTCACCTGGAACACAAGACTGATTTTGAAAGGTACGTTCATAATGCTATTGCAGGCACTGAAGATATGGTAAAATATCACACTTGCCAGCTGTAGAAGTATTCAGGGCTTCCTTGGCATCGATCTGGTGGACAATCCTTTTTGTTTTTTTGGAGCCTTAGATTTGGGCTGGCCTTTGTTTGTCACTCTTGATGGACAGGGGCTTCTCAGCAATGACAACTTGAGGCCTTTCCAAAGGGACGGTAGTGATGGCTCAATGTGTGTGGAGCCACAAAGTGGCTGAAGACAATGCAGGAAACAGGCCAGTTCCTGGCTCTTTGGAGGCCCTTTGGGACAGGATCTCTTTGTGGGGCTTCTCCTTGAGGCTCTTCCATCCCAAATAAGTCACAGTGGTAACAGAGCAGTATGAGCCTGTAGCCCACATCTGCAAGGAGGAAAGAAAGACCCTGAGTTTTAGTCTTTCATGGCTATGCTTTGCAATATGCATATGATATGTACCTTCTGATGAAGTCTTTAATAAATTCAGCTCAGAAAGGTTTAACAAAAGTAAGAAGTAGAATACTATCTGGTCAAGAATTCCTAAACTCGACAGGAAAAAAAAAGTGTGTATATGTATGTATATATATATATATATATGATTTGTAAATTAAAATGAAGCATGAGAATGTAATACTAAAAATGTTTAACCAAGATTCTAGAAAGAATTTTTCCAGGAGCTGTTTGTTCGGTGTGTATTTTTTTTCCATGGACGTGGATTAGAGTATACTTCCCACTGTACTGAGTAGCACTTAATGACCACTAGTCATTGCTGTGCCAATGGTACTGATTTGATTTTAATGGGAATCAAAGTACTTTGAGTGTTTACTTTGTTAAAGATGCTGTGAGCAATGGGATTAAATGGGCTTAGCAGGGTGGCAGAAGGCTGGGGCTGGTGAGGAGGTGTTGTATTAGAGCAGCAAAGTGGTAATTACAGCACCTCACAACCCTGCTGATTCCAAGGTAGTGGTGGGGGAAAGAATTATTAGAAAAAAACAAACCAACACAACAACAACAAGCTCCTCTCTGCTTGAACCTCAGGCAACAGTGTAGTGGTAGAGACTGAAGCATACAAATCTGTGTGTATTCCTATCTCAACTGTTTTTTCCCTCAAAGGTCAGACCAGCCTGGACAAGCTGCAAAGCCATCAGGCTATTGACAGTATTTTTTCCACCAGCTGTAAGAGCCTAGATTGATGATATAAAAGGGGGAAAAAGAACCCCAAGATCTAATAACTGGAAAATCCTCAAGGTTAGTTGTTGCTTTGTTGTTGTTTTGTTTTGTTTTGTTTTTTTGCTTGTTTGTTTGGTTGGTTGATTTGGTTTTTGCTTTGTTTTTTAAGAAAATACTTTTTTCTTATAATCACCTTGGAAGCAGCACAGAAAGAATAAACAAGTATATTGTGGGTTTATTTTTTTTCTTTTGAACCAGCATTGATGTACTTAACAGAGAATTCAGTGATCCTCACAAGAGGCTGTGAGCATGTAAACCAGCAATTTGCAGGGAAGTTTGGGTTGAAATTGTAACTTTTTATTCGACCAGGGCCTTGGATTGCACGTGACAAGAGTGTGGTGTTAAAACAATACAGAAGCTCCTGAAAAATGCTGAGGAATCAGACTCTGACCTATACTTAATGCTGTGAAATTACAGTACACTGATTCTGAACCAAAGTTCATTACTTGCAGATCATCTGTTCAGAGAACACTGAGAGTTTGGCTGCTGCGGTGTCAGTCTTACAGGAAGAGAGAGAAGAATGAAGCTAAACAAAACAGACGTTATGATTTAAGGTTCATGAAATGCCACGACTTACTCAAAATGACAAACTGTGCTACTGGGCAGGAAAGAAGTGGTCGACAGCAGGATTGGTATCACATAAGCCTTTTGAGGCTGTGACCACAGCTGGTTGTGCACTGGGACTGCTTCCCCCAGCTCCCACAAAGGCTCTGGGGAAGAGCGCTGAAGTCTTCCTTGAGGAGATCTGCTTCACGAGCAGAACTGCTGTGGGTCCAGGTGTGTGAGCTTCAGAGCATCGTACTGGCAGACCAAGTCATGGTCTTCTGGCAATAATATTGTCTGTATTTATAGGACACTTGGAAAACTAAGAGGGTAGGGGTCTGTCAGAAGGCAAATACTGTTAGTGAGCTGTGCTGTTGGTATTGGGAGTGGTGTTCTTAAAAGGCTTACCTTCAGGGAAGGCAAGTCCACAATGGGGTGCTGGAAGTGCAAGGTCCCTTGTCCCTTCAGGAAGGGGGACTTCTCTGGGCCCATGGTGGGTGCTGAATGCTGCTGCTTTCCCTTTGGGCCATTCCTACTTTATTGCATATCCTTTCTCAAATGAGAAACAGAGCTCCACTCTAATGGAATTGCCCCATAGTTTTGCCTGCTGAGTGATGTTTGTGTCCAGTTGATCACAGGAGGGCTATTTTTCCTCTCACTGAACGGAGAAGAAAACAAGAGGCTATTTTCTTGCTTTGATCAAGTGTAGTGTGCCGTTGTCTTGAGAATGCTGTATCATAAGTAAATCTTGGACTGTAGAAGTGTTCTTTGTTTGCAAAGAACTATGGCTTCATGCAAACTATGGGCTTCACAGGCCATAGTATCACCAAAGTCATCTGCTTGAAATGTCTGCACTGAAGTAGGGCAGGCAAACATTTCAGAAAAAAAAAAAAAGCACAATCCTTTGCAAAAAATACAATTTGGGGGTGTCTTTGTTTTTACCTCGAGGGAGGGAGATTTGAGGAGACTGCCTTGTATGTGGGTACTCCTACATCCAGACTGTACAAAAAGCACTGCTTTCACATTTACACAGTATTATTTTACTTGTGCAATTGCAACGTCTCCCTCTTCCATCCCCTGGCAGCCCTGGCTTTGCAGAAGGAGTGCTCCTGCTGTTTTACAGCTTGTAGCCTGGCCAGCTCTTACCCCTAAGCCTGCAGGAATAGGATCAGAGCTGTTTTCCTATCTGTTTGCCTCTTAGGGACTGGGAGAAGGACAGCCCCCTGCCCTGGCTGTTCTGTGGGAATTTTTCCTGCTTTTCTCTGCCCTCAACCATGACCACACAACCTGACCTGAAGAAAGTGTAGCAATCAAGTAATCAGTCTTTATCCTCATAGTTAATCGCAAATGTTTTTCTAAAATGAAATAATTATATGTTTTTTTTCCACTTGTCAGCTTTCTGTATTAAAGAACTGCCTGCCCTTCCTGGAAGCTCAAAGCACATTCAGTTATGAAAAGAAGTAGTTTATTTTTCCCACAACCCAGCAATGTTTTGGCAGAATGGGATTATCTATGATATTTTGCTAATATCATGGTTTATGAGTAATACAAAAGGAATTAAAGCCTCAGTTAAAACAAAAGCCAGAAAACAGGCAGCTGTTTCTGCATGACTTTTGTGATGACCTTCAAATCCACACGGTTTAGGGCACCTGGAGTGATCTGATGGAGTGTAAAGCAGACAAGGACCAAAATCCATACCACCAGCAGAAAGTGCTACATACATCTACAGTCAGGAATCTCTGCAGATTGACTGTGGATGTCATGTCCAGCTGGTACAACCACGTGTAGAAAGATTGCTCATTTAAGTATGGGTTTCAGCCTTCCGCCTCATGGGTGTATTTGCAAACCCATCATCACTGAAAATTGAAATAACATGTATTCGTGCTTTGGATTAGTATCATGTGCTGCAAACAGTGATTTTTTTAGTTTTGTTTGGAAGACTAAGTTTGGTTAAGTGAGACCTAACTTGAAAATGTTTCTGCCTTTTGACATCAGGCAGCTGAAAACCTTTATATTTAATGCTCACATGGAGATATCTGACAGCTGTTTTTCTGCTGACATTTAAATTAATGTCTGAGATCCACTGTGGTATGTACATCCAGAAATCTTTCAGTGATACTTATTCTTTCTTCTGCAGTGCTTGCATAATGCCTTTGAAAAAATATGAACAATTCAGAACAATAATATGTACTGATGACACTGTATCCATAACACAGCTATAGTTTAAAAGAATAAGAATATAAACTGATAAATAATTCTCTTAAAGCAACATTTGAAAGACCAAATTGAGCTTGGGAGTCTGTAACACTAGACTGGATATGCTCTACTTGTTATCCCATCGTTACTGATTGCAATTTGGTCCTAAACCATTAAGCACAGACCTCTCACTGATCACCAGAATTGTGGGGGCTGTGGAATATTGCACATAACTTTCAGCACCAAAATCACAGCTTTGGTTGAGCTGGCATGAACCTGCATAGAGGAGCACAGGTCCTGCCTTGAGGACAACGCTGCCCACTGCGCCTTCTGGGACGCTCTCCAAGTGTTAGTGCTTACTATTTAATTTTTTCCATTCACTTGTCCTTCTTTTGACTTGGAATAGCTTTGTCTTTCAGTGATGCAGTTGGGCAATATTTTATTTACAGATGTTTTTGGTTTTTTTTTTACTCTGATGTTATCTTACAGATATTTAGAGGTTGTGATAAACTAATCTCCTACCTTGGACTCAGAGCTTAAAAAAAAGAACCAGGTTCTCCAGGCATTCAGGAGTATTTTGGTTGTTATCTGTGTATTTTCTGTTTCTTAACTATCTTTTCAGTACCTGGACTCTGGAGCAGGGGGCATGGCGTGGCAACACTTGCCTCCTTCACTGGTGGCACATCCAGTTCTTTCTTCTCTTTCATGCTGGAAGGTTAGTTAGTTATGATCACAGAATTATAAAATCATTAAGGTTGGGGAAAAAAGCACTAAGATCACCTAGTCCAACCATCAACCTATCACCACCATGCCCACTAAACCTTGCCCCATTGTGCCACATCTACATCTACCCCTTTTATTAATTTTTTTTACCCCCCTTTTATTTTTAACCCTTTTTTACTCTGTTGCCATAATCTTTCATCATTGTTGCTTCCAGGGTATCTTTTATATCATATCGCCATGATGTTTTCTACTCTTGATGTTATGGTCATGCATATCTATGTTCCTCTACAGCTGAGCCAACTGTGTGCCTCCTGAAGTTACTGTTCCATTGCTGACGTTGCCAATGTCAAGAGATGATATCATATGTTTATTTTAAGGATTTTAATTACATTGCATTCTGTCGTACTCCTTTTGCCTTTGCGGTAACTGTGCTTGCAACTCAAGGTGTTAAACTGGACAAGAACACACACAGTCATGGCAAGCAGCCTAAAAAATCCAGCTGAAAAATCCAGATATTTGGATGATGATAATGTTAAATATCTTCTTTTGGAAATCATAGAATCATAGAATCAATCTTACAGTAAGACTTTCAAATCAGCAAACAAGCCACTCATTCCTTAATCTGTGTACATTTCATATGAATATGTTTTATATGTGAGCTCTGCATTTAATCACAACTTTATTCATGGCATTGACACAAGCCATCTTGTGCGTGTGTAAATGTTTAGGGAGGAGAGGCAGCGGAGTTGGTATTTGTAAGAGCAAAATGTATTGCTTTAGTTCTGAGTAGAAAAACTCATCTCAGCAGAGTTCTAGAGATGGGTATTTTTGCCACCGAGGAATGCTTTCCTTCTCAAAAGTGAGATTATTTCTGTTTGCATTCAGAGATTTACCACTGACTTCAGTGGAAAGAGAACAGTGTTCAATGCTTTGCTGTGTTGAAGAATTCTGGAAACTTTTACGTGATGGAGCAATCGTGTGATAATCTTCAGAAGTCGTTGGGAAGACAGATGCTACCACTGTTGTCTGAAGGATGCGGTGCATTTGGCCCTACCCCTTTCTGCTACATTTCTGTGCCTCATGTATTTATAGTTTGGACAGGTTATTCAGTCCCATTTGCATAGAGAAAACAGCCTGGAGTTGCGCTCCACTCCAGCAGAACAACGTGTTTCCCCAAAGGCACAATGTCCCACCTCCTTCTCTCCTTGTGTTTTGTGTTTGTGCTGCTAGTTTTTATATTATAAATAAGAGAGGGAAAATAAAGTTTTGCTCTCTGTATATTTTCACCCAGTTAAGAAAAAAAGTTGATTGTCCATCTTTACCCGACAATTATTACCTGAACTTGACCAGCAGGGAGGGCAAGGTAGTGGAGGTGAGGTACCAGGAATGGCACTCCTGCCCCCACAGGAGCATCTCTTCTGGCTTCTGGATAATCAGATGGAGGCACAAGTTTCAGAATAGCAGTTGTGGTTCTAAACTGCCTCTGTGAAGACTGGTGACCTAGCAGAGCTGAGGGGGAGCATGGTGATGGATCAGAATCAGCATTATGAGAAGGGAAAGGGAAAACAGAAAACAAATTGGTGCTGATGGGCTTCCTACAGGGCAGACTAGACAGGCACCTCTCAGTTCTGACCCAGGTAAAGGCTGGTCCTAACCTGCTTTAGGTGGTCTCAGGAAGGTAATTCCAGCCTAATGAATGTGCTATTGTGATAAAGGCTTCCATGCTGATTTTATCCAGTCTGACTGAAGGGGGAGAGAATCTAGAGGTATACTCTCAGGCCGATAATTACTTTTTAGTAAGAAAGATGTTAATATTAAAGTCATTAGCCAATTAACATACACCAATGCAAATTTAGTACTATGTGGAGACAGCTACAGACAACATTTAATAAACCAATAAAATCTACTAGGAATATATCTACTATGTTATAACCAATTAGAAAATGATTTTATTTGAATAACCTTGGTTTTCCAGGTTTGTGCTGGTGTTTGAAATGACTAAGACATGGGAGAGAGAAGCTGTCTGACTCCACTTGTTTCAGTGGTGTCGTTTTGCTGAGAAACCACCTAGTCCACACTACTCTTTCTGGAGCTGGTTGGCTTCCTGTAGTCTGCCTCTTGGCCAAATAAATGGATCTATATTGCTATATGAGAGGAGGAGTAGAGGAGTTGATTTCTTAAATACAGAAATATAATGAAGGGGTAAGTATTGTCAAATACATCCAGATGTTCTGCATGATCACCAAAATCTTTGAAATATTACTCCAAAATGTGTGTTGAATTTTTAATGGCACTATAAGAACCTGATTGATGGTTGGACTTGATGATCTTAGTAGTCTTTTCCAGTCTTAGTGAAGTGATTTAGAGGTGTCAGAATTTCAGACATTTTGGTGTACCAGGAAGCACCAAAACCAGAAGCCTTGAATTACTCATTTATTTTGAAAAAGCAGTGTATGTAAGTCCATATTTTTTTAAATGGTTATTATTACTTTTACTTGCTAAGCTGTGGTTTGTGTATGTTTTAGAGAGATTTCTCTAATAAATAATGATTATATTCTTTATATTTAACGAATTTCTCATTAATTGAGGCCCGCAGGTTATGTCTGTGGGACCTATGTGTAGATGGGAAGAGGAAGGTTTTAGTGCTGTGGGGAATATCTAGTTTTAGTGAGTTCTGGGAAATTAGAGATGCCCTTTTGCTCCTAGCTCAATCCTGTGGAGGATGTTCTTCAGGGTAGGTGGAAGCTGGGGAGTGAAAACCAAGTGATGATGTCTCTCTTTTGTAACTGTAATGAGTCACCTAATTATGATGATATAGCCTGATTACGGGTAGCCTAACACCTACCCGTGAATTGAGGCTTTCTTGACAGAGAGCAGCTCAACACAGAGCTGTGTTCTGGCAATTCGTAGACAATGGTGTTTCCCATAGACATACAAAAGTTTGAATTCCATCAGTTCCTACCATGTTCAGTGCTGGTAGTGTGCTTTGGGCTAGGTGCATACTGGCTATTCTCTTATGTGATTTAGTTTATATCCAGGAAATCCATGCATATTGGATATTGGCTATACATTGCTAATTAACACAAATATATTTTATAATGTTTTATAAAATGTTTTATAAATTACTTAGCCAGGGCAACGCTATATTGCTAATAGGTGACAACAAGGAGTCTATTTTCACTCATGGAAAATGAAATACCTTTTATCTATCTCTGAATTAGTTTTCTGTTCCCCATCAGAAGGACTGAAGTAAATCCAAATTCTGATACTCGGGTGGTGAGAGGGACAGGGAGTTAGGCTGTAGATCCACCTGGAAGTTTGTTAGACTGGGAGGATACCTATGTGGAATAAACCCACTGGAGTTCGTAGTTCTGCCTATGTTTAGCAGATGGGGTGCTGAGGGCTGGACTTGATGTTGCCTCAGAAATGCTGAGCCAGCAGAGTGGGCTCCTGGAGAACGTGACTACCAGTGTGAATGAGAGAAGCAGCAGCACTCTTCTGTCTTGATCTAAGGCCATAAGTGCTTCAAGAAGAGGAAGGTGGAAATGTTCCAGCAGTGCCAAGCGTTTCCTCAGGCACATGTTATGATTTGACTGCTGTTAAACATTTGGTTAAAATGCTCAACGTGCAGGAAAACAAACAAATGAAAAACTTTGAAAGGTGTGAACAAGCGTTTTGTCCTAACCTGCTCAACTCAGGTGAGAGAGGAGAGCATCATGCCTAGTTTATTGATGTTTATGAAGCTGCACTTGGGAGAATAACATGGTCATGTAAATACACCAGTTGTGTATTTATTGTTCCTATGCACTCCCCTGTTTTTCTGAAAAGGTGTCAGAGACATGGACTAGCTCTGAGAGGGGAAATATATGGCGTCTGTACATCTTCTGAGAATTTCAGCCTTCTGAAAGCAAGGCACCAGTCAAAACGGGGATACAAGTTCTCCAGATTTTCAGTAAATACTTTATCTGGATTTGATTTATTGCTTCATCTTTTGGTTTTTGAAGTTGGGGTTTTTATTTTATTTTATTTTTTCCACCCCATTTCCCAAAAGCTTGAAAATTACTTTTACGTGGTGCACTGGAAAATACCTGCAATTTAATTGACCTCTGTAAATAGATTAACCACACAGAGGTTCATATAACTCTTCCTAATTCTCTTACTGTGCATTTGATGTATTTGTTTTGCATTTTTGTTTTCTTTTGCTGGGGGGAGTAAAGAAGAAGACACCATTGTTTTTGCTTTCTGGTTGGCATTCCAAGGAGTTACAAATTCTTCTTATGAAGTAATGCACATTAATCACTGGAGCTGGAAGAATCATTTGGCACCTCTGGGAATGGAGGTGGAGCAGTTCAACCTTGATGCTCTTCAGGAAGCTTTACCTTGGCTCTGGTTAGGATTGCTTTGGAGCTCCCCTGTACTACCTTCAACCCAAGCGTGAAATACTCTGTTAATCTCAGACTGACACAAGTAAGGACTGGGATGCCTTTAGCTATTCTTACGATGAGTTTTGCCTCATGTCTGTCGATGCTTGAAGTTACTCACCTGAGGACAGAAAAACAAAATTTTAGGGGGGGAACAAAAAAGTTTTTTTTTTGCTGTGCTCAGGGCATTAGCAGAATTATTTAGCTTACTTTTCCACACTGGCAGGCTGGTATCTGCAGACACTGCCAAATTTCCGAGCAGTCTGAGTCAAGTTCATAGAAACTTCTCACTTCTCTTGGGAGAGAAAATTGGAGGGCACGGTTTTTATTAGACCAGTTGGAAAAGCATACAGGCTTTGCAGCAAAGAGTCTCTCTCTCATTTCTCTTGGTTGCGGTTGTTGTCTTTTCACTTCTTCTAAGAGCACCTCTGTGAAGGAAAGCGCTTTGCTGCGGCCCCTCCTGCAGAGCAGTGCTGGGAGCTGACTCAGAGCTGGGGGCCGTCAGCACACATCTCTGCACGGTCACAGCTCCCCAGGGGAGCAGAGGAGCCCTTTTCCTTTCATCTGGATTTATCCCAACCCCCATTTTTCCACTTTCACTTCCAGCACTCATCCACCCGAAAGTGGAATTGCAGTTAAGACATATAGCTCTAAGTATGAATACAATTTAAAAATGGTTGCTTGTGCTTCAATAGATATTTTTGCAGATTTAATACACACTGCTATTTGCCCCTTCATGGGGCACACATGATTTCCATGCTTTTTATGTAGGTTTAATAGCAGATTTTTTTTTTCCACTGACTGCCATGTCCTGGTCCTCACGGCTTTATTCACAGGTGCACAGTGCCACACTTGCTGGTAATGCACCTGCAGGCATGGACTGCAGTACCTGGGAAGGCCCTCACCCTGTAGGTTTGAAATGTTTCTGCTCTAATCAGCCAAGAGTTGTGCACCCCGTCATTTATCCCAGTGCTGTGTTCAAGGGAGACATTGCTCTGGGTGAAGCCCACTGCCACCGCCAGTTCTGAGTGATTTACTATATATATATATGTACATCTCTGAGATTGTTTCTTACTTCAGCAGTTCTTTGCTTGACACCCGGCTTTCCTCTAGATGGATGTGGGATGATGCTCCATCTTGGATGTGTTTTTTTTTCTCTTTACAGTGCTGGGAAATGGTGGGTGGAGCATCTCCGCCACAAAGTACATGGTTTGTATCAAAAGATGCCTGTGTTTGGGATAAGTTCTTCATGTTTCACAGATCTTGTGCTTTTTTTTTTCCTGTCCAGTATTTGTGATATGAACAGCAAATTTTTAACCCTTTTTTTGGTGTCTGAGTGGCACCTGTGCAATTGTGCGAGGGAGCAATGGGCACTATCATCTTCTACAGCAGCAGTGAGAGATCTAAGAGGAAAACAGCCATCACTGTGCAACTGCCTTCTCCTGAGAGAGGAACACGGGGCTGGATTCAGCCAGGCGGTGTCACCCAATGTGATTTTGTAAGAATTTGGTCTTTTTCTTACACAAAACTAATGCTTTTGTTGAAGTCACCAAAGTTTCTTACTATGAATTTTGGGAACTGCACTGCTTTTCCCACAGAGTGCCTCTTCTAACTCTGCTAGAAAAGTTTTATTGCTGGTATTGTTCTTAGGAGTATAAATAGCAGCAAGACTGAAAAGGTTGGGTTTGTCATTGTGCTTGTAGATGAAGCATGCAGCTCTGTTGGGATGGCTTGTCTTAATGGAAAAATATCTGCTGGAGGTTGGAAAACTGTAGGGCTGCCATTCTTACCCTTGTACTATTCCAAGTTCAGCAGTGTGATGGGGTGAGCAGGGCCCCTGAGTCCAGTTCCATGGCTGGGGACAGGCTGCAGCCCCAGGGTTGGCACAGCATTGTTTTTGCTCCAGCAGTCAGCTTTCAAAATATCATTTCTCCACAAAGGAAAGCCTGGGAGCAGCCTCAGGCTGGCTCCAGTGCTGTGGAACAGGGAAGCCCTGGCCACAGACTCCATGAGCACAGGACACTTAGGGCATGCCGTGCTGCCTGAGGGCTGCACCTCAGGGCAAGGCTCCCTGCAGCTCACCAGGAACACCCGACTGCCCGCAGCACTGCCACTTCTGCCAAGCCCCTGTCGCAGAGCAGACCTCTGCTCTGCCCTCTGAGACACCGCAGCCTGTCCAATTTACTAGAGTATACACTGCCTCAGCTTTTGGCTGAGCTCTCTGGGATGATCTCAGCTTCCCAAAGTCTGGGTTACTCGGAGCCTGCTCTCTGTCTTTCTGACCCTCATCTCTGGAGGTGCTCAAGGTCGGGTTGGATGGGGCCCTGGGCAGCCTGAGCTGGTGGGTGGCTGCCTTGCCCACAGCAGAGTTGGGGCTGGTGGGCTTTGATGTCCCTTCCAACCCGATGTGATTCTGTGATTCTCATGTCTTCTGTTGTGTAAAAATGTAATACACGGCCTTTAAAGAAAAGTAAGGCACATTTTAAGAGAATTAAACCCCTTCATAAGAAATATCCTTCACTCCTTCACATCTCTGCCCCTGGAGATCTTCAGCATATTCTGTGTAACTCTGACAGATGACACGGTAGAGGTCCTGCAGTTACAATGTCTGCTTCCATGTACCTCCACCCAGCTGTGTGTGTTAGTGCTGTGCTGCCCAGCATCTCCATGTGCTCTGTGCTCTCGGCCACCTTTGAAGTTACCGCTACAGGTGGAAGCACTGTCGCATCAATCTGCCCCCTTTAAACATCAGGTCCGTGTCTCAAGTCTCTAACTACTTACTGTTATATTTTCCCCCCGTATTTCTTACAGTGTTTTGGACAAAACCAATTTTTCGGTCCTTACCATTTTCTCATCCCTTTTCTGCAGTTGGGCGCATTCCTCACTCGGGGATGTCTGTGAAGCGTTTGCACACAGAAGCCTACAAAGGGCACGCTACTACCTCCCTCACGTACTACTTGTTTCTCACAGAATACGTTTCACCGCGCTGAGTACCGCACTCTTCCCGTTTGAATCAGACACGCACCGAGGCCGGCAGCCCGACTCCTCTCAACTCCGCGTCCACGGAACCTCGGCGACTCTCCGGCGCTGCGCTGTGCCGCTTTCCCCCCACAGAGCAAACCCACCCTCCGTCTGCTCGCTGCCGCAGGTGCCGCCGGCGGGGCGGGAGGGGACAAAGCGGCGGTCGCGGGGCGCTGCCCCGACGGGGCCGGCCCGCTGCGGGGCGGGGTGACCGCCCCATCCCTCCTCCGCGCTGCCGGGCGCGCACGCTCCCACGCGAGCCCAGTGCCACGCGCGGCGGGAGGATGCGGCCGCTGCGCCCGTGGGCGCTGCTGCTGGGCGCTCTGTTGGGCGCTGCCGCGGCGCGGAGCTACCCGCACGTCGCGGTGCTGGACGGCGCGGCCGCCTACCGCCTGCTGTGGGGCCGCCGCGGCAGCGCGCTCGCCTTCCGCCTGGAGGTGCGCACCCGCGGCTACGTGGGCTTCGGGCTCTCGGCCGGCGGCGGCATGGCCTCGGCCGACATCGTGGTGGGCGGCGTGGAGGGCGGGCAGCCCTACCTGCAGGTAAGGACCCGCGTCCCGCGCCCTTTGTCTGTCTTCTCTCCTCTCCTCTTTCTCCCCTTCCCCCACCGCGCTTCTTCTACCTCCGCACCGCTCCTTCCTCCCGGCCCTTCGGTTATTCCCATTGTTGCGCTTCTCCCCTCCTTTCGGTCCGCGCTCCGCCAACCTTCCCTCCGAACTTCTGCACGGGCGTTGGCGGAGGTGTCGGGTTTCCTTCATCCCAAAGAGCTTCAGCCTTCCCCCGTCTCCTTGGGCGCTCTCCTCGCGGGCGCTCCGAGCCAGGACCCGGACGGGACGGGAGCGGTTGCTCTGCACAGAGCCCGTCGGGGCGGCTCCGTCCCCGTGTCCCGCCGCCCTCCCTGTCTGCTAAGCGACCTCTCTGCCTCGTTCTTCCCCTCCTCACCTGGAGGTGTTACTGAGAAGGGCTCACGGGTAACCCTGGAACTCGCCGCTTACCCTCCGGTAAAGCGACCTCGCGGGAGCCCAACCCCATGGGCGTAATTCTCTGGGTATTTTTTAGAGGCTGGCTGCGTATTGCCGTGGCTGGGACAGGCGTGCGGGACAGTGGCTCACCCGCTCCTGGAGGTGTCAGTAGGGGGTGGGAGACTTTGGTCCCTTCCCAGAGCTCCGAGCCCCAGCCTGGGGGCTGCGTGGGGCCTGCAGGGGTCGGCTGCGGGGGATTCGGGCTCGGCGTTGCGGCTTGTCACCCCGAAGGACAGCTTTCTGAGATAGGACAGTCTGGGAGCTGTGTTACAGCGCTGAAACTGCCGCTTCTATTTCAAGAGGTTTTTTTGTTTTTTTTTTTTCCTGCTAACTTTTCCGTGAGAAAACGAAATGCTCCATAACCTCTCTCTACTGTCTGTCAAGGTTTTATGAAATCAGACCTTTTCTAGAAAAAGGGAGCCCTTTTAGCATAAGTATATGTATATTCCTTATTAGTTTACTATATCAAGTTTAGGCAAATATTTGTCTTATTTAAGTTCAAAGATTTTCGAAAGTCATTTTTTTTTCTCATATTTCAAAGCGAAGATCGATTTTATTTATTTATTTATTTATTTATGGGAAACCTCAGTCTAAATAAAACAGCAATAATAAAACCCCCATTCTGTTCGGTGAGCAGCGCAGCTCTCAGAGGCGCAGGGTGTGCGTTTACTGGAGCCCTGCATCGCAGCACATGCACCTATTTAAGGAAACCCAGACTTTCTGTCTGGCTGATTCATGGACCTGTTCGTGTAAGGCAAGCCCTGTGCGCCTTTACACCATCCAGAGCTGGTGTGAAGGCACCCAGTGATGGAGAATCCATCACTTCTCCTGGTAGTGCATAGGAATAGTGAGACTTTGTTGTTCTTTATTTCCAGTATTTGTTTGGCTGGGTCCAGATTCCAGCTATGTAATTTCTCATTCGATTTAAAAGCCTACTCCCCAAATCCTGCCCCCATAAAGTTATTTATATGCTGTAATCAGGTCACTCCTCAGTTTTCTTTTACATAAAATAAATGCGTCTCTGCAAGTATTCTACCACAGGATTTGGCTTATGAGCAGGAAGAAGACCGGCTTTTGGCACTTTCCAACAGGGGCAGGACAAAGGGGATTGTTTTAAACTAAAAGAGAGGAGATTTAGGTTAGATGTTAGGAGGCAATTCTTTACTCAGAGGGTGCTGAGACACTGGCACTGGCCCAGAGGAGAGGTGGGTGCCCCCATCCCTGGAGGTGCTCAAGGCCAGGTTGGAAGGGACCCTGGGCAGCCTGAGCAGGCAGGTGGCAGCCCTGCCCATGGCAGGGGATTGGGGCTGGGTGGGCTTTGAAGTCCCTTCCTACCCAAGCCCTTCTATGATTCTGTGGCATTTTCCCCATCACTCAAAGCATCTTTGTCACTCTTTTCATCACCCTTCACTGGTTTTCAGTATCTTTAAAAGTGGCTCTGGTGCATTTGTCTGCCAAAGATTTTATTTACTGTCACCACACAAAACTACAACAGTAAGAGAAAAGGAAGGACTGCAGTGGGTGCCTCCTGTCACAGAACAGCTGATATTTGTTCTGAAACACTGATTTAACACATAAACATCTGCTAGGTGAAGTGCTATGAGTTACTGTGCTACACTCTTGAGTAGATAAGGCGCAGAAGAAATTCACTTCTACCCCTGAAGCTTGCTGGTAACCTGCTGTTTTCACCATCTTCAATTCTTCTGTGCTAGGCAGTAAGGTTTCTTGGTAAACTGGGATGAGGTCTTTCAAGAAAGGCAGACTGCTAAAACTTTTCTCTGCTTGCCCTGGAAGAAGGAAGTGTGAGATATGAAGAAGATGGAGTAAACCCCCTGAAGAAATGAAATCTATCCCAAGTGGTTTACTGAATGGGCGGCACAGACTGATTCAAAATGAGTGCCTTGTTCTAGAACCCTACTTCAGTAATGTTTTAACTTTCCTTTTACTCATCACAAAGTTAACATTTTAAAAACACCTCATTTATTAATTGTGGATCATCATTTTTCGTATTATTTACTACTAGAAAGAATTTCCCATAGACAATGGCCTTGGGAGTACGGGGTTCATGCCTAGCTGTGCTCTATGAAATATGTATGCTGTATAATGAAAGAACTTACTTCTTAGTTTCAGAAATATGTTTTTAATCCATGATCATCAGTCAGGAAATGTGGATCGTGGTCTAAACTCTTAGGAGGGTTATTTTTCAGTCTCTTGAATGTTTTGAGATGCTTGTTAGTGGCCTGATTTCCAGAAGCTCTTCTGAAACACCTTTGCAGCCTTTCAAGCGGGCTGGTCTCTGAGGAGAACTGAACCTCTTCCTTCCGACCCCCTTAAGTTCTCTCTCCTTCTTTAAAAATAGGAAGTGTTCATGGAGGAAAAAGTCCTCTCCTGGGAGTAAACAAGTGAGTGCACTTAGGCTGCAGCCCTCAGTGGGGTAACAGCAAGTACTGCCCGCTTAGTGCAGTTGTGTACTGCGGTAGAAGGAAAATTCCAGAGCTTTCGGAGAGATGATGTTTCCCCCGGCATTTGTTCTTCATCCTCTCGCATCAAGTTGGTGCCATTCCCACCATCAACGGGCAGAGTGTCTTTCCTTGAAAAAAATCGGGCGACTCAAAGCTCTGGAGATCTGAGCTGGGATTTTATTTCTCGGTTTTTAAATGTTTGGTGGACTTTATTGCAAGGGTTACCTGTTCTGTTTTGCTTTTCCATGGCAGAGCCATATTTAAGGAACAGGAGGTCTGGGATCATGAGTAAGGAGCAGAGAGATTTCAAAGACCGAACTTGACTTTTCTCTAAATATATCAAGGTAGAGAGCGGTACAAGCTCCAGAGTGGTTTCTTGAAGAACTTTTGAATGTTACACAAATTATACCTTGATTATCTCAGTACTTCTGAAGTTTGGTATTTGGAACAGGAACACAGACTTACTTGAAGAGACAGCATGCATGTGTGCATACATATATAGCAGTGGTATATTTTGAAGGAGCTGTCTGTACTGAGTACAGGGAGGAAAAGAGGGAGATGGATGAGCAGCACGTTACCCTAGCACATTTCCAAGAGCCCTGTGCTGTGCAGTTGAGGACTAGGCGGGTTTGGGGCAAACGTAATAAGAAGATACCAGTGGGGTCTGGTGTCAGAAAGCCACAACATGCCTTTATCTCTGCCGGGTGGGATTTGGCCTGGGTGGACAGTTTGTACTCCGCAAATTGTTCCTGCATGGCTGTGGCTACTTGCAGCATGTGCTGTTCTTTGTGAATGCTTCTGGGACAGCTTCAGTTATTGCATCTAGTGCTCCTTCCTTCTTCTTTTTATACATTTTTTTTTTTGAAGTCCTTTGTGCTTATGAATTGACACAGCATGCATTTTCATCCCCATGCCTTTTTTCCTCGGTCTCCACCCCTGTCTGGAATTGTGCATCCCCACCCACAGCACGTAGCTGCCGAAAGCCCCATTTTGGGGCGAGTAATCCTCCTTGATGAATGGCTATTTTGTGCAAGTTACACAAGAGAGTGGCATTGTTGGAGTCTTCTGTTGAACTTGCACAAAAATAGTCCCTCCTCAGGGTGAATAGGGACTGTGTGTCACTAAAAAGTACTTTATTATTCATTATGGCCCCGCTTGTTAACCGTCACCCGAACTAAAGAATATCTGTTATCAAATGTATCCCATGGAGTTAGCTTAATTGCTCGTAGGGAAGTACTTGGGAGAGGTTTTAAAGGACAGAAAACAGCGAGCGTTCTCTGTACTTAACGATATGCTGCTTTTAAGTGCACTCATGCCAACAGCAACAAAAGAAGTGTTTAGAAAACAACTTGAAAGGCACCAAAAGAGAGATGCAAAGCGAGTGCCACGCTGACATATCTCAGTCGGCGCTTTGTTGGAGGTATTTCATGCCTCCGGGCATTGTGGCGAGATCTCCCGATGACTAATGAGTCCTCTTAGCCTCAGTGCGGGGCACAAAGGGACGGCACGGACGTCCCCTCGGGCCGGGCGCTTTGTACTGCCCTTCGGAGGGACTGTGGGGAGGATGGGGCAGCGGCAATCGGCGAGCAAAAGATGGGGGTCACGTGTTTGGCAGGCGTCGGGGGTCCGGTTTGCGAGATTTCTTGGTGTTTGTGGTATTTTCGCTTTCTGTTTGGATTTTGGCAACGCCAAGAAAATTAAACCTCCACTAGAATAGGTGTCAGAGCATCACAGTCAGGGCTGGATGGAAACGCAGCCACCGTGAGTGATGCAAGGGCTTGAAGTAACAGGGGAACGTTTTCATTCTCCTTATAAACAAATGTCTTAGAAGCAGGAGCAGGACTAGGAGAGGTGTTGTAAAGCACATATAGGAACTTTGGGAACAAGTATTGTCAATAGTTGTGCTCCAAAATCCCTGCAGTGTTTAGAAAACTTCTAATAATTGAAGCAATTAAAGTAATTAAAACAAGAAAATTTGTGCTGTTTGAATGAGCTCCTGTGTAAGGAATGTTCCTTGTGATAAAGTGCAGTTCTGAGATTAGATCGTGCAGTATCTCCTAGTTAAAGACTTTCTCCCCCTTAAAACACATTACTACATGTTTAGTCTAGTATGTTTGTGTAAGGATAGTCTTTAATCTAGCTCTGTAGCTTCTGATGCAACTGGAATAAAATTTCTAAAATCAACATTTATTGTAAAAACGTCCCAGGGTCCTTGGGACTTCTTTGTGAAGTCAAATTCTCCATGCCGATAAGCGATGCCAACTTTACAACTGACAATGCTTCTTACACCTGTGTGTGTCAAGCTGGAGAGCTTACAGTGCTTCCGTGTTTTTCATTTCTGTGTGTAGAAAACGATGTTTTTATATCACCCAGGAGAGCCATGGGTTACCACAGAGTGTAGGCTGCTGGGAAGCAGCTCTGGGCAGACACAAGAACCAGATACAAGAAATACACCCAAGCATTATCAAACGGCTAACAGCTAGAGGAATAAAGTCGTGTCTCACAGTAAACAATTGTTTCATTGGTAAAAAATGCTTTATTTTTTCAAAGACAGTGCAGGTACATTATCACAAAATCACAGAATCATTACGGTTGGAAAAGGCCTCTAAGGTCATGTACGCACAAGTGCGGTATCTGTGCAAATACACAAGTGGAAAATGTGAATCTCTGTGCATCTATGTGTGCATTTAAAAATAGATGCACACTGATTGTTTGATATGGATAAAAACGTTCAGTCCTTGTTAAAGTTAGTAGCATAGCTGCACCAAGCATGTTGCCACGCTGACTCCAGTGTAACTCAGCCAGTCGATGCAGCTTCCATGTGACAGGGAGCTGGGCTTCTCAGCAGGCTGTGAATCATCTCATACTCATCTGGTGTGTAGGTTAAAAAAAACCCAAACAGCAACAAAAATGTACCCAATCAATCAGTAACTTAACAAGGAGCAGCCAGCCCTTAGGACTGTGGCTGAACTTGCTGATCCCACTTACTTAGGAACTTCTTGCAACTGATTGATTGCTGCCACCATACCTTTTGCTGTGGATATTTTTCCATTTGCAGACCAATCCCTAAATCAGATCAGTCAACTGGAATGCTCTCAAGGTGTTCTTATATGAAGTAATGATGCTTTCAGACTCCCACTGCGTGTTAGTTTTCTGTAGGTGGGCTCTGCTTTTCCCTGACATGGGTGTATAGTAGGATCTTTCCCTTAAACTCAAGTTGAAATTTGTTGGGGGTTGAAAAAAGATTGGTTGTCTTATTTGTAAACTCATGCTGTTTACTTCTTGCCAAATACAGTGTAAAATCAGCTTTTTAAAATATTTTTTTTTGGTAGTTGTATCCAGCGTGTTTTGGAACCACAAGCAGCAGGATTCCATCTGAACTAAATGCAACAATGAAAAAGAGAGATGTTAACCACAGCTATTTTTCTGGAAACCCAGAAAGGCATAGCTTGGTGCTGATTTCATACAGAAGTTTTGGTCAATTCTTTAGCATTCTGTAGCAGTTTATATATCCTATTTAGTCTAAGATAGATACTCTCCAGCTCCACCTCTTTTCTTGGTTGCAGCTTCCCAATTCATTTGTCAGATTCTTCAACCCTGCTGTTAGACACTGGTTTGGGTGTTGCAGGGATTTTCAAAACTCTGTAAGTTGGCTGTAGACCATAGGTTGGGACTCATTAAGACTTAGCTCATTTCTGCCTCCTTTCCCCTTCCTGGCTTGTCCCTTGGCTTGCTACTGTCCATTCCCACAGCCGGGATGTCTGGGAATGCCCTGGCTGAAAGGCAGCTCACAAGGATCTCAGAGAAAGAGCTGTGCCAGAACACAGCTGCAGGTGATGGGGCTGCAGCCTGGGAGCTGTTGGCCGCTCCTTTAGGTTGAAAGGTGCTGTATATAATTTAGCATGGGAAATGGATACCGTAAACAAAACGAGCTTATACATTGTAAAAATGTGGGGAGAAAGTCTTATAAACACCTGTTCAAGTATGTGATGACAGCTGGTAGTGCTTTTCTCATGAGGCTTCCTTCTGCAGCTGTGCTTACATTCTCTGAGAATAAAAAAGAGCTCGCTTGTACCTACTCTTTACATCCTTAAGAAATTACTCTGTCTTTTGCTGAGCAGCAAACAAACCATCTATGCCACAAGATATTTTTCCAAGAAAGTGAGTGGTTCATAGGATCTGAAAACTGTGCAGTGTGATTGGCCACACTTCTGGAAAAGAGCAGACGAGAACCTGTACAATATCAAGATTTTTCTTTTCAATCTGTTGCCTCAACTTCTAGGCAGCATTAGGAATGACTGTACAATGTAGCCCAGAGTTCTAAATGCCAGTTTATGCAACAGAATCAATGGGAGTGCAGAAACTGTATATGTTTCTAATGTAAACATAAGTAATTTTTCAAACAACTCTTTGTTACTGTGTAGCATGACAAATAACACTGTCAAATCTTTGTTTTAAGCAATAACCAAAATAAGATGTTTGTGTCAGAAAAATTGTCATTTTCCTCTTCCTTCTGTAGCTACTGATGCTTCTGTCAAGTTCGCGTAGAGCTTAGCAACTTTATCGTCACCTAACATATAAGATGGATTTTGTTCATATATAAGAAGCCGAAGAATCTGAATTCAAGGGCAAAATCAGTAAATAAATTATGTTTTCAGGTTCTTGCTAGCTATATAAGAAATTCTGTATTAAGATGTTGATAGTTACTGTGAAAATGTGCTGGAACTCCATGAAATTCAGAATAGCTTGGACCAATTTAATCCTGCCTATGAAAGGCACAGATTTTCTGACTGTATGGGATGTTAAAACTAGATCTGTGTAAAAGAAGTGTCCATGTTAGAGTCTTTTTTGATTTGGTAGGAATAGGAAGTTGTTCCAAAATAAGGCAAATTTCAGACCATCTGCAACAGATACTGAAGCACTGTCATTCTGTTGATGGAAATGTCACGCTCCCTTCTCAACAGAATTACAGACGTGTAGCTTGTAAGTTTAGGTGAGGTCTGTATTATGGCTGGCTCTCACTGAGGGCATTAGGAACCATATTTAGATGCCCTCCATACTGCTGAAGCCCAGACATCCCCTGTCCGGCTTCTGGTGGGTGCATCCTCTGTGTTGTCCCTTGGCCTCTTAAATGACATTCAAAGGCCTTCAGAGGTACCCAGCTTCCTCCTAACAAAGATTTAAGTGGAGCATAGGCTGCCCAAATGTGGTGTTTTGGTTGGATTTGTTCCACAGGAACAGGAATTTCCCTTGTTATCTTTTTTGGGGTTTTTATTTATTTATTTATTTATTTATTTATTTATTTATTTATTTATTTATTTATTTTTGCTCTGAAAAGAAACATCTCTAGAGACACATCTTTATGTGCCTGTGGTATCTGTGGTGCTGTTGACCTAAATCACAGGGAACTTAACTGTGTTAAGTTACCAGAAGTGCATGTCTTCCACGCTAGTGCCTGAAAATATTTCTTTAAAAAATTATGTGCTTTAAAGAGGTTTAGCTTACTGAGTTTGAGGATTCCAGCCACTTCTTGTTACTTTTCCTTTCTTTGATAATATTCAGTCATTTTTGCACAAATGTGTAGATGTGTCTTAAGGGCTTTTCCATCGACTAAAACTTGCATAGTTTGACTTAAAATCTGTTCTGCGAACAGAAAGAGATCAGAATGTTTCTTTGGTGATGTGTCCTTCGTTTGTTCTCAGACTGGTAAACAAACTGTTTTCATGTCAGAGGTTGAGCAATCTAATCCTGAGCTGTTCAGAAACGTTCTTGCTATATTATTTGATTTTATTTTTGTGATGAACATCTGGATACTTTTCAGCAAAAGGAATAAAAATAGTGATCAAGGCAGCTGGTAACTTATAAACAGCTCCTGGCAGATGTATTCACACTGGATTCCTCTAGTGCAGTCCAATTGCACTCAGTGGAGTTGTAGGATTTGGGGGACAAAGGAACACCTCCAGCTTCCCAGGCTCTATGTGAATTTGCTTCCCAGGTATTCTCAGCACCCTGACATTTGAGGAATGTTTCATGGGGCCGTGTATCAGGAGGAGGAAGCAAATAGAGTCACTGACTTCATTATTCAGCTTTAACTTTCACATGGGAAAGACTAGCATTAGTCGGTCAGATTAAGATCTGCCTACAGGATGCTTTTGAGCGAGTTGGGGAGTGAAGTGCTGCTGGGGCTAGTGGTGGGCATGCAGTGAGCCCCTGACATCACAGGGCCTGGGAGGCCTTCCCCAGGGCACAGGGTGAGCCCACAGCGAGTGGGGCTGCAGCACAGCTGTCACCCCCGCGAACAAATTGCTCCACCAATAGTCACCATATCAAGGCGCAGTTGAGCCAATGTCCTTCTTTACACTGCTTCTTCCAGTCATTCTTGCCCACTCCCTGCAGGCTTGTGAAAGTCAGGGCTGTTCTACACAAGGTTTTTATACTTGCAGATTACCAGAAAAATATTGGAGCGTGCACACCTGATTTGGCTTCTCATTTCTGAACCTTCCTTCCCAGCTGTTTCAGACAAAGGCTCCCAACCTACTCCCATGTGGGAAAGCTACTCTTCCATTTCTATTTCTCAGTACTTCAGCATCTGGGTTCTTATTCTAATACAAGAATGCTTTCCTTTGATTTAACATAACATCTCAGAAAAAATACCACACCTTGGTAAAAGCTGATGGTCACAAGGTTACTCTTCTAGTTCCCACAAGCTTTTACTATTTTTAAGACGAAAATATATGTTCTGAATATATAGAAGTGTGTTAAGAGCAGGGATGGTGTTTTGTAGAGACATGTTATATCTCTGTCCAAGCTCTAATGTAGGGGTGAAGTGGATCATTTTGTTCCCACAAAATACCCAGCTTTGTGTGCCATCCCAGAACAGGTCCAGTATTTCCATCTGGAAAAGCAAACCTGAACTTCTTTCTGTGAACAAACATAGCTCATCACTACTCTTTCTTTCAGCACATAGCTTCACCTCCCTTGCCTCTCTTTTGCTGTTTTTGGTTATAGTTTTCCCAGGCGTGTGTTCCGTCATGTAAGTATTCATTCACTTCTAGTTGCAAAAAGTGCTGACAGGAAAAGCATTACTCTTTCAAAACTATTTAAAGGTACTGAGAATTTAGACTTGTTTTGGAAGTGAAAAAAATGGGACTGTTTCAGAAGTTTTGGCAAGAGAGAGCTAAACCTGAATGTTTTCATGCTGATATATTACCCTTTTCTTCCTTGAAATTATGTTACGACTGAGATAATTTCATAACTTTCATCGTCTAAATGAATTTGCCTTAATGAAGTGTTTGAGCATGCAGTTATTCTCACACCTGTGACAGGTGTGCTTGTGGTCTCTAGTACACAGAAAGATTTCTCAACTGCGATTAAGTCGTTATAGCTTCTTATTGATCCTTTTGTGAATTAAAATGATGTCAGCCACTTTTACCAGTGTCACGATTTTTGAACATAACATTTTGTTATTTTTCAGCTTTGTTGTCTCCACTTTAGTAAGTGGATATGGAAACTAGAAAGCTCTCTAAAATCAAATGAAAGTCCAAGTAGCTTCACAGGTAAATGCCTTCAAGAAACAGCAGGTGTTGGTGCGTTTTGCTAAAGATGCAGCACAATTCACTGTGCCTGCCAGTAATCTGTTGGAAAAATCTATCTGCAGTCAGGGAGGAAGATTGCATGTTCTAGAAAACAAAGCTGTTTAACCAAGCTTAGAGACTCTAATCTAGTCCTGGCTGCACAGGGCAGTGCCCTCAAACCTTCCCTTGCCCCAGGCAGTTCAGAAACTGCCAAAAACTGTGCCTTGGTGTGGTCATGGAGGAGACTGGAGGAGAGTGAAGAGGATGACAATGGGACATGGTGCAGCTGTGCGCTGCGACAGGAATTTGGGGTGAGGAGGTTAATGACCTGGCAGATCTGCAAGGCTTCTCCATTGCACTGTGCTTCTGCTGAGCTGGGGATCATCTTTCTGAGCATTGCCTTCAAGAACAGCCACCCAATCCCAAAACAACAAACAAAACCCTCCAGGCACACTCTGTGTGCACTGAGTGCTGTTCCTTCTGGTTCAGCCGAAGGATTCCTGGTACTAATCAATTTTACTCTGAGAGATTTGCTGTTCATGGGGAAAGAAAAACAAAAAGAAAATTGTGAGGAGAAGGGCAATTTTGTTGGTTCGAGTATTAAGTGAATTTATTTCTCTCAGTAATTTCCCCAAAGTTCCCAACATCACAGTTATGATAATTCAGGACTGAGTACAGCCTTCGTTTCTGTAGTTACGTATAGGCAACGTACTGTCAAAGTTGTTCAAACCATTTTTTAAGCTGCTTGTCAAGGAAATTTGCTTTCCTTAAGATTATTAATAAAAAACATGCTTAGCATCACCCAAACGGGGGTCCTGCAGTGTTTTATGTAAATACAGTGTTTAAGGGTATTTGATATTTGAGAAAAAAGTTATTGCTTGAATATTAGATTTTAATAATCGTGCACCTTTTATGTTCAACAGGATTATCATACAGATGAAAACAGAGCACTGAAAAAAGACCCACAACAGGATTACCACCTGGAATATGCCATGGAAAACAGTACCCACACCATACTGGCTTTTAGCAGAGAATTGCACACTTGTGATCCAAATGATAAGAGCATAACGGTGAGACTCTCTACCTGTATGTAAAGAGATGAAATAATTAACTCAGAACAAGTGTATAGCTGGTAATGATGCTGGCTACTAAAATCTCATTGGAGAAATTCACTTAGGAAATGCGTTTATTCAGCTCTCAGTGCACTTGCCAAAGCATCTATTCTATCAAAATTGCCAGCTAAAATACTTGTGCTAGTGTTATTGAGTTCTTTTATTTTCAACTTCCACTTTATACTTCCACTTCAGTTTTGTGATAAAGCTCTTTCTATTCATGGTGAATACTTTTCATAGGAAATTCTTCTATTGTCCTAGTGACTGTTGTGCTTTATAAGCATAATTTTAAGTTATATGAAGTTGATCGTTTTCATATTAGAAATGACTGTAAGATTTGCAAGACTTTTTATGCTTTGGCTTGTTTACAACTATTCATTTTGGAAGCATTGCAGTAGTAGTATAACAGTAGTGTCACTATCTATGTTTTCACAATATATGCAATAACAACAGCGTGAGCTGAAAGATAGAGCAAACGTGCAGCTGTATAAACTGCCAGATTTCCATCTGTCAATGGTTCTGTGGTTTTTGCATCTGCTCCAAATTGTCTCAGCATAATTTAACATTCTGAGACCCTTCAGCATTTATTATTTTGTCTCACTGGGTGATTATTGCAATCTGAGAATGATTTATAGAGAATTGATCTGCACTGTGGCTCCAAAGTGATTTTTAAGATGTAAACCTTTTCTATAGCTGAATGTGTATCTTTCCTAGTATGTGGGGCCAGCATTTCACAGAAGGTGCTCAGATCTTTACACAAGTGATCCTAGAAGCTGTTCTGGGAGGACAGTTTCTGACTGAGAGTCAAATCTCTAGAAAAAAAGTTATATGTGCTGAGTTGGATGCCTCTTTATGAGTCTGTTCTGCTTTTTGCAGATATGATTCAAATTTGTCACGTTACTGAAGGAAGCTATAAAAGAGATTCAACTTCTGTAGATCCACAATGAATTCTGAATATAAATGTGATTAATTTTAGACAAAAATTTGCATCAGTAGTTCTTTCTCACTGTTGTTTGAACACAGCAACTCTTACATCAAATCTGTCTTAGGAGCAGCATGATCTATACAAAAAGCGTATTGTTCCCATTCCTTATGTGTTTTTGTTTGTTTGTTTTTTCAGGAGAGCACAGTGCGGGTAATATGGGCCTACCACCACAAAGACTTGGGAGAAGCAGGTCAAAATTACCACGGGTCTACCCGTGGTACAAAAAGTCTACGTTTACTGAACCCTGAGAAAGCAGAAGTCTCACCCGCCTCTTTGACTTACTTTGATCTGATAAACAAAGACGTAAGTTACTCTGTGTATTGGGTTCATGTAGGCTAAGGTGGCAGCCCAACATCTGGGCTTACACAGCAGGACAGTGTGACTTTAATAATACTGTTTTTTTCCCCTTTTCATTAAGACAGGTGCCTGTACCAGACAAGGATACAACATATTGGTGCCAAATGTTTAAGATCCCTGTTCAACATGAGAAGCACCATGTGATAAAGGTGAGGGATTCTGACTGTGTGAATCCAGGTTTTATGTTTATGTTTTTGTGTTTAGAGGAGTTCAGGTGAGAACGATGACTCTTCAGATCAATTATTGCACTTGGAAAATCTGTTTTACCACTTCTAGAATAAAACAAGACCTCTTGTATTTCTTAACAACCACGGGGAAAAAGTATGTGTGCGTGCTCTCAGGACCTGGTTCTGATGTGCTCTAAAAATCAGCACATGAAGTGACAGAGATGCTTTCTTTCTCATCTTCATGTCCTCTCTCCCTTAAGAAAATAGTTGAAAGCTTTACCCTTCCATAAAGGTGTTTGGCAAAAATGTGTTTGTCTAAAACCTCGTTCCATCAAGTTTATGCTATATGTAAGAGTGTCATGGATATTTTTTAAGGGAAGTAATTTTAGATTAAAAAAAAAAAGGAGAATTTCATTAAAATAAAGGGCCATGTTGCATCATCTGAGCATAGAGTTCATTATTTTTGGGTGTGTAAAAGTCAAATATTAAAAAAAAAATTAAAAAAAAGCATGTTGTAGTTTATTAAAAAAATAATGTAAATGGTTCTCACATTCTTCCCCAGGAGCAATATACTTGAATCCTAATAAAGGAACAACTTCTTACTGTTCAAGATTGCTTGAGATAGCATAAGTAATTAAAATAAATGTACAAGCCTTAAGGTGATTTTTCTGTTCATTCATCATTAATTGAATGCTTTATAGATAGTAGCCTTAAATTTGTTTCATATATATCAATAAAGGTCAAAAGAATAGAGCAGAATTATTATTTTAGGCTTGCATGGGGAAAATGAAGAAGAAAAGATAAGACCATTTCAGAGGTGGCTAACGCAGCTAGCGTGTTTGTCTAACTAATTATGTGAACTTGGCTACTGAATCATGGCCCTCATTTTTATGTTTCTTTAAACCCACTGTTGTATTCAATTTTATTTGTTTGTTTGTTTGTTTATTTATTGTCGTGTTTCTCTAATGAATTGAATAGAACTGAAATTTTTAATTTGACTCAAAGATTTTGATGCGTAATCACTAGCATATGTATTTGAAATACTCATGTTTGTTCTGAAACATTGTGTTTCCTCGCAATTCCTCATTCCTTCATCAGAACGTAGAATTGGAAGGTCAAAATTTCCACCTTTGGAAGCTGTGACAGGTAGATTCACAAATCTGTGTAAATGAAAAACAGATTTTACGTGCAGTCAGGTATATATGTCATAAATCCTAGTTTTCTGCCCTCAAGTGAGAGAGCATTGAAGTCGTAAGTATTGGAATCATTATTTCCATATTATCTCTGGTGGACTATGTATATGTAAGCTGTTGTGCTAAAAAAGTTCTCTGGAATTATGTATTATTTATATTTACTGAATTTGTGTTGCCTGACTGCACATGAAGGTATAAGTACTGATTGGCTGAAGATAAAACATCCTTTTAGATCAGAGATACATAATTTTTATAGAAGAGTTTAATTCTTTTTTTTTTTTTTACTACAATGTATAGTGTATATTAAAATTTTTATGAATTACATTTTAAAATCAGAAAATTGTTTTAAAATTAAAATGAGATTAAAATCCCCAGTGATTTTCCAACTACAGAAAAACCAGCAGATGTGGTTAGAAAGAGAAAACTGATTACAGAAAAGATAAAAATTAATGTAGAAACACTTAGCGTATCATTTCAGGTATTGAAAAGGCAGCTTGCATTTTGTGACTTTCATATAAATACATAAACATTTTCATTTTTATATATATATATACACATTTTTATATATATACATATATACGTAACTTTGTAGATCATACACAGAAGGTTTTTGTGAAATTGTATTTATGTATTCTTGCAATCTAATTAAACATTTCCTAAAGCCTACTGATAGACAAAGGCTTGAGCTTATGGGTACTTATAAAGATATTATCTGTGCAACAAAGTTTGAATTTCCTAAAGGAAAAGGCAGCTGAATTATTTGACCTGGTCAAACTGTGTTAGTTAAATACCTATGTAGATGCTGATTCTTTATTTCATCTTGTATGTAATATCACTTTCATACAAATCTACGCATCTTATAGGCAGTAAAAAAGTTTAGTACAAATTCATCTCTGATATAATTCTCACTCTCTTTAATGATTTTGTGGAACACTTCAGTGCAGTTCAGCTTTTGCAGAGCAACACGTGCTAGCAGCAGCTTATGAATAAATCTATTGGAGTCTCAAATAGGTTTAACAAACCACAATCAGACTTCTTTTGTTTTTCATCTTGTTCTATTGTTCTCTGTCATTCCTTCTGTCTTGCAAATGTCTTTGTTTGTTTCATAATAATATATTTTTTGAAATGTAGGTTTCCTCAGGAAAGCACATGATTTTATCCTTTTGCCTTAGGAAAAAGTTAGACTTAGCAGCCAAGGTAGAGGCTAAGACTTCAAACCAAGATACTATTTGTCCCTAGTTAATGAATGCCAGATTCTGAATTTAAAAGTATTTTTTAACTTCTCTTCTTCTGTTAGGCAGAACATCTTCAAAACATTTAAAAATGTCTACAAGCTAATGGTACACCAGCTGGTCAAAGTGATGATGTTTGGTCTTAGAATGTATCTACAGTGGTTTGGAGTAGGAGCACGTTTTTGAAGTGAATCTTCAAATTGCCCTTCCTCACTTTGGCATGGTTTCTATCATTAAACAATTTTGGAGATCATGAAACTCAACAGTAAAACATGCACCGGGAGCACAATGGAAGAACTCCAGACAGAACCCATAAAAAACTTCGTCAGGATCATATTTTTGTCTTCTATCTTTTTCCTCTTTCAAGTTTTTGGAGTTGTTCTTCCTGTGGGGAAACAAACAAACAAAAAGAACCCCAAATGAAACAAGCACACTAAAAAAAAAAAAAAGAAAGCAAACACTGAGCAGAGTGACTCTCTGAACAGTGAGAATCCGTTTTGCAGTTTTCCCAATGTGTTTTCTTCGCTATCCAGGGAGCTTTGGAACAGTGCTCACGAGAGCAAGCTATGATTGCTAGTGTATCAAAGAGGTTGTTGAAGTGGGTTTTGAAAGACTGGATTTTCCCCTTAGCACAAGATAAATTAATAACTAGCACAAGATCTCAAAATCAATAGAAAATAAATTATGTAAGTTCTTATTTCTTTTCTTTCTCTTTACATAATATTCATGATACTTTCCAAGAACCTCAGGTAATGTGAAACAGCATACTTTCAGTGACTGTTCTTGATCAAGCATTACATGCCATGTAAATTTTGCAGGAGATAAGATTGTAATCTTGCATTCATCTCATAGGTGTGATGAGGACATGGCTGAGTAACTTCTGCTGCATTTTCCAATGCAGAACAGCCTGAGTGCAATAATGGGGCACTCAGCCAGCGTTAGGGTGGCTCTTTTAAATCTTCCTTTATTTCATAGCTCAGCAACTTCTTCCATAGGGAAGAGAATGCATCCTCCTACGTGTCTCTGCATTGCCTTCTGCTATGAAATCTTTTCTGGTATGTTCAGGAAGAAACAGCTCGCGAAGCTTGTTATATGGATTTTATGCCTGCTAAGAAATAAAGCAAATTAAGATAATTCTTCAATAGCTGGGAATAACAGTGATAAGGGTTGTTCTGATTGCAACTGATACCAGGTACCAAGCAGTTTTTGTGTGTCTGAGTACATTACTCTTCGTATTCAAGCAGCATACCTGATGGAGAGGTGGCTACTTGGAAAGTACTTAAACTTCTACAGGTTTTCACTTTTTGTGTGTATGTGTTTGTGTTAGCAGAACCAGAACCAGTTATCAGGGTAATAGATCAATATTGAAAATAACAATATACAGAAGAGATTAAAGGGGCTGCTTGAATGTAGTGGCTGACAGCCATCTTCCTCCATATCAGCTGCTTGCAGGATGGCTCCAGAGTGGTCTCAGGGTGCAGACACTGGCAGCTTTTCATGAGGCAGTATGCATTGTTGCAGAATCCCCCTGCAGCTACTTGTGCATTGACCTGTTCTGCTGCTTTGGGCTCCAGGCTGTAGTATGCAGGTCAGGCTCACTGTACTACAGGGATTTCATTTTCCTCATAGATGGAAGTTAGCTGTGAGCTTTCTCAGAAGCAGCTTTCTTAGAAAAAAAACCATTCTGTTTATTAGCCCACACTTTTTGGAGATGGGCTTCAGGATAGCTCTTGCTGGGATCTTTGCCGTGCTCTGTAAACGTTGTTATTTTACTTGGTCCTGAATGTGCCTCTTAATCATATTGCTAAAGCTTTCTGGTTTCAGTAACTGCACCTGGAGAAAGCCGTCAGCTCCAAGAGGACTTAGAGGGAGGGAGGGACTCACTGGTGAGGCAGGCATGCAGACAGGCATGCCCATGCACCAGTTTCCCCATCTAAAGGTGTCTGTCTCCCTGTACAAGCTGCATGGAGAGCAGCTCCTGCAGGTGTGGGAAGCCATACAGATAGACAGCTAGACTGTGCCGGGCTGGGAGCAGACACTTGGGGAGGGAGCATGCACCAAAATGGTCCATTTGAGTCTCCTTAGCATTTCCCTTCCAGTTAGGGGAAAAAAAAAAAAAAAGTTACTTAGTAGCAGCACACTCACACTCGTTTCTGAAATTCTTCTATTTCTGTCTATCCTTTAATGCCTGTTTTTCATTATTTTTGATGCATGTACCTATGTATGTACTAACACATCTGTGATTGTTTTTTTCTGCATATTTGCTGAATTTGTGTTTTGCTTACCGTGAGCTGGCAGCATTTAGATGTTTACCAATGTCATGAAAGTGAAAATTTGTTTTGCATTCATAAGAAATACTTTTCAGTATTTCAGTAAATACAGCTCTTGCTGTGTTTCTGACGCCTGCTTTTAGTGCTCTTTCTGCTCATAATTCTAAACATACAGCTCTTTTATTACTGTCTTTACCTTAGGTGACAATACTCTGTGTCTTCCATTTGATTCATTTAATCATATTGCTTCTTAATACTACTGCATCTGCTAAGATGTGTTGCTTTTGCTTTTCTTTATTTCAGGTCTTCTGCGCTCACTGCTGTTTTTTCCCAGTGCAATTTAAACAAGCTTAAAATAGGGCAGATCCTCTACTGGCCTTAGATTTTCTGCAAATTCTCTATACCCGTAGTCCCTCACTGCACCTGACACATTATGGTGTGTGAACTTCTGAAAATACCCTCTACCTACTGGTGAGGAAATTGTGCCTATAATCTACCTGCCAGATGAGCTGTAATCAATTTACATCAAGTTTTTCAGCTGCAACATATAGCGTGCCCATGCTAGTTTCAGCACTTTTTGTTTTCCCACTTTACTTTCTTCTTTGGAATAGACTACATTTTCCTCAGGGGAAGTAGTTCCCAAGGCTTCAGTAGTAATAATCTCATAGACAAAAACATACCTGGCATTGAATTTCACTATTAAGAACAGGAAAATCACTTTATGTAAAGTATCAAATGCTATAGAGTACTTGGGTCATTTAGCTGTATCTACATACCTTTTCCCTAAGAACTGCTCATTTCCCTATGGTTCTGAACTTTCTGATTCTTTTGTAACCAGCAGCATGAGTGGAGGAACATGGTCAGAAGGCTTAGAGCACAAAATACTTCAGATTCTGTAGGAGAACTTTTTAATGGTAAGCTCAGTTTTAGAGTGCATTCAGAGCTGGCAATGAAGACAGTAGGTTGCGTTTTGTAAGCCCTTAAACTATTGTATTCCATGTTGGGGATTTGGTGGTATCTTTGATTAAACCTTACGCATATTAAATTCAGGCAACTTATTATAGACAGAATATTTCCAGTGATGAAGATGGTCTGCCTCTCATCTAATCTACCAATCTACCAGTTTGAGCTAGCTGCTTGAATGCCCTTAGTAGTTAGTGTCAAAAATAGCTGTTTATGTCATCATCATCCTGGAGTAAATGTCTGAAATAGATGAACTCAGACATCCCCTGCATGACTCAGTCTCTCTCCATTGACTGAGAAGAGAGAACCAGACTGTATTACATATGTAGCACTCAGATGGCTGAAAGTGGAGATGAGTCCCACCAAAATGGTCAGGGTTGTGATGAGAAAAAAAATATATACTTTTTACCCTTAGGAAGTGAAAAAATTCCTATCAGCCTCGGCTCTATGTAAGTTCTTGACACTGAGCTGAGGATATGAATAGTGAAAATAGGCCAAACACATAACCAGAAAAAAACACCTTAATTATTAAGTGTTCATTTAGAAGTGTTACATTGGGTATATTTTTATACAAGCACCAAAGTTTCTCATCACTGATCCCTTTAGAAAAAGAACCTTCTTTTCAGTTAAAGAAGGGCCTGTCTTAGAGCACACCAGCAGCTGCCGGTTAATCTTCATGTTCAGTTTCAGAGCAATCTCTGATAAGGAAGTAAAAACTCGAAAAAAACTTGTTGCCAAGGGTAACTTTGCTTTTTGACAGTGGAATGCTTTAGTAATACCAAAGACCCCAGTGTGAAAATACAAAGGGACTCCAGTTTAAGAGACTGATTGATTGAAAACCAGAAGGGCAGCTTGTAGCCTTCAGTATCTAAATGAGGGCACTGATTTTTAACTTGAGTGATACCAGACAGTAACTGCTTGTTGTCCTCTGGCTTGAACTTTTGCGTTTTGCTAAATGCAATAGATAACTCGAGCAAATTGCATCATGCAGCCTGAAACAAACAAATGTTCTGTGTTGTCCTATATGTTCCCCTGCAAAGCAATTTCAGCCTTGGTAAATTAGATTGACAACAAAATTATATTTTATGCTGCAGAGCTTGCAGGCTCTCTGCTCTTTGGTCTGGAGGGCTCTCTTCATTGCAAGCCTAAGTAGGGTTTGTAGTATTATGAACTCATATATGACTGAACTGAATAGAAAATGAAATTTTCCCAAGCAGCTCTCTCAGGAAAATAAAGAACTGCTGTCTTTTCTCATATTCTGCTGAATTTCATATGTAAAATTATTTCATACACTAATTCTGTGATCAAAGATGGAACTACATATTACCACAGATTTTACTGTCTCACGAAACTTAGTATTTCTTAGTGGAATGTATTCTTGTTTTGTGGTAGTCTTCTTTCATTTCTCTTGCATATATTTACAGTAGGAATATTTAAGCTGTGCAGCTATTGCTGCATTGGTTATTCCATATTTGGTATGCAAAAATAATCTATTTCTTTTCTGGCATCAACAAACTTGAACATCTAGTTAATTTAATATAGTTTCTTTCATTTTTTTTTTCTTTAATTAAAACTGCATCCATCCATCATGACAATGTATTCTGTAGCCATACAGTTGGAAAATACATACTTTCTGGTTAAATGAAAGTTAGAAGTTCTGTAAGTTTTAGTTACATAGAAGTGTTAGATGAAAGTACCTTAACTATGACAAAAGGTGAGCATGGGAAACAGGAGAGTGCTGATTTTGTGAAATCTCTCTGAGCTCCACCTCCATTTCTGAGGTGTTCAGTAGAGGGCTGCTTTTGATTTACCCCACAATGTTTTGTACAGTGTCTTTTTTCCTTCCTTATCCTTAACATAGTTAGGTAACACACTGAGAAGATAAGGAAATCCTGTCTAGTAATTGTCTGTGTTCATCCTATCATAGCAGGTAATAAAATATTTCCAAGAAAAGTTGGACCTCTGATGAATAATTGTAAACTGTCTTCTGTGTAAATTGCAGAACAGCAGATTCACAGGTAGCAAAATCTGACTTGGTGGAGCTTACACAGTATGAAGTGGATCACAAAGCATATCTACTTCTGTCCTACTAACTTCGCATTGTTTCTTCCAATCAACTTTCTAATTCAGATAAGTCATGGTATCCTAACCAGATTTTCAGTAGGGCCATACCAAACTGATACAATGTGATCTATATGGAGAGGAAATTTAAATTTGACTGTAAGAAGTGTTATCATTTCAGTTCCCACCTCTCCCTCTCCAAAAATATATTTAGTTACTGGTTCAGTTTTCAGTGGATGATGTTGGGATATCCCCTTCATTCCTGCTTCCACTTCTGTCCACAGCAGTTGCAGCTATGTCCAAAGCATAGAGTCATTGAATCCTAGGGGACAAAATATAAAGAAAAAGCACTAATAATAATGGAAAAATTAGTTAGTGAGACAATAGCACTCCACCATGTCTCCCTGTAGCACGTAAATTGGCAAAGATGACAACTGAACTGCAGGAGGAGAAATTAGGAATTTCTGTCTGCACCATGGTTTAAGTGAAGTTGTAGGTGGTATACAAATAACTAATATCTTGTCCCAATTAAAATTTAACAAACAAACACACAGCCCTAACCTGAAAAAATATAATAAGCTATAAGCAAGTTATTGTAAATTGAAAAATGAGTGCTCTTCAGTCTTCTTTCTCTTTCCCCTCATTCCAGTGACCTTGCCTTTGCTGTCTCCAAAGTTGCTTGCTCTGAAACTGTCTTTCTGTTTTATAAACTACCAATTACAGTTGTGGTTTTTAGAGAACTATGAGAGTATAATTTTAATACAATTTATTAATTCATCTTTAATATAATATTCTTCTATTCATGATCTTTGAACTTTCAAAGACCATGTCATCTGAAAATAGCAATTGTTACATGACTTTATGAGTTCTGTTGACAGGTGTTGGAGCAAGGGTATCAGGACTTAGATCAGGGTCAGAAAATGTGGAAATCGTGAGATTCATGGAGACATAATATAACCTCACAAGGTACTCAACAACACAAGTTTTACAGATCATCTCATGTCTGTATGTATAGATGTTAAACTGTAAACAAAAATTTTAGACAGTGTGAGCAACAGTTCCTGAAATTTTGTTGAGCTGACTCAGGAGGCTGTTCCAAGTCAATGTCGTGAGACACGTGCTTATTTTTCTCCCTGCTTTCATTTCTTTAGACTTGGGCTTCCAAAGAGTCCAGACTGGTGACTGCTGTACTCACCATGTAGCCATATGCTTCAAGTCTTGCTTGTGTGTGTTCCTTTTCTTCACTTCTTCACAGAAATCAGAATATTCTTTGTAGAAAACACATTTACCTATGCCTGTGTATTTGCAAAACACAAAGCAGACATGCTGGAAATTCTCACACATTCTTCATTCAGTAAAGCTTCTTTTTCCCTCCCAAGCAGGAATAGAAAAAGTATGATGCAGTTGTACAGTAGAATTAAATCTTCTTCCATTGCTAATAACAAAGAAACAGCTAGATATCACTGTGTATTAATAGCGATTTCATGTTAAAAAGGGAGTACCAGAAACGCTTATGCTATTCTAATTATATGTTCATCTGGGATAAATACAAAGTCTTTATAGACTATTCACCTTGGCTTCAGATCTGAAAAATATTTGGTTACATATTACTTTATTATTACACTGTTTTCCCAAGAAAGTAATGATGTTGCTGATTAATTGCTGATTAATTCTGTTTGGTGTGTGTCAGCTTTGCTGAGAGACTCTGAGCACTCTGCCCATGTTTCTGTTTCTTAGGAGTGCAATGAATGTATTGCCGGAAAGAGTAACTGAATGAAACGTGTTTTTTCTTGATTCAAGCTTTTTATCAGATTGCTCCCCAGGGTTATAATTTTTAACTGTTGCTAAACATGTTATCTTAAATCTTTAGACATTCCTCAGGCGGAAGCAGTTTTTTAATGAATATTTCTTTTGAGGTATATTTCTTTTGGATTTAGTCTAAATTACTGCATGCCTTTCAGATCTGAACTCTTTGTGAGTGGCAAAGTTCCAGGCAATTAATTAGGAATAAGAATTTAGGAATAAACTTGATGGCAGAGAGAACAAGGAGCCCTAAATCCACCTCTAATTCTCATTTTAAAATGCTTTGTTTTTCGTGGTTATTGTGCTGTTTGATTCCTTTCTTCTAATTAGAATATTTAAGTTGTTCTGCATACTGACCTATAGAAATTCCATCCGTACAGTGCAATCATTTGCATTTCTTTAATCATGGTAATATGTGAGAATGGCAGGATTTGTGTGAATTCAAAGGTACGGCCTTCTCTCCAACTAATAACAGTAACTTTTACCATGAAAGCCTTATTCTCTTCCTGTGAACATTCTGCAGCTTAAAACTGCAGTATGGTAATTAGTTCTTAATTTGGTATACTAATAAAACTTAAATAAGAGCCTTCACTGAACAACACAGTCACCGAATAAACAAATCCTTTCTTCTTTGCACCAAGAACAGGAAATATCTGTGCTTTGAATAAGATTTTCCATTCATGTGGTAAGTACTTGTTTCTCTACACTGATGCTAGAGTTTTTTATGTGTTTTAAACCCGTTAAAATCAAATGCCAACAATATAACTTAAATAAGTAAATAAACAAGTCAGCTCTGTTATTTCAATTTTGGATTATATCCTGTATTTGAATCTTGCTTTGGGGGAAAAAAAGACAAAAAACAACACAACAGGCGTATTACAGACAAATCATGCAAATTTAAATGCCTTAACTTGTATGGAACCTCTATTTTTGGTCTGGAAAATTTCCATCCTCCAAGGAAACCTTACCTAATCACATTATTAAGGATTATGGGGGTTGCTGTTGCCTGTGCTTTTTTCTCATCTATATCTCTTTCGTGTTAAAATATAAGAAGCCAGATATATCAGTAGCAACACTAATTATATTTTCTCCAGCTTAAAGCTGTGAAAATAATTTGAAGGAATATTTTTACATTTGGATAATTCAAGATAAGCAGTAATACTTGTACGAAGATAACTACCAGTGAAACAGGAACAGTGGCTTTGCTAAGCCTCCTGCAAGTCATTCACCAAAATATACAACTTCTTATGTAAACAGCAGTGTTTAAATTCAGATCAAGATGAATTTAAAGGATTTTGTTAGTAATGACTGTATTTGGGATCTAAATTGTACAGTGAGAAATAGAAACAGACTGCAGATGATAGGACTTATCTCAGTAAAGGTTAGGCAGCCATCCCATACTCGACTGCAGCCTGTTGAGCATTTGAGGTATCTCTTTCAGCCCAAACTGCTCTGTGACATTAATTTAATGCTTTCTGACAGATGGGTTTGGGGGCTGGGAGGGTGGTCCCTGCCTGACCTCGGGATTCCTGAACTTGCAGCTGAAAGTCTGCAGCAGATTAGTGTCACTGACACGATGCTGGCCTAGACAGGCTCTCCTCCTGACATGAGATAGCTGTTGGAGTTAAAATCCTGATCTACCCTGGGGTCATGGGCTTAGATTTCTCTCCCAGCTCTAGGGCGCATTTCCTCTTGGACTTTGGTCTAAAGGTCTTGGGCTTTGCTCAGCACACCTTCAGGTTGCGTGCAAGAGCCAATGTTAAGCAGAAAGTAACTAGTGTTTTTTCTTTCAGAAAATTTATATGAAAGTACCATATTATTATTGAGCTTTATTTTTTTCCTGGAATACACAGAAGTTTTTTGCTGAAAAATACTAAACTTTATTGGGCCAAGTATTTCTACATGTTTGCTTTTCTGAAGGAAAATCTTAAAACTTCAGTGAGATGCTTTAGATAAATATTTGTTTTTTTCAAGACTGCATTTCTGGGGGGAAAAAAAAACATGGGAAAATCTTGATGACATTTTGAACCTCGAACTTTTCTAAGTAAGAGAATTATTTAAATATATTTACATGGTATACATTTGTGCAAGAAATACAAATCCCAGAGTAATCAATAGAAAGATGTTAGTTCTTCCTAAGATTGAATACAGAAAGCAGAGAGCAAAAACCTTGGCCTCTGTTTCAAAATTTCTTTACAGTAAACTCAGCCAGCACTCCGTTTCAAAACCATCACTTTTTGGTCTGGGTTTAATCAAGGACATGGCAAACTCAATAAAATAACCAACTACAGACTAGAAACAATCTTAGATATAACAGTGCCAGGATGAAATTTTGTGTAAATTTTTTGTTCTCAGATTTTCAGATGACAGAAAAATGTTTTTCCTCCGTGTTGCCAGAGGCTACATACACATGTTGTTATGTAAGGTTAAGGTGCTCATTTACAATGACGGTATGGCATGCCATAATGTCTTTCAGTTAGTAGAGGTGACTGTAGGATGCCTGGTGCTTTGTAATGTTCTCCAGAGGAAACAGGAAATCTTAGCAGCTTGACAGTTGTGTTGCTGAAGTCAGTTTGCAGAGGACTCAGGGCTGAAGTACATCTGCTCTTTTTTCAAGCCCATTCCCTTTAATTTTCAGTATCACATGGTTGAGGATTGCATTCATTTTGCTTTGTTACACATTTCCTGGCATGGTTTTGACCACTGTTAAACAGCTAATGCCCAGGTATGGTTGAGGCAACTCTATCAACATTTTTAGAGAATTTAGCTCTATGAATATATGAATGTGGCATCACAGGTAAATTCAGGATAGTAATCATCTGTGGTCAGTATTAGTGTTCATATCGCTAAAGGAGATTAGAAGTCATCCTATGATTATGTAATAGATTAATGGAAGCAGATTTTATTAAAAACACTTTGAAATGTAAAACTAAAAGTTGAAGCTAGCTTTTGAGCCTGAAAAAATAGTCACATTTTTGAATGACATTTCTGTGTAGAAGTATCATTGCAACATGACCAAAAAACCTCTTCCCATTTTTCATATACAAAAATAAACCTAGCATTTTGTTTTCTTAAGTTCAGTGAACTGTATTTTGTAATGTGGACACTATGGAGAGACTTCGGAGACAATTTACCGACTTTCATCATTCACACAAACAGGCACAAAGAGCAAACCACAGCTGTAACATCAAAGAAAGCAAAGCAAATAAAAAAAGAGAAAAAGAAAAGAATAAGCAAAGAAACCTTCCAGCTTTGTGGAGATATTTTTTTCCTTGTAGGGAATCTAACTTAGAGCATTTTAGCTGTTTGCATTTTCATCCTGTTTAATGTGTCTTACGTTAGAATCTTGACCCTGCTTATCAGCAGCTTGAGATACAAACCTCTATTATGTTCCAATTTTTGCTTTTTTTTTTTTTTTTTTTTTTTTTTTTTTTAAGAAACAAAGACACGTTGTATGTTCACCTTGTCCATTAGGTAAATGGATAATAGAGAACAGAGAAGAGAGGAATTAAAAATTGAAGTTCAGTAATGCAGGTATTTTCTTTGTTCATGGGTTGTTGATATGTTGACTAGAATCTTAAATGAACAGGTGGGAAACATACGTCTTACCTATTTTAACTTGATAGTAAACTGAAAATTGGTTATTTTATAAACTTTAAAAGTCAATATTTTAAGAAGTGATAAGGAATACAGTAATTACACAAGGAACTCTTTAAAACCTCTCAATCTGCCCCGCAAGTACAAGTCATACTACTCAAACATCATAAATATAACACATAATTTTGGTTGTTAAAGACATTGTCTTTATTTTAAGTCCTTCTTTGGAACCCCGATTCAGTATGGTGGGTGAGTACAGTGCACGTATTGTTTTTTTACCTCTGTCAGAGGGAGTCAGGTTTGTTTATGCATGTCAGTGTACTCAGTTAGAAATATGTTTCACCCAAGCTTTCAGAAAAGGTAGAGAAGATGTAAAAAGTAAATTGTCATGAATAATAAAACAGCAGCTTCCTTTTACAGATTTCATGAAAAGTAGGGGAGGGTGATTTTTGGGTATCCACTTATTTTTCTCAGTTTCAAATGCTTTCAGCAATGGGTGGGCACAGGGTTTTTGTTCTCTGAGCCCCTGGCAGATATGAAATGTCAAGCAGAAAATGCACTTTGCCTGCAGGTGAAGAAGTCACTGAGGTGCCTTCATAGTGCACTGTCTCTGCAGGCTTATTCATGGTATGGCAAAGAGATGAACCCTGACAGCCAGTTCTTCCTTGCATTGCAGCTACAATTAAGGCACCACAGAACAACCTCAAAAAATGAGTTAAAATGGGAAAATTAATGTTTTAGATCATTGTGTATGCATATTATCTTCAAGTCTCTTCAGATATTTTCCTTGACTGCCTTGGCTAAGAGATTTTGGAATTTCTTTTCGTTTGGAGCAAACTAAGCCGTACAGATGCCCCTGTGGAAAGAAAGAGAGGAAGAGAGAGGCAGTTTAAAGAATCTCCTCACTCTATAAGCTACAGCAACAAATGGCTCATTTGCCTCAGGTCAGCGCTCACCTGGGGTGTAGAAGCGGTATGTTTAAATCCCTGCTCCATTTAATCACTGAAATAGGGGATCAGTTAAACATTTTAAATTTTGTTTTCTCCTGAAGTTATTCCACTAAGTAACTACAGCTATCTATTTACTGGGATTAGAGAACGGGAATCTGGGACATCAATGGGGCTTGCTGTCTTCCTTACCTCATTTCAGTCAGAAACAATGCTTGTAAATTTTAGAGAGGTGACCTAAGTGAGCAATTTCTACACATGAGATTTTCCTAAAATTTTTAAAAGGCTTTTAACCCACCCCTAGTAGTTTCCTTCTTTTCCTCACCCCTGCCCCCCCCCCCCCCCCCCCCCCCCCATTTTTTAAAAAGGAAAGAGAGAACCTGATACTTCTCTAACCAAGCTATAATAAAAACATGTGAAAAAATCTAACTTCACCACTACTTTTCATTACTTTATGGTGCATCTGAAGAATACGAAATATCCTACAAGATACACTGGAAAGATGCTCAGGGTTTCTTTGTTTTTTGATTTTCTTCTCTTTACAAAAGAAAGCTGAAAAAAACTATTTTTCTGATGTGCTTTATGTGCTGTTTTCTTTTAGGTATCTGGCACTAAGATATCAATGACAGGATGTGAGTTTTTAAGTTTGGTGATGTCCCATTATTCTGAGGGGAATTTAGTTGTGAGGTAGCGATTGTAAGCACAGCAGGTGCTGAGACCTTGTAGCAGCACACAGAGCAAGCAAGTGTTTGGACAAAAATATTCTTTTTTCTTGGTACAGAGACAGCATTCCCATAATCATCTCCCTGACTAATCCATACGTTATGTGGAAATTCTAAATTCCCATGATATATACTGCTGTTTAATGTATAAGCTGCCATGATGAGATTCTGTAAGTATTTGGATGAATGTGCATGTATATGAGAGACCAGAGGAAAGAAGCAACGTCAATCTAAAATGGACATCTGAATCTCTGTCAATCAGCTTGACATTATTAATTCTTATCTGATGGGAAAACTGACTCTTTTCAAAAATACTTTTATTTTCATGGAAAAGTAATTCATGATAATGGTAATGCTAACTAAAATAGGGATTACTGAAAACAGGAGATTTCTTGTGAAGCATTTTGCTCTTGCCGTTAGAACAAAACTTTGGTGTTTCCGTGCAAGTTGGCACCCTTCCATTGTTTCTGAGTTCAGTGAGGTGAGTGGTTTGGGGTTGTGCACTTCTTGGAAGACATACATGTACTCATCAGCAGCTGGACTTCCCAAGAGCCTGACTTCAGTGGTATTTTGTGGATTATATCCATAAAGGTGGTCTTAATACACACTTCTGTCTGCCCTTCCTCTTCTGTAATTGCTCTTGTGGTTTGAAGAATGTAGAGATAAAATTCTGTGACAATATCGTGCTGAAAATGTTTTAATAAGGTGAGAAACTGTTACCCTGCTATTGTACCTGGGATTTGTGTTCAAAATGAATAGATGCAAATTCAGGATGTGTATATGTGTTTTTTTTTTCTTTTTTTTTTTTCCTCTGTTTATAATACCTTTGTTTTTCTAACAGTATTAAAATGCAGTGCTGCATGGCTACCCATGTCTTAAAGTGCTGCTAACTTTTAGATTTCTTGTGAAAACATTTACAGAGAATGTTCATCTTACTCAACTTTAAAGTAGATATGATAGAGTGGGATGCAATCTCTGAAAGTGAAACAAGGGAAAAACTTTTTTCATTTTAATATAATTTTCTATGTGGCAATATTTTATGGAATATTATCTTTCTGAAAAGCAAAGTAACCTTTTTTTCTGAAGTATTCATGTTTGCCTTGAGGATATCATCACTGACAGAGATGATTTAACATCATCCATCCAAAGAGAGAGCAAGCAGTGTTGTATCAGAATGAAATTTTGGACTACCCTGAAGTTCAGTGGTTAAATTATACTGGGGGCACCTCTCCACACCCAACAACCCTCCAGTTCCTCATTGCCACAAGCAGGCTGGAGCACCCGACCTCTGAGGAACGACTTAATAATTTCTTTACCATTGAACAGATTATAAATTCAGAATTTTCATAAATGTCTAAAAAATTTGAAAGCCCATCTTGAGATGCTGAGGAATGTGGGGTTATACCTCCAGGCACCCCCTAGATATACAGAATTAACTGGCAACTCGAGTTCAAAGTAGTGCAAAAGAGGCAGAGATGGGGCTGAAAAGCTTCTGCCCAGTTCTGATACCAACCTGGTTTTTCTGAGCAGACATTCAGCTGGCTTATATCCCTGGCATGGTGGAATGTGGCTAAACAGGGCTGGGCAGAGAGAAAGACAAGTGACAGTACAAGAATGGAGTGGGAGAAGAGAGAACAAGACAGACGGCAACATAGCTTTAGTCAAGGCACTGGTTTTCCTTTCTGCTCCCTATTGATGCACTTAAATAAGACATTTTTAAAGCTTGGAGTTGGAGAGTGCTGAAGTAGCATCTCAATGTAGCAACGATCTAACTTTGAGCCTTCTCTTTCAGTATAAGTGCACCACATAGTTCACAGTTCTGTCTGCATATCTGCAGTGAAACAATCATATCAGAGATATATTTTCTTTCCTTTTCCTTTTCATTCTACCTTTGACAGGTTGAGCCATTGGTTCAGAAGGGCCATGAGAACCTGGTGCATCATATCTTGCTCTATCAGTGCAGCAGCAACTTGAATGACAGTGTACTGGACTATGGGCACGAGTGTTACCACCCCAACATGCCAGACTCCTTTTTCACATGTGAGACGGTCATTTTTGCGTGGGCCATTGGAGGAGAGGTAGGACAAATGGCTAGCTATCACGCGTCATAAAGTGGGCATTAGGAGAGTGGGCATCATAATGAAGCTTCCTTCTAGTACAGTGGTGATTTCTTAATCTGTCTTTAAGTTTATACAGTCAGTCTCTAAGTGCTTCACCACCAAGTGCTCAATTTCTTGTTGGGCTTCTAAGTGCTAAATGCAGTGAGCTTCTTGAGTGACAAGCTTAAAGCAATGAAAAAAATATAGACCAATTCTATGCTTTAAGCGGAGAAAGATGACTGGAAACATGGAAGTTCGTCCTGTACGATAAAGGAATTCACCGCTTTCAGCAATATCCAACATCTGTTATCTGTGGAGAATGGCAGAATTAAAAGCACTGTGTAGATGACCGCATCAAAGACTTTGCTAGACATAGGTCTATTTCATTTTACACCCCATCAGCACCTTCATTGCTGTACTGCCCCATCGAGGCATAATATTCTGACATTTCCTTCCCAGCCCCAAAAGACATAATTTCAGAGTAGAAATGACTGTGTATTGCTGCAGAACCAGCACAAGGCATGCTTTGATCATGGCAATGGGACATATCTGCTAAAAACATAGTCAATGCCACATTAACCCGGACTCTGATTTCAGCTTATTTCGCATGCTAATTTAAGTTAATGCTTTCGGCTGACACAAGACAGCACTACTGCCAGACAAAGCATCCCAACCTCTCTTTATCCCCTTGCTTCACTGTTTGCCAGCTCAGACATGGCATAGGCAAACAGAGGGACTGAAAGGATGACAGTTTCTGGAGCCTTCACTTGCCAGCCTGCAGTCCAAAAACCGTTTCTGAGTGCTGCAGTGTGAGGAAGCTGGAGCCGCTACATGTACACATTGAAAGAAGCTTAATCCACTATGAGCATTATCTCTGATGTACACTTTGTGCATTTTTGCCATCAGCTATGCTTTGACCTAGTACTTTCAACTTTCTTAATCTAAGTGAAATAAAAATTCATATAAATAACTTATCATTTGACAACTGTTATGGCGGCTTTTGCAAGGATGGTCTTCTTGTTAAAGATCTATAGAGAGCAATCTGAATGATCTGGGTTACATTCAAGTTTACTGGAGTACTCAGTGCTTCAGTTTATGCTTATGTAGCATGAAGATCATAATACTTATTACTACATAGACCAAGTTTAATTCATTAATGTCAATCAAGAATCACAAAGATAGGATCTCAAATTGCATATTAAAAGAGTATCTGTATAACATAAAATGGGACAGATTCATTCCTCATAATGGAGTAGACTCACTTTTTCATGAGGACTTTATTGTCAGACTAAATGCTTAATGCCCTGTTTAGATACCTAAAATGCCATTTCCATTTTCCAATCAAGTTATAAATAAAGAATAAATAATCAAAAGATCATAAGATAATGCAGGTTGAAAGGGACTTTGGGAAGCTTCTATTCCAGCCTTCTACTCAAAGCATGGTCAGTCACGAGGTCAGACCATGTTGCTCAGGGCTTTATCCTCTAGCAAGCACAAAAGCTATTAATTTATAGTGTCCTACTTATTTAGTGCATGCAGTTATCAATAGATATATTATGCTACAGTGCCACATTCAGAAACTTTTAAAATAAGTGACATTTATACATTTTACATTAATATAATTGTATGCAATGCAGTAATTGTATTTATATATAAAAATTGACTCTTAACCATGGAAAAGGTTCTTTAGTTCAGTGTGCATGTGTTGATTCCAGGGCTTCACCTACCCTCCCCATGTTGGATTATCCATTGGCACAGCAGCTGACCCTCAGTTTGTTCTTATGGAAGTGCATTATGACAATCCGACATACACAGAAGGTTTGTACCCTAACATTCTGTAAAATAAGCAAGATTAGAAAATGCATCACACTCCAAATAGAACCGATGCAAAGCTGAGGCTCATTTTCCTCTTCTTGATATTTTTTGGCTCCCAGTATTTTCCTCATTGCACTAAGAAACAGTCTGAAGAAAGTGGGAGATTCAGAGATACAAAGAATTGTGGACCAGGTGAATACACTTATTATCAAGACATTCTTTGTGTTATCTCTGTCTGTATTCTTTACTTTTGCTCAGAAATCCAATCAGACTGAGAGATAGCAGCTCATCACCCAGACTGCAAGATAGTATCACAGAGAATGAGGCTTTTATAAGCTTTGAAGTTTTTTTTAATACATCTACCTCAACTGTAGGCAATTTCTGAAAGCAAAATAAAAAATTGGGTTGTTAGCCATTCATTATGTGAAAGCAGTTTATCTTAAATTATAAAATTCTCTTTTATATTGTAATTTTAAGAGGAAACAAAAGAAAGTTTTGCTTTTTCTCATGAAACTGAGATGCTCAGAAAATCTAGGATACTTTGAAACTGACTTTTGAAAAGATCAGTAATGTTTTCTGTTTTTATAAAAAAATTTGTTAAGCTTCTATGCCTAAGGATATTCTGATTACTGGAACTGGGTAAAAGCCACTGCATAATGTACTGTTCCGTTTCAGCCTCATGTGTTGAAATAAAATCTTATGTGTTGGATGGGGCATTCCATTTTACTGCTAGTCCCCCTCTTTATAAGGTCTGAGAAGAACTTTCTTAAATTTTTTTATTTAATGACAGACTTTCACCCTTCAACATGCATATTCTTATGTGACAAAATAAGCTTGTTTCACATCCCCATTCCTGAAGACATTCAGTGTCAGGCTGGATGGGGTTCTGAACACCCTGATCTGGCTGTAGATGTCTCTGTTCATTGCAGGGGAGTTGGAGTGGATGGTCTTTAAAGATTCCTTTTAACTCAAATGATTCTATGATACTGTCTTTGGTAGAACATGATTTCCCATCAAATATTACCTAAAAGCTTGTCACATCACATGCAGAAAACCTGTTTTCAAATTAGACCATGTCACTAAATTCACCTTTTTATTTTAATTGACTATGCTGCATGATTTTGTCTTAGCTTAAGTGACAGGCAGGAAATCTGGGAATCAGGAGTTTTGTTTCCTTTGTAAGCAATAGGTGCAGGTTTGCCATGTTGGGACAGTTCCAAGTGAACACAGGGTCACACTGAAGACCTGGGAAAATTTAGAGATCATTGGCAAAGCAAGATATGTGCAATCCCAGTGGTTTATCTTCTCCCTGGCAAAATACACATTATAACATTGTGCCAGGAGAGGGAGAGGGAGAAACCAAGAGCTCAAGCTGCTTGAGTGCAGGTGGGATTCCTGAGTCCTTCCACCCACCCTGCCACCAGGTCACTTTCACCTTTATTTTCCCACTTCAAGTCTGTATTTTCCCAGCTCAGGTCTTGTGGTTAAGCCAGCAGCCTCACTTCTGCATGTGGAGTAATATTTGCCTAAGTGACTCAGATTCATAATCAGGCCCCTGGTCAGGCTCAAAAAAGTATGAACTGGTTCTAGCTTGGCGGGTTTTGAATGCTTCTTTTTCTAAAGTCAGTAACATCCACTTTTAATTTGAAAGATGATCTCTCTTGAGTCTGTTTATCAAAAACTCTTAGATATCATACATTTTTTTGGCATTTAGATGTTAGCAGCAGGCTTGAGGGAGGAGCACCACAAAGGAAGAATCCAAGCTGATGAGATTACAGATAGCTTCAGAAACAGAACGAGTAGATTCCAAAATGAATTAACACTAAGATGTGAGACAGTGTATACTAATTGAAATACCGTGATTTGTATATTACAGATGGTTACATAGTAATTGGTTATGCGTAGCTCATAGTATTTGTTCCTCGATTTTTATGAACTACACTGTCTCAGGTGTTACAGTAACTGGGTAACTCAGTGCCTCCTCTTTCCCTCTCTCATTTGTCTATCTTAAAATAGCCTGCTGGATTCATACTGATGTAAAATTTGGCTTCAACCACTGCTGTGTCTGTTAATTTGTTTTACAAGACTAACAGAGGGAGCCTCTTACCTTCTTTGAGATACTTGGCAACGTTTTTGCATTTTTGATTTCAAAGATGAAATTTGAAAAAGAGCAACAAACAGGAAGGTAACAGATGAGATAACAGAATTTAGGGCTTGTGCAACACAAAGCAGTCTTTGTTTCTGCTTATGTCTTGCCTCATAAAAGTGGCTAAGGCAAGATAAATAATTATAATCCCTTAGTGGATGGAGGCAACATAAATTCTGAGTAGCTACATAAACAAATGGATATGACCAAACACTGAGATGAATAACATAGATTCATACCATTCTCATTCTTAAAGCTCAACCTTTTTACAGAAGGTTTTTGCTCTTTAAACTACTTTTGTAATGAAGAGAAATCCTTGAGGGGGGGATAAAATTCCACTGCAGTTCTCTTGCCTTCTTTATTCAATGTGTTGGTATTATCTTTAAATCTGTGATTTAAGAAGATTTTTCTCATATCTTTAGTTGATAATCTCTTAATTGGGAAGATTGCAGAAGGGATGCGTTTCATCATCTGAGTTATGCTGTGATGTGAGAGGCAATCCAGAACAAAGGAAAAAAATATAATTAATGCTAGGGCTTAAGGTGAGGGAATAGATAAATTCACAAGCAGAAGATAACACAAGTCAAAAATTTCAAGGAAAAAAAACAACACCTTCAAGCTCTGCCTTAAATACCATTAAAAAAAAAAAAAAAAAAAAGAAAAGCATACATGGCGGCAACTTCTGAGTTTTTATCTTTTCCTTGTATTGTTTCTTGTGCTTGAGATCTACTATCTTTTCTCTGATATCCATGCTGGGTAAGTTAACAGAAGGAACATGGGGGCTCCAAGCAGCACGCATTTTTCATTCCTGTCACAACACCGCAGATATCAACATGCCATCTTTAACAACCCTCTTCTGGGCTACCCCTGTTTATTGCTTCCTGTGTATGGTTTGATCCATTTCCAGGTTATTGAGGTTGATTCTTCAGTTTTCTTCTAAAAAAAAAAAAATTAGGACAAGCTTTGAAAAATGTGATTGGATTTTTGTTTTTTTTTAGTACTGATTTACTGCCATGACTGACTGTGTTATTTTATTGCAGGCTTGATAGATAACTCTGGTCTGAGGCTATTTTATACTCCAGTTTTAAGGAAATATGATGCTGGTGTTATTGAAGCTGGTCTTTGGGTCAGCCTCTTCCACAATATCCCACCGGGCATGCCTGAATTTGTGTCAGAGGGTCACTGCACGTTGGAATGTCTAGAAGAGGTATGTGTCCTGTCTGACACCAGTTGTTTTCATGCTTAGAATTAGTTTAGGACAGCCTCTTTATCTCCTTGGAAAGATTGATAGTTGCTGGCTAAAGAACCAGGTCATGGCATCTGCTACATGCTGCCCTCAAGAATTTTGAAACTTTAATCTAGGTTTTTGGGATGCTCAGTATTGCTTTACTGATCTGAGTAATACTGGATGATGCAGTACTTGTGATAATTTAATTCTGTGTTTGGTATATATACATACACTGCTTTCCATTGCAAAGCTGTTGGTAGCCTGGAATCACTAACTCAGGAGGGCTGTTGAGAGAGATATAAGTATATGTGAAATAAGATATAAGTATATGAATAAGATATATGTATATGTGAAAGGCAAAGTGAAAGTCTGAAAAATGTTCTTAAACCAAGCATAGAAACTAGAGATGAGAACAGGTTTTGTTCTATGGGCTGAAGCACAAAATTATACATTCATTAAATGTTTGGTTTCATAAAGATAGCTTAGATTTCTATACAGATAAAGGAAATATTGTTTGAAATCTGTGATTAATTTATCACAGAAGATTCTCGGTTGTTCTGTCATTTTTAGAGAAAGGCTGGATCAACATTTACTTTGCATGATGTGAACTGGAATGGAGGGACAAATTACATACAGAATTTAGATTTGTTCTTCTAATTTCTTCAGAAATTAGATGTTGCACATTATTGTTACACATTTCCACTTAAAAACATTGGAATAATCTGTTATGGCAGGGTTTCTTATTTAAAGGCTGTGCTTGACATATAATGCAGTAACAAATTCTTTCTCATTTGGGATCTGAACAAGAGAAGTTTAGTGTATCCAAAACATTTATCTGCAGATCTCAGATGGAATGGAAGATGTCATATTTGTCGATTTTAAAATGTTTTTGACCATGGAAAAAAAGTTTCAGATGTAAGCCTACCTGCTGACTTGAAGATGGGAAGTAAAGCATATTATAATTGCAGCCTCTTAATATATGGGGCTTCTTTTGGCGCAGTGTTCATTTCATTCTCAGCTACATATCTTTATATCTATATATATTACTATAGACATCCACATTCAGTAGTACTGGGCAAGAAAACTAAAATAATGTGTAGATTTTGATACAATAATACTCTTAAAAATTTCCATGTATTGAGAATTTGTGGAAGTCCAGTCGATTTTCATAAAAGCTGTGTGCATTAGGAGTGAAAACATGTTTTTATTAAAATAATAATAATAATAAAAAACTCCAGGAAAAAAAAAATCAACTTCTTTGCATATTAAATCGTTATTTACCATTCTGATTTAATTTTGCTCCAGATTGCATTTTGCTGTAAAACACAAAATGCACGAATTAATATATATTCCACTCTGCATTACATTACATTGCCTCTAGGCATACTGAGGGTCTTGATTTCCCCACGCCAGGCTCTAGGTGCTGAGAGGCCTAGTGGGATTCATGTGTTTGCGGTCCTCCTTCACGCCCACCTTGCTGGCAGAGCCATCAGGATGCGTCACTTCCGCAATGGTGAGGAGCAGAAGCTGCTTGCTTATGATGATGAGTTTGACTTCAACTTCCAAGAGTTTCAGTATCTGGAAGAAGAAAGAACGATCATGCCGGTATGGCACTCTTAATTCTTTTCCTGAAGATCACTTGCCTAACATTTACTCGCACTTACCATTAGTTTTTCTACAGAATTTGTTTGATGTTTTGGTCCTTTTTCCAGTTATTACAAATATACTAATTCATTAAATCTTCATTTGATGTCCACAATTACTTGATTTGAGCTTTGCTATTATAAATGCTTGAACAAAGCAGAAAATAAAATCACAGGTGTGCCTGGTTGCACTTTGTTGTGCATCTGACCAGATGAAGGATGGAGACACCACCATGGGGCTTTACTGACCCTTTAGAACTAAGCAGGACATCACAAGTATTCGTGCACAGCAAGTATTCAGCCTTGTAAGCATGTTTACAAATTAGACAAGTTTTCTCTTTGTTTCACATTTTTATTTATTGTTGGGAATAAAATTCTAAGCTTGTGTTCCATATGAGGTTTTACTGAGTAAACACAATTTTGGGGAGGAAAAGAAATCATGCAATTCTGTCTGCTGTTTTTGTGATATTGTAACATACCTTTTTTAAAGTCCCAACTATGTTTGTATTACAAAGCATTAAATTAAACCAGTAGTTCTCCCTAGATATTTCATGAAAGCAATCTATATTTCTTTGAGTGAGTCACTCACTTAAAAATTATTCATTCATCTCTTATTAGTTCCAGTAGGCACCTGTTTTGAAACTTTGGCCTGAGGACAGAAAGTTTATCACTGCAAAGGGCTGGATACTCCAATTCTGACTAGCAGAGCAAGTGGAGATGTACTTGTTCTGGTGCATGTGAACAAGCCCATTACTTCATGAAAATGATCGGATGCAAAGTATCAGACAACTGCATTTTATTTATAACTGGAGCTGAAAAGGCCTTTGCAATGACTGAAATTCACATGAAGACAGGAGCCCCAAAGTTTCATCTTTTAGGCTTTTCTTCAGTCTCTTTTTCCTCACTGTGGGACACTCTGACATTTGTCTCTGAAAGGAAAAAAGCTAAAATGTTAACTTTAGAATTTAATGTCTGGATGCTCAGGTGCAGCATTTATTCTTTAAAGTCCAACTGCTTGTACTTCATGATGACTTCAAAGACAAATTGATGTTACCTCCTCCAGGAAAGAAATCTTGAAGAGTTTAGGAAGAAGCCTGGCAGAAGATGACAGGTTTACAGAGAAAGCCTGTAAAACTTTTAGGAAAATCCATGCAGATTATAGAGAAAGGCCTCTTAAAATTCAAGAGCAAAAGGGAGTAGACAGCCAGAAGACTAGGTGAGGTATTTGATAGTATCAGCAACTTAACAGACAGCTAGAGTAGAAGCTGGAATTCTTTTTCTAAAGTGAACCTTTTCCATGCCTTTTAATTGTCTTCATCTTATGCAAAAATACCAAGATTACTCTTCATACAACATTCTGGTGTAATTCTAACCACAGTCTAATTGATTAACTAATAAAACTAAAAAAGATCTTAAAAAAATCACGGATGTTCTTGTTATTCTCTCCTGATATATCTTCTTTAAGCTGTGGAGTATAGATGATTAGTTTTCTTTTTGTACTAGTACCACTTTCTGAATTTGTAACCAAAAGATCTAGTCCTGCAAAAGGAAAACTTTTAGAGAATATGATCCAGGTCCAACCAGGAGAGTCAGAATCCTCACTGATGCCAGTTGGTTTCTTCCCATGGGGAGCAGTGATTCTGTGTCTGTTCAAGCTCCCTCAGAAGGCTCAGGCTTCATTTGCCCAACACAAATGATGATACCAGTGATCTGGCAGGGTTAAAGCCCAAAGGGAAGGAGAAATTCTCAGCCTTTGAAGGTTAATCTGATTTCTTGCAGGAAGATTGATACAATGGGTGATAAGGGGAGATGATAATAAACAGAAAGGAACCAGAGCAAGTAAGCCTCTGGCATTCTTGTGATGTGAAGTTGCCCCAACATGTCAGATTTTTGAAGTCTGTTCTATATTCTTCAGTATTTTTGTTTCTGTTAATTATCATAGTGATTTTGAGACATGTATTTGACTAGGTACAGGGAACAAAGGCACTACCTTTTTATTTAAAAACACAGTTTGTTAAGACAGCAAAAAATTAATTGCATGTAGTTGAGAAGGTACGTGTTCAGCCCTTCCCATACATATCTGTCAGTGCAGCTAAGTCTTTGCCTGCCACTCCTCTACTTGGCAGATAAACAGCTGTTATTGTGATGTGGAAAACCTTATTTTCCTGACTTGTCAAGTAACTCTATAGAAGTTGGCAGGATAAATTAGCCTAGGAAAAGATATGCAAAGTAGCACTGGAAGAGTTTTGGAGAAAGAGTCATGTATATGCATTGTCTACACATATTGTTGTCCTGAAAATAGGCTTCTAACTGTGCACTTCTATTGCTGCTTGAAAAAAAAACAAAAACAAAACAAAACAAAAAAACCAGATCAAACTCTTAAGAAGGCTCTGTTTTAATCCATGGGGGATCCTTTGAGGATCTGGGATAATATGAATATTAAGTGCCAAATTTTGGCATATAACAATTGCCCAATTCTTTGCTCTTTTGAGAGCTTGTATCCACTGTTCTGATATTTCTTAAGTTTTTGCTATCATCTGTAGTTACTTGAAAACCACAGTTGATAAACTTCAGGAACTTGAATTTCTTAAATCTTGTGTTTCAGGGGGATAATTTAGTCACAGAATGTCACTACAGCACTATGGACCGAATTCGCATGACATGGGTAAGAAAATCTTTTTCATAAGATGCAATTATAAAGTGTGAGATTACTTGTTAATTTATGTGTGTACCTAATTACACAATAACATGTCATTTCTTCAGTTATCAAGTCTTAAGAACTGTTATGATTGAAGCCTGAACTCTTACATAAGGCATTCATGTGACTAGTTTATAAAAATAAGAAAGCCATTTCATAACAGGCATTTAAAAATGAGACTTCAGTAGTAAAATGAATGCTTTCTTCATAACATGCATTAACGTGTAAGTTCTGCATTTTCTAATGAATTATTTTCAAGACCTTGCAACCTGTTTTTCACTGAAGTTGTAGTTATGAGTTTATTTTCACTTATGTCATGACCACATGTCAGATCACATGCTTTCTCTTTGTTACTAATGTTTATTAGTGGGAGCCAAGTGCTTGGATTTTAATTATCCAGTTCTGTCATACTTCAGGGTAAAGTTTAGGTTGTCCTGTTTTCCTGTGTGGTGACTACACTAGCACTTGCACCTTGATTCCTGCATTTTGTTTTCTACATTCCTGTCACTAGTGGTTCTGTGAAACTTATGGAACTGTTTCCACAAGATTTAGGGACACATTAAGGTAAACCTGTCCGTACTTACCTACATTCATCTTAATTATTCTAGATCAAATATTCAGCACATAATTCTCAGTGGAAGACTATTTCAGAGCATGTTTCTACTAAGAGCTAAAAATCTTATTTATTCTTTTATAGCTAGTGCTATAAAAGTGCTTCTTTGTCCTTGAGTCTGTATAGTCCATATGGAAACATATTCCATCCCACCCTCCATTTTACTAAGCAGAGCTCATTCAATTTCTTATTTAGAAGACTAATTATCCTACTGGATTTTACACTGTTCTGAATCATGGTAGGTATAAGTACCTTTGAGACAGACAAAAATAAATCTGAACTTCTCAGATCACACTTGAAATTAACAGGGCTTGTTTCACTGACTGTTGTTCTTCCTGACATCTCTTCAGCTCAGGAATTGTTGCTTGAGCTTGCAGTGTATTTTGTAATTCATTATGTAATAATGTCTTGTTACCTGATAATCAAATGTACAATGCAAACCTGTTGATTTGGGCCTCCTGCTACACATCTTGCCAACCAATGTTTCTACCTGTGGCATTCCAATGCTATCTTGTTTAAAAGAAAAATCCCATTTTCAGGGTGGTCTGAGCACCAGGAATGAAATGTGCCTGTCGTATCTACTCTATTACCCACGAATCAACCTCACCCGGTGTGCAAGTATTCCCGACATCATGGAACAACTCCAGTTCATTGGTGTTAAGGAAATCTACAGACCAGTCAGGCAAGTGAAATGTTTATGAATACATGCAACCTATTGTAAGATCACTCATGTGACTCCATTTTGATGAATAACCTGTGCTGTGCAGCTACTTATTTCTCTGGCCAAATAGTTTTGTATTGTGTTTTATTATTATTTAAAAAACAGTTTCTTCTGTTAAGAAAATTATTTTTCTCACAGCAGGTACCTCACCACCATCCATCTAGAGAAATAAAACTGAATATAAGTATCATATCAATGTTTCAAATGTATTAGTTTATCAAAACATATTGCTGTTTCACTAATATGAATAAAGGATATATAGATCATTTTGAAAAAGTAGGACTTTGGGAGCACAGGTGTTGAATTAATCTGTGTAGATCTGTTGTCACTGATTCTGCTGAAGTTGATCCACAGCTGCTCTGATGGTGATATTGCTGTCATGTACCACCCACATCCACTCTTTGGTCTCCATAAATGTTCAGCATGAGTCAGTGAATGGCAGTGGGAGCCATTTCTTCCAGATGGAGAGTGCTTCATACATATTTCCATGTCAGATACCATTTGGTCAGATTACCCCTCTGCTGCCATCTGTCACATGGCAATAAAATTTAATGGAATGTTGGCTGGAAGGTACAGCCTCTGCTGCCATACCACCAACATCCACCTCTGATGTTATAGACCAACAAATGAAAATAGGAGACCTTTCAGAGAAGCCTTTGTAGAACTGATGCTCACATCTGAAGCTCGCCAGTGACACTGACAAGAATGCATAAAATGGGAAGAAGTTGAACTAAGAAAAGAAATGGAGGGGATGAGAGAATATTAAATCATTCACAGTTGTCAGTGTTTTATGTGCTGGTTCAGCCCGGTTCCGTGATGATTGGTGCGAGGGACCCACCATGACAACAGTAAAAGATAAAATGGTAGATAAGCATCATGAATGGGGAAAAAAGAAGCAACTGATGTTACGGAAGAATAACAAGTCAGAAGATGGTATGCAAAGTAAGCTGAGAGAAAAATGGACGTAAAGCAGTGGAAATCTAGCCAAGAGGAGGAAGGTGCTTTTGGTTAACCATTAACTGCACAAGCTGTGCTAACTCTGTTTTCTGAGACTTTGATTCCCACTTTTCAGGGAAACAAATTGCTGCACATTTTTGAGAGGTGAACAGGACTGCATCAGAAGGAAAACCCCCAAGCTCCATCATCATTTTTTTGTTGTTTTTTTCTGTGTGTTTTTTTTTTCCCTAACAGAAATAACCCACAAAATGCTGAATATTGTCCAACTGCTCAGATCGAAAGGGATTGTTTTGTTGTAGGATCTGACTAATTCAGTGTTCGTTGTGGCAATTCAGTATCTGTAATAAGCCCTATGAAGAACCATGCAGTTCAGCTGGCATCTGGCTGCTGGCATGCGGATTTGCAGAAGGTGTAGCATAGGGGGAGGGTTAAATTAGGCATTATAGTTTATTCAAGTCAGCAGAACTCTTGCTGACCTCACAGAGCCAGAGTCAAAACCGGTGCGCTTCCCATTGAGTTACTGGATCTAATCTTTCTGCATTGTGATGTCAAAAGGCTAACCTGCAGAGTGATGTTACTCAATATAGCAAGGGTGATTTCCTGAATTAACAAAAAATTCAGATTTTTGTAGATGAGAAGAAGCCCACGGGTATAAGAATCAATGAGTAGTGCATAACTTTGGATTTAAATGTTCCTTCAAATGCTCAAAATGAAGGCATCACAGCAGAGGATCAGCAGTGTAGGAGAATCATAGTGTGAGGATGTCTGAAAAGCTCAGTTCCAAAATGAATGAAATACAGAAAAATAAAGAATACAAAGTGGAATGCCTTATTAGTGGTGAAGGTGGAATGCATTTGCAAAATTTCTTGCAATAAACTAAGGTACCAGTAAGATTTTAAAATTAAAAGGATAAACCAGTAGCATGGCATTTTGTTTAAATTTTAAGAATTGGCTTTCCTTGTGCAGTATGTCAATAAAGCTAAATAAAACTTATTGGAAAACAATTTTATATGCAGGCTTATTGGTCTTTTCTCTGTAGTTTATATGCAAGACTGAATATTTTAAAGAAAGTCAGAATGCAGCCAACGTCTACTTCATTTTGACACTGTGGCTATTTACAGGGAGAACACAGTTTCTAAGACAATCCTAGCAAAAAGAGTCTTTCTGAGGTTATAAAGAAAATATTCTAACGAATGCTCTCTTGAGGGTTCATTCATGATAACTGTATTTAAGAGAAAAAATGCACATTTGGCCTGGGGAAATAAAGATGTTTTGAATAGAGTAAGTATGCAGACTGTCTGCTGCAAATGGAAGAGTAATTAGAATAAGAGATTATTAATGCCTCTAGTATTTATGACCTAATCCACAATTCTTGTTTCATTAAACTCTGTTAGCCTAAGGATATGTGACCCCATGCTCATCTCTCTTGTATCAATTTTACTCTGGAATTGCTTCACTGGCTCCTCTAAAGTCTCTTGACTTAGACATGAAGGCAACTAAAAGTAGGATCAAGGCACTCATGGCTCATTTCAGAACTCTTTTTTCCCTCAGTCTGGTGGTGCAGACAGTGGTATAAATCATAAAGGGTTGAGATTAAAATGACTGGGCTTCAATAGTGTAAAATAGATTTCTGATTAAAGTCACACCCTCCATGCCTAGATATTGAATTGAGCTGAAATTGGCATAGGGAATATTTTAGCCAAAGCAAATGGGAGACTGTGCACTGCAAGATAATACAGACCTGTCTAAAATGTTTAAAAAAAGAAAATGCACATTTCATCATCAAAAAATGAAATGAAATGAAATGAAATGAAATGAAATGAAATAAAATAATATAAAATAAAAATAAAAATATTAGGTTAGTTAGATAAAGTTTCAGTCATTTTATTTTTTGTAGAAGGTGTATGTGACTTTCTGTTTTTAAAAACTTGCCAAATTCACCATGCTTTTTTCCTTTCATTTTACTTGATTCAAACAAGAAGAAAGCAAAAGCTGTAGAAAAGCTTTTCCTTATCTATTTTTTGTTTTATTTGTTACTAAATTTTATTTTTTGTCACTACTATGAATTTTCTACTACTAAATGAAAGATAAGAGGTCTCCTTCCTTCATTTCCTCCATCTCAGAGAGATGATGGGGAATAGGACTGACCCCACTTGTTCATGGTGAGGGTCAACTCTCCTAGAGCAACTCAGAAGTTCTCTATCCTACCTCTTGCCAAAAGTTCCATTGCAGCCACCACCCTGGGATATGCTGGTAGAAAACATGCAACATATTGGTTCTTTTCATTTGACTTTTTTGGCACCACTGCCAACCTAGCAACCCTGTGCTGGGCTATTTGACCTATTATCTGAGTTATGGCCAGAGTTCAGCAGAGCCGCTTGAAAGCAACTTTCCAATGGATAACATTCTTTTAAACGCTGTCTGTCAAGCCTAGCAGAGGACATGATTATTTACTATTATTATTATTATTATTATTATTATTATTATTATTATTATTATTATTATTTTATGTTCAATAGAAAATGTGTTTCGGATCGTCTGTGTATTCAGTTTGTAGATAAGAGAATAACAATGTAATTCTTATCTTGATTTAAAATCCTTCACTTCCAAAAGCATCTGACAGCAACTTCTAAACTGATGACAAACTGTCATAGTTCTGTTAAGGTCAGTGACATTGTATCAGTTTTCACAAGCAGAGATTTTAGATGAGTTTAGATATATATGTATGTATATGTATGCATATTAATAGTGTGTTTGTTTTTCTTAGTAAATTCACAAAAGTAAATTTATCAGTTCTGATTTGTTGGGGTTTATGTTTTAAAATTATTTGTATTGATTTTTCTGCAGGACTTGGCCTTTTATTATCAAGAGTCCTAAACAATATAAAAACCTATCTTTTATGGATGCAATGAACAAGTTCAAGTGGTCCAAATCAGAGGGTCTCTCCTATAATGAGCTTGTGCTTAAACTGCCAATGAATGTGAGATGTTCAAAAACAGATAACGCAGAATGGTCGGTAAGTCTATTCCCATCTAAGTTTTCTAAACGTTAAAAGGAGACATCTATAGCTGTGAGCCAAAAATAAATGCATTACACATTGCCTGTCTATTTTGTGCATTCTTGGAAGATTACTAACTTTGATAGTTTTCCCTTCCCTGTACTCTTGATGAAAAATCTGTAAGACAAAAATAATTTCCCATTAAGTTATTATTTATTCTAAGTCACTGCTGGTATTTTAACAGGACCTCTGTGATAAGCTATCATCATTAATGTTGATATGTGTTTATAAATAACTACCAGCACAGTAAAGTGTCATCCACTGAAAAACACGCATTGCTCCTTAAACTCCTTTACAGATTCCAAATTCATGATATTTTTTTACTTTTTTGACTTTTTCTCCCCAGAAGGGGAATGGTCTCATTGTGCTAGTTTATTTCCTAACATGAATTTAGGCCAGTTTAACAGAGCTGATACTAAATGCTATTCATGAAATACATCCTAGGAAGGGGTTTGTCTCACACTCCTCACTGTGCAGAATAGCTTCTATTGCTTCTGAGCTGATCACACAGTGGTTTCAGGTAGTGGAGAAATCCCCCTTCCAGCAGCAGTGTTCTCAGGTCTCTCCAACATTGGACTGTTCTGCCCAAGGGAGGTCAGTGAAATACTATGAGCTATAAGTAATCAGAGAGATTTAGATATTTTTAAAAAATATTTTCCCCACTGCAGACTTTCTGTAAAATGTAGTTATTGACTACATGTGGTGATGGAACAAGAGAGTATTCATTGCTTTGGGGTAAGCTTCATGACAAACTACTGGCCAGTAACAGCTGCTTAGCCATTTGTTCACTGATTATTTGTGAGAGAACAAGTACAGAAGATGAAAAGCACTCAGAATTTTTATCAGGAGTGGATAGGCTTCTTTTTTTTATTTTTATTTTTTTATTATTTTTATTGTTTTGAGCGTTTTGCTTTCTGGAAAATATGGTTCCACTTTATCTTACAAGATGAAAGAGCAGTACTTAGGTCTTAATGTTGTCAACGACTGAGTTCACTGGAACTTTCAGTACTTAGTTCTCTCTTTATCATTAGTTCCCTATTTCAAATGACTCAGGCATATTCTTCAAAGCTGAGATTAGGACTCTTTCCTTTTTCTTTCCTTATTAGTGATATTACATGTAATTGTCTGTACTCATAAATATCAGAAACAGATTTAACCCGAAAGGCTAAACAATCAGTGAGTTGCCACAAGAAGGAAAAAACTGAAAGTGGAGGAGTTGAACTGAAAATACCTTCATCCTGCTACAGGGATAGCCTAATGATCAGTTTTAGCTTTGTATCATATTCGCTAAGAATAAGTCAGTATTTGGATTATTCTTTCTCTGCAGTGCAGGAGAACTGCAACATGGAGAAAAACACCAAGCACTTATTTTACAGGTGGATGTTCAAACTTTCAAAAATGTTTGTACCCAGGGGCTCACTTTTCCTAGAACTTCTTTTCTTCAGCATCAGTTTGACAGTGTCTCTTTTAATTTAGGAATTAAACCATCTGAGTAGGGAGTAGGTTTAGAAAATGTATAACTAACTGTTGCACCCAAATCCCTCTGATTCCATGTCAAGGCCAGGACAGACAGGTAGATGCCATATTCTATAAAAATTGCACCGAGTTCTAAGAGAGGAGTAAAAATGCCCCACATATAGAAACATGACAGTGCTCTGGGTGGTCCTGCTTGAGTAGGGTGATGAACCAGATGACCTCCAAATGTCCCTGCCTATCTCAATCATCATGTTGATTCTGTGGAACTAAAGTGATAAAATGTGTGTATCATCAACTGCCTTCTATGTGTAAGTATAAGCTTTGTATGTGCAAATGTATGCTTTCAGATATCATCCAACATCCTAGTAGCACTGTAACACTGTAATCTTCCATTTTCATCTTCCAGAGGGATGAAAACAAAAATCAAACCAGCCAGAAAATCCCACAAAACAAAACAAGGTTATACAGATCAACCAACAAAAGCCTGACCTTGTTTACTGGAGAGGATGCCAGTGTATGCAGCTGTTTCCAAACTGAAAACAATGAATCTGCACACTGGCTGATCATTTGGCATGTAATATATTAACATTTTTACAGAGCTTGATGTCTCCGGAGTAAGAGTCACAACTGCAATACAAAGCTAACAACAGATTCTCATGCAAGCTCTGACAGATTTCTGACCTTATATGATGAAACTGATAATTTTTCATTTTAATTGCAGTTCCAAGGCATGACAGCTTTTCCTCCTGAAATAGAGAGACCGTACAAGACAGAACCAGTAATATGCAGTTCATCTTCCTGTTTACCTTGCAGTTTATCCCTCACTCTGTTGTTTGTGGTACATGTCACATCCATTACCATAGGAAACATTGGACCCTTTGTACAATGATTTTTATTCATTTGTGTTCTCTATGCCATGCAATTTTTGATGTGTTTGCACTGTTGCTGTTGTAGATTTATTTTTTTACATATTAATAAACTAAATTTGCTAGTTCAAAATAAAATGTGTACTTCCTTTGAAAACAGTGTTTACTTGGTTTTCGATGTAAAGTATATACAAAACACAGTAGTCACACTGGCACGTTGCATATTGAGAGCTTTTCACGTACCATTTTGTTACACTTTGTCCTGGTTTTTCACACCATGTTTTCAAAACCAACTATGTATATGGGTGAAATTAATAAACTAAAAGAAATTTAGTTAACCACATTCCACCTGGAGTATGCTGTATTATTTTGTCCTGGTTCTTGACATGCAGTTTAAGAAGTTATTGCTGTAAACATGTACTTGGATATGTCTGACTGGCACCTACAGTAAAGCCAAAGGGAGTATTTATTTGGGGGAACATTTTTTGGAGCAACATGTTGCGACTGGTTACTCTTCCTAAGAAAAACAAGTTGGCACAGGTGTTAAATGGATGAAAATGGGGATAAAAGCCGGAACTTCCCCATAGGGGAGTCCCTGCCTAATCAGGGGTTTCTCTCCTCCTTTCTTCTCTTCATCTTTTTCTCAGTCCCTGACAGTGTTTCTTTTTTCTTAAGTTATTGGGTGGGCCAAGTAGAGCTTTGGTGAGGCTAGCACACCTCTGCTGTACACAACCTTGATAAAGTAGCAGTGATGAAGATCAGTCTCAATGCCAGGCACTGGCGCACATACGGCAAGCATCCTGATATGCCAAACTGTTGATTGAGCTTATTTTTTGTGTATCTCATGTGTGACTATTCATGTGAATATATGTGTCTTCTTTACTCAAATGTTGCTCAGCAGAAAAATCTTCCTAAAGATACGTATTCTACAGTTTCCCAGTGAAATTATGCAACACACTGGAAAATGATTTTGGATGTCCCCAAGACCTCATGTCTATAAGCACCCTGTAGCTGCAGTTAACTATGCATTTTCCACAGTGCAGCATAAACAATACTGAGTTCAGCTGTGAAAATAAGTTATTTTGAATGTTTAGAGTGCTTCCCTGACTACTGCAACACCAGCAGTACAACTAACCTCTGTAGACGTAGTTACACACAGATTTTGTTAAGTGCATTGAGTACTGTGCTGCAGCGTGCTCAGTCCATAGTAGATTAAGAACTCAATTTAGTTGAGGTGAATTGATTTTCTGGGTCATTGGATTTTAACTACTGAAACCCACACTTGTTTGTGAAATTAAATTTCTTCATGAGAGCAGTCTATTCTGATGCAAAGAGCTGTCATGGCAGAAGGAAAATAAGGAGGGGATTTGGAATCTGTCTTCTTTGTATTTGAGAACTGAGAATGAAAGCACCACAAAGCTGGTAAGGCTAATTTGTGGATAGCCAAAATGACAATTAGTGTGAAAGCCTTCATAGAAGAAAGGCGTTGAAGATACTAATGCCTGAAGTAGAGATGAAAGAACTAATCAATGTTAGATTAAATATCTAAGAGCTATAGCAATCTCATTACGAATCATATGCATAAAGAGAGTTTAAAATCATCTGTGAAGACAGGCTCATAAGTCCCACTAAATCCTCCTGATGCCGCAGTCTGCTGTTGGACTAGGAGAGCAACTCCCACCAAAACCTGGGGAGTTTCTTCATCACTGTTGGGCAGCTGCTTCCTCTGGACTACTAGCATGAGTCGTATGTAGGCATGGTTTGTAATTAAGATAAAGCAGATCTATCTGGAATTACATTCCGTTCACTTGGCTGTTCTCTGATTTGGTGCTGTTTCTTATCTAAGGGAATTTCCTTTCCATGGATACCCATCCTAATATCAACTGAACAACTGGGTATTTGTTGTTGCCATTGAGTGTGCCATGAGATGACGTAAAGCAAAGCTGGCTCAGAAAGCATGTCTGTGAGAGTTAACTGCCAGTGCTATCAGCAAGACCAGCCATATACACTGAATGATCATTTTTACTTAACTTTCAACTCTTTTATAACTTCTTGAGGAAGAGAAAAAAAAATCTTGTTTCACAGGAAGATAAAAATAGAGACCAGTGATACAGTTCTGGGAAACTTGCAGGTAAAAGATCTAAAACAAATAAAAGCACATCACATTAAGAAAGAAAACAGACCGCAGCTCAAAGCAAGGATAAAGGTGAGAAAGGCTACAAGTTAGCACCATGACACTGAATAAAAAAACAGGTGGTGCCAACAGTTACCAGCTCACACTGCATGTGAGAAAGCACCCAGGCACAGATTTCTGTGGTGCACTTCCAATACTGTGCTATGATAAAGCGCATACTCTTGAATTTTGTATAGTTACCCAAAGCTTTCAAAGTAGTTAAAAGTAAATAAATAATTTCCAAGAATACCACTGTGTAAGAAAGGATATTGAGTACACACCAGGATCAATGAGTTAGAGATAATGAGCATGAAACAAGTAAATGATATTTTCCTTGAAAATTTTTGCCAAAATCTTCCTGTGTGAAGAAATGCATTATTTATTTCTAGTGTGAAACTAAACATATAAATAATGTACTGGGCTGGAAGTTGCATTCTGGAACAGCAGCTGAAAGTCCCAGCCTTTTTGTATAAGGTTTACTGTATAATGGGCCAGCTGTCCATCACCTTTAGGCTTTCTACCTGATTGTCTGTCTGTCTATCTATCTATCTTATTTATACTATTTAGTTCCCTTTGTTTCTCCTTATTATTATTTATTTATTTATTCATTACTGAGCTTCCATTTTATGATCATGTGACTCAAACAATGACTTGGGATTTTGGCTGTTTATCAAGAAACCATGATTTGGGAACACTGAGAAGGGAGCATCTGGAATTTATGAAACTCCTTGCACCTTCAGGGGATAGTATCTTCTCTGCCAGTTCCATTGCACAAGTTCACATCCACCCACTGGTCCCTGGAGTGTGGTAACCTCTGAGTTGCATGTGTGTAGATCTACACAAAGGCCATCAGCAGAGCAGTGGGTGTGCATCTCTGCTGGACTTATGTATGCCACTGGGGAGGTCTTGCTTAGTAATCAGCCTGGCTGCTTAAATGGAGGGACAATGTGACCATATTATCAAGATGCTGAAGAGGCACAAATCTAATAAATAAAACCTAGTGGAAACAGTGGCCTCATTCTTCTCCTTCCTCCCTCCATGCAGAACTGGACTATTTATAGATCAGTTACTGCTTCTTACATGTTTAAGAATTTCCACTTCTGCTCTGTGCCTCTTATAGAAGATTTTTGATAGATCCATGAGAGAGGATCTATCAAAATCCTGAGGTTTTTAGTAGAGAAGGAAGTGGGGAGTAAAAAATGACAGCTGTAACAAAGACTTCTGGGCTACTTCCTTCATCCCCATGCTGCAGGAACCCCCAGGAGCATCAGTACAGGCAGACTAAGCCAGCAAAGGCCAGTCAAAGGCTGGGTGCAGCTGTGGGTTTTCCCTTTTCTCGTCACCTGCAAAGAGCTCACTGCTTAGGTTCTCCCAGCTGCCTGCATGTCAGCCCTGTGTGCACAGGCTGTCCCCAGAAAACCAGACTCAACAACCAAGGGGTGGAGAGAACCACTGATCACAGAGCAGGGCTCACCGACTACCATGCCTTCTAAAGCTGTTGTCCTAGTTTGTTTTAGTCAAGTCACTACTATTCATAACCAAATCAGGAATGGGCTCATCATTTTATGGGCATATATACCCTAACTAACTGATTAACCAGTAAAGACCGTCTTCAAGCACAATTTTTAATTCTCCATTTGCAGCCGTCTTTTTGGCATTGTGCCTTCAGGACTGAAGGGATGGAGTCATTGACCTAAAAACCCTGGGGATGTGCAGCCAGCCACCTGCTCTGCTTGCCCTAAGATGCCAAGGATCACCCATGATCAGAACTTTTTAAAGCATGTAGATATCGGTGACTGTCTTAGGCTGTAGGAGTGCACTGCTAGGAGATATTTCAGGGAAAAACAAACAAACAAAAAAAAAAACACCCATGTCATAGACCACCTACTTGTCCCTTGGGAAAGTATGTCTTTCAGTCACAGCCCTGGTTGATCGACTAGGAAGTACAATGGAGAAACTGAAAAATGGTTGGGAGCTGCTGAGTAGCATGTTGAAGTCACCAATGTACCAGAGTCAATTAACTCTTGTAGTACTGTGTACTCAAGGTCTTTATAAAACTCCAGCTCCTGGGATATAGAAATGAGCAAGCCCCCTCCTCCCCCCCAGCACACACACACACACACACACACAGACACACACACAGAAAAAAAAAAAAAAAAAAGGTGAATTTCTAGCTGAAGAAATTGGGAAATGTGATGAAATATATGGATTAAAAACTCTATCTTTTGCTTTCTGATAAATCTTTCCTTATCTCTCTATCATTTCTATCCAGATTTCTCCCTTGCACTTTCCGACATCTCAGTTTGCTCTCTTCCATTATCTACTTACTCTACATTGCTCTACCTTGTGTTTGCTTACCACAAAATCCCCTTGGTAAATTGCCTTTTTAGGAGAGCGTTGCTTTAATCTTACTCAACTTAGGAACATGCAGTGGAACAGATTTTTCATTTAAGTGGCAAAATTTCCTTTGTATTTTAAATCTCAGATGTTTATAAAGGCTTTATTTATTTATTTATTTATTTATTTATTGGAAAGGGAGGTCTAGGAACAGAAAGGGTTATACTGAAGGAGATGATAAAGAAAACAGCCCCTTTTCCCTAGCTGTCATACTTTCCTATGCACTGTTGATTTTACCTCAAATATGTCAGAGCTCCTTAAATGATGCCAAGTGTTATTTTTTCTTCTTACCTTCAAGGCAGCTGAGATCTCTGGTTGTTCTTTGTAGCAGAGGAGGCCAGTGCAGAACACAGGTGTGCTCAGCTCTCCCCAGGCAGTATTTCACATCAAGTAGCATTTTGATAAAGCCATACTAAAAAAATACATTTACTTTAAACAAATGTCTTTTTGCAATTTTTACTTACTCTGTGTGCAGCAGACTCATGTAACATCGAATCTGGGACATCTCATCTCACTTAGGACAACGCAGTGGAATTTCCCCAACAAACAGCTTCACTGTAACATTAAGGTGAGCAAGAAGAGACAGAAAACTTACTGTGAAACACAAACAAATTTTATAAATACTCTTTGAGATTCATAGAGTTACTGGCAAAGTAAATTACCTTTTGTGAGACTACACTCTCCTTTCCTATTTATATCTCCCATGGGTTGCACGTATACCACCTTATAAATGCTTTCCACTTTTTCTAGCCCAGTGAGCAAGAAACCAGCAGGGAGCTGAGTGTGGTTCTTTTTCTAATTAATTACCAGGCAGCCTCATTACAGGTGGGTTAAAATTCCCCTTATAAAACAGTAGCACAGCAATAAATAAATATCACTCTGTCATTTAGTTTTACAGGCCTTGACACACATTTTCTCAGTATATTGTCATTATTTAATCATAATTTATCTTTGCAACTCACTATTATTTTTAAGAAATATTACAGTATTTTTCCCTGTAAATTTCTAATGTCTTGAAAGAAAAACTGACTAAATCCAAGCTGATGACTCCTTGCCCTAACCTGGCCTATTCTAAATTAAATCCTGCTATAGTGTCCTCTCCAAAGTGAGACTTTTACTGAGAATAACTCTTTCAACATATACCAATAAAAGTGAGAGTTTTCAAAGTTTTTTACTTTTGCAGTTTTCTTTCTCTGACTTGCCTCATTTCAGTTCAGTGGCCTTAGCTGGAACTTTCCAGTTTCTCTGCTACCTCATCAGGTGTGACCCAAGATCTGTCTTCACTTTCTTCTCAGTACTAGGCTTTTCCTCTTCTTTTGTCTCCCAAGAAGAAAAGCCACACTCTGGCTGGAATGAAGGATTTGTTTTGCTTGTTTATCTCTGAGGTCTGTGAGAAAATGTGCTTCACCTGCCTGCACAGCCAGGTAACAGCAGAGGAGCGAGTCTGAAGGACCGAATCGTGGATGTGGTAGCAGGCAGTAGATACCTTCCCCATGACATGCTGTGTGTCTGCCCTGTATGACTACCTGCTAGCACCTGTAACTGAGACATGCAGGCAGGAGAAACAGACTGACCAAGCACACAGGCATGTAAAATGCAAGCTGATCACACAGTCATAGAATCATGAAGATTGGAAAAGACCATTAAGATCATCTAGTCCGACCCTCAATCCCATCACCACCATGCCCACTATCCATGCCCCCTCATGTCTTTTTTTGGTCCCATATCAGCACTCGCAAAGGACAGAGGGCTCTTTTCTACGAGCAGAAAGAGTCCAGAAATTCTTTATCCCTCTTCCACGTTAAAACGAGACCCAGATCAGTAATAATAACTGCTTATTGAACAGCACTCTCTGCTGCCTCCTGCGAGCTCTGCATGCGGCAGCCGCCTCCAAGCATTGAGCCCCGGGGTGCTGGAAGTGCCCCCTGCTGATGCCGTCGGCCCTAAATCCTGCCGGAGTCCTAAATCCCGGGGAGCTCGGCTGTAGTGAAAGGCGTGAAAAAAGCGACCAAAAAGGCGCACTCACGCCAAACAAGTAAAACAAAGTTATTAAAAAAAAAAAAAAAAAAAAGTTTAGCTCACCACGCAGCAGCTAAAGCAAAAGCTCGTCACCAAAGCAGCCTCTTTAAACTCCTCGTTTAAGCTTTGCAAGCAGAAAACGTGCGAACCGGAGTAGCTGAGTGCGTGGGACATTCCTAAAGGGAAGGCTGATCAAACCAAACAGATGCGACGGACCTGCGAAGCAGAGCTCCGCAGCCCAGGCCCTGCCACCTGGTGGCCGCCTGGAGGCACAGCCCCTAGAAGAGCTGAACCCGAATGAAGCCACCTTTTCCCGGCCCTCTCCAGCCCCATCCCTGGGCACACCTGGGATGTGAAGCCGGGAGAGCTGGATCCTTGTAGGTCTCTTCAAGCTGAGGATGTTCTGTGATTATCTGAATCTTCATCTTTTCATTAGCAAACAGAGGTCTTGCTCTGCTTGGAGGAATGACATTGATGTTTGGGGTTGCCAGGTCTTGCAGCCCAAGAGAGGTGAGGCTGCCACAGCTGTGTGTCCCCAGGTCCAGCCAACAGCCTGGCTGAGTGTACATCCTCAACAGCACACCTGGGTACACACAATATATATATGTGTATACACATACAGATGGCTGACCTTGCAAATGAACACCCGCAGTGATGCTATGTGAATGCAGACAGCACATGTGGCCTAATCCTGCTCCCTGGGCTTTCTCAGCTTGGAGAAGAAAAGCTTCAGGGAGACTTCGCTGCAGCATTCCAGTACACAAAGGGAACTTACAAACTGGAGGGGGACCAATGGTTAACATGGTCTGGTAGTGACAAGACAAGAAGGAATGGCTTTAAACTAAGTGAGGGAAAAGTTGGGCTAGATGTTAGGAAGAAATTATTTACTCAGAGGGTGGTGAAGCAGTGGCACAGGCTGCCCAGGGAAGCTGTGGGTGTCCCATCCCTGGAGGTGCTCAAGGTTGGATGGAGCCCTGGACAGCTGAGCAGGTGAGTGGCAGACAGCAGGGGATTGGAAATGAATGGTTTTAATGTCTCGTCCAACCCAAACCATTGTATTATTCTATGATGATTCTATCATTCTGTTCTCTGGCAGTTCATGGTAAAGGTCCATTAGTGGGAAATCAATGCATATGTACCAAGGTGATCTCTCTGATTGCTGGGCTGTGACATATGATCTGCATGTAACTGGATTTACAGTGCCCCAGGTCTCGCTGCCCTGTGCCATTTGCTCATGTTAATCACACACTACCCTGGAAAGCAATCAGATGGAGGAAGTCTGAGTACACAGAAAAGCTGATTGTTTTTCCCCTGAGTGACAACAATCCTACAGCCAAAGGCCTACAGTGAAGTTCCTCCTGAAGAAGGAGAGAGAAACATCTGCAATTTTTGGCCAGTACAATGTGTACCAGCTGAGGAGCAGCCTGGGAAGCCAGCCTGATGTGCCTTGCTTCATGCAGCTCATTGCAGCAGTGGCTGGAACGACAGGTCTGATATGGCACACAGCACCTCATGGAGGCTCCAAGGATAGGTCTGCACTGTAGTCACATATTTTGAGCTGATGTTTTCAAACAAGAGCATGAGAAAAAGCAGGTAGCTCACTGTGGCTGGAGGCTGTTAGCTCCCACACAGATCTGTACGGTAGTGGCAGATGGGAAAGAGTGGAAAAAGATGTGTGACCCAAAGACAGATTTGGCAGACATCTCCTGTCAGTCTCTCCTGGTGGGGAGAGAACACCAAGCTAGTGGGTTTGCTACAAATACACCAGAGTGTGCTAACCCACAGGGCCTGAGCAGCCCTTTACTTCTGGACTTTGTGCCATCCAACACAAATTTCCATGCCATATTTCAAATGAGAGGGGTGCTTACGTGCTTTTCCAGAAGAAAGCAGCCAGAATGTTTTGCCTGTATGAAAAACAATGTATTTTTAACTAACCTCTTACTTGGAAATGAGTGAATCATTTTGGGCAGAATTTTTCCATAAATAACACAGCCTAAAGCACACACTAGGCATGAAAAATTTATCCAAATGAAGAAGTCAAAAAAATTATGCTCAACCAGGACCTGTAAATGGGAATAGCTGGGGAAACTTCAGTAATAACTGATAGTTTGAATCAGCTTTGTAATAGTCTTTATAATGGGAAGCAGGATAATTCAGCAAAGATTGATATTCTTCATCTTTTTCTTCAGTGATAATTTTTACCTCTCTTCTAATGCTGGGGAGCTACACAGTAGTACTTGGGATAAATTATTTTATTACACTTTTACATCTCCCTTCTGAAACTAATATAAAATTTCATCTCTCACTATCTCACATCTCTCACCTTTTTTTCCTCAACATTTTTATCACATGTGGGAGAGTCAGCAAGATTTTTATGAATTGCAATTATTAGAAGTGTTATCAAGCATTAAGAATTCAGTATTTTTGACAGGCTTCTTTGACTTAGCTCACATTTTTTTCTCTTCACCTGTAAGTTTAATGATCAGCAAGTCCTGTGCTTTTTTTTTCTTCATTGTTTGTTTTAGTTCTGGAAAAGAAAACTTTATGAATCACCTGGAAAAATGACACTAGCAGTACTAATTTGCTTCCTTTTCTTCTCTGTTCTCAAGGAATCATATTATAGAACAATGTAAATGCAAACTTTACTGTCAGTTTCTTTTTTTAAGGTAGAAAGTGATGGAAAAATTACTTGGAAAATATTGCATAGTGTTTCTATTGTTATACCTCCCCCATGGAAAAAGTTTGTGCCTGCTCATACTGCACCAAAATAGTGATAAATGAGTAATTTTGGAGGTGTGCACGGTACACTTAAATCCCACTGTCCGTCCTGGAGTGAGCAACCCCCTTCTCTCCTGCAACCATGGGCAAGGGCAGCTGCCTTCCTTCCATCCTTAAACTAGATCTTGGATCACAAAAACAAAGACAGCTTGTTATTAACTCCAGAGCTGAGACAGCAGGTCTGAAAGAGGGAGTATTTTACCCAGTTCTGTACATTCATTCAGTAAATTTGGACTGGGATTTGGACTGGTTCCTGTTCATCTTCCCTTTCTGCTCTCATTCCTACACCCTGGTGGGTAGGTGACTGGATACACAGGCTCTCTCATCTCCCCGTGCCTGTTGCCGTGCTGCAGACAGTCATGGAAAAAGTACGTCTGGGCATCACATCAAGGGTAAAACCAACTCATGACATCAGAGGTGTGATCACAAGAACAAGATCCCCATTCAAGGTGAAAAACAGGGGAAAAATGTTCCTTACAGATCCCACCTGAGAACTATTGAAAACAATAAAACCAGTAAAGATTAATGCTGCCTACATGTGTCAGTAGTGAAAAGACTTCATTCTCCTTCCTCCCAGAATGGGTCTTTGATGGTAAATGAAGTTCCCCTACCAGCACCAGTCAAACTACCTCGTGTTATGCATCAGTGCTTTAATACTCCTTGTTCAGAAAATTTCAGAAATAATATAGATAGCTGAATTATTTAGGGCAAAAATGGAAATGTTTGGTACAGCAACAGAAAGTTAAACAGCAACCAGAATGGATGAGAGCACACCATCATTCTGCTCACTGTTTTGACTATCTGATTCTCAATATTTTCCTCTGGAAATGTGGAATCAATGTGTCTTTGCCCACCTCAGAAGAGAAGAATCACAACAGATGCAAGGGGACAGATGGAAAGTGTCCATCTTTCTGTAACTGCAGTTTATGTACAAGACAGTCTATCATTTCTGAGCTGAACGCAGAATCAACAACTGTGGCAAAATTACGTTCAGGAAAATTGTTTTGAACTGGTCTTACTGAACTTTCATACGTCACCTTCTCTGAAGATAATTATGCTCTTTTGGCTGTAATATTTTCCCCTCTTTAAACTCAGATTCTTTCCTTCCTTTGGCAGACCAAGAAATGTCATTTTCCATTGGAACCACTGAATTAATTAAACTCATGACTGTTAATTCACACTTTCTTCAGTCAACCTGGTAAAGGTTGTTTCCTAGGAGTTGTAGTGGCTCTCAGGGCTTGTTTTGGAGCCTTCTGTTTGTGCACTTCTTGCTTATTGACACCACGCCATCTTCCTGATCTCTATAGAGGTAGTCACCCTCCAAGGTAGTAACACAATTGCATACTATGGCTAGAGTTTGTCAGGGAAAATAGCTGAGTAAGGTAGGCTGGCTGCTGCTGATCAGCTGTGTTTATCTAGACCTAGTTAATAAATATGACCGAGTCAAGATGGTGAGTATGCTGTCTGTGGCTGCTGGCCAGGAGCTCCTTGGTAAAGAGAGCAGCTCAGTGACACAGGAAGGCAAAAGGCGAATGTTTGTTGTTGGTACACAACTGCTGAAACAACTTACGCAGATCACATTGGGCTGAACAATCAACAAGGTTGACCCGATGACCTAGGAAAAAGCTGGTATTCTGGTGGAATACCTGAAAAACAGAGGGATTTTTCTTCCTGTTTTCATCAAACTGCAGCTTGGAAAAAAAAGGCTGCAAAAGCAGACAGATGGGGAGAATATTCTCTTTGTACAGTGGATGGCCTGATGGAGAATTCTAAACATTAGCAAATGCAATCTCTCTCAGTGTCTCTACCTCTCTGCCTATCTTCTCTCACTCACAACACCCACACTGTATGTTTCTCTATGTATAGACAAACATACACATATTGCTGAGGAGCCTATAATCTCCATTATTTACAGGATGCTGTTTTTCTCACCTAATATCAGAGGGGCACCAAGTGACAGACTTTCTGTAAGGGAGTCAGCAGCACACAGATAGTGCAGTCTGCTGATGTCCTTGGCTGCAGCTTTGTCTGACAGATGAAGAAAGGAGACCACTGACACATCTTACAAGCTGTCAGCCTGAGTCTCTCATTGATTCCTTGAAGTTTCTTGGACTTGTGTTGTGCTCCTGAGTGCAGAGTAAGTCAAGATGTTCTCTCTGCATCTGAGCTTACTCAGACGATTCACAATCCTAACATTATTTGAAATCGAATTCAAATTAGAATTTTTGCTACCCTCTTCTCATTGTTTATATGAGTTTATATGAGTTTCTCTTTTTTAAAAACTTCATACTTTCACAGATCATCAGACAGCAGTCTCACGAGGAAAACCTACATATTAGCTGCATATATACCTACATGTAGTCTATAAAAAACTGCACGTAGAGTCTAAATTGAATTTCTTCACATTTATAGCACATTTATTCTTTTATAAATCTGTCATCCTCTCACTCCACATAGATATTAGATGTAACTTTTCTGCAATCAGATTTTAATAAAAAACTCTTTATTTTAAGAATACAAAATCCATTTGTCTTCTGTTCCTTTACCTCTCCCAGAGTCAGAAAATGGGAAAAAAAGAGGTGGCAGGTCTTCAGAAGGAGAGTTGTTTCCAGTTCATGGTATATTTCATGCATTCTGACTGTAAGTGGTATGGGGAGAATTAGCTTGATCCAAAGCAAGCTGTGGCCCTGAAAAAGAAGGTTGTAAATGAGCTTTTAAGCTGTTGATCATGGGAAAGCTGAGAGATACGGGAGAACACGTGCTTCAGGATGGCATTTCCTGTTGTATGTACATGAATTCTCTCTACTCACATGAAGATCTGAAAGATAATGAAAACCATCAAACACAAAGTGAAAAGCGCAGTAAAGTTGATACAAAGTGCCAAAAGGTAAGCCAGAGTGATAATACATGTACTCACATACACATGTAAGAAGATTAAGACATAAGGTCTTGTGTAAACAGTGGTACAAGTTTGGTAAGTTGTTTAGGCATTCAGCATCATCAGGGCAACAGGGAGACACAGCCTGATCTTTGGTAAAGGCCTCTCAGCATGCCTACAAAACACCAACAGTCTTCAGTCTTCCCTAATATCCTTCCAACAAAAACATTGTAAAAATGGTCTTTTAGCCCCTTATTCTACTTATCCTGGGTTTTGTGACATTGAGCTGAGAAAGAACAGATTGTTCCTTGCCAGTTATAGCTAACAGAAAAGTTTAGTATCATGAATGGGATACTGCAGGTTAGAATAGCTCGTAAATTTTCCCAAATTTGTGTTGTGGGTGCCACCAGTGCAGCCAAGAACCTAATGGCTTACAAATAGAATTAAGCCAGAGATAGTGATCTGGTGAGTAACAGCAGAGCATATAAAAGATTTGCAAAAATTTGCAGATGGCTGGTTCAGATGTGGTGATGGGAACTTGATCTGTGGAAAACAAAATTATAAACAGTACTTCTCTTACACTGTATGGCAACACAAGGAGTGATTTGTAGCTACTCCTCAGGAATAATTTGGGAACAAACAAAAATAATTCCTTTTGTAGTCCATTTATGCAATTCATGGCATATGTTTTTTACACAGTCCACTGCACACTTGGGTTTAAAGCGGATTGCGTAACATTTTTTTAAGAGCAGTGGGATATTTTGTTTCATCTTGTGAAATGTATACTCCTTGTGGTCATAGAATGAATGTTTTTCAGTTATCTGATACTGCAAAGGGAATGTCGAAGGGTTATGCTGTGAGCAGGGAAGCCTTTACTGGACAAAAGAAAAAAAAGAAAGAAAGAAAGATCAAATGAATTAGAGTCAGTATGACATTAGATGTGGTGCACTCATATGCATCTCAGATTTTTTTAGAGATCACACCTGATGTTCTCTCCCATTTTGAAAATATCTCTGGAGACTTGCAAAACTTCAGAACCATCATGACTCTCAGTTAAGACCTACAGGTGATATCTCAAATATCAAGACAGAGGAGAAGTGAATGGTATCCCCTAGGATTTCTGTCACTTCTTCCCTGAAGTACAGATGCTCATAGATCTTCGTCCAGAGGCAGCTTACTGCTGACCAGAAGTTACCTCCTTACAGTGGTGGAAACCTGTCCAGTTCTCCTCCCATTCACGAGTACCCACTTGAGCCCTTTCTGTCCCAGCTGTGGAAAAACACCCGCTCCTTGGCCAAGAACACCCAGCTCACTTGGACAGTCCAAAAAGAGCCGACTCCAAGGCTAGCTATGAATGTGAGGAATGGACCGTAAACAGTACAATACTGATGTGATTGGCCAGCCGCCAAATTACTCAGAGTTCTCTAACAGGATGCTGTGGGATACACCTATACTTGCACTCAGATTATCTTCAAAACTCAAGGTATTCTTGCCTAGCCTGGATCTCAGTACAAAGTGCAACCTAGGTGATTGATTTCTGAGAAATGTAATATTGGATTTGTGATAATGCACTATGGGCAACACACAAAATATTTATGTTCCACCTCAGAGTCCAAATCTGTGAAATAAATATTTGCTCTCTTGTATGTCTGCGGGATTCTGACATAGAGAACACTATGTGCTATAATATGTTTCAGAGCCACCCATGGCAGTACTTGAACAGACCTTTAACTGCTTTTTTTTTCCTTTGGCATGGTGTTTCTATTTAGAATTGCTTTCTCTGCTCTACTTATTTGAAAAATGCTTTGTAATATATTTCTTTTGACGTATCATGGCTTACATAAGCTATAAACTGAATAAAATATAATGTATTTATTATACAAGTTGTAATACTATTGTTCTAAAACTCTCTCAAACATATCAGAGTTGATGTCAGGTCACAGTAGTTAAAATTCAAGGGATATTTAACTGTAAGGATGGAGAGAAGACAGGTCAGAGTACAGATAGGAATGCAACATGTTGCTAAAATGTGCATGTACTTAGGAAGCTTTACATCAGCAAGAAAATACATCTTGTTCTATTTTTGTTGTTGTTAGATATGTAATCTGTGTTGTTTGTCATTAAAAGGCATCTCTCAGACTTTCATTTTAGTATTCAATAAAATGTATTAAGTTATTGTAACTAAAAGATAGTATATTATGTACAAGACCCCAGATAGTCACATTTAAGCTTACCAGCATACACTCCATAATAGCATTTTAAAAGTTAGAGACTGAGTGTTCTTGCTGAGAATGCATTCTCAATATATTTTCTACTGTCATGCAGCTTAGGTCATCAAGTATGAAAATTTATCAGAGAAAGTAATTAAGAAACAATTTAGACCACGGGAAATGTACAGCAGAGAGGATCCCAGAGCTAGAAAATACTGGTCTCAGCTTGAATATTTCATATCCATCCTCACTTGAATGTGTCAACCTCTTGAGCCCATAGACAGGTATATTTCTGTCTGTCTTAGATAGACAGGTATCCATTTCTTTCTACAATATATAATATCATTCGTACTAAGAAAAGGTTTCTACTTTGAATAAGCACTTCCTCACAATTACATAGATTGCTGACATAAAACTTCAGATTATTTATTTACAGTTCATGATTTACCAATTATGATTTACCATTTATAACAGTAAGTAATGCTAGTAAAGTAATCATTTATTGAGGGTTAACAGTAAATGAAGTTTTGCCGCTCAATTAATATTGCATTATTTTAATCTGTATTGCATTCATGTTAATATACTGGGTTGTTCCTGAATTCAGTCTATGTGTCTGTTTTTGTGAAATAATACAATTTTGAAATATTAGTGCTATTAAATATGATTAGTTGACAGTGAAATTCTTCATGACACAAGTATTTTAATTAGGGCATCCTTCAGATTTGTCATGTTTCTCTTTCTAAGACTTTGCTGTAACACAAAAAAGATGCAGGAGGAAATGAAGCATATGATGGCAGCAGCAGATCTAAGGTGGAGAAAGAGATATGGAAAAACATCATGTAGTTATCTACCTACCTAGAGATCAGCCCAGAGTAATTTACTGGAAAGTCATAGCTACAATACCCTATCTTATCTGTTATGTATTAATTTTATGTGGGAACACTGTAGTTTTGTGTCCCTGAGACGTTGTCTTGAATCAGCTGATAGAGGATCATGATACTGAGCAATCCACAGATCGACTTCCTCCATCATCATGAGGAAATTAACATTTAAGGGTAACAAAATAAGGATAACCATTTCCTAAGCTTGTGTATTGCAGTAAGATAAATCTTACATTGAATATTTGGTAAAAATGGGCCAGCACAGCTGCTTCAGATAGTTTGTTGGCAGATGTCTCAGGGATTTTGAAGATTTTAGATTTTTTCAGAGAGAGAGAAAGCTGCAAAGTTTGCTTCCTCACATATTACAGACAGTAAGATGCTGTATGGGAACTACTGAATCACTGTCTGGACCACTAATTGAGCACCTGGAGAAAAGATGGGTCAGCCTCGGAGCACAGATGAAGGCAATTCACCTGTGAAACCAGAAGGGGGTGGAGCCAGGCTCAACGCTTCTTAGACCTCATTTAAGGGCTGACTGCTACTGAGGAGGGATCTTTTGTTGGAGATACCTTTTTTTGGAGTTATTTTTTGTGAACCTAGCTTCTTGGAGATGGGTGAGCCTTCCTTCTTTTTATAACATCTCATTTTTGCTGGTATCTCTGCCGTTACAGATGCTCTCCGCAATATGTCCTTATTATTTATTTTTGTTTTTGTATTGAGCTCCCTGTTCCCTAACAGTAGGGGAAGGAAAAGAAAATGAAGTTGTCTTTCATTATAGACAGCAAAAATATATTTCTTTGGCTCTGCTTGTGTTGTTTTTTCCCTTTCCACATTTAAATTTTGAGATTGGAAGTTATTTGAGTATCTCATAGAGGATGTCTCTTCACTGGAGATGGGTGAAGTGTTGCTTTAGTTTCATTGGCAGTTACTGTGAGGCTAGATTCTCTGTTGTTTCTGAAAAGCTTCTTTCACCAAGTCAAATTTTATGAATATATTATTTCTCCAATTATATTCCATGTCTTACAGTGTGTATACGTACATGTATGCATTGTTTTAAAACGTGAAGTAAATTGCGAACCTTTTACATGAGCATAGTCTTTCAGACTCCTTAGAAAATCTTCATGTTCTAAATCTATTCACCATTTAAAATGGGCTATTTCTGGCAGTTTATAACTTACTGGATTACTGCATTACTGACAAAACCATGGAAGGGCATAAAGGGAAAAGTATTAATAATGAGCAAAATGTGGGGCAGGCAGTAAGGGCACTTAAGAATCCAGTGACTTTGTTTTTGCTACCTCATGCTGGTCTTCCAGTGCCACACACACTTGTCATCACAACCAGTACCTCTGTTGCACTGGGCTGCTACACAGCTATGCTGCCAAATCTACTTTCTTGTTTAGCATCTTTTGAGTGAGCTATGATGGCTTTGCTATTTATGAAAATTTTGGAAAATGTCCATCTTTCTCAGCATGCGTTTCTGACTAAGCTGGTACAAGTAATGAAAAGAGCCGTTTACATACTTTCCAGATGAAAATAAGATTAGAAAAGCATGGAAATTCTTGCAGCTGCTACTGGGAAATGATGAAACCACAGCAAGACCTGACCTTGACTTGCATGATCTGTGCTCTCAGCTGAGCTACTTCTGTATTTTCCCCATTTTGAGTACTTGAAAGGTACATGCTCTGCATGAGAACTTCTGCTCTGGCATAATCCCTCTTCTCACCATAGAAGGAAAGGGCTGGTAATGGAGCTGGTTGCCATGGATGAATTTTCCTTGTGGGCAGATCCAGGGGGAAGCAATTCCCCCTGCCCTCTGGCTGCACATTGGGTCTCACTTCCAGCAGTCTTCATTCAGATGTGGGGAGGAAGGAGGCATTCTGCTGCTCTTTTTGTCATGGGGAAAAAAAACACATGATCAGGTCTTCTGAAGCCTGATGCTCTGTGATATTATCAGGACCATAGCTACTAGGTTATGCAGTCCTCTTCTCAGCACTCATCAGACTGTATGTGAACACTGCCCTCTGTCAAGGACTCCCAGGGGAGGAGGATACGGAGCAAGTGTATTGGAGGTACTGTCACAGTCCTGTGCAACCTGGTCTGACTGCACAGCTAGTCCTGCACAGGGAGCAAGAGGCTGGACTGGAGACTTCCCAAGCCCCCACTCAGTCTGAATGGCTCTGACTCAGTCCTCTTATCACATAAAAACCTATTTATGTAATAACAGGAATTGTTCTTTGAAAGCGACTTCATATTCTAATGACTATTTGACTGATTTTCAAAATTATCTGTCTTTCCCTCTACTTATCAGATTGGAAAACAAAAATCTGTAAACAGTGGGTGATATTTGAATATTTTCTTTCTTTCTGCAGAAGAAATTACCAAAATTCTCCATTGGAGGGAGATAGCGATGAAGTTTTTGCTCTCACTTGGAGTAGAACCATCTATGCAGAGAGGGGCAACATGAGATAAACAAATATTTCTGGCCCAAGTGGTAGTAATATGGAGCTAGCAGAAGTAGAACCAGAGAAAGAATAAATATGATATTTGATTCTGTTCCTTCATCTGTTAGAGATTAGAACGGTGTTTCTTACATCATGGATAACTATTAAACTACTTGAATATTATGTATTATGAGACAGCCTATGGCAAGTGTTTTACAGTGCTCTCTCTCTGGACTAGTGAACTTGCAGCTATTCACAGCAGCTTATTATTCAGATTGTCAAATAGGATATTTAGATTTTTGGAGTACTCTATCACCTGGTATTTATGGTGTTCACCTCTGAATTTTTAGAATTTTTAGAAGAGGATGGAACTGAGCCTGATCCTCTCCTATTTCAGATGAGAGTTTTTCCTGCAGTTCAGTAGGTAGAGGAGAATGGAGCTGAATATGATCTGAGGTAAAAAGAAGGAAGTTCTTCTATTATTGGAGAGAACTCATTAGCAGAAGTGCTCTAGAACCATCAGATGAGAGAAGGAGGACAGTACCAGATTGAGCTACATTGTGTTAAGATTTAGGTATCTGACTGACAGAAAATGGTAGTGCTTGCAGGGTCTGAAAACAGATAAGCTGTGAAAACACACTTGTAGTTTAGGCACCTTCAATGCAATTTGGGTAGTGTTATCCACTTAAAATCGACTCTGATCTGAATCTAAATATTACACAGTCCAATACTGAATGCTTTTGTAAGAAGATGTCAGGAGGCAGCTGAGATATAATCACTATAGCTAGATATGCATGTCTAATACATTGCAACTATGAAACAAAATAAGTGTCACTTTCCAGGTAGCATCTTCATAGCATGTTACATCAGGGTACTAAGGACCAATGGGAAGGTTTTCCATTCCAGATCTCCTTTCTCCATCCTATCTGATCTGCATGCACCAGTACAGCCTGGGTGTTTGCTTTTCTAACGCAGGCACTGGTAGTTAGAAAGTCAGGCCACTGTCCTACTCATTTAACACAGACTTTTCTAGCAATGAGAGAATGCTGCTGAATTTCTGGGTTTCTCAGGCACTCCTAGCTAGCTTAGTGTGGGTTCAACCATACCTAGTGTGTTAAAGCCCTGAAACAGGGACTAGCAGTGATAAGCAAAGGCATGAGAGAGAGTTAAGGGGGAAAGCTGGTTAGAATGTCATGCTGCTCTGCAGATTTTTTCCAGATGCAAGCAGTCCTTGAGATGATATGTCCCTAGACAGGCATTACTTTAGTTCACCTAAAATGCTATAATGTAACTTAGACGTATCTTCACACAAATATAAAAATATGTACTATACATACATACAATGAGAGTACATATGTACACACATAGAAATGTGGTTGAACAGACTTTCCAATGAATGGGGTTTGACTGTGAAATAAATACCACCACATGCCAAGGGTAGGTAAAAGAATGTGTAAGCATATGAACCTGGCAAACATGGCTGTTGTAGGAACACTGTTTCTCTGAGCAAGGCAAAAATCTTCTTAATTCCTCCTGGATTTTAATCAGCACAGTTGTTTTATTTTCCCTTGAGGTAGCTGTAGGCAGCATAACTGAGGAAATGCAGGTTGCTGCCTTTTTCTCTCTCAGACAACTTTGAGATACTGGCTGATCTGGGTCTGGGGTAGTGAGAAAACCTGACTGTCCCTCCTGTTATGCTCAATTGCTTGATGCTTTGAGCGCAGAGGACCTGTTTCTGTACCACTGACTTCTCATACACAGAGGAAGGAGATCAGAAAAGTAGATCTGGAAAGCGACATACTGCAATTTCTACAATTTTACTCTGTAAAAATGCATGCTATGAGTTGTTGTATTTAGTTTTGATGTAATGGCAAATAATGAAAGATGCGTGGATAGATGCAGAGAGCTTACTTGCTTTTGTCTATCTTCTGCTCTTTTGAGCTTCACCCCCTTGATTCTTTGCCTCCATTCCTTACTGTCCTTTGGAAGACCAAGAGTCTCCGTGCTACTAAAGCACAGTATGTTATGGCTGCTGTGCCAATCGTGCAATGAACTTGTACAGGATGATTGATATGGCTAACTATGTTATCAAGCACATTCAAAGCTAGAAGCCACCAAGTTGTAAGATTACCTGCCCATCCTTTTATGAATCTTCAGAGGAGAAAGAACAAAAACACCTTAAATCTTTCTATAGCTGACAGTGGTGTAGTTCCACCTCTAAACATGCTGTGAAAGATCTGGTAAAATCAATGAAGAGGCCAAACACCCTTATACTACTCAAAGATAGCTGTTGGATAGTGGTTTCTTTTGCGGCTAAACATAAAGGTTGAAAGAACTTTCCGCAATCATCCAAAACACTGTAAATGTGCTGCTGTAAAATCTTTTTTTATTGTATTTTAAAATGTGAGGCAATTTTTAAAGTTTACCTTTCTTAATCTGATTTACTTCCTTGCATTCAATTGCACAAAAAACAGAAGATTAACACAAATGTACTTAAAAGTAGGTTTGTTACCTTCATGCAAGCACATAAACTATTTAATTTTTCCCTAAATCCAGGTACCTTACAGTTTCCTTTGGAGTGACTAAATCAACAGGAGGTACCTGGATTTCCAATGCTCGTGAAATTTGATCTATTTCTTCATGTGCATAAATAAAAATTTAGGACTCAGGCATATGATCTAATTATGTGGTTTAGCAAGCTAATGCTCACCTTGCAATGTGTGATAAACTGTCCTTTCATTTAACACAGATCAAATTGGCCTGAGAACTCATAAATGTTTCTGTCTTGGACAAATACCAGAGGTCCTATTGTTTTGAGTGGAGTAACTTCACTACCAGTTCAAGATCCAAGAATTGTAGAATGACTTGGATTAGAAGGGACTTCACGGATCATCAGGTTCCAGCCCTTCTGCCACAGGCAGGTTTGTTAACTGCTAGATCGAGTACAAGATCAGGTTGCCCAGAGCCCCATGTGGCCTGGACCTAAACACCTCCAGGGATGGGGCATCCACAGTCTCTCTGGGCAACTTGTTGGCACCTCACCACCCTCGCAGTGAAAAATTTTCCCCAACATCTAATATAGATCTTCTCTAATTAAAATAATTTCCCTCATCTTATCACTATTACCCATGTAAAAAGTTGATTTTCCTCCTGTTTATAATCTCCCTTTAAATATTTTAAGGTCATAATGAGGCTCTCCTCCACAGCCTTACCTTCTCCATATTGAACAAGCCCAGCTCCTTAAGCCTGTCTTCCTAGGAGAGGTTCTCTAGCCCTCTGATCATGTTAATGGCCCTCCTTTGGCCCTTTCCAAAAGCTTGAAAAAGCACACTGCTTGGTCTTGTTAAGTTTAAGTTTTTCATCTGCTAGGACGCTTACGTCCTTCTTAGCATGGTTACTTTAAAGGAGTTTTTTCTCCCAATCTATATACATGTCTGGGATTACTCCAACCCAAGTACAAAACCTTGCATTTTGTTTTGTTGAACCTCACTATGTTCACATGAGCCACTTTTTGAGTTTATTAAGGTCCCTCTGGATGGCATTCTTTTCTTCTGTTGTATCAACTGTGTCACTCAGGTAGGTGTTATCAGCAAGCTGCTGAGGGTGCACTTGATCCCATCATTTACATGACTGCTGTAAGTGCTAAAGAGTACTGATCCCAAGTCAGACCCCTGGGGGACACTGCTTGTTATCAGCCTCCACTCAGATATTGAGCTGTTGACCACAATACTTCCAACCAATTCCTTATCTGCTGAGTAGTCGACCCTTCAAACTAATATCTCTGTGATTTAGAGATAAGGATGTGGTGGGGGGCCATGTCAAAGGCCTTGCAGAAAGCCAGATTACATCGATCTCCTTCCCTTTGTTCACCAATGCTATCACTCCATCACAGAAGGCCACTAGAATGTTCAGGCATGATTTTCCCATGGTGAAGCTGTGCTGGCTGACTTGTCCCTCACATGCCTTAAAATGTCTTCCAGGAGGAAGACATGATCTTCCCAGGGAAAGAGATGAGGCTCACTGTCCTGTAAATTCCCTAGGTCCTCCTTTCTCTCTTTCTTGTAAATGGGAGTGATGTTCCTTTTTTTCCAGTCGCAGGGGACTTTACCTGACAACCACAACTTTTCAAGATGTTTTGCTTCATGCTTCATGTATATTGCCATGCACATACAGCATCTATTTTGGGTTTCTCATCTCCTCTCTTGAATAAGGTATTTGTGCAGGCCTATAGATGCGCACTCTTCCTGCTGCAGCTGTGCCAACAAGAAGGTACATCCCCAAACT